>CM057449.1:863557500-866057500 GCA_016271365.2 Neoceratodus forsteri
TTCCATTTATAATGCTGTCCATCCTTCCTGCTAACATTTTTGTTCCTACTCTGTTAAGATGTAAACCATCCTGTGACTATAATTAGTTACTGTATTTCCACAGAAATTTTCCCAGTTTTCAGGAAGTAGAAGTCCTTTTTATATGATCACTCATATAACCACTTGTTCAGTTCCATAATATCCCTTTCTTTTTTCATGGAACCACATGGAACTAGTAGGACTTCTGATATAACTACCTTACTACTTGTTTTCTTTAGTTTCTTTCCTAGTTCAGCAAAATCATGTTTAATAAGGTGAAGTCATTTCTTCCCAATGTCATTCATTCCTATATGAACAGCTATTGCTGGGTTACCACTGTCAACTCCCTTAAGTATGCCATCCAAGTTACTGGTTATATCTTTAACACGTGCACCTGGGAAGCAAGGATCCATACTATGTTCTTTGTTTCTACTACAAATGATTCAGTCAGTGTACTTAATAGAATCACCCCTACTATTTTATGTTTCATGGTGTGTGTTGATGTCTGTATTCCGGCATTATTTCCTTAATGGGATGGAGGGATATGTACATGCTTATACAGACTATAATCTGTATGATCCTCACCTTCCAGAAGGACATAGCTATTATACAAAGGTATGTTGTTTTGGTTCAATTTCTGTGAGGAAAAAAACACCTACCCTTCTGCCTTTTTTGTTTATCTTCCTGGGCTGGACAGTGACCAAATCAGGTTAATTTTGGTCTTCATTAACCTCCGCCCTGCTCCTTTTGGAATTTCTGATCCAACTCATAGATTCACCATCTCTGAATTTTTTTTTTTTTTGTATATAGCTGTTTTTCCTCAATGAGCCCTAGCAGGGGACTGTGGTCCTCCTCACGGAGGAACTCACTTCTCTGGTCCCACACATCCTTGCTCTTGCCGACCCTGAAAATTCCCCCGCAGATTCCCCCCCCCTGCAGCAGGGCCAGGGAGGAGTGAGCCGGCTCCCCCTCCCCCCGAGACCCAATCCAGACATAGGGGTTGGCCCTTGCAGACCCAGGGCCATCACAGAACCCTGCCAGGCTCCCTTTTCCATTTTCTCCCATCCCCCCTCCCCATCAACGTAGTGACGTCAGTATGCGTCTCCCTGCCAGTACTGCCCTACAGCTGCAAGAGGGCAATCAATGAGCGTTAACAGCAAGTCTCCCTCTCCCCCCCCAGGGAGGAAAGCAGTCCTCCGGACCCTCGATCCTTCTTCCCCCTGCCGACCCCTGGTGGCCCATGCTCGTTACCAAGCCTGGATCACCAGCGTGGTGCGAGGTGTAGCAACCAGCACCTCCCTGTCCAGCACCACCGGGCTGGCCCACCATCCCTGATTTTTAATCCCTTATCTGATGGCTACTATTTTCAGTTGCCTTTTTTATTCCAGTGTCATGAGGATCATTTGTCTAATCATGTCATCATCAAGCCGAGTGAGATTTCCCTAGGACATTCTATCTGACCCAGGCATAGATAACAAGTCTGTGGGACACATGTGGGGAGCAGCAGTTCAGACCTTTTCCTGTACCATCCTGAGACTAATGGCTTGGTCGAGGATTTTAAGACCATGCTTAAAACAATGCTACGTGTATTCATGTATCAATAAGAAAGGGGCAAGAGCAAATTTATTTATTTCTTGAAAATGTCAGAGATTACCTTTGAGCACAAGTGCTCATTTACAAAGGTTCTATGTCAAACACATAGTCACAAACAATATTACAAGTGCAATAAGCAGCTCCAGAAGAAATGCAGTTGAATCAAGATCAAAACACTTAAGACAGAACAATTACATACAGTTTAAAAAAAAAAAAAAAAATTATATATATTCAGATCATTGTATAAAAAGTCACAGGACATGTACAGAGAGAAGACGAATAAGAGTTTAACTGTTACAACTGCACTGGACTGCAACAGTAGACCATGAAGATCTCTTAAACAGATCAAACATTTATCCCATCTTTTTTCACATATAGGACAGTCCTACAGGAGTCCAGAGAGTTTTCAGCTTTCAAGTTTCTATTTGGCCAAAGGGTGCTGGGGCCCCAGATATGTTGAGGAACAAATGGAAAGATGAATTTGCTTTCCAAGGGTAACCAGTTGGGTGCATCTTCAGCTTCAAGTAATGGTTCAAGAAGCCATGGGGCTCACCCAGAAACACCTGTTGCAGCATGATGGAGACAGAAAATGTGGTACGACCATAAGGCTAAAGCATGAAAGTACAAGGACAGACAAGGTGTAACTGCACTCATTTCAATCTGACAAAATAAGCTGCAGGCAGCTTGGGAGGGCCCATACTCTGGAAAAGAAGGTCATTTTCATGGTAGATCCGCCCAACAGGAGACACAGGCAGAGTTAATACCACATTATCATGATGAAACTCTACCAAAACAGAGACAAAATGATCCTAGCATTTCAAAGCTACACAGAAGAGGAGGACAAGATAGGTCCAGTAGTAGAGCTCCTTAGTGTGGTTCGGGGAGGATCCTCTATGGATGACATTACCCTCTGTGAGAGGCTGATGCCCGTCTAAGCAGCACAGATGAGTGGGGTGCTACAATTAGTAAGAAAGATGTTCATGGGAAAACCAGGGTACACCAAGCTGGCTGAGCACCATGTAACTATAGGGGCCTAGCTACACTGAGTCAGCCACTCTACAGAGTTCCAGAGGGTGAAGGCTATAGAGGAGCAGCTTAAGGAGAATCGGGCTCTTTGAGACATACAGAGTCTAGCAGTCCCTGGGCCTCTCAGTAGGGCTGATTTCCAAAAAGGATGGAACCACAAGTTTCTGCCTAGACTACCACAAACAAAACAGCTGTACAGAGTCTGACACATACTCGATAACTGAGACAAATAAAGTCCTACATATATTGGAGGGTGCTAAGAAGTTGACTACCATGAACCTGATGTTCAAAGCCAGGGAATGATCAGCCTAAGTCACCCTGTTTGGTCTCTTTGCATTTCTGGTGATGCTATTCGGTATGAAGACTGTGATGGCAAATGTTTAGCAGCCTGTAGAATGCATCATGCTCAAGGTGGCCGACTTTGTGCTGGCATGCAGTATATGGATAATATTACCATATACAGCTGGATCTAGGAAGAACATGTCAGGCATGTCACGGAGGTGCTCCACAGACGGCAAGCTGCAGAGCTGACAGTTAAAGTGGAGAAGTGCCATATCAGCATGGCAGAAGTGTCATACCTTAGTCAAAAGGCAGGCAGTGGTCAGATCTGGCCTGAGCAGCAAAATATTAATACTATTCGGGAAGGGCCCATCCCAATCACTAAGAAATCGGTGAGAGGATTTATGGAGGCTGTAGGGTATCCTGTAAGCAAGAAGACATGATAGGGTGTTTTTATTTTGTTAAAAACTGTTAACCTAGGGGCACTGTGAGGCACGAGGTGCTCATGTTTGCCTTCAACTACCCAAAAGTGGTTTTTTTTTTTCAAAAATTAAACTTACAACTAGCTTTATTACACTTACAAAATTACAACAGATTGCAATAAAAAAGACATGGAGAAAAACAATTACTTTATAGAAATTAATATAAATTTTATGTAACAATATTTAAAATTAAAGTAAAATAGTCCCTTTTACTGGGGAGGTGGATAAAACAAGAAAGTCATGAAATACATCTTAAATGCTACATAGGAGAAAAAAAAATAGAAAAAAACAAAACAAAAAACACCAATCGGTCCATATATTGGTGCTTACTTAGAAAAGTCAATCGATTCCACCTTTGCTGTGAAATTGCAGTTCAGCACGTTGAACAGTTGGGTTGAAATACATTGCATTTGGAGATTTCCCAATTACATTTTTGGTTCACTGTGTTTCAATCCAGCAGATGTGGAAGGCAGTAGGCTGGCCATTGGAGCTTCAGTATCTTTTATTCTCTTGGTTTCTGAAGTCACTGGTTGCTGCAGAGATTGCGCCATTTTGTTGAGTGGCTGAAGCATTTCAGTTTCTGTCCAGGGTGTTTATTCTGGAGGGACAAAATGCTGCTTGAACAGAAGGTGAGGCTTCCCAGTAGGGGTGGAGTGAGGCCTCGCATCGGTGCCCTGTCACTGACATAATCTCACGGGCTTGAAGTCCAGCTTTGGACAACAGCATCACAGCAGTGGGTCGGAGACAGTGGTTAGTGTAGTATTTGGACAGTTTACACTAAGCACTGAGTTGCAGCATCAGTTCTGTAACAAAATTGACAGCCATTGGCTCTCAGGGATCCTGGATTGGGTTTTACAATAAAGTGTGCTTCACTAACCCTTTCTGTGTGCAGAAATGGTACTGTTGGGTTTGGGGACCTTACATAGGTATTCTTGGAAGCTGGTAACCAGGAAAAAAAGGATCATGCGGTAAGCTGTATATAGAGCCATGAATTTCTTTTCTTTGTTAATGTCATTGTAGTTCTTGTGTTGTTTTTTTTGTGTCTCCTCAGCAAAAAAACATAGTTACGTATTTCAAATTTTCATCTATTTCAATGGATAAATACTCAGACCATAAATCTCTCTGATCTACTCTGCCTCTTCTGGCCATACTGAGTTGTATGCCTATCCAGACTTTCATGACAAGGCCAGACAGGGTCAGGGGGATTGTGGCATCTAAGTGTCAGAGGGTTTCAAGGTCAGTTTTTGGCTAATATCAAGTTGTGATGTGAGGTATCTTTTTGTTTCTCTATACGGTTTCACTACTGCTAAGAAAATGTCTGCTGAGGTAACTCTGTTGTTGCAGTTATACTGAATCTGCGGTTGACATCTGGTGAGTTCATGTACCAGTTTATGGCAATGCGAACTCTGATAAAGCTGCCTACTGAGTACTCACCACCTGCAGTATTTTCAATCTCTGGGTAGAATTTTCTGAGATATTCATTTATTTTTTTAGGTGTCTCGGTAGCTAAGACAATCACTATGTTATATTGGGCACACCAGATTTTAAAATCTGAAGGGTTCAACTGGTGTTTTTTTAGTTTGTTTTCTTGTTTGTTTTACATTTGGCTCAGTTTTTGAATCCTCCAGTTCTTTTACTTCAGGTTCTGTATGTATAAGTTATGTATATGGTCCTTGCTTTGATTACTTTCATTTTTTTCTCTCCTTTTGGCAGGTGCTGGTTTTGAAGAAGCAGGTGTTTAATCTCCTCGTAATATTTTGTTTTGTTCAGACAGGTTCTGATGATGGAGTTCTGTGTGTTTCTGCTATATCTTGGCTGGGGACAGGCTGTTCTGTAATAATAAAACAACTTTTTATTGATGTGTAAGTTGTAATACTAAAATTTGGCAAGCAATAGTGGCTACAAATTGTGATTTCATTGTGTTAACCCTAATGTTGCAATGGGTAGGGGCTTCTAGGGGGAGGTGTTATTAAAACAGTGTCCTTTTTATTTTAATAAAAATTGTTTGAATCAAACATGCACTTTTATTAGTATAAACTGGCCAAATGGCTGTGCATTTTTTTTACATTAACACACTACAGGGTGTCCAGTGATGCCATAAATTATCACACTTCCCAGGTGGTTAAAGGTACCTGGCTGTGACTCATGCCTTGCGACACAATTGGGACATACTATAATTTTTTATTCTTTGATAACCAGGTAAAGTCCACTAGCACAAGTGTTTATTTTCAGGGACAACACACGAACACTGAGGAGGTTAACTGACTTGCTCAGACGTCACACAGTATGCAAGTGGAGGTTGTGGGAATCAAAACCATGGCTGCAGGAGGTACCAAGCTCATTCACAGCTCGTTACCCTAACCTCTAAGCTATACTGCCATTCCTAACATTTTATTTATTTCCACACTAAACACACTACAAGGTGTGTGATGATGTCATAAAAAAAAACTGCACTTCCCAATCAAGTTTAAGTTTATTTGCAGGAAAACTCAAATGAGCACGCTCATTTTCAGGGAGGTCCTGTCAAGGACAACATGATACAACAAGATACAATGCAGTACAAAATATAAAGTTCAATAGTACCGAAAGAAATGCAGTATAAGAAGTGACATAATACATACATTCTAAGAAAACAAAAGGAAGCATACTATCATATTTAGGTAACAGGCTTCGCATACAGGTGACACAGCATTTACGCATACATATGGGGTAAGGCAAGCATTCAAATGTTAGGGAAGGGGAACAGTGAAAGGGCATAAGTGCTTATATGAAGTTAAACCTTAGGGAAGGGTGCCAGCTGGTATAGCATTGGCAAGATTCCTGCACAGCTGTTTTGGCTAAGGATTTGAAGAGACTGATTGATACTAATTCAGCGAGCTTGAGTGATGACTGAAGTTTGTTCCAGGTCGATAGAATGGCAATGTGACCAGGTCAGTCCGTGCCACTTGGGCTTTGGACCTTCTCTTTTTTTTTTTCCTTCTTGGTTGCAACCACTATTTTTCTACTCTGTTAAGGCTATCCCATTCTTTTCTGTTTGGAGGCAGGCTACCTCCAAGCATACCCCCCCCATCTTCTCTCAACCCTCTTTTGTTTTCTCTTCCATCCATGGGTCCACAGAGATGTACAAGAAGGTCAACTTGAAGTGACCTTGAGTTCACAGACGTCTTGAAGGAATGTCTGTAAAAGGGTGTCCATCACTATTAATATGGATGGCTAGCATATCCAGTAACATTATTAGGATATGATGTAAACTGGAAGGTACCAAAAGTAATGTACTGTATGTTATAGATTACGTAAGCAGCAGCCCCTTTCCCTTTTTCTTTTGTGTATCCCGATACTGTTTGCTTACTATCACTATATGTATAAGGCAATTACTAATCACGTATGCAGTTATGAAGTACGACCACCTTTTTTTCTTTTATAGTTTAAGTCTTAAATGGTTCCAGTATGGGGGGGGGGTTCCTGTAATGAATTGAACAAAAAGATGCTCCTTTCTTGCCCTGTGGTGCTTCTCTATCTTATTTGGAAAAGTCGGGGCCATGAAAACGCTATTTTGCCACCTGTGCGACTGTGTGCACATTTGGGAAGCGATGGCGAACTTTTGGACGTTCGTGAAGCTACAGCACTATCTCGGACGGCAGTCTGTGCGGCTACATTCATTTTCCCAGTATCTCCAGATGGAGACAGGATGTTTAATTGGAGTTGTAATCTCAAACAGAGCTCTCCACAGTTAGGAGAGCGAAGCCATAGCTCCCAAAAGAGCTGCAGGGAGAAAGTGAAAGTGTCAGCTCTCGGCTTGACATTTTAGCCGATGGCTTGACATTTCAGCGGTCGTCCGACTGTCTCTGCAGTAAACAAATGACTGAAACAAAGTTCAAATGATCCCTGGGGCCATGATAAGAATATGAATCTTGTATATGGGTTTTCCAAGTATACAATAGAAGCACTGTCACTTCCACATTTGTCCCAGGAATACCAGAAAAGAGTCATAAAGCATAACAGTTCCCTAGAACCAGACGGAATGTTAATACTCATTACCTTATGTTGGTTTGTTGTTTAGAAAGGGTCTCTTCTGCCCTAGCTCCCTGTGAGCAGTCCTGTAGGTGGTTATTCCAATTAACACAGGAGGAACTAAAAGTAAACCTGCTAAACTTTAGCTTGCACTGCAGGAGAAGGATAGTTGTGGTCTCTCCTAGCTCTTCAGCTTGTCTGAGCAGCAACTATAGGGGAACAGCGGCCCCTTGTGGCCCAGGTTTATACTTAACCAAGCTGTCAATCATTTTGGAACTCTTGGTAGATAAATAAATTCTCTGTATAGGGATTATTTTTACAGCTGTAAGATCTGCAATGGGATTTTTATGCATTGCTCATATCTTTTTGCTGTCTAAACCAATTTAGTGGGGATACAGAACAAGTTTTAAAGTTTGAATGATGCTTGATCACCTGATTCAGGAAGGCTGGTACTTAAGTACTACCTGAGCAGGTAACATATAGATAGGGTCAGTTTTTCCTGACCAACAGTGAGAGAGGTTCTATAGAGTGCTACAGAAGGCTATTGTTTTGCTGTTTATTTGTTATTTTTTTTGTTTCATGTGTTTATTTTCTTCTTGGTGCTGAATAGATGTTTATGAAATAATAAACATCCCACTAAGTAACAAGTGGGTTGCACCTTATTTGCTGTCTCTGAGTGAATCTGTGTCCATCTGTAGAACCTACACCATAACATCTGGTGCAGAAGTGGGATTTCTACTGCCTGCTTCATCTTGCCAGGGAAGGGAGATGTTGCAGTGGGTACTTCTTAGTACCCGAGGTGGACATGGTGGAGGGTGGCCCGGCTCAAGGCACCCTTACCAGACATATGGCAGCGCAAATGGGGGCCCAGCTGCTAACTGGCTAACTGGACACATGTCCTAAACTCAAGAGGACGCCTTCTGAGATCGGAAGAAGGGGACTTCAAAAGCATGGGGAAGGGATGCTCCTGGACCAACCCTGGAAACCGAGGGCCCGGAGAAGGAAGCTGGCACCTCCTACCTTGAACAAGCTCCCATGGAAGACATGGGAGAACTGCTGAAATTATTAAGTGTCAGACAAGTTCAGCTTGATTGGGAGAGAGAGAGACTGACCACAGAAGACAGGATGCCATGTGGGCAGACAACATGTGGGTGCTCCAGGCCATCCAGACAGAGCACACAGAATGACCACAGGGCCCCAGAGATATTAAGCTGGCCAGACTACAAGACACTGATAACATTGAGGCATACCTCACCACATTCGAAAGGGTGGCACAAACATGTGGCTGGCCAAAAAGACCATGGTGCGTCTTGCCCCTCAATTAACTGGATGACCACAGGTGGTGTACAGTTGACTAGATATACAGCTTTCCAATGACTATGACCATGTTAAGCAAGAAATTCTGAGGCAGTACGACATTAGTCCTGAGATGTACAAACTGTTTTAGGTACTTGAAGATGCAAACCACAGATGCTCCCTGAGATGTCTATGCACAGTTGAAGGACCTAAGCGACGAATGGTTACAACCAGGTAGTAAGACAGTGCAACAGATAATGGAGACAATAACTATTTAACAATTTATAAAGGTCTTACCACAGGATGTTCAGTATGGGTACGAGAACATAAACCCAAAGGTGCTGAAAAAACTATTGCTCTGTTGGAAGACTTCATGGCTGCGTGACCTACGAGAGGGAGGAACCAGGGAGGTAGAACATCAACCACTTCCACTAACCTGGTAAGACCTCCCTTTTCCTCTTTAAATGTTAAAACTCTTCCTGACTTAGGAAGAGATAGAAGAGAGAGAGAGTGCCATTGTCAGAAATAGCTTCTCATGGTTGCCAAAAGAAAGGCCATATAATCAGAAATTGCCCAGCAGTGAAAAGAGACTCCGGACATGTGGCCATGGCTAACTGGGCGCCTTATGTGGCAACTGTGGAAGTAGGAACACATAATGTATTAGGCTTGCTGGACTCTGAAAGTTGCCAAACACTGGTTCGTGCGGACTTAGTAGAGGGCCTAGAAAGAACAGGGAATGGTATGATGGTCACCTGCATACACGGGGACACTCATTTTTATTCCACCACCCCTCTGGAATTGACTGTTGCTGGGAAGTCGCAAGAGTTAGCAGTCGGGATTATTCCACACTTACCCGTCCCCATTATTACTGGGCAAGATCATCCTGATTTTTCAGCATTGATGGTTAAGCAGAACTGTTCTCAGCTATGCTGTGAAGACCTGGTCATAAGCGAAACAAACTGAGCTGGGTAGACTATTTCCATTTGCGGAGGAACTATATGAGACCCCATGTAAAGATTGAAAGGGAAAGACTGTAAAAAAGATGGGAGAAAAGAAACTGGCAGAATAAAAAGTTTATGGGCCTTGCTGACATTAAATCAGAGACAACGGCCTATGAACAAAAACAGGATGGTTCCTTAACCTCTTTCTTTTCACAGGTGGGAAAGCAGCCCGAAGGAGGATTCCCAAGATGTGTTATAGTAAACGATATCTTGTACGGAGAATGTATACATCCTAAAAATGGAAATATTGTGACACAACTGATTGTCCCACAGAAGTATCATAGGGAAATAGTTCAGTTGGCCCATGACATACCCCTGGCAGGTCACTCAGGGAGATATACCACCTTAAGTAGAATTCTGCACATTTATATTGGCCAGGCATTCATGAACAAGTAGCAGAGTATGTCCAAAGCTGTCCTGTGTGTCAAAAGGTAGCCCAGACAGGGAAGAAATATATGGTACCCCTTCAGAATATACCCCTAGTCAGTCAACCATTCGAACGCATTGCAATGGATGTGACCGGACCTCTGGAGACTAGCTCCAAAGGAAATAGATTTATTTTGGTTATCTGTGATTATGTCACTACCTCTGGCACCTTGCCACGGAAACAACCTGGATGGCTGATAGACAAGCCTACAATGCTGCTCAGAATAGGTGCTCATGGGCCGTCTGTAAAGCCAAGGCCGACCATTACCAGGCCACCCTCACCTCCTCCTGGGAGTCTGCCTGGACTTTCTGGGACAATATTAAACAGCTAAATGGGAAATCACGCTCCCCTTCCCCATCCCAGCTCACTATTGATGGCTATGTAGGCAGGGTCGGTGGAGGTAGAGCCAACTGCCTTAACACCTCCTTTACTGACCTTAGCTCTGTCCTCCCCAGTAATTTCTTTGACCCTCCCCTCAGCCTACCTCCCCTTGTCCTCCAACGCCCCAGCTTCCACCTACGCAAAGGCATCTGCCCAGGAAGCCAGACCCCTCCTAATTAAAGCATTAAAAGGCAATAATCCCGGCACCGACTCCCTGGACCCCAGTATTCTCAGGCGGGTGCTGGAAGAAGTCCTTGCCCCACTCACCAGCCTACTAAACCGATCCCTCTGCCTACGGCAATTTCCCACTGCATGGAAAACAGCCATAGTCACACCCATTCATAAAGTGGGTGACAGGTCCCTCGTCAGCAACTACCGACCAATCTCCATCCTCCCCCCCCCCTTCAAAGCCCTGGAAAAAATGGTGGCCATTCAAATCACTGAATATCTGACAAAGCACAACATCCTATGCCCAGAGCAGCATGGTTTCCGGGCTGGTCACAGTACCAGCACTGCACTAATTGAGTTCTCTAATTTCCTACACTCCTCCCTGGACGCCAGCACCCTAGCTCTCAAAGGCTTTCGACACTGTCTCCCACCCTCTTCTGCTGGATGCCCTCTGCCACACTGGTTTCTCTGCTGGCCCCCACGCATGGTGCATGAGCTATCTATCCACTCGCTCACAGTGTGTAAAATTCAATGGGACACTCTCTGAAAACCACCCCATCCGCTCAGGGGTACCCCAGGGCTCCATCCTGGGCCCCCTTCTCTTCTCACTCTATCTAAACACCCTGCCCAGTGCATGCTCTGGCAAAATTCTTATGTATGCAGACGATGCTGTCATTTTTGCCATCCACCGCAATCTCATCTCCCTCCAGGACTCCCTACAACAATCCTACAATGATGCCGAAGCCTGGTTTAAGGAGCACAGACTCATCACTATGCTCTTTGCCCATCCCCCAAAACAGAGCCTGCAACCACCCACTCACTATCCTCCCTAGTACCAAACAACCGCTTGAGCAAGTCTGCTCCTACAAATACCTTGGGGTTATTTTCGACTCAGCCCTCACATTCCACACCCACATTGATGCCCCTGCATCTGCCACTAATACATGGCTTGGCATCCTCTACCACTATAAAAACTGCCTCCCCCCTGATGCTCTCCGACTTGCTGTCACGTCTTCAGTACTGTCCCTTGTAGACTATGGCCTGCCAGTCTATGGTGCTGTTGACACGACTGCCCTCAACAAAATTTGCCTCACCCTAAATAAGGCCTGCAGACTGATCTCTGCTGCCCCCAGGCTCACACATACATGTCAACTCTATGACAAGGCTAAACTACTTAACCTGGATGAACGGCTACGCTATCAAACCTGCCTCCTCACAAAAAAAAAAAAAAAAAAACTCTACGGGCTCTCCCCTCCTGGGGTGACTGCCTCCATCCACCATTCCCCACCCACTATCGCAACCTGTACCTCCCAACAGGACCACTCTACTGGTCCCCAGATCCAGGACCACCCATGGTCAGAGGTCTTTCTGCTACAGAGCCCCATCCTGGTTTAACTCTCTCGCTGTGACCACCTCCAATGCCCCCACAATCTCCAACTTCAAAACCGCCCTTCGGTGCCAACTCTAACACATGCAGCTGCTCCTGTCTCTAAATATGGCCTCGACCTCTCCTCACTTGACAACACCCTCAGGCGCCTCCACCCTCACCCCCCACCTCTCTCCCTGTGCACCATACCTCTGCTATAAATCAGCCTGTGCCAGCTGGATCAATGTAATTACCACAAAATTGTAAATGTATGAAATCAATATGTGTAATGCTAATTTCAGCTACTTGTATCCTATAACCTAAATTTGTAATGTCTGTCCTCAATGTGATGAGGTACCTTTGGAAACAAGCCTCTGGCTCAAAGGTTGTAAACTGATTTTCAATAAATAAATACCCATGAGGACTGTAACAGCTCCCAGGGTGGCAGAAAAACTGGCAAAAATATTCAGTAGGATGGGTATTCCAAAGGTTATTCTTATAGATAGGGGTACAAACTTTACATCTGTAATGTTGGCTGAATTGTACATACTACTGGGTATACATGCTGTAAGAACCTCACCATATCATCCTCAGATGGATGGGTTGGTGGAACAGTTCAATCAAACACTAAAGAAGATGCTACAAAACTTTGTGAGTAAAGAGGAAAGGAACTGGGACACCTTTCTGCCTTACCTATTGTTCTCTTATTGAGAAGTACCCCAAGCATCTACTGGGTTTTCCCCGTCCTCCCTCTTGTATGGCTGAAACCCCAGAGGGCCCCTAGATGTCATTAGGGAACACTGGGAAGAAAAACACCCACATAGGGAAACAAGGACTACTAGAATACATGACTGCTTTGAGAAAACGCCTCCTCAGGTATATTAACCTGGCCACCAGTCATTACTTGAGAAACAAGTACAGCAAAAAAATGAATATGACAAGGGGGTGGGGCATAAACAGTTTGCCACAGGGGAAAAGGTGTTACTCCTATTACCCGCCACTGAAAACAAACTGCTTATGAAGTGGCAGGGCCCTTATACTATACTCAGACAGGTAGGTCCAGTGACATACGAGGTTCAGATGACCAATAGAAGAAGTAGTAAACAGATTTATCATGCCAATCTGTTAAAACTGTGCCATGAGAGCCGGGCCGGTGGCACTGAGGGTTGAGGTGCTGGGCGCCACACCTCGCGCCCACGCCCGGCGACCCGTGTTCGAGAGCGGGCATGGGTTGCCGTGGGTCGTGAGGGAGGAGATGGATTGGCGTCAGGACTGCTCCATCTCCGAAGTTTGGGCGGCGGTGTTGCCCTGACCCTAAGCGGAGGCTGGGGGGTCGACAACACGTAGCTGCAAGCTATGGGGTGGGACATGGCAGGCAGCACGATTGGGGCACGCACAGGGCGTGTGTGCGCAGTCGCTGGCGTCATTGCACGCCATGACCCGCCGGGAGGAAAAACAGTGAAAAAGAGCCCGGCAGTAGAAGTTGTTCCCCAGCGGTGCCGTTCCTGGAAGGGCACCTCCTGGCATGGATCCATTGGGGTGGGTTGGTCGCTCCCCACCACCCTGCCGTGAGGTAGAGTAGGTAGGTGCACAAGGGAGGGGTCTGATGTTCAGGAGTGGCTATGAGGAACGGATGGCGGGGGTCAGCGGAGCTCTGGAGGTAAAAAAACAAAACTGTGGCATGAGAGGGAAGAGTCCCCCAAAGTAAGCTGTTACATCCAACTGAGACCCATGACTCAGAACTGGATATAGTTTACAGTCGGTTGGAACAAAGGGGTCAAATACAAGAAATGTATATAAATCCAGCATTGACTACTCAGCAACAGGAACAGATCCAACACTTATTACACACATATGGAGAAACATTTACAAGTGTTCCAGGCCGAGCAGTCAGTGTTGAGCATGACATTAGGGTCACTCAAACTGCTTCTTTGTACCAAAAACCTTATAGGTTACCTGTACATGCCAGGGAGGAGGTCATTACTGAAGTAAGAAAAATGGAACGAATGGGCATCATCACACCCTCACATAGTGCATGGGCATCACCTATAGTAGTAGTAAATAACAAGGAAGGAGGTATTCGTCTCTGTCTAGATTTCCGGAAAGTGAATGCCACCTTCCTTCTAGATCGGTACCCTGTGTCCAGAATAGAAGATATCATCGATCGTTTGGGGAATGCGGCCTATATTTCCACACTGGATCTCACCAAAGGATACTGGCAGATTCCCCTCACATCACAATCACGAGAAAAAACTGCATTCAGCACACCTATAGGGCTCTTTGAATTTGTCACAATGCCATTTGGTCTCCATGGAGCACCAGCAACCTTTCAGTGCTTCATGGACCAAAAGCTCAGTCCCTATACAGAATTTTGTACCGCATAGCTAGATGATGTGGTATTATTTAGCCCTGATTGGGAGACACACTTGAAACACCTGGAACAGGTCTTTTCAGTAACTCAGAAGGCAGGGGTCAGTATCAACCCTAGGAAGTGCTGTCTGGGTCAGAATGAAACTAGATATCTAGGGTTCACCATAGGGAATGGGGTTTTTAAGCCTGAGATGAATAAAGTGTCAGCAGTATCGGACTGTGCTATACCTAGGACCAAAAGGCAAGTACGAGCTTTTTTGGGACTGGCCGGATACTACAGGCACTTTATTGCAAATTTCAGTGATAGCTGGCCCTCTTACTGAATTAACAAAGAAAAGGTATGCAAATAAAATGAAGTGGACTCCGGAATGTGATACAGCCTTTAGGCAAATTAAGGCTGCTTTATGTGCATACCCTGTTCTGAGAAGTCCTGATTTTAGCAAACCCTTCATTGTGCAAACAGATGCATCAGGAATAGGTATTGGGGCAGTGCTGATACAGTGTGTTCAAGATGAAGAACACCCTATTATATAGATATTAGTAGAAAGCTACAAGAACGAAAACACAGATATTCTACTGTTGAAAAAGAATGTGTCACCCTTAAATGAACGATAGTCTTTTAAGTATTATCTGGGAGCCGAATTTGAGGTGGTGACAGACTATAGCCCCCTCTGTTGGATTCAGCAGATGAGGGAAAAGAACCCATGTATTATGAGGTGGTACCTGGCTTTACTGCTTCACTGTTTCACATTGGAAAGGAAATGAACACACCAACGCCGACTTCCTGTCACGATTTGGCACAGGACTCGAGATATCAGAAACGAATAGGAAGACATCAGTTTGAATAGGATAAACTCAGTGATTATGACAAATATGCTTTGAACAGATGCCAGGGTAAAAGGTAGTGTGATATATTGGATTATAGGCACTTTGATGCTAGTACCATAATAATGGGACCCTGGGATGGAGCTTCACGGAGTGGGTGGGCTGGAGCTCCTCCAACCTCCATGAAAAGAAAAGGGGGCTGGACCGTAAAATACAGCCTTTTTGGCTGAGAAATTGTCTTCTTGCTTAGTGATGTTAAGATGCATGGTATTTTGGTGTATTCATTGTCCCAGGGTGTGTTATGTTCTTTTGAACCTGGTCAGAACTATAGTAATTTTGTTAGTGGGACCCTGGGACGGAACTCCTGAGAGTGGGTGGGCGGGAGTTCTGTCCCCTCCACGGTATCTGGAGGCGGAAGTCTGTAATATGCCTTCCCTCTAAGAAGGGGGGGGGGTTAATGTGACAGGGTCAGTCCCTGCCACTTGGGTTTTGGAACTTCTTTTTTTTCTTTTCTTCTTGGTTGCAACCACTATTTTTCTACTCTCTTAAGGCTATCCCTTTCTTTTCTGTTTGGAGGCAGGCCACCTCCAAGCATCCCCCCCCCCCAAAACACACATCTTCTCTCAACCCTCTTTTGTTTTCTCTTCCTTCCATGGGTCCACAGAGATGTGCAAGATGGTCAACTTGAAGTGACCTTGAGTTCACACGTCTCGAAGGAATGTCTGCAAAAGGGTGTCCATCACTATTAATATGGATGGCTAGCATATCCAGTAACGTTATGAGGATATGATGTAAATTGGAAGGTACCAAAAGTAATGTATGTTATAGATTACGCAAGCAGCAGCCCCTTTCCCTTTTTCTTTCATGTATCCCAATGCTGTTTGCTTACTATCACTGTATGTATAAGGCAATTACTAATCAGGTATGCAGTTGTGAAGTATGAGGGGTTCCTGTAATGAACTGAACAAAAAGATGCTCTTTTCTTGCCCTGTGGTGCTTCTCTGTCTTATTTGGAAAAGCTGGGGCCAAGAAAATGACTGTGCTGCGTTAGAAGCGATGGCGAATGTTAGCAGATTAGGTGGCTCTCTTGCCACTATCGGACCGGCGGTCTGTGCGACTACATTCATTTTCCCGCATCTCCAGATGAAGACAGGATGTTTAATTGGAGTTATAAGCTCAAATAGAGCTCTCCACAGTTAGGAGAGTGAAGCCGTTGCTCCCAAAATAGCTGCAGGGAGAAAGTGAAAGTGTTGGCTGTCTGCTTGCCATTTCAGATGATGGCTTGACATTTCAGCAGTTGTATGACTGTCTCTGCAGCAAAACAAATAACTGAAACAAGTTTAAATGATCCCTGGGGCCATGATAAGAATATGCATCTTGTATATGGGTTTTCTAAGTATACAATAGAAGCACTGTCACTTCCACATTTGCCCCAGGAATACCAAAAAAGAGTCATAAAGCATAACAGTTCCCCAGAACCAGACAGAATGTTAATACTCATTACCTCATGTTGGTTTGTTGTTTAGAAAGGGCCTCTTCTGCCCTAGCTCCCTGTGAGCAGTCCTGTAGGTGGTTATTCCAATTAACACAGGAGGAACTAAAAGTAAACCTGCTAAACTTTAGCTTGCACTGCAGGAGAAGGATAGTTGTGGTCTCTCCTAGCTCTTCAGCTTGTCTGAGCAGCAACTATAGGGGAACAGCGGCCCCTTGTTGTCCAGTTTTAGACTTAACCAAGCGGTCAATCATTTTGGAACTCTTGGTAGATAAATAAATTCTCCATATATGGATTATTTTTACAGCTGTAAGATGTACAATGGGATTTTTATGCATTTCTAATATGTTTATGCTGTCTAAACCAATTTTTGTGGGGATATAGAACAAGTTTTAAAGTTTGAATAATGCTTGGTCACCCGACTCAGGTAGGCAGGTACTTAAGCACTACCTGAGCAGGTAACAGATAGATAGGGTCAGTTCTTCCTGACCAACAGTGAGAGAGGTCCTATGGGCCCTGTACACATTAGAGCTGAAGATTTGCACCGGTTTAAAAAATGTTTTAAAAACGTTTTTAAACTCATCACAGCAGCCCGTCCAGATCAGTCTTCAACAGAGTTTTAACTCAGTTATACCACAGCCGACTCCCATCCGCATCTGCCTCCAGTAACTTTTTTTTTTTTTTTTTTTTTTTTTTAAACGGGTTCTCCATGACCCTTAGCACGCTTCCTGGAGTAGCAATATGCAGACACCTGTCCTCACTACAGGGTAACACGCTTTCCCTCATAAAACCATTTTTAAAAACGGACTTGAGACTAGCTCGCAGCAGGCTTTAAGCACGGTTTCCCAACACGCTATGAAACCGTGCTTAAATGTGGATGGGCGCCGTGTTTGCGCTAGTTAAAACGTTTTAAGCACCTTAAAACGTTTTTAACTAGCCTGATGTGTACAGGGCCATAGAGTGCTATAGAAGGCTATTGTTTTGCTGTTCATTTTTTTTTTGTTTCATGTGTTTATTTTCTTTTTGATGCTGAATTGATGTTTATGAAGTAATAAACATCCCACTAAGTAACAAGTGGTTTGCAACTTATTTGTTGTCTCCGAGTGAATCTGTGTCTATCTGTAGAACCCCCTTAACAGGCACATTGAATGGCCGCTTTTCCATAGCGGGTGCGGAATTCGGGCATGCCTAACAGGATGCTGGTGTTTTTCTTAAGGGTATATAGCAGCTGTTGGAGTGGTGGAACATGGTCATGATATATGTAGGAAGTTTGCTCAACAGTGCTTTGTATGGCAAACGTACAGGTATGGAGCATCCTTCTGGTGGCAGGGACATCCAACTCGCTAAGGATTAAAGGGCACAATGGTGGGTTCTGAATGGTGCATTAGTTATAAAACATAGGGCACGGTGATAAAGAATGTCTAGCTTGTGCAGGTTAGAAGCTGAGCTACTAATATAAATGATGTCGGCATAGTCAAGAAGGAGGAGGAAGATTGCTTGAACTAACCTAATCATAATGTCTGTGGGGAAGAGTAATTTGTTCCGAAAGAAAAGTCCAGTCTGGCTTTTAGCTTTTTTGTAAGAGTTTTGATGTGTACCACAAAGGAGAGGTTACTGTCAAGCCAAATTCCTAAGTATCTAAATTTGTTAACAACCTCTAGGGAGTTCCATAGCAATGCTGTAATATGTACAGGAGTGACTTTTTTTATGAAGTGAGGTTGAGGGATAATGGGGTAGAAAGAACATAGCTTTAGTTTTCTTGGCATTCTGCAGTAATTTAGACTTTATTAGATTGAGCGGCAATTGGTTAAAATCAGTCTGTAACTATACTAACATCTGATAGGGAGGGTTTAGAAGTGTACAGAACAGTGTCGTTTGCAAAGAAGTGGAGATTGGAATCATGGATATTGTTCATTAGGGTGTTTATATATACTGAAAAAAGTGGCGGTGCAAGAATGGATCCTTGCAGTAAACCTCTTGTGAATGGAAAGGGGGAGGATAGAAGCCCATTGGCTTTGATGCGCTGAAATCTGCCTGTAAGGTAACTGGAAAACCAATTTAATGACAGTTGTTTAGCCTGTGCTCTTTGAGCTTAATAAGCACATGGTTTTAAATAATTGATTAGCAGTTTTTTCCTTGGAACTATACTAACTGTACAGAAAGTAGTTATATAGATTTTCTAGAAGTGTTGTGTTTGTTAAACACAGTGAGGCAAGAGCTATGCATTTTCACAAAGATTTGGAACTTTTATGAGCAAAACGCTAATCAATTTTTAGAGTTAAATAAATCCCTGAAGCAGAAGATCATGGTCTAGTGGTCTACCATGCCAAATGCCTTACTTAGGTCTAGGAAAAAGTCTCTGTTGAATTGTTTATTATCAAGGGTGGTAAACCAATAATTTTTTTTACAGTGGCTAGTGCTGAAGCCATGCTATTGTTTTGCCAGAAACCTGACTGCAATGGACTGAATAAATCTGAATTTTCAAGGTATTCTTTTATCTGGTTGTTAACTACTTTTTCCAAAAGCTTTAACAGAACAGGCAAAATGGAGATTGTTCAGGTCACTTGGATCACCTGACCTGAACAGGGGAAGTAAGAAGACTGTTTTCCAGGGAGAGGGAACCATGATAGACAAGTTGAACAGGAGTATTATAGGGGCTGTTAAAAAGTAATACCCTAACTTTAAAAATGTGGGGTCAATGCCATCGGCACCGGCACTTTTTTTCATAACCAGCTTTACAAGTAAGTCCTCTACTTGCTTAAAAAGTTACTGGAGAGAGATTAAAGGACTCAAGATCCTGCCGTTCGGTGATTTTATTATTATATTATTTTATTTTACTTATTGTATTAAAATCTCAGAATGATATACCTTTGAGTCAGAGACTCATTTATAAAGGCTCCATGTCAAAATAAATTAATGGGGGCCTGACGAACAAACAATATGGAATTCTAATCTCTTCCTGCTGATGACCGGAGCTGAGTCCTCGAAATTTACCCGATCCAAAGTTGAGCTAGTGGCACCAAAACTGAGCTGTCGCTATACGAAGATCTGTTTTACCTGCATTTAGTTTCTCCAAGTTCTCCGATGCGGAAGTGACACTAAACTTGATTCGGAGGCCTGAGCACCACAGCAGCACTTTTACAAGCGCAAAGCTAAAGGGAGTGGAGAACCTTCGGTACGGGACATGTTCTCCTCAATTATGAGCCGGATTGAGGCTCTCACGGTAGCTACTAATAATGCCACCGGCACACTACAGCAGCTGAACATCAGAATGGGGGCACACTGAATGAAAACTGGACCAACATGAGGAGGCGCTGCAAGGCCACTGCATGACTATGAGAGAGCGGGCAGCCCAAATCAGACTCCTACAAGACAAAATGGATGACATGGAAAATAGGAGCTGCTGCAACAACTTGCGGCTCCTGGGTTTCCCAGAGGGATGCGAGGGGGGCAGAACTGTAGCCTTCCTTCAGCAGGCCTTCCCAGAGCTCCTGTAACTACTGCCAAACACCAAGCTGATTGTTGAGTGTGCACACTGTTCCCTGCAGCAGAGACCGACCACGGGTGAAAGGCCCAGACCCATACTGGCACGCATTCTCAACTTTGCTGAAAAGGGAGCCATACAAAATAGGGCCAGAGAACTCGGAACCCTGGATTAGCACGGACATTGCATAATGATTTTCCAGGACTACTCGGGAGCTGGCTGCTAGAAGAAAGGCCTATACTGAAGCACACCAAAAGCTCCATGACCTCCAGGTACCTTTCACTCTCCAATACCCTGCAGTTCTGAAAATAACTCGCAATGGATCTTCTCAACAATTTCACACACCGGAGGCTGCTATGAACTTTATCAATGCAACCTGGCCTCCCTCTAACAATTGGAGCCACAGCCCCATCCCAAGTATGTCTGGACTGACAAGCAGTGCTCACTTAGACCACAGATCACCTTTGAAATGGGACCAGCATAATACGATGGCAGAGGCTCAAAGATCCAATGGACCCCACAGAGAATTAGAACCGTGTCACCCCAAAGGCCGTAAGAGACCACGATCTGCAGCCCACATCAGACAGGACCACTCACAGAACAGACATGGACCGAAGAGTACTCCTACCCCCCCTGAAATATGTACTCCGCGAGAGGAGACCCAGGACCTAGAATACACTAGTCACTATTTTTCTCAAAAATCATTTTTCTCCCATTGCTCCATCAAACGTGAATGAGGCAGAGGACTACCTCACTGAAATGAACGTATCCGTACCTGAACCCCTGAAATGTGAACAGGAGGAGGTGCAATGATCCTGGGCGACTGACACAGACAAGGCCCTCCCGCTTGGTGACTCTGAACTCTCGGCCACGGCTTTGGGCCTTCACCCAGGAATGTCGCAGATTCTCAAAGACGATGCTGGAAAGGAAGATCCTTGCGATGGGCTCCCTGTTTGATCTTGATACAGATAAGTCTCTGACAGGTTTTGTGTCTAAGGGAAGTAGTTGAGGGGGTGGTTTAAAGGGGTCTGGGGGCTGAGAACAGACATGGGGTTCTCCTACAGCTGCCCCCTCTGGACATCTTCTTTGAGCCCGGTTATATGGGGTATTAAAAAGGGCAGTGTTGCTTTTACCTGCCCCCCCCAGACACTTCTCCTTTAAGGCCATTTGTAAGACCTCTTACTGACTGTTGAAAATGCTTAGAAGTTGGCTTGATGAGATGGGAAGGGAAAGATGGGAGTAATGGGGATACTGAGGGTAATTTAATGTCACATGCCGATTTCAGAGGTATGTCCTTAGACCTTCCCCACCCCCTCCCGTCCTCCTTGCTCCCCTCATGGATAACACTCCGACTATGCATCCTTCCCTCATACTAGAAGGAACAGAGGGATGAACTTATAGGAACCCCCCCACTGCTACCCAGCTGACAAGGTGACAGGGCATACACAGGTTACTGCCCCCGTCAACAACTCTGTACAGTATATAGTTTCAGCCTCATGGCATACACTGAAGCTCATGAAGGTTCAATACACCCTTTAGCTCCGGGTGGTAGCTAAACAAAGGGATTGCTTTATTTGACCTGACTGTACCACCTGTAAACCAAGCTTGTTGGTAGTATATCTCTCGAGTTCTTACAGGTAAGGGCACAATGGCCCGTATACTGGTTAGTTAGTTCCCAACCCCCCCATAGGTACAGCGGGCATGCCACTGGCATGTGCTCTGGCTGGCTAAGCCAAGCTTGGGACCTCAATAGGTTTTTCATTTTAATGTGTTGAATAAGATCGTACAAAGGTTGATAAACTGTTATTTGTTATATAAGGGATATTCAGACTTCGACTGACTAAGACTTCACCAGTCCTTTCTTCCACTCCCCCTTTAGAAGTGAGTGACATAATCTCCAGAGTGCCCACCACCTCATACATGTACTACTGGCCCACTTGAGGCACACAGAAGCTGGGGAGAGGAGAAGGGACTGAGGATCTTCCTAACGCTATTTGCCTCAATAGCTGGCCATTGCTCTTCTTCACACTGCTCCACAGATACACACAAGGAAGGCTGATACTACCTTTCCCTGGGTAAGATGGCCGAAATTATTTTTCACACTTGGAATGTTCGAGGACTGAACTCCCCCATAAAGTGGAAAAAGATCCTCTCTCATCTCAAACATTTAAAATCTAAAGTAGCCTTCCTCCAAGAGACCAAACTGACCAAGAATGACTATGCTTCTATGATAAAAGACTTGGTGGGTTAGGGGGCCCACTCTGCTGCCCCCACTAGGAAACATGGAGTACTTAACCTTATACACAAATCACTACAATGGACTTTGACAGACTCTGCTGCTGATTCAGATGGAAGATGGGCTGTAGCCACATATAACACCCCTTCAGTTCCCCTCACATTATGCAATGTCTATCTATGCTCCCTACAATAATGACCCCCAGTTCTTTCATATGCTGGCCGAGACCATCAGTGCCTTTCTGCCTACCAGTTGCTCTCTACTCCTCAGTGGAGACTTCAACTTAACACTGGTCCCCTTCCTAGACAGGAATGATAATGGTAGAGAAGTGCATATTAGGGGGGCAGAGCCTTGCAACAACTGATAAGAACCAAGGGTTCACTGATGTGAGGAGATTGTTCCACCCCAGGGACAGGAACTATATGTTCTACTCCGAACACAATGCGTCACATAGCAGGCTAGATTATTGGCTCACGTCCCCATCCCTTCTACATAACGCCCTAGATGCTGCTATCCTCCCAAGGGTTATTTCCAATCATGCCCCAGTCCAGTTGATAATACAATGGGGCCCATCCTCCACCCTGTCTTGTCACTGGAGACTTGATCCTCTCCTTATAAAGGAATCCAATTTTATTTCCTGGGCCAGGACAGAGGCCTCCCTTTTCCTAACACAAAACCCCTCCTCTGACCACCTCAGCAGGTAACACCTGGGAGGCCTTTAAGGCCACCATGAAGGGTAACATTATGGGATGTGCTACCGCCAGGTGCAGGGAAAGGGAACAATGCCAACTAGACCTAGAACAACAACTTACATCAGCAGAGTCTCTATTCAAAGTGATGCCCTCCCCTTCCCCTAGTTCCCGATGGACAGGACTATCCTTGGCCTACGCTTTGAGATAAACCAGCTCTTAAACAGGACGGCGGAAATGGCCATTCTCAGTCTCCAACACACCTTCTTAGCAGGAGGAGATAAAGGGGGTAAGGTGGTGGCTTGCCAACTTAGGCTACATCAGATTAGCCGGCACATTCCTGGTCTGAAAAACAATCAAGGGATGGTGGCTACTACCCCACAGGCCATAAACGAGATGTCTTCCTTTTATAAAGAGCCCTATTCCACTACCCACTTGGAGCCAGTCACTGATACCCAGCTCTTCCTGAGTTGTCTGCACCTTTCCACACTCTCTCCACAACAGTCATGTGATCTGGAAGCCCCAATCACTCAAGAGGAAGTGGGTACTGCCATCAAGAGTCTTCACCTGGGTAAATCTCCAGGGGGGCGATGGTTATACTGCTAACTTCTATCAGGCCCTAACCCCGGTGATCACCCCACTTCTTACAGAGGTATTCCAAGAGGCTGAGATCCGGGGGGGGGGGGCTTCCTCCTCCCTTTGAGAGGCAACTAATGTAGTTATACCAAAGAAGTGAAAAGACCCTACCAACCCGGGTAGCTATCGTCAGATCTCCCTTATAAACCTGGACAGTAAAGCTTATACCAAGGTCCTGGCCTCCAGACTGAGCCTTACTTTCCCCTTACTTTCACACCAAATTCACCCCTCCCAGGTGGGATTTGTCCCAGGTCGACACAGTACTGACCATCTCAGAACACTTATGAATCTTCTGCATACAGCAAGACACCTGGCAACCCCAGCTGCGGCTACCGCTGTTGACTTCGAAAAGGCCTTCAATTCTATAGAATGGGACTATCTTTATTCGGTCCGATCCCATTTGGGAGTGGGTGAAAAATTTACAACCAAGGTGCAGGCTATGTATAACACACCAACAGCCTGGGTCACCACCAGCTCCACCCTTTCCCACTTGAGCGTTGAACCAGACAAGGCTGACCACTCTCACCTCTATTATTTGTCCTTGCGGTCAAACCACTGGCAGCAGCCATTAGACAACACCCAAATATCCGTGGGATCAGAGTTGGGGATACTGACTACTCCACCCTGATGTACGCGGATGACCAACTTCTCCCCTTGACTGATGCTCAATACTCCTTGACCCACTTAATAGCTCTGCTTGACTCCTTCACCACCTGTTCTGGCCTGAAGCTCAAACAGACCAAGACTAAACTCCTTTCCCTTAATGATCACTGCCTTCAACATACAGCAACCAACTCTGGACTGTTATGGGTCCCTATGGGGATCACCTATCTGAGCATTAAGCTCATCCCAAACTAGAGCACCTCTGGCATGCCAATACACAACCCCTGCTTAATACTACCAAGACTGAATCTGACAGGTGGAAACAGCTCAAACTCACCTTAGCAGGTAAATAGCTTCCATAAAGATGGTGACTGCCCCCCTTTTCTACCTCTTGGCCCATATACCCATCTCCTTGCCCAAAATGTGGTTTCAACACATAGACAAGCTGATCGGAGACTTCTCTGGGAGGGATCCAAACCCCGTTTCAGCAGATCTAAACTCAGGGGTCATTGGACACAAGGGGGATGGAACCTCCCGTGGCTGGAGGGGTATAAATGGGCATTTCAGGTTGCACAAACTGTCCACTGGTTCCACATTGCCTCTTCCTCCGTGTTGCCCCAGTGGGTCCACATAGAACTAAAAATGACAAACACTTTGGTTCTTTCCTCCCTCCTCTATGCTACCGAAGGGTCCAGTCTCTCACATGCCTCTCTACCGGATAAAGTCTTTATTCCCCCCCCCACAGTGGAGATGTCTAGAAGAGCCTGGTACTACATGCACACCAATTTGGCCCCTGATCCACTCCCTCTTTCCTATGTACCACTTTGGCAGAACCCTCACATTACTATAGGCAGGGAGAAGGCGACGTGGAAGCACTGGCTTGCCAAAGGCATCCAAAATGCAGGAGGAGTTTGTGGAGTTGGGGAGGGGCCTAAGGCAAGTAGCACACACAGTATCCTTCTCAGAGGTGCTGCCTGTCTATGGCAAGGGTACTTCACACCATGCAATTCAGTGGATGGTTGAAAAAATGGTGCAGAGCACAGGAGTTTGGCTTCACTGGGGACTGGGGTTCAACTTGGAGGGATACCAGCCTATACTGGCAGGATGGTCTGCATCTATCCAGGAAGGGAAAAAGTCTTCTGGGCGGTGGGTTTAAATGCTGCATTGGCAAGCTTTTAAACTAGTCAAGAGGGGAGGCACTGATAAGCAGCAGGGAATTCCCAGCCTCCCCCTGCAAAACAGGGACTAAATGAGGTAACGACCAAGGTAGAAAGGTCAGTAGGGAACAGGACAGGGGTGAATGAAGAAAGCAAAGTCAGTAAGGACAGGGATGGTGCTACAAGAGGTAAAGCCATCAAAAAATGGAGAGCAATGAGTACTAATGCCCGTAGTCTGGGTAACAAGCTTTCTGAATTAGTGGCCTTGATGGAGGAGGAACATCTGGATATCATGGCAGTCACAGAAACATGGTACACGCAGAACCATGACTGGGACGTAAACATACCAGGATACCCTATCTACAGGAGGGACAGGGAGGGTAAAAGAGGAGGAGGAGTAGCTCTCTACATTAGGGAAGGAATCAAAGCAACAGAACAAAAGGGTAAACAGGGAGGAGAGGAAGCACTGTGGGTCAATTTGGAGACAGGCAATGGCACCACAATCCGCACAGGGGTTGTATACAGACCCCCCATCTCAGGGGAGGACATGGACAAGGAAATGATAGAAAATATCCTTAGAATGGCAGAAAAAGGGTAGATACTGCTGATGGGAGATCTAAATATGCCAGATGTTAACTGTAGTGCATTTGCAGCAGACACTTCTAAAAGTGGGGTCATTCTAGATGCCCTACAGGGGGCATGCCTTAGACAACTAGTATTGGAACCCACTTGAGAGGGAGCAATCTTAGACCAGGTACTCTCAAATGGAGATGACAAGAGGATCACAGATTTAGAAGTGGGTAGCCATCTGGGAACTACTGACCATCGAACAGTATGGTTCACGATAAACACAGCAGTAGAGTCAAGCCATACAAAGGTAAAGGTACTGGACTTCAGGAGGGCTGACTTTGCCAGAATGGGTGAGTGCCTAAGGAATGCACTAGCAAATGGGCAGGAAGGAGGGGTGGAAGAACAATGGGGGAATAATCAAAACTGCCATCACAGAGGCAACAAGCCTTTGTCTGAAGCAAATAAACAAAACAAAACAAAACAATGTAAGAAACCACTATGGTTCTCAAAGGAGGTGCAGGAAGGTTAGTGAGAAAGAAAGCATTCAAGAAGTACAAGGAATCACAGAAGGAGCAGGACAGAGAATTGTATCAATTAAAGCAAAAGGAAGCAGGGAAGGCAGTCCGAAGCAAAGGCCCAAACCGAGGAAAAGATCGCCAACTCAGTTAAGAAGGGAGATAAAACCTAAGACCAAAGGAGGGATAGTGAGGCTTAATAAAGAGGAGGGGGGAGTGGACAGAGGGTGACTGTGAAAAGGCAGAGATACTATATGAATATTTTTGCTCAATATTCACAAATGAAGAGGGGGAAGTACCGAAACCAAACAATAGAAACATCCTAGATATGGGGGTTGATACCAGCCCATTCACAGAGGAAAGGGTTCTAAAAGAACTCTTAAAACTGAAGCAGGACAAAGCAATGGGGCCTGATGGGATTCATCCCAGAATTCTAAAAGAACTAAAGGTAGAACTAGTGACACCACCGACTACCCTCTTTAACAAATCATGGGAGGATGGGGTGGTACCAGAGGACTGGAGGAGGGAAGATGTCATTCCACTTCACAAAAGTGGGAGCAGGGCAGAAGCAGGAAACTACAGACCTGTTCGTTTAACCTCAGTGATTGGGAAAATGATGGAATCACTTCTGAAGGAAAGAATTGTTGAGTACCTAGAGGCCAGAGGGCACAGGACCCAAGGCAGCATGGATTCACAGCGGGAAGGTAATTTCAGACGAATCCAATAGATTTCTTAGACTGGGTGACCAAAGTAATAGACCAAGGAGGGGCTGTGAACATGGCCTACCTAGACTTTAGCAAGGCATTTGACACAGTCCTACACAAAAGATTAATATGCAAGCTGGCCAGCCTGGAAGTGGGTCCCAAGATGGTAGCCTGGGTAAAGAATTTCCTGGAGAATAGGACACAGAGGGTAATAGTAAACGGAGTCCACTCTGAAGAAAGGGGGCTTACTAGTGGGGTACCGAAGGGTTCAGTACTAGGACCGGTCCTCTTTAATGTCTTTATAAGCGACATTGCAGAGGGATTGGAAGGAAAAGTATGTCTCTTTGCAGACGACACAAAGATCTGCAACAGAGTTGATACATAAGGTGGGGTGGAAAGGATGAGAAGGGACTTGGCAAGGCTGGAGGAATGGTCAAATGTATGGCAGCTTAGATTCAATGCTAAGAAGTGCAAAGTAATGCACCTGGGAAATACAAACCCAGGGGAAGAGTGCACAATGGGGCGGGGGTGAGATACTAACAACAACAAAAATGGAAAGGGACCTGGGGGTAGTCATATCTGATGACCTAAAGGTGGGCAAGCAATGTGAGAGGGCAGTAAGGAGGGCTGGGGGATACTGGGATGCACAGGAGAGGCAACACCAGTAGAAAACAGGAAGTTGTTATCCGTCTGTACAGACAGCTGGTGAGACCCCATCTGGAGTACTGCGTGCAGTTCTGGAGACCCAATATCCGAAAGACATAGACAGGATGGAGCAGTCAGAGGAGGCAACTGAAATAGTGCAGGGTCTGCACCAGAAGACATATGAAGATAGACTTAAGGAGCTTAATATGTATAGCCTCAAGGAAAGGAGGGAGAGGGAGACATGATAGAAACTTTCAAGTACTTTAAGGGAATCAACAAAGTCCAAGAGAGTAGCATCTTTCAAAAAAAAAGAGGTGTACAAGAACATGGGGGCACGATTTGAAGATCGGGGGGGGGGGACGGCTCAGAGGTAATGTGAGGAAATGTTTTTTCACAGAGAGGGTTGTGGATGCATGGGACAGCCTTCCTGAGGAGGTTGTGGAGTCAAAAGCAGTGGTGGATTTCAAGAATGCATGGGACAGTCATAAGGCAATTCTAGGGGGTGAGGGTAGGAAGAAGTAGGCTGTTTAACTAGGATCTGCAGCTTAACCATTAGGTAGGGAAATGGGCAGACTGGGTGGGCCAAGCGGTCCTTATCTGCCATCAAATTTTATGTTTCTATGTAAAATGTGGGAGACTTGTGACTCCGGCCTGAACAGGGTCTCCACTTTCCAGTATCTACAGAAAAAATGGGACCTCCCTCACAGGGACTTTTGGAGGTACTTCCAGATGTGGGTGGCTGTTAAAACCCTGCTGGAGAGCTCCAAACAATGGGTTAATCGCGCGGCCCTGCAAACCTGGATACAACACCCAAAGGGCCTTGCAGGTAGAATCTATGCCAAACTAAGGGACATCCTTCCTTCTCAGTCAGGGGATTCGAAGGTAAGATGGGAAAAAAATGCTACAGTGTAACATCATTAACACTCACTGGGGACAGGCTTGGAGAGATACCCACAAATAGTACCAAGATGCCAGGTACAGGCTGATCTAGAACAAAGTGTATCACTCTTGGTACAAGACCCCAGTTGCACTCTATAAGGCCAAGCTCCTTGATTCAGATCGGTGCTGGAGATGTCAGGCCAGAGGGGGAGATCTGGCTCATATATTATGGTCCTGCCCTCAGATACAGAATCTTTGGAAAGGGGTGGGTTCAATGGCATCTTAAGTACTCCATAAGCAGATCCCCCAGACGCTGCTTTTTTTCCTCTTAGGGATTCAAACTGATTTCCCACTGTTGACCCTGCAGGAAAACAGTGGTTAGCTCTGCTGGCCATACAGACAAAAAAGGCCTTCTTGTATAAATGGTGTACCCTGGTCACCCCCACAACTGTCGAAGTGGAGGCCTCTCTCTCAGCTCTGGCTAAACCAGATAGGATCGCCCACCTTTGATCCTATCAAATGGCCACATTTCAACAATGCTGGGCCCCATACTTGAGATATGTACATCCCCCACAGGGAGTGGGCCAAACCCCCCAGATCACAGGCTGGATTCAGCAGGGATTCTAACTGTACCAAGATGTCTGGGTGAGTGGTTATTTCAATAAGGGACTTCCCCAGGGCAAGAAGGTTTAGCCAGGAGACTAGTACTAGACCTTAAACCAGTCTGACACTCTAATTTGCTATGGTTTTCTTACTCAGCCTTTCTTTTTACACCAAGGTTAACATGTTGTTCCCCAGGTTTGGGACATACCCTTCTGTTGATGAGACGTTATTATAAGACTTACAGTACATTTAGCACACAGATACTTTGTGTATATCTCTGTTCTGTTTTAGAAATGTGCGTCCTGACATGCTAGAATGAACCCACACCTATCTGGATCACCAGATGCCTTGCAGTGCTGTAAACCCTCTTAGGATAAGTGTGCCTCCGGTCAGGCATTACACCTGACTCGCATAGATCATAGATTGGTGAGTACCATATCTCGTTAGCACATTATGCTGTCAGCCCCTGTTCAGATTACTTCTCAGTTTAAACCTCCCCTTTTAGAAGGGGGAGGACTAATCTAATAAAAACGACAGGATTTACATAAATTATGGATTATACCACATACAGTATACTGTGTTTGACTGGGTGCTCACCAATCGTCCAGAACACACCTCTTACGCCTCTGTCCTCCCAGATATTAGCGACCACTCCCGTTATGTTTAACTGGACCAATAAATTTACCAACCCACCTCCTAGAACAGTCACAAACAGTGTCCTCAGGCCCGGTCATGCTGAGTGCCTTAAAGCTGATCTCCGTAACGCCAACTTGTCAGCCATATATGGGGCACCTGACGCTGATAGTGTGCTGGACCACGTCATCCTCCAATTTAGCACTATCTGCGATACCCACGCCCCCTTAAAAAAGCATAAAATAAAGGGCCAGTACAACCCCTGGATGAGCCCAGACATCCTTGATTTTATGAAATACTATCATCATCTTTGGCGCACAGCTAGAGCCACAGGGAAGCAGTCCAACATCCTAAAGTACAGACAAGCCCGAAATAGTTGCACCAAGGCCATCCATGTAGCCAAAAACCTCTACTACAAGGAGGCCCTGTCCAAACACTGGAATGATGGCCATAAATTCTGGGCAAACCTTAAAGAGGTCACTGGCAAGGTGCACAAAACTGCCCCATGATCAGAGTCAATGGCTTCCCTCTCCTTGACCCAAAAACCATAGCCAACACCTTCAACCTAGCCTTTACAGACCTCAGTCATGTCCTCCCTCCCAAGTAACCTCGTCGCTGGCCCTCAGTCCTCCACAAATCCCCTCTTTCAGTTCAAGACCATCTCAATTGGGGATGCTAGGAAATATCTTCGGAAGGTGCTCGGTAAGGGGAGATTCAGTGGGGACACCCTTGATCTGCATCTAATCTCTCTCTCCCTGGAAGAAATCCTGGCTCCACTCACCCATATCCTTAACTTGTCATTGCAACTAGCTGTATTCCCTCATAAATGGAAAGCTGCAATAGTCACACTCATGCATAAGAGTGGGGACTGGGCCCTTACAGAAAACTACAGACCCATCTCCCTGCTACCACCTCTATCAAAGGCCCTCGAACGAATAGTTGCGGACCAACTGGTCAAATATTTAGACAAGTACAAACTCTTCTGCCCCAAGCAGCATGGCTTTAGGGCTGGGCATAGCACCACCACAGCCCTTCTAGAATTCACTGGTCACATCCACAAAACACTTGATCGTGGACAACTTACAGGAGCTATCTTTATCAACCTAAGGCGTTGTTAACCATGCCCTCCCTAAGTGAGCAAACTTGCCTCAATGGGCCTGGCTCCCGAAGCAGTTTTGTGGTTCTGCAGCTATCTGGACCATAGATCCCTGCAAGTTAGAATCAGTTCAACCCTCTCGGATAGCAAACCTGTCTGCTCTGGTGTCCCGCAGGGATCGATATTGGGTCCCTTCCTGTTCAGCTTATTCCTGAATAGTCTCCCTCAAGCCAGCCAGTGTTGTTTCCTACTCTATGCTGAAGATGCAGTTGTCTTCACACATGGCTCAAATCCTGATGAACTGAAGCATCAACTTCAAAGTGATTTCACCTGTCTTGAGAAGTGGTTCATAGATCATAAGCTAATTATGAACTATAAAAAAAAAACTAAAACCATGTTGTTCGACAGCCCCCATAACAAGCATCGTAACTACCTGTTATTAATATGTAATGTTGCCGAGGCCTCCCTGGAACTGGTCTAACATTTTAAATACCTTAGGATCACTACTGACAACTTGCTGTCCTACACTGCCCACACTGACAACACTGCCAAAGCAATCAACAAATGTATTGGGCTGCTTTATCGTCACAGACAGCCTGTCCCCCGAAGCCCTCAAAATAGCAGTCCACAGCTCTGTGGGTTCCCTCGCCGACTACGGCCTACCTATATTAAGGCTCAGCCACTGATACTGCCCTCCAGCACTTAAAAACTGCCTTAAACAAAGCTTGCCGGCTAACCTTAGAGGCACCTAGGCTGACTCATACCTGCGATTTGTATACCAATGCGCAGTGGCTCCCTCTCTCTGCCCGACTAAAATTCCATACCTGCCTCCTGGCAAAAAAGATTAGTCTTGGTACCCTCCCACCCGGGGTTAGTCAACTCCTAGTGCCTTGTATTAATCCGTGGCACACTCGGAGCACCAGTCCTTCATTATGCCAAAATGCCGCACTTCCCAAGGTCAAAGGTCTTTTGTGCACCGTGCCCCGCTCTGGTTCAACTCTCTTCAGAAAGATCTTGTGCGGCAGCGTACGTTGTGTGCTTTCAAAGTCCACCTTAAATGACACTTGTTAAATGATGCCCCATGTGACTGTCACTCATAGCTAATCCTCCAACACTGATATCCTAGGGCAGCCCTCTCCCTTTCCCCCCCATCTTCCTCAAGCCCTGTCCCCTCTTCCCACCCACTCACCTCTCGCCCTTACCCCACTCCTTCCCTTGCCATTTCCACAACCGCCAACCCCTCACCTCCCACCCCTGCTCCCTACCTTCCATGAGACTGGCTCCTTCCTCCTTGCCTCCTCTCCCATCACCCTCACCAGCTGCCATTCTCCCGTCCTGCTTCCTCTCCCATCACCCTCACCAGCTGCCATTCTCCCATCCTGCCTCCTCTCCCCCACCCTCACCATCTGCCTCCACACACACACACACCCTCCCCCTTTGCCCAGCTTCATTCTCATGGTATTGTCTGCTCTCTTGGCACTTGGGGCTCCTCCCCTGCCCACCCTGCGCTTATCTCCTCTCTACTAACCTGCCACCACAGACAACTGACCGGTACTCACCGTCAGGCATCTAATACCTGTAAGTCTATTATCTGGCCCCTACTCCTCCATTCTTGATTGTCTTGTCTGCTCCATTATATAATTCCCTCTACCATTACTGTGTAATTTTATACTACTATGTTTTTATTGTGAACTTGACGTGGAACCAATGTAAAGAGCTCTGAGCTCAAGTGGTTTAATTCCGAGACTGTAATAAATAAATGAAAATAAACAGTCCCACTGCTCCACAGACAGGTCATATAAACACACTATCTTATTGGTAATAAATGATTGTGTTATGATATTTGAAGTTTTAGGAACGGAGGAATCTGGCTTCCATACTACCTTTTTATTGGCTCGAATCTCAATAAATAAGGGATGAGATCTATTACATTCTAGGTGCTTTGGAACTTTGTTGGTGAATTTCTGGACCGGGGAAGATGGTCACTTTCTGTGTGCTCCACCACAAGTAGTTCTTCCCACCACATTTTTAAGCCTGACCAAAGGGCATAATCAACAACAGATGCACCTCTTGTTGATACATATGTCCATTCCCCTGTGGTGTCACCTTTCAGACTTCCATTTAATGGATAATGATTATATTCATCCATCAACTGCATTAACCTAGACCCAGCTTCATTGTTTTTTTAAATCCTTTGAACTCCTGGGCAACATCTAGGTAGGCAACATTCACCACTCCCCCTTGGTCCATTACCTTTGTCACCCAGTCAAAATCAATTAGATTTGTTTGACAGGACCTTCCTGCTGTGAATCCATGTTGCCTCAGATCCTGCACCCTAATGGATTCCAGGTGTTCCACTATTCGCTCCTTGAGGAGTGTCTCCATGATCTTACCCACCACTGATGTAAGACTTACTGGCCTGTAGTTCCCTGCCTCCTCTTTGCTGCCACTCTTGAAGAGGGACCACATTTGCCCTCCTCTAGTCCGTGGGGACTACACCAGTATTTAGGGACTCGGTGAACAGGACTGCCAGTAGGGCTGCCAGCTCCCCCCTTAGTTCTTTTAGGATCCTGGGATGAAAGCCATCCGGATCCATGGCTTTGTCCACTTTTAGCTTTGTAAGCTCTTTATGTACCCTCTCCTCTGTAAAAGGACTGGTGTCCACCTCCGCCCACTCTATGCCTATGTTGCCTAATCTTGGTCCCTTGCCCCTCCTCTTCCACTATGAAGACTGAACAGAAATATTTGTTTAGAATTGACGCCTTGTCTTGATCTCCCTCTATGGTCTCTCCCTTGTCCCTTCTGAGTTTAGCGATTTTCCCCTGCACTTCCTTTCCTAAGTACCTGTAGAATGTCATCTCCTTTCCTCATTGACTGAGCTAGTCTTTCCTCAGTTTGCACCACTGCGCTCCATACAGCTTTTCCTGCCTCTCAGACAATTCTGGTACTCCTCCTTATCTTCATCCTTTTGCATCCCCTTACATTTTCTGAAGGCCACCTTTTTGGCTCTTACCTTTTCTGCTACAGCCTTGGAGAACCACAGTGGCTTCCTCCTTCTCTTCCCTTTGCTTTTTACCTTAACACATTGTTCTGTGACCCCTATAATGGTCTCTTTAAAGAGCAGTTGACACCTTCAGGACAACTTCAACAAAATATAATATTTACAACAACAAAAATGGAAAGGGTCCTGGGGGTAGTCATGTCAGATGACCTAAAGGTAGGCAAGCAATTGTGAGAAGGCAGTAAGGAGGGCTGGGGGATACTGGGATGCACAGGGAGAGGCATCACCAGTAGAAAACAGGAAGCTGTTATACCTCTGTACAGACAGTTGGTGAGACCCCATCTGGAATACTACATGCAGTTCTGGAGACCCTATCTCCACAAGGACATAGACAGGATGGAGGTAGTCCAGAGGAGGGCAACTAAAATGGTGCAGGGTCTGCACCAGAAGCCATATGAAGAGAGACTAGAGGGTATACATATTAAACTCCTTGGGGAAAGGAGGGAGAGGGGGACACAGAAACATAGACTTTGATGGCAGATAAGGACCGCTTGGCCCACCTAGTTTGCCCATTTCCCTACCTACAGGATAAGCTGGAGATCCTAGTTAACCAACAGCCCATTTCTTCCTACACCCCACAAGCATTGCCTTATGTCTGTCCCATGCATTCTTGAATTCTCCCACAGTTTCAGACCCTATAACCTCCTCAGGAATTATGTTCCGTGCGTCCACCACCCTCTCTGTGAAAAAATACTTCCTCACATTGCCCCTGAGCCGTCCCCCCGCTATCTTCAAATTGTGTCCCCTTGTTCGTGCACATCTCTTTTTCTGAAAGATGCTACCCTCTTGGACTTTGTTGATTCCACTGAGGTACTTAAAAGTTTCTATCATGTCCCCCCTCTCCTCTCCTCCTTTACTCAAGGGTATACATATTAAGCTCCTTTAGTCTTTCCTTGTATGGCTTCTCTTGCAGACCCTGCACCATTTTAGTTGCCCTCCTCTGGACTACCTCCATCCTGTCTATGTCCTTGCGGAGATGGGGTCTCCAGAACTGGACGCAGTACTCCAGATGTGGTCTTACCAACTGTCTGAACAGAAGGATAACAATTTCCTGTTTTCTGCTGGTGATGCCTCTCCTTTATATATCCAAGTATCCCTGCAGCCCTCCCTACTGCCCTCTCACATTGCTTGCTAACCTTAAGGTCATCTGATGTGATTACCCCCAGGTCCCTTTCCAATTGTGTTGTTATTACCTCCCCCCCCCCCCCCTCCACTGTGTAATCTTCTCCTGGGTTTTTGTTTCCCAGGTGCATTACTTTGCACTTCTTTGCATTGAATCCAAGCTGCCATACTTCTGACCATTCCTCCAACGTTGCCAAGTCCCTTCTCACCCTTCCCTTGTGTATCAACCCTGTTACAGATCTTTGTATCATATGCAAAGAGGCATACTTTTCCTTCCAGTCCCTCTGCAATGTCACTTATAAAGACATTAAAAAGGATTGGACCCAGAACTGAACCCTGGGGTACCCCACTAGTAACCCCTCTTTCTTCAGAGTGGACTCCATTTTCAATTACCTTCGGTGTCCTGTTGTCCCAGTCAATGTTTTACCTAGGCTACCACCCTGGGACCCACTCCCAGGCTGGTTAATTTGATTATTAATCTTTTGTGTGGGACTGTGCCAAATGCCTTGCTGAAGTCAAGGTAGGCCATGTCCACAGCCCCTCCCTGGTCTACTACTTTGGTCACCCAGTCAAAGAAATCAATTAGATTCGTCTGACATGACCTTTCTGCCGTGAACCCATGCTGCCCTGGGTTCTGTGCCTCACTTTCCTCTAGGTACTCAACAATTCTTTCCTTCAGAAGTGATTCCATCACTTTCCCTACCACAGACATCAAACAGACAGGTCCGTAGTTTCATGCCTCTGTCTTGCTCCCACTTTTGTGAAAGGGAATCACGTCTGCCTTCCTCCAGTCCTCAGGTACCACACTATCCTCCCATGACTTGTTAAAAAGTGTTAGTCGGTGGTGTCACTAGTTCTCTCCTTAATTCTTTTGGAATTCTGGGGTGAATTCCTTCAGGCCCCATTGCTTTGTCCACCTTCAGTTTTAGGAGTTCTTTCAGAACCCTTTCTTCTGTGAAAGGACTGGGATCCCCCCCCCCCTTCCAGAGTGCTTCTGTTAATTGCATTAGACACCTCCCCCTCCTCCTCTTTTGTGAATACTGAGCAGAAGTATTTGTTCAGTATCCCCGCTTTTTCACTGTCCCTCTCTGCCCACCCACCGTCCTTTCTATTCAGCCTCACCATCCCTACCCTTTGTCTTTCTACGCTCCCTGATGTGCCGATAAAAGGTTTTATCCCTCTTCTTAACAAAGTTGGCTATCTTTTCCTCAGTTTGGGCCTTTGCTATTCTAACTTCCCTCCCTGGTTCCTTCTGCCTTAACTGGTACTGTTCGCTGTCCTGCTCCTTCTGTGTTTTGTTATACTTCCTAAATGGTATCTTTTTCTCCTTAACCTTCCCTGTCACCTCTTTTGAGAACCATAGTGGCTTTTTCTTTCATTTTGATTTGTTCATTTGCTTCACACAAAGGTTTGTTGCCTCTGTGATGGCAGTTTTGATGTTTCCCCATTGTTGCTCCACCCCTCCTTCTAGCCTGTTTGCTAGTGCTTTTCTAAAGCACTCTCCCATCTTGCCAAAGTCAGCCCTCCTGAAGTCCAGTACCTTCACTTTTGTATGGCTTGACTCTGTAGCTGAGTTTATCGTGAACCACACTGTTTGGTGGTCACTTGTTCCCAGACGGCTACCCACTTCTAGATCAGAGATCCTCTCGCTGTCCCCATTTGAGAGTATGAGGTCTAAGATTGCTCCCTCACGAGTGGGTTCCAAAACTAGCTGTCTGAGACATGCCACCTGTAGGGCATCGAGAATGGCCCAGCTCTTGGATGTGGCTACAGCAAAGGTGCTCCAGTTAACATCTGGCACATTTAGGTCCCCCATCAACAGTATCTCCCCTTTCTCTGCCATCTTAAGGATGCCTTCTATCATATCCTTGTCCATTCCCTCTCCCCGACATGGGGTCTGTATACAACCCCTGTGCGGATTGTGGTGCTATTTCCAGTCTCTAAGGTGACCCACAGTGCCTTCTCTTCTCCCTGTTTACTCTTTTGTCCCATTGCTTTTATCCCTTCCTTTACATAGGAGAGCTACTCCTCCCCCTCTTCTACCCTCCCTGTCTCTCCTGTAAGTTGTATATCCTGGTATGTTAACATCCCAATCATGGTTCTCTGTGTACCATGTTTCTGTGACTGCTACTATATCCAGGCATCCCTCTTCCATCAAGGCCACAAGTTCATGGAGCTTGTTGCCCAGACTACGGGCATTTGTACTCATTACCCTCCATTTCTTGATTGCCTTACCCCTTTTTGCCCCATCCCTGTCCTTATTGCCTCTGTCACTTTCTCCATTTACCCCTGCCCTTCTCCCTATTGACATCTCTGTCTTGGTGTTTACCTCACTTACTACCCTGATTTTTTTTGGGGGGGTTAGGATTTCCCTGCTCCTTTCCAGTGCTTCCCCCTTTGGCTAGTTTAAATGCTTGTCAATGAAGCATTTAAACCTATCACCCAGGATCCTGGTTCCCCTCCTGGACAGATGCAGACCATCACACCAGTATAGGCCTGCATCACTCCAGGTGGACCCCCAGTCCCCAATGAAGCCAAATCCCTGAGCTCTACACCAGTTTTTCAACCACTGATTGAATCCCATGGTGTGGAGCACCCTAGCCTCATCCATGCCATAGACAGGCAGCACCTCCGAGAAGGTTACTGTGCGTGCTACTTGTCTAAGGCCCCTCCCCAACTCCACAAACTCTTCCTCCACTGCTCTGATCCCTTGCTTGGCCAGGTCATTTGTCCCTAGGTGGACAATGACATCCAGCTCCCTCCCCTGTGCGGCTGCTCCAGTGATCCTGAGGATGCGTTCCCTGTCCCTTCAAGCCATGATGCCATGGTGATAGAAAGATTTAAGTACCTCAAGGGAATCAAGAAAGTCCAAGAGGGTAGCATCTTACAGAGATAGAGATGTACAAGAACAAGGGGGCACAATTTGAAGATAGAGGGGGTATAGCTCAGGGGCAATGTAAGGAAGTATTTTTTCATTGAGTGGGTGGTGGATGCATGGAATGGCCTTCCTGAGGAGGTTGTGGGGTCAAAAACAGTGGGGGAATTCAAGAATGCATGGGACAGACATAAAGCAATTCTAGTGGGGTGTAGGAGGAAGTAGGCTATTAGTTAATTAGGATCTGCAACTTATCCAACAGGTAGGGAAATGGGCAGACTGGGTGGGCCAAGCGATCCTTATATGCTGTCAAAGTCTATGTTTCTATTTAGACACAGTTCAGCTTGTATGTCACATTAGTTCCGCATTCCTCCTCCACATTGTTTACTACTGAGGTCATCTGCATTAAAACAAAATCTTTGTTCATGAATAGTTCAGCTATTTCTGTTGCTTTTTCCATGCCTGAGGTCATAATGTACTGCTTGTGACATCACAGTTACTCTCACGCTAACAGACTGTGATGTCACAATAGATGATTATGACTTGAAGTAGGGAGTAAGCTGTAGAGGCAGATGAACTGTAAGGGAACTCTAAAGGATAAAGATTATGTATTCATGCAATTTTACTCAGTAATAAACAATGGGGAAAAGAAATACATAGAATATATATGGAATGCAAGCTGCGTTGCATCTAATTATTATATTTTTCAAAGTTTTCTTTGAGGTGTCAGTAGCTCTTTAATATGTGCCAACTGCTCCTCAACTCCTCCTCCCCTTTTGCCCCCCATCTTGCACAAGACAGCCTTGCCAAAATCTAAGATTTTTGCCTTTGTATGGCTATGCATCTCTGTGTTAAAATTGAATTGTACTGTGTGGTGGTCGCTGGACCCCAGGTGCCCCTCCACATGGAGATCTGTGATTCTGTCTCCATTGGTCAGCACCAGATCCAGGATTGCTTTCTCTCTGGGTGGGTTACCCACTAGTTGTCTGAGACCCGCCCCCTGTAGTGAGTCCACGATGTCTCGTGCCCTGGCAGAGGTTCCTGCTGAGATGGACCAGTCCACATCTGACATGTTAAGAGTTCCCATAAGCAATGTCCTCACCTTCTGCTGTCATATCATGTATATTATCCAGCAATTTCCTGTCAATTTCCTCCCCCTGAGCTGGGGGTCTGTAGACCACCCCTGCCTGAATCACTGTTTTCTTTCCTTTCTTGAGGGTGACCCATAGTTACTCTACGTCATCCTGTTTTCCCTGCATTGCAGTTGCTTTGATGCTTTCCATGATGTAAAAGGCCACCCCCTTCCCCACTTTTTGCCTATTCTGTCCCTTCTGAACAAAGCATAACCTGGTACAATAATCTCCCAGCTATGGTTGACCTTGAACCATGTTTCAGTTATTTATTTATTTTTATTTATTTATTTGCTTTTGGTAACCAGGTAAGTGCATAGGCATAGCAATGCCTATTTTCAGGTATGACCCGGGAGGATACAGGGTTGCAGAGATAAAACAGTTTGTGGAGAACAATGGGTGAAAAAAACATTGACTACAAGTCAATACAGTTCCAAACAATGTGCAGTACATAAGAGTCAATGATAGATAACAATAAGTAAAACATAACAGGAAAACAGGATATCAAGTGCAGGTTCACCCATCTTAAGGGTACAGACTGGGAGAGATAGCTTAGCTAGGCAGAGAAGTGAGGTCCAACTAGGAGAACGATTTAGAACACAAATAGATGGATCAGCTTTAATTGAGAACAGGGGACTAGAGGTCCAGGATGGCAGGAAGGATGGTTTAGAGGAGAGAACCAGATGGAGACACGGGGGATGACTGCTTTCCTTTTGTTCAGGGAAGGAAGAACAAGGGAAAGAGGGACACGAGAGAGACAGAAGAGGGAGGTGGGTGGGTGAGAGTGTAGAAGTGGTGATGGGAGACAGGGTAAGGTAGAAAATAAGCGGTGGGAAGAGAAAGCGGAGAAGAATGTGGAGGTGAGGCAGCCAGAGGAGGAGGATAGGGGTTCTACGGAGGTTCGAAACAGGCACGGAGGTAGAGCCAAGTAGATGTTCATGGTGTGTTCTCTTGAAAGTGGCATGGGTTGAAGCAAGACAAATTGCTTGTGGAAGAGAGTTCCAGTATTTGGGAGCCATATGTGAGAAAGCCCGTGCACCTATTGATGTTTTGCATCCGGGGATGTGGAGAGGAGCTCGGTCAGTGGATTGAAGCTCATAGGAGACAGTTTGTGCATTCAACATAGAGGCTAGGGAGTGGGGAAGACAAGATCTGGTAATGCTGTCAGTGAGAGATCCAAGTGACTGGTGCCGATGGGCAGAGGGGGAGAGCCCTTTTAGGTCGGCATAGACCTGGCAGTGGTGCTTGTAGCAAGGGGATGCAGAGGCATATCTGCAGATATTACAGGCGGTGTCCCACTTGAGAAGAGAGGTTTTGGATGCCCCAAGGTAGATGACTGGGCCATAGGCTAGTGCCGGAAGAAGAATGGCATGTGCAATAGTGAGCCTGGCTGACGGAGTAAGGGCATAACTAGTTCGGTAGGCACCACAGAGTTTACCATTTACGGCTTTGCAGGTAGTACTGATGTGCTAACTAAAAGCCAGAGATTCATCAAGCAGAATGCCCAAATATTTGAAGGAGCTAGTGTTGACCAGTAGGGAGCCATCAGAGCAGGAGATTTTGAGGAGTTTTGGTTTGTTCTAAGTCTGGCTGGGGAGCCGAAGAGCATTGCACACATCTTATCTACATTTAGAACAAGGTTATTTTCAATGAGCCAGGACTGGAACTTGATAAAAGTTTGAGGAGAGAGAGCAGTTTATGTCCGAGGTGTTCCTAGCACTGGAATAGAGAACAAGGTCATACGCATATAGCAGAGACAAGCAGTCAGAGGAGAGAGTGGGGAGGTCATTTACAAAGACAGAGAAAAGTAGGGGTCGCAGAATAGATCCTTGAGGAACACCAATATTAGTGGTTGAGAGATCTGACAGGACGGAGTTGTAATTCACGGCTTGTCTTCTGTCTGACAGGTAGCTATTGAACCAGGCCACTGACTCTGTGGAGAAATCAAGGGACAAGAGTTTGTTGAGAAGAAGAGGGTGGTTTACCAGGTCGAATGCCTTAGTTAGGTCGATAAAGATTTTACCGGTGGTGAGGCCTTTGTCCACTGCAGTATAAATATCGTTTGTAAATTTTAGAAGAGCGGTGACAGTGCTGTGGCCTTTGCAGAAGCCATGCTAGGAACTGGAGAGAAGACTGTGGTCCTGTAGAAAAGAAACGGTTTGAGTGGCTACTAGTTTTTCCAGTCTTTTGCTGAGAATAGCTATGGGCCGGTAGCTGGCCATATTTGTGGGGTCTCCCTTTTTATGTATGGGAGTGACTTTTGCTATTTTCCAGATGTCGGGGACAGAGCCATGGCATAGTGATAGGTTGAGAATTCTGGCTATGGGTAAGGCAATCATGGGGGCGCCAAGTTTCAGGAGCTTGGGCACAAGACCATCAGAGCCCGTAGCGGTACTATCAGGGATGCCTAATAGCATCTTTAGGACTTCCTGTCTAGTAACAGTTCCAAAAAGGAAAGGGGGGTAGTTATATTGGGATCCACTGTCTGCAGAGTTTGGAGGACTGCATGGAGGCGGTGGTGGGGAGGAAGACCGATATTTAGATAGGTAAGAGAATTGTAGATTAAATGAGTTAGCAATGGTGGTTGGATTATTGCAGTACACACCATTTATAATCATATCATTGGAGATTTTGTTTTGTTTGTCTACAGGGACAGTCTTGATAAGAGTCCAGAACTTTCCAGAGTCACCTGCCACATTTATCACAAGCCTTTGCCGAACGAGCTCTTAGCATGGCGGAGGTTCCTCTTGCATGAGTTTCTCCAAGTTCTGTAGTCATTACAGTCAGATGGGAGGCCTGAGACCTTGAAACACTGCCAGCTCTTGCCCCTAGCTCTGATTTTGGCAAGTAGGTCCTTGTTGAGCCATTTGGTGTGGGTTCCACTTACACGACGTGTGGTGAGGGGCACATGGGTATTTTGGATAGACCCAAACAAGGTAAGGAAGTGGTCCACGGCTGTTTGGGCATCGATGGCGGAGTAGATGCGGCTCCAGTCGAGCATGGTGAGATCACTCTGAAACTGGGCTATATCAAGTTTAGCTAGGTTCCGAAAGGCTATGAGTCATGGAGGAAGTGCAGATTGTCTAATAGAGCGCCAGATACAATATATTGGGGTGTGGTCACTTATAGCATCAGCAAGGGTACCTGCTGAGACTATACAGTCAATGTGATTGGTCAGAGCCCAGCCAATTAGAGTATTACTGGGTCTTAGGGAAGGCATAATCCTAGTGGGGTCAGTGATAAGCTAGTGGAGGTTGTGGCCTTGTACGGTTGTGCAGAGGGATTTGTTTCCCAACCCAACTGAGGTTAAGATCTTCAAGGATAAGGACCTCATTGCGACCCACAGCTGTATCCACGTGTGAGAGGAGTCCCTCAAGACCAGCAGTGCCACCTAGTGGTGGGTTATAAGCACATACAATGTGGAGTTTTTTTGGGGCCAAGCTGGAGGTTGGCAAGGATGGATTCACGGTGTGAGAAGTAAGGTGTGGTGATGTTAGAGAGATTAAGGTGTGTTTTGTAAAAAATGGCAACTCCACCGCTCCGTTTTGAAGTGGGCCTATCTTACCTGGCCAGATGATAGTTGGGTAGTGAGCATGCAGAGTCGGGAGAGAGGGTTTGAGCCAAGTTTCAGACAAACAAATTATGTCCGGGTCATATTGTAAGACCCAGGCTTCTAGTTCGGTTCGGTTATAGAGGAATCTTATATTCATGTGAGCAAGGCGAAGACTCTTTATGTCCTTCCATGATGAATCCGAGTGGGAGAGGGGAGCAAGAGGGTCAGGGTTTAGTCCAATATCCTTAGAAAGTATTAATGCTAGCAGGAGGAGATACCATAGCTTGCGATGGATGATCGGCGAGGACAGGCCACTATGTCCAAATCCTCCTCTGCCATTACAGCCACTAGTTCTGGGACTTTGTTACCCAGACTGTGGGTATTTGTGTGCATGATCTTCCATGTACTGCTGCCCTTCTCCCCCTGCTCATGTGTTTGTCCCCCTTGTCTCTTTTCCTCAGTTTTGGTGTCCTTGGATTTCTGATAACCCATTCCTAACATATTAGTTGTCCCTCCTAAGTACATGATTTCCTGGTCCTCTGCGCTATCTCCCGATACCTGTGGGGGTGGGCTGCTTGAGTATCCCTGCATCCTATAGCCCCCTCCCAACCCCTTGGCTAGTTTAAATGTTCTCTGAGGAAGCATTTAAACTGCTCATTGAGGACTGTAGTGCCCTCACTGGATGGATGCAGGCTATCACGCTTGTACAGTCGTGCATCAGTCCAGGTGGTTCCCCAGTCTCCAATGCAGCCAAAACTGCTTTTCCTGCACCAGCCTTTCATCCAACCTGTTGAAGCTCCTGATGCATTGGTTTTTTGCCTCCTCCTTCCACAGACCGGTAGGAACCTCAAGAAGTGTTATAGTTCGCCACCTCCGCAAGTCACCTACCCAGCTCCTTGAATTCTCCCTGTACTGTGTCCATGCTAGCTCCCTCTTACTAAGTCATTTGTCCCTAGGTGGACAATGCCATCCATCCCTCTCTTTCTTGCCACTGCCCTAGCGATCCTGTGAATCCACTCCCCCTTCCTCCGAGCTGTGCCTCCTGGGAGACACTTTATTTCCACTCACCATCCCCCTGTCCATGTCTAGATCCATGTGCTGAACAGCTGAGTCTCTCACAAGGATAAGTTTCCTTCTTCTTTGGAATTCTCTGGATTTCTTCCATGTGCCCTCCTCCCTGCTGGCCTGGGATTCTTTGGGATCTGCCTGTGCGCTCTCCTCCCCGTTGGCCTGCACATCCTCTCTGGTGTCAACTTCGGGCTCCCCTGTGGGGCACTCCTGCTCATTAAGAACAGCATACTGGTTCTTAAGTTGGACCGAGTAGGGGATGTGCGTCTGTCCCCCCACCCTAACTGCCCCTGAGCCCAACATAGTCCATTCAGACCTCTGTCTGGCTACCCATTGTGGCACTGTCTGGGGACAAGGGGACCCCTGGGTGGGGGTGGTGATGAACAAACATACTGAAAAGGACTGGTCTTACAACTGACCCTTGCAGTACCCAACTCATGACATCCCTTTCCCCTGATTTAACCCTGTTTACCACTATCCTCTGTCTCCCCCCAACCAACTTCCCACCCATCAAACTAGGTCCTTTAGTTCTCCAAGACCCTCTAATTTCTTTAATAACTTTATGTGTGGCACCAAGCCAAATGCCGTGCTGAAGCTGAAGTAGAGTAAATTTACAGTACTGCTTGTCCCTTATCCAGTGCCATTGTTACCAAGTCAAAGAATACTATCAGGTTGGTCTGACTAGACCTTGCCATGAACCCATTCTGTTTACTATCCTGGATCCCATTTCTCTCAATCTGGAACCACCTCTGACTGTAGAAAGCTACTGAATAGCCCTGCCAGGGGTTCAGCCAGTTTGGAGGCCAATTCCCCGAAAACCGTTAGGTGCATCCCATCCATCCCTGGTGCCTTGGCAATTTTCAAAGATGTAAGCCCTTTTCTAACCCTTTCTCCTGTAATTACCACCTGCCCCATACCTCCTTGCAGCAGCCTTTATGCAGCTTTCCGGCACAGGCCCACTATCCTCCACCGTGAATACTGAGCAGCAGTAGTTGTTTGGAATAGCTGCCTTCTGTTCATCCTCTTCTACTACATCTGAGCATTACAGCTGTCATTTTAGTTCTACCAGTTTTGATTGTTTACAAATAGTTCAACACCCTCCTTCATTACTCAAGTCGTTTAACAATCGTCTCACACTACACACATAGTAAATTGCAGCAAAAGAAACAGCACCCTTTATGTAGCTGATTATCTGTTATGTGAGCTATAAATCCTTAGGATGTCCTAAAGTACTGGTGTGAGGTTTTATGCTTCTCTCAGTCATATGCCACACTGCAGCAGCTATAAATGGAGACAGACAAGTCAGTGAACATGTTGGGGGGCAGAGAGTCAGAAGACAAGTTGCAAGACGGGAGAAAAGATTTACCTGTTACAGTTGTAATTATGAAGTATAAAAACAGGTATGACCAAATAATTTTACACATCATTTTAAGTTATGATCTGTACCCCAATGTTGCGAACTGCATTATTTCTTTCAGGTGTCAAGCCGAAGCAATTGTTTCAGTTGGAGACTTGGATGAAGAGCAGGACTGCAGATTTTCCTGGTTAATCCTCATTTTATGGATTTTTTTGTTTAAAATACTTGCTTCATTTAGTGGTTCATGAAATACTGGCGTGTATTGGTGAGGAGGAGGGACAACGATCTGAAAGACAAATATATTTGGTAACAGCAGGGTCAGAATTTGGAGGGAACTGCAGTCTAAATATCATTATTAGTATTTTTTTCAATTTGTCTATTTGCCTGTGGAGGTTTACAAGGGAAAGAAGTAGGATTCCTTAGGAGGGCTAGGAGGGACACACGCCCAATCTGTACTGCACCATATAAGCAAACATTGTCACAGTGCTGAGGGTGTCAATACATGGGATCAGAGCCACAGAAATCTATGCAGGAGGTTTTTCAGGCCTGGTTTCATTGTGTGTGTGTAAAAGAGGTCTGATACAGCTGAACTGATATATTACAAGCTTCATTTAAATGGCTACTTGTCTTTTGTATTGATTGTGCAGCTGCCGTTTGAGGAATGATTAATTTTAATTTTTTTTTGTTTTTACTAATGGCACAACAACTAGATAGGGTAACGTTTTTACTCTGCTATGATAGCTGACAAATTCTGTAACCTACTTTTCAGATTGGCATGAATATGCTGAGTGCACTGTGTTACACTCAACAGAAGTGCAAAGCCTTGGGGTTTCTTTTCTAAACTACATGGCTTCAGCACTTTCTTGGCCAATCTGGACACAGGAAATCCTTTGTCCATTTTATAAAGCAGGTTTGCAGGTAATTTTGGGGATATGGCAAAACCCTTGACAGATCTCTCAAAAAAAAAAAAAAAATGCTTGAAAAGGTTTGGTGGACCGAATACTGCAAGATGGCATTTGGACAGCTGAAAAAAGGCATTATGCTGGGCACACATTGTAGCTAGCCTTAACTATTCATTGACCATGGACAGGGTGCTGTTTTGAGCCACGTTGCAACTATGGAAGAACACCAGACTGCATGTTTGAACCAGTAACTGCTGTGCAAGGAGGAGGCACATTCCACAATTGAAAAAGAATGTTGGGGGATACTATGGGCACTACAAAACTGCAGCCTTACATCCTGTATAGAGAAGGGAGTTTACTTCAGTCATGGATCTCACCCCCTTTATGCCCCTGAACCTCCATGGTGTTGATACCCTTCCTCATATATGTAAGCCCCGCCTCCTTTAAAGAGGGGCTTATGCTCCCAATTAAGCATCCCTTTTGCCATCCTACCCCCCCCCCGAGCTAGGGAATATATTAGTGCTCAGGGGAATACTGGCTGCTAGATGCCTCCAGGTGGCAGCAGAGAGTAGGTTTAGGGAGTATATAAGGGAGCAGACAGAAGTTTCGGGGCCTTTCCAGCCCAGACATTAGGCCGGGGCTGAAGGAGCAGAGTTATGTGGGCAAATAAGGGAGCTCAGCAGTCCAGGAGGGCCAGTTGGACCCCCCCCCCCAGAGTGGAGACAGGACAGCCTTCTTAGCATTGTGGTCAATGAGGAGCTGGGGTAATGGAGCTCCGTGGGGGAAGTATGGTCAGCCAGGTTCTGCATCGTTGTGGGCAGGGAATGTAGGTGGCCATGCGGGGCCAGGAAAGGCAGGAGCTCTTGGAGACCCCTGCGAAGTGCGATTCCTGTGCCACCAGGGCTGTGGGGGCAGTGGCAGGGTTCCAACAGGAGGAAAGTTGGCGGCAGTGGCTCTCCCTCATAGCCGGTGTGGCAGGGCAGCCTGGGGGCAGAGGGAGGGGGGAGCTCTTCACCCAACTATGGGGCCTGCTTGGAGGGGCAGGTCCTGGGGTGCCAGTACATTCAGGGCCAGGCAGGTCACTGGCAGTAATGGCAGGCCTTGGAGGGTAGCCCTCAGCTGGAACTTAACGTAAGCCAAGAAGGTGCTGAAGGGGATGTGGGCCTGTCAGGGATTCCCTGTAGAGGAACAGCAGAAACCGGAGCAGCTTTGGGCCATCAGTGTGAGAAGGCAGGCGGTTCAGAGGGACCTGGGTGTTGGCAGTGCCCAGGATCTCCCCAGTGGCAGGACAGCCAGTAGTAGGAGGCCAGAGTACTGGAGCAGGGCTGCACCAGTGGAGTTGTTAAGAGGAGAGGCTGAGTGGCATGAAGGTTGCAGGTGCTGAAGTAGCACCAGTACAGAGTCAAGCTTAACATGGGTTATGGGGCCTGGGTCATAAGGAAAGATCCTGGCACCCCTGTGGCTAGGGCCAGCACCCAGGGGTCCAGGTGGGAGAAGCAGCCCGCTTTCCCATGCCAGAGTTAGGGGGATGACCAGTGCCATTGAGAATGGGTAACCTGACAGTTAAGAAAAAGAAAGGTTTGGCTTACCAGATTCAGAGAGCCAGGAGATTGCAGGTCTTGGGTAAAGCATCTAAGGTACAGAGAGCAGAAAAATCCTTGCTTGTTACTGCCTTAAAACTCACTGCTTCTGCTGCCTTAAATGCCTAGCCAGCATGTCTGTAAAAAGTTCGATTAGCCCCACAGAGCTGTTTTATTTATTTGAATGAAGTATGTGATCCCTGCATTGCTAGGAATCATTTGCTGTGCAGGAGTTAAATAAAGAAGCTAGTTGGGAGGGAAATAGCAGTGATGTGCCTTATTTAAACTGAAAGGGGGAAGCTAAGGAAATGAAATCCTTCTTCCCTTTTCCCCCTTTCTTTTCAGCTAAATTAATTTGTCATGAGTTACATTCCAGATGAAATTTTCATCCCACCCTTGGCGGGGCTCAGGGGGCTCCAGAGATGGTACAGGTGCAGTGCGAGTTCCTGGTTTGGCGTGACAGCATTCAGGAAGAATTCAGATTCTGTGGGTGAAGGTGAGAGTGCATGGGTATTGAAGACGCCAGAAAGGTAGGCCACAACTTTTCCTGCCTTGTATGGACGTGCACTGGTCTTGGTGTTTTGTGCTTGAGGGTACCCCTCCTTTAATGCCCCCAAACCATCTACGATAGAATGCATGCCCCTAGACAGTGGGGGCTCATCCTGGATGCTCCCCGAACCCCGAAATGCCGCCAGATGCCAAACCTTATGGTCCGGTATGCTGCCAGGCTTCCTGACCTGGTTGGGCCCTGCTGCGCAGTAAAGATAGCTGTGGAAGTAAGCCTGGAGCAGGCATAGGCTTCAGCCTGCTGGTGTGGTGTGTGCACATGACCCACTGATCACGTGACCCTCAGTTAGGGTCCTGACCGGAGGATGGCCAAGAAGGAGCTACAGCAGCTGCAAACAGAGATGCCATCTTAGGGAGATCAAAGAGAGTGAAGCTGACAGAGTGAGGTGACTGGCAGCAGGAGAACAAAGCCAGTGAGAGGAAAGGAAAAGAGAAACTATTTTTTGGGGGCGCATCCGCAATCAGACAAGTAAACTGGGGTCCCAAAAACAAAGCAAACAAACTGAGCCATCTGTTTAAGTGACCCATAGCTGTGGGTACTGGGAGGGTTGGAGAGACTGAATGCAGGCATCCTCCATGGATTGGCAGCATGCTGTGGCAGGAAGGAATTAAGAAGAACCCGAAGTGACCCCCTCAGGAGGAACCCCTGGCTACGGTTCTTGCCTCACTGCTCTCCTGGTTCTGGAAAGCTGGGGGAAAAGGCAAAGAAAACAAAAGTTGTGTGGGGTATTTGTTTGGGGGAGTTGCCTATATGCCCATATTGTACAGGCATGCCGCCAGTTCCAAATTTGGGGATGTTCACTCCCAGTTCCACCACCAGCTCTTTGTGCCGTGGTCACCAGCCAGTGGAGATTCAGGAGGGTTTGAGAGACTGTCCCTGGAAGAAAGCACTCGTGCCCAGGTGGAAGAAATCAGAAGTGAATCCCAGATGTGAGTGTGGAGGCTGTAGAGGAGGAGGGTGCAGGAGTGCAAATTAAAGAAAAAAGGTGATGGGGAGCACAGCCATCTGCCCTGCTCCCCACCACCAGCTACCAGCAATCCAGGTGACAGAGGGAGGGGCAGGGGCCTCAGACAACTGGTCAGGGATCCTGCAAGGCCTGGGGGACCTTTGCCACTTCCCTTGTCCAGTGGTAACCCACAAGCCTTGCTGACCAAGTGAGAGCCTACTTCGGGAGCCAAATGTAAAATGCAGCCTATTGGGAGTGGCTCCGAACTTGGTCCTGCACCAGCAGCAGCAAGAGGAAGCACTGGTGATAAAAAGAATTTGGAGGAGCTGAATGAGAAAAAATATGTTGGCAGCACTTTTCAGTTCCAGGACTATCAGGTGGCTAGGGCAATTCCCAGGCCTTACTATTGCCTTGTGATCATCCTATCAGACAACACCCCACAGCTGAGCAGAGACTCTCCGGACCCAGATGAACGGGTTAAATCCAAGTGACCTGTTGAACTTAAAGTAATGACGAGGGATATGGCTACCAATGGGACGAGCCAGGAGGATCAATGTGAGAGACCTGCCAGAGTGCAGCCAGGCTGAAAGGTGGGTCCACAGGAAGCTACAGGTAGAGTATCCTCATTTGAACTATCCCTATGTGCTGGAACGGATTTGGGACATCACTGAGGAGATGAGGGAGGAATGGATCTTTAAGGAACAGATGGCATGCTTAAAGAATCATCCTGGTGGAGGGGGTGCCCATCTCAGCAGTTGATTCAGCAGGCATGGTTGATGTGTCGTACAGGGACCTGGTCTGGCCAACTGTTCGAGCATTTCGCCTTGGTCCACAACTTGGCTGAGACTCAGACCAAATGTTACCTGCTAGACCAGGATTCCTTCAGGGATGTGACCACCAAGTCAGATCAAGAATATTATTTCACTCTAGTTGTGGGGCCTGCAGCCTAGGCCTTCTGGAGTTATGGACTTATGAACTGTGCCAGGACAATTGCTCTACGGAGCTGAGTTATGGTGACTGTATACAGTTATTCTTCTTAAAATCAGAGCTCATGAATTTAAAATAATAATGTTGTTATAATTATGATAATGTTTGGGAGACTGGTGAGGGAATGTGTGTGTTAATGTGTGAGTGAGTGGTCTGGGGACTGTACACAGTGAAACTTGTTTTAAAATTTGGGTGAAGGTATTTGGGGCATAGCTAAACTGTTAGAAATCTACCTCATTACTGTTGTTTGCAGATGCTTAATAGTGGAAAGTTTAATCTTTATGAAAACTGATTGATAAAGAAATAATGAAGGTTGTTCCTAACCATTCAGATGATCTCCTGGTGCAGGAAGGTTTTAGGATTTTAGAGGTACCTTGGGCTAGGAAAGTAAGTTGGGTGGTGCCTGTGGCCAGGCATGGTGCGTCTGTTGTCAGAAGGCTGGGGAGTGCGCATATCTAGTCTGATGGGAAGAGACCATAACTAGGTCCTTGCCATCGTTCCCAGGAGGGAATGATTTCCTGGGTGGGGAACAGTGTAAGTCCCCCCCCTTTAAAGAGGTGCTTATGCTCCCAATTAGGCATTCCTTTCCCCCTCCTACCCCCCCCCCAGAGCTAGGGAATGTGTTAGGGCTCTGGGGGATACTGACTGCTGGATGCCTCCGGGTGGCTGCAGAGAGTAGGTTTACAGAGTATATAAGGGAGCAGACAGGAAGTTTCGGGGCCTTTCCAGCCTGGACATTAGGCCAGGGCTGGAGGGGGGTGGCTGAAGGAGCAGAGTTAAGTGGTAAGTAAGGGAGGTCGGGGGTCCCCCGAGTGGAGACAGGAAGGCCTTCTCAGCGTCGTGGTCACTGAGGAGCTGGGGAAATGGAGCTGTGTGTGTGGGGGGGGAGTATGGTTAGCCAGGTCCTGCATCGTTGGGGGCAGGGAATGTAGGTGGTCATGTGGGGCCAGGAAAGGCAGAAGCCCTTAGAGACCCCTGTGAAGTGTGATTCCTGGGCCACCAGGGCTGTGGGGGCAGTGGCAGGGTCCCCATAGGAGAGATGTTAGTGGCAGTCGCTCTTCCTCGTACCTGGTGTGGCAGAGCGGCCTGGGGCAGAGTAAGCCAGGGGGCCCTTCACCAAAATATGGGGTCTGCTGGGAGGGGTAGCTCCTGGGGCACCAGTACATTCAGGGTCAGGCAGGCCACAGGCTGTAATGGCAGGCCTTGGAGGGTAGCCCTTGGCTGGAGCTTAACGCAAGCCCAGGAGGTGCTGAAGGGGATGTGGGCCTCGCAGGGATTCCTTGTACAGGAACAGCAGAAACCGAAGCAGCTTTGGGCCACCAGAGTGAGAAGGCAGGTGGTTCGAAGGGAACTGGGTGGTGGCAGTGCCCAGGATCTCCCCAGTGGCAGGACAGCCAGTAGTAGGCAGCTGGAGTACTGGAGCATTGCCGTGTTTTGGGGCCACTCGGCTGCACCAGTGGAGTCGTTAAGAGGAGAGGCTGAGCGGAATGAAGGTGGCGGGTGCTGAAGTAGCACCAGTACAGAGCCAAGCTTAAAGTGGGTTACTGGGCCTGGGTCGTAAGGAAAAATCCTGGCATCCCTGTGGCTTGGGCCAGCTCCTAGGGATTCAGGTGGGGGAAGCAGGCTATTTCCTCTGCCCAAGTTTGGGGGATGACCAGTGCCACTGAGAATGGGTAACCCGGCAGTTAAGGAGATTGCAGGGATCTGAGTTTGAAAGGTACTGGGTAAAGCATCTAAGGTAGAGAGAGTGAAAAAATCCTTGGTTGTTACTGCCTTAAAATTCACCTTTTCTGCTGAATTAAATGTCCAGCCAGTATGTCTTTAAAAAGTTTGATTAGCCCCATGGAGCTGCTTAGTATGTGACCCCTGCATTGCTGGGAATCATCTGCTGTGCAGGAGCTAAATAAAGAAGCTAGCTAGGAGGAACATGGCAGTGATGTGCCTTATTTAAACTGAAAGGGGAAAACTAATGAAATTAAATCCTTCTCTTTTCCCCTTTCTTTTCAGCTAAATTAATTTGTCATGAGTTGCATTCCAGATGGTGCTAGAAACATAAAATTTCATGGCAGATAAGGACCGCTTGGCCCACCTAGTCTGCCCATTTCCCTACCTAATAGATAAGCTGCAGATCCTACTTAATCAACAGCCTACTTCCTCCTACCCCCCACTAGAACTGCCTTATGTCTGTCCCATGCATTCTTGAATTCCTCCACTGTTTTTGGCTCCACGAGCTCCTCTAGAAGGCCATTCCATGCAGTCACAACCGTCTCCATGAAAAAATACTTCCTTACATTACCTCTGCACCATTCCCCCTCTATCTTCAAACTGTGCCTCCTTGTTCTTGCACACCTCTTTTTCTGAAAGATGCTACCCTCTTGGACTCTGTTGATTCCCCTGAGGTACTTGAAAGTTTCTATCATGTCCCCCCTCTCCCTTCTTTCCTCGAGGGTATACATATTAAGCTCCTTTAGTTTCTCTTCATATGTCTTCTGGTGCAGACCCTGCACCATTTTAGTTGCCCTCCTCTGGACAGCCTCCATCCTGTCCATGTCCTTGTGGAGATGGGGTCTTCAGAACTGCATGCAGTATTCCAGATGGTGTCTCACCAACTGTCTGTACAGAGGGATAACAACTTTCTGTTTTCTACTGGTGATGCCTCTCCCTATGCAACCCCCTCAGCCCTCCATACTGCCTTCTCAAATTGATTGTCAACCTTTAGGTCATCTGATATGACTACCCCAACACTTTCAATTTTTGTTGTTGTTAGTATCTCACCCCCAACTGTGCACTCTTCCCTGGGTTTTGTTTCCCAGGTGCATTACTTTGCACTTCTTTGTGCTGAACCTAAACTGCCATACATTTGACCATTCCTCCAACCTTGCTAAGTCCCTTCTCATCCTTTCCACCCCACCTTGTGTATCAACCCTGTTGCAAATCTTTGTGTTATCTGCAAAGAGACATACTTTTACTTCCAGTCCCTCTGCAATGCCACTTATGAAGACATTAAAGCGGACCGGTCCCAATACTGAACCCTGCGGTACCCTGCTAGTAACCCCCCTTTCTTCAGAGTGGACCATTACCCTCTGCATCCTGTTGTCCAGCCAATTTTTTACCCAGGCTACCACCTTGGGACCCACTCCAAGGCTGGCTAACTTGTATATTAATCTTTGTGCGGGACTGTGTCAAATGCCTTGCTAAAGTCTAGGTACTGTAGGCCATGTCCATAGCCCCTTCCCTGATCTACTACTTTGGTAACCCAGTCAACGAAATCTATTGGACACATCAGACACGACCTTCCCACTGTGAATTTATGCTGCCTTGGGTCCTGTGACTCGCTGGCCTCTAGGTACTCAATAATTCTTTCCTTCAGAAGTGATTCCATCATATTCCCTACCACTGAGGTCAAACTAACAGGTCTGTCATTTCCTGCCTCTGTTTTGTTCCCACTTTTGTGAAGTGGAATCATATCCACCCTCCTCCAGTGCTCAGGTACCACACCATCCTCCCACGATTTATTACAGAGGGAAGTCAGTGGTGTCACTAGTTTTACCCTTAGTTCTTTTAGAATTTTTCGGTGAATCCCGTCGGGCTCCATTGCTTTGTCCACCTTCAGTTTTAAGAGTTCTTTCAGAACTCTTTCTTCAGTGAATGAACTGGTACTGCCCGCCCCCCCCAAAGTGTTTCTCTTGTTTGGTTTAGGTACCTCCCCCTCCTCTTCTTTTGCAAATACTGAGCAGAAATATTCATTCAGTATCCCTGCTTTTTCAGTGTCACCCTCTGCCCACATTCTCTCCCCTTTATTAAGCCTCAGTATCCCTCCCTTGTTATTTCTTCGCTCCCTAATGTACCTACAGTAAAACCTTTTTTTTTTTTTTTTTTTTTTTTTTAGGGATTTGTTTTGGAAGTGTGTTCACTGCTACCAGGAAAGGGTGTTTCCATCCGATAGTCTAGTTGAAAATCCACTAGATGGCACTTAAGCAGTATTATACTGTAAGAACTGGTCTCTTTCTATAGGTAAAACAAAAAGAACTGCAGAGGATTTTCTTTCCAAAATTTTTTGAAGGATAACTAGGGACCCTCACAAAATTGCTTGACAAATTTGGCACTACTACTGTTTAAAAGGACTATTGGGGGAGGGGCAAGCCATAGCAAGATGGCTGCTTAAACCATAAACTCTGAAGACCTGGAGCTTAGATCAATTAAGATTTATATTTTTGGCACTTACAAACTTTCCCATAAACACAAGACTTACTTGCTTACTTGTAGCCATCTTTTGGTTTGTTTTGCACTACTACTTGAAAAAGAATGGCTTCAGGATTCAGTATGCCATCCTCACAGCCAGAAGACCGCATGGCAATGCCACCATGGAGAGTATGGACCCTGTCTCTATAAATCAAATGTTCACCACACTGCTGAAACAAATGGTCAAAGTCACCCTGGCCTCGAACAATACCACCCTGGCCCTGCATCAGCTAGATGTCAGGATTTTCCAGACTGAAAGAAAGGCCGCATCACATGACACCACAATTAGCAAGTTAACAGCCATCATTCATGAACAGGCCCGCATGCTCCGCTCCCTGCATGACAAGGTGGAAGTTCTGGAGAACAGGAGTCTCTGCAACTACCTGCGGCTCCTGGGATTTTCAGAAGGAGTAGAACAGGGCAATGTCGGGGACTTTCTGTGATCTAAGCTCCCCAAGATATCAAAACTTCCTGAGGGTGCTCGCCTGACTATCGAGCAGGCCCACCGCACTCTGTAGCCATAGCTGAAGCCTGGGGAAAGGGCACAGCCTACCCTGGTGAGATTTCTAAATTTCGACGAAAAAGAGTCATTTTAATCCAGAGCTAGGGAGCTCAACTTCATGGATTAGAGAGGTAATAAAATTGTAATTTTCCAAGACTATTCTAGAGAGCTCACTGCAAAACAGGAGTACACGGAGGCTAGATGTATCCTGAATGCCCTCTACCTTTTTTTTGTCTTCGCTACCCTGCCTCCATGAGACTAATCCACAACCGTCCTCCCTTGCTGTTTGCCACACAGAGGCCCTCATGGATTTTATACACAGGACTTGTTCCGGGTTGTACATTCTCTGACCCACGATTCAGCTCAGAAATGGTTGGCATCCTCCACAAGCAACAGCAGATCCTGAAATGACTTGGCTCCAAGCCGAGACCTACAGTGGGGTCCAACCACCCAGCATCAACCCACCCAGGAATAACAATGATGGAGGCGATCCATGGTCTGGACCTATCCACTCAAGAAAACGCCTGCAAATTCAGCAACATGACAAGAGGGACCATCCATGCGAAATGGAGAACCCCGTGATGGATGAACACAGTGTAACTGTCAACCAGAGGGAAGAAGAGCCAGAAATGTGCAGCCCTTACTTTACGCATAACAGATATGCTGCACTTGCGGAGGCACCCCTGGACTTTGACCCTGGTATGGGGATCGCAGTTAAGAGCATTGATCAACCTGGATAACATCATTCAGCACTGGGCAGCTGCTGAAGTAGATGGACCAGACAACCATGTGGGAAGACTCCAGAGACTTCCCCTACCAGTGGACAACTCTGCCGGGATGTCAGAGCAGCAGAAGATCCCATCATCGGAAAAATGTGTTACTACACGTGATCAAACCTGAGTCTGCTCAGGTAAGTGCTCTACTTTTGAGTTCTGAGTTGTGTGGGGTTATTGGGGGTACAGGGAGACAGATGCCTTGACATTCGGCCCTCGGGGAGGCCTGAATCCCCAGGTTTTCCTGCTGCCCTCTCCCACTGAATAGCTCATTACCAGGCCTAGTGTCGCCAGTTGCCCACCCCCACACTTGACTCCAGGTTAAAGTCATTCCTGCTGATGCAATCATGTTTATCCTCTCTCAAGAAATTACTTTTTTTTCACAAAAATTACTTTTGTAATACTGGGATGTTGGGGTGGACAGTTTTACTATCAATAGCTAGTAGAGGCTAAAGTTCTACTCTGGATGGTTGGGAGGGCAGGTATATATAGCCTGACACAGTACCCCACGAGGCTTGCTGGCTGCATGTTTCAATGCCCTAAATCTAATATCTGTAGGGCTGTGACACAGATTCTGGCAATTTACTTTTTTTTTTAGCCATTTATGTAAAATTGTTGAGCCCAGCCATTTAGTTTAGGCTGGCACATTGTGGGGCTGATATGGCCAGATATAGCATGCATCCCGCAACTTGCGTGGAGCACGTCTCGGTGCCCTTCCATGCAGTATGAACTGAAGCTGTACAAGAAGGTCTGCCAATGCCGGCCTGGTGGCGCTGAGGGCTGAGGCACTGGCCACTTTACCTTGCGCTCCGCTGGTGACCCGGGTTCGCGAATGACCTTGGGTCGCTGGGGAGCCGGTAAGGGGGGGGGAGGGTCGAAGCAGGATTGAGCTGCAGTAGGCAGCTCACCCCTTCTGGGGGTGGTTGTCTGTGCCCCCCCCCCCCGTAGTTCCGATCCCATCAGATGGAGGTCCAGTGGGAAGTGTAGGTGAGGGAAGTGGCAGCAATAATGCCAGTGGTGGGGTGGAAGTGGCAGAGCCGGTGCCTGGCATGCGCCTCGACGCACATATGCGTCTGCTGGGGTCCCAGGTCTGGGCACAAAAATGGGGGGTGGGGGGAATCTATATGGAAAAAAAAAAAAAGAAGGTCTGCCAGGCCTACCACCTACAGGTTGCGTAGTACGCACAGTACCTCAGCCCGCTTGCTCCCGTGCCCTGTCACTATTTTCAAAACTCCTACACAAGCAAGGCAGAGTAGGGGTAACTTCAGGGTACTAGTTTTAACAGCAGTCAGTTATGCTCACTTAGGGCTAACAAGGGTTGAACTGGTAACGGTTACTCAGGCACCCACACGCTTTGTTACATATCCATAAAGGGGCACCACGGCACTACATCATAAGGTTGTCACACCTGCATAAAGTGGGTGACAGTAACCGACTTGGATTGCTTTATACAAAGCAAATAATCCTCCCACCCACTCCTTATGGAGGGTGGGGGGGGGCAAGCCTTTGCTGTGAGATCTAGGCAAAGGGTGGGGACAAGTCTGCCCACCCCCCCAAATATATATCCTAGTGATGGTGCTCTAGTTCCTTTCATCATCTCCTTACAAGGGTCCCAAAGGTCTCGGCTCAGTTTTAGCGGTCAGGAGACCGCAAGACACCAGCTCATTGCTGGCTCACTTTGGCAGTGCCAGTAATGGGGGGTACCAGGGCCCCAGGGGAAAAGTGGCAATCCTATAGGAACATGTTGCTGCTGGCTATGGTGCACAATTTCACCCCAAACTACTGTTTAGTTGTTAAAAATGTAACTAGTTTAGTTTTTCTGCACACAGTTCTATGGTGGTTTAGTTTTAAATGCTGTGAATGTGAGTTACTGTATTTAAACTTGTTAGGCAGGTATTGCTCCGATGACGCGCGTGTGCACACAGTTGAACTTAAGAAAGGCTGGCACAGATATGGAACATCCTCTCTATTTAATGTCTGGAATGGCTTGGTCACCCTGCCGGATGGCTATGAGCCCACATCCTTCTCTTTATTTGGTATGCAATCAGTACATATTAAACCCACCCAAACTAGATCAGGGCTGAGCTGGTTTGCCACTTATGGAATGTTAGAGGGCTCAATACCCCCACTAAAAGAAAAAAAGTAATCTCCCTTTTGAAAAGACTCAAATCCCAAACAGCCTTCTTGCAGAACACCAAGATTACCCAGAATGACCACAGCCTCCTGGTTAGAGACTGGGTGGGTTAAGAAGTCTCTACATGTGCATCCACGAGAAAGTGTGGGGTGGTCATTCTATTACATAAGTTTCTCAAATGGCAATTGTGTACAGCGTATTCTGTCCCCCATGGATGTTGGGTTATGACAATGTTCAACACCCCACAAGGCATGATCCTTCTCTGTAATGTCTATGGTTATAATCAAGATGACCCCATGTTCTTCCATGATGTCACCAGTGCCCTCAGCTCACTCCCTAATGCTGATTGCCCAGTTTTAGTGGGAGGGGACTTCAGTCTCACACTTGACCTCCTTCAGAACTGCAGAGCTGCAGGTAAAGAATCCCATGTTAGGGGTCAGCGAATGCTGGGCTAGCTCATGTCAGACAATGGGCTGATACTAGGCACACTTTCAATCCACGGGTCCGGGACTATACCTTTCAATCTGGGGTCCACAACTCCCTTAGCAGGCTGGATTACTGGTGAACATCACCTCCTTTAACACAAGCTGCTCTAGATGTTACCACTTTGCCCATGTTAATGTCTGACCATGCACCAGTGCAGCTTTATCTGGCATGGGCCTCCACCCCCACACAGCTCTCCACAAACTGGAGGTTAGACCCTCTCTTGCTCAGGGACCCAGATTTCCTCCCCTGGGCAAAAAAAGAAACAGAATGGTTCCTAAAGGAGAATCCAACATCAGACACCAATGCTGGGGTCACCTGGGAGGCCTACAAGGCTAATATGAGGGGGGAAATTATGGACTATGCTGCTAGAAGGAGATGGGAAAGGGAACAGCACCTTGTGGATCTAGAGACAGCATTAAAGAAAGCTGAAACCGAATACAAAGCCCGGCCTGCCCTCAACCCAAATTCCACCCTAGGACACAAAGTGCTGGGCCTGCGCTTTGAAACTAACCAACCGATCAGCAGGAAGGTCTAAAACAGTGGGGGAATTCAAACATGCATGGGACAGACATAAGGCAATTATAGTGGGGGGTTGCAGGAAGTAGGCTGTTGGTTAACTAGAATCTGCAGCTTATCCAATAGGTAGGGAAATGGGCAGGCTGGGTGGGCCAAGTGGTCCTTATCTGCCGTCAAAGTCTATGTTTCTATGTACTGAGGATTCACCACAAATTCTGGGATGGAGGGGATAAGGGGGAAAAAGTTCTGGCATACCAGCTTAGAAAGCAAATGGCTGACAGACATATTGCTGGACTTAAAGACCCACAGGGTAAGGTACTGTCAGGCCCCAGGAGGTCAATGACATTATGTCATTGTTCTATGCCTCCCTCTGCAAGACCATGCAGAAGGACCCCCCTGGACCAGTTCAGCCATTTTTGGAGGGCCTTCATCTCCCTAAGTTGACACCTCAGCAGACCATTCTCCTTGATTCACCTCTAACTACCGGTGAAGTAACTAAAGTCTTTTTGGCTCTGCAGGGTGGGAAAGCACCTGGCGGAGATGGCTTCCCTATAGAGTTCCTCTAGGCACTAAGCCCACAGATTGCCCTGCTCCCAACACGTGTGTACACCGAGGCAAAAAGGTCAGGCACCCTCCTGTCTGCACTTAGTGAAGCTGTCATCACATAATCCCAAAGAAGGGCAAAGATCCCACCTCAGATGCCAGTTATAGACCTATTTCATTGATTAATGCTGACAGCAAGGTTTATGCAAAGGCCCTGGCTAGCAGGGTTGGACCCCTTCTACCCAATTTGATACACCCTGCATAGGTGGGCTTCATTCCAGGGAGGAACAGCTCAGACCATATCAGGTCACTGAGCAACCTTCCACATGGATAGAGACCTTCAAACTCCATCTGCCGCTTTGGCAGTGGATTTTGAAAAGGTGTTCGACTTCCTGGAATGAGACTACCTACAGGCAGTCCTTGTGTACCTGGGATTTGGTGAAAGGTTCTGGGCATGGGTGCAGGCCATTTACCACTCCCCATGTGTCCATGAACCGCATTACTTCTGCTGCATTCCCACTAGAAAGGGGAACTCACCAGGGTTGCCCACTCACCACTGTTGTTCATCCTGGCCATGGAGCCACTAGTGGCAGCCATTCGTCAGCACTCCCAGGTAATGGGTGTCGAGATAGGGCAAAGGCGATATTTGACCCTCATGTATGTGGATATGGACAATCTCCTCATCCCTATAGCATATGTTCAGCAGTCACTCCCCCTACTCCTAGCCCTTCTAAAAGAATATGCAAGCCTCTCAGGTTTAAAGCTAAACCAGGATAAAACAGAAATGATGCCCCTAAACAAACTTTGCTTGCCAGAGACAGCCGCCAACTCCAGCCTTCTCTGGGCCAGTGAGGGCCTCACCTACTTAGGCATTAGAATATCCCCCCAAATAGAATAGACATGGGAAATGAACCTTCAGCCATTGTTAAATTCATGCAAGACTGAATTTGACAGGTGGCTGAGACTGAACGTCACCCTAGCGGGTAAAACTGCAGCAATTAATACGATAACAGACCCTAGGTTTTTTCCTACATGTTCACCCACATCCCCCTACATGTGCCCCAGAACTGATTACAACAAACTGACAAATTAGTGGGAGATTTTTAGGAAGCACCAAGTTAGGTCAACAGTAAAACTGCCGACCTCCCGCACAGCGACGGCACAATACCGATGCAGGAATTGAGCCGCCCAGTCCCCCAGTGTTTTCTGTGGTCTGCCCTCCGGACTTTAGGATTCTCAACTCCAGGTCAGAGTTGGTCTGGGGAAGGGGGCAGAATACTGGGGGAAAGTAAAACATGGAAATGGACCATTACAGTGACTGTCACTGTAGTGGTCTTTTTCCGTGTTTCGCCATCAGGGTGTCGGGCAGAAGGGGGCCAACCATTTTTTATGGGAGGGCCAAAAGCCTAGGTTTAGCCGAAACAAGTTAAGGGCTCACTGGAGTCAGGGTGGGTAGAATTTGCCATGGTATGAGGGCTATAGCTTAGCATTCCAAACCACACAGACCAGACACTAGTTTGCCAGACAGAGGACAGACAGAACTCCAGGAGGAAGGAGCTACTGGTATAACTAAAACTTCTCTACTGGGACTAAGAACTAGATCTCTTGTACTGGGACCTTCAATTAAGGGTAAAAAAAACAAAAAAAAACAACAAGGAATTGGTGTGTTTGTCAGAGGTAGTTTAAGTAAATTGTTATCTGTTATCTGTGTACTTATCTAGGTGCTTGTCACAGGTGTCAGAAGGGAATCGTTATCTGTGAAATTAACTAAGTGTAGAAAGATTTGCAAAGTAGGGGGAGTGACTTACCTAGAAGGAGCCAGGTTAAGACCAGATATAAATACTGCCCTATATAGTTTCTGCCAGAAGACAGACAGAACTCCAGGAGGAAGGAGCTACTGGTATAACTAAAACTTCTCTACTGGGACTATATTGCTCTCCCCCCCCCGGCCCCCAAACCAGTTCTACTTTTATAGGCACAGGATTTAACTGACAACAGGAACTTCCTGTTTGGGAGCAGGAAGTGAGTGATCACAGAGCCACCAAAGACTCACCATCCTAGAAAGGCAAGAGTAGCTTTCAATCCCCCCTAGCTGCTGGAGGTCTGACTCTGAGCAAGTAAGGAGACTACTGAGAAATATAGGAACTTCTTGTCTCAGAACAGGAAGATCAGGAGATAAAAGGGTGCAGAGGCAGTAAGTGAGTAGGGAGAGAAGAAAAAAAAAGAAATAAACAAACAGAGGAAAGAGTAAGTATTCCAAATAACAGTTAGGGGGCCAGAAAAAAGACATGATGGGAGTGGTGCAGTGCTGTGGCTGTGGAGCAGCAGTCTTCTGGGATATGTTTTGGAGGATGCAGTGTTGTCCCATCTGCAGACACCTCTCTGGGCTGAGGGAGGAGGTTGCTCATCTCCAGGCTGAGTTGGCCAGGATCTGTGAGACCTCCTCTCCCACCCAGGGACCACCAGGGTCACTGCCTTTGCCTCAGAGGTTACCAAGAAAGAGGAGTGGTTGGACCACAGTGGGCTCAGGGAGGGTGAGGGTGGTGGAACAGAGGCTCGTCCCTCCAGTTGTACCTTTCCACAATTTCTATGCCGTTCTGGAAAAGTGTGGTTCCTCTATGGAGGTACCCACAGTGGAGACCAAGGAGGAGGCTGGGACCCTCCACAAAGGAGACCCAAAGGAGGGTGGCATGGGACCCCAAAGGGGAAGGAAACAACTCCTGGTGGGGGACTCCATTGTTAGGAAGGTAGAACTGGGGGAGGAAGGGGAGAGGGAGGTAAGCTGCCTGCCTGGCACCATGGCTTGAGAGACAGGGCGAATCCTCAGGATCGCAGGAGCAGCTGCACAGGGAGGGAGCTGGATGTCACTGTCCACCTAGGGACAAATGACCTGGCTAAGAAAGGGATCAGAGCAGTGCAAGAAGTGTTTGTGGAGATGGGGAGGTGCCTTAGACAAATAGCACACACGGTAACCTTCTCGGAGGTGCTGCCTGTCTATGGCACGGGTGAGGCTAGGGTGCTCCACACCATGGGATTCAATCAGTGGTTGAAAAACTGGTGCAGAGCTCAGGGATTTGGCTTCACTGGAGACAGGGGGTCCACCTGGAGGGATGCAGGCCTATACTGGCATGATGGTCTGCATCTGTCCAGGAGGGGAACCAGGATCCTACGTGATAGGTTTAAATGCTTCATTGGCAAGCATTTAAACTAGCCAAGGGGAGGCTCTGGAAAGGAGCAGGGGAATCCCAGTTCCCCCCCCCAAAATATCAGGGTACTAAGTGAGGTAGACACCAACATAGAGATGTCAATAGGGAGAAGGGCAGGGGTAAATGGAGAAAGTGACAAATGCAATAAGGACAGGGATGGGGAAAAAAGAGGTAAGACCATCAAGAAATGGAGGGTAATGAGTACCAACACCCGTAGTCTGGGCAACAAGCTCCCTGAATGGTGGCCTTGATGGAAGAGGGATGCCTGGATATTGTAGCAGTCACAGAAACATGGTACACAGAGAACCATGACTGGGATGTTAACATACCAGGGTACACAACCTACAGGAGAGACAGGGAGGGCAGAAGGGGGGAGTAGCTCTCTATGTAAGGGAAGGGATAAAAGCAACTGAACAAGAGAGTAAACAGGGAGGAGAGGAGGCACTGTGGGTCACCTTAGAGACTGGAAATGGAACCACAATCCGCACAGGGGTTGTATAAAGACCCCCATGTTAGGGGGAAGGAACGGACAAGGATATGATAGAAGGTATACTTAGGATGTCAGGGAAAGGGGAGATACTGTTGATGGGGGACCTTAACATGCCAGATGTTAAATGGAGCACCTTGAGGCAGCCACATCCAAAAGTAGGGCCATTCTTGATGCCCTTCAGGTGGCATGCCTCAAACAGCTAGTTTTGGAACCCACTCGTGAGGGAGCAATCTTAGACCTCGTACTCTCAAATGGGACAGTGAGAGGATCTCAGATCTAGAAGTGGGTAGCCATTTGGGAACAAGTGACCACCAAACAGTGTGGTTCATGATAAACTCTGCTACAGAGTCAAGCCATACAAAAGTGAGGCTCTGAACTCAGGGGCTGACTTTGCAAGATGGGAGAGTGCCTTAGAAAAGCACTAGCAAACAGGCTAGAAGGAGTGGTGGAGCAACAATGGGCAAATATCAAAACTGCCATCATAGAGAAAACAAGCCTTTGTGTGAAGCAAATAAACAAATCAAAACGAAAGAAAAAGCCACTATGGTTCTCAATAGAGGTGGCAGTGAAGGTTAGGGAGAAAAAGATAGCATTTAGGAAGTATGAGAAAACAGAAGGAGCAGAACCGAGAACTATACCAGTTAAGGCAGAAGGAAGCAGGAAGGGTAGTCAGAAAAGCAAAGGCACAAACTGAGGAAAAGATAGCTAACTCGGTTAAGAAGGGGAAAAAACCTTTTATAGGTATATCAGGGTGCGTAGAAAGACAAAGGCAGGGATAGTGAGGCTGAATAGAATGGATGATGGGTGGGCAGAGAGTGACAGTGATACAGCAGGGATACCGAATGAATACTTCTGTTCAGTATTCACAAAAGAGGAAGTGGGGGAGGTGCCTAATCCAATTAACAGAAGCACTCTGGAGAGGGGGGTTGATCCCAGTCCTTTCACAGAAGAAAGGGTTCTGAAAGAATTCCTAAAACTGAAGGTGGACAAAGCAATGGGGCCAGATGGAATTCACCCCAGAATTCTAAAAGAATTAAGCAGAGAACTGGTGACACCACTGACTACACTTTTTAACAAATGATGGGAGGATGGTATGGTACCTGAGGACTAGAAGAGAAAGCGGATGTAATTCCCTTTCACAAAAATGGGACCAAGACGGAGGCAGGAAACTACAGACCTGTCAGTTTGACCTTTGTGGTAGGGAAAGTGATGGAATCACTTCTGAAGGAAAGAACTGTTGAGTACCTAGAGGCCAGTGGGGCACAGGACCCAAGGTAGCATGGGTTCACAGCGGAAAGGTCATGTCAGACGAATCTAATTGATTTCTTTCACTGGGTGACCAAAGTATTAGACCAGGGAGGGGCTGTGGACATGGCCTACCAAGACTTTAGCAAGGCATTTGACACAGTCCCACACAAAAGATTAGTAGTCAAATTAACCAGCCTGGGAGTGGGTCCCAAGGTGGTAGCCTGGGTAAAACATTGGCTGAACAACAGGACACAGAAGGTAATTGTAAATGGAGTCCACTCTGAAGAAAGAGGGGTTACTAGTGGGGTACCACAGGGTTCAGTACTGGGTCCAGTCCTTTTTTAATGTCTTTATAAGTGACATTGCAGAGGGACTGGAAGGAAAAGTATGCCTCTTTGCAGATGACACAAAGATCTGCAACAGGGTTGATACACAAGGAGCCGTGGAAAGGATGAGAAGGGACTTGGCAAGGTTGGAGGAATGGTCAGAAGTATGGCAGCTTGGATTCAATGCAAAGTAATGCACCTGGGAAACAAAAACCCAGGGAAAGATTACACAATGGGGGGGTAGTAACAACAACAAAATTGGAAAGAGACCTAGGGGTAATCATATCAGATGACCTTAAGGTTGGCAAGCAATGCGAGAAGGCGGTAGGGAGGGCTGGAGGGATACTGGGATGTACAGGGAGAGGTATCACCAGCAGAAAACAGGAAGTTGTTATCCCCCTGTACAGACAGTTGGTGAGACCCCATCTGGAGTACTGCATCCAGTTCTGGAGAACCCATCTCCACAAGGACATAGACAGGATGGAGGCAGCTCAGAGGAGGGCAACTAAACTGGTGCAGGGTCTGCAAGAGAAGCCATACGAGGAGAGACTAAAGGAGCTTAATATGTATACCCTTGAGGAAAGGAGGGCGAGAGGGGACATGACAGAAATGTTTAAGTACCTCAGTGGAATCAACAAAGTCCAATAGGGTAGCATCTTTCAGAAAGAGAGATGTGCAAGAACAAGGGGACACAATTTGAAGATAGAGGGGGAACGGCTCAGGGGCAATGTGAGGAAGTATTTTTTCACAGAGAGGGTGGTGGACGCATGGAACATCCTTCCTGAGGAGGTTGTGGGGCCTAAAACTGTGGGAGAATTCAAGAATGCATGGGACAGACATAAGGCAATTTTTGTGGGGGGTAGGAAGAAATAGGCTGTTGGTTAAATAGGATCTGCAGCTTATCCTCAAGGTAGGGAAATGGGCAGACTAGGTGGGCCAAGCAGTCCTTATCTGCAGTCAAAGTCTAGATTTCTATGCCACTTGTTCTGCCAGGTCCCCACAATGGGTTCATATGGAGCAGTGCTGGGGGGGGCAGGCTGCCTCTCTGTTCTATCTCTCTACCAGGAAGCCCATTTCATACCACCCAGCTATAACCCCATCCAACATTTACTGGCACAAGGTTCACTGTAAGGTAGACAACATTCCCATCCCTTTCTACTATACCCCCCTATGGAGCAGCCTGAAAGTTCTGGTAGATAACATACCCATATACTGGTAGCAGTGGGCCTCTAATGGTATCCATTTCCTAACAGATATCCTAGATGGGGAAGGGAACTCAGTGGCTTCCTTTCAATCACTGCAATTAAAATGGCACCTCCCGAATAAAGACCACTCACAGTTTTTGCAAATTAGGGATTCAGTTAAGCCCCTACTGCAGAGCCAGATACCAACCCAGCAGACTGGTGCCATCTGTAAATGGCTCCTAGCACCAAAAGACCTTGCTGATAGGATATATGGCCAATTGAGGGACACCCTACAGAGACAATCAGGGGATTCTAAGAGGAGGTGAAAACATTTCCTGGGAACTGATCTTACAGATGCCCAATGGGCACAAGCATGGCACAATGCTCATACCCTCCTTAGAGATGCACGCAGTCAATTAGTCCAAAACAAAATACTCCACTCATGATACAGGTTGCCAATGGTGCTTCACGTGGCAGGGGAACTGGATCATGATAGGTGTTAGCGCTGTCAGGCAGATGGGAATTTTTATCTCATTTTCTTGTCCTGTCCCAGGCTGTCAGCCTTCTGGAATCAAATCTGCCAACTTGGCAAATCTGTACCACACGTTCACATTCGGTTATCAGACCCACTTCTTTTACTAGGCATCAGACCAGCTGAATTGAAACTCAAGCAACCTGCCTTCAGGTGGCTGACTATGCTGTCAATACAGGCCAAAATACAGGTAATGCACCTGGGAAACAAAAACTCAGGGTAAGAGTACACAATGGGGGGTGAGATACTAACAACAACAAAAATGGAAAGGGACCTGGGGATAGTCATATCAGATGACCTAAAGGTGGGCAAGCAATGCAAGAGGGCAGTAAGGAGGGCTGGGGGATACTGGGATGCATAGGGAGAGGCATCACCAGTAGAAAACAGGAAGTTGTTATCCCTCTGTACAGACAGTTGGTGAGACCCCATCTGGAGTACTGCGTCCAGTTCTGGAGACCCAATCTCTGCAAGGACACAGACAAGATGGAAGCTGTCCAGAGGAGGGCAACTAAAATGGTGCAGGGTCTGCACCAGAAGACATATGGAGAGAGACTAAAGGAGCTTAATATGTATAGCCTCGAGGAAAGGAGGGAGAGAGGGGACATGATAGAAACTTTCAAGTACCTCAAGGGAATCAACAAAGTCCAAGAGGGTAGTATCTTTCAAAAAAAGAGGTGTGCAAGAACAAGGGGGCACAATTTGAAGATGGGGGTGGATCAGAGGTAATGTAAGGAAGCATTTTTTCACAGAGAGGGTTGTGGATGCATGGAATGGCCTTCTGGAGGAGGTTGTGGAGTCAAAAACAGTGGTTGAATTCAAGCATGCATGGGACAGTCATAAGGCAGTTCTAGGGGGTGGGGGTAGAAAGAAGTAGGCTGCTGGTTAACTATATCTGCAGCTTATCCATTAGGTAGGGAAATGGGCAGACTGGGTGGGCCAAGCGGTCCTTATCTGCCGTCAAATTCTATGTTTCTGTGTTTCAAAAGGGCTCTCCTTTGCAACTGGCACAGCCCCAATGTACCGGGAATAGGTGAGATCATGACTTCTCTCACGGGTCTGGCATAGCTAGACAGAATCTCTCACACCAAGTTAAATCAGCTAGAGTATTTTTTTTTTTTTTTTTTACATGTTGGGGCCCCATATGGCTTATGTGAACCACCAAGCTGGTATTAGTTAAGTAGAAGTGCCCTACCAAAATCCATCTTTATATAAGTTCCAGGTGTACCACCTTCCTTTTCCACTTGTAACCCCTAGTTGGCACTATCCCAAGGGCTACTACCCCTGCATGCGTGGCTAGTAGCAGGTTAAGGGGCCTGGGTAATGAAACAGGTGCCTCCACCTGGAGGTCAGGGTTGTTAGTGGTCAAGCTAACTTGGGTACAGCCCGCCGGGACACTGTAACCCCTTTTCACTTCTAGTGGCCTGAAAATATACAATAATTACTTTCACAATGACCCTGATTCACCAGGCGATTCCCCACACTGTTTGCACTTACCACCAGGGCTGGTTCCTCTAGCTTGACCCTGGGGACCCCCTGTAAAACAAGGTTAAGTACAGCAAATAGCAACAGTACAATACTTTTGGCACAAACTGGAACCACAGTCAGGTTAAATGCAAACAAAGTTAAATCTGATTTATTCGGGGGACTTTAACAAGGGAGGGACGTAATCAGGTTTATTTGCTTAAAAGCTATTTTAATCAGACAGTTATGCATGCAGTTCAGAGTCCCAACACAGTCACACACTCTGGGTACCCAGGTATGAAAATGGTGCGCTAGCCAGGAATATTGCAGCCGGTTGGGGCCTTGTGATGGAAGAAAGCAACATGCACAACAAACGCTATTTGTAATCTGGAGCCGGAGGGCTTAGTTCATGAAAGAAAAGGCAACACGACAATCAGATGACAACACTTTTAGATTTAGCTGTTGTTGCAGGGAGCTACCCTGATGTTTACTCACGATACCCAATACTGGACACAGGCAGGACGAACTCGAGACTGCAGGCTGTTGAGCTGGAGTGCCCGGAGAAGCAGGGCCCACACGAATCACCAAGGCGTCGTTCCTGTTCAAGACACTGAGCAGGGGGCTGATCCCCAGGCCAGTCTCTCGTTGATGACTTTCTCTGCGTAGCAGGTATTCTGGCTGGGCCAGTGTAGCAGGGCCCAGGCAAACGGAAATAGATATGGATTCAGTCCGTGGAGCTGGGTACAGCCTCCAACAAGCAAAACACAGTTCAGACACACAGTGGGGAACCAAATCACGACCCACTGTAAGCACACAGCACATTCACATGTAAGGAAATTCCATTGTACTAGGCAAATGGCTCTCTGGTCGCAATTACAGAGTCTCTGTACAATCCAGTAGTTCAGAGGTAGCTGGAAGTCCTGACAGGCCAATCACATTCAACAAATCTTCGGTCTTCTTCAGGTTTTTTTTTTTTTTTTTTTTTAGTTGTTTTTAACCAGGAATAGCACACTAAGCTTAAAGATTTTTTACAGGTGAGGCCTGGGAGCACAGGGAAGTTAAGTGACTTGCTCAGGGTCACACGGTATGTAAGTGGAAGCTGTGGGTTTCAAACCCAGGTCTGGTCTATTGGATGTCTCCAGATTTGCAGCTCAGAGCATTCAACCACTGTGCTATACTGCCTCCAAAGGTTAAAGCCTGGTCACAATTCAGTGGCTTAATTCGCTCTCCAAATTCGGATTCAGTCCGAAAAAAGCACAAGTTCCCTCTCAGGGACAGCAGGCAGGCATGCAGGCCAAACTCAGGCCTTTCCACAGTTCTCCCACGTGAATCCACTATGGATTTCTGCTCGAACTATCTCGAGCTGTTCCTTCTTCACTTCCCAACTCAGATCTAACTGAAACTGCAAGCAGTGTGGGACTTTGCCCAAGATCCAAAAGGTTTGGTTGGCTGATCTGTCGGTCAGTCACAACAACGGCTCCCCCTCCAGGTTATTGTAGGCGCCAAAAGCCCCAAACTACAATTCCTACAAGTTTTGGCCCCACAAAGCCCCTTTAGGCAGGCTCCATTTTAAAGTCCCAAATGTACTGATTGGCCCATTCTGACAGTCCAGGACCAAGGTGATGGAAACAAACAGAACTGTCCATGCTGCAAAGAAGGCAGGTTAGAACAAACTGCAATATTATTACTACTCTAACAAATGATCAGCAAACAAGTACATCTTCTAACAGAGCTCCCTCTCAGATTAATTGTGACTGCAAGCCAGGCAGCTCTTAAAGAGACAGTACACAGAGGCTATACAGGCACTCTCTGGCAATATATTTAAACTGCTAAAACGCAGAACACCAGCCTGGCAGTGAGCATTTAGGCAAACTCAAGGAAGACTTTTCAGGGACCCCCATTTGTAGGGTGGGTGACACCCTTCCCTGCCTGGAGAAAACTTGGCGTCCACATCAAGTCTGTACCATTATGCATCAGTTAACATATACTTATTACTTTACTATACGTATTCACTACACTTTGTGATACTATATCCATGAGGACAATACTTATGCATGTTTCATACAGGTAATACTGATTCCACTATGATTAACATACTTGTGACATCACAATACTGATTCATGTTGTAACTTCCTGTACATTAAACAATGTAAGGGGTGCCCTTCCCCATCAGCTAACTTGGGGCTGGATGGGGCAGGGGCACCATACTGAGAAGGAAGAACAATCAACCTGCAATTGGCCATTAAGCTCAGTTTGCATAGTGAGCTCTGAGAAATAAACACCTTTGTGAACCGCACTGAGAGGCACATCCACTGGCCTCCCGGGAGAATCATAACTGAAGTGCAATACTGGCTTGACAGCTCGGCCAGACTTTCTGGGGGGAACAGCCACAGACTCTGTACTTTCAGCACTAACTTTGGAACTTTCGTCATTCGTGAGGCATGCCTCTGCACGGATGGTAATGTCCAAACTTGGAGGCACTGTCAGCTCCCTGCTCTGTAGGCTCTGTTTCCACAAAACTTGGCTGATTTAGAGAGAAGATTCTGTCACAATTAGGCTTTGTGACACTGAAGGGGGGCTGTCAATACCCTCACATTGTTCTTCAGGTTCTGATGTGTCCCCAGTTAGACTCAGACCATTAAGCCCCTTCTTCGGGCAAGTCACGCAATTCCACAAAACACAGAGAGTCCGCAACCTCAGATGTGATGCTTTGCACCTCACCGTCAGGGAGCATTGGCTCCAAGGACAAAGCTGGGGGTTAGGCAGTTCAGAAGGCCCAGCTTCATTCCCACAATTAGTCATATGGTCACCTCAAAACAGCTAACTTAATGCGTAGGAAGGGTAATAGGCATTGTCACACTCACTATTGTCAGAGGCGGACTGACAGTAACTATCATTCTGGGCCTGCTGCGGGGAAACCTTAACTCTTAACTACTGGGGTAGGTTGACTGTCTCTTTTTTGCAGCAGAATAAGTCACCGGCCCAGGGGGGAGGCAATGTCTGCTGGCTCAGCTTCAATAATAACTTGACAGATAGGCAGCAAGTGGTTATGGTGCATGGTCTTGACAGCTTTGGATTTATTCTCTGGGTGTACCCTGTATACTGGTAGATCATCCAACTTTCCAACTACTACATGAGGAAGATGGTGCCACCCATCAGCAATTTTGTGCTTGCCATGTAGTCCCAAATTGTGTAACACATGGTCTCCGGGCCATAGCTCTTTAGCCTTTACTTTCTTGTCGTGCCTCTCTTTGTTGGCGAGATTTCTTTTAGCGGCCATTGTCTGGGCCAGTTGATATGCATAGTTCAATTGAGCTTTCAGTTTCTGTACATACTGCAGGTAGTTTTCAGCTCAGACCCCATTTGAAGAGACCCCAAAACAGACATCAACTGGCAGGCGGGCCTCCCTCCCAAACATGAGGTGGCAGGGGGAGAACCCAGTAGCGTCATTTTTGGTGCAATTGTACGCGCGTACCAAGGTGATAATCTGCTGGCTCCACTTATGCTTGTCTTTTGGGTGGAGGGTGCCCAGAATGTCTAGAAGGGTGCGGTTAAAATGTTCTAGTTGAGGGTCCCCCTGCGGGTGATAGAGGGTGGTTCTTGACTTCGGGACCCCCCCCTCCCAGAGAGAGCATTTCTTTGATTAGCCGACTTTCAAAGTCTCTGCCTTGGTCAGAATGGATCTGCTGGGGGGCACCATAGTGGACAAAGAAATTTTCCACTAGCACCTTGGCCACGGTAGAGGTCTTTTGATCTTTAGTTGGAAAAACTTGTGCATACCACGTGAAATGATCCGTAACCACTAACACATTGCCAATATTCCGCTGATCCGGTTCTAAACACGAAAAGTCTGTGCAGACCAGCTCCATGGGGATGCTGGCAGTAATACTGACAAGGGGGGCAGCCCTCTTAGGCAGGGCTTTCCTTTGCAGGCAACGACTGCAGGTCTTTACATGGTGCTCAACATCGGCCCCATCCTGAGCCAGTAGAATCAAGATCGTACCAGGTCAAGAATTTTGTCAATACCGAGGTGCTCCATGTGATTGTGGAGGGACCTCAATACCAAATCTTTAAAGGCCGTGGGCAGGACCAGTTGCTGCTTGTCTACTCGACCACTGCGATCCACTGTCTCTCTGTACAACGACTGATTGTACAACTTCAACCTGGGGCCTTCTTTAAACAATAGGGCAGTTCGCTAGTCAGGGGAACGCAACTGGGACACATCTTTCCCCACACACAGGGCACCAAGTGCTGGCTGAATCATAGGATCTTGGGATTGAGCCCACTGGATGCCGTCATTGTCAAACTGAGGTAGTGCACCAATATCTAGAGCAGAAAAATGGCAACACGCAGCCGGTATGCAGGTATCAAGAGGGCCCAAGCAATCTACTAAACAGTCCACTGTGTCTGTAGATATCTGTTCATCTCTATCAAACTTTTGGCACAATGCTCGGATGTCAGGTTCAGACACCCTGACCCAATCACTCTTGGAGACTGGCCTTCATGACAGAGCATCAGCATCAATATGGTTCAGTCCTGGCCTGTATTCGACAGCATAATCATAGGTTGATAAAGCAGAAAGCCAATGGTGCCCAGTGGCGTCCAACTTAGCTGAAGTCTGTACATAGGTCAACGGGTTATTATCGGTCTTCACCAATATCTTTGCCCCACAGAAGTACTCATGAAACTGGTCAATAATGGCCCATCTTAGGGCAAGGAACTCCAGCTTGTGCACAGGACAGTTTCGTTCTGACGGGGTCAAGCTCCTGCTGGTAAAAGTCACTGGTCTCAAACCATCCTCATGGTCTTGATACAGCATAGCTCCTAGGCCCTGCAGACTAGCATCCGTATGCAGCACATAGGGCTCAGCAGAGTCAGCATAGGTGAGGATGGGGGCATGGGTGAGCTGGTATATGACTTCGTGGAAGGCTGCTTCACATTCAGGTGTCCAGCGGGGCACAAAAGGTTCAACTGTTCGGAAGTATACTTTCTCAGGTTCTTTAAAAGGCCCTTTCTTGTATTTATGGTTGGTAGGGGGGGTAACCCTGGATGAGATTTGGGAGTGGGCGAATCACCTTGGAATAATCTTATGACCCTGCAGTAGTAGCCACAGAACCCCAGAAAACGTAGTTCTTTCAAGTTATGGGGCTGCGGCCAAGTAGTCAGTGACTTGACCTCACTGGGATTGGTCTCTAGCCCTTCTGCAGATACTATGTGCCCCATGTACTTCACGGAGGTTTGAAAAAACTGGTACTTGCCAATGGACAGCTTGAGGCCGAAGTCTTCCAATCGGTCTAGAACTTTAGAGGAGCATGAGACCCGACTGTTTAATGTGTGCCCGAACACAATGACATCATCTAGGTACACTAGGCGTTCCAGCAAGTTCATATCTCCCACTGCACGTTCCATCACTTGCTGAAAGGTGGCCGGGGCACCCTCAATCCCCTGTGGCATTATCAGGAATTTGTAGAACCCCAAAGGACAGATGAAGGCGATTTTCTCACGGTCCTCCACGGCCACCGGAATCTGGTAATATCCGCTGCGAAGATCCAATACTGAGAACCATTTGCTCCCATTCAAGCAATCCAGGGCATGGTGTATTGATCTGGGATGGTTCGTCAGTTCAGGGTTCGATAATCAACACACATCCTTACCGACCCATTCTTCTTACACACAACCACAATGGGAGAGGCATATAGGCTCCTTGATTCCTGTATCATGCCAGCAGCGAGCATTTCCTGCAGGTGTCTCCTCACATCATCTAGGTCTGCTGGGGCAAGGTGTCGGGATCTCTCTCGAAATGGCCGGTTTTCATGCAGGCGTATATGATGCTTTGCACCATGGACACACCACATGTCCCATTCTTTTAATGAAAAACACTTTGTCCCTCTGGGTGGGTTTCTTACTAATCCTAGCCTTCCATTCAGCTGGCAGCGGGGAATCACCAAAGTCAAATAAGTCCGGGGTCACTCTCTCCTTTTGGCAAGAGTACTTGTTATTGGGTAATACTGCAGTGTCTACACAGTGTACTGTAGCTAGAGTGCACCCTCTGATCACCCGGACCTCCCGATCCGACACATTTCGAATCTGGACCATTACTTGTCATGCATAGGCATGGGCATGGGCAGGCAAGATGCTGGGTTTAACCAATAATCCTTCTGGCAACTTTCCATCATTTGGGGCATCCAACATTAATATTTTGTTCTTCACGTTTCTCTTTAGGCGGACTTCTCCATGGATTGTGCACTTGGTGTTGGGGGCCAATACCAAGAAGTCAGGTTTCTTTTTCCACACTATCCCCACTGGCTCATCTGGGTCATCTTCATTGGGTTTCCGTTGTAAGTCATATGCCCTTTTTACTAAGGCTGGAATTCTTGGAGCCTGTCCAGTCAGTTGCCCTTGTTTCTCATGGCAGAGTTGTGCTAGTCTCCCAAACATGTGGGCGTTTGTTCCAATTAACAGGGGAACCCCATCATACAGTCCGGTGGGGGACACAATAGGGCTAGTGTCTCTACTTGCTCCTCTACACCAGTTACAGTTGAGGGAAAAAAACAACCACAGGTGGACATATCCTAGGTAGGGATAAGACTTGTCGCTCAGCCCCCACATATGTCGGCCTTCCAGAGATTGTAATGGCATATCAGATAAGTGTTTGTCATACCGGTCCTGAAATACAATGGTCACTTGTGACCCACTGCCAAGCACAGCCCGAGTAGGAATACCATTCACAGCCACAGTAGTCTTGATTGAAGGGCCCACTATTTTGGAACAGTCTGGAAGGATAACAGCAGGGGTCTGGACAGACGATTTAGCTACAGAGGGGTTTGAGTTAGGATGGCCGAAGCCTTCAATGCGGTCATTTAGTGCATCCCTTAACCACTGACTAATTTTCTGAAGCGCTCCTTGAAGCTGGTTCACCACTTTCTCCAAGTCCTTCTGAGACCGGCATTCCCTCTTCATATGGCCATCCTTGCTACAAATGACATGCTCTCGAGGCATCCTTGGGGAAACCATAGCAGGGGATGCTGGAGCATCGACGGGAGATTGTGATCAGACTTCTGCTGGTAGTGTACCATGTCTCAAAAGTTCCTTTAGGGTGGCAGTCAAATCCTTGAGCTCAGCCAAGAAGCCACCCTCAGTAGAGGATGACTGAGGGTGCACCCCCACCCCCATAACTGTCACGTCCTGACAGGGACCAGGGTCTCTGTCAGCAGTGGATACCTCAGCGAACGCAGCCGGTTGTACTTTTGACTTCCTTCAGCAACTCCTCACCCCACTGTTTAGCCCACGGCAGGACATGCATAGTGGTCTCCATTTCGGAAGGGCCTTCTGGCGCCATGATCACTTGGGCTGCACTCACCCCATAATTACAATCTCCATCTTCACCTTCTACCTCCTAGAGTTCTTTTATCAAGTCACAGTAGTCAGGTGGGTTACCTTTCCTATCCTGGAGCCTTAACTGGATGATCTGCAGTTTAGAATGCTTGGCATGTTGCAGAATGTGCCCCAATCTCACACGGTTCAAATCACTGGCGGCTACCCCACCTTTCCGGTAAGCTTTCTGCAGAGCTCTTTCTAGGTGAGTAACATACACAGACAAACTTTCCCCCTTCCACTGTTTGGTACCTTGGAATTTCCACACCAAAGTCTCCCCTGACTCAATGCTCCCAAAATTGCCTTCAAGTACAGATAGGTAGGGATGTAAGTTTGTCATGGCAGTCATACACGTCATTGATTCCATGACGTTTGGTCTTTATTCAGGACTTCCATGACTTTCACTAGTGTCATCAGAATGTAGCAATGATGACAGTGCCACAACATTTACTACTGTTTACTAATGATTTCATGAAGAAACAATGTGTCATTAAAACCTCATCCATGATAAACTTACATCCCTACAGATAGGTACTTCTGAGCAGATGCATTAGGGTTCGTGGACCTCAAACATTTAATGGCTTTAAAGGACAGGGCCCCTCAAACTTTCTATGATATTTTTTCCACTTCTCAGCCTCCGCACATTGCCACTCTGGTACCAAGGGAGCAACATAGTCGATCCAGGTCTCCCAGTCATCCTCCCCCTGGGGTGTGGGGAGGGTGCCCGAGAAGATTCTCAGCCTTTGGTAGGAGTCATGACTAATGGCAGGTACAGATATAGGGGCCAGCATTGGCAGGGCACAGAAGACGGGACAGTAATAGGTGCTGGAGTGGGAGGTGGTGTTGGAGAAGGAACACTGCCAGGTGGCAGGAATACCGTCTTAAAGTCCTCTACGGTTTTCCCTTCCTCCAGCAACTTAGCAAATTTCTCCTCAAAAGTCTTAGATAATGGTGGGAGCTCATCCTCCCCAGGGTCTTTGTTGTCTTTTGTTATCACTCTCCAGGCGGCTAGGACCCCTTCTGAGGCAATAGTCTGTGGCACTTTAAAGCTATTCACGAGGTCACTACACTCTACCAAGGCTATGAAAGTTTGGGCGATCAAATCAGCCTGTCGACCACCACCACCACAGGGTTTTTTTTTTTTTTAAACATTCAACTTTGGAGAGTGCTCCCTCTACAGTGCCCTTACTGGTACCCAGGGGAATATCCAGTATAAGCAGAGCATTTGGAGGTCAATCTCCTGCCAAGACACCACCCCACCAACTGGTGTACAGCTATTTCTACTGGGGTAGCCATTAATCTTCATCAATAATTCATCATTTTTGGCCACTAGAAGGCACAAAATCCCAGCAGTTAGCCTCCAAGATGTAACCCCTAGGTGGCGCTATCCCAAGGGATACTACCCCTGCCTACTTGGCTAGTAGCAGGCTAAAGGGCCTTGGTAATGAAACGGGTGCCTCCACCCGGAGGTCAGGGTTGTTAGTGGTCAAGCTAACCTGGGCCCAGCCCTCCAGGACACTGGAACCCCTCCTCTTTCCCTTCTAGTGATCCGGACAATATACAATAATTACTTTCACAATGACTTGAACAAGGGAGGGGTGTAATAATGTTGATTTGATTAAACGCTATATTAAATCAGACAGTTACGCATGCAGTTCAGAGTCCCTATACAGTCACACACTCTGGGTACCCAGGTAGGAAAACGCTGGGCTAACCAGGAATGTTGCAGCTAGTTGGGGCCCAGTGATGGAAGAAAGCAACATGCACAACACACACGATTTGTAATCCGGAGCCAGAGGGTTCAGTTTGTGAAAGAAAAGGCAACAAGACAAGCAGATGGCAACACTTTTAGATTCAGCTGTTGTTGCAGGGAGCTACCCTGATGTTGACTCATGATACCCAATACTGGACACAGGCAGGACAAAATCGAGACTGCAGGCTGTTAAGCTTGAGTGCCAGGAGAAGCAGGGCCCACACGAATCACCGAGGCGTCATTCCTGTTCAAGGCATTGGGCAGGGGGCAGATCCCCAGGCTGGTCTCTCGATGACTTTCTCTGCGTAGCAGGTATTCTGGCTGGGCCAGTGTAGCAGGGCCCAGGGAAACAGAAATGGATACAGATTCAGTTTGTGGAGCTGAATACAGCCTCCAGCAAGCAAAACACAGTTCAGACACACAGTGGGGAACCAAATCACGACCCACTATAAGCACACAGCACATTCACATGTAAGGAAATTCCACTGTACCAGGCAAATGGCTCTCCGGTCACAATTACAGAGTCTCTGTGCAATCCGGAGGTTCAGAGGTAGCTGGAAGTCCTGACAGGCTGATCGCATTCAGCAAATCTTCAGTCTTCTTCAGGTTAAAGCCTGGTCACAATTCAGTGGCTTAAGTCGCTCTCCAAATTTGGATTCAGTCCGAAAAAAGCACAAGTTCCCTCTCAGGAACAGCAGGCAGGCATGTAGACCAAACTCAGGCCTTTCCACAGTTCTCCCGCGCGAATCCACTATGGATTTCTGCTTGAACTATCCCAAGCCGTTACTTCTTCACTTCCCAACTCAGATCTAACTGAAACTGCAAGCAGTGTGGGACTTTGCCCAAGATCCAAAAGGTTCAGTTGGCTGATCTGTCGGTCAGTCACAACAATGGCTCCCCATCCAGGCTATTTTAGTCGCCAAAAGCCCAAAACCACAATTCCTACAAGTTTTGGCCCCACCAAACCCTTGTAGGAAGGCTCCATTTCAGAGTCCAAAATGTACTGATTAGGCCATTCTGCAGTCCAGGACCAAGATGATGGAAACAAACAGAACTGTCCATGCTGCAAAGGCAGGTTAAAACAAAGTGCAATATTATTACTGCTCTAACAAATGATCAGCAAACAAGTACATCTTGTAACAGAGCTCCCTCTCAGATTAATTATGCCTGCAATCCAGGCAGCTCTTAAAGAGACAGTACACAGAGGCTATACAGGCACTCTCTGGCAATACATTTAAACTGCTAAAACGCATAACACCAGCCTGGCAGTGAGCATTTAGGCAAGCTCAAGGAAGACTTTTCGGGAACCCCCATTTGTAGGGGATTACAAACTGGTGAAACAGGGCACTAAGCTGTAGTTTCTCACATACTGATAGCAAGTTCGTGATTCCAGTTATACAACCACTATTCTGGCAATAGCCATTTTGTGGATCTTCAGGTCAAGAGCTCGGTATACTTTGTGGTTCCATTTTTTAGTTTACAGATTACAGGACTTAATATGGTTAGCATGCCTAAAACTGCAGCCAATACGACTACCTAGGAAGCCACGAAGACACAGGTCCCGACTGTGTGATACAGTTACAGGCCCTCGCCAAGACCTATAGTGTACCTGTACATAAGTAAATAATCATATACTGCTCTGTATTTCCTCCACTTGGACCTAGCTCAGGCATTTTGTGCAGGCTTAGCAATGCAGGGAGGCCGTGTAAAGAATGTAGGTTTGGTAAGAAAAACCGGAATTACTGCAGTAGTTACTTGGTTTACCAGGCATCTCTTGTAGCTTGTACCTTGTACTGTGTGTTGAATTTAAGCTGTACAGTAAGCATAACCCAGTAGTACTCTGCTATGTTATGTTTGTTTTCTGAAAATTAATAAAAAGCATTAACTATATATAAAAAACAAGGACTATGGACCCCTTCCTAAAAAGATATAAATCATCCTTTACATAGAGGTCCAAGAACCCCTTCCTAGAAAGATGCAAACCATCCTGTACAGAAAGGTCCAAGGACCCCTTCCTAGAAAGATGCAAACCATCCCTCATGTAGAGGCCCAAATCCTTCAAGGCTGGTCCCTAGTCACTAATGTATCCAAAGCCTTCCTCCATGCATCATGCCTTTAATCATTTATTAAAAGCCCTGTTGTGGAGCTTCCTCACCTCTTACCCGTGCAGAAGTAGCACCTCGGAAAAAAGTCACAGTGCAAGTTACTTGTTTGAGACCCATCCCCAGCTCCCTGAAATTTCCCTTCACTGCCTTCTGCTGTGATATATCATTTGCCCCAATATGGACAATGATATCCAAATCCCTTCCGGCTCCCACTGCCCAATCAATCTGCAAAATCTTCTGTCCATCTTCTCCTAGCCAAGGCACCCCTCAAGCACCTCATCTCCCTATCTTCCCACCTCCAGCTCACAACTCTGTCCCCCTCACAACTGAATCCCCCACCAACAGATGCATCCACTTTGGCTGATGGAGTCTCCCTCCCTCCTTGGACTCTCCCCTTCCGAGAACCCCCACCTCCTCTCTTTCCACTGGGATGGGTATGTCCTTTCAGTTGCCCATTTCTACCAGTAAGATGAAGATGTTATGCAGTGATACCGGTGGAGGAGCAGGTATCCCACCACCACTCCCCACCCTCCTGGAGCCCACCATGGCTCATCTGCTTTGCCTCTGTCTAGGCATCCTCTTGGGGAGCGACAGCAGACTTGGTGGCCCCTGGGTGGGGCAAACGGTCTGCTGTACCATTGCAAGTTCAGCCCAGAGTCCAGAAACCTGTACCTGCAACCACAGAGGACAGTACATATGGGGCAGAACCTCAGTCTCCAGAAAGTTTCCCTAAAGAGTGCTACTCCACAACCACTGCACTGCATCATTCATGATTCTTACCTGCTTTCACTCGGTGCCTATGCAAGTTCAGTTTACTCTTCTACCTCCTTACTATTCCCATGTTTTTAGGGTGCCTCTTTCATTCACCTTTTTTAACTCTTGTTCCAGTTCCCATCATGCCTGTTCATACGTTATACACTTCAAGCATGTCCTCCCTGTTCTACTCTCCTTACCTGGGGAAGCTCTAGGCCTATACCACATGTTTGTTATCTACACTCTAACTAGTAACTCCTTGTTACACCTTAATACATTACATTAAGTAATAGTAAATTACCTTCCTTTGCTTAGTTATCTATTCAAGTTCGGTTTACCTTTATACTCCTTTCCACTCCTGTGTTACTACTATCTCACCCCTTTTTCCCCTGAAACTATTTCATAACCTTACCCTAATAGGGTGTCTCCTGCTTTGCCTATATTAACCCTCTTATCTGTTCCTATCTTTGTCAGATCCTCCATTATACACATTAATTCTGACCTTCTCTGTTCTGCCCAATTTACCTGGGGAAGCTTTGGGCCTGTCACTCTTGTTTGTTATCCCTTCTGTATCTAAGTAGTGACTTCTAGTTGAAACTTTAGTACAGCGGTGGCAGCCAATACACAGTGTAGTAATGTTGCAGCATATCACAAAATGCTGCAGTATGCTGCAGGGGACAGTGTAATTCAATAACAATTAAGCCCTTTTTTACTGTAGCATTTTGTGACATATCTGCTGGAAATTAGTGTGTACCATCGTGGCTAGCTCCACTGTACAGTACATTAAGTAATAAAAACTTTCAATCTTTCTCAGTTTACTAATGTAAACAACAGCAAATATGAACTAATCCTTCTTGCCTGTTAAAGCTAGTTAATGTACCCCAGCATCAATGCATATTTACTGTATATATTCAGAATAAAGTACTAATAGCTACATATATTAGTTAAAGATACTTTCTACTACTAGTTACCCACCCCTCAGTGTAATCTACTTATATCTAGTATAATTTAACCCACTGTTTACTTATAATATTCAGTGCCTTGGTGCTGCACTCTCACAGTTGAACAAATATCTTACTTCACTTGTAGCCAAATTAAATTACATACTGTTATCAGGGATACTTTGGGTGTCATACTTATCTTTGGGTGTCATACTTAGGGTGCAGTGTCTCCTGCTGACTGCCACCCAATGCCTACACCCACAGTGTGATGCCCTTTAGCTAAAGGACTGCAGTAGAGGACCGCTAGGCCAAAGCCTAGAAGTACCATGTATAAGCTTCACCCACCAACCAAGTCCCTGCTCTGGATTAGATCACAGCACATGGGGCAGAGCTGCACAACAGGAAGCTAAGAAGGAAGGTGTTATGTGCGGTCCCTACAGCCTAACTGGCATCCCACTATATACTGTACCTTAGACAAATCTTATGATACACATAATATGAATGTGCTATACTAATATATAGTGCACAGACACCTACTGTATAAGAGTGTCAGGATATATAATGATTGTAATACACTTTACTTTCACTGTGCATGGAAACTGCACATCATAAGCCAAGACATTCTTGTCTTTGTCATCTTCTGATATTATGTAGTCTGCACCGCCACCTTTTGGATTTAAGTATAACTGCACTATAGCCTGTGTTTTTCACATACTATGTATACCTTTATTCATACTAAGGAGTTGGAAGGAGCTAGGAGGCTTAGAGGCCCATGGTTGCTCCTTGTTTTTCAATAACAATTAATTTTAGCACCTGAAAGGATTCATTTATCAAGGTGGAGCTTGAATGCTAGTTTTGAACCTCTGGTAATTACCTCGATAGGAAGTGTATTCCAGGGGTTCATAGTTTTTAAAGTAAAAAAATATTTTTGTGCCATCAAATTACATTTTCTACCATATAACTGTAGGGGGTGATCTCTGGTGTCATATGTGTCATTTTTAAATTCAAATCCCAATATAGTTAACAAGTATGGGTCCTGAATGACGTTGAACATAAACAGGAGATCACCCCTAAGATGCTGAGTGGTTAATGACATAAGATTGGAGGATTTAATTCTTGATTCATAGGAGACATTATATAAACATGTGATGTGTTTGGTGCATTTCTTTTATACCTTTTCCAATAAACTGATGTCTGATTTTCTAAATAGGCACCACAGTTGTGAAGCATACTTTAAGTGGGGACGAACATAGGCTCTGTATAGAGGCATCATCACTTTACTAACCCTAGATTTTTATATTACTTCTGATTGACTAGGTAACTCTGTTAGCCTTGAGATTAACCCCATTTAATCGGAGTAGCTGGAAGAAAATCCTCAGATATATTGATCCCTAGATCTTTTTCGTTGGAAGCAGTTGTTAGTATTTTGCCATCTAATTTATATATGAAGAATGAGTCATTTGGTCCCAAGTGCATGACCTTACATTTGTCAGAATTCAGTTTCATCTCCCACTTGGTAACCCACTGTGTGATGATAAAGATCTTTCTGAATAGTAGCTATCTGCTCAGAATTTAAACAGGACCCTCCAGTTTTAACATCATCGGCATATTTTGTAGCTGAAGAAAAGCAATTATTAGTTAAATCCGCTATAAAAGCCTGAAACAGACACGGGCCAAGCACCGAGCCCTGCGGTACCCCACTAGAGACCTTACTGATGTCTGAAAGCTGACCAGTAATAAGAACATGTTGTATCTTGTATGTTAACCAGTTGGAAATCCAGTTAACTATATTCTTGTTAATATTTGTATTACTTAGTTTAGGAACTAAATCCAATGTGGCATAGCGTCAAATGTCTTACTAAAAATCAATAAAGATGACATCATAAGGTATCTTACAATTGAGCCAACAGCTAACCTCTTCATAAAAACACAATAGGTTGGTTAAACCACTTCTACCTTTTTTAAACCCATGCTGGTCTCTAGCAAGATTATCCAGAACCGGGGAAATTATGTCCTTTATTATACTTTCCAACATTTTACTGAAGAGATGTTAGACTTATGGGCCTATAATTTTCCCAGTTATTCCTCTGTTCCATTTTATTTATGGAGATGACATAAGCTGTTTTCCATACTTCAGGGATGAAATTTAAGGATAGGCATTTTTCAAAAAATAGCTTTAATGGGTGTGCCAGACAGACAGCGAGCATGTGTAAAAGGTGGCCAGCTATATGCTCTGGGGAGGTACTGGTTTTACCCTTAAGGGAGGATAATTTATTAAAGACATATTCAGCAGATATGGTAATAGGCTCATCCTTAGAGTTAGTGTGTGTGCGACTTTATTCTGGGAAGACTGAAACATTCCACAAAATTTAGTATTAAAAACATTGGCCATTTCATTAGGTTCGTATATTATGGTGTCATTATACTGCAATGGGCCAACCTGGCAAATGTTTTTTTGAGTGAATTAATGTAAGACTAAAAAAAATTTACTACTGGTCATATTAGCTTCAGATGCTAGTTTATATTCCCATTTTATCTTGGCTCTACGAATACTTTGTTGCACTTTTTTTGACTAGTTAAATAGGAAATCCAATTATTTTTTGTTCGTGTTTTAAGATGAATCAAATGTTTATTTTTTTGTTTAATGAGTTTCTGCAAGGATTTAATTATCCATTTAGGACAGTGTTTATTGTTGTTATTTTTGATTTTATAGGGGATATAGGTATATCTTAGATTAGTTAAGGTTTTTTATAAAATGGGCAATGAAAACAGCTTAATCTGATTGGCTGAAAGGACTCTTGAGCCGTGTCTTTATCAGCTCATATCGATGCCAACCGGCACTAATCTTCCCTGGGTGACCTCACAACAGGGAAATATCAAGGAGCAAACAATCAATATAAAATTCTCCAATGCAGGCACTCGTGCAGGACCAGCCTGAAGAAGAAGGGACTGACAGCTTTCATGGAGACTCACACCGCCTGCCACTGCATAAAATGTCCTGTAACACAGACAAAAAATAAATACATAAAGGCACCCCCACTCAAAAAAAAACCAAAAAAAACAAGAATAACAGGGAAAAACAAACAAACAAATATAACCATAACCGCCCAAAAGACAATCCTGTCAGTAAGAGCCATAACAGCATACCAACCTGAGGAGAAATAGCATAAAAAAGACAGCCTCAGCAAACAAAATCATCTGTTGGAGAAAAAAAAAAAAAAAAAAAAAGGAAAAGGCGCCCAAAAGGAGAAATGACTGATGACAATTACAATGAGTTCACCATTGCCATGTCGCAGCTCCAGGCGTCACTCCTGCTGCTCCACATTCTGGCTAGCACCAACATACACACTGCTCGTTTTTTTTCCCTTGCTGGTGCAGCTCTCGTCTCCGGTGCTCGACACTCTGCCTATTACACACTGACACACCCCCCACCCCCGTTTCCAACTTTGTCCTTTCCTCATCCACAATAAAAATAATGTCCTATTTGTTTCTGTACCTAACCTCAGTAATGGTTGTGGTTTCAATCAGAATTACGAATCAGGGAACCGTTGTCTACAGTAGCCGGTAAGGGACATGTTCGCTCAGTGTAAAACAAACTGAAAACGTGAAAGAAACAGTTTAAGGTTTAAAAAAAAAAAAGAAAGAAAGATGAAACTAAAATGACCCCTCCAAAAAAAAATTAAAATAAAAGCACACACAAATGTTTTGTATATGAGGGGGATGGGGCAAGCAATACCACTAAGTTTTAGAGATGGCTCCTGCTGACTGCAATTGAAACTGGGTGGGCAAATTTAGAAATGAAACAAAAAAAATGTTTTTGAGTGTTTGTGTGTATGTGTGTGTCTGCATTGGTAGAGACTGGCTACACACAGATGCTATCCAGTAACTTTTAAAGAGCTCCATTCCAACACACTGACAAGGACTATTGTTTCCTACTTACAGTATATGATCACATTTGTGTTACTGTTTTTATTTATACTACTTATGGCAATTTTTTAAATTAAGTTCTGCATTGTGGGACCCATTTTATAAGTGCAATAATACACTCCGAGGTGTGGGTTATCTCCTGATAAGAGCACACCCAGGTGCATAAGGCACTCGGCGCAAGCACCTCGTGCCTAACAACGCACCTGGGCATGCTCTTATCAGGAGATAACCCACACCTCATCGTGTGTTATTGCTTGCATAAAGTATATCCCAACTATCCTTTATAGGTAAAGTTAAGACAATTTGATCCCAGTCAAGGTTATTCACCTTTGATTTCATACTAAGTATATCAGCTTTCTCATACATATATATTTTTGTTTCACTGCCTGTGAAAGTGAAGATGTTTTCCATAGTAAATTTAATTGCATTATGGTCACTATTACCAATTGGTGAGTGAATCAAAATATTTTTTAAGGCCTCATTACTGTTATGTACTACTAGGTCCATAATTCTATCACCCCTCATTGGTTGACTGATACTTTGGGTCAGATTACACTGCTGGAATTTATTAATTTATTTTTTGCCCAGTCCTGTAGAGGATGTCTGGTCTTTCCATTACATTTCACCAAGATTGAAATCGCCCATTTGTATGATATCCCCTAATGCACAGGCGACTTCAATTTCCTGTGTAATTTCGTCTAGGTTCTCTGAAGTTGTATTGGTGTGGCGATAACAGATCCCCATGATAACATGATTGGCTTTGTTCATGACCAATTTAATCCAAACAGTTTCAGTGGAACAGTACGGGGCTCTTATTTTATCTGGGATATCTAAAGTTTGCAAGGTACACTTATAAAAATAGCCACACCCCCAACTCTTCTGTCTACTCTATTTAATATATAGGAGGTGTACCCAGGTAAGTGGTTATTCCAGCTGGATTTCTCATCACCCCAGGTTTCTGTTACTGTAACAATGTCAATTTTATCCGAGGCTAATCTTAGTTTAAGTTTGTCTATTTCATTATGTAGACTCCAAGTGTTAAAGTATAGGAAGTTCAGATTTTGATTAATGTTACCTATATTTAGAGTGGAAGGATTTACCTGCCTCTCCCCGAAGTAAATTAGTTTAAATGCTTATTTATGTAATTCGGAATATGTTTGCCCAATAAAGTGCTTCCTCAATGGCTCAAGTGGAGTCTATCACCACAGAAGAGTTCAGACCTGCGTGAGAACGCTTCCCAGTGCGTAATACACATGTGGTTTTGTCCTAGGCAACACTTCCTAAGCCACTCGTTGAAGATTTTTAGTTTTTGATTTATCTCATATGATGCTCGTGGGATTGGTAGGATTTCAGAGAAACCAATATCACTACCCAGTTCTACCAGTCTATTAGATAGTGCACCTAGATCTTTTTTAATCTCAAGTAGATCATCATGCATAATGTTGTTAGTGCCCACATGAGGTATTACTAGGGGATTAGACCCACAATTGCCAAGAATGTTATTCACCATTCTAGTAATGTCAGCTATTTTAGCTCCGCAAAAGCTAAAGCAGGTATGATTCGCTTTATCCTGGTCACTTATATCTCTGTCCAGATGTCTGATAATTGAATCCCCCACTACACATATCTGTCTACAATCAATCAACCAAGGGTAGTGAGGGACAGGAGGTAGTATCCATAAGTAAGGAAGGAGTATTAACAGTTATATATTAAAGGATTACAAGAGAACTTGTACTGGATATGTTTGAGCTAGAGGGTAGTACCAGGGACTCTGTAGCTATGGAATCAGAAGGTGATAGCAAGGGGTGGGAGGGGCTAGGACCTGACTGGTCAGCCATATCTGTATAGCTTGTGGGATCACAAATAATATTTCTATGTTCATAAGAGTTGTCAGGGGCTTGGTAACCTGAGATGTCGTTTCCATTATTATTTTATAGTATCAAAAGAGGGGCAAATCTACTCTGAGCATCTAGGGAGAATACTGCGGCTTTATGCCCCTTTTTGAAGGCTCTCTTACTCTGAACTTCGTACCACTGGTCATCCGAATTATCGTTAGTATAATCGTCTCTAAGGCATTTTTTATTACTGGGGTTAGAGGCAGATGATCCAATGCTAGCATGGCCACCCACTGTCTCAGACAAGTTATCTTCAAGAGGGGCGTCATGTACCAAATCAGCTTGCTGTGATATGGGACTATTAACTATAGCTAGATTAGCAACAGACGTTACACTACGTATATCAGTTGGTCGTTGCTCCCAAATCTGTAAACCTAGCAGACATTTGCTCATGACTTTGTTCTAATGCCATTAGTCTGGAGCTGAACAGAGAAATTTCCTGGTGTAATGAGGTATTGTCTAAATATTTGGTGTAAACATAGCTATGTTGTGCAGTAAGACCTGGCACAACAGCGAACATATGACAGTCTCTGCATTTTACCCCAACCTCTTCAACTAGTGTCATGATTGTTTCAGCCATGGTAAGTCAGGTAGTGGATGCCCAACTTAGAGCAGAGTACCCAAATACAAAAAATAAATTCAGTTGCAATAATGCTGGGGTAGACACATGAGACCTGGCAAGCTCAGTGACAACAGAAAGTAGTCTGATTACTATGAACGCTTTACCGTTATTAACTTTATTAGACAGATGTGTAATGCTTGCTTACCTACAGTTAAGCCCTCACAATCAATGAAAATAATTAAGCATGCAGACCACGGTGAACATGCAGAACATATGCAGACACGAGCTTCTCCACGCATGCTCGCCTCACTTGGTAGTGCGAGCCTTTTCACTCGCCCGAACCAGAAGTTAGTAGGCTTCCACTTCTGGTTTCGGTGCTACCTAAAAAACTTCTTATAACAGTAGTGCTTAAAAAAACTGTTTTATCTAAAATACTCACACTAGAGCTATTTCAGCTGTACATCTATCCCCAACAACTAGCGTTACCCCAGATAAGACTTGTAGAGCAACGAGTACCTGTTGAGACCACCACTATTCAAGTACACCCTGCAATAAGACTACAGAGTGACAGACACAAGGGATAGTCTCACAGGCAATACAAGTGTGAGACTCTGCTATTAGATACAAAAACACTGCACTAGCACATTAATAGTTCATCAGTAGGTAACCACCTCTCTCCAGAGGTCCGCTTACTCCAGCTCAGAGAGAATAAACAGTCCACTCACTAGTGCGAGCTTTTTTACTCGCCTGAACCTGAAGTTAGTAGGCTTCCACTTCCGGTTTCGGCACCACCTAAAACTTTTTAAAATAGAAGTGTTTAAAAACACTGTTACATCTAAAATGCTCACACTAGAGCTATTTCAGCTGCACATCTATCCCCTACACCCTCAGAGATAGCTGACTTAGCGAATATTGTATAATGTTATCTACACTGTGGAGCCACCTTACTTTTAGACAATAGGGCTTACTGGATGTAACTAAGAATGTTTCTATCTCCTGGCAGTCATGGTAATTATCATAGAATATAATGTAATGTATAACGTTTTCTCCTCGGAGACCTTCTTCACTCCTTGGGGTATAGGGGAATGCTGAGCTCTGGCTCCCAACGTCTTCTTATGGTAAGAACTGCTTAGGGCAACTGTGATATCTTTTTGTAGTAATGAAACACATTTATTACTGATATGCAACTTGTTTGTGATTCTTTTGCATCTCTATCGCCAAGAACCTGATCAGGGTTAGACACTGTAACAAATTGGCGACCATGTGCAGGCGATTTAGATGGTGCAAAGTTTCACTTGTTGCTTGAAATATTTCCCTTATTATGGGTATAGTAGGTGTGCACTAGTGCATCACCTCTCCCATTACTTTTACCTCTGTAGCAGCTTGGAAAGTCTGGCTGCTTACTGGGCACGGTCGATGCCAACTCACTGTGCACAATGGCAGTTTTGAATTACAAGACTAGGCGAGTGCAGCAGCCGCCTGTCTACTGGTTTTACCTGTCATGGATCGATACATGACATGGCAGCCTCTTACGAGTTCTGATTTTGAGCTTCCCCATTGATCATTACTGGTACTACAATGGCCACAATGTCAAACATATGTGTAGACTTGAGACTCGACGTCTCTAGCTTCCTTGCCTCCCATGGAGGATAGACTGATTTCACGCTGGGTGCAAGTCAATCCGACAACCCTGTGCTGGGGATTTCAACCCAGTACTCAGAGACCAGACAAACAGCCAAAAAGAGTGAGGCTAAAGGGCTGTTGGTCACAGCTCTCTATGCTGCTTTAGAAGCCTCTGAATCAAGGTTTCACTACCTTGAACTGCAATTCTCATCCCTTAAGAAAGAGATGGGATTGCAGGCTACTGAAAGGTTGAGGAAAGAGCAAGAACTGGAGACAGAACTTCAGTCCTTGCAAAATGAGGAAAGACTATTTTGCACTGTTCTGGTGAAAGCAATCAGTGTGAAATATGTATGTTGGGAGATGAATGTAAAAGTTTGAAGCAGGATAGGAGACAGGTGTTACAAATCAATGATTTGTTGAGTTACACTAACGACCAACTACGAGAGAACTTGGACGGACTCCAAGACAACAAATCAGGTACGTGATGAGTTGGATAGGGAACATAGGGACAACTGCAAATTGAGCGCCGTGTATAGACTGATACAGAAGCAGGTTACAAAAGGTGTAGAACAGAACATTGCAAAGTTAGTCATGAAGAATGTAAAGATAAGATGGCAAAACTGCACCATCAGCAAGAGGTTTTGACTGATCACGTTAAGGCAATGGGTGGCTACGCCCCCTTCGACCTAAAGTCATCTGGTGAGGATGAGTCGGATGATGATGATATCCCCCAATACAACACCCAGTCACGCCTTTACTATGGTCCAGTAACCCCACCCTGCCAGTCACAAGATGTAGAGTATTCTCGCTATGACAGCACATCCCTACGTCCTCAACACGATGATCATTATCATGTGCGATGCCAATATGGTGACCCCCATGATGGGGGGAGGCTTGGGCCTACCACCTCCCTCTCAAGGCCTACCAATGTTCGCCCCATCGCTGTTATTTCAGTGGACAACAGGGAAGAGACTGAGAAAATTACTGAAAGCGCTTTGCGCGATTCAGATTTGCCTGAGAAAAGCAAAGCAAACGAACCCTCCGGATGTAGATAAAACTACTGTTGAAGGAGATCGCTACTCAGGAGTCTGTGGTATGGACTGTGGCCGATGCAGCCGCGGAAGCCACCCTTCAAGGCACACGAGATATCTTTCCTCCCCCAGATCATCATAGTAATCCCCTTCAGATGGCCCACTCTCTTCAGCAGATTGTTGACAGCATAGGCTGTATGAGCCCCACTGACCACCTCAGCTGTCTTTTGGAGAAGGTACGTTCCAAATGTGAAATGCTTAGCTCCAACAGACTATTGATCCTGGCCTATTGGCAAAACTCCCAGAAGCAGCCCACCAGGATAACCAAGCTACTTTCCACCAAATCGCAGCTGAACTCATAGCCGCACACAACCCAGGTGTGGTTGGGATAATGCTAATGTACCCCGCAAAACAAAACGCAAAAGAACGCCCCGCGACCCTCCATCAGAGGCTACGGATGGCCTACCATGCAGGTAAAAACCTTGCAGGAGAGGCAGCAGATGCCAACCTCATAGAATACAAAAATGTGTTCCTTCGGAACATGCTCCCGGCTGTCCATGAGAATGTGGAACCTACAATTTTACCCACCATAGACAATTTTGCTGACATTCACCCAAAAATGGAGCAGGTTTACCAGCTCTACATCCAAGACCTCGGCTACAGTTCGAAAAAGGTGGCAGCGGTACAATCTACCGACGAGCCCACAACCCACTATACTGTGGAGGGCAAGGCCCATGAGAAGAAGCATGCACCTTCGGACAACCGACAGCATAACCAGTCCTGGGGTGGGAGCCAGAACTACAACAAAAACAAATGCAATTGGAATTCCGATTCCAATTGGGGAAATCAAAACAATCGATCAGGCCCCTCATACAGAGAGATCGCTGAGGAGAATAGAAATCTACGAAACCTCCTCAGACAGGTCCACTCTGTAGCGGACGTGGTCCCGGCACGGGCCCTCGCAGCTATGGGCCCAGGAGAACAAGTCTCAATAGGCCACAGAGATTCAGGAACTGCAGGGCACCAGGCCACAGCAGGCCTGAATCCAGATGCTGCTCCCTATATATCAGCCATCTAGCACAGGGATGAGGTCCAACGAGAACAAGCCCAACTGCTCTTCCAGGAGCACCCTACTGCTGGCACCATGGATTGACAACTACAAGCCCCAGTCCATATTGTGAATAAGCTGACATTGGACACAAATGGAAGGCCTTGCACCAAGGCCGTGGTCGGGGGCCGCCCACTAACAATGCTCTTAGATATAGGTGCGGCTGTGTCTGTATTGCATGTTGATGATCCAGCAAACTCTCCTTAGTCTACCGAATGGCGGACCAACACCTCAGGCATGGATGGCGAAAAGCTATCTACATATCATTCTGTGGTCCTATCAGTGACTATAGGTAACTTGAAGGCACACCATATCTTTCGGCTTATGGTACTACAGGATCATCCCAGCATCATGGGAATTGATTTTCTCGCACCAAACAGCTATGTGGTGGATCTGGCTAACATGCTATTGATCCAAATCAGGTGACAATACCATACTGTCATGATTTCGGATTCACCCATGGTTGCAGCTATAACCACTGACAAGGAATATGATGTCATTGCTCTAGTTCAGAACCATGAGTTTTTCCAAAGACTCCTCCCCATTCTGCAGAAACATCTGGATGCATTTGCTACAAACAAGCATGACTGTAGCAGGATGCACACTGTCATCGAAATTCTAGGCCCAGGCCATGAAAGGCAAAGTCAATACCCATTTCCTACTGAGGCCCAGCCATCACTCAGAGAAACTGTTCAGTCACTCCTCAAACAAGGTGTGCTCAGGACCTGTGTCTCTGTCAATTCACCTATCTGGCCTGTGAAGAAACCCATGGGAACTTGGAGACTCACAATTGATTATAGAAGACTTAACCAAGTTACTCCTAGCTGCTCACCCTACAGTAGCATCAGCACTTGATGTGCTCAAATGGCTGACCCTGACCATCAGTGGTTTACCGCTCTTGGCATCTCCAATGGTTTCTGGTCACTGCCACTGGCACTCAAGAGCTAATACAAATTTGTCTTCACTTTTCAAGGAAGACAGTACACATGGACCTGTTTGCCACAGGGGTTTCACAATAGCACCTCCTTCTTCTATCTACACATGATGGACGCACTGGAGGGTTACTCTGCCCCACAACGTGTCCTACAGTATGTGGATGACCTATTGCTGGCACTGCCACCAAAGGACAACACTTTGACCTCCTGGATGAATTACTGACCCTCTTACAAAGGACAGGCCTCAAATGCAAACCTGCAAAGGTACAACTTTGCTAAACAGAAATCATCTTCCTTGGCTTGTGCATAACAGACAAGGGCAGAAGCCCGGCCAGGAAAAAGATCTGAGGCCTACAAGATCTGCCACTCCCCACCAGTGTGGCAACACTCGGACATTTCCTGGGAATGGTCAACTATTCCAGGGACTTCGTGACTTTGCCTAGAAGGCCACCCCTCTGTACGAGCTTCTGAAAAAGGACGTCACCTGGACCTGTGGTCCTATACATACCCAGGCGGTGACATCACTGAAGCAGGCCTTGGCCTCTGCTCCAGCCTTAGTGAACCCATATCCAGCACTGCCTTTCCATCTGGAACCAGCCACCTCAGACATTGCCATGTCTGCAGTCCTTGCTCAGAAAGTCAATGGTACTTTGAGACCAGTTGCTTATGCATCCCAAATGTTGTCACCAGTAGAACAGAAGTACAGCCTTTGTGAAAGTAACCTTCTGTCCACCTACTGGGCTGTCAAACATTTCTTGTACATTATCAGGTACTCACCGATCATTATCAACATCAATCACACCCCCACAACTTTCTTGCTATCATACAGAGTGAAGGATGGATCAGTATCCAACACCAGACTGACTCACTGGTCACTTCTTCTCCAGGACAATGACATACAGGTTCAACCTGCCAAAATGCCTTCCATTCTGGCCCATGGGCTCCTTTACCAAGGAGAACCACATGACTGCACACTTCAACCACCTGACCTGCCTGACCCAGGCCGATTCCTCCCTGCTACTCCAAAACTCCTTAAAGACACTTCCTTGTGTCATGTCTTCACATATGACTCAGCCTCATATTATTAAGGAGAACAGGTAGCTGGACTTGGAGTGCTTATCATATATCCCAATGTCAACACTGTTAGAATATCCAAACACTGCAGTGTGGCATCATCACAGTACGCAGAACTGGGAGCTGTGGCCTGTTCCCTTGAGTCCATGCAACATGTCGCTGAGGACACCACCATCTTTGCAGACTCTAAGTGGGTCTGCTGCTCCCTGACTGAATACCTAGCATTCTGGCAGAAGAACTCCTTTGCCTCTTCTGATGGCACCCCAGTAAACTATAAAGCACTTGTGATTTATATTCATGAACTGGCCCAGCTCTTTCAGCACAAACTTTATGTCCACAAGGTTAAAGCACACTCTAAAACAGACCCCTACCATTCCTTCAATGACAAAGCAGATACTCTTGCAAAGGAGGGTACTTGAGGCGGGGGACACATGGATAATGGATTACCCAGACGCCCTAGCAGCTGTCCAAGTGGCAGCTATCAGCAAGAAACCAGAACCATTTGACCCATTGGATCTCTCAGCTTCACATCATGAAGACCCCCAATTCAAAGAGGTGTTCTGCCTCCTTGACAAAGGAACTGAACAAGACTTATCTACTCATAGTCCATACAAGAGACATACGAGTAGGTTACATCTGTCACCAGATGACAAACTGATCTGATATCAACTAGAGGACCTAATCTACAAATTGTGGGTGGTCCCTCAAGCACCGAGATCTGCATTTCTCCACTAGGTGCATGACACCCCTACTGGTGGACATCAAGGAGTTGAAGACACTTCAGAGACTCAAAACTGTTGGATGGTGGCCTGGCATCACCAAGGATGTCCAGCACTACATTGACAACTATCTGATCTGTGCACAAAAAAAATAAAAAAAATAATACCAACTAAACGTAATGCCAAGTTACTGCCACAGAGTCATTCTGGCCCTTGGCATGCCACATAGATCGATTTGATTGGTCCTTTGACCAATACCAGCAGGAACAACAAGTATGCACTTGTAGTTATTGATCTCTCCTCTAAGTGAGTTGAAGCTTTTCCCACTAAAACTTACAGTATACAGCAAAAGCTACTGCAAAAATCCTGGTGGAACAGATCTTCTCCAGGTGGAGCCTACTTCTGAAGGTAGACTCTGACAAAGGAACCACCTTTACAGAGGACTTAAAGAAAGAAGCACTTGAACTTCTAGGGGTATACCAGAAGTTCCACATACCTTACCACCCTCAATATCCAGGTCAAGTAGAAAGAGCCAACAGACGGATTAAGCATATGCTTTCCAAATTCGAGGACAATCCCAAGGATTGGGATTCCCTGCTGCCTTTACTCCTTATGGCAATCAGGGGTACTCCATCAACCACCACCCAACTGACACCCTTCAAGGTGATGACTGGTAGAACTATGAGATTACGTGAACATTTGTGGTTTGACCTGAACACCCCCACTGCAGACAGAGTGTCTGTAGACAAGTATACGGCCAAACTGAAAGAAGACATTGTTAAGATCCACCTGTATGCTGTATACTGCATGGGCAAGGCCCAGCAACAATCCAAAATCCAGTTTGACAAACACATACAAGAAGTGGAATGGCAAGTTGGAGAACAGGTAATGGTACTCAGATTTGCTCACCCTACACACTCCTTTTCCAATAAATGGGAAGGACCCTACCCCATTGTCAACAAGCTCAGTCCCGCAGTCTATTTGCTTTTGGTAATTGGGTGGGTGCACTAGGCATAGGAATGCTTATTTTCAGGCACGACTCATGAGGATACAAGTTAAATACATGAACAACAACAATGTGACACAGCACAAAGAATAGGTCATACAATGGGAGAGTTGTCAGAAATACAAACAAGTAAGCGAGTAAGTAAATACAAAATTGGACAAAGACAAAATATTAACAAGTACAGTTAGGAAATATACAAAATATAAACAAGTTCAAAACAAGTACTGAAACAGGCCTACACAAGGGTCAAGTACAGTATCAAGTTAGACTTTTGCAAAACAAGAAACTTACTGACAAATGGTTGCATGCAAATCAACTAAAGCTATACAAAGGAGTATAATTACTTTTCCTAACCCCACTGAGTGGAATTGTACCAACTGACCTTTTCTTTTTCCTTAAAGGTATGCCTGCAAGATGGCTATCTTGCATTTGATTCTCTTCATCTTAGGAGCTGTCCCCTGCATCCAAGGCATGGTAGATCGCATCCTTCCACATCTAGACCATCCTCCTGCTGCCACCCCAGAAGGAGTATCAATTACAGTCCTAAACAATTGATTACTGTTCGGGAAGGTAAAGACGCCTACCTCACTGCCTCAGCTGTAGCCCCTGGCAAATCTATCCTACAAGTTGAATGGCAAACAAATTTTAATGGACAAACTCTCTCAGTAGTCCGCCTGTTCAAAGGAACCGTCCATGGTTGGCCAAATGCCAACATTTCCCCAAATGGTACTTTATCTATTCAAACCAATCATTGACATTCACGTTTATATAATCTTACTGCTCTAATTGACCCTGCCTATTGCGAGAGGTTCTCCAAATACTCCACAAAAGTATACCGTGCACTCAATTCTATGGCCTCAGTCACCATGTACAGTATCTGTCTGTTATTCCTCCAACAGAAGCAGAACTTCTTGAATGTCCCCCACAGGAACCTGGCCCACTTAGTGGCCTAACTGCAAATTCAGCACCTGGTACCCTTATCAACAATTTACAATATATGCATGTCCCTGTACTTTTCAATCTCACACACTGAAATATGACAGAATTTGGTATGCGTTTCTCTACTAACACATCAAAGTTTTTCAGTACTACGTTGTTATTAGATAGTCTGGCAGCATTCCAGACTTGTACACAAGACCCAGTAGCTGGTGTCAACACTATAGAACATCTAGATTTATTTAGATCTAGACCAAATCAGCCTAAAAAGAAATCTCATTCTTCTAAAAAGAAGCGTGAAACACCTGATGTCACTGGTGCAACAGGCACCCTTACTGGCATCTTTGGTAGCACTATGTCTATCTGGAACAGGGCAGACATTGCTACTATCAAAGATCACTCATGTAAATTCCAACAATGTATGATTAATCAGATCATACTCCCTTTGTTATGTGGTGTGGATGGCCTTAGTCAGGAAAAAAGGTATACTGTGTACAACATGAAAGAAATTGCTGAAAGTTTTACTGACACTAAAGAGAAGTTAAATCAACTCATTGCACAAAACAATAGAGAGGCAGACAAGCAATATATTTCCAAGGAACTCCTCTGCTCTGCTTATGGCTCCTATGTCACAACCACCGTCAACAACCTCTTCCATGATCTGGAATCTGAATGTATTCCAGATATCATTCACGATAGAAGAATCTCTAAATGGTACTGCCCACATTGTAAATCCTCAGCATGTATTGCAATGTGTATGTCTCGGTCAATTTCCATACCAATATCTACTACTACAAACTTCAGTTATGTTACCAGGCATCCTAACAAAGGACCCTGCTTCACTGCTAAGAAATGTATTATTTTAGAAACTATGTTTGTGACGTTTACTGTCTCATTACCATGTTCTGATCCAAATACAGCTATATTTGATAAACTTGCTACTGTTAACTCCAGTGGGCACCTTGAAGACGACATCTACAGACAACGGATGGAACTGCCACCTCTATTGGTTTACCATCCGACCCTGGACACATGGGTCTCACCACACATGGACTGCTGTGCCAGATAGGGCTATCATTATTTGTGTTGTGATGTTTTTGATGTTATAAAACCTGTATGTGGCTATTCACCAGACAGCACTGACTGGTCCTTCACACTGGACCAGGACATTACTACTAATGACACAGATACCCCTGAAGCACGATCAGCACCACCAACACTGGCAAACAGTGGACAGCTCTACAAGGCTTATACAGAAGAGGCTCATCGGCTGATTACAAGACTATCGAATCAATCTTACACCTGCCCAGTCCAACTGCAAAAATGGAGGTTGCCAACTATTAAAATGACTTATAATTCTGATGGACAGCTCTGCATTGTCACAAATCATAAATCCTTCACCTATGGCCAAAAGGCTTGTGAAATAACTAGTCCTAACTTTTGTTTTGTTCCTCATCAAACTACTGTTATAGGACACACAGTGATTACTCTTGTTACCACTGCAGAACCTGATGTTATTGACGGTGACCCTGAATATTTGCTTGCTCTATTTCAATATTTACCCATATTTAATGTTCACATAGACCCATTAACACTGGCACTAAAGTCACTCAGAGAGGAAAGACACACACCTCATCCACATCAGCAACATCTCCACTGCTGGAGATGCAGTTAATGCCCTCATCAATGATGGTGATTTAAATACTGCACTTTCTAATATCTGGTTAGAAATTACTTTTAAAGCCTTTGTTATCATACAGGCATTTTTGATCTCCTTTTTGATACTAACACTTTGTTGGCCAAGGCGTATGCTCAAACAACATCGAGAGCAGCTTGAATTCCTTTACAAGGCTTGTACGTCAGGTCTGTAAACAACAGTTTGTTCTCCCCACTTTCCCATAGTGTTGTTCCCTTTTTAGTAAGGCAACAAGGGGGGATTGTTAAGCAAGGTCCCTACACCCTAAATGGCATCCCACTGTGCACCTTAGACAAACCTTATGTTACAAATAATATGCATATGCTACTCTAATATACAGTATAGGGAACAGACACCTACCGTATAAGAGTGTCAGGATATATAATGATTGTAATACACTTTACTTTTACTATGCATGGTAACTGCACATAGTAAGCCAAGACACTCATGTCTGTCATCTTCTGATATTATGTAATCTGCACTGCCACCTTTTGGATTTATGTATAACTACACTGCATCCTTCATTTTTCATATACTATGTATACCTTTATTGTTCTCAGAGATAGCTGACTTAGCAAATATTGTATAATGTTATCTACACTGTGGAGCCACCTTACTTTTAGCCAATAGGGCTTACTGGATATAATTAAGAATGTTTCTATCTCCTGGTAACCATAGTGATTATGATAGTATATAATGTAATGTATTACGTTTTCTCCTCGGAGACCTTCTTCACTCCTTGGGGTATAGGGGAACACTAATCTCTGTCTCCCAGTGTCTTATGGTAAGAACTGCTTTTGTAGTAAAACACATTTATTACTGATATGCAACTTGTTTGTGATTCTTTTGCATCTCTAATTATCGCCAAGAACCTGATCAGGGTTAGACACTCTAACAAAGGGTATAAGCAGGCTGAAGCAGGGAACAGTGCTTGATGAATGAAACTGCTGTTAATTGAGCCCGACTGGATTAAAACACTGTCCCTGCCACCCTGAAACACTCCCTGCACTTTAACAGCTGATCAGAGGCTTGCATGAGTGGAGTCTGAATGCCACTCCAGTCAATCTCAGCAAACTCTGGCACAGTCCACATAATGCCTCTTGACTGGAGAAGGCCCAGCACTCAAAGTAATCAGTAATTCACAGGGTATGAGCACACTTACTCAGGGTACAGTGCTCTAGGAATGAAGTTGCTGTTAATTAAGCCCAACTGGCTTAAAGCACTTCCCCTCCACTCTGAAACATTCCTCGTCATTAAAAACACTTGTAAACTCCTCTTTTTAACTAAGGTAAGAACTAGGAAAAAAGAAGACAACTTATACAGTATATGCAGGCCTCATCTTGGCTGTACATGTTGGGGGGGGGGTTTGCAAGTCACTGATCTGCCTCCAGAGCACCAGCAACTTAAAATATAAGCCTGCATCTGACACAGAGAAGGGTGCAGTGTAGCTGGAGTGACTAACTGTTTCCTATGTCTAAAACGCACTGCACTGTGTGAGCTGGAGCGGAAGCAGTCTTAAGGGGGAGTCATGACCAGGTAGCAGCATTCATAAAGTATGCAAGCCAGTGAGTTGGCCACTCAGGTAATCTTGGGTGGTTCTGACAGAAATCCACAAACTTTACAGGAGGTGGATAACAAACTGACTGACAGGTACTGTAAGAATCAGAGTGGGGGTGGACGAACACCATTCAGAGTGGAGGGATATGCTGAGTGGAGTTCTTTAAAGGTCAGTGCTACGTCCACTGCTCTTTAGCACTTTATTAATGACCTGTAGGAGTGGGTCAGCAGCAGGCTGCTAAAGTCTGCTGACACTAAATTAGCAAGAAGAGTGGACACAGCAGAGGAAAAGGATGTACTACAGGGGGACCTACACACATTAGGTGTGCGGGCCAAGAAATGGGACTTATATTTATTGTGAGTAAGTAAATCTAGAAGCAGGGAAATTTGGATCGTGCATACACGCTGTGTGGTGTGACAGTGGACAGCACAACCAAGGATAAAGCTCTAGTGGTAACTGTGGACAGTAAGCTGAAGCCAGACAGGCTGTGTACTTCTGCAGTCAAGAAAGCAAACGCCACTGGCCCTGCAGCATGGCAGGCTGAGACACTGATGTCCTGGGTTCAAGAATGGACCTGGGTCACTTGGAGGCTGGCCAGGGGAGAAAGGATTGCGCATTCCTCAGACAGCTCTCCTCTCTTAGGGAGGAAGGAACTGACTGCCGCCTACAGGAATATAGGTAGCAGCAATGTGGGAGAGCAAGGGAGGGGGACCCCGTGACCGTACACTGGGAGGAGCATCTCAGCAAAGGCACAGCATGCATGTTTCATTGACTGAACACATACATAGGCCCCTAGAGAGAAGATGGAGGAAAACCCCTGTGACCATGGTGCAATGACAGGTCCCTTGCGAGCTCCACACCGATGACTGGGCACCTCTGGACAGGTCATGTGGCAGGATGCCAGCAGAAAGGTAGTCAAATGAGGGTCTGGGGGGACCACTCCAGATGGGGTCCAGTCGGAGCGACCAGGCGACAAGTAAGTGCTCCAAACCCCTGCATCCCCCTTTGGATTCTCAGCTTTTGTCCACCCTCATCCAAAACCTGCTCCACTCATCTCCTCTTCTCTGATTCTTCATGTCTTTATTGGCTTGATCTGTTCCACCCTGTACTCCTTTTTCAACCCGTTTTTTTTTTCCAGATCCCTCATGAAGGGACATAAAGCTGTCTCTAGAGTCTCAGATAAACTAGTAGATTTGTTATGTTTTTTTATACCTGAACGTCTGTGGTTCTCCTATGTAACAATGTGCCTGCACTATATTTAATGTCTGTACATAAGTTGTAACGTTCTAAAAAGTTACTTACTCTGTAAATTTATATCTCCAGTTTCCCTCTGTAAAATCATCTGAATTCTGCAATCTAGTACTGTATTTCAACCACTATGTAAGCATTTCACCCAGGTCACACCTGGAAACGAGCCTTGGCTCAGTGTGCCTTTCCCGGTCACCAAATTTAAATAAATAAATACAAGGTGGGGAAAAAAACAAAGCAAATGCAAATACAATGCTCGGATGTATTAGCAGGGGTTAAGGAGCTGCTCATGGGAGGTGACCCGCCCATGTGCAATTACTTGGTTTGACCACACATGGTGTACTTTGTCCAGTTCTGGTCACCACAGTACAGAAAGGACATGGGAGGCATTAGGAGGGTTCAGCACAGGGCCACCATGCTGATTAGAATCTCAGGAAGCAACAGCTATGAGCAGAGACTGGAAATTCTTAAATTATTTAGCCTAAAAATATAAGAAATATGTAAGGGAACATGACCGTGATTTTCCAAACACTAATGGGATAGACAGGGTGGAGTATATATAGATGTTTGAGCTGGTGAGTACAAGCAGAATGGGGTTCCAGTGTTTTTGCTAGGGTAAAAAAAGTGATCTTTTACACCACTTGCTGTAGTTCTGGCAACTGCATTAGAGAACTGCACCTCCACTTTTATTTACAAGAAAATTGTGTTTTATGTAAGAAAAAAATACATAGACACCCCAATAAGGAAACTGAAGTAGTGTAGCAGAACATGTAACTTAAGCATGCTGAAAACTTATGCCAAGATACAGCACTATTATTAACACAAGTTGTATTTAACCATTAAGACCGCTGCACTGTTCTGGATCCCCGAGATTCATGTCCAATTAGATTTTTTTTTCTGCAAGTCATTTAATAAAACAAGGTTAACACACCCTAAGCATAGTTTGGAAATAAAAAGGAGTATTTTCAAGTATTTTGCACATAAAACTCCAAACTGCACATTTTTTAAAGACATGGCAATCTGGAGAAAATTAAACTTTCTCATAACCCGCACATAAACATTCTAAACTGCTCTTTGTTTTTTAAATGGAGTTTACAAAATGGGCAGTTTGGAAATTCTATAGCCACAAAAGAAGACTAGCTAGCCCACTCACCTGTAAATTGTTAAGTATTTATTCTCAAATGCATCCAAATGTTCACTCAGCTCACATGCTCAGACTAGGCATGAACTGAGTGAGCATTTGAATACATTTATGAGACTAAATACTAACAATTTAACAGGTGAGTGGGTCATCATTTGGTCTCCACTTGTGGCTATCACACCGTTTGAGGTTTGTATGGAGTCTGATCCCTCCCAGTAGCCTCCTTTCTATTTAAGGTGCAAGGCAGGCCACACTGCTTTTGTGTGTTTACTGCAGTTTGGAAATGCGGCACACTTCCATGTATTTGGTCAGAAAAAAAACCAAAAACTTGGCAAATGGGGTTTTAAAAGAATACACAATTTAGACAAAAAGTACCATTGTGGAGTCTGCATAATTTTCATGCAATTTTACAAATGTGCACTTGTGGAAATAGCAATTTTGCTTCATTTCACAGACAATTTAAATTTCACACGCACTAGAAACAACTATGTTGTCATTTAAAAGGAAACGTTATGATGCAGAGTGTAGAAACACAGTCAGTGGGAAATGAAGTAAAAAGAACACTAATCCTGTTTTCATGATACTGTACATAGGTAAATAAAAAGGAGCTAAATAAGAAAATATGTAGAATTATAAGCCGAAATAAGTCTAACATTGTTTTTTCCCCCAGTTTCCCTGTGACATCAGGAGGTCTTTAAATCTGGGAATACCTTGGAGATAAATTCAGAGTCATTAACTTCCTTCAAGCAAGATGACGGAGGTTTGCTTATCCTGCTTTAACTTCATGGTATGGAGCATGCCTTGTCAAATTGGGTTCACACACCAGCTTTAAGCATTTTCATAGATGTGAGTTAAACGTCTTGCCATGGTCTCCACCCCACTACAGTTTCAAACTTCATAATGAAGAAGGCACAAAATAAAGGGTGACCAATGTTTTCAGTCTATTCCAAGTTCCAGACATTGAAATGTATTCAGCATTGTTGGCAAAGTTGCCCTCTGTTTATCAAAAACCAAGACACACTACTTTTAAATAAAGAATAACTTCATACATAAGCACAGGACAAAAAATATATTGCTCTGCAAATGATTTCTGGTCATTTTCCTCACATGGAATACACAATTATTTTCCTCTATCACAGATTTAAATGCATCTATAAAAGCAGAAACTAAATTCCACTGCAGGCCCCACACAATCCAGTAGGTCAAAAACTACACACGCACACCATGCTTGTGATGAATCTTCAGGACTAATAATCCAATGGTCAACAGTCCTGTGGTAAATACATCCCCTCTAGAAGCTCCATTACACAGCTGAAAGCATGGATCATACAGTTTGCTGTATTACAACACTCTTGACCTGCTTTTTAAAACTGCACTGATGCCATAGCTGACACCAGAATCAAATGATTTGAAGATATGGCATCAGTTGTGTATCCTGGATAAAAGTCATCCAATAAAGCTCACATGATCCAGCACCTTGGCTAAACAGCTTGTCTGAGGTGTAAATATTGGATTAGACACCCTGTAAATACTTCCTGCCAGGGAGTAAAGGACAGTATGTGCACTGTCAGACGGCATGCTGCTGGGAAATGAAAGATGGCAGCAGTTAATCAGTATCTGCTGTATGTCTGCAACTGCAAGAGGGCTACCCACTGTGTCTCTGTGTGTGTGTGTGTGTGTGTGTGTGTGTGTGTGTATATTACAGTGATCATTTGCAGAAGACGTGGACAAAACTTAGTTACATCAAACTGCAGTTAACTTCCATTCAAAACTACCTCAGAAGTAAAGACATCTCAGGGAATTCATTAAGCTGGTGTCCACACAAAAATTTAACAGGCAGATTAACTATCAAACCTCTTATACTACAGCCCTGTCACTTATGAGCGTACCACCAAAAAATATCCAAAATGTTATCAGAAAGTAAAATGACAGAACAAGATGGACCAACAGGGCTGTGCCACATTTCTCTTTATCGTTTAATAGAAGCAAGCTTCATAATATTGTACACCCATTTTATGAAGCCCCTGGCAGTAAGCCTACCAATTTCAGTCATTCTAATACAGAATTTCAAACACTCTGGCAGCTCACAAAGCAGCACTCTCACCTCTGTACCAGAAGGTTGCAGGTTGAAATCCATCCGGGGGGGACATACTTCATCTACCAACACTCCAGCATGATGAGAAGAGATGCTGTGCTGTTGGAGTTTCAGCCTTTTGGATGAGACCTAAAATTAAGGATGGTAAAGATCCAATGGCACTTCAAGAAAAAAAGAACAGGGGCGCAAACCCCAAATCTTAACTAAAGCCCTTTCCTCTAAATATTAATTTTCCCCAGCATAGCAGTAGGGCCCCTCTTTTGAAAAACAAACAGCATAAAAGTTGTTTTGAAGTTGAAATTGACTGATCTACATTAATGGGGCACCTATTTTAACTTGTGAGTTTTATAAGCCATTAGGTACAAAGCATCTCATCCTCAGTCCATGCTTTAATTGCAGATAAAATATCCCCTTATCAAGTCCTACTCTCAGTCAAAGAACAGATCAAGCAGAAAGACAGACAAATGGAGAGACAGATCAGACAGACATCAGACAGGAAGCACATTCAGATATAGCTATGAATGTTTGCAGAAAATTAAATAATAATAATTTAGTCCGCCAATTGCTTTATTGTGCCAGCAGTTTATGTAGCAGTGGTTTTAGTTTATAATGCAAGTCTCAGGTTATAATAGTCCGGACTTATTACAAATTTCAAGTAGTGTGTGAAATCTGCAAGACTGTTTTAAATTGGAATGTTGCATGCACTTTCCTTTTGATGAGCAACACTTTCAGAACTACCCTTACAAGCAAAAATCAATACCATAATGAGCTACTCTGCACTGCCTCCGTTTGTGGGGGTGAACAATATCCCAAGGTATCCAATTTAGTGACTGGAGCACTGAAAACACTGTCATTATCAAATTCCATGGGCCACTATAAGAACTTGTTGCTGCGGTTTGCTACTGTGCCAGAATCTCTTGATTTGTGTACACAAAGGGTGTGTTCTTCATTTTGTTCCTTCCCAACTTAAAAAAGACTTTCACAACCAGAAAAACTAACCAAAACTCATTCTTTCCCCTATATGTGTCTCACTGTTGATGAAAATTACTTAAATAGTTGCATTTAAAGAGTTGATATCTACTGCAATAAAATGTTTATTACGGTCATTGCAAGCGTATGTAATGTTACTGCTTTTCAGGTTCTCGGTTTGTCATAATTTTAGTCTTTTAAATATGCCATTTTAACAAGAGCCTGTTTAATAACATCGGACTGTCCACAACAGATCTCACAACTGCTGTTTGTGATATCACAGTCTGTTATGGATATGTGCTACTATGTCATAACAAATGCACCATGAAGTCAGAAATTCCGGAATTTTTTTTTTTTTTTTTTTTTTAAATATACAGACTACATGGAAAAACAAGAAGAATGGAATGCAATACCAGGGTCAGATTAAACTTTGAAAAAGTTCTCTTATAAATCATAATAGTGGAATAAAGTAAAGTTTACAGAATTCTATAGTGAAGTGGACACCTGCTCTTTAAACATGATACGCAAGTGTCAGTGTGGCTCAGTTGATACCATTCTCATGTACCCATCCCTATTTTTGACACCATAATCTGGTACCATGGAAAATAAGTAATGTCACAAACACTACATTCTGACTTCAATACAGGCCTAAGCAATAAGAACTGGTGAGTTCTGAGGGAGAGGATCTAGTTTAAATATAAACACTCTTGATAATTAGCCTTCATCTAAATGTAAATTATGAAAATAACGGTTTTGTTGACAGTTTTTTTGAGGCAAATAGGAGGTTCATTTATGGATAGGAGTGTTACCTTCCATGTTCGTAAGACAAGAGAATTGCAAACCTACTGTAAGGTGAGTAGTTTGGGCATCCTAACGACACAAGAAGGAACGCTTTTTATATCCAAAACAGACCTTCCAAACCACCCCATAAACTTACAGGTCTCTGTGATTGTGATCTCCGTAACTTTGCAAGTAAATGTGTGTGAATTCACTTACTTTTATGTGATGTTCTCCTTCTGCAGAGTGTGTTGAAGCTGGTGGTGGTTATTGAAATGGCTTTGGGTAAATAACTTGACAGAGATTTGTGATGCCATGTGCTGTGTGTGAACTTGCTCAAAAGTCGCATTGGTTCAGTAGTCGGCAGACAGCACTATGCACATGAATCACATTGTTTAGTTCTCCGGAGCAGTTATATTCCCATTGCCATGCCAACCATGGTGCCTTTAGGGATTGAGCCACTGGGAATGTGCATGTAACTGCACATTACTGCATGAGACCAAAAGCTCTCCAGCAAAGTGCACAAAGCATCTGTGGCTCTGACAGTGCTCCACACCAGAATTAAATGGTGATTCTGATTGGCTTCTCAGCCCTCAGTGCCCTGTAATGAAGATTATGATTTTTAGACTTTGCCGTAGTATGAAAGTACCTGTTTAAGAAAATGTATAGCTAAATATCACTTTGGAACATGACCTGCTGGAAGTCTTCTTCTTCTTCAACCGAGACACGCAAATGAGGTTCCTTCTGCCCAGTTGTGGTTCTGTCCAGGTTGATAGACAGTGAAGATCTCAAAAAACACAAAAGATGCATGCTGGGACTGAATTAACAAAATGTGAAAAAAGATGAATGTAGATCTACATTTTATTGTGCTGACAACTGAAGTGTAGCACTATACCCTGACACTTTGCATCCTAATCTTGATACTTCATCAGACAGCAGGTTCTAGGCTCAAAGGTACCATTTAAATACTGGCTTAAAGTCACACAGGCAACACATTTTTGGTTACTGTAGAGCAACATATATTACTGCACCCACGTTTTGCCAACTGTTTGTTGTAGCAATGTGGCATGAGATATTGATTATTTATACATTTCAAAGGTTTTCCCCAGGAAAGACATGCTGAATTGATAGCAGCTAATTTCCAATATGTCTTAATTGTAAGTGAGTAAATAAGAAATTTACAAGTGATGGGGGGGGCCCATTGTGATCCAATCCTTCTGATCACTGGACTTGTCCTCCCTTCATGCAGACTTGTTAGCTACTAACTGATCACTTATCTCTTCTGTCAGTTCCATTAAGGCCCTGTCCACACTACCCCTCTGTAACGTTACAGAGTGCCCAGACAGTTGCCGTAACAGTTTGCGTTTACACCTGTAACGTTACAGAAGGCATTTTCGTAACCGTTGTTGAAACCGCATGTGAGGTGGTTTCAACAACGGTTATGAAACTGGTTACACCTCGGTAATGTTACCGGGCATAGTGTGGATGCATGGCACTGGTCCCCTAGCGCAGCACAAGCTACAATGTGGGATCAGGTACCATGGTAATGGTCGGCTGGCTCCCGAAGTGTGGACTGGCAGTGCCAGTCCCGTAACGGACACCGCGGCAGTGTGGACACACTGCACCACTCCCCGGCTGTAACGGTTTCTATCCGTCACGGGATCTGAGCGGTGCAGTGTGGACGGGGCCTAACTCTGCCCTTCACTACTTCAGTACTAAATTCCTCATTATTTGGGACTGACATGCCTCCTTCAGGCAAACCAGGGTCTGTGGTTCCCACCTCCCTTGGATTTCTGTGAAGTTACTGGCCTGCTTTTGTGCGCGCAATCTTACCTGGAAGACTCATATGTCCACTAGCTCCCCTGGTCATTCACTTAAAGGGACACTGCCTACCCCTTAGGCCTCAAAGTGTCCCTAGTTTAAAAAACACATTTTATGATTATTCATATTCTATAGAGACTGTTTATGCAGCTTGCAATTTGATTCAAATCACGTTTTTCTTTTAAAAAGTGCCCACCATACTGGTGTTACCAAAACATGTTTGTTTACATTTCTTGACCAACTCCCACTGCATCTTTCCTGTACTCAGGAACACCCCCAACACAATCTAGTCACTCATTATGCAGTGAGAACAGGAGACTATTGTATCATGAGTGGCTGCACTGTTTGAGGGTGTTTCTAATGTTCAAGAAGTATGCAATGAGTAATTTGATGATCTGAAACAAAACAAGGCTGGTTATAGCTATACATTACCATGCATTTCAGTTCTAATAAGCAAGGAAGCAGATAAAGCAACCAGCAACACAAATGAATTTTAGAGAGGGTAAGCCATCATAAAATGTGGGTTTTTACCTAAAAATAATATAATGCAAAAAAGGTTGACAGTATCCCTTTAAGTACTGAGCCTTTCACAATGCCTGTACCAGAGTCACTAGGCTTGCCAAGGCTTAGTACTTTGCCTCCACCTTCCAGAACAACCTTAACCATCCCTCGAACTTCCAGAACAAACTTAACCACTCCTTGAAGTTCTGGAACGTCATCCACGCTCTCTTCCCTTCCTCAAACCAGTCCTCCTCCTCCCCAGTCCTCAAGATAGGTAACATCCCAATCTCTGACCCCCTCTCTGTTGCCTCAGAGTTAAATTCCTTCACTTCCTGTGCCTCTTCTCTGCTCTCCTCCCTCCCCTCCATCCAACCAACCACCCTGTCTCCCCCCTTCTCCTTCTCTCCTATCACTGCTGCTGACTCTTAAACCTCTCAAGGGCAAGAGCCCTTACGGTTTCAACCTCAAACTCCTCTATCTCACTGCTCCTGCCCTACCAATCACCTCCCTTCTTAACCTCTTTCTCCTTTGCCTCTGTCCCAGACACCTGGAAATAGGCCACTGTCATACCCCTAACCAAAGGAAGAGACATCACCCACCCTGGCAACTACTGCCTTATCTCCTTGCTCCCCACCTTAGCTAATCTACAGGAACACCTGTTTTTTGGCTCAGCTTTCCCCCTTCCTTGACTCCTCCTTCTTCACCCCCTTCCAGTCTGGCTTCTGCAAATTTCATTCCACCCTCCTCGGGCTCACTGACTCCATTCTTTCAGGCATGGATCAGGGCATTATCACCTCAGCCATCTCTGCTGACTTCTCCAAAGCCTTTGACACTGTAGCCCACCCCCTTCTCCATGGCAAGTTTAAAGCATGGGGGCTTTTTGACTCTTCAACTAATTGGTTCCACTCCTATCTTGAGGGTGGGACTCAATCTGTTAGAATTGGTGATTCCCTATCCCCTCCACTCCTCATCAGAACTGGTGTCTCCCAAGGGTCAGTCCTTGGTCCGATATTCTTTTCGATCTTCCTGAATGACCATGTTGTTGCCTGCTGCTCTCCATCTAGCCACATGTACACAGATGACATGGTACTAGTTACCTCTGGTTCCTCCCCATATGATTTGATGGCCAGGTTCCAGCCAGACTTCAACAACATCCAGTAGTGGTTCTGGTCTAATCAGTTATCACTCAATGCCAACAAAATGGTCTCCATGAACTTTGGCACAAGACAGAAGCTCTCAAAGCTCACTGCCCTCCAATCCTTCCACACCTTAGATGGGGCCACTATTGATGATGTTGCCTCATTTAAATACCTAGGAGTCTGGATCGACCATCACCTTGACTTTTCTGGGCATGTGGATGCCATCCACAAAAAATGTCACCCTAAGCTCAGTGCATTATACAAGAGTAGAGGCTGCATTCCTCTTCCTGATCGCCAAGATATTGTCCAGAAAATGATTTTCCCCATTTTTCACTTTGGTGACACTGTCTACAGTGCTGCTTCTAAGATTACCCTAGCCAGAATGGACCCCCCCTTCACTCCTTCTGCTGCTTTGCTTTGGACAGTCTACCCTGCACCCACCATTGCTCCCTCTATTCCTCTCTCTCGCTTCAATCCTTTGAAGCCAGATGCTTTGCTCACAGTATCTCCTTTATCTTTAAATACTGGCTTGGCTCCCTTCACTCCTACCTTACCTCTCTCCTCTCCACCCCACCCCACCGCCCTCTTCTTAGACCCTTCATAACCCTGGCTATCACTCTCTTGCATGCATTTCACAAAACTCTTCAGCTGACCAGGCTGCTTTCTCTTACAGTTTCCCCAAACTTTGGAATTCTCTCCACCTAAACACCTGCTCTGCCTCTTACCTACACTCACTCACTCACCTCTCTGCTCCATGACTTCTCTACTCACACCTGCAACTGCAACAGATAGCTGTCCCTTTTCCTCTACTCTCTACCTGTTCCCCTTCTCCTCCTCAATCTTCTCTCAACCACCTCTTCTGCTATCTCCCACTACCATGGCTCCACGAAGCCGTTCTTCCTCCAATCCACCGAATGTCTTTCTCTGCCTCTTCCTTCTTATTGCACCCTGCACTTTGTGTGTACCTCGATTCCCCTCTGGGTTGCAATCTCCTCCTCATCCTTGCATAAACTGCACAAATATTGTATAAATTGCTTATCTGCTTTTATATTAGTGTTTGATACTTAGTCCTTCTACCTGATAGTAGTTGTAGAGGGGTCCCTAAGGGAAATCTCCAATCAAGTCTTTTCAATCTTTATGTTCTCAGTTGTGGAGTTAGCTCAATTTTCGGTGATACGGACCAAGAGAAAGTTTGTTTGACCTGCTCAAGCAGATAAATGCTAGTTACACAAAAATATGTGTTCTGTTTTATTTTTATTTTTCCAAGTCCCAACATTTCGCCTACCAATTAGTCTTCATCATCTGTGGAACTCTATGTATAATTAGAAAAAAGATTTGTTCAAAACAATTGTAATTACTAACATAGTGAATTGGTGTCTGTAATATAAAGTAAAGTAAAGTAACATTTTTTCTTAAGTGCCTTTCAAGTGCCAAGGCACTGTACAATAAAATACACAAACAATATAACCAAATAATAAACATCCATAAATAGTTAAAAACCATCAGAAAAAGCCTGATAAAACAAATGTGTTTTGAGCTCCGATTTAAAACTCGAGACAGGCATTCCCTTAACCGATGAGGCAGAGAATTCCACAGGGTAGGGGCAGCATAAGAAAAAGCAGGTGAATGACTTATGATGTTTGAGGACACTATTTAAAATGATGTTTTTTTATATTCTTTATTTCTGTTTTTGCCCTGCTGCCGGCTGCTTTACATCAGCCTGGTCACAGTGCCCCCGTGCTTCCACCTCCAGGCTCTGTCTGCCGTCTCCCAGCACCCCTGGCCTACCCCCCCCCAGGGGGCCGGGAATGCAGCATTATCAGTATTTATCTGGGGAAAGCTGGCCCTGGAGGCTAATCGAAGCTGGTGGCTGGCTTCACCAATGTGGTCAGTAGAGAGGAATGTTCTTGTTTTTCAGGGACGGGGACATGCAACAATATCCAGCGTCTGCCCTGCCCCTCTTGATGCTGGCGCTGGTGGCTGCTCAACTCCTAGCCTCCGCCAGGGGTCCATCGAGTGCCAAGTGCACTCCCCACCCTCCCCCTGGAGGAGAGCAGTCCTCGGGATGCTCCATCCTACTCCCTCCGGCCAGCTCTCCAGCAACCCAGGTCCATTCCCGAACCCCGTCACTTAAGCGCCGAAGCAGAAACTCCAAACCGCTGCACCGACAGGCCACAATACTGTTTTTACTTTTATTTATACGCAAAAGAATGTATATTAAATGTAACATTCTTCTTAAATTAATGTACCAGGATAAAGATAACCTGAAGAAGAAGAAAGGTTTTCAGCAGTCCAGGAGTCATTTTGGCAATGTTAAAGGGCAGGTAGTATTTTCTTTATCGCCAATTTGAAAATAATGGTGGCTGTTACTGTAGGGATGAAATAAATTTAATATGTGAGAAACTGATGATTAAAATGCACATATATTAAAAGGAATATCTGAAAATTACGGAGTCTAATAACTAAGGTATAAAAGATGGCATATTGAGCCTTAATAATGTTAGTAATTACAATTGTTTTGAACATATATTTTTTCTAATTATACACAGATTTTTGCTTCACAGGATTGCTCCATAAAAGGAAGGTATTCGTCAGTCCTTCTTATAGTCCAATGGAAACTCAAAAGACCCAGCACTCATTATCTTCCATTAGAAACTGCAACACTCACCAGTTTCAGTGAAAAACTTTCAATATTTTATATTTAAACCACAATGAATGTAGAAGACAGCATCAGTAACACAAAGATCAACGCTCACGCTCTCATTTAACGCTTCTGTCAAGGCGCCTTGACAAAGCTGCTCCAAGGAACGTAGAAACGCTGGTCTTTGTGTGGTGGTCTCCTGATGCTACATCTCTTCTACATTCACATCTGTGTTTGGTTTTAGAATAAAATATTATACAGAGGATAGGAATTCACATGGGGGGACGAAGGACTGCGGTGTCCATGTCTGCACCCCTCTTCCCCCACGGAAGCACAAGGGGCTGGAGATTTGCTGCTGCTGTTTTTGGGGAGAGCTTTGGGGCCGCCAGGAAGAAACAGAAGCTGGCAGCCAAGTGCGGGCGCTGTGGGGAGCTCTGAGCCAATCGGGCCAGAGCAGGAAGGAGGCGCCAGAATTTAAAAAAGGAAAACTGGCCTTGCCAAGCTGTAATTCGCAATTGGGGGGGGGGGACTGAGAACTGCGGTGTCCACGTCTGGACCCCTCTTCTCCCACGGAGGCACAAGGGGCTGGAGATTTGCTGCTGCTGTTTTCGGGAACAGCTTTATCCCACCCAGCCAGCTCCGACCTCCTTCATTATTAAATCCCCTTTTAGTCCCCACCCAAACCTAGCGACTGGATGAAACAAGGGCAGAGTAGGAGCTGGCAAGAGGAGGAGGAGCTCAGTGGAGAGGGAGAGTGCCAGTAGTATTCACCTGTGGGGGAGGCACCAGAGTTTAAAACTGAGGACAGAGCATTGCCGGCTCATTGCTGAAATAGCTGTTTTAACTGTTTAGACTGTCAGATCTGTTAGCAAATAGCTGAATACCATGATCAGGAGCTTAGGTGATCTGTTAGGAAATAGCTGAATACCTTGATTAGGGGCTGGTTTAAAACAACCTTGATCAGGAGCTGTGTAGACTGCTAGATCTGTTAGCCCACTACAAATCGGGGAGGGGTGCTAAACTTGTTCAAAGTGAATAAGACTGTTTGAATACACTCCAGTATGGCTACCTGGGGGGGGGTAGTAACCTAGGGGGTAGGGACTGGGGAAAAGGACGCAACGTCCTATATGTCTGCATGGGGAAAAAAGGGTGGCCTCAATCTACCATGCAGGCATATCTTAAAGGGCTAGAAGCCAGACAGGATGTGGGGTGGCAACAATTCTCAACTGGGCCTGGAAAGAGGAAGGCTGGCCACTCTGCAGGCGACTATCTCTGATCAGGAGTGAAGTATATTGGCTAAGAAGTAAGCTGGGTGAGTTGGAGGGTGCGTCAAATGATCGGGGTATGGCTATGCATGACAGATGGGTGGGGCAGAGGACAGGCTGGGGCAAAGATCTGAAAACAGAGGAGGCTACTTTTCAGCAAGGAGGAGGAAGGATATTAGGGAAAGAGGGCCTACAGGCAGGGATGTTGACACTATGGGGAGAACTTATGGTGTAGATATACCAAATAAAAAGAGTGAGGAGGGCGTAGAGTCAGGAGGGGCTGTTGTGGGGAAGCCTAAAACAGCAGACAGAGGGAAGGGTGCACCAAAGGAGGACAGGGATAGGAGAGAGGAAGAGGGGCAGCCTAAAGGGGCAGATGGGGGAAACTCAGGTCATTTGATGGCGGCTGGCATAGAATGTTACAATAAATTTGAGCTGCTAAGCAACCTAGAAGGGGAGGAAGAGGTTGGTGGAAATGAGGGAACTGATGTAGAGGCCAGGGGGAGGGAGTCGGATACCAGAGGACATCGCAGACTGGATATGGAAAGAATAGAAATCGCACCAGAGGGAGAAGATGAAACTTAAATGTCAAGCAGACGGGGGAAATGCAACTTACAGCTGGCATGAGGGAGGAGAGCTTGAGGGGAGAGAAACTGGTAGACAAGAAGAAAAGGGAGGGGCCCCCCGGCAAGAGGGGAGAGAAACCGGAAGATGAAAAGAATGGGGAGGGGCCCCCATCTGGAGAAGGGTCCATACCTAGGATGGGGCCCTAGGTAACCGGGACCCACAGGAGACCACTGGAGGTGGGGTTATCAAGAGGGGGGTGGATGACGGTGTGAAAGAAGGGGAAATGAGCCGGGTCAAGGATTGATGATTCTGATAAGAGAGGGTTAAAAGGGACAACTACTTGGCGGGGGGGTCTGAGGTAAGTGGGCAAAATAAGTGAGGCAGGAAGGGGAGGGTGACAAGGGGATCTTATATAAGAAGGCAGGAAGACTCCCATGGAAATGAGATTACGGATAAAGGGGGGAGGCGGGGTTGAAAGCACAAAGTGGAGATAATCATAAGGACGATGGGGGTGTTAAGGTACTGTTACTGGGAGACTCGATCAGGGGTATCCACTGGTAGGGATGGGGGGGGGGAATCCCACAGACAGGTTAAGGTAGTGAGTAACTCTGGGCTAATGGAGCACAGAGCAAAGTTCATGGTGTATGAACTGGTTAGGGATTGTGGAGGGAAACCAGATTTCCTGTTGCATTTGGGGACTAACGATTTGGAGGGAAATAGCATCTTTCCAAGAACTTGCCAGAGTCTGTAGGGATAACGGATGCAACATTTCCTTTTTGGAAATATTGCTGGTACCAAGGGCCTTGGTGGAGAACAAAATGAAGATCAGAGAGGTAAATGACTGGCTCAGGAAGTGAGGAGCAGAAAGTGGGTCGGGGTGCTAGGGAATTGGGAGGGAGTTTGGGAGGATAAGGGACTGTATGCCAAGAACAGGCTTCATCTTATCCTGTTAGGAAGGAAATCTTTAAACAGGGGTGTGGACTATATTCAAAAAGGTGTGGTTTAAACTTGTGGGGGAGGACCAGGAGGGAGCAAAACTCCCTCCTCATGATGAGGGATTAGCCTCAAACTCACGGAGGATGTAACATATGGAGCCTGGGAGGGTTCAACAAAAGGGACCAGGGACAAAGGGTGGGGGTAGTGTTAGTAAGTTGCAGGAGCTTGGGAAACAAGTTGCCAGAGTTCAAGGCCATGCTGTGGGGGGGGGGGGTGGAGGCTGCGGCGGTCAAGGAAATGTGGGCCAACAAAAACCATAATTGGGACCCGAGGGTGAGGTGGTACACTATGCTTAGGAAGGATAGCAAGGAGGGCAGAGGGAGAGGAGTGGCTATGTACATTAGAGATGGCATAGAAATTACTAGGGTAGAAGAGGCAGGGTGAAATGTGGAGGCCTTATGGGTCACTTTACAAACCCCTGCAGGAGGTAAGGTCAAGTTGGGAGTAGAATATAACCCCCCGGTTAGGGGATGTACTGTAGGAAGGTTTGCCGGACAATATTATAGCCCAGTGTGGACCAAAAAAAGGGGGGGGGGGAGTGGTGTTGATGGGGGACCTTAATATGCCAGGTACAAATTGGGGAAGCCATGTCCTCAAGGGCTGCCAGGGAACAGAGGCTGCTGGGCTGCTTCCAGGATGTGTTCCTAACACAGTATGTGACGGAGCCCACAAGAGAGGGGCATGTCCTGGACGTGGTTCTGGTGGATAGGGATCTGATAAGGGACCTGGTTGTAGGGGAACCCCTGGCTGGGAGTGACCACAACACTGTCTGGTTTCAAATTAGCATGGGGGGAGGAGGGGAGAGCTCGAGGACACTGACTGTGGACTTCAAGGGGGCAGATTATATGAGCATGGGAAGCATTCTCAAGGGTCACTTGAAGGGGGTTACAACAAGGACAGATGTGGAAAAGAGATGGGAGATCATTAAACGGGGACTTCATCAGGCAGTCAGGATCTGCGCTAAGGTCAAGCGTAAGGGAGCTCTGACACATAAACCATGCTGGTGGTCCTGGGAGGGTCAGATAGCGGTCAGGCAGAAGAAGGCTGCCTATAAAAAATACAGAGCAACGAGAGGGAAAGGGAAAAGGAAGCTTACCACCTTTCATCTAGAAAGGTCACCTGGATGGTGCGGGGGGGGGGGGCAAAGTCCAGTAAAGAGCAGAGATTGGCACAGGGGTTACGGGGAGGGAAAAAGGGGTTCTTCAAGTACATTGGGGAGCAGAGGAAAACCAAGGTCCAGCTTTTGGCAGATTGAGAACGGAGGGAGGGTGGGTGTGTGGAAGAGGTCTGGGACCAGGCGTTGGTATTAAACGAGTACTTCGCCTCTGTGTTCACTGGCGAGGGGGAGGGGATACTAACAAAAGAAGACATGAAGGGGATGGTAGGGGTAGAGAGGGGAATCGCAGGGGTAACAGATAGGGAGCAGGAGGGAGAGGGAGGTAACCCAGAGGTGTCACACTCTGATACGGATAAACAGGCCAGTAAGGTGGGGGGGGAGGGATAGATGAAGCTATCTCCACTGAATGGGTGTGGAAGCTCTAAATGCCCTAAAGAAAGATAAATCTCCTGGGCCGGATGGCATACATCTGAGAGTACTGTGGGAATTGGTGGACGTGCTGGCAGCACCCCTGGTGGAGCTCTTCAACAGGTCGCTTGAGACAGGGAAGGTACCCAGGGATTGGCTAGAGGCGCATGTGGAGCCCATCCATAAAGAGGAGGTCGAGGGAAGAGCCAGGTAACTACAGACCCATCAGTTTGACATCAGTAGTGGGTAAATTAATGGAGAGTATACTGAAGGAAAGATTGGAGGTGTTCCTGGAGAAGGAGGGAGGGCTGGATAGCAGGCAACATAGTTTTGTGCCAGGTAGATCGTGTCAAACTAAGCTTGTGGAGTTCTATGAATGGGTAACATCTGAACTGGACAGGGGAAGGCCGGTGGATGTACTATTTTTAGACTTCAGCAAGGAGTTTGACTCAGTCCCCCACTATGGCCTGGTGGGGAAACTGTCGGGGTTGGGGGTGAGCCCATTGATGGTTAGATGGATAGAAAACTGGCTAACTGGTTGCACCCAGAGAGTTGTGGTGGGCAGGGGCTCTCGAACCCTAGAGGGGTCAGTAGCGGGGTACCACAAGGCTCAGCCCTGGGTCCGATCCTGTTTAATGCATACATATATCTGACATCAAGTAGGGAATAGGGAGTGAAATGAGTCTCTTCGCTGATGACTCCAAGATGGGAGCAGTAGTTGAGGAGGAAGAGGGGAGATTGGCCCTGCAGGGGGATCTGGAGACCCTGGTCAGGTGGGCAAACACCTGGAAATTAAACTTCAATTCCTCCAAGTGTAAGGAATCTAGGGTGTGGAAACCCCAACACTTGTATACCCTGGGGGGAGAAGCGCTGGAGGCCTCAAAGGGGGAAAAGACCTAGGGGTCATGGTGGATGCAAGTATGAATAACTCTGAGCAGTGCAGGAGGGCAGCTGTCAAAACAAACAGGATGTTGGGATGCATCGTAAGGGGTATCACCTCGAGAAGCAGGGAAGTGATTCTGCCGGTGTACAATGGGCTGGTTAGACCACACCTTGAGTACTGTGTGTAGTACTAGAGGCTGCACTTGAAGAGGGTCATACAGCTCCTGGAGAGGGTCCAGAGGAGGGCTACCAAGATGATACGAGGACTAGGGGATTTGACGTACGAGGGAAGACTAGAGGAGCTCAGCCTGTTTTCACTGGAGGAGAGGAGAGACAGAGGGGACATCAAGTACCTCAAGGGAATAAATAGGGTAAACACGGAGGGGGTATTTACACTAAAGGAGGGAGGTATCACCCAAGGACATGATTTGAAGTTGGAAGGGGAAGGATGGGACGGGGAAAGAGGAGGAGGTTCTTCATTGAGAGGGTGGTGGAACCTTTGAACGCGCTGCCTGGTGAGCTGGTTCCGGCTTCCACAGTGAAGGGATTTAAGAGAGCGTGGGACAGATACAGAAAGGAAAAATACCAGGGGAAGCCCTGACCTAGGGGGGAGGGTCTATAGGTGTTCTGGAACACATTGGGGGGGGGGAGGCCTCAGTACCCAGCTAGGGAGCTGAGGTTCGAGTAGACTCGACAGACCGTACGGCCTAATCTGCTGGCAATTAGTATGTTAGGTCCCCAGATGAAGGCTAATTGGTAGGCACAATGTTGGGACTTGGAAAAATTAAAATAAAACAGAATACATCTTTTTGTGTAACTAGCATTTACCTCCTTGAGCAGGCCAAACAAACTTTCTCTTAGTCCTTCTACCTGCCATGTAATTATCGCGTACGACTGTTACTCTCCTCTTCCCCTTTCCCAGCTGGAAATCAGCTGTTAATAGCTCAGTATGTCTTTCCTGGTGAAACTTTTGAAATAAATAAATATAAACTCACAGAAATGCAAAGAAAGGATTAAGAGAGCAATGAATCAAAAATACAAAGTTAGGATGTTAGCAAAAGTAACACACTCTGGCCAGAGCCGATAGGGCTGCAGATGAGGAAGTTGGGGTAAAAATATGGGAAATTATTTTTTTTTAATAAGTTTACACCAAACTTGCAACTTAGCCTTGTTAAGACCCTGCCTCATGAGGAAGGGCAGAGAAGATATTTAACTCCTGGCCTAAAGTTGATTTTGCAGAGGAACTGCAAAATCAACTTTGAGGATGAAAAAACACATTTTGGTCAGGAGTTGAAAAATGACAGCTGTCACATTCATGAGGTGCTGAAAAGAAATGACCGTTGAACATTTTGGGTAAAAATATTTGAAAATTACCAAAGTTAAGTGGCTGAGTTTGCAAAATTCAAGGTAGGCATATAACAGTAGTTTTTTTTTGTTTGTTTGTTTGTTTGTTTTTTTTTACACTAAATTTTCAACATACCCTTCTTATGTCCCCACCTCATGAACAAAGGCATAGAAAATGTTCAACTCCTGGCCGAAAGGTGATTTTGTGCAGGAACCGCAAAAATCACCTTTCGGGGTGTAAAAAAAAACATTTTGGCCAGGAACTGAAAAATGACAGCTGTCACACTCATGAGGTGCTGTAAAGATATGGCTATGTTGTGAATTTGGGGACATAAATATTGAAAATTACCAAAGTTACGAGCCTGCATTTGCAAAAGTTAACTTAGGCTCATAACTTGGTTGCTTTTTAATATTTTTACACCAAATTTTCAACATAGCCATCTTATGACCCCACCTCATGAACAAAGGCAGAGAAAATGTTCAACTCCTGCCCGAAAGGTGATTTCATGCAGGGACTACAAAAATCACCTTTTGGGACTGATCTGCCTACTGACAGTGCCACTGTTCATGAGGTGGAGTCCCAAAGAAGGCATGTTGAAAATTTGGGGCCAAAATATGCAAAAATGGCCAAGTTATGGCACTAAGTTCAAAGCCCTACTGAAATACACTGAACTGCATACCCATTTCCTCAGCTTGTGGTCCAGCTTTGAAGAGTGAAGACATGTCTGCTGTCCACAGAAGATTATGGCACTAGACCTCCTGGTGGGTAAGTAAGGGTTTTGGGGGGGTGCTGAATGGGAGGGTAGGGTGAGGGTCAATAACAGCCACAAAATATATCGATGGATGTTTTTCTTTTTTCAGGTTTAAGAGAGAGAAAAAAAAAAAAAAAAGACTTCCCATTGGCTTACATTGTTTCTGGGGGTGCAGAAAAGGAGGGTCGGGGGCAGAGAACATAAAAAAAAAGTGTGGATGCACATGATCACCACACTGGTGGACTGGGCACCCCCAGTGTCACTATTATGTTTCTGGAGTGGGGGTACTGAGAGGACAAAAAAAAAAAAATTGCTGATCATGGCACACTCTGCTGTTTCCAAGATGGCTGCCACAGGGTACTGCGCATGAACTAGTAGTCGTGCATGCACAGTAGACTATGGTGACCATATTGAAAACGGCGGAGTGTGCCGTGACTGCCGATTCTTGTTCTCTTTTTAATTATAGATATCTCCCCCACCTGACCCTCCCTCTCAGCACCCCACCCCAGAAACATAAGAGCGACACTGGGCATGCTCAGTCCCCCAGTGTCACAATCAGGATGCCACCGTGTTCTAGAAAATGGTGCAGTGCCCCTGGAGACCAGGAGCGGAGTGCTCCAGGGATGCCATGGATGCAGAGGCGACTGTGCTCCATGCCCAGCATGTTGTTCATTCACAATGAATGCACGGAATCCTTGTTCTGTAGACAGAGGTCTGCAGGGCTACACCCACTGCAGCCCTAAAAACTAGAAAACGCCCGAGGCCATTATCAACCAGTTACATAAACAAAATAGCAACAGGGAATTTACAAGGAGAAAAAATATTTCTGAATATATCAATTGGGTATTTCATAAACAGTATTATGGGGAAATTGTCTTGACCCAGAAATGATATCTCATAATAGGAAGCCAGACAGTAAGAGAAAAGGGGAAGGGTTGGAGGAAAGCAATAAAACAGTAGTGCATTTAGAAGTGTGAGGGACTGCAATCAGGTAATGTATTTTAATCATCACATAAGGAGACAAAAAGAAATAGATTAAATTACTAAAATTAGATGTAGAAAAAGAGTAGCAAAAGGACACCAATTACTGATCACATGAAAAATACAGCTGCTAATTTTACAAAAAAAAAAAACAATATAAATATTGGCATTTAGACCTCTTGGTTGTAGGGCTGTCAGGGTAAAAATCCACCTTGCTTTGTGCTTAAGTATCCAAACACAGTCACCACCTCTCTTTGGTACTGGTACATTGTTACTAAACAAAATACAGTAGGCAATTGCAGCAGAAAAGACCATCGGTCCATCCAGTCAGCCTGTAATACCTTACTGTACCCAAGACCTGTTGGGTTTTTGTCCAGTTTACTTGGCTTCATGTTTTCTGCCTCACTGACTAGCCCCCCCCCCCGAGAAACTACTAAACCCTTAGCAGTTACTCAGAGGGGCCTCTCCGAGATAGCCACATAGGACTGTAGTGTGCCACAGTGCTCCATGTTGGCCTTTGCACTATTTGTCATGTATATGTTGCCTTTGGGTGAGATCATTAAAAGGTATGGTCTGGAGTTTCACTGCTGTGCAGATGATACCCAGCTATACTGGTCACGTGCACCGGATGGGGTGAATGTTGGCTTGGTGCTGAGCCATTGTTTGAAAGAGATCAGTGTCTGGATGGCCTCCAGCTGATTAAGTTTTAACCCAGGCAAGACCAAAGTAATGGTTATCTAGCCTGATCACAGAGGGTCTGCTATGACAGGGAGCAACACCTGGTTGCCATCCGTAAATAGTACCACCCTTGGAGCTATGGGTATGGTTAGAAATCTGGGGTCATTATGGACTCCAGGCTGACTTTGGAGTATTAGGTTTTGGCAGTTGTCCATAATGACTTTTTCCATCTTTGAAACATCACCTGGATCAAACCGTTTCTAGCAGCCAGTGACCTGGTGATAACAGTCCATGCCATTGTCAAGGTCCAGGTCAAAATCATAAAGGAGGAAATGCGAAGTCAAAAAAATGTGCTGTGCAGACACTAGAAAATGGGCTCAGTCAAAAACTGAGCTAATATATCCGAAACCGTGCATGCTATAATGTCAGCATGGTTTTTCGACCACACGTTTCCTCCTTCGCAGTTTTCACCAGATATCCGGTCATCACATTCAAGTTGGACCACTGCAATGCACTCTACCAAGGGTTACCTGGGACTCTGATGCACCATGTGCATCTGGTCCAGAACAAGGAAACATGATTGATCTCCGGGACAACCCGATGAGATCATATTACACTGGTGCAACACGAACTGCACTGGCCGCCTGTTCAGTGGTGCATCCGCTTTAAGATATACTTGTGGGTATACAAGGCCCTGCAAGGTTTGGGTCTTGGCCATCTAAAAGATGTCCTCTGTCTCCCCTCTTCACTCCTCCAGTATGGACTTACTGTCTGTCACGCAGTCTGGCTTAAAGTGTTAGGGTCACAGGTCTTTTTTGGTAGCTGTGCAAACACTGTGGAATGCTTTGACTGTTCACATTAAAATCTGCCAACATGGTGGGAGCTATTAAAGGGGCCCTGAAATACCATCTTATTAAACTTACTCTACTGCCCAACTACTTACTATTTGAAATTCATGTTTAATCTATGGCTAGGTGTAACTGGTTTTGCACTTTGAGCAATACTACTTCTCGATTTATATAAACTTCAATTTATGTTACTGTATTTTTTTTCTTTGATGAGACTGCTTTTTATGATGCCCCGAGCCACAAGGAAAGGGTGCCAAAGAAATAAAACTGCCTTGCCTTAATTCTGATCCAGTTGTACTTGAAGCCATTACCAGTTTTGGTGCCCATCACCTCAGCCTGCAGACTGCTCCATGACTCAGTCACTCTCTCTGTAAAGTAAAACTTTCTCACCTCCCTCCAGAATCCCCCACATACACACACGCCAGCTTCCACTAATGTCCCTGTGTTCTAGAGACTCTATTCCTGTTGAACTGTTCCTCGCAGTTTGCCTTGTTCATTGCTTTCAGGAGCTTGAAGGTCTCTATCATATCACCCCTCTCTCTTCTGGTCTCTAGCAAGTACACGTTCTGTGCTCTAAGCTGATCTTCATAGGATCTGCCCTGTCGGCCCTGAATCATTTTTGTTACCCTATATTGCACTGTCTCAGAGTCTGTATTTGTCTTCCCTTAGGGGAGGACTCCAGAAATGGGCACAGTAACTCCAGGTGTGGCCTCACCAGTGATCTACAGAGGTAGTAATATCTCGTTCCTCCTGCTGTCAAAACCCCACCCAATGCACCATAATACTTATTTATTAAAAGTTTTACCAGGAAGGCACACTGAGCAGAGTACTGCTAGATTCCAGGTGTGTCCTGGGGATGGGGATAGTGGAGAATAGGATAACAATATACAATATACAAACTGGACGACAGTACAAGGAATAGTACAATTACAACAGAAATGCAAGGCTATTGTGGCAACAACAGGCATAATAACAACAAAAATCAAATCATGCAACAAGATTGCGGACTTAGGCACTGAGCCATGTCAGGAGCTTGTCAGTGATAGCCTACAAATAGCCTAGACAATTAGCTGCAAGCATAGGTGCAGGAGAAATGTGCTTTGATGAGAGGGCTGAGGTGCTGAGTTGGGGGTATGAGCCAGATGGCAGCAGGGAGGGAGTTCCACAGTTCTGGCATGCGATGTATGAAGGCTGCCTGACCAGCAGAGGAGGACATGCGCAGCACATCCAGAAGGCAGGTGTCAAAGTTTCGGAGGCAGTACGCTAGAGGGGACTGGGCTGATAGGCAGAGGTGGGGTAAGGTGGCAAGGACTGGGACCAGAACTTGGCTGTGAGACTGTCTGCAGTCCTGGAGAAAGGGGAGGTTGACAGTCTGGTAGAGAGTGCAGTGGTGTGTAGAGGCAGGACAGTCAAGAGCAAAATGGCAGAAAGAATGAAAGACGGTGTCCAGTCTGGCTAAAGTGGACTTGGGAGCAGCACTGTAGACTACATCCCTGTAGTCAAAAATAGGGAGAATCATTTTCTGTCCATGAGCGTGGCGGGCTGGCAGCGGGATGCAAACATGGTTGTGAAATAGGGCACCCAACTTGGGGTGGAGCTTTTAGTGGATGGCATCAACATGTACAGAAAAGTCGAGGTGCTGGTCAAGCCAGACCCCGAGGTATCTAAAGGAAGAGCAAGCCTCCAGAGTAGTCCCGTCCAGGATGTGGAAGAAGGGAATGGTGGAAGGCTGAGAGAGTCTCTGCCTTGTGCCAAAGGTCATAGAGACTGTCTTCTTGGTGTTGACAAATAGCTGATTTGTGCAAAACCAGAGCTAAACATCATTGAAGTCCTGCTGTAGCTTGATCTACACATCAACAGTCGAGGGGCCTGATGTATACACTACTGTGTCATCTGCATACATGTGGATGGATGTGTGTAGGTAGGCCAAGGGCAGGTCATTTAGGATGATGCAGAAAAGGAGCGGGCCAAGGACTGAGCCTTGGGGGGACTCAAGTGGTGACAGGGAGGGAGGCAGATGTGGAGTTACCAAGTTTGACAGATTAGGACCTGCCTACCAAGTAGGAGTGCAGCCAGCTGGTGGCCTAGGTAGCAAGTCCAGCAAGAGAGAGCCTGTCCAGGAGGTGTGCATAGGAAACGGTGTCAAAGGCCTTTGCCAGGTCCATGAAAATAGCTGAGGTGATGAGGCCTTTATCCATACTAGCAAGAATGGAGTCTGAGTCATAGGAGGGAAGTGGCGATTGAGTGGGTCTTCCTGAAGTCAGACTGGTAGGGTGAGAAGAAGGAGGAGGAGTTGAGAAAAATGAGGAAAGTTGTGAGAGTACAAGGTGCTCCTGTAATTTAGCCAGAATGGGAAAGAGGGAAATTGGCTGGTAGTTACCAGGGGCGGAGGGGTCACTGTCATTTGGGAGCGGGATAACTGTTGCATGCTTCCATTCCAATGGAACACAAGCCAGGGAGAAGGAGAGGTTGAAAAGAGCTGCCAGGGGCATAGTGATGGCAGGGGCAGCTAGGTAGAGCATTTTGGTGACCAGCCCAGAGGGACATTTGCCCTTAGAAGGGTTTAGTGCAGACAAGGCGTTGTAAACTTCCATCAGAGTGACCTGACAGAAGGAGAAGGAGGAGGCAGGAGAATTGGCCCGTGCGTTGGTCAAAAAGGGGGTGGCTTTTTGATGGTAAGGAGGGAGTGAGGACAAGAGTGACAAGGTACAGTTTGTGAAGGAGTTAAATTCTGAGGCTACTTCAATGGGGTCTGTCACGGGTGTACCGCCTGCAATCAAAACCAGGGCTGGGGGCTGAGAGGGTGGGGAAAAGAGCAATTTGACCACCTTCCAGAATTTAGCCAGGTGATTAAAGTTAAATTGGAAGGTGGCTTTGAAGTAATTAGCTTTTGCCTGCCAGATTAGCCTAGTGCAGGCATTGCGTAATGAGCGGTATTTAACATGCGTTACGGTGGAGCTGGAGGCTTTGAGCAACTTCCAAGCCTGATCTCTGGCTCGGATGTATGTCATAATATTGGCTGTGATCCATGGGAGGTGAGCACCCCTCACTCAAGTCTGCCTGAGTGGAGCATAAATGGCTGCCTTACTATAGTCCTTGTTACATTGGCTGCACTGTATAAGGAAGTCACTCATGATAACTCCAGGTCCCTTTCCTCAGAAGTAGTGCCCAGCTTAACCCCTCCCGTCCAATACTCAGTCCGGGGGTTCTTATTCCCCATGTGAATCACCTTGTACTTCTTGGCACTGAACTCCTTTTTCTTTTTATATCTCTATTCATCCATCTAGGTTTTTATCTGTTTAGGGTTGTCCAGGAAGCTGTTCAACCTTGTCCCCGGGTGCCATCAGCTGTCCTTTTGCCTCTCTCCTCCTGAGGGGGGTTCTCCACGGAAAGACCCCAACAGCGGGGCATGGGGAAGGGCCATTCTCTGTGCTGAAGACTCTTGTCTAGAGGTTCCCCTCTATCGGAGCGGCATGCTGGATCATGGCACCTCAGGTAAGGAATCATGTATTCCTGGTCCCCTCTTTTCCACCACCTTTTTCTCCCAACCATCCTGAAGCCATGGCACAACACAGAAGTATATGCCTGTGGAGACACTCATGTGCTCTGTCTAGAACCATGACCTCCTTCCACCACCGAGAATCCATGTAGCCTCCCCACCCAAAACATTGGAGCTACCACCAAGTCTCCACCTGGTAGCAGCCAAGAGCTGGGAAGACATGCCACCCTTGTCCAGGAGAGGAGAGCTGCCCATCAGCTACTCAGTGCTCTTCCAGCCCTCCCCCCCCCAGCCTCCATCAGCCCGAGCTCATTCCCAAACCCAGGTTGCCGGCATGGCATAAGGTAAGGCATGCTGCAGCACCACAGTCCCCAGCACCATCATGTTGGCCTTTGGCTTCAATTTCAACTGGGAAACCTTGGACCACCTCTTCAACCACTGCAGGTCCCTCTGCAATTCCCTAACCCTCACTCACTGCCTACCCTACCACAGAGCTTAGTATCATCAGTGAAGAGACATCTTGCCCTGAATTTCTTTTCCCATGTTGGTGATAAGCATATTGAAAAGGACTGGACCCAGGCATCCTGCTGGTGATCTCCCTTTCCCTCTCTCCAGATCAGACTCTGTGTACCACCACCCTCTGCTTTCTTCCCTCCAAAACAACTTTCCACCCATCTAACTATGTCCTTTGCTGCAACTAGATCCTCTAGCTTCTTCAGCAATTCTGAGTTGAATGTTTTGCTGAAGTCAAAGTAGAGTAAATCCACTGCTTGTCACTTATTCACTGCCATAGTTACCCTGTCAAAGAAATCTATCAGGTTTTTCTGCAAGACCTTCTTGCCACAAATATGTGCTTTTTACTATCCTAGAGCCCGTTTCTCTCTGGGTATTCCACTAGGTCTTCTTTGATTAATGTCTCCATCAGTTTACGCACAATGGAGGGAAAGACTGTCAGGTCTGAAGTTACCCAGAGAGGAATCACGTCTGATAAACTCTTGTCTTACTGTACTACCTCTGACTCAATCGAGCTACTGATCAGCCCTACCAGGGATTAAGCTTATTACAATGCCATTTCCCTAAGCACTCTCTGATACATCCCATCCAGCCCCAGGGCCTTGTCTACCTTCAGGACTGCAAGCCCTTTTGTGACCCCTTCACTTGTAAATACATTCTGCCTAATTTCTGGGATCCATTTTCAGCAACATTTATGCTGCTTTCCAGAAACATTGAAACACAGAAGTTGATGGCAGAAGGAGACTGCTACGTCCATCTAGCCTGCCCATTTGTTTTAGACCTATTTTGACACTCTAGTTGCCCTTTGTAGTCAGGGCTCCCTTGTGTCTATCCCATGCATTCCTGAATCCCCTCATAGTGCTTACCCCCACAACCTCTTGGGGCAGGCTGTTTAGGAATCCATCTCTCTTTCTGTGAAGAAAAACTTCCTGGTGTTGGTAGAGAACCTCCCTCCTTGTAGCCTAAAGTCATGTCCCCTGGTCCTGGAGTCCTTCTTGAAGTGAAAAAGTTCTTGTGCCTGTACCTTGTCAATGCCGTTTATGTACCTGAATGTTTCTATCATGTCCCCTCTCTCTCTTCTCTGCTCCAGGGAGTACATACTCAGTTTCCTAAGTCTTTCCTTGTTGGACATGTACTGCAGACCCCGAATCATTTTTGTCACCTTTCTCTGTACTGTTTCCATCCAGTCAATGTCCTTCCTGAGGTGAGGCCTCCAGAACTGGACTCCATATTTCAGGTGAGGGCTAACCAGTGATCTATACAGTGGTAGTACCACCTCTCTCCTCTTATTCGTGATTCCCCTCCCAATGCAGCCCAGCATTCTGTTGGCATTCAATGTTGCCTTCTCACGCTGCTTACTAACCTTCAAGTTGTCTGAGATTATGATTCCCAGACCTCGTTCCTGGTTTGAAGCCGCCAGTCTTTCGCCACCTAGGTAATACTCCTTTCTTGGATTTTTCTTTCCTATGTGCATAACCTAGCACTTTTTGGCATTAAATCTCAGCTGCCACACTCCAGACTATTCTTCTAGTTTCTTGAGGTCAGCTTCCATTTTGCTCACTCCTTCTGAGGTGTCCATCCTATTACATATCTTAATGTCGTCTGCGAACAGACATACCTTCCCTTCCAGTCCATCAGCAATGTCTGCTATAAAAACAGAAGTGCAGAAGCCCCAGCACTGAGCCGTGGGGTACCCCGCTGGTCACTCTACCTTCCGTTGATTGCGTTCCATTAACCAGTATCCTCTGGATTCTGCCTTTTAACCAGTTTTGTACCCATCCGACTACTTCTGGACCAACCCGTGTGGTCAAGCTTCATTACCAGCTTTCTGTGTGGAACCGAGTCAAAAGCATTACTAAAGTCTAGGTAGACCACATCTACTGCCCCACCGTCATCCACTATTTTTGTGACGTAGTCAAAAAACTCAAGTAGATTTGTCTGGCATGACCCACCTGCTGTGAAACCGTTGTTGCCCTCTAGTTTAGAGGAATGCTATGATCCTCTGTTTGAATAGTGTCTCCATTAGTTTCCTTACTACAGACGTGAGACTTACCGGACTGTAATTACTAGCCTCTTCGCAACTACCAGATTTGTGAAGTGGAACCACTATTGCCTTTTTCCAGTCTTCGAGTACCACTCAACTCTTCAAGGATTTCGTGACTAGACGTGCCAGAGGGGCTGCTAATCCGCCCCCAGTTCCTTAAGGATTCTGGGGTGCATCTTGTCTGGTCCCATGGCTTTGTCGCTTTAGTTTATTTAGCACCTCCCATACTTTTACTTCTGTAAAGGGACTAGTGTCTACCCCTGGTCCTGGGGTGTGGTGTTTTTTTTTTTTTTAAGGGCTGGGCCATCCCCTGGGTCCTCTTTGGTAAACACCAAGCAAAAGTATTTGTTGAAGATTTTGGCTTTCTCTGGGTCATGTTTGGTGTATTTCTCTTCTTTAGTAGCAATCTTTACTATATATCCCCCCTTTTGTCTTCCTGCATTCCCTGATGTATCTAAAAAATGATTGGTCTCCTCTCTTTGCCCCTTCTGCTATCTTTTCCTCTGTCTGGGCTTTTGCCTTTCTAATTTGTTTGTTAGACTCTCTCATTTTTTCCTTGTATGACTCCCAGTCTCTCAGTTTTGGATTCCTACTATATGCTGTAAGTTTTCTTTTTTTTCTCTTTGACTGTGGTAGTCACTTCTTTGGAAAATCATAAAGGATTTATTTTTCTTTTTGCTTTGCTGACCCATCTGGCTCATTGATCTGTGGCAGTCTTTATTGCTCTCTTGAGTCTCCCCCACATGACCTCCACCTCCTCATCCTCATCCTCATCCTCTATTTCCATTAACTGGCTACTTATGTTGTTCCTCATTTTTTGAAAGTCAGCCTTTCTGAAATCTAGCACCTTTACCTTTGAGTGGCTGGCGTCCTGAGTTATGTTAACCTTAAGGCTTACCATGCGATGGTCGCTGTTGCCCATATAGCATCCCACTTCGATGTCCTTGATCCTTTAAGAGTTTGAGAGGACTAGATCAAGAATGGCATCTCCACTTGTTGGGATTTTAACAAGCTGGCATAGTCCCACGCCTTGTAGTGACAATAAGAAGTCCCTATTTCTTGTCATTGCTGCTGCTGTTAGAAAGGCCTGCTAGCCTCCTTTGTGAATACTGAGAAGTCAATCAACCAAAATCTTTATTTAACCAGGTGGACACCATTGAGCAAGCTCATTTTTCGAGGTGGACCTGGGAAGGACAATACAGGCACACAGAAGGAATAGCCAGTAAAGAAACAGGCACAACAACAAGGCAATATACATAAGATCAGGTATGTACAGGCTAACACAGAGGCACTATAGACAAAGCATAGTAAAAACAAAAATAGGTTGTACAGGATTCAAACATAGCAAGCAGGATAAAGGCTGCATCAGATAAAATAGGATGACTTTTTTTTTTTGTGAGAGAGGGGGCTAGACAACAAAAATAAAAAGGTAGGCCCACTGGAGTAGGGGCCAAAGTATGGGACAGGAAAGGCCCTACAGGGACAGAGCGGCTCAGAAGGACTAGGAGACCGCTGCGCTACATATATTACAGGAAACGGTCACAAGATTCCTTGGTATGGCACATAATTAAAGCTTTGAAAGGCGCTAGACTAATGGGGACACTTATTTTTAAGGTCTTTTGCAGCTTGTTCCACAGCTGGGGAAGGGCATAACTCATGGAAGCCCTGCTGAAGTGGGATCTAACCTTAGGTACTTTCAGCAAAATAAACGAGGCATAATTGCTTGGGAAGCTTATCGTTAGGCAGTTTGCAATGTAGTTAGGCAGTTTATTCATAATGGCTTTGTACGTCCAGAGGGTCACATTTCTTTGACATCTAAGAGAAAGGAAAGGCTAGCCAATGGAACAGTACAAGAGACAGTGATGAGTAGAGTACAGAAGCTCCGTAATGAACCTTAAGACTCTGCGGTAGTGTGCATCAAGTTTTGAAAGAAACACCAGCAGGGCCTTGGCTGTATAGAAAGTCAGCACAGTCTAACAAAGAGAGAAAGGTTGTTTGGACTAGTCGCATTTTGGCCTCCCTAGTGAGTAGGCTTTTTATCCTATAGAAAAGTCCTAATCTCTGGCGGAGTTTTTTATTTTTTTTTTTTTAATTTTAATAGCTCTTCAATGTGTCCATGGAAGGAAAGGTGGTTCTTGATCCAGACTCCCAAGTATTTGAAAATGGACATGTATTCCAACTGTTCACCCAAAATGGTGGTAATCAAAGGTAATGACCCTGTGGAGAAAAGAGTTTGGGAGTTATGCACAGTAGAGAAGAGCATAGCTTTCATCTTCTTCATGTTCAGTAGCAACTTCTGTTTTAGAAGCTGAATTTGCAATAGGTTAAACGTGATCTGAAGAGTTGAAAGAACTGTGTCAAGGGAAGGCCTACTAGTGTAGAGCACTGCATCATCCACAAAGAGATGTATTTGGCCCTTGTTTATAGTGGCATTGCTTTTAGCAATATAGACTGCGAAAAGCAGGGGGCCCAAGATAGAACCTTGTGGTACACCTCTAATCAGATGCTTAAAGGGCGAGACCTCACCATCGGCCCTAACTTGAAGAAAGCAGCCTGACAGGTAATTATTAAACCATTTAAGAGAAGTAGCATCCAGACCAATTGACCATAATGACGAAATGAACACAGAGTGGTCGACAGTATCGAAAGCCTTGCTGAGGTCCAAGAAGACTGCACTGACAAAGTTCTCGCTATGCAGCGCGCCCTGCCAGTCATTAAACTTGGCAAGGGTAGCTATGGTACTGTGATGGGCCCTGAAACCTGACAGGAGAGGATTTAGGAGATTCGCTGATTCCAGGTAGTTCCTAGCTGGTAATTAATTAGTTTTTCCAACAGTTTAGACAAAACCGGAAGGAGAGATATGGGTCTGTAATTATTCATCTCACTAGGGTCTCAGTTCTTGAAAACAGGAACAACATGAGCAGTTTTCCAGATGGTAGGAAGGTCACCTTGGGAGATAGATAAATTGAACAAGTGTGTTATAGGAACTGCTAGGGCACAGTAGCCTGCCTTTAGGAAGTAGGGGTCAATAAGATCAGCACCTGGGCTTTTCCTAACATCCAAGTGAAGCAAGCGATCCCCCACTTCCTTCAAGGAAATGGTTTGGAGAGAAAAGGATGGATTAGTTAGTGAAGGGTCAGGAGTGATGAAACCAAGTTTAGTCCGTAGGGTACTAGCCGAGGAGGAATCTAAGGCTAACCCAGTAGTGGCGAAATGGTTGTTGAATGAGTCAAGGATGGTGGGTTTATCAGTGACTGAGGAGGCACCAACTAAAATTTTTAGTGGCAAGGAGTCACCAGTAACATGTCCTTCGATGTCTCCAATTGTCCTCCAGAAATTAGCTGAGCTTTTAGAGAGGGCTTCAAGCTGGGAGCGGTAATAATTAGCCTTTGTTTCGCTTACTAGTTTAGTACAGTGGTTTCTCTCTCTCCTAAAAAGGTTCCAGTCATTAGGTAACTTTGTCCTACGAGCAGCTTTCTACAGCTTGTCCTAAGCCGTAATCCATCCTTTAGTTCAGGGGAGAACCAGCAGCAAGATTTGCTTCTAACGTGGGTCTTTACTAGAGGTGCATGCTTATTTAGGACATTTAATACAATATCCAGGAAAATGTCGAAGGCAAGAGCTACAGTTTCAGCAAAGCAGAGGTCCTGCCAATGAGGGGAGCGGCATAACTCAGCAGTAAATGACCAGGAATCAAAGCTGCACCTGCTTCTTTTTGTGTTGAATTTGGGAGAGGGTGCAGGGGAGCGGCTAGACTGAACACAAGCAATAAAGCAGTGATCGCTAATGTTCGAGAAGGAGACTCCAGCATGGGTGTACAGATGAGGTTTGTTAACTAAAATCAGGTCCAACAGGGTGCTTTTAGCAGGATTACTTTTGCTTGGGCATGTGGTTTCATTGATAAGCTGAGACAGTCCCAGGGAGTCGGAGGGATTTGAGAGGAGAAGAGATGTTGGAGTGCCAGTCTAGGTTTAAGTCCCCAAGTATAAGAAGTAGTGGTTAAAAACGTCTGCCTTCTGCTCATCCTCCTCCATTACCCTGCCCCCGCCCCCCGTCAACCCAACAATTCCTCCTTCCATCTTTTTTTGTCTTTCCCTACCTTTGGTCCCCTCTGCAATATGTAGCTCTACGTCTGCTTTTGTGCCCCAGAATGCCCCTTTGGACTCCCTTGTTTTTACTTGGTACCCCTGTTTTTCATTCTCCTGCTTTTCCTTGTACCTGATAAAGGCCTTCTTTTTGGCCCTCACTGCCTCCCTGACCTTCTAAGAGAACAAAACTGGTCTCTTGTACCTCTTCTCTTAGTAACAGCCCTCGAGCATGATTTTGTTGCCTCAAGAATGGCCCCTTAAATTTCTCTCCATCTTTCCTCCACTCCCCTGATTCTATTAACTCCAACAAATCTATCCCCCACTAATTCCCTCATCTAATTAAAATCTGTTCTTCTGAAATCCAGAACTTAAGCCTTTGATGAGGGCACACTACTACTGATTGACAGTTCAAACCATATGGTGTTATGGTCAATGGACAGCAGTAGTTCCCCAACCCGCACTCCATCTACCATTTCTGAGCTGGTAAGCACCACATCGAGAAAGGCAGATCACTCTAGGATGGCATGACTTCTGGTGCTCTTAGTGAATGGTATGTGCCAATCAATGTCTGGCAGGTTGAGACCAAACACCACCACCTCTCCCTTTTTGACCCGCTTCTCCAATTCTGCCACTAGTTCCCCATCACTCCTTCTCCCTGTCCCAGTGGTCTACAGACCACCCCCATGCACAATTTCTTGCCTGATGCCACATAAGCTGAATCCACAGTGATTCTATTTCCCCATTCTTTCTTCATCTTCCACTGTCTCAAAACCTTCCCTGACACAGAGGGCTACCCCTCTTCCTTTACCTTCCCCTTCCCCATTCTGCCTATACATGGTGCAGCCTGGGACAACCAGGTCCGAGTTGTTATTGCCTGTTACTCAAGTTTCTATAATGGCTATGAGGTCCAACCTTGCATCTTCCACCATCACCTGGAGCTCCCTAATTTTGTTTTCCAGGCTCCTCGCAATATAGGTGATAGGAAAGAGGTTTCTATCCAATATTTTGTACGTTTTTACCGTTTTTACAGGGCTCTCAGTAGGATTTTAAATTTGGGGGTCCTGGATGTTCAGAGGGCAAATGGGGGTCCCAGGTAAAATCTGGGGGGGGGGGGATGGTCCCCATTAAAATAAAGGTGACCGGAACGTGCTGTTAAAAAAATAAATAAATAAATAAATATCACCACCTCGATTCACACATGCGCACTGCTTCACTACCCTTGGGACTCCTTTGGTCTTGCAGTGCGAGTGTCTCTGGGATGCATATCAGAAATTCACATGCATCCTACACACAGAATCTGCAAAAGAGATGCAGGTACCCATGTCCCCAAGAGCCCTGTTTTTAGATAAAATAGTTATCTATTTTTTTTTTTTGCCTTTGTTACTACCCTGAACCCCTCTCCTCAGCAGTTGCCGTTTTCTTTGTTCATGCTGCCCGAACACTCAGACGTCAGTAACACCATTCCAAGGCATACCAGGAGAGGTTGAGGGCATTGAACTTGTATTCCCTGGAGGACAGGAAAGAGAGAGAGGGGACATGACTGGGACCTTCAAGTACTTGAAAGTGATAAATAAGATGGATAAGGAGGGTTTCCTTAAGATGAGTGGCAACCATAACATGAGGGGACACAGTCTTAAGCTGGGGGGGGGGCTAGGAGGGAGGTCAGGAAGCACTTCTTTATGGAGAGGGTGGTGGACACTTAGAATGCACTGCTGGAAGAGGTGATCTTGTTGAAGACGGTGGGCAGCTTCAAGAGAGGTGGAGAAAGGCATGGCGGAAGGTAAGGATCATGGATAGGGAAGATGGAAGGAGTGGGGAGGGGGAGCAGGGACAGCAGCTCAAGCTGTGGACCCTGCAATACGGCAGACTAGCTGGACCAAATGTCCTTCTGCTGGCTTCTTCACATGTTCATATTCCAGGTCATTGAAGTGAATAGCATGGAATAGTGTAACCGATGTCATGGAATGTCTTGGAAACATGAAAAAAAAGCGCAGCAGCTGCTGAGGATAACTGTATGCAGATCTAAAGGCACCCCAAAGCTAGATTATTTATCAAAAAATTGATCAAAGTATATCAGAATACATAACTGACATGGAAAGGAAAATGGGGGAGGCGGAGTTAACTATGCAAAAATAGTTTCCCCATCACCTTTAAGGTAAACCGCTTTCCATACTGTGCCTAAGCCACTCCCATATGAAAAAATTACTTATCATAACAATCTCGTTTCTTCCAAGGGATCCCTCAGTATTCTTGACTATAGCAGTTAGCCAGCTGGGTTCAGCTGGCCTTGGAGGAGAAGTTTATGTAAATGATTAAAACTAAACTACCGATAAAAGCTGTAGTAGGATATTACTGCCTGTAGGTTGTGCTGTTTGCTAGTCAGATTCTTTTCGAAGCTGAAAGTGAACAAAAAGCCTCAAATCTAAACCCTATGCCTAAGGAAAAAAAATAATCTATGGAAAAAAAAACAAACAAACAAAAAAAAAAAAAAAAAAAAAGAAAAACATCAAACTACCCAAGGCGAACAATAAAACATTGCATGAATTGTGAAGCCTTGTACCAAAAATGCTGCTCTACAAGAAAACAATTGGCCAGAGTAAAGGACTGTAAAACCTCAAACAGAGGGGTTCTGTTAGGGGAGTATGGGTGGGAGGTCAAGAATACTGAGGGATCCCTTGGAAGAAACAATATTACTATGGTAAGTAGCTTTGAGGCCTTCCTCACGCCACCTCTAGTAACCCCAAAAGGTACTGTGCACAAAATAAACCACATAATAGGATGCCCCACGTCCCAAACCCCCCATGGCTTTCTAATAAATAACATCTCCTGTAATAACCCTAATACCATAGCCAATGCTTTCAGCGCACTCTTTACCGCCCTCCCTAGTTTTGATGCTGATGGTCCCCCCCTCGCCACACCTCCCCCCGACCTCCCCCATCCCATCCTTCCCAGATTCTCCACCCGGTCTCCAGGCTGGATGTCCTACGAGCTCTTAACATGATGTCTCCCCACGGCAGAGCAGGCCCTGATAGACTGGAACCCAGAATTCTCAAATTAGGTGCGTCTCTTCTTGCCACCCCCATCATGCAATTGTTCAACTTTTCCATTAGCTCGGGTACTATGTCCCTCACCTGGTAAAAAATGCCAGGGTTATCCCAGTCTTCAAAGAGGGTGATCCAAAAAAAAACTAACAAACTACCGTCCTATTGCGCTCTTGCCAACCCCTCAGTAAACTCCTGGAGAAGCTTATCCATCGCCAGTTGTCTAACTTTATTGCCAACTTTAACCTGCAATCTCCTGCTCAGCATGGCTTTAGGCCAAACCAAAGCACCACGACAGCCCTAGTGCAATTCACCAGTGACATCAAATCTGCTATGGACCAAGGCCAGCTTACTGGGGCTGTTTTTATTGACATGTCAAAGGTGTTTGACTCGGTTAACCACAACCTGCTCCTGCATCAACTAGGCTCTATTGGCACCTCCCAATCCATACTTGCCTGGTTTGCCAGCTATCTGAAAAGCCACTCCCAGTCTGTCTCCTGTCAAAGTTCTCTCTGCCCCTGCCCTGCTTCATTTGGGCATCCCACAAGGTTCCATACTTGGGCCCCTGCTCTTTTCTTTGTTTGTCAATAACCTACCTTCGGTGCCCTCCCACAGTCTCTCCTTACTCTATGCCGATGACTTGGTTCTCTATGTCTCCTCCAGCTCTATTCATGAAACTAACTCCCACCTCTCCTCTGACCTTCATCGTATCCAAACTTAGCATACGTACCACCGCCTGGTGCCAAATGCTGCCAAGACCCAGGCTATGCTCTTTGGGTCACAAAGGAAATCTGTCACTTCAACTCTGTCTCGCCAGGTTTCTTGTCTTGATGGCTCCCTTGTGGAAGCACCTCAGTCCTTCAAATACCTAGGGGTCATACTGGATCCATCTCTTAACTTCTCTCTGCATGTCAAAGCTGTCTGCAAATCAGTCAATGCTAAAACTGGACTGGCTTACCGAATCAGTCAGTTTCTGACCCCTGCCGCCAGGATCTCTATTGCCCAAGGCCTTCTCCTCCCTGGACTCTGCTACACTCTGCCTGTCTTTACTATGGCACAGGAAAGCATCTTGAAAATGTGGGAAGTTGCCTACAACAATGTAGATTTGCGCCATTTGCTCCTCGTCTTAAGCAACACTGTACTCTCTACTCTGACCTCCACTGGTTGTCTCCGTCCTCGCATCAGGCTTATTCATTAGGTTGTCTGACTGACATTCATTCTTCTGTCCCCTCCACACTTGCTGCTATACTCACCCCCATGGACTGCCCTCGTTCCCTTCATTCCATGTTTTTAGCTCCATTATCTGTCCCAAAATGTTGTACCAGGATGGGTGAACTTGCCTTCTCCTTCTATGCCCCCAAATTGTGGAACTCTCTCCCACTTGATCTTAGGCACACCAAATCCCACCCCACTTTCAAGAAAGGCATCTCCAATTAGATACATAGATAGTGTCGGCAGATAAGGGCCTATGGCCCACCTAGTCTGCCCATTTGAGCTTGTAAGTTCAGTTTGTTTTCCTAGAAGTCTATTTCCCCTTACCCCTGACCTCTAGAATTCCTTTATGTCTATCCCATGCATTCTTAAATCCCGTGATTGTTTCAGCCCCCACCACTTCCTCTGGCAGGGTGTTCCACTTGTCCACCACCCGTTCTGTGAAGAAATTCTTTCTCATGTTTCCTCTGAATCGTCCTCCTGCACCCTGTTCCTCCCTGTAAGATACTTGTATGTCTCTAGCATATCCCCTCTCTCCCTCCTCTCCTCCAGGGAGTACATGTTCAGTTCCTTCAACCTGTCTTCATAGGACTTGTGATGCAATCCATGCACCATCTTTGTTGCCCTCCTCTGAACCTTCTCTACCCTGTCTATGTCCTTACGTAGGTATGGTCTCCCAGAACTGTACACTGTACTCCAGGTGGGGCCTCACTAGTGTCTTGTATAGGAATTATGACCTCCCTTTTCCTGCTGGTGATGCCCTGCCTATACATCCCAGCATCCTATTTGCTTTACCTGATGCCTTGTCACACTGTTTCCCTACCTGAGGTCATCAGAGATGACAACCCCAAGATCCTCTTCTTGCTTGGTGCATGCTATATCCTCACCCCTAACTGATATATTGTGCCTGGGTTTTTGCGCCCATATGCATTATCTTGCACTTCTTTGCATTGAATTTCAACTGCCAAACCCTTGACCATTCTTCAAGTTTCTGCAGGTCCCTTCTCATTCTGTCTACACCCTCTGGTGTGTCTACTCTGTTACAGAGCTTTGTGTCATCGGCGAACAGTGAAATTCTGCCTTCTAGATCCTGTGCAATGTCACTGATGAAGATGTTGAATAGGACCGGTCCCAGCACTGATCCCTGTGGTACCCCACTGGTCACTCTTCCCTCTGTGGAGTGACAGCCATTTACCACCACCCTCTGTGTCCTGCCACCTAGCCAGTTACCTACCCACCACACTACTGTCCTGCCCACACCCACATTCCCCAGTTTGTGTAATAGTCTTCTATGTGGCACAGTGTCAAAGGCCTTGCTGAAGTCCAGATAGGCCATGTCCACTGCCCTCCCTGATCCACCTCCCTAGTCACCCAGTCAAAAAATTCAATGAGGTTGGTCTGACATGACCTCCCCTGGTGAAACCATGCTGCCTTGGGTCCTGTAGTCCATTGACAACCAGATGTTCCACCAATCTCTCCTTCAGTAGTGCTTCCATGATCTTTCCCACTACCGAGGTGAGGCTGACTGGTCTGTAGTTCCCTGCTTCCTCTTTGTTCCCACTTTGTATAAGGGGACTACATCTGCTGTCCTCCAGTCTTTGGGTACCTGTCCTGTTTCCAGTGATTGGCTGAACAGGATAGCCAGAGGTTCAGCCACCACCTCTCTTAGTTCTTAAGGACCCTAGGGTGCACCCCATCTGGCCCCATTGCTTTATCAGCTCTTGTTACTTCCAGTTCCTTCAGGACCCTTTCTCGTGTAAAGGGACTTGTGTCCATTTCTGCACCATTCTCACCCTTGTACTCCCTTCAGACCCATTACCCCCTCTTCCTTAGTAAAGACTGAGCAGAAATACCTGTTCAATATGTCAGCTTTACTGTTGTCATCTCTCCACGCTGGCTCCCCATCCTCCCCTTCAGTCTCACTATCCCCTTTGTCTTTCTTTTTTCACTTATGTACCTGTAAAATGTTTTGTCCCCTTTACCCACTGATTTTGCAATGTGTTCTTCTGTCTGAGCTTTGGCTTCCCTTACTGACTTCCCTGCCTCCCTTTGTTTCTCCTGGTACTTCTCCCTATCCCTTCTGCCTGTGTCTTTTTGTATTGCCTGAATGCAATCTTTTTGGCTTTCACTTTCTTTGCTACCTCTTTGGAAAACCATAATGGTCTCCTCTTCCTTTTCCTCTTGCTAACCTGCTTAATGCATAATTCTGTTGTTCTTATAATCCCCATTTTAAATACTGCCCACTGTTCCTCAACCCCTGATTCCTGTCCCATTCCCCTTAATGCCTCTTTCAAGTATCTCCCCATTTTCCCAAAGTCTGCCCCCCTAAAATCCAGGATACGTGTTTTTGTGTGGTTTGGTTCTGCTCTTTGTGATTTCAAACCACAATGACTGGTGGTCACTGTTACCCAGGTGCTCCCCCACTGTTACCCCATCACACTGTCCCTGTTTGTGAGCACAAGGTCCAGTATTGCCTTCTGCCGAGTTGGTTCCATGACCAGTTGCTTGAGGAAGGCACCCTGAAGGAGTCCAGGATAAATCTGCTCCTAGTTGATGCTGCTGCTGGGATGCTCCAGTCCACGTCTGGTATATTGAAGTCTCCAACCAGTACTACCTCACCTTGTCTGCCATCCTTTGGATGGCTAGCATCAGCTCTATCTGTTTCTTCCTCCTGGGCTGGTGGTCTATAGACCACACCTGTGCGGATGGTTGGCCCCATTTTCCTTTCCAGCTTAACCCACAGTATCTCTCCCCATTTTGTTCCTCCTGGATCTGTGTGGCCTTATGTCATTTTTCACATACAGTGTGGCCATCCTCCCTTCCTGCCTGCTCTGTCTCTTCTGAATATGTTGTAGCCAGGTATGGCCATCTCCCAGTCATGGTATATTACACCAGGTTTCAGTGATGGCCACAATGTCCAGGTCTGACTGTACCATGACAGCCTCAGATCTTCCATCTTTGTTGCTAAGGCTCCTGGCATTTGCACACATGGTTTTCCATGATTTGACCTCCCTAGACTGCTTCACTGTTCTACTCCAGCCCCTTCCTTGGTTGTCATTTATCCCTGGTTCTCCTTGCTGTCTGCCCTTCTGCTGAGTTTTGCCCCTTTTCTGCTTATCCACCTTTTGGACACTAATCTCCATCTTTTGCACACTGCTTTGCAGAGATAGCCACTCCTCTGGTTCACTGGTTCCACTGCTAGCTGTGGGGGGTGAGCAAGTAGGTACCATCCTTGCTGGCCTGCCACCCCCCTTTGCTAGTTTAAATGCTTATCAATGTAGCATTTAAACTTATCATTGAGTGCTTGATTCCTCCAGGATGGATGCAGGCCGTCAGGCTTGAACAAACCTCCATCCCTCCAGGTACGTCACCTCCCTTGACATTTGCAAATGTCCCTAGCCTCACGAGTCATGCAAATCTACCACTGTCCTGCACTTAAATTTCCCTGTGGCCTCTTGATTCCTCCTATCCCCTCTCTTCCTCAGCTGCAGCTACACACTTTGTTCCCTGTCTCTGCCTGGGAATTTTCTCTTTGTTGACTTACCAACAGCACTGTCATGTTTTGTACATTAACAGTAAATTGTTCCTTTTTGTCTGTTTTGTTCCTATTATAACTGTGTGATATGTACCTCCTCTTATAATATGCTCCCTGTGTGAATTTCAGCAGTGAACACATTCTGCAGCACAAAGGACAGCATTATTATTAATAATTCTGCAGCTTTAAATGAAATTAAACGCTCCCTGTGTGTTAAATCGAACAAATTCTGCAGCACAACTCTGTTTAAACGGTGGGCAGCCAATCAGTAAGCAGCAGCCTAGTGCAGAATTTGAAAAGCCGTGCTGCTTCAGACCGTACCTTGCTGGGAGGGAGTTCAGCCGCGGGAGGGTGAGGCGGGCGGCAGCAATTGAGGAATGCCGCACTGCAGTCAAAGCACACCCGATCAGGGGCTCAGGTCTCAGGACACGTCTGTTAGTTAATGTTTTGACTGATTTTATTGGTACCTACACTGGCAATTCTTAAAGTCATTTCAAAAGTCTGTCTCGTAATTGCTTTCGATGAAATATATTAATGCCCCTATATGGTCCTGGCAAAGGCACTGGCTACTGGGCTAGAACATCTGCTCCCTACCCTTATACACCCTTCCTAGACTGGTTATGTTACAGCAAGGTTGAGGTGGAGCATATTTAATCCTCGTTAATCTCATTTGGAAAGCTGGTAAATCCTTCTCTCCATCGCCAGCGATCACTATCAACTTCAAATTATATTTGCCAGAAGGTCCAAAACAAGAACCTTATAGAACTTTTTGCATGTTATAGTGGTTTCACTATAGAAGCAATTGGAAACTGCGAAGTATCTAAGAAAACTGAATCTATTTTACATGCTGTTTGAGAGGAAGTGTGTCCACTATGTGTCGTGCTATTTTCTCTTATGAATGCAATGTGGGAGCGTATTGACGGGAGCGGGTTTGCAAGGGAGTGAGTTTGCAAGGGAACAAATTGTCGGGAGCGAATTGATGGCAGCGAGTTGTAATGTACCCATGTAACTTGCACCTCTGTATAACTGTTTGGAATCTCCTATTATACAACACTGTAAATGTATTTGTTTTTTACCTGATCCTTGATGTGTCCTCCCCCGGGTCGTGCCTGAAAATAGGCAGTTCTGTCTAGTGCACTTACCCGGTTACCAAAAGCAAATAAATAAATCTCACCCCAGGAATCCCTCAGAATTCTTGACTATAGCAGATTACAAAGCAGTGCAGTTGGGAGGAAGGAACAGAACCTACTTTGGAAACAGGTGCTGCAGAACTGCTGTGCCAAATCTGTCATCCGATCTGGACTGTACATCTAAGCAGTAGTGCTTTGTGGAAGTGTTTACAGTTTAAGTAGCTGCCTTGCAGACATCAAGCAAAGGAATGTCTCTGAGTAGCCACTGAGGCTGCAGTGCCCCTGGTAGAGTAGGCCCTGAGGCGTTGCAGAAGCTGCTTGCCAGCTTTGTTGTAACAAAATTGAATGCAGAAAACTATCCAGTGAGAGACAGTTCTCTTAGAAGCCGGCCTACCTTTGCCTGCCTCACCATATGTAAGGAAAAACTGGGTATGAGAGGCCCTGAGCTCCTTAGTGCGCTCCAGATAGTAGCTCAGTGCCCTCTTAACATTCAAGCTATAAAGCCTGTGTTCACCAGGGGTAGATTTGCCTGTAAAGAAGACAGACAGGGAATTAGATTGTTTGAGGTGGAACTCCTAAACTACTTTGGAAAGGAATTTCCTATTGGTTCTGAGAACCACTTTGTCTCTGTGGGAGAAAATGAAGTTTGGTTCAGTACAAAGAGCCTGAAATTCTCCTAGCAGAAGTAATTGCTACAAGGGATATTGTTTTCCAGGTAACATACTTTAAGTCTGCAGTAGTCATAGGTTCGAATGGGACATCCATGAACGTGGTTACACACAGGTTCAAATCCCAGGAAGGGACAGGTTCCCCAAGTGGGGGCTGAAGGTGCAGCAGACCTTTAAAGAATTTCTAAAAAATTGGGTGAGAAATATTCTCTCTGTCCACCGAAAGGTAAGCTGAAATTGCTGCCAGGTGAACTTTCAGAGCAGAAGCTCTCAGACCCGAGGCCTGCAGGTGCGCCAAGTAATCCAGAAAAGAGGACAGGCTTGACTGCATGGGATCAGTTTATCTTTACACTAGAAAAAAATCTCTTCCATTTGGAGGCATAAGACTTTTTGGTGTGAGGCTTTTCAGCTAGTCTGAGGATTTTCTGGACCTGCTCTGAATACTGAGAGTGAGGAAACTCTGGCTCCTCAAGTACCAGGCCATGAGGTGAAGTGACTGGACATCAGGGTATGGGACTGCCTTCTGACACAGAGTCAGGAGACTGTGACTAGGAGGCAGACAAATATGCCACTGGACTGATAGGTGGAGAAGCTGGGGGTACCACAGCTGTCTCGACCAGTCTGGGGCTATAAGGAACATTGTTGCAGGCTAGTTCCTGAGTTTGAGGAGTACTCTGAGAATCAGGGGTTATGGGGGGGTGGGGGGAAGCATACAGGAACCTCCCAGACCAGTCGAGGTGCAGGGCATCCACTTGCACTGAGTATAGCGCTGGGGGCCTGCAACAGTATAGGGGGAGCTGATGACTGAACTCTGAGGCTAACAAGTCTATTTCTGGAGTGCCCCATCTCCTGAACACTGTAGCTAGTACCTGGCTGTTCAGGGTCCACTCGTGGTGGCACTGGCTGATACGGCTCAGAGAGTCTGTGAGGACACCGTCCTTGCCTAGTAGGTGAATGGCCAGGTACACAGCTCTGAGCTCGAGGAGATTTATATGGCAGCTGGAGTCCATGGGTAGAGATGTTGCAAAATTAAAATTTCACTTGTTAAACTGCCACACAAAAAAAAAAAAAGCAGAAATTTTGCGAAATTCCACAAAATTTTTTGCTGGGTGCAAAGTTTTGCCAGTGGAACGCAGAATTTCACCCTGAAATGCACAATTTCACCGAAAATTGCAAAATTTCACCCACTCACAGGCAAAAATTTGCATTTCGTAGGTGAAATTTCATGTTCCATGGGCAAAATTTTGCATTTCGCACCCACAAAATATTTTGCGAAATGCATGAATTTCGTGTAACACAATTTCACACATCTCTATCCACGGGGGACCATACTCTGCTTATAGACTGGTCCTCCAGGTGGGCCCCCCCAACCTAGGAGGGAGGCATCTGATATGAGGACCTTGGAGGGCTCCTCTGCTAGAAGGGAACCCCTTTCTTGAGATTCTGCCTGTCTTTCCACCAGTCCAGAGCTTGGAGAAACGTCTTTGTGACTTGAATTAGATTTGACAGGGAGTCTCTTTTCTAAGACTAATAAGCCCTGAGGTGGTATTGAATGTCCTGGCTCCAGCTGAGGCTTTTGCGAGATGATCAGGAACCCCATGGACTCCAGGGTGAGCTGAGTGAGCTTTAGGGAGTCTTTGAGCTGTTGAGGAGACTTGCCTGCCATGAGCCAGTTGTCCAGGTAAGGGAAAACTGAGACATGCTGTCCCCTGACGTAAGTTACCACTGCAGCCCGGCACTTTGTGAAAACTCTGAGTGCTGTGGTAAGGCCAAAAGGAAAGAATGTAAACTGGTAGTGTCCAGAAGGCAGTCTGAATATTAGGTACTTTCCGTGTGAAGGACATATTGGAAAGTGAAAACAGGCATCCCTGATATCTAGGGAGGCTAGCCAGTCTCCCTGCTGCAGGGAAGGAATGACCACTGACAGGGTAACCATTTTGAACTTTGGTTTGCGCAGATGCTTATTTAAGTATCTGAGGTGCAGAACAGGTTGCCAGTGTCCATTTTTCTTCAGGGCGAGAAAATATCTGGAATAGAGGCCCTTTCCCCACTGGGAGAGGGATACTCTGTCTAATGCATTTTGTGACAGGAGGGACTTCACCTTTAACTCAAGCAGCATCTTTTCTGTTGGGATGACAGGTTTGAAACTTGTGTCCCAGCCGAGTAGGAAGTTTTTTTGAACTGCAGGATAAGACCTTGGCCCACTACCTCCAGTACCCGCCTGTCTGAGGTGAAATTTTGTCAATTGTGGAGGTAGTGGGTGAGCCTCTCCCCTACTGGGAGAGGAGAGGCAACCTGGACTTTCCAGTCAGGGGTTTTGTTTGGACTGGGCTTTTGTGGAAGAGGCAGGGTCAGCACACTTCTGGGTTCTTCTGTCTCTTCCCCTAAAGAAACCTTTCATTTGAGAGTAGTCTATTTGCATAGGCTTGGACATTGGATAGAAAGCTCTGGGGTAGTAACCCCCCTGCCTCTGGATCCCCTTCCCTGGGGCTTGTAGGAAGTGGTGGCTTTTTCCTTAGCTGCATTGCTCTTGTAGGAGGTTTTGTATTCATTCACCTTTTTCATATAGGCCTCAGTTTTATCCCCAAAAAGTGAGTTGGTCTCACAGGGGAAATCCATGGATTTATTCTGGGTATCCTGAATAAGGGTAGTAGTCCATAGCCAAGCAAATCTCCTAAGGGAGACAGTTGCGCCACTGCCCTGGAGGTGGTATCGTTCGTTTCCACAGCCATGTGAAATTGATAACTGGTGGCAACCAGGCACTCCATACTATTTCGGGCAGGTCCTGAGCAATGTTGTCAAGGTGCTTCTGGATAACAGCCAGAACAGTGTTCCATAGAGCTTTTTTGCTACTGTGCTGAGTATGCCATCTATGTGGCCAGGTGAATTAGCAAGGAGGCTGTAGTATAAGATTTCTTGCCCATGGCGTCCAGCTTTCTGGACTCTGTCAGGAGGCTGTGATGATAAGGGTACTTTAGCCTTGTCACAGGCTGCCGCTTGCACCACATATTCGTGATCAGGATGTGTATAAAGGTAGCCAGCGTTATTCTTATGAAGCTGGTGCTTTTTCTCCATTTTTTTGTCCACCCCTGGGATGAACGTTGGGCTTTGTAGCAGTTTAAAAGTCACCTTGTGAAGGGACTTGTGAACTGGCAAGAGCAATTTATTGGTTGGGGGGGGGGACCCATCACGTCTAAAAAGTCTGCCTCCTCAACCTCTTCAGAGGCTTCTTGAATAAAGAGTTTAAGGGTGTCCACCATTTGTTGGACAAAAGCGTAGTCAAATGTGAAATCCTCCTAACCCAGTAAGGGGGAGTCAAATTCCTGGTCAGGGGACTCACCTAGCTCTATCCCATCCTCCTGCTCCTCTTCATTTTCATCATAATAAAAACCCTGAACTAGGTCGGGGTTAGACAGAGCAGGGGTAGATGGCCCAGGTGGGTGTACGAACAGGTTGCCCATAGCCTAGAACATCTTATACATTTGCAAGCCTTTGCCAACTCCTCAGAAGAAGGCATATTTTGATTTGTCACTGGTGGCTCCCTTTGCCTTCCAGCAGGAGGGGTAGCAATAAGTTTTTCTTTTTGGCAGGCACTGAATCGGAAACCTGCTCAGAATGTCTTTTATGCCAGACTTATTTTCACTGGGGTCCTTAGAGGACCTATCTTTATATCTATTATGGGAAGAAATCCCCTCCTCAATGGGCTTAGTAGATGGGGAGACTAAGAAGTCATAATTCTGACCACTTTTCTACTTTTTTCCTTTTAATTGAATACAAGGCAAATAATAAAAACTTGGACCCACAGAAAAAAAACAGCAAGGTTGTGGTTGTCAGCAGTGAGCACAGTTAAAAATAAAGCAGATTTTCATACAAAAATGTAGGTCCAGCTCAGTTTAAAAGTCCGTCTGACAGAAAATAAAAAAGTCAGAAGACTGAAAAAAAGTTTCCTAAAGGGAGCTAAAAATGTAAAACAATCTGTCCCAAGTGCTGTGGAACTATGGAAATGATTCCCAAAACTAGGTCACAAAAAGAAAAGTTAAAAATAATCAAGTTTCCCCTAAAAATGGGGAAGAACAGTAGAAAATTAGTTTAAAATAAGAAAAAAAGAGGTTTTTACCTCAGAAAATGAAATTTCCAGTCAGAGAATACATCATGGAAAACCTGAAGTATCCTGTGAGTGAAAATTTTAACTGTTCCTGGAAAGCGCCGAGAGCCCAGAAAACAAACAAACACTAAGCCCAGATAAAAATGTCAAAAAAAAATTCAACCTTAAGGCAGTAGAAGTAAAACAATAATACTGTACACTATCAACAGAAAAGTACTGCCTTCAAGCAGAGAGAGAGAGAGTCAGTCAGTCTCCGGAGCCAACTGTCTTAGTCTGCAGGTGAAGAAAAGAATTTGACTAGCAAACCGCACAACCTACAGGCAGTAATCTCATACTACAATCTGATTGGTAGTTTAGTTTCAGTTAGTTACATAAACTCCTCCTCCGTGGCCAGCCGAGCCCAGCTGGCTAACTGCTATATTATATATATATATATATATATATATATATATATATATATACACACATACACACACACACACATATACATATAATATATATATATACACACACACACACACACACACACACATACATACACATATATACATACACACACATACATATATAATGGTTTTTCTCCCTTTATCCTCCCTTAACATTCTTAACTTCCTGTTCTTCTCCCTTCATCCTTCCCTGACCTCCTTAACTTCCTGTTTTTCCCTGGTTTTTGTTTTGTCAGCTTAGTGAGCCCTCGCTCTATGGCCTCTTCTCTTAACCCATTTTCAATACCCGTTTACTGCATATGGTTTGGGTCACTGTTATGGAAAATAGAAAAACAGGTATCGAGAAGGGTGCCTGGGGAGAACAGTGTCAGAGAACAGACATGTTTCTGTATCTGCTTTCTTAGCAGACAGATGGTACGGCTGACATAGTCTGGGGGAAAGCATATTTGACAGCACAAATGAGCATGTCAGGCTAGTAATGAAGTGCCTAACCTCTACAGTGGATTAACCATCAGGATGCAAAAACAATGTTCATTAGAAGCAATATCTACATGCATTGCATTGGTCACACCAAAAGCATTCAACATTGTATGTCAGTTGATTTAAATAAAAAAAAAAAAGAAAAGAAAAAAAGTGTGCGACAGTGTCCCAAATTTTTGGGCCTGCAATACATGATATGTGGTTTAGGTTCAACAGAATCAAATAGGGATGGGTCCCCACAGACGACATGCCAGTATTGAGACTATTTCAGTACTTTAGGGGAAACCATATTGTATTCTGTAATAGAGGTGAAACGAGAGTAGGCTTCAGGACTACTGCAACAAGGTGGAAGTACTGCAGTGCACTACATTCTAAACTTCGGCTTTGGCACATGCACTGTCAATAACTACAGCAGAACAACTACACTGTAGGAACTTGTGTTGAAGATCACTAGCCAGTTGCTCCAAAATGTTGGACAATTTCTCCTCAGCCTTACAAATAGGCCATGGTGATACCCTTTTTCAGATGAGCTGGATGGGCCCTATATGCCCTAAGGAGGGCATTACCAGAAGTCGGTTCCCTGAAAGTCGTCTGGATGAATTCACCACACATGGAATCAAGACACGGGTGCCGGAATGTAATAGATTCTCATCACAAGAAAAAGTAAAGTGAAGATTCACATCATCTTGATTAAAGTGCGCCACAAATTTAGCAGCCAATTGTGGTGACCAACGCTAAATTACCAAAATCACTATAGCTGCCCCAAACAATAATTTGGGTCAGTCAGACATTTCTGGCATGAACACTGCCTCTTCCTCCCACCTCCCCACATCCCCAAAAAAATACAGTAGACTGGCACTGGAAGAAGCCATGGTAGTTCCCATGGCAGTGCCGCATTTCTGTAGTTAAAAATTATCATCAAACATACAGTAATTAGAGGCAAGTTAAATATGCATGGCTTCTGAAATAAAATGAAATAGGAACACTGGGGACACTGTCATGGGAAGAAAGAAAATTTTCAAGGGCATGAAGCCCCCAAGGGATAAAAAAACCAAAACAAATTCAGAGGACCAGGTGACCCACTGTAAACAAAACATCTATGGCATCCCCATATTTGGAACAATAAGGACTTAAATGAAATCTTGCAAAGGAAAAAAAAATCAACAATGTGTCAGTGACTGAACCACTACCAGAAATAGTTGAACATCCTGGAAGGTTTAGCTGGCCCTTGTGAATTTATGGAAGAACATACATAATCTGGAACCACAAGATACTCTTTTCCCCCTCGTCGCCAGGTGAGCCTCCTTCAGCCCTTGTGCCACCCGCAACTCCATCACCCCCCATCTCCAAGACTTAACTGTGGGGGCCACCTGTTCCTCCACAGATTCCTTCCTGTGGTGAGGCCATGAAATTTTGCAGGAAAAAATAAATAAAAAAAAGATTGACAATTACTCAGTGGCTGAACCCCTGCTGGAAATAATCATATGTCCTGGAGGACTGACCTGATCCATTTAAGTTTATGGAAGAACATGGTGAGGCCACACCTTACTGTGTGCAGTTTTGGAGTCCCCACCTGAAAATAGACAGGGACAGGCTACAGAAGTACAGTACAATGTAGGATCTGCCTTCCTGATCATTAATCATCTCAGTGATTCTAAAGGCACTGAAAATCAGAAGAAAAAGGGGAGTTATGATAAAAATCTTCAAGTTACTGAAAGGAATTAAGTTGGACTATGAGGAGCTTTGTACTGGAAACAGAGAAGATAGGACAAGGGGTTGCAAGTTGAGCTTAATGAGGGGAAGGTTTTAAAAGGATGTGAGGAAGTATTACTTTATAGGAGGAGGAGTGATTGAGTCATGAAATAGTCTGCTAGCAGAGGTGGTAAGTGCCAAAACCATAAATGGTTTCAAACACAGCTGGGATAGACTCAAGAGAATGCTAGCTACCCAACAAAAATCTGGGGGAAGAAATACAGATAACAAAAGGGGGAATAGTGTACGCGAAGGCCCCACAGGGCAACAGAGACATGGGGCAGTCTGCTTGTCTCTGTAGGGACTCTCTTCCCTCCCCTAGTTATCTGTCTTCCCCTCATTAGTCTCAACTTGCAGCTCAGTGTCCTATCTTCTCTGTTCCCAGTTACAAAGCTCCTCACAGTCCACCTTGTTAATTCCTTTCAGTAGCTTGCCCCTGTCCTCTTTTAGGTGGGGACTCACCAATGACTTAGACAGTGGTAGCAGTACAAACTGCTTTCTACTGTCAAACCATCTACTGATAAACCCCAGTATCCTGTTAGCCTTACTGATAACCTTGTTACATTGGCTGGTTAGTTTAAGGGAGTCACTACTGATAACTCCTAGGTCCCTTTCGTCTGATGCGGTTCCAGCTTAACCCCCATACTCTATTCTGGGGTTTTGTTCCCTAAATGCATTGTCTTGCCTCCTAGGATGGTGAATTCATCCAGACTGTGACCTTTAGGAAACCAACTTTTGGTAATACCTGTGCCACTTCACAGGCCACTTGCAGAGAGTGAAGCGTCTCAATTTGAGTTGAAATTTCACATTACTGTCCTGAAAACTGACTTACTTGCTGTATACTGGATTTTGTACTTACCCTCATGTCATACATATCTATGTACATATCTCTATCTATATCTCTATCTCTCTCTATATTATATCTATCTCTCTCTATATTATATCTATCTCTCTCTATATTATATCTATATATATATATATATATATATATATATATATATATATATATATATATATATATATATATATATATATATCTATATCTAATACATACATACATACACACACACACACACACACACACACACACACACACACACACACACACCTCTATATCAGTATATACGGTCACATTTTTGTCAACCTGTTTATATTTTTCCTTATGTAACCCAAATATTCCCCGGGTTGTACCTGGAAACGAGCCTCAGTTCAGTGTGCCTTTCCTGGTTACCAAAGTTTTAAATAAATAAATACAAATTAAAAGGGTCCTCTCAAGTGCAAGGAGTGTCACTGTAGGAGTCCCACAGGGGTCAGTCCTGGGCCCTCTCCAGTTCAGTCTCTTTGTGAACAGCCTGCCTGACACTTGCCCAAGGTCGAGGATGTTGCTATATGTAGATGATGCTGGGATCTTCAGCAGCAGTGCTCTGTAAAACACCCCTACTTGTGAACTCCAACAAAGCTCTGAGGCCCTAGAAACTTGATTTAAGCTCAATAAACTTGTTCTCAACTATAAAAAAAAACAAAAACAATGCTCTTAACAGGAGTACACCTTAAGAATAAGGTACCTCCCCTCACTATAAAAATGCACTGGACACCACCCTGGAGCAGGTAAAATCCTTTAGCTGGGTGTTATCCTAGATGACACCCTATCTTTGTTGACTCCATCGTAGGGACTGCGAATAAATGGGTAACTTGGGAGCGCTCTACAGACAAAGGCTGAATTTAACCCCTGATGCTAAACACATGGCCATCTCCAGTTCTGTGCTCTCAATCACAGACTATGGGTTTCCAATTTATGGGCCAGCCATTGATATGGAGTTAGACAGAGGCAGGATGTTGCTTAATAAAGCCTACCGATTTGTATCTGGCTCGCACAAATACACACATACCTGCAATTTATATGCCCTCACAAACCGGCTCCCCTTATCTGCTCGTCTCAGATATCAAACAATCTTACTGACAAAGAAAGCACTTCTGGGCTTTACACCCCTCACCATTGGCTCCCTCCTCAGACCCATCCACAAGCAATATACCACGCGGAGTGTGAGTGTACTGCTACGATGAACTAGCCTGGGACAATGCTCCTTCACAAATTGGGCAGTTCTATGATTCAGTGAACTCCTTACCAGCATAGCCAGCCTCCCCAATATCTCACAATTCAAATGGGCCCTCAGGTCTATTATTGCCCTGAACTCTGGCTGTTGCTATGTTGACCCGACCTGACTGACAATACTCTTCGGCCTCTTCCATGCTCTTACTCTAAATCCCGCTCCTCCTCACTGTAGTACCCTATTACTGCAGTCATTCATGTCAGAGTGCTTGTCCTATGACTGTTCAATCAAACTTGCTTCTGCCCGCTGCTAACCAGCTAAAGCCATGCTGGGGTCTCTGTATAACTGCGTTTATATTTTTGTAATTTTCTGCACCATGTTTTACCTCTTTGCAATCCTTAAGCCTAGTTGCTTGTACAATTTGTGAATATTCTGTACTATACTATAACATGGTATATCATTATGTAGTTTCCTAAACCTGTACAATTGTGTGAGTGTTCTGCATTATATCGTATCATGTTTTATCCCTATTTAATTTCCAAAACCTTTAACACCTGTGACTAGGCTCCACTCGAGCCGACTTATCTACATTGTCCTCCAAATGACGTGGAACCTTTGTAAACAAGCAATTTGTGCTCAAAGGTTGTTACTGAATCTTCTCTCCTCAGGGAAGACAGTGCTCATCTAGCTTACTGGACATTTCTGAGAAACTGGCTACTAATTCTGAACACAAGCTCCTACAGCATGGCTATTCTGCTCTAGATATTGATAATGCATGTGCCAAAGCCAGACGTTTAGAATGCAGTAGACTACCTCAACCATGTCACCATAATCCTGAAGCCACTTCTTGCATCCACCCACATTTCGGAATACAATGGGGTTATCCCTAAAGTGGCAGAAATGGCCTCAAAGTACTGGTATGCCCTCTCCGGGGACCATGTTGTCATTTTTTTTTTATTCTTTTGGACCTAAACCTTACATCACCTATCACCAGGCTAAAAATTTGGGGGACCTGCTCACATACAATTTGTTTTAATAGTATTATTATTATTATTAAATCAACATGTACAGTGAAGCCCACCAGGATAAAGCTCAAATCAGCAGAATTCTGCAGTAGAGTTACTGCAGCAAACAATGCAATTTTAATGGGAGTTAATCCCTTTTGTCGTGCTGGAAACCTGTGACACTGCACTTCACCCTGGAGGGCTTCAGTGTACCAGCATTTCTTAGTTGGTTATCTCCAAGACCCACTGAGTGCTTTCAGTACAGGCACTGTAATGCCTGTAGATACTGCATACAAAGAAAGTTGTTTTAGTCATCCAGATGGTAAACCCACTGTAGGTTAGGCACTTCATTAACTGCCAGACAACCTAATTTATGTTATTAAAACTACCTGCCCCAAACTACATGTCGACTACCATTCACCTGTTAAATAAATACAGCAACATGTCTGTCCTGGGACACATCATCCCCAAACACCCCCCTTGGTATTCATTTTTCTATTTTCCATAACAGTGACCCAAACCATATGCAGTACCAAAGAGAAGTGGTGACCATGTACGGATACTCCCATAAACACATCCAAGTGCACTGAGGGAGCTCAGAGAAATACTGGCTGCACCTCTGACAGTTCTATTTAACAACTCACTGGAAACAGGAGTGGTTCCAGAGGACTGAAGATGTAGTTCCACTACACAAAAGTGGTAGAAGAGAGGAGGCTGATAAGCCAGTCAGCCTGACATCAGTCGTGAGAAAGTTAATGGAATCACAGCTGAAGGAAAGGATTGTGGAATACCTTGAACCCAGTGTGTTACAAGACCCAAGGCAGCATGGTTTCACAGGTGGAGGTCATGTCAAAAGAATCTGATAGATTTTTTTTGACTGGGTGACAAAGAACTTAGATCAGGGTGGAGTGGTGGATGTGGCCTACCTAGATTCAGGAAGGCTTTCAGCACTGTTCCATATAGGAGACTAATAAGCAAGCTGGGTAGCTCAGGAGTGGGTCCAAAGGTCGTAAACTGGTTAAGAAATTAGTTAGGGGACAAGCAACAGAGGGTAGTGGCAAACAGACTTCACTCTGAGAAGGAAAGGTGACCAGCCTCGGGGATCAGTGCTGGGACAGGTCCTATTTAATATCTTTATATGTGACATTGCAGAGTAGAGGTGGGCAAGCCAGAGCAGGTTCGAGCCTGGCTCGAGCTTAGTGCCTGGTTGGGCTCGACCTTTATAAGCAATTGAGAGCCAAGGTCAAGTCGAGCCAGTTATGGTCAAAGTAAGCATGTTTGTCAGCCTAAGCAGTTAGTAAAGTGTTTGAAATGTTCAACTGGGGAGGACTTGGGTGGAGTTGAACTCTGGGCGAAACTAAAATGGGGCACAGAGAAAGCAACAAACCTCTGAGTCAGGTTAGTAAGCAAAGGCAAGGGGAAAAAGATATCACTATGGTTCTCTAAGGAGGTGGCGGGGAAGGTAAGGGCAAACAAGTTAGCATTCAGGAGGTACAAGAAGACACAGAAAGAGGAGGATATGGAGCTGTATCTGGAGAAAGAGGGAGGCAGGGAAATCAGTTAGGAGCGCAAGGTGCAAACAGAGGAGAAAATAGCCCAGGAAGTCATGAAAGGAGACAAGACATGTTTTAGATATGTAATCAAAAAGAGAAGGACCATGGGAGGGATTGTAAGACTAAGACGGGAAGCGGGGGATTGTGTGGAGTGGGACCAAGAAAAAGCAGACATCTAGAACAAATACTTCTGCTCAGTGTTCACTGAAGGGGAAGGAGAGGGGCCACAGAAAAGTGATAGGAGCATCAAAGGAAAGGAGGTGGACACTAGTCCATTTGAAAGTCCTGAAGGAACTCGCAAATCTGAAGGTGGATGAGGCAATGGGGCCAGACAGGGTCCATCCAAGGATACTGAGGAACTCAGGGAGGTGCTAACTGCACCTCTGACAGTCCTGTTCACCCTCTCACTGGAAATGGGAGAGGTTCCGGGGGACTGAAGGAGGGCAGATGTAGTCCTACTTCACAAAAGTGGTAGTAGGGAGGAGGCCAGCAACTACAGGACAGTCAGCCTGACTTCAGTGGTGGAGAAATTACTGGAATCCGTACTGAAGGAAAGGAGAGTGGAATAACTTGAAACCAGTGGCTTACAGGACCAGAGACAGCATGGATTCATGGGGGGAGGTCTTGCCAAATGAATTTAATAGATTTCTTTGACTGGGGGACCAGGGAGGAGTGGAGAATGTGGCCCACCTAGATTTCAGCAAGGCCTTCAACACCGTTCCACATAAGAGATTAGCAAGCAAGCTGGGTAGCCTAGGAATGGGATCAAAGGTGGTAAACTGGTTAAGATGCAGGGATAGGAGACAGAGGGTGGTGGTAAATGGAGTTCACTCCAAGGAAGGGAGGGTGACCAGCGGGGTACCTCAGGAATCTGTACTGGGATCGGACCTCTTTAACGTCTATTAGCGACATTACAGAGGGATTGTAGGGAAAGGTCTGCCTGTTTGCAGATGACACTAAAATCTGCAACAGGGTAGACACTGTGGGAGGGTGGAAAAATAGACACAGGATCTGAAAAAGTTAGAGAAGTAGTCAACAGTATGGCAACTGGGCTTCAATGCAAAAAAAAAGTGCAAAATCATGCACTTGGGTCACATAAACCCAAAGGTGAAATACAAAATGGAAGAAGTACTGGCATTCACCAAACAGGAAAGAGACTTAGAGGTTACAATATCCGATGACCTAAAGGTGGCTAGGCAGTGTGACAAGGCAGTCGGGCAGAGCTAGCGGGATGCTGGGGTGCATTGGGAAGGGGGTCACCAGCAGAAAGAGGGAGGTGCTGTTACTCCTGTATAGATCACTGGTGAGACCTCACCTGGAGTATTGTGTCCAATTCTGGAGACCTCATCTCTGGAAGGACACAGAAAGAGTGGAGGCGGTCCGGAGGAACGTGACCAAAATGGTGCAGGGTCTGCATCAAAAGCCCTATGAGGAAAGACTGAAGGACATTAATATGTATACACTGGAGGAACGAAGGGAGAGAGGGGACATGATAGAAACTTTCAAATACCTCACGTTTAAATAAGGTTCAAGAGAGAGGCATTTTTCAGGAAAAAAAATGCTCAAGGTTAAGGGGTCATAAAACTGGAGTCTACACTCAGGGGAGATGTGAGGAAGTACTTCTTCACAGAGAGGGTGCTGGATGCCTGGAACAGCCTCATGGTGGAGGTGGTGGGGGCCAAAACTGCAATGGGGTTCAAGAAAGCATGGGATTGGTATAAGGGAACCTTAGTGATAAGACAATGGTGGGGGAGCCGGAGATCAAGTAGGGTCTGCGGTGATACAGTAGGTAGGGAAAAATGGGCAGACTAGGTGGGCCAAACGCTCCTTATCTGCCATCAAATTTTATGTTTCTATGTATGTACAGAACAGCTTGCAGTACCCAGGGCTTGGCTTGAGTTTTGGCTTGAAGAGACAAGCCAGGCCTCTGACTCAGCTCTGGCTTGGCTCTTTGTGAAAAAATTCCTGGCTTGCCCACCTCTATTGCAGAGGAGCTGGAAGGTAAGGTCTGCCTCTTTGCAGATGACACCAAAATCTGCCATAGGGTGGACACTCGGGGGGGGGGGTGGAAAGGATCAGCACAGACCTGAGAAAACTTGAGGAGTGGTCAATGGTATTGCAGCTGGGCTTCAATGCCAAAAAGTGCAAAATAATGCAGTTGGGGCACAGAAACCCAGAGGGAGAGTACAAAATGGGTGGAGTGGCATTGATGATCACCAAGCAGGAAAGAGACCTGTGGGTAATCATATTGGATAACTTAAAGGGGGCCAGGCAGAGGGCCAATCCGGTGGCACATAGGGCTGAAGCGCTGGATGCCACACCTAGCACTATGCCAGTGACCCAGGTTCGGGAACAGACCTGGGCCACCAGGGGTCTGATGGGGGGGGGGGAGGATTCAGCATCCCAACAGATGCTCTCCTCCTCCAGGAGTGGGTTACCTGGTAGCTCAATGCACCTGTAGCTCCTCTGCCTGTGGAAGCACGGCACTAGGGGCACAAGACTCTCCAGAGTCAGAGAGGGAGGACGCTGTCAGGTGCTTGACGACAGCGTGCGTCAGCACTTCGTTCATTTGGATTTATGTCTTCTGTGTTCATGGGATAGGGAGAAAATGGGGGGAAAAATGTATACACCCCCGTCCATAATGAGCAAAATGAAACCAGGGGGATCCTGATGACAGGACCTGGCAGATGGAGTAGGAGGGGGTATGAGGCCCCCTTTGAAGCCAAGGAGCCGGGCAACTGAAAAAAATAAAAATAAAAAAGGGGCCAGGCAGTGTAACAAGACAATACGGAGGGCTAGTTGGATGCTGGGATGCATAAGGAGGGGGTATCACCAGCAGAAGGAGGGAGGTGGTGTTCCCTCTGTATAAATTGCTGGTAAGACCCCACTTAGAGTGCTGTGTCCAGTTCTGGAGATCACATCTCTGGAATGACAGTCAGAGAGGAGGCAGTCCAGTGGATTGCAACTAAAATGGTGCACTGTCTACATCAAAAGCTCCACAAGGAAAAACTAAAGGACCTCAATCTGTACACCCTGGAACAGAGATGGATATGATAGAGACCTTTAAATACCTCACAGAGTTAAATAAGTACAGGAGGGAAGTATTTTTCAGAAGAAAAGGTGCTCAAGAAACAAGGGACATGCTGTGAAGCTGGAGGGCGGGTAGAGTCAGGAGAGATGTGAGGAAGTACTTCTTCACAAAGAGAGTGGTGGATTCCTGGAACAGCTTTCCAGCAGAGGTGGCAGGGGCAAAAACAGTGGTGATGTTCAAGAATGCATGGGATAAGCACAAGGGAATCGTAGTGGAATGGAAAGGGGGGGAGGGAGAAAGAGCTGCAGATCGGGCATGGTCTGTGATAATAGTGTAGGTCGGAGAAAAGAGCAGATTGGATAGGCCATGCGGTCCCCATCTGCTGTCAAATTCTATGTTTCTGCAAAGAAAGGTGGATTTTCACCCAGAGGGCCTTACAACCAGGAGGTCTAAATTACAATATCTATATTGTTCCTTTTTAGTAAAATGGACTTGTGTGCATTTACTATGTGATCAGTTGCTGGTGTTTTTTTGCCACTCTATTCATACATCGGATTATAATCATTTCAACAATTTCTTTTCAACTTCTCAGGTGATGACTTCAGTATTTTATCTGTTTGCATTCCATCGCGCTTCTAAATGCACTAAGTTGTTGCTCTTCCCCAACCCTCCCCCCTTCCTGTTCCTCTGGTTGGCTGTTACGCTATATCACTTCAGAATAAAAAGGACTATTCTAGGACACTGTAAATGAATCACTCAACTGATATACTCAGGAAGGTCTCTCTCCTTGTCAATTCCCTATTATCTCATTTTTACATTGGCACGCTTGCACAGCCAACATCTTGGGACAGTGCAGCTTGGAGGCGCGGTCGCTGTTGGGCGAATGCAGGGCACGTATCAGTAGGTGCGTCTCGCATTCCCCAATCAGTCTGCATGTCGGCGACACACCATACATACACAATGTGGTGAGCACATCTAAGAAAAGGTCAGCTGCAATCCGAGCAAAGCTCATCAGACACAGCGGTCCTTTTCTTGCCGTGCTCGCTGCCATTATGTACATGGCAGCACACTGGCCGGCGGACTGCCGACTTCGGGGGTGCCCAATCCCCCTGTCGGCTGCCCCTGCCCCTTGTGAACATGCCGATGGGGAGCCCACTCCCCATCGGTATAAAGCATTCCCCCATTTGTGATATGCCGGGGGTGTCCAATCCCTTCGCTCTTACCCCACCCCCTTTCCTTGTGTGCTAACGGGGAGCAGACTCTCCGTCAGCAGAAATAACTCCCCCAATTGTTTCATGCCAAGGGGGTGCCCAATTCCCTCGGCTCTGTGCCCCTCTTTGTGTGCCGATCGGGGTGCAACTCCACCGGCATAAATTCCACCCCTGTGTTGTTCTGCCGACGAGGGTGCCCAATCCCCAGTCGGCTACAGACACCTCAAAAGCTAGGTGGCAAGCTGGGAACCCACCCCTAGCGTACAAATTCCTGGAAAAAAAAAAAAAACTGTCCCGCAATGTTTTTTGGTTTTCTTTTGAACCTGTAAAAGGAAAACGGTCCCTCGTAATCTCTGTGCCCCCACTCCCCACCTGCACCCACCCACTCGCACCCTGCTCCCACACCCTCACCCCATACTTACCTCCGAGTCCGCACGACGCATCTTCGTGGACCGGAACATGTCTGCACTTTTCAAAGCTGATCACGCAACTGAGGAAATGCCGTAAGCTGTATAATGTAATAAATAGGGTTTTTTTCAACTTTAGTACATATCTCAGGCATTTTTGTGAATTTTGGCCCCAAATTTTCAACATGGGGTTTTTGGGACCCCTTCTCGTGAATTCTTGCACTGTCGTGGTGTTATTCGGTCCCGAAAGGTGATTTCGCAGTTACATGCGGAATCACCTTTCAGAAATCGTAATGAAATGACAGTGCCACTGTTCATGAGGGGGCTCTCAAAACCCTAAGTTGCATATTTGGTGGGAAAAATCCAAAACATGACTGTTTTGAATAGCCGCAGGTAGCAACCGCGCAACTCACGCCAAGTTAGCGACCAAGATTCATTTTCATGCCACATTTTCAACATTGGCATTTTATCACACCTTCTTGTGAACTGTACAGCTGTCATTTTTCACATCCTGGCCGAAATGTGTTTTCGCACTTCCGGTGCAGAACAGTGCGGTCGCTGCGCGAAATTAGTGTTCGGGACACATTACAAAAATGACAGTGATACTGTTCATGAGCAGAGGTCCTAAAATGCCTGTGTTGAAAATCTGGTGACAATACTCCATAACATGACTGTGTTACGAGCGTGTGTTGCGCAGTTTGCATGCACGCTCGTACGTTCGCAAACTTCTAATATTTTCACTCAAGATTTTCAATAGTGCCATTGTTCTGCACCTCCTAATGAACAGTACAGCTGTCATTTTTCACATCCTGACCAAAATCTGTTTTCGCAGTTCAGCACAGTATAGCATGGTCGCTGTGGAAAGTCAGTGTTCGAGACACATGATGAAAATGACAGTGACACTGTTCATTTGCAGATGCCCTAAAATGCCTATGTTGAAAATTTGGGAACGAAAGTCAATAAAATGAGTGTTTTATGAGCGTGCGTTGCACAGTTTCCACGCACACTAATGACTTTGTGAATTTGTAATAGTTTCACTCCAGCTGTTCATCATTGGCATTTTTCCATACCTCCTTATGAACACTACAGCTGCCTGAAATTTGTTTTCACACGTCCGGCACAGAATTGCACGGCCGCTCTGCGAAATCAGTTTTTGGGACAGTTTGAGGAAATAATGGTGACACTATTCATGAGCAGAGCTCCTAAAATGCCTATGTTGAAAATTTGGTGCAAAACTCCATACAATGACTATGTTGCAAGTCTGCATTGCGCAGTTCCACACGCTTATAACCCGTCAATCTGCAATATTTTCATGCCCATTTCATCACTGGCATTTGTGCACGTCTCCTTATCAACAGTCCAGCTGCCATTTCTCATAGCCTGCCCAAAACGTGTTTCCGCAGCTGTGTCGCACAATGGCGTGCTCGCTCTGCAAAATCACCTTTTGAGACACATTCACAAAATCACAGCACTATGCGTCTCTAGCTCCGCCACTCCCACTGCCAATGCCAGCACTTTAGGCATTGACAAATGCTTGTTTAGTCACTGGTTGTTAAGGGCCTTTTCCTGTTTTCACTGTACTTCTGCAGACATCCTTATTTTTGTATTTTAGTCTTATTGCTCTCTTAATACTTTATTGCACTATCTGAGTTTTTGGATGGGTTTTCTTATTTTTCCACCTTTTTCAACATTTTTGTTTTTCATCACTTGGGGTCTCTTTTTACTGGTAAATTTCTTTATTTACTGGTACATAATCAGTCTGTCTGCCTGTTAATATATCAAGACATTCTGCCATGTATATTTATAAACATCTGGCAATATTTGGTAGCATTTATTTAAGTTGATCCATGTTAACCAAGTTTTGTTTTATTTATTGAAATGTTTCACTAGGAAGGCACACTGAGCGATAAGTCACTCGTCTCCCGGTGAGACCGGGGGGGGGGGGTGTGGAGGGGTACAATAGGAGTGACACATTAAATATTCAAGTTACAAGATTAACATTAACATACAGTTGTAAGGCAGGTGTAACAAACAGTATTAAAACAGTGTTGCGCATATGTAGAAAGAGTGGACAATAATAAGTGCCGGGTTAATAAGTAAACAAGTGCTTACATGAAAGAAAAGGGAAAAGAGAGTGAGGGATGGTGGGGGAAAGGGAGTAAATGAGGGATACAAGCCCCTGGGGGAACGAGAGGGACCCATGGAGAGCATCTGGGGTCCCATACATTCTGTGGGAGATCAAGGGAGGCTAGTAAGGGAAAGCAATTTGAGGGGAAGCAGAGGAGAGCTAGAAATTTGGGGGTGGACGCGAAAAATGAAGGTGACGGTAGAGGGGTAGGGTTTATCCAGGGCTTAGAGGATCGAATTAGGGAAAGACATGGCAGGAGCAGCTAGAAGCAAGGTAATTATTGAGGGCAGAACTGATGGAGAAAGCAGAGGATGAGTGCCGGATTTGACGGGGGAGTGAATTCCAAATTTTTGGGAGGCAGTGAGAGTAAGCAGATTGGCCGATTAGGGTGGATCTGCGGGGGGGGGGGGGGAGAGTGTTATAAAGGAGGAGGAGGTGGTGTAGGAAGGGAGCTCACCCAACCAGTGCTTGGAGGTGAATTTAGCACAGTGGGAGACTCACCCATTTGTAAGAGAGGGGAAGGATAAGGCACGATACAGATTGCAGTGGTGGGTGCAATGGGGAGCATCCAGGGCAAAGCGCCAGAAGGAATTGAAGAGGGTGTCCGGTCTGGCCAGGGAGGACTTAGGGGCAGCACCACAGACTACGTCACAGTAGTCAAAAATGGGTAGTATCATCTTTTGAACAAGTTCACGCCTAGACATAGGAGGGATGCAACTACAGTTCCTGAACAGGGCACCAAGCTTGGGGCACAGTTTTTTCTGGATGGCGTCAATATGTCCAGAGAAGTTTAGGTGTTGGTCCAACCAAATACCTAAGTACCTGAAGGGGGATGTGTCCTCAAGTAAAGTCCCATCAAGGGTGTGCAAAGTGGGTAGGAAGGGAAGCCTAAAGAGTCTCTGCCTTGTGGAGACAGTCTTCTTGGTGTTGGGGAAAAGTTGATGGTTAGCAAACCAGAGCTGCACCTTGTCGAAGTCTTGCTGTGAGCTGGTTGTAACCTCAGCAGGACAGGAGCCAGATCCATACAGGACTGTATCATCAGCATACATATGTATAGCGGAGGAGGGGGAGCAAACAGAGGGAAGGTTGTTTAAGAAGATGGAGAATAGGAGGGGCCCTAATACAGAGCCCTGGGGGACACCAGTGCTAATTAGGAGGGGAGGTAAAGTGGCATCCAAGATCTTAACTGACTGGGTTCTGCCAATAAGGTAGCCCTTGAACCAGTTTGTGGTGGAGGGAGATAGGCCAGCTGCTGGGAGTGAGTCAAGGAGAAGGGAGTGAGAGATGGTGTTGAAGGCTTTGGCCAGGTCGACAAAAATGGCAGAGGTAATTTGGCCATTGTCCATTCCGGTTAGGATGGAGTCTGTGAGCCATAGGAGAGAGGTGGTGGTTGAGCGTTTTTTCCTGAAACCAGACTAAAAAGGAGTAAAAAAGGAGGTGTCAGATAGAAAAGAGGCAAGTTGGGAAGAGGACAATGTGTTCTTGAAGCTTGGCAAGGGTAGGGAGGAGAGAAATGGGGCAACAGTTACCAGGTGATGAGAGGTCACCCCCTTTGGGAAGAAGGAGGACCACTGCATGTTTCCATACAGAGGGGACCGAGGCAGTAGAAGAAGAGATTTAGGATTAAAGAGAGGGGGTAGGCAATGGCCGAAGCAGAGAGGGAGAGGAGTTTTGGGTTGAGGCCATCAGGGGAGGTACCTTTAGAGGGACTGATGGTGAGGAGGGCACTTAGGGCATCATTTGGGGTTACAGTAGCGAAAGAGAAGGGGAGGTGGGAGGGTGGTGGAGGGGGCACACCAGTAGAGGGTGGGGAGGGTGATGGGTATGAGGGGAGAGATTTCAGTAGCTCAATGGCACAGGAGGTATGGTAGGAGTTAAATTCCGCAGCTACGGCTGGTGGGTCAGACATTAGTGAGCTATTTACTTTAAGTACTGGGGGGCAAGATGAGGGGGTAAATAGGGCGTGGACCACCTTCCAGAACTTTGAAGGGGAATTTATGTTGGTGATGAAGGCAGATTTAAAGTATACAGACTTGGCTAACCTTGCAGCCCTGGTGCAAGCGTTTCTGAGCATGCAGTAGTTCGTGAGGTCACTAGGATGCTGGGTATGCTTTGTTGTTTGTATGGATTTAAGAATAAAAAGCCAATATTGAAATTTGTACTTGTATTTATTTATTTTACCAAGAAAAACCTCCACTGAGCAAAGCTCATTTACAAGGAGGTCCTGGGTAGGGCATAGTACAAAACAGTAAACAATTTGATAACATAGGAATAACAAAAAAACAGTTAGCAGTTTGATAAACACAGGAATAACAGCAAGTTAGTACAGTTCAAATAGCATACAAGAAACAAAAAGGCAATGTATATATTTGTAAGGTATTGTGGTACTGAGCAATAGAAACAAAGAAGATGATGGCAGAAGGGGGACCTGTGGTCCATTGAGTCTGCCCAAACAAGGCATCCTGGGACCTATTGTACACCGGTGTTCTGTCCTCCTAGACAACTACCCTAGCCCTTGCCAGTGCCATGTGTTTGTTCCCAATCCATGTCCCACCCATGCTTAAAGCTTGATATGGACTTTGCAGCCACCAGCTCAGGAGGTAATCTATTACAAGGTTCCACCACCCCCTCTGAGAAGTAATACTTTCTGATGTCCCTCTTGAACACTCCACCCTTCTATTTCCACTCGTGCCCTCTTGTAGTAGAATTGACATTCCTGGTAAAAAGCTGCGCTTCTGGCACCTTGTTCATGCCTTTAAGGAACTTGAATGTCTCAGTCATATCCCCGCCCCCTTCCTGCTAGTCTCTAGTGAGTACAATTTCAGAGTCCCAAGCCTCTCTTCATAGGTGATTTCCTAAAGGCCATGTAACCATTTTTGTTGCCCTCCTCTGGACCACTTCCAATCTATCAATGTCCTTTCTTAGGCGAGGCCTCCAGAACTGTACACAGTACTCCAGATGAGGCCTCACTAATGACCGGTAAAGTGGTAGTATCACCTCCCTGTCCCTACTGTTTATCCCCGTGCCAGTGTATCCAAACACCCTGCTAGCCCTGCTGTAAGCCTTATTGCACCGACTTTGCTGCTTGAGGTCATCCCTAATGATGACTCCCAGATCACATTCCTCAGCAGAGGAGCTCATCTGGACTCCATTTAGCCATTTAGCCTGGGGGTTGGCCCTATCCTGGTGCATCACCTTACACTTCTTAGCACTGAAGTTTAATGCCATATTTGTAACCACCTTGTCGACTTCTTAAGGTCCTCCTGCAGTTGTTGGACTCCCTCTGTACTATCCACTCTTCCGCTAGGTTTCGTGTCGTATGCAAATGGCGATGTTGCCATTTATGCTGTCACCGACGTCACTAATGAATACACTGAAGAGGACTGGCCCCAGGACTGATCCCTGAAGCACTCTAGTGACCTGCCTCTTTGTCAGATTTCACCCCATTTACTACCACCCTTTGTTTTCTGTCCCTCAGCCAACTCCATACCCACTTTACTATCTGTTCTGCTACCCCACGGTCTTCAAGCTTTTTTAAGAGTCGTCTATACGGGACTGTGTAAAATGCCTTACTTAAGTCAAAGTAAAGCAAGTCCACCACATCGCAATAAGAAATAGCTTATCATAACATACAATGGTAGACAGTGAATAGTTTTATATATGTATTATCATAGAAAAAGATAACAATGTGACAAGCTTACATTTACATTTTTACATAGATAATTGCAGTACAATAATGAAACAGTACATCAGAAATTGCCATGTAGTGTAGGTTACAGGTACAATGCTACTACCAGGTTCATTTGTCTAGACAGTGTCGATCAAGCAGTGACTGGAAGAACCGAGTGTTGACAAGTGAAGTCAATTTGAGAGTTTCCTGGAGGGCATTCCAAGCCGTGGGAGCAGCCCAGCTGAAGGCCATCTTTCCAAATTTTGAAAAATGCCTGGGGACATCAAGCAGGAGGACAATGTGATTTCTAAGGTTGTATAGCCCTAGTGATCTGCAGAGGAGTGTGGAAATATACTGAGGAAGGGAGTTTTTCCGTGCTTTAAAGGACCAGGAGATTAAGTGCCTAAGCCTTCAGGTATCAAGAGAGGGCCATCCATCCTACTTCCTTGTAAAAGAGAAAATGGTGAGTGTTGAAAGTTTTTTTATTTTATTTAGTTTTTGTTCACCGGGTAAGTGCACTAGACAAATCCTGCCTATTTTCAGGCACAACCTGGGGGACAGGGATACAGATGAATGCCAACTGACCTTGAACCAGATTAAGCTGTTGGTGGTATTTTTTAGTGAATGAGAGAAATCTGGCCAGGACACCGGAGAAATTCCCCTACTGTTTGGCCAGTAGGGGGACAGGTTGCTAGTCTGCAGAATGGCCACTTCACCTGGAGCACTGGAGGGTGCGGTCATGTTTCAGACAGGAGAGCAGGCCTCATCTCCTGATCTGTGTTTGGTAGAGGCTGAAGATGAAAGTTTCAAAGCGAATTTTCAGGATTCTGAGGAAGACATCACGGATGTCTATGTTTCAACGGAGGATCTGCGTATGCCACCCGTTTTATCTACGGATTTATCTCTGGAAGTGGATTTAGACATTCAGCAGCAAGAACTCTTAAAACTCGTTCGCTCTGAAGAGGATCGTCATTTGATGGAAAAAAAACGTTTGGTGCAACAACTTGCTTCACTGCAGGCTGGCCTGCCGGCTGTCAACCCAGCTCCCACGGCTGTCAAACCCCTACAAAACTCAGCTGTCAAAGAAACTGGCCCGGAGGAATTGGGTGAGTCATTACTTTCCAATGTAAATCTATTGTGTTTTTTAAGGCTGGCAGTGAAAATACTATGTCTAGTATGTGCCTAGAGCCTAAGAACAATGTGTCGACTCCTCCTAAAGAGGTAACAAATAAATCGGAAGTCGAGTCTCACCCGCTGGAAGTTTTACAGCTCTCAGTTTGTGCAGAACTGCAGTCTTCACTGGTCCAGCTGCCCGAGGTTAAACTAAGCGCTCCCTTAGTTACGGCTCGCACAGCCGAAGTAGCGATTGCTAACCTGACAGTAGCAACCGTGGAAAACCTTTCTGTGAATCCTAGTGTGTGTTTGAGCAATACTGTTCACCCCCAGCTTGGAATTAATTTAAAAAACACCTCAGGGGTGATTCTGTCTAAAACGGCAGGATTTGTGTTTAAAAAGCCTTTGGTGGTGGCTCAAGGGGAGAATATTCAGTACCAGACCCAGCCTACCTTTCAGGAAGGTGCCACAGATTTCTTCTTTCCATTAAAATCCCTGCTGAAAACGGAACAACAGGCAGCTTCCATACAGCAAAATGTCTATTTGGATAGACAAAAGGGTGATATTGAGCAAACCCAGGCTGACAATTCCTGTGGAAAAAAAATCACTGTTGACACGGAGTCTGGGCTTACTTTATCTACAGTTCAACATGACAATGATTGGTCACCACAAAAAGCACTTGCAGGGGCTGGCTGGGCTAGAACAAAAGCAGGAACTTGGACTCCAGACCCTTCATGGGACACTTCCTTTTCACAGTCCACATCAGAATGGAAGCCTGGGGTTTCCTCCAGATAGATAACTGTTCCTCCTGTCTGTTCCATCCCTCAAGACTCAGACGTCTCTCATCAGTCTTCAGCTGCTATAAGCCCTCCAGATCTTGATTCTTTTCCACCTTTACCATCCGGTCCTAAGATAGACAAGGGTCTCCCCACCCCAGTATCGGCTCCTGTCCAGGACCCTATGCCCCTGTTATCTGAATTATTTTCCAACTCAAAACAAGTGGCTGCTCCTTGGAGTAATGCTGTCAGGATACGTTATAAGGAGGGGCTGGTGGACAGACCAGATAGATATCATGTGGGGAAAATTTCATTAAAAGACTCTCCACATTTTTCTCCTAAGGAAGTCTATACCTTTATTAATATCTCCGGGGAAGATAATTACGATGTCAGTTTTAGAACCTCTTATGCGTTAGAATTGTTTTGGGAGAGGTATGGGCAAGTAAAGACATCTCCAACATGGACCCCCTTTGTAGTTGTTCCACTAACGAAACCCCTGATTAAATATGTTACCATTATGTTTCGTAACGAAGGGGTCCACATTGAAGATATCTCATATTGGTTATCTCAAAAGTGTGAGGTTCTTGGGGCACCTGAGGCTATCCTTGATAGCGAGCTTTTATGGACAGGTGGATGGAAGTATAAGGTCAAATTAAGGTAGGGGGAGGCAGGCATAGAGCATATACCTAATTCTTTCCTTTTAGGGAGGGATCGGGGGGGTGCTTTTATGCAGGACAGCCTCGGGCCTGCCATAGATGTGGATCCCGCACACATCTCTCAAGCACCTGTGATAAATCCCGCTGTAACAATTGCGATGAAATTGGTCACAGCACAATACAATGTGCAAACTATACTCGCTGTGACCTGTGTGAAGAATATGGTCACAATTTTGGGGAATGCCCTTGGGCAGCATGCAATAAGGCTAGTTGTATCAGCCCTGATGTCCTTATTCAGCAAGCACAAGACCTGGCTGAGCCGGCTCTGTCCACCTGTAAGGACCTACGGGGAGTGCCTCAACATCTTTCTGCTCCTCCTTCTCCATCCCGTCCCCACTCCCCCATCTCACCCCACTCCTCTGACACCTGTTACTTCTCCACTCCCTTCTTCCAGTTCTGCTCCATCTGTAGAGTCTAAAACTCTTGTTTGTACAACTGTCATTTCAGACTTACAGGAAGAGGTTCCCCAGAACCCTGTTCCGGGATTTCTGGAATCTGACATACTGACCCATGGCTGTTATACAAACGTGTCCTCTTCCCAGAAGGAGGTCGATAATCTGCCCTTCCCCAATCCCTTACCTTGCAGAAGATCTTCTAGATTTTCTAAATCACCCTTCTCAGACCCTCCCAACCCGATAGAATCTAAAAATTCTTATGCCGCTTTGTTCACCCCTTGAGGCGATTCCGAAATGGAGATGGGGGATTCAGACTCCCAGAAATCTACAACAGATCAGGGGCTGCAAAAAATTACAGAGGGTGATTATAAGGGGAAAAAGAAGAAAAAAAAAGGAAGAAAACTTAGTACTAAGTTCGTCTGGGAAAACTTGGAATGGCTGGAGGTTTGGTGGGCTCATTAAATGTGCACAGTTTGTTGAATTATGAAAAAAGGAATATGGTTTTTCAATTTTTACATGACAAATCTATTGATGTATGTTCAATACAGGAAACCTGGATTTTTACAGAAGGAAAGGTACGCCTTTTTCAGCAAGAATGGGTCTGGGATCCATCTTATTGGTCCTTCGGCCATGACTCTGCTGATGGGGTGGGGTTTCTTTTTCATTCTTTTAATTTTACATTACGTAAATTATATGACCTGATACCCGGAACGGTTTTGGTTCTCGATGGTCTCTGGAACTACATGGACTGTTGGTTTATTTCAGTCTATGCCTCCCAGATTAAAGCTGAAAAGGTGTCCCTTATGAACGCAATTCAGCCTTTTTTGGTCACACATTGTAAAATCCTTCTTTGTGGAGATTTTAATTGTACTATACCCATTGGGGATAAGCGGAAAAAAGGTGACAATAAAAAAATATATTGTGATTCCAACGCCCTGTCCCATATGGTTTCCACAGCTGGGCTATATAATTGCCATCAACTATATATTAATGGTCTTAAGTTTACATATAAGCTTAACACTTATGTCTCTACTATTGATTATATTTTCATCTCCACAAATGTTCCCAAGGGTTCATTATCCATTGTTCCTGTCACCTTCTCAGATCATTTACTGTTACTTTTTTCAGTGCATCATTTTGTTCCCAGGACCACTTTGCATGGAAGATGGAAGCTTAATGTCTCTGTTTTACAGGACAAATGGGTGATTCAGGAAGTTACGGCCTTACTACAGGCTAGATTATCTGTTGAATTTCTATATGATGATAAAGGTGAATGGTGGATGGACACTAAAAAGGACATTAAGAACTGGTTTGCCAAATTTGGAAAAAAGGGAAATACAGATTTTTTACATTTTTTCTCTCTCAGGCAGCAGTTATATAAGTTAATCTCTCTGGCAAATCTTTCTAAGCATGATTATACTCCTCAGATTACTAATATAGAAAATGCTATGAAGGTGTTTGACATTGCAAGAGCAAAATCAATTCAGTCAATGTTATGTCATAATACAAAAACCTCCCCCATAGGTGACCCCTACGAGGCCTGTAAATCTGTTAAACTACAATCTCAATGGAAACTTTGAATACCCCAGATGGCAGGTCAGTTTCCTCTTTATCAGATTTAGAAACTGAGATTCAGAGGCATTACGGCTCTTTCCGTCCAAAAGTGCATATTCCACCTACCCAGATAACTCAGTTCTTGAAAGCAGTACATATTCCAGATTTGCAGAAGAAATTGGAAAATTACAAACCCCTATTACTAAAGATGAATTCTCACAGGCCATTAAAGCCTTAAGGCCTCATCCAGCTCCAGGGTTGGATGGTATTAAGGCCTTTCTTCCTCATTTAATTGAATGTTTATTTATAACTTACACTTATTGGGTTTCAAATAATATTATACACCCATCCTTTTCTGAGGGATTACTGTATTACCTGTTCAAAAAAGGGGACCGTTCACAAATTCAAAATTGGAGACCTACAGTTCTCATGAACACTGATTATAAGGTGATGGCACATATCCTGAATGCTTGTTTGAAAGCTTATGCTACTTTTGTGATTTCTCCAGTCCAGTATTGTGGACCATCTAACAGGAATATTCAGCAGGCCTTACGTACCATACGGGATGTAATATATCACTGTAATATTTCAGGGTTTCTTGGTTGTGTAGTGGCAGTAGACCAAGAAAAAGCTTTTGATCGGGTTCTTCATGATTATTTATTTTCTGTATTATATACCTATAGAATTCCTATGGTTTTTATATACCAATTAAGGTTATTATACTCCTTTTTTCAGTTAGACCTATGATAAAAGGTACGGTAGGGCATAGTTTTCCAGTACATTGTGGGGTCTGACAAGGCTGCCCTTTAAGACCATTGTTATATATTTTTTCTCCTCGATCCTTTACTTCATATAGTTTTATCATCCCCGAAGTGGACAGGCCTCACAGGGCTTAAGATCCCACAATCTCTATATATCCAAGCTTAAGCGGATGACATCTGTGCTTTTTTTTCTACCCCCATACAAATCCGGCCTTTTTTAGATATAATTGAAGAGTATCAATTAATTTTTAATGCCAAATTAAATTTGGATAAGAGCAGAGGTCTTTTTATAGGACCTGTAGTTCAGCCGGACTCCATCTGGTATGGACTCTCAGTTTCCTCTGCCCCTTTGGATATTTTGGGAATTACTTTTGGGCCACAAAATCTGCCAGATAGAAATTGGGATTTAGGTTTAAAACAAAGCAGAACAAAAAGTAAATAGATGGAGGCAGTGGAAGATTTCCAAACTTAAACGTATAGCGATTTTGAAAAAAATGTATCTTGCCCCTTTTACAGTTTATAGCATCATTATATCCGCTACCCACTAAATTGGAGACCCGACTTTGCAGTTTGTGTTTTCAAATGTTATGGGGTTCAAAACTGAACCCCATTAAAAGGCAATACACTTATTTGGACTTGAGTAAAGGAGGTCTTAACATGACAGAGCCTGTTGTTTTTTTCCACGCTTTATTTTTTAAACACTCTTTCTGTACTTTATTGCACACCACTAGTATATTCCCAGAGGCTTGGATGAGGAAAGCCTTAGCTGTTTATCTTAAAGCATGGGCACAGTTAGCACCTAAACCTCATCCTCGTTTACAGATTCCCCCCTTATTTTTTACCTGCTACTCTGAAATTATTTAAATGGCATATTACGAAGCATAGTCTAATAGCATTTTCTACAAAAAATTTATATAAAGAAATTATGTTTAACAATTACCCTCCTTGTTTTAAAAATTGCCCCGCAGTTGATAATCATTATAATTTTACACCAGCTAACACTCTCAAGGATACCACAGAAAATGTGGGAAAACCTTTGGTTGACAGTTTATGGCAGATTATATATTTGAGGGGAAGCGCTAAACATAAAAGTATAACTGAACAAAATTGTCCCTACATGGAGTGCATAGCACAGACAGAAACAATGGAACATTTTCTTTTACAGTGTTCTTCTACTAGGGCCTTATGGGATTATTTGGCATATAAATGGCATTTACCCTGGCTTCGTTTTTTAACTTATGACATACTTGTAGTAGGTAAATATGGGGCAGGTTTATCTCAATTTCACCCTGATACTTTAAATATTTTTTTTTGTTGCCTTAGATTTTATCTTTGGCAGGGACGATGTTAATGGGTGTTACATCAGAATAGGACGTCATATGATTGCATGAGTATCTTAATTAGCAATGAGCTTTGGAACATTTATAAAATCAGATTGTCTAATTTTCTCGGCACTTCAGGTTTTGATGTGGTGGAAGGGTCTCACCTTTTTTATCAAATATAAATAGAGTGGTGTTTTAGGGTTGGTATGGGTTTATGTTTAGGGTTTGATATACTTTTTTTTGGGGGGGGGGTTTATAAGTTATCCAATTGTTTGATCACAGTTTCTGGATTTGATTTGTAAAATTCTGTTTTATTTTTTTCTGTATGTGTTTTCTATGTGTTTCAAATAAAAATTTTCCCCACTCTTTATGATAAGTGCCATGGGATCTTTAACATCCACCTGAACTACCACCAATCCAGGCAGATGGGACCTCGGTTTAACGTCTCATCCGAAAGACGGCACCTCAGAAATGCAGCACCCCTCTCATGCTGCACTACAGTGTCAGTACTGGGATATTAACCCAAGTGCCAGATGTGGGAACTGAACCCACAGCCATCTGATCTCCCGGCCTCAGAGGTGAGTGTGCTGCCTACTGAGTCACTGACACTGCTAAGTTAGGTCGGTAATAAAGCATAGTGCTCCATGGTACAGCACATCTAGACTGGCCAAATTAGAGGCAGTGGCAATTCTGTATATAATGTCTCTGTAGTCTAATAAGGGGAGAAATGTGGCTTGGACAAGTATTTTCTTAGCTTCACGTTTAAAACAAAATTTGTTTTGGAAATAAAACCCAAGCCTCTGTCGAAGCTTTTTAGAGGTTTTCAACATGTATTGTGAATGACAGTCTGTTATCCAGCCACATGCCCAAATATTTTCAGTCTAGCAATTCCAGTGTTCGTTAGAAAGGAGTAGTGATGCCTAGAGTGGGGGTGGGGGGGAGACAGACGGGTTTGTGGGAGAGGACCATATACTTAGTTTCTGCTGCATTTAAAACAGGAGCTTCGATGTGTGTAGGTTGACGTGAAGTTAACCGAATGCCTCCTGTAGGAAATGCACAGCAAACTCTGGAGTTGTGCCTGCAGTGTAGAGAACGGTGCCATCTGCATAAAAGTGCAGACTGGCATTAGCAATATTGCTACCTGGGTTATTAATATACACCATAAATAAAAAGGGTCCCAGTATGGAAACTTGTGGCTCTCCTTTACCAATATGTACACAGGTGGAAAACAGACCCTCAACCTTCAACTGCTGTCATCTTTCGGTGAGGTAGCATCTGAACCATGTGATGGCAGCTGGATCTAGACCAGCATCTGTTAGTTTATTCTGTAGGATGATATGGTCCATTGTGTCAAAAGCCTTGCTATGGTCTAAAAATATTGCTGTGTTGGTGAGCTTGTGATCGAGGGCTGTAGACAAATCATTTGTAACCTTCACTAATGCAGTGATTGTGTTATGTTTAGCCCAGATGCCTGATTGCATAGGCGTAATTATGTTGTACATCTCAAAGTATTCTTTTAGCTGGTCTTGTATCAGCGTCTTAAGCAATTTAGCCAGCACTGGTAAGATTGAGATGGGCCGGTAGTTGTGTACTTAAGTTGTAACCCCAGACTTGAAGAGCAGGATTATATGGGCAGTTTTCCATAAAGAAGGGACTTCACAGCTTGTGATGAAAAGATTGAAAAGGTGAGTTATAGGTGCTTTCAGTATGGGGTGACCCAATTTTAAAAAGAGGTTCAAAATGAGTAGGAGAAGAACCTGGGAGTGATGATCACTAGTGACCTGAACCACTCCACGCAGCGCAAGAAAGCAGCAGCAAGGGCAAACAAGATACTGGGATGCATAGCTGGGGGGGTGGAAATCAGTAATAGGAGAGAGGAGGCTGTAATGCCCTTGTACAGCTCACTGGTGAGGCCACATCTAGAGTATGGAGTCAGTACTGGTGCCCACACCTCAAAAAAGGACATTAACCTGCTAGAGAAGGTCCAGAGGAGGGCTACAAAGAAGATAGCTGGTCAGCAGGGTAAGGCATGCGAGGAGAGGTTGAGGGCACTGAACATGTGCTCCCTGGAGGACAGGAGAGAGAAAAAGAGAGGACAGGATTGGGACCTTCAGGTACTTGAAAGGGATAAAAAAGGGTGGATAACTAGGGTCTCTTTAGGCTGAGTGGCAACCATAACACGAGGGGGCATAGTTTTAAGCTGGAGGGGGGAGGTTTATGAGGGAGGTCAGGAAGCACTTCTTCACAGAGATGGTGCTGGACACAGGCAATGCACTGCTGGAAGAGGTGGTCTAATTGAAGACGGTGGGCAGCTTCAAGAGAGGTTGGGATAGGCAAAGGGGGAAGGTAGGGATCATGGGTAGGGAGGATGGGAGGAGTGGGGGGGGCCAGGACAGTAGCTCAATCTGTGGACCCTGTAATATGAGCAGACTAGATTGACCAAATGGCCTTCTTCTGCTGGCTCCTTCATATGTTCACATGTAATACTGTCAGTCCCAGCATTCTTTTTAGGATCAAGGGTCAGGAGGAGCTGCTCCACCGGTTTAAAATTGATCTGCTGAAAATTGAAAAGGTTTGAAATGTTGGGGGTGGGGGGGGGGAGGAGATAAGGTGATTTTGGAGTAGGTTGAGGGATTTTGGCTATGGTCGAATTATCGAAAGCATTGCCTGCTGAAGCAAAATGTAGATTCAGTTCCTCTAGGATTAACTGTTTTTGTGAGCAGTTGATTGCCCACTTGCAATTGGCTGGGTAATGATGGAGGAACTGACCTCCCTTCTATATTCTTGATAGCATTCCAAAAAAATAAATAATAAAAGGATTGTGCCTGTTTTTGTTCAGTAAAGACATATAAGAAGTTGAATTAGTTGTACGGATTAAGTTTGTACACGGGTTTCTTTTTTTTCTGAAATTTATTCGGTCCTGTTTTGCTTTAGAAGATCTGGCTTTGGCCCACAGTAGATCCCTGTCCCTTTGTGCTTGTGCCTGGCTATACTACTGCACTTCGACTGTCGCCCAAATAAAAGTGTTACTCTGCATTTAGTTGTTTTTTTTTTTTACTACTGTCCCTGCATGTGTCTTATGTGTTCTGCACAGTTTTCCCTGAGTTTTCCAATGATGCCCGCTCCTCGTTTCGTGTACACTTAGCTTTGTGTGTTTAGTAAAGGTCTCGTGCCAAATCTTAAACAGTAGATCACCCAGTCTTCTGCCAACGAACTGCCTCAAATAGATTCCACTCCAGATGTGCATGGCTGTGAGATGTTGGTATATAAGGACTGGCTGCATTTCCCGTACAGCATATAGCCTGTGCACTACCAGTATGTCACACATGGCTTTACAAAGTGCTTGGAGATACTCTGGATGTAATTCATGACAAAGTAATACTGGGAATCCATTATGTCCAGCTGCTACTTTTATTTCAGTTGGAAAAAGAACACAGTGGCAGAGAGCTAATCCAATAAACAATATAAAACTAACTAAATTGACTGCAAGAAAGGTCAGAGTCACCTTTTAAAAGTTAAATCCTCATACTGCTTTGGTGCATGTCATAATCTGAAACCTGAATGTCAGCACACAGTGCCAGCTTGAAGGGCCTGGGAGACCCTGTAAAACAAACTCTACACCCAAACACCAAAAAAAAAAAAAGACAACACCAGGTCAGAAAGAGTATGCAGAAAATGGTAACAAATAGCCAACCCCTTTGACAACAGGTAATGGGGCGCAATGCTCAGTCACATGGGATTGTTGCTAAATCTATACAAGCTGCAACAGTCCCTTATGTACTTCCCCTTCAAGCGATGCATGGAGGGGTTGGGGGCCTTTCTGCTCCACAGCACATAAATGATCACTTGCACACAGAAGGGAATGCAGTGCCATTCACATTGTCAACTGCCGCTGGCATACTAGTTGCAGTAATTCTGCGAACCCCCCTTACTATTGCCAAGTTTTACTTGCAGTTGGGGGGGGGGCGCTCACAGCAAACAGGCAACTTGGGCTAGGGATGCAAGATCCACTACACTACTAAGGAATTGTATTACTTTTACAACTTACTGGCATAAACCGCTGCACTACTGAGGAGAACACCAGGGGATCATGAGACAATGTCTGGTGAACAGTCAGAAGGACCACACTAGCACAACTATCTGGTGGAATATGTAGCGTACAACAGACGATCACCATCCCAAACAAAGATGTGTGTGGGGTAATGCATCGATAATGCATCACAAACCTGAGCAGGCTCACAGGAGGGCTGCTGGGATGGAAGAAAAAGTGAGGCATTAGGCAAGCTGAAGACGTTTTGTCACTGTATACTTCTGACTTTGACCTGGCTAACTTGACACAATTTCTTACTTACTGTGAGGTTCTTATTTTGCCCAATTTTACAGCTGGAAGGACTGAAATACAGGGAGATGATGATGGGGGTGCGCTGTAGTCACACAGTAAATGAGTAGGTATAGTGGGGCTTGAGTCTGAGGCTCTGATTCCCAAGCCTGTGCTCTAACCTCTAGAACAGTGGCTCTTCACTGCTGAATTCTTCCCCTAGTACTGGAGTTTTCAGCTGTGCACCACTGTAGTTGAGTGAGAGGAAGTGCAGTCTAGTGCCTCTGCCACAACTCCAGTGGCACACCAGTAAAAACTCTGACACAAAGAGAGGAATCCAACAGTGAAGACCTACTACCATACCAAATGGCCATACTAATGCACACATGCAGATGGGCCATCAGTCTTTATTTTCTTTTTATAGAGAGCCAACTATGTTAGCGCTGCAGGCACAAACCAAATTATATTTCAGTAACACAAATTATGATTTTTTTTCTCATGTGTGATGACACACATCACTGCACTTATGCTAAGTTAGACTGTGTATTATATAGTTTGCAAAACTCTTTGTGGGGGCAGCCCTTTTACCCCCACTATCATTGGATTACTCCATGTGCATACATGTTTTTAACGGTTAGCTAATCCACGGACTGTAATATGATTTAAATTCCTCAGAAAAAGCGACTTCCCAGTCTCTGTAGATTGTTACCAGACATACTGTACAGTAGTTAAATGTTCTTTCATGATGCTTTAATTTTTAATGAATCCATTTCAAAATGCACAATTCCTTCTGCAGAAAATCCAACTTTCTGTAAAGGCACTGTTCTGTGGCTACTGAATAGGGTTGGGTGACTTTTGGGGAATTTCATGTACAGATTTTATGCCATGCACAGCATAGGAATGAGATTTGCAGACTCCCCTTTGAAAATTAAAGACTTGCAGGAACAGGCAATTAACAAGTCCCATACTTGAAAAAAACAATTTTCCAAAATTTAATATACTGCAGCACAATGCCGTGACTTTTGCAATTTCAAATGTGAGAAGTTCTTCTATTTTCCAAGGAATTTGGTGACTGCAATATGGCAATTTTGCTGTAATTCCGTAAGCAAAATTAAAGCTTCTCACATTACTGAAATGTACAGGCACGTTGGCCCCAAAAATGTTTAACCACATATGGTAAATAGTTTCCTTAATCCGTATAGGGTGTACAGTATTAAAGCTGGCACCATTAAAGCGACATTACAGCTCAAGTAACAGTGGTTGATCATTGTAGTTGTGCTAATCTGTTGATTTCTTTTTTCTAATTTACAAAGATACTGTACTTGACAGGCATTACTGATAATAGGGTGGACAATGCTAGTGAGGTGAATGGGAACTTGCTGGATTTATTCGGAAGGCAATTTTGTTTCACATGAGTGATGGTATCTAAAATAAAACTATCTAAAAAATTAAAAAAGAAAAAAAAAAAAAAAAAAAAAAACCAAGAGGGGCTGGACTTGATATGAAACTCTTCAAGCTGGTACATAATATTATGGTTAGACCAATGGGTTATGTATTTAATTTATCATTGCTTTCACGAACCTTCCCTTAACTGTAGAAGGAAAGAAAACAAAAATGGCTGCACAAAATGCAAAGGAGCAGTGAATTACTGCAATTAAAATGGTTTTATTTAATGCAAAATATGCATTACTCACACTGCAATTTTGGTACAAGGGAAAAAAAAAACCCAACTCCCTGGTGCTTTGGCCAAAGATGTGACCATCCTGGGGGGCCTTGATGGACCAAGGTGGCATGCTAAGTTGGAATTTTTGTTTTTCTAAGAATGTTCATTAAGTTACCTATGTTAACAGATCGCAGTGGGTAAAACTGATCAGCAAATTCAAACTCTTTACCAGTACCATTAAGTGTTTGCAAAGACCCATTTTAGGTCTTCTACTTTTGTTTGCACTTCAGCGATTTGCCTGATGTTGTAAGAAAGGCCTTTGTTTTACTTTACGTAAATGATATTGTTCTGCACTACAGGTAATGATCAGTTCACTTTAAATTTAACTCTGCAAGAAGATTTTCTCAGAGTTCAGGTGAGGTTACTTAAGAACAAATTAGTCATAAATGTAAAGAAGATAAAACGTAAGATTTTGGGGAAACCTCATGGGGATAGTGCAGATTAATTGTCCCTGCAAATCAGGACAATAGACTTTCAGAAGACTGAACAACTGGAACAATAAACGTTGTTGGGTTGGATACTCGATAATTCATTTACTTTTTGTGTTGCATATTAACAGCATGTTGACATCTGAATATGAAAGATTGGCTATGCTATGGCGTGTATAGGGGTGTCTTAAGAAGTAAGAATACTGGCAACTGAGTATGACAATATTGTTAATTGATTATGGCTGAATAATGTAGAGATATCACAACACTACTAGTTCAGAACAGGTATGTGTGTGTGTGTGTTATACTGGCATTGGCAGATCTGTATGTAATGCCTACCTAAGGATACACTATCGTGATCTCTACGATCACCAGGGATGGCTTCCCTGGGAGACCCGGGCCAGTTGTTTATAAGGGTTAATCTTTGGGAGATTCTAAAGATTGGGAAGGTGAGTGATTTAAATAATTAACTGTTAATACTAAATTCAAATTACAATGCAATTTCCTCTTTAGATCAGCACTTATTTGGCTTTCAGGCAGCTGAACTCTGGAACTCCTGTCCAGTCAATTTTAAATTGCAGTACTTCTACCTCTTTTAAACATAATCTGAAATTGTACCTTACGGATGTTCATAAATGTAATTATTTTATATAATTATTTTTGATACGTTATTTGTACCATTGTCCACGATGTATGTTACTGCTTGTATATTGGCTCCAGCTCATCCACAAAAATGTGCTCTTTTGTTCCAGGGTTTTATCTGGTTACCAAACTAAACGAAGCAAAAAATAAAACAAAACTGTATCCGAGGGTGATGGCTCTCATACTAATTCTGTCAAAAATACAAGCATCTGACCCATCGTATACCTCAGACATTTAACTGCTTTTAAGTCTTGTAAACTGTAAAATGTATGCACTCCCCAAATGCAAAAGAACTCTAAATTTCAGTACATCTTGTCGTTTTTGTAATGGTACACACTTGCATTTGATGCCAAATTGTTTTCTTAAACATCCATTACAATCCATTATGGAATACAGGAAAGACAAAATGTATAACGCAGAAAATTAAAAACGTAAACAGATAGACAGACAACAATGCTGGCAAGAAATGAAGCACAAAAATATACAAGACTTACAAGACTTTATTGCTTATATTTTATCACTAAACAGCACCTGACCATTTAGACTGCATTTAAGAGAACATACAGTACAACATAAATGTTTGTTGTCTGTACAACAATCGCCATGAAAAAACATAAAAAAATATATAAAAGAATAAAATGTCAGTTGACTGAAATGTCTCAGGTAGGCCATGCTTACAAAGAAATGCAACCCAATGGAAACTTTTACTGTCAGTGAAACAGTTACAATGACAAGAAAATGTGAGGCAAATACTGTATACACTCACATATCAGTCTAGCTTGTGGTGCTAAATATAGGTACTGAGGAAGGGGTACTCTATGCAGAACATAACCTCAAGCTACAGTATCTGTGGGGTTTACTATGGTTAATTTGTACAACTGAGTAACCTGATAGTGTTCCATTCTTGCCACAAAAATAGATGCTGTGCCCAGTGCTGGCCATAAATCATATGTATCTACCCTTTTATACAGCAAAATTATGTCTGTAATTTGCTAACACTGGCAAGTTAGCTGGCCCGTCGGCTCAGCAATAGAACTACCACTGGCAACACCAGTTCAGGAGTGATCAGGGGTCATCACGGCCAGCCGGGGAGGAGGATCGAGCAGCCCAGAGGACGCTCTCCTCCTCCAGGGCAGAAAAGCAGCCGGCTATACTGCCATCTGAATGACCACTGGTGGCAATGCAGTCAGAGCAGCTTGTGGATGGGAGAACATGGACTACTGCCATACCGCGCAACCTTGTGTGCAGCTGAGGACCTGAAGGACAATGGGAGAAAAAGGAAAGACCCTGATAAGCTTGATGACACTGGCCTGCTTGAAGGCCCCACGCCTAGGTGCTGCCTATCACAGCTGGATCCTTTAGCAGCCGGGGAACAGGGGGACCCCACTGCCACCACCAGAGGGGGAAGCTCTGGGGGCACATGGGGAGGTGAAAAGTAAGTCCTAGGAAGTAAGTCCTAGGCAATGCCAGGGTGATGGGGCTGGGGCAGGTCGAGCAGATGGGGAGCCAGTTGAGAGCAGGGGGCATAAACAATTACACAAAAAATTGACAAGGGAAAAGGGAGGCTGACTTATTTGTGTGGTCGACTTATAGGCAAGTATGTGCAGTGACTGAATAAACAAAATAACAATGTGAACAGACAAATGTCAAATAACTTTTTGCATTGTTTGTTGACAATGCAAATTATTAAATGTATGTAAAATGTTAGCTTACGTGATCAACAAAGCATACAAATATGCAAGTGATGCTGATGAGGGTTTGCTTTGATGCAATACGGATGCCTTCTCTGAAGTTTAAAGGAGGAGGTCGTTTTTCAGACCTCCTGTTTCCACATGTTTGGCAAAAATCAAGGAAAGGTTCTTAGTCTATCGACACAAGAGACATTAAAGAAGACAGCTGGTGTTCCTGCATTTGAAGAGGTGACTGGTTTCTGTTGACAACATATTAGTTTGGAAGACCACCCCCCCACCAGCACAAACAATGGGAAATTACATGAAGCTCAGCACTGTTCCTACTTTACATACAGTATACAGCAGACTGTAATTAACTTAGAAACACAACAAAGGAAAAATGAAAGTAAAGAAGATAAGACATTAAATCACTGCTGAAACCTGAATGGAAAGTGGGCACCAGCTCTGCTGATGAATACATGAGAATTTTTATTTTTCTAGAACAATATTTAAAATATTACACTTCAGCTTTGTGATCCACTTTCAATTCGCCCAGAAATATTTATAAATTGCAGCAGTCTGGCTCTCTTTTGACACTGGCAGGTATCGTCATCCGTTAAAGAGCAGGTCTCTACTTTTGTATTTACCTAGGCAAACAGGATTTATCCAGTGATTAAGATTTGCATATATATATATATATATATATATATATATATATATATATATATACATACACATACACACACATATGTGTGTGTGTGTGTGTGTGTGTGTGTGTGTGAGAGAGTGTGAGTGAGTGTGTGTGTGTGTGTGATAACACACAACAGGGTATATGGATATGGTGTAATAACCTCATGACCCGGGTGGTTTGTGAAGTGTGAGGTGCAGATGAGGACCTATAACCAACTGGGAAGTGCGGTTTTACAGCATAACCACACTCTGGAACATGATATTGCATCTACTGTACAAAATAGTGAAAAAACTCCAGCAGCCCAAATAAAATCAGTTCATTCTGGGACAATCACATTTTTTTTTTTAACCTAGGATAGGTAATCTACTATATTATTATTGCTGTTATGCCATGTTTTAAAATAAGATGTTTGTAATTTTTTCTGTACCCCCTCCTCAATCAGAATGTAAGCAAAAAAGATGATTTTACTACTTTCATTTCATTTTGTGCTGTGAGAGATGTTTCTTATGGTATGAGCATCATTTTATGCAGTTTGGGCAAGAGGACTACAAACGCAAGCTGAATTTTTTTTTCTGACAACCTGGGCAAGATGATGCTCTTAGAAAAAAAAAAAAAAAAAAAGACAGACATCTTGTACAACACATGTAAACATATTATAAATCACTACAGTTGACTACAAGGATTTATATTAAAGTTTTCTATTCCATTTTTAACATTTAAAAAGCCCATGAAACACTGGCACTCCTTCTGCCTCTGAAGTGGACTGCCCCACTTTTACTATTCTTGCACTAGACAACAACTGTTTGCAGGATAAAAGTGCTTGTGATTGTTCTGATTAATCATGTATTGTAAGTGATTGACGGTATACTGTTAATAAAATAACAGTAATGATGTCACTGGTGTTATTTTATTGAGAACAAGATGACAGTTCTGAGTTTGCTGTAGGATAAACTGTAACTGCCTTCTGACTGACTGGAGAAGAGTTTCACATGTAGTAAGATACAGTGTAATGGCACTGGTTTGAAGGCATTTTTCAATCAATCAATCAATCAATCAAAATCTTTATTTATTCAGGCGAACATCATTGAGCATAGCTCATTTACAAGATGGACCTGAGTGGTCATAACAAAAAGGTTACAGATTGTATACAAAAACATGATATTGAATAAGCACAAATACAACCATTTATGAGTGAGATAGATGTACAAATATTTACATATATACAAGGCAAAGGACAATAAACCTAAAACCTAATAAAGGAGGAAAACAAACAGTCTAGTAGGGATAAGGCATGGATAATGGTACATGGGTGGGCATATATGTTATGAGGTTTGATGGGGAAAGGACCAGATGAATGATAGAAGAATAGGAAGGAGCTTTAAAAGAGGGGGGGGGGGTGGAGGAGAGAGGGGGTGTGGGAGGGGTTGGGGGTGTGTGTTTTTATTTATACCTCGAAGGCTTTTTCGGCCTTTTATGTGTGTGAACCCTGGATTCCTCGTCACAATACAGGATTTCTCTTACCAATTTTATCTATATGTCTGTATCTGTCTATATCTATCTCCATACCTACTTAATATCTATATACTGTGTATCCATCTCTATCTACATCTCTCTCTCTATATATATAGGGGATATACAATAGCCTGTTTTAAAATATGCCATTTATTTCCAATGGCAATACATGGCATATGTTAAAAACAGGCCACTATATGTTCTGTGTATACAATGCATGTGTACTGTAATGGTACTTTTTTTTTTTTTTTAAACTGGTTAATTTTACACACACACACACACACACACACACACACACACACACACACACACACACAGAAGTGTTATCTGTTTGTTAACTTATTGTATCTAGTCAGCTGCAAAATGGACAGCACCGCACCAACTCCCAGTGCAAGCGAGCAGTGTGGCTGCAAAATAGACACCATAATGCAATTTTTTATTACTGAATGTACTGCCAGCCCTATAATTGTTTAGAAAAAGATGGCAGAGTGATTTACAGATTTTTTTTTTTTTACAGTAGTGTTTATAAGCAGGGAAGCAAGATGGCAGTGAGAGCGGGGTTTCCTTTTTCGATCGCAATCGCTACTGGCTAGGAGGCTGATTCATCACAGGACTGGCCAGAATACCATATCAATCAAGTTGATTGACGTTTGATGTGTATGAATGACATTGGTAAGTAAACAATTACAAATTCTGACATGGGCAAATGACAAATAATGTGTTATTCTCACTTTAACTCCGTTACTTGCACAGTAGGTCCCAGATAACAGATTTATTGGTATGAGCTAGCACCCACATCCATATAATCTCTAAACACACACACATACACACACGTTGCAAAAAAACTGTTAATGCACCATTTAGGGCTCAATTTCATGTCACAAAAGTATGGAAATGTGGCGATAGGATTTTGAACCCTAACTCTCTCCCCTAAGCAGCAAAAGGAGAAGACCACACAAGCAACCATAGACAGTCTTCATCAGGTAAAACAAACATGCAACTGTTTCCAGATGACACAAATGCAGTAGTAGCACTGATGTGGTACCTCAAAAATATGCAATTAGCACGCTGCACTTAAAATACCCATCAGTGCTGTTTAGATATGTAACAGTGTGACTCAGCTACCATGGCATGAAGACTGCTACTAGAGCACAGGCATGAGTACGTTGTACATAATCGTTGAGGTGAATATCTCTTCTGTCAAAGAAAGATTCTGTATACTATATCTTGCAACACATGTGGTATAACTTATGACATAGAATAGATGTAACATGAATTGTAAGTGAGCATATGAATTGTGGTGTGTTAAAACTCTTGACATGTATCATGGTGAGACCTGAGAGAATGCCATAAAGTGCAACCATGTCATTTATATTTGGATAATGACATCACATGATACTTTACAAAGGAACATCAATTAAGACACTGCAATGTTCATTACAATATATCATGTTCATGTCATTAAAAATTACTTACCTGATTTTTGGTCATTCATGGCTCCGAAGTGCAGGGAGACATCGTACATGTAATCCTGTATATAGTGTGCTCTCAATAGGGATCATAACAGGGGTGCATTACATCATAAAATCAAGGGAGAGAACGCCCAGTAAACAAAAATGTGGGGAACGTATTTATAATTAATGGGTCGCCCTTCCCCCCATAGGGGAGCCATGCTGTAATTTGCTGTAATAATGGAGTGTTTATTAAGGCAAACACACGAATGGTTTCCCTCAGTCTGTGCATGCCCCCGTGGCAGTTCCTCGCTTAACAACCACTCGTCTGCCATCTTGCCTGCAACTGAACCGCCAGGGGATCTTGACAGTAAGTCATTAAAAAAAAAATGTAAAAAAAAAAACCAAAAAAAAAAAAAAGTCATTTTCCACATATAGGGGCTAAACAATACATTTTAAAAACTTGGGCAACGAAACCGCAAGGATAGCCAAGAGTGAAACTGGAGTGTGGCTGCACTGGAATGCCTACTATTTTGTATAATTGTTGGGGTGAAAAAGGGGAGACCCAGCAATTATATAAAATAAGATATGGGGTGGTGTGTGTAATGAGAAGTTTACCCCCTCCCAGTGTTAGATGCTTTAATAAACCCTCAGGCTTTGCTCTCAGGGTTTATGTAGCATCTAACACCTCGGGGGGTGGGGTGTAAACTTCTCATTACACACACCACCCCATACTTTATTCTGTATGTTATACTACAATGTTATAACTGATTTTACATCAGTGTAACTTAAGCAGTAGAAAAAACTTTTCCATCTTTCAATCAGTTGATTTAAGATAGAAAATACATTGCAAACCTTGGTTATGTTAGTATTTTTGTAACCAATATGAAGAAGTAACAAAATCTCGGTGTTGTGTGAAAACTGAAGCATTATTTTTATACCACGGACATTTTTTTGTACTGTCATCAGTTTAGCTTGAGTAAAATAAGGGTCAATAAATTTCAGAGAGATCCATTCCATCATTTCACTTGTCAGCCGCAAACATGCACATTGTTATAGTTACCTCATATTGCTGCTAGGTGCTGTTGCTATATTTGAAATACACACTTGTTTCACTAATGATACCATTATTCAAACCATGTAAATTCAGCAGACATGCTTCTCTGAAACAACACAAAGTGTTTACACGGTGCATATATTCTAACATTTTATGTAGAACACTTTGGTGCTTTGGTAACCGAGTTACACTGTTACATTTCTAAACGGCACTTAGAGAGTATAGTTTTAAGTGCAGTATGTTATATGCATATTTTTGAACAAGCGACATTAGTGCTACTGTATTTTTGTCATCTGGAAACAGCTGTATGTCGTTTGCCTTACCAGAAGATGGCTGGCTGTGGTTGCTTGTAGGGTCTTGTACTTTCGCTGATGTGGGGTTAGGGTTGAAAACCCTAATGCCACATTTCCATACTTTTGTAGATAGATACCTTAAAAAAGCACCCCTCTCTGGAGGCAAGGAGTGCTGCACAATATATAAAACAAATAACAATAAAACATTGAACAACCACACATTACAGAGCTTATACACAATTAATCTGTAGTGTTAAGCTCAGCTTTACTTGGTGTATAAACAGTTTTTTTGCAATTACTCTTTTCTTTTTGAAACTTTTTTATGGCCTTCCGCACATCAAATGACTAATGAAAGTATTTGGTTAATGCTGCTCATATGGCCTCTCCTGCTCCAGTTGCATCATCTTGCTTGCTATACACTGTATGTTGTCCACTTAATCGATGTTTCAGAGACAGGACTTTGAGAAGTGCACTAAGTCTTTAAGCTGAGAATGAAGCATTGATCTTTACAAGGTTAAAATAATTTTCTTTGTTCTTCATTTAGAAAACCCTCCCTATGCACCCAATGATGTCACTTGCTATTGCCACAGGCTTGTTCTGCTGTGCTACCATTTTTTTTTAAATCACAGTAATTATGATCATGCTATGTTATTTGACAGGTATCATTTACAAAATGCTGGCCAAAATGCCATTTTGTGCCACATGTGCAAAAACACATTTGGGCTAGATTTGGAAAATGACACCTATCACATTCATAAGGTGGGGAGAAAAATGGCTGTGTTTAAAATTTGGGGTCAAAATATTGAAAATTACCAATGTTTAACAACTTTGTTGCTCTTTAAGATTTTGACCCCAAATTTTCAACATCGTTTTTTTTTTTTTTTTTTTTTATATAAAACACACCTCACAAACCTGGCACTGTAGGTATATAATATATGATACACACACACACAAATCTATACATATATATATATATATCTATATATCTATATATTTATATATATATACATACACACATATATATATATATATATATATGTATACACATACACACACACACACACACACACACAGACACATATATACATACATACATATATACACATACTACACACACACACACACACACACACACACACACACACACACACACACTTATCAAATGGGTGAGAAAAATCAGTAAAAATACTGAAAAACACACCAAATGACTGTGGACTATCCCACAATGACTGCACACCTGCACTTCTTTCTATTTTATGAAAACGCCTACGGCCTCATGCCTCACAACGCAAGCCATGATGTGCATATATTAGAGCATGACCACATGCCCTGTAATGGATAATTATAGACATTGATATAGAGATTATATGTGTGTGTAATGCATAATCTGTTGTAGTGGAATAACACATTTACACCAAAACTACCTGAATTGGTCTGAAAAGAAATTTAGTATCCAGTTTTTTTGTTTGTTTATTGAGAAGTTTAGTGGCAAATAGGGTTTTCATCAATGGTTTTGTTTTTAGCTATAACTCCCAACCGTTACCAGAATATAGATTAGTTTTTGTCTACAATGTTAATTAACATGAAAGCATATTTCAATGAAAGGTCTTTATTGTTATCTTTTTTTTTTTTTTATCTATACAGTTTTTTTTCCCCGGCTGCAACCCCAGATCCGTCCCCACCTCCCTCTGGCTGGTACTCACCTCCCCCAGAGCTTACCTGAAGCTAGTCCCCCACAGTTTCCCCCTTGTGGTGGGGTTGGAGGGGGAAGGACATCCCCCCCCCCCCAAGTAAACCAGTGTCGTTTCAGGCATTCCCGGGTGGCAGTGTGGGCCCGGGGAGGTGTGCGCAGTGGTGGTCTGCTGCTGGGTCCCTTTTTCTGCCTTAACTCCCTCACTAAAGTGACACGACAGGACATGTGCATGGAAGCACATATGGCCTGTGGAACTGTGGCCCCTCACTTCAAGTCACTCATCTACCTGCACTGCCATCAGGCCTCCACCTGCTGGCAGTCAAAGACCAAGTTGACCAGCCATCCCTTCTCAGGAAAGCAGTCCCTGGGACACTCAATTCTGTTACCCTACTGACCCCCAGCAACCAATGCTTGTTCCCAAACATGGCTTGTTGGCGTGGCAGGAGGTAAGGCATTGAATACCTCAGCCTTCCATGCCACTAGGCTAGTTATACTGTTATCTTTTTTAAAATAATTTCTCCTTAGCCGGCCCAGTGGCGTGGAGGGCGGAGGCATCCATGCCTTACCTCCTGCCATGCCGGTGATCTGTTTTCACAGTGCGGACAGGTCACCAGGGGTCAGCTGAGGAGGGAGAGGATCAAGCGTCCGCAGGACAGCTCTCCTCTCCTGGGGAGGGGGGGGAAGCACAGGCTCAGTGCTTCCCTGACACCTAACGGAGGCTGGGTGCCAGTGTGCCATGAGCCTGACACTAGCAAGGGGGGGGTGGAGCAGTCGGCCGGTGTACCGTGGGTGGAAGTGCACACAGCACGGCCATTGCCAACATTGCACGCTCCACCCAGGGGGAAAACGCCAGAACAAGGAAATGAGGTCCCAGGTCGAGCAGGATGAAGGCAGCCACCTGCCACAGGCCCCGACCCTGAATGGTGCTCCCCAGAATCTGGATCCTAGTCGAGGTGCGTTGAGCGAGGGGGGCTTCTCACCACCCTGCCACAGAGGATAAAACTGTGGGGGAAGAAGGGGCTAGCTGCCTGATGGGGTGTGGGACTGGACGGGTGACTGAAAGATAGATGCCGACTGGTAGGGACCCAAAAGGAGAAACAAACAAACAAAAAAAAATTCTATTTTTTTTTTTTTTTTTTTATATTCATTTTAAATCAAACATATTTAAAAACCATTTCATAAGTGCAATAAAAAACATTCCAAAATGATCAATTCTGGTGCAATAACTGCACTTCTCATGTGCATTTAATGGCATGTGGCTTTGTTTGATACCCAACAACACACAGGTCAGAATGAACAGTCATGGCACACCATGCTCAAACAAAAAAGGTTCTTGAAACCAAAATCTAGTGAATTTTCTTTTACTTTTTTATTTGACAGGCACAGGTTGAGCAGAAACAGAAAACCAGTTCCGCAGGAGCAAAATAACTTGTTACACTTGGTCCCCAGACCCTTACTGGCAACCCACTGTGCACCACTGACAATATCCATTATGCTATATGCTATGTTATACATAATCAGTACTAACAAATAAGGTGTAGGTACTTACCATGCAAGTGTAAATTACCAGGGACATACTTATGATCATTGCCAATATTATGGCTGTGATCATTGCTAAGTAACGCGTAAGTATTTTACCAAGACTACACTTCTGTGCTCTCTGTTTATTTTTCTGAAACGTCATTGTATAGCCTACACTACCATCATGTGGATTTATGTAACACTACACTTATTTTCTGTTTTCTGTATAAGCCTTTGTTCTTATTTTAGCTGATTTTACACATTTTGTATATCTTTAGATAACACCGTGGAGCCATCTAACGTTTGGCCAATAGGGTTTGCTTAATGTATCTAATATACCTACAAAAATAATAGTTACCATGGAGATCATCATATATAAGTTACTGCATTACTTTTTCCCGTCGAGACCGTCTTCGTACCCTGGGGTATTGGGAAACTCTGGCTCACAGTGTCTATTTGGTAAGACCTGTTTTTAGGGCATATGTCTGCTTTTGTGTAATAAGCACGTTTATTACCGCATATGCCACTTATCTGTTTCTTTTGCTAGTTTATTACCACCAAGAACCTGAGAGCGGCTTAACACCCTGACATTATTGGCGGCCGTGTGCAGGTGGTCTAAATTAGCAAAGATTCACCATTTGCTGGCTTTTCCTTTGCATGTAGTAAGTAGGTGTACACACCTGTACCACATCGCTCGTGTTTTTCACTCTGTAGCATCTTGTAAAGTCTGGCTGCTTACTGGGCAAGGTTGATGCCATCTCATCTTGTTCAACACCAGTTTTGAGTTGCAAGATTGCATGAGTGCAGACACCCAATCATCTGTTTGGTTCAACCACTGTGGATCGATACACAGCAGGGTAACCACTGACGGGTCCATTTGGGTTTCCAAAACTTTTCTTTTGTCATCATGTCCAATATCTGCACAGATCTGAGGCTCGATGTCTCTCTTTCTCACTTTACATGGAGGATGGAGCGACTTTGTGCTGGACACGTATCACTCTGATAACCCTGTACTGGGGATCTCAACCTAGTACTCAGAGGCAAGACAAACATCCAAAGAGCGTGATGCTAAAGGGCTGTTGGTCGTGGCTCTTTATGCTGCTTTGGAAGCCTCCAAATTGAGGTTTCATTCCCTTGAACTGCAAAACTCAGCTCTTAAGAAAGTAATGGGTTTGCAGGCATCTGAATGTCTAAGCAACGAGCAGAGACTGGAAGAAGAACTTCAGTCACTGTGTAGTAAAAACAAGACTCTTTTGCACTGTACTGTACAGAATAATGATCAAGAATTGTGCATGTTGAGAGAGTATTGTGATAGGCTGAAGCAGGATAAGAGGTTTTGCAAATGAATAATTTGTTGAGTGACACGAATGAGACTTTGCATGAGGAGATTGAGGAGATGAGAAAGGACCCGACATGGGTAAGTGATGAGTTGGACAGAGAGCTTAGGGACAACTGTAAATTGAGTGCCGCGTTTGAGTGTTACCGAAAGAGGTTGCAAAAGGTGTTGGGAAGAACAATGCAAAAGTTAGTCAAACAATGTAGAGCTAAGATGGCAAAACTGCATCATCAGTGAGAGGTGTTGGCTGGTCATGTCAAGGCGATTAGTGGGTTTCATTACATACCCACTGACCTTACCTCATCCAGAGAGGACTATTCTGGTGATGAGAGCAGACAAGATGGCTCCCAGACACACCCGCAAAATGGCGCATTCCCCAACCATCAACCACAAGATGGCGGCTCCCTACACTGTACCAGCTCGACCCTACGTCATGAGCGATATGACAATTATCATGTGTGATGCCAAGATAGTGACCCCCATGACGGGGGGGGGGAAGAAGTCTAGTCTTAGCCCCTTCAATTGCCATCCTGAAAAAGGAAGACAGGCCGGAGATCGATCAGATGATCGAGACAGCCCTCGCTAGGATACAGATGACTGAGGAGCAAAGACAGGTCTTCCGGGAAAACATGGAAAACATGTTGAAAGAAGCCGCTACTCAGCAGTCACTTGTCCGCTCTGTGGCTGACGCCACAGCGGAGGCCAACCTTCACAGAGTACAACTCCACAACCCTTTTCCTGAGGTGTGTCCCCTAGTTCAGACTAATCCCCTTCAGGCAGCTCACTCTGTACAGCAGCTTGCCGACAGTATAAGCCGCATGACCCCCAATGACAATCTCGGCTGTCATTTGGAAAACGTTTGTTTCAAATGTAAGATGCTCAGTCTACCGGCAGGCTACTAAGTACAGATCCTTGGGCAGACTGTAAAGCCCAGGCACTGGTCAAAACTCTCAGAGGACATCCACCAGGCCACAGATTCACTTTTCGATGACACTGCAGTGGAACTTATTGCCACACACTCCCCAGGCATAGTTGGTGTTATGTTGGCCCATCCTGTCAAACAGTATGCCAAGGAAAGTCCAATGTCATACCATCAGAGGTTATAGTTGGCCTACCGTACGGGAAAGATACTCTCGCAAGAGGAAGCAGATGTTGACCAAATTGAATACAAGCCCTTGTTCATTCAGAACATGATTCCAGCCGTGCGTGACAAGGTCAAGCCCGCTGTTTTCCCCAGAACTGAAAAATGTTCAGGTATTCTTGTAAGGATGGAGTGTGTCTACCAGCTCTACCTCCGAGATCTGAATTCTGGTTCAAAAGCCAAGGAGGCCATGGTACAATCTACCAGCAAACATATGACCCACTACATAGTGGAGGACAAGGCCCAGGACAACAAGGCCACGCCCCCGGATGATAAACAGACCTACAAGATGGGGAGGGGGAACCACAACTGAAACAGGAACCGACAAATAAATTGTCATAACTCTAATTCCGATCAGAATGACAATTGGGGCAATCAAAATTATCGACAAGGCCTTTCCTATCGTGATGCAGTAGTGGAGAACAACAACCTCCGCACATTCCTTGGGAAAGTCCAATCAGTGGCTGAGACTATCCCAAGGCAGACCGTTATAGCATTAGCTCCTGTAACCCAGTCCCTACTAGGCCAAGGAGATACTAGAACCTCATTGGACCAGACCACACCAGGCCTGAATCCTGAGGCCTTTTCTACTGCAGCGGCTACCAATAGCCAGACCTCCTTGTATCTTATGCAGGACCTGGAAGAGGCCAGGAGACATCTTGCTGGCCTGTGTTTTCAGGACCCACCTGAAGATGGCAGTAATAGTTTGGATTGACAACTACCAGCCCCAGTCCATGTTGTGAACAATATCACTCCTGATACAAATGGAAGGCCTTGTACAAAGGCCATGGTCCAGGACGCTAAATGGTTGTATTGTTAGATACATGCACGGCTGTGTCTGTATTACATGATGAGGATCTAGCTAATTTCTCTTGGTCCACCGGATGGAAGACCAGTGCTCAAGGTGTGGATGGCACTAGATTGTCTACCTACTGCTCCACTGTACTTTCCGTAGTGTTGGGTAGCCTCAGCACAAATCACACTTTTGACCTCATGGTATTACGTCATCACCCCAGCATCCTAGGAATTGATTTACTAGCATTACACGGCTATGTAGTAGATTTGGTTAATATGCCCTTGATCCAAATGAAAGAACAATACCATGCGGTCATGATTGCTGATTCACATGTGGTTGCTGGCACTGCGGTCAATGACAAGGAATATGATGTCATAGCTCTAACCCAGACACATGAGTTCTTTAAGGAACATTTACCTATTCTGCAGATGCACCTCGATGCCTTTGCAACACACAAGCACGACTGTGGGAGAAGTTATTTATTTATTTATTGAAAAGTTTCACCATAAAAGTACACTGAGAAATTGAAATTGCTAGTATCACAGTATGTTCTGGAGGAGGGGGTACATGTGGGGAAAGGATACATGCACATTTACCATAACTGGTACAAAATACATATACGAATGCTGGATACATAATATAGATAAAATAAGTTACAGAGCCAATATAATAGTTGATCACACGTACATACTACAGTTAAAATTAGGGTACATTAAGTAGATACAACAGATTTGTCACAGATACAGTCAAAAAGAGCAAGAGACTGTACAATCGGTCTGTCATAAGAGCTAATACATAAGGAATTGTTCTTTGTCTCTCAGGACTTACCAGTCATTAGTTGGGAAATAATGCCTTTGAATGTAGCAGATCACAGCCGTATTAAATGCAACTTAGAACTGAAGAAATCCATTAAGAACCAGACAGAACCCCATTGGATCAGAGACTTAAAGTGGTTTAATGTGGAAGCCTTTAGAAGAGGCTTAGAAAATATTCGATGGGATAGAATATTGCTCATTCCTGACATAAACTTAGCAATTCAGGAATTTACTAACAAAAATAATTAATTTGCACGCACCTAAGGTTTTAAAAAATGGAAAGGGGAAAGATGTAGCATGGATAACAGATAAATTAAAAACAAAGATAAGACTACGCAACAGTCTATGGAAAAAGGCATAAAAGAACAAAGGAAGAGGAGGACTGGATTTGGTTCAAACAATGGAAAAATAAATGGAAAATGGAAATAAATCAGGCAAAATAAAAAAAAAAAAATGCTACTTGCATACTATAAATAAATTTACAGATCCTAAAAGTTCTGGGGGTGTGTTAGAAATTTCACTAAATCCTATAAGGACCAGAGTACCAGTCAAATTGTTAGAACACAACGTACTGGTGGAGGACCAAAAAGAAGTGGTCAAAACTTTTAATCGTTACTTTGTAAATTTGACAGAAAGGTACCAACATCAGGCACAGAAACATCGGAGATCTCCACTGATAAAACAGTATACCAGAAGGTCCACAATCCATCTCACCCACAGCCTTCAGGTCAGGTAGAAAACAGCCAGACGGATAAAGCAAATGCTATCCAAATTTATTGAGGACAATCCCAAGGATTGGGATTCCCTTTTGCCTTTACTCCTTATGGCAATTAGGGGTACTCCTTCAGCCACCACCCAGTGCACATCCTTTGAGGTGATGACTGGTAGAACCATGAGATTACCTGAGCACCTGTCGATTGATCTGAACACATCCACTGCAGACAGAGTGTCCGCTGACACATGTTACAAAATTGAGAAATTACACTATCAAAACTCACTTGTATGCTGCACATCATATAGGCAAGGCCCAACTGCAATCCAAGATCCACTTTGACAAGCACGCACAAGAGGTGGACTGGCAAGTCAGAGATCAAGTAATGGTACTCAGATCTGCACACCTTACTCATCCCTTCTCCAATAAATGGGAAAGACCTTATGCCATCATTAACAAACTCAGTCCCGCAGTCTACCAAGTTAGACTCAGTCAGAAGAAACTTACTGATAAATGGCTGCATGCTAATCAGCTCAAATTGTACAAAGGAGAATAATTACTTTTCCTAACTCCATTGGGCGGAATTGTACCTAGTGACCTTTTCTTTTTCCTTACAGGTATCTACGCAAGATGGCTATCTTGCATGTGATCCTCCATCTTCTAGGAGCACTCCTCTTTGTTCGTGGTAAGGATATGAAAACTATATCCAACTACAACACACGTCTAAGTCGACTTCTTCCACTTCTTGATCATCCTGAAAGAAGACCTACACCCCCACAAAACAGACCCACCACCATCCCTAAAGGAGTCAGCACTGATGTTCCCAACAAACTGATCACTGTTCAGGAAGGCATGGATGCCTCCCTGACTGTCATGGATGTGGCACCTGACAAACTGTCCCTCCAAACTGAAAGGCAAACTCACAGTCATGGACAAACACTTCCTGTTGCCTACCTTTATAAAGGCACTTTCCAAGTCTGGCCCAATACTAGAATCACCCCAAATAGTACCCTGTTTATTCGCCAAGCCAGTTACAGACTTTCTGATTTATATAACCTTACTGCTTTGATTGATCCTACCTTTTGTGATAAATACCCTGAAGACTATGCAAGAGACTTTTGTGTTCGTAACTACATGGCTACAGCAGCTATGTTACTGTCTGTAGTACTCCCTACTGAAGCAGAACTTACTGACTGTCCTTCACAGGAACCTGGACCGCTTAGTGGTCTCACTGCCACCTCCCTTCCAGGCTCACTTGTGAACAATGTGCAATGTATGCACGTCCCAGTTCTTTTTAATCTCACCCATTAGAATATAGAAACATAGAATTTGACAGCAGATAAGGACCACTTTGCCCACCTAGTCTGCCCATTTCCCTACCTAATGGATAAGCTGCAGATCCTAGTTAACCAACAGCCTACATCCTCCAACCCCCCCCCGCTAGAAATGCCTTATGTCTGTCCTATGCATTCTTGAATTCCCCCACCATTTTTGACTCCATGACTTCCTCAGGAAGTCTGTTCCATGCAACTACAACCCTCTCTGTGAAAAAGTACTTCCTCGCATTACCTCTGAGCCATCCACCCTCTATTTTCAAATTGTGCCCCTTGTTCTTGCACATCTCTTTTTCTGAAAGATGCTACCCACTTGGACTTTGTTGATTCCCTTGAGGTACTTGAAAGTTTCTATCATGTCCGCCTCTCCCTCCTTTCCTCAAGGGTATATATATTAAAGCTCCTTTAGTCTATCTTCATATGTCTTCCGATGCAGACCCTGCACCATTTTAGTTGCCCTCCTCTGGACAGCCTCCATCCTTGTCTATGTCCTTGCGGAGATGGGGTCTCCAAAACTGCACGCAATACTCCAGACAGGGCCTCACCAACTGTCTGTACAGAGGAATAACAACTTCCTGTTTTCTACTGGTGATGCCTCTCCCTGTGCATCCCAGTATCCCCTCAGCCCTCCTTACTGCCTTCTCACATTGCTTGCCCACCTTTAGATCATCTGACATGACTACCACACCCAGGTCCCTTTCCATATATGTTGTTGTTAGTATCTCACCCCCCCATTGTGTACTATTCCCCTGGCTTTTGTTTCCCAGGTGCATTACTTTGCACTTCTTTGCGTTGAATCTAAGCTGCCATACATCTGACCATTCCTCCAACTTTTCCAAGTCCCTTCTCATCCTTTCCACCCCACCTTGTGTATCAATCCTGTTGCAGATCTTTGTGTCATCTGCGAAGAGACATACTTTTCCTTCCAGTCCCTCTGCAATGTCACATATAAAAAGACATTAAAGAGGACCGGTCCCAGTACTAAACCCTGTGGTACTCCGCTAGTAACCCCCCTTCATCAGAGTGGACTCCGTTTACTATTACTTTCTGCATCCTGTTGTCCAGCCAATTTTTTTACCCAGGCTACCACCTTGGAACCCACTCCAAGGCCGGCTAACCTGTATATTAATCTTTTGTATGGGACTATATCAACTGCCTTGCTAAAGTCTAGGTAGGCCATGGACACAGCCCCTCCCTGGTCTACTACTTTGGTCACCCAGTCAAAGAAATAGATTAGATTCGTCTGATATGACATTCCCGCTGTGATTCCATGCTGCCTTGGGTCCTGTGCCCCGCTGGCCTCTAGGTACTCAACAATTCTTTCTTTCAGAAATGATTCCATCATTTTCCCTATCACAGAGGTCAAACTAACAGGTCTGTAGTTTCCTGCCTCTGCCCTGCTCCCACTTTTGTGAAGTGGAATCACATCTGCCCTCCTCCAGTCCTTATGTGCCACCCCATCCTCCCATGATTTGTTAAAGAGGGTAGTCAGTGATGTCACTAGTTCTGCCCTTAGTTCTTTTAGAATTCTGGGTGAATCCCGTCAGGCCCCATTGCTTTGTCCACCTTCAGTTTTAGGAGTTCTTTCAGGATCCTTTCTTCTGTGAATGGACTGGTATCGACCCCCTGATTCAGAATGCTTCCACTGATTGGTTTAGGTACCTCCCCCTCCTCTTCTTTTGTGAATACTGAGCAGAAGTATTCGTTCAGTATCCCTGCTTTTTCACGGTCACCCTCTGCCCACATTCCCTCCCCTTTATTAAGCCTCAGTATCCCTCCCTTGGTCTTTCTTCACTCCCTAATGAATCTATAAAAGGTTTTATCCCACTTTTTAAACAGAATTGGCTATCTCTTCCTCAGTTTGGGCCTTTGCTATTCTGACTGGTTGGCAAACAAGTTAGGCAGCATGGGGGTGGGCCCCAAGGTGGTGAACTGGGTCAGAAATTGGTTGGGGGCAGGACACAGAAGGTGCTGGTGAATGGTGTTCAATCTGAGGAGAGGTGGTGACCAGCGGGGTGCCACAGGGATCAGTTCTGGGAGCAGTCTTCTTCAATGTCTTCAAAAGTGATATTGCAGAGGGGCTGAAGGAGAAAGTATGTCATTTTGCAGGCAACACTAAGATCTGCAACAGGGTACACACTCCAGAGGGGATAGAAAATATGAGAAAAGACCCAAGCAGGTTGAAGGAGTGGTCAGAAGTGTGACAGCTAGGATTCAATGCAAAAAAGTGCAAAGTCATGCACTTGGAAGGCAGAAATCCAAGGGAGGTGTACAAGATAGGGGGTGGAGAGGTACTGGCAGCCACCAAGCAGGAATGGGACATGGGGGTACTCATATCGGATGAATCTAAAGGTGACCAAACAATGTGAGAAGGCTGTGAGGAAAGCCAGTGGGATGCTGGGGTGCATAGGGAGAGGCATCACCAGCAGAAATAAGGAGGTGGTTATGCCACAGTACAGATCGCTGGCGAGACCTCAGCTACAGTACTGTGTCCAGTTCTGGAGACCACATCTCCGGAGGCAGTCCAGAGGAGGGCTACAAAGATGGTGCAGGGAGTGCATTAAAAGCCCTAAGAGGAGAGGCTAGGGGAACTCAATATGTATTCTCTGGAGAGGAGAGAGAGGGGGAACATGACAGAGCCGTTCAAGTACCTCAGGGGTATAAACAAGGTACAAGAAGGTAGCATCTTTCTAAAAAGAAGATGTGCAATAACAAGGGGGCACAAGAGGAGGTTGGGGGGAGGTTCAGAGGCAACATGAGGAAGTACTTCTTCACTGAAAGAATGGTGGATGCTTGGAATGACCTCCCAAAAGAGGTGGTGGGGGTAAAAAACAGGGAATTCAAGAAAGCATAGGATAGACATAAGGGTACCCTAGAGGCAGGAAAGAAAGGGTGAGCTGCAGATCAACTAGGATCTGTGGTTGAAATAGGTAGGCAAAATGGGCAGACTAGGTGGGCCACATGGTCCTTATCTGCTGTAAACTTCTAGGTTTCTAAGTTACCATGTACTTAAGCTAAAGGTATGTACACAGTAGCTGAAATAAACATTTTATGCAATGGGTTTTGTGTCCTATTGCATATGTAACCGCCTCCCCCCCATGGGTGGGGCTTACCTTGTCTGCCTCCCAGTCATCTGGTCCCACCAGTCCTGGTCCAGTGGTGCCCCTGTATTGCTCCTGCTGGCCCCTGTATGCCTGTTTTTTGGGGGGTCCGGAGGAGTTGTGTGGTTCAGGTTTAAAGCTGCCAGCTCGGCAGTACAGCACAGTAGTACTGGGCAATACAATAAAGTACTGTGCAGCTCTGTGTGTACATTCGAGCTGGCTCCTGCTCGAATGCAAGAGCCGGTGGCTCTGCTCGCACAGTCCTGTTAGAGCTGTGGAGCTCAGTATTGAAGCCACCCAAGCAGCTCAGCTGTTGTCTCCTTTGTGAGTTCTGACCCCTAGGACCCTAAAGACACAAGTGGGGGTAGGATACACACTGGGGGAATAAACTTTAAAAATGCTCAAGGACACTGTAGCTTTAAGAACAGCAGAGACTGTTCTATGAAGTATGCTCTTCCAGGGGACTTCTGGGAAAGGTTAAGACTATGGACTGGCACCTTTTCCCCTTAGCCAATTGGGCATCAAATTAGTGTTCTGTGTATTGAGTAGGTGGATTGACAGCCTGATTGACAAACAGGAACTAGAGTGGAGGCTGTTCAGAGGAGGGCAACCAAAATGGTGCAAGGTCTGCACCAGAAGACATACGAGGAGAGACTAAAGCAGCTTAATATGTATACCCTTGAGGAAAGGAGGGAGAGGGGGGACATGATAGAAACTTTCAAGTATCTCAAGGGAATTAACAAGGTACAAGAGGGTAGTATCTTTTAGAAGAAGAGATGTGCAAGAACAAGGGGGCACAATTTGAAGATAGAGGGGACAGCTTAGAGGTAATGTTAGAAAATATTTTTCACAGAGAGTTGTGGATGCATGGAACAGCCTTCCTGAGGAGGTTGTGGAGTCAGGAACAGTGGGAGAATTCAAGAATGCATGGGACAGGAATAAGGCAATTCTAGTGGGGGGCAGGAGGAAGTAAGCTGTTGATTAACTAGAATCTGCAGCTTATCCATCAGGTAGGGAAATGGGCAGACTGGGTGGGCCAAGCGGTCCTTATCTGCCGTCAAATTCTATGTTTCTATGTTTTTATGTACCTGAGGACTTGGGGGAAGATCCAGTTGAGGGCAGTTATTTTAGAGCTTACAGAGTAAGAGGAGGCTGTGCACGCCAAGAAAAGTTTGGAGGCCTCCCTGGAGTTTTCACAGCCAACAGCCCAGGAAAAGCCTGACTAGTTTCAAATATCGGGAAAGCCAGTAAGAAGGTGAAAATTGGTTTGTGATTCAAAGCCTGAGCATTTAAGAGCCTGAAGCTGGAGACAGATTCCTGCTATAACCTGGTAGGATAACCAGAGACTGTTTCTGCTGAACTTTGTGACACAGCTGCAAGCCTGCAGTGTGGCTGAAGCCATTTACAGCCTGCGTTCTTGAGCACCAGATTTTTAGCTTGAGGACAGTCTAGGAATCTGTCGGTCAGCACTAACGTCATGTACGGACCATCACCTCTCCCTGGGGCTGGATGTCTGGAGGGGTGGGGAGGAGTGTGGCCCTGGTACTGGTCCATTCCAGTGAGCTGCAAGACATTCCAGAGAGCTGCAGAGAGAGAGGCAGACCCAGATGCATCCCAGCCAGAAAGGCCTGTATTTCTGCCAAGTGCCCCAGAACTGCAAAAGATCTGAACATTGCAAACAGAGCAAGGTTAATCTTTCAGCTTGAAAGCCATATCAACGGGTATCACCAGGACCGTAAGTAAACACAGGGATTGACCTGATCCTGGGGATTGTACAGTATATAGTTTCAGCAAAGCTTCTATTTCTCTATAAGTGCACCAACGCCAGTCACCCAGCTGCACCTCGTCGGGCCTGCACCATACACCATCTGGGTAACCAGTCATGACTCTAGGGGGACACTTGTACCAGTGGGAAGGTGGGCTTTTGTATTGCTGTGTTGTACTTAGGCACTGTTTATGTTTATTGTTGCTTTCATATATTACCTGCTGTATCAAATGACTTTAATAGCTATTTATCTTTGTATTTCAGTCCCTTACGCTTTAATAAGTTCTTTTGTGTTCTTATTCAAGACTTTCACATGAGCATATTATTAGCGACAGCCATTAATTGCATACACAGTAAAGTACTGCTTAGTGTTTATCATATTCCATGTGTGTGACTGCAAGGAGAGATGGTTAGGTACAGCATCCCAGGAGGCTATACCAGACAGACAGAAAAAAAAAATTGTAGGGGCCACATTAAAAAAACAACAATGAAAAAATTAAAACTCCCACAGGATAATACTGCAAATTTAACAAGCCTCAAGTCCATCAATAACTGGAGCTAAGTGACAATGTATATATAAAACAAAACAAAAGGGGTCAATGAGTACTACAACACTAACACATAATCCCCCCCCCCCCCCAAACATTCATGGGCTATCCACTGTAGCCCAAAATTACCTCCAGGCTTCACCATGGTGCCAAATCCACAATGAAAGTCTGATTATCACCAAAAATGCAACAAAGGTATATCTTGACTTCCACTACTACCACAGCAAATTTCAGAGCAAACCAACAAAAATGTACTGACTTGCGTGTACAAAAAAAAAAAAACAACAAAAAAAAAAAAACATTTTTGCCATTATACGATCAATTGCTGACAGTTAACAGGGAAACTTAATATATTTTTTTCTTTGCAGAGAGCTGCACAAGAAACTACAACGAAGTGCATAAACTGCTTTTCTGAAGGCAGGCCCTGCACTTCCACAGCCAGACAGATGTGTGCATCTATGGAGGAATGGAAGTACAGGCCCCTTTGCCTCCTTAGCCAGATAGATGTGTCCATGAAGGTCTTTCTACTATCTCAATAAATAAGGAGTCTTTGTAAAAAAAAAAAAACAAAAAAAAACTGCTGCTTTAATGCACCAGTTAGCGTTCAGAATAAAGTGACAAAAGTAGGGAAATGTGGTGTTAGGGCACCCCTAACTCCCCATCCCCACTCCCCAAGCAGCAAAAGGAAAAAACATCACGGTTTTTGCTGTCCAGACTGTTGGCGAATCAGGGGTGGGGTCTTCCATGGGGTTCTCAACCCTAATGCTCACCCCATTCCATGACCAAATAAGGTGACATGTGATAGGTTTTCTTCAGGCAGAGCCTACAGGTTGCTGGCAGAATGTGTGTGTGGGAGGGGGGAACACATTTCTGTACGTTTAAATACTGCATCACAATGGGGTGCTAGGGTTGAGAACCCCAAGGAAGACCCCACCCCTGATTTGCCAACAGTCAGGACAGCAAAAGCCATTATGTTTTTTTCCTTTTGCTGCTTGTGAGGTGGGGGTGGGGAGTTAAGAGTCAGAACCCCCAACACCACATGTCCTTACTTTTTTTTTTGCTTTACTTTGAACCCTAACTGGTGCACGAATACAGTTTTTACACACACACACGTACCATTTATACGGATTTTGTCTTGTACATGGTGTCTGCTATAACATTACAGCAAGTTTGCTGTTTGCATATGAGCATGTGTAGCACACAACTCACACTTTACAAATTTTTTTTTTTTTTTTTTTTTTTTTAATATGTGATTGGAGAGTTTTTTTTTTGTTTTTGTTTTGTTTTTTTCCGGCAATTACTCTATTTTTTGCTTTATGCTTATGTGAACAGAATTTATTATTTTATCGTAATTATTTTTTTTTGTTTGCTAGTGCTTAAACAGTAGTGTGGTGGCTGGGGTGGTTTGGGGTACAGTCTGACTTCTGTTTCCTCAGGGACAGTCAGTGAAGTAAGACGTGTTTTTGGCTTTGAGTAACAGGACCAGGCCTTTTCTGTAGATGCCACTGCTTTCCAGTCTGGGGGCTCTTTGCTTTGTTCCATAGCTCTACTGTGCATTAATACAGCCTCTTTGATTTCCCTAGCCGTCACTTTCTTGGATTGCTCCTCTTGCTCCCTCCTCACCCTCTGAGCTGGATTTATCAACAGTGCTTATGCTGGACTTTGCAGCAACAATGTCATTCTCCTTCTGAGTCTCAAAACTGCCTCCCAAATAATAGAGCTCGTCAACTTCTTCTTTCGTAAAGCCATCTCGGAGTGGTTTGGGACCAAGCACTTCCTCATCCACTACATCAGGTGTTGCTGCCCTCTGGTGAATGAAAGTGCCTTTTACAAAAACACTGTCCAGGCTGTCTTCATGAGCTGGACAGTGTCATGCAGATTGATTTTTTTTTTTTTTTTTAAGCACTGTGCAGCAGAAATATCAGTGCTGTCCAGCATTTCTATGACCCATGCCCATATGTAATGTCACTTGAATGCGTAAGTAATGCCCTGGTCAAGTGGCTGGATTAAGCAGGTGGTGTTGGGTGGGAGGAACACTAGTTTATTGTTCCATAATCCAATCACTGGGGGATGACCAGAAAAATTATCCAGCAACAGGGCAATCTTGTGACCCCAATTCCTGAGCCATTCAGTAAAAATGTCCCCGGTCATCCATACCATCCGATTTCATCAATAGGCCACAGTCAGATTTCTTACACTGCTAAAACAACGTTGCTGGGCCAGTTTACTGATCACCACCAAACTGGATTTTTTTTGGACCCCATTATGTTGCAGCAACAAAGCACACTTTTGTGGCTTTGCTCCACTGAGTGTTTCACTCTTAAATGTTAAGATGCCCGAGCCAACACACCTAAAAAAGAACCCGGCTTCATCACAGTTCCAGATGTTGTGTGCTTCATAGCCAGCTACAAGACCAGGGAGCACATCATTTAGTCACTGCTCAGAGCTTTCCATATCAGCTTCTGTTTTTCAACATGTGCTCACTTAAACCCGATGTTACGGCAAATCTTCCAACAGTGGAATCAGCCCAATGAAGGGGTAAATCTTCTTTCCCCATTGCAGATGCCAATTAGGATGTTTTCTCCATTGGGAAGGGGCCACTAATCCCTGCATCCCAACCCTGTGCACTGGTGAACCAGCATAGAAGTGCATCTTCTATGTCAGAATCTTTACCCTCATGTTTTCATTTAGGGTTCTGATTCCGGTGCCAGTCAGACTGCAGCTTTACACTCTCTTGCTGTAGACTGGACAGTGTTGACTTTGGGATTCCAAAATCTATAAAGCGATCCCATAAACTTATTTTCAGCAGTCTGAATCTCAGTCAGAATTTCTACTTTATGAGCTAGGCTCATTGTTGTATGTTTTGGTGGCATTTTGACAAACAACCGGAAGAGTGCTCAGTTGAGCACATTTTATGAACTATGTAAGCACACATCAGCCATCAGTCACCGACGTGGAAACTGTAAACCTGTAGTATGGGGCTTCAAGACGGTGCTGATCATTTGTGTCTGTGGTTATGTATGCCAGAAATTTTGTCCTGCATAGAAGGGTTTCCAGTTACCATAAAAATGAAAGGAAATGCCGGCCCGGTGGCGCTGAGGGTTGAGATGCTGGACGCCACACCTTCCGTCATGCCGGCAACCTGGGTTTAGGAATGAGCCGGAGCCGCCGGGGGTCGGCAGGGGAGGGAAGAGATTGAGTGTCCGGAGGACTGCTCTCTCATCCCAGTGGTGGGTTCGGGATATGCTCGCTCTTGGAACGACCTCTGGCGGTGGCTAGGGGATCACCGATTGTAGTGCCGAGGCGTATGCCTGGGGGCAGAGCCACAGCAATTTGTTGCCTTGATGGCCAGGCTCCACAGGGAGAGGGAGGAGAAACACGGGAAAAAAAAAAAAAAGAGAAAAAAAAAACCCATACCTGGGGATAGATGAAGACACCTCGCCTGCCCAAAGCCCACACCTCCAATTCCGGGCTACCTCCTCTCTGCAGGGCCACTCGTGTGCCGGGTACTTTCCCCTACAGATAGAGTGCCCTGGTCTGATAGGACGGCCCCACCTCCGGAGGGTTCAGACCCGGAGGTGGTGCTTGGTGGCACGAGGGAGAAGGACTAGTCACGGAGGAGGATAGAGGCTGGGTAGCCCAGAGGTTGCTAGTTGACTTTTGGCTATGCAGATCCATCTGATGTAAGCAGGCATGGACTATAAAGCTGTCTGTTATAAGTGGGCTGCGTGTGTGTGTGTGTGTGTACACACACACACACACACACACACACACACACACACACACACACACACACACACACACACACACCATTATATATGTATATGTGTATATATATATATATATATATATATATATATATATATATATATATATATACACATACATACATACATACACACACACACACATATATATGTATATGTGTGTGTGTGTGTGTGAATATATTTATGCTGGTTCAACTTTAAGCAGAAATGCATGGTGCGAAGGCCTCTCACAACACACACACACACACACACACACACACACACACACACACACACACATATATATACCAATATCTACATCTCTATATATCTATATACACATACACACACACACACACACACACCGAGTAATTGATGAAGCAGGGACTGGGGAGGGACTATTAGACTACCAGGGACTTTTAAACAAACAACAACAACAAAATTACCAGGAGGTGGGTGGTACCAGTATAGTAGAAGGATATATTTCTTCAGATAAGGGGACAGTGATCGGACATCGTGGGGGGCAGTACACTACCAAACAACACTGTGAAAGAGTGGGAGGGCAACTGGCAATGACAAATATATTTATTAGTACTCCTGCTGCTAAAAAATTCACTGCTGTTGCTTGAGCTGATGCAAATGAGTTTTGTTAAAGTACAGTAGCTAAAACGCTGTTTTGAAAACATACAACTACAAAAACTACTGAATTATGAAATACAGAGATAATGTTAGGAAGAATTCTCCATCGCTCTAAATTTTCAACAATTTCCATGCATAAAGGGACTATTTGTGTAGTGCTTAATATAGAGCAGTAATGTACTACTCTATTTGGAGAGGGACCACTAGACTACCAGTGAACTTTTAAACAAAAAAACAATACTGGGAGGTCGAGCGGTAATCATGGAGGGGGATGGGACCAGTATAGTAGTATTTCTTCAGCAAAGTAGACGGTGATTGGACATCGGGGGAGAGGGGAGGGAGCAGAACAGTACCAGGGAATATTGTGTCTAATAGCAAGAGGGCGATCGGGGAGACCAATACACTTCTATGGCATGTTTTTTGACAGAAGGGGACATAATTGGACATCAGGAGAGGGGGAAGGGACCACTACACTACCAGTGAAATCTTTCATTATAGCAGGACGACAATGAAAAAACTCAGATAAATGTGGTTCTACGTATTTCAAAAGGGTTTTCAAATTTGGTGCAAAAGTTTGTACTTTTTTACGATTCTTACACCAGATTTTCATCATACCCTTTTTCACACCAATCATCATGAACAACATTAGTGTCATTTCCCAAATTCTGCCCAAAACGTGCTTTTATGGTCAGTTGATGAAATAACCTTTTGGCACGGACTGCACAGATTTCACCATACTTATTCATAAGGTGGGGTGATAAGAAGGGTATACTGAAAAACTGGTGTCAAAATGTGTTAAAAATGGCAAAGTTCTCTGCATCTGTTGACATTTCGCTACACCTGCTCCTAACTTTCGTACTTTTTAACATTTTCACCCAAAATTCTCAACATAGCCATCTCTTAACATCACCTCATGAACATGACAGCTGTCAGTTTTTAATTCATGGCCAAAATGTTGCTCAACCAATCTCTAACCCAATTTACCACCTTTGGTCCACTTCCAGACTACTCAACTTGCTTACCAACCTCCTGTGTGAGACAGTGTTGAATACCTTGCTAAAAATCTAGGTAGCCCATGTCTATCGTCCCTCCCTGATCAACCACCCTGGTTACCTAGTCAAAGAAATCTATCAGATTTGTTTGTCAAGCTCTACCTGCTGTGAATACATGTTGCTGCACCAAAACCAGCAAAAGTCATATCTGCAGGCTAAGCCCTTCCTACCCTAAAAATTGCACACCAAAATTCCAAACCCTCTGGGCACTAGGAGTTGACAAAGAAACAGCAACAAAATCCCGAATAATTCATTTTCACTATTCAGATCTCAGAATACACTCATCTGACTGGAACGAAAATAGGCATGTCAAGAGATGTACCCCATGAGACCACACATGCAAACTTTTGTGCCAATCCATTGAGCGGTTGTGAACTTATTAAAGTGCAAACTTTGGGGGTTAACATTAAACAGCCTACTCAACCCTAAATATAGTGGTGCTACTGTGCCACTGTATATCATACATTACATGTGTTTATATTTATACACACAGGTGTATACAGGTCTTCACCGTCCAGTCCCCTAGGACTGTCATACAGTATGTGGGGCCCAGCAGGGCAACCACTGTGTCAACCAGAAGCCCTGGTGGGACTTCGACTAGGGCTTTATGTCAGAATTCTCGCAGCTGTCACCACACATCCCCCTCTGTCCTTGGACCCCTCCAGCCTACTGTTACTGAAAAGGGGGCGGAACATGAAGCAGAAATGTTGTGTGCATTCCCCATGCCCGGCACCCGAAGAGGGATGGAAAACAGGAGCCAGAGGATCACGGCAACATGCCGGGCTGCCACACGTGTACAAAGGTGCACAAAACAGAGCCGGAGCTCCAACAGAGTCAACGGGCAGTGCACCTCTCCACAATGCAGGTCCCAGCTCCAGAGCAGGAAGCGAAGCCAGGAACCAAGGGCAGCAGAGCCATCAGGTGCAATCCAAATAGATTCTGGTACAGGGCAGGCAGCGGGAACGGGAAGAAAAGAGACATTGTGCATACACACCCAGAGGGGGAGCAGCTCCAATGGCCATCCCTCACATCAATGCTCCTGACAGGGAAATAGGCTAAGTCCCCAGAGAAATGAGCACATCCCTGGCTCCAGAACAGTTTGCAGGGCCAGGACACGAGGAAAACAACTGGAAACTTAAAAAAAAAAAAAAAAAAAAAAAAAAACAGGCTGCAACCTACTAGGGCAAGTAAGCAAGATATGAGTCCCCACGACTCCAAAGACTACTGCAGAGCACCATGGAAAGAGGTTGGTAGTTGGGATCAACTCTGCCCGCAAATCTCGGCCTATAAGAAACCAGCTCTAGCCAGAGATAGTTTGCGTGGAACAGGCCTCGCCAATCAAGCATCGAGCTTCATACAGAATAAAAAAGGGTCATTTTCACAGTTTGTGGCAGTTCAGTCAGACAGCGGAGAGACTGACTGTGTGTCAAGGTCTGTGCTGGTGTGCCACTGTCTGTCCAGGCACTTCAGGCCAGTCAATCTGGAAGTGATGGGATCCCAGTTTAAAGTGTTTTTGTGAAGCAATGAAAAGTTTTCATCAAAACTACAGTTTGAAAGGCAAGTGGAACTGCTATTTTCCTATCCCACCATGGAATGTTCCCCTCTGGGAGTAGCTTCTGTAACACCTCTAGTCCAAGAGGGGAAACTGCCTTGTTCCAGGTTCCACATTTCAGTAAGACAGCAAAGGAGAGACGTGAACAAGCCGGCCTGGAAGCCAGCAGCCCAGCCAGAAGCAACTGCATCCAGGCAGCCTGTCCAAGCAACCTGAACCAGAAGTATCACTTGAGGCATCAAAACCATAAGTAAAGTCCAGGGTTCAACCCTGCAACTGGGGAGAAAGTTTGTTATGTCAGGAGTTGAGAGAGAAGTTCTGGGCAGACTAAATTGTGCCAGTGAGAGAAGCCCAGACAAAACCTGTTCAGGCCAGCCACCCAATCCAGTGGATTACAAATAGGGTCCCCTTTTTCTGCTTGTTTACCACTTCAGAGTTTGTGTTCAATAGTAGTTGCATTTTAAAAAGTATTTTACCTGTTAAGTGTCTTTTTTTAATATTCTTTTTGGTGCTGTGCCCCAGTAGCTCTGCCCCCACACACCCGACTCCCAATCACTTCCGGGACTTACCTATGGTGGTGATACTCCCTGCCTTGTCCCACAGGGTGGGGCTGCTGAGCAGGCACACCCCCAACGGAGACAGGCACCAAGGTTTCTGGCAGTCCCCAAACTGCTGGTCTTCCTCTCTGGCTTACTGCCCAGGACTGAACTCAGTCTCCAATGACAGTCACATCAGAGATGCAGGGATCAGGAGGCAGGGCATCATCCATGAGGCCGACAGTTTTTGCTGTGCTTTAGCCCTGGGAGGTGTGGCGTGCAATGATGCATGGCACCATAGCACAGGCATCTGGCATGCCTTCCCATCAGTTCAACTCAACTGCTGCTCCCCTGGCCTCTGCCAGGGATCAATCAAGCAGTGGTCAATCACCCATCCTCCCCCTTGAGGAAAGTAGTCCATGGGATCCTCAATCCCCCGCCGGCCCTCTGACTCCTCAGGTCTGTTCCCGAACCTGGGGTGTCTGTGTCACATGCGGAAGCCCTACCACTGTGCCAGCAGGCCAGCTCCATCTTCTTAAGTGCACCACCAAGCTCCTTCATCCTGCTAGCAGCATCAGCGTCCCAGTGTGATACCCACTGCAACTCAAGAAAGAGCTCTCACCCATGGCCTTTTAGGGAGAATTACGACAAGTATTTGCTTAAACTGTAGTTGATGGTTTGGGGGATCATTATTGCTTACTGTGTCACTTGTTTTGGGGGTGGAACTACATGGGTAGTTTATGCATTATTTCTTGGTGGGTGATAGTCTTGTGTTTTAGCATCTAGGTCCTATATTGCATGTTAAGCCAGTGTAGCACATCCTCCATTAACCCAGGCTGGCCTCGGGAGGTGAACCTTGAGGGCACCATGTACGTATGTATACACACACTAAAATTCTCAATTGCCTTCAGTTATTTCTAGTTGACTTTACAATGCATTTTAACAACCCTTCAATTAAATATGCACACAAAGTGGCAATGAGGATTTCCACACTTAATAGTGGATTTCTTTACATGAAATAGCAATCCTTTAAGACAGCAGACCATGATAATTCAAATACTGTACTGCAATTAAGAGGTCCCTTGTCAGATGTTTTGTAGTTTGTCAGTGGAATAAGTGCTTGTTTACATGAGAGTGTAGACTAGAAGCCCTATACAAAAAGACAAAGTTAAAACCAGGAAAGTTATTTGGAATTGCTATACTGTAAACACAATGATATTACAGGGTTTTATTTACCTCTAAAAATTGATTAGCGTTTTGCTCATAAAAGTTCTAAAACATTGTGAAAATGCACAGCACTTGCCTCACCGTGTTTAACAAACATAACACTTCTAGAAAACTTATATAAATACTTTCTGTACAGTTAGTATTGTCCCAAGTGAAAAAAACTGGTAATCAATTATTTAAAACCCTGTATTAAACTATTTTTTGTAGAAACCTGCTCTTTAAGTGTACATATGGTGGCAATTGCCTGTTTAATTCCCTTTTCTGATTCCCTTGATTCTCATTAACAGTGTGCAGTAAAATTGTTGTTCATAATTTAAGAAGCCAACGAATTATCCGATTGTTCCCACGTATTCATAAGCTGTGATACCCCACGATTCCACTTTCAAAATTTGAATCCATTTACAAAAATCAAGCCATGAATTAAAAATAAATAACCTTATTTACCCTGCGGTTTTGGAACACTGGGCAGTGCATGTCTTCTAAGTTAACCAATGTATCTATCTGAATGCTTGCTTTTTACATGTATGTGGCTCACCTATCAAAAACAAAGACAATACATTTAGGAAAAAACACACACACACACATTGTTAAACGTGCATTTAAGCAATGTATTTATCTGAATGCTTGCGTTTTACATGTATGTGGCTCACTTATCCAAAACAAAGACAATACATTTAGGAAAACTCACACACATTGTTAAACGTGCATTTAACCAATGTATTTATCTGAATGCTTGCATTTTACATGTATGTGGCTCACTTATCCAAAACAAAGACAATACATTTAGGAAAACTCACACACATTGTTAAACGTGCATTTAACCAATGTATTTATCTGAATGCTTGCTTTTTACGTGTATCTGGCTCACCTATCCAAAACAAAGACAATACATTTAAGAAAACTCGCACATTGTTACAAACCTTCAGTTTAGTTAATATTGCAGGCACCCAAAATGTAACTCTAATGGTTCACATTAAATCCAGTCCTGACTGCCTCCCTGGACCATCTTTCATACAGCTGGGGGAGCTCTCATTAAGCCAGGCACTAGAGCAGAGGGAAAACTGTACCTTGTGCACTTGGAACTTCTACAGGGCTTTACAGAATTCTGCTAGCTACAGAATTTGGAAATTAACTAAAAATAACATTCTTGCCAATCTATATTACCCAAGCACCCCTGGCCCACAGAGAACTTTTGATGCTTTTGTAATAAATGTTCGTCTACTTAATGTGCAAGAATTAATTGCATGACCTTTGCAAGCCGCTGCTGGATTAAACTGCTATTTATTCAGTCATGGAGTCTGTAGAAGGCAAATATTGTATCTGCTAGAAACACCCTCTGCGAGTACAATCCTCCTGACCCTGACGGAATTCCCGAATTGGTCAACAACTACAAACTTCACCCACGTCGATCATACAGAAAATTAAAAACGACAGTGAAACTATTTTAATACAGATTCTGAAAAAAAATTCAGCGATGTATTATAGAATAGTTCACGGTCAACATTCAAGTCAAATTTAGCAATGCACTACAGTATATGAAAATGTGTAGTTTAAACTTCAGTTTTTAAAGGAGAAAAAAGAAACATATACAGTACCCACAGTTGTATTTGTACTTCCGCAAACTAGTGGGCTGAATCCGAAAAAGACACATTTCCAGTGCAGCAGTCGCCAAACTATTTCAATAAAAGATTTCGCAGTTAAACCCAGCTAGAAAATAAAAACACGAGGCAGCTCATTGTGACGACTGTGCATCAATCACTTCAGCTGCTAACACAGACAGTGAAAATGATGAAGGGGCCTCATCATCTTCCTCAGCGAGACTGCCTTTGCCCAAAGTGTCCCAGCAGCATCCCGCAATCAGCCCCCAGTACTCCACCAGCAGGGCAACCATCCGACACACAAAAACCGTGCATGCAGCAAGCGGCTGCAGCCCGCTGCCCAGCGGCTGGACTGCGCCTGCCGCCACGATCACCGCCACTGTGAAACTCACTTTGTAAAATGTAATGCAATTACGGGTTTGCTGCTATTTGGTACCTCCAAATATCAGTGCTAGCATTCTGTGATACAATTCAGATAACCACCATCAATCACATGCAATGCTTCGCAGAAATCGCGACGCAGTGTAACGAAACAAGCTGGGGTGCCGGACTACCCCCTCAGAGGTAGCTCAAGGCGCATTCGTTGATGCGCTGGGATACTACCCTCCTACCCCGGAGCTTTGAAGGGGGGTGCCGGACCAAGTCAAACAGTTAGTAGGCTGCCAGCATATAGCGGTGCTATCCTCGGCTACTTGCTCTGCATGCATCCTTGCCCTTGACCTCCCTAGTTCACGAAACAACGCGTGCATGAGCAGGTTTCTTCTATAGCCATCGGACAACACATCTGCAGATGCTTGTCCCGCACTTCTCATCCTTCGCCCCTCGTCATTACAAATACTCTTCGGCTGAGCTTTAAAAACCAGCTCCACGGCTCGCTGACCGGTGTACTCGTTTCACCTGTCAGCTCTCTGCTTTTCAGCCTTCACACCTTTAAAGCCTAACGCAGTGACAAGCATGCAGGAGTAGCAGCAGTCTCCTCCACACCACACCTGCTACAGTCAGGTGGGTTTACGATGCACACACACTCCTCACTGCACTCCACACATTGGCTTTCAGCACAGACTTTAAATTGCTAACACAGCCCAGAACCCTCCCTTGTACTCCGAATTCACCCCCCAGTCATCACTGCCTGAATCCTCCACCTCGTAGCAAAGCCCCGGGAGTGTTTTTATTTTTTTTAGTTAAGGTATTTATTCTATATACATCGGTGAGATCATGCAATATTTACCTTCTTCAGCGCTGACATTCTAATGCATTCCCAGTTAATAGGTCCTGGATGGCATGCTGAGGTCGGAGGTTACGTTTGGGGTCGGTACTGAATGAATTTATATAGATTATACGCCGATGCTACTGGCGCTAGAAGTGTTTGACATTCCCGTCGCGGTTTCCATGCGCTGCTGTCAAGTCCCTCACCGCCGCTCTAGAAACGAGAACATGCTCAATAAAACGATACTCCTGGCGCAGGCGCATAAGGGAGGCGGCCCTCAAAACGGTGCCATATTGGGGCGGTCAGCAACTACAACTTCAGACCGCGCGCACAGGGCGGGCTTGCTGGCAGCTCCCTAAACCAATCAAGAATCGAATTTCCAAATTGTGTTGCCGATTGTCAGCCGGGTGTCACTGCTGATTGGGTGGAATCGCCGGACTACCTGAAGTGTTTCCTTATGAGTGCACTGTGCAGTTGTTGAGGGTTGTTCAGTAATCACGATTTAAGCTAGCAATGTACTGTACACAGCGGGCACAGTGAAATGTCGAAGAAAAACGAGGGTAAGTAATACCGGTGCTTATGGTGTTGTCACTAACAGCTTGCCTCTCTTTCCCCGCTCCGCTCCTCCCGTCCGAATGTGCTTGGGACACGACAGTCCTGTCATTGAACGGAGTAAAAACAGCAATACAGTCCAGTCGTGCTCGGTTGATGCGTCTTTTGAATATTTACACAGCCAGGCGCAAACAGTGTTATACAGTTAGTGCATACACGGTGACGCGGACTAGACTAAATGGTACACCTTGTGGGGGAAAAGTATGCCACCATGTACTCGTACTCACTTGTTTCTGCTACCAACCCTCTTATTGCCTCCAGTGCACTGGCTTTGGTTAGTCTCTTTTGCTAGTACAGTTAGTTTTTGAGAGGGAAGGGAGGCTGAGCCAGGCTCCCTCCCTATTTAAGTAAGCTTTCTCATCACTGCAACAATGTGCTCCTCATTGCATTACAATGGTAAGATAGAAACTGTTATTGAAATTTTTACTTTGAAATTTCTGGTTATTATGGTCAGATTAGGTGGGCCAGGCGATCCTTACCTGCCTGTGTGCAAATTCTATGTTTCTAAGCTTTCAAAAGCTTTCTTCTGCATGCTCTGACTTAGGGTCACAGGACTCCCTCAAAGAATAAAAAAGCACTAGAAGGTTATTACATTTTACTGTTTGGTGCAAGTCTAATTTTAAATGAGGTCTCTGGGGGGAAAAAAAAAAACATTTCTTAATTAAACCAGACCAAAATCACAGCATAAACATAGTGCAAATGCATTAAAAAAGTAGTCTATGGATAGAATCAAGTTGGTTGGTAAAATGCTGGTTAAATAATCTTTAACTTAATGAAAAATTAAGGCACTTGAACCTGTAGAGTCGATGTACACAGTTTTGGGGACCCATAATCAAGCAATTATGCTTGATACCATTACTAGTTTGTGCCTTTTGTTTAATTTTCAGTTGCACTCTGCATACTTTTGGACTACAGTATTGTTTGACTTCTACTGCTGATGTATGCAAGACTGTCTTGTACCTTTGTGCCACTGTGCTACTGTTACTTATTGTTGTACTCTCCCAGGTCGAGCTTGGAAAAGGACACTATTTTGTAGTGCACCTGGCTGATAATCAAAAAACTGATTAAATAATACACAGCAGGGTGTCCATTAAAGCATTTGTGAAGCACACTCCATGGATTTCGTTAGGCACAAGGCCAGAGGCTGTGTGATCCTGTGCCCCTGGCAGTGCATCACAAATGCTTTAAAGGAGAACTGCGATGAACCAGAAAAATCACTGTTCCAGCAGAAGCAATTTTTTTTAAAACTGGTTAGAATTCTGTTATTTTTATGTTACATCTATATAGGCCTATTAGTAAACTTGTTAGGTGTTTCCTCTCTAAGTGCCATTTTGGAACTATATGGCGCAGTTTGTGTCCTTCTCAACCACAGAGAGAGAGTTCTACAGACATGGATGCATTGTATCAGCAATGGAAGAGCTGAGCAAGGGACATGAACTACATCACACAATTTTTAAATGGTGCTTACTACCTGTGTGTAAATCAGAAATTCCCAATAGGATAACTAAAACATCTGTAGAGAGGAAACAGTGACATAGTTGGAACCAGGATTTAAAAATCTGCTGTTAAAATAGAAAGTGACTTGAAAGTTCAGTGCAGTTCTCCTTTAAGAGCAGCTGACACCATTAAAAGTCTCAGTCAGCCCGGTGGAGCTGAGGGTTGAGGCGTTGGACCCCACACCTTGTGCCATGTCGGCAACCTGGGCTCGGGAGCGAGCTCGGGTTGGCAGTGATTAGCAGGGAAGGGAGAGGATCGAGCATCCAACTGAGCTCATGGGGAGGGAGGGAAGGAATGTTGTCCTGCTCCTTGGCTGCCTCCTGGTGGAGGTCAGGTGGCAGAATAGGAGTTAGGTAGGCATGAGCGTGGTTACGTGGCATGCGCATGCCTCCATGCACGTGCTCACAGCTGCAGAGAGGGGAGGGGCGAAATGGGGGAAAAGGGTGCCCATAGGCTTCATGGAAGCCATGTCTGCCAACTGGCACTGTGTCAAAGCAGAAGCCTGGCCTGGATTGTGGGAGCCGGGGGAGAAGAGGACAGCCCCACAATGGAGGGAATCTGGGAAATGGGGCTCTGTGGTACCGGGGGCAGCGGTGGACATATGTGGCAGGGCAAGCTTGAACTAGCTGGCTATGGTGTGCCCTGTAAGAGAGAGAAATGTATATGAAGAATCATGCTTCGGTGCCAGAAGCCCTACACCCAGGCATGGGGCTGGTCCCAATTTGCACTTTGTCAGCGATATTTTTTTTATTTACTTTTTACTTCAGTATAGTAGATTTGTAAGGGTAATTCTGCTGACTTTCAAGCTGACATTTGCAGCAGCCAGAAGTCCCAGAATCCCCTGCAGCTCACATCACAACAGGGCTGCAGCAGTGGAAGATTCAATAGCCTGCAGTGCATGTTAGAGATTTTATAAGCTCTGATCAGATGTTTTCCAGTCTTACTATACACCCAGGGCTAAGTATAGTCCTCTGTGACTGTACTTAACTCCAGAAGCAGGACCAGAAACAAAAGATATGAGCTCATAAAAACTTGAACATGCACTGCAGGCTACTGAACCTCCCATTCCTGCAGCCCTGCTTTGATATCGGCTGCAGGGGATTCTGAGATTTCTGGCTGCAGCAAATGTCAGCTTGGAAGTAGGCAGAATTAGCCTGATACTGTTCATTTCAGTATAGTAGATTGTAAGTAAAACAAGAAAAAAAGTTATTGCACACAACGTACAAATTAGGACCAGGCCCACACTTGGGTGTGTTTTTTTTTTTTTTGTTTTGTTTTGTTTTTTTGTTTTTTAGTGCTGACTGTTCCCCTTTAATTCCTCAGGAAAGGTGACTCATGGCACAGAGCTGCCTGCCCTAGGACCATAATTTGACCCCAGAAAAGGAGTCTTTAGATACTTAACTAACTTTGGCCATGAAACCCTGAAGCCACCTATAGGCTGGGAGGGGAGTTGCTGGCAGTCACAAAGGAAGAAAGAGACTTGGGCATCATCATCACCGATGACCTGAAATCATCCAAGCAGACCTCTAAAGCAGTAGGTAAGGCTAGGGGGATGTTAAAGTGTGTTAGTAGGGGTATCACAAGTCGTAAGAGGGAGGTAATAATCCCTCTTTACAAGACACTGGTTAGGCCCCATCTGAAGTACTGCGTGTAGTACTGGAGGCCACACCTTCACAAGGACATTAACCAAACTGAGGCAGTCCAGAGAAGAACAACCAAAATGGTGCAGGGGCTGCATCAGAGGACAGATTAACGGAGCTCAATATGTATACCCTTGAGCATAGGAGGGAGAGAGATGATATGATCGAAACATTGAAACACCTTACGGGCATTAACAAGGTGAAAGAGTCTAACATGTTTAAATATAAGAAAAATAGCAGGACAAGAGGACACAGCATGAGACTAGAGGGAGGCCGATTAAGGGGCAATGTGAGGTAATTCTTTTTCACAGAAAGGGTGGTGGTTGCATGGAATGGCCTACCTCAGGAAGTGGTGGCTATGAATACAGTGCAGGGCTTCAGACAGACATGGGATAGGCATAAGAGAGCAATACAGATGAGTATGAATAGATAGGCCATTGACAGAGCAAAGGCCGCTGGCACATTTATAAAGTAGAAAAAGAAATGGGCAGACTGGGTGGGCCTTGCGGTTCTTATCTGCCGTCAACTTCTATGTTTCTGTGTTTCATGAACTTAATTCCATGTACATGCAAACCACCTAGCACCTGCTGCAACCTCACTCGCAAAATTGCATTTTGATGAGGCAAGCAGGGAAAGCAGCTGCAGGGCTATTACATAAGAAAAGTGTTGGCAGACGTGGACCGTGCAATCCATCTAGTCTGCCCTAGAAACTACCCCCCGTGCCTCCCTAAGGAGGCAGCATAGTGCAGTGGGTTAAGGCTCTGAGCTGCAGATCTGGAGATCTGGGTTTGAATCCCACAACCGCCTAGGTGCATACTTTGTGATCCTGAGCAAGTCACTTAACTTCCTTGTGCTCCCAGGTCGCATCTGGAAACGAGCTTCGGCTTAGTGTGCTACTCCTGGTTAAACAATGTTCCCTTTCCCCATGCAGCCTTTGTCCTAACTTGTCCTTTATGTCTGTCCCATGTGAGTTTTAACTCCCTGATTGTCTTTGATGCTACCACTTCCTGGGGCAGGCTGTTCCACGAGTCTATCACTCTCTCTGTGAAGAAGTACTTCCTGAGGTTGCTTCTGAACCTTCCTCCTACCTTTCATGCATGCTGCAGTGTTCTGTTGAAATAGATTGCCTGTCTGAGCTGCATTAAATCCCCTCACATACTTAAGTATTTCAATCATGTCCCCTCTGTTTCTTCTCTGCTCAAGGGAGTATAGGTTCAGCTTTCAGAGTCTTGATTCATATGACCTGTGATGCAGTCCATGTACCATCTTAATAGCCCTTCTCTGCACCGTTTCCAAATGGTCAATGTCCTTCGTGAGGTGAGGGCTCCAGAACTGAACGCAGTACTCCAAGTGTGGCCTCACCAAGGACCTGTAGAGGGGCATGATAACCTCCCCCTTTCTACTAGAAATACCTCTACTTATACATCCGAGGATGCCACTCACCTTCTGTGCTGCTTTCTCACATTGTTTTCCTACCTTTAATTTGTCAGTGATGATTACTTATTTATTTCTGTTTGGGATTAAACACCTTTGAGTCAAGGACTCATTTTCAAAGGTTCCAAGTCAGTGTTGCACATGCAAATACAATAAAACAAGGTATACAGAAAATACATTGAGACATTTACATAGGAAAGTAAAAAAAATATATATATAGTTGAGGCTAATATACGTCATGTACAGAGGCAGTAATATAATACTGAGACTTAAATACAAGAAGATAGTAATTTTACAGGAAAGAGGGGCTAGTAAGGAAGGTTGGCAAGGCTAAAGAATGGAGTTAGTTATATAGTGGGTCAACCTGGGACGGCTAAGGGTAGGGTGGTCAGCCAGAAATGGCATTGTTAAAGGTGAGAAGAGGCGGTAGAGTAGGGTTGTCAGCCAAAAGTGGGCATCGTCTGAGAGTGAGGAGTGGAGGAGGTGGTATGTGTTGTGAAGCAGTATGATGTGGGAGGATGAGGTCTTGTCCCATTATTGTAGGCAGGTATATGGTCATTTTAGTGCCAGGAAAGGATCTGAGCCCGGATTTGAAAGTACTGATCTTGGGCATGGCAGTGAGGTAAGCAGGGAACTCACTGTAACATTTCGGTCCTTGATACAGTATGGAATTCTGGGCAAGTTTCGTCCTTTTGAAGGGGGTCACCAACTTGTCAATAGCTGCACTTCTAGTTGATTTTGTTGGTACTGCCAGCTTAAAGTGTCTGTCCAGAGAGATATTGGTCCGTTTGTGTCTCCACGAGTTGATGTCCTCCCAGTGTGTACTTTTTTCCAGGGTTCCTCTTTCCCAAATGCATTACCTTACAGTTTTTGGTGTTAAATTGTAACTGCCAGTCCCTGGACCAATCCTCTAGCCTTCTAAGGTCAGCTTCCATGTTGTCTGCTCCTCCCCTTGTGTCCACTCTATTGCAGAGTTTTGTATCATCTGTTAACAGGCAAACCTTCCCTGTTAGTCCATTTGCTATGTCAGCTACAAATATGTTAAATAGGATCGGTCCCAGTACCGATCCCTGTGGGAAGCCACTGGTCACCCTACATTCCCATGACAATGATCCATTGACTAGCACTCTCTGGGTCTTATCATTCAGAAAGATACTGATCCAGCTGACCATCTGCTGGCCAACTTCCGTATGTTCCAGCTTGTTGGTTAGCCTTCTGTGAGGGACGGTGTGAAAGGCCTTGCTGAAATCTAGGTATACAACATCCACCGCCCCTCCCTGATCCGGTGTTCTGGTGACCCAGTCGAAGAAGTCCATCAAGCTGGTTTGATAAGAGTATCCTGCTGTGAAGTCATGTTGCTTTGGGTTCATTTTTCCAGTATCTGTTAGGTATGACACTGTCCTCTCTTTTAGTAGTGATTCCATAATTTTCCCCACAACTGAGGTCAGACTGACAGGGCGGTAATTTCCTGCCTCTTCCTTGTTTCTGCTCTTGTGTAAGGGCACAGTGGTTACCTGTTTCCAGTCCTGAGGTATTTTCCCACTGTCTGGTGACTTGTTGAAGAGGTCAGCCAGCAGTGCAGCCAGTTCCTCTTGAGCTCCTTTAATATCCTAGGATGTGTGACGTCCGGTCCCATGGCTTTTTCCACTTTTGGTTTAAGCTCTTTTAGGACCCTCTTCCTTGTGAAGGGGCTAGTATCTGCTCCCTGGGTATCTTCCTTTGTCCTGCTCAGTGTAGGACCTTTGCCACTGTCTTCTACGGTGAAGACAGAGCAAAAGAACTTGTTTAGCATGTCTGCCTTGTCCTCGTCACTCACTGCCATCTTACCTTCCTTGGTTGCTAGTCAGACTATTCCTCCCTTAGTTTTTCTTTTTTCTCTTATGTAGCTATAGAAGGTCATACAGCACAATCGGACAGTGCCGGCCTTTACATATGAAAGGGTCCCCTCCCAGGGTATCTAGGGGTTTAAAGATGGTACGCTCACCTGGGAGGGGTCTCGCATCCAAGAAACACCAATTCCAACATACCTGACAACCCCCCACCCTGAGCACTGGTGTTGACTTCCAGGCGTCAACTTGTACGCAGCGGGGCTGGCTAGGCTGCAGATTTAAAAGGGTTAAACAGCAACTTGGATGCAATAAACAGAATTTCCAAACAAGGACAAATTTATTTTAAAAACACAAACAGGAACCTTTTTTTTTTTTTTTTTCTGCTCAAAGTTGATGGTAATTTTGCCAGCTGGCACAGCTCATTTTAACCACTGCAGAATAGATATTTCATGTTAAACCCATCTGGGTATCACAAAACCCTAGCAAGGTACTTTACATCCACTTGTTCTGGCTTTGAGGGGAAACACTTTCACATGGGGGGGGGTTCTCTACTATAAATCACAACTGGAATTTAACATGGGCTTTCAGTAGCCCAATCCACTATTCACTAGCCACATAGCTAGTGTCAGTCTCATGGCTGGCAGCATTTCAGTGCCACAGGCTCCTGTGAGGATTCATCAGGGATCTACTCCATTCTCAGACCACATGCCTTCTTTCATTTTTCTCCATTTCTCCAATGTGACACATGCTGCAAACTCTGAGCCCCTCTGGGCATAGTTTAGGTGCCAGCTGGGCACAACATGCTTTTTCCAGGCAGAAGTGGCCACTCCATTATTCTCTGAGGCAAAACTCCATTTTCTGATTGGAGGTGGCATCCTGTCAGATCTCATCGTGAGGCAGGGGGCACACCTGAGTGCCACTCATAACACAGTATATTTCAAAAAGCAATCAACATCACCTTAGATCTGAAGCCATCAGCACTGTCTGGTAATCTTTTCTTACAGGAAGATCACTGGAATGTAATTAAGACAGGTTTTACTTTTTTTTTTTTTTTGAGGAGCACTCCCCTTCTGAGGTCACATATTCGGCCACCATGAGCAACTATTTCTGCATGATGCCAGCCACTATTGAGAAACTTTCAGACAGTGGGAGCGGGCACAATGCTAGCCTCCCACCACTCTGACTCAGCAGAATCTCTGCCCTTCAGCAGAGAACACTGACTTTTCCCCTTTGGAATGTGAGGGCAGTCCAGCTGACCCAGTTCTTCAAGAGCATAGAAAACTGGTGTCATACTAGCGGCCAAGTGGACACTCTTAAAAGCTATATACACATGTAACTCCTAGAGGGGGTTACACATAATATTATAATACTAACCGGATATCTTTTTTTTCCCATAGGGAAACCCAGTTATAATTCACTGTTATAACCCGTGGGTTATAACTGAACATGCGCGGGGTTTCCCTAGCTCTGCGTGTGCGCCAGCTGTGACTCTTCTCTTTTTTAGTGGCGGCTGCCAACAGATGGTGATTTCACTGCTAATTGAACTCAGCGGTGAGTTCGTAAAAAAACAAAAAAACAAAAAAAAAAAATCATTGGGCTTACATCCTGCAAACTGTTCTGCTTTTAAAAAATGGGGAATGTTAATGTTCCTTGCTGCAGGTGCTTGGGCCCAACAGGTCCACAGTAACACAGGAACCTCATTTATTTTATATAATTGCTGCAGCAAAAAATGTTACCCAGCAATTATAAAAAAAATATGGGTGGTGTAAAACTTATTTACACACACCTCATTATGGATGAAGTTCATAAACCCCTCAGGCTTCACCCTCGGGGTTTATGTAGCATCGCACAACTCAGGAGTGTGTAAAATCTCGTTATACACACCACCCCATACTTTATTCTCTCTATAATAACTGGTGACCCCCTTTACCACACTGATCATCAGTGTGATCAAACACTGTAATAACATCATACCCAGTTATTACAGCACTTGGAGCACTCTTGCATCACATTTCCCTTTGCGTAGTTCAACAGCGGGAAACTTGACTCCAAACATTGATCTTCACGGTTCTTATTTTATTGCACTTATGTCCCTACACCAGTTACTATATAAAAATAAAACATATGTGACTGTGTGCTTATGACTATGTATTACACAACCTCAGTGTGTGACGTCCACATAAACCTCTTGAACTTTGCTTCAAAGTTTATGGGATTCTCACACCTCGGGTCTGTAAAAAAAAAAAAAAAAAAAAAACTGCATAACATGCAGTTGCCTATGCATTATTCTCCATACTGTCTGCGGTCCTGGGAAGTTTTGTCTGGAGGAAAGTGTGAGGAGTTCTGGTCTTTCATTCTGGACAGAGTGTTCTCCGTTTGAGCTGGGATCTCGACAGGTGGCCTGTCAGGGGCCAGCAGTGGTACAGAGGAGAGGTGAGGAGGCACTATGGGGGTCTGTTTATGGAGGAGGTACACGAGGCGATTGTGGCACTGTGCCTCACCTACTGTATGTTGGACCCAGGGCCTACGTGGCTGTTAGTGGACTGCAGCTTGGCCAAGGGTCTCGTGTTTGCCAGCATTGTCCAGGGTTCTTTATTGGAGGGTTGTTTTCTATCGGCTCTTAAAACCATGATGAAACCACCTTTGGACCTGGAGGTGCTGTCAAACTACAGGTCTGTCTGGAACTTTCCTTTTCATAGAAAGGTTATTGAGAAGGTGGCAGTGGTGCAGCTGGAGGCTCACCTCGAGAATTTTGACATTTACAGACTTCTCCAGTTGGGTTTCAGGCCACACCACAATAGAGAGACTGTGCTCATCAAGGTGTTTGATGATTCTGCTCCTTGAGAGATGGGGGTAGTGTCCTGTTGTTCTCCTTGATCTCTCGTCAGCATTCAACATAGGGGTTTTAATTAAGTGCCATGAGAAATATGGGAGACTTGCCAGGACAACTGTAAAGTGGCTTGAGTCCAACCTGTCTGGAAAAATCCAGTGACTTGTGAAGCGAACTTTCTCGTCGCAGTCAGTTGTGGGGTTCCTCAGGGTTTGAGTCTATCTGTCATGTTGTTTGCCAGTGTGTGTGCTGCCACTGGGGCAGGTCACCAGGCAGCGTGGTGTGAATTTTCACTGCTATGCAGATGTTACTTAACTGTCAGCTAATATTTTACCTAGTATAACATAACAAAAAACTACACGATTTTCATTAACTAAAATTGTTTATGTAAAGCAGTCACTTACTACTTATCTGAGTTCACCCAGAAGTCGTTACACAGCTGCTTTAGACAAGGTTAGCTGCAAACGCTGCACATAATTTGAGTAGCAGTAGGAAAAGTAAGTTTTCTGATGTTGCAGTTGCTACAAAATCATTTTTAATGAAATTTTCCCCCTCAACTGTACATGTTCTTTACATCATATGGGCAGGAGGCGGTCATGCTACTAGAGTGTTGCCTTTAAGAAATTGCTGACTGAATGGCCTCCAGCCGGCTGAGTCTCATTCTGACCAAGACAGAGTCATTATTGATGGAACCAGGTCCTCCAGGGATGGCTAAAAGATGTGATGCTGGATACCATCTCTGAACAGCACTTTTCCCACTGCTGTGGATAAAAAAAAAAAAAAAAATCCGGGAGTCTTTGACTTACGGCTGTGGATAGGATAAAAAAAAAAAATCAGGGAGTCATTATTGACTCACAGCTGATACCAGAACATCACTTGTCAGCTGTGATACTGCTTAACTGCAAAAATCCACTGTGTATCTCCCGGATTATATCCAGTCTAGGCCAAGAGGATCTGGGGACCCTAGTACATGCCTTCATGACCTCAAGACTTGATTAATGTAACATTCTATACCTAGGGCTCTATGGAAGTTTGGTGCACTGCCTGCAGCTGCTGCACAATGCCGCAGCCAGGTTGGTGGAAGTTGTGTTACAGAGATCATGCCATACCTGTACTGTGGCAGCTTCGCTGGCTCTTGATTAGGTAGCGCACCACTTACAGGATTGCTTTATTGACATACAAAGTCCTTCGTTGATCATGCCCTGCCTATCTTAAAGACCTCTTGGCTCGGTATGCTCCTAGATGCTGTCTCCCCTCCATAGAGGAGCTGTTACCAGCTGTCCCGAGATCCTGCTTGAAACAATATGGTGACAATGCTTTCTCGGTGGACGTGCAAGTGATAAGGAGCTCCTTGCTGTACCACCGGAGTTCCCCCTTTGTGGAGGAATTTTAAAAGGGCCTGAAAAGTCATCTGTCTGACCTAGCGTATGGATTTGATTCTTAATTTACTTCGTCTGTACCTCTGGACTATTTTAAATGTTCATTCAGCTGATGATTTTAGTGTGTGTAAATTGTTATACGTCTGTTAAGTGCCCTGAACCCATGGGATAGGGTGTTCCACAAATAAAATTGCCTTGCCTTGCCTAGACACAGTGCTGTATTCCACAGGGCATGCTACAGAGCTTCCAAATCATGGAAAACTACTAAAGGAATGCCACTTGCTCATACATTTGTAGTATAACTAGATTTTATTTCTTTATTAAAAAAAAAATTCAAAAGACGTGTCAAAAAAATCAATTGCAAAATATCAGATGCATTGAACTCAGGGCACTGTTATTTTATATAATATTCAATATACGCTGAAGTCCGTGAACTGGAAAGATGTATTGCATATTAACAGATTCATAAAAGATGTTTCCATTTCTTAGGGCCAGGTGTAAAACCTTCACTTTCAAAATTAAACAGAACAGTCAGCACAAAAGACCCAACACTCAAGTGTGGGGTTGGTCCCATTATGCACTTTGTGGGCAGAAACGTTTTGGTTTACTTACTGTTGCGTGTAGTACAGTAGATTATATCAGACTGATTTTGCAGAGTTGTAGGCTAACATCTTCTTTTGCTACACATTCCAGAATCCAGGCAGAGGGCGATTCAATAGCTTGCAGTGCATGTTAGAGCTTTTGTAATCTCCAAGCAGATAGTTTCCAGGACTGCTTTTCTCCAGAGTCTAAGTACAGTTCTCTGTGACTGTACCTAGCCCATTGAGGACAGTGGGCCAGCATACAAAGAGCAGAGCTTATATAAACTCTACCATGCACACTGTAGGCTAGTGAATGTTCTTTCCATGTCGTTATTTAAAAAGTATATTGATATACTTTATTGTTATGAAAAAAGTATATTGATATTTTTTTTTTTTTTTACACAAAAAAGTTCTGCCTTGATGCATATGTGTATCAATATAGCTAGACAAAATAGTCTGTTTTATTATATTGATAACATAATTGCTACCATTACATAAATGACATATAGAATAGTAGATGGGCGACCATCCACAACAAGGCTCTGTTTCCCTCAAGGAATGTTGATGACATCATAGAGACCTCGAGAGGGGAAATACAGCCTTAGTTGTGGATGGACGAACATCCACTGTTTTATATAGTATATGGTTAGGGCTTATTGTTTTTTGAAAACTGTTGGTTACCTCATGTCGCCACTGCCACTCGTTTCAGGTTCACTGCACTCCCGTTGGCTGGGGCTTCTCGTCACTCTCTCTCACTTGCTGTCTCTCACAGTGGCAGTTTTTATTTTTAGAAATTAAACTACGAAAAAAGAATTGTTCCATGACACGAAGCCATCTGATGCTATTTATGTCAGAAGCAGTAGGATTCACTGCTCTGCTGCTCTGCGCCCGCTTAATCGCGCCACCATTTTTCTGTTTTTATATGATGCTGCAATTCGAGTCAGCCAATCAGGAGGTAGGACAAGGCTGAAAAGTTGTTGTACTATTGATGTGACGTCAGAACGTTAGTACAACAACTTTTCTGACCTTTGAACTGTCCTATAACAAAATTTGAAAAGCCACTGATTTCTATCTACAATAAGCCCTAACTATATACTATAATATAATAATGACACCATTTCTAAACTGCTGGTCTCCAAGGTTTCAGTAAAAATAAAAAATTCTGGCCCCAACATTTCCAGTGTTAGTCCTTTCAAAAGATATTTTCTTTAAAATTAGATAACTTTGGAACCATTAGGAGTAGAAACTTTTGGTCTCTACCTCCACGGCCAGTGAAGCGTGGACTGTCTCGGGAGTGATCAGTCAGGGTGCCTGGACAATAGACAGCATGGATTCGTCTCGGCGGGGAAATCATGTCAGACAAACCTTGTGGAGTTCTATGACTGGGTGACAAGTGCCTTGGACCTTGGTAGACCAGTGGACGTCCTCTTTCTAGACTTCAGCAAGGCATTTGACTCGGTTCCTCACATGGGCCTATTGGATAAGCTGGGAGAAATGGGGGTGGAGAACCAGATGATCAGATGGATAGGCAATTGGCTCCAGGACCGGGCCCAGAGGGTCGTAGTTGGCGGAATAGTCTCATCCCCAAAGAGGGTCATTAGTGGGGTCCCACAGGGATCAGTCCTTGGGCCCCTCCTGTTCAACGCCTACATCTCTGACATAAGGACAGGAATCAGGAGTGAGATGAGTCTCTTTGCAGATGACTCAAAACTGGAGGCGGTGGTGGATGGGGAGGAGGGGAGGGTGGCCCTACAGGGGGACCTAGAGGCTCTGGAAAGATGGTCTAGAAAGTGGAAGCTGAGGTTCAATACAGGAAATGCAAGGTACTCCACCTGGGGCCAGAAACCCAGGCCAAGTGTACACCCTGGGGGGCGAAATGCTACAAGTCTCGATGGCTGAGAGGGACCTGGGGGTGGTGGTGGATGTCAAAATGAACAACTCGGAGACTTGTAGAAGGGCAGCAGCCAAGGCCAACAGGATGCTGGGAGCGCATCCTAGGGGATCACCTCCAGAAGGAGGAAGTGATGCTCCTCTGTATAACTGCTTGGTGAGGCCACACCTTGAGTATTGCGGCAGTTTTGGAGGCCACACTTGAGAGACATTAAACTCCTGGAGAAGGTCCAGAGGAGGAACCAAAATGATTTGGGGCTTGGGGACAGGACCTATGAGGAGAGGCTCGAAGAGCTAAATATGTACACATTGGAGAGAGAGAAGGGACTGGGGGACTTGATAGGGTTTTCAAGTACATGAAGAGGGTAAATAGGGGAGGAACAGTCAGGGTGCTTCGAAGGAAGGAGGAGGGGGCCACTAGAGGGCATGGGTGGAAACTGGAGGGGGGATGATTCAGGGGAGAAAGGAGGAGGTGCTACTTCACTGAGAGGGTGGTGAAGCCATGGAATGCACTGCCTAGGAGGCTCGTGGAGGCAGAGACGGTGGAGGCATTCAGGAGGGGCTGGGACAGGTACAGGGGAAGGGTTCTGGAAGCAAAATCCAATGCAACAAGAATATCCGGAACTGGGAAGGAAGAAGCCAGAGAAGGCGAGGGGGGCAGCAAGGTCAGCACCCAGGGTGGGGGCTGACCAATCGAACAGACTCAAAAGACCGTTAGGCCTATTCTGCTGGCATTTTAGTATGTTAGTATGAGACTGAGAAAAACAAGAGTCTGGCTAGCCATTGGCTATAGCCAATGCTCCATCTCACACCTTGCAAAACTGGATGTCCTGTACCATAGAGCATTAAGATTCATAACCGATCTCCTGTCCTCCACACATCATTGCTCTCTATATTCAGCAGTAGGGTGGCCTTCCCTGCAATACAGACGGTGTAGAAATGCAGCCCCCTGGACACTTCGAGCCCTCACCAACAAGCTCCCAGATTACATTGTTGCCTGTCTCCCCTTAAATCCAGTGAGTAACTATGACCTACGAAGGCACTCACTAATTTCCTTGAAAATCCCCAGGATCAGTAACCATTTTGGTAGGGCTGCCATAAGTCACGCACTGCCCACACTCTGGAATAAGATAAAAAAATCATTGAGACTTAGTTCTCTTGTCAGTATTACCCTTTTTAGGGCTATTTATGACAAAGCATTCGCCGAAAACTGTAAGTGTTAGCATAGTCACTAGCGGTCCTGCGGATGGTTACCTCTCTGGTTCCACCATACCCAGTCATGAACCTAGTTCTATCTTCCCCCATTTCACTAGTCAGCTGCCATACTGGCCCTCGGAACCTTAGCACCTCTTTCTACTGTCCTGCCGCCTCTGTAGCTGGAGATTCAGTCCTCACTGTGGGTCCCTCTGTAACCTAGGACCCTCACCCAAGTACATAAACAGTTACTGAGGGCTGAAATGAAAATATTTGTACCCTTCCATGTAGGCAGTATTAAACATGAAGCCTCAACTTCTATGTATATGAAGGTTGTAAATACTGCAATAATATTATGTAACATATGTAGGTTCTCTGTGAACAATTAGAATGTACATATTGCGCCTAACATGTTGCTATATCATGTTTATCAGTTTGTATACTGCATCTATTTGTATGTATGTATATTTGTCCTTGAACACAGCAGGTCCACCTTGTAAATGAGCTTGCTCAATGGTGATCGCCTGGATAAATAAAGATTTTGATTGATTGAGTAGAAGAGGCAAGTAAAGAATTGCATCCAGGTGCAACTTGTTATGTCAGAGACAGAGTTATCAGAGACAAACTCAGGTTTTGGAAGTTGGGCAGGACATTGTTCATAGACACTGTATGATTTGTGGATGATAAAGGGAACAAGACTTTCCATAACATAAATTATGAGCATCCAGATGGGATCATAATTCTTGCACCTGACCCATTGTGGTACTACGCTCAATGTTACCATCACCCTGAGAATGTGCCCGTGCCTACACAGAGGGAAGCAGAGCAGTGGTAGCAAGTGTCTGCCATTTAGCCGTTGCCGTACCCATGTTATTACACCAGACTGGTGTTCCAGGATCCAAGGTGTGTCCAGTTTCGTTAGCCTTGCAGTGTGCCTTTCCAGTTTCATCGCCTGGTCTTCCAGATAGCCTAGATGACATCAACCCAGCTGTTCTTTCCTGTTCCAAAGTTCCGTCTCCTAGATGACATCAACCCAGCAGTTTCCAGACATTCATCCTGTTTTCCGGAAGATTTCTGCCCAGCTGTATACGAAAAATGCTGCCAGGGAGAGTCTTTGGCTGGAGAACCAGGTGCTGTCTATTTTTTTCGTTCTTTAAGGGACTTGTAAGTCCAGACTTTTCTTCTTACCTTATCAACATTGCAATACACATCCTACACCTGGCAGAACACAGACTGTTTAACTGTCCACAAAGACTCTCCTCTTTGGGATTACAGTACTTCAGGAACTGTGCTTCACCGGGCTTCGGCCCAGGGGACACTCTTTCATGGACCTTGCCCTCGGGCACCAATGTTAGTCACTAGCTTGGGCATTTAGGGCCTTCCATCCCCAAAAGGTGTATTGTACGTAATGTTGATATTTTCTACTGTTTTCTACTTTTTCTACTTAAAAAAAAAAAATACTTTTGTGATTCTCCAGTGTTTTGATGGTATGGGTTATTGCTCTTATACTGTGTGTTTTGCACATTTGGGGTGTGTTTTGTCTTTTCTCTTTCAGGTGGATCCTGGTGAAGAAAGAAGAGACGACAAGAAGAGGATTGGAGGGACTCATCTGAGTTCCTTTGTGCTTTAAAGTGTTTTTAAAGTATAGTAGTTGTTAACATGTGTTAACCTTTTCCTTCCACAAGTGTATTTGTGGGGCAATGTGAGAGTGTAATGCTTATGTATAGTGTTAGCTCTGTGTTTTTGGTTTGCAGGTGTCCTGGGCTGGGGGGAGGTCCTCCCTTTGGGTAATTTTCCAGTTAGATAGGTTTTCCCTAGAGGGCTAGGGGGATAGACAGGCTGTGGACCTGACCAGCTGGAGGGGCCCCAGTGCTGGACTATTAGGACTATGCTCTGGACAATTCTTCCAGGGCCACTGGTTATCCATAGTAAGATCATAGTGTAGGGACTGATGAGTCAGCCAATGGCCTCTGGGCCCTTAGTGTTGCCTGCCTCTGCCTGGCACATGGTAGAAGAGGGCCTGTTCACCCCTCTCCATCGGTAACACATAGGGTAGGATGGTCCGGTGCTGGGTAGGTAATGACTAGGGACAGTCATTTTCCTGGCTGAGGGTGGGTGTAACCTCCTTGTTCCCAGGGGTTACTAGAATCCAAGTTAGAACCAGTGGCAGGCAGGGAAATGCAGCTAGTGAAATGCCAGTTAAATGGGTTTCACACTGTCATGCTCTGGTTTCAGTCTCAGCTGAGCTGGAGGATGACGTAATCTTAGAACTCTCGCAGCAGCATAAGCTACACTCTTTTCTAGCTCTAGGGAGATGGCTTTAGAATGTTCAGTTAGAGTGCAGTTAGTCCTAAGTAGGAGTTCCAGGAGGAGGCTGCAGATTGCTGTGCAGCTCCTCAGTCAGCTCTGTTAGAGAGCTACCTCTTTGTTTTGAGTAGTTTGCTCTCACCCTAGAAGAAGAACATAGAAGACAGTGACTGAAGTGGTGGAGGCCTTGCCAAGTGGGTTTTCCTTTGCCCATCCCAGGAGGGATGGGGGCGATCTTCAGCGTTCAGGGGCAATTCCCTCAATCCAGTCTATCTGGTGAAGCTGCCTTTGTACAACTTCAGAGCTGTGTACTACTTTTGTGTAAGCCCAGGAGGGGCACCTGCATTCCTTGTGGTGAATTCCTCTCTGACAAAGGGACCCTGTCTCCTAGACTGTTTCTGTTTTGAAAGTGTCTGCCTACATTTGGAGTCTAGTGAGAGACTGTCCAAGTACAGAACTTTCAACTTTCTGACACCTTAGAGGTGTGTCATGTAGTATGTTAAGTGTTAAAAACATTTCAAGATAGCATCTACAAGTTTCTGTCAGGGTGTTATTAACCAGATGAATGGCAGAGTATAAACTTGGAAGCAAAAGGTGGGAGCCCCCCCACCTGGAGTAACCAGTTTACCTCTCCGGGTTCAGTTTGGGCACCAGTTCAATTTTCAGTCAGTGCATTTGGCCAGTTCCTGATGGAAATAGTTACCCAAACCTGTGTATTGGATTCTCTGTTGTCAGTTCACCTCAGCATAGTGGGTGCTGGAAGATTCTGAGCTTGGATGTGCTCTTTTGTGGTCATGTGCGCCACCTTCAGTCTTCGAAAAACTGATCTATAACCAATTAACTCATTCTGTCCTGTTGTCACTTAGAATGGTCAGGTACCCTCTGCCTGCTGCTAGAACACCTGTGTTCCTGAAGGGGGTTTAGATCTGCAGCATTCATACAAACACACTGTGCTTAAACCTACATATCTTAAAGACCATACATCCAATTTTAAAACTGTAGAAAGAAAAGGTTTTCAGGACAAAAAGTTTTTGAAAATGAGTGAGGTTTGGTAATGCCTGTTTAACTGGATTTAATGTTATATAAGGTTGTTTTCATATTTTCATAAATTCTGATGATTTTATCTAAATATAATTATACTCTGTTTACTTAGTCATGCAAAAATATTACATTTCTGTAAACTTGTTGGTTAAAATTGTTAAATATACAATAAACATCTGTCATTGTCTAAATATAAATGTTGCAAGTTTTTTTTACCTTTTTTTTTAGTCAGAAATCAATATCTGAATCTCTTATTATTACAGATTGAGTTTTGTGTTCCACTCCACTGGTTTGAATTTTTGCAGTGTTTAATTCTTCTTATCCACTGATTTTAGTTTATGAATCTGATTATCATTTTTTTTGTTTTTCCCCTAGTTTAGTAAGAACATATGTCCTTCTAAGGTAATGTGTAAATATCAGGAAGTGATGCAGGAAGGAAGTGCTTTGTGAGGTCAAGTGATGTAAATAGGAAGAACACTTCCAGTGTAGGTCAGTGAGCTGACACAGGAAATTGATACATTTTTTAGTGCTGGAGGTCTGTCTATGATTAATTGCATATTTGCTGTAGTTAAAATGAGTAATTTAATTGAAATAAACTATTTTATTTTAATTTTGTAGTAAAATCCCATAAGTATAAGAAACTGTATTTTATTTGTGCTGTTTGCTTTATCGTACTGTAAACGAAGCATGATGCTGTTCATGTAAAGGTTCATAGTCTTTCAGTAAACATCATGCTACATAAATCTGTGTATTATGTAATTTCTTGGCATAGTTTACTTTTGGGGGGTTGTATTATGGGATAGTTTAAGGTGAGGGAATGACTGTATGATGAAGCACCGTGTGTTAGTAGCAGGGGTGGGGGGGTTGTCCTGCATTCATAATACATGGACAGATGCACTTCATATGTTCTGGGGAAATGAGGGGCTGTATGCATGTAATAATGGTGCTAACAGACACTGTAAATACATTATGGGTATACGTATAGGATGATGAAATTGCTGAAAAGACACTGGTAATTTGGGGTATACTGTGTCATGTGGAGGGGGGGGTGGGTGTGCCTGTACCAAGGATAGATGCTCATAGGCACTGCAGTCATTTTGTGTCTTGAATTGGCACCCGTCCTTGGGGTATACTCAGCTGCAGGGAAGCAGGTGGGGCTGCCTGCACCTGGTAATGGTGTTCATATGCCATGCAGAGACATTGTGGGTACATATACAGGGTGATGACATGGACACCTATAAAGGTTGTGTACTACGTGCTGTGTCACATGGTTTGCCTACATACACATGTGATATGTTGCAGCATTCAGTATGGCACACTGTGTGGGTGGGAAGGAGTGTGGGTATGCCTGCACCATGGAGTGATGCTCATTGGCGCACATGTGTACTGTGTGCTATGTTTCATTTGAATGGACTGTATAAGTCATACACTGGCACTGATCACATCCCAGTGCATCAGAGGTAAGGGCTGGTCTGAAGCATTATGAGCACTAGGGACTAAAGTGGTTGCGGACTGATTCGAACTTGAATAGAACATTACAGTGCATCTGGGGGTAGTGTTGGAATGAATCTTGATGTGCACAATGGACTACACCATGGTGACTGAGGAGGGATCCATATCAGTAATGCACATCACAGAGTGTCAGAGATAAAGTTTGGACTGAAGACTGATGAACAGATGGACTAAATCAGTGACTCTGGTGGGATTTGAACCTGAGCAGCACTTTACAGTGCGTAGAGGTTGAGGCTGGACTGACACCAGATCAGTCAATGGACAACAGCATTAGCTGTGGTGGGATCTGAACCTGAAATGCACTTTACTTTGTTCACTACAGTTTGGGGCTCGACTGATGCATGATAAAGAGGTAGATTTTACAAGTGGTTGTGGAGGGATTTGAGCCTGAAGAATACTTTACAGTGCGTCAGAGATTGGGGCTGAACTGATGTCATATGAATTGATGGGCTACACAAGTGGATGTGGAGGGTTTTGAACATCAAATGAACTTTACAGTGCATTATGGGATTGGTCTGAACTGATACATGGTAAGTCGATGGACAACACCATCAGCTGTGGCGGGATCTGAACCTGAATTGCACTTCACTGTTCACCACAGTTTGGGGCTCGACTGACAAATAATAAGGAGATAGATCTTACAAGTGGCTGTGGAGGGGTTTGAACCTGAAGAACGCTTTACAGTGCATCACAGGTTGAGTCTGGACTGACATAAGAGTCTATGGATAACACCAGACTGTGGAGGGATTCAAAACTGATTTGGCCTTTACAGTGCATCAGAGATTGGGGCTGGATTGATGCCAGATAAGTTTAAGGAAACACTGATATTTTTTTCATTTTAAACAATCTGCAATTGTGTATTAGGGAGAAAACTCAACTGCAGAGCATGAGACAAACGTGCTACTGACCCTAACCACTTATCATCCATAATGCAGGGAGCAACATGCCACATAGATTTTAACATAGCCATAATCCAAACATAAACTCTTTAAAAAGTAACAAAAGGTGCGGAGTTCATACGACCTTGTCTAGTACATGCACAAGAAACGCTCTCCAATCAGGAATGCCAGCCGGATCCATAAGATGTGATCACACAGGATGACCAGAAATTATCCCAAAATGAACAAAGTGACAACTATGAAAACCTTTATCATAAATAAAAATAAAAACAAAGTAAATACAGATTATAAATCAAGGTTTTGGCACCAAAATGAAATGAGTATTTTAGGATAAGAGCAGCACCTCCATCTTGAAACTAAGTTTCCAGTCACCATGCTCTTCTTGCACCAGTGTGTGCTCTGACTGGTTAATGGAAATAGTGACGTGTACAATAAGCATAGAGCAAGCATGGCAACAGTGAGGATCAATATGACCACATGGTGATACACTACAGAGCTAGGGTGGGTGCAGGTGAAGGCTGTGACCCCTAACTGAAACATCAAAAAAAAAAAATCAGTGTACACTCCAGAGCCCAGAGAGCCACTTTCCCTCCAGTGACGGTTGTAAAAAAAAAAAAAAAAGAGTCCTTGCTTGAATGCTAAATAAGGATTTGGTCTAACGTTTCAGGCACACACATTGAATAGAATAGTGGAGGGCACAACAAAAATATCTGTGTGCAGGTTCCCTGGTGCTTCCACAACTAAGGTTTCATCAGGGGGATGGTGCCTGCATCTAAGACAATCCCTTTATTCCAGTTAAATTCAGAATTGATGATGTCAGAAAATCCGACCAATCACAGAGCTAGATTTTTAAATACAGAAATATTCAGCTCACTTAGTGGTATAAATGGACTAATGGTTATAACAATCATGATATCAATGACGTGTTATTGTAGAAAAATACCCCAAAAGGCATAAAAAAATACACCAAAAGTGGTGACGGCCAATCGGATTGCTCAAATAAAAAAAAAAGTTATGAAATTAATTATAGTGTCAACCTGATCAGCTTAACATGTTACACTAAAACAAGATGATTTGTTGTTACAAGACAAACTAATGGCAGAATGAACATAATACATTTTTCACAGCACATGCAAAAAGTAGTAAATTTATTTATGTATTAAGGCTTGTTTTCTCAAAAATAGCCGATGGGAATGCATATTATATTAGGTAAAATCAGTAAGGGTACGATGTCCCCTATTAGCTGGTACAACTCAATTCACCAAATGTAAACAAATGCTCGTGCTGCACCGAGAGAAAGACATGGATGCCAATCGGCATCATCAGGCACTACAGCACATGATTTAGGATGCTATATGGTGTCATCAGGAAAAAGAGGTATTTTTTATGACACCATATGGCATCATCAGGAAGAAATGAGTTAAAACTTCACATCGAAACCTTTTCACTCCTAAACCCAGCTCAATCCGGCTTCTGGGCAAATCACAGCACTATTACAGCACTGGCTACAGTAACGACTGGATCTCTACCATGGATGCTAAGATGATTACTGGCGCAGTCTTCTTGAACCTTAATAAAGCATTAGACACTGTTGATCACAACCTCTTAGTCACTTGCCTATCTAACTTAGGTGCCACTCCGTCTACTGCTCAGTGGTTTACTAGTTACCTTTTCAGGAAGAACACAGAATGTCAAAGTGGATGGCCTATTCTCTGCCGGTTGTCAGAGGAGTCTCCCAGGGTTCCATTCTTGGCCCGATCCTGTTCTCTTTGTACATCAACGATCTAGATTCTCATATATCTAGCTCCAAACTGCACTTCTTTGCTGACGATACTGTTATGTATACCTCTGGTTCAACTTTATTGGAAGTCAGGGAAGTTTTGCAACCTGACTTTGCTCAGCTCGAAAATAACCCGATAAAAGCCAAGCTTCTCCTTAATGCTAAGAAAACGAAAGCAATGATTTTCTCCCGTAATAACTCCTCTGGTCCCTCCCCTGACCTACCAAAAGACTTTGTTACATCACTAAGTGAACTTTTGGAATTCGTGCCTAAATTCAGATATCTGGGTATCTGGATAGGTAATAAGCTCTCCTTTAATGACCACATTGATGGCTTATCCAGGAGGCTCAAAGCAAGACTAGGATTCTTTTTCAGAAATTGGTCGCTTTCCCCCTCGAGACCCGTACCAGGCTCGTCCAAGCTACATTTCTTCCCCTACTCGACTATGGCGACCTAATTTATTCGTCCGCTACAATCTCAAGTCTAAGTAAGCTGGACGTCCTCTATCACTGCGCGCTATGTTTCACTACCAATTACCCCTACCATACTCACTGTTGTGATCTGTATGCAGTTGTTGGCTGGACGTCTCTCACCACTAGACGCCTGTTTCATGCTGGACTTTGGACCCTTAAGTTGCTCCTGCATAAACTACCATGCTACCTAACATCTTTAATCTGCATTTCCCAGAGTGCATATTCCCTCAGGAAAACAGACTTTATCATGCTCGATGTAACTCCTTTGGCAAAAGAGCTGTCTCGCATGCCCTTCCCACTATATGGAACCAACTTCAGTCTGTACTAAAACTAACTAGCATTGTCTCAGTTAACTTCTATAAAGTGCTAATTGCATCACAAATAAAAGATATTTGCAACTGCTAAGCCCCTCCTCTTTCCCTATGTTGCATCTTGACTATCATCTCCACTGGTACTAGTCTTTCTTAGACCAAGAAACCATCTAGCTTGCAAAATGTATTCCTTGACTAATTAAAATCCTCGATTTTTCTATCTACTCCTTTTCCCTTTCCTTCCCTAGGCCTCCTATCTATATAGTATCCCTTGCTTTACCCTCTCCTACCTTGTCCTCCTATCAATATATTACCCCATGCTAACTGACCCCTCCCCCAACCCTGTTCACCTTACACTAAGCTTATCTATTGCAGCTAACAGGGTTAAAGTTGTAACTCTACCTTGTATTGCCTGTACACTCTTTACTAAATGTTCCTAATTGTACAAACCTTTATAACATTGTATATTGCTATGTAATACCTTCCTCGGATTTTATGTGCACTTTGTTTACTGGTAACAAAAAATGCCTTACTATGTAATGCTCTTTTTCTTTGTATCTGTACAAGTAACCAAGGTTGCTTTACTATGTAATGTTCTCTTTTGTCTGTGTACAAGCTTCAGGACCTCCTTGTGAATGAGCTTGCTCAATGGATTCTTACTGCAATAAACCTGAACTTGAACTTCATTCCTCATGAAATATGGGAAAGTGTCCTAGTACTGGCTGTGTGTGCCTAGTTGATGGGAAGTATACCAGTAACTGGTCGTGTGTGCCAATCTCCATTTTCAGAACCAAAGTGTTCGCTGTTTTGTGTCTTTACCCTATGCTATATGGGAATGTCAGGAATTTCTGTACTCTGGAGAATCTGCAATACCAGTATGTGTAATCCTGTGGGGGTCCATCTTCACTTTGTGATTATTCCTACTCTGTTACGTGAATAAAAAGCCACACTGTAGACTCCCAAGCTGGTTTGGACAGTATTGTTATTGCTTCCATTGTGTCTGGATTTACTTGGGTGCCCCTGACCAGAAGTGCAAACCTGGCACAATTGTGAGCAAATGTTTCCTCTCCGGGACCTTGGTTGCTGGCCATGGTGAATGGTCCCACCAGGTGTATACCATGTAGTTGCCACACTTGGTTGCCTGTCTGTGATAGCATACTTTAAAAAGAAATGTGTGTACGTGTTATGTACACTCCCATCCCTCACTTTTTCCCCCTAGATGCTATGTGATGAGAGGAGCAGCCCTGCTAGTTAAACAAGGGGGGCCGGTGGGGAGTTACAGTTTTGAAAGCTTGGAGTCAGCTTGGTAGACATATTGTTAATATATCACTACAATGGCCATACATCAATATTAAAAAAAATAATAATAATGTTTCATATTGACCATATATTGATATAAAAAATAAAATGTTGCTTACCGATATAAAAAATAAAATGGTTCACTTTGTTTTTAAAGTTCTGTCATCTTTAGCATATTGTATCGACACGTATATGCATCTAGCAACACAGGAGAACTGTGTTAACTGTTCATATCTTAAAGCTTTCAAAATGTATCTTCAAGTGTTATAAAAATATCATACAAGATTACTTTTGGAAATGGTCAGAAGATATTAGTTCAAAAAATAAACATTTCTTTCCAGTTTAATTTTGTTATCATAAAACACTTATTTAGATCAAAGAAGTGTTCATATAGATACTATCCTCCAGAATATGTGTCCTGTATCCTTTTTTGTTACATTTTATAGTAGCGAAAAATCAGTTTTCGTCGCCGTTGCTAATGCATATTTAAATACAGGTACTGTTGACCAAACTGTGGTTTTGCGCACAATACATACAGAAAAACAAACTGAAAATGAGGGAGTATGTTCATATGTGTTACTTCTATTTCCTTACAGTATGTATGGAAAGCTGCTATCACAAATCTGAACACCAGTTCATCCAAAAAAAATACTTTTTAAATCTTTTAAACAGTAATTTATAGCCAGATAGAAGCTGATGGTTCCACATTCAACAAGAAAATAATGAAGCGCATCAAATGAGTGTAATGTCAGTGGTGGGGAAGTGAATGGAAACCCTGTTAAAAGAAAGGCTAGTGGAATATCTAGTATCCAACAGGTTACAAGACCAAAGCAGCATGGATTCATTGGGGGGGGGGGCATGCTAAATGAAATCTAGGCAATTTATTTGACTGGGTGACCAGGAAAATAGAGCAAGGATGGGCAGTGGATGTGGTTTACTCTAACATCAGCAAGGCCTTCAACACTGTGCCACATAGGAGACTGATAAAGAAATTGGACAGTCTAGGGGTGGGATTCAAATTGATAAACTGGGTAAGAAAATTCTTAATGGATAGATGACAGAGGGTGGTGGTAAACAGCACTCCCGCTAATAAGGAATGAGTGACTGGCAGTGTGCCGCAGGGCTTAGTACTAGGACCGGTCCTACTCAGTGTTTTCATGAGTGACATTGCAAAAGAGCTGGAAGGGAAGGTATAACTTTTTGCTGATGACACCAAAATCTGTAATAGCGTGGGTACTCAGAAGACTGCAGAAAGAATGAGTAGGGACCTTAGAAAACTTGAGGAATGGTCAGTGGTATGGCAATTTTAGTTCAGTGCCGATAAGTGCAGAATCTTGCATCTAGGGCATAGAAACCCAGGAGCCAAGTATAAAATGGTGGTATGGGAGGTGCTGACAGTCACTAAGCAGCAAAGAGACCTTTGGGTTACAATATCTGATAACCTCAAAGTGGCTGGGCAGTGTTACAAGTCAGTAGACAGGGCCATTGGGATGCTGGAGTGCATAGAGAGTGGTATCACCAGAAGGAGGAGGGAGGTGGTTTTATCACTGTATAGGTTACTGGTGAGGCCCCAACTGGAGTACTGTGTCCACGTCTGGAGGCCACATCCCTGAAAGAACATAGACGGGGTGGAGGCAGTCCAGAGGCCGCTAAAATGGTGCAAGGGTTGCATGAGAAGCTGCAAGAGGAGAAACTGAGGGATATCAAAATGTACACGTTAGGAGAGGGGGGACATGATGGAGACCTACAGGTACCTCACGGAGGTGAACAGTGTACAGGAGGGGAGTCTGTTTCAGATGAGGAAGTGCCTCAGGCAAGAGGGCATACAGTGAAGCTTGGGAAGTTTAAGAGGGATATGAGGAAATACTACCTCATTGAAAGAATGGTGGACGTCTGGAACAGTCTGTCAGCAGAGGTAGTGGGGGCTTCAAGCATGCATGGGATAGGCATGGAGGATACTGGTAAATAGGCAGGGAAGGAGGTGGGTCATTGGAGACAGTGTAGGGTCTGTGCAGACAGAATAGGCAGGGAACATCTCGGCAGACTGGGTGGGCCAAGCAGTCACTTACATTTACTGTCATTATTGCACATATGGATACAAGTTCTTTCAAGAGAAAGGTATTTTAAAAGATCATAACTGGGGAAGTGCAGCTGGACTTTAACCTACTAGAATGGACTCACAAAATGCTGCATCAACGGAGTCGTTTTCAACATGCTGGGATACAGTGGCAGTTTGTGCGTCCATTAAGCCATTTCCACTAATGGCTTTCAATCACTTTGACCTCAGTATACGTGGACATCATGGGGCTGCCCACTCTGCTTCAGAGAAGTTCTCAGTTCTAAAATTAACCACTGCTGCATTCTGTGCCCCGGGTTAATTGGAGTTCACATGCTACCTGCAGCTTGTACGCTTTCATACCTTTACTCTTAGGACATCACTTTTAAACTAGAGATTTAAAGATACAATAGCATTTGATAAATACAATTTTATTGAGTTAAAATACATATAAATAAAACACCATCAGTATACATTCAGTATGTCAATAAGACAATCAGATAATATTGACCTAGACAATAAATAGTCTCACAAATCCATACATGAATAACTTATAACAAAAACAAATAAAGTTGCTACGAAAGAGTCAACTAAGTGAATTAGGGATGTTACTTCACCAATCTTTGAAACACTGTTCCCCTGAAGTAGCAAGTCAATATCAGGAAATAGGGAAAAGAAAAACAGAAAGTGGGGAAAAAGAATCTAGAAAGAGAGATAGATTACTTGCAGTAGATAAAATTAGTAGATTGACAATGTGAAACCTTTGTAAATAGTGCCCCATTTAGAATTAAATATATAGAGTTGATCTAGCATTAAATGAGTGAACCTCTATTCTCAAAATTTCCAACTACTCAGTCTTCTATCCATTAAAAGATTGAACATGCTACTCTAACCATAGTCTGAGTGTGGAGTTCCTAACCGAGAATGAAACTAGAGCTATAGTGCAGCGTTGTTCTTTACTCCATATTTCTTTTTCATCAAAATGACCCACAAGAACAATCTTCTCATTAACTTCCCTCATAGCAAATTTGTCTGCTAGGAGACTTGTCCCCTATTGAGGTTACCACTCGGACATTTCATATGTCCATGATAGCATTATCCGTTAAAAAAGTCGTGCTCAAACATTGGAAGGATGGCATATGTCCATCTTATCAAGAGTGGCTCCATGAAATCCTTGCTAATCTCAGAACAGAGAAAGCCATTGCGGGCTTTTATAATAGGCAATGGAAATATATGCGAGTTTGGGATCCCTTACACACTCTAATTACTATTGGAGAGGACAATAATAACCTGTCTTAGTTTAATGACCGGATTGTTTTCTTTAATTTTACTGCTGTACTGGGAGGGTGGAGGGTGGTGGTGGGGGGAAGGGGACAGAACATGTATCACACTGTTTATTATGTTGTCTAACTGTTACCATGTCTGTCTCCTGTGTTATTGTAAAACTGCTAATAAAATTTGAATGAAAAAAAATTAAAAAAAACACTTCCCTCATAGCCATGTAACGTTTAAAAAAAAAAAAAAAAAAAATCAGCAGTTTTGTCCCAGATCTACTACAAGGGGCATTCTTATCTTTTCATGCATTAGCTCACAAAAATTACTTACAGCTGGAAGATGTAGACATGTTTGACTGAATAATTAGAAATATACAGCGCTTCATTTTTGACGAGGGGTCCTATCTAGACATTAACACCAACTTTCATAACTTCCTGGCATGTATTCAGGCTAGGCCCAACATAATATTTTTATAATTTACTTTTGGCTTGCATAAATGGTCCAGATTTTCAGTGTATACGGTGGTGGGCTAACTCTCTTGGTAATGAGGCTAATAGCTGGAACTGGAGCAGGATATGGCTAAATTCCATTAAAACATTTTAATCAGTTACTGCCAAACTGATTTAATTCAAAACTATTCATAACCTTTACTACACCCTACTCCAAATGAACGAGTAAGCATTAAGGCATAACAAAGGAGGCTTCTACTAGGGAATTAATGCATAGTTTGGGGGTGGGGTGGAGCATGAGACCGCAGGCGGAGTGCCCCAATCACCTAACCATTCATTAATTCCCTAGTAGAAGCCTTCTTTGGAGTGCCTTAATGTGCTTGTAACAAGGCAAGGCCAAGATTAGTAATATTTTGATGAGTAAGTTAGGGTACAATAACAATAAGAATAAAATTATTCATACTTTTAAATGCCATTTCTGCCGTTTTCTGTGACCGTGCATACAATAGGCAACATTCGCATGCACATTGCACCCGGTCACATGCATTAAAGTAGTGTCTATGAATTCTGTAGGTAAACTGTGATGCACTTCACATACATAAAATTGCTGAACGTGGCATTTTAAGTAACCTTTTGTGATCTTTGATTAAAAAAAAGGCTCCTGTGAAGTCGTCCCCTTTGTTTTTCGTCCTCACTCAGTGCTGCATTATGGGAATGGTACAAAGCTTTGCTTATCTCTGTAGTTGATAACATGGACTAATACAGATATGCAAATCTTTCTACTGAACCCAGAATGCATTGCTGAATAGAAAGAAACAAAGCCAGACACTTTCTCAACCCAGGTAACAAGTAACACAGCAAGCTCCTTTAGTAGTGAACTGTTTTGCTTTGCGATTACTTACTGTAGAATGCCTAATTGTGTGCCTCATTATTCCCTCATTTGCTGTGTGTGTGTTTTAAACCGCTGTAGTTTCAGAGGTCCAGGGGGCAGGTGGGTGGCTGGCAAGGAACACTGTCTCCTTTTACAGGCATTTGCGGTATGTTTTGGACACCGGTGGAGTCTGAGTTCTGCGGGCCGGGTAGGTGGGAGACAACAATGTGGAGCCAGCTGACTGCTTGTATAGCTTGCTTCCGGGCACGTCTTGTAACATGGTGGTGAAAAATGTGCTCGCTGCCAGTCGCATCTTATAATATGGCAATAACTGTCACAGTGCAGTAAGGGGTTTATATTCAGAGTGCTCCCGATGGCAGCTGGGCATTACCAGGGAAATAATGCATGGTTGTCTGTTGGTCATGTGTTGCTGTTCAACCAATGTAAACCCCTTATTGCTCTATGACATTTACTGCCATATTACAAGATGGTTTTAAGATCCTCTTCTAGCCGTCTGAGATGTGGAGATACTAATTGTGACCTGATCCATATGTTCTGATCTGGGTTCAGTAGAAAGATTTGCTTATCTGTACTAGTCCATGTTATCAAATAGAGATATGCAAAGCTTTGTACCTTACCCATAATGCAACACTGAGTGAGGACGAAAAACAAAGGGCTACTTCACAGGAGCTTTTTTTTTTTAATCAAAGGAGATCGAAAAAGGTTACTTAAAAATACCATGTTAAGCAATTTTATGTATGCGAAGCACATCATAGTTTACCTGCAGAATTCGTAGCCACTACATTAATGTATGTGACCGGGTGCAACGTGCATGCACACATAGCCCAGTTTATGCACTGCCACAGAAACCGCAGAAATGGTATTTAAAACTACAAATTATTGTTTCTCCTCATTGTTATTGTACCCTAACTTACTCATTAATCGAAGTATTACTGATCTTGCACTTGCCATGTTACAAGCGTATTAAGGCACTCCAAAGGAAGCTTCTACTATGGAATTAATGCTTGGTTGGGTGGCTGGGGCTCTTGGCCTATAGCCTCGTGCTCCAACCCCCCCTCCCCCAACCATGCAGTAATTCCTCATTAGAAGCCTCCTTTGGAGTGCCTTAATGCATATGACTCAATGTATATATGCAGTACATTTTTTCTGATCTATGGCCTTCTGTGTAAATTAAATATTATGTAAACAGACAGCACCTTTTTGTAGAGTTTAGTGCATTTGTTATTTTATAATTGAGTATAGTATTTGAAAAAGTTTGGTATTGTTGAATAAATAAAATATATTTTATGCTAGAAATGTATTATCAAGTGCCATTCCTTTTGGGGAGGTGTTGCTCACCATGAATCTCTGTAAAATAATATTGCTGCTTCCCCTTCCCGATCACACTGCATCCCTATTAACAGCCCTGCAGCCTCTTTCCCACTTAGCATAATCAAAACATGCTTTGGGTATATGGCAGTGGCAGTCTGGTGGTGGCTAAGCTGTACACAGAAATATGACTGTGGCCAAAGTACTGTAAGTTGAACATCTTAAGAATACTTAATTACGGCAGATCTAGATCCTTGGGCAGGCAACTTCTTGCCATAAGTACCTGCCCTGACTGGGTCAGCTGTTCTTGTAAGAAACAGGACCAACTATTAACTATGCAACCATAATCCACTTGGTACTATGCAACCGTGCCCAACTAGTGAAGTGGTGCATCTACAGTTTAACCATGTGGCAGGACCTTGTTTGCAGCCATCGTGTATGCTATAGGATTTGAAAGAAAGAGCGTTTAAGGAACTTGCCCTACCTACTCCATGTGAGGTGAGAGATATGCAATATATGGAAGGACAGACTTGTACTGTATGGTGAAGCAGTTTCACCTGGGCCAGCAAAGGGGGTAGCATGAGAATAATAGTCTTTAGGAGCCGAGATTGTGTTTTTGTTTAGGGTTAGAAATGTGTCAGTTTTAATCTGAGTGACCAGATGATTCTTTTTAGATTTAAGGTTCCAAGAAGTTTAGGGGAAATCAGGTGAAGTAGGTGTGAAATAGCCAGGGATTATGTTCCAGCTGTTATTTTTTTATTTTATTTATTTAGCTTTAGTTGACCGGGTAAGTGCACTAGACAAATCCTGCCTATTTTCAGGCATGACTGAGGGGAAGGGGATACGGATGAAAGCCAACTGACCTTGAACCAGATTAAGCTGTTGGTGGTATTTTTAGTGAATGAGGGAAATTTGGCCAGTACACCGGGGAAATTCTCCTACTCTTTTCGATAGGTGCCATGGGATCTTTAATATCCAGCTGAACTACCGCCTATACAGGCAGATGGGACCTCGGCTTAACATCTCATCCGAAAGGCGGCACCTCAGAAGTGCACCACCCCTCTCATGCTGCACTACAGTGTCAGTACTGGGATAGTAACCCAAGTGCCAGATGTGGGAACTGAACCCACAGCCCTCTGATCTCCTGGCCTCAGAGGCGAGTGTGCTACCTACTGAGCCACTGAAACCGGTTAGGGCTGGGCATATGCTTCCTGTTCTATAAAGGACCGGTAGCACAAAGCAAAACTGGAGCAAAAAGAACCACGGAGCAGAAGAAAGACGTCTGGAGGGTGTCTTCAGGACACTGTGCTAATTTTTTCATCCAGTTTGAGGTAGGAAACACCTGGTTCACCCACAGAGGGCACTTGTTGTGAACTGCATATCTGACATTATGAGTGGCGGAGTGAAGTGGAGCAACCAGTGCAGTCAGTGTCATCATGTCCTTTTCTAATGAGTGATGCTAGTAACATTTATCTACAGAAAAAACCCATGTTGTATTTGATTTTTGCCTGGTGGGTGAGTTTCACAGCTCATGTATTGTACTGAACTTACATTGCGCTGCATACAGATTTCAAATGTGATTATAAAATGGGTAGGGAACATCCTGCATCCTGACAGACCAAGAAGATTCCAAAGCAGTGTGTTTCAGAAAAAGAAACCCATGGCTTTTCACTTCTTACAGCAACCAGGACCAAGGGCCTGTAAGTATACCAGTGCCCCCCAGAAATGTTTTTCAAAAACTTTCTGGCAACCAACATATTATTGTAAAACTCCCTTTTTCTTTTCTTTACAAAATCACAACACAGCATCCTCCTCCACATCAGACACTCTGTATTAAACATGAAACAAAGACTAGAACCATCTCTGTCTTTCATTTTTTTAATAATTGAGGCCTTTGTGACTACAGGCCACTGGTGCCAATTTCGTGATCTACACCCAGTATGTCTTACCTTGTTACACTGCTCCTACTTGCCATCAGATTCGGTGTCACCCCTGTCAGCTGCCGGTACAAGTGGTACTCCTCCTACTTGCCAGAACAATGCTCGTCCCCACCCCATGCCCGATTATGATAACTTGAGTCGAGGCAGACTGACAGACAGTGCATCAAACCAAGCAAGAGTAAATGACAATTAAAAATGTTAAAACTGCTGAAACATGTAGTGCTGCAGCAGCACGCAGCATGCTATGGGGAAGGGGTTCAGTGCTATAACAATGGAGGAGGGTGAATCACAAACTGAACACAACGTAAGCAAAACAAAAAAATGGCAGCAAAACCCTGCAAAAACAAGCAGGGAGTGTAAGAGAGATTGGAGGAGGAGGGAGTGGGATCAGAAACCACACATATAGCCATCTACACAGCTCTCTATAGTGGCAGAGTTTAAAAAAAAAAGGACATGGCTTCAGTGGGGACTTTTTACTTCAGTATTTTTTCTTCTTTTTATTTCTTATTATCCTTAGTTAATAAAACATATTTTTAATTAGTAACCCGATTGTGTAAGTGCAGTAATATGCTCCAGAGTGTGGGTCTCTCTTTTTTAACCACACCTCCAGGTAATTGAAGGCACTTGCTTGTCAAATCAAAACTATACGTCTTTTGGACATCCAAGCCAAACTTTTATTCAAGCTGGGAAAAGCAGTGCTGAACCCCAGCGCTTCGAATCTATCATGGAACTCTTCATTAGGGGGTGGAGTTTCAGTGGTTGCTTGTATCAGTTTATTTCAAACAATTAAAGACACAGATTAATTATACCCTAAGTGCAGCAAAAGAAACTAACATTAAAGACAGACACATTTCATATAACAAATTACTATTAATGTGCTCCCAATAAAATTGCATAATACATGTATTGTTGCAGCAACAAATATTGCAGTTTTTTTGCACTTTGTAGTCAAGGAAATAAAAGGAACCAATGAAAAGAGTGGAAGGTAGGGAATGGGTAGAGGGAGAGAGAGGAAATGTATTCCAAGTTTGAATAAAAGTTTGGCTCAGATGTCCAAAAACTTATCATTTCGACTTGACGTCTTTATTTTGTGCTTTGGTATGCTGCAGTTTGTGTTTTTCATGCTTAATCTTTGATTCTGCAAGCATCCGCTCCTGAAAATTCTGTGAGCGTGAGGATTTTGTGGACACACTTCCTGGTTCCCAGGCAGTGCCTGGGATTGGCTGCTGATTGGGGAAGGAGGCACGGCCAGAATCTGATTCCTTTCAGAAGCCTCACAGAGCTTCCAAGCTCCGCTCTCCCTAATTTACCTTGTAGACTGTACACTTCTAATAAAGTATCTTTCTACTTACCCCCAGTCAGAAATGTTCTAGCTGTGTTAGTCAGCTGCCTCCTTGCTCCAATAGCAAGATTGCTCTTCATGATAACAAAATGGTAGGCAAACTTCAGTTAAATTTTTGTTTAGCTAGCTTAAATTTAGTGTAGCCTAGTGGTGCTGGAGGTTGGGACGCTGGATGCCACACATTGCGCCATGCCGGCAACCCGGGTTCAGAAGCGGGCCTGGGCCATCGGGGGTTGGCAGGGGCAAGAGGGAGACAGCGTCCAGAGGACTGCTCTCCTTTCTCTGGGAGGGAGGGAGGGATTATCATTCCGCCATTGGCTAACCTCTGGTGGGGGCTGGGGGATGGCGCAGGCTGGGAGGGCAAGCAGCCGGCGATCGTGGCTTGTGCGTGCCCCCACAAGCTTGTGGTCGTGCATCAGGAGGGAAGGGGTCATTGCTTAGAAATTAAAACACAAATTGTAGCAGAAAGAAATAATGTGACCAACTGGGTGCACAAAAGGTACACTGAAATATGTTCAATAAAATAATAAATTTTGGCTATGTGTAATCTGAGTTTAGGTAGTTCAATTTTTGATTGTTGGCCTGTTGGGTTGGTCTAAAAAAAAAAAAAAAAATCTTGGCGTAGAACACTCTTGAACAGTCTTGTCCTCGATCTCCTCTAATCTCGTTCATCTGTTGCTAGCCATATGATATTTAAATTAGCTTCACTTTTACTGTCAAATTGAAGCTGCATTTCATTAAAAAATAATTCTTACCCTGAGAGTTGTAAACATTGCAGCCTAAAGTGTTTTTGTTGCTTACAGTGTTTATTTCAAAGGTGTTAAAGAGACTGTATCCTCCTCCTCTTCCCCCTCATCCTGAGGCTACACCACAAGAACAGCTGGATACAAATACGTCAGCAGTGATACAAGGGCAAAAGGAGCTGGTGAATATCACGGCCACAGTCAATTCGGACAAGGCTACAGGTACAATAATAGCATTTTACACATTTTTCCATTTCATTATTATTTATTACAGACTGCCATGATATTGAGGAAGTGGTCATTCCAGTGAACCGTGTGTCATATAGGAGTGCTCAATGCCTACATGGTGCCACATGTATGTATTTATGTATAGTATGTGTGTAAGCCATACACTTAGAAATACTGTCATTTTATTGTAGAAATGTCAGAAAGATGTAGTATGGCGGACTTTGTGGCACTGAGTGGTGGGGGACCACTCTGGCAGGCTGAAGACATGGGTTCTCACCCTAAGCCTGGCACATTGGGAGAGGAGGCTGGCAGGGAGTGTGAAAGAGCATCTGCTGGGACAGTTGCACATGATAACATGGATGACCACACACTGGAGAGCCGCTCCAAGGGTGCTGACGTAATGCGCACTTCATGTAGGGAGAATGATCATTCTCGTGTGGTTCCCCTGACCCTGAAGGGTCGGTCTGACTGTTTGGCGCAATAAATGAAGTATTAAGTCTTTTAAAAGAATAGTTTTCTGGACTCTTCATTTTTACTATATGCCCTGGGTAAGTGCCGTGACTTGTGATTGAATGAACATTGTTGGATGTTTAAAAAGTAAATTAATGAAAATATAGTAACAAACTAGAAACCTGTATATGCAGCATCAGGTTTGCATGTGGGTAGTTAGTAGCAAGGTGCTGTGTTGTTTTTGTTCTAAATTGCACAAACTGGGAAATTTGTTTGTGGGACAGAAGTGGGTTGAAATCTTGCTTTTAAAATCTGATCTCCTCCATGAGGAAGGCAGCGAGAGATTTGCAGCACCAAATGGCATTAAATAAATCCAAGGTCCACAAGAATTAAAGAGCCAGAACTAATTTAATGAAGAATTAATAAAATCTGCTCAAAGCAGTGTGGAACAATCACTTTTTTTGCAGTTTGCTCTTATTGCTGCATCCAGCTGCCAGTGCATCTGCCCGGTCATGGACCCCCACGCTTCCACTCCCATATCGGCCTCTGCTCTCCTGACACCCCTGGCTTACCCCCCAGACCCCATAGTGCCACAATCCTTGTGACTGAACTGGGGAACTGGCCTGGAAGCTGATCAAAGCTGGGGGCAGGCTTCATTAATGGCGGCCATCTGCATGATTTTTCTGTTTTACCCCCAGGGGCGGGGACGTGCAATGACGTCCTGCATCCGCCCATCCTCTCATAGTCCAGGCACTGATCACCTCAGGTTCTCCCGGCCTCCACCAGGTGTCCCTTAAGCACCGGACACTTACCTTCCCCTCCCCCTCGGAGAAGGAGAGCAGTCCATAGGATGCAGAGTCCTTCTCCCCTGGCTGGCTCTCCAGTTCCCCGAGTCTGTTTCTGAACCTGGGTGCTGCACCCAGCATTGGCGAAATCCAGCCGTTGCGCCAGTGGGCCAGCTCGTGGAACAATCACTTTTAATGGAAGGTGATACTTTACTTCATGGCAGAGAGTTAAGCTTCCATCAGTGTGAGACCTACAGATCCACGTGGTACAATACTTAGTTGGGGAGCCAAATCGGGCACTGACTTGCTGGCAGCCCCACAGCTGTAACATAGGTACAAAACACCATCTTCTTCTCTTCCTCCTGCATGAAAATCTTGTCCTGCACAAATGTGAGAAGTAACATACTGCATGCGACATCCCCAGACCTCAGTATGTTAGGACTCTGGGCGACCCCACCTACAGGACCTGGCTGAACTTTGGTGCCTTGATTACCACAGTGTGGGGACAACCTGGGCTCAAAAAACTGCAGAACTCTCTCTTTTTGTTCATCTCTCTTCTGCCAGCCTGAACACGGAAAACCCAGCCCTAGAACAGGGAAACAGACATAGACTACCAACACTACACCCCTACACACGTGGGCCGCGGTGCACCCCAGGACCTCCATAGCAGCCAGACTAGACAGATGCCCCCCCCCACGCAGACCTGCCATGGTGCTGGGATCACGAGGCAGGCCCCACAACTGACTCCATGGACCCCAGCTCCCATTACTAACGTGAGTGGGGGGTGATCCAAGGTATTGCAGCCACCCACGAGCCTACAGTTACCCCGACCAGGACTCTGAAACAATGGCCAGACATGAGCTAGGCGGTGGACATGGATGGCAATCGGCCCACTCCAGCCTCAAACGTACGGCCCTGCATCCAAACTCCTCCCCACCTGATCGGAAGCCCCCCTTCATCTCTGCTCCTGGCCCAGGCTCCCTCAGATGGTGCCAGAAACCCTCCCTTTATGCTGTTGGCACCCCAGGCTCCACCTGCCAGTAGGTGGTACCCTGAGCCCAAGCAGCAGATTTAAAATGGTATAAGTAGTAAGCTCCCAGAGGGGGCTTACACTCTTCCCCCCCACTGAGACCGATCACCCTCTGGTGAACGCCTCGGCAGTTGCCCAGCCTACCACCCCTGAGAAGATGTGCTCATTTTCCACCCAGTGGAACCACCTGTCAACGCTGCCACACTGCCGCAATGGTGATACCCAAACCAAGTTTTAATAAAGGGCCAAAACCCTACCCAATCACTACCACCACTAACTAACTGGGGGAAACATGGCAACCCATCAGCCGGTCCCAGGGCAAATGGACCGGTACTGGGAGACAGCATCCCACTGCCCCCTTCCACCCCCCAAACATATGTACCTATCCTGACCAGATGGTGCTGCCAACAAAAACGGTTATACATAGCCTTATCTCTAAACAGCCCAAACGTGTTTTAACTGCAGCAGCCCAATGGGGTGTCCTGCTCAACCATATAACATTTTATTAGCTGCAAACACTTACAACTATGAAAGTGGACTACTCATGCACACCTCACTTGTCCCCCCCACACACACATTCATCTACTTTCGCTCTCACTCTGGTCCCACACAGCTACACTCACTCCAACTTTAGCTGGACTGAAACTCTGCACCAAGATGCTAAGATAATAAGCTGGAAAACAGTTCAGAAAGTCTCTTGATTTAGTCCCAGATAGATCAGTCCATAGTAGGAGGATACCAGCCACTGAACTACATGTCTAGGCAACCCCAAACAGTGGACCAAAGGCAACAACAACATAGAGAACAAAGGATGGAAAAGTGTGTGATACGAGAATTTTGTGCACATCCGAAGTGTGGGATGCCACATAGCATCCCACACCGAGGGTGTGCATTAAATTCTCATATACACACTTTTGCATCTTTTATGTTTTTTATAATTACTGGTCAGCAATTTTTCTCCCAGCCCGATTTCAGTGATAGTGTCAGGACAGGCTGTCAGTCTCACACACACACACACACACACACACACACACACACACTCTATCTTCCTGTCCTTCTCTCATTTATTGTTGTCGTCCTTTGTTTTTCTTCTCATTTTGTTTTCAAATAACTGTCCCCAATCAGGCTGGTGCTGTGTGTGAAGCCGTGGCACTATTTCGAGGCGGACAAAAAGCAGGCTCAACCAGATAGTTTTTTTTTTTTTTTTTAAATACAGATGACAGGATCAACCAGATACCGCTAAACAAACAAAAAAAAATATAAAAAGGAAAAGTTAAAGGATGTTGTGTCGGCTCCTCAGTAAGCGAGAGACGTAGCCACCATGTTTGTGAAAGTGTTCAGCCCGCCCACACACGGAGCGTTAGCCAATGAGGGAGCAGCACAGTTTGATTGACATGGCTTGTGAATGCCATAATAACCAGCAGATTATTACGGCAGATATCAACTGGATCAGCCCATTGAGAAAAATTGCTGGCCAGTTATTATAAACTGTTAACACATTAAACACATTTTTTTTTTCAAACCTGAATGGAATAACCTTATATGCCATCATTGGGAGAACAGTTCAGTACAGGCAGTTCCCAGAAATACTTGGCACTCCTGCAGCATCAGAAAGCTGACTTGGGGCTGGAAAGCTATTGGTGCTGAGGATGGTCCTTGGGGACGCAAAACTTTAGATCAGGCTTACTAATCTCCTCTCTAAAGGAATCTTCGCTGATAAAATAGTATTTGATACAAAGCCCTTCCACATCCTGCACCATGGCAAAGATTTTAAATAGCGTCAAACCAGTCCACACTGTGGATATGCACGTGGCTTTGCTTGATGGACGTCCTTTTGCTGGTCATTGGATAGGGGCTTATTTTCCAGAATGGCCTCATCTTGTCCAAGGCTCCCTAGAATACCCAGTCCTCCCGGCGCTCTTCTAAAACATCCCAGAGGCACTCACATAAATAAGGATACACTTCTCCTATGTATTCATTTCGAATCCTGCACTGCACCCACCACTCAGCTTGTGACCATTCTGGCATGCTCCTCACACTAGTCCTGGGTGCAGTGCTATCCTGCAGCCAACTCCTCGAGGTACATTTGAGAACTTGGGGGTCAGAGGACCTCAAGCTATCCATGTCCTTGCACTGTTTTTAACAGGCTTGTGCAAGCCACAAGATGGTGCCAAGATAACACAGAATGGGGAATTAGTAGGGGTGGAGGATATCACACTTCCATACTGGATCTTCAGAAATCAGGGATGTTGGGGCTACAGCATCCACCCCCTCCATGGTCCTCATTTGGGTGCTGGAACCATCTTCAGAGAGCACTTATTTCACCTCTATGTCTGGCCTCTCCAAGGTACTGGATGCAGATGGGTTCTCAGGGGTTATCTTCAGGATACCTGCTGCTGCGGGGACTGCTAATGAAGGTGTCTGATACCAAACTTTTCCTATCCAGCTCCACTAGCCTTTGTCCATAGCCTAGCTGCTGTCCCAAAAGGTCCAAGTAACATGACTGCACCCCAAAATGTTATCCTGGATGAGCTCCCACATTGTAAGACACCCCCTCAGGGTCTAGGGGTACGCTTGATGTTAAACAGTGGTGAGGGGGGCACTGTACTGTAGCAAGAAACACAGTTGCAGGAGATGAAGTCTCATTACCTGAATTCCACAGAATGTCCTCTGATCTCTGGGGGGGGGAGGGGGGTGCAGCAGAGCTCCACTGCATGGCAGACAGCTGGGAGGGGGAGGAGTTAATTATCAGCACCACATGGCAGTAAATAAATCCAAGGTCCACAGAAATTAAAAGAGCCAAAACTAATTTAATGATGAATTACTAAAATCTACTCCATGGAGCAGTGAGGAAAAATCACTTTTAATGGAGGGTAATACTTTACCTCATGGCACAGAGCCAAGCTTCCATCAGTGCGAGACCCACAGGTCCACACAGCACATTACTTATTTGGGGAGCTGAATCAGGTTGTGACTTGCTGTCAGCACCATAGCTGTAACATGGGTACAGAACTCCCCATTTTCTTCTCTTCCTCCTGCACGAAAATCTTTTCTCGCATGAACAAGCGAGAGGTAACACTGCATGCGAGCATCCTCAGACATGGGTACATTAGGATTCTGGGCGTGTAAGTAAACTATGCCACACTGATGAGTGAAGTAGTAAAAGCACAAGGTTCGTGGTTAGTGGTCCCTGGTAATCCAATAAAACCACTTTACACCAGATGTTGTTTTAAATTAGTTGCAATTTATTAATACCCAAATAAGCCCTAACAATTTTACCTCTAACATGATTAATTCTAAACAGCTGATGGCTTTTTACCACCAGGGCTACAGGTGTACAGAAAAAAATGAAGCAAAATTGCTCCCTGTTTTCTGGGTGCCTCAAACATCCATGGCAGCCATCTGGCTGTTCCTCTTTGACACACCAGACCTACAGTTTGTCTTATTTATACACTGATTGTTACGGAAAAAAAATGCAGAGAAGGGGAATTCCACGGTTATTAAAACCTTTTAGCTAAAAAGGGCAAAAACAAGAAGTCATGAGATAGGGGCCCAGGATACACTTATCACAAGATATGTCTGTCAGCAGTTGCTACATAAAAAGTTTCATCTGACATTTGATTTAGACAAAAAAAAAAAACATTTGTCACAGGTCATAAAGGGAACTTACATTATTAAAAATAATCTCTCTAGGAAGGCAGAAAAGCCAATGTCTCAAGACAAGAACAAAGTGGATAGTCACTGACTCTTGCTTTAATTTATACATTTTAGACATAAACAACATAAAATAGGGAAATAGCCCAGACAGCTTTGCACGTACCCTCTTATTCTGCTTGTTCAGATGTCTAGGCTGGCTAAATTTAAGTTTAGCCATGACCTTTTATTTTGCACCAAAAGAATATGCTTTGTACAGAATATTCCGGTCAAGCACAGCAAATTTGCCTTGATTAGAACATCTGCTTTGGATGCAACACACACTCCTTCACCCCATTCTGATACCATTTTACCTGGCCTTAACATTTTAGTTAAAACCTGTTTTACACTTATAACACTTTTGTAGCATTCCTGCCATATTACTACAGGCAACCCCACCTACAGTGGCATTGGCCTAACTTTGCTGCTCTGATAACTGCAGTGCAGGGACAACCTGGGCTCAAAAAAACTCAGAACCATCTCTTTTCCTTCATCTCTCTTCTGCCGGCCTGGACACGGAAAATGCCGCCCAAGAACAGGGAAATGGACGCAGGCTGCCACCACTGCACATGTGGGCTCTCACCACCGCGGTGCACCCCAGAACCTCCCAGGCAGCCAGATCAGACAAATGGACTCTCTCCATGCAGACCTACCCTGGGCCAAGGATCACGAGGCAGGCCCCACATCCGCAAGGGGGGGGTCCAAGGCACTGCAACCACCCATGAGCCTACAGGTACCCCAACCAGGACTCTTAAATGACAGCCGGACATGTGCAGGGCGGTGGACCTGGATGGCAGTCTGCCCACCCAGGCCCCGAACTTACATCCCTGCAGCCGAACTCCTCCCCACTGGACTAGGAGCCTCCTCCATCCACCGTTCCTGCCCCAGCCTCTCCCAAATGGTGCCCAAAACCCTCCCTTTCTGCTGTCGGCACCTCAGGCTTCACCTGCCAGCAGACGGTACCCTGAGCACAAGCAGCAGAATTTAAAGGACCCAAGCAGCAAGTACCCAAGGGGGCTTAGACCAGAAAGGTCAACACAAACATTTGAGAAACTGTATACTATACAAAATAATGTATGGGGTACCATACACATACATGGCTGTGTTTCCATCTCGGGGTTGGGAATGATGTAATAGAGAACTCTCAAGTTTCCCTCTCAAGGTCTATGGTGTCATCCCAACCCCTCAAAGGAAGCACAGTCTTGTTGTATGTTGTTCCCGTTTATTCTTCTGTATGTTAGAACACCAGGAGAGCCTTTTTTATGTGGAATGCCTATTTTAAAGGGGGTGATTAGGACTGATACAGCCACAGAGTCGACACTTGACAGTTACAGAGAAAAGAATTTCCAACCTTTTTAAACCATACTAACAAAGATTGACATCATATAATATTATATACAGATGCAGAAAAGTTCCAGACAGCTGGAGGATATGGGTAGGTTATGGGCATAGGACATAGTAACGCAAAGATGAATCTAGCAGTCAGGCTTTGTAGCTAATCAAACAAGGAACTTACGTTTTTAACTACTTTTATTAAGTTTTTTTTTTTTACTTTTTAGTTTTATTGAACAACTGATGAAAAACATTGTTGTACAGAGTGAGGAAAATTATAAAAATATAAGAATGGCTATTAAAACTAACTTTTTATTTACACCATTGACCATATACATCTGAAAAAATAAAATAGTCAAAGAGTGAAATGCTCTTCCAATCTCAGAAAAATTTACTGAAACCTGCCTAATGTACTGATCAGAAATTCATTAGAAATTCATATAAGTATGCTTATCTTGTAAAGACATACCAAAACAATTCTAGAGGTACGTCAAGGTAGCATAAATCCCCAAGGCATTCATCAGATATCACTTTTTTATTTAAGAGCTAATTTTCAGCTAGTGGAGCCCATTGCAGCCCTCATGGAGCAGCTGGCCATACCATCCACCAAACCTCCCCCAAAGGAAACTGTCTCCTATCCGTGGGCAGGCATGCAGTTAAGCCAGTACTGTATGTTTGGGCCCAACTACGGGTAGAGGAGCCTACTCTTGAAGGTACTGTGTCATAGCATTATTTAAGGAGGCCTACTCATGAGACCAAAATTAGGATATCTTGAGCTACCAGCACCATTCACCCTATTTCGGCACTGCCAAGGTGCATCCTACTGAGCATGCAGTTCAGTGCCCCCACTGTATCCCTGTATGATTGGAATTATATGCCTGCTGCTACCTGTAACCAACTAAGGGTCTTTAGAGATTACGCCTACCCTAAAAAGCTATCACATTTTACTCCACTTTCAAATCCAAAAACCTTGAAGCTGAGCCCTATCATTACAAACTCAGTGAGACCACAGTAAAGAATTAGGGAAGCATTAACAGTACATAGGAAGTAAAATTCCCTGAAAAACCAAATATTGGGTTCACAGCAGGTGGTTTAACCACAAGTCAAGACAAACTTTTTTAGTAATCAATTTAAGACCAGGTCCCTTATTATTCTTGCCAAGAGCCGATGACCGGGGAATATTCCAGCAGTATTCTTCCATACAGAGAAAGTCACAAAGCTTCTTGCCCTCGAGGGTCTCGGCTAAAACTACATGCTTGAAATCATTTATATCACTAACAGGAGTTCAAGCTCCAAAGGGAAACAGGAGGCAGAACCACTTTAAAAAGATTTGCCCCAGGTCCGTCTCTGCAGGTCGTTGTAATAGTGTCACTAATAAAAAGGAAAATAAAACCAGTACCTGTTGGGGAAAATACCCCACAGCCAGCTGCTAACTATCGCTGCAACAACATCTTTCTTTTACCAAAAGAGACTGTCATTCACAGGGTTCTTGCAAACATTTTTCTCCCCTTTCTTTTATCGAGAGGGTCCAGGGGTCCCAAGGGGCAGCATAGTTCCTGTGTTCAGCCGGGAAGCAGCCATATTCCTCCAGGCACAGGCTAGACCAAACTCGTCTAGCCTTCAAAACAGCATCCTGGGCATCCAACATTTCTCTTCCCCAGAGTAAGCTTGCATCCAAAAGCTTCCCTCCAACAGCCATTCAGTGAGCAATTTCTCCCATCTGCAAGGTAAAGAGAAATCGCTCTTCTGAGCATGGGATTTAATAGTTCAGATATACAACAGACATAGAAACCCCTGCCCCCAGGCAACAATGGCATACCTTTGATATAGTTGAATCCAGCATATCAGCACACATAATGCAGCTTTATAACCATATCCATTGCAGGCATTTTTTTCTCCAAGGGCTTCTGCAGCTTGTTTCTTCATTTGGTGTCGGACACCTCATAGGTTCCATTCCTTTAGAGTCCCACCGCACTGTCACTCAAATGCAACACAATTTGATTAAACACTGGGAACCAACAGGCAAGCAATGGGACCGCTCAGCTACTTTTATTACAACGTGTAGGGAATTCTGGGTTGCCTGGGCTGCTGTGGAAAAGGCCTTTTTGCAAAGAATTTGTATGTCCTCTGTAGGTACAGGAGATCGCTAGTCTTAGAGCACTGTTAATATTTTTGATGTGATTTGCATAACAGTCTGTTTAGATAGGGAGGAAGGAGGAAGGAGGTAGTGTATGGTTTTGAATACTGTGGTTGTATGTCAGTGTCAGTGACTGAGTAGACAGCATGCTCGCCTCTGGGGCTGGAAGATCAGAATGTTATTGGTTCTAGCCCCACACCGGGTTCTTGGGATCATGCCCATAACTGACACTGTGTAGTACAGTACAAGGGGGATGCAGCATTGGTGGTGTGCTGTCCTTTGAATAAGATGTTAAACAAAGGACCTTTTTGCCCATCACTTGTCACTGTCCAGGTGGAAGTAAAAGACCCTGTGGCCCTTGTGGAAGAACAGTTGGCAAGGTTCCCCAGTTTTATGGTAAACATCCCCAGTCAATACTAACCCCCAGAGGCAACTGAAAGCTGTCATTATGTAATGTGCCTTTCCTGGTCAAAAATTACAAATAAATGGCGCGTGGAAAGGGTAGTCAAATTTTGTCCTGAATATGAGCTCTCTTCTTTCTTCAGGGCAAAGAAGTCCTAGGCTGCTGTACATAAGGCAGTGGTGTGTTCTTTTGTCACAGTATACTGGAAGTCTGCACATACAATTGTAAACAACAAAATGTTGGTGAAAAACTGGGGCATTAGCAGATCTGTAGATTTCACTCCTGTATTCCTGTGATGGTAACAGTAAATTCTTTAGGAGCAGTTTTATGGTGTTAAGGTTTATGTTGCTTTTGTTGCGATAGAATAGTCCTAACTTTTGGTATACCACATAGGGTATTGACATACAGCTATGCAGCTGAATTTTCCACGTTCGTTTTCTCAGAGCAGTGAATCTGTCCAGTAGGGTGCTTGTTGCTGAAGATGAAACTTATTACCAGCACTTTGTGAAACACTATTTGCCAAGCTCCTGGATGATAAATCATTACTGTTCCATTCCATTTAGAAGATAAAAGGTCAAGTTTGTGGTGCACTGTAGAAGTGTGCTGTGACTTGGAAATTCCTTTAGTAAGTGTAGGATCCTGTAATAAGGTTTTCTGCCTGTGTTATTTCCCCATGCCCACGTGTGCACTTAGCATAGGTACTCGATAATAAATTTCAAAACCGGCGTTTCTGTGGATCGGGACTTCCTGGTTCCAGTCCTTTAAGCAATAGCATTATTAACTTCACCTTCAAGCACTGGCGAGGTCTATAGGAAATAATGCACTCAGCAGAAAACACAAAGCCCAAGGGGAGGCAGCTGCCATTCATTGCTTTTGCAGTCAGATGGATGCAGTACGTGAGTGTGCTTTATTGCCCCGACTTCTGAGTTACTGTAATGTGCAGCCAGTTTACTATAGTCTCTTTTCTTTACTATTTTTCTGAGATTTTTCACAAAACAATGTACAATGCATCCATAGCAAATATAAAAGATAAGACAGTCAGTATAAGTATAAAGCATTCATTGTACCAGAATATGCTAAATATCAGCTCTTTGTTACTCACTTGGAGGGGTGCCTCCTAAAGTAGAAACAGACAATGATGGCATAAAAAGACCAAAGGAAGCCGGCCCGGTGGCGCTGAGGGTTGAGTTGCTGGACACCACACCTTGCGCCATGATGGCGACCTGGGTTGAGGAATGATCCTGGGTTGTTAGGGGTCTTGGGGGGGGGGGCAGGATTGAGCTCCTGCGAGGTGGCTCTCGTCTTCTCTCCTGGGGAGGGATGAGGGATTTCCCCAGCCCTTGGCTGCCACTGGTGGAGGACGGATGGTAGTGTCAGGCTACGGGGAGCCAGGCGATTGCCAAGGGATGGGCGGAAGGGTCTGGAACCGGCACCACAGAGCGTGTGTGCACCTCCACACACATGCACTGCCATGTGCTAGGGTCCTGGGACAGTTGGGAGAAAAACAGGGAAAAAACGGTAAATTATAAATACAAACCAAAAAAAAAAAAAGACCAAAGGTCCATCTAGTCTGCTCGGAGTTCTCTGTCTGCCCTGGGACTTACTGTCCATATGAGGTTTTATCCCTAGCAGTCTCCCCCCCCCTCCCCCGCTCCACTCCTTACTGTGGCGCACCTAAGCAGCCACCATACTTCACTCTGTCCCAGCTATGCTTGAAACTGTTTACGGTCTTGGTGACCGCCACCTCTGCTGGCAGACTGTTCCACTGATCAAACATCCTTTCTGCAAAGTAGAACTTCCTCACATCCCTCTTCAACCTTCCCCCTGCCAGTTTCCACTTGTGACCTCGGGTCCTTGACTCTGTACTCCTGCTACATAGTTTCCTGAAGTTCAATTTGTTTTTTCCCTTCAGGAACATGAAGGTCTCTATCATATGCCCACTCTCTTGTTTAGTCTCCAGTGAGTACATGTTCAGTGCCTTAAGACGATCTTCTTGAGATCTGTAGCATCTCCTGGGCCTGAATCATCTTGGTCACCCTACATTGCACCATCTCCAGCCTGTCCTTGTACTTCCTTAGGTGAGGACTCCAGAACTGAGCCCAGTATTCCATGTGAGGCCTCACCAGGGAGCTGTATAGAGGTAGTAATACCTCCCTTTTCCTGCTGTCAGTGCTCCTCCTGATACACCCCAGCATCCTGTTAGCTTTACTATAGGCTTTGTTGCACTGGCTTGATTGTTTGAAACAGTCCCTAATGATAACTCCCAGGTCTCTTTTCTTTGCCATAGTACTCAGTTTAACCCCTACCATCCAGTACTCTGCCCTGTTTCTTTCCCCCTAGGTGAATAACCTTGCATTTGTTGGCATTGCATTTCAACTGCATAACCTTAAACCACTTCTCTAGCCTTGGTGGGTCCCTGTGCATCTCCCTAATCTTTCATCAAAGTCTACCATGCTGCAGAGATTGGTGTTATCTGTAAAGAGGCATAACTTGCCCCAGATGTCCTCTCCAGTGTCGCTGATGAATATATTGCAGAGGACAAGACTCTGAACAGATCTCTGCAGCAACCCACTCATGACCTCCCGTTCAGCCCCGTTTACCACCACCTTCTGCTGTCTCTCTTTAACCATTTTTTTTTTTTACCAATCTAACTGTGAGCCTAGCCACGCCCAGGTCCTCGGGCTTCTTCAGTAATATTCTCTATGGCACCAAGTCGAAAGTCTTGCTGAAACTGGAGTAAATCCATAGCATGGCTATAATCTACTATCAGGTTAGTTTGACAAGTCCTCCCTGCCAAAAACTCATGCTGTTTACTATCCTGTAGATTGTTGCTCTCTAGGAAGTCCATAAGGTCCTTTAATACTAAATGTTACCTAAATGAAGTATAAACTGTCAAGGCCGCATGGTAATTTAAACAGAGGTTTACTGGAAATGTATCCCACACCATAAAGATGTATAAGCCTCAAATATTAGGCACTAAACATGCATGAACCTAACAAAAATCTGCAAGAAACTCCAGAACATGGAGCCACTGCAACAGACACAACTCGCACTGTCCAAACATACTGTACTCTGGGTAAAATCACAAGTTACAATAAAGATAGGAAACTAGGCTATGGTAGATAAAGTCTTGTCCAACTCTAACAAAGTCTTTTATAAACCCAAATTCAATTTCTGTTACTTTCTTTCCTTGTTTCATAAATTGAACACGGCCTCACCCCCAACCCCTCCCCATTCTTGACTGCTGAGACTGGCTCTGAAATGCTGAAATGTTCTGTTTTAAAAAAATAAATAAAAGAAAGAGTGGCTCCTAACCATATATTGTAAATCTTCAAATAAGAAAACGCCCACTGCTCCCAGGGAAGGAGAGCGAGTGTCCATCTCTGCACTGTTAAAACAGCTTAAAATAGAAACTTGGTACCGCTGATATTTTTTTATTTATTTGAAAAGTGTAACCTGGAAAGGCACAGAGTTAGGTCTTGTTTACTGGTGCGACCTGGGGGAGGGAAACATAGTAAAGAACAGCAGCACAATACATATAAACAAAACTTTTGAACAGCACACAGTGCAAAACTGGTACAGATGTTGGAATAAATACTAAACGGTTGTATGTGTGGAGATTAAAGTGAGGTGCAGCACAAATAGGAAATGCCTAGCAAGTTCAGTTCAGAAGTGGCAACAGTACTTGGTGAGCAAAACAACATTGAACAACAAACAACTGATTAGAGGGATGAATTAAGTGCACTTCATCATAATGGGGGGAGAGAACTGTAGTGGTGCGGAAGTCTAGTTAAGGCAGGAGTGGTGACCCAGTCAGCTTCTTACTCTAAATGGTTGCAACTCAGTAGTGGTTGTGTGAGGAAGAATGGTAACTGGAACAGGTGGGGAGGGGCTGGAGTTTCACCTGGTGCCAGAAGGAGCCAAGGGATGGGGAGAGGTGGAGGGAGGATGTGAGTTGGTTCCAGAGTGAGGGAGTCGAGTGAAGAAGTCGATATGAGGAGGCAGACTGCCCAGCAGAGGATCAGGGATGTGGAGTGGCAGTGGTGCGATGGTCCCTGGAACAAATGGATCAGTAAGCAGGGGGGAGTTGTGAGAGGAGAGGGAAGAGGGACGTGAACCAAACCAGTATTTGGATATGAAGGAGGTACAGTGAGCCTGGTGATGAGAGGGCAATGGGAGGATGGATAGGGATGAGTACAGTGAGCAGTGGTGGGTGCAAAGGGGGCAGTTTTTAACAAAATGGCAAAAAGAGTTGCAGAGGCTGTCCGGTCAGGCTAGGGAAGTGGAAGGGATTGTGCCACAGACCATGTCTGCATAGTCGAAGACAGGGAGCCCCATTTTGGTAACAAGCTCCCTGTGGACATGCAGAGATAAAACAGACTATTATGGTATAGGGCACCGAGCTTGTGATAGAGTTCTGCATGGATGGCATTGATGTGGGTTGAGAAGTCCAGCTTACTGTCAAGCCACACACCAAGGTACTTGAGAGACTGAACTGCCTCAAGAGGTGTGCCATCCAGAGTGATGAAGCTAGAGGGTGCAGTGAGTCTGTCCACTTTCTGTCTGGAACCAAAGGTCATAGACACCATTTTTTTAAGTGTTGACATCCCACTGGAGTGGGTCTTCCACAGCTGCAGTGGACAGACTGGAGGTGAAGATGACTGTGTCATCTGCATACATGTGGATACGAGTTGGCAGAGGGGAGGTCATTCAGGAAGATGAAGACAAGGACGAGATGCAGGATGGAGGCCTGGGAGACCCCAGCCTGGATAGGAAGGGGAGTTGACAGGGCACCTTCAACCTGTACCAGTTGTTGATGGCCCATTAGGTAGGGATGGAACCAAGCAACAGCAGGCACTGAGGCCAGCAGAACTTCAGCAGGCATCTTCTTCAATATTTTCCAGCCTGCTAAGCCTCTCACCTTACTTCTCCAATTTTGAGACCAGATTCCCTGCTTCCATTGGATTATGCATTTTGCCTGTCACATCAGCTCTCATGGGCTGGCATCAACAGAGAAAAGGGAATATTAAACTTCTTGAATCTTTACTCTGCTGAATCAGAAATCTTTTTTGCTGTCTAGTTAAAGACAGGCGGTCTCTAAACAGATGTAAAATAGCCTCCCCACACAACAATTATTTTTGGGGTTTGGCTACCTGTGGCGTTTGCTCCTTAATCACAGACTAAGAAAGTACATGTAGCAAGGGGCAAGGGGGAGGAGGGAACCTTCTGGGGATTAACCCAGTAATCCCTTTCCATAAAGCCAGGAACAAGATTTAGTTTCCATGCCATAGGAAGCATCCATTCCTCTACAAAACTAACAGAATCGTCCCTCTCAGCATCCTCTAGTAGCCCAGCTAGTCATAAGTTATGAGTATCAGGGCCAGCTCTGCGACTTCCATTGTCTTTTTAAACAGCTTGGTCTCCAAAACCACACAGGCAGCAGAGACCATTGCTTTTTTGGATTGAGTCCCTGCCACCACAACCACCTTATCAGACAGTCCAAGAACCAATTGATCGACAAAATGCAGTCTAGAGGCCAGTTCACTGAAACGTGTTTCAGTAGCTTGCATTGACTTTCATCTACAGTGATTCATTTTTCTCCGCAATGTCTGAAGAAACCGGCAGTTCCTGTAATGGTGGTTCTGATTTATGCGCTTCTAATTTTGGTTTAAAGAAATTGGTTGAAGCCTGCTGTTGCCCCTTAGGTGTCCTCATATCTGTCTAAGACTCTTCAAAGAAGTAGTGCCACAATCTTCACTCATAAAATCAACAGAAAAAACAGCATGTTTGTTAAAAGTGCCCGAAGCAGGAGCTGTACAACAGTATGTCTGTTCAGACCGATGGTAAGCTCCCCTCCCCCCACTATAGACTGTCTTAACTTCCCCAAATATTCCTCCACTGTAGACATTTCTTTGAATTGCACCACCTAACCACAGATCAGTGTGTACTGTAGAAGAAAAATTTACTTGGCTTGTACCTGTAGTCCAGTTTGAAGTTTCCATTTCATTCACACTTAAGCAGATACCATACAGATGTGCTCTGCCCCAAAATGTTAAGATAGATTTGAACCTTAACTCTGCTCTGTGCCCTGACCTTGCTGCAGGATCTTTAAAAGGAAACATATCCAGGTCAGCATTAACATTTCAATAGTAGCTCATCTTTTGGGCTGGAAGATCAGAAGGTCATGGGTTCTAGTCCCACAACAGTCTAGTCCCTAGGAGGATAAGGGGCTGTATGCTAGGGACAGGCTCCACCTTAATTTGGAAGGGAAGGAAATCCTAAAGCTCAAACTAGCTGGGTTCATCAGTGAAAGGTGGGGTTTAAACTTGTGAAGGGGGGAGGGATAAAAAAAGGAGCAGTGCCAGCAGATATGATAAATGAGGGACATGGTCTCCACTCCTCTAGGGGGTTAGGGAGATATGGAACTGGGTCACCAGGTAGGGTGCAGGAGCTGAGAAATGGGAGCTCAAGGGGGAGAAAGGAGAGGAGGGAAAAGGGGTGGATAGTGGTCCTGATAAATGCCAGGAGCTTAGGAAATAAAATGCCTGAGCTCCAGGCAATGCTAGCTGAGGGGGAGGTAGATGTGGCAATAGTCACTGAGACCTGGGACACCCGAGCACGAGTGGACCCCAATCTGGAGGGCTACACTATGTTCAGAAAAGACAGGGGAGGGAAGGGTGGTGGTGAGCACTGTTAGTCAGAAATGGTGGGTATTGGAGGGGAGAGGAGGCAGAGGGAATGTGGAGCTATTTGGGTCACCTTGCTGACGAGGGGGCAGAGAGTAAAGGTTGAGTGGTATACAGACCACCAGCACTGGCGGAGGTCCTGAAGAAAGTTTGGTGGCAAATCTTGAGGACACTGTAGATTAGAAAAGGAAGGGTAATAGTAATGGGGGACCTCAGCATGCCAGGAACAGACTGGGGGACTATGACATCACCAGTGGCCAGAGAGCAGAGGCTGCTCGATGTCTTCCAGGATGCGTTTCTGACACAACAGGTGGGTGAGCCAACTAGGGAGGCCCGGACACTGGACGTGGTCCTGGCAGACAGTGATCAGATTAGTGGCCTAGAGGTGAGGGACCCGTCGGCTGGGAGTGATCATGCCACAGTTTGGTTCTTCCTGGACCTGGGGGAGGGGGAGAAAAATCAAACAAGGACAGTAATAACAGACTTTAGGGGTGCAGACTTCAGGGAGATGGGAAGGATCCTTAAAAATCTAGACAGGATAAGGCCAGATATGGATGCTGACAGCAGGTGGGGGATCATTAGGAGGGGAATACAGGAGGTTACCAGATCCTGTGCAAGGGAAAGGCGTAAGTTCGGTAAGGCCAGAAAACCCTGCTGGTGGACCCGGGAGGTACAGGACGTGGTGAGGGAAAAGAAGGCGGCCTATAGGCACTTCAAGTGGTCAAGGAGTGAAAGGGATCAGGAGGAATATGAGCTGACAGCCAAGAGAGTCATCAGGGTGGTGAGAGCAGCTAAGGCAAAAAAGGAGCAGTCCTTGGCCAGTGGGATCCGGAGGGGGGACAAGGGGTTCTTTAGATACATAGGCGAAAAAAGGAAAGTAAAGGGGCAGATCAGCAAGATAAGGGTAGGGGATGGTTGGGCACAGGAGGAGGGGGAACAGGCAGAAGTCCTAAATGAGTACTTTACCTCAGTTTATACCAGGGGATGGAGGGCTAGGGTCTTGTGAGGGAGCGGGGCAAACCAGAGCAAGGGTGAGACCGGCTGAAACTAGGACCCTGATGGGTCTGGGGAAAGGGAGTGGCCAGCACAGACAGGTGGGGGCCCAGCAGTGCATGGTGAAATGGGGGAGAACGAGGCTGAAATCCCAGTAGAGAGAGTAAGGGAAGCCCTCAGGTCCCTTCGGATGGAGAAAGCACCTGGGCCAGATGAGATGCATCCCAGGGTGCTGAGGAAACTGGTAGATGTCCTGGCAGTCCCTCTAGCGGAGCTTTTCAATATCTCTCTGAGGACTGGGTGGGTGCCCCAAGACTGGATGGTAGCCCATGTTGTGCCGATCCACAAGAGGGGATCAAGAGAGGAGGTGGGAAATTACAGGCCCGTTAGCCTGACATTGGTGGTCGGCAAGGTGATGGAGGGTATTGACAAGGAAAGGCTAGGGGGTTACTGGAGCAAACTGGGGGCTTGGACAATAGGCAGCATGGCTTTGTCATGGGAAGATCATGCTGGACAAATCTTGTTGAGTTCTATGACTGGGTGACAAGGGCCCTGGACCAGGGTACGCCAGTGGACGTCCTCTTTCTGGATTTTAGCAAGGCGTTTGATTTGGTACCGAACAGTGGCCTGCTGGCTAAGCCGAAGGAAATAGGGGTAGGGAGATAGTTGCTAAGATGGATAGGAAATTGGCTCTCTGAGTGTACTCAGAAGGTGGTGGTTAGAGGCTTAGCCTCATCCCCAAGGTGGGTTACTAGTGGGGTTCCCCAGGAGTCAGTGCTGGGGCCACTCCTGTTCAATGCCTAGATCTCAGACATCAGGAGGGGGATCAGGAGTGAGATGAGTCTCTTTGCAGATGACTCAAAGCTAGGGGCAGTGGTGGATGGGGAGGGTGGCCTTGCAGGAGGACCTGGAGGCTCTGGAAAAGTGGTCGGGAAAATGGAAACTAAAATTCAATGCGGGGAAGTGCAAGGTTCTGCACCTGGGAGTCAGAAATCCAGGCCAGGGGTATACCCTGGGAGGAGATATAATTCAAGTTATGGAGGGTGAGAGGGACCTGGGGGTAGTGGTAGATGTCAAAATGAACAACTCTGAGACCTGTAGGAGGGCAGCGGCAAGGGCAAATAGGATGCTGGGATGCACTGCCAGGGGGATTACTTCCAGAAAGGCGGAAGTGATCCTGCCACTGTACAACTGCTTGGTTAGGCCACACCTCGATTATTGTGTACAGTTTTGCAGACCACGTTTAAAGAGGGACATTACACTCCTAGAGAGGGTCCAAATAAGGGCAACCAAAATGATCTGGGATCTGGGGGAGAGGACCTATGTGGAGAGGCTCAAGGAGCTCAACCTGTACACCCTGGAGGAGAGGAGGGACAGTGGGGACATGATAGAGGTCTTTAAGTACATTAAAGGGATCAATAAAGGAGACCCAGTCAGGGTGCTCCAAAGGAAGGAGGGTGGGGCAACAAGAAGTCACGGGTGTAAGCTGGAAGGGGGCAGGCTCAGAGGGGAGAGGAGGAGATGTTATTTCATTGAAAGGGTGGTAGAGACATGGAATGCACTGCCCAAGGAGCTGGTAGAGATGCAGACTGTGGACGGGTTTAAGAGGGGAAGGGACAGGTACAGGGGGAGGGTAAATCTGACCAGGCACAATACAGGTGGAACATCTGGGACTGGGGACAGTAAAAAAAAAAAAAAAAAAAAAAAAAAAAAATCGGCCTTCAGTGCAGGTGCTGAAAATCGAGCAGATACAAGAGACCATTAGGCCTATTCTGCTGGCATTTTAGTATGTTAGTACGTAACAGGTACTTGGGGACCCATAACTGACACTGTAGTGCAGTAAGAGAAATCCCATAGCACTTATTGAAGAAGAGTAGGGGAATTTTTATAAAATAAGTAGTTTGTAACAAATACAGCAGAATATTACTTTATAAAACTATCATCATTCTCATAACACAAAATAACACACCATCAAATGTGAAAAAAGACTATAGAAACAAACTAAACAAAAAAAGGAAAATCACCAGTTCAAACAACATGAAGTCTTGCTGTATTCAGACATAATGCAGTTAGCCCCAGCACTTGAACTGCTCCGGAGAGGAAAGAGTTAACTCTGTGCAGAAGCATAGAACGTTGAGCTCGAGCTCGGTTTTTCAAACCTCTGTCTGTGGTACTTCCCAGTGTAACCGTCAGATTCTTTACTCCGCCTAACAGTGAAGTCGCTCCGGAGATTTCCTCTGCTCGGTTTGGTAAAAGTAAAGTGTTTGGTTAAAACCAATTCTTTATTGTTTTTTCAGATTTCCAACCTCTGTCTATGGTAGAGGTAGTGTTGTAGATAGGTAGTGACTGTATTCAATTTCAAAATCTGTGTGGAAATTGTTTGTTTCTTCGGTTTCTTTTCGGTCGGTCTGGTTGGAACCGACCATGTGTTTTTTTTTCTATCTTAAATTAATATTTTGTGGGATTAGAGTGGTGTTCCAGTACCGATCTGTTTTAAAGGAACTGGGCCTTTTCCTGGTTCTTTTTCAAAACTGTGACACGGTTTGTTACCGATTTGTTGTTACTACCTGACTTGCAAGCTGCTATAGGGTAATTTTGGTAGGTTGGCTACGTCTGAGAAATTAAAGAAGAAAATCGGTCCCACTGGGTTTCAACACTGTGCTGAGTGTGGGGAGGCCTTTGCCAAGACCGACCCCCACCTCATCTGTGTTCATTGTCTGGGGTTTGACCACCTCCAATCAGACTGCCAAATTTGTAAAAAAAAAAAAAAAAACTTTCCCAAAACCACTCTTGAAAAGAGAATGAGTAGGTTGAAGGAAAGGGAGGCCGAGAAGTCCGTGGATCCGCATAGCCAGCCCAGTTCGGCTGCTGCCGAACCTGAGGGGGTGCCTACTGACCTAGGCGATACCTCCTCGGGCAAAAGGAGAGCCGACTCGGAGGGGTCGGTTCCGACGAAAAAGAAACAAAAGTCTGCCGGCTCGGATCCTGTATCTGCCTCCAGTCGTGGATGAAATAGCCAAAACGATTAGCATTGTTCAGTTGCTTAGACCAGTTCTGTCCAAACCGGTACTGCCAGTTTGGTCGGATCCGTCTCCTTCAGATTATGATCCAGATGTTTATTATGAGGAGTGGGAGGGAGACGAAGACTATCCTGGTGATGATGGCGATGGTGATGATGATGAGGGGGGTCTGGATGTGTCCATTGAACCAGACATCTCCCCAGACAGGCCCTCGGGTGTCTCTCCTCCCAGGCTCTGAGTCCCCTTCACAATTTTTGTTCTACAAAAAAGATGGCAAAAACCCTGCAGCTTCCCTTGGTTGAAGCCGCAGAGGAGGATGAAGAACCTGATTTTGTGGAAAAGATGGACATCCCAGAGTCCAAAAGGCTGTCTATCCCTCTTCATAAATCCTTGGGTAAACAGACACACAAAATTTTACAAATTCCTAATTCAGTACCTCCTGTGGATAAGAGAATGGGCAGGAGGTATTTGTAATCGGGCTCAGCTGTGGAGTTCCTTTATAGTCATTGCAGCCATGTTGGGGTGGTGCAGGCTGCAGCCTGTGACAGGGCTAACATTCCTTTGGCTTCACACTCCCCGGATAAGGACTCCAGGAAAGTGGATGCCATGGCCAAAAAAAACAGTATTTGGCATCCAGGCAGGCTATTTATATGGCCTACACAGCCAGGTACCAGAAATCCAGATGGGATACGGTTCTGGAACTGGCTAAACAGGCCTTTCCCCAGCTAGCCAAGGAGCTGGAGGAGGTGGCTGCTGATGTAACTGAGGCATCCAAAATGTAATTTCATGCTGCTGTGGACTCCAGTGATGTGGCATCTAGAGTCATGGCTACATCTGTGTCTCTCAGAAGACATGCTTGGCTCAGATGTACTAGCCTTTCACAGGATACCCAGACTAAGGCTATGGATTTCCTGTAGTGGGTAACTGTTTGGGGAGCAGACAGAGGCTTACATGAAGAAAATGGATGAATACAGAACCACGTACAGGAGTGCACAGGCCAAGGAAGGGCAAGCCACTCCGCACAAGCAGCAGTCTAGGGGCAAGGGCAGGCCCTTTCAAAGGCCTTTTACCAAGCCCAGGCCTCCTCTCCCTTCCCACAGAGGGGGTTCTTGAGAGGGAGGGGCAGAAGGGGGATGAGCAGGGTGGCTCCCTCCTCCTCTCAGTCTAAGGCTCCTGCCAAGCAGGCACCCTGATGTGTCAGCCCGGGTCGACTCCCCATTTCCAGTAGGAGGCAGGCTGGCTTACTACTTCCAGGCCTAGAAGTCTGTGACTTCAGACAGGTGGGTCCTAAAGGTAGTAAGCCAGGGACTGGTCCTCAGCTTCAAAAAGTTCCCAAAAAAGAGGGCTAAGTCTTTTCCACCTGCATCAGCCTCAGAGACCATTGCCCTAGAGGCAGAGGTTTCCCCTCTTCTAGCTCTCAGAGCTGTAGAAAGGGTTCCTGTTCAGCACAAGGGGAAAGGACTGTACTCCAGGTACTTCCTTACCCCAAAGAAAATAGGGGAGTGGTGACCCATCCTAGACATAAGGTATTTGAACAAACACACTGCAAAGCCAAAGTTCAAAACGGTAACTCTGGGAATAATCCTTCCCTCTCTAAAGCAAGGGGATTGGCTAGCATCTCTGGACCTCAAGGATGCCTACTTCCATATTCCTATCAGGTGCTCCCACAGAAAATACCTTGGGTTCGAGTTGCCTTCAGGCCATTACCAATTCAGAGCCATGCCATTCGGCCTAACATCAGCTCCAAGGGTGTTCACAAAGTGCCTTGCAGTAGTGGTGGCTTAACTCAGAAGACAGGGTATCACCATCTTCCCGTATCTGGATGACTGGCTCTTAGTGGGTCAGCCATCTTTACAGGTCAAGTCAGCTCTTCAAACTACCCAGGACCTCCTCAGTTCCCTGGGGTTTCTTATCAATCTTCCAAAGTCTGACCTCGAACCAGTTCAACTTCTCACCTTTATAGGCATAGAGTTGGACACTTTACAAGCAGAAGCTTTCCTTCCCCCGGCAAGGGTGAAGACCTTAGTGGATCTCGCTTCCTCCTTTCGACCTCAGGTCTCCCACCCAGCAAGACAGTTCCTCCAGCTCCTGGGCCACATGGTAGCTTCCACGGCAGTGGTGCAGGGAGCAAGGTTCCAGATGAGGGACATTCAGTTTCATCTAAGGTCTTTTTGGTCTCAAAAGAAGGACTCTCTTACCAAACTGATTCCAGTGACTCAGACTCTGGTCCAAGCTCGCCAGTGGTGGCTGGACGAGGACAACCTCAAACAAGGGGTTCCATTTCTCCCTCCAGTCCCATCAGTAGTTCTAACTATGGATGCTTCTCTCCTAGGGTGGGGAGCCCACTTGAGAGCCCTGACAGCTCAAGGGGTATGGTCTCCACAGGAGTCTCTCCTTCATATCAATCTCCTGGAACTCAGGGCAGTTTTCCTAGCCCTGCAGAGCTTCTCGGATTCAGTCAAGGGCAAGGTGGTCCAAGTCAGAAAGGACAACACCACCACAATGTGGTACATCAACAAGCAGGGAGGCATTCGGTCCTCGGCCTTGTACACAGAAGCCATGAAGCTCTGGTCTCTGGCCTATTCTCTTCAGACTTCTCTGGTAGTAGTTCACCTTCCAGGGAAGGACAACGTACCAGCAGATGCTCTGAGCAGAATTTCACAGGGACATCACGAATGGTCCCTGGATCCTCTCATCCTGAAGGTAATCTTCTCCAGGTGGGGCACTCCAGAGATAGATCTCTTTGCAGCACCGGACAATCATCAACTTCCTCTGTTTTGTTGCAGACCTCCAGTTCTGGTGACGGTTCCCCAGGATGCTCTCATTTTGGACTGGAAGGGCATGTTTCTCTATGCCTTCCTTCTGCTGTTCAGAGTTCTGATCAAGATCAGGACTCAACCCTGCACAGTGATACTGGTGGCTCCAGATTGGACCAGACAGCCTTGGTATCCTCTACTGCTGTCCTTGTCAGTGTCACGTCCCCAGTCTCTGCCCAGGACATACAATCTCTTGTCCTCCTCCCAGGGGCGGATCTGGTACCCCAATCTCCAGTCTCTCAATCTCAAGGCCTGGCTTTTGAAGAGTTAGAATATGCAGCACTACATCTCTCTCAAGGAGTTATGGATATTCTGAAGGTCTCCAGGAAACCTTCCACTAGAAAAACTTACAACTCCAAATGGAAAAGGTTCAGTATTTGGTGCTCCCAGAAAGGCATCCTGCCTGATTCTGCAGACATTTCTACAACCTTAGACTATCTAGTTCATCTGAATGGTCTAGGCCTTAGGCCTGCCACTCTTGAAGGTTCATCTAGCAGCTGTCTCTGCATTCCTCTCTGCAGAGAAGGGCTCTTCCCTGGCATCTCATCCTGTTTTCAGAAAGTTTTTCAAAGGTCTGGTTCACATTAACCCTCCCTTCAGGGAGCCCACTTCGCCTTGGGATCTTAATGTCTGCATAGCTTAGCTTATGCAGCCACCCTTTGAACCTCTGGCTTCGGCCGAATTCAAGTACTTGACCTGGAAAACTGTGTTCCTGGTAGCTATTGCTTCTGCCAGGCGGATTAGTGAGTTACAGGCTCTGTCAGTTGAACCTGACTTAATCTCCTTTCCATAGGGACAAAGTGGTCCTAGGAACCAATTGGAGGTTCTTGCCCAAAGTGGTATCGGATTTTCATCTGAATTAGTCTATATCTCTCCTTGTGTTTTTCACTGACCATTCTTCTGGTAAAAGACGGTTACACAGTTTGGATGTTAAGAGGGCCCTTAGCTACTACATTGAGCTTACTAAGGCACACAGAAATGACTGTCTTCAATTGTTTCTCACTTATGGTGTAGTGGGGAAAGGTAAGCCTGCCACTAAAAGAACTATTGCCAGGTGCACTGTTTCTTGTATACAGTTCTGTTATGACAAGTTGGGTAGAACGCCCCTTCAGGCCTGAGGGCTCGCTCGACTAGGGGTACAGCTGCTTCTCTAGCTGCGGCCAGAGATATACCTTTGTTAGAGATCTGTAAAGCAGCCACCTAGAAAACAGTACATACTTTTCACCAAGCATTGCTCCCTGGACATCCAGGCTAGGAGTGATGCTAGGTTTGGCACAGCAGTACTGCAGAGCCTCTTGCCAAAGTAGGTTCTGCATTCCCTCCTCCATAGGGAACTGCTTGGTAGTCTGCATTATGTCTGAATGCAGCAAAACTTCATGTTTGAAGAAAAAATTACTCACCATAGTAATGTTGTTTCTTCTAATGGACTCCTTCTGTATTCAGACCCCCCCCCCAAGCCTCCCCTCTCAGAACCTCTTTTTTTGGGAAGTGGGCTGGCAGGTACAGTGTTGCACCTCAGGGGTGTACCTTGTACCCTCCCTCTTGGGTGGGATAGATGTTGTTATTTTTCTGGTGTTTTATACTTAAATATTGTCACTACCTTTCCTTCTTGGGTTCTCGACTTGAGTCTTTTTGGCCCAAAAAGAATCTTTTGCCTTTGGCTATATGTTTGAACAATTTCCATACTATAGTATATCAGTTAGTTTGCTCATAAGAATCTGACGGTTACACTGGGAAGTACCACAGACAGAGGTTTGAAAACTGAGCTCGAGCTCAACGTTCTATGTTTCTGCATAGAGTTAACTCTTTCCTCTCCGGGGCAGTTCAAGTGCTGGGGCTAACTGCATTATGTCTGAATACAGCAAGACTCCATTAGAAGAAACAACATTACAATGGTGAGTAATTTTTTCTTATATGCACTATTTAAATCATACATTAAAAACCAAGGCACCTACCCAACCAGTGAATTACCAATAGAAAGGCACAAAGGGGGCACAATTTGATGATAGAGGGGGGACGGCTCAGAGGTAATGTTAGAAAGTATTTTTTCACAGAGAGGGTTGTGGATGTATGGAACAGCTTTCCTGAGGAAGTTGTGGAGTCAAGAACAGTGGGAGAATTCAAGAATGCATGGGACAGACATAAGGCAATTCTAGTGGGGGGTAGGAGGAAGTAGGCTGTTGGTTAACTAGAATCTGCAGCTTATCCATCAGGTAGGGCAATGGGCAGACTAGGTGGGCCAAGCATTCCTTATCTGCCGTCAAATTCTATGTAAAGTTTGGCCTAAGAAGGTCCAGTTTCTTTTATGTAACAACTGGCCTAATTACAAAGGTTCGAGAAAGGTCAGGGAGAGAAAAAAGTTGAAAATTTAGGGGGAAGAAAGAGAGAGAGAGACACACACACAAAGTTTTGCCAAATACGTAAACAAAAATCTCATTCAAACAACATGAAGTCTTGCTATATTATAGACATTAGCAGTTTGATCCAGCTCTAGAACTGCCCCAGAGTGAAATGGTTAAAACCGTTCCAAAATAGAATTTTGGCACGAGAGCAGCTCTTATCTGTGTCATTTCAAACTTGAACTGTCAGATTCTTTACTCCGCCTCAGTGAACAGTCGCTCCGGAGATTTCTCCTTCTGCTCGGTTCATTTCTCGGTTTAAAAAGTGTTTTCTCGGTCAGATTTAACCGAGAATAGTTTTATTTTAACCGCAAAACCGTTCGGTTCAAGCTCTATCTGTGGTAACCGTAAGTAAATGAAGGTTTTGTCTGTGTGGAACTTGTAAGTTATCGGTTCGGTTTTGAACCGATCAGTGGGTTTAAAACTCATTTAAAACTAAAAGTTACTATTTTAGAGTGTGGTTCCCGGTTCTTATCGGTTCTAAAAAAAACGGATTTATTACGTTTTTTTCCAATACCCGTGACACGGTTAGGAACCGATAAGGGTGTCTTGCCTGGCACTGCCGTTAAAAGGGCAAGTTTTTGGTTAGGCTGGCATTATGTCTGAGAAACCCAAAAGAAAAACCGGGCCCACTGGGTTTCAACACTGTGATGTTTGTGGGGAAGTCTTTGCCAGGGCTGACCCACACACCACATGTGTTTATTGTCTGGGGTTTGACCACCTCCAGTCAGACTGCCAGGTATGTAAGAATTTCCCTGCAGCCACCCTGGAAAAAGATTGGGCAGGCTCAGGAATGAGTGGTCAAAAGTCCGCTGACCCGATGGCCAGCCCGGTTCGGTGTCAACCGAACCAGAGAGAGTGCCTCTGACCAGGGCCAGACTTCCTCTGGCAAAGAAAAGCTGGTTCTGAGGAACCAATTCCAGTAAAGAAAACAAGAAAATCAGCAGGTCTGGAGTCCAAAATTCCTTCTCCAACTGCTGTAGAGATAGCAAAAGCCATACAAATTGTCCAGTCACTGTCTCAGGGTCCGTCCAACCACCACTGTCTGGTAAAGGTCGGTTCATCCGGTCCCAGTGGTTCAGGATTATGATATTGAGGAATTTTATGAACCAGAGGAGGGGAGGAGGATTATGAACAGTATGAATGTGGCTGGAAGGTCTGGGTGTGCCCATTGAACCGACATCTCCCAGACAGACCTTTAGAATCTCCCCTATGCTGTCTGAGTCCCCATCTCATTTTATGTTTTATAAAAGTTGCTGAAACCCTCCAGCTTCCTTTAGAAGAGGCTGTGGATGAGCAAGAGGAGCCTGATTTGTAGAAATGATGGATATTCCAGAGTCTAGGAGATTGTCTATTCCTTTACATAAGTCTTTTAGGAAACAAACAATTAAAATTTTAAAAGCTCTAATTCTGTGCCTCCTGTAGATAAAGATGGACAGAAGGTATACATTGTCAGGCCCTGATACAGAATTCCTTTCTCAGCAATGCAGTCATGTTAGTAGTTCAGGCTGCTGCCTGTGATAAAGCTAATATTCCCTTGGCTTCACATTCTCCTGACAAGGATTCCAGGAAGATTGATGCCATGGCAAAAACAGTATATGGCAGCCTCTCTGGGACTCAGGCAAGCAAATTATATGGCTTATGTAGCTAGGTATCAGAAATCTAGATGGGATACTGTTATGCAATTGGCCAAGCAGGCCCATGGCCAGCTGGCTAGTGAACTAGAACAGGTGGTTGCTGATGGCATTGAAGCGCTAAGGTTCAGTTTCATGCTGCTGTGGATGTTAATGATGTTTCCTCTAGGGTCATGGCCACATCTGTAGCTTTTACGTAGGTTGGCCTGGCTCAGGTGTACTAGTTTGTCACAGGATACCCAGACTAAGGCTATGGATTTTCCTTTGTGGGAAATTCTCTGTTTGGAGAGCAGACAGAGAATTACATGAAGAAGATGGATGAATATAGACTACTTACAAGAGTGCCCAGGCTAAGGGAGCCGCTAGCCACTCCTCAAAGGCATGCCCAGGGGTAGGGGTAGGCCTTTTCACAGGCCTTTCACCAGACTCAGGCCCTCTGCCTATGCTCAGAGGGGCTTCTTCAGAGGCAGGGCAGACGAGGGTGGGCAGACCTGCTCCCACCCCCAGCCTAAAGCTCCTGATGAAACAGGCACCCTGATGGGGTGCCCAGGGCCGATTCTCCTGTACCAGTGGGGGCAGGCTGGCTTACTTCAGTCAGAATTGGGCTTCTTTAACCTCAGACAAGTGGGTTCTAGAAGTAGTAAGTCAGGGTCTGGTTCTCAGCTTCAAAAGTTTCCCAAGTTGAGAAGCAGACTTTTCTACCTGCCAGTGCTTCAAGAGACCCTCGCTGGAAACAGAGGTCTCATCCCTGTTAGCCTCAGAGCAGTAGAAAGGGTTCCTCCCTGCATCAGGGCAGGGTCTGTATTCAGATACTTCCTTACCCCAAAAAGACAGGAGAATGGCGGCCATTTTAGATCTCAGATATCTGAACAAGCATCTTTTGAAACCAAAGTTCAAAATGGTAACTCTGGCAATGATTTTACCTTCCCTAAGGCCAGGGACTGGCTAGCTCCCTGGACCTCAAGGATGCCTATTTCCATGTCCTAATCAGAAGATCCCATCGAAAGTACCTCAGATTCGAACTGCCCTCAGGTCATTACCAGTTCAGAGCAATGCCCTTCGCTTACCTCTGCTCCAAGGGTATTCACAAAGTGTCTAGCAGTGGCAGTGGCCCACTTAAGGAGGCAGAGGATTGCTGTTTTTCCCTATCTAGGCGACTGGCTCATTGTAGGCCAGTCCCCAGAACAGGTAAAATCTCACCTGCAGGTCACCCAGCAGCTTCTCACCTCCCTGGGTTTTCTGCTAAACCTACCAAAGTCTGTTCTGGAACCAGTCCAGGTACTCATCTTTATTGGGGCAGAACTGGACCCAAAGCTAGCCAGAGCCTTTCTTCCCCCAGAAAGGGTAAGGAATTTAGTGGCTCTGGCCTCTTCCTTCACTCTGCAGGTCTCTCGACCAGCAAGACACTTTCTGCAGCTCCTGGGGCACATGGCTGCATCCACAGCCGTTGTGCAAGGAGCCAGATTTCAGATGAGAGACATTCAGTTTCACTTGAGAACCTTTGTCTCAGAGAAGAGACCCCTTTCAAGTTGGTCCCAGTGACTAACCTTGATCCTAGCTCTCCAGTGGTGGCAGGATCAGAGCAATTTAAGAGCGGGGTCCCTTCATTTCCCTTCTCACGACTTGACTCTCACTACAGATGCTTCCCTTCTGGGTTGGGAGCCCACATGGGCGACCTTTCCACTCGAGTTTGGTCCCCAGGAATCTCTGCTCCACATCAGTTTGCTGGAACTCAGAGCTGTCTTTTAGCTCTTCAGCTTTTTCTGCATCTGTCCACGACAAGGTGATACAAGTCAGAACAGACAACACCACAACAATGTGGTACATCAACAAACAGGGGGGCACTCGGTCTTTGGCCTTGTGCACAGAGGCAATGAAGTTGTGGTCCCTGGCCTATTCCCTGAACACTTCCCTCATAGCAGTTCATCTTCCAGGGAAGGACAATGTCCCAGCGGATGCCCTCAGCAGGATTTCCCAGGGCCATCATGAATGGTCCCTGGATCCTCAAGTGCTGGAGATAGTTTTTGCCAGGTGGGGCATCCCTCAGATAGATCTTTTTGCAGCCCCAGACAATCACAAACTTCCTCTGTTCTGTTGCAGGCCTCCAGTGCTGGGCTCAGTTCCCCTGGATGCCTTTCTTCTGGATTGGGAGGGGAAGTTCCTCTATGCTTTCCCCCCCTTTCCTCTCCTATTCAAAGTACTAGTCAAAATCAGATCTCAGCCTTGCAGGGTGATTCTGATTGCCCCGGATTGGGCCAGGCAGCCCTGGTACCCACTCCTCTGTCTCTGACAGTCCATCTTCCCCTGTGCCTCCCCAGGAATCACAATCTGTTGACTTGTGCCCAGGGAAGGGTTTGGTATCCGGACCTCAAATCCCTCAACCTCAAGGCCTGGCTCTTGAGGAGTTAAGAGTTTGCTGATTTACACCTCTCTCAGGGTGTTCTTGAGATCCTAAAGGCTTCCAGAAAGCCTTCCACTAGGGCTACTTATAGTTCTAAATGGAAAAGGTTTTCCATTTGGTGTGCTGGGAAAAATATTTCCCCAGAATCTGCTGAATTGCCCATTTTGTTAGATTACATGGTACATCTTAATTCCTTGGGTCTCAGACCAGCTACCCTGAGAGTTCATTTGGCAGCTGTGTCTGCTTTTGTGTCAGCAGGAAAGTCATCCCCTTTTCCTCTCATCCTGTGTTTTCCAAGTTTTTAAGGGATTACTCCATACTAATCCTCCTTTCGGAACCGCCCCTGCTTGGGACCTTAATGTTTGCATTGCCCAGTTAATGCAACCCCTTTGAACCTCTGTCTTCTGCAGAGCTTAAGTACCTAACTTGGAAAACTGTTTTCTAGTGGCTATCACTTCTGCCAGACGATAAGTGAATTGCAAGCCTTGTCAGTGGAGACTGACTTTATTTCTTTCCACAGGGATAAGGTAGTCCTTAGGACTAATAGGAAGTTTTGCCTAAGGTGGTTTCAGATTTCCATCTTAATCAATCTATCTCCCTTCCAGTATTTTTCACTGATCACCTCTTCGGTGAGAGAAGGTTGCACAGCCTGGATGTTAGAGAGCTCTAGTTATTATATAGAGCGTACTAAAGGTCACAGGTTCGAATCCTCCAACTTTTCCTTACCTATGGTGAAGTTGGGAAAGGCAAATCTGCCACTAAGAGATCAATAGCCAGGTGGATTGTCTCTTGTATCCAATTTTGTTATCAGAAAGTGGGCAGAGCCCCCCCCCCCCCGGTTTGAGGGCTCATTCTACCAGGGGTACAGCTGCGGCTCTAGCTGCTGCCAGAGATATCCCTTTATTAGAGATTTGCCAGGTTGCTACTTGGAAAACGGTACACACTTTTACCAAGCATTACTCCCTGGATGTCCAGGCCAGGAGAGATGCTCGCTTTGGCACAGCTGTTCTTCAGAGCCTATTCCTAAGTAGGTTCTGCCCTCCTCCATGGAGGTACTGCTGTGTATTTTCGTTAATGTCTAATATAGCAAGACTTCATGTTGTTTGAAGAAAAAATTACTCACCTTAGTAATGTTGTTTCTTCTAATGGAGTCTTGCTATATTATAGACCTCCCCAACCTGCCCCTCTCAGAACCTCTACTTGGTGGGGTGCGGGCAACTTAGTGTGGGCACTACTTATGTCCTGTTAGCATTTTGTCCCCTTTGGGGGTGTGTATGTGTACACGTGTGTGTGTTTTATTATACTTATGTTCCATTTTCATATTATTAGAATGGTGTTAGTATTTCTGGTCCCCTGACTTGAGTCTTGGGACCATCAATGGTTGTTATTATTTAGGTAGCCATTTAGCTAGTGTAGGTTACAGCTTCCACACAGACCTTAGTGAGTTTGGCTCGTAAAGATCTGACAGTTCAAGTTTGAAATGACACAGATAGAGCTGCTCTCGTGCCAAAATTCTATTTTGGAATGGTTTTAACCATTTCACTCCGGGGCAGTTCTAGAGCTGGATCAAACTGCTAATGTCTATAATATAGCAAGACTCCATTAAAAGAAACAACATTACTAAGGTGAGTAATTTTTTCTTACGTGTCATGGTTTCATTAAATGGGCCAGAGATTCCCATAGTATGCCGTGAGCCCTGTGTCTCTGTTCAGCTGTAATGTGCTTCTTTTGTGTAGAGTTCTGAAGTTGTCACTAAGAGGAGAGAGAGAGAGACCAGTTTTGCTAAGTATTTATGCAGAGTTCTTTGCAATTTTAAGTTTAAAAAGGCTCTTGGGGCTGATTGTGAGTGTTGTGAGTGCTGTTTTCTCCCATTCTTTAACTATCTGGTGCAAGAGCCATGCAAGAGCATCATTTGCTGATGCTGATGCTAGTGTGCACACCTGCACTATTTGCATAATTTATTCTTCAGCAATTGTAGTTGCAGTGTCTTTTTTTTCTGGTGCAAGTTTTTGTTTTTCTTGTGCAATATTACCTGCTTCTGCAGGTAGAATTACTGGCACTATTGCAGGCACAGTTCTGGTTATTTGCAGCACTGTGCTTTTTTCATTCCGCAGAGCATGATAGAGATGTCGATAGGGAGAAGGGCAGGGGTAAATGGAGAACATGACAAAGGCAATAGGACAGAGATGGGACAAAAAGGAAAAAAATTACTCAACCTTAGTAAATTATGTTTCTTCTAGTGGGGTCTTGCTGTAATTTGGCAAGTGCAGTTAGCCCCAGCCTTTAAACTGCCCCGGAGAACAATGGGTTAACTTTTCTATGCATGGCATAGAATGTTCATCTCAAGCTCAGTTGATGTCTCTGCCTGTTGTAATTCGAACTGCAACCGTCGGATCTTTACGAGCAAAACTCACTAGGTGTTCTGTGTAGAAACTGTAACATTTTTACTAGCCAACTGGCAGAAAAATAATCTTTTGGGTTCTCAAAGGAAGACTCAAGTCAGGAAACCCAAACACAGAAACCAATCAAATAAAATAACTTCTCACCCCATGAGAAAAACAGAGGGTGTAAAGGGGCACCTAGAGCCAACACTCGCCTGCCACCCACATCCCAAAAATCTAGGTTCTGAGAGGATGGGGAGGTCAGGCACAGCAAGACTCCACTCAAGAAACAATTACTAATGCAGTAATTTCTTCAAACAACATGAAGTCTTGCTGTATTCTGACAAGTGCAGACTACCAAGCAGTACCTCCATGGAGGAGGGATAGAACCTACTTTGGGAGTAGGCTCTGCAGTACTGCTGTGACAAACCGAGCATCACTCCTAGTCTGGCTATCCAGAGAGTAATGCTTGGTAAAAGTATGGACTGTTTTCCAGGTGGCTGCTTGACAAATTTCTAAAAGAGGGATATCCCTGGCAGCAGCCAGGGAAGCAGGTGTACCTCTTGTGGAATGAGTCCTCAGGCATGAGGGTGGAGTTTTTCCCAGTTTTTCATAGCAGAATTGTATACAAGACACAATCCACCTGGCAATAGATCTCTTGGTGTCAGGTTTTCCCTTCCCAACTTCTCCGTAAGTGAGGAGCAACTGGAGGGAGTCAAACCTGTGACCCTTGCGCGCTCTATGTAGTAGCTAAGGGCTCTTTTAACATCCAAACTGTGTAGCCTCCCCGAGGAAGAATGATCAGTGAAGAAAACAGGGAGAGAGACTGATTCAGGTGGAAATCTGAAACCACTTTAGGCAAGAACTTTCTGTTAGTTATAAGGACCACTTTATCTCTGTGAAAAGAGATGAAATCAGGTTCCACTGACAGAGCTTGCAATTCACTGATACGTCTAGCAGAAGTAATGGCTACCAAAAACACAGTTTTCCAAGTCAAGTACTTAAGCTCTGCTGAGGACAGAGGTTCAAAAGGGGGTTGCATAAGCTGAGCAATGCAAACATTAAGATCCCAAGCAGGAGCAGGATCCCTAAAGGGGGGGATTGGTGTAAAGCAGTGCCTCGAAAAACTTACAGAATACAGGGTGGGATGACAGTGAGGAAGACTTGCCTAGTGACAGGAAAGCAGAAACAGCTGACCAGTGTACCATTACAGTAGCTGGTCTGAGGCATAGGCCATTAAGATGGACCATATAATCCAGAACCATAGGCAATTCAGCAGTATCTGGAGTAGTATTCTTCTTAGAACACCAAATGCTGAATCTTTTCCATTTAGAGTTATAAGTCTTTCTGGTGGATGGCTTTTGAGAAGCCTTGAGGATATCCAGAACCCCCTGGGAAAGATGCAGGTCTGCAAACTCTAACTCTTCAAGAGCCAAGCCTTGAGATTGAGAGACTGAAGATTGGGGTACCAAATTCTCCCCTGAGAGGATGTTAACAGGTTGTAATTCCTGGGAAGAGACAGGGGGAGATGGACTGCTAGGGACAGCAACAAGGGATACCATGGCTGCCTGGCCCAGTCTTGAGCAATCAGAATCACTTTGCAAGGCTGTGACCTTATCTTGACTAACACTTTGAACAGGAGAGGAGGGGAGAAAAGCATACAGAAATTTCCCTTCCCAGTTCAGAATCAGAGCATCCAGGGGGACTGAGCCCAAGACTGGGGGTTTGCAACAAAAGAGAGGAAGTTGGTGATTGTCTGGGGCTGCAAAAAGATCTATCTCTGGAGTGCCCCACCTTGACAAAATCACCTTCAACACCAGAGGATCCAAGGCCCATTCGTGATGGCCCTGAGATATTCTGCTCAGTGCATATGCTAGGACATTGTCCTTCCCTGGAAGGTGAAGAAGGGGAGCTACGCTTTCTACAAAGTTTCTTTTTTTTTTTTCCTTATTGGCATTAAGCAGAGAATTGCGGGATTCCATTAAAAGTGTAGTAATTTTATAACCAGAGGGAGTGAGATACAACTGAATTTGCTTGATTGTTGGGGTTGAGACCTAGGATTTGGAAGGATATTTTTGCAGCATTTTAAAAGTGTCCTGCTGGCTGAGGAGTGAGTTCATTTTTATCCCTGGATTCAGTAGAGTGGTTTGTGCAGGAGCCGTGGTCTAGTAAATTGTGCTGTTAGTTGAATTACTATAAAGGGCAATACTCACCAGGGTGGTGGAGCATGTGTGTATTTGATTGTTTCTAACAGTCACCAGTGGCTGTGGACTACCTACCTACCCTACCCCACACCCCCAGGCGTGGCATTTTCTTTATAGCCACAGTTCTGACATCACTTCCTCAACAGGTCTTGGGGCAGAACTGTCATATCTTTAATAACCCAGCATAGTGCAAAAAGGGTAGGTACACACCACAAATAATAAAAATATATATCTATATATATATCTATATATCTATATATGTATATATTACATATTGTATATTATAAGGGAGAGGGACATGTGGGGAGTGGTGCAATGCACTGGCTGTGGGGCAGCAGTTTTCCGGAAGACATTCTGGAAACTGCATTGCTGTCCTATTTGCAGGCAACTGTCAGCTCTGAGGGAGGAGGTTGCCCACCTCATAGGCTGAACTAGCAAGGACTAAGGAGGCTTCTCCCTTCCAAAGAGCACCACTGCCACAACCACTGCCTCAGAGTTTGCCAATTGTGAAGAGCAGTTGGACCACAGTGGGTTCTGGGAGGGTGCGGGTGGTGGACCAGAGGTGAAGCCCCCTAGCTGTACCTCTACACAAATCATATGCCATTCTGGCAGAGCAAGGTTCCTCTATGATGGCACCCTCAGTGGAGACCCAGAAGAATGCTGAGGACATTCACAAGGGAGACCCACAAAAGGGTGGCAAGGGACACCACAGGGGAAAGAAACAGCTTCTGATAGGGGACTCAATTGTTAGGGGGGTAAAACTGGGAAAGGGAGGAGAAGGAAGTAAGGTGCCTGCCTGGTGCCATGGCTTGGAAGGACAAGAAGCGAATCCTCAGGATTGCAGAAGCAGCATCACAGAGAGGGAACTAGATATCATAGTCCACCTTGGGACAAATGACCTAGCTAGGCATGGGATCAGTGCAGTGCAGAATGAATTTGTGGAGTTGGGGAGGGGCCTCAGACAGGTAGCAAGCCCGGTAACCTTCTCAGAGGTGCTACCAGTCCATTGCAGGAGTGAGGCTAGGGTACTGCACGCCATGCAGTTTAATGAATGGTTGCAAAACTGGTGCAGAGCACAGGACTTTGGCTTCATTGGGGACTGGGGGGCCACCTGGAGAGATAAAGGTCTATACTGGCATGATGGTCTGTATCTGTCCACGAAGGGAACCAAACTCCTAGGTGATGGGTTTAAATGCTTCCTTGGCAAGCTTTTAAACTAGCCAAGGGGGGAGGCGCTGATAAAAGGCAGGAAATTTCAAGCCTCCCCCCACAAAAACATGGCAGGTAGTAAGGTAAACACTGAGGTACAGAGCTCAACACAGGCAGGACAGGGGTAAATGGAAAAATAGACAAGGACAATAAGAGCAGGTATGGGGAAAAAAAGGATAAGGCCATCATTAAATGGAGGGCAATGAGTACAAATGCCCGTAGTCTGGGAAACAAGCTTCCGGAGCTAGTAGCCCTGATGGAAGATGAACAATTGGATATTGTGGCAGTCACGGAAACATGGTACACCGAGAACCATGACTGGGATGTCAACATACCAGGGTACACAATCTACAGAAGGGACAGGGAAGGTAAAAGAGGAGGTGGAGTAGCTCTATACTGTACACAAGGGAAGGGATCAAAGTTACAGAACTAAAAAGTGAAGGGGGAGGACAAAAGGCACTCTGGGTCACCTTGGAGACAGGGAATAGCATCACAATCCGCACAGGGGTTGTATACAGACCCCCGTCTCAAGGGGAGGAAATGGACAACAAAATGATAGAGGACATTCTCAAAATGGCTGAAAAAGGGGAGATACTGTTGATGGGGGACCTGAATATGCCAGATGTTAACTGGATAACATGTACTGCTGCCACATCCAAGATCAGGGTCATTCTCGATGCCCTGCAGGGGCAGGCCTTAGACAGCTAGTGTTGGAACCCACTCGGGAGGGAGCAATACTAGACCTGGTACTCTCAAATGGAGAGAGGATCACAAATTTAGAAGTCAGTAGACATCTGGGAACAAGCAACCACTGCACAGTGTGCTTCACAATGAGCACAACCATGGAGATAAGCCATACAAAAACAGGGATACTGGACTTTAGAAGGGCTGACTTTGGCAAAATGAGTGAATACCTGAAAAATGCACTAGCAAATGACCAAAAAGGAGGGGTGGAAGAACAATGGAGAAAAATCAAAACTGCCATCATAGAGGCAACAAGCCTTTGTAGACAAATGAAGAAAACAAAGCGGAGTAAAAACCACTATGGTTCTCAAAAGAGGTGGCAGCGAAGGTTAAGGAGAAAAGGCTGCGTTCAAAAGTATAAGGAATCACAGAAGGAGCACGACAGGGAACTGTATCAATTAAAGCAGAAAGAAGTGGGAAGGCAGTCAGACTAGCAAAGGCCCAAACCGAGAAAAATAGCCAACACAGTTAAGAAGGGGATAAAACCTTTATAGGTACATTAGGGAACATAGAAAGGTTAAGGGAGGGATAGTGAAGATTAATAAAGGAGAGGGAGATGGGCAGAGGGAGACAGTGAAAAGGCAGAGATACTGAATGAATACTTTTGCTCAGTATTCACAAAGATGAGGAGGAGTTGCCTAAACCAGACAATAGAAGCACTCTGGGTAGGGGGGTTGACACCAGTCCATTCACAGAAGAAAGAGTCCTGAAAGAACTCCTAAAACTCAAGGTGGACAAAGCAATGGGGCCTGACGGGATTCACTCTAGAATCCTAAAATAACTAAGGGAGGACCTAGTGACACCACTGACCACGCTTTTTAACAAATCATGGCAGGATGGGGCGGTACCTGAGGACTGGAAGACGGCAGATGCGATTCTCCTTCACAAAAGTGGGAGCAAGGCAGAAGCAGGAAACTACAGACCTGTAAGTTTGACCTCAGTGGTAGGGAAAATGATGGAATCACTTCTGAAAGAAAGAATTGTTGAGTACCTAGAGGCCAGCGGGGCACAGGACCCAAAGCAGCATGGAGTTACAGCAGGAAGGTCATGTCAGACGAATCTAATTGATTACTTTGACTGGGTGACCAAAGTAATAGACCAGGGAGGGGCTGTGGATATGGCTTACCTAGACTTTAGCAAGGCATTTGACACAGTTCCGCACAAAAGATTAATAATCAAGTTAGCCAGCCTGGGAGTGGGTCCCAGGGTGGTAGCCTGGGTAGCAAACTGGCTGCACAACAGGACACAGAAGGTACTAGGAATGGAACACATTCCGAAGAAAGGGGTTACTAGTGGAGTACCTCAGGCTCAGTACTGGGTCCAGTCCTCTTTAACATCTTTATAGGTGACATTGCAGAGGTCTGGAGGGAAAGGTATGCCTCTTTGCAGATGACACAAAGATCTGTAACAGAGTTGATACACAAGAGGGGTAGAAAAGATGAGAAGGGACTTGGCAAGGTTGGAGGAATGGTCAGACATATGGCAACTTAGATTCAATGCAAAGAAGTGCAAAGTAATGCACCTGGGAAACAAAACCCAGAAGAAGAGTACACAATAGCAGGGAGGTACTAACAACAACAAAATGGAAAGAGACCTGGGGTAGTCATATCAGATGACCTAAGGTGGGTAAGCAATGTGAAAAGTCGGTAAGGAGAGCCAGGGGATACTGGGATGCATAGGAAGGGGCATCACAAGTAGAAAAAGGAAGTGGTTATCCTCTATACAGACAGTTGGTGAGACCCCATCTGGAGTACTGAGTGCAGTTTTGAGACCTCATCTACGCAAGGACATAGACAGGATGGAAGCAGTCAGAGGAGGGCAACTAAAATGGTGCAGGGTCTGCAGCAGAAACCATATGAAGAGAGACTGAGAGAGCTTAATATGTATACTCTTGATGAAAGGAGGGATGGGGGACATGATAGAAACGTTCAAGTACCTCAAGGGAATCAACAAAGTCCAGGAGGGTAGCATCTTTCAGAAAAAGAGATGTGTAAGAACAAGGGGGCACAATTTAAAGATAGAGGGGGGACGGCTCAGGGGTAATATGAGGACATTTTTTTCATGTAGAGAGTGGTGGATACATGGAACAGCCTTCCTGAGGAGGTCGTTGGGTCTAAAACAGTGGGGGAATTCAAACATGCATGGGACAGACACAAGGCAATTATAGTGGGGGGTTGCAGGAAGTAGACTGTTGGTTAACTAGAATCTGCAGCTTATCCAGTAGGTAGGGAAATGGGCACACTGAGTGGGCCAAGTGGTCCTTATCTGCCGTCAAAGTCTATGTCTATGAACTGCTATCAGAGAGGTTTGCAGAGAATAAGCCAGGGACCACAACTTCATTGCATCTGTGCACAAGGCCGTAGACAGAGTGCCTCCTTGCTTGTTGATGTACCCCATGGTGGTGGTGGTGGTGTCTGTTCTGACCTGAACCACCTTGTTCTGTACTGATTTGGAAAAAACTTGCAGTGCCAGAAACACTGCTCTGAGTTCCAAGAGACTGATGTGTAGAAGAGATTCCTGAGGCGACCACAGTCCCTGGGTGGTGAGGTCCCCCAAATGGGCTCCCCAACCCAGCAGGGAAGCATCTGTGGTAAGGACTACTGAATGAGACTGAGTGGCAAATGGAACCCCTTGCCTCAAATTGTCCTGATCCTGCCACCATTGTAGGACTTGGATCAGAGTTCGAGTCACTGGGATTAGTTTGGTAAGGGAATCCTTTCTTTGGGACCAAAAAGCTCTTAAGTGGAACTGAATGTCCCTCATCTGGAATCTTGCACCTTTGACCACTGCTGTAGAAGCTGCCATGTGGCCCAAGAGCTGATGGAAATGCCTTGCTGGTTGAGACACCTGAAGGCTGAATGAAGAGGCCAGCTCCATGAGAGCTCTTGCTTTTACCATATCCAGCTCTGCCCCAATGAAGGTGAGGAGCTGCAGTGATTCGAGAACTGACTTTAGTAGGTTGAGAAGAAACCCTAAAGAAGTGAGCACTTGCTTGGTCACTTGCAGGTGTGACTTGACTTGGTCTGGGGACTGGCCCACTATGAGCCAGTCGTCCAAATATGGACAAATGGAAATCTTTTGTCTTCTTAGGAAGGCAACAACTACTGCCACGCACTTTGTGAAGACCCTTGGGGCTGATGTTAGGCCAAAGGGCATTGCTCTGAACTGATAGTGGCCTGAGGGCAACTTGAACCTGAGGTACTTCCTGTGGGAGCACCTGATGGGAATGTAGTAGTAGGCATCTTTGAGGTCCAGGAGGCTAGCCAGTCCCTGGCCTTAGTGAGGAAGAATAATTCCCAGAGTTATCATCTTGAACTTTGGCTTTAAAAAGATGTTTGTTCAGATATCTTAAGTCCAGGATGGGTTGCCACTCTCCTGTCTTTTGGGGGAATAGGAAGTACCTGGAGTATAGTCCTTTGCCCCAGTGTAGGGTAGGTACTCTATCTATAGCTCTTAAAGCTAGGAGAGAAGAAACCTCTGCCTCTATGGCAAGAGTTTCTGAGAGTTTTGCAGGCGGAAAAGATCTGGTTCTCATCTTTGGAAATTTTCTGAAGCTGAGAACCAGGTCCTGGCTTACTACTTCCAGGACCCACTTGTCTGATGTAATAGACATCCAGTCCTGGACAAAGTAAGCCAGCCTGCCCCTACTGGGATAGGAGAGTCGACCCGGCAGACCCATCAGGTGTCTGCTTGGCAGGGCTTTAGGCTGAGGGTGGATGCAGGCTGCTCATCCCCTTCTGCCTTTCCTCTGAAGAACCCCTCTGCGAAAAGGAAGAAGAGGCCTGTGTTGTGTAAAGGCCTTGAAAAGGCCTGCTCCTGCCCCTAGACTGCTGCCTTTGAGGAGTTGCCTGCCTTCCTTGGCCTGAACACTCCTGTAAGTGGTCCTGTATTCGTCCATTTTTTCATGTAATTCTCTGTCTGCTCCCAAAACAGAGAATTACCCACTACAGGAAAATCCAGGGCTGGGGCAGGCCTTTCATAGGCCTTTTACCAAGCCCAGGCCTCCTCTTCTGCCTATGCCCAGAGGGGTTCTTAGAGGGAGAGGCAGAGGGGACAAGCAGACCTGCTTCCACCCCTCAGCCCAAAGCCCCTGCCAAACAGGCACCCTGATGGGTTGCTAGGGCCGATTCTCAGCTACCTGTAGGGGGCAGGCTGGCTTACTTTGTCCAGGACTGGAAGTCTCCAACATCAGACAAGTGGGCCCTGGAAGTAGTAAGCCAGGGACTGGTTCTCAGCTTCAAAAAATTTCCAAAGATGAGAACCAGATCCTTTCCACCTGTAAATCCATCAGAGGCACTTGCCATAGAGGCAGAGGTCTCTTCCCTTCTGGCTCTCAGAGCTGTGGAAAGGGTTCCACCCCTACACCAGGGCAAAGGGTTGTACTCCAGGTACTTCCTTACCCCCAAAAAGACAGGAGAATGGTGGCCCATCCTGGATCTCAGATACTTAAACAAGCACCTTTTAAAACCAGAATTCAAAATGGTGACTCTGGGAATTATTCTACCTTCTCTAAGGCTAGGGACTGGCTAGTCCCCGACCTCAAGGATGCCTACTTCCATATTCTCATCAGAAGCTCCCCACCGAAGTAACTCAGGTTCGAGCTGCCTCAGGCCATTACCAGTTTGAGCAATGCCCTTGGCCTCACCTCTGCTCCAAGGGTATTCACAAAATGCCTGGCAGTAGCAGTTGCTGCCCTAAGAAGGCAAAACATTGCCATCTTCCCTTACCTGGACGACTGGCTCATAGTAGGCCAGTCTCCAGACCAAGTCAAGTTACATTTACAGATAACTCAGCAACTGCTCACCTCTCTAGGTTTCCTTCTGAATCTTTCAAAGTCAGTTCTAGAACCTGTCCAGCTCCTCACCTTCATAGGCGCAGAGCTGAACATAGAGGAAGCCAGAGCCTTCCTTCCTTTGGACAGGGCAAGGACCCTGGTCTCTCTGGCGTCCTCCTTCACCCTGCAGGTCTCTCGACCAGCAAGGCATTTTCTACAGCTCCTGGGGCACATGGCTGCTTCTACAGCAGTGGTGCAGGGAGCAAGATTTCAGATGAGGGACATCCAGTTCCATTTGAGAGCCTTTTGGTCTCAAAGGAAAGACCCTCTAACCAAATTGATCCCAGTAACTCTAACCCTGATCCAGGCCCTACAGTGGTGGCAGGATCAGAGCAATCTGAGACAAGGGTCCCCTTGTCACTCAGTCTCACTCCTTAATCCTTACTACAGATGCATCCCTCTTGGGGTGGGGAGCTCACATGGGTGACCTCACTACCCAGGGATTGTGGTCCCTCAGGAATCTCTGCTCCACATCAACCTGTTGGAACTCAGAGCAGTTTTCTAGCACTTCAAGTTTTTCCAAATCTGTTCAGAACAAAGTTGTACAGGTCAGAACAGACAACACCACCACAATGTGGTACATCAACAAGCAAGGGGGCACTCGGTCTACGGCCTTGTGCACCGAAGCAATGAAGTTGTGGTCTCTGGCTTACCTCCTGAACACCTCCCTTATAGCAGTTCACCTCCCAGGCAAGGACAATGTCTTAGCAGATGCTCTCAGCAGGATTTCCCAGGGCCATCACGAATGGTCTCTGGACCCCCTGGTCCTGGAGGTGATATTTGCCAGATGGGGCACCCCGCAGATAGATCTTTTTGCAGCCCCAGACAATCACCAACTTCCCCTTTTTTGCTGCAGGCCCCCAGTGTTGGGCTCAGTCCCTCTGGATGCCTTAGTTCTCAATTGGGAAGGGAAGTTTCTCTATGCTCCCCCCCTCCTTCCCTCTCCTGTTCAAAGTGTTAGTCAAAATCAGATCTCAATCCTGCAAGATGATCCTGATTACTCCAGATTGGGCCAGACAACCCTGGTATCCACTCCTACTGTCCTTAGCAGTCCATCTTCCCCCTGTGTCTTCCCAGGAATCACAACCTGTTAACCTGTGCTCAGGGGAGGGTTTGGTACCCGAACCTCAAATCTCTCAATCTCAAGGCCCGTCTCTTGAAGAGTTAGTTTGCTGATCTACACCTCTCCCAAGGTGTAATGGATATACTAAAGGCTTCTAGAAAGCCTTCCACCAGGGCTACCTATAATTCCAAATGGAAGAGGTTTTCCATATGGTGCTCTGGGAAGCATATTTCCCCAGAATCTGCTGATTTACCCACAGTCCTGGATTATATGGTCCATTTAAATACCTTGGGGCTTAGACCAGCTACCCTAAAAGTACATTTGGCAGCTTTGTCTGCTTTTATTTCAGCAGGTAAGCCCTCTTCTCTTTCAGCTCATCCTGTATTTTCCAAGTTTTTTAAGGGATTGCTTCACACCAACCCTCCATTCAGGGACCCTGCCCTTGCCTGGGATCTTAACGTTTGCATTGCTCAGCTTATGCAACTCCCCTTTGAGCCTTTGTCTTAAGCAGAGCTGAAGTTCTTGACTTGGAAGACTGTTTCTGGTAGCCATTACTTCTGCCAGATGCATAAGTGAATTACAAGCTTTGTCAGTGGAGCCTGACTATCTCCTTTCATAGAGATAAGGTGGTCCTCAGGACTAACAGGACATTCTTGCCTAAGGTGGTTTCAGATTTCCACCTTAATCAATCTATATCTCTTCCAGTGTACTTCACTGACCATTCCTCCTCTGGCAAGAGGAGGCTGCACAATTTAGATGTGAAGAGAGCCCTTAGTTACTACATAGAGTGTACCAAGGGTCACAGGTTTGACTCCCTCCAACTGTTCCTCACTTATGGTGAGGTTGGTAAAGGGAAACCTGCCACTAAAAGATCCATTGCCAGGTGGATTGTCTCTTGTATCCAATTCTGTTATGAAAAGCTGGGTAAGGTTCCTCCCTCAGGCCTGAGGGCTCACTCTACCAGAGGTACAGCTGCTTCCCTGGCTGTTGCCAGGGACATTCCTGTTCTAGAGATATGTCAAGCAGCTACCTGGAAAACAGTTCACACTTTTACCAAGCATTACTCCCTGGACATCCAGGCTAGGAGTGATGCTCGGTTTGGCACAGCTGGGCTTCAGAGCCTATTTCCTAAGTAGGTTCTGTCCCCCCTCCATGGAGGTACTGCTGTGTAGTCTGCATATGTCATAATATTGCAAGACTTCATGTGGTTTGAAGAACAAATTACTCACCTTAGTAATGTTGTTTGTTCTAATGGAGTCTTGCTATATTATGACCTCCCCCCCCTGCCCCTCTCAGAACCTCTGTTTTTGGGATGTGGGTGGGCAGTGCAGTGTTGGAACTTAGTAGATGCCCACCTTGTTGTTTTCACCCCTCTTTCTTTGGGGTGACTTGGTGTTGTGTTTTATTTTTTGAGTCTCCTGACTTGAGTCTTTGTTTTGGGACCAAAAATGTGTTTTATGTTTAGTAGCCAGTTGGCTAGTGTAGGTTTACAGCTTCCACACGGACCTCAGTGAGTTTAGCTGTCAAAGATCTGACGGTTTGAGTTTGAAGAACAACAGACAGAGTTTCAACGGAGCTCGAGCTCTGCGTTCCATGCCTGGCATGGAAAGTTAACTCACCTCCGGAGCAGTTCGAAGGTTGGGATTCACTGCATATGTCATAATATAGCAAGACTCCATTAGAAGAAACAACATTACTTAGGTGAGTCATTTTTTCTTCTTTGCCATGGCATCACTCTTCCTGGAGTCCTTGTCTGGGGGTGATGCCAAGGGAATGCTTGCCTTATCACAGGCAGCAGCCTGTACAACCCCAACATGGCTGCATTGCTGATAAAGGAACTCCTTATCTGAGCCTGAAAGAGTGTACCTTTTGTCCATTGTTCTATCCACAGGAGGTATGGAATTGGGAGACTTAAGAATTTTTTTGTGTCTGTGTCCTAAAAGATGTGTGGAGGGGAATAGACAGTCTCCTGGACTCTGGGATGTCCATCATCTCTACATAGTCAGGCTCCTCCTGATCCTCCACTGCCTCCTCCACAGGAAGCTGGAGAGTATCAGTCACCTTTCTGTAGAACATGAAGTGCGAAGGGGACTCAGCAGACCTAGGAGGAGAAACATGTGAAGGTCTGTCTGGGGAGATGTCCGGGTCAATAGGCACATCCAGACTTTCACCATCACCATCACCATATTCATCTTCCAACTCTCCCTCCTCCTCAAACTCCGGTTCATAAAATTCTTCGAGGGTCTCATCTTGAACCGGGGGAACCGACCGAACCTGCCAAAAGGTGCCGGATCAGTTGGAACCGAGCGAAGCGATTACTGTCTGAATCGCTTTGACTGTTTCTTGACTTTGGAGTATGAGATTCTGGATCCAAACCGGTCAATTTGTCTTTGCGTTTTTTTTTTTTGTCGGAACCGATTCTTCAGAATCGACCATCCTTTTGCCCGAATAAGTATTGCCGTGGTCAGAGGGCACTCCTTCTGGTTCGGTTGGAACTGAACCTGGCTGGCCATCCGGGTCAGCGGACTTCTCGGCCTCCCTTTCCCTCAGTCTGCCTAATCTCTTTTCAAGGGTAGATTTGGGTAAATTTTTACAAATTTGGCAGTCTGAATCGAGATGGTCAAACCCCAGACAATGAACACAGGTGGTGTGGGGATCGGCCTTAGCAAAGACCTCCCCACACCCACTGCAGTGTTGAAACCCAGTGGGCCCGGTTTTTTTCTTGAGTTTCTCAGACATGGCCAACCTAACCAAACGTACCCTTTTTTCGGCAACCGCCAGGCAAGACTCCCCTATCGGTTCCTAACCGTGTTACGGGTCTTGGAAAAAAACATAGTAAAACCCGTTTTTTTTTTTTTTTTTTTAGAACTGATACGGACCGGTAACCACACACTAAAGTAAAATACAAAATTTACCTGAATGATCAGTTCAGCTGAACCGATCCACACTTTTTACAAGTTCCACACAGAAAACAGAAACAAAATCTATCTAGTATTCACGGTACCACAGACAGAGACTTGAACCGACTATGTGGAACTAAATTTCGGTAGAAAACCGACACTTCAACCGACTTTGAACCGAACTGCAGGAGAAATCTCCGGAGCGACTGTTCAGTGAGGCGGAGTAAAGAATCTGACGGTTGCAGTTCGAATTACAACAGGCAGAGACATCAACTGAGCTCAAGATGAACATTCTATACCATGCATAGGATAGTTAACCCATTGTTCTCTGGGTCAGTTTAAAGGCTGGAGCTAACTGCACTTGTCAGAATGCAGCAAGACTTCATGTTTATTTATTTATTTTTATTTAGCTTTTGTTGACCGGGTAAGTGCACTAGACAAATCCTGCCTATTTTCAGGCACGACCCGGGGGAAGGGGATACAGATGAATGCCAACTGATGTTGAACTGTTTAAACTGTTGTTTGAAGGGGTAAGGCCATCAAGAAATGGAGGGTAATGAGTACCAATGCCCATAGTCTGGGCAACAAGCTCCCTGAACTGGTGTCCTTGATGGAAGAGGGATGCCTGGATATCGTAGCAGTCAAAGAAACATGGTACACAGAGAACCATGACTGGGATGTTAACATACAAGAGTACGCAACCTATCGTAGCAGTCACAGAAGCATGGTACACAGAGAACCATAACTGGGATGTTAACATACTAGGGTACACAACCTACAGGAGAGACAGGGAGGGGAGAAGAGGGGGAGGAGTAGCTCTCTATGTAAGGGAAGGGATAAAAGCAACGGAACAAAAGAGTAAACAGGGAGGAGAGGAGGCACTGTGGGTCACCTTAGAGACTGGAAATGGCACCACAGTCCACACAGGGGTTGTATACAGAGCCCCATGTCAGGGGGAGGGAATGGACAAGGATATGATAGAGGGCATCCTTAGGATGGCAGAGAAAGGGTAGATATTGTTGATGAAGGACCTGAATATTCCAGATGTTAACTGGAGCACCTTTGCTGCAGCCACATCCAAGAGCAGGGCCATTCTCGATGCCCTACAGGTGGCATGCCTCAGACAGCTCATTTTGGAACCTACTCGTGAGGGAGCAATCTAAGATGTCATACTCTCAAATGGGGACAGTGAGAGGATCTCGGATCTAGAAGTGGGTAGCCATCTGGGAACAAGTGACCACCAGACAATGTGGTCAACAATAAACTCTGCTACAGAGTCAAGCCATACAAAAGTGAGAGTACTGGACTTCAGGAGGGCTGACTTTGCAAAGATGGGAGAGTGCCTTAGAAAAGCACTAGCAAACAGGCTAAAAGGAGGGGTGGAGCAACAATGGGGAAACATAAAAACTGCCATCACAGAGGCAACAAGCTTTTGTGTGAAGCAAATAAACAAATCAAAACATAAAGAAAAAGCCACTATGGTTCTCAAAAGAGGTGGCGGGGAAGGTTAGGGAGAAAAAGATAGCATTTAGAAAGTACAAGGAAACACAGAAGGAGCAGGACCGAGAACTGTACCAGTTAAGGCAGAAGGAAGTCAGAATAGCAAAGGCCCAAACTGAGGAAAAGATAGCCAACTCATTTAAGAAGGAGGATAAAACCTCTTATAGGTACATTGGGGGGCGTAGAAAGACAAAGGGAGGGATAGTGAGGCTGAATAGGATGGACGTGGGTGGGCAGAGAGGGACAGTGAAAAAGCAGGGATACTGATAGAATACTTCTGCTCAGTATTCACAAAAGAGGAGGAGGAGGAGGAGGTGCCTAATCCAATTAACAGAAGTACTCTGGATAGGGGGGTTGATCCCAGTCCTCTGACAGAAGAAAGGGTTCTGAAAGAACTCGTAAAACTGAAGGTGGACAAAGGAATGGGGCCTGATGGAATTCTCCCCAGAATTCTAAAAGAATTAAGGGGAGAAGTAGTGACACCACTGACTACCCTTTTTAACAAATAATGGGAGGATAGTATGGTACCTGAGGACTGGAGGAAGGCGGATGTGATTTCCCTTCACAAAAGTTGGAGCAAGATAGAGGCAGGAAACTACAGCCCTGTCAGTTTGACTTTCATGGTAGGGAAAGTAATGGAATCACTTGTGAAGGAAAGAAATGTTGAGTACCTAGAGGCCAGTGGGGGCACAGGACCCAAGGCAGCATGGGTTCGCAGTGGGAAGGTCATGTCAGATGAAATCTAATTGATTTCTTTGACTGGGTGACCAAAGTAGTAGACCAGGGAGGGGCTGTGGACGTGGCCTACCTAGACTTTAGCAAGGCATTTGACGCAGTCCCACACAAAAGATTAGTAATCAAATTAACCAGCCTAGGAGTGGGTCCCAGGGTGGTAGCCTGGGTAAAATATTGGCTGGACAACAGGACACAGAAGGTAATTGTAAATGGAGTCCACTCTGAAGAAAGAGGGGTTACTAGTGGGGTACCGCAGGGTTCAGTACTGGGTCCAATCCTTTTTAATGTCTTTATAAGTGACATTGCAGAGGGACTGGAAGGAAACGTATGCCTCTTTGCAGATGACACAAATATCTGCAACAGGGTTGATATACAAGGAGGTGTGGAAAGGATGAGAAGGTACTTGGCAAGGTTGGAGGAATGGTCAGATGTAAGGCAGCTTGGATTCAATGCAAAGAAGTGCAAAATAATGCACCTGGGAAACAAAAACCCAGGTGAAGATTACACAGTGGGGAGAGGTAGTAACAACAACAAAAATGGAAAGGGACCGGGGGTAATAAAATAAGAGGTTAGCAGGTTAGGGTTAGCAAACAATGTGAGAAGGCAGTAGGGAGGGCTGGGGGTATACTGGGATGTATAGGGAGAGGCATCAGCAGCAGAAAACAGGAAGTTGTTATCCCTCTGTACAGACAGTTGGTGAGACCCCATCTGGAGTACTGCGTCCAGTTCTGGAGACCCCATCTCCGCAAGGATATAGACAGGATGGAGGGAGTCCATTATTTTTTCACAGAGAGGGTTGTGGACGCATGGAACAGCCTTCCTGAGGAGGTTGTGGTGTCTAAAACTGTGGGAGAATTCAAGAATACAAGGGGCAGACATAAGGCAATTCTTGTGGAGGGTAGGAAGAAATAGGCTGTTAGTTAACTAGGATCTGCATCTTATCCTGTAGGTAGGTAAATGGGCAGACTAGGTGGGCTAAGCGGTCCTTATCTGCCGTTAAAGTCTATGTTTCTATACGCTTGTGCTAGATTTGGTGAAGCAAATGGTGCTTTTATGTCAATTTTGTGGCAGGTTTTGTGCAGTTGGATAGAAGTTACTCTCAGTTTCCAAATCAAAGTCAAGAAGTTTTTTTCCCCCTTGGAGGGTGCACTAATGGTACAGATGTATTTGTTTTTGGCACCATGGGTTTCTGCAGACCACCTGCTCAAGTGTAAAGTATGGGCTCTTGGACAAGAGGCAGTCTCCGTTCTGTGAGTCTGCCTATTTTGTTCCTGCAAATCAAATGCAAACATTTTGGCTCCCAACACCCAGACAGCTGGTGTCATGGAGGAAGGTACATCTGGCTCATTGTTTGGTACTGGCAAATCTATGTTACATTGTCCTCTTATTCATCTCCAAAATTATACAGTTTTCACAATGAAGAACTGTCAGATCTGCTTGTGAAGATGACTGATCCCTAGACAGGCCCCCTATGTCAAGATGGCTCATAACAGACGTGCAGATCTACCTGAGCATTATAAGGATGCTCGTCCAGATTATCTAGCTACTCCAGTTTGTTTCACTGCTTGGTTACATCTCATAGCCATTAAACTTTGATGATTTTCCTGGTGATAAACCAGCGGAGACTCTGAGGCATCCGCTAGTGGAAGCTGGAGGCATAAAGAGGAGTGAAGATTTTCCAGTTAAACATTCATAGCCATGAAGGTGTGTTCCTCTTGCCTTCTCCATGTTGCAGGAGCTGATACTGTAGGTTGAAGGAAGTGAACGTTTGCTTGGATAATAGTTACCGTTGCAAACATAAACAGTCAGGGAAGCACAAGACACAAGTTTATGCTCCTGACAGTTTCATGAGTGCTTCTTGGGGCAGCGGAGAACTACATCTCTAGGAGAGCTAAATGTTTTGGCAGATTAATTCAGTCACCTGATGTTGCATGCACCGGTACTGCGGGGCATGGCAGATTGATTTCTTGCTTCCAGAGAGAGGGGATGAAAATCTCAGATCCCTCCATCGCCTCAGGTGTCCATAGGATGAGATTGGGGAGGCATGATCTTGCATGTGTACATCCAGGCAGACCTAGCAGTTTTCTTGCACCAGCTGGCTTACAGTTGTATCAAGTAAAATTCAAGAATCAAAAATAAACATCCTCCTGATATTCAGGAAGTGGCCAGGAATGCCTCATTTCATAAGTCTGGTAAACCTATCAACTTGGGTACTGCCTAGGCATCCCCCACATGGGTACTGACAGGGACGGGACACCATTTAGTCTTCAGAATCCAAAGAATCGGCAGTTAACATCCTGACTCCTGAAAGGAAAATGCTGCTAAAGTTTGCTTACTCGTTAAAAATGGTGGACATGATCCTGTCCTCCAGGTACGTCTCTATGTCCACTGCATATGAGAAGATCTGGAACATCTTTTCTGCTTTTGTGCACAAGTTTTTTTTTTTTTTTTTTTACAATTTAATCCAAGGAAAACCATGGAGCTTATATTGTGTTTTTTTTTTTTTTTTTGTTACCCTTACTGGAGAAGTTAGTGGCCCAACTCCAGTTGCCTTTTGGGGCCAGTTTTCAGCTTCGATGCTAGTTGGACTCATGGCTGGTTCCTTGCTTGGAACATACTTGGACTTAATCAGATTTCTTAAAGCAGTCTCATGACTAAGACTCATTAATGGCAACGGTGCCCCATAGTGTTTTTCAAGCTGTGTCAAAGCTCAGTGTGAATCTTTTTTTAAAGCTATATTGACTTCTGTTTTTAAAGAGATTCTCATCATTAATGTGAGATTGTCCTGATAGCTATTTGTTCTGCCAGGCAGTCTTGTGAGCTACAGTTTTTTTTCCTGTTCAGAGCCTTTCAAACAACATGAAGTCTTGCTGTATTCTGACAACTGCAGTGATTCAAACACCATGAAGTCTTGCTATATTATAACAAAAGCAGTCAGCCACTGCAGCTGAACTGCCCCGGAGAGGAAGGAGTTAACTCCAGAGGATCTGGAGTTCTACAGCGCGAGGGCGCTGTGCCAAAGCTCTATCTGGCAAGTTTCAAATGAAACTGTCAGATTCTTTACTCCGCTTCACTGAACAGTCGCTCCGGAGATCGGCTCCTTCAGCTCGGTTCATTCTCGGTTCAAGCGAGTATTTTTCGGTTCATTTGAACCGGCAAAAGTTATTATTTTACCGCATTTCCGTTAAAAAGCTCTATCTGGTAAACCGTAAGTACGAATTTAAAGTCTGTGTGGAAAGTTAATTATCGGTTCGGTTTTGAACCGATTGTTTGCTTATTTCAACATTTTAAAGTGTTGGTTGGGTTTTTTAGAGTGCGGTTCCCGGTTCTTATCGGTTCTAAAAAAACCTGAATTTTAATAGGTTTTTTCAAATACCCGTGACACGGTTAGGAACCGATAAGGGTGTCTTGCCTGGCACTGCCATCAAAAGGGCAAGTTTTGGATAGGCTGGCATTATGTCTGAGAAACCCAAAAGAAAACCGGCCCACTGGGTTTCAACATCTGTGATGTCTGTGGGGAAGCCTTTGCCAAGGCTGACCCACACACCACTTGTGTCTATTGTCTGGGGCTGACCACCTCCTGTCAGACTGCCAGGTGTGTAAAATTTCCTGCAGCCACCCTGGAGAAGAGATTGGGCGGCTCAGGGAACGAGAGGCAAAAGTCCGCTGGACCCGATGGCCAGCCCGTCCAGCACCCACTGGACCAGAGGGAGTGCCTCTGACCAGGCGAGACTTCTTCGGCAAAAGGAAGGCTGGTTCAGAGTAACCAGTCCCAGTTAAAAGACAAGGAAATCAGTAGGTTTGGAGTCCAAAATTGTGTCTCCAACTGCTGCAGAGATAGCTAAAGCCATTCAGATTGTCCAGTCACTGTCTCAGGGACCTGCTCTAACCACCAACAGTTGGTAAAGGTTGGTTCATTCAGTTCCAGTAGTTCAGGAGTATGATGTTGAGGATTTTATGAACCACAGGAGGAGGAGAATTTGATCAATATGTGTGTGGCTGGGAGGGTCTGGACGTGCCCATTGAACCGGACATTTCTCCAGACAGACCTTTAGAATCTCCTCCTATTCTGTCTGAGTCCCCTTCTCATTTTATGTTTTACAAAAAGGTTGCAGAAACCCTCCAGCTTCCTTTAGAGGAGGCTGTGGATGAGCAAGAGGAGCCTGATTATGTAGAAATGATGGATATACCAGAGTCTAGGAGGTTGTCTATTCCTTTGCATAAGTCATTTAGGAAGCAAACAACAAAGATTTTAAAAAATCCTCATTCTGTCCCTCCTGTAGATAAAAAATGGACAGAAGGTATACTTTGTCAGGCTCTGATACAGACTTCCTCACTGAACAGTGTAGTCATGTAGGTGTGGTACAAGCTGCAGCCTGTGACAAGGCTAATATTCCCCTGGCCTCACATCCTCCTGATAAAGATTCCAGGAAGATTGATGCCATGGCAAAAAAACAGTATATGGCAGCTTCTTTGGGACTCAGGCAGGCAAATTATAGGGCTTATGTAGCTAGATATCAGAAATCTAGGTGGGACACAATATTGCAGTTAGCCAAGCAGGCCCATGGCCAGCTGGCTAGTGAATTGGAACAGGTGGCTGCTGATGGCATTGAAGCCTCTAAAGTTCAATTTCATACTGCTGTTGATGTTAATGATGTCTCCTCTAGGGTCATGGCCACTTCTGTAGCTTTCCGTAGGTTGGCATGGCTCAGATGCACTAATCTGTCCCAAGATACTCAGTCAAAGGCTATGGATTTTCCTGTAGTGGAAACTCTCTGTTTGGGGAACAAACAGAAAACTATATGAAAAAGATGGATGAATACAGAACTACCTACAAAAGTGCCCAGGCTAAGGAGAGGCATGCCACGCCACAAGGCATGCTCCCAGAGGTGAGGCAGGCCTTTTCACAGGCCTTTTACCAATTTCAAGCCTCCTCTTGTTGCTAGCAGGGGGTTTCTTCAGAGGCAGGGGTAGGCGAGGCACAAGTAAGCCGTCCCCTCCCCTCAGCCTAAGGCTGCTGCTAAGCAGGCACCCTGATGGGGTGCCCAGGGCCGATTCTCCTGTACCAGTGGGGGCAGGTTGGCTTATTTCAGCCAGAACTGGCTGTCCTTAACTTCGGACAGATGGGTTCTGGAGGTAATAAGCCAGGGTCTGGTTCTCAGCTTCAAACACTTTCCAAAGATGAGAGCCAGACATTTTCCACCTGCAAATCCTTCAGAAGCCCTTGCTTTGGAAGCAGAGGTTTCTTCTCTTCTGGACTGCAAAGCAGTGGAAAGGGTTCCTCCTTGCCATCAGGGCAAGGGGCTTTATTCAAGATACTTTCTTACCCCAAAAAAGACAGGAGAATGGCGGCCCATTCTAGATTTAAGGTACCTGAACAAGCATCTTTTGAAACCAAAGTTCAGAATGTTGACTCTGGCAATGATATTGCCTTCTCTAAGGCCAGGGGACTGGCTAGCTTCCCTGGACCTCAAGGATGCCTATTTTCATGTCCTGATCAGGCCTTCTCACCGAAAGTACCTCAGGTTCGAACTGCCCTCAGGCCATTACCAGTTCAGGGCAATGCCTTTCAGCCTTACCTCTGCGCCAAGGGTATTCACAAAATGTCTCGCTGTGGTAGTGGCTCACTTAAGAAGGCAAGGGGTTGCTGTGTTTCCCTACCTGGACGACTGGCTCATTGTCGGTCAGTCTCCAGGTCAGGTAAAATCCCACTTGCAAGTCACCCAGCAGCTTCTCACTTCCCTGGGATTCCTGCTAAATTTACCAAAGTCAGTTCTGGAACCAGTTCAGGTCCTAACTTTCATAGGTGCAGAATTGAACACAAAGTTAGCCAGGGCATTTCTTCCCTCGGAAAGGGTAGACAGACTCATGGCCCTGGCATCCTCCTTTACCCTCACGAGTCTCTCGACCAGCAAGGCATTTTCTGCAACTCCTGGGGCACATGGCTGCTTCCACAGCTGTAGTGCAAGGAGCAAGATTCCAGATGAGGGACACTCAGTTCCATTTGAGGGCCTATTGGTCTCAAAGGAAGGACCCCTCACAAATTGGTCCCAGTGACTCAAACTCTGATCCTGGCCCTCCACTGGTGGCAGGACCAAAGCAATCTAAGACAAGGGTTCCCTTCATTCCCATTTCCCTCCCTCACCCTCACCACGGATGCCTCGCTGTTAGGGGTGGGAGCTCACTTGGCGACCTGTCCACTCAGGAGTGTGGTCTCCCCAGGAATCTCTGCTCCACATCAATCTTTTGGAACTCAGAGCTGTCTTTTAGCTCTTCGGTGTTTTCAGTTTCTGTCCAAACAAAGTGGTTCAAGTCAGGACAGACAACACCACCACAATGTGGTACATCAACAAGCAAGGGGCACTCGGTCTTCAGCCTTGTGCACCGGAAGCAATGATTGTGGTCTCTGGCTTACTCCTGAACACCTCCCTGATAGCAGTTCATCTCCCAGGAAGGACAATGTCCTGGCGGATGCCTCAGCAGAATTTCTCAGGGCCATCACAGATGGGCTCTGAATCCACAGGTGCTGGGGTCTGTCTTTGCCAGATGGGGCACCCTCAGATAGATCTTTCGCAGCCCCAGACAACCACCAACTTCCTCTATTTTGCTGCAGGCCTCCAGTGCTGGGCTCAGTCCCTCTGGACGCCTTTCTGTTGGACTGGAAGGGAAGTTCTGTATGCCTTTTCCCCTCTCTCTTCTTTTCAGGGTACTAGTGAAAATCAGATCTCAACCCTGCAAAGTGATTCTGATTGCCCCAGATTGGGCCAGACAGCCCTGGTACCCTCTGCTTCTGTCCTTGACAGTCCACCCTGCCCTGAGCCTGCCCAGAGTCCACGACTTGCTGGCCTGTGCACAGGGGAGAGTGTGGTATCCGGACCTCAAATCCTCCATCTCAAGGCCTGGCTCTTGAGCAGTTAGAATTTGCTGATTTACACCTTTCTCAAGGTGTCATGGATATTTTAAAGGCTTAAGGAAGCCTTCCACTAGGGCCACTTATAATTCTAAGTGGAAGAGGTTTTCCATCTGGTGCTCTGAGAGGCAGATTATTCCAGAATCTGCTGATCTTCCCATTCTACTGGACTATTTGGTCCATTTAAATTCTCCTAGGCCTTAGGCCAGCTACCTTGAAGGTTCATCTGGCAGCTGTCTCTGCTTTTTGTGTCAGCAGGAAGCCTGCCTCCTTTCTTCTCACCCTGTGTTCTCCAAGTTTTTAAAGGGTTACTTCATACTAACCCCCTTTTCGGGAACCAGCTCCTGCCTGGGACCTGAATGTTTGTATTGCTCAGTTAATGCAACCTCCCTTTGAGCCTCTGTCCTCAGCAGAGCTCAAGTATCTAACTTGGAAAACTGTTTTCCTAGTGGCTATCACTTCTGCCAGACGCATAAGTGAATTACAGGCCCTGTCAGTGGAAGAAGATTTTATCTCTTTCCACAGAGATAAGGTAGTCCTCAGGACTAATAGAAAGTTTTTGCCTAAGGTGGTTTCAGATTTCCACCTGAATCAATCCATCTCTCTCCCAGTATTTTTCACTGAGCATTCTTCCTCAGGTGAGAGGAGACTGCACAGCTAGGACGTCAAAAGAGCCTTAAGCTACTATTTGGAACGCACCAAAGGTCACAGGTTAGAATCCTTCCAACTCTTTCTTACTTATGGCAAAGTTGGCAAAGGGAAACTGGCCACTAAGAGGACAATTGCAAGGTGGATTGTCTCTTGTATCCAATTTTGTTACCAAAAACTAGGTAGAGAACCCCCCTCAGGACTGAGGGCCCACTCCACCAGGGGTACAGCTGCGTCTCTAGCGGCTGCTAGAGACATTCCCATTCTGGAGATTTGTCAAGCTGCTACCTGGAAGACAGTTCACACTTTTACTAAGCATTATTCCCTGGATGTCCAGTCCAGGAGAGATGCTCGGTTTGGCACAGCTGTGCTTCAGAGCCTATTTCCTAAGTAGGTTCTGACCCTCCTCCATGGAGGTACTGCTGTGTAATCTGCTTTGTTATAATATAGCAAGACTTCATGGTGTTTGAAGAAAAATTACTCACCTTAGTAATTGCTTTTCTTCTCATGGAGTCTTGCTATATTATAACCACCTCCTCCTGCCCCTCTCAGAACTTCTACTTGGGTAGGGTGGCAAATTAGTGCAAGCACTGTGTCATGCCATTAGTTGTTTCCTTTACCCTCTTTCCTTTAGGGTTAGGGAACTAGGTTGTTTCGTTTAGGTTATATATATTGACCCCCTTCCTGGACTTGAGTCTTGGGGGGAAGGGGGGGTTCCTATTGGTGCTTGTCAAGGGTGGTAAAACGAACTATAATATCATTATTCATTGTTATTATGGCTATTGGTGTTTCTTTTGTTGTTTATATTGTTATTACTACTGGTAGGTAGCCATTTGGCTAGTGTAGAGTTTTCCACACAGACTTGTTGTTTAAGGTTAGCTTCGTAAAGATCTGACAGTTTCATTTGAAACTTGCCAGATAGAGCTTTGGCATAGAGCCCTCGAGCTGTAGAACTCCAGATCCTCTGGAGTTAACTCCTTCCTGTCGGGGCAGTTCAGCTGCAGTGGCTGACTGCTTTTGTTATAATATAGCAAGACTCCATGAGAAGAAAAGCAATTACTAAGGTGAGTAATTTTTTCTTCCGAACCATTGAACTGCCCCGGAAAACTAAGGGTTAACTTTCCATGCAGGGCATGGAACGCTGAACTCGAGCTCGGTTGAAGTCTCTGTCTGGAGTGTTTTGAACTCAAACCATCAGATTCTTTATTCCGCCTCACTGAACGGTCGCTCTGGAGATTTCTCCTTCAGCTTGGTTCGAAGTCGGTTAAAGTTTTCAGTTTTTCGTCGGTTTAAAACGAAAAAAAGTATCTGCATAGTCAGTTCAGTCTCTGTCTGTGGTGCCGTGAGTACTAGATAGGAATTGTTCTATATTTTCTGTGTGGAACTTGTAAAAAAGTGTAGTCGGTTCTGCTGAACCGACCATTTGATTGTGAATTTTGCTATATTTAGTGTGTGGTTACCGGTTCTTATCGGTTCTAAAAAAAAAAAAAATGTGTTTTAACCATTTTTTCCAATACCCGTGACACGGTTAGGAACTGATAAGGGAGTTTTGCCTGGCGGTTGCCAAAAAAGGGTAAGTTTGGTTAGGTTGGCCATGTCTGAGAAACCCAAGGAAAAAACTGGGCCCACTGGGTTTCAACACTGCAGTGAGTGTGGGGAGGTCTTTGCCAAGGCTGACCCCCACACCACCTGTGTTTATTGTCTGGGGTTTGACCACCTCGATTCAGACTGCCAAATATGTAAAAATGTTCCCAACTCTACCCTCGAGAAGAGATTAGGTAGACTGAGGGGAAAAGAAGGCCGAGAGGTCCGCTGACCAGGATGGCCAGCCCGGTTCGGTTTCAACCGAACCAGGAGTTCCGCCCTCTGACCAGGGCGATACTTCTTCGGGCAAAAGGAGAGCCGATTCTGAGGGATCGGTTCTGACAAAAAGAAAGCGCAAAGATAAAGCGACCGGTTCAGATCCAGAGGTTCATGTTCCGGCTGCTGAAGAGATAGCCAGGGCGATTCAAATTGTGGAATCGCTCTGTCCAGTTCTGACTGATCCGGCTCCTTCTGGCAGGGGTTCGGTTTGTTTGGTTCCCCCGGTCCAAGAGTATACCCTTGAAGAATTTTATGAACCGGAGCTTGAATAGGAAGGGGAATTTGAGGATTATGATGCAAGTGAAGGTCTGGATGTGCCTGTGGAACCGGACATCTCCCAAGACAGACCATCAGGTGTTTCCCCTCCTAGGCTTTCTGAGTCCCCTTTCCATTTTATGTTTTACAGGAAAGTGGCTGAAACTCTCCAGCTTTCTATGGAGGAAGCTGTGGAAGATCAAGAAGAGCCTGATTATGTAGAGATGATGGATATCCCAGAGTCCAGGAGACTGTCTATTCCCCTCCATAAAGCTTTTGGGAAACGGACACAAAAAATCTTAGTCTCCTAACACTATACCACCTGTGGATAAAAGAATGGACAAGAGGTATACACTCTCAGGCTCAGACATGGAGTTCTTATATCAGCAATGTAGCCATATTGGGGTAGTACACCTGTGACAAGGCAAATATTCCCTTGGTTTCACACCCCCCTGACAAGGACTCCAGGAAGATTGATGCCATGGCAGAGAAGCAGTACATGGCATCTTCTTTGGGACTCAGGCAGGCGAAGTGCATGGCCTATACAGCCAGGTACCAGAAGTCCAGGTGGGACACTGTACTGGCACTGGCTAAACAGGCCTCCCCCCAGCTAGCCAAGGAGCTGGAGGCAGTGGCTGCAGATGAGATTGAGGCATCTAAAGTGCTATTTCATGCTGCTGTGGACTCTAATGATGTCTCATCAAGAGTCATGGCTACATCTGTGGCTCTTCGGAGGATGGCTTGGCTGAGATGTACTAGCCTCTCGCAGGACACCCAGGCTAAGGCTATGGATTTTCCTGTAGTGGGTAATTCTCTGTTTGGGGAGCAGACAGAGAATTACATGAAGAAAATGGACGAGTACAGGACCACTTACAGGAGTGCTCAGGCCAAGGAAAGGCAGGCAGCTCCTCAAAGGCAGCAGTCTAGGGGCAGGGGCAGGCCTTTTCAAAGGCCTTTTTACCAAGCACAGGCCTCTTCTTCCTTTTCCCAGAGGGGGTTCTTCAGAGGGAGAGGCAGAAGGGGGATGAGCAGGCCTGCATCCACCCCTCAGCCTAAAGCCCCTGCCAAGCAGACACCCTGATGGGTCTGCCTGGTTCGACTCTTTAGTAGGGGGCAGGCTGTCTTACTTTGTCCAGGACTGGATGTCTATTACATCAGACAAGTGGGTCCTGCAAGTAGTAAGCCAGGGACTGGTTCTCAGCTTCAAAAAATTTCCAAAGATGAGAGCCAGATCTTTTCCACCTGCAAATCTTTCGGAAACCCTTGCCCTAGAGGCAGAGGTTTCTTCTCTCCTAGCTTTAAGAGCTATAGAGAGAGTACCTACCCTACACTGGGGCAAAGGACTGTACTCCAGGTACTTCCTGACCCCCAAAAAGACAGGGGAGTGGCGACCCATCCTAGACCTCAGATATCTGAACAAACATCTTTTAAAACCAAAGTTCAAGATGATAACTCTGGGAATAATCCTTCCCTCTCTAAGGCCAGGGGACTGGCTAGCCTCCCTGGACCTCAAAGATGCCTAATTTCACATTCCCATCAGGTGCTCCCACAGAAAGTACCTCAGGTTCGAGTTGCCCTCAGGCCACTATCAGTTCAGAGCAATGCCCTTTGGCCTAACCTCAGCTCCAAGGGTTTTCACAAAGTGCCTGGCAGTAGTAGCTGCCTTTCTAAGAAGGCAAAATATTTCCATATTTCCTTATCTGGACAATTGGCTATTAGTGGGTCAGTCTCCAGACCACGTCAAGTGTCACCTGCAAGTGACCCAGCAAGTACTCACTTCCCTAGGATTTCTTCTTAACCTTCCCAAGTCAGTTCTCAAACCAGTCCAGCTCCTTATCTTTTTAGGGGCTGAACTGGACACACTCAGAGTAAGAGCCTTTCTTCCTCTAGAAAGGGAAAGGGCTCTTATGGAACTAGCTTCTTCCTTCAGCCTTCAGGTATCTTAACCAGCAAGGCATTTCCTCCAGCTCTTGGGCCACATACCAGCTTCAACAGCAGTGGTCCAAGGAGCAAGATTCCAGATGAGGGATATTCAGTTCCACCCAAGAGCTTACTGGTCTCAGAGAAAGGACTCCCTTACCAAACTGACTCCAGTGTCTCAGACCTTGATCCAGGCCCTCCAGTGGTGGCAGGATCGGGACAATTTAAGGCAAGGCGTTCCTTTTGTTGCTCAGCCTTGTTCAGTGGTCCTTACCACGGATGCTTCTCTTCTGGGCTGGGGAGCCCACCTGGGGTCCCTCACTGCCCAGGGCCTGTGGTCCCCCCAAGAATCCCTTCTACACATCAATCTTCTAGAGCTCAGGGCAGTTTTTCTAGCTTTAAAAGCGTTCTCACAGTCCGTTCAGAACAAGGTGGTTCAAGTCCGAACAGACAACACTACCACCATGTGGTACATCAACAAGCAGGGAGGCACTCTGTCCACGGCCTTGTGCACAGAAGCCATGAAGTTGTGGTCCCTAGCTTATTCCCTGCAAGCCTCTCTTGTAGCAGTTCACCTTCCAGGCAAGGACAATGTGCTAGTAGATGCACTGAGCAGGATTTCTCAGGGCCATCACGAATGGTCCCTGGACCCTCAGGTGTTGAAAGTGATTTTTTCAAGGTGGGGCACTCCAGAGATGGAACTCTTTGCAGCTCCAGACAATCACCAACTCCCTTTCTTTTGTTGCAGACCTCCAGTCTTGGGCTCAGTCCCCCTGGATGCCCTGATTCTGAACTGGGAAGGGAAGTTTCTGTAGGCCTTTCCCCCCTTCCCACTTCTGTTCAGAGTTTTAGCCAAAATAAGGTCTCAGCCTTGCAAGGTGATTCTGGTTACTCCAGATTGGGCCAGACAGCCCTGGTACCCCCTGTGGCTGTCCATAGCAGTCCATCTTCCCCTGTCTCTTCCCAGGAATTACAACCTGTTAACATCCTCTCAGGGGAGGATTTGGTACCCCAATCTTCAGTCGCTCAATCTCAAGGCATGGCTCTTGAAGAGTTAGAGTTTGCAGATCTGCATCTTTCCCAAGGGGTTCTGGGCATCCTCAAGGCTTCTCGAAAGCCCTCCACCAGAAAGACTTACAACTCCAAATGGAAAAGATTCAGCATTTGGTGATCTAAGAATAATATTTCTTCAGACACTGCTGAATTGCCTACAGTTCTGGATTATATGGTCCATCTTAATGGCCTAGGCCTCAGCCCAGCTACTGTCAAGGTACACTTGTCAGCTGTTTCTGCATTTTTGTCTGTGGGGAAGCCTTCCTCACTATCTTCCCATCCTGTGTTCTGTAAAATTTTTAAAGGATTGTTTCACACCAGTCCCCTTTTAGAGACCCTGCCCCTGCCTGGGATTTGAATGTTTGCATTGCTCAGCTTATGCAAAACCCCTTTGAGCCTATGTCTTCAGCAGAGCTTAAGTACTTGACTTGGAAAACTGTGTTCTTGGTAGCCATTACCTCTGCCAGACGTACCAGTGAATTGCAAGCCCTGTCAGTGGAACCTGATTTTATCTCCTTTCATAGGGATAAAGTGGTCCTTATAACCAATAGAAGGTTCTTGCCCAAAGTGGTTTCAGACTTCTATTTAAACCAGTCTGTGTCTCTTCCTGTTTTCTTCACTGAGCATTCTTCCTCAGGAGAGAGGAGGCTACACAGTTTAGATGTCAAAAGAGCCCTTAGTTACTACATAGAGCGTACCAAGGGTCACAGGTTTGACTCCCTCCAGTTGTTCCTCACTTATGGAGAAGTGGGAAGGGGCAAACCTGCCACCAAAAGATCTACTGCCCAGGTGGATTGTGTCTTGTATACAATTCTGCTATGAAAAACTGGAAAAAACTCCACCTTCAGGCCTGAGGGCTCATTCCACATGAGATACAGCTGCTTCCCTGGCTACGGCCAGGGATATTCCTCTCCTAGAAATTTGTCAAGCAGCCACCTGGAAAACCGTCCATATCTTTACCAAGCATTACTCTCTGGATATCCAGGCTAGGAGTGATGCTCAGTTAGGCACAGCAGTACTTCAGAGCCTGTTCCCAAAGTAGGTTCTGTCCCTCCTCCTTGGAGGTACTGGCAGTGAGTCTACAGTTGTCAGGAATACAGCAAGACTTCATGTTGTTTGAGAAAAATTACTCACCTTAGTAATTATATTTCTTCTAATGGAGTCTTGCTGTATTCTGACTTCCCTTCCTGCCTCCTCTCTCAGAATCTGTTTTTGGGAAGTGGGTGGGCAGGTGCAGTGTTGCACCCCATGGGTGTATTTTCTGGCTCCCTCCTCCCTTTTGTTTGGGTGCTTATTTATTATTGTTATTTTTTTAAGTACATTGAATTTAGTTTTTGGGTTTCCTGACTTGAGTCTTCCTTGGGAATCCAAAACTTTTCAGCCAGTTGACTAGTAGAATTTTTACAATTTCCACATAGAATTTTTAGTTTAGTTGGGCTCGTAAGAATCTGATGGTTTGAGTTGAAAACACTCCAGACAGAGACTTCAACCGAGCTCGATCTCAGCATTTCATGCCCTGCATGGAAAGTTAACCCTTAGTTCTCCGGGGCAGTTCAAAGGTTGGGAATCACTGCAATTGTCAGAATACAGCAAGACTTCAGAAGAAATATAATTACTAAGGTGAGTAATTTTTTCTTATCTCCTCTCTGCAAGGTAATTCTCAGGACTGTGTTCTCTCCCCTTCTGAAAGAGGCCACTGTTTTCATGTGAACCAAGTGGCGCGCCACTCTTGCCTTTGTCCTAAGCTGACAAACTCCATGAGGGGTTCCTTGGACAAACTCTTTGTGTGCTGTCCTTTCAGGATGAACGTTGCAAAGTCACAGTAATTTTCACTGGCTCAAGTCTTCTTCAGGCTCTGCAGAGCTACTAAGAAAGGGCAGCGAGGTTTCTAGGCCACTTTGCATATGTAGGTCTGAGTCTGTATAACAAAGACTTGTGTGTCAACTACTGTAGGAAGTGAAATGGCAAGGACAGTCCTCTACTGCCAGCTTGAACAGGTGGTAACAGACTCAGAGAGGTCTTGGGACCCACCCCTTCCCAGATACTCTGTCTTTCATTAACCTGTACTAGCTGATAGACAGATCTCTGCCCTGCATAGATACTTTTCTTCTGAGCAAATGAATTGTTCATGAATTTTTACGTAGCATACAGTCCTGTTGCTTCTCTTTGGATCCCTGCTGCAATCTTCATCAGCAAAGGAGGACTTTCAGCAGTATTTTATCAAGTTTGTATGGGCTCAGTCTGCAGGTTTGGAACTCTGGGCTGCAGTGCCTTACTAGGGCCACTACAGCACTTACTCTCCTTGTCATTCTTTAGTAGGGCTGAATCTTTCCTTCTCCTCCAAGGGGTTTTGACTTCTGATAGTGTGGTTTCCCAAATTGGATTTTTGGGAGGAGCACATGCAGTTCAGTGGGTTCCTTTGCTACCATCTTCACATGTGTCTGGCATCATCTTAGGAGGCCAAGAGCTGCACTCTACCAGACTGCAACCATTTTGGTACAGACTGTGCAAGTGCTGTAAGAGTGGTGGCCATCTTGGTAAGTCAGCGCATATGCTTTGGAGCGTGATGGCCATACTGGAAGGGTATTTTAACTTGAAAACGCTGCTGGTACTTTCTCAGGTACAGAATTCATTATTGATGGCCAGTATATCTCATTTGCTCCATTAAAACATGTGTTTGGACAAGTGGAACCCTCCTCAACAATTTTCTTATACGCTTCTTAGTGTCCTCATTTGCTGTGCTGAAGGAGTCGAGCTCTAAGGCACCCCATATATAAAAAGTGCCAGACAAGGTTCCAGTGCACAAAAGCTGGCTCCTATTGTCCATTCTGCCACAAGACTTCTTCCTCTAACCAAAGCAAAGCCCAGTGCTCCTTCTGCTCCATTATGGGGGCAGTAGAACAGAGAAGCACATTAGAGACCAGATGTAAAGCATCAATATCCAAGGGACCCCCCTCACTTATCTCTGGTATAGTCTGTAAGGGGGTACAGATCACCTTTCATGAGTGGAGAGGCCCATCAGTGACTTTCTACAATGGCAAAGCAAGGCTGTGGACATCCTGACAGAAATTCTGTTACAGGCTCACCCTAGCAAACTAAAGGTCATGTATAAAATAAGTAGTCAGTTTTTAAAATGTACCTATTTTAATCTGTATACCAAGTTGTTCACATTGACAGTGTGCAAAATTATCATTTGAGAGGGGTTCCACAGCCAAAGTATTTCTAACATAAAACATGACCCCCTTCCCCTTTTCCTCTGTCCTTTCCTTCCTAAAAATCACATAATTCAGAATTGTTAGCTCATTGTCTGGTATTGTGGGTTGAAGCCAAAACTTTGTAATAGCCAATATGTCTGGCTTGTAGAATGCCGCCCATGCCTCAATGCATTTTAGAGACTAAACTGCGAGCATTAAAATGTACACTCTTTAAATCCCCTTCAGTGTCAATGGCTCAGTAGGTAGCACACTCGCCTCTGAGGCCGGGAGATCAGAGGGCTGTGGGTTCAGTTCCCACATCTGGCACTTGGGTTAATATCCCAGTACTGACACTAGTGCAGCATGAGAGGGATACTACACTTCTGAGGTCCAGTCTTTCGGATGAGACGTTAAACAGAGGTCCCATCTGCCTGGATTGGTGGTAGTTCAGGTGGATGTTAAAGATCCCATTGCACTTATCGAAAAGAGTAGGGGAATTTCCCCAGTGTTTGGCCAAATTTCCCTCATTCACTGAAAATACCAGCAACAGTTTAATCTGGTTTAAGGTCAGCTGGAATTCATCTGTATCCCCCTTCCCCAGGATGTGCCTGAAAATAGGCAGGATTTGTCTAGTGCACTTACCCGGGCAACAAAAACTGGAAAAAAAAACAAAAACAAAAAAAAAACAATAACCTTCATGTGTTTCATTATAATCAGATAAGGATTATAGATTTGGTTCTACATCACCAGACAACAAACAGCAGTAGCCTAGGCATGAATATTGAGGTAAAATTTTATTTAGCAATTCCATTAATAAAAATAGATTTTCTAAAAAGAAAATAGTGTTATATGCCAGAATGTTATAGTTACACTTAAGTATTTGAACCTGAGATAGGCAAAGGTCTCCACTTTTATTCGTAAATGTTCACTATTTTTGTTTAATAACCATTGGTCACAGTACTATTAAAGTTACCTGCCAACGTTTCGAAGGAAAAGTCCCTCTTCCTCAGGGCAACAGTTACTAAAATGTCAATAGAACATACATTAAAACCTTATATAACAAAGTACTTGTTACTTAATATCTCATGACTCTATCATGAAAATCTTATTTTCTAGCTTAAACATTTATAACTGCCATATCTTGCAACTCAAAGATTAATCCTGTCATGTATTACATTGCATACCCTGTCATTAGAACAAATTACTTTTTTAAAAATCACCAACTACTGTTATGTCATATAGTGCAGCTCTATCTATGTCATAATCTCAGTATATTAGTGCATATTCAGCCTGTTGAGAAAGCACACTAAATGGCTTAACAACATGTTTGAAATACATTCGTACCTGGCCAAATGGTTTTCTGAACAAAGTGAACAGTTTTTCATAAACTCATCCTAATTCCTAAAGGGAAAAAAGGAAACTACTACTTTCTGCATGCAGACTTATACATGCTATCATTTTTAAAGACACTACCCCTACTGTATTTATACTTTAAAGTGTATCTGGTCAAAATGTAAAACATTTTCCTCAGTGCACTGCGTTTGTCTCTTTTACATAGCTACTAGTATGTTACCCTTCCACCAAACTAATGTATTTCTAAAAAATTCCATTAATTTAACTTTTTCAACCTCGTTACCTTTATGGCTAGAGATTAGAGCCGTCTGACAGTTTTAATTAGTATGAATGTATATTTACTACTTTAGGAACAGACAACTGTGTTATATTTGATACCTTGTTTTCAAATGTTCCCAGCCTTGTTGGCATACCCAGAGAGATCTTTCTCCTCATGTGCTCTTTTCTACAGAAACAGATTATTGTGCACCGTGTATAACCATTTTAAACTTCAGAATATATTCAAACATTGTTCAATATAAACCATTTGTAAGTGGAATGCTTACCCTGCTTCAGCAAAGAGGACAATCTGGTGCCCTATCTTCCAACTGACAGAGACCTTCAGCCTTCCTTTCTAAAAGTTTAAATACTCTGTCCAGCTTCCTCATCACTGTGTGTTCTGCAGGGTCATGACCTGGGCAGACCCTCCCACCATCACTGTGATTGGCTAAAGCATTTCCTGAGCTGAAGGCTTCATTCTATTAACCCATTAATCACATAGAAACATAGAATTTGACGGCAGATAAGGACCGCTTGGCCCACCCAGTCTGCCCATTTCCCTACCTACTGGATAAGCTGCAGGTCCTAGTTAACCAGCAGCCTACTTCTTCCTACCCCCAACCCCCAGAATTGCCTTATGACTATCCCATGCATGCTTGAATTCCACCACTGATTTTGACTCCACAGCCTCCTCCGGAAGGCCATTCCATGCATCTACAACCCTCTCTGTGAAAAAATACTTCCTTAAATTACCTCTGAGACGCCCCCCTCTATCTTCAAATTGTGCCCTCTTGTTCTTGCACACCTCTTTTTTTGAAAGATGCTACCCTCTTGGACTTTGTTGATTCCCTTGAGGTACTTGAAAGTTTCTATCATGTCCCCCTCCCTCCTTTTCTCGAGGCTATACATATTAAGCTCCTTAAGTCTCTCTTCATATGTCCTCCGGTGCAGACCCTGCACCATTTTAGTTGCCCTCCTCTGGACAGCTTCCATCCTGTCTATGTCTTTGTGGAGATTGGGTCTCCAGAACTGCACACAGTACTCCAGATGGGGTCTCACCAGCTGTCTGTACAGAGGGATAATAACTTCCTGTTTTCTACTGGTGATGCCTCTCCCTATGCATCCCAGTATCCCCCCAGCCCTCCTTGCTGCCTTCTCACATTGCTTGCCCACCTTTGGGTCATCTGATTGACTACCCCCAGGTCCCTTTCCATTTTGTTGTTGTTAGTATCTCACCCCCCATTGTGTACTCTTCCCTGGGTTTTGTTTCCCAGGTGCATTACCTTGCACTTCTTAGCATTGAATCTAAGCTGCCATACATTTGACCATTCCTCTAACCTTGCCAAGTCCCTTCTCATCCTTTCCACCCCACCCTGTGAATCAACTCTGTTGCAGATCTTAGTGTCATCTGCAAAGAGACATATTTTCCTTCCAGTCCTTCTGCAATGTACACTTAAAAACATTGAAGAGGACTGGTCCTACTTGAACCCTGCGGTACCCGCTAGTAGCCCTCCTTTCTTCTGAGTGGACTCCATTTACCTTACTCTCTGTGTCCTATTCTCCAGCCAATTCTTTACCCAGGCTGTCATCTTGGGACCCACTCCAGGCTGGCTAACTTGTATATTAATCTTTTGTGTGGGACTGTGTCAAATGCCTTGCTAAAGTCTAGGTAGGCCATGTCCACAGCCCTCCTGATCTACTACTTTGGTCACCCAGTCAAAGAAATCTATCAGATTCATCTGGCATGACCTTCCGCTGTGAATCCATGCTGCCTAGGGGTCCTGTGCCCCTCTGGCCTCTAGATACTCGACAATTCTTTCCTTTAGAAGTGATTCCATCATTTCCCCTATCACTGAGGTTAAACTAACAGGTCTATAGTTTCCTGCTTCTGCCCATACTCCCACTTTTGTGAAGGGGAATCGCATCTGCCCTCCTCCAGTCCCTCGGGTACCACCCCATCCTCCCATGATTTGTTAAAGAGGGGTAGTCAGAGGTGTCACTAGTTCTACCCTTAGTTCTTTTAGAATTCTGGGATGAATCCATCAGGCCCCATTGCTTTGTCCACCTTCAGTTTAAGAGTTCTTTCCAGAACCTTTCTTCTGTAAATGGGCTGGTATCAACTTCTGTATCCAGAGTGTTACTACTGTTTGTTTTATGTACCTCCCCCTCTTCCTTTGTAAATACTGAGCAAAAATATTTGTTTAGTATCTCTGCCTTTTCACAGTCTCCCTCTGCCCACCCTCGCTCCCCTTTATTAAGCCTCACTATCCCTCCCTTGGTCTTCATTTGCTCCCTGATGTACCTATAAAAGGTTTTATCCCCCTTCTTAACTGAGTTGGCTATCTTTTCCTCGGTTTGGGCCTTTGCTGTTCTGACTGCCTTCCCAGCCTCCTTTTGATTTGCTGATACAGTTCTCTGTCCTGCTCCTGCTGGATTCCTTGTACTTCCTGAATGCTTTCCTTTTCTCTTGAACCTTCACTGCCACTTCCTTTGAGAACCATAGTGGTTTCTTACATTGTCTTGTTTTGTTTATTTGCTTCACACAAAGGCTCGTTACCTCTGTGATGGCAGTTTTATTATTCCCCATTGTTCTTCCACCCTCCTTCCCTCCATTTGCTAGTGCATTCCTTAGGCACTCACCCATTTTAGCAAAGTCAGCCCTCCTAAAGTCCAGTACTTTTGTCTTTGTAGGCTTGACTCTATTGCTGTGTTTATTGTGAACCATGCTGTTCGATGGTGCTGAGTTCCCAGATGGCTACCCACTTCTACATCTGTGATCCTCTCTCCATCTCCATTTGAAGTATCAAGTCTAATATTGCTCCCTCTCAGTGGGCTCCAGTACTAGTTGTCTAAGGCATGCCCCTGTAGGGCATCTAGAATAACTGCACTCTTGATGGCAGCTGCAACTGCACTCCAGTTAACATCTGGCATATTCAGATCACCCATCAACAATATCTCCCTTTTTCTGCCATTCTAAGTATACTTTCTATCATTTCCTTGTCCATTTCCTCCCCCTGAGAAGAAGTCTGTATCTAACCCTTGTGCGGATTGTGGGTGCCATTGCCTGTCTCCAAATTTACCCACAGTGCTTCTTCTCCTCCCTGTTTACCCTTTTGTTCTGTTGCTTTTATTCCTTCCCTTATGTAAAGAACTACTCCTCCTCCTCTTTTACCCTCCCTGTCCCTCCTGTAGATAGTGTATCCTGGTATGTTTACGTCCCAGCCATGGTTTTGTGTGTACCATGTTTCTGTGACTGCCACGATATCCAGATGTTCCTCCTCCTCCATCAAGGCCACTAATTCAGGAAGCTTGTTACCTAGACTACGGGCATTGGTACTCATTGCTCTCCATTTTTTGATGGCCTTACCTTCTGTTGCAGCATCCCCCACTGACCGTTCTACCTTGGTCTTTTTCTCATTTAGTACCCTGTTTTGTAGGGAGAGGCTGGGATTGCTGTGAAGGCTATCAGTCTAACTAAAGCAGGTCAAACACCAATAGTAAGAATCCTCTTCAGGGGCCAGATTCACAAAACTTTGCCCCTACACAAACCAAGTTTTGCACTGAAGTGGTATTCACAAAAGCTCTTTTTGCGGGCGGAAACCAGGTTTGCGTCAGGGCAAAGTGTGGAGGGGCCACAGTGCAAATGAGGGGGAAGGGACCTGCATATTTTTGCAATCCCATTCACAAAGTATTTTCTCCTCGCGAGGGCCTTTTTTGGGATTCCCTTGCATGGAGAAAATACCAGTGAGCGAGACCTTGCTTTAATTCTGCATAACGTTAGTGGTTGGCGGAGGTACTGTGGTGGCACCCCTGATCACCAGTCTGAGTAATAAAAAAAAGAGTCTCACTGGTTCAGTGGGCCCCCCCCGCCAGTCGTATGCCCCAATAAAAATAAACAATATTCCCTGGTGTCCAGTGGTTCTTCCCCCTCCCCACCCGATCCCTCTTCCCACATCTAAATCAATATTCCCTAGTGTCCAGTGCCCCCCCTTCGCTGATCGCTGGCCATATATAAAATACAGATATTCCGTGGTGCTCTTTTGGCAGCCCCTCCTGCTAATCACTGGCCTGATGTAAAATGCAGATATTCCCTGGTGGTCTAGTGGTCCTACCTCATTCGCTGGTCTGATATAAAATGCAGATATTACCTGGTGGTTTAACGAACCCCCCCGATCTACCCGTATCCTGCAAGTCATATTTTTCCCTGGTGTCTAGTCGTCCCCCCATCCCGGCAGGTATTGTCCCACCCCATCCCGAACCCGAGTCGGTGACCAGCACAGCCCTCCTCACTCCACCACAGCTAGCCGCTGACTGAGCTCTCAATGAGTACATACTGTATACAGTATGCGCTCACTGAATGACAGCTCACTCTGAGCTGACAGTCAGTGTCAGTGAGCATGTGGGAGGGGGAGACCACTAGCCACCAAGGACTGTTCTTTTGTTTTACTTGGGATAGCGGGGGAGGGGGCGTGCTAAACTCCATTGCTTCCCATGTCAGTGGGCCCATAATGGGCATGCAAATGGCCACCTAGCGCCCTGCATGCCCAATGGGCCTATATACTGGCTGCTTTTGTGAATACCAAAAAGTGCACCCATGCTATTAATTGCAGGGCCATTCCTGGGATGCAGGTCTGGGTGGCACTAGTGGGGTTAGAGGTAGTAGTAATAGGGTTATCGCTGACTCGACCTAGCCCTATTCATAGTCAGATAGCACGGTATGCTATCTGTCTTTGAAAAGTATTTTTTAACACCTGGGCAATCTCAAACCCCAACATAAATTTTTGCATTGCCTTTGAGATTTTTTGTGTATCTAACCCCAGGTGTTCTAGTAATTAAATAACAGTGTTGAACTCTACACTTTTATAAATCTTCCTCTTTCAACAAACCTTTGCTGGCAGACATACAGTGTATTCAAAAACCTAAACATCATCTAGTAGTAGGATATTTCTCTTTAAAGTGGCTGATTTTATAAAAAGACCTTAGCACATTTAACACAGTTCCTGGGATGGAAACAGGGACATCTCTACCCAGGAGAACAGACCAGAGTAACAGTGGTGCTCAGTGTACAAATATAATGTATGGGTTTGGGGGCTGTCTGTAAATGTGTGATAAACACTGGGCAGGATTCACAAAGGAGATGCGCTTGGCGCATCTCAACTGCCCCGGCACAGTGGAGATGCACCGAGCGCATACTGTGGTATTCGCAGAGGATGCGTGGGGGAATGCCCCCGGCGCATTCCCTCTGTGAATACCACAGTTGCGCCTGGCCCAGGCTGCGCCAGTGCATCCCCCACGTCGGGCTGAGAAACCAATGGGACAGCGCTTAACTGCTATTCAGAGCAGACGACATGCAAATGGGGCCATTAGACATGCAAGGCACAATGGGGCCATTTGCATGTCATTATGGCCCCATTTGCATTGCGCTTGCAGGGATGCACCCGGCAAATATGCTGGGCTTCCTGCAAGGGCTGTGTGCATCCACCACCATACACCAATGCCCTGGTTGGCTAGCGGCAACTCCCCCTTGTCCACTGTCCCATACCAATTCTACAGTGCCCGACACATCCCTGGTGGTCTGGTGTCCCTCCCCCCATGCCTGTCTCCCCCATTACTGCAGACACCAAACCAAACCCCTAGTAGTGATGTGGATCTTCCTCCCTGCTCCGACCCGAGTGCAGCAGCAGTAGAATGACCATCATATCCCTGGTGGTCCAGTGGACCCTCCACCCACCCAGGCACCCCTCCACCCCTGCTCCCTGTCCTGCTAATGCCTGGTGGCAGCGCCCACCTGCAAGCTGCCAAGGCCGCCCGCCGACTTGCTGCCACTGAATGACAGTGCACAGTATGCTTGTAAGCCCATTAGTAGCTCCTGTCGACCAATTGGCTTGCGAGTGTGTATATCGTTTTCATTCACAAGGTTGTGACCAACCTGACTGTCACATAGTTGTAGATGAAAGCGTACGGTACACCTGCAAGCCATTATTGACAGGAGCTAATCGAGCTTACAGGTGTGCTGTACACTGTCATTCAGTGGCAGCACAGCTGGCAGGTGGCCGTGCTGCTTGTGGGTGGGATGTTCTCGCCCGCCACGTTGGGCATTAGCTGGGACGGGAGAGCAGGCTGTGGAGGGGTGCCTGGGTGGTGGTGGGGGTCCACTTGACCACCAGGGAGATGTGGTCATTCTACTGCTGCTGTGCTTGGATTGGTGCAGGGAGGGGGATCCACATCACTACCAGGGGTTCGGCTGGGTGTCTGTAGTAATGGGGAGATAGGCATGGGGGGGAGGGACACCAGACCACCAGGGATGTGTCAGGCACTGTAGAATTGGTATGGGACTGCAGGCAAGGGGGCCGAACACAATGGACTGCCAGGGTGTACAGGCTGCTGTGCTGCTGGCTGCAGTATGGCAGCCTGCCTCTGGGTGGCCACCCACATAGGTCTAGTCTTACTGGACTTATCTTTCGGCTGCACATCCCCAGACATGCCCCAAAGATGCACTGTTGATATGGGCTGTGAATGGGGCTGCGCCTGGTATGCATGGGCACGCCTCCTTCACAGCCCCTCCAGATGCGCCGTATATCATTGCTGGCTTCATGCTGAGCATCTGTGATGTGTTGGCGCATCGGTCCCTTTCCAGAATCGCCTTTCGGTGCATGTCAGGGATGCGTTGGCGCATTTCGGATGTGCTGGGTGCATCCCTTTTGTGAATCCTGCCCACTGTGTTTAACATGCAATCTAAATTTGGGCCGCTAACCTGGATATAATTGAGAAACCTTATATTCAAATATATCTACTGCAAGTGGAACAGTAGGGGTATACTTACTGGTACGAGATAACATTAAACAATAAAGGAGAAGGACATACATGACAAGTGCTCACTAACAGGAACATCTGTTGCAGGACGTTCTTTGGGAAGCAAAACGTTTAAACAGCACCAAATATCGGAATCCATTGTCCCTTTAGGATAAAGCCATCCAGTTCAGTTCTTCATGTAAGCCATATTTTTTATCTGTTGCCTTGAATCTTTCAGTCCAATAGGCATCTCTGTAGTTTTTTTTCTCTCTGTTCCCTCTTCTTTTCAGAGGGGGAACATTTTTCAGTCCCAAAAAATACAGAGTAGGTATGAGTGCCTCTGTTCCATAAAATGTCTAGCCACTGGTGACCTTTCGTCTCCTCTCTAATGTTTCTTTTAAGTTTCAGAACTCGCTTTTGTAATGTCCTCATGGTTTAGCTAATATACACAGCATTACATGGGCATTTTAACATATACACCATATAGGTTGTTTGACAAGTGATAGTCTCTTCAAACAACATGAAGTCTTGCTGTATTCTGACATTATGCAGTTAGCCCCAACACTTGAACTGCTCCGGAGAGGAAAGAGTTAACTCTATGCCAGAGCATAGAACGTTGGGCTCAAGCTCGGTTCAAACCTCTGTCTGCTGCACTTCAAAGTGTAACCCTCAGATTCTTTGCTCCACCTAACTGAACAGTCGCTCCGGAGAAATCTCCTTCGCTTGTCGGTTCAGTCTCAGTAAAACATTGGTTTTAAACTGCAAATTGTCTTGTTTTTCAGTTCAGATCCCTGTCTGTGGTACAGTAAGTGTTGTAGGTAGTGGACATTAGTTTATTTTCTGTGTGTGGAAATTGTAAAACTTTTAAATCGGTATGGTTTGGAACCGACTGTTTTCATTATTTATTCTGTAAGTCTTTTGTTGTCATTTGTATTCGTGTGAGGTACTGGTCCCTATCGGTTTCAAAAAAACTTATTTTTAGATGTTTTTTTCCACAGTCTATAACATGGTTGGTAACCGATAGGGGGGGTCTTGCCTGGCTTTAAAGCTGCTAAAAGGTAAGTGGTTAGGGTGGCTATGTCTGAGAAACCCAAAAGAAAAACCAGGCCCACTGAGTTTCAGCACTGTAATGAGTGTGGGAATGCCTTTGCTAAGGCAGACCCTCACACCACCTGTGTGTATTGTCTGGGGTTTGACCACCTCGATTCAGACTACCAAACGTAAAAAATTCCCAAAGGCCATCCTGGACAAGAGATTGGATAGGCTTAGGGAAAAGGAGGCCGAGAAGTCCGCTGATCCGGATGGCCAGCCCAGTTCGGTTCCGACCGAATCTGAGGGGCGATACTTCCTCGGGCAAAAGGAGAGCCGATCCTGAGGGGTCGGTTCCGTCAAAAAGGAAAAAGAAATCTGCCGGTTGGGATCCAGAACCATCATGTCCAACCGCCGAAGAGATTGCCAGGGCGATTAGCACTGTAGAATCGCTCAGTTTGGTTCAGGCTGATCTGGCGCCTCCCGGTAGGTGCTCAGTTCGGTCGGTTCCTCCGGTTCCGGAATATTATCCGGATGGTTACTATGAACCGGATTTAGAAGGGGAAGAAGGGTACAACTATGATGATGATGAAGATGGTGTGGAAGGCCTGGATGAGCCCATTGAACTGGACATCTCCCCAGACAGGCCATCCAAAGTTTCCCCATCTAGGCTTTCTGAGTCCCCTTCCCACTACTTGTTTTACAAAAAAGTGGCAGAAACTCTCCGGCTACCTCTGGTTGAAGCTGTTGAGGAACAAGAGGAGCCTGACTATGTAGAAATGATGGACATCCCAGAGTCCAAAAGGCTGTCTATTCCCCATCATAAATCTTTTGGGAAACGGACACAAAAATTCTTCAGACACCAAATTCATTACCTTCTGTGGACAAGAGAATGGACAAGCGGTATATGCTGTCAGGCTCAGGTACAGAGTACTTGTTCCAACAATGCAGCCATGTTGGGGTCCTGCAGGCTGCAGCCTGTGACAAGGCTAATATACTCTAGGAAGGTGGATGCTGTAGCCAAGAAACAGTACTTGGCATCCTCCTTGGGATTCAGGCAGGCAAACTGTATGGCCTGCACAGCCAGATACCAGAAGTCCAGGTGGAATACTGTTCTGGAGCTGGCTAAACACCCCCAGCTAGCCAAAGAGCTGGAGGAGGTGGCTGCTGATGGGATTGAGGCATCCAAAGTCCAATTTCATGCTGCTGTGGACTCTAATGATGTTTCATCATGAGTCATGGCTACATCTGTCTCTTAGGAAAGTTGCTTGGCTCAGATGTACCAGCCTTTCACAGGACACTCAGGCTAAGGCCATATATTTCCCTGTGGTGTGTAATTCTTTGTTTGGGGAGCAGACAGAGAATTACATGAAAAATATGGATGAGTATAGGACCATCTACAGGAGTGCACAGGCCAAGGAAAGACAGGCAACTCCTCAGAAGCGGCAATCTAGGAGCAGGGGCAGGCCTTTCTACCAGTCACAGGCCTCCTCTCCTTTTCCTCATAGGGGGTTCTTTAGAGGGAGAGGAAGAAGGAAGATGAGCAGGTCTGCATCCTCCTCTCAGTCCAAGACTCCTGCCAAGCAGACACCCTGATGTGTCAGCCCGGGTCGACTCCCACTTTTCAGTAGGATGCAGGCTGGCTTACTACCTCTAGGCCTGGAAGTCTGTTACCTCAGATAAGTGGGTCCTGGAGGTAGTAAGCCAGGGATTGGCTCTCCACTTCAAAAAAATTCCAAAGCTAAGTGTCAGGTCTTTTCCACCTGCAAACATCTCCAAAACCATTGCTCTAGAGGCAGAGAAGTCCTCTCTGCTGGCTCTCAAGAGTCCTAGAGAGAGTTCCTACTCCACACAGGGGCAAGGGTCTGTACTCCAGATAGTTCCTTACCCAAAAAAAGACGGGGGAGTGGCAGCCCATCCTATACCTAAGATACTTAAAGAAGCACCTAGTCAAGCCAAAATTCAAAATGGTGATTCTGGGACTAATTCATCCCTCTCTGAGACCAGGGGATTGGTTAGCCTCCCTGGACCTCAAGAATGCCTATTTTCACATTCCCATGAGGTGCTCCCACAGAAAGTACCTCAGGTTCGAACTGCCTTCAGGCCATTATCAGTTCAGAGCAATGCTCTTCGGACTAACATCAGCACCAAGGGTGTTCACAAAATGCCTAGCAGTAGTAGTGGCCTTTCTAAGGAGACAAAACATTTCCATATTTCCATACCTGGACGACTGGCTCATTGTGGGGCATTCACCAGACCAAGTCAAGTCAAACCTGCAAGTGTCCCAGCAGTTGCTCACATCTCTGGGATTCCTCCTCAGTCTTCCAAAGTCAGTTCTCGAACCAGTGCAACTCCTGACCTTCATGGGGTAGAGTTGGACACTGTTCAAGCAAGAGCTTTTCTTCTTCTGGCAAGGGTTAAGGCTCTTACAGACCTGGCTTCTTCTTTTCGCCTTCTGGTGTCTCGACCAGCAAGGCATTTTCTTCAACTCCTGGGCCACATGACAGCTTCCACTGCAGTGGTACAAGGGGCCAGATTTCAGATGAGGGACATCCAGTTCCACCTGAGGGCTTTTTGGTCTCAGAAGAAAGATTCTCTAACCAAACTGATTCCAGTGACTCAGACACTGATTCAGGCTCTCCAATGGTGGTTGGATCAGGACAACCTCAGACAAGGAGTCCCATTCATCACCCAGACTCATTCTGTGGTATTAACCACAGATGCTTCTCTCCTGGGGTTGGGAGCTCACTTGGGAGTTCTCACATCACAGGGAGTGTGGTCCCCTCAGGAGTCTCTACTTCATATCAGTCTTCTGGAACTCAGGGCAGTGTACCTGGCTGTACAGGCTTTGTCGGACTCAGTACAGAACAACGTGGTTCAGTTCAGGACAGACAACACCACCACCATGTGGTACATCAACAAGCAGGGAGGTACTCGGTCTAGGGCCATATGCATGGAAACCATGAAATTATGGTCTCTGGCTTATTCCCCTGCAGACATCTCTGGTAGCAGTCCACCTCCTAGGGAAGGACAATGTGCTAGCAGATGCTCTGAGTAGGATATCTCAGGGCCATCACGAATGGTCCCTGGATCCCCTAGAGTTGAAAGCGATTTTTTCAAGATGGGGCACTCCAGAGATGGATCTCTTTGCGGCCCCAGACAATCACCAACTTCATCTCTTCTGTTGCAGACCCCCAGTCTTGGGCTCAGTCCCCCTGGATGCTGTACTTCTAGATTGGGAGGGGAAATTTCTGTATACCTTCCCCCCTTTCCTCTATTGTTTAAGGTTCTGGTCAAGATAAGGTCACACTCTTGCAAAGTGATCCTGATTGCACCAGACTGGGCCAGGTAGCTTTGGTATCCTCTATTGCTTTCCCTAGCAGCCCATCTTCCCGTATGTCTTCCCAAGAATCACAATCTGTTAACTTCCTCCCAGGGGAGGATTTGGTACCCCAACCTTTGGTCTCTCAGCCTCAAGGCATGACTCTTGAAGAGATAGAATATGCAAGTCTGCATCTGTCTCGGGGGTTTCCGGATATTCTCAAAGCCTCTCGAAAACCTGCCACCAGAAAAAAATTATATTTCCAAATGGAAAAAAATTCATCATTTGGTGTTCCAATAGGCAGATGTCTTCAGATACTGCTGATTTGGCTACAGTTCTGTATTATATGGTTCATATTAATGGCTACTCTGAAAGTACACTTGGCAGCTGTTCCTGCATTTCTGTCAGTGGGGAAGGCTCCCTCCCTGGCATCAAATCCTGTTTTCTGTAAATTCTTTAAAGGGTTGCTCCACACCAGCCCTTCCTTTAAGGATCCTACTCCTGCTTGGGATCTTAATGTTTGCATTGCTCGTCTTATGCAACCCCCTTTTGAGCCTTTGGCCTCAGCAGAACTTAAGTACTTGATTTGGAAAACTGTGTTCCTGGTAGCTATTACCTCTGCCAGGCATATCAGTGAATTACAAGCTCTGTCAGTGGAGCCTGATTTTATCTCATTCCATAGAGATAAGGTGGTCCTTAGAACTAACAGGAGGTTCTTACCCAGAGTGGTTTCAGATTTTCATCTGAACCAGTCCATGTCTCTCCCTGTGTTCTTCACTGATCATTCTTCTTCAGGAGAGAGAAGAGTGCACAGTTTGGATGTTAAGAGGGCACTTAGCTACTACATTGAGCGCACTAAGGCACTTAGGTTTGACTGTCCTCAGTTGTTTCTCATTTATGGTGAAGTGGGAAAGGGCAAACCTGCTACTAAGAGGACTATTGCCAGGTGGATTGTCTCTTGTATACAATTCTGCTATGAAAAGATAGGCAAAATACCCCGTTCAGGCCTGAGGGCTCATTCGACTAGAGGTACAGCTGCTTCTCTGGCTGCTGCAAGAGATATACCATTACTAGAAATATGCAAAGCAGCCACCTGGAAAACAGTCCATACGTTCACCAAGCATTACTCTCTGGATATCCAGACTAGGAGTGACGCTAGGTTTGGTACAGCAGTACTGCAGAGCCTATTCCCAAAATAGGTTTGGTCCCTCCTCCATGGAGGTACCGCTTAGTAGTCTGCATAATGTCAGGACGCATCCACAAAAAGTTTCCAGCACACATAAACCTTATACTGGAACTTGAAAAAGGATCTGTGATCTGAAACATGTCAGACGTTTTTGGGATTTGGAAGCTGTTGTGAAATGAATAAATGAATGGATTTGAAAATGTTCCTGATCTTCAGTTACAATTCTTTTGGCATTCCAGTATAAGGTTTATGTGTGCTGGAAACTTTTTGTGGATGCGTTCTGAGTAAGTTTCTACAGTACCAACTCCCGGTGCGTACTCAGTTGAAAAGATTATAATGTCAGAATACAGCAAGATTTCATGTTGTTTGAAGAAAAAATTACTCACCTTAGTAATTGTGTTTCTTCTAATGGAGTCTTGCTGTATTCTGACCTCCCTCCCCTCTCAGAACCTGGTTTTGGGAAGTGGGCTGGCAGGTACAGTGCTGCACCTCAGGGGTGCACTTAACACTCCTCTCTGTGTAGGAAGGGGGAGTGGGTTATGTTTATGTTGTTTTTTATAGTTATGTTTGTTCACTACCTAGTTTTTGTGTTGGGGTTCTTGACTTGAGTCTTCTGGGACCCAAAATATTTGGTTGCCTTTTGGCTAGTTAATTTACAATTTCCACCTAACAGGTGTAGTTAGTTAGTATTAGCTCGTAAGAATCTGACGGTTACACTTTGAAGCGTAGCAGACGGGTTTGAACCGAGCTCGGGCCCAACGTTCTATGCTCTGGCGTAGAGTTAACTCTTTCCTTTCCGGAGCAGTTCAAGTGCTGGCGATAATTGCATAATGTCAGAATACAACAAGACTCCATTAGAAGAAACACAATTACTAAGGTGAGTATTTTTTTTCTTATCTCCACTGTTTCACCTCTAACCACATTGACTTTCCTAGCTACTATTAAGGGGCGTTCTCTAAAAATTATTCCCTCTTGAGGTTCTGCCTTCAAAACACTCCATTGTCTTTGTATGGTAGACCTTACCCTACTGAACACATCTGAATAACTTGTTATTATTCTGTATTTTCGGTTCACTGTTTATTGTTTCTTCCCTTGTGAGAGCCTTACATCTGTTTTCTGCATTCTTAACCGTGTGATGTGAATAACCCCTCTGTATAAATCTCTCAGTAAGATCTCTGCAAGCCTCCTCAAAATCCTGCTGCATCAAGCCATTTCTTCTAGCTCGTACAAACTGACCATAAGGGATGTGAGTCTTTTGTGGGCCATAATGGAAACTATGTGCTCTTAGAATACTGTTGCAGTCAGTCACCTTTCTGTAAAGTTTTGTTTGCAACTCTCCTCCCTCCTTAAAAATGTCTAGGTCCAGTAATACTATTCTGTTTTTGTCTATGTCCATACTAAATTGAATGTGGTCTGTACAGTCATAATTCCAATGGTAAAAGTCCTGAAGTTCATCTGTAGTGCCAAGTGCCATTCCATAGTCGGAGGCAATCATCTTTGTAATGACTCTAGTACAAAATGTTCTTATGGTAGATTTTATACATGGTATTGAAAATGAACATGGACTGCTCCAGGACTGTAGCAGGGGGAGGAGGAGGATTCCAATGGTTGTTGCCGCCCAACCGAGGAAGTGGTTCCTGGCGGCCATTGCCAAACTGCTGAGGAGGGGGATTCCTGTCGGTCATTGCCGCTGCGCTGAATTTGGGGACCTCTCGCGGCGGCTGCCGCTTGTGAGCTGGGCTCCCATGAAGCCAATCAGGAGAGGGAGCGTGTCTTTTGAAAGAGCGGTCAGGCTATAAAGCCACTGCCTGCTGCTCTCTTCCAGGAATGTTCCAGGACTGTTGAAGGGGAGGAGGATTCTGGTGGTCATTGCCGCCTAACCGAGAAAGGGGTTCCTGGCGGCCATTGCCACTCAGCTGAGGAGGGGGATTCCTGGCGGCTATTGCTGCTGCAACAAATTTGGGGACTTCCCATGGCCATTGCCACTTGAGAGATGGACTCCCGTGGAGCCAGTTAGGAGAGGGAGCGGGTTTTTTGGAGAGCGGTCGGGCTATAAAGCCACTGCCTGTGCCGCTCTCTTCCAGAACTGTAAGAATAAACATTTCCCACCCACTTTCCTCTATTCTTAAATGGTCTACAGGTGCATTGTGATTGGCTGGTGGAGGAAGTAGTGGAGCCTGTAAATTTAAAGGGAAAAGGCTGTGTAGTTGTGTAGGTTATGTAGTCTCTGTTCATTTGGCAAAATCTGCACCTTTAGCAGGGGGCTATTTAAGTGCAAAAACCAGAAAGTCATTTGGAAGAGTGTTAGTCAGGATATCTCACTGATTGGTCTAGGCTTTGATACTTTTCAATGCGTGTTTAGGATATCTTTCAGCGTATGTTTAGGAAATTGTAGTGTCTTAGGCAATAGCTGCTACTTTACTGTTTTGAGGGATATATGCTGAGTAGAATCTCTGGAATGAACAGGCAGTGGTTAGAGCAGCTGGGTCGAGACTAGAAGTACGAGAATGGACATGCTGTGGAAGGTTACTATAGAGGGAAGAGTGGTAAGCATAGGAGGGGTTGGTGGCAGAGAGGTGGAGAAGGGTACTGGGAGCAGCAGGACGTTAGGAGGACAAAGATGTGGAGAATAGTGGGCTGTACTGGATGTGGGGTGGCTGTTTGGATGAACATGCTATGGAGGCTAGGGGGATGCCCACTGTGTATCAGACTGAGGAGACTGGAGGCAGAAGTACAGTGGCTTGGTAGGGAGCTAGAGAGGGTGGTAGGAGGGGGCAAAATAACAGGGTAGGGTGGCCTCCTCCAGGGAGGAGCAATAGTTCAGTTCCAAAGAGTAGCATGAGGCCTGAACAAGGAGACGTGAAGAGGTCAAGGTACGGTGCCATAGATGGCAGTCTCAGGGTAAAGGGAAGGAACCATTGAACGGCAGTACAGTGGTGACAGGAAATACATTTGTGGTGCTGGCAGCAATGGGGAAGGAGGATAGAGGGGATCTCTGTGAGGGGGCAGGTGTAGGAAGGGGGAACAAATGCTCAGGGGCTAACATTCGGACAGAGGTAGAGGACAAGGTTAAGGGGATGAGGAGTCCCACAAAAAGGGTGGACATGGGAACTGCAGCAGAGGTGGGGGTAGGGAGATAGGGGCATTGTGCAAAGAGGAGGAAGGATGGAGATAAAAGCAGAACTTTGAGGGGGAGGAGGGCAAGTCAGATGGGGGGCAATGGTGAGGGGGCTGTGGGTGTCTGTGCATAAGGATTGTGATGCAGAAGTGCAGGGTGGGGGTGAGGAAGTTGAACAGTACAGGGAGGACTCTCAGCAGTAACAGGGAAAAAGGGATGGGGAAAGAAATTGAAGGGAATTGAAATGAAGAGGGGAACATACTGGTGTTGGGTGACTCCATACTGAAGGGGGTCAGATGGGGAGGTAAAGGGGAAAGGCATAGTTCCATATGGGTAGAGTCAGTACCTGGGATGACGGCAGGTCGGTCAGGACTGTCTATTCTCAAGTGCGCAAGAATGGGAATGCTGAAACCTCATGTCGTGGTGCACCTGGGGATAAACTACTTGGCGGGTGAAACAGTGGAGGTAGTAAGGGAGCGGTTTGAGGAACTGGAAGGTTGTGTGAGGAGGATCAGTGGCCTTCTGTGAGGTACTTCCGGTGCCCTGTGCAAACACAGTGAGAAAGGATAGGATAAAAGAGTTCAACACCTGACTGGGGGGGAATGGTGTACAGCCATAGAGTACGGGATAGAGGGGGGCTGGGGCAGAGTCTGGGACAATGGTGATCTGTTTTGCAGGGGGACAGATTGCACTTGAGCAGGGAGGGGCAGGGGTGTTAAAACGGGATAGTGGAGTACATAGCAACAAAGGTTAATTTAAACTAGGCAGGGGGGTGGCGAGTGGGCAGCTGGTAAGCACGGTCTCTGAAGAGGGGAGCCAGGGGTGCCTACCCCTTCCCCCATATGAGCAGGGATGGATCTGGGGTAGGATCGATGCAGAGGGGTTAAAAAGGGTGAGACGGGGGTAAGGAAGGAAGGAAGGAAGGGGATCATCTTGGAAGATTGTCTCCGTGAATTCTAGAAGCCTGGGGAACAAAACTGCCAAGCTTCAGCACTATTGGTGGGTGGGAGGTGGACATAGTGTCCATCACTGAAACGTGGGCCAATCAATACCAGGCCTGGGACCGAAGGACAGGAACAAAGGGAAATGGGGAGGAGTGGCAATTTACTTGTGAGAGGAGATAAAGTGTGCAAGGGAAGAGGGGGAGGAGGTGAGGACTGAGGCCTTGTAGTTGCAGTTCCAGGACACGTGCAATAGGACTCTCAGGGTGGAGGTGGTATATAGGCCACCGGTTCAGGAGGAGGATTTGGATAGAGAGCTAGCGCAGCAAATTAGGAAGGTGAGTGGGAAGGGCAATACAGTGATCGTTGGGGACTTCAGTCTGCTTCGAGTGCGAGGGAGCAGATACTCCTGGAAGCATTCCAGGACAGCTTCCTACCACAGTTGGTTACTGAGCCGACTAGATTGGGAAATATGTTGGATCTAGTTCTATCCAATGGGGAGGCTGCAAGGGAGGTGAGAGTGGAGGAACCACTGGCAGGGAGTGACCACCAATTGGTGGCCTCAGAGGTTGCCAAGAATGAGGAGCGGTTGGACCACAGTGGGCTCTGGGAGGATGCTTATTCTGGCGGAGCATTGTTCCTTTATGACAGCACCTGCAGTGGAAACCAAGGAGGATGCTAGGAAGCTCCACAGCAGAAACCCATAGGAGGGTGGCAAGGGACATCACAGGGAAAAGAAATGGCTCCTAGTGGGGGACTCTGTTGTTAGGGGGGTAGAACTTGGGAAGGGAGGGCAGAGGGAAGTAAGGTGCCTCCCTGGTGCCATGGCTTGGAGGGACAGGAGCGATTCCTCAGGATTGCAGGAGTAGTGTCATGGGAGATGGAACTAGACATCATTGTCCACCTTGAGACACACGACCTGTTTGGGCATGGGATCATTGCAGCACAGGAGGAGTTTGTGGAATTTGACGGCAGATAAGGACCACTTGGCCCATGTAGTCTGCCCATTTCCCTGCCTGATGGATAAGCTGCAGATTCTAATTAACCAACAGCTTACTTCCTCCTAGCCCCCCACTAGAATTGCTTTGTCTGTCCCATGCATTCTTGAATTCTCACACTGTTCTTGACTCCACAACCTCCTCAGGAAGGCTGTTCCATGCATCCACAACCCTCTCCATGAAAAAATACTCAACAGTTCTCTCCTTCAGAAGTGATTCCATCATTTTCCCTACCACTGAGGTCAAACTAACTGGTCTGTAGTTTCCTGCCTGTGCCCTGCTTCCACTTTTGTGAAGTGGAATCACATCTGCCCTCCTCCAGTCCTCAGGTACCACCTCATTCTCAAATGATTTGCTAAAGAGAGTAATCAGTGGTGTCACTAGTTCTGCCCTTAGTTCTTTTAGAATTCTGGGGTGAATCCCATCAGGCCCCATTGCTTTGTCCACCCTCAGTTTCAAGAGTTCTTTCAAAACCCTTTCTTCTGTGAATGGACTGGTATCAACCCCCCTATCCAGAGTGTTTCTCTTGTTTGGTTTAGGTACCTCCCCATCCTCTTTCTGCTGTGAATACTGAGCAGAAATATTCGTTGAGTATCCCTGCTTTTTCACTGTCACCCTCTGCCCACATTTCCTCCCCTTTATTAAGTCTCATATCCCTCCCTTGGTCTTTCTTCCCTCCCTAATGCATCTATAAAAGGTTTTATCTCCCTTCATAGCAGAATTGGCTATCTTTTCCTCAGTTTGGGCCTTTGCTATACTGACTGCCTTCCCTGCCTCCTTCTGCTTTAACTGGTAGTTCTCTGTCCTGCTCCATCTGTGTTTCCTTATATTTCCTGAATGCTGTCCTTTTCTCCTTAACCTTCCCTGACACCTCTTTTGAGAACCATAGTGTTTTTTTCCTTTGTTTTGTTTTATTGATTCGCTTCACACAAAGACTTGTTGCCTCTGTGATGGCTGTTTTGATTATTCCACATTGTTCCTCCACCCCTCCTCCTTGCCCATTTGCTAGTGCTTTTCTGAGGCACTCTCTCAATTTCCCAAAGTCAGCCCTCCTAAAGTCCAGTACTCTTGCTTTTGTATGGCTTGACTCTATGGCTGTGTTATTGTGAACCACAGTTTGGTGGTCGCTTGTTCCCAGATGGCTACCCACTTCTAAATTTGAGATCCTTTCTCCGTCCCCATTTGAGAGTACCAGGTCTAAGATTTCTCCCTCCTGAGTGGGTTCAGACATTAGCTGACTAAGTCATGCCCCTTGTAGGGCATCAAGAATGACGCTGCTCCTGGATGTGTCCGCAGCAAAGGTACTCCAGTTAACATCTGGCATATTCAGGTCCCTCATCAACAATATCTCCCCTTTTTCTGCCAATTTAAGGATGTCTTCTATCATTTCCTTGTCCATTCCCTCCCCCTGAGATGGGGGTCCATACACAACTTCCATGTGGATTGTGGTGCCATTTCCTGCCTCCAAGATGACCTACAGTGCCTCCTCTCCTCCCCATTTACCCTTTAGTTCTGTTGCTTTGATCCCTTCCCTTATGTAGAGAGCAACTCCTCCTCCTCTTTTCCCTTTCCTGTCCCTCCTGTAGATTGTGTACCCTTGTATGCTGACATCCCAGTCATGGTTCTCCATGTAGCATGTTTCTGTGACTGCCATGATATCCAGGTGTTCCTCTTCCATCCGAGCCACTAGCTCAGAAAGCTTGTTACCCAGACTACGGGCATTGGTACTCATTACCCTCCATTTTATGATGGCATTATCCTTTTTTTGACAAAGAAATGATAGAAAGCATCCTCAGAATGGCTGAAAAGGGGAGAGATTGTTGACGGGGGACCTGAATATGCTAGATGTTACCTGGAACACATTTACTGCAGCACATCCAAGAGCAGCAGGGTCATTCTCAATGCCCTACAAGAGGCATGCCTCAGACAGCTAGTGTTGGAACCCACTCAGGAGGGAGCAGTCTTAGACCTCACACTCTCAAACGGAGAAAGGATCACAGATTTAGAAGTGGGTAGCCATCTGAGAACAAGCGACCACCACACAGTGTGGTTCATGATAAACACAACTGTGGAGTCAAGCCATACACAAACAAGGGTACTGGACTTTAGAAGGGCTTATTTTGGCAAAATGGGCAAGTACCTAAGGAATGCACTAGCAAATGGGCAGGAAAGAGGGGTGGAAGAACAATGGGGAAAAATCAAACCGCCATCATAGAGGCAAAAAGCCTTTGTGTGACGCGAATAAAGAAAACAAAACAGAGTAAAAAACCACTATGGTTCTCAAAAGGTGGCGGGAAGGTTAGGAAAACACAGAAACACAGATGTGTGACTGCAGAAAGGGACTGACAGGCCCACCTAATCTGCCCATTTGTCTAGCTGTCTGCTAGGACAAAGTGCCCCCAACACTCCCTGTGTCTGTCCCATGCCTTTTTGAAGCCTGCTGTAGAAGGTGTGGAATAAATGACAGACACCAGACGGTAATATTTAGTGCATAAAAAACACAATAAATGTGTTTATCAATTTATTTGCAAAAACAAAACAAATATATATATTTACAGAAAGAAAATTGTGGGTGTTAGTCCATCACACCGTTTCAACACATCAGGAAATACTTCTTCTTGGGACGCCTGTCTTTCTTCTGTATATTCAATATCCAATACTTAATTCCCAACAATACTGACCCACACACACTTCTTAGTCCCCTGGTAGCAGGTTTTATAGCAGTCCTTAGGGTGACATCACAATCGGGAATATCCCACTTAACATAAAATAGACCTTTATGTGGTCCTGTCTAAGGCTTTCTTGGATCATTCTTGTACAATTGGAAAAACAAGCATTTTTGTTATATTCCTTCTGTGAATGTATCCTAAAATATCAGTTTTAGATCATCTAAACCTTAATTAGGGGGTTTCTACCTTATTTGGAGCATAGCTCCTCCCACTTGCTGTGACCTCATCTCTCCTGATATTTACTAAAGCAGTCACTTCAGGGGCTTTCAGTCCTGTAGTAGCAATCTCCCCATAATGGCAAGAATTCAGGTAACAACGGAAGAAAAACATTTATTTGTTCATTTTCACATGTTTTACGTACAGGAATACCCAGCATGGACAGGGGAATGGCAAATGAGGGTCGTGCTCCCTATCTGCTTTTCCCTGCCAGACCAGGAGAGCTGCCATTAAAACATATTTTATTTCAGCAAAACAAGAAGCTTTTCTTTACTACCGCAACAAGCAGTTCTCTTTTTTATTTACATCGCCCAGCCTCAGTCTTGTAGCACAGCATTTCTGTGCTTCTTAAAGGGGCACCAGTTACAATAGCGCATAACGTTTCATTTTTGACACCGAGGCACCTATTTCCAGCGCTGAAGTGTAACATAAACAAACTGGAGGCACCTTAGGAGCACAACCATTACTCAAACACAGAGTTCCTTACAGAAAAAGGATAAACTTTCATTGTGCAACCATAAGGGTTTTTAGGATTATTTAAAGGGACAGTAAAGTTTGTAGAGATATACCATGTTCGCCACCCTGACATGAAATTTAGTAAAGAAAGGAGGAAGAAAAAGATGAGAGAAAAGTAGGAAAAGAAGGGGGGGGGTACACATATTTACTGCAGGACTATTCATTTACAAGAGGGGCACCCTGTTGCACCTGCCACTGTTTCTTCTCCAACCAACTTCCTCCGGGAGCCTGTTCCACTTATCCACCACCCTCTCTGTGAAATAGTACTTCCTAATGTTACCCTTGAACAGTCTCCCCCCCCCCCCAATCTGTAGCATGCCCCTCATCTTCTGATTCCCTTTGAGCTGGAAGATGCAGTCCGCTGGCAATCTCGTTTATACCCTCTTAAGGTACTTGAAGATCTCAATCATGCCCCCCGCCCCTCTGTTCTAGGAGTACATGTTCATTTCCCCAACCTTTCCTCATAGGACAGGTGGCTGAGCCCCTTTACCATTTCATTGCCCTCCTCTGAACTTGCTGCAGCCTCCCCACATCTATTTTGAGGTATGGCCTCCAGAACTGGATCCCGTACTCCGAATGCGGTCTGACTAGATGGGTTTACAGGGGTACTATGACCTCCCAATTTCTACTGGTAATCCCCCTTCCGATGCAGCCCGGCATTCTGCTGCCCCTAGCCACTGCTCCCCCAGTGCCTTTCCACCTTCAGGTCCCTTGATCTAGTGATGCCTAGGTTCCTTTCCTGTTCTGTTACTTCCAGGTCTCTGCCCCCCATATAGTACCCTGTCCTCTGGTTCCTGTATCCAAGATGCATGATCTTACACTTGTATGTGTTGAATGAAAGCTGCCATCTCTTTGACCATGCCTCGAGTCTCCCCAGATCTCTCAGCATTCTTTCTACTGCTTCTGGAGTGTCCACCTTATTGCAGACTTTAATATTGTCGGCAAACAGACTCACACCTCCCTCAAGGCCCTCCATGATGTCCCCTACGGATAGATTGAACAGTAGGGGCCGTAACACTGATCCCTGAGGGACCCCACTTGTGACCATGCCCTCTCCAGTTGCCATGCCATTTATAATGACCCTCTGCCTCCTGTCCCAGTTTTCCGTCCATTGAACCACCTTCTGCCCCATCCCCAGGCATGACAGCTTATACAGCAGTCTCCTGTGTGGCACGGAGTCAAATGAATTCTTGAAATCCAGATAAGCAACATCTGCTGCCGTCCCCTGATCCAGTTCCTTGGTGACCACGTCACAAAAACTCTTTATCAAGTTTGTTTGACAGGATCTACCCCTAGTAAAGCCATGTTTCCTTAGATTCATCAGGCCACTCACCTCTAGGTAATTTGTGATCTAGACTTTCATTAATTTCTCCATGAGCTTGCCCACCACTGATGTCAAGCTCACGGGCCTGTAATTTCCCACCTCCTTTCTCCCTTCCCCCTTATGCAGAGGGACCACATTTGCCTGCCTCCAGTCCTCCGGTAGCACTCTTGACTCCAGAGACCTGTTGAATGGTACTGTCAAGGGTGCTGCCAGTATATCTTTAAGTTCCTTCACCATCCTTGGATGCACCCCATCTGGCCCCATCGCCTTGACCTCCTTCATGCAGCCTAGTTCTCCCAGAATCTCCTCCACCCGAAATGGACTCGTATCCCCCCCCCCACCTTGGCTTCTCCTGCTCTGCTTCCTACCCCTTCTTCCTCCCTAGTGAACACTGAGCAGAAATAGTTGTTTAGTAGTTCTGCCTTCTCTCTGTCCACTTGTATCTGCTCACCCTCGTTTTGTTTTTAACCGGAGTATTCCCTGCTTATTCTTCCTCCTTTCACCGACATACCTAAAACAAAGTTTTATCCCCTTTTTTGACCTCTTTAACTATGTGCTCCTCTGTCTGTGCCTTTGCCCTCCTTACTTCTACCCCTGCTTCTCTCTGGCTCACCTGGTACCTTTCCCAGTCCTCGTCAGCCTGTATTACCTTGAACTTCTTAAAGGCCTTACTCTTTGCCCTGACCTTTTCTTCTACAACCCTATTAAACCACAGGGGTTTCCTCTTCCTCTTATTTTTGCTTGATCTCTTGGCGCATAGGTCCGTGGCCACCACAGTAGCTTCTTTTACCCTCTCCCACATGCCCTGCACATCTGTTAACTCCTCCACCCCCTCCAGAACCCTCTCCACTACTTCCCCCATTCTCCTGAAATCTGCTCTCTTAAAATCAAGCACCCTTAACTTAGACCGTTGAACCTCTGCAGTGTTCCTTATTTTGAACCAAACTGTGTTGTGGTCACTCGTACCAGGTGTTCACCCACTGATACCTCTCTTACCCTAACCCCATTTGTCAGGACCAGATCAAGAATAGCTCCTGCCCTGTTTGGCTCCCCTACCAGTTGCCTCAGAAAGGTCATTTGCAGGGAGTTCAGTATTTCCCTGCTGCTGGCTGATGATGCCGATAGGGTGTCCCAGTCCACATCGGGTAGGTTCAGGTCCCCCATCAGCACCTCTTCCTCCTTAGCCGCCATTCACACAAATTCATCAGCAATGCATCTATCCACAGATTCCTGCTGTGCTGGGGGCCTGTAAACCACCTCAGTACACACCACCTCCCCTTCCCCGCTGCCAAGGAGACCCATAGTCCTTTGGCCTCCCCCCACTTACCCTGCAATTCCGACGCTTGATACCCTCCTTTACGTAGAGTATATCCCCCTCCTTTTCCTCCCTGTCCCTCCTGAACAGTGTATACCCTGGCATCTCCATGTCCCATCCTTGTTCTCTGCACCATGTTTCTGTTACCCTGACAGTGTTGAGGCTCTCATCAACCATTGTCACTGCTAGATCTGGAACTTCCTACCCAGACTTCTGGCATTTGTACATTGACAGTCAACCCCTCCTCCCTGTTCCCGCTTGCTACACACCCTATAATTCACCCCGAGCCTCTTGTCTGTTGGGGTGGGGCTGTACCCCCGGCACCATGTGTCCTACAGGTAGAGTTCCCCTTGCCCTCCCCAAGTTTAGTTTAAATGATATGCGTTTCAACATAATCTTCCAGCTTGTGTTTGAGCACTGCTTTCCCCTTCCCATTTAAATTCAGCCTATCCGGGGCATAGAGGCTAGTGTCGCTCCACGTTGTTTTCCAATCTCCTACCACTCCATATCCCTTCTGAGCACACCATCCTGCTACCCAACTGTTGAATTCCTCTATGTTTTGTTTCACCTTTATGCTGGCCCTTGGTATTAGCAGCAGACTTGGAGAATGCCAAGGATTTAAAATCCAAACTGCTGCAGAAGCTAGCCAGCCCCATAAACCGTGCCTGCACTTCCATCACACTATTCCTTGCAAGGTCATTTGTCCATAAGTGGAAGATCAGATGTGTTCTCTCATCTAGTGCCTTCCCCCTTGAAGGGATCCAGTGTATGACTTTGGCCGCCGTCATTCCTGGCAGGCATTCCACCCATCTTTTTCCCCCTCTGCCTCCCCTTCTCCCCCATGTAACACCTTTTACAATAGAGTCCCCAGCTATTAAAACCCTGTCCCTTTCCTCCTCCTGGGTACCTCTCACTACTGCGTTTCTCCCACCCTTTCCCAAGTTATCCCTATCCTTACCCTCGCTATTTCACCCCCGAAATTTCTTGAGACCTCCTCTCCCCGTCCTCCTCCTCCTGTTCATCTCCCTGAGCCAACGTCTGGTTCCTCGGCTCCTCTGTGCTGCTACCTGCCCCTGTGCCCTGCTACATTTGGCCACCCCCCTGGGATTTCCCCTCCGTCCCCTTTACCCCCAGCTTCATTTCAGGTCCAGGCTCCCAGTCCCCAGCCCTTCCCGCAGAAACATAGAAACATAGACTTTGACGGCAGATGAGGACCGCTTGGCCCATCTAGTCTGCCCATTTCCCTACCTACAGGATAGGCCGCAGATTCTAGTTAACCAACAGCCTATTTCTTCCTACCCCCGACAAGAATTGCCTTATGTCTGTCTCATGCTTTCTTAAATTCTCCCACAGTTTTAGACCACAACCTCCTCAGGAAGGCTGTTCCATGCATCCACTACCCTCTCTTGAAATAATACTTCCTCACATTGCCCTAGAACGCCCCCCTTCTATCTTTAAATTGTGTCCCTTGTTCTTGCCGTCTCTTTTCTGAAAGATGCTACCCTCTTGGACTTTGTTGATTCCACTGAAGTACTTAAAGTTTCTATCATGTCCCCCCTCCCCTTCTTTCCTCAAGGGTATCGTATTAAGCTTCTTTAGTCTCTCCTCACGGCTTCTCTTGCAGACCTGCACCATTTTAGTTGCCCTCTTCTGGACTGCCTCTATCCTGTCTATGCCCTTGCGGAGATGGGGTCTCGGAACTGGGCCTTGAGTACTGCAGATGGGATCTCATCAACTGTCTGTACAGAGAGGGATAACAACTTCCTGTTTTCTGCTGCTGATGCCTCCCTATGCATCCCAGTATACCCCCCGCCCTCCCTACCTTTCTCATTCTTGCTAACCTTAAGGTCATCTGATATGATTACCCCAGGTCCCTTTCCTTCTTTGTTGTTGTTACTACCTCCCCCCATTCTGTATTCTTCCCTGGGTTCTTGTTTCCCAGGTGCATTATTTGCACTTCTTTGCATTGAATCCTAGCTGCCATACTTCTGACCATTCCTTCAACACTTGCAAGTCCCTCTCATCCTTTCCACGCCTCCTTGTGTATCAACCCTGTTGCAGATCTTTGTGTCATCTGCAAAAGGCATACTTTCCTTCTAGTCCCTCTGCAATGTCACTGTAGAGACATTAAAAGGACTGGACCCAATACTGAACCCTCGGTACCCACTATGAACCCTCTTTCTTGGAGTGGACTCCATTTACAATTACCTTCTGTGTCCTGTTGTACAGCCAATGTTTTACAGGCTACCACCCTGGGACCCTCCCAGGCTGGTTAATTTGACTATTACTCTTTGTGTGGGACTGTGTCAGATGCCTTGCTAAAGTCTAGGTAGGCCATGTCACACCCCCTCCCTGGTCTACCACTTTGGTCACCCAGTCAAAGAAATTCATTAGATCTGCCTGACATGACCTTCCGCTGTGAACCCGTGCTGCCTTGGGTCCTGTGCCCCACTGGCCTCTAGGTACTCAACTATTCTTTCCTTCAGAGTGACTCCATCACTTTCCCTACCACAGAGGTCAGACTGACAGGTGCGGTAGTTTCCTGCCTCTGTCTTGGTCCCACTTTTGTGAAGGGAATCACATCCGCCTTCCTCCAGTCCTCGGGTACCACACCATCCTCCCATGATTTATTAAAAAGAGTAGCCAGTGGTTTCACTAGTTCCTCCCTTAATTCTTTTAGAATTCTGGGGTGAATTCCATCAGGACCCATTGCTTTGTCCACCTTCAGTTTTAGGAGTTCTTGCAGAACCCTTTCATCTGTGAAAGGATTGGGATCGACCCTCCTATCCAGAGTGCTTCTGTTAATTGGATTATGCAGTTCCCCCTCCTCTTTTGTGAATACTGTGCAGAAATATTCATTCAGTATCCCTGCTTTTTCACTGTCCCCCTCTGCCCACTCACCGTTCATTCTATTCAGCCTCACTATCCCTCCCTTTGTCTTTCTACACTCGCTGATGTACCTATAAAAGGTTTTGTCCCCCTTCTTAACTGAGTTGGCTATCTCTTCCTCAGTTTGGGCCTTTGCTCTTCTGACTTCCCTCCCTGCTTCCTTCTACATTAACTGGTACAGCTCTCAGTCCTGCTCCTTCTGTGTTTCCTTATACTTCCGGAATGCTATCTTTTTCTTCCTGACCTCCCCGTCCCCTGTGTCCTTTCCTCTGCCTGGGTTGTTCCCACAAATTTTTCGCAGTTTCCTGCCTGGGTTGTTCCTGCACAGTTCTCACAAGTCCCACCCTTGCTGCACCTGTCTGTGCATTTTAATGGAGTCCTGATCCAGGGCCCCCGCTCCCCCCTTCGCTGTCTGCTACAATTTCATACCTTCCATTACTAAGATGACCTCCTGCCCCCACTGTGTCCCTCTGCACATTTACACCCCCCCACGCATCCCGACAGCCAGACTGTCAACTCCTCCTGATCCATGCGTGTTCCTATGCAAAAAATCCTCCCTGCTTCCCCTGTTTACCAGGCCATTTACCGTGCCCACCCCCTTTTCTGCCTCTGCTGGGCTGACCACAACTCCAGCCTCAGAGCGGGCTTATGCAATGTCCCAACCCTGCTTCTCCTGTTGTCCTGGCAATCCCCCATTCCCAGCCCACCCTTGACCCCCTTTTCCATCACTGCTCCATTGACAACATCCTCCCCATCCTTCATCAGAAATAGAGCCTCAAATCTGTTATTAAGGTCCAAGCCAACTACCTTTTTTCCCCCTGTTGTTCACCCCCCAGCTTGCTCCTGTCTGGACCGCTCCTGACCCTCTGCACCCTACATACTGCCAAGCCTTTGTGGCCCTTGTCAGTTGTCCCCCTACCTGGCACCCCACTCCATCTCCAACTCTACCTGTTTGGCTTGTATCTTGGATCCCGGTGCACCGCTGTGCCCTATAAACCCGCCTCATATTCCCCCGCCCCTCCCCACTTCTTCTACCAAGACAGCCTCCCTTCTCCCCCCTTCCCACCTAGGTTTCACTTTATCCACCTTACCTCCTCCTTTAATTGTGCTAACTGGTGACATACCAAACTGCCCCCCATCCTCCAAGCCAGAGCCAGAACCATGGCCGAACTGCACCCCATACACCCCACCACTGTACCAAAGATGCCAGCCCTAGTGATTTGTGGTCCCTGCTTAACCCCCATCCTATTAAATGTCAAGCAGGAATTTTAGTTTCTACTGTAGGCCCCCTCACACCTTCTCTGACAAAAAGACCCACAGTTACAAGTATACAGAGCCTATGAAGTATACACAACAATAGAGATTGTAAGGTAGAGTCCTTGAACTTTTTACCCCTACAAAGTTACCCCACAGATACAAGTATATAGAGCCTATAAAGTATACACGACAATCGAGACCTTAAGCTAGAGTCCTTAAACTTTGATCCTATAATGTTACCACAGTAGAGTCCTTTCTATTTTGATGTCCCCCAACTGTGTAGAGTCAGTCTAGCGTAGCCATTCCCCCTTGTCCGTGGATGCTCTGCCCCATGTCACCATCTGATAGGTGCCATCTCCAGTGGGTGGTCCCAAACAGTCTGTTTAATAATGGAGGCGGTGCGGGGTGGGCAGGGTGATAAAAATCCTGGCCAGCAATTCCAGCTCCTCCCATAGCAGTCCCAAGTCTAGTGGAGCACGGCTAGGCACTGAGCTTTTAAGCCCAGCTGCCGATTCAAAAAAACAAAACAAAAAAAAAAAAAACGCCCTTTTGTTCAATTGGCCCCTGGTTTGAAGCCTCCTCCTCCTCCTTCTCCACTTCGCTGATTGCGGCCGAATGCCCCCATCGCAACTGCCACCGACACGGCCAACAACACAGCTCCTCCAGGCTCCCGGATTAGGAGCCTCCTTCCCCTTCACGCCGCCTATGCGGTCAAGCAAGACCCTCCGTAGCTGCTGCCGAAAAATCCTGGCCAGCAAGTCCAGGTCCTCCTGAAGCAGTCCCAAGTCTAGTGGAGCGCGGCTGGGCGCTGAGCTTTTAAGCACAGCCGCCGATTAAAAAAAAAAAAACCGTGCCCTTTTGTGCAGTTGGCTCTCGGCTCAGAGTCTCTTCCTCCCTCCTTTCCCGTGCCACTGATTGCGGCTAAAATGCCACACATAGCTACGCCAATGTGGCTAACAACTCACCTCTGGCTCCCGGATTAGGACCCCTTCACACCGATGTAGTCGAGTGAGCTCCTCCGTAGCTGCCGCCAAAATCCTGGCCAGCAGTTCCCATCCCTCCTGAAGCAGTCCCAAGTCTAGTGGAGCATGGCTGGGCACTGAGCTTTTAAGCCCAGCCGTCGATTTGGAAAAAAAAAAAAGCGCCCTTTTGTCCAGTTGGCTCCGTGCTTGGAGCCTCTTCCTCCTCCTTCCCTAAGCTGCCGATTACTGCCAAATTCCCCTACTGCAACTGCCGCTAATGCCGCCAATAACACAGCGCCTTCTGGCTTCCGGATTAGGAGTCTCCTTCCCCTCCACACTGCCAATGTGTTGAGCGAGCCTCTCCATAGCTGCTGCCGAAAAATCTTGGCCACCATTTCCAGCTCCTCCTGAAGCAGTCCCAAGCCTAGTAAGTCTAGAGGCAAGTGGGGCATTCAAGAAGTATAAGAAATCACAGAAGGAGCAGGACAGAGAACTGTATCAGTTAAAGCAGAAGGAGGCACTTTTGTGAGGGGAAGCAAGTAAGGCAGTCAGAATAGCGAAGACCCAAACCGAGGAAAAGATAGCAAATTCAGTTAAGAAGGGGGATAAAACCTTTTTATAGGTACATCAGGGAGCAAAGGAAGACAAAGGGAGTGATACTGAGGCTTAATAAAGGGGAGGGGAGGTGGGCAGAGGGTGACAGTGAAAAGGCAGAGATACTAAACAAATACTTTTGCTCAGTATTCACAAAAGAAGAAGAGGAAGAGATACCTAAACCAAACAATAGAAGCACTCTGAGCGGGAGGGGTCGGCAACAGTCAATTCGCAGAAGAAAGGGTCCTGAAAGAACTCCTAAAACTCAAGGCGGACAAAGCAATGGGTCCTGACAGGATTCACCCCAGAATCTGAAAGAACTAAGGGGAGACCTAGTGACACCACTGACTACCCTTTTTAACAAATCATGGAAGGATAGGGTGGTACCAGAGGACTGGAGGAGGGCAGATGTGATTTCCTTTCGCAAAGTGGGAGCAAAGCAGAGGCAGGAAACTACAGACCTGTTAGTTTGATCTCAGTGGTGGGGAAAATGATAGAATCACTTCTGAAGGAAAGAACTGCTGAGTACCTAGAGGCCAGCGGGGCACAGGACCCAAGGCAGCATGGATTCGCAGCGGGAAGCTCATGTCAGATGAATCTAATCGATTTCTTTGGGTCACCAAAGTAGTAGACCAGGGAGGGGCTGTGGATATGGCCTACCTAGACTTTAGCAAGGCATTTGACACAATCCCACACAAAAGATTAATAAACAAGTTAGCCAGCCTGGGAGTGATTCCCAGCATGGTAGCCTAGGTAACAAATTGGCTACACAACAGGATGCAGAGGGTAATAGTAAAGAGGGGTCAAGGCAATGAAGATCAAGGGTTGGAGGTTGGAGCGCTGCTGGCGGTGGATCTGACTGGAGATGGACAGACTGGCCCTGCGTGCACGCTACATTGACTACCAGGGGGCAGTCAACCGTAAGAAGGCAGTGTTCCTGTCCAGGGAGATTGCTGTTGGTAAGAGCCGACCAGCTATGCTTTTTCAGATTGTGGACAGGCTATTACATCCAGATTGTCTACAGCCAAAAAAGCTGATGTTTTATGCAATGAGTTTGCCCGGATCTTGTCAGATAGTGTTTGACATCAGGCAGGGAATTCTGCCAATGAGCCACAGTGTGGCTAACAGTGGTTGCCTGGATTGTCCGAGGTGCACTCTGCCTGGTTGGGGGAGTTTAAACCAGTGGAGATGACCGAGGTCATTGAGGTTGTCTCGAGGCTGAAGCACACATATTGTGAACTGGACCCAGTGCCAACTCATTTCTTAATGGGATGTGTTGACACTGTAGGCCCGGTGTTCGCCTTGATTATCTGGTGCTCTTTGTTGGAGGGGGTCTTTCCAGATGCCTTGAAGGAGGCACTGGTGAGACTCCTTCTGAAGAAACCATCTTTAGACACTGACGTCAAGGCGAATTACCGTCCTGTCTCCAACCTTCCATTTCTGGGAACGGTTGTAGAGAAGATTGTGGCACAGCAGCTGGGAGAACACCTCATGGCCTTTGTTATCTACGAGCCGCTACAGTCTGGGTTTCGTGCCAGGCACTGTACTGAAACCACATTAGTTTGGGTTACATAATGATCTCCTCAGGACGAGAGATCGAGGAGAGGGGTCAATTCTCGTTCTCCTTGATCTCTCCTCAGCTTTCAACACAGTGGACCACTGTGTGTTACTTGACCACCTGAGGGAATTTTGTTGGACTCGCCGGCACTGTCATCCGCTGGTTTGAGTCCTGTCTCACAAACAGGAGGCAGTAAGACGATACTGGCACCTGTGAACCAGAGCTGTATGAGAGACTGTTTGCTGGGTCTAGACTTGGCCTGGTCCCCCCAAGGATTGTCTTACCTGGGGATAAAGATCCCTTTTAGGTGGTCGGACTTAGAGACTTCCAGTTTTTCCCTCTTGTTGGCCAGCCGCTTGGTTGAAGTTGTGTGGTGGTGCCGCCTATCCCTCTCTCTCTTGGGTAAGGTGGCTGCCATCCGGATGTTCCTCCTGCCCAGAGTGGCCTATCTCTTCAACATCCTACCCATCCCTCTGTCTTCCCAGTTGTTCAAGAATCTGGACAAACTGATAACATCTTTGTTGTAGGAGGGAAAGAAAGCCTGCTGGAGCCACAGCAAACTGCAGTAGAGATGCAGCAAATTTAAGTTTTGCCAGCGAAGTGCCTGCAAAGTGGGCACTTCGCATTGTCACTCTACTACGTGGAGTGGCCAATGCAAAAGGCTCACTTCGCCTTTTAATTATTACTTCACTTTGTCATTCTGCTTTAATGCGAAGTAAGGTGACGTGACAATAATATTGGCAGTCCTTCACACACACAGTCACCAGAATTAATGTGCATCCCAGAATGCTCGTGTCTTGTGCCCAGAACACTCCCCAGTGCTGACAGTGATGAAGTGAAATGAGAGCACAAGAAATGCAGTCTTCCAGACTTAATGGTGCACTCAGACGTCGTGCGTGCAGTAGTCACACACAGTCACCAGAATTAATGTGAATCCCCAGAATGCTACTGTAACCCCTTTGTTACCCGGGGTTACTAGAATCCCAGTAAGACCTAGTGGTAGGCAGGGAGGGCAGCTTGTGAAACTCCAGTTAAATGGGTTTCACACTGTCTCACTCTGTCCTCAGTCACAACTGAGACTTGAGAGATGACATCACTATAGAACTGTCGCAGCTGCATGAGCCACATTGGAATCTACAGCTCAGGGAGTGAGTTTAGAACTTTGAGAATTTCAAAGTCAGTCTTCCGTTTGTCCTTAAGCAAGAAGGAAGCATCAGTCTGCTGTTTGATCTCTCACTAAGAAAAAGGAAGTGTTCCTGTGTTTACCTTTTTTTAAAGTGGTGGAGACCGCTCTCCCGGTCTCAGTGCCCCCTTCCCTCCGGGGGAGGAAAAGTTCTCTGTGGGTTCCAGGGGCAATCCCCTTCTCCCACCATGGAAGGAAGCTGCCTGGTTTTATTTTGTCTGTTCTTGTGTAACAGCAAAGGTTACAGTACTTCGCCTGTGAGGCACCTGCAACTATTGGTTAGTGTTTGGCTTCATTTGAAGGGGCAAACATATTGTTTTCTTCAGTTGGGACATGAATGGGGACTGCTCTTTGGGAGGACTATGTACACTAGGATGAACAAATGGAGTAGTCAAACAGTTTAAAGTTTTAAATGGATTTAAAGTTCTCTGTAGAGGGGTTGCTTCAGGTCATCCACTGTTCAATCTACATTTTAAAGTCCTAAAGTTTTCTGTGTGTCCAGAGAAATGGCCGGGTATGGGCTGTGGGAGCTGGAGGTGGGAAAACCCCCCATCTTTAGTAACCAGGTCCACCTCTACGGATTTCTTCTGTGTTTTGCTACTTGCCTCATGCAATTGGCCAGTGATGGGGTGGGTACCCAGATGTGGGTCGCAACTTGGAAATCTCTCTAGGAGTCGCAGACTCTAAGTGGTGTGGGGAGCCACAGTTTGGGAGTCTCCTTGTTTGATGGGATGTCTTTCCAAGTAAAGTTTGGGTTCATTCTTCAAGTGGACCGTCAGTCAAGTGGCGAAGAGGGCGGGAGCCAGTCGGGCTATGTGTCCGGCGCATGCAAAGTCCGGCTGAGTGCCTGGTGGGTCCAAAGCCAGACATCTGTAGTAATGTGTTCATTCCTCAAATGGACGCTGTGTTTAACCTCTAATCTGCACATACAAGTACGTAGCCCTTTGGGGACCATGCAATGCTTTGTTTATGTTCAGTTAGTTAATAAATAAAGCCACACTGAAAAATCCCAGTTCTGGTTCTGGACATTAGTTATTGCTTCCTGTAGTTGGATTTACTTGGGTGCCCCTATGCAGAGTAGCCAAACCTAGGTCCCTTGTGCCAGGTCACCTCATCCTTCCCCGAACCCAGGTCCCCCACCAGGTATTGCTGCCAAATGCCAACAGCATGCCACCTGTCATTTCTAGTAAAAAGGCAGGGGTGGGGACCCCCGTCTTACAAAAATGGAGGCACTGCTTTGGATTTGTTCAGGAAGGAAGGTGCTTGGTCAAGTAGGCTAGTGTTTTGGCTATCTGGCAGTCGGTAGCCCAAAAAAGTTGAAGCAGTTTCCCTAGTGTGTTGCTGTGTACTGTTAATCTTGTGCTGCTGTTTAAAAAATGCCAACTGTTTACCAAGGAGCTGTAAAGCCAAAGTGTGTGTCCTTGTCCTGCATCAAAAAGTTTACAACATTTTGTCAGTCTTAAAATGAATTTCTGTGAAGGAAAGTGGGAAAACTAGGGTAGCAACAGAAATTATGCCTTGGACATTAAAATACTTTCTGTGCAATGCTAGAGACTGCAGAGTTAATGGCAATGTTACATAGTTGAAATGGGCTCCTTGAGTAGAGTCAGTTAGGAAAAAAAGTGCATTTTCAGTTTAAATTTGCTTGCTCGATGATCACCGAGAGGAGAGGAGCCCTCGTGAGGAAGAAGAAGCTCATTTGCATGGCGTCGTGTGGTTGGTCAGTTTGACATTAGTCCCGCCCCTCAGCCAGCTCTTCTGTGATTGCCTCAGCATTCGAGAAGGAGCCAGAGAGTAGTGCGTGTACTGGCAGTGGAGGAGCATTCGCGAAGTGTTCAAAGCGCTGTAAACAGTAAAAAAGTGACTTTCTAGTTAAAAATCGGGCTCAACCTGCCAATCGATCGTGGGATCAGTGAATTTTGTGGTTAAACTGAGGATCGCGGAGACTGCCCGCCCGTTTGCAATCTGAGGCCTTCAAAAATCTGGCTGCAGGCCGTTTTAGACCATCGCAGCAATCTGCTACAATAACAGTGAGTAAATAATTAAAACTGCTCAAAACAGTGATTTTCTGTAATGCCATATAAAATGTGTGTGCAGCTGTATAGTCGCTTTGCAAGTAGCGATTGTGTGATGTCCTGCTGGCAAGTGCAAGTCTGTAAAGCCATTAAATGTGTCATAGCAATGAAAGTAGCCTCAGTTTAAGTTTGCAGCCAGAGAAAGACTGTGGGTTGTAAAATAAGTGCAACACTAGTAGAAGCAGGCAATCCTGTGCTGAAACCTGAAGTTAAAGGGACTGTAATTAAATGAATGTTGCCAGCATGTGAAAAGTCCAAGGAAAATCCAGTAAATGTGTGAACAGCCAGAACAGAGCAAGTTGTGCAGTTTGAATAAAAGTTATTAGTAGCTGATGTAAATCGGGTGCGCAGTGGCTTGACCCAGAGTCTGATTGTTGATGGACAGGAGTGCTGCCGCCGCCATTACAGGGTGGGGTGGTAAAGTAAACACTGCAGCAGAGGAGCCATTTTAAAGCTACAGAGTGTGTTCATTAAAGTGGGACTTTCAGTTACAGTGAACTTTTGTTTATTTTTCTACAGTTATGGCCTCAGGACCAGCTCGTTACCCAGATCATGCCCGGGTTGCAGTAACAGCAGCAGTAAATAGATTGAGAGATATTCAAAATTGGTGCTATAGAGGGCAACTCCCTCCTGACGTGGCAATTCCTAATTATCAGTGCGTGTATGCCAGATGTGTTTAAGTGCTGGAAGGGATGTCTTCATGATTCCTCACTGTGCTGGATGCCTTCAAAAGATAAACGTATATAAAGCGCCTCCAATTCGTTTGGCTCCACGTGGACAAAATTCAAGAATCTGCATTTGGCAGCACAGCATCAGGCGGGCCTGTGGAGGAAGGTCCCTCGAAGTGTGGCACAAAGTTAGAAGTGCAGAATTAGAGATTGAATCTGAAATTGAAGCATTGGATGCTGGATCTCAGAAGAGCAAGTTCAGATAAGCATCAATGAGACCCTGGGTGGGGTACTAGCCCAAAGTCTCGAAGTGAAGATGAGATCACGGGAGGCCATTGAATGGGAGGTGTCGACCTCCGCTCCCAGTGATGAATGGATAGTCTCGGGGGTGAGAACTACTGCTCACTCCTGGGCTCAGATCCTCAGTGAAGAGGAAGATGAGAGGGAACCTATGTGGCCTTGTGAGAAAGGAGCGGGTACACAGCCTCAGGATCTTGCCTCGGAGGAATGTGTTCAAGAAGGTGGTGATGCCACTGCCCTGGCTTCACCAGAAGAAGAAGAAGTCAGGGTTCCTTTTTTAATTTCATTGAGGATGCGAAGCTGGCAGAACCAGGACTGACCACCCCCAAGCCAAGCCAGCGGTCTTAGATTGACCAAAGCAAGTAAAGAGGAGAGACTGGTTCGTAGAAAGGCCAATGAAATCTTTGGTATGACCTTTCCTACCTTTCCTCGGAGAGTCTGGGAGGAGATTGAGAACTGCAGGAAATCCTGGATCTGGGATGAAGCAATGAAACATGTGCATCCTGGGGCTAACCAGCATGTAAAGAATAGACTGTTCCACGAAAAGTATACACAGTGGAAGAGAGGCAGGACACAGTTTATGGACAGAGTGAGAATAGTGGACGGAGAGGGACGTGAAGTCTCCACTGTGTGAATTATATGCGTCAGGCGGATAATAATTCAAGCCCTGACCTCTCTACTATTGGCCTCAGTTGCAAGGATCTCCCAGTAATTAAGCCCGTGCCTACAAAATGGAGAGCCGAGCAGTGGTAGTCAATACTGCCACACTAAGACTGTGAAGTGCCCTTATTGAACTGCCAATATGAATAAACCAGGAATCAGGTGCCCCATATTCTTCAGTCCACAGTGTACTGTCCTGTTCAGCAACCATCTACTGGCACCACCAGATGACTTCAGATCCAGAGGACACCAGCCCAGCTGTTTCCTGTTCATCGCCTGGTAATCGGATGGCCTTGGGACCAGCTGTTTTCTTTTGTTCCTGTTCTAAGTTCCTTCTCCAGTTATGACATCAGCCCAGCTGTTTCCAGATGTGCACTCCTGTGGGTTCCCGGAAGATGTCCGCCCAGCTGTATCAGAAGAAATGCTGCCAGGGAGAGTCTTTGGAAGGGACCAAGTTTGTGAAATCCGAATACTTCAAGAGGCTGGTAAGCCTGAAAAAATCTTTTTATTCTATTTTTATGACATTGCAGTATACACCCTACACTACAGACTTCAAAAGTGTGTGAACTGTCCGCAAAGACTCTCCCCTTCGGGATTATTGCCTTAAAGAACGATGTTTCATGGGACTCCAGTCCAGGAGAGACTCTTTATTGGACTGGGCTTCGGGCCTTGTAGTCACTAGTTGGGACATTTAGGGCACTCCATCCCCCCCAAAGGTGTATTGTTACCAATGTCATTATTGTACTTTAATGTAAATACTGTTTTTCTACCCTTTTTCTAAAAAAAAAAAAAAAAAAAAAAATTTTCTTTTTTGGGATTGTTCAGTGTTTTGTTTTTCTGTATGGTAAGGGTTGTTGTTGTCGTTGTTGTTTAGATAGACTGTACATGCAGATTAGGATTTTTTTTTTTGTCTTTTCTCACAGGTGTTCCTGGAAGACCGAAGAGAAGACGAGAAGAGGAGGAGGGGCTCATCGGAGTTCCTAGTCAATGCTTATGGTGTAGAATTTAAATGTACTGTGTTATTAGTGCTGATGGTTGTAGTTGCAGGCTGCCCAGGGTCGGGGAGGTCCCCGGGTTTTGTTTTATTTGGGATGTTATGTTAGAGGCAGTGCTGATCTATCAGGGCTATGGTCTGGATGGTTCTACCAGAGCCACTAGGTGCCCATAGTAAGTGGATAGAGTAGAGGCTGATATGTCAGCTATAGGCCTCTAAGCCTGTGTTGCCTACCTGTGCTCGCACATGGTAGGAGGGGGCCTGATCACCCCCCTCCGCAGGTAGCACATAGGGTGGGATGGTCTAAGGCCAGGTGCATAATGACTGGGGACAGTCATTTTCCTGGTCAAGGGCGAGTGTAACCCCTTTGTTACCCGGGGTTACTAGAATCCCAGTAAGACCTAATGGTAGGCAGGGAAGGCAGCTTGTGAAACTCCAGTTAAATGGGTTTCACACTGTCTCACTCTGTCCTCAGTCACAGCTGAGACTTGAGAGATGACATCACTATAGAACTGTTGCAGCTGCATGAGCCACATTGGAATCTACAGCTCAGGAGTGAGTTTAGAACTTTGGGAATTTCAAAGTCAGTCTTCCGTTTGTCCTTAAGCAAGAAGGAAGCATCAGTCTGCTATTTGATCTCTCACTAAGAAAAAGGAAGTGTTCCTGTGTTTACCTTTTTAAAGTGGTGGAGACCGCTCTCGGTCTCAGTGCCCCCTTCCCTCCGGGGGGAGTTCTCTGTGGGTTCCAAGGGCAATCCCCTTCTCCCACCATGGAAGGAAGCTGCCTGGTTTTATTTTGTCTGTTCTTGTGTAACAGCAAAGGTTACAGTACTTCACCTGTGGGGCACCTGCAACGAATGGGTGAGTGTTTGGCTCCATTTGAAGGGGCAAACATATTGTTTTCTTCAGTTGGGACATGAATGGGGACTGCTATTTGGGAGGACGAACAAATGGAGCAGTCAAACAGTTTAAAGTTTTAAATGGATTTAAAGTTCGCTGTAGAGGGGGTGCTTCAGGTCATCCACCGTTCAATCTACATTTTAAAGTCCTAAAGTTTTCTGTGTCCAGAAATGGCCAGGTATGGGTTGTGGGAGCTGGAGGTGGGAAACCCCCATCTTTAGTAACCAGGTCCACCTCTACAGTTTCTTCTGTGTTTGCTACTTGCCTCATGCACTTGGCCAGTGATGGGGTGGGTATCAGGCGTGGTGCGCAACTTGAAAATCTTTCTAGGAGTCGCAGACTCTAAGTGGTGTGGGGAGCCACAGGATGGGAAAATTACTCCTTGTTTGATGGGAGTTCGATTGGAAATACGAAAACAAATCTCTCTAGGAGTGCAGACTCTTAAGTAGTGTAAGGAGCCACAGTTTGGGAGTCTCCTTGTTTGATGGGATGTCTTTCCAAGTAAAGTTTGGGTTCATTCTTCAAGTGGACTGTCAGTCAAGTGGCCGGCAGGGGAGCCGGGCCAGTCGGTCTATGTATCCAAAGTGCATGCAAAGTCCGGGCTAAGTGCCTGGTGGGTCCAAAGCCAGACAACTGTAGTAATGTGTTCATTCTTCAAATGGACCGCTGTGTTAACCTCTAATCTGCACATACAGTAACGTAGCCCTTTGGGGGTCCATGCAATGCTTTGTTTATGTTCAGTTAGTTAATAAATAAAGCCACACTGAAAAATCCCAGTTCTGGTTCTGGACATTACAGTTAGTGCTTCCTGTAGTTGGATTTACTTGGGTGCCCCTGTGCAGAGTAGCCAAACCTAGGTCCCTTGTGCCAGGTCACCTCATCCTTCCCTGAACCCAGGTCCCCCACCAGGTATTGCTGCCAAATGCCAACAGCATGCCACCTGTCATTTTAGTAAAAAGGCAGGGGTGGGGACCACCCGTCTTACACTACTGTCTTGTGACCAGAAAATTCCCCAGTGCTGACAAAGTGCAATGAGAGTGTAACAAGAAATGCAAAGTCTCCCAGAATTGTGTACTGCAAACGCACAGACAGATTAAGACAGCACTGCACAATCAAAAGATGCAGACGTAAAGGCACAACAACGCCTAACCAGTGCTCACAAATCACAATACCTTTTGCCAGTTTGGGGGGGGGGGGGCTAGTGCACAGCACTAACAGTCCACTACCAGTTAAGATACCACAAAGCAGTATAAAAAATTCATGCAGGTGCAGTGGATAGCAGGTTCACACTGCTGCAGTTACTCTGTGGCATAATAAAAAGTGTCTGATTTAATGGCACGCATCGCACACACACTACAGGTAATGCGTAGTAAATTGAAAACCTTTAGTAATATAACCAAATGTTTTAAACAAACTGAAATTATATCCTGCTGCACCACAACAATCAGCAAAGAAATTTCAAGAATTACTGAAAATATTACTGTGTGTACATTAACAGTTATATACAAGAAAAATATAACCAAAACAGACTGCCTTTTTCTCCCAGTTAATCTACTACACCACAGATACGCCCCTCCCCCAAAGCAAGCTTCACAGTACACACATGGAGTGTTCTAAATTAACATTCAAAATCCACACACAAACAATAAACACTCGATGATATGAGCACAGGAGGGTTTCCTACAATCGATGTGCTAAATTGTGAGCAAAGAAAATTGCTCAAAAAGGCTTTTTTAACAGCTTTTAGAAGATTTGAATCGCAGAGTTCTGAGAGGAAACTGTCTCCAACTTCCACTACACAGAACTGAGGCTGTGCAGAACAATCTAGAGCCCATGTGACCTGCAATCCCATGAAGAACTGCAAAATTTGCCTTTGGAGCTCAAAAACAAGGCGAAGTACATTGATTTTAATGTACTTTGCCTTAAAATTGGTAGAGAAGTGGTAACAGGGTCCAGGATGTGTATCTACCAGACTGGTCCGACCTTATGTCTTTTGCCCAGCTGTAGGCCAAGTATGAGCTTCCGACCAAAGACTTTTGGAGGTTCCTACAAATCCAGAGCTCAATCCTGGCCTTCACTTCCAAGACCAACCTGGATACCAAATGGGAATGGCTGGCCAGGATACATACCAACAGGGCAACCCCTGGATTGGTGGGCCAGTTTTATCGAACATGGAGGGATTCCAGACTAGACCCCTCAAACCACGGTCATCTGGCCTGGGCATCGGATTTACAGGTGCCCATTTTCCAAAAGGTATGGTCCGATTGTCTTCAACTCGCCCACACGTCTTATAAAGATGCGAGGAACCAGCTGATACAGCTTAAAATTATTCTTCGCTGGCATAGAACCCCAGCAGCCCTTCATGCCAGAGGTTTGCTGCCTCACGCCCAATGCCGGAGGTACCAGCACAGTCCAGCTAACACGCTCCATATCTTGTGGCAGTGCCCTCACCTGGCCCCCTTTTGGGACACTGTCAGAGTCAACTGTGTAGCTGTCTTAGGCTACGACATGGACCTCACCAGTCCAGCACTCCTTTAGGGGGACACCGCCACCCTGTTGGGGGTCCCAGCAGAACACAGGGCTTGGCTGCTAAACGTGCTTATGGAGGCTAAACGGTTAATCCTCATGAACTGGCGACAACCCTCCCCTTCGACTGCTACCACCTGGAGGGCTGCACTGGCAAGACTTGCTGGCGTGGACAGACTGTCATACTTGAGGAAGGTGCAAATATCATAGTTTACACGTAAATGGGGCAGGTACCTTAGTTCCCCTCTCTACTTGGTTTCTCCCACTCTATCTTGTAATCCGTCCTAGTCTCAGCATCTGTGAGGTATGGGTTGTTCTGGGATACACCAGCTTGCATCTCTCCTTCACTACTTTCCCTCCCTATTCTCACAAATGGTATGATAGATCTGCTTTCTTCCCCCATGTGCTCATTCTTATCTCGACTTTCAGGAGTCTCACCTTTTCTTTTCCTCCCTCTCTGAGGAACTGACTTGCTTCATTATGGAGAATATATTCCCTACAAGTAGACAAAGTGGTAGTTGCCAACTTCATTACCTACCATTTGGGGTTTAGTTTGTTGTTATTAGAGATGGTTAATCAGTATATGAAACTTGAGTTCAAGTGTTAGTATGGTACATCTATGACCAATTTACTGTATTTTGGCAAAGGTGCTGAGTTCTGATCCGTTATCTATTCATGTGTAGCGCTGTATTATGGACAGCGTACTGTATCTGGTTTGCTATGTATAAGGAAAATTCAATAAAAATATTTCTATGATACTAAACAAACAGGAGACAATGAGTTGTGATAGGGAATTTCTCCTCCTCCCATAGCCTTCTGTCTTGTGGAGTACCTCAGGGTTCGGTCTTGTCACCAATGTTGTTTGCCATGTATATGCTGCCCCTTGGTGGGATCATTAGGAAGTGTAGTTTGGAGTTTCATTGCTATGCTGATGATACCCAGCTGTATCTATCCTTTGCTCCTGGAACATCCGATGTGATGGAAATACTGAACAACTGCCTGGCCGAGATTAATGGCCTCTGGCTGGTTGCAACTGAACCCCGATAAGACGGAGGTACTTGTGGTGAAGTCGAACAGGAGGCATGATAGGATGGCCTCTGGTGCAGAGACTGGATTGTTTCTAGGATCTGTGTCATTGAAGGCCTCCTCTAGGGTGCACGATCTTGGTGTTTTCCTTGACAGCGGATTGACATTTGAATATCAGTTGTCGTCCATTGTCCAGTCCAGCTTTTTCCATCTTAGGAATATTGCCAGGATCAAACACCTGGTTCCATCCCTGGACCTCCCCTCCTTGGTACATGCATTCATGACATCTAGGCTTGACTACTGTAATGCGCTGTACCTCGGGGTCTCTGGAGGTACCCTCCATTGATTGCAGCTAGTGCAGAATGCAAAACAAGAGCTTTACTGTGTCTCAGCATATCCAGCCATTGCTGCACCACATAGGATGTGGCTAACCTCCACAATTACATGAATAAACAGAAAATGTGCGCAAATAAAGAAAAAGGCAGAAAATTTAAGTTTTTAAATCACCATCTTGGTTTGTTTACTTAATGCCCAGTATAACAAGATGCAGGAAACCTGGATGTAACGAAAACCCCTAGCACCTCGACTCTACGAGTCTTCAAGGGGGTGACATTACTGGAGCAGTATACTCTTTAAATACAGAGTCTTTCATTGGAGCTGCAGTTGTGACATGATTGTTACAAATTTCCTTAAAGTGGTAATACTCTGTAAAAAAAAAAAAAAAATTCAACAGTGCAAGTACATTCCTTCACCTTAAATCACTATATGTAAATAATACATCTAATAAAAAAATGTGCAACAATGTTTCTAATCTCATGAATAAGCACAAAAGTTACTTTTACTGGAACTGATTAGCATGTCTGCAAAATTCATATCTCTAAATCGCTAGTGCCAACCGGGTAGGTAGAGCCCATTAAAGTAGTGCTCATCTGTAATTGAAAAAACAACAAGGAAAACATTAAAATGTGAAAACTAAAAACTCAGTATATAACTAGTCAACTTAAACTTAAGAAAATACCAGAATATACTAAAGAGTAAATGCCAGAATAAATTGAAAGTCATTTAAAGAGGCAGTAATTTAACAAGTTCTTACATCCAGAGGAATTCAAAATCATAATGGGTTATTACTTCCACACTTATTATAGTTCTCCTGTAGACAAAGAAGGTGTTTATTTATACCCATTTGAGATATGGCTTGATGTCCCAGCTGTTATTCAGTCCATTGGGTTTAACACTATTCAGCTTGAAAATCCACATGCTTTCTTTCTGTAATAATCTATTTGCTCTATCTCCTTCTGTTGCTTGGGATGGGACCCAATCAATGCCGGTAAATCCTAGGCTATCGGGTACAGAATCATGATTTCATGCATAATGTGTCCCTACTGGTGTGTCATTTTTAGCATGTAAAATAGATCTTGTAGACGTCGTTTTAGTGGTCTCACACTTTTCCCCACATATATGAGGTTGCAGCTGCACCAAAGTACATAAACCACAAATGTGGTATCACAAGTGATAAGACTACGTATTTCCATAGTGCATTCCAAATTACCTGGATGAACAAAAGAGGTTTTTTTTTTCATTTGCATATTTGCAGATGTTAGTTCTTTTACATCTATAAAAACCTTTTGGCCTCTGTGGAAGACAGGTTGGCCCAATCCTTGTATTTTCAATTGGTATTCTGGAATGTACTAATTTGTTTCTAATGTTTTTAGCTCTGCTAAAAGTTACTCTGAGTCTAAGCCCTACAGCATTCCCTACCACATCATCACTTAACAAGATAGGCCAGTTTTTAAAAATGATGTTGCCTATCTGTCCAGCCAGATGATTGTATTCTGTAATGAAAGTACATGGAGTTATCATCTCTGATGACCTCAAGGCAGGGAAACAGTGTGACAAAGCAGCAGGTAAAGCAAATAGGATGCTGGGATGCATAGGCAGGGGCATCACCAGCAGGAAAAGGGAGGTCATAATTCCGCTATACAAGACACTAGTGAGGCCGCACCTGGAGTACACTGTACAGTTCTGGAGACCTTACCTACATAAGGACATAGACAGGGTAGAGAAGGTTCAGAGGAGGGCAACAAAGATGGTGCATGGATTACATCACAAGTCCTATGAGGACAGGCTGAAGGAATTGAATATGTACTCCCTGGAGGAGAGGAGGGAGAGAGGGGATATGATAGAGACATACAAGTATCTTACAGGGAGGAACAGGGTGCAGGAATACACTATTTTTAAGCGAAAAAGATGTTCCAGGACTAGAGGGCATGGGATGAAGTTGGAGGGAAGACGATTCAGAGGAAACATGAGGAAGAATTTCTTCACAGAACAGGTGGTGGACAAGTGGAACAGGATGCTAGAGGAAGTGGTGGGGGCTGAAACAATCACGGGATTTAAGAATGCATGGAATAGACATAAAGGAATTCTGGAGGTCAGGGGTGAGGGGCAGCAGACTTCTAGGAAAACATAAAGTGAACTTACAGGCTCAAATGGGCAGACTCGGTGGGCCGTAGGCCCTTATCTGCTGACACTGTCTGTGTATCTATGTAAGGTTGTAGGAATGGTCAAATGTATGGCAGCTTAGATTCAATGCAAAGAATGCAAAGTAATGCACCTGGGAAGCAAAAACCCAGGTGAAGAGTACACAGTGTGGGGGGAGTACAAACAACAACATAAATGTAAAGGACTCTGGGGGTAGTCATATCAGATGACATTAAGGTAGGCAAGCAATTTAAAAAGGCAGTAAGGAGAGCTGGGGGGATACTGGAATGCATAGGGAGAGGCATCACCAGTAGAAAACAGGAAGTTGTTATTCCTCTGTACAGACAGTTGGTGAGACCCTGTCTGGAGTATTGTGTGCAGTTCTGGAGACCCCATCTCCGCAAGGACGTAGACAGGATGGAGGTGGTCCAGAGGAGGGCAACTAAACTAGTGCAGGGTCTGCAGCAAGCCATATGAAGAGAGACTAAAGAGTTTAATATGAATACCGTTGAGGAAAGGAGGGGGGGGGGGGACATGATAGAAACTTTCAAGTACCTCAAGGGAATCAACAAAGTCCAAGAGGGAAGTATCTTTCAGAAAAAGAGATGTGCAAGAACAAGAGGGCACAATTTAAAGATAATGGGGGGACTTCTCAGGGGCAACATGAGGAAATATTTTTTCACGGAGAGAATTGTGGACGCATGGAACAACATTCCTGAGGAGGTTGTGTGGTTAAAAACAGTGGGGGAATTCAAGAATGCATGGGACAGCCATAAGGCAATTATAGTGGGGGTAGGAGGAATTAGGCTGTTGGTTAACTAGAATCTGCAGCTTATACATTAACTAGGGAAATGGGCAGACTAGGTGGGCTAAGCGCTCCTTATCTGCCGTCAAAGTCTATTTTTCTATGTTTCTGTGGTGTGGTTCATGCTCAGCATGGGCAGTGAGGCGGTGGGTACAGGGACCAGGGTGGCTGATTTCAGAAAGGTGGACTTCATAAGAATGGCTGAAATCTTAGGTGGGTACCTGAAAGGAATTATAGCATACTAGGATGTGAACCAGAAATGGGAAAGAATCAAATTGGGGCTAGTGGAGACTACTGACATCTCCTCCACTACCACCCTTGGCTCATTCAAACATAAACTCCACCTCCACCTTACTAACTCTAACTCCTGTGAATGCTACGTATATTCTCCTCAACCCTCTCGTTTTACTCCAACTATCACCTACCACATCTCCACCCCCTCCTTTTCCTCTGTTACTTTTTTATTTCTTCTTTCTTTTCACCACTCCTAACTTTCCCCCTTCACCCCCACCGCCTCCTCTGTGCCCTCAGTGATCTTTCCCTTTTTGTTGACTAGTTTCAACCTGCTTCCAGTTGATGACCATGCCCTTTGGCTGCAATTCCTGCCCTCTCCAACTTCACTCCTCATGTTTATCTTCATCTTCCAACCTCCCTTCTACTTATCCCGTCGTTACTCTGTGTTCTCATGTATACATTCTACTTATTCTAGCTATTGTATTGATCTACCATTGTAACCTAATTTGCCAACCTATTTATTGTTTTGTTCCTATTTCTGTAACTTGTATCGTATTTGTTCTCTGACGCGGAACCTTTGTAAAAGAGCCTGGCTCAAAGGTACTTGTAATCCTAGTTGTAATAAAATAAAAATAAAAAAATAAAAAAAACTGGGACCTGTACCAAGTTACAGAGCAAGAAGGGAAGGGCTAAGAAACTAAGCTGGATGAGTAAGAAAGTTGTAGGTAAGGTGAGGGCAAAGAAAACAGCATTCCATAAGTACAAGAAATCTGGGAGGGGGGTGGATAGGGAGGAGTACGTGAAGTCCAGAGATGTTACTAGGTATGTTTGTGGCAGTGTCAGTGGCTTAGTAGGTAGCACACTCACCTCTGAGGCCAGGAGATCAGAGGGCTGTGGGTTCAGTTCCCACATCTGGCACTTGGGTTAATATCCCAGTACTGACACTGTAGTGCAGCATGAGAGGGGTGCTGCACTTCTGAGGTGCTGTCTTTCAGATGAGACGTTAAACCAAGGTCCCATCTGCCTGGATCGGTGGTAGTTCAGGTGGATGTTAAAAATCCCATGGCACTTATCGAAAAGTGTAGGGGAAATTCCCTGGTGTCCTGGCCAAATTTGCCTCATTCACTAAAAATACCATCAACAGCTTAATCAGGTTCAAGGTCAGTTGGCATTCATCTGTATCCCCCTCCCCCGGGTCGTGCCTGAAAATAGGCAGGATTTGTCTGGTGCACTTATCTGGTCAACAAAAACTAAATAAAATAAAAATAAATAAAATGTTACGGCAGCCAAGGCCTCCAGGGAACTGAGGCTGACTCAGGGCATCATAGATGGGGAAAGAGCTCTCGAAAAAATACTGGCTGCTCAACTCACAGAGTACCTTGACCAACGGCTTGCTATGCAGGGAGCAGCATGGCTTCCGATCTGCCCATAGCATGATCACTGCCCTCACGGAATTCTCCAACTTTCTCCACTCTGCCCTAGACAAGGGCCACCTCGCCGGTGCCATTTTTATCGACCTCTACAAGGCCTTTAATACGGTCTCACACCCCCTTTTACTGAATACACTCCACCAACTCGACTTCTCTCATGGACCCCTCTCCTGGTTCTTTAGCTACCTTTCCTCAAGATCCCAATGGGTAAAAATTCACTCCACCCTCTCCAGTACCCAGTCTGTATGCTCTGGTGTCCCCCAGGGGCCATCCTGGGCCCGTTGCTCTTTAGTCTTTATCTAAATGCCCTGCCCAGGTTCTGTTCAGGCAGGGTTCTTCTTTATGCGGACAATGCAGTCCTCTTCGCCTCCCACTCTGACCACTCTGCACTCCAATCCTCCCTCCAGCACTCCTTCAGTCAAGTTGAGAACTTGTTCATGGACTACCGACTTATAGTACATGTTAAAAAAAAAAAAAAAAATCAATGCTTTTCGCCGATCGCCAAAGCAAAGCCAAGGACTCCCCCTTCAGATCCTCTCCAGCTCACTCCATCACTGGACCAAGTCCTCACCTACAAATACCTGGGCATCACTTTTGACTCTACCCTTTCATTTCACTCTCACATCAATACACTCACCTCAGCCACCAGTGCACGCATTGGCCTGTTATACAGACATAAGGACTGCCTGCCACCCACCCGAAGCCCTCCGCCTGGCAGTCACCTCCTCTGTACTGTTCCTAGCGTACTATGGACTCACAGTATATGCAGCAGCCGACACCACCACTCTAAACAAAATCTTAATTTCCATTAACAAGGCATGCCAGCTCCTGGCCGGAGCAGATAAACAGACATATATCTGCGCTCCTTATTCTTTAACCAATGTACTCACACTCGAGGAGAGACTTCAATATCAGTCCTGCCTCCTTGCCAATAAAATACAACTGGGTATGCCCCCCCCCAGGGTCTCCATGTCCCTTCTTTCTGCCACCCTTCTGTTGCCACTCACAGTGCTTCCAAGACTATATTGCAGATCTCTAGGGTCAGGACTACACTAGCACAGAGATCCTTCCCCTTCAGAGCACCTTCCTGGTACAGTGCTCTCCCCTCTGCCATCATCTCTCTCACCAAAATAAGGCCTTTCAAGGTTGTGCTCAAGAATCACATTCTGTACACCCGCAACTGTGAGTGTCCTCTTCCAAAACCATCTTAGGCTTCTAGGTGCCTCTTTTCAGGGGCCAGATCCTAGCCAGCCTTGACAATGTCTCTCCTAAGACAGCACACTTTGTACCTCATAAGAAGTTACTGTGCTTGTACATTAGCAACTACCTAGCTACTGATTGTATAGGACTACAGCTCATTCTGCTGATGGACATGTTAACAACTGCCTAGCAACGATTTGTGTAGGACTAAAGTTCATCTGCTGGATGACACTATCACCCTGCTAATTGTAGTCAATGTTCTTCATTGTATGTATTACCTGTTCCTTCAGTTTTCATTACTATCTGTATTTTTGTCTTTGTATCATGACTTGGAGCCTTTGGAAATGAGTCTATGACTCAAAGGGTTGTAATTCTGCTGCGGTTATAAATAAATAAAATAAAAGACTTCTTCCGATATATACGGGAGAGAAGGTGCTGCAAGGCTCAGATAGTGAGGATCTGGAGGGAACTGGGAGTGGGTAGAGAAGGGATCTGAACAGGCAGGAGCACTAAATGAGTACTTCTGTTCCATATTCACGGCGAGAAGAGCGGGCAGTTACCCCAGGGGATCAGGAGGGTGGGGAGGGATGACAGATGGGGCATTCACTGAGTGTAGGGTATTGGAAGGGCTGAAGACTCTTGAGAGTGGATAAGGCACCAGGACTGGATGGCATACTCCGCAGGGTGCTGAGGGACTTGGCGGAGGTACTGCCTGGGCCACTGGCAGACCTATTCAATACCTCACTGGAGACAGGGTGTGTGCCACTAGACTTCAGGATGGCCCATGTGGTGCCCCTCCATAAAAGTGACCCAGAGGATGAACCGGGCAATTACAGACCTGTAAGCATAACATCCTTCATGTGGAAGCTGATGGAGACAATCCTGAAGGAGAGGCTGGTGTCATTTCTGGAGGACAATGGACTCCTGGACAGTTATCAACATGGGTTTGTTTCGGGAAGGTCCTGTCAGGCTAAATTGGTTGAGTATTATGACTGGATAACGAGGAAACTGGACAAGGGTCATGCTGTGGATGTAATATTTTTGGACTTCAGCAAGGCCTTTGATTCAGTGCCGCATGGGAGGTTAGGGGGGGAAAATGAAGATACGTGCGGATGGGGACTAAGATTTTTAACTGGGTAGAGAATTGTCTACAGGGAAGGCAGCAGAGGGTGGTGGTCGTGGTGGGTGGGGAGCTCTCTTCTCTAAGGGCGGTGACGATCGGGGTGCCACAGGGATCGGTACTGGGGCCTGTGTTGTTTGGGATATTCATCTGGTCTAGGGAGTGGCAGTTGGGGTTTAATGCTGAGAAGTGCAAGGTCATTCACCTCGGAGCTAGAAATCCCAGGAACAGCTACTGGCTGGGGGAAGTGCAGGTAACAGTTTCAGAGGATGAAAGGGACCTGGGGGTAATAGTTACAGGGGACATGAAGATGTCAGCATAGTGTAGGAGGGCGGCAGCAAAGGAAGATAGGATGCTGGGGTGCATTGCCAGAGGGATCACCTCTAGGAAGGGGGAGGTCATCCTGCTGTTGTATAGATCACTGGTGAGGCCACACTTGGAGTACTGTGTACAGTACTGGTGCCCATACCTCAAAAAGGATGGGAGATTACTGGAAGGGGTGCAGCATACGGCTACAAAAACTATCATGTCACTAGGGGAGTTGCCATACGAGAAAAGGTTGAAGGAGCTCAACATGTATGTGCTGGAAGAGCGAAGGAAAAGAAGGGACATGATAGACATGTTTAAGTACTTGAAAGGCATTAACAAAGTCAAGGAGGAAGGAGTGTTCTGCTTAAGGGGGGAAGGGTCACTAGGGGGCACAGTCTGAAGTTGGAAAGGGAAGGTTTAGGAGGGAGATGAGGAGGAAATACTTCACAGAGAGAGTGGTGGCAGGTTGGAACGCACTGCCGGAGGAGTTAATGGCTCAAAGGACAGTGGATAGCTTTAAGCGGGGCTGGGATTGAGTCAAGGGCAGGGTTAGTAGAGACAAGAACACAAAGAGGGGAAGGACTGGGAAAGAAGAGGAAGGGAGGGAGGGGTTTGGGTGGGTGTGGGGCAGCTATAGTAATATGGAACTAAGAGCTGCACAATCGGACAGATTTGATAGACCTGTGGGCCTTTTTCTGCTGGCAATTTCATATGTATATTCATAGTGGATATCTCACATGGCATCTGGAATAAGATCAGTCTCTTCGCTGACGATACCGAATTGGGGGCGGTGGTGAGCAACATAGAAGGATGGCAGGGGCAGCAGAACACTCTGACTAAACTGGAGGAGTGGTCAGAAGCGTGGCAGCTGGGGTTCAATGCTAAAAAGTGCAAGGTACTAGGTACCACCGAAGTGAAAAAGGATCTTGGGGTGGTTGTAACTGGGAAAATGAACAACTTAGAGCAGTGCAGGGAGGCGGCAGCAAAGGCTAACAGGATGCTGGGGTGTATTGTGAGGGAAATGGCCTCCAGGAACAATGAGGTGATCCTGCCTCTCAACAGGTCACTGGTCAGGCCACATCTGGAGTATTGCATGCAGTTCTGGCACCCATATCTAAAGAAGGATATTAGATTACTGGAAGGAGTACAGCGCAGAGCAACTAAAATGATCCAGGGACTGGTGGTGGGGGGGAGATATGAGGAGAGGCTGAGTGAGTTGAATATGTAGTTCTTGGAGGAGAGGAGGGATCTGGGGGATATGATAGAGACCTTTAAGTATTTAAAGGGGATTAACAAGCTGGGTACAAAAAAGATATTCACTAAAAATACCACCAACAGCTTCATCTGGTTCAATTTCAGTTGGTATCCATCTGTATCTTTCCCCCCTCCTCTGGGACAAGGCTGAAAATAGGCAGAATTGTCTAGTCCTCCTTTTCAAGTCAACAAAAACTAAATAAGTAAATATTCAAATTAAGGAGGGGAAGGGACATGAGAGGGCATGGTCTTAGACTAGAGGGAGGAAGCTATAGGAGGGAAATGAGGAGACACTTTATTACAGAGAGGGTTGTGGCAGAATGGAACACCCTGCCGGAGGAGGTGGTATCCTGTAATTCTGTGTGGGGATTCAAAAGGGGATGGGACAGGGTAGGGGGGGGAACTATGAAGGGGGAAGGCAGAGTGGGCAGCTGCAAGGTAAGGGTGCTAGCTGCACACTGGAGCAGACTTGATAGACCACGAGGTCTATTTCTGCTGGCATACAGTACTTGTATGTTCGTAACATATTCTCAAACCCTGACATGTACAGGCATGCATAAGAGGGTGTCATGGTAGACCCATTTATTTGCCAGAAGTATTCCTTCTCAAATTTGAAAACCTTATGTGTTAAGGCCAGACTTGCTAATTCCATCAAAAATTTATCCTTTTCAGTATCAGAATCTTCCCTGTATTTCAAAAACTCCCTTAAATTAAGTCGACCCTCCACATGAGGAATGGAAGTGTACAGATTATTTACATCCATTGTGACCAGTGTCACATCTGTGAGGTTCCAGCCCTCTGTATTGATGGTTTCAATCAAATCGAATACATTTATTTATATATTTTTTTTGTTAAGTAGGTTACTAGGAGGGCTAGGTGGTAAAACACTGGAGTAAGCTTACTTGTCTTTAACTGCTAGAATCAGTCTGCCAGTAGAAATGCACGCTCACCCTAAATGGGAACTGTTTTGATCTGTAACTGACTATAAGTATTCAGTATGCAACATTTGGAACCAGTACAAATATCTCATTCCATGGTATAAATTACCTGATCTGATTAAACGAGGGAAGTAGAAGCCCAGCTGCTGGTTATATGGTAGTTATACTTACCACATATGTCTAATAGATATGCTAGTTATACTGTAGTTATCCTTGTTATATATGAACAGTACCTAACAGGGACATACAGTGAACAGCTACCAGGCCAGGCTCAGTAATACTGGTCCCAACTAGCAAGGGGGTCAAAGACAGCCAACTGGGGATACCCACAATTCCAGTCTCTGTTATCCTAGGGTCCCCATTACTCAAAGGGCCCCCACTACTCAAAGACATGTCAATGAAGTTTGACACACCCTGTCACTACCTACCCAACAGAGGTCAATTTCTGGTCTCTATGTACATCCTGTCCCTCCTCTGAGTGGATGGGCTCATTGGCGTGGGTGACCCAAACCTACACAAACCCCAGCAGCCCAACACCCTCCCACACTCCTGCGACCAAACCCCCTACCAAGGCAGTTTCCAATACTTATTGATGGCCTCACAACTCATGAAGAAAGTACTCAGTCACCCACTACGCAAGGAGGTCATGCTCAAGAGGATGCGACCATTCCTTAACCCCACCTCACTATGCCTCTTCGGAGCCCTCCTGCTCCTGGCAGGAGATATCCAACCAAACCCAGGTCCCAATACTGGCAATCTCCTGATATCCTCCCCGCAGGACCCTCAGTGGGTGTCCTCAAAGGGCCTGCGGATCGTGCACATTAACACGTGCAGCCTGCGACCAAAGATGCAGGAAGTGCAAGCCTGGCTGGATCTTTACAATCCAGATATCCTGGCTGTGTCAGAGACCTGTCTCAACCGTCATGTCCTCCCACATGAGGTCACTGCTCCTGGGTAGCACTGCTACGGGAAAGACAGGACCAACAAAAGAGGGGGAGGGGTTCTCATTTATGTAAAAGATACTGTACCCTGAATACAGCTGAGGTAATCTTGCAACACAATGGCAGAACTGACAGTGAATCAGTCTTCGTACGCATCACCCTGGGCTCCTGTAAGCACCTCACTATAGGGTGCATATACAACCCTCCTAAGAACACCCTTCAGTCCCTGGAGGCAGTCCTTCAGGACACAGTTAAACATGTTGCCACTGAACTCCTCATCCTAGGAGACTTCAACCTGAACTGGGTCCAGGACTCCACCCAGTCTTTATCGGGCCTGCTACAAGATGCAAACCTTGTAGAGGTAATCTCCGCATCCACCAGACTAAATCACAAAACAGGGAATCACTCTACCTTTGACTGGGCCCTAGTGACTAACCCCTGTAATATCCAGTCTGCAGGCATCCTGGCTGATGCTCTGAGTGAACATTCTCCCATCTTCTGTATCTGGAAGAATAGGGTGCACAGAGTGCCATCATGTATTCCGGCTGTGCAGGACTACACCTACTACACTCCCGAACAATTCTCCGATCATCTAAGCAACCTAGATTGGAGCCCGATCAAGCGTCTCCCTACTCTGGACAAAGCTGTGGCCTTTTTTCAGAGGGCGTATAAAACGGCAGCTAACCTTGCCCCCATGAAAAGACTTTGTGCCAAGGGCAGGTGCTACAAATGAATAACCCCCACTAAAGGTCCTCATGAAACACCGCGACAAGGCCTAGAAAAAGTTCAAGAACTCCTCCCTTCAGGCCGACCTCGTAACATACAAAACCCTCAGGAACAAATGCAAATTGGCAATAAAAAAAGCTAAAAAAGAGTACATCACGCGCATTCAGAAAAATAACCTAGGGAACCCTAGGCTTTTCTGAGCCCACATCAATGAATTGGTGAAAGAGAATGGCAAGTCCAAACCCGGCCCCATTGAGGTCAATGGACAACTAATTCACGAGGACCCTTTAATTGCCTCCTCCCTAAACCACCACTTCACTAACCTCGACCCGTAAAAGGCTGGCTTACCCCCCCTCGTCACAGACCTCCACACAAGGTTCCCTCCTGATCTCGACTGCCCAGCCTTTCATCTACAGCTGGTCAAGCCTAAAGAAGTCCTATCACAACTTAAAACTCTTAAAAACCTCTGGTTCGGGAGGACCTGATGTGATTCACCCCAAGCTGCTGAAGGATGGGGCCCTGGCCCTGGCCAGACCCTATCGTGGCTCATCAACCGCTCTGTGAAGGAGGGCGCTGTCCCTACACAATGGAAACAGGTCCACATGGTCCCGATCCACAAGGGTGGTGGCCGGGAGTCTATTGGCAACTATAGACCAATCTGTCTACTCTGCTTCCTGTCAAAAATCCAGGAAAAGCTGATCTATGGACAACTCCACGACTACTTGGAGGCCCATAAAATCCTGGCACTCTCCCAACATGGCTTCAGAACTGGGCATGGGACAGACACAGCACTGACCAAATTTGCAACAGACATACAGAGACCTGGACAAGGGTACCCCTACTGGCACAGTCTTCATAGACGTTTCCAAGGCCTTCAACCTGGTCCACCACAATCTTCTACTCACTAAGCTGAGCAACATAGGCCTTGACTGCCACGCTCTAAAGTGGTTTGAGAGTTATCTGACCGGCCGCACGCAGAGGGTCAAGTGGAAGAACGCCATATTAGGGCCACTCCCGCTAATAGAGGGGGTACCTCAAGGGTTGATACTCTGCCCCCTCCTCTTCTCCTCCCTGTTCACTAATGAACTGTCAGACCACTGTGGCGGAAGCTCTGTCGTCCAGTATGCGGATGATGCAGTCATCTACCAGTCCACTGCCACCCTGAGAGGCCTTAGCCCCTCACTCCAAGATGACCTCCAGGCACTGGTACACCGAGAACAGAATGGTCCTCAACATGTCCAAAACTAAGGCAATGCTGTTTTGGCCCTAGATCCCTTGGTCAGGACAGATCACAGCACCTACAACTCACAACTACTTCTGGCAATAGCCTAGAAGTTGTGCCCTCCCTGAAATACCTCAGCCTAACCCTGGACCAGGGCTTCACCCTGAAGAACCACGTAGACTCAGTCACCAAAACTTTACACGGGAAACTAGGTATCCTTTACCGGCTTAAAGCCCAGCTCATACCTGAAGCCAGAACCTCAGTCACCACCAGCGTCCTCCTCCCGACACTCACATATGCTGCCCCAGTCATGCAGGGGTTGGGAAAGCTGGAGAGGAACAGACTCCAGGTGCTTTACAACAAGGTGGCTCACTTTGCCTCCCAGGCCAACCCTAAGGATCACCATTGTGACTCCCTATCCTTCCTAAACTGGCCCTCACTAGATGCGTGCCTCCAGTACCCTCTGCTCTGCCTAGCGTACAAGTTAGTCGGCCCGACCCCCCCCCCAGCCTCATTGGCCTGCGTTGCTGTAAAGGCCAATCACCGACACCTCCACACAGCTGGCCGAACTCTCCTAGACGTCCCCAGAGTCAGAACCAAGGCGGGCAGTGTGTCATTGGCACTCACTGCTCCCACACTGTGGAACCAGCTCCCTCCTGGGGTGCAGGAAGCCTCTACTAACAAAAACTTCCATACTAGGCTTAAGGCCCACCTAGCAGTCACCAGCTCCTGCCATTGTACTGACTCCTGATAGGAACCCTGAGCTAAATTACTAACCAGGTTCTATCCTCCACCACTGCTTAAACTCCAAGCCAAACTGCTAATTTTCGCACAATGTTTAGCACTGTTGGTCAACCTATTTATTCCATTTTGTACTACTATGCTTCTGCTCTGCCATCATAACTATGTTATTGTGACTCCTGTAACCCGAACTAATGCTGTATTCTATCTGATGTGTTATGTATTCCTCGGTCACCCCTGAAAAAGGGACCTCCGGGGCTTAGTGGGCTTACCCAGTCACCAAAATTTAATAAATAAATAAATAATAACTGGGTGAGGTGCACTAGCCAAATGATTGACTATTTTCAGGCATGACCCGGGAGGTTACAAAATAATGGTACAGAATACATGATAAGATCAGAACAATACAGAACAGAGACAATGCTCGGCAGCCTGAGTAAAGCATAACACATAGGTGAAGTGAACAGAAATGCAAAATAGTACAGCCTAACAGCACAGATAAGATACATGTTGTAGAAGAATAAGTGGTATTACAAAAGAGAGGTAGAAGTATGGTTTGGCATACATTTTTATTTTATTTATTTTAAATTTGTTAAGTGGGTAAGGATACTGGGCGAAGTACAGGTCCGACCCAAAAGACATCTCAACAGTAACATGCATCAAAAAGAAAATAAAAAACAAAAACATTAGACTAACAATTACATAAATCAATAGTTAACAAATAACATTTAAATGTAACCTTAAATCCCGTAACTGAAGAGATACATCTAAGGGAAGAAGGTAAATCATTCCATAAACGAACAGCTGATGACGAAAAAGATTGAAAACCAGATTTTCCCCTTCTAACTGTAGCCCTCAAAACAGTTCCAAGATTTGAACGCAAATTAACTGGAGTATCCCTGATTATTACCAGATCAGACAAAGGGAAAGAATTCCTATCATAAATAGCATGATGTACCAAATTACCAAGTGCATAGGCAAACTAATTTGGGAGACAGCCAACTAATGAATAATATAAGACACAATGATGTCATTCACGGAGCATCAAGAACAAATCGACAATTATTATTATAAGCTACACTCAAAACCCTCCCCTCCCTTACACCCAAACCATAATATAAAGAAGAAACATAATCAAAATGAGGTAACAAAGTACCTATTGCAATTGTTCTATGAGATTCCAGTGACAAATAGGCCTTAAGTTTATATAACAAGCCCAATTTTGAGTTTAGTCCTACTAACAGCCTTTACCTGTGACAAAAATCCCAAACAAGGATCCAGAAGAACTCCCAAATACTTGAATATGGTAACCTGTTCTATTAAATCACTACTTTTATCAAGTATATGTAAACAAGGGTTTAACTTTAGATGAAAAGCACTCCCAAATACCATGCACTTGGTCTTTTTTACATTCAAAATCAATTTGATTATTTAACAACCAAAGACCAAGTTTATCAAAGTCATTTTGTAAACCAACATTAAGCAACTCAGTATTCTGATTCTGACTATACAAAATCAAGTCATCTGCATAGAGAAGACAATGACTTGTTGAAAAAAAATTGAGGGAATTTGAGTTATAAATATTGAAAATAACAGGGGGCCCAAAATGGACCCCTGTGGAACACCTCTGGGATTTAACCATAAATTAGATAATGAAGGCTCAATATATACTTTTTGAGATCATCCCTCTAGAAAGCTCATAAGAAAGGAGACCACCAAAGTGGAAAAACCCAAACTTACAAGCTTAGAACAGGGCAAATTATGATTTATTAAATCAAAAGCCTGGGTCAGGTCCACGAACACGGCCCCTGTAAAACAACCATTATCACACCCAAGAAGGACGGGGTTCGTGAACCTGCCCAGAGCTGTACCAATACCCTTTCACTTCCTAAACCCATGCTGCTCCAAACAAAGTAAACCCTTTAATTCCAAATAATCATTCAACTGTTTAACTACCAACTTTTCTAGCATTTTACTTAAAGGATTCAAAATTGAAATGGGACTATAATCATCCACTGTATCTGCTCCAGCCTTTTTCGGAATGGGCACCACCCTTGCAACCTTCCAAGAAGAAGGAAAACTGCCAGTTACCAAACATAAATTAAAGAAAGAACAAAGAGGTTCTGCAATAAAAGGTGCAACCAATTTGACAAACCTTATGTCTAACCCATTACCACAATCACCGTACCTATTGGGTAATTGATGTAATAATCTTAATACCTAAAATGAATTAATACAGCTAAACTGGAAACCAGACAAAATCTTCAAATGAATTAACCAATAATGGAGAAATTTAAATCAGAATCACAGTTAACAACATGATCATCACATCCCAATGCAAAATGCTTCTGTTTCACAAGTAATTTAAGAGCAGGGGTAAACCATCCATTTTGAACCCCTAGTACCCTCAGTTTACGCAAAAGCAAAATTTTTCCTGCAGTCCAAACAATTTTTGACAAAAAAAATCAATAGCACAATCTGGGTCTGGGATTGAATTGAGAAATGACCAATTCAAAGCACAACATTCCTGATACAATAATTGATATGGAAAAGATTTATAAAGTTTTGAGAAAAAAATACACGGGGAGGTAACGTCTGTGCTTTAAAATTTAGAACACCAAAAAGTGCTTGGTGATCACTTATCGAGTCACCCCAGAACCCCAGAGTGTGATCTAATTTGCTTATTATTAGTAATAATCCAATCTAAAATAGAATGGTTATCAGACACAGAATTTAACTTTGTTGGTTGACCAATTAACTGAAACATATTATAGGACTAAATTAAATTATAACCAGAAACATCCACTTTCACCCAATTTAAATTAACAGTCCCAGCCAAAACAAAATCCCTCTCCTACAAACTTGGTGCTATAAGCATCAAAAAAATTCCTGTAAACCAGCTTTTCCACACTGCGGTGGATTATACAGGCATCCTACAGCTACCTGTTTAACCCCTCCCAAGCACAGATTTAGTAATAACCAATAATTTTGTAAAGTAGAATTCTGACTAGAAAGTAACAGGGAGACATCTAGATTATTTAAACAATAAACAACTATTCCACCAGCAGATTTCTTACCCTTTTGATCTGAACGAAACATTTTATAACCAGGAATTTCACAAGCGCTATCAGGTATTGAAGGCTTTAGCCAGGATTTAGAAATCATAACAAATGAAGTTAGTACAAGATTGTAAAGGCCTCTACATGGGCCATTTTAGGAAACAAACTCCTGGCGTTCACATGAAAAAAATTAATTCCGTGATTTAAATACCACACAGAATTATCACAGCCATCTACAGAAGAAGGACCTGGATTTAATTCTACGTCACCTACTAAAATTAACATCGCCAAACAAATCAACAGTTTCCTGTTTAATCAAACACACATCAGTATCCCTGTACAAATAAAATAAAAACCATAAACAAAAACAAAACTTGATAAATGCAAAGCAATTTTTTCAGACCACAATAAGCAAATAACATTAATATTGTTTACCTGGTCAATAAGTATATTAGACATAGAAAAAACATTTAACCCTACAGTTAAAAGAGAAGCCTCCTTATTAGCCATCACAAGGTTATCACTTACAATTAAACAACAATAAACAAAGCCAATACATAAACACACTCACCATGAACTAATTAATACAATTGAAAATATTTTAATACCTTATTCAGCAAACTGTAATACCTTACCCCAACCTCCCAAGCCTCCTAAACTCACTCAAACTCCCAGCACTTTACCGCACTTCACCCTGGAGCCTATGGAGCCACCACTTCAAATGCCGCCGCGTTTGATAGCTGACCAAGAGTTTAAACCCACTCAACCCCTCCCACTGGGCTGCCACCACCAGTGGGGGGAGTGGACACGGCAGACAGCAGAATAGTACAGGCAATTCGTCAAGTTGCAGGGTAGACTAATTCCCCAATTAAAACTAAAGGGAACAAACGATAACTACAGTACAATATTAAAATCTTGCACAAGTTCGTTTCCAGCAGCAGAAAATGGCAACAGTGTATGTTATCGTCCCAACAGAACTTTAAAGCGGCATACGATTCAGTAGGTTCAATTGCACAGTCCCAGGATCTTAACTGCATATGGTCAATTCAATTGCACAGTCTCAGCTCAGAACAGCAGGGCATCCATCCAATTTCAGCAATAGTCTAAAACAAAAGATTTAAAAAAATAAACACAAGCTGTGAATAATGCCACAATCTCTTATGGCACAGCAGCTGAATCAGCTTAATTCCTATTGGCTCCTTCAAGTAGGGACTGTTTCAGCAGTTACTGTATATTTCCAAATATCATCTCCCCTGAGATGTACCCACAAGCAGTTCGGTGAGTGCTCACAGTGCAGATGGACAGTAGGTGAGCCTGAGGAAGCCTGCCACACTCCCTCAAACTCCCAGCACTTTAGTGCACTTCACCCCCTGGAGCCGATGGAGCTTCCGCTTCAAACACTGCCGTTTGAGAAGCTGGCCAAGATTTAAACCCACTCAATCCTCCCAACAGTGGTACCAATTGGAGAGTCTCAGAAGTCAAATACAATGCGGGTAGACGACTATTACAAACTATACATTTGAACATTTGTGGGGAAAATCTCAGAAGTCAGATACAATGCAGGTGGAGTAACTATTACAAAGTGGGTAAAGGCAATAACCAAATAGGGAGATTAACAGGGTCCCCACAAAGATGTGGGGAAAGATACAGCAAGGAGGAGAATTTAACAAAGTAGGTAGGATAAGAGAGAATATGGACAGGGGGGTGGAGTGATGTAGAGAAGGGAAATTGGTAGGATGGAGGGAAATCATAAAGAGCAGGTAGTTGAAAGACATGGTATTCAGGGGGGATTAAAACATTTTCAGTGTGCACTAGTGGTGAGAAGGGAATGATGTTTCTTTTTTTATTTATTTATTCATTCATTCTTTATTCAGATAATACCTTTGAGTAAAAGCTCTTTACATATGTTCCACATCAACAATCAAGACAATAACATGAAAACGAACAAAGGAATAAAAACAATAGACTGGCAATACAGCAATTAGAATGACACTGATACCCTGCTACAAATTTACATAAGAGCATGAGTCATTACATACAGTGAAAATGTACGGTGGCATAAGGGCATGGTAAAAAGTATGTCCAATAACTAAGTGCAGTTACAGAGAGTGAGGATATTGGGTAATGGCAGAGGGAGCAGTGGTGGCAGCGATAGATGATCTGGTGCAGGTGAGAAAGTAAGTCAGCCCAGGGGCCTCGCCAGGTTGCTTAACTGCATGGGACAATAGACATAAGTCACAGGGGCTGTGCAAAGATGACTTAGGGCACATTGGCATGAGCAGTTAGTGGGTGTAGTCAAATGCGGACTTGGAGACAAGTCGGTGTTTAAGCTTCCATTTGAAGGCTCCTAGGGTAGCAACAGATGAGACGTCAATAGCATGGTAGGCAAAATACCTTTTTTAAATAGGACATGAGTGGGAGAGAGCTGTAGTTCAAGGGGAAGTGCATTCCAGTGTTTTGGGACAGCGTGGGAGAAAGCACAGGCACTCTTGGTGGTTTTACACCTATGTATATGAAGCAAGGCACAGTCAACTGATCTGAGGCCGTAGGAGGAGGACGGGGAGTAGCAAGGAGGCAAAAGAAACGGGGGGTTTGGATCTCATAATGCTGTACATAGTGGAGCCAAGGGCAAGATTCCTGTGGACGGGGGTGGGGTGGGGAGGAGCGCACAGTTAAGGTCAGCATAGAGTTGACAGTGGTGTTTAAAGCGGGGGGATGCAGAGGCATAGTGGCAGATATTATTATTATAAGTGGTATCCCACTTATGTAGAGAAGCTTTGGATGCATTAATCAGTCAATCAATCTTTATTTTACCAAGTGTAGCACTGTTGAGCAAGCTCATTTCCAAGGTGGGCCTGGTCATACAGAAATGACATCAGATAAATAATACATATACAAGTACAGTAATACTACTCCTATTATAGAGCAGCACAAATTTAACAGCAAATAACATGCACAGCTAAAACATAAGAGGGATAATCAAACAGGATGTAGAATATTCACACGTATATAATGGTAGTATTGACCAAGACGTTTCTATGCCCTGGCAGATTGAAAAGCAGTTACGACAAAGAAGAGCCTGATAGAAAATGGAAAATAGAGGACTGGAGAGGATTGCTATAGATAGAGGAAAGAGGCGGTGAGGGTTGATCTCAGAATGTCAGAACCTGGCACGGCACATGACGGGTAACACTTACAATGCCCAGAGAAAAATCTTGCATAAAGAAGTTTGAATTCAGGGACTTTTATGGGATTTGCTAATTTTAGAGTTTTTTTGAAGCTTGTTCCATAACTGGGATAGGGCAAAGCTAAAGACTTTGGATGCAGTAACATAGGTAGCGGCACCATAGGTGAGAGATGGGAGTAGGATGCCTCTGGCAATTGCCAGCCTTGCAGAGGGAGTCAGAGCATAACTAATTTTATATGCCACCCCAATTTTGGAGTTAACAGATTTACATGTGGCTAGAATATGTTGATCAAAGTTAAGGAATCCATGTAGCAGAATCCCTATGTATTTAAAGGAGCGTACTCTCAAGCACAGAGCCATCAAGGCAGGACATTTTTAGGAGACTCTGACTGGCTTTAAGCTTGACTGCAGAGCCAAATAACATTGCTTTTGTTTTACCCACATTAAGGACTAGCGTCTGGGTAGCCAGGATTGGATTTCGTGAAAGGATGCTGAGACTGAGGTTGATTTCAGATACGTCTTTCGAGCTGGAATACAAGATCAGATCGTCCATGTAAAGGAAGGACGAACAGAAAGGGGTATCATGTGCGATCTGATTTATGAAAATAGAGAAGAGCAGGGGACCCAGGATAGAGCCCTGAGGGACACCTAAGCTAACAGAGGTATGATCGGACAGGGCCGAGTTAAATTTGACAACCTGGGTTTGGTTTAATAGGTAGTTTTTGAACCAGTCCACAGCCTGTGGTGAGAAGCCCAGGGAGAGAAGATTTGCAAGAAGAAGGGTGTGGTCCACAAGATCAAACGCTTTAGTAAGTTTGATAAAGATGGCACCTGTCAGAAGACCAGAATCCATGTCGCAGATTATGTCATTAGTGAACTTCAGTAAGGCAGTGACGGTGCTATGTCTTTTATGGAATCCACGTTGATCATGCGAGAGAAGAGGATACTTAGTGGGGTAATCAGTGGTTTGTGAGGCAACCAGTTTTTCGAGTGTTTTGTTCAAGACTGAGAGGATAGCTGTGGGCCTGTAGTTAGAGATGTCTTTTTTATCACCCTTCTTGAATACTGGGATGATTCTGGCAATTTTCCATATGTCAGGGACTTTGCTTTGGCAGAGGGCAGGGTAAATATTCTAGCCAGGGGTGAGGCAATAAAGGGGGCAGCAAGTTTTAGAAGCTTGGGTTCAAGACAGTCTGAGCCAACAGCGGTGTTATCAGATATAGTATTTAGAAGTTTTAAGACATCAGCCCTTTTTATAACCTTAAAATGAAACAGCGGGTTCATAGGCCTACCAATGCTAGGTGTTTGATCTGTCAAAGGCAGGGTTGGCGGGAATAAAGAGGTGAATTTTGACAAATCAGAAAAATGGTGGTTAAAAGAGTTTGCATGGTCACAGGATCATTGCAGTGAATCACATTTAAGAACATGTCATTGGCTGTATATGATTGAGAAGAGCCAAGGAAGGTTTTGACCTGGGTCCAGAATTTTCTTGAGTCCCCTGCAGCATCCACTAGGAGACCTTTACAGTAGGAGCTTTTCACCAAGCTGATGTGTTTTTTGCACATGTTCTGCAGCTTTCTGTACTCAGGTGGTCAGCTGGAAGGCCAGTATTTTTAAAGCGCCTCCAGCATTTATCTCTTGTTCAGAGTAAGGAGAGGAGCTCTTTATGAAGCCATCTGGTTTGATTCCCACGAACGCAATGTATAGTAAGCGGGGTGTGTTTGTCCTGCAGTGCTACAGACTGAGAAAGAAAGTAATTAAGGGTAGCCTGCATGTCATGGGTCTGATATAAGTAAGACCAATCAACTGAGGAGATGTCCAGTAGGAAGCCCCCTTGATCAAGACTGGCAAAGTCTCTTAAAAGAGATATTTCGAGGTGGTGGCAGGGGCACAGGAGAGGGGCTCCAACAGCAAAAACTGGGAGAGTGGTCACTAATAGCATCAGCAAGGGTGTCAGCAGCCATAATTCTTTCAACACGGTTGATCAGTATCCAGTCAATCACGGTACTGGAGGTAGAGGAGCGTGTAACCCTCGTAGGGTCTGTAATCAGCTGCTGAAGGCTGTGACTTTGAATTAGGGAAGGAAGAGTGTTGTGTATTTTGTCTGCCCAGTTGAGGTTCAGGTCACCAAGGATAAGTACTTCATTTTGCCCAGAGGCACAAGCAGTCTGGTGTAGTAGCTCCTGAAGGCCTGCGAGACCGCTCCAAGGTGGATAGTAGGGACAAACTATGTGCTGCTTCTTAGCACCGAGAGATAGGGTAGTGTGAATGGATTCACAGGAAGAGACAATTGATGTAGCAGAGACAACGAGATTCAGGTGGGACTTGTAGAAAATGGCAACCCCCCCACTGCCTCTTTTAGTTGGTTGCCTGTTGCACCTGATTAAATTATAGTTCGGTAGGGTGCAGACAGAATCAGGGATTGATTGCTTGAGCCAGGTCTGAGGCAAAGAATGTCAGGACTATATTGAGCTACCCATGCCTCAAGCTCTGCAAGGTTGCATAGTAGGCTTCTAATATTTAGGTGGGCGATGCGTAGACTCTTCTGGTTTGTTCAGTCAGCATCTGAGTGTGAGTAGCAAGCCAGTGGGCCAGGGTTTGATTCCACATCATCCAAAAACAGGAGGGCTAGGGAGGAGGATATGCCAGAACTTGCGATGGATGAAGGGAGACAGGATAAAAGCTGGGTGACGCAAGCATCTTCGGAAGGTATTGATGGCAAGGAAGGAGAAAACCCTGGGGAGTAGCAGGGGGGTAAGGTCATATTGCTTTAGTTGTCTTAGGAGCAGATTGGAGAAAGAGAAATCCTTGGCATTTGGAGGAGAGGGATTAGAGTACTGGGAGCAAGGGGTTAGTGAGAGCCGTGTAAGAAGACAGCACAAGTCCTATAACCAGAAGAGCCAGGAGTTGGTGCAGCATACTTGAAATTGGCTAAGAAGTGCGGCAGTGACAAAAATCTGGGACCAAAAGAAGAAGTAAGGTAGAGCAAAATGCCCAGTGGGGGGGGGGGTGCTGGGGATCTATTTACAGTATGTGAACTAAAGGAGAAATGATGAGAGTTAGAGAATGTGGCAGTGGTTAGGGTTGGGGGAGTGTCCGTACTGGGGCTTGTGAGAGATGAGGGAGGGTGGGTATGCTGTGAGAGAAAGGGACTAATATTATAAGTGAGGTAACGCAGCACTGGGCAGTTTAATTGGTGGGGACCATCCTGGGGAATGGGTCTAGGTAGAGCTAGGTGGGAGTAAAGCAAATTGAGCATAGAGCTGGGGAACAGTACGGGGACCAGTGCAGAGTGGAGAGGAGAGGTGAAGGGGAGAGATACCAGGAGTTGTGTGGTAATTAGAAAGAGGACGGGTGGGTAAGCGTAGGTGGGGGAGATGGGGTAGGTGAGATGAGCGCTGATTAGAGGATGTCAATCTAGGGATTTGGAGAGAATGTGGAGATAGAGGGTCAGTGAATGAGTGGGATTATCATAAAAGAATTCAAGTGGGTTTGAGGGGTGTCACTCAAGAGTGCAGTAGAGAGAGCACAGTAGTTGTCTGGGTAGTTCTTCGAGGCAGAACTCTTGGGGCAAAAGCCCATTTAAAGAGTGCTGGGGAGGGTGGGCGGAGAAAATTCGAACTGCAGAGAGAAAAGTGTAGTGGGGAAAGAGAGTAGGGAGAAGCGACTTAGTTAGGAAAATCACCACATCCAATAGTGTAGCGCAGGGGAGACAAGGCAGCCAATCAGAATCATCAGCAGTGGTGCAGGGACCAGTGGCCGTGACAGCTTTCAATGCCGGGAGATGCAGGAAGGCAAGCGGCAAATAGGGAAACATACCTTGGCTTCGGGTCCTTAGGTGGGTCCTGGCGTATGGGTCAGCAGCTGAGGCAGCTAGCCGCGACCATTGGAGAGCGGGAGTGCACATGACCAAGGGCTGGAGTCTTGTGGGGGGGGGAGAAGACAAAAGCATTAGCATAAATGCAAGTAGCGAGGAGCGGCTGTGGCTTAATTGGTAGGAGGGCCTCAAATTACCATAAAAGGCAAGGCTAGACGGGGAGGGGTTGGGGGCAAGGCAAAACAGTAGCCTGATGGGTGTGGGGGGAGCAACAGGGCAAGTGCAGGTAGTGAGGTACAGGGGTAGGTGGTTTAGAAAGAGCAAGGCCGAGAGGGAGAGAGACAGAGGAGATTTTAGATCTAGGGTAGTGTGCCGCTGGGGAGAGGCAAAATCAGAGCATAATCACACAAGCAATACACAATCTTGAACAATATTAGGCAAATCAAAATATAGGTAGCAGAATGTTTAAAACAATCTGAAACTTATGCTGTAAAAATTCAAACTGTAGAGAGAAAAGCTTAGTGGGGAAATAGAGTAGGGAGAAGCAGCTTAGTTAGGAAAATCTTCGAGGCAGAACTGCTGGGGAAGGGTGGGCGCGAGAAAGTTCAAACCATAGAGAGAAAAGTATGGTGGGGAAAGAGAGTAGGGAGAAGTGACTTAGTTAGGAAAATCACCACATCCAATAGTGTAGTGCAGGGGAGACGAGGCAGCCAATCAGAGCCATCAGCATTGGCGCAGGGACCAGTGGCTGTGGCGGCTTTCAATGCCGGGAAATGCAGGAAGGCTAGCGGCAATCAGGGATGCATACCTTGGCTTCGAGTCCTCCAGTAGGTCCTGGTGTGCGGTCGATGGCTGTGACAGCTAGCCACGACTGCTGGAGAGTGGGAGTGCGCCCAATCAAGGGCAAGAGTCTTGGCTTCGGGTCCTTTGGTTGGTCCTGGCATGTGGTTGGCAGCTGAGGCAGCTAGCTGTGACCGCTGGAGAGCGGGAGTGTGCTCGATCAAGGGCAGGAGTCTTGGCTTCGGGTCCTATGGGTCCTGAGTCTCTACTATAACCCTTCTGCTCCCCCACCAGTTTCCTGATGTGAAAATCGACATAGGTAGGCAGTGGTTCTAAAATAGAATCTTTTCCTGCCACAGTTGGTCTTCTTGGAGGTTTTCTGGATTTTATGTATTTTTGGTATTGTATAAAATACCAGTATTATTGGTCATTTCGACCCAGCAGTACTGAGCTGGTGAGGGGTTGATGCCATTTTCCAGTCTGGAGCAAGTTTAGACCAGTTTTGAAGGAAGAAGTTTGTGGGGTGGTCTACGTGCTGCAGCCCTCCTTTTGTGTGAGCTGGGTCCGGGCCTGGCTCGCTTATTAATTAGATGTGTTGGGGGGCTGGGTCTAATGTTCCATTTCAGAGGTGTCTTTCCAAAGGTATTAAAAGCTGCTCTGGTGAGACCTCTTCTGAAGAAACCATCTTTGGACCCAGACTGCCTGGCGAATTACAGACCAGTTTCCAACCTCCCCTTTTTGGGGGAGGTTGAGAAGATAGTGGCTCTGCAGCATGAGGAACACCTCACGGACTTTGACATCTATGAACCTCTCCAGTCCAGGTATAGGTCAAGGCATAGCACTGAGATGGTATTGGTCAGTGTACATAATGACCTTCTCAGAGCTAGAGACTGAGGAAAGTGGTCATTTCTGGTTCACCTTGATCTCTCTTCTGCATTTGACACTGTGGACCATGGGTTGTTGTTGGATCATCTCAGGGAGTACTGTGGACTTGCTTGCATTGTCATCTGCTGGTTTGGGTACTTCTTCAGAGACAGGACGCAGAGGGTGGTGATGGGGAGTTTCTCCTCACTCATGAGGCCCCTGCTCTGTGATGCACTCCAGGGGTCGATCCTTTTTCCCATGTTGTTAGTGAAATACATGCTGCCCCTGGCAGGGATCATTAGACGATACAGTTTGGGTTTTCTTTACTATACTGATGATGCTCAGCTGTATCTCTTTTGCACCAGGGATGTCTGATGCTGTTGAGGTACTTAATTTGTGCCTGGCTGAGATCTAAGACTGAATGTCATCAAGCAGACTGAGACTCAGTCTGGATCAGATGGAGGTATTGGTGACTGGGCCTAGTTGGAGGTGGGGTGTAGGGACCATGATGATGGGACAGACCTACTACTAGGTTCCTCTGGGTCTGTGGCCTCTACTGAGGTTAAGAATCTGGAGGTCATTCCAGATGAGAAGCTGACACTTGATGCTCAGGCATCTGCCATCTCAGAAACGTCTCCCAGATTAAAATTTTGATCCCCCTGAATATCTGCCCTCACTAGTACATGCATTTGTCACTTCCAGACTTGATTACAGCAATGCTTCAACCTTGGTGTGAGTGGAGGTGTCCTACGATGTCTGCAGCTTGTGCAGAACACAGTGGCCCAGTTACTGACTGATCTTCCTGGGTCTTGTCGTATGAGCCTGGTCCTGTGTGAACTGCACTGACTGCTGGTGAAGTGGCGTATCATCTTCAAAGCTGGTTTGCTGACCTACAAAACCCTATATAGACTGAGCCCTGCTGACTCCCTGTCAGACTTCTCACCCCCTCTGCTCTTCTGAGGTGGGCCTCTTAGCTTTTCCTAAGGTGAGGCTGAAATCCTCAAGAGACCAAGCCTTTTCACTTGCCTGCCCTTCCCTAAGGAACAGGCATCCAAGGGCTCTGAGAGAGGCCCTCTCAGTAGAGGCCTTTTAAGGTGGGCCTGAAGTATTTCCTCTTTTGGAAGGCCTTTGGCACTTTCTGATTGCCAAGCTCTGAACTGCCACACTTTAGTTCTCTTGCATACTGCATTGCAGTTTTTTTTTTTATAAATGCATTATTTAGAATTTTATTTATTTTATGTATGTAATGTTTTATTAATGATGTGTGTATTTTATAATTATTTTACAGTGCAGAACCTCTGGGACTAGCTGCTTAAAAAATAGTCTGCTGCTACTACTACTGTTGCACCAGTGGGCCAGCTTTCATTTATTTGGACGGGGATAAGTAGTTGAACAGGTGTAAGAAATACTGCCTGGCTAAGTGTAACGATATGTAGAGCTAAATCTGCACCCACATTAGTATATTTATAACATTTTAAAGCAGAAGGTCATGTCAAAAACATTTTTATGTACTTCATTCTGCATTCCTCTGGATCCCTAATGTTGAAACCTGCTGTTCATTTTTGTTTCCAAATGCATTTTTGTGTGGTGCTGTATTTCATTTTATGTTCACCTTGTTAGAGCTTACATCTTGTGGCCTGGTGTTAGCCCTGATGTTCCCAGTGTCCCATAAGGTCAGAATTGGTGCCTGTGGCTTGCTTGTGCACCTTATTTATTTATTTAGCTTTTGTTTACAACCTTACTCACAAGTAATTTGAGACTGGAAGTATGCGTGTTAAAATACAGCTTGTAATATTGATGGAAACCTTACTACTGTATATGTAGTGATTCTCAGCATGTATTATTTCACATCTGAAAAAAAATGTTCAAGCAGAATCAAAATAGTGGTATGGCCATCTTGGAAACATAGACAAAGATGGCAGAAAAAGACCACTGCTCCATCCAGTCTGCCCATAAACCCTAACAAACAAGGGACCAATTGTCCATGCACGGTTCTAACCCACACTATCCACCCCATGCTCCCCGCCCTATCGCTATCACCCTGAACAATTGCCAGCCCCTTCGCTCTGTCCCAGCCATGTTTGAAACCATCAGGTGACAGATTATTCCATGGCTCCACCACCCTATCTAGAAAATACAGCGTTCTAATATTGTTCTAGGCATGTTTAAACCCCTACACAGTGCTCGCTCCTACCACCTCCTGTGACAGACTATTCCATTTGTCCACCACCCTTTCCGTGAAGAAAAACATCCTCATATTTCCCATTAACCTGCCACCTTCCAATTTCATATCCTGTCTTCTCATTCTTGTACTCCTCCTGTACTGAAAGATGTCACCCCCCTGCACCTTGTTTATGCCCTTAAGGTACTTGAATGTTTCTATCATGTCACCCCGATCCCGCCTCTCCTCCAGCGAGTACATATTGAGGTCCTTCAATCTCTCCTCTCCTCTTATGTTTTCTGGTGCAAGCCTTGTACCATCTTTGTCGCCCTTCTCTGGACTGCCTCCACCCTGTCCACATCCTTATGAAGGTGCGGCCTCCAGAATTGCACACAGTACTCTATGTGAGGCCTCACTAGTGTTTAATACAGTGGCATCACCACCTCCCGCCTTCTGCAAGTGATACCTCCGCTTATGTACCCCAGCATGCCACTGGTCCTCCCTGCAGCCTTTGTACTCTGCTTTGACTCTATGTTGTCTGAAATGATAACCCCCAGGCCCCTTTCTTCCTTGGTGATCGTCAGCAACTCCCCCCCAACCCCATCCTGTATCCCTCACCAGGATTCCCTGGTTCCAGGTGCATTATTTTGCACATTTTTGAGTTGAACTTCAGTTGCCACACCTCACACCACTTTGCAAGCTTCCCCAGATCCCGCCTCACTTTCTCCACCTCGCCTGGAGTATCCACCCTGTTTCAGATCTTGGTGTCATCTGCAAACAGGCAGTCCTTTCTCTCCAGCCCTTGTGCTATATCACTAATGAATACATTGAACAGGACTGGCCCAAGGACTGATCCCCGAAGTACCCTGCTGGTCACCCCCTCTCCCTGGATTGGATCCCATTTACCACCACCCTCTGCCTCCTGTCTGTTAACCAGTTCCTAACCAGTTTACCACCTTGTGTCCCATGCCCAGACTACCTAGCTTGTTAACCAGTTTCAAAGGCTTTGCTGAAATCGAGGTAGGCGATGTCCACTGCCCCCCACCTTGATTTACCTCCTTTATCACCCAGTCAAAACATTCTGTCAGATTTGTCTGACACATCCTTCCTGCTGTGACTCCATATTGCCTCGGATTGTGGGCACCATTGAATTCCAAGTGTGCAACTATTCTTTATTTGAGCAGTGCCTCCATGATGTTACCCACTACTGAGGTGAGGCTGACTGACCAATAGTTCCCTGGCTCCTCCCTGCTACCACTTTCTAACCCCAGTAATGCTCAGAATATTCATAACTTTGTGCAGTCAGCCTGGCGGGTTGGACTGCCCGGAGAGATGGAACACATGCAAATGATGGAATTCTTTGCACGTAAGCATCCTTCAAATACTGCCTCTACCAACTGTAGTGTTCTAAGCCCTTCAGATTTTTCTCTCCGCCTGCAAGTCTGGTCGCTCGGAGTCTCTGTCGCCCTTTTTCGCGTGAAGAAGAAAGAAAAAAAATCAAAAACCATAAGTATATTTAGTTTCTTTTACTGCCTCTTATTAATTGTTAGTTTACATTTAGTTTATTATTGTTTAAATTGTTGTTTTCTCGGTTCCTCGCGGTTCGGCATAACCATGAGGGATCTGAGTTAGTTTTAACTTTATTTCGGTGCTGTGAGGAAGGGTTTGGATTCATTGGTGACTGGGGACCCACCTGGAGCAATGGTGGTTTGTTCAAGCCTGACGGCCTGCATCCATCCTGGAGGGGAATCCAAGCACTCAATGATAAGTTTAAATGCTACATTGACAAGCATTTAAACTAGCAAAGGGGGGTGGCAGGCCAGCAAGGAGGGTACCTACTTGCTCACCCCCCACAGCTAGCAGTGGAACCAGTGAACCAGAGGAGTGGCTATCTCTGCAAAGCAGTGTGCAAAAGATGGAGATTAGTTCCCAAGAGGTGGATAAGCAGAAAAGGGGCAAAATTCAGCAGACGGGCAGACAGCAAGGAGAACCAGGGATAAATGACAACCAAGGAAGGGGCTGGAGTAGAATAGTGAGACAGTCTAGGAGGTCAAATCATGGAAAGCCATGTGTGCAAATGCCAGGAGCCTTAGCACCAAGATGGAAGATCTGAGGCCGCATGGTGCAGTCAGACCTGGACATTGTGGCCATCACTGAAACCTGGTGTAATGATAACCACGACTGGGAGATGGCCATACCTGGCTACAACATATTCAGAAGAGACAGAGCAGGCAGGAAGGGAGGAGGAGGAGTGGCACTCTATGTGAAAAATGACATAAGGGCCACAGAGATCCAGGAGGAACAAAATGGGGAGAGATACTGTGGGTTAAGCTGGAAAGGAAAATGGGGATAGCCATCCTACAGGAGGAAGAAACAGATAGGAGTTGATGCTAGCCATCCAAAGGATGGCAGACAAGGGTGAGGTAGTACTGGTTGAGACTTCAATATTCCAGACGTGGACTGGAGCATCCCAGCAGCAGCATCAACTAGGAGCAGATTTATCCTGGACTCTTCAGGGTGCCTTCCTCAAGCAACTGGTCATGGAACCAACTCGGCAGAAGGCAATACTGGACCTTGTGCTCACAAACAGGGACAGTGTGATGGGGGTAACAGTGGGGGAGCACCTGGGAAACAGTGACCACCAGTCATTGTGGTTTGAAATCACAGAAAGAGCAGAACCAAACCACACAAAAACATGTATCCTGGATTTTAGGGGGGCAGACTTTGGGAAAATGGGAGATACTTGAAAGAGGCATTAAGGGGAATGGGACAGGAATCAGGGGTTGAGGAACAGTGGGCAGTATTTAAAATGGGGATTACAAGAACAACAGAATTATGTATTAAGCAGGTTAGCAAGAGGAAAAGGAAGAGGAGACCATTATGGTTTTTCCAAAGAGGTAGCAAAGAAAGTGAAAGCTAAAAAAAGATTGCATTCAGGCAATACAAAAGACACAGGCAGAAGGGGATAGGGAGAAGTACAAGGAGAAGCAAAGGAGGCAGGGAGGCTAAGGGAAGCCAAAGCTCAGACAGAAGAACACATTGCAAAATCAGTGGGTAGAGGGACAAAACCTTTACAGGTACATAAGGAAAAAGAAAGACAAAGGGAGGGATAGTGAGACTGAAGGGGGAGGATGGGGGCGCGTGGAGGATGACAACAGTAAAGCTGACATACTGAACAGGTATTTCTGCTCAGTCTTTACTGAGGAAGAGGAGGGTAATGGGTCTGAAGGGAGTACAAGGGTGAGAATGGTGCAGAAATGGACACAAGTCCCTTTACGAGAAAGGGTCCTGAAGGAACTGAAGTAATGAGTTGATAAAGCAATGGGCCAGATGGGTGCACCTCAGGGTCCTTAAAGAACTAAGAGAAGTGGTGGCTGAACCTCTGGCTATCCTGTTTAGCCGATCACTGGAAACAGGGAGGTACCCAAAGACTGGAGGACAGCAGATGTAGTCCCCTTATACAAAAGTGGGAACAAAGAGGAAGCAGGGAACTACAGACCAGTCTGCCTCACACTGTAGTGGGAAGATCATGGAAGCACTACTACTGAAGGAGAGATTGGTGGAACATCTGGTTGTCAATGGACTACAGGACCCAAGGCAGCATGGTTTCACCAGGGGAGGCATGCTCAGACCAACCTCATTGAATTTTTGACTGGGTGACTAGGAGGTGGATCAGGGGAGGGCAGTGGACATGGCCTATCTGGACTTCAGCAAGGCCTTTGACACTGTGCCACATAGAAGACTATTACACAAACTGGGGAATATGGGTGTGGGCAGGACAGTAGTGTGGTGGGTAGGTAACTGGCTGGGTGGCAGGACAGAGGGTGGTGGTAAATGGCTGTCACTCCACAGAGGGAAGAGTGACCAGTGGGGTACCACAGGGATCAGTGCTGGGACCGTCCTATTCAACATCTTCATCAGTGACATGGCATGAGGACCTAGAAGGCAGAATTTCACTGTTCGCTGATGACACAAAGCTCTGTAACAGAGTAGACACACCAGAGGGTATAGACAGAATGAGAAGGGACCTGCAGAAACTTGAAGAATGGTCAGGGGTTTGGCAGTTGAAATTCAATGCAAAGAAGTGCAAGATAATGCATATGGGGCACAAAACCTCAGCACAATATATCAGTCGGGGTGAGGATATGGCATGCACCAAGCAGGAAAGGGATCTTGGGGTTATCATCTTTGATGACCTCAAGGTAGGGAAACAGTGTGACAAGGCAGGTAAAGCAAATAGGATGCTGGGATGTATAGGCAGGGCATTACCAGCAGGAAAAGGGAGGTCATAATTCCGCTATACAAGACACTAGTGAGGCCCCACCTGAGTACAGTGTACAGTTCTGGAGACCATACCCACGTAAGGACATAGACAGGGTAGAGAAGGTTCAGAGGAGGGCAACAAAGATGGTGCATGGATTGCATCACAAGTCCTATGAAGTCAGGTTGAAGGAACTGAACATGTACTCTCTGGAGGAGAGGAGGAGAGAGGGATATGATAGAGACATACAAGTATCTTACAGGGAGGAACAGGGTGCAGGAAAACACTATTTTAAGCGAAAAAGATGTTCCAGGACTAGAGGGCATGGGATGAAGTTGGAGGGAGGACGATTCAGAGGAACCATGAGAAAGAATTTCTTCACAGAACGGGTGGTGGACAAGTGGAACACCCTGCCAGAGGAAGTAGTGGGGGCTGAAACAATCACGGGATTTAAGAATGCATGGGATTCTGGAGGTCAGGGGTAAGGTGCAACAGACTTCTAGGAAAACAAACTGAACTTACAAGCTCAAATGGGCAGACTGGGTGGGCCATAGGCCCTTATCTGCCAACACTGTCTATGTATCTGTGTATCTATGTAACCTGTTCATTATCGCTAAATTTTGGTCCTTAAAAACTTTACTTGTAACCGCTTTTTATCGGTTACAGAACCGCTGAACCGGTTCATATTTCATCTCCTCTCTCAGTTCCATCGGTTCCCTGTCGGTTCCGGAACCGACTGCAAAAAAAAAAAAAAAAGAGGAAAACCCTTTTTAAGCTCTTTAAATAACCGCAGTAGCATTTGGCATTTAGTTATGAATATCTGAGCATCACTGGGAAGAAAGAAGATTACTATGGTAAGTAATTTTTTCTTCTTGTCTGGCCTCCAGCGAGTACATGTTCACTGCCTTGAGCAGGTCCTCCTAAGAACTGACCTGCTTGCCCTGAATCGTTTGATCATCCTGTGTTGCACTAGATCTCCAGCCTCTCCTTATCTTTCCATAGGTGTGGACTCCAGAACTGGGCACAGTACTCCTGGTGGGGCCTCATAAGTAGTCTGTAGAGAGGTAGTAATGCCTCCATCCTTCTGCTGTCAGTACCTCTTCCTATACGCCCCAGCATCCTGTTTGCCATACAGTAGGCCTTGTTACACTGGTTTGATTATTTTTGGTAGTCACTGATGTTGACCTCTTGGTCTCTTTCCTGAGAGGCCTTACACAGCTTTAACCCCCCCCCCCCAAATCCAGTACTCTGACCTCAGGTTCTGTTCCCTCTGTGCATCACCATGCACTTTTTGTCGGTGAATTTAAACTGCCAAACCTTTGACTACCTCTTTAGCTTTTACAAGTCTCTCTGCATCTCCTTAACCCCTTCTACGCTGTATAGCCTGTCACAGAGCTTAGTGTCATCTGCAAAGAGAGACATCTTGCCCTGGCTTCTTTCTCCCATGTTGCTAATGAACATATTGAAATGGACTAGACCCAGGACTGATCCTTGTGGCACCCCACTGGTGACCTCACTCTTCTGATTTGACTCTGTTAACCACAACCCTCTGCTGTCTCCCTTCCAACTGTTCTCACCTATCTATGTCCTTTCCTGTACCCAGGTCCTCTGGTTTCTTCAGCAGCGTTCTGCAAGGCACCAAGTTGAAAGCCTTGCTAAAATTGAAGTAGAGGAAATCCACAGTGTGGCCCTTATCTACTACCCTTGTTACACAGTCAAAGAATATTATGAGGTTGGTCTGACAAGAACTTCTGCCACAAACCCGTACTGCTTACTATCCTGGAGTCTGTTGCTCTCCAAGTAGTTCACGAAGTTCTCTTTGATTAGTGTCTCCATCTTACCAAACTTGAATGAAACACAGAGAGACTTGAAATAGAATAAAATGATGTGGGTATAGTTTTTTTTTTTTTTCCAGTAACATGAACTGTTGCTTTAAAAAAAGATTTTAAAAGATTGTAAAAATTCCATTTCAAAAATTGCATGTGTTGGCCTCCATTGGTTAAAAGAGGGGCTTACACCAAACTTACTCTCAGTAAAGAGTAGCCGAATCATTCCCAGTGACTTAAATCGCAGAAGTGAGGAGTCTATCATCCAGGACAGTTTGTATACTTTGGGAACTGACCTGTTGTCAAAAAGAATTTGAGTCTGGCCACAATTTTGAGCCCTGCAGGGTGATGGTCTACAGCATATGAATCTGCAGTAAGCTGATTGATAAAGAAGAACAACATTGCTAAGCAAAGGATTAACTGCTAAGTGTTTTTATTAGTGTTAATGGGCCCTATGCTCGGAGGCGCTCCGTGTATGAGAGCACAGAGATACTCTGCACCCATTGCGCCCCCTGCACAGGATGCAGAAGGGGGGGCGTGCAGCCCCCACACACCTGATCCCCCAACCACGAGGACTGCAATGTGCAGGGGGCGGGTGGGAGGCATGCCAACACTACGTGGCATGCACAAAGTTGCATAGTGCTGCGCACCAGGACACGTAGGAGGGCAGCCAGTACACCAGGGATACCCTGCCGTAAGTCCCCTATGCGTCCCATGCATCCATCCCGCACCGGGGGGGGACCGCCGATGACACATCCAATGGCTGCCCGGGTCAGCAGACCTAACACCCAGCCAAGCTCCCACCATCCAAACCCGCCCCCCACCACACACACGCACACACACACATACATATGGGGACACTGGCCCCAGGATCGCATGTGCCACCCCCATGCCCACCTGCCTCTGTGGCTCCCCGCGTGCCAGGTTGGCGAAACAACTGCCCCCAAACACACAGACACACATATCTGTGGCACCACCCCCATACCTCCCCATCTGATCGGGTGTGCCACACGGCTGGTGGCACTACCCACCTCTCACCTCCACAGCCGCTGGCCATGTGGACATGCGCGGTGAAGCCCAACCAATGCACCCCCCACCACACAAGGGATCTACTGTTGGTCCCAGGTCACCTCGCAGAGTACTGCGGCGCTGGGGCATGCCCGCAGACAGGTTACGTGGCCGCTGAGAATACCGCAGTGTGCATCTGTCCGTAGGTGTGGAGCTTCACAGGCAGGATACAAGCCTCGGCCGCATAAATCCCACCCGTTGAAGCATAGGCCCCATTGTGAATATATATATATTTTTTTAAAAGGTTTTTCAGTCTCATTATAGCATAATTTGGTACTACTGTGTGCTGTTAGTCGATTTGCAGCTAGCAAAATTATCATTAAGCAACATATTACCCTCAGAATACGTTGTACAAGTAACTTGCAATTAAATTTGGTGAATTCTTGTGAGCAGGAACTCAGAACTGCTCTTCAAAGGCAAAAACTGAGCACAACAGATAAGTGAAAATATGTTTTTGCAAGAACCAATATACACTTTTGCAAATTTGGCAGTAGATTTAAAGATAGTATGCTTGAACTACAACATTTATCACAACCTAGGGCCTTTATACTTGTCAACCCATGACTCTGCTGTGTCTCAGTATGGTTATTAAAGAGCACCTTTCCCGCCCTTTTATCAGTTGCCCCCCAGAAACACAGGAAGACCATTACCTACCCCCAAGTCAGATGCTGTAACAATTAGAATTTTTCCTTGCTCTTTTTCATGAGGGAAGGGATAGTATTTAGGCTCCATGGAGCTGACAGCCAGATTTTTTCCACTTCCAGTCCTGAGCCCTGCACCCGTGCTTGCATGTTTTGAGATGTGAAGAGTATAGAGAGCGCAGGGCCACACTCCATAGACAGTAGTGGGGCTGTTTACTTTTTATAAATGTTAGATGGCCAGTTTGAACAAATCAAAGCCACTGCTCAGCTAGCAAGGGCCTTGTTACTGCAGTTGAGCTGTGACTTTGATTTGTTTAAATCGGCCATCTAACATTTATAAAATGTACTTGAAAATGGTCCCATTGTTGTCTATGGTTCAGTACATGCTGCCATGCGCTCCATATTTTTACATCACAAAACGTGTGAGTGATGGGGTAGGGCTCAGGACTGTGAGATGGAAGGGATCGGGCTCTTGGCTCCATGAGCCTAAATATGACCCCTTCCCTTGTGAAATGCAGGCAAGGAAAAATGTTGATTGTTACGACATCTGACTTGAAGGGAGGTAATGGTCCTCCCGTGTTCTCGGATAAGCACCAGGAGCAGTGCTCTTTAGGATCTCCCTATGTGCGTGCATGGTGGTTGATCCAAAAAATAAAGACAGCAGGCAGCTGGTGCCAGGGGCTTCAGTCTCTACACTTCTCGCATTTGGGGATACCATACCAACGGACATCTAGGATACTTTCTATTTTTAAATATCGGGTTCAAATAGTTGTTATTTCATAAAGTCCCTGGACAGTCTGTGACATCTATGCATATGTAAATTTGCTGCTGTAGTTTTGAAAGTACTTTGGCTTGGATATTCAGAATGTTAGCACAGCGCTAACAGGATTAGTACTGTACTTAGTATGAATAACTTGGCCAACAGCCTGTAAGTACAGTTGCTACTGTATTCAAAGATGCACTTAACATGACGCTTATCTGTTATCATGTTAGTGGTGACAAATACCGTGTGCCTGTGCAAATGAATGTATAGAGTGTGCGATGGTATATTTAATGGTTACTGGAAGGGCTAACATGCTGCCAGTACAGCATTAGTTAATGCTTCCAGGGACCACATTTTAATAACACACTGATTAAGATAATTGAATCTAGGGTTAGCCGGCTAAACAATACATTGTTTATACAATAAAAAATAAACATCCCTGGTACCAATGGTAACCCTCACCTGATCCCTGAAGACATAAGTTTAAAGGGGAAACTCGCAGCTCCCCACGGACAAGCTGCAAGACCTATAGGTCCTGAGTGCAAAAATCACAGTGGAAGTAACATTTTTAATCAACTTACTTGTCTGCAATACTTTGATTAATCTGGTTGATCCTGCAACCCCCACCCACCATTACCAGCAGCTCCTGTTCCCACTGTTCCCTGTGGCATGCCCATTGATGATGCACACAACAGGCTAAGCCATGGGGGACAACTATATGCCTCATAGTAAATGTTACATTCTTGTACAACACATTATTATGCTTACACTGGCAGTACTGATCAGTTGAGGAAAGCACTTTTACTATGCAGTGTCACTGGGTTCTGCAACTGCTAAACAATTAAAAAAAAATAATATTGTGCTGCAAGAAGGCTACATTAATACCATAAATAAGGTAAAAAAAATAGTACTATTGTATTTCAAAACAGATACACGAAACAATGCACTGGGTTGATGAAACAGGCTTCATACATGCCCAAATTTACAATTCTGTTTAAAAAAAATACTTAAAATGTTTGAATAAAAAAATACTACTGGTTTAAGTGACTTCATATCTGATAACCTAAGGGTGGACAGGCAGTGCGACAAAGCAGTTATGAGGGCTAGTAGGATGGCTGGGGTGCATAGGAAGGAGTATTACCATCAGAAAGATGGAAGTGGTTTGGCCTCTGTATAGGTTGCTGGTGAGGTGCCGTCTTTTGGATGAGACGTTAAGCCGAGGTCCCATCTGACTGGATTGGTGGTAGTTCAGGTGGATGTTAAAGATCCCATAGCACTTATCGAAAAGAGTAGGGGAATTTCCCCGGTGTCCTGGACAAATTTCCATCATTCACTAAAAATACCACTAACAGCTTAATCTGGTTCAAGGTCACTTGGCATTCATCTGTATCCTCCTCCCCCAGGTCGTGCCTGAAAATAGGCAGGATTTGTCTAGTGCACTTACCCGGTCAACAAAAACTAAATAAATAAAAATAATACCCCACCTAGAATATTGTGTCCAGTTTTGGAGACCATATCTCCAGAAGTACATAGAGTGAAATCAGTCCAGAGGAGGGCAACTAAAATGGGTGCAGGGCTTGCGTCAATAGTATTATGAGGAGAGACTAATGGACCTCCGTAACGTACACCTTGGAAGAGAGGAGAGGGTATGATAAAGATCTTTTAAATACCATACAGGGGTAAATAAGGTGCAGGAGGGCAGTTTTTCCCGGGAAAAAAGGTGCTCAAGAACAAGATCTGAAGCTGGAGGGAGATAGAGTCAGGAGAGATGTGAGGAAGTATTTCTTCACAGAAAGAGTGGTGGATTCCAGGAATAGCCTACCAGCAGAGGTGGCAGGGGTGAAAACTGGTGGGGTTCAAGAATGCATGGGATTGGCACAAGGGTATCATAGTGGAAAGGAAGGGGGGAAGGAGAAAGAGCTGTAGATCAAGTACAGTGTGTGATATTACTGTAGGTAGGGGAAAATGGGCAGACTGAGTAGGCCAAGCGGTCCTTATTTGCTGTCAAATTCTGTTTCTTTGTTTCTGTGACTTGCTCGAGATCACACAGTGAATATCTGGCAGTGGTGCAAATCCACATCTATGTTTCCAACTCACAGCTCTGCACTGTACTCACTGCTGTCTCCCCTCTTTGATGCCGTAATCTTGTGGACCACCATACCAACGGAGTATAAGCGAACTGTGATACATTGTCTGAAATTAGTATTCTAACTTGGCTTGTACTACTGTACATTTTTTACTGTTCTCACGGTGGCACTGCATTAAGTTGACATTTTAAAAAATGATAATTTTCTGCCCCTGGACACCTCTAGCTGTGCCTGTAATGCTTTTTCTAGTTTCCAGCCTCTTACTTTCATTTATGAGCCTGCTTTTCAAGGACTTTGGGACAACCTCGTTACAGTGGCATTCCTTAATGCTGTGGTGCGATAAGGAAACAATTATCATACCTGAGCAGTTGTCCTTGTGTAGTAAGACTGGCTCAGCATCCCAATGGGAAGTACTGATTTTCAAAGTCTGTGTGTTTTAGAAGTCTACGCTGACAAGTTTTGCACTCTACAATCAAGAATTTACACAGTTTATACTGTCTCTAATGTGCAACTCTGTCATACATCTTATTCTATAAGAAGGATTTTCTGTCACTATAACTTCCCCATCGCAGATGCACTTTGAGAAGAGTGGAACTGTAGCTGAAATAATTCCTGATGACTTTTGGCTGCAATGTAAATTCTATCCTTTGAAGCAAAAATATGTAAACAGTAACCCACAATAGGGCATGCATTGCTGGAGAATTAATGCACGCCTTGGGTGAAGTGGAAGGCACAAGGTCCACAGTCAACTAAGAAGGTTTTATTTTCATTTAGTTAAGTGGTTGTTAGGTGCTGTATAATATGTGAGTTTGGTAACAAAGCCAAGTGCCTTTGATGAACCCCGGAAGTGCAATACTGTATTTAAAAGAAACTAATGCCCTGTTGTGGAGTTATATGTTTAAAAAGTGGAACATTTTTTTTATTTTAATGGTAAATGGTTTTAGTTTCATTTAGTTAGGCTGTTGCTAGGCAGATGAGGACAGGTTAGTTGCTTATGAACTGTTCATATACCAGAGATTAATGAACAGACAGGTGATGTGTTTAGACCAGTGAAGTTGCTAGGATTCAGAAGCCCATTTCATACTAGAACTTAGTCCCAAGTGTCACTGCGGTGCACTCATTCAGTGTTCTACGTCAGAGACAGAAGCCACACTTGCAGTGACCCCCATCAGATAGCTGGGTTTTTCCACTGAAGGGCTGACGAGCTCCAGTGGAAAATGATGGTATCACCATAAACTACAAGGCATTATTTGAGAGAGTCAGTTTCCTTCTTCTGCAAACCATCTGTACTGGCACATTTCTCAAAGCAAGCACCCGCAGCTAGCCACCTTCTTCTTCTCTTCACATTACAACAACTCGCGCCCTGTCCACCCCAGCTCTTTATCCATTTTGCCTCTTACATTATTGTATAACTTAAAACTCTGTGTACTCTGTGATTCCATGATTCTGTAGCAAATATCTTTCTGTAATTTGGCAGTACAATCCCCTAGCTGTCATCCTGGCTACAGTACACCCATAATCAATGTACTTTGTACACTGTTTATATTTGCCTTCTCTTTTTATGGAAATTGTATTTTTTTTTTTAATTCTTTCATAACCAGGTAAGGCCCACTAGGTACAAGACCTGTTGTCAGGCATGACCCAGGAGTACTGGGGAGGTTAAGTCACTTGCTCAGGGTCACACAGTATGCAAGTGGAAGTTGTGGGAGTCAAACCCACTTCTGTTGGATGGACCAAGCTCATTTGCAGCTTGTTGCTGTAACCTCTATCTAGGCTATACTTCCAGCCTGTAGTTGAACCTTTCTTTGATTGTTCATGTACATGTACAGATTGTCACTTTATTTATTGTGGTTTCACTCCCTGCTGTATCCCGTCCCCCTAGTCATATTTAAAACTGAGCTCCAGGACAGTGTGCGCATACCAGTCGCAACATTTTAAATAAATAAATAAAATAAGCATGCTATGGGTTTCCAAGCATGGGTCCAAATTCACGTACTGTATAGGGCTAACCTTTGCACAATAAAGTGTAGCTTGCCTGAGTCCCCCTTCTGCAGCTACTGTAAGTCTAACTGCAGTCTTGATTGTGAGCAGTATGTTTGTACCTGCTACATGATGGCCACAGATGAATGGGGGTACTGCGCAGGAGAATGGACAGTGCATTCGGGGGTATTTCATCTAGAGCACAGGGAGGGGGCTGTTGCAGGGGATCACCAGAGTCATGAGGCAGATGCAAGGAAACACAGAAGGAGGGACAGCAGAACTGGCAAACACAAGTAGAGGAGACTTCCCTTGTTGGGGGCAGGGAGCATAGAGGATCATCTGTCCTCACTTGCATGCAGGCTAAAATGAGGAGCACATGTTCAGCAAACTGGCTGAGTTGGGGGGCCTAGTGCACTTTGAAGGTCAGGGCACGGGTTGTTCATTATGTTATTGTACTGGCCCAGGACATAGTACAGAACACCATTGGCTAGTGTAACTCACTAGCCTTTTCTGATTTTGGCCACTGCTGTTTTGGATTGCATACTATAGCAAAACCTTTCCATGATCAGTCTCAACCCCACCATCCTCCCCACTCAGTTTGTGCAAGTCCCATCTAGACACTAACCAACCCCCAGTAATTAAAAAAAAAAAAAACATAAGTAACAGCCATCTCATGAAGCACATTGATAATAGAAACATAGAAAAGTGATGGCAGAAGGAAACCGTGGGTAAATCTAGTCTGCCCAGGAAATTTCAAGACCTCTTATAGGTTCTGTATTCTAGCCCCACCCCCCCTTCTGACCTATATCCTCTCCTGATCCCGCAGTTCCCCATGTGCCTTTGCTCTATCCCACCCCTGCTTGAAAGCTGCTACGGTCCTTGCACTCAACACCTTCACTGGCAAGCTGTTCCAGGGTTCCACTACCCTTTCTGTGAGAAAAATGCTTCTTAGATCTTAGATCCTCATCCTTCAAACAACATGAAGTCTTGCTATATTATGACAATTGCAGTTTGTCCCACCATTAGAACTGCTCCGGAGGTGAAAGAGTTAACTCCCATTCTAAGAATGGAACTTGGAGCGCGAGCTCGGTTAGAGAAGCTCTGTCTGGGTTATTTCAAACCCAAACTGTCAGATTCTTTACTCCGCCTCACTGAACAGTCGCTCCGGAGATTTCTCCTACTGCTCGGTTCATTTCTCGGTTTAAACAGTGTTTTCTCGGTTCAAATCAACCGAGAATATTATTATTTTAACCGCAAAACCGATCGGTTCAAGCTCTGTCTGTGGTATCGTAAGTAATTACAGTTTATTTTCTGTGTGGAACTTGTAAATGTTATCGGTTCGGTTTTGAACCGATCAGCTTGTTTTAAAACTTGAAATTGAAGGTTTTAGAGTGCGGTTCCCGGTTCTTATCGGTTCTAAAAAAAACGGATTTCATTATGTCTTTTTCCAAGACCGTGACACGGTTAGGAACCGGATAAGGGTGTCTTGCCTGGCACTGGCGCTTTAAAAGGGCAAGTTTTTGGTTAGGCTGGCATTATGTCTGAGAAACCCAAAAGAAAAACCGGGCCCACTGGGTTTCAACACTGTGATGTCTGTGGGGAAGTCTTTGCCAAGGCTGACCCACACACCACATGTGTATATTGTCTGGGGTTTGACCACCTCAATTCAGACTGCCAGATTTGTAAAATTTCCCTGCAGCCACCCTGGATAAGAGAGTTGGCAGGCTCAGGGAACGAGAGGCCAAAAAGTCCGCTGACCGGATGAGCAGCCCGGTTCGGTGCCAACCAACCGGGAGGAGTGCCCTCTGACCAGGGCGAGACTTCCTCGGCAAAACGTAGCTGGCTCGGAGGGGCCAGTTCCAGTAAAGAAACAAGAAAATCAGCAGGTGTGGAGCCCAAAATTCCTCCAACTGCTGCAGAGATAGCAAGAGCTATTCAGATTGTCCAGTCACTTTCTCCGGTTCCGTCCGAACCTACTGTCGTGTGGTAAAGGTCGGTTCGGTCGGTTCCACCGGTTCAGGAATATGATGTTGAAGAGTTTTATGAACCAGAGGAGGGGAGGATGATTATGAACAGTATGAATGTGACTTGAGGGTCTGGGTGTGCCCACTGAACCGACATCTCCCCAGACAGACCTTTTGAATCTCCCTTCGCTTTCTGAGTCCCTCTCACTTTATGTTTTACAAAAAGTTGTTGAACCCTCCAGCTTCCATTGGAGGAAGCTGTGGATGAGCAAGAGGAACCTGATTTTGTAGAAATGATGGATATTCCAGAGTCTAGGAGATTGTCTATTCCTTGCATAAATCATTTAGGAAACAAACAATAAAAATTTTAAAAACTCCTAATTCTGTGCCTCCTGTGGACAAAAAGATGGACAGGAGGTACACTCTGTCAGGTCCTGATACAGAATTCCTTTCCCAGCAATGCAGTCACGTTGGTGTGGTTCAGGCTGCAGCCTGTGATAAAGCTAATATTCCCTGGCTTCACATCCTCCTGACAAGGATTCCAGGAAGATTGATGCCATGGCTAAAAACAATACATGGCAGCGTCCTTGGGACTCAGGCAAGCAAATTACATGGCTTATGTAGCAAGGTATCAAAAATCTAGATGGGACACTGTCATGGCTTTGGCCAAACAGGCCTGGCCAGTTTGCTAATGAGCTGGAACAGGTGGCTGCTGATGGCATTGAGGCATCTAAGGTGCAGTTTCATGCTGCTGTGGATTTTAATGATGTATCGTCTAGAGTCATGGCTACTCGTCTGTAGCTTTTCAGTAGGTTGGCCTGGCTCAGGGTGTACTAGCTTGTCACAGGATACCCAGACTAAGGCTGTGGATTTTCCTGTGGTTGGAAATTCTCTGTTTGGGGAGCAGACAGAGAATTATATGAAGAAAATGGATGAATATAGGACTACCTATAAGAGTGCTCAGGCTAAGGAGCGGCAAGTCACTCCTCAGAGGCAGGCCCCCAAGGGTAGAGGTAGGTCTTTTCACCAAACCCATGCCTCCTCTGCTTATGTTCAGAGGGGGTTCTTCAGAGGGAGAGGCAGACGGGGTGTGGGCAGGCCTGCTCCCACCCCTCAGCCTAAAGCACCTGCCAAACAGACACCCTGATGGGGTGCCCAGGGCCGATTCTCCTTTACCTGTAGAGGGCAGGTTGGCTTACTCGTTCAGAACTGGGTGTCTCTAACTTCAGACAAGTGGGTCCTGGAAGTAGTAAGCCAGGGTCTGTTCTCAGCTTCAAAAGTTCCCAAAGATGAGAATCAGATCTTTCCCACCTGCAAACTCTTTAGAGACCTTTACTTTAGAAACAGAAGTCTCAACCTCCTGGCTCTCAGAGCTGTAGAAAGGGTTTCTCCCCTACACCAGGGCAAGGGTCTGTACTCCAGATATTTCCTTACCCCAAAAAAGACAGGAGAATGGCGGCCCATTTTAGACCTGAGATATCTGAACAAACACCTTTTGAAACCAAAGTTCAGAATGGTAACTCTGGCAATGATTTTACCCTCTCTAAGGCCAGGGGACTGGCTAGCCTCCCTGGACCTCAAGGATGCCTATTTTCACGTCCTAATCAGAAGCTCCCACCGAAAGTACCTCAGATTCGAACTGCCCTCAGGTCACTACCAGTTCAGAGCAATGCCCTTCGGCCTCACCTCTGCCCCAAGGGTATTCACAAAATGTCTGGCAGTAGCAGTTGCTCATTTAAGAAGGCAAAGGATTGCTGTCTTTCCCTATCTGGACGACTGGCTCATTGTAGGCCAGTCCTCAGAACAGGTAAAATCTCACCGCAGTTACCCAGCAGCTGCTCACCTCCTGGGCTTCTTGCTCAATCTTCCAAAGTCAGTTCTGGAACCAGTTCAGGTGCTCACCTTGTGGGTGCAGAATTGACACAAAGCAGGCCAGAGCCTTCCTACCCTTAGAGAGGGTAAAGAACTTGGTGGCTCTGGCCTCCTCCTTCACTCTGCAGGTCTCTGACCAGCAAGACACTTTGCAGCTCCTGGGCACATGGCTCAGTCCACAGCTGTAGTGCAAGGAGCAAGATTTCAGATGAGGGACATTCAGTTTCACTTGAGAGCCTTTTGGTCTCAGAGAAGAGACCCTCTTTCCAAGTTGGTCCCAGTGACCCGAACCCTGATCCAGGCCCTCCAGTGGTGGCAGGATCAGAGCAATTTAAGACTGGAGGTCCCCTTCATTCCTCTGTCTCACTCCTTGACCCTCACTACGGATGCTTCCCTCCTGGACTGGGGAGCCCACATGGGCGACCTCTCCACTCAGGGAGTGTGGTCCCCCAGGAATCTCTGCTCCACATCAGTTTGCTGGAACTCAGAGCTGTCTTTTAGCACTTCAAGTGTTTTCTGCGCCTGTTCAGAACAAAGTGGTACAAGTCAGAACAGACAACACCACAACAATTGTGGTACATCAACAAGCAGGGGGCACTCGGTCTTGGCCTTGTGCACTGAGGCAATGAAGTTGTGGTCTCTGGCCTATTCCTGAACACTTCCCTCATAGCAGTTCACCTTCCAGGAAAGGACAGTGTCCTAGCAGATGCTCTCAGCAGGATTTCTCAGGGACATCACAAATGGTCTCTGGATCCTCAAGTACTGGGGATAGTTTTTGCCAGATGGGGCACCCCTCAGATAGATCTTTTTGCAGCCCCAGACAATCACCAACTTCCACTGTTCTGTTGCAGGCCCCCAGTGTTGGGCCCAGTCCCCTGGGTGCCTTTCTCCTAGATTGGAAGGGAAGTTTTTATGCCTTTCCCCTTCCCTCTCCTATTCAGGTGCTAGTCAAAATCAGATCCCAGCCTTGCAGGGTGATTCTGATTGCCCCAGATTGGGCCAGGCAGCCCTGGTACCACTCCTTCTGTCCCTAGCAGTCCATCTTCCCTGTGTCTCCCCAGGAATCACAACCTGTTAACCTGTGCCCAGGGAGAGTTTGGTATCAAACCTCAATCCCTCAACCTCAAGGCCTGGCTCTTGAGGAGTTAGAATAGTGACCTACACCTTTCTCAGGGTGTTCTTGAAATCCTAAAGGCTTCTAGAAGCCTTCCACTAGGGCTACTTATAATTCTAAGTGGAAAAGGTTTTCCATTTGGTGTTCTGGGAAACATATTTCCCCAGAATCTGCTGATTTGCCCATTGTTTTGGATTATATGGTCCATCTTAATTCTTTGGGCCTGAGACCAGCTACCCTGAAAGTACATTTGGCAGCTGTCTGCTTTTGTGTCAGCAGGAAAGCCCTCCTTTCTTTCTGCTCACCCTGTATTTTCCAAGTTTTTTAAAGGATTACTTCATACTAATCCACCTTTTAGGGATCCGGCCCCTGCCTGGGACCTTAATGTTTGCATTGCCCAGTTAATGCAACCCCCTTTTGAACCTCTGTCTTCTGCAGAGCTTAAGTACTTAACTTGGAAAACTGTTTTCCTAGTGGCTATCACTTCTGCCAGGCGCATAAGTGAGTTGCAAGCCTTGTCAGTAGAAACTGACTTTATTTCTTTCCACAGGGATAAGGTAGTCCTCAGGACTAACAGGAAGTTTTTGCCTAAGGTGGTTTCAGATTTCCATCTTAATCAATCTATCTCCCTTCCAGTGTTTTTCACTGAACATTCCTCCTCTGGCGGGAGGAGATTGCGATTTAGATGTTAAGAGGGCCTTAAGTTACTATATAGAGCGTACCAAGGGTCACAGGTTCGAATCCTCCAACTTTTTCTCACTTATGGTGAGGTCGGGAAAGGGAGACCTGCCACTAACAGATCAGTTGCCAGGTGGATTGTCTCTTGTATCCAATTTTGTTATCAGAAACTGGGGAAAGTGCCCCCTCTGGCCTGAGGGCTCATTCTACCAGAGGTACAGCCGCGTCTCTAGCTGCTGCCAGAGACATCCCTATCTTAGAGATATGTCAAGCTGCTACCTGGAAAACGGTACACACTTTCACCAAGCATTACTCCCTGGATGTCCAGGCCAGGAGAGATGCTCGGTTTGGCACAGCTGTGCTTCAGAGCCTATTCCCTAAGTAGGTTCTGTCCCTCCTCCATGGAGGTACTGCTGTGTAGTCTCAATTGTCATAATATAGCAAGACTTCATGTTGTTTGAAGAAAAATTACTCACCTTAGTAATGTTGTTTCTTCTAATGGAGTCTTGCTATATTATGACCTCCCCAACCTGCCCTCTCAGAACTTCTACTTGGGTATGGGGTGGACAGCCTTGTGTGGGCGCTAGTTATGCCCATTATATGTTTTCCACCCTTCTTGAGGTTTTGGGGTGTGGTGTTTTATTTTATCTTATATTATTGCTTATATTATATTATACTTCTGGTCCCTGACTTGAGTCTTTGTGTTGGGACCAGGAATATGTGTTAATAGTCAGGTAGCCAGTTGGCTAGTGTAGGTTACAGCTTCCACACAGACCTTAGTGAGTTTTGCTCGTTAAGATCTGACAGTTTGGGTTTGAAATAACCCAGACAGAGCTTCTCTAACCGAGCTCGCGCTCCAAGTTCCGTTCTTAGAATGGGAGTTAACTCTTTCACCTCCGGAGCAGTTCTAATGGTGGGACAAACTGCAATTGTCATAATATAGCAAGACTCCATTAGAAGAAACAACATTACTAAGGTGAGTAATTTTTTCTTTTAGTCTTATCTTTGACCCCAAATGCTGATAATCGCCATCAGCATTCGGGTCTGGTGGTAAAACGGAAAGTATGAGGATTGGTGCGCTGCATTTGATGGAGTGTATTTTTTTTAAGTTATGGGGTAGGTTTTTTTTTTTTTGTCTAATCAGGACGTGTACCGACTGGATGGGGAGAGTGGTGGGGCCAGTGAGTTATAAGATTCAGGGGGACCTTTGGGCCATCGGGGGGAGGAAAGAATCTGCATACCACAAGGAAGGGAATGCTGCTCACTGTTTGGCCAGATATAGTACTAAATCCTCACAGTCAGTTTCCTGACACCCAACATCTTGAAGCCACGAGCCCAATGGCCAGTTGCCTGACAGGATGTTGCCTGCAGCAGAGTTTTTGTCATGTTTCGGGGGACTTTGCCCCCCCGCACCCCCTGTATTTAAGATTACAAACTCTGCCGCAGGCAATATTGAAGTGTCGGGCAAACAGGTGTCGTGATTGTGGCTTTGGGATGTTAGGTGTCGGGAAAATGACTGTCAGGATTAAGTAATACTCCCGCTTGGCCTGGGGGGGATATTAACAAAGCTTAAAAGAACTTAGGTGAGACCCACTCTATTCCACAGCTTGTTACAAGCATTAGGGAAGGGAGAGAATGCATCTTAAGGAAATAATTAGGTCTGACTTTCTTAGCTGTACCTGTCCACAATAGTTAAGCGCAGTGGACCCTAGCATGCCCATCCAGGATGGCCTTGGCCTTGTCCTTCTCCCCCAAGCGAGGAGGAGGGTGCACAGATCAGGAGCACCCAATGTTGCACTTGGGGGCCCTTGCAGGCAGCAACCTGGGAGCCCTCAGGGTGGTGGTGGGGGGGGGGAAGGGATGCATTGGAGGGTGGTCCTGATTAACGCCAGGAGCATGGGGAACAAGATTCCCAAGCTTCAGGCACTACTATTGGAGGGTGAAGTGGATGCGGCCACTGTCACTGAAACTTGGGCCACTCCTGGGCGTGACTGGGACCTAAACCTAATAGGGAACACTACATTCAGAAAGGACAGGGAGGGAGGGAGGGAGTGGCATTTATCATTAAGGATGGCCTAGGGATAAGCAGGGTTGAGGAAGTGGAGGGATACTTGGAGGCTTTATGGGTCACCCTGCAGGTTCCTGGAGGCAAGTGGATGAAATGGGTGGTGATATATAGACCACTCGGGCAGGCAGAAGGCCTGGTGGTGAACCTTAGGGACCACTGTGATCGGAGAGAGGGCAGAACAGTGGTGCTGGGGGACCTAAATATGCCAGGGACTGACTGGGGGACTATGATGTCCTCATCGGCCAGGGAGCAGCGTCTGCTGGATGTCCTCCGGGATGCGTTTCTTGCCCGGCTGGTAACTGACCCAGTGAGGGAGGGTCGCATTTTGGATGTGGTCCTGTCAAACTGTGAGCTCATCAGGGGTCTAGTAGTTGAGGACCCACTGGTGGGAAGTGATCGTGCCATGGTCTGGTTGTCCCTGGACCTGGGGGGAGTAGATCACATGAAAACAACAGTAGTTGACTTCAGGGGTGCGGACTACAAGGGTATGGAACAGACCCTTAGGGGCTACCTAGATAGGGATCAGGCCAGGTATGGACACTGAGAGCCGGTGGGGAAATTATTAAAAAGGGGCTCCTGGAAGCTACCAAGGCCTGCATGAAGGAGCAATGCAAGTGGGGGTAGAGCCAGGAGGCCAAGCTGGTGGACAAGGGAGGTCCAGGATGTAGTAAAGGGGAAAAAAAAAAGGCTGCTTATAGCCATTATAGGCGTTTGCAAGGTGTTGCAGACAAGGGGGAGTATGATATGATAGCCAGGAAGGTCACCAGGATTGTGAGGTCAGCTAAGGCAGGGATGGAGTGGAGGTTGGCTCAGGGGATTAGAGGTGGTGAAAAAGGGTTCTTCAGGTATATCAGCGAAAGGAGGAAAGGGAAGGGGCAGATTAGTAGGCTGAGGTAGGGGAGCGGGTGAGTGGAGGAGGCAGGGGAGCAGGCGGAGGTACTGAATGACTGTTTTGCCTTGGTCTTCAGTAGGGAGGATAGCGGGGTAGCACTGCACGGGAAGGGGCAGGGTGGACCTGCACATGGGGGGGTCCATGGATGTTGAAATCCCCATTGGTAGGGTGTGGGAAACCCTCAAGGCCCTAAGAGTGGAGAGTGCACTGGGCCCAGATGGGCTTCATTCCAGGGTGCTTAAGAAATTGGCTGACATCCTGGCCGCACCTCTAGTGGACCTCTTTAACTCCTCCCTTCAGTTAGGATGGGTGCCTCAGGACTGGAGGATAGCCCATATTGTGCCTATCCACAAGGGTGGCTTGCAAGAGGAGCCAGGAAACTACAGGTCAGTAAGCCTGACGTCGGTGGTGGACAAAGTGATGGAGGTCATCTTAAAAGAGAGGCTGGAGGTGTTTCTGGAAGCACTGGGCCACCTGGATGATCGCCAGCATGGCTTTGATCAGGGCAGATCATGTCAGACTAACCTGGTGGAGTTCTACGATTGGGTGACAAGAGTGTTAGATCAGGGCAGGCCAGTGTTTGTCCTGTTTCTAGACTTCAGTAAGGCGTTTGACTCAGTGCCACATCCCGGGCTGCTGGAGAAGCTGAGGGAAATGGGGGTGGGGGGTACAGATGGTTAGGTGGATAGGGAACTGGCTAGTGGGGCATTTTCAGAAGGTGATGGTCAGGGGGGATGTTTCAGCTCTCAGTAGGGTCATTAGCGGGGTCCCACAGGGATCAGTGCTGGGTCCACTCCTGTTTAACACTTACATTTCAGACATCAGAAACGGTGTCAGGAGTGAGATGAGTCTTTTTGCTGACAGCTCGAAGCTGGGGGCAGTGGTGGATGGAGAGGAGGGTAGGTTAACCCTTCAGGGGGACCTGGAGACTCTGGAGGGGTGGTCACACTCCTGAAAACTGAGGGTCAGTAATGAGAAATGCAAGGTTCTCCACCTGGGGGCCAGGAACCCAGCTCATGTGTACACCTTGGGAGGGGGAACACTACAGGTTTCAAGGGGGAAGAAGGACCTCGGAGTGGTTGTGGATGCCAAAATGAATAACTCAGAGCAGTGTAGAAGGGCTGTGTCCCAAGCAAATAAAATGCTGGGGTGCATATCCAGGGAGATAACCTCGAGAAGTCTGGAGGTACTCCTTCCGCTGTACAATTGCCTGGTTAGACCACACCTTGAATACTGTGTGCAGTTTTTGGCATCCATACTTAAAAAGGGATATTGTTCTTCTGGAGATGGTCCAGAGAAGGGTGACCAGGATGATACAGGGTCTGGGGGAGAAGTCCTATGGGGAGAGACTCGAGGAACTCAACTTGTACTCCCTGGAGGAGAGGCGGAACAGATGGGATATGATCGAGGTCTTCAAATATCTCTAGGGGGTAAATAGTATAAGCCAGGATAGGGTGTTTCAGCTGAGGGAGGTGGGGACCACCAGGGGGCTCCTAATAAGGCTGGTTGGCAGGAGACTAAGTGGGGAGACAAGGAGACGCTACTTCACTGAGAGGGTGGTGGAACCCTGGAATGCTCTGCCCATGGAGCTGGTGGCTGTTACAACTGTGGAGGGGTTCAAGAGAGGCTGGGATAGGTACAGGTGGAGGGTGCATCTCAGAACCCTGATGGGGGTGGGGGACCTCGTGGGGAGGGTGGAGGAGGCCGCAACGGTGTCCTGACTGGGCACTGATCCCCAAGCAAACTCGATAGACCTTAGGGCCTACTCTGCTGGCTTCTTAGTATGTTAGTATGTAATGTTACAGGATTTAGTGGCCCTTCAGAAAGACTTGTTTGGTAGGAGGGGGGATATCTAGATACTGACAATTCTAAAGGGAAATGCCTGACAGGAAAAGGTGTGGAGTGGCTCTGTTCTTAAAGAGACTAACCAGACTGATGCCTTGCACCACATATATTGGTGCCTTACCCCTGCGACATGCAGTTTCTGCATATGGTGCCAAAAATAACACTAGTTTTCCTGTAAAATGCTAGTAAAATTGTTGCCACCGGGTCTTGCCAACTTCCCGGTGTTAAGAGCCACTTGCCCTCCGTCCCCGAGCACAGCCACCTTATGATGTAAAGCTAAGGGGAGCACGGGGGTGCTCTCCATTATAGCCTGTGGCAGCAGCTTTCACTTTGTTTTTATATATTGTAATGGTAAACTGGTGATTAATCAAGGGCAGCAATCGACTAACAAGAGCCTTGCTAATTGATCAGTGCCCTTCATTAATCACCAATAGATCATTACAATATATAAAAACAATGAGAAAGCTGCCCCCATAGGTTATAATGGAGTGCGTCCCCGTGTTCTCCCTGGCATTACATCATAACGTGGCTGTGCGCGTGGGGTGGCGGACCATGGGCAGTTCTTAACACTGGGAAGCTGGCAAGACCCAGTGGCAGCAATTTTACTAGCACTTTTACAGGAAAACTACAGTGTTATTCTTGGCACCATATGCAGCAAATGCTTGTTGCAGGGGTAAAGTACCAATATATGTGGTGCAAATCTAAATTGGTTTAACTTGATAGATCTCTTTAACGAAGGGGATCACACTGGAGGATTTCTGGGGCAAACATAGTCACAGATTCCATCTGGACTGAGCTAGTGGAAAAGGGGGTAAAACCGTCTGGTGGTATGCTACTGGCCCCCAAACAGCTCAGTGGAGCATGCCGTCCAGCTTGTTGAGAAACTTGTTACAGCAGCCTTATAGGTTGCAGTGGTGATCCTGGCAGTCTTCAGTCACTAGGCTAAAGACTTGCATCTCTAGAAGGCTGACAGCAGTGCTGTCACAGAGTTCTTGTCCACCTTCAGTGACTAATTCCTGGAGCAGCTTGTCATACAGGGGACTAGTTGTGGGGATGGGATTATCTCCAATGTGAATGACAAGGAAGCAGTGAAAAGCAGTGACCATAACCAGGTAATATTCTCCCTGGAAATGGAGAAGATTAGCTGGGCTTTATCCACTAGGACCTAAAACTTCAGAAAGGCAGTCTTTCTTTACCAGGACGGAGGACTTGGTGTGGAGCAAACTCAAGCAGCTGCATGAGGCTGGTAATATGGAGTATGTGGATAATTTGCTGAAGAGGCTACTCATAGTAGCTGCAAAGATCTGCGACCCAGAGTGTAAAAAATGCCAGCGCAGTGCAGACTTAAGGCATCTGAATCCAAATAAAAAGGTCTATGATTAGAGGTGTACAGAGCAGCACTAAATGCATGGTACTGCACTTGGGGGATGAGAAACAGAGGTAGGATCTACACACTGAGTGAAACTTCTTTTGCTGTAGTGTATGAAGAAAGAGACCTGAGGGACATAATAGGTAAAAAGATTAGGTGTGACAAGCAGTGTGCAGCTGATGTTAAAAGGGCTAGTGGAATGCTGGGTGCATTTAATAGAGAATAATGGCTATTTAACTGTGTGTTATGTATTTTTTTTTACTCTCCTTGAGGTGTGTGATGCCACATAAACCTCGAGAGCGAAGCTTGAGAGGTTTATGAAGGCGTTGCACACTGAGGGGAGTAAAAACAAAATATGTAACATAAATGTTGCATAGACATTGTTTTTTATAATTGCTGGTGCAGGGACTTTTTAATTTTCTTTACAGAAAAGTGCTGTTTCGGTGTGAGATGAGTCGCCTGACAGCGAGAGAGTGAACACTTCCACAGCTGTGTGAGCCGCTGATGGTAAGTGGCCTGAAGTGCAGTCTCGTGATAGTGTTTGCTTGGGGCGAGGACAGAACTGTGTTGAGGTTCGTCTCAGAATGCCGTAATAACCGGGAAGCCCGGTTATTATGACGTTTGAAACTAGCGCTACAACCATATGTAAAAGGGGATCACCAGTAAAGAGGGGTAACTAGCAGGGCAGAGGCAGTTATCCTGCCTCTAAAAAAAAAAAAAAAGGCCCTGGTCTCGCCACAGCTGGGGTGCTGCATGTAGTTCTGGGTTCTTCAAAACAAAAGGTCTTAAAGGCCATCAAGATGGTGTAACACAGGGCCACCAAAGTAACCAAGGGCATGAAAAACAAAAGCTATGAAGAGAGACTAGTGGCTGTTAACATGTCCATGTCACAGAAGAGCTGGCTGAAAGATGGCATGATGTTGGTTTTCTGCATTCTCAAAGGGATTTCAACAAGATTAAACAGTTGGAGTTGTTTGATCTGGTGTCCTCCAGCAGGATACTGGAGCACATGTTGTATCTCAGATGACAGATTCGGGGTGGAGGGGGATTTTAGGAAGCACTTCTTCTGCAAGAGGGTGGTGGACCTATGGAACAACCTACCAGTGGAGGCAGTGATCATTAAGACAGTACAATCCTTCAGTGTAAATCTGGACAAATGTCTGCTTAGTAGGGGAATCACTGGATACTCTGGGTAGCAGAGGGAATAAGGAGCTCCTATAAGGTAGTATATATTTTTATAAAATGGACACTAGAAATTCAGAGTCCTGATTGGCTGAAACCCGTTTTCAGCCGTGTCCTTATCAGGACATATCTATGCCAACCGGCACTTTTCTTTCCTGGGGGACCGCACAACAGGGAAAGATCAATAACCTTTCATACCTCAAATAATATTTCCCATATGTGGAAACACCACGCAGAACCTGTACTCGCTGACCAGCAGCCCCCCCCCGGACCACGCTGCAACCAAACCCAAATACAGTGAAGGTTCAAGAGAAGTAAAACATTTCAAAAACAAGCCTAACCTGTACGGATGGCAAAAACAGCAAACTAGAAGCCGTGGGTTTAAAAATCCTGCCACACATCCAACAGCGATCCTCCATCAGGGATCCCGCTTTAGAGTGCGCTGCTTTTTTACATACCGACTTCAGCGTACTTATGCTTCCATTCAGAAAAATATCATCTGTCACCACAAAAGTCAACAAAGTTTTCTTTTCTGTGTCAACCTAACATTTTGTGAAATGCGAAGCCGGAAACAAGTTTGTATGGTGGCTGCTGAGGGACATGCTTGCTCCCAGTCAGCAAGCCATGTAATGTAAATAAACACAGTAAACTGTCGAAGCTAAAAAAAAAAAAAAAGGCTTTCTCTATTTTCGGGGAACAGGAAGGGAGCCAAGAAGCACTGCAAAGGTCAGCCGATATGGGACATGTTTATTCCCAATGCCTGCAACTCAAACTGTCTCAGTGACTCAAAGCCTGTAACTGAAACAGTCTGCGTAAAGTAAGAAATATTTAAAAAAAAAAAAAACATGGGTTTGAATATGTGTCTGTGTGTGAAGTAAAAACATGGTTTGAATATTTTTCTGTGTGTGGCTGATACTTGGGTACTGTAGACACAAACACTAGTCAAGCACCTACATTAAACATCTCCAGTAAAACACAATGGCAGGGACTACTTTTTATTATTTTTTTTACTGATCATATTATTATACTGTTTTTATTTCCACTTTCTATCTGCATTGTTTTTTCAATTAACTTCTTTACTAGGGTGCCCATTTTATAAGCACAATAACACACAATGAGGTGTGGTTTATCGCCTGATAAGAGCACGCCCAGTGGCATAAGGCACTCTGTACAAGCACCTCATGCCTTAGTACACCCCGGGCGTCCTGTTATCAGGCGATAAACCACACCTCATCATGTGTTATTGCTTGCATACAGCATACTTATTCATTCAAGCAGGGGGTGGACCTAGAGTCCTTTTTGACCTTAAAGTACTATGTTACTATGCTGTATCATGCTACAGCTTGTTTCCTTGGGTGATGCAGCCCTAAAATCCTCCTCTCCCTCCCGTTTCATATGTCACCACCCCACTGGAACAGTTGCAGTATCATTTTCCTGACCCGATAACTATCTTGTGATAGTCCAGTGCCACCCCAAAAACATACACACACACACACACACTCCCTAAGTAATTTGTATTCCTGGGCATCCAGTATATTCCTCTCCCAAGTATTGGTCTTTCCCAATGCAGTCTGTGTGTATGTGCCTGGAGAGCCCTTTCCTTCTAGGAGGTTCCTGTCATAGTGTTGCTCCCCTCACAGCCTGCCTTCAGAGATTCTGCAAGGGGTTGGGGTGCCAGAGATTGCAACAGGGTTAGCAAGTGCTGCCATACTTTGAAAATGGCAACCCTGCCCTGTGATGCCTCATTCTAAGCAGACAGTTGAATCGGTGAGGTCTGAGCAGCAGGCCTCCACTTCTGGAGCCACCAGTCAGGGCAGAAAAGCTCAGTCCTTGGAGAAAGAGTAGGAACCATCCATCAAAATGATACTCAAAGCTGGGGCCGGCCATTGGCTCAGTGGTAGCACTGCTCGCTTCCACACCAGTGAGCCTGGGTTTGAATGGGTTGGTCGGCCAGGTTGGAGAGTGCTCTTAATGGGAACGCAAGCCAGCCACAGAGGGAGACAGTCCAGACTCGGTGCAGTAGAGGCCCCTCGTGGTGAGGTGGGAAGCTTGCTCCCTTGCGAGAGGTGGCGCATGCCCTGTGTGCGCAACTGTGACCAAGGCCACCAGAGGCTATGCCAGATGTCTGGGATGGTGGGTTGGTAGGACCAAAAAGGGGAGAAAATGGAAAAACCAACAACATGTGCACGGGCGCCAAGAGTGACAGCCCCCGCAGTCCTCTGGTTCTGCACCGTGCGGATCCCTGCCATCTTAATGCGCTTGGGAGTGGCAATGGAACTGGAGATTAGTTGGGGGGGATCGATGGCAGGAGTAGATGGCAGTCGGGGCCAAACATCTACATGAAAAAAAAAAAAATGATACTCAAGTCTGTGAGGGACCTTGACAGAAAAATGGATAGTTTTAAAAGCAACACTAACTCTGGTTGAAAAAAACTAAGGTGAATGATCAGGCAGCACAGTAGAAGGATACGGTTAAACCCACCAAAAAAGCCATGACTGCTACGAGCAGTGTGGTTACATAGAAACATAGAATTTGACGGCAGATAAGGACCGCTTGGCCCACCCAGTCTGCCCATTTCCCTACCTAATGGATAAGCTGCAGATCCTAGTTAACCAGCAGCCTACTTCTTTCTACCCCCAACCCCTAGAATTGCCTTATGGCTGTCCCATGCATGCTTGAATTCAATCACTATTTTGACTCCACAACCTCCTCCGGAAGGCCGTTCCGTGCATCCACAGCCCTCTCTGTGAAAAACACTACGTTACCTCTGAGTCGCTTCTCTATCTTCACAAATTGTGCCCCCTTTGTTCTTGCACACCTCTTGTTTTGAAAGATGCTACCCTCTTGGACTTTGTTGATTCCCTTGAGGTACTTGAATGTTTCTATCATGTCCCCTCTCCCTCCTTTCCTCGAGGTTATACATATTAAGCTCCTTTAGTCCTCTCTTCATTTGTCTTCCGGTGCAGACCCTGCACCATTTTAGTTGCCCTCCTCTGACAGCTTCCATCTTGTCTATGTTCTTATGGAGATTGGGTCTCCAGAACTGCACACAGTACTCAGATGGGGTCTCACCAGCTGTCTCTACAGAGGGATAACAACTTCCTGTTTTCTACTGGCATGCCTCTCCCTATGCATCCCAGTATCCCCCAGCCTCCTTACTGCCTTCTCACATTGCTTGCCCACCTTTAGGTCATCTGATATGACTACCCCAGGTCCCTTTCCATTTTTGTTGCTGTTAGTATCTCACCCCCATGTGTACTCTTCCCTGGGTTTTGTTTCCCAGGTGCATTAGCTTGCACTTCTTAGCATTAAATCTAAGCTGCCGTACATTTGACCATTCCTCTAACCTTGCCAAGTCCCTTCTCATCCTTTCCACCCCACCTTGTGCATCAACTCTGTTGCAGATCTTTGTGTCGGAGTCAGCAGACTGTCTAGAACCTGCCCCTCATGACCTACAGAGCTCTGCCCTCTCATGAGCCCTATCACTAACAATTAGTAGTTAAAGAGAACAAGCTGCTTCATGGTCCGTTGGAGCACTTGGAAATGCTGCCACAGCTCCAACTTCCACCTGATCAAACTGCGTGAGGTTAATAGGGGCAAGACCCGGTTTCCTCTTTGAAAGCCTACCTCCAGGATATACTAAAGTTGGAGTCTGATCTTACACCACAGAGAGTGTTCCGCATCTCGCCTAGGTGAAGGCCTTAATTTGACTCCCTGTCTCACGCTGTACTAGTTGTTAGTGATAGGACTCATGAGAGGGCAGAGCTCTGTAGGTGGTGAGGGACAGGTTCTAGACAGTCTGTTGACTCCGACAAGAAAACAGCCAGGTCCTAGGTAGTCTGTCAACTTCAACACGAAAGCAGTTATATTTGTTTCTGGATCTCAGTTAGTTTACCAAGGAGAGGTGGAGAAAGTTTGGTGCAGTTCAGGCAGAACTTCATAAGTTAAGGGTGGCCCATGCATTCCATGTCCCAGACCACTTCCTTCTGTCATACACTGGGAAAATAAACCAATTTACCAATCCCATTTTTGACGGTAAGCTGGTCCAAAGAATTAAAAAGGACTCAATGGGGAGGTGCAGGAGGTGAGGAAAGTCTGTTGGGGTGAGGGATTAAATCACAAATGAGAATCACTTTTCTTAAAGCAAACAAAATAAATTGAAGCCATTTGCTTCTGCCAGAATGGTTATATGTTGAACATGGGACCAGCTGAGGGATGGGATCCTTTTTTAAATTTTGTAGGCACCATGTACTAAGGAGTTTTAGTTAGTGTAGCACTCTCCATTGCAAACCAGCGTTCCTTTTGGACTGGCATCCTCCACATGGGGGTGTATGGCTTCTCCTTTTATTAGGGGAAGCATGTGATGGCTACCTGCAGTGGGGATATGGAGTTGGGGTTTGATGGTTGGTGCCCTGATTATGCACAGTAGCTGTACTGGCTATATGCTTGGTGTCAATGGTATATCCCTGTATTTGAACCGGGCATTGGTGGAAAGGGCAGACAAAGTGCTTGTTCCTGTGCCCCGTATTTGTTTGTGTGGTGATATGTGTTCTTAGCCATTCAGACCTTCATTTGATAATCTGGGTGTGTGCATTGCACAGGACAGTGCTGAAAATAAACTTTGCCTACTGCCTTATCCTGTTTAAACATAAATAAACTTCAAACTTCACTTCAGGTCGGGGAATCTGGCCAGTGCTAATTATTTACTCATAATTTGAGATAACAGAAGTGATTTTTCTTGGATCAGTTGACTTAGTTTGTTTCAGATAGCATTTATTCATGCTGTACTGTACATTGATGCTACTGTGGATGCCCCTACCGACCTTGCCTGACTTGGACGCAGCCATGATTTGGAGATGTTTGCTGCCTGTACTGCATTAGATGTCTGGACATTGGAATTTTGGGCTCTAAAGGTGGGACAACCCTCCCAAGCCTTAGGTGCAGGCCTCTACATAGGCGATCTCAAAGTAGACCGCTGGACCGCCACTCCCAAGTCCCTACACCATTCTTCACAGAGAGTTGAAGTAATGAGCTCTCCCCCAACCATACTAGGGCCATAAAGTGGTCACAGGTGCTGGCATTGAGAAGACCTCTGACCCCTTTTGGGCATTCACGGGAGTACCCATCATAGTCCAGGAGCCATTGACTGTGGAACACCCTGTTGCTGCAGTTGACACTATCTGATTCAGCAGTCTCTGCTTTAGTTGCTGATATGTTATCTTTAATATAAAATAGATTGAATATAAATTAAATAGATAACAGGCTTGACTTCTCAATTCACATCGATGCCAGTCATGCCAAACTTTGCCCCAAACTCGGGGCCCTATACTGCAGTAAGGAATGCCTGTCTTCGCTGGTCTGCCAGGAGTTAGTCACCAAAATAGTTCTACCAGTCTTCAGCTATGCAGATGTGGTCTGTGGCACTGCCCTGTCCATCTCCTTTGCCAGATTGGACACCCTCTGCAAGTTATTTTGCCGCTTGGTACCAGCTCTCCCTCTTACACCCACCGCTGCTTCCTTTATTCCTCCCTATCCACCCTCCTGCTCCCCACATATTGCCAGCTCCACTGTGACTCTCTCATCTCTAAGTATTGATTTGGGTCCCTCCCGTCCTACTTATCCCTTTTCATCTCCCCCGTTGTCCCTGCTCCTACTCCTTGCGCTCCAGGGCCCTGTGCACTTTCTCCCTTCCCCACCCACACTCCTCAGCTGGAAAATTGGCTTTCTCATACCATCTCCCCTCACTCTTGAATCATCTACCATCCTCCATCTCTCCTTGTCTTCCCTCCATTGGAAGCCAACTAAAGCTTCTTCCTCCTTGTTCCTGCCTACCCTCTTCCTAAACCCTTATTTACCTCTCCTGACCGCACCAGTGTGTACTGGCTCATCATCCTATCGTCTGGATTCCTCTGCACGTTTGAATTTACCCTTATTTATGCTCTTGTTTTGACTTGGCATGCAATTTACTGGACATCCTCTGCCAAATTTTGGCATTACTGTCTGTGTTGCACTACGTCTTATGCACTTTGTCATTGTTCTGTAATTATCATTATCAGCCTGGTTTGTATTTCTTTGTAGCTGTGATTTACTTTCCCCTTTCCTCTGGGTCACTCCTGGAGATGAGCACTGGCTCAGTGTGCCTCTCCCAGTCACCAGTTTTCAAGTACTGTAAATAAATGTATTTAGACTTTGGTAACCGATAGAAGCCCACTGAGACAGAGCCCATTTTGTAGAGAAACCGCACATTACACAAGATAAGACAGTGGTACAGATAGGGATAAGCAAGTGAGAGTAACATTCCAGTTCAAGTAAAGCAGTTCCATTTCCAGCGGTCAAGAAGGTGCTGTTTATAGGAACATTTGAAGTTTACATTTTTTATGTTGCCTGCACGCATGTGCAAGAAACATAGTGCCATCATCCGAGTTTTCGTAGGTGTGGTAGCCCTCTTCCAATTCAGTCAGTGTGTTTGCAGAAAGGCCTCCAGTTCTCCAATGCCTGCTGGAGCTGTCTATGACAGCTCCAAAATGCAGTGGAGTACAGTTGAAAGGTGGAGCTATGCTTCAGTGAGCAGCAATAAGATATCGCCTGCTCTGGCGCTCCCCCCCACACATACAGCTGCTCGCCCCCCCACACTGTATAGCCGGCACGGGGTGCCCAACCCCTGTCGGCTGTGCGCTCCCCAATAGAGTTGCACATGCCATGCTGGGTGCCCACCCCAGCGTGGCAACTAATCGATATAGCCGACGGGTGGCCAATCCCCGTCGGCTCCACTGTCCCCTAGACACGGTGCCACGCTGGGAGCCCCCCAGCATGGCAAAGCTTGCTTATAGCCAGGGGTGCCCAATCCCGTCAGCTCCAGCCCCCAAACAGTTTTCCAGCTGCCACGCGCTGAGAGCCCACCCAGCGTGGCAAACGTCAGCGCGTCTTTTAAAAAAAAAAAACCTTGTAAATAAAAAAAAAAAAAGCCCCTCACAGTCTCCATGCCCCCACAACTCGCACCACCCACTGCGCACCCTGCCTCCCCAACCCCCATCACCCCATACTAACTCAGAGCTTGTGGCGATGATCATGGGTGGACCGGAAGACGTCTGCACTCTTCAAAGCCGACCCTTGAACTGAAGAAATGCGGTAAGCTGTATAATGGGATAGATAGGGCTTTTTCAACTTTGTTGCATATCTCAGGCATTTTTGGAATTTTTGCACAAATTTTCAACATGGGGTTTTGGGACCCTCCTCATGAATTCTTGCACTGTCATGGCGTTAATCGGGCTCAAGGGTGATTTCGCAGTCACTGCGCAAATCACCTTTCCACACCGATTAATCAAAACGACACTGCCAGTGTTCATAAGGTGGGCTCTCAAAAGCTCTATGTTGAAAATTTGGTGAAAATTCTGTAATGACTGTTTTATTTAGCTGCATGTTATGCAGTTCCTACGCATACCGTAAGTTCACGAATTTTTCAATATTTTCACTGCAGATTTTCAACATTATCATTTTACCACACCTTCTTATGAGCAGTACAGCTGTCATTTTTTCACATCTCGCCAAAAACGTGTTTCACGCAATGAGCTTATGGCGCGGTCGCTGTGTGAAATCACTGTATGGGACACATTAAGAAAATCACAGTGACACTGTTCATGAGCAGAGATCTTAAAATGACTATATTGAAAATTTGGTGGAAAATTCCTAAAAATGACTGTTTTACGAGCTGCATTGCGCAGTTCCTACGCACGCTCGTAAGTTTGTGAATTTTCAATATTTTCACTCCAGATTTTCAACATTGTCTTTTTACCACACCTCCTTATGAGCAGTACAGCTGTCATTTTTCATATCGCCCAAAATGTGTTTCCGCCCATGTAGCGCACAATGGCGCAGTCGGTGTGCGAAATCACTGTATGGGACACATTAAGAAAATCACAGTGACACTGTTCATGAGCAGAGGTCTTAAAATGGCTATGTTGAAAATTTGGTGACAAAATTCCTAAAAATGACTGTTTTACGAGCCTGCGTTGCGCACTTCCTGCACGCTCGTAAGTTTGCGAATTTTCAATATTTTCACTCCAGATTTTCAACATTGCCATTTACCACACCTCCTTATGAGCAGTACAGCTGTCATTTTCACATCTCGCCTAAAACGTGTTTCCACCATGTAGCGCATACAATGGCACAGTCGGGTGCTAAATCAATGTATGGGACACATTAAGAAAATCGAGGACACTGTTCATGAGCAGAGGTCTTAAATGACTATGTTGGAAAATTTGGTCACAAAACTTCCTAAAATGACTGTTTACGAGCGTGCAGTTGCATTAACTTCCTACGCACGCCGTAAGTTTGCAGGTAAATTTTCAATATTTGCACTCCACTGACTTCCAAATACCTACACAGCACATACAAGCAAACAACATTCGGCATTGACAAATGTTTGTTTTAATTTATTTTAGTCTTTGGTAACTGGGTAAGGCCCACTAGGCTCAAGTGCCTGTTTTCAGGGGCGACTTAGGAGCACTGGGGTGGTTAAGTGACTTGCACAGGGTCACACAGTATGCAAGTGGAGGTTGTGGGAATCAAACTTGGGTCTTCTGGATGTACCAAGCTCATTCACAGCTCGTTACTGTAACCTCTAGGCTGCAGCTGCCAGCCCCCAAATTGCCACCCCTCTCCCGTTCTTCCTGAGCAGGTTGTAACCTCTCATTTGTTTATCCTAAGCATCATTTTCATTACACCAGGTTTCTGTAGACAGTCCTTCCTTCCTCCCTCCTCCAGCCAGCCTCCGAGTGACCTGAGTCCGTTCCCAAACCCCAGGCAATTAGGGTAGCAAGCAGTAGTTCAACCTCTGTACTACTGTGCCAGGAGAGAAGTTATTCCTAAAGATCTAGAGTTCGTCCATGAGTAATTTTCTTTTGTAGTCAAGGTGTTTGGCTTGGTATTAAAACCATATGCAGACAGTAAAGTGTAAAAAGAAATGGTTGACCTGGCAGAGCAGCAGTATCCACCAGCAACATTGGCAACCTGGGTTCAGAAATGTAGTCTGGTCACTCGGGCCAGCTAGTGGAGGGAGGAAGGAGGATCGAGCATCTCATGGACAGCAGTCCTCACTTGGAGAGAGGGGATGCTGAATCTTGCTATTTGCCTGTCTCCCAGCAGAGGCCGGGTGACAGTACAGCAAGTGTATAGTAAAGGGAGGGGCAGCTGTAAGATGCCAGCATGCATGCATGCTTCCATCGGCTCGCGTGTATTTTTATTTTTAAATTGTCAGCTTTATTCAAGTTTCTATTATACCCACAAATACATACATTACAAACAAGACTCAACAACCTAATCCCATTACATAAACCCCTTCCAACCCCTCCCTCCCCCACCCACCCTCCCACACTCCCTCCTCCCTTCCCGGTTGGCATCAGATGGGCTAAGATAACAAAGAGAACTTAAACTGTCGAGGCCTACTCGAAGAACAGGTCACATACCAAACAAAATGTACAGCTTACCCCAAATCCTTTTAAATCTGGGCAGACGATTATGCAGGCTGGCTATCAAACGCTCGGTTCTTAAATTAGCTAAAAGTTCCTCTAACCATTCCGTATACGAAATAGTGCAAGGTCCTGCCAGTGCCGTAACACCAGCTTTTTCAGCGACAAGGCAATCATGGGCATATATCATCTTTTTTTTTTTTTTTAATTAATTTTTTCTCCCCTCCTACGTCACTGCCAGAGCCACCTCTTCAGGAGTCGCAAATGAAACCCATCCCTGCCACCGACTTACCTGCTGCTTGGGGTCCCTCATCCTGCCGCAGATTACCCCCCCACGGCGGGGTTCAGGGTGGGGCGAACCCCAGTACCTTAATGTCTTCTTAAGGTCTTCTCCAGTCCTTGAGACAGTGGTAGTTGGTGGCACATCAGGACTGGGTTCGGCGCTCTGTCTACCCAGCTCTGGAGGGTGATTTTCCCTATTCTGTAAGGATGTTGCTGGCCCTGACGTCAAGGCGCGAGCGCTGATGTCCGCAACGTCCTTCCCCCTTGATGATGCAGCCCCTAGAGGTGATTGGTCCACAGGCCTCCGTCCATGACCAATCGAACCCCTGAGGTGCCGACGAGCTGTTGTGCCCCCAGCCTCCTCCAGAGGTCACCACTCGCCGGGATGGATCACACACCCTCCCCCAGAGAAGGCGAGCTGTCGTCAGACGCTCAGCCTTTCTCTCCCGGCCAACCCCGGTGACCCGGCCCACTCCGAACCTCGGGTTGCCAGCGTGTTGTGAGGTGTGCGGCCCAGCGCTCAACCCTGAGCGACACTGGACTGGCTGGCATAATATCTACGCTAGTTACAGCCACGCCAGCAAAATCGCCTAGCAGACATATTTCTGGGGTAAATAAATCAGTTATACCCAATAACGGATCCGCTCTCTGCTTAATTGTTGCCCATAAAGACAGCATACTGGGGCACTTCCAAAAAATGTGTAAAAAATTACCTTCAAACAACATGAAGTCTTGCTGTATTCTGACAATAGCAGTGAGTCCCAACCTTCGAACTGCCCCGGAGATGAAAGAGTTAACTTTCCATGCCAGGCATGGAACGCTGAGCTCAAGCTCGGTTGAGACTGTCTCTTGTTCTTCAAACTCAAGCCGTCAGATTCTTTACTCTGCCTCACTGTACAGTCGCTCCGGAGATTTCTCCTTCTGCTCGGTTCAATTTGTCGGTTAAAGTACCGCTTTTCTCGGTTTTCGACCGAATTTAAACCGTAACCTGTCGGTTCAGTCTCTGTCTGTGGTATTCGTGAGTACTAGATAGGTTTTATTTTATTCTATTCTGTGTGGAACTTGTAAGCGGTTTATCGTTCGGTTTGAACTGATCAAGTTGTTTAAAAATCTTAAATTGTGCTTTTAGAGTGTGGTTACTGGTTCTTATCAGTTCTAAAAAAACCTGATTTTATTACAGTTTTTTCCACAACCTGTGACACGGTTGGGAACCGATAAGAGGGTCTTGCCTGGCGGATTGCCATAAAAGGGTAAGTTTGGTTAGGACTGGCACTATGTCTGAGAAACCCAAAAGAAAAACCGGACCCACTGGGTTTCAACACTGCAGTGTGTGTTGGGAAGTATTTGCCAAGGCTGACCCCCACACCACCTGTGTTTATTGTCTGGGGTTTGACCACCTCAATGCAGACTGCCAGATTTGCAAAAATTTCCCTGCAGCTACCCTAGAAAAGAGAGCTGGTAGGCTCAAGGAAAGGGAGGCCAAAAAGTCCGCTGAACCGGATGGCCAGCCCGGTTCGGTTCAAACCACACCAGAAGGAGTGCCCTCTGACCAGGGCGAGACTTCTTCGGGCCAAAGGAGAGCCGATTCTGAAGAGTCGGTTCCGGCCAAAAGAACTAGAAAAGAAAAATCACCTGGTGTGGAGCCAAAACTTTCCTCTCCAACTGCTGAAGAAATAGCCAAAGTGATCAAAATTGTTCAGTTGCTTTCCCCGGTTCCGACCGAACCGGCACCATCAGGCAGACGCTCGGTTCGGCCGGTTCCACCGGTTCAAGAGTATGATTTAGAGGAATTTTGTGAACCGGAAGATGAGGAGGAGGAGGAGGAGGAGTATGAGGAAAGTGAATGTGGATTTGAAAGTCTGGATGTGCCCATTGACCCGGACATCTCCCTAGACAGACCTTCAGGAGTGTCTCCTCCTAGGCTTTCTGAGTCCCCCTCCCATTTCATGTTTTATAAAAAAGTGGCTGAAACCCTCCAGCTTCCTATGGAAGAAGCTGTGGATGACCAGGAGGAGCCTGACTATGTGGAAATGATGGATATCCCAGAGTCTAGGAAGCTGTCTTTTCCCTTGCACAAATCTTTTGGGAAACAGACATTTAAGATTTTAAAGACTCCTAACACTATACCTCCTGTGGATAAGAGAATGGACAAGAGGTATACATTGTCAGGCTCTGACACGGAGTTCCTTACACAACAATGCAGCCATGTTGGAGTAGTGCAGGCTGCAGCCTGTGATAAGGCAAACACTCCCTTGACTTCACACCCCCCGGGATAAGGACTCCAGGAGGATTGACGCCATGGCAAAGAAACAGTACATGGCAGCATCCTTGGGACTCAGACAGGCCAATTATATGGCCTATATTGCTAGGTATCAAAAATCCAGATGGGACACTGTTATGGCCCTAGCAAAACAGGTCCCTGGCCGCTTGCCAAGGAGCTGGAGCAGGTGGCTGCTGTTGGTATTGAGGCATCCAAGGTGCAATTCCATGCTGCAGTAGACTCCAATGATGTGTCATCTAGAGTCACGGCTACATCTATGGCACTTCAAGAATGGCTTGGCTCAGATGTACTAGCCTGTCTAGGATACCAGACTAAGGCCATGGATTTTCCTGTTGTGGGTAATTCTCTGTTTGGGGAGCAAACAGAGAATTACATGAAAAAAATGGATGAGTATAGGACCACCTATAGGAGTGCACAGGCCAAGGAAGGCAGGCCACTCCTCAAAGGCAGCTTCCAGGGCAGGGGCAGGCCTTTCATAGGCCTTTTACCAAGCTCAGGCCTCCTCTTCTGCTTATGCCCAGAAGGGGTTCTTAGAGGAGAGGAGACGGGTACAAGCAGGCCTGCTTCCACCCTCAGCCCAAAGCCCCTGCCAAACAGGCACCCTGATGGGGTCTGCCAGGCCGATTCTCAGCTACCTGTAGGAGGCAGGCTGGCTTACTTTGTCCAGGACTGGGAGTCTCTGACATCAGACAAATGGGTCCTGGAAGTAGTAAGCCAGGGACTGGTTCTCAGCTTCAAGAAGTTTCCAAAGATGAGAACCAGATCCTTTCCACCTGCAAATCCATCAGAGGCACTTGCCTTAGAGGCAGAGGTCTCTTCCCTCCTAGCTCTCAGAGCTGTGGAAAGGGCTCCACCCCTACACCAGAGCAAAGGGTTGTACTCCAGGTACTTCCTTACCCCTAAAAAGACAGAAGAATGGCGGCCCATCCTGGATCTCAGATAGTTAAACAAGCACCTTTTAAAACCAAAATTCAAAATGGTGACCCTGGGAATTATTCTACCCTCTCTAAGGCCAGGGGACTGGCTAGTGTCCCTGGACCTCAAGGATGCCTACTTCCATATTCTCGTCAGAAGCTCCCATCGAAAGTACCTCGGGTTCGAGCTGCCCTCAGGCCATTACCAGTTCAGAGCAATGCTCTTTGGCCTCACTTCTACTCCAAGGGTATTCACAAAATGCCTGGCAGTGGTAGTTGCTTCTCTAAGAAGGCAGAAGATTGCCATCTTCCCTTACCTGGACGACTGGCTCATAGTAGGCCAGTCCCCAGACCAAGTCAAGTTACACTTACAGATAACTCAGCAACTGCTCAATTCCTTGGGTTTCCTTCTAAATCTTCCAAAGTCAGTTCTAGAGCCTGTCCAGCTCCTCACCTTCATAGGTGGAGAGCTAGACGCAGAGAAGGCCAGAGCCTTCCTTCCCCTGGACAGGGCAAGGACCCTGGTCTCTCTGGCCTCCTCATTCACCCTGCAAGTGTCTCGACCAGCAAGGCATTTTCTACGGCTCCTGGGGCACGTGGCTGCCTCTACAGCAGTAGTGCAGGGAGCAAGATTTCAGATGAGGGACATTCAGTTCCATTTGAGAGCCTTTTGGTCTCAAAGGAAGGACCCTCTGACCAAACTGATCCCAGTAACTCGAACCCTGATCCAGGCCCTACAGTGGTGGCAGGATCAGAACAATCTGAGACAAGGGGTTCCCTTTGTCACTCAGTCTCACTCTTTAATCCTTACTACAGATGCCTCCCTCTTGGGGTGGGGGCTCACATGGGTGACCTCACCACCCAGGGGTTGTGGTCCCCTCAGGAATCTGTGCTCCACATCAATCTGTTGGAACTCAGAGCAGTATTTCTAGCACTTCAAGCTTCCAAATCTGTTCAGAACAAAGTTGTACAGGTCAGAACAGACAACACCACAATGTGGTACATCAACAAGCAAGGAGGCACTCGGTCTATGGCCTTGTGCACCGAAGCAATGAAGTTGTGGTCTCTGGCTTACTCCCTGAACACCTCCCTCACGGCAGTTCACCTCCCAGGCAAGGACAATGTCCTGGCAGATGTTCTTAGCAGGATTTCCCAGGGTCATCACGAATGGTCACTGGACCCCCTGGTCTTGGAGGTGATATTTTCCAGATGGGGCACCCTGCAGATAGATCTTTTTGCAGCCCCAGACAATCACCAACTTCCCCTTTTTTGCTGCAGGCCCCCTGTGTTGGGCTCAGTTCCCCTGGATGCATTAGTTCTCAATTGGGAGGGGAAGTTTCTCTGTGCTTTTTCCCCTTTCCTTCTCCTGTTCAAAGTGCTAGTCAAAATCAGATCTCAACCCTGCAAGATGATCCTGATTGCTCCAGACTGGGCCAGACAGCCCTGGTATCCTCTCTTACTGTCCTTAGCAGTACATCTTCCCCTGTGTCTTCCCAGGAATTACAACCTGTTAACCTGTGCTCAGGGGAGGGTTTGGTACCTGAACCTCAAATCTCTCAATCTCAAGGCCTGGCTCTTGAAGAGTTAGAGTTTGCTGATTTACACCTCTCCCAATGTGTAATGGATATCCTGAAGGCTTCTAGAAAACCTTCCACCATGGCTACTTATAATTCCAAATGGAAAAGGTTTTCCATATGGTGATCTGGGAAGCATATTTCCCCAGAATCTGCTGATTTGCCCACAGTCCTTGATTATATGGTCCACTTAAATAGCTTGGGGCTGAGACCAGCTACACTGAAAGTGCATCTGGCAGCTGTGTCTGCTTCTATTTCAGCAGGTAAGCCCTCTTCTCGTTCAGCTCACCCTGTATTCTCCAAGTTTTTCAAGGGATTGCTTCACACCAACCCTCCATTCAGGGACCCTGCCCCTGCCTGGGACCTTAATGTTTGCATTGCTCAGCTTATGCAACCCCCTTTTGAGCCTTTGTCTTCAGCAGAGCTCAAGTACTTAACTTGGAAAACTGTGTTTCTAGGGACATGGATATGTTGTTCATCCACACTGTCTGGCAGGTTCCTTGCCGCTTTAAATCTTGCCGGAAGGTCTTCAAGCTGGCTCCTCCCACCCAACCGGGTGGTAAAACTCTCGGCTCCGCCCCATGACGCCAGATCTTCCTTACCGCTTGGAAGCTCAGGTTCCCTCCTTAACGCTCTGCGTATAAGACTGGTTCCTAATTCTTCGAATTTTCGAAATCAAAAGTTTTTTGCTAAAAAGACTTCGGTCTTCTCTCCGTCGCGGCTGCGATGGACAAATCGACTCCCGGTTTCCGGAGATGCCCTTGCGGGCAGAAGATGTCTCGAAGGATCCACACTCCGCGTCGTACTGCTTAGGCCTTGAGCAAGACCATGAGCCTGCGACCTGTGCTCTTCTTTTGAGGCCTCGTCCTCGAGGACCGTGCTGCCCGTTTACAGCTAGAGCGTCCGAAAAGATTTCCTCGGTTAAATCTAAGAGGGCCGGTTGGCGGTGTCGCGGTGGCGGGCTCGGCGGATCAGCTCGAGCAGATGATCGCCCTCGAGGAGCGGCGCGGGCCGCTTCTACCTCGACTCAGCATTTGTCCGGCTCTCTCTCGGTGCCCTCGTAGTGGCTTCTTTTAAGGAGCTTGTCTGCCCTCTCAATGAAAGGTGAGGGTCCAACTTCTGGACCTTTCTCGGTCCAAAGAGAGACAAAGTAGAGTCTCTGAGTCGCCGCTCTTGGGAGCAGGAAAGATCCCCCTCCCTAGTTGTCGACAGTCGCTTCGGTCGACCCTCAGCGCCGGCCACTGGCTTCATGGTGTGTCCCGGCCAGGCCAGTTGACCGAGACCTGCCGACGCTGTCGAGATTTTCTCGACCCGCTAGGACGAGTTGTCGGCTGGAGAAGCTGAGAATCCCTCTCCCGGTTCCCCAGTGGAGTTGAGGATCCCGTCGGCTCGTCTGTGCCTCCGGTTCCGGAGCCTTCGGTGGAATCGTCCGAACCGAGAGGAGTGCCGATTCCCGACACCTCCCCGCACCGTCCTTGGCCTAGCCGAGGTTCTCGGTCTCGGACTTCTTGCGGTCCAGCCGATCCCGCCGTCATAGGCGGGTCTCGGCACCGCGGCAAGCGGCGCCGCCGCTCTTCCTCCTCCTCGGACGAGGGGAGGCTTCGGCGCAAGTTGCGTCGGAGGTATGAGGAACTCATGTGGCAACAGCTCCTTCTGACCGGGAATAAGCCGACCCCGTCGTCTTCCCCGGCCATTAAGTGGCTGTCACCGGAGCGGCCGAAACAACCCCTCGTTGTAGCCGAGGAGCCTGTTCCCAGGCCGGTTGTTCGGCCAAATCCAGCTGCCCCACCGATTCTGGTGGAACCTCCGCCTCCACAGCCGTTAGTTGGGGCTCCGACCAAAAATTCTCGGTCGGCTCGGGACTGCCCATAGGCTGTCTGTCACCCTCACTCCCGATAGACCTCGGCAGGTGGAGGGTGGCTCAGGCGCGAGGCAGCTCTTTGAGGACTCTTCCGAGTCCGAGGATGATTCCTTCCTTTTCTCCAAGCGAATGGACTTGGAGTCCTCAGGAGGACAGTCAGTGGACGATAGCCCCTCGTCCTTCCTAGGATTGCTCCGGCTCATCTCGGAGTCCACCGGGATGAAGCTCGAACCCGTTTCTAAATGGGCCAGGTATCCCCTCACGGAGATTCTGGACCGAGGGGATTCCCCTACGGAGGCCTTTCCGGTGGCCGAGGCCATAGTGGGTCCGGCCTTGGAACTTTGGCAGCGCCCTGCTTCCTGCCCTGCGCCTTCGGCCAGGATGGCCAGGAAGTATGTGGTCCCTACTAGTTCCCTGTCCGGTTTTTCGGAACACCCCTCTGCTGAGGGGTTGGTTACTAATGGCGCGTTTTCAGTAGCGAAGCATCGAGGATATGGACAAACCTCCGACAAGGAATCCAAGAAATTGGATTATGCCGGGCGAAAAGTCTATGCTGTGTCCTCTCTCGGCCTTCATCAGGCCAGTTCGGCCGTCCTCATGGCACATTTTTCTCAAGCCCTGTTGGGCTCCCTGGATGAGGTCGTCCCTCATCTTCCCGCGGATCTACAGACTACAGTCAGGCAGGTGCGGGACCAGGGCAGGGCAGTGGCCAAACAGCAGCTCCAGACTGCGTTAGACATTGGGACTCATGTGCCAGGTCTGTGGCGGCCGCAGTGGCCATGCGTCATCGGGCTTGGCTGAGGTTCTGCTCTCTGGAACTGCAGGATGTGTTCTTTCACGTCCCTATCCGTCCGTCACATCGGAGAGTCCTTCGCTTTCGAGCGGAGGGATCCCTCTTCGAGTTCCGAGCCATGCCCTTCGGCCTGTCTTCAGCTCCCAGGGTCTTCACCAAATGCATTGCAGTGGTGACAGCTTTCCTGCGGCGCCGAGGGGTTCGGGTGTACCCTTACCTGGACGATTGGCTGATAGCAGCCCCCCTCCAGACAGGAGGTGGAGCGGTCCAGAGATCTGGCCCTCCAGGTTTGCTCTCAAGTCGGCCTTCTCATCAACGAGGCCAAGTCGGAACTCGAGCCGAAGCAGGTGATTCTGTTTATCGGGGCAGAGCTCGACTCTCTTCGAAGCCAGAGCACGGCTCCCGGCAGACAGGGCCGAGGTTCTTACCTCCTTTGCCCAATCATTTCTGGTTGGGCAATCGCGCCCTGACCGGGACTTCCTGGGTCTCATGGCGGCCTGCACCAGCGTGGTCCGTTGGGCATGCTGGCACATGCGCCCCCTTCAGTGGGGACTGGCCAGCCAGTGGTCACAACGCTGTGATCCGTTGGACCAACTTGTGGTGGTGACCCAGGAGATGTGGAACGCTCTCCGATGGTGGACCGTTCCATCGCATCTGCAGGAGGGTATCCCGTTTGTCCGCCCCGAGCCGGCGGTGTCTCTATTGACTGATGCCTCTCTGATGGGTTGGGGTGCCCATCTGGGGGAACACCGAGCGCACGGCCTCTGGTCCCCGCGGGAAGTCCCGATGCCACATCAACCTGCTGGAGCTCCGGGCGGTCCACCTAGCTCTCACCGCCTTTGTTCCGTTCCTCCGGGGTCAAGTGGTCCGGGTCCAGACGGACAATACCGCGACCATGTACTGCCTAAACCGCCAGGGCGGGACGCTTTCCATGCTTCTATGCAAGGAAGCTCTCCGCATTTGGTCACTCATGCGCAGCCTGGAGGCGGATCTCCTAGCCATTCATGTGGCAGGAGCCTCCAACACCCTGGCTGATGCCCTGAGCCGGATAGGGGCTGCATCCCACGAGTGGTCTCTCTTGCTGGAGGTAGTACAAGATCTGTTCTCCCACTGGGGCACACCTCAGGCGGACCTGTTTGCCTCCAGGGAGAATGTGAAGCTGAAGCTGTTCCATGCTCGCCCCCCTCAGCAGGGCTCACTGCAGGGGGATGCCTTCTCGAGGCTGTGGACCCCGGGCCTCTTTTACGCCTTTCCCCCATTTCCCTTGGTTCACAAGGTGCTTCTCAAGGCAAGGAGGGACAAGGCGCAGGTGATTCTGATAGCCCCAGACTGGCCCCGCCAGTTCTGGTACCCAGATCTCCTCAGCCTCAGCTCCAGGCTCCCGAGGCAGCTTCCAGCTCGCCTGGACCTGCTCTGTCAATCAGGGGAAGGTGTTCCATCCGGACCTTCAATCCCTGCACCTGACGGCCTGGTTCCTGAGCGGCTAGAGTTCCAGGCCTTGGGTCTTTCCGACGAGGTCCTCAATGTTGTTGAGGCGTCCCGTAAGGAGTCGACCAGGAAATGCTATGCCTTCAAATGGAAGAGATTTTCCATTTGGTGTCAGGGCAAGGGCTTGGACCCTTCCTCCTGTTCTTTGGCAAGCATTTTGGACTATTTATGGTCCCTTTCTAGTCAAGGGCTTAGGTCGACGACCCTAAAGGTGCACCTGGGAGCCATCTCTGCTTCCCAGGCGCGGGCCGAGGAGCGTCGGTCGCAGGAGAAGGTGGTCGGCGCTTTTCAAAGGCCTTGATCACATTTCCCTCGGTGCGAGAACTCCACCTCCGTGGATTTACTGCTGGTACTGGCAAAGCTCAAGGGCAAGCCATTCGAACCAATGCACAGGTGTGAACTCTCTCACCTGTCGTGGAAGACCGCCTTCTTGGTGGCTATCACGTCAGCCAGAAGGATGGGAGAACTCCAGGCGCTCTGCATTGAGTCGCCTTATCTGGTCTTCCACAGGGACAAGGTTGTCCTGCGCCCCCACCCGAAATTCCTTCCGAAGGTGGTGTCGGAGTTTCACCTTAACCAGGTGTTGACTCTGCCGGTGTTCTATCCCAATCACACCTCAGAGGCCGAATACAGACTCCATACTTTTGGACCCTAGAAGGGCGCTCGCTTATTATAAGGAGCGCACGGCTGAAATTCGGGGAGAGGTTCGCCAGCTGTTTGTCACCTACGCTGAAGCCGCACTTGGCAGACCTGCAGCCAAGCAGATGATAGGCAGGTGGGTCACCTCCTGCATAGATCTCTGCTATAAGTTGGTGGGCATGGAGCGTCCCAGAGGGATAAGAGCTCATTCTACCTGTCATACTGCTGCATCGGTGGTTGCTTCCAGGGATGTCCCTATCCAGGAAATCTGCAGGGCTGCTACCTGGAAGTCAGCACACACCTTTATTACCCATTACCACATCGACCTTGAGTCACGCCGGGATGCTGGTTTTGGGGCCTCGGTTCTCCAGTCTCTATTTCCTAAGTAGGGGGTGTGCGCCTTGCCTCCCTTCTCCCGGAGAACTGCTAGGAGTCTGCCAGACAGTGTGGATGAACAACATATCCATGTCCCTAGAAATACAGGTTACTCACCTGTAACAGGAGTTCTAAGAATGGTATATGTTGTTCATACACACGACCCACCCGACCTCCCCGGCTTCGACGCACAACCTGAGCTTCCAGTGGTCCAGATCTGGCGTCATGGGGCGGAGCCGAGAGTTTTACCACCAGAGTGGGTTGGAGGAGCCAGCTTGAAGACCTTCCGGCAAGATTTAAAGCGGCAAAGAACCTGCCGGACAGTGTGGATGAACAACATATACCATTCCTAGAACTCCTGTTACAGGTGAGTAACGTGTATTTCTGGTAGCCATCACTTCTGCCAGACGCTTAAGTGAATTACAAGCTTTGTCAGTGGAGCCTGATTTTAATTCCTTTCATAGAGATAAGGTGGTTCTCAGGATTAACAGATAGTTCTTGCCTATGGTGGTTTCAGATTTCCACCTTAATCAGTCTGTGTCTCTTCCAGTGTACTTCACTGACCATTCCTCCTCTGGCGAGAGGAGGCTGCACAGTTTAGATGTGAAAAGAGCCCTTAGCTACTACATAGAGCGTACCAAAGGTCACAGATTTGACTCCCTCCAACTGTTCCTCACTTATGACGGGGTTGGTAAAGGGAAACCTGCCACTAAAAGATCCATTGCCAGGTGGATTGTCTCTTGTATCCAATTTTGTTATGAAAAACTGGGTAAGGTTCCACCCTCAGGCCTGAGGGCTCACTCTATCAGAGGTACAGCTGCTTCCCTGGCTGCTGCCTGGGACATCCCTATTCTAGAGATGTCAAGCAGCTACCTGGAAAACAGTTCACACTTTTACCAAGCATTACTCCCTGGATATCCAGGCTAGGAGTGATGCTCGGTTTGGCACAGCTGTGCTTCAGAACCTATTCCCTAAGTAGGTTCTGTCCCTCCTCCATGGAGGTACTGCTTTGTAGTCTGCTATTGTCAAGACTTCATGTTGTTTGGAGAAAAAATTACTCACCTTAGTAATGTTGTTTCTTCTAATGGAGTCTTGCTGTATTCTGACCTCCCCCCCTGCCTACCCCTCTCAGAACCTCTGTTTTTGGGATGTGGGTGGGCAGTGCAGTGTTGGCACTCAGTAGGTGCCCACCTTGTTGTTTTCACCCCCTTTTTCTTGGGGTGAGTGGGTGTTGTGTTGTGTTGTGTTTTTCATTTTTTGGGTCTCCTGACTTGAGTCTTTGTTTTGGGACCAAAAAATGTGTTATATGTTTAGTAGCCAGTTGGCTAGTGTAGGTTTACAGCTTCCACACAGGGCCTTAGTGAGTTTAACTCATGAAGATCTGACGGTTTGAGTTTGAAGAACAACAGACAGTGTCTCAACCGAGCTCGAGCTCAGTGTTCCATGCCTATCATGGAAAGTTAACTCTTTCATCTCCGGGGCAGTTCGAAGGTTGGGACTCACTGCTATTGTCAGAATACAGCAAGACTCCATTAGAAGAAACAACATTACTAAGGTGAGTATTTTTTTCTTCTGCTTGGTTGCACCTACTGCATCGTGGCAATGGCAGCCTGCCCATTTTATGAAGCTTGACTGGTGTCATATACATATTGTTCAGTATTTGAAATTGCATGACCTTCAATCTGTCTTGTGTAATGTATGTGTGGCAACCCTTCCATTACTTACCCCAATCTAATTCCTGGTGAGGAAACTGAGAAGACCAACAGCTGGAATCTCCATCTATAGAAGGGAAAGCCGAATCATAGAGATTGGTGTATATATGGGAAACTGCATGGGGCAATGCAGCTAAAGTAGTGAGATGATTTATTATCAGCCCAGTCCCTACCTCCACTAAAGTTGGTCACCAGCAGGTGGTGGAGTTGGTAAATTTAAAAAATCTGAACCCTTTCAATTCTGAAATTTCTCATAATGTCCACTGAAGTATAACAACTTCCTTCAGTAAAAAAATATTTAGGGCTCTCACCCACCAGTTGTGGGAGCCACTGTGCCTGCAGTATTTTACCCCCTATTTTAAAGTTTGGATTCCTCATGAGTGGTTAATTGGGGTCTGCACTGTGGTTATATTTCAAAAAAGAACAAAGCTGGTTATGAACCCTCACAGATACTGAAATCAGAGAGTTACATAAGCTGTTGGGGAGGTCTTTCAGCCTGATATATAGAAGAGCAGCCAGGGAGACCCCTGATACATGTATTAACTCCTGCTCAGTTGTTAGCCATATGGGTACATATGTAACTGTAAGAAACTCTGCAGGCCCCACCAGCCACCGAAGGTACTTGCTTGCCTGACTGGCCCAGTAATACAGCCCAAAGTGTGGTAACCTCAATCCCCCCCTTGTTTTGGGAGCTGCCATCTTATGATATACTCTTCTCAGAGGCTTATTCCGCCAGGCAAAATCTGTTATAGTCGAATGTACTGTTTTAATCCAGCTAAGGGGCAGCCATAAATTGAGTAGATTGAGCAAGTAAAAAATCCTTTGCAGGATGTTCATTTTAATCAAACTAACCCAACCTGATAAAGGTAGGCTTTTCCAGTGGGCCAAATCTTGTTGGACCACCTGCAGTACGGAGTCTAAGTTAAGCCACTTCATCTTAAGATTGCTCCTAGCTAGTTTGACCCCCAAGTACTGGAGATACTTTGGAGACCATTGTAGGCCATGTACCATTATCTCACTTTTTAGGGTTCTAGCATTTAAGGGAAGAACTGGGTTTCGACCAAATTAATTTTGTATTTAGATAAGAGGCTATGTTCTCTGATCGTCTCTAGTATGACTGGGATAGAGGATTGCGGGTGAGAGAAATGTAGTAGAATATCATCCGCGTACACAGATAACTTTACTACCTGAGTCCCTAACATTATACCACATATCCTGGGCTTCCCTTTGAGCTTAAGAAGAAGGGGTTCCAAGTATAGATTAAATAATAACAGGGATAGGGGACATCTCTGTCTCGTACCAGAGTGTAAAGGGAAAGTGGAGGAAAAGACCCCGTTACAAAATATATGGGTGCAAGGGCCCTTTTACAAAGCACGTATCCATTGGATATACTGAGAGGGAAATCCGAACCTTTGCAACGTCCTAAATAGAAACTGTCAGTCATCTCTATCAAAGGCTTTCTCCGCATCCAGGGACATCGGAGCAGCTGGAAAGTCTGAGTCCCTGGACATGGAGAAGATATGAGCCAATTTATATAAGTGGTCTGAGGAGGACCTCCCAGCCATAAACCCTACTTGCTCTTCACCAATTAATAAAGGGAGTACTTTTCCCAGTCTGTTTGCCAAAAGCTGAGCTAATATTTTTATTTCATAATTCAGCAACAAAATCGGTCTGTAACTAGTGACCCTATCCTTGGCCTTCCCTGGCTTGTGTAATACAACTATCAAGGCTTCTGGCAATTGCTGGGCATTGAAGTCAGATGATAGTATAGAGGAGAATAACCTACTCAGCCAAGGCGTTAATTGATCGGCGACTGTCTTATAAAAATTCGGGGGAAAGCCATCTGGGCCTGGGGCTTTATCTAGGGACAGATTATCAATCACCAAATGAATCTCCGCCTTTGTTAAGGGGGTTTTCAGACTTTCCCTGTTAGTACCATCCAATGACGGCAAGGGTATAGACTCCAAATAGTCACCTATCTCTTGTGCATTTGGTAGATCTGGCATTGGGCTGTATAAACTATGATAATATTGCTCAAATTCGGATACTGTCTCTTTAGGGGTGAATTTCAGGGATTCATCGGTTGAGGACCTAATAGATTTAATAATTCTGGAAGCCTCATGTTGCCTGAGCCTCAGAGCTAGCAGTCGCCCCGCCTTCTCTCCCTGATCTATGTAAGTCGATTGAGTTTTCAGTATGGCGAATTCTGCTTTCTCGCATAGAATCTCACCATAACTATCCCTGAACTTAACGAGTTTAAGTTTATCCTCCTCACTTGTGTTTGGTGAGAAATTAAGTTCCAGTTGTCTTATTTGGGCTAAAATTTCTGTGGCCTTGTCTTCCCTTTTATACTTCCTAGTGGATGCAAGGTGCATTAACTCACCTCTTATGTAACATTTTAGGCCCCCACACTCCATATCTAATTTAGCAGTGGAATACAAGTTATTCGTGGTGTACTGTTCTATCAAATTAGCTATCTGTTTGACTACCCATTCATCCTTAAGTAATTGATTATTTATTTTCCATGTAGGCTTCTTCTGTTGGCTACACAAAAGGAAAAGTTGATATTATACCTGATTCAGTACCACATCCTATGACCCCCGTCAAGAGAGCCTGACTTACTAAGAAGTAATCAATTCTAGAAGAGGTGCTGGGCACCATGTAATAGAATGTGTATTCCCTAGAAGAGGGATTTAGGGTTCTCCAAAGGTCATACAACCAAAAATAATCAGAAAGATCACGTATTGCTCTTTGAGCTGGTGAGAGCCCCTGAGTTTTCTTGGTTGATTTATATAAGTTTGAGGTGATTGAGAGGTTCCAGTCCCCTCCCAGAAAATAGGGAGCATTAGGAAAGGGGTAAGGACAGAAAGCAAATCCATGCAAATTAAAGAGGGAGAATCAACACTGGGACCACAAATACATCCCAGAACAACTTCAGTCCTATCTAACGTGACTCTAAGAAGGATATATCGCCCATTAGGGTCTCTGATGCATGGCTTGCGTGTATATCTGTATGCGAGCAACCTCGGCGTGGGTGTGGGTGTGAACGTAGGATGAAAAACCTATGGCCAGCAGGATGACACCAGTATCCTTGCTGGCCCTGTACCACTGACTGTGGCATCCACCCATCAGATACTGGTTCAGGGTAAGTGATGGAGGTAAATCTTGAGAATGGTGGGTGACAGGACTGGAGGTGCTGGTAGGGAACTGAAAAAAAAAGGAATAAGAAAAATCTATGTACAATATTTCAGACTAATAAACAGTTCTTCACGTAAAAAAATATAGTTCAACACACAGAGACTTTTATAGGCAGTGGAAAGACCAATAAAAATTAGTACAAAGGAAGGTGAAAATGGAAAGATGGTTGTGGTGGGAGGAACGTAGGTCAGCGGTTCCGAGACCACTTTAGGTAGATTGTCTTGCTAATGCATTAATTCCCTTACAACTTGAGATACTTTATATCTTTAAAGTAGCAGCATTTGTTAGTGACCACATCGTTTTCTTTAGTAATAATGTTCTTTTTTCTGGCAAGTATATTTAGATACCCATTTTTCTTTTCGTTTTCTTTAATTCCTGAACCAAGGTACATGATTTTGAAGTTTCTAAAAGTTCCCACTATTGAGCCACACTTGTCATGAAAAAATTAAATCTTCCCAGAATCAGTCTTCACTCTTCAGTCACACTAATGGGTCTAAGCTGGAGGTGCTAGGACCCCGTGACAATAAAGTCTTTTGCAACTCAAGAGGGGATCAATCTCAGTGCCGATGCCACGCACGAGGCAGATGTAGCGCACATTGGTTGGCCAGTAACCCATGTCGGCCCCATGCCTTTCTTAACTCGGTTTTTCCCACCATTGAGTGTCCACTGTGGAAGCTCTTCAGTTGCCAAAACTGCATCACAACTTCCTTAGTTCATCGCCACTTTTTCTAGACTCCGAATTCTATCTGGCACTGTTTTTTAACAGTTCATTTTTCCTCTTATGTTTACTTCAGTGCTGAACCATTTTCTAGCTGGTTTTTTTTTTCCTTAATTTTTTGTCTCTCATTTCGATTCCTTTCTCATGAAAAAAGAAGTGTAGGAAGGACAGGGGCAGTGCCCCCATGCGTAGGTGTTCCTGTGGGGGTTCAGTTGCTGTCAAGGACTAATATGACGAATGCTGGACTTGCCTTGGCACATGCCATGAAATGGATAGGTGCGACACCTGCTTCTCCATGGACTTCTGCACCCTCAGACTGCAAATGTTGAAGTGGGGTCGCAAGCCTCTCACCTTCGAAACAAACCGCAACAGGGATGGTAAGGTTCCTGGCCTCTTCCCCTTATCCCCTTCCCAGTACCTGTATTGGTGAAGTCCAAGACACTCCTTGTGCTCTCCTCAACGGAGGCTGGGGGGGGGAGCTGATTGAGAGCCGGTTTCCTTCGAGGTGGCCAGCTCAGCACCTCTTCAATCTGTCGGCTCTTTGGGGCAGCAGATACACCCAGTGATGAGTCCGAGGCTATACGCATGGTTTACACTGGTGGGCTTCTCGGTGTTGAGGCCTGGTGCCACCTTGACTTCTGGTACTAAGGTTGGCCCTAGTAAGAGAGGTGGGGCACTGGCAGTAAGATCAGGCCCCTTTCAAACAACATGAAGTCTGGCACTACTCATGGTGTCAGGAGAGGGGTGGGCTCCGGAGCCAGTCACGAGCAGCATGGCAGCCTGGAGGTGAATGACATCGACCTATGGCCTGAGGTTGGAGCTGGTGATGTTGGGAAGCCATTCTGAGCCTGGTTCAGAGCCTGACTCTGGGCCAAGAATCTCTTCTGGGAATGTCTCCTGGACTGGTGCCGGAACCCCTTCAGGCACCGTTCATGATCCTGGTTTGGGTTTTGGTGCCGTTTTTGATGCCAGGTCTGGTTCTGGTACTCTGGCAATGCAGGATCTGGGACAGGCTCTGGAGGTGGCTTTGGTCTGGAGACTGGGCTTGGCCCAGGGGGCAGTGTTAGCCCTGGTGAGGGGTTGGGGTGGGGCAGTGGGCCTGTGGCACATGCCTTGTCCAGAAATGGTGGTAACTCTGGCAGGGGTCACAGCACTTGCATGGTGTCTCATTTCTCCCCGGGACCAGCTGGTCCTGTGACTTGTGGGGACTGGGACCACCCTTTGGGTCTAGTCTGTCTCCCCTCTCCTCACCTTGGGGACCCCTTCCCAAGGGCACCATCTGGACTGGTCCTCTGAGGTTAGTCGTCTCCACATGGGTGAGTTTGCCAGACCCTTGCTACGGGTGAGGCCCCTTGAGCACTCTTGCAGCCCTGGCAGAGAGCCTGGCCTGGTCATCCATGACCCCCCCCACCCCCACCTTCCCCTGCCTTACCAGGTATTGAAGGTCCCCTAAGGTCCATGATCTAGCAACAGTTTAGGTCTACGGCTGGTGTGTTTCACCAATACCACCTTAAGGCAGACCAGGCCTAGTTCAGGCCTGAGGCCCCTGCACCACCGTTGACTGAATCAAGCTCCTTTTCTTCTATTTCCTCCTCTGAGGAAGAGGATTTTTCTGTCCACCTCTTCTCCAATGCTCAGTACTCCCAGTACCAGTGATTCCTGATTGAGATGTTGCAGGAGCTAAATATTAGGTCATGTGTGGGTCGCAATACTGCTATACTGGCTTTGAGATTCCTTGGGTTTTCAGTGATGACTCCTTTGTCATCCCTCATTGGCTCAGCCTTTTTTGGAGGCATCCAGGAAGGTCTGGCTCTGTCCCTATGCCCTTCTCCAACCCCTAGGGATGTCCAGCACAGATATTGTGCTCCTGTGGAGTCTCTGGATGCTATTCCTCACCCCGCCTCATGGATTCTGGTGCTGCAGACCTCCTCAGGGCCTAGGCTTCCAGTGCACAACCACGCCTCCCCTCACACTGATTCTGCAGTGATTGATGCTTGGGACATGAATGTTTTTGTGGCAACATGTACTGTGATGTGCATTTCTACACATCTGGCACATCAGGCAGCTTATATCAAGCACCAGTGGGCGACGCTAAGTCAGCTTTTAGCATCCATGCCAGATTCTGAGTCAACCAGGCAGGCCATTTGGCTTTCCTCCAGGGTTTGAAGTTGACAAGGTGCCAAGCGAGGACATTGTACAACACCAGCGAGGTAGCTTCCATGCTGGTGGGAACAGCAGTCTGCATTCAGGGGAAGGTATAGCTTCACCTCTCCCAGTTGGCACCCCTGGCCTGACGTAGGGTGCTTAACTCACATTACCAGGAGACTCATTTTTCTTCTAGAGAGTCAGGCATGAGTTGTTGGAGTGCCCGCCTACTCTCAGGACAAGGGAGCCTTCACCTGCCCCTGACCAGTCTCTGGTCCCGCCGGACCTATGAGGAATCCCTGCCCTCCAATGGTTATTTCCCACCAGAGGGCTGTGGGATATTTTTCCTTCAGGATGAGTCAGCTTCTCCCCTGTTTTTTGGGAAGGCTTGTTACTCTTACCTATCAGTGTGACTGAATGTGAAGATTGATTCTCGGAAGGTATGAAAATTACATACTCGCTGTCATTCTTGATCTAGAATATCTTCATCATTCAGTCATACGCACACCCACCATCCCTTGCTCAAATAAGAGTCAGGGCCTCTTGGCAGCTAACCCTATTGTGCTAGCACACTGGCAATTCTTGCCACTCCCCAGAACTCTTCCTCTTCCTCTTCCTCTCCCTTGAGGACCTGTTCTGTCTTCTTGTCTGTTGGGTTACACTGCTTTTTAAACAACAAAAAGCTACACAAAAACAAACAAACAAAAACAATTAAAATTGGAAGTGGGCTCCCTTGCCATCTTCCTATCAAACAAAAAAGGGTGGAGTAGTTCCTGGGTGTTTTTCTTTTCCCCTTTGTTTTCTCCCTCTCCCTGTTAGGATCTCTTGGAGGAGTATCCCTTGGCTGCTTACAACTTGTTACCTTGCAGTACTTCCGAGTCTGTGCATGATAGCAAACTCTAGTCCTCCCACAAGGTGCATCCTTAAACATCTGAGCTAGGGAGAGGCAGATGCATTTAGGGATTTTTATCCTGCTATCTCAGCTTGTGGCTATGTGTTTTCAACACCATTATCTTAGGATTCTTTTTGTTTCCTTTTTGGTGCTATTCTGCACTCCTTGGAGTGACAAGAAGACATTATGTCCTTTAATTGGCTTTCTCTATTCTGTTGCCTTGCCCTTCTGGAGCTCTTGGAGCTGGTCTCTTCTTGTACAAAAAGGATGGTTAACATTGGTATCCTGCCTTTTTAACTACACTTTAAATTGGTGGTCAGATTGTATTATGTTTGTTATTTTTATATCTTGTATCCCTTTTCTATCCCTTTGGGCTAGGAGTCTATAGCCCTGCTTCTCTTTTTTTCTCTCCCACTTGCTTATCTCTTGGCAAAGAGAACTGAGGAAGGGAGGGGGCCGGCACTGGTTACTGCCCAACCCACGTGTACGATGTCACTACGTCTGTCTCATGGGTGGCGCCAGCACTGATGTCGATCCCCTCCTATGCTGCAAAAGTCTGTGCTTCCACAGGGTCCTAGTGCCTCCAGGTTATACCCATCAGTGTGACTGAATGGTGAAGATATTATGAAAGATCCAGAATTATGGTGAGTTATGTGATTTTCATATATTGTGGCACAGTAGTGTGCTGTTTATCATCAGAAACATGTAGTAACACCATCCTAATACATCCATACATACATACATAATTTGTTTGCAGCTACAACATAACCATATTTATTTATTGAATTCTCGGATTACAACCCTTGAGCTGCAAGCTCATTTACAAAAGTTCCACGTTGGGAATAAATGAAAACGACAGTATCACATAAAATTACTGGTGCAACAACAGGGACAATGGTAGGGATAAAATGTCATTGTATTGACAAGTGTTACAGAAACTGAGCTAAGCTGGTACTAACATAGATTATAAGCGGAATAGAAAGAGCAGGACGTGGCCCAGTAGTACCAGATTGGGAAGAGAGGAGGGTTGGGGAGGGGTTAAGGTATGAGCTAGCAGCAACCTCAGGCTCGGGGTCACCTTTTTATGGGGGGGTGGAGGTGGATGAGGGATAGGACAGAGGTAGAGAAACTGGCAGAAGGGGGGGGCTGCAAACCCAGATGAAATGGAAGAGGAGCGGAGGTGTGGGGGGGTAGTGGGAATGGGTAAATGGGTGGTTAAGTAGCAGGTTGGGCAGTGGAGAAGTGCATAAGTTGGAAATAACCTATACCTGATTACAGGAGGAGGTGATCAGGGGTAGCAGGAGCATGACACTTGGCTGGACAGGTGAGATCTGAATGTGGATTTGAATGGGTCAGTTTTACTAATAGAGGATAGTTCAGGTGGGAGCGAGCTAAACCAAAGTGGGGCTTGGTATTCAAAGGATCTCTGTCCTTGAGAGGTGCGCCAGAAGGGAACCTTGATGGAGAGATTATTTGATGCCCTTGTAGTCCTTTCTGGTACAGCCTGATGTAGGAGGGAACTGGTTCCAAGAGGCAGTAAGCCCAGGACTGCTTTTTTGGCAAGAAGACAGACTTGATAGCGGGCCCTGTCACTCAGATTTAGCCATCCCATTTGCTGATAGAGGATACAGGTATGGGTTAGTCGTAGGGCTCCTAGTTCTAGTCTGCAGGCTTTATTAAGTGTAGTGGTGAGCCGATTGAGGGTGCTGTCTGGAGCCGCACTGTAGATGGCAAGACCATAATTGATAGTTGAGAAGACCGAGCTGGAGGGCTTTTTCAGTGAGGCAGCTACAGTGTTTATATAGTAGGCCGAGCTTCCGGTTGGCTGATGTGGCAATGTGGGTCTACATGGGAAGAGAAGATGAGGGAGCTGTATAGGGTGAGCCCCAGGTACTTGAAATTGTGGACCATTTCAATGGCTACGTTTTGTTTATTCAGAATATTTATTCAAACAACATGAAGTCTTGCTATATTATAGACATTAGCAGTTTGTTCCAGCTCTAGAACTGCCCCGGAGTGAAATGGTTAAAACCATTCCAAAATAGAATTTTGGCACGAGAGCAGCTCTATCTGTGTCATTTCAAACCTGAACTGTCAGATTCTTTACTCCGCCTCAGTGAACAGTCGCTCCGGAGATTTCTTCTTCTGCTGGGTTCATTTCTCGTTTAAGTAGTTTCTGCTGGATTTAACCGAGAATAGTTTATTTAACCGAAACTGCTCGGTTCAAGCTCTATCTGTGGTAACCGTAAGTAAATGAAGGTTTGTCTGTGTGGAACTTGTAAGTTATCGGTTCGGTTTTGAACCGATCAGTGGGTTTAAAACTCATTTAAAATTAAAAGTTACTATTTTAGAGTGCGGTTCCGGTTCTTATCGGTTCTAAAAAAAAGATTTAATGCGTTTTTTCCAACACCAGTGACACGGTTTAGGAACCGATAAAGAGATTCTTGCCTGGTACTTCACCGTTAAAGGGCAAGTTTTGGTTAGGCTGGCATTATGTCTGAGAAACCCAAAGAAAAACCGCCCATTGGGTTTCAACACTGTGATGTTTGTGGGAAGTCTTTGCCAAGGCTGACCCACACACCACATGTGTTTATTGTCTGGGGTTTGACCACCTCAGTCAGACTGCCAGGTATGTAAGAATTTCCTGCAGCCACCCTGGAAAAAGATTGGGCAGGCTCAGGAACAGAGGCCAAAAGTCCGCTGACCCGATGACAGCCTGCCTGTGCCAACCGGACCAGAGGGAGTGCCCTCTGACCAGGGCCAGACTTCCTCGGCAAAGAAAGCTGGTTCTGAGGAACCAATTCCAGTAAAGAAAACAAGAAAATCAGCAGGTCTGGAGTCCAAAATTCCTTCTCCAACTGCTGCAGAGATAGCAAGAGCCATACAGATTGTCCAGTCACTGTCTCAGGGTCCGTCCGAACCACCACTGTCTGGGAAAAGGTCGGTTCGTCCGGTCCCAGTGGTTCAGGATTATGATATTGAGGAATTTTATGAACCAGAGGAGGGGGAGGAGGATTATGAACAGTATGAATGTGGCTGGAAGGTCTGGGTGTGCCCATTGAACCGGACATCTCCCCAGACAGACCTTTAGAATCTCCCCTATGCTGTCTGAGTCCCCATCTCATTTTATGTTTTATAAAAGTTGTTGAAACCTCCAGCTTCCTTTAGAAGAGGCTGTGGATGAGCAAGAGGAGCCTGATTTTGTAGAAATGATGGATATTCCAGAGTCTAGAGATTGTCTATTCTTTACATAAGTCTTTTAGGAAACAAACAATTAAAATTTTAAAAGCTCCTAATTCTGTGCCTCCTGTAGATAAAAGATGGACAGAAGGTATACATTGTCAGGCCCTGATACAGAATTCCTTTCTCAGCAATGCAGTCATGTTGGGGTAGTTCAGGCTGCTGCCTGTGATAAAGCTAATATTCCCTTGGCTTCACATCCTCCTGGCAAGGATTCCAGGAAGATTGATGCCATGGCAAAAAATAGTATATGGCAGCCTCTCTGGGACTCAGGCAAGCAAATTATATGGCTTATTAGCTAGGTATCAGAAATCTAGATGGGATACTGTTATGCAATTGGCCAAGCAGGCCCATGGCCAGCTGGCTAGTGAACTAGAACAGGTGGCTGCTGATGGCATTGAAGCCTCTAAGGTTCAGTTTCATGCTGCTGTGGATGTTAATGATGTTTCCTCTAGGGTCATGGCCACATCTGTAGCTTTTCGTGGTTGGCCTGGCTCAGGTGTACTAGTTTGTCACAGGATACCCAGACTAAGGTTATGGATTTTCCTGGTGGGAAATTCTCTGTTTGGAGAGCAGACAGAGAATTACATGAAGAAGATGGATGAATATAGGACTACTTACAAGAGTGCCCAGGCTAAGGAGCGGCAAGCCACCTCAAAGGCATGCCCCAGGGGTAGGGGTAGCCTTTCACAGGCCTTTCTACCAGACTCAGGCCTCCTCTGCCTATGCTCAGAGGGGCTTCTTCAGAGGCAGGGCAGACGAGGGTGGGCAGACCTGCTCCCACCCCCAGCCTAAAGCTCCTGCGAAACAGGCACCCTGATGGGGTGCCCAGGCGATTCTCCTGTACCAGTGGGGGCAGGCTGGCTTACTTCAGTCAGAATTGGGCTTCTTAACCTCAGACAAGTGGGTTCTGGAGTATAAGCCAGGGTCTGGTTCCTCAGCTTCAAAAAGTTCCCAAGTTGAGAAGCAGACTTTTCTACCTGCAAGTGCTTCAGAGACCCTCGCTCTGGAAACAGAGGTCTCATCCCTGTTAGCTCTCAGAGCAGTAGAAGGGTTCCTCCTGCATCAGGGCAGGGTCTGTATTCAGATACTTCCTTACCCCAAAAAGACAGGAGAATGGCTGCCCATTTTAGATCTCAGATATCTGAACAAGCATCTTTTGAAACCAAAGTTCAAAATGGTAACTCTGGCAATGATTTTACCTTCCCTAAGGCCAGGGACTGGCTAGCCTCCTGGACCTCAAGGATGCCTATTTCATGTCCTAATCAGAAGATCCCATCGAAAGTACTCAGATTCAACTGCCCTCAGGTCATTACCAGTTCAGAGCAATGCCCTTCGCCCTTACTCTCTGCTCCAAGGGTATTCACAAAGTGTCTAGCAGTGGCAGTGGCCCACTTAAGGAGGCAGAGGATTGCTGTTTTTCCCTATCTAGACGACTGGCTCATTGTAGGCCAGTCCCCAGAACAGGTAAAATCTCACCTGCAGGTCACCCAGCAGCTTCTCACCTCCTGGGTTTTCTGCTAAACCTACCAAAGTCGGTTCTGGAACCAGTCCAGGTACTCACCTTTATAGGGCAGAATTGACACAAAGCTAGCCAGAGCCTTTCTTCCCCAGAAAGGGTAAGGCATTTAGTGGCTCTGGCCTCTTCCTTCACTCTGCAGGTCTCGACCAGCAAGACACTTTCTGCAGCTCCTGGGGCACATGGCTGCATCCACAGCTGTTGTGCAGGGAGCCAGATTTCAGATGAGAGACATTCAGTTTCACTTGAGAACCTTTTGGTCTCAGAGAAGAGACCCCTTCCAAGTTGGTCCCAGTGACTCGAACCTTGATCCTAGCTCTCCAGTGGTGGCAGGATCAGAGCAATTTAAGAGCGGGGTCCCTTCATTTCCCTTCTCACGACTTGACTCTCACTGAGATGCTTCCTTCTGGGTTGGGAGCCCACATGGGCGACCTTTCCACTCAGGGAGTCTGGTCCCCAGGAATCTCTGCTCCACATCAATTTGCTGGAACTCAGAACTGTCTTTTAGCTCTTCGCTTTTTCTGCATCTGTCCACGACAAGGTGATACAAGTCAGAACAGACAACACCACAACAATGTGGTACATCAACAAACAGGAGGGCACTCGGTCTTGGCCTTGTGCACCGAGGCAATGAAGTTGTGGTCTCTGGCCTATTCCCTGAACACTTCCCTCATAGCAGTTCATCTTCCAGGAAGGACAATGTCCTAGCGGATGCCCTCAGCAGGATTTCCCAGGGCCATCACGAATGGTCCCTGGATCCTCAAGTGCTGGGGGTAGTTTTTGCCAGGTGGGGCATCCCTCAGATAGATCTTTTTGCAGCCCCAGACAATCACAAACTTCCTCTGTTCTGTTGCAGGCCTCCAGTGCTGGGCTCAGTTCCCCTGGATGCCCTTCTTCTGGATTGGGAGGGGAAGTTCCTCTATGCTTTCCCCCCCTTTCCTCTCCTATTCAAAGTACTAGTCAAAATCAGATCTCAGCCTTGCAGGGTGATTCTGATTGCCCCGGATTGGGCCAGGCAGCCCTGGTACCCACTCCTTCTGTCTCTGACAGTCCATCTTCCCTGTGCCTCCCCAGGAATCACAATCTGTTGACTTGTGCCCAGGGAAGGGTTTGGTATCCGGACCTCAATCCTCAACCTCAAGGCCTGGCTCTTGAGGAGTTAGAGTCTGCTGATTTACACCTCTCTCAGGGTGTTCTTGAGATCCCAAAGGCTTCCAGAAAGCCTTCCACTAGGGCTACTTATAGTTCTAAATGGAAAAGGTTTTCATTTGGTGTGCTGGGAAAAATATTTCCCCAGAATCTGCTGAATTGCCCATTTTGTTAGATTACATGGTACATCTTAACTCCTTGGTCTCAGACCAGCTACCCTGAGAGTTCATTTGGCAGCTGTGTCTGCTTTTGTGTCAGCAGGAAAGTCATCCCCTCTTTCCTCTCATCCTGTGTTTTCCAAGTTTTTTTAAGGGATTACTCCATACTAATCCTCCCTTTCGGGAACCGCCCCTGCTTGGGACCTTAATGTTTGCATTGCCCAGTTAATGCAACCTCCTTTGAACCTCTGTCTTCTGCAGAGCTTAAGTTCCTAACTTGGAAAACTGTTTTCTAGTGGCTATCACTTGCCAGACGATAATGAATTGCAAAGCCTTGTCAGTGGAGACTGACTTTATTTCTTCCACAGGGATAAGGTAGTCCTTAGGACTAATAGGAAGTTTTGCCTAAGGTGGTTTCAGATTTCCATCTTAATCAATCTATCTCCTTCCAGTATTTTTCACTGATCACCCTCTTCAGGTGAGAGGAGGTTGCACAGCCTGGATGTTAAGAGAGCTCTTAGTTATTATATAGAGCGTACAAAGGTCACAGGTTCGAATCCCTCCAACTTTTCCTTACCTATGGTGAAGTTGGGAAAGGCAGACCTGCCACTAAGAGATCAATAGCCAGGTGGATTGTCTCTTGTATCCAATTTTGTTATCCGAAGTGGGCAGAGCCTCCGGTTTGAGGGCTCATTCTACCAGGGTACAGCCGCGCCTCTAGCTGCTGCCAGAGATATCCCTTTATTAGAGATTTGCCAGGCTGCTACTTGGAAAACGGTATATACTTTACTCAAGCATTACTCCTGGATGTCCAGGCCAGGAGAGATGCTCGGTCTGGCACAGCTGTTCTTAGAGCCTATTCCCTAAGTAGGTTCTGCCCTCCTCCATGGAGGTACTGCTGTGTATTCTGTTAATGTCTATATATAGCAAGACTTCATGTTGTGTGAAGAAAAATTACTCACCTTAGTAATGTTGTTTCTTCTAATGGAGTCTTGCTATATTATAGACCTCCCCAACCTGCCCCTCTCAGAACCTCTACTTGGTGGGGTGCGGCAACTTAGTGTGGGCACTACTTATGTCCTGTTAGCATTTTGTCCCTTTGGGACTTTGGGGTGTGTATGTGTACGCTGTGTGTGTTTTATTATACTTATGTTCCATTTTCATATTATTAGAATGGTGTTAGTATTTCTGGTCCCCTGACTTGAGTCTTGGGTGTTGGGACCATCAATGGTTGTTATTATTTAGGTAGCCATTTGGCTAGTGTAGGTTACAGCTTCCACACAGACCTTAGTGAGTTTGGCTCAGAAAGATCTGACAGTTGAAGTTTGAAATGACACAGATAGAGCTGCTCTCGTGCCAAAATTCTATTTTGGAATGGTTTTAACCATTTCACTCCGGGGCAGTTCTAGAGCTGGAACAAACTGCTAATGTCTATAATATAGCAAGACTCCATTAGAAGAAACAACATTACTAAGGTGAGTAATTTTTTCTTGTGGATGTCCTGTGACGGTTAGGGACTGGGGCAAAAAGCATGGTCTTGTTTTTTTATGGTTAACTAGCAGCTTAGCTTTACTAAACCAGTCCTCCACATGGTTAAAGTTCTCCTGAAGTCGTTGTTCTAGGGTGGCTGACTCAGAGTGGCTGGAGTAGATAACCGCATCATCTGCGTAGAGAATGATTTTGTGCCGACAGGCTAGAGGGAGGTTATTTAGAAAGAGGCTAAACAGTAGGGGGCCCCAGGTGGTTCCTTGGGGGACACAGCAATATGTCTGTATTAAAGAGATTTCATATTTATACAGCAATGCTAACAGATGGAGGACCCCATACATATTCTATTGACTAATACAACTAATAATCATATTTTGTAAGAACAGACTATGGGTGTTCTTCATACACAAGAAGATGTATTTTATGTCTACTTGTGTTTTTTTGTTGTAAGATTTTTATTTAGTTATTTATTTATTTAAAAGTTTGGTAACTGGGAAAGGCACACTGAGACAAAGCTTATTTCCAGGTGTGACCCGGGGGGAAGGGGACAATTCCAACACAACAGCGGAAGTTACAATGAACTGAATCAGAATAGGTGGTTTTAAAGTGCAGATACAGTGGAGGCATTAAAAAAAAAATAGTGGAGTAAAGACCCAGATGTAAAAAGGTAGCATTACTATACATACTATCACATAAAGATTTCCAAAAGGTGCACAGGGCGGGATAAATCAGACAGGTTTAAGGTAGTGAGGCAAGGCCCTCAAATGAGAGAGGGGCATGAGAGGAGGTAGAGGAACAAATAGGTGTAGGTGGGCAGCGGGGGGGAGAGAGAGGAGGAAAGCAGGTGGGAGAGAGAGAATGGGGAGAGGAGGGGTGGGGCAGCAGGGAGGAGAGAGGGAGAGGGGTCGGGAGGTTGGGGAGAGACAGAAGCAAGTGCAGGGGGAGGTTGGCTTTAGCAAACATTTTAAGGATAGTTGGGATGGTGCATGGTGAAGAAGAGAAGGGAGCTGTGCCCATAAAGAGGGGAGACAGTAAGAGAAGGCTGCCAGACCAGCACTAGAGTGAAGGTGGGGAATCGAGAAGGAATGGAAGTCTCTGGGATGAAGGGGATAGGAGAAGACAGCAGAGGGGTAGAGTAGAGAGGATAGGTTGGGGGAGGGGGGAGGCGAACCAGTATTTTCCAGTGAGGGAGGAGCCAGTGGGAAAGACAACGTGAGGGTAGGGGGCAATAGAAAGAGTGGAATAAAGGGAGCAGTGATGAGTGCTTGGAGGAGAGTTTGTAAAATGACAGAAGGCATTATACAAGGTGTCCAGCCTAGCAAGAGTGGAGGGAGGGGCTGCGCTGTAGACTACATTAGCATAGTCAAAAATAGGGAGGATAATTTTGACAGTCAGGTCTTTGCATACGTCAGTGGGGAGATGGTTCCTGTTTTGGTAAAGAATGCCTAGTTTGAGGTGGAGTTCTGAGTGTATATCATCGATGTGTGATAAGTGTAGGTTGCTGTCAAGCCACACACCGAGGTGTTTATAAGTGTGGACAACCTCCAGTTGGCCACCATCAAGGGTGAACAAGACCGGAAGAGGTTATGGCCTTGGCTAGCATTTGACTGGTGCCAAAGGTCATTGACACCATCTTTTTGGTATTTACTTTGAGCTGGTTGGCTTGAATCCAGCATAATACATTATGTAAATCTCATAGGAGCGAGGATGCTACATCGGATGGAGAGGGGCCAGATGCATAGATGACAGTATCATCAGCATACATGAGAATGTGGGGGGAGACACAGAGGGAAGGGAGATCATTGAGAAAAATTGAGAATAGGATTGGGCCCAGGACAGAGCCCTGGGGGACACCAGCAGGAATGGTGGGGGGGGGGAGAAAAAACACCACCCCCTTGTACAGATTATTGGCAGTTAGTCAAGTAGGAATTGAACCACTGAACTGTAGATGAGGAGAGACTGACTGAGGCCAGCTTTTGTAAGAGATGGGGGTGGCATACCAAGTCGAAGGCCTTAGCGATATCAATAAAAATAGCCACTGTGATAAGACCCTAGTCCATCCCTGTCAGGATAGAGTCAGTAACGAGGAGAAGGGAGGGGATTGTGGAGTGTAGTTTTTTTCTGAAACCAGACTGGAAGGGGGATAGAAAGAAGGAGGAGTCGAGGAAGTCGACTGATCTGGAGTCAACTAGCTACTCTTGCAGTTTAGCAAGGAGGGAAGGAGTGAGATTGGCCTGTAGTTTCTGGGAGATGATGGGTCACCTCCTTTGCAGAGGCGGAGAACCTTAGCAGTTTTCTAGGTGAGGGGGATGGCACAAAGAGAGAAAGAGAGGTTCAGAAGGTGGGTGCACGAGAGGAGAATCTCTGAGGCAGATATTTGGAGGAGTTTGTGGTCTGAGTTGTCAGGGCTGTGTTTTGAGAGATTTCAGGGCTAGGAAGACTTCCTGAGAGGAGACAGGAAGGAAGTGAAAGCCAGCAGAGGAGGAGGGTTGGGGGAGGCAGGAGCCCCTGAGGACTGAGAGGGAGCAGCATAAGTTGTGAAGTATTTGTCGAAGAGGGAGGTGACAGCAAGGTGGTTGGATACCAGTGAACCGTCTGCTTGGGGGGTGGGGGTGATGGCAGGGAGGTGGTGGTTTGAAGGGGGAGTGGACAGAGCCATGGACTGAGATGCCAGGTCAGACTCACGCCTATGCACCACGACTGAAAATTTGTTAAATATTCTGGCCAGACAGCAGCTGCTGAACCAAGTGCAGTTTTACCCGATGGGGGGAAATTCTCCAAGTGAAATCCTGTGGCCAGCAAACAAAACTGTATATTCTATGCAAAAAACATCTTAAACCCCAGTGGCTAGTTGTGTCTGCGGGCTAGAAATGGTGGATGGAGCAGCGGCCCTGGCACCAAGCGGTGATGATCAGGAAATTAAAGATCTGCTATAACAAGTATTACGGGAGATAACCATCTTCAAAACTTAAACGGCAACCTTGGAAGGAAAAGTTCAAGAGCTTCAGCAGAAATCCCGGGACACTGAAATGCACTTGCCATACATAGATGACAATGCCACAAGACACGAGATGCGAATACAGGAGTTGAGAGGATGGTGGTGCTCCTGTGCGTCAGGGCAGAGGATGCTGAAAATAGAAGTTGCCGAAATAACCTTCGTCTGATTGGCTTCCCAGAGGGGACAGAGAAGCAAGACCCTGTTGACTTCCTCCAGAGAGAAATACCCCAACTTGTACAACACACATGGAAGCCCACTGTGCTAATAGAGTGGTCTGAAAGAACACTCACCCCCATGCCTAAGCCAGGAGAGCGTCTAAGGTCATTTATTGTAAAATGTTTATGGTACCCAGACAAAGAGCAGATCCTGGCACTAGACAGGGGAGAGGGGCCCCTTGATGTGGCAAGGACAGCAGATCCATATATTCGTCGACTATTCCACAGAATTTGCACAGAAGAGGAAGGAATATGTGCCTGTTAAGAAAGCTCTGCAGGCACAAAATATTCTGTACAAGTTGCAGTATCTAGCCAAGTTCAGCATTACTTGAAATGGAGTCTGGCACACATTCCAAACAACTGAGGAAGCTCCTCAGTTTGTGAAAATGTACTGGCCCAATACCCTGCCTGGGACCCCTTCCAGAGAAAAAACGAACAAATCATTCGGACCTTGGAACCAGAGGAGGCTGCCATGTTCTGCTAATGATCCTTACAATAGCACAATGGACACTGAGCAGGTGGACATGGTATGGCAACCTACCAAAGGGAAGAGATCCAGCAGAAGAGGGCAGAATGAGCAGCATGGATTGGGACAGGCAATGGACATGGGCCCCAGGGAGAGCAGTAAGGACTCGTGCTTTTCAGCTGCAAACTCTGACTCGAATGCAGGACCAGCATCGAAAAGAGCAGGCACTCAAATCCTCTCATCCTCTAAAGCATCACTAAAAGCCACACCAGGCAAAGGACCAAAAAGCAGTCTTTTCCCGAATCATCTGGAAAACGCATGCTCCTGGGCTGAAAGAGCAGCTGAAGCAGACACTAATTATGGTGGTGCTGGACAAGCTGGAGTGGTGACCCCCCTCAGATTGTCTGATCACAGATGGGGACTTTTGAGAGACGTCCCCTGGTTCATCAGATAGCCCTTTTACAGGGTTTGTTTGGACTGTCTTTAAAAGAAAATAAAACTGAGTCTTACTTTTTGCTACTATCTATAATCTTCTTCTTGGGATTTTGTGTTGCAGTAGCCTCATAGTTTAGATGGGGGATGAGTGGATTTTTGGGTAAGACCTCTATCTCCAGCCAGTGCTCCAGAAAACTTTTTAGGCCAGGAAGTAAAAACTTCCTAGTTTTCCAAGCTGGTAGTATTTCAGTATGCCAGGCAGTATTTTGCGACATGGTCACACTGTTCTGGTGGACTGAAGTGCAAATGCTCGAAGTCCGTGGAAACACCTGGTCATGATGATACTAGCCAGGACTCTACACAGGGTGTAAAAAGGGCAGAAATTGGCATAAAATACGCCGATACACCCCTTAATTGGACTACTTTCTCCAGCGTTAAGCATGTGGAGAAACCGAGTGAGGACCCTACTGCTAATTCCCTTTAAGAAGTCTCAACACTGTTAAAGAGGCTAGTTAATTAACTGCGGTAACTTTCCTCCCCCTCCCCCTCCCCCTCCCTGCTAGCATTAGGTGCTTACAGGCTACCTGCACTATGAGCCTGTATCCTGCACATATCATCCCTTCACCCCCTTTAACACCGGTGCTACCCATGGGAGTGGGGATGGGGGCTGCTTTCCCCAAGAAAGGGGAGCTTTGAGAGCTTGTGTGTTACAGTAAGATCTGAGTTCTCTTGTTCGTTGGTGGCTCATCCCCAGTTGACTTCGTGCCACGATGTAATATGTCTGCGGAGTGGCAGTGTCTCTGCAGAAGGGGTATTTGCATGTCCTTGCAGGAAAGCTGCACAGTAGTGTGAACTGAGTAAATGGGGGAATGCCTCTGTCTCTGGTTCTTGAGGCATCATTGCAGGGCTTGCGTTAACCCCCTAGTGAAGTCCCCAAATGGGATTTTGGAGGATTTTGAAGCACAAAAATAAAAGCAGTGCTTCAGCACTGACCCTGTATATTGAAAGGCTTGCACAGATATCCTTAGCAGAAAAAGTGTCAGATAATGTTGTACAAAGCCACTCCAGAAATTCTGACCCCAAGATTTTCTGGTCTGAACCCCAGCATTTAAAGCAGAGGGTCAAACTGACTCCCATTTTACTAGTGCTAATGCAAGCCCTGTCATTGTACAGTCTGTGAAAGTATGTGCCTTGAGCGTGTTGGGATGTGAAATGAACAAACTATGCAGACTATGGCTATTGACTGCACTAGCAACACAGGCTATTTACATATGACAGCTTCAACCATCCCCCCCAGTACTCACTCCACCTTAGACGTGGGCTGGCTGCTGTAGGGGCGAGCATGACATCCTTTGTTTGTCAGTGACCTTTGAGAGGGAAATTGGGACTTACCTAGTTGTGGATGATCCTTATTTGGTATTTGCGGAGGCACCTGAACCGAATCCTCTCATGCCGTGACACGTATTGCCTCTCCATACTGACAACGGCATGCCTGTTTCAGTTATTGATATAGGGCGGTCTCCCCATGTTAACAGGGGCTGCTCGCACATTCGAGCAGGCGAGCTGCATGATGGTACAAATTCTGTTGCACGCATGGTAAACTGAGGCTCCCTTATCTGAACCACCATGCTTTCATGCCTTCACATAAAAATCCCCTCCCTTGGGATTATGCTTCACCACTTTACTCCAAACCCATGGAAGTCTCCTGCTCCGAAGTCCCAACTCGAGAGGTACTCTATCAGATTATCAATTTTAGCATTAAGGTTACTGGTGGCAGCTTCGGAGATGGCTGACTACAGATTCATAGGTCCCATTACAGAACGGGCAGAATGGCCACACTATTATAAGCAAGCAGTAAGACACAACAAGGTGTGGGTTATGGCCTGATAAGAGCATGCCACAGGTGCATCATGCCTTTAGCACCTGGGAAGTGCTCTTATCAGGCCATAACCTACACCTAGAGTGTCTTAGTAGTTATAAAATGCCCCCGTAGACATTAAAAAAAAAAAAAGAGAGAAAAGCTGTCAAAATGAAAAAAAATAGGAAAAGAGTTTCTGCAGTTGTAAAAGTAAAACAGTTCCTGTATGTACTTTCCAGTACAGTGTGTGCAGTTTTGTCAGCAGTATATAGTTCTCCCTCCTTACCCACAGACATTATCAGGTTAAGTCCATGCACTCCCCCACCCACACACTCTCTGTTTGTGTTTTTGTTTGCTGTAGAGTTCAATTTTCCCATTTTTAAAGCTGACAAGGGCGCTATCATGGGGCGAGGGTGTCCCTTTTCAGTCGCTGTACTGAACAGTGTATTCCTCTTTTACCCTTGTCAACTAAGTACATCTATGAAATGGCAGGGATGAGGATTCCCAGATCTGGAGTCATCCTGTGCTTTTCACAGGAATCAAGTTTTGTGGACAATTGTCAATATTTTATGTGACGGTCGGGGGGGGTTGCTCTAGCACCGTCACTGAGGAATGTAGTGGTAATGGGAGAAATCGAGGAATGGAGTGGGGATTGTATAAAAGAAGCTGGGCTAACATCAGTAAGACAGCCACAGATCAGCGGCATCCCAGAAAGTTTCTTGAAGGGAGGTAAACTCAACGCTAGACTGGCAGTTTAATGCCCTGTTTGTGAGTGCTCGTTACCTGGGGAAATGAGGGAACTGTTCTCTGTTGTTTTAATTACTGTGCCACTGTTCTTCCATTTCCCTCGGATTCTAGCCAACGAACTGCAGCAGGAGACAGTGATTTTTTGATTTGTTGCCTTTTGCTTGGCAGAGTTACGTTATGTCCTAATAAGGACACGGCTGAAAACCTGTTTCAACCAATCCAGTTTCAGCATTTTTTATGCCCATTTTATAACTAGCAATATGATGAGTGGACTTAATTATGTTTAGACACTCCATAGCCCGAGCTAATACAGGGCTGTCGGGGACGTGGGTACCCACATCCATTACGCACATTTTTGGCTTCAGAATGCATGACGTTTAGCCCCGAGAGTCTCTGAGATGCTCAGCATTACAGGCCCAGGAGTCCTGAGCTGGCTGTTGTATTGTGCATGCATGAAATGCACAACTCTGTTTTTTTTCCCTTCCCTTCCTCCCCCTTTGTCACCAGGTGGTTTTGGCACCATTCTGAGCAGCGCAGACCACTGGTGAAGTGGGGAGAGGGGGAAACGATGTGGAACAGCACCACAAGAGGGACATGTCATTTGGGGGAGGGGGGCGGGTCTGTTCCCCCTTGCAGCACAGTCAGTGGTTTGTCCCGAGAGGATGATTGGGAAGAGGAGAGAAGCTGCCATTTTGTTGGCGCTGATGGCTATGTAGAGAAAGCAGGGAAAAGTCAGCAAACAAAAAACAAAATGTTTTTTACATAAAAAAAAAAAAAAATTGCAAGTAAAGTCTGCTCTACTCACCCTGGGGAAAGTAGGAAGAGGTGTACTGTGCGGCCAGTTACTTTTTTGTGGATACGGAGGTATATTCCTTAATTATTAATTATTTCAGGCAGTTCAGGGCATTGCGCGATTATTGGTCAATGGTTTTAATGAGCTTAGTGTTTACTGTATTTTTGTGCAGGGTCCAAGCTGTGGGTGCAGCAGCAAACCGCAGCCAGTGAGGCGGAGACTGAAGAGCTGGGCAGGGGAAAGGCAAGACTGCCTCATGAGAAGCACACAGCAATGCTCAACGAAGCCTTGCTGATTATTTTGCTGGAGGAGAAGCTTCAGCAGCAAAGGACAAGGAACAAACAACATCATCCTCTGAGTGTGACTTAAGCATATCTCAGGAGAATGAGACTGTGAATATTGAAACTGTGAAAATGATAAGCAGTCTGAACAGACTGCATCTACTAGAAGCAGCAAGAAATTAAGGTCGTGGAGGGACAGCTGAACATAGTTATTTCTATGGCCTATAAAGAAGGAAGTAGAGGGAAATATTGTTAGGAAGTGCAGTTGGTGTAAAAAAGGTGGCAAAAGCAATCCATTTGCCGCAACTGGCACAACCAATCTGCAAGTGTCTGCTTTCTACAGACATGAAAGAAAAAGCGGACATTTGCTGGTGCACACAGGAAAGAAAATGGCAGAAAAACTGTCTCTGCCAGTGGCATTTGAGAAACAGATCTTGGGTTCTGAGGCAAAGGATGACAGTGAAGTTGCTCAATTAATGACAGTGTACCACCTTACCAAACAAGGGCAATCACTGATTCAGTTTGAAACACTGGTAGCTCTACAGGTAAGGAATGGAATCTTCGGGCCCGGGGCACATGACTTTTGCTTGTGGAATGACACTGATGGTGACAGTTTACATCCACAAAAACGAAATGGTTGACCAGTCTTGCAAGACAGTGGCACAGTCTACTCTGGTTGGGATGCAAGGTATGACATGCTGGACTTCATAAACAAAGTAATACAGGAAGAAATCAAAGCTCACTTAGCAGGTTATCAGTTTCTTGGGGTAATCATGAATGAAACCACTGATGCAACCATTCACAAAAAACTGAACATTTATGTGAAGTGCATGCACAAACACAGTACAAAATTAATTTCATCGACTGTATTGCGATACCTGTTGGGAGGGCAGAGACAATTGTGGCAGAACTGTTAAGTGTGTGTTCTGCTAATGCAGTTCACCCTATCAAGATCATCACACTAGTAAGTGACAGTGCCAGCTTCATGACTGGAATGCACAAAGGGGTTGGTGCAAAGTTAAGACAGCAAGTAAACCCAAGGCTGATTCAGATCCATTGTGTTGCCCACAGACTGGCAGTGGCAGCAGGACAAGCATGTCAGGACAACCCTGTATTCAACGAATATCAAGTAACCATCAAAAATGTGTACAGGTACTACAACAACTCTGCAGTACGGTACAATACCTTGCGTTTCATCCAAGAAACACTCAGTGATGACAATATCAGATATCTGTCCCTAAAAGAACCTGCAAGTTTTCAGTGGCTGTCACTGCATACTGCAGTTTAAGCAATTCAGAAATCATACCCTGCACTTTTTCATGCCCTAGAGCATGATGCAGCAAAAGGTGCCCAAGAAGCAAAGGGCCTTCACACGAAACTGAAATCAGTCTGCTTTATCTTATGCAATTCTTTTTTCATGGATGTCTTGGACATGGTGAATAAACTCTCTTTAGTCATACAACGGGACAGTGTTGACATTTTGGTGGCCAGCAGCATGGTAGAAGTCACAGTTACTAGACGGCAACTGTTTAAAGAGCAGAATGGGGTAGAGCTACAGAAGATATTTCAGGAACTTGACCAGTGTCCTGGTATGTGGCAGGATAAACAAGTGAATGAAAAGCCAGCACTGCGAATACAGTTCCAGTTGGCATCTCAGGAATACCTGACTCAGCTCATTGGAAACATTCACACCAGATTTGAGGCAACTTCAGTGGAGCTGCTGCATAACCTAAATGTTCTTCTAAATCCAAAGTGTCTCCCTAATGACTCCAAGATAATGGACCATAGACTGAAGGAACTGAACTTTGTTTGCATTTATTTCCAAGAAGCAACCTTCAAAGAAGAAACATTGCCAGCACTTATTGCCCAAGACAGGGTTGAGAAAGGTTACGGACAATTCAAACTTGTTTTGAAATCTAAAAAAGGACTGACTTTGTTCAGCAGTGTCTGCTAAGACTTAATTGAGAACTATTCAGATGTATTCCCAGATTTTGTCACAATAGCCAATATTTTACTTGTATCACCTGTTACATCAGTGGCATGTGAAAGAGGGTTTTCTGTACAAAACAAAATAAAAACAAAATGTAGATGTTCCCTAAAGGCTGACACTGTGAGCAAACTTATGCGGATTGCCCAAGAAGGGGCAGAACTTGAAGACTATGACCCTCATCCAGCACTTAAGAAATATAAGGCCATAAGACTGCGCAGAAAATAATTGTTTTAAAATTGTCTTAACTGTGCTAGTGTTTTTTAGTTTCAACCCAGAAGACTGACGTGACCCAGAGACAGATGATTTGATGGCAACTTGGGCACAGGAGAGAAGATAAGTATTATATTGTTCCAGTTATGGGGGATGAGGGGGCAAAGTAATTTAAGCCCCAAGGCCAGTTCTGCTCTGTTTGGTGGGGGAATGGGGAGGATCAAGATTCAATATTATTTAACTAAACAATACACAATAGGTGGATGGTTGGTCATAACATTAATAAAATAACCCCATTCTGCTTTATATTTACTGCATGGACTTTTTTTGTTAGGGGAGGGTCAAGTCTAACAAGTTCAGTCCCCAAGGGGGTGGGGGTGGCGTAAAATGAGTATCAGCACAGAGTCACGTGATGCAGAGCACTGCATAGCAGCTTCCTCCAAGAGCTCCAGCCGCCGGACTATCCAGTTTTACTTTAAATATGCTTTCTCTCCTCAATCTGTGGACCTGCATTGACAGAAACTTTCTATAAAGTGTGCTTTAACTCTTTGATAGAGTCTATGGAGGTGGAAATGAAAAAAGCCACGCCTAAGCATACTCCACTGTCTAATCCAGAGAAGGCCACAAAAAAGCCTAAGGCCCCCTCAGCTATACAAGCACACAGCACGGTTGCTCTCAGTCTGGACCAAGAACCTCTCATGCTGGTGAGATTTCCGGAGGAATTTAAGCCCTTTAAAACAGAGATGCAGCAAATCGCTGGAGAAATTAAGTCCTTCTACCAAGCCTTGGTGGATGTCACCAAGCGAACCTCAGACAACGAGGCTCGCATCTACTCCATGGAGCACAAACAAGAAAAGATTGAGCCCGAACTGGTGCTTGCTCATCAATGCATAGCTAAATTAGAAAATAAGGTTGATGACTTGGAGGGCCGCAGCCGCCGCAGTAATGCAGTGTTGATAGGTTTAGCCGAGAAGGAGAAAGGAATAGACCCGATCGTACTTGCACAGAAATTTGTCGGAAAAAATCACCAGACCATCTCCATTTGGGCCCAAATATAAAATTGAAAGAGACCACCATGCACTTTGTCCCATGCCAGCATCAGGTGCACCACCCTGTACCTTTATCTTTCAATTCCTAAATTACTAAGAATGGCATTACTTTTTGACAAAGGCACGGGACATTCAGGAACTGAAATGAGAAGGGGCCAAAATCAGGGTAGCCCAAGATCTCCCGCTATCTGTGATACGAAAACGGGCTACCTTTCACCCGCTCGTTACCAATCTAGTAGCAGCTGGGCTCAAATTTAAGATGGGATATCCAGCTCGGCTACAAGTCCTCCTTTCTGGCTCCTGGGTTGCCTACGACGACGTCAACCCAGCAACTGCTAGCCTCAAAGCAGCTCTCCTGGATCTCTTCTGAGACCCTTGAATACCCTGTCACTTACATCAGGGATCTAAATATATGCCCACATTAAGGATAAATTATAATTTGGATTGACATGGATCCCTACCTTGGTAAGGATTGGAGCTGAAAACGTTCTGGCATCTGAATGTAAAGCTTGTTGTCTCTGGGTCATCCTGATGAGAGCAACTCTGTGGACAGGACCGATCGCGGTGGTAATTGCTTCGAATCGCCCATCCAGGTGAAGTTCCATACCCTCTGATGCTTTACTGACTTAGAGACTCCCCCCCCGCCCCCAATCCACGGAACATTATCAGCAAATCCATCACACGCTAAATAGCGATGCAGCTGTAATTTAGCTTGAGTTTCATGCATAATGCAAATCCCCACTAGAGGGAGCCGGAGACAGCTCTTTACACATCGCTCCATATTAAGACTTGTATTTCCTTTATTGTTGTCCCAATGAAATTACTTCCAGGGACATCGCATCTCACTTTTATGTTTTTTAAGTTCCTTACCATTTTACTAGAGCTGGTGCAAGTTTTTTCTTGTAAATGTCTAGCAGCCTAAGCAAGAGTAATACACTGAACTTTTCTATGTTACAGGAGTACTAGCAACATGAATTTCCCTTGGAGATGGAATTTCCTTTTTGTGTTCTCTGTTTCCTTAGAATATAATGCACCTCTTGATCTTTTATTTTAGCCTCATAACACTAAGGTGAGCGAACAGTATTTTTCAGGAGTGCTTTTAGGTTTCAGTTACTAACAGAAAGCTGACTGTGCCTGATAGGAAGTGATGTAAGTGTTATGTTCCATTGGAGTTTATAGATAAAGTCTTAAATGCTGGACTTGGATTAGCCTGGCCATAAATAAGTGAATTATGTTACTAGAACTTAATAGGGACTAACAAGATGGAGGTGCTGGGGTGGAGGGTGTAAACTTGGTGGGCTATTTATCATGGGCCATAATAAGAGGGGTGGGGTTGGGGGAGGAGGGAGTGGGGAACCATTGGGTTTTCTTTGAGCCTAGTTTTGTAGGGACAGGTTTTGGGGACAGGTTGAATGGTTTGGGGTTGTTAAGGGGGTGGGATGCACAGAGCTTATATTGCTAGAGGTATGTAGGACATACCAGTTCTTTAAAGAATTTAAGGACATTTCTTTAGTCGTAATAATGTTCAGTGGCTAGGGATCTACAGATGACTACATAAAACGTTAAAGGGGTCAGGCAAAAGAACAAGCAATACAACATTTTGAAACACCTAAATCTTATGAAAGCAGACATTATGTTTATACAAGAATCTCAATTGCTTAACTCTGAGGTGGTTAAAATGAGGAGGCAGCAGATAGGGCAGGTCTTCTCAGCAGAAGGGAACATTCAAAGTTGTGGGGTGATCTGTACCATTCACGCCACTCCAAACCATCAGTGACCCATTGGGTACATTTCTGTTAGTTAAAGGTAAATTACATACACTGGATATTTTATTGGGTAGCATGTATAGTCCAAATATTGATACTCCTGGATTCTTTGTACAGTTAGTCAGTGCTCTAGCTCCATTTCTGAATATTCCAATAGTTATTGGAGGGGACCTGAACATCACTTTTGACCCGGCCATAGACTGGTCCGGTACTTCTCACAAAGGCCTCTCTCCTGCACAGCGAGCATTCAGAGAATTGTTAGATCAAATTGGTCTCTTGTGACATCTAGAGAGTCCTCCACCCCACTGAGAGAGAGTACACTTTTACTTCACAAGTACACGGAACTTCCTCCCATATTGACTATTTGTTCGTCTCTCAATCCCTCATCCCTGGAGTGCTGGACTCCGCTATTTGCCCAGGACCACTCTCGGATCACTCACTGGTCATTTGCCAGGTTTCTTTTCCATCTCTTCCTAAACAAGTAAGCAGATGGAAAATCAACAATCAACTTTTAAAAGACCCCAGGAGTGGTTAAATATATCTCGGACCAAATTACGCAGTTTATTTCAGTTAACCATAACTCCATAGGTAAACCTGATATAGAGTGGTGTGCACTTAAAGCATATCTGAGAGGGGTTCTGACTGGGTTGGCCTCCCATAGGAAGAAAAAGCGAGAAAAACAATTAATATCTCTCCTTTCTCAAATTCGGGACAGAGAATCCAAGCTTACTTCTCACTCCACTGAACAGCATAGGCAGGAGTTAATAAAATTAAAAGACTCTTATTTAGATCTTCTAAGAGAACAAGCAGCGTTTGCAGTTCTTAAACTCAAAGCAGCCTATACTGATCAGGGGGAGAAAGTGGGCCGAATACTAGCCCTACGAATTAAACAACAGGAGTCCTCCAGACTAATTGCCGCTGTCTGCTCCACAGTGGACAACTCCTTAAAAACCTCCCCGGCTGAAATTGTTGCAGAATTCAGTTACTATTATAAACAGCATTATGGTTCCATGGTAAAACCCCCATCTGAGCAAGTTCTGAAAAATACCTATCAGTCTCATTTGCTCACCCTTTCAGAATCATAGCAGCTTTCCCTCATAACTGCTATTTCTCAGGCTGAGTTAGCTAGAGTAATTAAAGATCTTCCCTTAGACAAGATCCCCGGACCAGATGTTTTATCCTTTAATTTTTACAATCCCTGCCCCCCTACCACTTTATCAACATATTCTTTCTGGCACTGAGTCTGACAAATCTCTGAGGCTCTGATTGTTCTCCTACCCAAACCTGATAAACACCCAGAATTAGTGACAAGCTATAGGCCAGTATCTCTTCTCAACCAAGATATTACAATTTTGATAAAACGCTTGGCAGACTGTGTGAACAAGGTTCTTCCAGATCTCATAGGACCGGAACAGGTGGGTTTTATGAAAGGAAGGTCCTCAGTGGATGATCTGCATACTCTTGCACATGTCTTCTCAGCCTCCAGGGACACCCAAGTTTCCAGCGGCTCTGGTCTCCCTGGACGCAGAGAAGGTGTTTGACAGGGTTAACTGGAGTTACCTACTAAGTTCCCTGAAGGCATTTGGCTTCCCCTCAGAATTGGATCAGTTTCCTCTATAAGTCTCTGACTGCACGGATATCTAGCAATAGGATCATTTCTGATTTATTCCTGTTATACTCGGGTATAAGGCAAGGCTGACCCTTGTCCCCACTTCTCTTTAATATTTACCTAGAACCCCTCATACACCGATTAACAGAATGCCAGGAGATCCAAGGCATACCCCTCCATGGTCAAGTAAGTTAAGGTCTCTGCTTATGCAGATGATCTTCTCCTCCAACTGTCTCTACCAGCGGTATCTATTCCACCAATGTTGAAAACCATTGAGGGGTTTAGTAAAGTTTTCAATTATAAATTAAATACTGAAAAAGCAGTGGTTTTCCCTCTTAACCATAGGTACAAAAATATGAAATCTATGCCCTTGGGCTTTCCTGGAAATCTGATTCTATGAGATATCTTGGAATTGTACGTACGAGGAATTTATCTCATCTTCAACAGCTTAATCTAGACTCACTTGTTCACACAATTTGCCAAGATCTAAATAGATGGTCCCTTCTCCCCGTGTCTCTTTGGGGAAGGATTAACTTGATTAAAATGAATGTTTTTCCCAACTTTTTTAACCCCTTAACCTTCTGAACATTTGGTTTCCCTTGAATTGGTTTAAAAAAATTCATAACATTTTCACAGGTTTTATCTGGGTGGGTAAAAAAAAACCTAGGATGGCATTTCATAAGTTGGCTACACCCAAAACGAAGGGAGGGTTATGGCTGCCACACATAGGGCTTAATTATTGGGCCAGCCATGCTAATAAGTATCTTAGATGGATGACCCCCAGTCTCATCTCCCCTTTATCCCGGTTTGGCTTAAGGTAGAACTAGCTCTAATAAAAGACCAGAGCCTCTCCTCATCAGCAATACTACATGTAAAACTGCAATCCCTTCCTTTACATTTACAAACTTCTCCTATAGCAACCTTCATTAGGGTTCATTCCCAGCTGTGTTCTTTCCTAAAATATAACCACATGATAGACCTGTCTCAAACACTAAGGGGCAACCCTAACCTTCAGATAGACGGCAAAACTTTCCCGTTGGGCTGGCTCCTGCAACTAGGAGATTGCCAACTCAAATACCTTGTTAAAGAAGACCGGAGGTGGTTCTCCTTTCGGAGCTTATGAACAAATTTAATATTCCAAATACCAGTATTTTTAAGGTCTTCCAACTACGCCACCTTTTAATAAAGGCCATAGGAGTCACTCCCCCCAATCTGCAAATTTATCTTTCCAGCCAGAATTAGGCCCTCTAGCAGGCTTCCCACAAGCAGTTTCCAAAATATGTAGTATCCTTTATAACTGGATCTGCCCTAACAGTTTTGCGCCTACAGCTTTTTGGTCCCCCCTTTTCCCAGACAAAACCTTAAACTGGCCTCTCCTATGACAAAATTGCCATAAATTTCTCAAACAAGACAGACTCAGGCTTATGCAATTTAAAATATTGCATAATATTTACTATTCTCCACAAAAGTTAGCTAGGCTGGGTATTATACCCTCCCCCACTTGTACTCGATGTAAGAAGGAGGGAGGAAACTTGCTTCATATTTTCTGGAGTTGCTCAAAAGTAGCCCCCCCCCCCATGGGCCATTATTGAACAAGGGGCTGACCCCCTTTTAGGTTTGACTGACCTATTCACTGCGGAGATATATCTATTGGGGGACTTTTCAACTATTCCAGTTCTTAACAGAAAATATCTTATGGCATTAATATCGATGTCCATTAAAAAGGTGGCCTGAGGCACTGGAAAGATAGCACGGAGATTAATTATACAGAGTGGTCACAAGAACTTTTGGCAAATCTCAGGACTGAACCGACCATAGCAAGTCTTCAGAATACGTCTAAGAAATTTAACAAAATTTGGGGCCCCCTATAATCCTTGTATTCCCTACAACCTATTGGTAGTGATACCTCTACCGCTAACTGATGTGGTTTTAGAATGTAGCTCTGTGCTGGGTATATTGGGGGGGGACAAGGGAGGGAGGTGGGAAAGGGAGGGAGAGAATAGATCTTTTATGTATTTGAATAACTGTTGACCAAGCCATGTATACAGTAGCTCTAGTCTCTGTATTGTAAAACTTTAATAAACCTTGAATGGAAAAAAAATAAGTATCAGCCCCATTGCATCTTTTTTGATGGTTAGGGTGAGAGGACTCAAGTTAAAAATTGTCTAAATGTTACCCTAACTCTCTGCTCTTTCCACAGTCAGTCTGCAACGAGTGGCTTCAGGAGGGTGTTTAGGAGAAGTTATGGGAAGGAGGGTGTTTAGGAGAAGTTATGGGCATGAGGGTGTTTAGGAGAAGTTAATGGGCAGGAGGATGTTTAGGAGAAGTTATGGGCAGGAGGGTGTTTAGGAGAAGTTAATGGTCAGGAGGGTGTCGGGAGAAGATTATTGCCACAGAATGTCATGCCATGAAAAAAGAAGTCCAAAAAAGCAAGACATGCAGAGTTCCATGCCACAAACCATCAAATGTAGATTGTGCCACTGTCTTAAACCCGACAGATTTGGAGAGGGTAGGTGGGGCGGGTGGGTAAGGGTGCTTTTAGTCACTACCCCACTGTGCTAGTCTTTCCAGTCTCTGGAACACTGGCAAGTTCTTTAGCTGCCACACACACAGTTTAAGAAGTGTGCAGGAGAGTGTTATGGGCATGGGCAGGAGATTGTTTAGGAGACTGGATTATGCCAGGTCAGTCATGACATGAAAAAGAACAACCTAGCAATTGCACTAAGCCACTGACTGTGCCACAGGAGGGTGGTGTTAGGAGACGTTATTGGGTAGGAGGGTGTATGGAGACTGGTTATGCCAGGCCAAACATGAAAAAGACAAGCAAGGCACTAGTCAGACCACCAGCAACCCCATTGTAGATTGTGCCACACTGTCTAGCCTGAGTCAGAAAATGGGGAGGGGGGGGGCAGCGGTAGTGATATATTTTAGCAAGGCTTTTATTGTGCTGTAAAGTGGGAGAGGTAAATTTGATTTGTGCCACAGTGACACACTTTGCTGTTATTCCCAAGTGCCTGGGTGGGTGGGGGATGGCTGTTTTAGTCAAATAATTGTAATTGCAACTAATGGATGTGCAGGAGAGAAGACAGGAGAAGTATCAGGCAGGAGAGGTGACTAGGACACATAGGTGACTGTCAGCATGACTGTTAGTCCTGAAATGTGTTGAGAACAATGTCTAATTATACTGTAACCTAATGGCCTTGACTTTGTAGCCAGGATAGTTTTGGCATCTCTGTGGGACAGGAGTAGATAGCTGCAACAAGACAGAATTCCCAATGTTTAGGCAGAATTGACTGCAAAACTTTAAGTACAATTTTTTATTCTCATTGTGAACCAACATGAAAATGAAGAACAAGTTAAACCACACAGGTTGGTCAGTGAAATTCTGTTTATTTCTGAATGTGATCATACTGCTGTGGTTTTTAGCCATCACTTATACGGTTAGGGTGCCTTTACATGACTTTGCAACCCTGCTGAGAGAAAAAAACAGTAATGTGTGACAATTTTAACATTATATCTGCATAATTCTGACTCAGGAATATAAAAAATACATGGGGATACATAAACGACACTGAGAAATGCACTTTCCAGACTTGTTCCATTCATTTCAGTGGGGACCCCAGATTTTAGATCAGGATCCTCATTTTTTTTCCAGAATGTCTGGGACTCCCCAATAAAAAATCCTACCGAGAGCCCTGTAATGGCTGGAGACAACTCCTGGGAGGGGAAGGGGTTGGTTGTGATGGCCCAAAGTTGGCTATGGAGCCTTGCACCGGCCACCCCCATGAGTTAGCCACAGAGAACATACCTGCTCTGGGAGGGAGTAAGTCCCCCCTTCCAGACCCCCAGCCTCCAGTGTACCTCCCAACACCTTGCCTCATCATGCTACATACCACATACTTGACATCACCCTCCCCCCCACCACGACAATACACCCTTGTGCTGCTGATACGGGAATAACTATAGCTGGGTAGCATGATGGCACTCTCAGCATACGGGTGCCTCCTCCTTATGGGAGATAGTGCTGGGTGGCAAGTTCAGCTGTTTCAGGGGTCTCCACCCCTTCGCAGGTCAAGATCGAGCCACCTCCACATTTGAACCTTGTGTTGCCTATGGGCTTATGGTTTATTGGTTTATTGTCACTTGTATAACTGTTCTCTAGAAGTTTACCTTTGGTTGTTCAACTTGTTGTTCTTGTGTTGCTTAATGCTTTACTGTATGTATCAACAGTACTAATATGCCAGAATGCCTTAAACTTTGTTTAATACATAACACTGACCACATGGGTATGAGAAGATGGAGTAGCCAAATTAGATGCACTCCTACTCCCCTTTCAGCAACACAGATACTTGGCACTATCTGGCCTTGGCAAGGAGACGCAAACCCGACTAGAAACTTAATCTTCTAATATGCACCATATCTTTCTTTAATCTGTTACTATGGCTGCAGGTCCCATAATGTGGGTGTCCTGGAATGTCAAAGGTCTACACTCTCTGGTTAAGAGGAAGAAAATTCTGGATCACCTCCGTAGGGAAGGTGCAGGCATAGCCTTCCTGCAGGAGATGCACCTACACCAGCAGAGACCAATTAGCTGAAAATGGGCTGGGTAGTTCAAGTCTATGGCAGCTCCTATAATACCAAACAAGAGGTGTAGTGATACTCATACACAAGAATACTGCCTTTCAAGCCACACCAACTATCAGTGATCCTGAAGGCAGGTATGTTATTGTCCAGGACAGTGTCCACAATACTGCTACAGCTGGTCTGGGGAGGGTGTGAGCAATAGAAGATCACAGTACAAATACAAACCTCCATACTCCTCAGCTGGGTTAAGATACTGCCAAAGAATACATACAGGCAGCCTGTTGATGAAAATACCCTGACCGGTTTCATACGTCCAGTTGAGGTATTTTCAGCAACAGCCAGCCTGCATGTATTCTTTGGCAGTATGTTTTAAATTCATTCATTAAAGCCTTGCATACCCCATCTGAGGAGTGCGGTGATTTGTACTTGTACTTTTGTCCAGGGTACCCTAGATAATCAGGAGGTGACCCTGTGCAATATGTGTGGCCCAAACCCTGCTGAGCCAAATTTCTCTGTCAATCTGGCACAGACTCTGCTAACCCACTGCAAAGGCTCCTTTGTCCTGGGAGGGGATGTGCACATCATCCTAGATTTCCTAGACAGAAGTACAGCCCCAGTAGGCCTGAGATCACCGGCCTTGCAGGCCCTTGGTGACCTGATAGATGACATAGGACTCACAGACATATGTCACTTGATGCACCCTCATGGTAGTGACTACACCTTCTTGTCAATCCTGCACCGTACCTACTCCCACATCGACCTGTGGCTAATACCACACCACTGGGTGCCAGAAGTTCTCCAGTCTTCTGTAGGCACTATTATTAGTTCTGATCACACTCTGGGGTCCTTTACTTGGCTTTTTGTGGCCTTGGACGTGTCTCCCACAAAGCAGTGGCGGTTTAATGCCTCTCTATTGCATGACCCTGTATTTTGTGCGCTTCTAAAGAAGGAGATTACAGCCTTCCTGGAGACTAACTGCTCTGCTGCTACAAGGTAGGATGCCCTCAAGGGCCTATATTAGAGGACGATGTATAAGCTATGCCTCCCATGTTAAAAGGAAGCAGGCAAAGGAACTAGAGGAGCAGTTAATTACACTCTGGGAGCTAGAGGAGGAGTACAGGTGAACTTATTGTCACTTTCCTGAACTGCTGGCCAAGATTGCGGGAATGCTGTACAAAATCAATCTACACCTGCACCAGTGGGTGGAGTTTGCCCTGTTTAGGCTCTGCCAAACTTTTTGAGAATCCGGAAGTGACCAGGGAAACTCCTTGCCTGTCAGCTCTACAAGAGACAGGAAAGATCTAAAATCCCAAGAATCAAGGATGAGTCTGGGGAGATCCACAGGAAAGTGGAGGATATCAACACAGCCTTTCAGAAGTTAGGTGAAAACCTTTATGGGCAAGAAATGAATCCTACTCGGGGGGGAATTGGACTCATTCATGTCCACACTGGGCCTGCCAAAAATAACCCCAGAAATCTGTGAGAAGCTGGACTGGCCTTTCACCCTGAAGGAGCTGGATGAGGCATTTAATTCAATAATACCGCTAGGTAAAGCCCCGGGGAGTAATGGCCTCCCAGTGGAATTTCTCAGGCAGTTTAAACAAGTCTTCCTAGACCCCCTGATAGCTGCCCTTAATGAGGCCTCTCAGACAGGGCCCCTTCTTGCCTCTATGCATACAGCAGACATTCGCTTCTGACTAAACCAGGGAAAGACCCCCTTCAATGTGGAAACTACTGGCCAGTCTCACTAATTGCAGCAGATTGTAAAGCTTACACCAAGATGATAGCCTCCAGTCTTTGAGATGTGATTCCGGACTTAACAAATGGAGACCAAGTTGGGTTTGTCCCACACACATGCGGCACAGATAACACAAGGTGTCTACTCAGTTTGATGTGGCAGGCATCTCATTATTATCCAGCGGCAGTGCTCCTCTCTCTCAATCTCAAAAAGGCATTCGATGACGTGAAGTGGCCGTACCTGTTCCATGTATTACAGATATTTGGTTTTGGGGACACGCTCACTAAATGCATACATACTCTCTATAATGGGGCGTGGGCCTTGGTGCTCACTAACTCGATGGCCTTACCGCCATTTTCTTTAGGGAGAGGAACATGGCAAGGCTGCTCCCTGTCTCCTCTTTTATTCATAGTAGCCTTAGAACCCTTAGTATTATGTAGGGGTACTTTATTGAGTAGAAAACACAACATCACAGAAGAGAAAAAAGAAAACCAACAAAAAGAAAGATAAGTGTCAAAAGACTAAAACAGAGAAAGAAAATAAACTTCCATTAACAAAAAGAAATGTTTTTCCATAAAAAATTAACATAAGATTTAGAATACTTTTTCGCATCTAAACAGCGTATCATTTGTAAATCAGAGGTAACAGTAGAAAGAATAGCTTCAAAATCTGTAATAAATTGTTGCAACACAAAGGAACAACGAGCTTGCCACAGGTAATATTGAAAAAGGGCAAACAAAACATTCAGAGTACTCCTGTGATATTTAGTCCAATCACCTAAATATTCCCCTAATACCAATGTGCCATAAGAAAGAGACTGTAAGTGAGGCATGTTCCATCGATGGGCTACAAAGTCCCAAAACTTCTGAGTAAAAGGGCAGTCCAAAAAAAAATGCATCTGAGTTTCTTCAATATTGGTACAATCTGGTCTTAAACAGTATCTTTCAGAAACAGGTTTATACTTTAAATTGCCTCGCACTCCAAGTCTTCCATGAGCAGATATCCATACTATATCCCAAACTTTAAATAAAATCCTATCATCTGTCAATTTATTGAAAACATTTGACATATTGGAAGGAGAACAAAAAGGAAAGAGTAAAATCATTTTCTGTACATCATACACAATATGTGCATAAAAGGATTTTCTGTGTAGTGATTGTATTTTATGCAAAGGAATCTTCCATTGGTGTAATTTTTTTAAAGCGGAAACCCCATAATTTGGTATGTCATCTGATGATAGGACTCTTGGGGGAAGAAGAGACCATTTAAAAAAATATTTGTGCCAAATGGATTTAGTCCAAAATTCCCAAGTGAGGGATGGAGCGTGCCAAAGAAAAGAAAAGGAGGAAAAAAGAAAAATGGAATGAAAAAAAACAACAGGATTAATCATATGTAACCCTCCTTCTCGGAATTTAAGATAGGTAAATTTCCTTTTCACTGGGTTCAATCTATTACCCCACAACATTTGAAAGAAAATGCTATAAAGTCTGGTTTCCAACGAAAGGGGAGGTGGAAAAAGATGACTGATGTAAAGAAATATGTAAAAGAAATTTCTTTATTAACACAACCCTTTTCTTCTTTCCAAATTTCCAGTGTTTCCACTGATTTATTTTAGTTTCTCCTACCGTCAGCTGTTTTTCCCAATTATAGATTGCCATATTTTGTATTCCAAACCAGACGCCTAGAATTTTTGAGGTCCAGACACCAGAGGATATCATAACAGTTTGTTAAATTTGGGACTATCTTACCAAGTTGCAGTACAAAACTTTGGAAATATTGAGAGGCGCACAGAATATGCACTGAAAAAAAAGAAAGTCTCTAAGGCTCGCCTTAAAGAGAGAGGATCTGCTAAAGGAGGGTAACGGCCATCTGCAAAGGCAGTGACCTTTAACCTTGTCTAGACCTATAGAGGGAGCAATGCCTGAAATAGACTGATCACAAATAATGCTCCTATAATTGGGTCTAAAACAAAGTATACAACAATGGACTCAGGGGACATCCCTGACGGACACCCCGAGAAATTGAGATTTTCTTACCTAATAAGCCATTCACTATAGGAATAGAGACTCCATATGAGTAAAGTTTTGAAATCCATTGAGTAAAAGTCTCAGGAACACCATAAGCGGACAATACAAAAACAAGAAGGAATGACTGATCGATCGAAAAGCTTTAGATTGATCTAACGCAGCTAATTAGTTCTGTAGAAGAGAAATTTGTTTGACAGGCCAATAAATCTCTAAGAAGAAAGAGATTGTGCTGAATTTTTCTATTTTTTATTGCACATGTTTGAGCGGGTGAATCAAGAGTCGGGCTACCTTTTCTAATCTAGTATTCAATATTTTAGATAAAATCTTATAATCACTATTAAGTAGGCAAATTGGTCTCCAATTTGAAAATGATGTTTTATCTCCTTTTTTAAAAATAAAAGTCATCAGGGACATTGTAAAGTCTGGATAAGGAATTCCAGAAGACAAGTAAGAATTAAACACACTGGGAAGAAAGTGACCCATATACTTTATACATTTTTTATAAAACTCATTAGGTATCCCATCTATACCTGGAGAGGACCCAAGTCTGAGATTTTTAATTACCTCCATTACTCCAGAAGAAGTAATTGGTGATCCTAAGGACTTAAGCAAAGTATGGGGTATTTGAGGAAGAGAAGAAAAATTGTGATGAAGAGAGTCCATAGAAAACACCTTTGGGGGTGAAAAGTAATCCTGGATATAGCGTCTACTACCTGTAGCATACCAACATCTGGTGTGTCAGGTCATTGTTAATATTAAGTAATCCGGTCATAAGAGTATTTCAAATATGTTTACAGGCATGAAATGGGTCCGCCATGGGGGAATCCTTGTAAATAAAGCGGAACTCCAAATCAAGAGATTTGGCCCTATTATACTGATAAGTTTTCATTTGTTGTTTAATATTTTTAATTTGAGAAAGAAAAGAAGAATGTTCTTTCACGGGAAGTGACATAAGTCTATACAGTTGATTCCTCAAAACTAGATATTTCCTATAGTCATCCTGCACCTTAGTCTTACAGCAAGACTGAAATAAATGTTGAAGTTCCATTTTAACTTGCTCCACAATCAAATGGGGAGGAAAGATCAAAAGTGGAGGACTTTATGGCAAGAAATAGTTCAAGAGAAGAGAAATGAACCGGATCCGAAGGAAGGAAGTATTTAATCTCCACGACGAAATGCCTGAACTAAATCTGGGGAAAGAGCCGTAGGATAGAGAACAAAATAAAATATGATGGTCAGAAAATTCGAACCGAACAGCAACACAAGAAATAATCTGAAAACCGTGAAATAAAAACATATCAATCCGAAAGTAGCAAAGGTGTGTCTATGATAAGTATTACCACCTGTAGCATGTAAACTACTGAAGACATCCAAAGCCCAGCATCTGAGACAACCTCCAATAGTGTATGTGAATCACAATACACCTTTTTTTCTTAAGTATTTGCGAAACTGAATATCAAGGGAGCAGTTAAGTCCCCCCCAAACCAAATGTTTCCTTGTAAATAAGAATGGCTTTAGGTCTGAAAATAGAGATTTAACTGATTTAGTTTGTGGACCATATATATTAATAACTCTGAAAGAATAGTCACCCCAAAAACAATCCAATATGAGCAATCTACCTGGTAACAAATCAGTCACCATCTTGATTTTAAAGGAAGTGTTACCAAACAGTACTTAACTCCATCAGCTAGTTCAGTACTATAAGACTAAAAGGAAGGGCCACAAGGCCATACTTCTTTTCAATCTTTTTCTCCTAAATGGAAGATACCCTTGTTTCTTGCAAAAGAATAATATAAATTTAAAGTCATAAGATATGCAAACACAGATCATCTGCCTATGGAATGTTTTCAAACTGCAAAATATTCAAGGAAGCAGAATTTATATAGTAGCCATGAGATGACTTTATGAACTATGCTTCGACTTACTTTTCTTTTTTTTTTTTTTACCTTTCCTATCTTTGGCTAACTCAGTTGATTTGCTATCATCTTCATATGTGACAAGCTCCGAGGAGAGAGGCTCAGATTCCATATCTGAGTCCCTTACTTCCTCCTGGAGGGGAAAAGAAATTCTCAGTCACTACAGGACTGGTTTGGGCCTGTTTTGGGGAGGCTTTGGTGAATCGCCTGCCTTTAACTGTTTCACGGAGGAGGGGCATGTTGAGGCTAGAGTCTGAGTATCCCCCAAAGGAGGGTCTGGAGGCGCCATTCTTCTGAGGCTCAGAAACCAACTTCTGACAGGTTGATCAGTACCTGGCAATGGAGGGGAAGTGGAGGGTCTTGTTTGGAGTGGCCTTGTCGTGGGAGGGGAAGGGAGGGAGGGGTCAACCCTCACACCCGGAAAGTATGTAGTTTAGCCCGAGCCTTACGGGGCTATAGCTATCTTGGTCTAAACCATCAGAACAGTTATGTCTGGCCCACGGACACTGGATGGAAGGCATGACCCTTCCTCCTCGCACAAATTGTATTTAAAGATATTTGTGCATCTGTCCACAGAATGCCCAAACCCCCACAAAGAGGACATTTCAGCATATCACTCGCATGCTAATATCGCTTCTATCCCCACATTTATAACAGGCCCTAGTTGTCTCAGCCTGTAAAAACCATACTCCTCGATCTTTTGCCCAGAAAAGTTATTCGCAAATTGAACCACTTCTGAATTAACTCTGCAATAATTTTACTTTTAAATTTCCACCCCTTGTCCATATGCCTTCAACATCTAAGAGGGCCCCTCAGGGGCCCCAACATCTTCACACTTCGGCCTGCAGCCAGCTATAAATATCACTGACGCTCAACACTCCCTGCTGGAACATACAGTAACATATCTAATTAACGGCTTAGATAATGGAATAACAAAAAAGGCAACTATACAGGATGATTTTTCTGGTGAGTATACTTGTCCCAAAATCTGTCCATAAGGCCAACGGATTGGAAGCTACTGTCATAAGAGTCCTCTCCAGAAACATGAATGAGGGCACAGATGTCCTGGCACAAAGCCCATTTTGACTTCAAAAGATGGTTAAAAATATAGTATCTATCGGGATGTTCCTGCAGGCCCCTCCTATATCTCAACGACAGCATTATGACGGGAGCCTGTTCTAACTTTACTTTAAATAAGTCTGCCATAGTTGGTTTAACAGGATCACCCAAAGCTGCAAGAGGCATAGGGTTAACAGCCCCAGTAGTAAAGACAGTCCCAGGCCCATCCCTATACGCCCTCGGCGTAGAAGGCTGAGGGGAGCACTGTAACCCAGGGCAGTAGGTTTTTTACCGAGGGAGTCCAGTCCAGTCAGGCACCAAGCTCCCCGACTCGGTTCTCCTCCATCCGCATCGAAAGCCATCTCCTCCGACCATTCTGTAATCGGCTCCCGACTTCCTCCTTCCTGAGCCCAAATTGTCAAGATTCAGGAGCGCCGCGGGTCCATCACTTTGTGCGGTCCTCCCCGAAACCGCCTCTCGAGATACTGGTTTCATACTACTGCTGCTGACCATGAAGATCTGTACCTGAACATCTCCGGCCGCTAAGCGGATCAATACCACCACTGGATTCTGCACAAAGGCACCGCTGAAGGCGCATCGACTCTCGCTATGTACCGCTGGGCTGGCTTACTGGGTGTAAAACAACTCCTGGGGTAGGCAACATCGTAGTCTGTTCAAATAATGAATCTCCTAAGACCATTGTGCTGTATAGGTTCCTCCACCACCCACCTCCACCATCCCTCGGCACTCGGGAACGCTTCATAACTTCTCTCTGACGTCAGCAGGACCCCACCAGCCACTGACCAGTGCAGCCAGTAGGGGAATTTCCGTGTCCTGGCCAAATTTCCCTCATTCACTAAAGTAAAAATACCACCAACTACTTGATCTGGTTCAAGGTCAGCTGGCATTCATCTGTATCCCCTTCCCCTGGGTCATGCCTGAAAATAGGCAGGGTTTGTCTAGTGCACTTACCCGGTCAACAAAAAGTAAATAAAAATAAATAAATTACAGACCATCCAGAATCACACGGCTATTCATGGTATAAAGATCAGAGCAGAGCATAAAGCTGTAGCCTACGTGGATGATATTCTACTGACTCTTATAAAGCTAGAAGAATCCTTCCCCTGTACTTTCCCTCCTACAACAGTTTGGCTGTTTGCCTGGATACAAAGCAAATATTGCCAAATCGCTGATCCTTCCATAACTGCTGGAAACTGGTCATGTGCTGGCCTTCCCATGGGGACTTCAGGAAGCACAGGGCTCTCTGAAGTATCTTGGAATAAATTTTACATGACATCTCAAGCATTGGGTGAGCTTAACCTTATCCTCTCTTTTTTTTTTTTTATCATGACATTATTTTACCACCTCTGGCTCTGGCCCTGGCTCCCTCCGAGCAGGCCACAGCTAACAGACCACCCGACTGACCCCCGGACAGATTCAGACAGCCCATCTGCGGGCTTCCCAAGCTGCTCCTGTTGCCCTGGGTCTCTCCGAGCAGGCCGCAGCTAACAGACCACCCGGCTGACCCCTGACAGATTCAGGTACGACCGGACCTCCTAAACTCGTGGTTTGAATGCCGCTGTTTTGACTGGAGCTCCAGTGGAGGAGCCAGGCACTGATTGGCAGCTTTGCTCTTGGCTGATTTTCCAACACCCATGCTTCCTGACCTCGGGAAATCTCTTCTGTGCTGTGTTCTGACTGAATTTTTGTTAATGTAAATTTACATATGTTATGCATCAATTGGTCTTATTTTAACTGCCAGCTAGCTGGTGCATTACAAGCCACTAGTTCAGTCTGTCCGCGAGACTTAGTGCTGTGCAATCTAGTGCTGGACAAACTGTATTGGTATAGTAGCTGATGTTTGACTGTTGACCTAGCTACTGAGCAAGACTGCTGCAGTTTCCATTTCTGCCCTACTGACAAACCCTGCCCCTTCCCTACACTGGTCACTCTGCTAATTATTAATTTCTCTGCCCCACTTGTAATGCTGTCTCTCTAAACACCCTACTTTCTTCTCTGCCTTGCCTATAAACCCTTCCCTTACACCCCCCCTGCTGCTGCTGCTGTCCTCCTCAGATGTCCTGGTGCCAAAGCACAGACTCCCCATTAACTCCTCGTCTAGCTCTAATTGCCCTGCATTTACCACTTCTTTACCTCATGCTTTGTCCTACCCCATTGCCTGCCCCCCACTGAGCTTCCTATTGTACTCTAGCTGTATTTAATCCTCTGTGTTTCCCTCCTTGTTCCACAGACAGCCCATCTGCGGGCTTCCCAAGCTGCTTCTGTGGCCTTGGCTCTCTCCGAGCAGGCTACAGCTAACAGACCACCCGACTGACCCCCGGACAGATTCAGGTACGCACCTGACCTCCTAAACTCATGGTTTTGAATGCCGCTGTTTTGACTGGACGCCCAGTGGAGGAGCCAGGCACTGATTGGCATCTTTGCTCCTTGGCTGATTTTCCAACGCCTGGCACTTCCTGATCTCAGGAAAATCTCTTTCTGTGCTGTGTTCTGGACTGAATTTTTTCTTCCCCACCTCCCCTCACAGTATTAAATAGACCCTTTACCCCCTTTCTTAGCCTCAGCAGCTGATTGGTCACTCCACTGCTGCACATTTTGCATGTTATTGGCCTCCTGTCTTCAATACCTGACTTGACCCACTTTCTCACCGCCCTTTTAAAGCAGTTCCACCCACAGGATCACACACTGCTCTCAACTTTTTCTCCAGCCACCCATCTAACCTCTCAGTTACTGCTCTACTGCTCTATTGTTAGAGACTCCACCCTAATTCGACTATATAACCCTTTCAACTATAACCAGCTAGCAGTTAAGCAGGCCAGCAACACCAAACAGACTACCATGGGGTGCAACCACCTACTACTACTACTCCTCACTACTTCTTTTGGCATTGCTGGTACCATATGTGAATTTGGACCCCTACCTCCCCACTCTGAATCCTCTCTGGGTGCAAGCTGGAAGAAAAGCATACACATGGCCACTACCACTTCCGGTAACGATAGGCTCTTTATCCTCCTGCACCTCCCATACACAGTTATTGCCAAGCCAACCTTCCAAACCATAACCTTAACGGTTAGCTTTTCCCGTAATTTAACACAGGCATAAAGACACCTCCCCACCTGAAGCGCAGGCGACGGAAGACACGAGGGAAGATAAACATCACCCTATCTGCCAGAAAGGTTATCTTTATGCTACTGCTACTCTGTGGCAATGTTCGCCTAAACTCTGGACCAACAACCCTGAGGAGCAGGGGGTCCATACAGTGAACGGCCTAAAGTTAGCATCGCTAAACATCTGCAGCCTAACTGCCAAATTCCACCAGCTCCAGGCTTGGATGACCATCCATGCCACTGACATACTCTGCCTAACTCAAACCTGGCTGTCGGGTAGGATCAAAGATGGTGAGGTGGCCATCAAAGGATTCCAAGCATTTCAACTTGATAGAATAGGCAGAAAAGGTGGCTGCCACCTCCTATATGCCAGAAACTCACTGAGGTGCTCCGTCCTCCCCATCTCCAAAGTTGTGGAGGATTATGAGCTACTAGTGATAAAAATACAAGTCAGCCTAAAAGGCAGGACCCTTACGATTGCCACAACCTACATGCCCCCCAAGAAAACCAAGGAAGGCCTTCCTTTTGTTATGGAAGAATTTAGCGCACTCAAAAAGGGCTCAGAACTAATTTTGACCAGTGACTTTAATATTAACTGGTTATGTAAGGAGGCAACACACTCCAGAGACCTTATCACCTCCCACAATCTCCCGCAACTCATAACTCAGCCCACCAGGCAGAACTACAAGGCTGGTACCAGAACCCTCATTGACTGGGTCTTAGCTAGCTCACCGTCTCGATTCTCCGAACTCAGGGTTCTCCCAGATGTGCTAAGTGACCACTCCCCAATCTCCTTTATATGGACCACTAAACTTGCCAAAAGCCCACCCCGCCTCATCGACAGCAGGGTTCTGCAGAAAGGCAAACTTGGATCCCTCAAATTGACCCTGTCTGCCTACAACTGGTCCCCCATCAACAAGGCACCTACGCTGGACCAGGTCCTTAGTTTTTTCACTGAATGCTTAAATTCCATCTGTGATATCTATGCGCCACGCACAAAATGGAAAATTCAGGGGGAGGTTAACGGCTGGATTGATGACAAACTCCTATCCCTCCTAAAGGAGAGGGACTGCGTTTGGGAAAAATCCTTAAACTCAGGCAGCAAGCATGACCTACAGTGCTACAAAACGGCTAGAAATCGGTGCATCAACCTTATCAGGCTCGCAAAAGCCAATTTCCATAAGACCCAGCTTAACAACGCATGAGGAGATGGAAAGAGGTTTTGGGACAACATCAAGAACATCCTTGGTAAAGATCAAAAGCAGCACCCTAAGATGCTCAACGTTAATAACTCATCCTCCTCAGATCCGCTAGCCATTGCTGATGCCTTTAACCAGGCCTTTATAGACCTGTCCTCAGTGCTGCCTCCAGACTACCTTCTGCCTGTGGAGGACCAAGGTTGCGCCAACCTGCTCATAACTAACCACCCAGCCTTCTACTTTAAGAAGGTGATGGTGAAGAAGGCCCTAACAATGGTCAGGAAAGTCCTAGGCAAAACCAGATTGGGGAGTGACGGGCTAGACATGAAGTTACTATCTCTCACCCTTGATGTTCTTATCATGCCCATAACAATGCTATTTAATAAATCCTTGGCCCTAGCTCAATTTCCAGAAGCAAGCCCTGGTAACTCCAGTGCATAAGAATGGTGACAAGGCGCTGGTGTCAAACTACAGGCCAATATCTATCCTCTCCCCACTATCCAACGCTTTGGAAAAAATCTCGGCAAGTCAACTCACAGAATACCTCAATAAGTACAATCTGCTCTGCCCAAACCAACATGGCTTCAGGCAAAAACACAGTACCACCACGGCACTGCTGGAATACACTGACTATGCGCACAAGGAGCTAGATGAAGACAAATTGGTGGGGCCCATCTTCATTGACCTCACCAAAGCTTTTCCACACAGTCAACCACCTTCTACTAGTACTCCAGCTCCAAAGATTGGGTGTGGCACCAAATGCCGTGAATTGGTTCAATGACTACCTAACACACAGGAGGCAGCGAGTCAAAATCAGGCAGACGTTATCCAGCTCCAGAGATGTACTCCTAGGAGTCCCTCAAGGATCAATTCTAGGGCCCCTGCTTTTCAGCCTCTTTGTAAATGATCTACCCACAGCCTGTGACACCAAACTTATTCTGTATGCGGACGATGTCATGCTGCTGAGCAGCAGCACCTCTCAGGTTTCCCTACAAACAGAACTACAGAACTCTTTCAGTAAACTCGAGGACTGGTTCAGTAAGCACAAGCTGCTACTAAATTACAAGAAAACCAAGGCCATGCTACAATCCAGCCCCTACAACAAACACAAACATGCTCCTCTCGTAATCACCAACAAGGCTAGTGAGCAGATTGAGCAGGTGCACTTGTTCAAGTACCATGGAGTCACCATTGATGACTCTCTCACTTATACGCACCACATAGACTCCCTTGTCAAAGTGGTAAACGCAAAGATCAGGGTCCTCTATAGGCGTAAAAAATCCCTCACCCCAGAAGCACTCCGAATCTCAGTCTCCAGCTCCATACTCTCCACGATAGACTACGGGCTGGTGGTCTATGGAGCTGCTACTAATACAGTGCTCAAAAGGGTCCAAATTGCACTCAGTAAGGCATGCTGCCTCACCCTGTGTGCAGATCGTTACACTCATACTTGCACCCTGTATGAGCGTACAAACTGGCTTAACCTAAAAGACAGGCTCAAATACCAAACTTGCCTCCTGGGAAAGAAGGCACTCTTCGGAAAAACCCCACCCTGTATAGGAAACCTGCTCAAGGCTTCTCTCTCAACACACATCACCAGACGGAGGAAGAATGGAGCACTGTCCATACCATTCCGCCGAACCTCACTAGGGCAGTGAGCTTTCTCCTGTTGGGCCCCCCTCTGGATAAATGAACTCCTGATGAAATTACAAACAAACAGCCTGTCTCAATTCAAAGTAGGCCTCAAACAGCACCTAATGTCTAACTCAAAATGCACCTGCTTCTCAGGCCACACTTGATAGACAGGCCTACCCCCAAGGTAACACCCAGCAGGGCAACCTAGAGGACCCTGCCTCCATTCCAGCGTAGCCAAGGGCTTAAGTAAGCTATCAGTCCTCTTTAAACGCACTTGGTACTGCCCTTCCCAAACCCTCCACACACACACACACACACACACACACACACACACACACACACACACACACCATACTCGACAAAGCCCTCTGGAGCTGCTCCCCCCCATCACAGCCCACCCATTTCACTGTCCTCCCACCTCTTGCTCTCTACGGTTGGTTTCAAACCCAATCCCCCTTTTTTCACTGTCACCCAGCCTCTCGCCATCTGGGATAGCATTAAACCCTATGCAGTTACTCTGCCGTAGTCTAGCAACGGATTTGGAGGTTTCCAAGGGTGTGCTACCTAGGGCAACTGGTGAGAAATAGTTTAGTATTCAATTACAACTGGTCATTTTTTTCTCCTATTTGTCTAATTGTCATGAAATCACACTTTAATTCCTAATGATCAGGCCTCTGTAACCACTGAATATGTGTATTGTCTTATTGTCCACCCTGACGTGGAACCTTTGTAAAAGAGCTCACGCTCAAAGGTCTTTCAGAAATACCAATTAAACAATTAAACCTCCAGTGGACCGGCAGAACTCTGACCTCCCCTTGGAGAGTGCGTCCTCGGGCCCATCGGGGCCATCGTTGGTCCTGCTGGGTCCCAGTATTTTCCTCCAGTTCCTTTGTCCCCCGCACCTGTGCAATGGGCGTAGCTGTCTCCACTTCCGAGGAGGCAGCCAAGCACCCTGGGCGCGGACCAAACCACTTCTTGCTATGCTGATGCGCACATCACAACCCTCAAGGAGAGCAGTCCTCCGGATGCTCAATCCTTACCTCCCGCAGCCGACCCCCAAACGACCCGAGTCTGTTCCTGGGTTGCCGGTGTGGCATCCAGCACCTCAACTCTCAGCACCACTGGGCCGGCTTAACCTCTCTCTCTATTGTCTTCTTTGACCAAAGACCTAGCCAGATGGAGTTGCCTCCCCAGTCACATTGGGGCAAGGTTTAGGTGTTTAAAATAATGGCTGCTGCCAAAATTCAGTATATTTTGTATAACCTTCCCTTAAGAATTAGACTAGAGCTAACTTGGCAAGTGCATAAGAAGATGTTGCATTTTTTGGGGTGGAAAGTCCCGCAATGGATCAGTCACAAGAAACTAGTCTTGCCCTTGAAAAAGGGGAACTAGGCCTCACAGACTTTGACTTGAAGCATGTGACACATATCTTGGTACAGCTGTCCCAAGCTTCATCTATTGTGATGTCGATAATGCTGCCAAAATGGTCTTAACATGAAGCTCACTTACTGGGCAGAGATCTTAGACGTGTAGTGATGTGTGGGTGCGTTCCACCTGACCTGCGTGCCCACCCCGCCATGCTTGGGCAGACTTGATGGACCACAGGTCCCCTTCTGCCAACATTTTCTGTTTCTATGTTTAAAAATGTAGATCAGCATAGCCAAACACTCGGATTGATGCCCTGGTGGCTCGCCCTTCCTCCTCCTATGGCGAAACCTCCTCCTCATGATTGGGGACGCCCCAGTGAACTGGCAGGCAAGGTCCTCCAGCGGCATCCAACAGTCATCCCAACTAACAGATGTCAAAATAAACTACCTGAAGACCTTTGGGCAGCTTCAGCAAGAGTTTGGGCTAGAGAAACATAGACACTGGCAATACCTACAGCTTCATTCTGCACTAACTTGAGTCCTTGGACCCAAGCTATAGCTTGGCAGCACCAATGAGTTTGAGAAACTCATGACTTTGAAAGATGGTAAGCCCTCCCAAGGCCAGTCAAATGTATAGACAGTTGTGCACCTTGGATACAGCTGGAATGGAAAAGCTCCAGGTAAAATGGACTGAAGAACTGGGCATGAACCTCCAAAAGAGTGAATCGGATGCCTGCTGGAGAGGCTTAAAAATGCATTAAGAGACACCCGCAATCATTTCACCCAATTTAAGATCCTGCACAGGTGGCACAGAACCCCAGCAAACCTCTACAAATGGGGGCTGACACCATCAAACACCTGCTTGAGATGTTTCTCCTCGAATAGTGATTATTTCTAGGGACATGGATATGTTGTTCATCCACACTGTCTGGCAGGTATCCTTGCCGCTTTAAATCTTGCCGGAAGGTCTTCAAGCTGGCTTCTCCCACCCACCTGGGCGGTAAAACTCTCGGCTCCGCCCCATGATGCCAGATCTTCCTTACCGCTTGGAAGCTCAGGTTCCCTCCTTAACGCTCTGCGTATAAGACTGGTTCCTAATTCTTCGGTTTTGCGAATTTGAAAGTTTTTTGCACTTCTAGACTTCTGCTCTTTCATCCCTCATGGTCGATGGATCAACCGACTCCGGTTTTGGAGATGCCCTTATGGCAGAAGATGTTTCGGACAGATCCGCACTCACGGTGTCTACTGTTTAGGCCTTGAGCAAGAGACCATGAGCTTGCGACCTGTGCTCTTCCTTCTCAGCCTCATCCTCGAAGACTGTGCTGCCCGTTACAACTAGGCGTCCAGCATTTTCCTCCGGTAAAGTCAAAGAGGCCGGTCGGCGGTCTCCAGCGGCGGCGGGCTCGGCGGATCAACTAGAGCAGATGATCACCCTTGAAAAAGGAAGCGGTAGCGGGCATATCTTCCTCGACAGCGGCATTTATCCGCTCTCCTGGGTTCCTCTTATACAGCTTCTTTTAGGAGCTTTGTCTGTCCCTCTCCACTAAGGAGAGGGACCAACGTCTGCTGGACCTTCTTCTCGGTCCAAAAGAAAGACAAGGTAAGTCCCTCCATCGCGCTCTTGGGAGGCGGGAAAGGTCCCTCTCCCGAGTTGTCGGCCGCCGACTTGGTTGATCATTCGGCTTGGCCACTGGTCTCGAGGTGTCTCCGTCGAGGCCAGTTGACCGAGACTCCCGTCGGCGCGGTCGATTATTCTGACCCGTTGGATGGGTTGTCGCCAGGCGAAGCTGAGATCCTCTCCCCGGTTCCTCGGAGGAGTTGAGGATCCGTGGGCTTGCCAGTGCCTCGGTTCCGGGCCCTGGGTGAACCCTCCGAGCCGAGGAGAGCCAGTTCCCCTGTCCCCTCCCGCACCGCCCTCGGGCGGTCCTGGGTCTGGACTTCTTGGCGGTCCAGCAGATCCCGCGTCATAGGCGGTCTCGGTCTCGGCACCGTGGTAAGCGGCGCCGCCGCTCGTCCTCCTCCTCGGACGAGGGGAGGCTCCAACATAAATTACGTCGACAGTACAAGGACCTTATGTGGCAACAGCTCCTTCTGACCGGGAACAAGCCGACACCTTCCCCGGCCATTAAGTGACTGTCACCGGAACGGCAAAAACAACCCCTCAACTTACCCGAGGAGCCTGTTCCCAGGCCGGTTGTTCGGCCAAAACCAGCTGCTCCACCGATTCCGGTGGAACCTCCGCCTCCACAGCCGTTATTTGGGGCTCTGACCAAGAACTCTCGGTTGGCTTAGGGACTTCCCCATAGGCTGTCTGTTACCCTCACTCCCGATCGACCTCGGCAGGTGGAGGGTGGCTCAGGCCCGAGGCAGCTCTTTGCGGACTCTTCAGAGTCCGACGGCGATTCCTCCCTTTTCTCCAGGCGAGTAGACTTGGAGTCCTCTGGAGGTCAGTCGATGGACGATAGCCCTTCGTCCTATCTGGGATTGCTTCGGCTCATCTTGGAGTCTACCGGGATGAAGCTCGAACCTGTGTCTACGCGGGCCAGGTATCCCCTCACGGAGATACTGGACCGAGGGGATTCCCCTACGGAGGCTTTTCCGGTAGCCGAGGCCATAGTGGGCCCGGCCTTGGAGCTCTGCCAGCACCCTGCTTCCTGTCCTACACCCTCGGCCAGGATGGCCAGGAAGTATGCAGTCCCTACTGGTTCCTTGTCCGGTTTTTTGGAACACCCCTCAGTCGTGGGGCTAGTTACCGACAGCATTTTCCGGCGCGCGAGACGCTAGGGACATGGACAAACCTCCCGACAAGGAGTCCAAGAAATTGGACTATGCCGGCGCAAAGTGCCCACGCCATGCCCTCCTCGCCTTGTCAGGCCAGTTTGGCCGTACTCATGGCACATTTCTCTCATGCCCTGTTGGGCTCCCTGGACGAGGTAGTTCCTCATCTTCCGGCGGACCTGCAGACCACGGTTAGGCAGGTGTGGGACCAGGGCAGTGCAGTGGCCAAACAGCAGCTTCAGACTGCTCTGGACATTGGAGACTCATGTGCCGGGTCCGTAGCGGCCGCAGTGGCTATGTGCCGTCGGGCATGGCTGAGGATATCCACCTTCACTTCGGATACCCAGCACAAGTTGGCGGATGACCCCTTCCTGGGGACCCGACCTCTTGGCCCTGGGGTGGAAGGTCACCTGCAGAGGATCGAGAAGTCCAATGCTACCTTGGACTGGGGTCTCATTGCACAGAAGGACAAAGGAGCGGGCACAGCCTAAGCCTTTGACCCTCTCGCCCATGACACTTGGTCTCTTGACCCAGCGTCAGGGCCAGCAGGCTCGAGCTTGGCATCCCAAACCCAAGCCTCGGCTTTCTCCTCCAGGAAGCAGGGAGGTAAAGGCCCTGGAGGTCCCTCGGCTGGTCCTTCCTTCAAGCCTGCCCAGTGACGGGTTGAGGGGTGTCGCCTCACCCCAGGTGCCCCCCGTGGGGGGGGGGGCCTCGCCACTTTCTTTCCTCCTGGTCCGTTATCACTACAGACCGTGGGTGTTGGAGGTGGTGGGAAAGGGCCTGCCTCTGGAGTTCGGGCAGGCCCCACCCTTCAGAGCCGTCGTACCTCGTGGGGCCTCGGGGTCCGAAGCCTCGCTGTCAGCTCGCCGAGCCGACATCGCTCTCCCTCTCGAGAAGGAGGTGATCAGAGAGGTGGCGGACCCTCCCTCAGACCCGGGGTTCGTGTCCAGGTACTTCCTGGTTCCGAAGCGGACGGGGCTGGCACCCATTCTCGACCTCCACGACTAAACAAGTTCCTAAGGTCTCAAACCTTCAGGATGGTCACTCTGGCTCAGATAATACCATCCTTGAACACGGCGTGTGGTTCTGCTCTCTGGACCTGCAGGACGCGTTTTTCACGTCCTATCCGTCCTCACATCAGAGGTTCCTTCACTTTCGGCGGAGGATCCCTTTTGAGTTCAAGCCATGCCCTTGGCTTATCTCCATCTCCAGGGTCTTCACCAAATGCATGGCAGTGGTGACAGCATTCCCTGGGGTGCCGAGGGTCGGGTTTACCCTTACCTGGACGATTGGCTGATAGCAGCCCCTCCAGACAGGAGGTGGAGCGGTCCAGAGAGCTGGCCTCCAGGTTTGCTTTCAGGTCGGCCTCCTCATCAATGAGCCAAGTCAGAACTCGAGTCAAGCAGGTGATTCTTTCATCGGGAAGAGCCTCACTCTTCGAGCCAGAGCACGGCTCCGCGGACAGGGCCGAGGTTCTGTCCTCCTTTGCCCAATCATTTCTGGTTGGGCAATTGCGCCTTCCGGGACTTCCTGCGCCTCCTGGGTCTCATGGCGGCCTGTACCAGCGTGGTCCATTGGGCCCGCTGGAACATGCGCCCCCTTCAGTGGGGGCTGGCCAGTCAGTGGTCCCAACGCTGCGATCCATTGGACCAGCTAGTGACGGTGACCCAGGGGATGTGGAGCGCTCTCCAGTGGTGGACCGTTCCAGTTCATCTGCAGGAGGGCATCCCGTTTGTCAGCCCCGAGCCGACGGTCTCTCTATCGACCGATGCCTCTCTGATGGGTTGGGGTGCCCATCTGGGGGAACACCGAGCGCACAGCCTCTGGTCCCCACGGGAGGTCGATGCCACATCAACCAGCTGGGCTCGCGGCGGTCCGCCTGCTCTCACCGCCTTGCTCCATTTCTTGGGTCAAGTGGTCCGGGTCCAGACGGACAATACCACGACCATGTACTATCTAAACCGCCAGGGCGGGACGCGCTCCGTGCTTCTATGCAAGGAAGCTCTCCGCATCTGGTCACTCGTGCGCAGCCTGGAGGCAGATCTCCTAGCCATTCATGTGGCAGGAGCCTCCAACACCCTGACCGATGCCCTAAGCCGGATAGGGGCTGCGTCCCACAAGTGGTCTCTCCTGCCGGAAGTAGTACAAGATCTATTCTCCCATTGGGGCACACCTCAGGTGGACCTGTTTGCCTCCAGGGAGAATGCGAAGCTGAGGCTGTTCCATGCCCGCCCCCCCTCAGCAGGGTTCGCTGCAGGGGGATGCCTTCTCGAGGCCCTGGACTCTGGGCCTCTTCTACGCCTTTCCCCCGTTCCCCTTGATGCATAAGGTGCTGCTCAAAGCAAGGAGGGACAAGGCGCAGGTGATTCTGATAGCCCCAGACTGGCCCTGCCAGTACCGGTACCCAGATCTCCTCAGCCTCAGCTCCAGGCTCCCGAGGCAGCTTCCAGCTCACCCGGACCTGCTCTCAGTCAATCTGGGGAAGGTATTCCATCCGGACCTTCAATCCCTGCACCTGACGGCCTGGTTCCTGAGCGGCTAGAGTTCCAGGCCTTGGGTCTTTCCAACGAGGTCCTCAACGTAGTTGAGGCGTCCCGTAAGGAGTCGACCAGAAAATGCTACGCCTTCAAATGGAAGAGATTTTCCATTTGGTGCCAGGGCAAGGGCCTGGACCCTTCCTCCTGTTCCTTGGCGAGCATATTGGACTACCTTTGGTCCCTTTCTCAGCATGGGCTTAGGTCGACTACCCTTAAGGTGCACCTGGCAGCCATCTCTGCTTACCGGGCGCGGGCCGGGAAGCAGTTGGTGGTGCAGGAGAAGGTGGTCTGGCGCTTTTTCAAAGGCCTTGATCACATTTCCCCTCCGGTGCGAGAACCTCCACCTCCGTGGGATCTACTGCTGGTACTGGCAAAGCTCATGGGCAAGCCATTCGAACCAATGCACAGGTGTGAACTCTCTCACCTGTCGTGGAAGACCGCCTTCTTGGTGGCTATCACGTCAGCCAGAAGGATGGGAGAGCTCCAGGCGCTCTGCATCGAGTCTCCTTACCTGGTCTTCTACAGGGACAAGGTTGTCCTGTGCCCCCACCTGAAATTCCTTCCGAAGGTGGTGTCAGAGTTTCACCTTAACCAGGTGTTGACTCTGCCGGTGTTCTACCCCAGTCACACCTCAGAGGCCGAATATAGGCTCCATACTGTGGATCCTAGAAGGGCGCTCGCTTACTATAAGGAGCGCACGGCTGAAATTTGGGGAGAGGTTCGCCAGCTGTTTGTCACCTACGCTGAAGCCGCACCTGGCAGACCTGCAGCCAAGCGGACGATAGGCAGGTGGGTCACCTCCTGCATAGATCTCTGCTATAAGTTGGCGGGCATGGAGCCTCCCAGAGGGATAAGAGCTCATTCTACCCGCCATACTGCTGCATCGGTGGCTGCTTCCAGGGACGTCCCTATCCAGGAAATCTGCAGGGCTGCTACCTGGAAGTCAGCACACACCTTCATCACCCATTATCACATCGACCTTGAGTCACGCCGGGATGCTGGTTTTGGGGCCTCTGTTCTCCAGTCTCTATTCCCTAAGTAGGGGGTGTGCGCCTTGCCTCCCTCCTCCCAGAGAACTGCTAGGAGTCTGCCAGACAGTGTGGATGAACAACATATCCATGTCCCAGAAATACAGGTTACTCACCTGTAACAGAAGTTCTAGGAATGGTATATGTTGTTCATCCTACTCCTCACCACCTCCCGGCTTGACGCACAACCTGAGCTTCAGCGGGCCAGATCTGGCATCATGGGGCGGAGCCGAGAGTTTTACCACCCGGGTGGGTGGGAGGAGCCAGCTTGAAGACCTTCCGGCAAGATTTAAAGCGGCAAGGATACCTGCCAGACAGTGTGGATGAACAACATATACCATTCCTAGAACTCCTGTTACAGGTGAGTAACCTGTATATCTCGCATCCTTTTTGTTCTACCTAAAGCTTTGAATGTGCTGGAATGAAGTCCAGCATGCCTGCAGAACCATTATGGGCACAGATCTGACCTTTACACCCGCCTTGGTCATACTAGGCCTTCAGCACGACGTGGAGCTTGGACAGCATATCCCAGTGGCGCAATCTCAGTCTCCTATGTGTAATGCTCTTATTCATAAGACCATGTTATTATGCGGTTAACTTTCATATACTTAACAGTTAGTTGTTAGACTGCATTCCTGTATTATCTGCTTGGATAGTCCTGTCTTTATCTTGTTGACTGAGCTGACTTATGCTGTGATAGCAACTGTGTAAACCATGTTCAGATAACAGCGTTGTACCTCCAAGGGTTTTTCCCTGGCCAGGACTGTGAACTTATTCAACAGCGGTCATTTGTTATGATGTTTCATCTCTCTGAAATATAATAATTTAAATAAAAAAAAGAAGGAGTGGACTATTTTCCAGAAGTTGGAGGGGGAGAGTAGGTTGGATTGAATATTTTAATTGAAGTAGTGGGCCTTGGCTACACAGATGGTCTTGATGCAGGAGTCTCTGAGGGACTTGTAATGCAGGTGGTCAGAGTCAGAATGGGAGGCCTTAAAGCAGGACCAAGTCAAGTCCCTGGTTTTGCAAAGCTGTAGGTGGTCTGGTATAATCCAGGGGTGGTGGGAGCGTTTTACACTAGTTCTTTTGAGGGGGGGCATGGGTGTTGCAGGAGAGGGGATGGATGGCAGTGTAGTGTGATAGGACAGAGTCGATATCCTGAACAGAGTAGATTGAGGACCACTCTGCGGAGGCTAGACCACTCGAGAGTGTCAGTGTTGGGGGACCGTAGAGGTCGGTGCCAAATTTACTTTGGGGAGGATTTTGGGGGGTGAGTTTACTTGACACAATAGACAAGATAGTGATCACTAAATACATTGGGGAGAATGCCAGCAGATGACACGATGGGGGAGAGTTAAGTACCCAATCCAGGAGGGAGTGGTTAGAGGCGTGGGGGTTTAACCTGGTGGGTTCAGAGATTAGTTGTGAAAGGTTCAAAGATTCAGTGGATTGCTGGATAGGTTTTGAGTCAGGGGAGAGCTAGTTTAGGTTAAAGTCACCAAGAAGGATGAGTTCACCTGAGGCAGAGTGGAACACAAGTGTAGAGAGGGAGTTAATGAGAGAGGAGGGAGGAATCTTTAAGGAGGTATGCAGGACGCCATCAAAGATAGGGAGGGTGGAAGGGAGAGAGAGCGAGTTTGAGCAGCAAGAGCTCGTGGGAGATGGGGATGGCCTCTTTGAAGGTGATAGAGCAGGAAATGTTATGGTGGGTGTAAATGACAACACAACCAGCACATTTACCTCTGTCCTGGTGGAAAAGGTGAAATTCAGGGAAGGCGAGATGCAAGTCTGGGACCCTGGAGGAGAGCCAGATTTCAGATATACAGAGGATATCAGGGGAGTGTTACAATGCCCATGCATTAAGGGAGTCCAACTTTGGGAGGAGGTTTCATGTATTGAAATGGTAGAAACTAAGACCAAAATTGTATGATGTTCCCAGTAGAATGCTACTTTCAACAAGATTTTTAATCTCTGTCAGCATTTCCTGGATAACAGTATTAAAAATAATAAAAATAAATATGTTTGAGAAAAATAAAATGTCTTTGAGCATTATGTATGAAGGGGTTCATATGCCTGTTATGTTCCATTATGAATGCTGAAATGAAACTTGCTTACTGTGTTTTAAATATTCAGAAAATAGTTACAGCTATGACAAATATTTGGCCCATGCACATATTTTCAAAAATATATCACATTTTATTAACTGCATCTAAAAACTTAACACATTTTATTAATTGTATCTATTCAGTCCATGTTAGTAGAAAACAACTACAGTAGCATTACAGATTTGAGCTCTACCTTTGACCATATCCACAGCTTTCCAGGAAGCTTTTAATGTGAAGATCATTAACATAAACTCATCTGTGGGCACCATCATCAAGCTGCTGTTCTGAGATTAACCTTGGCATATCAGGTTTCATTCTCAGTTGCAGTGGGTGGCGGCACAAAATAAGGGACAGACAGTTGCCCCATTGCTTCGCCACCCATTATTGGTATACACAACTCTGCCCTAGATGTAGGGGGAAGAATGCCCCCACTCCTGCAACTAAGTCGCAGTTCCAATTAACTGGCCAAATATTAGTGGGTGCATGTTGGGTTTGCACCTACTAACATACTGGTTTGTGCTACTACTCAGTGAGCAATGGGAGTAATACCTGTGAGTTTCACTGCAGCCACAACCCCACTTACAGGGTCCCCTTAGCAACTGAGCCTTGAATTGTTCTGCCAGTCCTCAATCAGTTGCTGTAGTCCAGTGGCCCCTTTTGGTTCCTTAATCCATAGTCACTTCCTGGGATCCAGTGTAAGCTTCCACCCCTCCCCTTGCCCCATATGCCCAGCAGCAGTCCATTGGATAGCAGTTCCAAAAATAGTCTTTGTCCTCCACCAGCCCTACTTAACCCAGTCTCTGAGTTGCAAAACCCCTACCACCTGTCTTTAATTGACATAAATTATAAAGGTTATAGAACTAATTAACATCTGTTGTTTGACCCTAGTGCAGTGTTTTGTATTTTTTTATGTTACGAGGATGGGGTTGTAATTTACTTTCCATAATAAACTGAATTGAATTATAGTTCTGAAGGCAGGGATTTTCTCAAAACTCTGGAAGTGCATTTGCAAGTGTTGCAATGCTTTGAGTATGCACTTCCCAGCCACATGCATGGTGACTCCTGCCCCCTTCCACACAAAGTGGCAAAGTGTTTTATAACTGTTAGAATGACTGCCATCTAGCAACCATGCATAGGATGCCCGCTATGTGTCACATCTGTGCAGTAGAGTATGTTGAGATTAAATGACTTCTGAACCCATTTTCTAAACTTGACTAGAATCCAGTAACTTGAAATAAATGTGTTTTCCATTAGGATTGGGGTTGGAGCTTTTGCTGCTATCTTATTTTTAGAACCTATAACTTATACAAACTGACAGGATCTATCCCAGTCAGTGGAAATGAGCACTATTCTTGACAGGTATTGAGAAATGCACTAAGATAAATTGGCTTACAGTATAAATAGTGATAAGGGAACTAAGCTAAAAGAGTGTTATAAGAAAGCACTAAAGATTACAATTAGGAGGCAATGTGGGGTTTAGAGGCTTAGTCTTAGAAACTGCAAGCCAAAAGTCACCAGTTCAAATCCCAGCTGGCTCACAGTGTGATCTTCAGTTTGTCTGTGGAGCTCTCTCATTACATCAGGCTTCCCAGCTGTAAAGTTGGATAGAAGCAGGTCCACAATTGAAAATGAGATGTACTGTACTGTGTACATCACTTTGATTAAATTGTCCAAGGGGAAAAGATAAAAAGTCAAAATCAGCAATTTTGCAGTAGTCCTTAAAATGCAAATGTTTTTAAGTAGTATGTGACAACTTTTATCCAGGAGGCACTATAGCACAGTGGTTAATAGCACTGAGCTGCAAACTTGAAGACCTGGCTTTGAATTAGCCCCCACTTGCATACTGCGTAACAATGAGCAAGTCACTTAACTTCCTTGTGCTCCAAGGTCACACCTGGAAACAAGCTCCAGCTTAGCGTGCTTTTCCTGGTTAAACAGTTTCCCCGGTACCTTACTTTATGTTGCACAAGGTGGGGGCTGTCTTATCAAGTTGATCCAAAACTAGTTACAGTTCAGTCCCCCATATGTTTGGTAGTACTTTTATTTACTGTTGTCCTATGCAGATATGTAAACTACAACTCACGACAGGCCATAATTGTATGGGGGTATTAATACACACCCTGGGAAGTGTAGTAATGCCCTTATACACCCATGGCCTAGTGTGGGATATTGCACTTATAAAATGGATAAAACGTAATTAATAAAACAAATGATGAAATAGTGCAGCTTTTAAGAATGAGGTTTTATTTATTTTAATAGTATTTTTTATTTCCTGCAGTCTGCCCTGACCTTCCCACTGTATTTTGTTTGCAATGATTTTGTTTCTCATGAATTGTGGCATCCCCCTGCCCGCTTGTGCTTGCTTGGACATGCTGCTTCTGCTAGGTCATAGTCTCTTGATTCCCCCCACTGCAGTCGTGCTCCAACAACCAACATCCACACAGTTATTTCCCCGTGTTACCTCTTGGCCATGTCTCTCGGTTTCTTTCACGACTCTGCATCTGAAGAAGCATCAGTGAGGTGTTCCAAAGTTGCTCACTGTCTTGGGTTGTGGTCAAAGCGAGCCACTCATTTGCACACCCGGCTTTACAGGGAGCTGATCTGAGGAACCAGTCATTTGCTGATGTGAAGTATAGAGACTACAAGACAAATATGTCAGGAGTCATTCAGGCCGTTGAGCGAGCATGAGTCAAAGAAAAAAAAAACATGGCTGCTATTTTTTTTCTTCAGCACTGAAATGGCGGATTGATTTCTTTAGCATGTTGATAGGTAGGCATAGTAAGTTAGGGAGTGACTGTACCTACACTTCGCATTAATCAATGGTCACGCCACCGTTTTCAACCAGTCAAGTTTGTGCTTTTCACCTGTTTCTATCCATTTTATAAACATACCAGAGGTCTGAGGTTCAAATCCTGGTGTGCCCACATTTTCCTTTCTCGTTTCCATCTTTGATATAAAAAAACATCTATCCTTTAGGAAGCTATACCTTGCAGCAATACAGCTCTTAAGTTTTTACCCCATCACCAACTTGCAGATACTGGAGCTGTATATACACCATATGAGGTTTACTTACTAGTGGTTTATGAATTTTATTTATTTATATATTTATTTAATCAGGGTCACACAGTATGTGAGTAGAAGTTGTGGGAATCAAATCCTGGTCTGCTGGATGTACCAGTGTCTTTCACAGCTCATTGTTCAAACCTCTGGGCTATACTGCCAGCCCTCAGTGATAATGCAATTTAAAAACCAAAATCTCTGTTCCTAATGTTCAGCTGAGTAGACAGTTTATTAAAATAGCTTATAGATTCTGGCTTGTTCTGCACCATTTAAGAAATCTGGCTTGGGGAGACATTTTTTTTGCATAGAACATTGCAATCGCCATTGCAGCCAGCAACTATGCCAGCCTGACAGATTTTCAGGGCCTTGCATTTATAATATTAACACTTGTTGTATTGAATTTCTGGGTTACAGTGCATTAAGTTTGTGATTGTGAAAGTGTTTTTTGAAATACTTAAGTACAATGGTGGATTGCGCTTATAGAGTGCCATAATATAGTATTTCGAATGCCTTGAAAAACTCTTTGGTCATGCTTGATAAATCAAAAATAGAGGATAAAAGAGCATACGCAAGAAGGGGACCATTAGTCACATTTGCTGTAGCTTTGCTGAATGTTGCTCATTGCATTGCCATCCAGGACAAGGTTCATCTACACAGTCATCAGCTGTGGTACTTTTAAAATAACGTTTGCCATGCATGGATGGTGTTTTATTTAAGCAACAGGTACAGTGCCAGACTAGCAGGGTTCTTGTAGCTGTCTATATTGCCATGGAGACTTACTGTAATCACACATGCAATTGTAATATACTGTGAGCACTATATTCTTCAAGAGAAAGACTTTGAAATTTACGCTATAGTTATTGCAGAATGCTATGGAAAACTGAAGCTGTGCTACAGTATCTTGAACTTGTTGTTAGAGAGAAAACTACAAAGATGCAGGCTGAACTGCTGTTTTGGATTGTGGCTTTTCTTATTAAGAGAACCGTGTAAAAATGTTAAAAACAGTTCTGAACACAATGCAAACATAACCATTGCTTACTCAAAAACATTATAAATCAGCCCATTCTTGATTACATGATTGCATTATTGTTTTGCAGCTATTATAGTACAGTTTGAAGCAATGCATGGTATGCACTGTATAGCCACCAAAATGGGAGCAAAACACCAGTTGTATTTCTGTTGGGCTAGCTTAATGAGCTGTTCCGGGAAATAGAAAAAACACCCCAGAGGAAATTTTGTAAGACAGAAAACTGAATGAGCACCAAGAGTGGGCATGAAAATGGGAGCAGTGGATCAGCATTAAACAGCCAGATCATAAGCAGTACACCCAAGAAATAATAGATTGTAATTTCATTTTATTTATTTATGTAGACATTGGAAACCAGGAGAGGCACACTGAGTCGAGGCTTGTTTTCCGGTGTGACCCCCCAGCGAGGGGGATAAACGGGCGAGAAAGCACAATAAACAATAGATTAGAATCAGTAGGTGCAAACCTACTATTCCATAAGAAGGGAGCATGGTATTAATTACTAGGTTGCTGTAAGCAGAAGAGGCAGAATGGGGACTAAGAATATAAGCCAGTTGCAGGCAACCAGGTTTATGACATCCCGGGGGGTAATGCTTGTGAAATGTGAAGCACTGAATTATGCATTATTAAAGTATAGTGATAGAAAAAAAAACAGGGCAACCCCTGAGAAAGTGGCTTCGGTAACAGTGGGGTGGCAAACTAATTAATACATGCCTTTTAGTTGAGAGTTGTTTTTGACTTAAGCCAAATGGACATCTAACGTAAAATAATGTCTGACCTTCTTTGAAGATGTCTCTTCAAACACCATGAAGTCTTGCTATATTATAACATTAGCAGCCAGCCACTGCAGCTGAACTGCCCCGGAGAGGAAGGAGTTAACTCCAGAGGATCTAGAGTTCTACAGCGCGAAGGCGCTGTGCCCAAAGCTCTCTCTGGCAGTTTCAAATGAAACTGTCAGATTCTTTACTCCGCTTCACTGAACAGTCGCTCCGGAGATCAGCTCCTTCAGCTCGGTTCATTCTCGGTTCAAGCGAGTATTTTTCGGTTCATTGAACCGGCAAAAGTCATTATTTTTACTGCATTTCGGTTTTAAAGCTCTATCTGGTAACCGTAAGTACTAAATTTTAAGTCTGTGTGGAAAATTAATTATCGGTTCGGTTTTGAACCGATCGCTTTGTTATTTCTACATTTTAAAAGTGTACAGTGGGTTTTAGAGTGCGGTTCCCGGTTCTTATCGGTTCTAAAAAAAACAGAATTATAACGTTTTTTTCAAATACCCGTGACACGGTTAGGAACCGATAAGGGTGTCTTGCCTGGCACTGCCATCAAAAGGGCAAGTTTTGGTTAGGCTGGCATTATGTCTGAGAAACCCAAAAGAAAACCGGGCCCACTGGGTTTCAACACTGTGATGTCTGTGGAGGCCTTTGCCATCTGACCCACACCACTGTGTTTATTGTCTGGGGCTGACCACCTCCTGTCAGACTACCAGGTGTGTAAATTTCCTGCAGCCACCCTGGAAAAGAGATTGGGCCGGCTCAGGGACGAGAGAGCCAAAAGTCCGCTGACCGGATGGCCAGCCCGGTCCAGTACCCACTGGACCAGAGGGAGTGCCTCTGACCAGGGCGAGACTTCTCGGCAAAGGAAGGCTGGTTCAGAGGAACCAGTCCCAGTAAAAGACAAGGAAATCAGTAGGTTTGGGGTCCAAAATTGTGTCTTCAACTGCTGCAGAGATAGCTAAAGCCATTCAGATTGTCCAGTCACTGTCTCAGGGATCTGTAGAACCACCAACAGTTGGTAAAGGTTGGTTCGTTCAGTCCCAGTGGTTCAGGATTTTGAAGTTGAGGACTTTTATGAACCACAGGAGGGAGGAGGAATTTGATCAATATATGTGTGGCTGGGGGTCTGGACGCGCCCATTGAACCGGACATTTCTCCAGACAGACCTTTAGAATCTCCTCCTATTCTGTCTGAGTCCCTCTTTCTTTATTTTTACAAAAGGTTGCAGAAACCCTCCAGCTTCCTTTAGAGGAGGCTGTGGATGAGCAAGAGGAGCCTGATTATGTGGAAATGATGGATATTCCAGAGTCTAGGAGGTTGTCTATTCCTTTGCATAAGTCATTTAGGAAGCAAACAACAAAGATTTTAAAAAATCCTCATTCTGTCCCTCCTGTAGATAAAAAATGGACAGAAGGTATACTTTGTCAGGCTCGGATACAGACTTCCTTACTGAACAGTGTAGTCATGTAGGTGTGGTACAAGCTGCAGCCTGTGACAAGGCTAATATTCCTCTGGCCTCACATCCTCCTGATAAGGATTCCAGGAAGATTGATGCCATGGCGAAGAAACAGTATATGGCAGCTTCTTTGGGACTCAGGCAGGCAAATTATATGGCTTATGTGGCTAGATATCAGAAATCTAGGTGGGACACAGTATGCAGTTAGCCAAGCAGGCCCATGGCCTGCTGGCTAGTGAGTTGGAACAGGTGGCTGCTGATGGCATTGAAGCCTCTAAAGTTCAATTTCATACTGCTGTTGATGTTAATGATGTTTCCTCTAGGGTCATGGCCACTTCTGTAGCTTTCTGAGGTTGGCATGGCTCAGATGCACTAATCTGTCCCAAGATACCCAGTCAAAGGCTATGGATTTTCCTGTAGTGGGAAATTCTCTGTTTGGGAGCAAACAGAAAACTATATGAAAAAAGATGGATGAATACAGAACTACCTACAAAAGTGCCCAGGCTAAGGAGAAGCATGCCATGCCACAAAGGCATGCTCCCAGAGGTAGGGGCAGGCCTTTTCCAGGCCTTTTACCAATTTCAAGCCTCCTCTGCTGTCTCGCAGAGGGGTTTCTTCAGAGGCAGGGGTAGACGAGGCACAAGCAGACCGTCCCCCTTCCCTCAGCCTAAGGCTGCTGCTAAGCAGGCACCCTGATGGGGTGCCCAGGGCCGATTCTCCTGTACCAGTGGGGGGCAGGTTGGCCTATTTCAGCCGGAACTGGCTGTCCCTAACTACGGACAGATGGGTTCTGGAGGTAATAGGCCAGGGTCTGGTTCTCAGCTTCAAACACTTTCCAAAGATGAGAGTCAGACATTTTCCACCTGCAAATCCTTCAGAAGCCCTTGCTTTGGAAGCAGAGGTTTCTTCTCTTCTGGACTGCAAAGCAGTGGAAAGGGTTCCTCCTTGCCATCAGGGCAAGGGGCTTTATTCAAGATACTTTCTTACCCCAAAAAAGACAGGAGAATGGAGGCCCATTCTAGATTTAAGGTACCTGAACAAGCATCTTTTGAAACCAAAGTTCAAAATGTTGACTCTGGCAATGATATTGCCTTCCCTAAGGCCAGGGACTGGCTAGCTTCCCTGGACCTCAAGGATGCCTATTTTCATGTTCTGATCAGGCCTTCTCACGAAAGTACCTCAGGTTGAACTGCCCTCAGGCCACTACCAGTTCAGGGCAATGCCCTTGACTGACCTCTCGCCAAGGGTATTCACAAAATGTCTCGCTGTAGTAGTGGCTCACTTAAGAAGGCAAGGGTTGCTGTGTTTCCCTACCTGGACGACTGGCTCATTGTGGGTCAGTCTCCAGGTCAGGTGAAAACCATTTGCAAGTCACCAGCAGCTTCTCACTTCCCTGGGATTCCTGCTAAACTTACCAAAGTCAGTTCTGGAACCGGTTCAGGTCCCTAACTTTCATAGGCGCAGAATTGAACACAAGGTTAGCCAGGGCTTTTCTTCCCTCGGAAAGAGTGGACAGACTCATCGCCTGGCATCCTCCTTTACCCTGGGGTCTCTCGACCAGCAAGGCATTTTCTGCAACTCCTTGGGCACATGGCTGCTTCCACAGCTGTCGTGCAGGGAGCAAGATTCCAGATGAGGGACATTCAGTTCCATTTGAGGGCCTATTGGTCTCAAAGGAAGGACCCCTTACCAAGTTGGTTCCAGTTACTCAAACTCTGATCCTAGCCCTCCACTGGTGGCAGGTCCAGAGCAATTTAAGACAGGGGTTCCTTCATTCCCATTTCTCACTCCCTCACCCTCACCACGGATGCCTCCCTGTTAGGGTGGGGGGCTCACCTACGATCTTGCCACCCAGGGGTGTGGTCTCCTCAGGAATCTCTGCTCCACATCAATCTGTTGGAACTCAGAGCTGTCTTTTTAGCTCTTGGTGTTTTCAGATTCTGTCCAGAACAAAGTGGTTCAAGTCAGGACAGACAATACCACCACAATGTGGTACATCAACAAGCAAGGGGCACTCGGTCTTCAGCCTTGTGCACCAAGCAATGAAGTTGTGGTCTCTGGCTACTCCTGAACACCTCCCTGATAGCGGTTCACCTCCCAGGAAGGACAATGTCCTGGCGGACGCCCTCAGCAGAATTTCTCAGGGCCATCACGAATGGGCTCTGAATCCACAAGTGCTGGGGTCCGTCTTTTGCCAGATGGGGCACTCTCAGATAGATCTTTCGCAGCCCCAGACAACCATCAACTTCCTCTTTTCTGTTGCAGGCCTCCAGTACTGGGCTCAGTCCCTCTGGACGCCTTTCTGTTGGACTGGAAAGGGAAGTTCCTGTATGCCTTTCCTCCCTTTCCTCTTCTTTTCAGGGTACTAGTAAAAATCAGATCTCAACCTTGCAGAGTGATTCTGATTGCCCCAGATTGGGCCAGACAGCCCTGGTACCCTCTGCTTCTGTCCTTGGCAGTCCACCCTGCCCTGAGCCTACCCAGAGTCCACGACTTACTGGCCTGTGCACAGGGGAGAGTGTGGTATCCGGACCTCAAATCCCTCCACCTCAAGGCTTGGCTCTTGAGGAGCTAGAATTTGCTGACTTACACCTTTCTCAAGGTGTCATGGATATTTTAAAGGCTTCTAGGAAGCCTTCCACTAGGGCCACTTATAATTCTAAGTGGAAGAGGTTTTCCATCTGGTGCTCTGAGAGGCAGATTATCCCAGAATCTGCTGATCTTCCCATTCTTCTGGAATATTTGGTCCATCTGAATTCCCTAGGCCTTAGACCAGCTACCCTGAAGGTTCATCTGGCAGCTGTCTCTGCTTTTGTGTCAGCAGGGAAGCCTGCCTCCCTTTCTTCTCACTCTGTGTTCTCCAAGTTTTTTAAAGGGTTACTTCATACTAACCCTCCTTTTCGGGAACCAGCTCCCGCCTGGGACCTGAATATTTGCATTGCTCAGTTAATGCAACCCCCCCTTTGAGCCTCTGTCTTCAGCAGAGCTCAAGTATTTAACTTGGAAAACCGTTTTCCTAGTAGCTATCACCTCTGCCAGACGCATAAGTGAGTTACAGACCCTGTCAGTGGAAGAAGATTTTATCTCTTTCCACAGAGATAAGGTAGTCCTTAGGACTAATAGAAAGTTTTTGCCTAAGGTGGTTTCTGATTTCCACCTGAATCAATCTATCTCTCTCCCAGTATTTTTCACTGAGCATTCTTCCTCAGGTGAGAGGAGACTGCACAGCTTGATGTCAAAAGAGCCTTAGCTACTATTTAGAGCGACAGAGGTCATAGGTTCAACTCCTCCAACTCTTTCTTACCTATGGCGAGGTTGGCAAAGGAAAACCTGCCACTAAGAGAACAATTGCAAGGTGGATTGTTTCTTGTATCCATTCTGTTATCAGAAACTAGGTAGAGTACCCCCTCAGGATTGAGGGCCCACTCCACCAGGGTACAGCTGCTCTCTAGCGGCTGCTAGGGACATTCCCATTCTGGAGATTTGTCAAGCTGCTACCTGGAAGACAGTTCACACCTTTACCAAGCATTATTCCCTGGATGTCCAGTCCAGGAGAGATGCTCGGTTTGGCACAGCTGTGCTTCAGAGCCTATTTCCTAAGTAGGTTCTGACCCTCCTCCATGGAGGTACTGCTGTGTAATCTGCTAATGTTATAATATAGCAAGACTTCATGGTGTTTGAAGAAAAATTACTCACCTTAGTAATTGCTTTTCTTCTCATGGAGTCTTGCTATATTATAACCACCCTCCCTCCTGCCCTCTCAGAACCTCTACTTGGGTAGGGTGGCGAATTGGTGCAAGCACTGTGTCATGCCATTGTAGTTATCCCTTTACCTCTTTCCTTTGGGTTAGGGATCTGTTGCTTTCATTTAGGTTATTTATATTGCCCCTTCCTGGACTTGAGTCTTGGGGGGAAGGGGGTTTCATAATGTGCTTGTCAAGGGTGGTAAAACGAACCATAATACCATCAATTTTTGTTATTATGGTTCTGGGTGTTTCTTTGTTGTTTATATTGTTGTTACTACTACTAGTAGGTAGCCATGGGCTAGTGTAGTTTTTTCCACACAGACTTTCTGTTCTTTGATGTTAGCTTTGTAAAGATCTGACCGTTTCATTTGAAACTGCCAGATAGAGCTTTGGGCACAGCGCCCTCACGCTGTAGAACTCCAGATCCTCTGGAGTTAACTCCTTCCTCTCCGGGGCAGTTCAGCTGCAGTGGCTGGCTGCTAATGTTATAATATAGCAAGACTCCATGAGAAGAAAAGCAATTACTAAGGTGAGTAATTTTTTCTTCCATTAGGCCACACCTTTGAAACTATATCAGCGTCACCACTAGGACAACATGGAAACTTTTGCTAGCTGGGGACCACCCATGATGACGTCATGCATCTGTCTGTATAAACGTGGGTGGTCCCATTTCTTGTCAGTTCTTTTTCTGCTGTCCGTCATCCTCGTTAGACCTGCTGTGGAAACATCAACCAACTAGCCATTGCCATTTTCTTTAACTTAGGGTTGTATCGTCATCTCTGCATGCCGATGAATACTACCACCTTATTTCAGTACTATGATTGCGGAAAGTTTTAAAGAGAATACACATGAGGTGCGTATCTGCTGCCTGGCCTCTGTCACAGTGTTAGAACCTATGAAATTTGCTAGAGACTTAATCAAGCTACTAGGCGAAGCTGAAGGAAAGCGCTGGTGAAATTTCTCCTAGAGAAAACTTTAGCAGCCATGGAGAAGGCACAAAGTCAAAAATCTGCGTCACCTGCCGAATTAACTGAATCATGGCTGACAAAGCCTAAAGATCAGGAGAGGGGATCAATCATCGTCCTTGCTCCCTTCATCAGGCCATAATCACAGGGATAAAGAAAGATCTTCTACCCCAGCGAGGTGCCATTTGCTGCTGCGGCCTTCAGGTACTCAGACTTCATCATCAACCACTCCGGCAGTGGTGATGCCATCTCTTCTGACCATCAATGAGACACCTGGGTCAGGCCTTGGCCCAGGCACTGCCGTACCTACTGTGGATGGTACATTACCATCGTCAATGGGTCCCAGCTCGCCGTAAGCTGCAGTTGTCATGGCCCCTGGCTAGGCCGTCGACACTCAAGTGGTACTGGCATTATTTTCAGAGATAAGACACATTTTACCAGGCTTACCTGTGCAGCCTGTGTTATTGACTGGTGTTACTGTCTCTCAGCCCCTGTTAATGCCATCTTCCAGTACACTGTAAATACTTCCTTCTCAGCTGCTGCCAGCATTGCCGTCTTGGTCCTTGATTCCCATTGACAGGGAGGGGGACGGAGGCAGCAGAGTGCACAATCCTCGATTGTGTGGGAGAAGACAGTGGGCAGCAGAGTGCAGCAGCCTCGTATGTGGAGCAGAAGGCAGGGGGTTCGTGGGGCAGGGAACAAGTGGCAGCGGAGTGCAGCTGCCTCAACTGTGGGGCAGAGACACGGTGCATCGGGATGCCATATATAGTGTTTCTAGTTATACACATACATGATGTATTTTCACACAGAAACTACGAAAGAACTGAAACGTGTGAGTTCAGACAGTACATGTACGTGAAATAGCAGAGTGTGGCAGGCACCTGTTTGTCAATCTGACATAAAAGAAATGTTCTTACATGAATGTATTTATGAAGGTTACATCAAATACAAAATATTTGTATGAATGAACAAAATTTAGATTTATTTTATATTCATTAAACAACCCCGTGTTATATAGTTAGAAAAAAATTAGAGTTTTGATGAGAAAGAACTGACCGCTGTAATGCAGACAAGCTGATTTCTCACAGAGACTAGATACCATCACCAAAGCTTGAGGTGTAAGTGTTCCTGGTATAGGAAGGGCAGGAATCTACACTAACCCCAGCTGGAGTGGTGTTGTGTCATTATGAGTGTTCATCTGGGGAGAGGGGGTGACCAGGTCGTTGCCTGGGAACCAAGGCATAAAGGTAACCTGCGTCCTAATCTTAAAGGAAAGTGGGGAGTTAGAGGACTGTGGCTTCTATCTAATAGCATTCTGCTATAATTACAGATTTTAAAACACATAGGCTCTACTATACTACTGCAGCCAAGACCATTGCATGAGGTAGCTTGACTTGCGAGAGTGGAGCAATTTTTAACAGATTTAAACTGCATTGAAATTGACTTATAGCAGTGCTATACTGGAAGTCTGGTTTCGTGGAGACTTCCGGTCGGCTGGCTGCTAAATCACTTGCCAGAGCTAGCAGGGCAAGCTCGAGCGGGCGAGCGCGCATTGTTGCGTGCTGAGATGTGCGCATAGACATGCGCGTCATAGCGCATGTCTGCTGGGGTGGCTGGGAGCAGGGTGGCACACTATTTAACCGTAAGTAGCACAATTGTTATATATAGAATGGAGGTCCCCATAAAAATGTGTACAAAGTGCCACATGTTTATAGCAGGAATGCATGATGTTTCATTTATATATGAGAAATGTAATCTAGTTGACATGTTACAAGAAGAGATTACACAACATTTAGAGTGGAAAACGGGAGTAGAGGAGATTGACAAATTTCATTGACTCCATGGTTTCCCAAATAGAAATTCAGAATGAGGAAACTAGCAGCTGTAAATCAGGGGGGATTAAAGGAGACTGATGCTAGTCACGACCAGGAAATTGAAGAATGGGCAAGGTAACTAAAAATAAAACCAGAAATTGAGGAGTTTAGATTTATAACAGCGCCCCTATAATACTACAGAACAGATATGTACCCTTACTAAATTAAATTGCTGACAGTGCTACAGCAGAGGTTATACCCCAGACAAATCCCCCAGCACCAATTCAGGCCCTTAAAGGAATAAATTATGTGGACCATATTAGAGACTCATTGGGCAAAGGGGATTGCATTACAGTGGAGGCTAGACCCAAAACAAACCCCCCAGTACCAATACAGATTCCTAAAGAAATCAAACATGTGGACCATAATCGGGACTTGTTGGTCATAGGGGATTCCCTTATCAGAGGCATGGATGCAATGCAATCTAAAGAGAGAAATGAACATACCACAGTAAGCATGCTACCAGGGGTTAAGGCATAAAATGTGTGCTTACTCCAAGGGTGATTAATGGAGAATATTCTAAATCCTGTAGTATTGTTGTATATGGGTACAAATGACATTCAATGCAGAAACTTACAGGACATATTTTCAGACTTCCAGGTCATTATAGCTGCTGTAAAACAAAGAGGGGAAACACACCATACTATCTAGCATATTACCAGTGTTTGCTCACCATTCAAGTAAAAATTCAAAAATAAATACGTTAAATAGATGACTGAGAGAATTATGTAGGAAAGAGGGAGCTGAGTTCATTGATAACTCAGACATATTTAGGAATCCCCACCTGTTCAAACAAGATGGACTACATCTCCAAAGGGCAGGCACAAGATATCTAGCCAAGAGGTTTTAGGAAGTAACTAAGCTTCATTTAAACTAATTGTTAGGGGGCCTGGGGGTCATAAAGGTCCCAGTATTGATTCAGGGAAAAACACTCAGGGAACAAATATCTATGAAACTTGGAATTGTATGCTCCTAAACGCAAGTATGGGCAGACTGGATGGGCCTTGCAGTTCTTATCTGCCATCAACTTCTATGTTTCTATGTAAGGAGTCTTAACAACAAAATGGATGAATTCAGAAACATTATATCCTCCAAAAATATCCATATAGAAGCAGTTAAAGAAACATGGTGGGATGCAAATGACGATTGGGATCAGGAGATAGCAGGATTTACTCTTTATAAACAATCTAGAGCTTACAGAAAATGGGGAGGGGTAGCCTTGTATGTATTAAATAGCATACAATCAGAAGAGATACCTATGGACTCTGACATACACGATCAATTATGGATAAAAATTACATCAGTAAAGAAACCTAAAATAATATTGGGTGTTATCTATAGGCCTTCAGCATCAACTTCACAAGCTAGTAGGACCCTTTTAAATAAAATGTTATAATTAAATCGAGTGGATAGAATCCCTAATTCTAGGAGATTTTAACTTGCCTTGCATAACATGGGACCGATCAATAACATCAACTCATTTTGAGAAAGAGTTCTTGGAAACCTGTGATCAAGTAGGATTAATACAGAGAGTCGAAGATCCAACTAGGGGAAATCATTTGCTAGACCTGGTCCTAACATATATGGGGGATACTTTAAGCGAATGTAAAACAACGGCACCACTGGGAACCAGTGATCACCTTAAAATAGAGTTCAAGCTAGCCGAACTACTTAGTGAACAAAAGGGGATTACCATTACATCTGATTTCGGTAAGACTGACTTTGATAAAATTAGGGTAAACCTTGACACCTGGCAGTGGGAACATGATTTCACTAACAAATCATTAAATGATATGTGGAAAATCTTCTGTACCAAAATGTACCAAAATTAAACAACAAACATGTAATAATATTGCAGTTAAAGAAAAATACCAATCAAAGAATAAATACAAACAATGGTGGACACCAAAAATCAAAAAATTAATCAATAAAATGAGGAGACTATTTAAGAAATGGAAAGTAACTAAAGCTGAGAAAATCAGACTATAATATACAAAATTATCCATTGACATAAAAAAGCAAAACAAATGGGCAAAGGTGAGCCATGAAATAAAACTGGCTAACAGAGTAAATGGGAACTACAAAACATTTTATGCTTACATCAACAATATAAAAGGGAAATCAAATAACATAGAAACATAGAATTTGACGGCAGATAAGGACCGCTTGGCCCATCTAGTCTGCCCATTTTCCTACCTAACAGATAAGCTGCAGATCCTAGTTAACCAACAGCTTACTTCCTCCTGCCCCCAACTAGGACTGCCTTATGTCTGTCCCATGCATTCTTGAATTCCCCCACTGTTCTTGACTCCACGACCTCCTCAGGGAGGCTGTTCCATGCATACACAACCCTCTCTGTGAAAAAATACTTCCTCACATTACCTCTGAGCCGCCCCCCTCTATCTTCAAATTGTGCCCCCTTGTTCTTGCACATCTCTTTTTCTGAAAGATGCCACCCTCTTGGACTTTGTTGATTCCTTGAGGTACTTGAAAGTTTCTATCGTGTCCCCTCTCTCCTCCTTTCCTCAAGGGTATACGTATAATCTCCTTTAGTCTTTCTTCATATGTCTTCTGGTGCATACCCTGCACCATTTTGGTTGCCCTCCTCTGGACAGCCTCCACTCTGTCTATGTCTTCTGGGAGATGGGGGTCTCCAGAACTGCACACATGTACTCTAGATGGGGTCTCACCAACTGTCTGTACAGAGGGATAACAACTTCCTGTTTTCTACTATTGATGCCTCTCCCTATGCATCCCAGTATCCCCAGCCTTCCTTACTGCTTCTCACATTGCTTGCCTACTTTTAGGTCATCTGATATAATTACCCCCAGGTCCCTTTCCATTTTTACTGTTGTCAGTATCTCACCCCTCATTGTGTACTCTTCCCCTGGGTTTTTGTTTCCCAGGTGCATTACCTTGCACTTCTTTGCATTGAATCTGAGCTGCCATACATTTGACCATTCCTCCAACCTTGCCAAGTCCCTTCTCATCCTTTCCACTCCATATTGTGTATCAACCCTGTTGCAGATCTTTGTGTCATCTGCAAAGAGACATACTTTTCCTTCCAGTTCCTCTGCAATGTCACTTATAAAGACATTGAAAAGGACCAGTCCCAGTACTGAACTCTCACTGGTGCCCCACTAGTAACCTTCCTTTCTTCACTTGGACTCCATTTACTACTACCCTTGCATCCTGTTGTCTAGCCAATTTTTATCCAGGCTACCACCTTGGGACCCACTCCAAGGCTGGCTAACTTGTGTATTAATCTTTGTGTGGACTGTATCAAATGCCTTGCTAAAATCTAGGTAAGCCATGTCTGGCTCGCTCCTGGTCTACTACTTTGGTCACCCAGTCAGAAATCTATTAGATTCGTCTGATATGACCTTCCCATCGTGAATCCATGCTGCCTTGGGTCCTCTGCCCCACTGGCCTCTAGGTACTCAACAGTTCTTTCCTTCAGAAATGATTACATCATTTTCCCTACCACTGAGTTCAAACTAACTGGTCTGTAGTTTCCTGACTCTGTCCTGCTCCCACTTCTGTGAAGAGGAATCACATCCACCCTCCTCTAGTCCTCAGGTACCACCCAATCCTCCCATGATTTGTTAAAGAGAGTAGTCAGCGGTGTCATTAGTTCTACCCTTAGTTCTTTTAGAATTCTTGGGTGAATCCCTTCAGGCCCCATAGGACCCTTTAAAACAACTAATGGAGATCTAACATCAGATAACAAAGAAATGGCAGTTATAATAAACAGTTATTTTTCAACAGTGTACAACAAAAAACAGAGGAACCCCCCAAAGATATCACCTAGAGTACCTAGAGGCCAGTGGGGCACAGGACCCAAGGCAGCATGGGTTCACAGCGGGAAGGTCATGTCAGACAAATCTAATTGATTTCTTTGACTGGGTGACCAAAGTAGTAGACCAGGGAGGGGCTGTGGACATGGCCTACCTAGACTTTAGCAAGGCATTTGACACAGTCCCACACAAAAGATTAATAGTCAAATTAACCAGCCTGGGAGTGGGTACCAGGGTGGTAGCCTGGGTAAAACATTGGCTGGACAACAGGACACAGAAGGTAATTCTAAATGGAGTCCACTCTGAAGAAAGAGGGGTTACTAGTGGGGTACTGCAGGGTTCAGTATTGGTCCAGTCCTTTTAATGTCTTTATAAGTGACATTGCAGAGGGACTGAAGGAAAAGTATGCCTCTTTGCAGATGACACAAAGATCTGCAACAGGGTTGATACACAAGGAGGCGTGAAAGGATGAAAAGGGACTTGGCAAGGTTGGAGGAATGGTCAGAAGTATGGCAGCTAGGATTCAATGCAAAGAAGTGCAAAATAATGTACCTGGGAAACAAAAACCCAGGAGAAGATTACACAATGGGGGGGAGGTAGTAACAAAAACAAAAAAGGAAAGGGACCTGGGGGTAACCATATCAGATGACCTTAAGGTTGGCAAGCAATGTGAGAAGGCAGTAGGGAGAGCTAGGGGTGTACTGGGATGCATAGGGAGAGGCATCACCAGCAGAAAACAGGAAGTTGTTATCCCTCTGTACAGACAGTTGGTGGGACCCCATCTGGAGTACTGTGTCCAGTTCTGGAGACCCCATCTCCACAAGGACATAGACAGGATAGAAGCAGTCCAGAGGAGGGCAACTAGAATGGTGCAGGGTCTGCAAGAGAAGCCATGCGAGGAGAAAAAAAAAAGAGCTTAATATGTCTACCCTTGAGGAAAGGAGGGAGAGGGGAGACATGATAGAAATGTTGAAGTACCTCAGTGGAATCAACAAAGTCCAAGAGGGTAGCATCTTTCAGAAAAAGAGACATGCAAGAACAAGGGGACACAATTTAAAGGTTCAGGGGCAATGTGAGGAAGTATTTTTTCACAGAGAGGGTAGTGGATGCATGGAACAGCCTTCCTGAGGAGGTTGTGGGTTCTAAAACTGTAGGAGAATTTAAGAATACATCGGACAGACATAAGGCAATTCTTGTGGGGGGTAGGAAGAAATAGGCTGTTGGTTAACTAGGATCTGCGGCTTATCCTGTAGGTAGGGAAATGGGCAGACTAGGCGGGCCAAGCGGTCCTTATCTGCTGTCAAAGTCTATGTTTCTATGTAATCCTAGGCAATCACCCAATAAATAGAATAGTTCTGGAAATTACTGATGTTGAATTAAGACTAGCAAAATTGGACCCCAATAAATCCCTGGGACCTGACGGACTACACCGAAGAATACTTAATTAGAATAATAGCCCCTCCCTTAACACACATTTTTCAGAAATCCCTGGACACCGGGGAAGTAATTGACTGTTGGAAATTAGCAACAGTCATCCCCATCTTTAAAAAAGGAAACAAGTCCAATCCTACGAACTACCGACCTATTAGCCTTACTGCTATTCCCTCTAAAATATTGGAAGGAATACTAAAGGACGAGACTATCCAGCACCTAAACTCAAAACATCTTACAGACTAATCACAGCATGGGTTTGTAAAGGGAAGATCATGTCAGACTAATATGCTGGCATTTTATAATAGAGTGGTGTAAAAACTGGACTTAGGAACCCCTGTCGATGTTCTATTTCTCGACTTCTCCAAAGCCTTCAACAAACTCCCTCAACAAGAATTTATACATCAAATGAATGAACTAGATAGTCATCCAACTATTATTAATTGGGTCAACAAATGGCTGGAAAACAGAAACCAGAGAGTATGCATCAGGGGGGAGTATTCTGAACAGAGGTGACTAGCGGGGTTCCCCAGGGTTCGGTGTTGGGCCCTTGCCTTTTTAATTTGTTTGTAACATCTCTTCAGATTAATCACAATACTGTTTGGCTTCAGAAATTTGCAGATGACTGTATGATAGGGGCAGAAATAAATACTAAACATTACACATCTGACTTACAAGCAACAATAGATCACATATTTACTTGGACTATGACAGCTAAGTTATCATTAAATCAAGACAAATGCTATATTATGCATTTAGGAAAAAAAATCCCAGAACATCTTACAAACTAGGTAATAATCTCCTAAAAACAATAGATCAGGAAAGGGACTTGGGTATCACAGTGTCCAGGGACATGTCCTTTACACCCCACTGTCAAAAGATAGCACAGAGGGGAAATAGCATTCTGAAATGTATACTAAAAGTAGGGATGTTATAATACCATTATATACACCACTGGTTAGACCAGTTATGGAATATGGTGCCCAGGTATTGTCACCATATAAGAAACAGGATATTAAACTGTTGGAGAGGGTACAAAAAAGAGCTACCAGGGCAATACATGGTATGTCTGGTAAAAACTACGAGGCGCCAGTGTCTGATTTGAACATGTACTCTCTGGAGGAAAGGAGAATAAGGGGTGACATGTGATTGGTACACAGAGCATGGAATAACAATGACCTTTGGGATATTACTGGCTTAGAAAGCAATACAAATACTAATAATACTAGGTCCCACCTGTTATAGTTAACAGCACTATAAAGGAAAGAAGTATGGAGTACTTCATGGTTTAACCAAAGGGTAGTACATGTATGGAACAGTTTACCATTGGAGGTTGTGGCAAGTCCATCAACCACTGCTTTCAAAAATAATTGGGATGCATATATCAAAAAAATTAGAGTTTAGAGAAATAGCTGGCGAGCATTTAGGACGTAAGTCCATTAGCTCTGTATGAATTCCTATGATTTCCACTACTTCAATTCAGCATTGAAATTCCAATTATCAACTTTTTATAAGAAGAGCATGACAGATTTTAAGCTAATATATCTAAATACAAACCAATGACTGCATTTGTAAGAAACCTGGAGAGGACACCAATAACTCTACAGACTGCTGCTCTGATTGGGAATCTGAAGCAGCTAGCTACTCCAAGATGATGTCATCGCTCTCCAAAATTAACTGAGAGGGACAGAACAAACTCCACTGTTTTGAGCCACTGTAGAGCAAGTTAACAAATACTGATTTAAAGAAAACCACAAAACCAAACAGCATGACATTTTCAAGAAACACTAATCATGACACAGGGACTTTAATCCAAGCTTTTATTAACAATATGTAAAAACCATTGCACATGATTTTTAAGCTGTTCTGTTTCACTAACAGGAATGAACAGTACAAGATAATCATCTTCAATTGTACATGTATGCATTTCTTTCTTACCAACTGGACAGATTTCCCGCAGAACAATTAAACCATTGGGTAAAGACTTAACATTCCCATCTGTCTCATTTCTCTGGGTAATATTTTCAGGCAGTTCTCCAATAACAGGAACAACTAATTTCAAGTCATAAAACCAGGTATCCTCGATTCTGTGCTTCACATATTCTCTACCATCCTCAACAGTGTATGTGACAAATATGGCCCTTTCAAAAAAATCAGGGTTAGAGGACGTGTTAATGAATGGGTATCGTCTGACATCATTAAATTGATGAGGACCAGAGACAAGGTCTGGGCCCGTTACACCGAGCACAGACACTCTAACTAGCTCTCCCTCTACAAAGCACTCAGAAACAAGTGCAAATCAGTCATCAGAAAAGCCAAAATTAACTTTTTCCGTAATAAACAACTCTGAGAAACAACCAACCCCCGACAACTTTGGGTTACACTCAACTCACTGCTCTGGAAACACAAGAATACTGAACCTATCACTCTTGACTCATGGTGGCAAGCAGACCAACGACCCCTCAGAAGTAGCTAACATTTTCAACTCATTCTTTGGTGACCTCAATAAGTATAAGCGCTCCACCTCCACTCAGCCTTCCCACTCATTCACCCCTTACCCCTTGCCCCAATACTACATCCGAGCCCAGACCCAGATTCTATTTTAGGGTCCTAAAACCCTCGGACACCATAAAGCTCATCCGAAGTAACAACTCAGAACCCAGCAAAGGGGCGAACGGAATCGACTTTAAAATCCTTAAACTGGCCATTAATTCCTTAGCGGTCCCCATCACCAACATACTAATCTGCTCACTCTGGTCTAGCTGTTTCCCTAGCACCTGGAAAACCGTCACTGTCAAACCATTGTTCAAGTCAAGGTCAAGGAATGAAGTAGGGAATTACCAACCTATTTCCCTTCTTGCTCCCCTCTCCAAAATCAGTGAAAAAGTTGTTCATACCCAGCTCACCACCTTCCTCGACTGTCATAACTTGCTCTCTGTTGCCCAGCATGGTTTCAGATCCGGACATAGACTGAAACTGCCCTGGTCAGGTTCACCAGTGATATCCTCAAGGCAAGCGATAAGGGCCAGTACACAGGCTCTGTCTTCGTGGACGTGGCCAAGGCATTCAGCCTGGTTGACCATTGCCTTCTCCTGGACACCCTCTAGGGCTTGCACAAATCTGAAAATGTCATCAAATGGGTCAGAAGCTACCTGTCTGGCAGATCGCGGAACACTAATATCAATGGTAATTTCTCTGCTGAATATCCGATTAAATATGGGGTACCCTAGGGCTCCATCCTGGGCCCACTCCTGTTCTCGCTCTTCATCAATGACCTCCCTTCCATCTGCCAAATCACCCAACTAGTCCTTTACGCTGACGATGTGGCCCTCTACTGCAGCGACACTAACCTGGCCCAATGTTCAGTAACTTGCAGGCTGACTTCAGCAAGCTACATACTTGGTTTTCTGCCAAGGGCATGGTTCTCAACTCCAAGAAGATAGTTTATGATCTTCTCTGGCCCAAGAAAAGCTTCAGTCTTGGGCCGGTCCCTCTCAGACAATCTTGGTAACATCATAGAAAAAGTCTATGGGCCCGATTCTCAAAAGGTTACTGTACGTCTGGCATAACTTGACCTGCGCCAAAGAAAATGGTGCAAGTATCAAGTTACACCAGCAGTTGCGACATTCGGCATTCTGCAAAGCAGCCTGCGACATGTCGCAGGCTACTTGCAACAAAGTGGACCTACACCATCACTTATGCCATAAACCCCCTGCGACGTGGTGCTAGGGGGTTCATGGCAACAGTTGCTCCCAATTCTGGAAGGGCAGCCTTCAAGTCCCTGAATATGCTATTCTCGAACAACCCCTGGAAGACATCCGCTGAAGTACATTTACACCAGCTAATAGCTGGTGTAAGTGTACTTTGAATCCACCGGGTGTTGCAAAATGTGCCGCAAGTCACAATCCCAAGTGGAATAAGACCTGCAGGAGGTTGGAACCCCCCATGCCCCAGTCCCCAAAAGAAAAGGCCCGGAGGGCTGAAAATCTCAGCATGCCCCAATTCCCAATGTCTGTATAAAGCCCCACAGGGCTAAACATCTATTCATGCCCTGCCCCCCCATGCCATGATCCCCCGATGTATAGAAAGCCCCGCAGGGCTAAGCAAGCCCCCCACCCCCGATCCCTGATCGCCATTCGGCCCACCCATAAATGGCAAATGTTGTGAAAACATAAATTCCATAACCTGTTATACCTGGTAGTCTAGTGGGCCCCCCACCGGCAGTGCCAGTCCACCCACACCCTCCCAGGCCCCGAGCCAGCTGGCACACACCCACCTCATCTCTGCGGTTACTCGGCCGATTGAGCTTCGTCGTGAGCATGTATTAGAGAGGCTACCAATGAATAAATGACAGTTCATTCATTCATTAAGCATGTATATACAGTATGTGCTCAGACAGGGCTCAGTCAGAGGCTGGCCATGGTGGTGAGTGGTGGGCTGTGCCAGTCGCCGGCTGGGTTGGGGGTGCAGGGTGGTCTCAGGTTAGCTTGGCAAACCACCCAGGACATGCTCAGCTCTCTGGGATTTCTTTTTAGTCTTCCAAAATCTGTTCTTGAACCAGTACAACTTCTCACCTTCATAGGGACAGAATTGGATACTATCCTAGCAAGAGCCTTCCTTCCCTGGCAAGGGTGAAGGCCCTAGTTGATCTTTCTTCCTCTTTTCGACCTCAGGTTTCTCGTCCAGCGAGACAGTTCCTTCAACTTCTGGGCCAGATGGCAGCCTCCACGGCAGTGGTACAGGGAGCCAGATTTCAGATGAGGGATATTCAGTTCCACCTAAGGTCCTTTTGGTCACAGAGAAAGGACTCTCTCACAAAATTGATTCCAGTTACTCAGACTCTGGTCCAAGCTCTCCAGTGGTGGCTGGACCAGGACAACCTCAGACAAGGAGTTCCATTTCTCCCTTAAGTCCCATTAGTAGTTCTAACTACAGATGCTTCTCTCCTAGGTTGGGGAGCCCTGACAGCTCAGGGGGTCTGGTCTCCATTGGAGTCTCCTTCATATCAATCTCCTGAAACTCAGGGCAGTTTTCCTAGCCCTTCAGAGTTTCTCAGATTCAGTCAAGGGCAAGGTGGTCCAAGTCGGAACAGATAACACCACCACAGTGTGGTACATCAACAAGCAGGGAGGCACTCGGTCCATGGCCTTGTGCACAGAAGCCATGAAACTGTGGTCTCTGGCCTATTCTCTTCAGACTTCCCTGGTAGCAGTTCACCTTCCAGGAAAGGACAATGTACTAGCAGATGCCCTGAGCAGAATTTCACCGGGACATCACGAATGGTCCCTGGATCCTCACATCCGGAAGGTAATCTTCTCCAGGTGGGGCACTCCAGAGATAGATCTCTTTGCAGCACTGGACAGTTATCAGCTTCCTCTGTTTTGTTGCAGACCTCCAGTCCTGGATGCTCTCATTTTGGACTGGGAAGGGCAGGTTTCTCTATGCCTTCCCTCCCTTTCCTCTGCTGTTCAAAGTTCTGATCAAGATCAGAACTCAACCCTGCACAGGGATACTAGTGGCTCCAGATTGGACCAGACAGCCTTAGTATCCTCTTCTGCTGTCCTTAACAGTGTCACGTCCCCTGTCGCTTCCCAGGAAATACAATCTCCTGTCCTCCTCCCAGGGGCGGATCTGGTATCCCAATCTCCAGTCTCTCAACCTCAAGGCCTGGCTCTTGAAGAGTTAGAATATGCAGCACTACATCTCTCTCAGGGAGTTCTGGATATTCTGCAGGTCTCCAGGAAAACCTGCCACTAGAAAAACTTACAATTTTAAATGGAAGAAGTTCAGTATTTGGTGTTCTCAGAAAGACATTGTGCCTGATTCTGCAGACATCTCCACAGCCTTAGATTATCTAGTTCATGTGATTGATCTCAGCCTTAGGCCTGCCACCCTGAAGGTTCATCTAGCAGCTGTCTCTGCATTTCTTTCAGCAGGGAAGAGCCCTGGCATCTCCTCCTGTTTTCAGGAAGTTTTTCAAAGGTCTGGTTAACATTAACCCTCCCTTTAGAGAGCCCACTCTGCCTTGGGATCTTCATGTCTGCATTGCTCAGCTTATGCAGCCACCCTTTGAACCTCATTTGACCTGGAAAACTGTGTTCCTGGTAGCTATTACTTCTGCCAGGCAGATTAGTGAATTACAGGCCCTGTCAGTTGAACCTGACTTCATATCCTTCCATAGGCATAAAGTGGTCCTAAGAACCAGCAGGAGGTTCTTGCCCAAAGTGGTATCGGATTTTCATCTAAACCAATCTATATCTCTCCCTGTGTTTTTCACTGATCATTCTTCTTTAGGGGAAAGATTACACAGTTTGGATGTTAAAAAGGCTCTTAGCTACTACATAGAACATACTAAAGCACACAGAAATGGCTGTCTTTAATTGTTTTTCACTTATGGTGAAGTGGGGAAAGGTAAGCCTGCCACGAAAAGAACTATTGCCAGGTGGATTGTTTCTTGTATACAATTCTGCTATGACAAATTGGATGGAACACCTCCTTCAGGCCTAAGGGTTTATTTGACTAGGGGTACAGCTGCTACTCTGGCTGCGGCCAGAGATATACCCTTGTTAGAGATCTGCAAAGTAGCCACCTGGAAAACAGTACATACTTTCACCAAGCATTTCTCCCTGGACATCCAGGCTAGGAGTGATGCTAGGTTTGGCACAACAGTACTGCAGAGTTTGTTCCCAAAGTAGGTTCTGCATTCCCTCCTCCATAGGGAACTGCTTGATAGTCTGCATTATGTCAGAATACAGCAAGACTTCATGTTGTTTGAAGAAAAAATTACTCACCATGGTAATGTTGTTTCTTCTAATGGAGTCTTGCTGTATTCTGACCCCCCTTCCCTCTCAGAACCTAGTTTTTGGGAAGTGGGCTGGCAGGTTCAGTGTTGCACCTCAGGGGTGTACCTTGTACCCTCCCTCTTAAGAAGTGGGGTAGCTGTTATTGTTACTTTCTTGTGTTTTTATAGTTAATATTGTCACTACCTTTCCTTCTTGGGTTCTTGACTTGAGTCTTTTGGACCCAAATGTTTTGCCCTTTGGCTATATGCTTTGAACAGTTTCCATACTGTAGTATTTAGTTAGCTTTCTCGTAAGAATCTGACGGTTACACTGGGAAGTACCACAGGCAGAGGTTTGAAAACCGAGCGCTAGCTCAACGTTCTATGTTTCTGCATAGAGTTAACTCTTTCCTCTCCGGGGCAGTTCAAGTGCTGGGGCTAACTGCATTATGTCAGAATACAGCAAGACTCCATTAGAAGAAACAACATCAGTATGGTGAGTATTTTTTTCTTTGCTCATACTTTCCAGTATAAAAATAAAATTGAATTGAATTGATTTACCTATTACTATTCCCAACTCAGTTAGGTTCTATAGTGACAGGCTCTGTTGTAGGATTATGCACCAAAATATGCATTACTTTGTTGCTCATATCAATGCAAGGTGTGAAATGGATCTTCAAAGGGGACAGTAACAATGCTGGGCCCTTCAGATTCTCAAAGTCCATGGAAAGAGCTTTCAAACAAGGTACTGGGCCTAAATATAGCTGTTGGCAGTCCTGAGATATAGACATCTAAATCAGCAGTCAGTTAAAACATGGAAGCAGCCATTTCATGGAATCTAAACACAGAAAATGATGTCACTGAGGGAAAGCTATATGTTGTTAATTACAACTTGCCCTTCAGTGACATCACTTTCTGTGTCAAGATTCCATGAAATGACTGCTCTCTTGTTTTAATTGAAAGGCTTTGCCTGTAGTTCGGTGACCAAGCAGCTAGTCACTCCCACTTCCTGAGCTATATAAGCAGTTCCTCTCAGCCTCACTGTGAAGCATTTTGTCTTTGCCGCCGAAGGCTCTGCCTGTTTGTTCACTGAGCTGGTTGAGCCTCCCTGGTTGGAGCCCCCCCTTGCTTGTCTGTGCAGAGCTTCTGTGTTTGTTTTCCTGCTTTGGTTTGTATTTTGCCTTCGGTTGTGTATGCTTCCTTCTTTTTTGGGTGGGCTTTTCTAGGCTCCTAGCATACTGCTATTCAGAACTCATAATGCTAGCTTCAGTTACTCAACTATAGCTGGTCCATGTGGCATATTTTATTGCTCTCACCTGACTCAGATTTCTTGAACCTAGCTATACAGCTTACTCATGCTTGTTCTGCTTACCTCATTGCTTCAATCTCATTGCACTGCCTGTTTGACAATGCTTAAGAACATTATGCCTCCTTTATTTGCACTTACAACCCGGTACACTCATTAATTTATTACTGCTGTACATGCCTACTTGCTTCCTGCTGCAGCATTGTTTACACCCATTCCATTTGTACCTTGTTTACTCTGAGGTTAGCTGAAGCTATTAAAGTAGCTTTTATATCTGCATGTGGTTCTCGGCCTTTCATCGCTTCCTTGTTTATCCTACGGCGGGGACTGGGAGGTGTTTGGGGAGCCGTGGCCTTTCAAACAACATGAAGTCTTGCTATATTATGACAATTGCAGTTTGTCCCACCATTAGAACTGCTCCGGAGGTGAAAGAGTTAACTACCATGCCAGGCATGGAGTTTAGAGCGCGAGCTCGGTTAGAGAAGCTCTGTCTGGCTATTTTCAAACCGAAACTGTCAGATTCTTTACTCCGCCTCACTGAACAGTCGCTCCGGAGATTTCTCCTACTGCTCGGTTCATTTCTCGGTTTAAACAGTATTTTCTCGGTTAAATTCAACCGCGAGTATTATTATTTTAACTGCAAACCGATCGGTTCAAGCTCTGTCTGTGGTATTGTAAGTAATAGATAGGTTTTTTCTGTGTGGAACTTGTAAATTTTTATCGGTTTGGTTCGAACCGATCAGGCTGTTAAAATTTTTGAAAAGAAAGCATTTTAAGGCTTTTAGAGTGCGGTTCTCGGTTCTTATCGGTTCTAAAAAAAAACGGATTTCATTATGGTTTTTTCCACGTCCCGTGACGCGGTTGGGAACCGATAAGGGTATCTTGCCTGGCACTGCCGTTAAAAGGGCAAGTTTGTTGGTTAGGCTGGCATCATGTCTGAGAAACCCAAAAGAAAAACCGGGCCCACTGGGTTTCAACACTGTAGTGTCTGTGGGGAAGCCTTTGCCAAGGCTGACCCACACACTACATGTGTCTATTGTCTGGGGTTTGACCACCTCAATTCAGACTGCCAGATTTGTAAAAATTTCCCTGCAGCCACCCTGGACAAGAGAGTGGGCAGGCTCAGGGAACGAGAGGCCAAAAAGTCCACTGACCCGATGACAGCCCGTTCGGGTGCAACCGAACTGAGGAGTGCCCTCTGACCAGGGCTAGACTTCTCGGCACGGTAAGCTGGCTCTGAGGAGCCAGTTCCAGCAAAGAAAACTAAAAAATCAGCAGGTTTGGAGTCCAAAATTCCTTCTCCAACTGCTGCAGAAATAGCAAAAACTATACAGATTGTACAGTCACTTTCTCCGGTTCCATCCGAACCGCCACTGTCTGGTAAAAGGTCGGTTCGGCCAGTTCCACCGGTTCAAGAATATGATATTGAAGAGTTTTATGAACCAGAGGAGGGGGAGGAGGATTATGATCAGTGTGAATGTGACTTTGAGAGTCTGGATGTGCCCATTGAACCGGACATCTCCCCAGACAGACATTTGGAATCTCTCCCTATGCTTTCTGAGTCCCCTTCTCACTTTTTGTTTTATAAAAAGGTTGCTGAAACCCTCCAGCTCCCATTAGAGGAAGCTGTGGATGAGCAAGAGGAACCTGATTTTGTGGAAATGATGGATATCCCAGAGTCTAGGAGGTTATCTATCCCCTTACATAAATCATTTAGGAAACAAACAATAAAAATACTAAAAGCTCCTAATTCTGTGCCTCCTGTTGACAAGAAGATGGACAGGAGGTACACTTTATCAGGTCCTGATACAGACTTTCTTTCACAGCAATGCAGTCATGTTGGGTAGTTCAGGCTGCAGCCTGTGATAAGGCTAATATTCCCCTGGCTTCACATCCTCCTGACAAGGACTCCAGGAAGATTGATGCCATGGCTAAAAAACAATACATGGCAGCGTCCTTGGGACTCAGACAAGCAAATTACGTGGCTTATGTGGCAAGATACCAAAAATCTAGATGGGACACTGTCATGGCTTTAGCCAAACAGGCCCCTGGCCAGCTTGCCAAGGAGCTGGAGCAGGTGGCTGCTGATGGTATTGAGGCATCCAAGGTGCAATTCCATGCTGCTGTGGATTCTAATGATGTATCCTCTAGAGTCATGGCTACATCTGTGGCTTTTCGTAGGTTGGCTTGGCTCAGGTGTACTAGTTTGTCACAGGATACCCAGACTAAGGCCATGGATTTTCCTGTGGTAGGGAATTCTCTGTTTGGGGAGTAGACAGAGAATTACATATGAAGAAAATGGATGAATATAGAACAACTTATAGGAGTGCACAAGCCAAGGAGCGGCAAGCCACTCCTCAGAAGCAGACCCCCAGGGGTAGAGGTAGGCCTTTTCACAGGCCTTTTTACCAAGCCCAGGCTTCTTCTGCTTATGCTCAGAGGGGGTTCTTCAGAGGCAGAGACAGACGGGGTGCAAGCAAGCCTGCTTCCACCCCTCAGCCTAAAGCCCCTGCCAAACAGGCACCCTGATGGGGTGCCCAGGGCCGGTTCTCCATTACCTGTAGGGGGCAGGCTGGCTTACTTCATTCAGGACTGGGAGTCTCTAACATCAGACAAGTGGGTCCTGGAAGTAGTAAGCCAGGGTCTGGTTCTCAGCTTCAAAAAATTTCCAAAGATGAGAGCCAGATCTTTTCCACGTGCAAACCCTCTAGAGACCTTTGCCTTAGAAACAGAAGTCTCAACCCTCCTGGCTCTCAGAGCTGTAGAAAGGGTTTCCCCCCTACTCCAGGGCAAGGGTCTGTACTCCAGGTACTTCCTTACCCCAAAAAAGACAGGAGAATGGCGGCCCATTTTGGACCTAAGATATCTGAACAAGCACCTTTTGAAACCAAAATTCAAAATGGTGACTCTGGCAATAATTTTACCTTCTCTAAGGCCAGGGGACTGGCTAGCCTCCCTGGACCTCAAGGATGCCTATTTCCATGTTCTAATCAGAAGCTCCCACGAAGTACCTCAGATTCGAACTGCCCTCAGGCCATTACCAGTTCAGCAATGCCCTTCGGCCTCACCTCTGCCCCAAGGGTATTCACAAAATGTCTAGCAGTAGCAGTTTCTCATTTAAGAAGGCAAAAGATTGCTATTTTTCTCTACCTAGATGACTGGCTTATTGTAGGCCAGTCTCCAGAACAGGTCAAATCATACCTGCAAGTTACCCAGCAGCTGCTCACCTCTCTGGGTTTTCTGCTCAATCTCCCAAAGTCAGTGCTGGAACCTGTTCAGGTACTCACCTTCATAGGTGCAGAACTGGATACAAAGCAGGCCAGAGCCTTCCTGCCCTTAGAGAGGGTAAGGAACCTGGTGGCCTTGGCCTCTTCTTTCACTCTGCAGGTCTCTCGACCAGCAAGGCACTTCTTACAGCTCCTAGGACACATGGCTGCTTCCACAGCTGTTGTGCAAGGAGCAAGATTTCAGATGAGGGACATTCAGTTTCACTTGAGAGCCTTTTGGTCTCAAAGAAAGATCCTTTCAAGTTGATCCCAGTGACTCGAACCCTGATCCAGGCCCTTCAGTGGTGGCAGGATCAGAGCAATTTAAGACTAGGGGTCCCCTTCATCCATCTATCTCACTCCCTGACCCTTACTACAGATGCGTCCCTTCTGGGATGGGGAGCTCACATGGGCGACCTGGGCGACCTCTCTACCCAGGGAGTGTGGTCCCCTCAAGAGTCTCTGCTCCACATCAATTTGCTGGAACTCAGAGCTGTCTTTCTAGCACTTCAAGTGTTTTCTGCATCTGTTCAGAACAAAGTGGTACAAGTCAGGACAGACAACACCACCACAATGTGGTACATCAACAAACAAGGGGGCACTCGGTCTTCGGCCTTCTGCACCGAAGCAATGAAGTTGTGGTCTCTGGCTTATTCCCTGAATACTTCCCTCATAGCAGTTCACCTCCCAGGAAAGGACAATGTCCTGGCAGATGCTCTCAGCAGGATTTCCCAGGGCCATCACGAATGGTCACTGGATCCCCAAGTACTGGGGATAGTTTTTGCCAGATGGGGCACTCCTCAGATAGATCTTTTCGCAGCCCCAGACAATCACCAACTTCCACTGTTTTGTTGCAGGCCCCCAGTGATGGGCTCAGTCCCCCTGGATGCCTTTCTCCTAGATTGGGAAGGGAAGTTTCTATATGCCTTTCCCCCCTTCCCTCTCCTTTTCAAGGTGCTAGTGAAAACCAGATCCTAGCCGTGCAGGATGATTCTGATTGTTCCGGATTGGGCCAGGCAGCCCTGGTACCCACTCCTTCTGTCCTTAGCAGTCCATCTTCCCCTGTGCCTCCCCAGGAAACACAACCTGTTATCTTGTGCCCAGGGGAGAGTTTGGTATCTGAATCTCAAATCCTCAACCTCAAGGCCTGGCTCTTGAGGAGTTAGAGTTGCTGACCTACACCTTTCTCAAGGTGTTCTTGACATCCTGAAGGCTTCTAGGAAGCCTTCCACTAGGGCTACTTATAATTCTAAATGGAAAAGGTTTTCCATCTGGTGCTCTGGGAAGCATATTCCCCCGGAATCTGCTGACTTGCCCATTGTTTTGGACTATATGGTCTATCTTAACTCTTTGGGCCTGAGACCAGCTACCCTGAAAGTACATTTGGCAGCTGTCTCTGCTTTTATTTCAGCAGGAAAACCCTCTTCTCTTTCCACTCACCCTGTATTTTCCAAGTTTTTCAAGGGATTACTTCATACTAATCCACCTTTCAGGGACCCGGCTCCTGCCTGGGATCTTAATGTTTGCATTGCTCAGTTGATGCAACCCCCCTTTGAACCTCTGTCTTCTGCAGAGCTTAAGTATTTGACTTGGAAAACTGTTTTTCTAGTAGCCATCACTTCTGCCAGGCGCATAAGTGAGTTACAAGCCTTGTCAGTGGAGACTGACTTTATTTCCTTTCACAGGGATAAAGTAGTCCTTAGGACTAACAGGAAGTTTTTGCCTAAGGTGGTTTCAGATTTCCATCTTAACCAATCTATCTCCCTTCCAGTGTTCTTCACTGACCATTTCTCCTCTGGTGAGAGGAGGCTGCACAGCTTAGATGTTAAGAGGGCCCTTAGTTACTATATAGAGCGTACCAAGGGTCATAGGTTCGAATCCCTCCAACTCTTTCTCACTTATGGTGAGGTTGGGAAAGGTAAACCTGCCACTAAGAGATCCATTGCCAGGTGGATTGTCTCGTGTATCCAATTCTGTTATCAAAAACTGGGAAAGGTTCCCCCTTCAGGCCTGAGGGCTCACTCTACCAGAGGTACAGCTGCGTCTCTAGCTGCTGCCAGAGACATCCCTATCTTGGAGATATGTCAAGCAGCTACCTGGAAAACGGTACACACTTTCACCAAGCATTACTCCTTGGATATCCAGGCCAGGAGGGATGCTAGATTTGGCACAGCCGTGCTTCAGAGCCTATTCCCTAAGTAGGTTCTGTCCCTCCACCATGGAGGTACTGCTGTGTATTCTGCAATTGTCATAATATAGCAAGACTTCATGTTGTTTGAAGAAAAAATTACTCACCTTAGTAATGTTTCTTCTAATGGAGTCTTGCTATATTATGACCTCCCCCCCAGCCTGCCCCTCTCAGAACTTCTAGTTGGGTATGGGGTGGGCAGTCCAGTGTTGGCACTTGTTATGCCCATTTTATGTTTTTTTCCACCCCTTTTTGGGGTTTTGGGGTGTTGTGTTTTATTTTACCTTACGTTATTATTTTTCTGGCCCCCTGACTTGAGTCTTGGTGTTGGGACCAGGAATAGGTGTTAATATTTAGGTAGCCAGTTGGCTAGTGTAGGTTACAGCTTCCACACAGAACCTTAGTGAGTTTTTGCTCGTAAAGATCTGGCAGTTTTGGTTTGAAAATAGCCAGACAGAGCTTCTCTAACTGAGCTCGAGCTCTAAACTCCATGCCTGGCATGGTAGTTAACTCTTTCACCTCCGGAGCAGTTCTAATGGTGGGACAAACTGCAATTGTCATATTATAGCAAGACTCCATTAGAAGAAACAACATTACTAAGGCGAGTAATTTTTTCATGTGGTTAATTAATTCTGTTCTACATCCTGTCTTCGCCGCCTAAAATCCTCAGAGTTTGTCACCTTGATTTGGCTATTCATGTCTGACTGTCTTGCCCCTAACTCAGTGCTGTTTACTTGCTATACAGTTGTTATGCAGGTCCACCTATTACTACTACTACTGCCTACTGACCTATCAGGTCCACACTTGCTTATGCAACCGTTGTTCCTTGCTTACGCAAACCACTGCTTCATGCCTAGTGCCATTCCCTCGGCTTCGGCCTGGGATTCTACTGCTTTCAATCTGCATTCAATCTTGCAAGGTCTCAGCACTCGATGCTCATTACGATCTCAGCACGCTGTGCTCATTCAGCTCACCAACTTTACAGCTCTCAGTCAATTTTGGGGCATGCCAGCCATTCTAATCTGGTGCAGGTTCCTGCAGCCGACGGTCTCGCTGTGCATTTAGTCCGCATCATCGAGCGTGTCCAACTTGGGGTGGGATTCTTCTCACCTGGCGCATAGCTGGGAATGTCCTTGCCCCAGGCTTGGCTTTAGCTGCCTACCACACAATGGCATTTCCTGGTGTAGAATTTAAGACTAGCGGTGGAGGGTGGTTACGGCGATCTCCTTTGGCTCTAGTGTTCCACTATAACGGTTGGCCATTGACTTAAGTGGTTTCCCTAGCAAGGCACCTTCACCGCATTCTCCCCACGACTGCCTCTGGTTCACCTGGTTTGATTTAGGGCAGGTAGGCCAGGTGAGTGCCTCAGCAGTTGTTGCTCTCCTCCTGCACCTTGGATGCTCATATTGTTGCACAGTTTTCTCGCAACCTTCTACGACATTCCCACTAGAGGGTTTGAGTGAGAGCCTTCGTCCAAATTGGAATATTTTCCACCTCCCTTTAATTGGATTTTCCAAATTGCAGCTGCAGAGCCGTCACTAAATACATTTTCCCAAGCCTGGAGGGAAGGCGACCTAGGACTTGAATCCCCAGAGATTTCCTCCTCAGAGGGTTTTTTTCTCTCCTCCGTAGCCTCAGGTCATAACAATTAGTTATCTTAGTTGTTTCCTCTAGTTTCCTTAGGTAGGTTCCGTTGTTGGATGGAGGTGGAGGATGTCCTGCCGTTCCCTCTCTCCTTAGGGGATCCCCTTCTCTCAATGCAAGCCATCACTATTCTTCTCTGCTACTATGTTGCAGTTACTGCTTCTACATCACTGTTACTGCTTGCTCATATGCATCATGTTGCCTCCTGTTGGGGATGATACTACATTTCTTTTGGGGATTTCCAAGGTACCTTTAGCCACGGGAACCATCCCGTGGCACCTCTAGGGGCAGAACCCTCTCTGAGAGTTCCTTGGATTCGTACCCCTACAGGGTGGTAATTCCTCTGGAATAGAGAGTGCGAACGGCCACAACCAAAACTAACACAGTTACATAAGCATAACACTATACTGGCTGCGTAGGTCAGTGAATTGAAAGGCTTTGTCTGTAGTTCAGTGACCAAGCAGCCAGCCACTCCCACTTCCTGAGCTATATAAGCAGTTCGTCTCAGCCTCACTGTGAAGCATTTTGTCTTTGCCCTACCATCCTCACCTCCTCCTCCAGCAGTAGCGCTCTCTCCTTAGGGAGATTCCTAAGGTACCTTTAGCCACGGGAACCATCCCGTGGCACCTCTAGGGGCAGAACCCTCTCCGAGAGTTCCTTGCTTTCGTACTCCTACAGGGTGGTAATTCCTCTGGAATAGAGAGTGGAATGGCCACACCCAAAACTAACACAGATACATAAGCATAACACTATACTGGCTGCGTAGGTCAGTGAACTGACAGCTGATTTAGTTGTTTATAGCTCAGGACTGCCAGCTACAGGTAAACCCAATACCTTGTTTAAAAGCTCTTTCCACAGCCTTTCAGAATCTTAGAGACCCAGCATTGTTACCTCCCCCTTAAACCTATATTACTAAACTGCTGGTTAGGCAGAAATAATGCAGATTGGTCAGGCATTTCTTGGCCTTTCTTTACATTAATCCTAACAGAAAAATCCCTTACATTACCTGGAACCGTTACAGTGAACTCACTCACTATGTGATACATTTGAGGAATAGTTCGTCCAGACCTCAAGGCTGGTGGTGTCGCTTTTATTGGATAAGTGTCCCCCCTTATTCATGATTACAGAACATCATTGGCTAGGTCTGTAAACACACACGTAGTCATAGAAGTACATCTAACCCAAGATACATGGGGAACTTCAAACTTAGTATTACATACACAGGGTGTTGTATAATCTTTCTCCCTATCCGGAGGTTCAAGGCACAAACACCTGTACTTTTCAAGCTACCTTCATGGTTTGGGACATCTTTCGGCCACTGTTTTTGAGTTACAAATGTTAAATTAGGCCTCCACCTTCTTAACACTTTGTAGAACTGTTCACTGATTAGACAGTGTTCATAACCTAGGCACAGAACTGGCTACTTGCAAGTTCTCTGTTCTAACTGGCATCTTAAACGCACCTTTTTCTGACTTTATTTTACAGAGAAAGGACTTGTGATTCAGCGGCATTTCCTTTCCATGCTCCTCAGTGGAGGCTGTGCATTCAGAGTCTAATATCTCTGCCTCAAAAACAGGATGGGACTCTGAGAGCATAGTGTTTACTTCTTTTGTGAAGAAGGTTAAACCTCTTGCATTAATCTCAGCTCTTACCACATCTTATTTTTAAAAAAACAACATGAGCTTTACTTCTCCATTTAGCCACATTTTCAGAATTACCCAATATAGATACTGTACACCAGGTACGTCAGAATGTACAAAATTTAGTTTAATCATTGCACCATCTTTCTATAGGTAACATGACTCTGATTGTTTAGAAACCTTAACGCTATTTGCAAATGTACCAGGCCTTTTTGCCTGTGACTACAAAACTCTGAAAATAGTCAATAATAGATCTAAACCTTTTCGGAAGCTCATTTCCAATTAGAAAAGTATCACCTGTTTTGTTGGTAACATACACTGGATTTGCAACTACCATTTTGTAAAATCTTAATTTCAACCACACCTTACCTAAGGGCTTCTGAACATCTCTATAACCTACAATCTGTAAGTCATCAGATAGGATTTTCAGTACTTTTGAGTCACCTGAGGCATCAGTCAGTTTGTCAAAAGGGCTTTTAGACATCAGGGTCACGTCTGCCCCTGAATCTAACAAAGCTTCACAATTCAAATTGTTCTCAATGTTTATATCAAAGTAAAACCTTTCTGCTTTTCCTTTTGAAATTAAGTTGCCCAGGTAGAGTTTGTTTTCCTTTACCTCTGACAACACAACCGTCTCACTGTGAAATGGCACACTGTTACACAAACTCTGGCACCTCTTGAGAAAGGCTAGACTCTGAGATAGCATTTTCATTTGGCATGCATTCATTTTCAGGTTTCATTAGTTTGCTTACCATTTTCAACAACTGCAGTTTCATTTACCTGGGTATCAGTAGAGGGAACAGAAGATGTTAGTCAATTCGATACACTACTGGCTGTATCTGTACTGTGTACTACCAAAGAACTTTGCAGAGGAAAATGCGAAGCAGGAGGTAACTGAGGGGTATGTAGCAGATGACTTTGAAAAATGCTTTTAAATCCCCCATTTGTTTTTCCATTTCAAACAACATGAAGTCTTGCTATATTATGACATATGCAGTTTGTCCCAACCTTAGAACTGCTCCAGAGGTGAAAGAGTTAAAGTCCATGCCAGGCGTGGAACTTAGAGCTCGAGCTTGGTTGAAAATTCTATCTGTTGTTCTTCAAACTTAAACTGTCAGATTCTTTACTCCGCATCACTGAACAGTCGCTCCGGAGATTCCTCCTTCTGCTCAGTTCATTTTGTCGGTTAAAGTATAAAAGTTTTCGTTTTTTTAACCGAAATTAACCCGCAACCGGTCAGTTCAAGCTCTATCTGTGGTATTGTAAGTACTAGATAGGTTTTACATTTTATTTCTGTGTGGAACTTGTAAACATTTTCATCGGTTCGGTTTGAACCGATCAAGTTACTTCTATTACATTACAGTCTTTTAGAAGTGCGGTTCCCGGTTCTTATCGGTTCTAAAAAAAATGGATTTAATTATTTTTTTCCACGACCCGTAACACGGTTGGGAACCGATAAGGGAGTCTTGCTTGGCAGGTTGCCGTAAACGGGCAAGTTTTTGGTTAGGCTGGCATTATGTCTGAGAAACCCAAAAGAAAAACCGGGCCCACTGGGTTTCAGCACTGTGTTGTATGTGGGGAAGCCTTTGCCAAGGCTGACCCCCACACCACATGTGTTTATTGTCTGGGGTTTGACCACCTCAATTCAGACTGCCAGATTTGCGAGGGTTTTCCTGCAGCTACCCTGGATAAAAGAGTTGGTAGACTCAATGAACGGGAGGCCAAAAAGTCCGCTGACCCGGATGGCCAGCACGGTTCGGTTTCAACCGAACCGGAGGGAGTGCCCTCTGACCAGGGCGATACTTCCTCGGGCAAAAGGAGAGCCGACTCTGAGGAGTCGGTTCCAACAAAGAAATCTAAAAAATCAGCTGGCGTGGAGTCAAAACTTCCCTCTCCAATCACTGAAGAAATAGCTAAAGCAATAAAAATTGTTCAGTCACTCTCCCCGGTTCCGACCGAACCGGCATCATCAGGTAAGCGCTCGGTTCGGTCGGTTCCTCCGGTTCAAGAGTATTATTTAGAGGAATTTTATGAACCAGAGGAGGGGGAAGAGGAGTATGAGGAGAGTAAATGTGGTTTTGAAAGTTTGGATGTGCCCATTGAACCGGACATCTCTCCAGACAGACCTTCAGGAGTGTCTCCCCCTAGGCTTTCTGAGTCCCCTTCTCATTTCATGTTTTATAAAAAAGTGGTTGAAACCCTCCCGCTCCCTATGGAGGAAGCTGTGGATGATCAGGAGGAGGCTGATTTTGTAGAAATGATGGATATCCCAGAGTCTAGGAGACTGTCTATTCCTCTGCATAAATCTTTTTGGAAACAGACAGTAAAGATTTTAAAAGCTCCTCACACCATACCTCCTGTTGATAAAAGAATGGACAAAAGGTATGCATTATTAGGCTGTGATACAGAGTTCCTTACACAACAATGCAGCCACGTGGGGGTGGTGCAGGCTGCAGACTGTGACAAGGCAAATGTTCCCTTAGCCTCTCACCCCCCTGACAAGGACTCCAGAAAGATAGATGCTATGGCAAAGAAACAGTACATGGCAGCTTCCTTAGGACTCAGACAGGCTAATTATATGGCTTATGTTGCTAGATATCAAAAATCCAGATGGGATACTGGTTTAGCTCTAGCAAAGCAGGTTCCTGGCCAGCTGGCAAAAAAGCTGGATGTATATTGAGGCATCCAAGGTGCAATTCCATGCTGCAGTGGACTCTAATGATGTATCATCCAGAGTCATGGCTACATCTGTGGCTCTCCATAGAATGGCTTGGCTCAGATGTACTAGCCTGTCACAGGATACCCAGACTAAGGCCATGGATTTCCTGTTGTGGGCAACTCTCTGTTTGGGGAGCAGACGGAGAATTACATGAAGAAAATGGATGAATATAGGACCACCTATAGGACTGCACAGGCCAAGAAAAGGCAAGTCACTCCCCAAAGGCAGCCTCCCAGGGGCAGGGGTAGGCCTTTTCATAGGCCTTTTTACCAAGCCCAGGCTTCCTCTTCAGCTTTTGCACAGAAGAGGTTATTTAGAGGGAGAGGCAGACGGGGTGCAGGCAGGCCTGCTTCCACCCCTCAGCCTAAAGCCCCTGCCAAGCAGGCACCCTGATAGGGTGCCCAGGGCCGATTCTCCGCTACCTGTAGGGGGCAGGCTGGCTTACTTTGTCCAGGACTGGGAGTCTCTAACGTCAGACAAGTGGGTCCTGGAAGTAGTAAGCCAGGGACTGGTTCTCAGCTTCAAAAATTTCCAAAGATGAGAATCAGATCCTTTCCACCTGCAAATCCTTCAGAGGCTTGTTGCCCTGGAGGCAGAAGTCTCTACCCTCCTGGCTGTCAGAGCTGTGGAAAGGGTTCCACCCTACACCAAGGCAAAGGGTTGTACTCCAGGTACTTCCTTACCCCAAAAAAGACAGGAGAATGGCGGCCCATCCTGGATCTCAGGTATCTAAACAAGCACCTTTTAAAACCAAAATTCAAAATGGTGACTCTGGGAATTATTTTACCCTCTTTAAGGCCAGGGAACTGGCTAGTGTCCCTGGACCTCAAGGATGCCTATTTTCATGTTCTCATCAGTAGCTCCCATCGAAAGTACCTCAGATTCGAACTGCCCTCAGGTCATTACCAGTTCAGAGCAATGCCCTTGGGCCTTATATCTGCCCCAAGGGTATTCACAAAATGCCTGGCAGTAGCAGTTGCCCACTTAAGAAGGCAAAAAATTGCCGTCTTTCCTTACTTGGACGACTGGCTCATAGTAGGCCAGTCCCAGACCAAGTCAGGTTACACCTTCAAGTAACTCAGCAACTGCTAACTTCTCTAGGTTTCTTCTCAATCTTCAAAGTCAGTCCTAGAGCCTGTCCAGCTTCTCACCTTCATAGGTGCAGAACTGAACACAAAAGAAGCCAGAGCCTTCCTTCCTCTGGAAAGGGCAAGTACCCTGATTTCTCTGGCTTCCTCCTTCACCCTGCAGGTCTCTCGACCAGCAAGGCACTTTCTGCAGCTCCTGGGACACATGGCTGCTTCGACAGCAGTAGTGCAGGGAGCCAGATTTCAGATGAGGGACATCCAGTTCCATTTGAGAGCCTTTTGGTCTCAAAGAAAGGACCCTCTAACCAGATTAATTCCAGTGACTTGAACCCTGATCCAGGCCCTTCAGTGGTGGCAGGACCAGGGCAATTTGAGACAGGGGTCCCCTTTACCCCTCAGTCTCACTCCTTAATCCTTACTACAGATGCATCCCTCTTGGGTGGGGAGTCACATGGCGACCTCACCACCCAGGGATTGTGGTCCCCTCAGGAATCTCTGCTCCACATCAATCTGTTGGAACTCAGAGCAGTTTTTCTAGCACTCAAGCTTTTTCCAAATCTGTTCAGAACAAGGTTATTCAAGTCAGAACAGACAATACCACCACAACGTGGTACATCAACAAGCAAGGGGGCACTCGGTCTACGGCCTTGTGCACCGAAGCAATGAAGTTGTGGTCTCTGGCTTACTCCCTGAACACCACCCTTGTAGCAGTTCACCTCCCAGGCAAGGACAATGTCCTGGCAGATGCTCTCAGCAGGATTTCCCAAGGCCATCATGAATGGGCTCTGGATCCCCTAGTTCTGGATGTGGTATTTGCCAGGTGGGGCACACCCCAGATAGATCTTTTTGCAGCCCCAGACAATCACCAACTTCCCCTTTTTTGTTGCAGGCCCCCAGTGTTGGGCTCAGTCCCCCTGGATGCATTAGTTCTCAATTGGGAGGGGAAGTTTCTCTATGCTTTTTCCCCTTTCCTTCTCCTGTTCAAAGTGCTAGTAAAAATCAGGTCTCAATCCTGCAAGATGATTTTGATTGCTCCAGACTGGTCCAGACAGCCCTGGTACCCACTCCTTATGTTCTTAGCAGTCCACCTTCCCCTGTGTCTTCCCAGGAATCACAATCTGTTATCCTGTGCTCAGGGGAGGGTTTGGTACCCGAACCTCCAACCTCTCAATCTCAAGGCCTGGCTCTTAAAGAGTTAGAGTTTGCTGAACTACACCTTTCCCAAGGTGTATTGGATATTCTGAAGGCTTCCAGGAAGCCTTCCACCAGGGCTACTTATAATTCCAAATGGAAGAGATTTTCCATATGGTGCTCTGGGAAGCATATTTCCCCAGAATCTGCTGACTTACCCACAGTCCTGGTTTATATGGTTCATTTAAATACTTTAGGGCTGAGACCAGCTACCCTAAAAGTGCACTTGGCAGCCGTGTCTGCTTTTTTGTCAGCAGGTAAGCTCTCTTCTCTTTCAGCTCATCCTGTATTCTCCAAGTTTTTCAAAGGGTTGCTTCACACCAACATTCAGGGATCCTTCCCCTGCCTGGGATCTTAATATTTGCATTGCCCAGCTTATGCAACCCCCTTTTGAGCCCTTGTCTTCAGCAGAGCTCAAGTACTTGACTTGGAAAACTGTGTTTTTGGTAGCCATCACTTCTCCAGGCGCATAAGTGAGTTACAAGCATTGTCAGTGGAGCCTGATTTTATCTCCTTTCACAGAAATAAGGTAGTCCTCAGGACTAACTGAAAGTTCTTGCTTAAGTTGGTCTCAGATTTCTACCTTAATCAATCTATATCTCTCCCTGTGTACTTCACTGACCATTCCTCTTCTGGTGAGAGGAGGTTGCACAGTTTAGATGTCAAAAGATCACTTAGCTTCTACATAGATCATACCAAAGGTCACAGGTTTAACTCCCTCCAACTGTTCCTCACTTATGGTGAGGTTGGCAAAGGGAAACCTGCCACTAAAAGATCCATTGCCAGGTGGATCGTCTCTTGTATCCAATTCTGCTATGAAAACTGGGAGTTCCTCCCTCAGGCCTGAGGGCTCACTCCACCAGAGGTACAGCTGCGTCTCTGGCTGCTGCCAGGGACATCCCTATCCTAGAGATATGTCAAGCAGCTACCTGGAAAACGGTGCACACTTTTACTAAGCATTACTTCCTGGACATCCAGGCTAGGAGTGATGCTCGTTTTGGCACAGCTGTGCTTCAGAGCCTCTTTCCTAAGTAGGTTCTGTCCCTCCTCCATGGAGGTACTGCTGTGTAGTCTGCATACGTCATAATATAGCAAAACTTCATGTTGTTTGAAGAAAAAAATTACTCACCTTAGTAATGTTGTTTCTTCTAATGGAGTCTTGCTATATTATGACCTCCCCCCCGCCTGCCCCTCTCAGAACCTTACTCTTGGGGATGTGGGTGGGCAGGGCAGCGTTGTCACTTTTTAGGTGCCCACATTGTTTTCACCCCTCTTTTTGGGGTGATCTTTGTTGTGTTTGTCATTTTTGGGGTCTCCTGACTTGAGTCTTCATTGTGTCACCAAAAAATGTGTTTATTTAATTAAGTAGTCAGTTAGCTAGTGTAGGTTTACAGCTTCCACACAGAGTCTTAGTAAGTTTTTGCTCGTAAAGATCTGACAGTTTAAGTTTGAAGAACAACAGATAGAATTTTCAACCGAGCTCGAGCTCTAAGTTCCATGCCTGGCATGGACTTTAACTCTTTCACCTCCGGAGCAGTTCTAAGGTTGGGACAAACTGCATATGTCATAATATAGCAAGACTCCATTAGAAGAAACAACATTACTAAGGTGAGTAATTTTTTCTTCCTGTCTCATTTCATCTTGTGACTTCTTACTCATGTCCTGGCCTGGGAACCAGGTCTAGACCTGTTCTGGGGTGCCCTATAACCTTGTTGATCATTGTTATAATACTGGTGCCCTGTGAAATAATCTCTACCACCTTTAAATGTATTGTTATATCCTCTACCACAGTTGTATTCCCCATGAGAGGAACCCTGGTTTTGATATTGCAGAGGGTTTTGATACTGCTGCTGATTTTAACTAGGCTGTTGATCAGTGCAAGGTTACTGAACTACTCTTGGGTCTCGTATAGATTTTGGCTGCTCTGCAGGTTTCTCCTATGGAGTCTTCTTTTTCTGTTTCTTCCCCTCTCTTTTTGAGTTTTTAGAAGCAGGCAACTCCTCTCCCTCCATAGCTAGAATATCAGAAGCTGTGATCTCAGACACTTTAGACTTGGGAGCAGAGCTTCCCTTTTTCTTTGTAGGAGTATCATCAGCTCTTCCAGAGACCCATTTAAGATCGGTCTGTTCTACAATCCAGTGTACACCTTTACACTTCTTATTAAGCTCCATTGCCACTTGTGTTCTAACTGGAGAGGGTAAACCATGATAATATACATCTTTGCAATTATCACAATCACTGTCAGTCTTTCAGCTCACAATAAAGAAAACCTTGGACTCTGATCAGTACAACACTGCATTTTGTAAGCGGCACACCTGGCTGCTCCTTTGGTGCGATATTCACCAATTTCCTTTGTACAACTTAACTGGTTTATTCCTATTCCCTTTGGGTACCCTAGACTAATTGGCAAGTGGATCATCTACAGACCACTGAATTATAAAAAAAACTGTTCTTCCTTATCAGTTATGGGCAATGATTCAAAGCATTCTTTCAATTTACAAATGTGCTGTTTAATGTCCGATTTAGTAACATTGGACCTGTATCATGACCTAAGTAGCTGTAAAGCTTTCATGGCAGTTTTTGACTTTAGATACACTTTTTCCTTTTTGGACACCTTTTTGTTTTCTTTATGTCTGTTAGGCAACTCAGTCTCTGAATCTGAATCACTTTTCTGTATAGACTTATTTTATCTTTTGCACCTCTTATGTGATTCCTTTCCTGACCCAGAATGATCTTTTTCAGAAGAGGAAACACTTTGGAATCAGTATCAGAGTTTGAGTCGTCAGATGTTCTTGATTTTTTTCTCATTTTTACTTTTACTCTTTGTACTTGTCTTTGTCTTCTCTACCTGTGTGTCTGATTTCTTTAATATACTTTCCTGTTTTGCCAATGCACTAATATCTTTATCTCTGTGTATTATCTTTTTTACTACCTCTACTTCTTCCAACTCTCAATACTAGACCGAATAGGAGAGTATGGCTGGTGAGAGGAAGTTTCTTTTACATGTTCTGTACAAGACACTTTCCATGAAGGATTATAGTCCTTGCCTATAGTTTCTTCCTCTTTTTTACTCTTAGACAGATAGCTAGGAAATAAAACATTTAAGCCTATTGGGTCAAATTTTTCCTGTTTTTCAAGAGCTTTGAGTCATTGTTCCTTTTCACTTTCATACTGCTCCTGCTAATTTCCATACTCTGCGCAATTCAACCAAATCATTTTCAGTCAGTATAATAGTTCTCTCCAATTACACCTTCTCCTTCATCAACATAAACACTGCATTTTGTACTGAATATAAGAGTTCTCTTAAATTTAGCCTTCTCCCTCATCAGATCTAAACACTGCATTTTATACTGCTCATCATCATGTGAATCCTTGTGCAAAAGAACATTAATCCCCTTCCTTCAATCCTCCTCTGCTACTTAATCTCCTCCCTTCTCCACCCTCCTCCCACTCTCTCCCCCTCCCCTGTCCTCTCCCCCTCTACTGCCTGTACATCTCCGTCCCTCCCTCCTCTGTTCCACCTACACCTTGTCCCATCTGTCTCTTCCCCAGCTTATACCTTCCCTACTTACCTCCTCCCCTTACCCCTCTCCCTCCTCTTTACACCCCTTTAATCTACACTGTCTCCACCTTTCTTCTCTTATCCCTCCCCTCAACCCTTTCCCTCTTTAATCCCCCAACAATCCTACCCTACACACATTCATCCCTACTTTCCCCTTCCCCTCAATCTCACTTTCCTTCATTAATCCCTGCCCCTTCCCAGATTCCTAACTTTGCCACTCTAATCCCTATTCCTTGCCTCCTCCCCTTCCATAAACCTGACCTTGCATTTTTTATGGCCTATAGCACTTAAGTAACAATGTGTCATAATTTGACTGCCTTATACCTCCTCATGCTCTTCCCCCTCTTTAGTTCTCCTTATGTTCTCAATTACCGTTTTCCAAGTCTGTCCTATACCTATGTAGCCTGCTCACATCTCCACACTTTTACTGTTTTGATTCTCGATTGTTTCAGTTTTAGATTGTTTAATTTCTAGAGTTTCCTACGCCTATTATTCCACTGTTAGCTGAGCAAGATAAATAACCCACCCTGTATGTGATTATTGATTACTGAGACAGCAATCTTGCTTTCAGAGCAAGGAGCAGCTGACTAAAGAGCTAGCACTTTTCTTACTAATAGAACACTTCTAGCTCAGCAGGAGCCAGAGCCTGTTGGGATTAAGCAACCAGATACTTTATTAGCAGTGTGGGATCTCCGGGTAAAAAAAAAGAGTCGGTATGTTTTTCTGTGTTGGGGGAAGGGGACTGTATCAGCTTCTCAGTTTGCTAAGTCAGGAGGAGAGCAGTTAATTGGTGTGGCTTAGGCAGCAGAAAAAACAGGTGTCTCCATTTACAGTTCCCTGCTGCTAGCTTTTGGCGGACAGCAATCTTGCTTCAAACAACATGAAGTCTTGCTGTATTATGACAATTGCAGTGAGTCCCCATCTTCGAACTGCTCCGGAGGTGAAATAGTTAACTTTCCGTGCAGGCATGGAACTCGGAGCGTGAGCTCGGTTGAAAACTCTGTCTGTTGCTCTTTAAACGCAAACTGTCAGATTCTTTACTCCGCCTCACTGAACAGTTGCTCCGGAGATTTCTCCTGCTCGGTTCATTTTGTCGGTTTAAAAGTATTATTTTGTCGGTTTTTCTATCGAAATTAAACTGCAACCGGTCGGTTCAAGTTCTGTCTGTGGTAATGTAAGTAATAGATAGGTTTAGTTTTTCTGTGTGGAGCTTGCAATCATTATCGGTTCGGTTTGAACCGATCAGGTTGTTTTAAAGCTACTAGTCCTTTTTTAGAGTGCGGTTCCCGGTTCTTATCGGTTCTAAAAAAATGGATTTCATTACGTTTTTTTCCACGACCTGTGACACGGTTGGGAACCGATAAGGGTGTCTTGCTTGGCGGATTGCCATAAACGGGCAAGTTTGGTTAGGCTGGCATTATGTCTGAAAAACCCAAAAGAAAAACCAAGCCCACTGGGTTTCAACACTGTAGTGTTTGTGGGGAAGCCTTTGCCAAGGCTGACCCACACACCGCATGTGTCTATTGTCTGGGGTTTGACCACCTCAATGCAGACCGCCAGATTTGTAAGAGTTTCCCTGCTGCCACCATAGAGAAGAGAGTTGGTAGGCTCAGGGAAAAGGAGGCCAAAAAGTCTGCTGACCCAGATGGCCAGCCCGATTCGGCTCCAACCGAACCGGAGGAAGTGCCTCTGACCAGGGGCGAGACTTCCTTGGCAACGAAGATGGCTCTGAGGAGCCGTTCCAGCAAAAGGACTAGAAAGTCAGCTAGTGTAGAGCCAAAAGTTGTCTCGTCAACCGCTGAGGAGATAGCTAAAGCAATCCAAATTGTCCAGTCTCTTTCCCCGGTTCCGACCAAACTGACACCATCAGGGAGGCGCTCGGTTCCACCGGTTCAAGATTATGATTTTGAGGAATTTTATGAACAGGAGGAGGGGGAAGAGGAATACGAGGAGAGTGAATATGGGTTTGAAGATCTGGATGTGCCCATTGAACCGGACATCTCTCCAGATAGACCTTTAGGGGTTTCTCCTCCCAGGCTTTCTGAGTCCCCTTCTCATTTCATGTTTTATAAAAAAGTTGCTGAAACTCTCCAGCTCCCTGTTGAGGAAGCTGTTGATGACCAATAGGAGCCTGATTATGTAGAAATTATGGATATTCCAGAGTCTAGGAGACTGTCTATTCCTTTGCATAAATCCTTTCGGAAACAGACAGTAACAATTTTATAAACTCCTCACACTATACCTCCTGTAGATAAAAGGATGGACAAGAGGTATACTTTATCAGGCTCCGATACTGATTTCCTCACTCAGCAATGCAGCCATGTGGGGGTAGTGCAGGCTGCACCCTGTGACAAGGCTAATATTCCCCTAGCTTCACATCCTCCTGAAAAGGATTCCAGGAAGATTGATGCTATGGCAAAGAAACAGTACATGGCAGCATCTTTGGGATTCAGACAGGCAAATTATATGGCTTATGCTGCTAGGACCAGAAATCCAGATGGGATACTGTGCTAGCTCTAGCAAAACAAGTCCCTGACCAGCTTGCCAGGGAGCTGGAACAGGTGGCTATGGATGGTATTGAGGCATCCAAGGTACAATTCATGCTGCAGTGGACTCTAATGATGTTTCATCAAGAGTCATGGCTACATCTGTGGCACTTCGCAGAATGGCTTGGCTCAGATGTATTACCCTGTCGCAGGATACCCAGTCTAAGGCCATGGATTTTCCTTTTGAGGGCAATTCTCTGTTTGGGGAGCAAACAGAGAATTACATGAAGAAAATGGATGAATATAGAACCACCTATAGGAGTGCACAGGCCAAGGAAAGGCAGGTCACTCCTCAAAAGCAGCTTCCTAAGGGTAGGGGCAGGCCTTTTCATAGGCCTTTTTACCAAACCCAGGCTTCCTCTTCTGCCTATGCCCAGAGGGGGTTCTTTAGAGGGAGAGGCAGACGGGGTACAAGCAGGCCTGCTTCCACCCCTCAGCCCAAAGCCCCTGCCAAGCAGGCACCCTGATGGGGTGGCCAGGGCCGATTCTTCTCTACCTGTAGGGGGCAGGCTGGCTTACTTTGTCCAGGACTGGAAGTCTTTAACGTCAGACAAGTGGGTCCTGGAAGTAGTAAGCCAGGGACTGGTTCTCAGCTTCAAAAAAATTTCCAAAGCTGAGAACCAGATCCTTTCCACCTGCAACTCCATCAGAGGCATTCGCCCTGGAAGCAGAGGTCTTTACCCTCCTAGCTCTCAGAGCCGTGGAAAGGGTTCCTCCCCTACACCAGGGCAAAGGTTTGTACTCCAGGTACTTCCTTACCCCAAAAAAGACAGGAGAATGGCGGCCCATCCTGGATCTCAGATACTTAAACAAGCACCTTTTAAAACCAAAGTTCAAAATGGTGACTTTGGGAATTATCCTACCCTCTCTAAGGCCAGGGGACTGGTTAGCTTCCCTGTACCTCAAGGATGCTTACTTCCATATTCTCATCAGAAGCTCCCATCAAAAGTACCTCAGGTTCGAGCTGCCCTCAGGCCACTACCAGTTCAGAGCAGTGCCATTCGGCCTCACCTCTGCTCCAAGGGTATTCACCAAATGCCTGGCTGTAGCAGTTGCCTACCTAAGAAGGCAAAAAATTGCCATCTTTCCTTACCTGGATGATTTGCTCATAGTAGGCCAGTCTCCGGACCAGGTCAAGTTACATCTTCAGATAACGCAGCAACTGCTTACCTCCTTAGGTTTTCTTCTGAATATCCCAAAGTCAGTTCTAGAACCTGTCCAGCTTCTTACCTTCATAGGCGCAGAACTGGACACACAGGAAGCCAGGGCCTTCCTTCCTCTGGACAGGGCAAAGACCCTAGTCTCCCTGGCCTCCTCTTTCACCCTGCAGGTCTCTCGACCAGCAAGGCACTTTCTGCAGCTCCTAGGACACATGGCTTCTTCCACAACAGTTGTGCAGGGAGCAAGATTTCAGATGAGGGACATTCAGTTCCATTTGAGAGCATTTTGGTCTCAAAGAAAGGATCCTCTTACCAAATTGATCCCAGTAACTCGAACCCTGATCCAAGCCCTACAGTGGTGGCAGGATCAGAGCAACCTGAGACAAGGGGTTCCTTTTGCCACTCAGTCTCACTCCTTAATCCTTATTAGAGATGCATCCCTCTTGGGGTGGGGAGCTCACATGGGCGACCTCTCCACCCAGGGTCTGTGGTCTCCCCAAGAATCTCTGCTTCACATCAACCTGTTGGAGCTCAGAGCAGTTTTTCTAGCACTTCAAGTTTTTTCCAAATCTGTTCAGAACAAGATTGTACAAGTCAGAACAGACAACACCACTACAATGTTGTACATCAACAGCAAGGGGGCACTCGGTCTACGGCCTTGTGCACCGAAGCAATGAAGTTGTGGTCTCTGGCCTACCCCCTGAACACATCCCTCTTGGCAGTTCACCTCCCAGGCAAGGACAATGTCCTGGCAGATGCTCTCATCAGGCTCTCTCAGGGCCACCACAAGTGGTCTCTGGATCCCCTGGTCCTGGGAGTGGTATTTGCCAGATGGGGCACCCTGCAGATAGATCTTTTTGCAGCCCCAGACAATTACCAACTTCCTCTTTTTTGCTGCAGGCCCCCAGTGTTGGGCTCAGTCCCTCTGGATGCCTTAGTCCTCAGTTGGGAAGGGAAGTTCCTCTATGCCTTCCCTCCTTCCCTCTCCTGTTCAAAGTGCTAGTCAAAATCAGATCCCAATCCTGCAAAGTCATTTTGATTGCTCCAGATTGGGCCAGACAACCCTGGTATCCACTCCTTCTGTCCTTAGCAGTCCATCCTCCCCTGTGCCTTCCCAGGAATCACAATCTGTTAACCTGTGCCCAGGGGAGGGTTTGGTATCCGAATCTCAAATCTCTCAATCTCAAGGCCTGGTTCTTGAAGAGTTAGAGTTTGCTGATCTTCACCTTTCCAAAAGTATTATGGATATATTGAAGGCCTCTAGGAAGCCTTCCACCAGGGCTACTTACAATTCCAAATGGAAAAGGTTTTCCATATGGTGCTCGAAAAAGCATATTTCCCCAGATTCTGCTGATTTAACCACAGTCCTGGATTATATGGTCCATCTGAACACTTTGGGGCTGAGACCAGCTACCCTGAAGGTTCATTTGGCAGCTGTGTCTGCTTTTATTTCAGCAGGTAAATCCTCCTCTCTTTCAGCTCATCCTGTATTTTCCAAGTTTTTTAAAGGGTTGCTTCACACCAACCCTTCATTCAGAGATCCTGCCCCCGCCTGGGATCTCAATGTTTGCATTGCTCAGCTTATGCAACCCCTTCGAGCCCTTGTCCTCAGCTGAGCTACACTTGACTTGGAAGACTGTGTTTCTAGTAGCTATTACTTCCTGCCAGACGACAAGTGAATTACAAGCGTTGTCAGTGGAGCCAGATTTTATCTCCTTTCACAGAGATAAGGTGGTCCTCCTGACTAACAGGAAGTTCCTACCTTAGGTGGTTTCAGATTTCCCCCTTAATCAATCTATTTCTCTTCCAGTGTACTTTACTGACCATTCCTCCTCTGGTGAGAGGAGGCTGCACAGCCTAGATGTGAAGAGAGCCCTTAGTTACTACATAGAGCGTACCAAGGGTCACAGGTTTGACTCCCTCCAACTGTTCCTCACTTATGGCAAGGTTGGTAAAGGGAAGCCAGCCACTAAAAGATCCATTGCCAGATGGATTGTCTCTTATATCCAATTCTGCTACGAGAAGTTGGGTAAAGTTCCCCCCTCAGGCCTGAGGGCTCACTCCACCAGAGGTACAGCTCATTCTCTGGCTGCTGCCAGAGACATTCCTATTCTAGAAATATGTCAAGCAGCTACTTGGAAAACAGTTCACACTTTTACCAAGCATTACTCCCTAGACATCCAGGCTAGGAGTGATGCTCGGTTTGGCACAGCTGTGCTTCAGAGCCTATTCCCTAAGTAGGTTCTGTCCCTCCTCCATTGGGGTACTGCTGTGTAGTCTGAAGTTGTCATAATATAGCAAGACTTCATGTTGTTTGAAGAAAAATTACTCACCTTAGTAATGTTGTTTCTTCTAATGGAGTCTTGCTATATTATGACCTCCCTCCCTGCCCCTCTCAGAACCTCTGTTTTGGGATGTGGGTGGGCAGTACAGTGTCGGCACTTTTTTGATGCCCACCTTGTTGTTTTTTCACCCTACTTTTTGGGTGAATTGGTGTTGTGTTTTTCATTTTTTGGGTCTCCTGACTTGAGTCTTTGTTTGAGGCCAAAAAATGGGTGTTTATGTTGGTAGCCAGTTGGCTAGTGTAGGTTTACAGCTGCCACACAGATCCTTAGTGAGTTTTAGCTCGTAAATATCTGACAGTTTGCGTTTAAAGAACAACAGACAGAGTTTTCAACCGAGCTCGCGCTCTGAGTTCCATGCCTGCATGGAAAGTTAACTATTTCACCTCCGGAGCAGTTCGAAGATGGGGACTCACTGCAATTGTCATAATATAGCAAGACTCCATTAGAAGAAACAACATTACTAAGGTGAGTAATTTTTTTTCCTTCAGAGCAAGGAGCAGCTGACTAAAGAGCTAGAATGTTTCTTACTAATAGAAGACTTCTAACCCCGCAGGAGCCAGAGCCTGTTGGGATTAAGCAACCGGGTACTTTATTAGAAGTGTGGTGTCTTAGCATAAGAAAAAGAAAGTCCGTATGTTTTTCTGTGCTGAGGGAAGGGGACTGTATCAGCTTCTCAGTTTGCTAAGTCTGGAGGAGAGCAGTTAACTAGGGGTGTGGCTTAGGCAGCAGAAAAACCTGATTTCAGCCCGTCAATGCAGCGGTTGGATTTCCACTTGCGGCACCAATGACCCGGGTTCAGGAGCGAGCCCGGGGAGCTGGAGGGTCAGCTGGGGGAGAAGGCTTGAGCATCCCAAGGACAGCTCATCTTCTCCAGGGAGGGAGGGGGGCAGCATCTCGGCACACGTCTGACCCCAGGCAGAGGCCTGGGGCACAGCATGCGCAGAGCTTGGAAGCAAGAGGTGGATGTAACGGAGGTCTACGCTCTACGCCTTTGATGTCGGGGTACTCACAGCTGCCTGTGGAACATTGGGAAAAAACTTCCAGACTCGAGAAGATGGACTCGGGCAGACCCTCATGGCTCCCACCTACCTGGTCAGTTCCGAGCCCAATGAAATGCAACAGTTGGGGTGCAGGGAGCCCCACCTCTGTTCTTCGTCTGGGGTATAGGGGCCGGCCCGTGGGGGTATCCGGATGGCTCAGGTAAGTGGCAGGAGTGGGGGAAGACCCCACTGGGAGTCCTGAAGTAGTGGAGCCTGGGGAGCCATGCAGGATGGTAAAGAGAAATTTAAAAAAAAAAAACTTGGTGTCTCCTATTACAGTTCCCTGCTGCTAGCTTTTGGCAGACAGCAATCTTGCTTTCAGAGCAAGGAGCAGCTGAATAAAGAGCTAGAACGTTTCTTACTAATAGTACACTTCTAACTCAGCAGGAGCCAAAGCCTGTTGGGATTAAGCAACCAGATACTGTATTAGAAGTGTGGAGTCTTGGGGTAAAAAAAAAAAAAAGAGTCTGTGTGTTTTTCTGTGTTGGGGAAGGGGACCGTATCAGCTTCTCAGATTGCTAAGTCAGGAGGAGAGCAGTCAACTGGAGGTGTGGTTTAGTCAGCAAAAAAACTGGTGTCTCCAATTATAGTTACCTGCTGCTAGCTTTTGGCAGACAGCAATCTGCTTTCAGAGCAAGAAGCAGCTGACTAAAGAGCTGGAACCTTTCTTACTGATTGCCTTCCTTCCCTTCCCTCCACCCTCCCACCCTTAGCCAGTTCCACTTTTTTAGGCACTGGATTTGACTGACAACAGGAACTTCCTTTTTGGCAGTAGGAATGGAAGGGTCACTGAGGCACATAAGTTTCATCATCTGTGAAGGAAAATAGTAACTCTCCCTCCCCCAGCTGCTGTAGGTCTGACTCTGAGCAAGGAAGATGGAGACTACTGAAGAATACAGGAAGTTCCTGTCCCAGAACAGAAACGGTGAGAGCTTTAAGGGCACAAAGGCAGTAGGAAAGTAGATGGAAAAATAGATAGAGGGAGGAGAGATTAAGCATATAAAGCAACAGGAGAGGGGCCACAAAATAAGATGATGGGAGTGGTGCAGTGCAGTGGCTGTGCAGTACCAATCTTCCGGGAGATGTTCTGGAGGCTGTGGTGCTGCCCTATTTGCAGGCACCTCTTTGGTCTGAGGGAGGAGGTTGCCTATCTCCAGGCCAACCTATCTAGGATTCATGAAACCTCCTCCCCCACCCAGGGACCGCCAGGGCCACTGCTGCTGCCTCAGAGATTGCCAAGAAAGAGGAGCAGTTGGACCAAGGTGGGCTCAGTGAGGGTGCTGGAACTGAGGCGCATCCCTCCAGTTGTACCTCCCTTTAATTCATATGCCGTTCTGACAGAGAGTGGTTCCTCTATGGAGGCAACTGCAGTGGAGACCAAGGAGGATGCTGGGAACCTCCACAAAGGAGACCCACAGGAGGGTGGCATTGGACCGCACTGGAGAAGGAAACAACTTGTGGTGGGGGACTCAGTCGTTGGGGGGGTGGAACTGGGAGAGGAAGGTAAGGTGCTTGCCTGGCACCATGGCTTGGAGGGACATGGAGCGTATCCTCAGGATCACAGGAGCAGCTGCACAGGGGAAGGAGCTGGATGTCATTATCCACCTAGGGACAAATGATCTGGCTGAGAATGGGATCAGAGCAGTGGAAGAGGAGTTTGTGGAGTGGGGGAGGGACCTTAGACAAGTAGAACACACGGTAACCTTCTTGGAGGTGCTGCCTAACTATGGCAGGGGTGAGGCTATGGTACTCCACACCATGGGATTCAGTGAATGGTTGAAAAACTGGTGCGGAGCTCAGGGGTTTGGCTTCTTTGGGGACTGGGGGTCCACCTGGAGGGATGCAGACTTATACTTGCATGATGGTCTGCATCTGTCTGGGAGGGAAACCAGGATCCTAGATGATAGGTTTAAATGCTTCATTGGCTAGCATTTAAACTAGCCAAGGGGGAAGTATTGATAAGGAGCAGGGAAATCCCAGCCTCCCCCACAAAACAGGATAGTTAGCATGGTAAACGCCAAGGTAGAGAAGTCAGTAGAGAGCAGGATGGGGTAAATGGAGAAAAAGGCAAACACAGGAAGGACAGGGATGGGGCTAAAAGGAATAAGACCATCAGAAAAATGGAGGGTGATGAGTACCAATGCCCATAGTCTGGGTAACAAGCTCCCTGAACTAGTGGCCTTGATGGAAGAGGGACACCTGAATATTGTGGCAGTCACAAAAACATGGTGCAAAGACAACCATGACTGGGATGTCAACATACCAGGGTACACAATCTATAGGAGGGACAGGGAAGATAAAAGAGGAGGAGAAGGACTAGCTCTCTATGTAAGGAAATTGATCAAAGCAACAGAACTTAAGGGTAAACGGGGAAGAGAGGAGGCACTGTGGGTTGCCCTGGAGACAGGAAATGGCACCACAGTCCACAGGGGGGTTGTATACAGACCCCCATCTCAGGGAAAGGCAGTGCACAAGAAAATGATAGAACGCATCCTTAGAATGGAAGAAAAGGGAGATATTGTTGATGGGGGACCTGAATATGCTAGATGTTAACTGGAGCACCTTTGCTGCAGCCACATCCAAGAGCAGGTTCATTCTCGATGTCCTACAGGGGGCATGCCTCAGACAGCTGGTGTTGGAACCCACTTGGGAGGGAGCAGTCTTTGACCTGGTACTGTCAAACAGGGACAGAGAGAGGATCTTGGATTTAGAGGTGGGTAGCCATCTGGGAACAAGTGACCACCAAACAGTGTGGTTCACGATAAACACAGCCATAGCGTCAAGCCATACAAAAGCAAGAGTATTAGACCTTTAGGAGGGCTGACTTTGGAAAAATGGGAGAGTGCCTCAGAAAAGCACTAGCAAACAGGCAATGAGGAGGGGTGGAAGAACAATGGGGAAAAATAAAACAGCCATCACAGAGGCAACAAGCCTTTGTGTGAAGCAAATCAACAAAACAAAAGGAACGAAAAAAGCACTATGGTTCTCAAAAGAGGTGGTGGGAAAGTTAGGGAGAAAAAGATAACATCCAGGATGTATGAGGAAATGCAGAAGGAGCAGGACAGAGAACTGTACCAGTTAAAGCAGAAGGAAGCAGGGAAGGCAGTCAGAATAGCAAAGGCCCAAACTGAGGAAAAGACAGCCAACTCAGTTAGGAAGGGGGATAAAAGCATTTATAGGTACATTAGGGAGCAAAGAAAGACCAAGGGAGGGATAGTAAGGTTTAATAAAGGGAAGGGAGTGGGTAGAGGGTGACAGTAAAATAGGCAGGGATACTGAACAAATACTTCTGCTCAGTATTCACAAAAGAAGAGGGGTTGGAAGTACCAAAACTAAAGAATAGAAACACTCTAGATAGGGGGGTCAATACCAGTCCCTTCACAGAAGAAAGGATCCTGAAAGAACTCCTAAAACTGAAGGTGGACAAGGCAATGGGGTCTGATGGTATTCACCCCAGAATTCTAAAAGAACTAAGGGGAGAACTAGTGACGCCACTGACTACCCTTTTTAAAAAATCATGGGAGGATGGTGTGGTACCTGAGGACTGGAGGAGAGTGGATGTGACTCCCCATCACAAAATTGGGAGCAAGACAGAGACAGGAAACTACATACCTGTTAGTTTGACCTCAGTGGTAGGTAAAATGATGGAATGACTTCTGAAGGAAATAATTTTGAGTACCTAGAGGCCAGTGGGGCACAGGACCAAAGGCAGCATGGATTCACAGCGGGAAGGTCATGTCAGATGAATCTAGTCGATTTCTTTGACTGGGTGACCAAAGTAGTAGACCAAGGAGGGGCTGTGGACATGGCCTACCTAAACTTTAGCAAGGCATTTAACACAGTCCCACACAAAAGATTAAGAAAGACTGGCAGTATAGCCTAGAGGTTAGAGGAGTGAGGTGTGAACAAGCTTGGTACATCCAGCAGACCAGACCTGAGTTTGATTCTCACAGCCACCGCCCAGTGCTCCCAGGCTGCCCCTGAAAACAGGCACTTGTGCCTAGTGGGCCTTACCCGGTTACCAAAGACTAAAATAAAACAAAACAAAAACAAAAAAAACAAAACAAGTTAGCCAGTCTGGGAGTGGATCCCAGGGTTGTAGCCTAAGTAAAACATTGGCTAGACAACAGGATGTAGAGGGTAATAGTAAATTGAGTCCACTCCAAAGAAAGGGGGGTTACTAGTGGGGTACTGCAGGGTTCAGTACTGGGACTGGTCCTCTTTAATGTCTTTATAGGTGACATTGCTTATGCCTCTTTGCAGACAACACAAAGATCTGTAACAGGGTTGATACACAAGGGGGTAGGGGTTGGAAAGGATATAAGTAGGGACCTGGCAAGATCTTGGGAGCCAGGTTTGTAAAATTATTGGTGGGGGTCAGAGGTCAAACCCTGGCCCAGGGGTCAGATGTCATTCCCCGCAATCAGGGGTCTATGGGAGCAGAGCACCCTACGAAGTAATGTGGGGATCTGGGGGACAAGCCCTTGCCCTCAGATAAGAGTAAAGATTTGAAAGTACTCTTTAAAAGCTTTGGGATTGGCGGTGTAGCCCAGAGGCTAGAGTAACAAGCTGTGAATGAGCTTCATACATCCAGCAGACAGACTTGGGTTTGATTACCACAACCTCCACTTGCATACTGTGTGACTCTGAGCAAGTCATTTAACCTCCCCAGTGCTCCCAGGTCGCCCTTAAAAACAGGCATCTGTGCATAGTGGGCCTTACCTAACAAAAGAATAAAATAAAAATAAACAAAAAGCCATTCTTTTTTCAACTTCAAGGATTCAACAGCCAGCATGCAATGACAGTAGCCTAGCACAGCTACAGTACAGCACAGCAAACCCTTGACAAAACTATGCTGTATTCTTTGTAGCTCAGTCAGCGTTACGCTATTAGAAAATGGGCTTAAAAAATAAAGTATGCTGATTGGCTGAAAGCCATGGTTAGGCATGCATTTATTTTTCACTAGTGCCTGGTTCAAAACAAGTGCCAGTTCAGGGGTACCACATTACTTATTGTATCATTTGGGCACCACAAACTACTCGCTTAGTGACAGGAAAGACCAATCAGACTTTCTCTTTAGTGACTGAGTGACTACCCCAGCAATGCACCTCAGTTGCAGCAACATGTAACTCAAAGAGCAAATATTCAGTAATGAATGGATATCTGCCCTTTAAGTTCTCTTCTACTTTCATTGTTGAACTGAAATTCTATAAACACAGTGGTACTCGCTTGAGCTGTAAAGTAGCTGCATATCTTCCTCTCTTCCTTGGCAAAAAAAAAAAAGGCAAGCCTCAACTTTATTTAAGCAGTAATGACAGAGAAGCCGGTCATTTCCGAAAGATTAATGACCGGTTGGGGATATGGGTGGCACAAGCCAAGGGCCACTTCCCTCCAGCCAGTTGCTAACCCAAGGAAATGACCAGCTTCGAGGTTGTTATTGCGTATATAAATCTAATCACAATAATAATTGTTTCTCCAATTTATTTCTACCGTATTTCAAACAGTGTCCCGAGCCATGCATGTCACACAGTCATTTGGCAGCTGGATCTGTCATTTCTAAGACATTAATGACCGATCCAGTAGCCAATCAGGAGCCTCATTGGGCTCATGAATAATTAATTAGACATTTTAATAAAAAAGAACTTAGTATAGGTACCACAACACTTTCCACACACTCCTAGTCCAGATCTCTTCTCCCTGCTTGAGGCCATCCTCCAAACTGTAATTTAACAGCATGAACTTTCAGTGTCAGTAAAACTTTTCTGTAGCAGTGATAGTCTCCTGCGCAGCGATTTCTTCCATCTTCCCCCACCCCTGCTGCCTCCTGCATGCTTTTTTCTGTTTCTGATATTGGCAAAAAGGAAGCTGGCACACCTACACATAAATATACATACATACATACATAAACACAACTTAATCTTCACCTCGTGATTTTGTCTCTGTCAGCTGCCCTGCCACATCCTGACAGGAGTCCACATGAATTATGGTAAAATGGAGGTAATAGGGCTTGCATGGGGTTAGGAACAGCAGTACAGTACAGTTCATGACAGCCCACAAACAAAAATCTCAGGGAGACTCGTACTAAAGAAACTTTGAAAGTATGGTCACTGGACCGAACCTCAGAATTCTGCCTGTGCCACATATCTCAGGGACATATCATAGAAACACTAAACATTCAAACATAGAATATGTCAACAGATAAAGACCTCTTGATCACTCTAGTGTGTCCTATTTTTCCCTAGCTACAGCTACACCACAGACCCTTAATCAGTCTTGGACTACCCCCGCCACATACACACACACAAACACCCATGACTATACCACACACATCTCATCATACATTCATAGCAATCCCTAAATGCCTTTTAGGTGAGAATGACAATATATTATATGAAACAGTTTAAGGTAGTACATTTCAGCTTTGCTGTTCCCTGACCCTCAAATCACTTTCTGACACTGACACCTCACCTGTGACCACTACCACAACATTTATTTATTTACTTATTAGCTTTTGGTAACCGGGTAAGTGTGCTAGGCAACAGACCTGGCTATTTTCAGGCACGACCCGGACATTCAGATGTCGGTACCAGTGGGCATCTGCCCTCTCTGCATATATTATTGAGGAGAATGACTACTCACTTTACTTCACTAAGGTTCACCAAATACCACATTATCATCCATCTGGACATAACTAAGTTCACAGTCTGTGCCTGTCCACCTAGCAGCAGAGCTGAGATTCAATCTCATGGCCTCAGCAGGATGCCGGAGGTCAGTAGTACTCCTAATGTGCTATTAACACCAGCTTTAATCACATTTTTTGAGGACTTATGAGAAAGGTAATAGCAAGGAGCGGAGTGTATTGACTCCCCTATATTGGGTACCTGGCAACCTTCTAAACTCTACACAACTTTGTTTTTATGAGCTGTTTTGGAAATAATTATGTGCCCTGTGATTAAATGTAAGATGCAAACGGAGAGCTATGGTATATTCATACTATAGTGTGTAGTACAGCAGTGTTCTATACAGAAATCTGTCTTTTGAAAATGCTGTTGTACCACAGTCAAAGGTCATGGAATGTGATTGTACCCTTCTGTGGTAGAACAGCATTCTAGAACCTCTAGGGACTGCACAAGGCAGTTTCACTATGAAACAGAAAAAAAAAACAATGCACACATGTCATATAATGCAATAGACTATAAAAACAAAATTACAGGATGAGCAACTTTATGCATAATCAGTGGGTTCTGCCACCTCGGGGTTCTGATTCCCACCAACCTCGGAACTCCTATGTGGTAAAACACACTGATTGTGCATAGTTGTCCATGCAGTATATTCCATGATGTGTGACTGAATACTAATGAATCTGTCACCCTGTACCCTTCCCGCTTGATTTTCAAGGAATCCAGGGTAGGCGGATCCATTCATCAACTTTCTAGGCAGCCCCCTCTCCCCCACCCAAGTCCAAACCTGTCTGGCTGCTACTGCTCACCACAGGCCCTGAGTTAAACTGGGCAAACAGGCAGTGGCCCACTGGAATTCGGTTCCCAACTTTCACACCACCTCACCTCTTAAACGTTTTATGACAGAATCAGTTTTGCAATAGTGTAGATTTTCAAGTATGACTAGGACCTATTCTGTGAGCTCAAGTTATACCATTTGGTCCATTCGCCCATTCCTTTACTTTTTATTAGTTTGAGTTGGGTGGCTTTGACCCTTCCCCAACCACTTAAAAAAAACAAAACACAAATGGAGCATAGGGGGCCAAGCCCCATAACACAAATAAACTGAAAAAAACAAAATTAGTTTTCTGTGCGATCCTGGCACCCTGCGACTTAGTCCTATCGGTGTGGCCTGCTGCAAGAGTCTTCGTCAAAGTAAGATGAGCAGGCACAAACTCTTGGCCAAATTGCCCATTCCATTACTTTTTATTACTTGATTTGTGGGGGGCTTCACCCCCCCCCCCACACCACCCTGTAAAAAACAAAACAAGAATGTGTGTTGGGGGGTGACCCCCACTCAAATAAATTGACAACCCAACCACAAGCATGAAACTAAGGCATGTGACCAAAACTGCACTGTATTCAGGAAGCTTTTATGGCAAGCTTCGTACACATACCCAATAATCTGCTCTATTGCCCTTAGTTCCACCACTTCTCTGCAGTCCATATTCTCCCCCCATCAGACATTAGCTCCTTGGCTTTCCTGACAGTGTCAGTCACATCACCATACGTAACTTTTAGAACAGCTTGACCCTTTCAGAAACTGATCTTTTTCAGAAGTGCAGTAATACAATCAGCAATGCCCTGTACAGAATATACATTACAGAATACATTTCCAGAATAGTTTTTTTAAATGTCAAAAGTTGTTTTTTTTTATTATTATTACTATTTTCTAACCTCTTTAAAAAAATTCTGTAATGTTCATAGACTTCCTAGTTTTTTATGCCTGTATTATGAACTGGAAGAGACACTTTAAATAGTAAATCAAGCAAGATCAGACAGCCAAGCAAAAGGACTTCTGGCATGGCAGCCGCATGTACACAACCTACAGTAAAAGATAAAATGCAGCATATTCCTTACAGAATCGATAACACTTTCTGGATGTAAGGGAAAATGGCAACTTTAATAAATCCTCCATGTGTGGTTCTACAAATTATAAACAGCACACACTTCAAAATAATCTAATTGCTGAACAAGAAACAGTAAGTTATGTGACTGAAGCTTCTACAGACAGTAGTAAAAGTTCATATTCTGTCCCATGGATAAGGCTTTAGTTTTTTTTTTTTTTAATAGCCCATGCCCATTGATGTAGTAAATAAGAGCGTCCCTCCCATCCAGCTCCACAGAGGCAACATCAGTGCCCCTCTCATCCATCCCCAGAGAGGCAGCATCAGCATCCCTCCCGTCAATCCTCACAGAGGCAGTGCCACCATCAGCATCCCTCCCATCAATTCCCAAAGTGGCAATATCAGCATCCTTCCCCACAGAGGCATCAGAATTCCTCCCATCCATCCACAGAGAGGCAACATCAGCATCCATCCCCAAAGAGGCAACATAAGCGTCCCTCCCATCCATCCCCAGAGAGGCAACATCAGCATACCTCCCATCCAACCTCAGAGAGGCAGCATCAGCATCCCTCCCGTCAATCCCCACAGAGGCAACATCAGCATCCCTCCAGTCCATCCCCACTGAGGCACTGCCACCTTCTGCATCCCTCCCATCAGTTCCCACAGTGTCAACATCAGCATCCCTCCCATCAATCCTCACAGAGGCAACATCAGCATCTCTCCAGTCCATCCCCACAGCGGCACCACCACCATCTACATCCCTCCCATCAGCTCCCACAATGGCAACATCAGCATCCCTCCCATCAGTCCTCAGAGAAGCAACATCAGCATCCGTCTAGACAGTCCATCCCCACAGAGGCACTGCCACCATCTGCATCTCTCCCATCAGTTCCCACAGTAGCTACATCAGCACCCCTCCCCGTCAATCCCCAGAGGCACCACCACCATCAGCATCCCTCCCATCAGTTCCCACAGTGACATCAGCATCCTTCCACTCCATCGCCACAGAGGCAGTGCCACCATCAGCATCCCTCCCATCAGTTCCCACAGTGGCAACATCAGCATCCCTCCCATCCCTCCTCACAGAGGCATCACCGTCCCTCCCATCCATCCCCACAGAGGCATCCCTCCCATCAATCTCCAGAGGCAACATCAGCATCCTTCTAGTCCAGCCCCACAGAGGCACCACCACCATCAGCATCTCTCCCATCAGTTCCCACAGTGACATCAGCATCCCTCCAGTCCATCGCCACAGAGGCAGTGCCACCATCAGCATCCCTCCCATCAATTTTCACAGTGGCAACATCAGTATCTCTCCCCACAGAGGCATCAGCGTCCCTACCATCCATCCCCACAGAGGCATCCCTCCCATCAATCTCCAGAGGCAACATCAGCATCCTTCTAGTCCAGCCCCACAGAGGCACTGCCACCATCAGCATCTCTCCCATCAGTTCCCACAGTGACATCAGCATCCCTCCAGTCCGTCGCCACAGAGGCAGTGCCACCATCAGCATCCCTCCCATCAATTTTCACAGTGGCAACATCAGTATCTCTCCCCACAGAGGCATCAGCGTCCCTACCATCCATCCCCACAGAGGCATCTCTCCCCCGTCAATCCCCAGAGACAACATCAGCATCCTTCTAGTCCAGCCCCACAGAGGCACCACCACCATCAGCATCCCTCCCATCAGTTCCCACAGTGGCAACATAAGCATCCCCATCCCCACAGGGGCAACATCAGTATCCTTCCCATAAAATAAGTTTAAATGTGCCAGCCCCTCCTCCAGAATGGGCTAAGCAACCCAGAGAATACTATGAGCTGAAGTGCCTGAGGAACAGGGTTGGTTTCCGAGCCTGATTGCTAGTAGTCAGGAGACAGTCTATTGTGATTAAATCATGTGCACCCCACGGAACAGTTCTGCTGCTGGCCTACCTTTACTTGCTGGCTGACGCTCTCCTCCTCTGCTGACAGCTGCTCCTCGTGTTCACTCACTCTGCTGCTGCCATTCCAGCTGCCCGGACCGAAGGACCCCCACCCGGCCACTTGTAGGCCTGCCACACAAACCTCCTTAACCCCACCGATGTGCTCAAGTTGCCCACTCACTCTATTCCATTCCGCAGCGCAGCACTACTCTGCTGGCCTGCTTAGCCTGCTTGCGATGCCAACACCGACCCGACTCTTCATGGCCTGCTGCGCTGCCTAGGCTAGTGGGGTGGTGTCGTGGACTTCTGGCCAATTGCTGGCTCCCGCTGCACCTCCACCACCAATCGTTTGCTGTTCTCACTAGCTCTTTTCTCTTCTGACTGGATCAAGATGCCTGGGCCACCACCACACTGCTCTCTTCTATGCCAGCCAGCCTGCCGCTCACTCTCTCCCACCGCCACATAGTAGCAATCATCATTGTGTCAGCCGTCCGTTAGCATGCATATCGCGCCCAATACAACCCCCCCCCAAGCCAATCACAGTGTGGCAAGTTGAAAATGGTAGATACGAAACGCCAGTGATTTTCTGGCGGAGGGCACAAACCAAGGGAAGGAAGGAGGAGGTAGTGTCGCAGCGCGCCAATTTTAAGTAATAACAGCCACAGCCACCAGCCTAATTAAACAGTGGGGGCGGGGGACGGGGAGGTGGGTGCATGTGTGTGTGGTCCTGGTCACTGTCAGCAGAGGGCACGCAGAGAAATCAGGGGAAAAATGCCTTTAAAAATGGCAGCATGTGCAAAATATTGCTGGGGCTCAGCCCAGGTCCCAAAATATTGCTGGGGCTAATGCCCCATGGGCCCATACAACCTGGCGCCTATGGCAAGATTGGAGGAATAGTCAAAAGTTTGGCAGCTTAGATTCAATGCAAAGAAGTGCAAAGTAATGCACCAGGGAAAGACAAACCCAGGGGAAGAGTACACAATGTGGGGGGGTACTAACAACAACAAAAAAGGAAAGAGACCTGGGGGTGCTCATATCAGATGACTTAAAGGAAGGTAGGCAATGTGAGAAGGCAGTAAGGAGGGCTGGGGGATACTGGAATGCATAGGGAGAGGCACCACCAGTAGAAAACAGGAGCTTGTTATCCCTCTGCACTGACAGTTGGTGAGACCCCATCTGAAATACTGTGTGCAATTCTGGAGACACCATCTCCACAAGAACATAGACAGAATAGAGGCTGTCCAGAGGAGGGCAACTAAAATGATGCAGGATATGCACCAGTAGCCATACAAAAAGAGACTAAAGGAGCTTAGTATGCATACCCTCAAGGAAAGGAGAGAGAGGGGGCATGTGATAGAAACATTTAAGTACCTCAAGGGAATCAACAAAGTCCAAAAGGGTAGCATCTTTCAGAAAAAAATATGTGCAATAACAAGGGGGCTCAATTTGAAGATAGAGGGGAGACGGCTCAGTGGCAGTGTGAGGAAGTATTTTTTCACAGAGCGGGTGGTAGATGCATGGAACTGCCTTCCTGAGGAGGTTGTAGGGTCAAAAACAGTGGGGGAATTAAAGAATGCATGGGACAGACATACAGCAATTCTAGTGGGGTGGGGGTAGGAGGAAGTAGGCTGTTGGTTAACTAGGATCTGCAGCTTATCCAGTAGGTATGGAAATGGGCAGACTAGGTAGGCCAAGCAGTCCTCATCTGCCAACAAAGTGTATGTTTCTATGCATTGTTTGTTCCACAGTTTTACCTGATGCGGAACCTTTGTAAAAGAACCTCTGGTTCAAAGGTATTTGTAATGTTAGTACTCGATAAATAAAAAATAAAATTAGCAGTCCTTAGATCAGAAGTGCACAGCATATGGCCCGTGGGCCACAAGCAGCCGCCCCAGAGGTTTTTGCGGCCTGCGGTGCCTCAGGGCAGTCAACCCTTGTTTTTATATTAGTTAATGCTATTGCGCCCATTGTATCTTTAATTGTTCGGTAATCATTGAGAAAATCATGGCAAATCGACTTCTAATCATTGCGGCAAGATCTCTCCCGGTACCACCAACATCAGTTCACAGCTTCCTACTTTTGCTTTGACGAAAAAGCAGTCAAAAACATGTACTGTTAATGGAGGGCAAAAAAAAAAGTGGCTCCTTTTAAGTCTCTTTCCCGGACATTGTGAGTGTTCTTGGGAGTTGTGAATTTCCAGAAGTTGTCTGTATAATTTGCGGAGCGCAGTATCACAAAGTATCATTGTCCTGTCTCGAGATTTGATATCTGGCATCGGAGCAAAAATCTCAAAAAACAAGCTGACCGGAGACGTGAGTGTTCTGATTAGTGGAGCGTAGTATCCCAAAATTTACTGCAATTTGAGTGAGATGACTGGAGATCTCCAGAGATGTAAAAGAGCAAAAATAAAGTGAGTGCCATTTCACTGGGAGGGGGTTCTGATTTGCAGAGCACACTATCCCAAAATATGCTGTAGGGTACTGAGCTGACCGTAGATGTCCAATGTTGTAAGACAGCAAAAATATAGTGAGCAAGATTTCAGTGGGTCTACGGTGGGGTGGGTTCTGCTGACTGGAGATGTTCAGTGATGTCAGTCTGTATCTGTCAATTTCTTTTTTTGAAGTCAATTCACTTGGTCTGTGGCTGTGTTTGCGATTTCTATAGACCTGGCAGTATCTGAGTACATGAGTTGTGGTGGTAGGGGGGGTCATGAAATGCCAGTACATATATGATTTTGCTTTTTTTTTTTTTTTTTTTTTTATTAATTTGGATTGTCACTTAAATAATAAATTATCACACAAAGAAACGTGTGTTTGATTTATTTTATTTACTGTTAACATACAACATATTGTCATGTTTCAACAACACCTATAAACCACACCTATGAAAGGTGTCCTAAGGCCACTGGTCCCCGTCATTGCCTCAAGATTTCGGTCTGGCCCTCCCCTCAAAAAAGCTGTGCACCACTGCCTTAGATCAACCAGACCGTAATCTCTGCCAGAGAGGTCCTCTTTATTCTGCTCTGCTTCTCTAGTAGCCGAACTTGATTTGTTATCCTGTTACACTCGCTGTACTGAACAGTACCAGCTCCCTTTTGGGTTTTTAATTGTTCTGTTTTCCTCAACACCAGCATCTGATCTCTGCACCCGACGCACAGAGAAGGCAGCTGAAAATCTATCTACTGATTGCTCCAGTCTGCTGCCAGGACATTCTAAACAGCACATTCAGTCATTCTTGTGCTGATGTTGTGCTGCGCTGGTGTGTGGGGGCTCGCGGGAGCCAGCAACCAGTGGGAGCACTCGGGAGGCAGGGCTTTATCTTTTAAAAGCCTGTGACGCCGAGGGAGAGAGAATGCCAGCATCTGATCCCTGCACCCGGCCCAGGGAAGGCAACTTAAAATCCATCTACTGACTGCTCCAGTCGGTGTCCAGACAATTCAGCCCCGTGGCAGTTCAGCCCCAGTCAATTCAGCTCCTATGTCGATTCAGCCCAGGTAAATTCAGCTCAAATCAATTCAGTTCCTATGTCAAGTCAGCTCCTTTTGGCTCTACGGTAGAATAAACATAACTAACAACATATGTAAACATAGTTAAGCTTTATTGAAAGCTTTAAAACATTTTTTGCAATTAAGTACACTTTTCTGACAGTGTTAATTTGCACATACAGTACACGCAGCAAACACCAGTCACATACACCAGACAGAAAATCAAAAGACTATAACACAAATAAGCCTAACCATAACCTTTTAATCCACACAAGACCACCCCAACTAACCCACCCTGATCCTCCTGCACATTCCAACAGCTCCAGTTGTGACTATTAGAATAGACAGTGACTAAGGCTATTACTGCCATTTGGGTTTTTTGCTTAATGTGGGAAGGGCAGAGTACTCTCCAACAGACAAATGTCCTCTGTAAAAACAAATTCTGGTCTGATCCACCACGGCTGCTTAATGAAGTTAGTGAAGTTGTGTGGAATTGTTAAGGAGATATGGAGAAACAACACAATGATTTGTAAGTAGTAAGATTTGTTTTATTTTCTGTTCTAAGGAAGGCATACACATTATTAGGAAAATATATGGAGGTGTACATTTTAATGGAAGGAATAGGAAGCAATATTGGTTTACAAAAGAACCCCAGAGCAAATGCCACTGATGTATGTTTTATCCTGGATGACATTGGCCAGACAGCCACATTTTAAAGAAAACACAATTGCACTTACCCCAGTAATGCAAAGCATCATGGGAAACATATGCAAATCCCCATGACGGTACAGAAGGTGGCAGTACATGAAAAAGTAATGCCTGGCATATGTTCAGCCTTGGGATTATTTACACAGTTTTTTTTTTTTGTTTGTTTGTTTTTTGTGATTTTCTTTTTTTTTAGAGAAACAGGGTTCAAACAACATGAAGTCTTGCTATATTATGACATATGCAGTTTGTCCCAACCTTAGAACTGCTCCGGAGGTGAAAGAGTTAGCTTCCATGCCAGGCATGGAATCTTGAGCGCGAGCTCGGTTGGAAAAACTGTCTGTTGTTCTTCAAACTGAAACTGTCAGATTCTTTACTTCGCCTCACTGAACAGTCGCTCCGGAGATTCCTCCTACTGCTCGGTTCATTTTGTCAGTTAAAAAGTGTTATTTCTTGTTTTTTTTAAACCGCATTTGTATATTTTAACCGCAACCGGTTGGTTCAAGCTCTGTCTGTGGTATCGTAAGTAATAGATAGGTTTTACATTTCTCTGTGTGGAACTTGCAAACGTTGTTATCGGTTCGGTTTGAACTGATCAGGTTGTTGTTAAAACTTATTAAATTACATTTAGAGTGCGGTTCCCGGTTCTTATCGGTTCTAAAAAAAACGGATTTCATTACGTTTTTTTCCATGACCCGTGACACGGTTGGGAAACGATAAGGGTGTCTTGCTTGGCGATTTGCCGAAAAGGGCAAGTTTTTGTTAGGCTGGCATTATGTCTGAGAAAACCCAAAAGAAAACCGGCTCATTGGTTTCAGCACTGTAGTGTCTGTGGGGGAAGCTGCTTGCCAAGGCTGACCCACACAATCACATGTGTTTATTGTCTGAGTTTGACCACCCCAGTGCAGACTGCCAGATTTGCAAGAATTTCCTGCAGCTACCCTGGATAAGAGAGTTGGTAGGCTCAGTGAACGAGAGGCCAAAAGTCCGCTGACCGGATGGCCAGCCTGGTTCGGTGCCAACCGAACCGGAGGGAGTGCCCTCTGACCAGGGCGATACTTCCTCGGGCAAACGAAGAGCTTGACTTCCAGCAAAGAGGACTAGAAAATCAGCAGGTGTGGAGCCAAAATTTCCTTCTCCAACTGCTGCAGAGATAGCCAAAGCGATCCAAATTGTCCAGTCGCTTTCCCCAGTTCCGTCCGAACCGGCACCATCAGGTAAATGGTCGGTTTGGTCGGTTTCACCGGTTCAAGAATATGATATAGAGGAATTTTATGAACCGGAGGAGGGGGAGGAAGATTATGAAGAGAGTGAATGTGATTTTGAAAGTCTGGATGTGCCCATCGAACCGGACTTCTCCCCAGACAGACCTTCAGGAGTGTCTCCCCCTAGGCTTTCTGAGTCCCCTTCTCATTTTCTGTTTTATAAAAAAGTTGCTGAAACCCTCCAGCTCCCTTGGAAGAAGCTGTGGATGAACAGGAGGAGCCTGACTATGTGGAAATGATGGATATCCCAGAGTCCAGGAGATTGTCTGTTCCTCTACATAAATCTTTTAGGAAACAGACAATAAAAATTTTAAAAGCTCCTAATTCTTTACCTCATGTGGATAAAAAGATGGACAGGAGGTACACATTGTCAGGCTCTGATACGGAGTTCCTTTCACAACAATGCAGCCATGTTAGGGTAGTGCAGGCTGCAGCCTATGATAAGGCAAATATTCTCTTGGCTTCACACCCCCCTGACAAGGACTCCAGGAGGATTGATGCCATGGCAAAGAAACAATACATGGCAGCATCCTTGGGACTCAGACAGGCAAATTATATGGCCTATGTTGCAAGATACCAGAACTAGATGGGATACTGTTATGGCTTTAGCGAAACAGGTCCTGGCCAGCTTGCCAAGGAGCTGGAAACAGGTGGCTGCTGATGGTATTGAGGCATCCAAGGTGCAATTCCATGCTGCAGTGGACTCTGATGATGTATCTTCAAGAGTCACGGCCACATCTGTGGCTTTTTGTAGAATGGCTTGGCTTAGGTGTACTAGCCTGTCACAGGATACCCAGGCTAAGGCCATGGATTTTCCTGTTGTGGGTAATTCTCTTTTTGGGGAGCAGACAGAGAATGACATGACGAAAATGGATGAGTATAGGACCACTTCTAGGAGTGCACAGGCCAAGGAGAGGCAAGCCACTCTCAGAGGCAGCTTTCCAGGGCAGGGGCAGGCTTTCACAGGCCTTTTCCTGCCCCAAGCCTCCTTCAGCTTTTGCCCAGAGGGGGTTCTTCAGAGGGAGTGGCAGACGTGGCACGAGCAGGCCTGCCCCCCAGCCTAAGCCCCAGCCAAACAGGCACCCTGATGGGATGCCCAGGGCCGATTCTCCATTACCTGTGGGCAGACTGGCTTACTTCGCCCAGGACTGGGAGTCTTAACATCAGACAAGTGGGTCCTGAAGTAGTAAGCCAGGGACTGGTTCTCAGCTTCAAAAAATTTCAAAGATGAGAACCAGATCCTTTCCACCTGCAAATCCATTAGAGGCTCTTGCTTTGAAACAGAAGTCTCAACCCTCCTGGCTCTCAGAGCTGTAGAAAGGGTTCCACCCCTACACTAGGGCAAAGGACTGTACTCCAGGTACTTCCTCACCCTAAAAAGACAGGAGAATGGCGGCCCATCCTGGATCTAAGATACCTAAACAAGCACCTTTAAAACCAAAATTCAAAATGGTGACTCTGGGAATTATTTCACTTCCTAAGGCCAGGGACTGGCTAGCTGCCCCTGGACCTCAAGGATGCCTACTTCCATGTCCTCATCAGAAGCTCCCACCGAAAGTACCTCAGATTCGAACTGCCCTCAGGCCATTACCAGTTCAGAGCAATGCCTTCAGCCTCACCTCTGCCCCAAGGGTATTCACCAAATGCCTGGCAGTAGCAGTTGCTCACTTAAGAGAAAGTTGCCATCTTTCCTTACCTGGACGACTGGCTCATAGTGGGTCAGTCTCCAGACCAAGTCAAATCACACCTTCAGGTTACCCAGCAGCTGCTTACATCGCTAGGTTTTCTTCTCAATCTTCCAAAGTCAGTTCTAGAGCCTGTTCAGCTACTCACCTTCATAGGCGCAGAACTGGACACAAAGCAGGCCAGAGCTTTCCTTCCTCTAGAAAGAGTAAAGACCCTGGTGGCTCTGGCCTCCTCCTTCACTCTGCAGGTCTCTCAACCAGCAAGGCACTTTCTACAGCTCCTTGGGCACAGGGCTGCTTCCACAGCTGTAGTGCAAGGAGCAAGATTTCAGATGAGGGACATTCAGTTCCATTTGAGAGCCTTCTGGTCTCAAAGGAGAGATCCTCTAACCAAATTGATCCCAGTAACTCGAACCCTGATCCAGGCCCTGCAGTGGTGGCAGGATCAGAGCAATCTGAGACAGGGGGTTCCTTTCATCCCTTAATCTCACTCCTTGACCCTTACTACAGATGCGTCCCTCTTGGGATGGGGAGCTCACATGGGCGACCTCACCACCCAGGGATTGTGGTCCCCTCAGGAATCTCTGCTCCACATCAATCTCTAGGAACTCAGAGCTGTTTTTCTAGCACTTCAGGTTTTTTCTGCATCTGTTCAGAACAAAGTGGTACAGGTCAGAACAGACAACACCACTACAATGTGGTACATCAGCAAGCAAGGGGGCACTCGGTCTTCGGCCTTGTGCACTGAGGCAATGAAGTTGTGGTCTCTGGCTTGTTCCCTGAACACCTCCCTCATGGCAGTTTACCTCCCAGGCAAGGACAATGTCTTGGCAGATGCTCTCAGCAGGATTTCCCAGGGCCATCACGAATGGGCACTGGATCCCCTAGTACTGGGGTTAGTATTTGCCAGGTGGGGCACCCCTCAGATAGATCTTTTTGCAGCCCCAGACAATCACCAACTTCCGCTTTTTTGTTGCAGACCCCAGTGTTGGGCTCAGTCCTCTGGATGCCTTCCATCTCGATTGGGATGGGAAGTTCTCATGCCTTTCCCCCTTTCCTCTCTTGTTCAAGGTGCTAGTCAAAATCAGATCTCAACCTTGCAAGATGATTCTGATTGCTCCAGATTGGGCCAGACAGCCCTGGTATCCACTCCTTCTGTCCTTAGCAGTCCACCTTCCCCTGTGTCTCCCCAGGAATCACAATCTGTTAACCTGTGCCCAGGGAGAGTTTGTATCCAAATCTCAATCCTCAACCTCAAGGCCTGGCTCTTGAGGAGTTAGAGTTTGCTGACCTACACCTTTCTCAAGGTGTACTCGATATCTTGAAAGCTTCTAGGAAGCCTTCCAGCAGGGCTACTTATAATTCTAAATGGAAAAGGTTTTCCATATGGTGCTCTGGAAAGCATATTTCCCCAGAATCTGCTGATTTGCCCACAGTCCTGGACTATATGGTCCATCTAAATACTTTGGGGCTGAGGCCAGCTACCCTGAAAGTGCATTTGGCAGCTGTCTCTGCTTTTATTTCAGCAGGAAAGCCCTCTTCTCTTTCTGCTCACCCTGTATTCTCCAAGTTTTTTAAGGGATTGCTTCACACCAACCCTCCATTCAGGGACCCTGCTCTTTTCTGGGATCTTAATGTTTGCATTGCTCAGCTAATGCAACCCCCCTTTGAGCCTTTGTCTTCAGCAGAGCTTAAGTACTTGACTTGGAAAACTGTGTTTCTAGTAGCCATCACTTCTGCCAGGCGCATAAGTGAATTACAAGCTTTGTCAGTGGAGCCTGATTTTATCTCCTTTCACAGAGATAAGGTGGTCCTCAGGACTAACAGGAAGTTCTTGCCTAAGGTGGTTTCAGATTTCCACCTTAATCAATCTATATCTCTTCCAGTGTACTTCTGACCATTCCTCCTCTGAGAGAGGAGGTTGCACAGTTTAGATGTAAAGAGAACCCTTAGTTACTACATAGAGCGTACTCAAGGGTCACAGGTTTGACTCCTCCAACTGTTCCTCACTTATGGTGAGGTTGGTAAGGAAACCTGCCACTAAAAGATCCATTGCCAGGTGGATTGTCTCTTGTATCCAATTTTGCTATCAAAACTGGGTAAGGTTCCCCTTCAGGCCTGAGGGCTCACTCTACCAGAGGTATAGCTCGCGCCCTAGCTACTGCCAGGGACATCCCTATCTTAGAGATATGTCAAGCAGCTACCTGGAAAACAGTACACACTTTCACCAAGCATTACTCCCTGGACATCCAGGCTAGGAGTGATGCTTGGTTTGCATAGCTGTGCTTCAGAGCCTATTTCCTAAGTAGGTTCTGTCCCTCCTCCATGGAGGTACTGCTGTGTAGTCTGCATATGTCATAATATAGCAAGACTTCATGTTGTTTGAAGAAAAAATTACTCACCTTAGTAATGTTGTTTCTTCTAATGGAGTCTTGCTATATTATGACCCCCCCCCCGCCTGCCCCTCTCAGAACCTCTGCTCTTGGGATGTGGGCAGTGCAGTGTTGGCACTTAATGATGCCCACCTTGTGTTTTTCACCCCTCTTTTTTGGGGTGTTTGGGTGTTATATTTTATTTTATTTTTTGGATCCCCTGACTTGAGTCTTGGTTTTGGGACCAGAAAAATGTGTTAATATTTTAGTAGCCAGTTGGCTAGTGTAGGTTTACAGCTTCCACACAGAACCTTAGTGAGTTTTGCTCAAATATCTGACAGTTTCAGTTTGAAGAACAACAGACAGAGTTTTTTCAACCGAGCTCGCGCTCAAGATTCCATGCCTGGCATGGAAGTTAACTCTTTCACCTCCGGAGCAGTTCTAAGGTTGGGGCAAACTGCATATGTCATAATATAGCAAGACTCCATTAGAAGAAACAACATTACTAAGGTGAGTAATTTTTTCCTTTTGTCCATGAGGTGATGTAAGTTATAGTTAAGCAATGTGTTGCTGTCAGGAAGTCAGGTGTAATGATGATGGACTGTTAGCAGAGAAAATGTGATAGTAACCTTCAGAGAGGGTCGCTTTTGATAAGGGCAAGGTAGTTATGCTTGTGATAATGGGAATATTAGGAAAGTATGTTGTCTATGCAGAAGTGGAGTACAAATATGCACAGTTTCATAAGTATGTGCTCAGAGTGCAGGCAAATGTGATATGCAGGTTTGTTTTAGAAATAAGTAAAAATTGTGTGCAAGTCCTCCCAGGTACTCCACTATTCCCCTTGCATAGTATTCTATGACAATACGCTGAATTCTTTCAGCAGAGTTCTTGTACACTTTCCTAGGTTCTTATGGTGGGCAGCCAGCAATGTACTGCTCCATTATTGTCTCTATCAGGCTGTGCTCGTTTTTCATAGCATCGGTTAGTTTCCATATTATGGGGTTATCAGCACTTAGGAAGCTCACAAAACTGTTGTGCCATCCTTCAACGGCATTGTTTGTCCTTGGGATGCCTTGGTTAGTTGCGTAATAGTTCCACTGGCTGTGAAGAAATCTGGGCTGTCATCGCTTTTGTCTTCTGTCCATCCTCTCCAACCAAACTTCTTCAAATAGTCAGTTATAGGATATAGCAAATCCTCATGCTCACCATAATACTCACCGTCCATTAAAGCCTCGAATGCTTTCACTACATCGTGTACAAGCACGAATGCCAGTGCAGCCAACATTCTCACATTCAGTGATAACTCTGGATCAGCTCCATATTGTTGTTGAAGTCCACAGTTCTGTACCTGTCGCTAGATACTTTGGCTGAAATTAAAAAAACAGCCACGCATTGTTGTCCCTGGAAAAGTGTCTTGGAATGCTAACACAGCACCAATCTCTGAGTCTGTCATTGATTGTGGGCTAAGAACCAGTTGCAGCTTCGTCAGCTCTTGCAACAATCACAAGTACGTTTGCTTGGTCTTATTTGGCAGCAACGCATATACAGCAGGAAGCACTTTATTGTGATGAACCTCATGAATGGCATATAGCTTCTTGAAGAGTGGTGGGGAAGCCCTGAAGGAGTCGTCAACATACCAGTGGGGTGACATGCTGAGGAAGCATAGATTGGCACTGATGCTAAATAACAGGATTTTGTCATTTCCTGGTTAACTGTAAAACAAGAGGAAGGCATCACCTACACTTGTTGCATGGTATGTAGTAGAGATTTCCAGCTCCTGCAGACTTGCTGGGTTATGTAGTGCGCCGGATATGGCTGCTCTGTGTCTCTGTACCTTCCTTTTCATCCTCTGCGCCTCAGGCAGCCATGCTAGAACTGCATTTGAAAATCCCTCAGTGGCCCCAGAAATTATGGTATGTGTCGTCTTTTGTGTTGTGGTTGCAGTGAACTTCATTTTGTCAATAGCGCATCTGACAGCATTGCCAGCAGCATCAGGTGCATGGTTATGGTCAGTACTGCACTTACATAAGAGCTGAATTGACATAGGGGCTGAACTGACATAGGAGCTGAATTGACATGGAGCTGAATTAACTCGGGCTGAATTGCCATGGGGCTGAATTGACTGGGGCTGAATTGACTGGGCTGAATTGACTCGGGCTGAACTGGCAGGTGTTCCTCCAGTCTGCTGCCAGGACATTCTAAACAGCACTTTCGGTCATCCTTGTGCTGGTGTTGTGCTGCACTGGTGTGTGGGGGCTTGCGGGAGCCGGCAACCAGTGGGAGCGCTCAGGAGGTGGGGCTTCATCTTTTAAAAGCCAGTGACGCTCGCCGAGGGAGAGAGAATGCCAGCATCTGATCCCTGCATCCAGCACACAGAGAAGGCAGCTTAAAATCCATCTACTGACTGCTCCAGTCTGCTGCCAGGACATTCTAAGCAGCACTTTGTCATCCTTGTGTTGGTGTTGTGCTGCACTGGTGTGTGGGGGCTCACGGGAGCTGGCAACCAGTGGGAGGACTCAGGAGGCAGGGCTTAATCTTTTAAACGTTTGTGATGCTCGCCGAGGGAGAGAGAGAACGCCAGCATCTGATCCCTGCACCCGGCGCACAGAGAAGGCTGCTTAAAATCCATCCACTGACTGCTCCAGTCAGCTGCCAGGATATTCTAAACAGTGCTTTCAGTCATCCTTGTGCTGTTGCTGTGCTGCGCTGGTATGGAGGGGATCGTGGGAGCCAGCAACCAGTGGGAGCACTCAGGAGATGGGGCTTTATCTTTTAAAAGGCCATGACGTTCACCAAGTGTGAACGTTGGTAAGAGCGTGAGTAACGCTCACGCCACTCCATAGAGGAAAACTGTTTAACTTGCTTCGGCCTGACACTTGGGTAAGTTTTATAAGATGTAAATCTGTAATTTAAAGTATTTGAGTTAAAATTTCATAGTTTCTCCCAAAGTGCCATGCCAGACGTAACTTATATATCATTAGTTCTTTTTGTATTGAAGATTTTAGGTTTAAAGTCTCATTTTAGATATTTTAGGGACTCATAGGACTTGTATACTCTCTTGATGTGAGTTAACTAGTTATTGAGGTATCACCCTGGGCTAGAAATGCTTTGACTTATCAGTCTTTTAAATTATTACTGTTCTGGAAGTATTGTTTTTAATCATGCAACTAAAATTGTTTGATTTCCTGGGCTTGCTCATTGGAATTACATGTATTTTACAGTTATGCTTCCCTGTAAATGCAGACCTTCTCTCTATGAGAACATAAGCATCCATAAGTACTGGGACCTATCTTGAAAAGAATTTGGATAACATTAAAAGAAATGAAAGAAGAAAGCCATTTGCAAAAATTAGAGACGCTTTTACAATAAAATCCATTAACATCTGTTCTTGAAAACTAAAACAAACAAGCAAGCAATATTTTGTGGATGTCTCTGATTCTCTGTGGAGACATAGAAACAAACCCTGGCCCAGAAAATCAAACTCTAATGATATCTCACGATAATGCAAGGAGTCTGGTAAAAATTACTTATTTAGAGCTTGGGTGGAGACAGTGAACTCTGATATCATCATTTTGACCGAGACAAGGCTTAATAAAAAAATAGATTCTAAGGAAATAGAACTAAATGATTACTATAATTATAGGCTGAATAGAAATACGGGGATGGGGTGTTGGTATACTTAAAGCATAGTCTAGGTCCAGCAACACAACTATGTTCAGGAACCACTGAAGGCATTAAATGTATATGAATCCACTTACAGGTGCTAAACCTGGTGATTGGAGCTGTATACTCCTCCCCCCAAAATAAAGCCTACTAAATTTGAACCTTTTTCTCAAGTAGTGGCTGAACATGTAAATAAATAAACACTTGATTTTGGTGGAGGACATTAACACAGCCTGGGGTGGGCAAAGAGGGGAAAAAAATTAGAAGATTCTCTACAAACTCTACTCTTAAGGCAATTAATTGACTCCCCCCACAAGAAAAGGTAGACTTACAGGTCCAGAAAATATATTAGACCTAATATTTGTAACCTCGGACATGGGTATCTTGGCTAAGGAGGTATGCCCACCAAACCTAGGGGACCATAGTGTTATTACATGCAAAATGTGCAAAAATGATTGAGTCCCCTCCCCCTAGGATTATGAAGAGAAGTTTTAAAAACTATAACCCTCAAGCTCTTCTGAGCGAAATTAATATCATGTTTACAAAGAGTACCTCTAATCCCTGACATAGAATTAGCAACAGAAGAGTTCACTGAGACTTTCTTGAATGCATGCAATAAATGTGCTCCTCTAAGGGAACAAAAAATATAAATCATGACATTTGCCATAGTTAACTGATTCCATAAACAGATAACCGAAGGAGAAAGATGGTTGTGGAAAGCTGCTAACAAAAGATTACACAAGGAAATCTGGGAGAAACACAGAATTTGATGGCAGATAAGGACCACTTGGCCCACCTAGTCTGTGCATTTACCTACCTGATGGATAAGCTGCAGATCCTAGTTAACCAACAGCCTACTTCCTCCTACCCCCCACTAGAATTGCCATATGTCTGTCCCATGCATTCTTGAATTCCCCCACTGTTCTTGACTCCACAACCTCCTCAGGAAGGCCGTTCCATGCATCCACAACCCTCTCTGTGAAAAAATACTTCCTAACATTACCTCTGAGCCATCCCCCCCCTCTATCTTCAAATTGTGCCCCATTGTTCTTGCACATCTCTTGTTCTGAAAGATGCTACCATCTTGGACTTTGTTGATTCCCTTGAGGTACTTGAAAGTTTCTATCATGCCCCCCTCCTTTCCTCAAGGGTATACATATTAAGCTCCTTTAGTCTCTCTTTGTATGTCTTCTGGTGCAGATTCTGCCCCATTTTGGTTGCCCTCCTCTGGACAGCCTCTGTTCTGTCTATATCTTTGCAGATATTGGTCTCCAGAACTGCACCCAGTACTCCAGATGGGGTCTCACCAAATGTCTGTACAGAGGGATAACAACTTCCTGTTTTCCACTGGTGATGCCTCTCCTTATGCATCCCAGTATCCCCCCAGCCCTCCTTACTGCCCTCTCACATTGCTTGCCCACCTTTAAGTCATCTGATATGACTACCCCCAGGTCCCTTTCCATTTTTGTTGTTGTTAGTATCTCACCCCCCATTGTGTACTCTTCCCCTGGGTTTTTGTTTCCTAGGTGCATTACCTTGCACTTCTTTGCATTGAATCTGAGCAGCCATACATTTGACTATTCCTCCAACCTAGCCAAGTCCCTTCTCATCCTTTCCACCCCACCAGTTGATGAGAACTTTAAAAGAGTAAGAAACAATACCAAACAAGAAATAAGGAAACTAAAGGGACAATATTATAGACATAAAATACGAAACACTACTAACCCAAAGCATTATTGGAATTTGATTAAAAATTTAGTCAATCCTGAGAAGAGTCACAACAATGTAAACCTTGTGGAAAATGGTTCCAGCATTACGCAAGAAAGGGCTGCCAAAATACTGAATAGTTACTTCATAAACCTCTCAGACTTAGATTGGACTAATATTCCTCAAGCTACTAAACCCCCAAAAATCGAAGAAGACAATAGAAAAATTAAAACATACCAAGTTTTAGAATTAAAAAAATAAGCACGAGGGAGGTCGCAGCAGAAATAAACTAAAAAGCAACAAAGCATGTGGTCGTGATAATATCGAAGCTCTATTTTTAAAGGATTCTGCTGCTGTGATTACTCAGTCCCTAGCTGACTTATTTAACCCAAGTATAATCCAGGGAGACTTTCCTAGAAAATGGAAACAGGCTAAGATCATTCCAATATTTAAAGGAGACGATGCCTCCAGTTCCATCCAACTATAGACCCATTGCTCTGCTGTCTATTGTATCTAAGATCATGGAACGTTTGGTCCGCTCCTAACTGATGGAGTACTTAGAAAAGTGCAGAAGGTTAATGCCTGTTCAGTTTGGCTGTAGGGCAGTTCACGGAGACTGCGCTCACAGACTTTCTCTACCAGCTAGCCTCTCCTTTGGGTACAGGTCATGCTGTGGGCGCAGTCTTCGTGGATCTGTCAGTCAAAAGCCTTTGATTTGGTGGACCATAACCTGTTGCTAGATTGCTTGGAAGATATTGGGGTTACTGACCAACCCTTGAAATGGTTCACCTCATATAGCCTGGGTAAAGAATTGGCTGGAGAATAGGACACAGAGGGTAATAGTAAATGGAGTCCACTCTGAAGAAAGGGGGGTTACGAGTGGGGTACCGAAGGATTCAGTATTAGGACCGATCCTCTTCAATGTCTTTATAAGCGACATTGCTTAGGGACTGGAAGGAAAAGTATGTCTCTTTGCAGATGACACAAAGATCTGCAACAGAGTTGATGCACAAGGTGGGGGTGGAAAGGATGAGAAGGGACTTGGCAAGGTTAGAGGAATGGTAAAATGTATGGCAGCTTAGATTCAGTGCTAAGAAGTGCAAGGTAATGCACTTGGGAAGCAAAAACACAGGGCAAGAGTACACAATCGGGGGTGAGATACTAACAACAACAAAAATGGAAAGGGACCTGGGGGTAGTCATATCAGATGACTTAAAGGTAGGCAAGCAATGTGAGAGGGCAGTAAGGAGGGCTGGGGATATTGGGATGCATAGGGAGAGGCATCACCAGTGGAAAACAGGAAGTTGTTATCCCTCTGTACGGACAGCTGGTGAGACCCCATCTGGAGTACTGTGTGCAGTTCTGGAGACCCAATCTCTGCAAGGACATAGACAAGATGGAAGCTGTCCAGAGGAGGGCAACTAAAATGGTGCAGGGTCTGCACCAGAAGACATATGAAGAGAGACTAAAGGAGCTTAATATGTATAACCTCGAGGAAAGGGGGGACATGATAGAAACTTTCAAGTATCCCAAGGGAATTAACAAAGTCCAAGAGGGTAGCATCTTTCAAAAAAAGAGGTGTGAAAGAACATGGAGGCACAATTTCAAGATGGGGGGGGGCGCGGCTCAAGAGGTAATGTTAGGAACTATTTTTTCACAGAGAGGGTTCTGGATGCATGGAACGGCCTTCCGGAGGAGGTTGTGGAGTCAAAAACTGTGGTTGAATTCAAGCATGCATGGGACCGTCATCAGGCAATTCTAGGAGGTGGGGGTAGAAAGAAGTAGGCTACTGGTTAACTAGGATCTGCAGCTTATCCATTAGGTAGAGAAATGGGCAGACTGGGTGGGCCAAGCGGTCCTTATTTGCTGTCAAATTCTATGTTTCTATATCTAGATGATTGCTTACAGTTGGTAACTGTAGGAGGCAGTAGATCAGCTCTAGCCTCTGTAACTAGTGGTGTACCCCAAGGGTCAGTTTTTGGGCCCTTTAATGTTCTTGGTTTATTTGAATAATCTACCAAAATTCATAATCCATTTAAACATTATATGCGGACTATACTGTATTGCTAGCAGATGGGAAAAACAAATCTGAAATTGAACTCAAACTTCAGTCAGACTTTGATACTCTGCAACAGTGGTTCTTATCCAAAAAGTTACTTATGAACATAAAAAAAACCTCAATCCATGTTATTTAATACTTCACGGAGAAAATTAGGTCTGGCAATGGACAGATTCTAACACAGGTGCATACATATAAATACCTGGGTGTGGAATTTGACCAGAGCCTTGCCTTTGATCAACATATAGATAAATTGATAAAAAAAACAAGTATGAAACTTGGGGCACTAAAGAGGGTATCCCACTGTATGAATAAAAAAGATTGATTGTTAGTATCAAATCAACTCATTATCCCAATGTTAGATTATGGGTGTCGTATTTTCAAATTACTCCACAAAAAAACAAAAAAAACACTGCACAAATTGGATATTTTATTCATTGGTGCATAGGTAATTTACTAGCTCAGTAGGCAGTATTGCCTTTTTTGAACTCACCGCCATATTTATTGGTGGAATTGAAATTTTTTATCACGTGTGTATATATATATATATATCCAATCTGTTTTTAAACACACTAACTGTATTACTGTTTACAATATCTTCTGGTAGAGCATTCCAAGTGGATATAACCCTTTGTGTGTACCACTGATTTCTTCTGTTAGTTTTGTTTTAATTGCCAATTAATTTCTTTTTATGTAATCTTATATTCGTTTTGGAGGGATTTAAGCTCAGTCCCATGGTTTCTAATATTGTTTTATCAACAAAAGCTTTATAAACTAAAATGAGATTCCCCAATCTTCTATACTGCATGGAATAAAGTCCCAGTTTTATTAATCGTGTGTAGTAATCCAGACTCCCCACAGCTTTAATTTTCTTAGTAGCTTTGCGTTGAACTTTTTCTATGAGATTATCACCTCTAACTGAGGTTGGGGCACATACTGATGAGCAGTACTCCAAATGTGGTCTTACGAGACTAGAAAAAAAGAAGGATTATAACCTTTTCACTTCTGCTGTTGATGTTTCGTGATATGCAGCCCAGGATCTGATTCCCTTTTTTTACAATATTTGTTGTATGAGTTTCAAAGGACATGTTTTTGGAAAAAGTGACTCCTAAGTCTTTTTCATTTTCTGTTTCTTGTAAAATGTTGTTATTTAGTATATAGTTGTACCCCGGTTTATGTTTACCAAGATGCATCGTTAGTAGTTTATTAATAATAGACCAGGTTTCTAAATGTGTAAGAGTATTTTGTATTTCTTGAGCTGAATTTTGATCTGTTATAATACCACCAAGTTTACAATCATCAGCATATTTAACCATCCAACAGCGATTGTTTAGAGGGAGCATTGATGATATCAGTATATTAAAAAGTACTGGCCCCAAAACAGATCCCTGAGGAATGCCACTAGTAACATTCCCCCAAGTAGATAAATGACCCCTTAATGACACCCTTTGTTTCCTGTCAGTCAGCTAGTACTCAATCCAGTTTATTATTGATTGGTGCACTTTGGTTTTTGTTCGCTGTTTAATCAATATATCATGAGATACCATATTGAAGGCTTTAGAATAGTCCAGAAACATTATATCTACAGATAAACCTTTGTCCAAAGCCTCACTCACAGGTTCAAAAAAATTCAAAAGATTAGTTAGACATGATCTACCCCTTACAAATCCATATTGAGTGTGATCTGTCTGCCCTGTCAAATAGGTGTTCCATTATTTAATAGTCTCTCAAATAATTTACAAAAAATTGTAGTAAGGCTTATTGGACGATAATTTTGAGCCAGATTTCTATTACCATTTTTATGTAGCAGGATTACTGTAGCCTGGTTCCAAATTGGTATAGTAGTAGTACCTGTTTTTAGGGAAATATTAAACATACTTGTTAACGATCCCACAAGCTGATTTGCTGTATTTTTTAATAAAAATAAAAGGAATAACTTCAGGTCCTGCAGAACTATTGGGTTTAATGATCTTTATGACATCCATCACTTCTTTTTGATTGAAAGATATGGTTACATCTTGTACCATAGAATAGCTAGATTTGTCTTAAAATGTGAATACACTACTCACCACTGTATTCTTTATCAACCCTTAACCTGGAACTTGCTGCAGCAAAAAAGGGACAGAGCATGAGAGAGATTGCTATATAAAATTCTGAAAACTGTAAAACCATTCAGGCTTATAAACTCCCTAGAATGGACACACCATAATTTCTGCTTAAGAAACAATAACAAAACCTTGTTGGTTCCCAGGGTGAGAAATAACTTTGGCAAAATGACCTTCAAATATAGATCTGCGATTACCTGGAGTGGCCTGCCCAGTTACTTGAGAGCGGTAGACTTGTCTGTAAATACCTTTAGATCCAAGGTAAAACAGGATTCTGTACATATTTGTGCTTCCTAGTAGGCGATCCCACCCTTTGCTGTAGAATAGAAAATCATAATATCTGTAGTGACATTTTTTTATATATATATATTTTTTTGTTTGGATATGTCATGTACAAAAATGTATTTATGTAAACAACCACAGAAGCACCTTGAAAATGGGCTTTTATGGCCCTATGGTGAAATTTGCTTTGTCAAATGTAATGCCTGTATAAATAAAGATGTTTTGCTTCTGCTACTACTACTACTACTAGTAAATATTCTTTATCCGCATTGTCAGTCAGTTAGCCTTAAATGATCTTTGATAGCTTTTTTCTAATTCTTCTACCCTTTCATCTTGGCTTTTAATGGGAGTCAGCTGTACCACTACCTCCGCTCTTTTGACAGCACCAGTACCTTTACTTAAGTCTGTAATAGCTGAACACCAACAGTAACCCTTAAACAACAACAATTAAATATAAACTTAATCTACTGTATGTGTATTCTAATGGCACATCAGGGGTCTTGTGCTTGTGCAACTGTACAGTTCTCTGCCCCCGATGTCCTCTCTTGCTTGTAGAATGGTGACAGACAGTCAGGAACAGTAATTGGTGGAGTTTCTTTTCATTCTTCAATGCTTAGCAGAATAACAGTGCTTCTCACTTTTCAGTTAGACAGCTACAGACAGGAGTTAGATACTTCAGGAGTTAGGTTACACTTGGAAAAAACAGAAACAATTACTTCCATGTAGTGAAAAGCTTCATATGTATTTTTATACACATTCAATGCATATGCACTGTTCATTATAGCAAAACTAAAATTCATACCAATATCAAAATAATATTAATATTGATATACAGTTGTGGCCAAAAATATTGGCGCCCTTGCGCTTTTTCAAATAACTCACATTTTCCTCTAAACATAAGTTGAAATTAACAATAGTGCAATATTTGGTCTCCACAATTCTTTATTTCTCTGTTAATATTACAGAACCTTTGTTTTTGTTCAGAATTTAATATATCCTTTTAAATCAGAAAATGAAAAGAAATGGCATTGACAAAAATACTGACACCCTAGACTTAATAGTTGGTAGCACAGCCTTTGGTCAAAATAACTGCAATCAACCACTTCCTATAGCCATGGATGAGCTTCCTGTACCTCTCTACTGGCAGTTTGGCCCACTCTTCTTGTGCAAACTGCTCCAGTTCTCCCAGATTTGAAGGGTGCCTTCTCCCAACTGCTGTTTTCAGATCTCTCCACAGGTTTTCAATGGGATTTAGATCTGGACTGCTGTTGGCCACTTTAGAACAGTCCAGCATCTTGTCTTGAACCATTCCTGGGTGCTTTTTGAAGTGTGTTTGGGGTCATTGTCCTGCTGGAAGACCCATGACCTTCGATGGAGACCCAGCTTTCTGACACTGGGTTCAACACTGTGCTCCAAAATGGCCTGGTAATCTCCAGATTTCATGATGCCATGCACACGTTCAAGGCACCCAGTGCCAGAAGCAGCACAGCAACCCCAAAACATCACTGAACCTCCTCCATGTTTGACTGTAGGGAAGGTGTTCTTTTCTTTGAAGGCTTCATTTTGTTTTCTGTAAACATAGAGATGATGTGCTTTACCAAAAAGCTCTAATTTGGTCTCATCTGTCCACAGGACATTCTCCCAGAAGGATTTTGGCTTGTTCAGGTGTGTTTTGGCAAACCCCAGTCGGGCTTTCTTATGTCTCTCTCTCAGCAGTGGGGTCCTCTTGGGCCTCCTACCATATAACCCCCTTTCATTGAGTTGGCGACGGATGGTGGCGAAACTGTCGTACTTTGTGTCTGAAGGTCAGCTTGAATCTGTTTGGCAGTTGATCGAGGTGCTTTCACACCATTCGAACAATCCTGCGCTGCAATCTTCGATCAAGTTTTCTCTTGCGGCCATGTCCAGGGAGGTTGGCTACAGTGCCATGGGCCTTAAACATCTTGATAACATTATGTACGGTGGAAACAGGAACATCAAGGTCTCTGGAGATTAATTTGTAGCCTTGAGATTGTCCATGCTTGGCTACAATCTTCTGTTTGACCTCCTCAGACAATTCTCTGGCTGTCTTTCTTTTCTCCATGCTCATTGCGGTACACACAGTGACACAAAACAGGAGAATGAGTCCTTTTCTATTCAGACTGGTTGAATGAGTGATTTTTATATTGCAGGACCTGCAACTCACCACAGGTGAGTTCACTTCCAAAGTGAAGGAGAATCACCTGTTTGAAATCTAATTATTTCTAACTACTTCTAAAAGGTGCCAATAATTTTGTCCGGGCCATTTAAGGATTTCTGTGTGGAATAAACTAAGACTTAGTAAATTTTTCTGCTTTTTGTGTTTTATTCCACTGCAAACCAAAGAAATACATATGTGGATACCAAAATATTTTTTTAATTTCAACAATTTTCTGGAAGGAATAGTGCATTATTAGAAGAAACTGCAAGAGCGCCAATATTTTTGGCCACGACTATAAATGGTTTGTTTTTTAATCCAAATTATCACGGATGAGCCCCCAATGTGTCAGAACAGTAAGCTGGAATATCAGTTACTCATTATGTCCACTGAGCTCAGATTCAACAGTTTTCCCCTTTGCTTCATGGACCATGCAAAACAGTGGAAAATGGCTCAAATTTGCCCTCACAACCTACTACATATATAAGATGCTTATAATCTATAAATGAACACAGCATGTGGCAACCTTAGAGTGATATAAAAATTAAATTTTATTATTCCTGTAAAATATAAACTAATAAAACTACTGCATAGATATCATATCTCATAAATGTTGTACAAGGCAGAATAAGTACAAAGTAATAAAGCATAAAAAAACACAAACAGAAGTAATCAGACACAATACTGTATATGAAGTCTTAGTAAATTTTTGAAAATAGCAACATTCTTCTTGCATTGACATATGTAATAATAAAGTTATTTATGTATACCCATATTATGTTACATATGCTAGGGGATTTCCCTTGCATAACCACCCCTTTCCTAAGCTACACTAAAAATATACAATTATTAAAGTGATATTTAGACACTTGGAGTTTGTGGAAGATATGGGTCTTTCATCATGATGCAAAAATAATGCAGAATCTGCTTAGTTGCTGTTGATGTCACTGTGGTGCTTTCTTTTGGTAGCAGTACAGCATCTTCCTTCACACTGGCATGGTAAACTTCTGGTACACAGGCTCAAACTCTGGTTGGCAGAGTTTTTCAGCTTGAATTCAGCGGCTGGCTTGAAGGGATTCTAATTCAATTTTAGTTTGTCTGGTATTTATAATCTAGCCACATTTCCATAATAATGACATCACATATTCTGATTTCCCAGCTCTGATTGGACCTTGCAAATGGGGGCGGGGGGGATTCCTGTCCTTGGTACCACTCTTCTCTGGTACAGTGTCCGTTTGAAATGAAATATAAAATCTCAAATATTCATCACTCTAGTGTTTGGAGGCTACCAGATACATGTGTCAACACACATCTTTGAATTCAGCGCATCATTTTGTGCACTGTGATGTAGGTCCCATGTCTCTAAAGTCCACAGTTCACAAGACAGTTCTTAAACATTATTTCCAAGCAAATATCTTGATAAAAAATGATACCTGCTTGATCCTCATTTCTTGTGCTTTAAAAGGAGGTATTTTGTGCTCCAAATAAACCTTTAGGAAATAGGTTAGAAGAAAAAGAAATCTCTTCTGAGTAAAAATTTCCTTTATTTGAAATCCTTGAAGTGTGGCAAGTCGTAAATTCAGAGTCTGTCACAAAACTTTTAGAGAGTTATATAAGACATTTTAAACAAAGTAACTTGTTTCTGCAACTACACAAGCAAATAAAAGACATATATTTGTATGTTGCATGGTGTGAGCATTGAGCAGAAACAAACATGAGTATTCAAACTTCTAAACTGTTAGCACAGGACATTTTTTACAAATAACTTTTTTGGTATGAAGGGGTTTCTTATAAACATTGGGTTTTCATCAGATAGAAGCATGTTCTATTAGACTGCCCATTTTTACACTTACAGCACTTTCAGTCTCATAGAAATAAGCAAAAAATGCATGTTCCATAGTAAAAACCTTGTGCTAGATTCTCAAAGGTTGACGCATGCTTGCAACAAGCCCTGCGTTGAACTCAGCGCTATGCTGAACACATTGACGCTCCTTGCACCCCATTCTCAAATGTTGTGCGCATTTGCAACACTTTACCCCCTTTACGGCGGCTTGCACCACATAATTGGAACAAACCCCATGAAAAGGTCTCATGATTGATGCAAATTTAGACCAACAAAAAGCTGGTCCAACTCGCAGCATATGGCACACAGGTTTGAGAATCCCGATTGTCAGCCAGGGAATGCTGCAAGCCCCATGCACCATCTGTCTGGTGCACCTGAGGCTTGCAGCATTCTAACACCTTTAAGAATTGAGCCCATTGAGTCCTCTTTCTTCTTCAAGCATTAGATCCTTAGTTGTTAAAACCAGATCTTCACTTCTGTAGCAGGATGCCATGGAAATATCTCCACTTCTCTGGCTAAAATTCACACCTTTGACCTCTGTATCAGTCTGTAGTCAGCTCACACTGAAATCTGTGGGGCCCTTCTTTCTACTGGAAGAACAGTAATTTAAAAAAAACCTCAGCTGTGTTTACACTTCTTGACCTTATGAGTCCATTCAGATAAATAAAACTATTTGGAATTTTAAACAAGCCACCAATGTCTTAGTATCACATGACACCCAAATAACCATAATCTATAACCAAATATTACAAACTATTTTAAAAATTTACAATTTGCTGTAATAGCCTGTCTCTCAACATCCACATGGCTGTCTGGTAGCCCTCTCCCTAGCCCCATACCCCACATAGTCCCTGGTAGTCCAGTGGAACCCCTTTCCCTAGCTCTGTTCCCATACATATCTGTTTAGTCGATAGGTCCCATGATGGTCTCAGTGCTTCACTCCCCCCATCAGTGTGCAGCCATCGCAGCTATGTTGTCACCCCCTGCCACCATTAAGGCAGGTGGCATTGCAAAAGTGCTGTACCAGTGATAGTTGGCTCTGTACATGCCAACCCCCACTCTCTTTTCACTTTGATTTGCTGTTGTGGTTGACCAGTCCAAACCCCTCTGAGAATAGAGCACACACACCTCGAATACAAGGGCACAGGTCTATAACAAACTTTAATTCAGAAGTGTCACAAAAAAGCCATATCACCTGACGCATTTCGGATGTCTGCTACATCCTTTCTCAAAGGCAAGGGACTGATGCTAAAGCATTCCACAGCAACCTAGCACCAGTCCATTGTGACTGAGAATAAGGCTATTTATGGACTTAAGGATACAGGTAGTACAACTATCCTCACAGGGTGTACCTTGGTATATAGTACAAAACAGAATTAAAAAAAAGGCTATGACCTTGTAATGGCAAGTTCATTGATGTTATTTTGCATTATCTGCTTTATTCATAAATCATATTTAGATACACAAAATGTGTAACATAAACTGATTTGTATTTCGAAACCTTCTATTCCTTATTTAAAACAGTTGCATGAAAACAAGATCTGTGTCCCTTATGAGTTCAGCTACTTCCTCTGCTTATTCTCCATTTAAGTCGTAACCTTCTGTTTGGGATATCACAAACTGTTATTGTGGAAATGAATGTACAAGTAGGGAGATATGACCTCAGGCGGGGACTAAGTAGATGGAGCAGATCCATTCCAAGGGACAGCAATCATGTTGCCATATAGATGTCATGAATAATGAGCAATAGGATTTTGAGACCTAGAGAAAAATGGGAAATTCTGTATAGACTGAACTGTAAGTATGACTTTTTTTAATGCTGTTCCCATGACAACTGCTCTTTCATGTGAAAATAGGATCACTGCCTTCTAGACTTCTCTGGCAACTTGTCTTTATTAGATTTCATACCTCTCTAACTGTGACTTCATCATAATTTCCATGGCAACAGATTGTGATGTCACAAGAAGAGGAATATGATGTCCACTGTTAAGTAACTAGTCTGAAGTCCAAAGAACAGTTATTTTTGTTCATGTCCATGCACTTGGTTACAGACAAAAAAGAAGCTGCATACAGACCTTAGAGTCGGTATAAAATGTTATGTGTCTAAATAATATGCTTTTCCCAATACAGTGTCCCCTGAGTTGTCAGGGACTCTCCAAAGTACTGTTGATGGGCAGAGAAATTGCAGCAACACCGTCTAAAATGTATATAAGCTTCACATTGTGCTGGAAGTCCTAAGACTCTTACGAGGCTTTTTTTTTTGCAAATAAGATGAACTTGAATCTACAGCTATCTAAATTAAAAATGGCCTTGAGGTCTGGCTTAATTTACTGTTGGTTCCATGGAAGGAAATGCTTGAAAATACATTTTGAATCCAAACCACTGTGCAGGTGAGGTAATGCTGTTTTTTTTCTTACAGATGCTGAAGTCAACACACAGGTACACAGGAAACTATACACTGTTAGTCTTCCCCCTGCTGAGTGTATACTGGGATCTGCAGAGACCGTGCAGGTCAGTCCAGAAGGCTCAGATACTGAAGAAAGCAGAGATGGTAAGAAGTCAGGTCTTGTCTTTCTGTGCATTTAGTAACTGTAATTTATTCATCCTTGTAAAGTGAGGAATACATGGCACAGATGACGCATTTGTAAGTGCAGCTCAATTACACTACTGATAATTGAATGATTTTTTAAGGGTCTGTGTAGCTTCTTCATTAAACTTAACTGTGTGCTGAGAAGAAAATCAATAAAATACTCTCCTATAGAATGAAGGAAGATCTAAGGGGTAATCTATGTTCCCTCTACCCAGGCAAAGAAATGCAACTGTGTTGCATTCAGAGAGAAATTCCGTCAGATTTTTAGAACACTCTGATATGCTGTGCCCTATAAGCCAGTTTTTACATTTTTTTGTTGTTCTTCCAGAGGAGCTTATCCTTATCGGACACACACACACACACACACACACACGCGTAATGTAATTTTATTTTGCTAACAGTCCTACAAGTCTCCCTGAGTTTGATCAGTGGTTGCTGTTTACACTTTATGAATTTACATGGCAATGAAGTTTGTAGGAGATGCACTTTTCGTTAGATCAATAGGATTGGTTTCAGTATTGTACACAGTACCGGCTTTTTATTGCTAAACAGAATAATGTGTCAGCAGAGCTGTCTGAAACAGGCTTCCGGGGGGGGGGGTTGCAAATGCTGGTGCTGACCCAAAGTATGGTTCAGAAGAACAAAACAGCAACTGGTAGGGAGCATTCTTGTCCCAAACATATCCTACCAAAGTTTTTACTTATTCATTTTGATAAACTGTTTCATTGTGGCAAGTACGGCATCAGGATAAAGAACCAGGAGCAGGAATCCCTGGCGCTTCAAGACCAGACACAGCCTCTTCTTGAGGGGTGCTGTTTGAAAACCTGTGCAAGAAAATATTCTGGCAGTCACTGTTTTTGTTAAATTTGAAACCACCAGTTCATAACAGTTCTAATTGCTTTACTTAATGAAGAAACCATTTGTAGGTGTAATCATATAAAAATAGGTACACCTCACACTAAATGGCATTCCAATTTTTTATGTTTTTTGTTTGGGCCAAGTCTGTAGCTTGACTAATTGTGTCCCATTTATTAATAGTTAAGCCTTTACAATAGCCTTTTATTTATTTATTTTTTTATTCATTCATTTATTTATTTATGTTGTATTGCATACACTGGTTGGGGATCAGTTATTGTAAATCAGTGCCTTTTGTCAGGCAGAAATGAAATTAAAAATTGAAACTGTAACTATTGTATTCCGTGCCCATTCCAACGAATGTGTTGTGTCAACTGTGACTACTGTTATTCCAATGTATTATGCCAAATGTAAATACTGTATTGTCAACTGTAATTACTGTCACTCAAATGTATGTAACACTTTTAACCACTGTATTATCGTCCATTGTATGTAACTAATCCCGGGTTGCCTCTGAAAAAGGGACCACTGGTCTCAGTGGGCTTACCCCGTTACCAAAATTTAAATAAATAAATAAATAGTTTGCAGCTCATCTGTTTTCCCTGTGAGTGCACTTAGAATTGTTTCTTCATCAGTGGTTTTCTGAGATTGACTGTCTTGGTAGCTATACTGGCTCCGTGCCCCATTCTGTGCATCCTTCGACCCTGCTGTTTGATTTTTTTAACTAGATGCAAGTTTTTGTGATACAGTACTCATTTAAAAAGTCTCCTGTGGTCTCTTGGGCTTAATTGAACTGTGTATTTGCTGGTGCAAGTCCTACAAAAGCTGCTGCAGTTAATTTAGAGTTCAGAATTCCCTCTGATAGCCAGTACCAATACCTACCTGATTCTTTGCATTAATCTTACTCTTTGATTTGTTTTAAAAATTGCAGGCTACAGTTATTTAAAGAAGTCAGTTGCCAGCAAGCTACTTTTAGGCAACAAAGTGTCAGCCTTGTGCCTGTTGTTGTCCTGAGTACTGTTTTTGGTTTTGTTTGTTTTTTAACACATTTTTAAGACCAATGTGCCTCTGATGCTGTTTTCTCATGGATCCACCTCTGAGCTGTAATCCCTGCCAGCTCATGGAGGGGATCTGCAAGCTGCTACCACCAGTTTTGGGGACAGATAGTATAAGTGGTGGACAATGTACTGGGCAGGTGCGAAGAGTAGTGGGACATCTCATGTCTGTTGGGACACATTAGTGGCTCATGTTGAAGTCCTAGGAGGAAGTGAGAGATAGAGATATTAAAGGACCATAAAAGTTATCTCTGGAGTTGGAGTGAGAGCCATCAGAGTATTATGTGTTTGGCTCACTGGAGACTAGAGGCGGGTGAAGTGGCCAAAATTTGCTACGCAGAGCAATTTGCGTATTAAAGCAGAATCCACAGGATAATCCGCAACGTGAAGCAGAGTACTCCGCCTTCCAGTTATTATTGCCAAGTCCATTGTAAGCACTGACTTTTCGTTATCTCGCCTTTCCCCAACCACTTCTATACCATTTAATTGCACTGGCACATTTATTTCAAATGTATCGTGATTACTTTGTTTGTGAGCTCTAAGGCAAATTTTGCAGTGATTCATGGGATTGCAGGTCACATAGGCTCTAGATCGTTCTGCACAGCCTCAGTTCTGTGTAGTGTATGTATAGTGGTAGCTGGAACAGTTTGCTTTCAGAGCTCTGAGATTGAAACCCCCTTAAAACCGTTCAGAAAGCTTTTTTGAGCCATTTTCTTTGCTCAAAATTTAGTACATCGATTGCAGGAAACCTTCCTGTGCACATATCATCGAGTGTTTCATGTTTTTGTGTGGATTTTGAATGTTAATTTAGAACATTCAGTCTGTGTACTGACAGACATTGTTGAAGTGTGCTTTGGGGGAGGGGCATATCTGTGGTGGAGGCAGATTAACTGGGAGAAAGGCAGTCTTTCTGTTTTGGTAACATTTTTGTTGTATAACTGTGTTTATGTACACACAGTAATATTTTCAGTAATTTTTGAAATTTTTTGCTGATTGTTGTGGTGCAGTGCATAATTTCAGTTTGTTTAAAAGATTTGGTTATATTACTGAAGTTTTCAATTTGCTGCGCATTACCTGTAGTGTTTGTGTGTGAGTGTGTGTGCGACGCGTGCCATCAAATCGGACACATTTTATTGTGCCACACAGTAATTGCAGCACTGTGAGCCTATTATCCATCTGCGTTATTTTGCACTGCTTTGTGGTGTCTTGGTAGTGGACTGTTACTGCAGTGTACTGCCCCCCCCCCACCCCCCAACCACCACCAACCGCAAAGGTAGTCTTTTCCAGTTTTGATTTGTGAGCACTGGTTAAGATGTTGTTGTGCCTTTGCGTCTGCATCTCTTGAGTGCACAGCGCAATCTTAACCTGTCTGTGTGTTTGCATCTGTTTAGTGACTGAACTCTATCTGCAAGCCACAGTTGTTGTTTTTTGTCTTCCCATCCACCACAAATTTTAGAAATCTCAATTTGTTGTGAATTTTTTGTGTAATCGCAAAAGATGCCTGCAAAGAGACGTGCATGCAAAGATGCTTCTGGCCACGGCAATGCTGCCAGTGGCAAGAGTGGCCATGGGCGTGGTAGTAGTACGCAGCAGAAGTGCATAGTTGATGCCAGTAAAGGGATTTCTCCAACTATGTTTTTCACAGCACAATCAGGAGATTCAGTCATGGTTGGAGATGCTGTTGCCCCCGCTGGTGGTAGTGAAATTGCTGACGACATGAGTATTGCCCCATGTTCAACCCATGCCGGTGGTAACAAGTTGGCCGGTTTTCCAAATATTTTGGAGTCTAAAAGCATGAACGTGAGTCAGAGTAGTAGATGCACACTCCCCGACATCCCCACCTCCGTCCTCACATTGGTTGAACATGATTCTGATGCTGATGAAGAGTCATTGCAATCTCATGTTTCCAGTGCTATTGATGAGGTCATGCCTGTGCCATACAATGATTCGCTTTCTGCCTGCCTGAAGCATGTGACCTAGACTGTGTAAGCCATGTGGTGTGTGTGTGGGCTGCCTGTAAATTCTCACTCTGCCTTTAAAGCGAAGTAAGGTGAAGTGAGCAACGCGAAGTCATCATCATCATTATTACAAGGCAACATGGCGAACTAGCGGTTTTCAGTGGGCACTTCTCGTAGCCGGGGAGTAACGCGCAGTGGGCTACTTTGCGTCCACTTCGTGGGCAGAATTTAACTGCACTGCATCTCTACTGGAGACAAGGAGTGTGAGAGCCAGATAGTTTTGTTTATATGTTTTGTTCGGGGGGCCGGGTAATTATAGCATAGAGGTGGGGGACATCAGTCAGGGAAGGATCAATGAAGCTCTGTAGGGCTGGGAACCACTGCAGCCAGTGATGCTGACAGAAGTCCTTCAAAACAGGTTACTTCCACGATTGGTGGTGTAAATGACAAAAGCCTTCCAGAGCTGGGAATCACCTATGCCAACGATCTGTTTGGCAAAACCCTCTAGGGCTAGGTTCCATTTCAGCAAACAGTGTGAAAAATATAGTGATAATATTAAATGGTGGAGATTGTACGAGGGCATACTGGCACTGTGCCACATTAAAGTAAGACCAAGGTCAATAGATAAGATCTTTATTTACTTGGCACAGTGCCATTATGTCCAGTTGTAATATGGATAGAAGTCTTGGAAGCCGATTGGCGGCAGCAGCCTTTATCTGTGACAGTCTCTCAGTATATTATCACGAGGTCAACCATTTCCTAACACTTTGGGACTATTTTGCAATCACAGAAATACACTGCAGGGTGTGGAATATCATGCCATATGTTCATTAATTGAGTGGTTCAAAACACTCAAAATTGGGGGACTGAATGGCTCATTGTATTGGTGGTGGGTTACAGGGTTTTAAATAGCTGTTATAGCATAGCAAAATGCTAAGCAAAACCGGGTAATGCTAATCATTTGAATCCACATTAGACACAGTACACAACATTATAGAACTATGTAATTTTTTTAAATTTTGCCAATCAGTCTGTGCCAAGTGCTGTGCATTTTCACAACTGATTATAGCACTTTCACGCATCAAACTGCTAATCAGTTTTTCCGCTTATTTAAAACCCTGGGTTAAGAAGTCTTTCACCTGTAGGTCACTGGTTCAAATCCAGCAAAGGTCAGAAGCGGCTAAAAGCCATTATCACCTATAGAGCTGTTCAGTGACCTATGTCAAATGAGTCGTGGTGGTCTCAGTCTAGTTCCCAGTGTATTGGTATTTTGTATTTGTATTTATTTATTTCACCAGGAAAAGGCTTAGTTGAGTAGGCTCATTTGCAAGGAGGTCCTGGGTAGGACAGCATACAGAGTTAACATGATGAATACAGAGCACAGAGGTATAAAGACAGAGTTCAGTTCACAAAAGAGTACATTCAGTGAATGTATATCATATCCATTTTATGTGAACTATGGGAAAACAGAACATAACGCAGTACAGCGCAGTGGGTTAAGGCTCTGAGCTGCAGATCTGAAGACCCGGGTTTGAATCCTACAGCCACCTAGGTGCATACTGTGTGATCCCGAGCAAGTCACTTAACTTCCTTGTGCTCCCAGGTCATACCTGGAAATAAGCTTCGGCTTAGTGCGCTACTCCTGGTTAAATAATGTTCCTTTTCTCTATAGCAGATATATACGCAGCTATATAGTTCTTTTAATACAACCGCTTGTGCAAACTCTACTGAGGATGATGCCAGTAACATAGTATTTGATTACCACATCCTAGGACCACAGGTAACGTAGGAAAAAACTAGCCACACATGCAGGTTTCTGTGTATAATTTTCCAATGAGCATCTTGAAGATGTTAGGACTTACCAGTGTTGAAAGTTTTAGAGTGATTTGCAGTGAGTTCCATAGGATGGCGATGAAACAACTAATTGCAGACTTCCCTGTCTGTGTGGCGTTTGCCGGAGTGTCTAGGAGTATAGAATTTTTTTTTTTTTCCTAAGTGCATAGTTGCTTTGGGATATTTGGAATAGTTCCAGGATATAGCCTGGCAGGTCATTTAGGAAGATTTTGTATGTTCACTTGTACAAATTTAGTAGTCTCCTAGTTGTTATTGAGGGCCATCCTATGGGTTCGTACAACTTGCAGTGGTGAGTACTACTAGGTCCTAAGTCCGTTATAAGCCTAAGTGCTCTATAGTAGAGTACATCTAGATCTTACTTCAAGGGTATCTCTTGCAGCAGGCCATCACTTGTAGCACTATAGTTGCCAGGCACTAGGACCACATGAAAACTTTCTAGCTAGCATTCCACCAGAGGGGGCCACCTGCCTCCAACATTGGCCCCTGAGAACAGCCAGTCCTATAAATGTGAGCAGCCCCCATATCCTCCCCAGTTCTTTCCTGCTCTCGAACAAAATGCGTCAGACCTCTGAAACTGCTGCAGCTACAGTCTACCATTTTCCTGCGTTAACCATGCTTTATTATTTTTCAGTTTCTTTTAGTATTAACATTGAAAGTTCGGTGTTCTGACTTGACATTTTATGTCTTTTCAACCTTCTTCATTTTCCAACCGCTCCACAAAGTGTGCCTGTGGCAAACAGATCCCGGAGAAGGACAACCATACTGCCTGCATCTTGTGCCTAGGCCATGACCATGACACCCAAGCCTGCGAGGCCTGTGAGAAGTTCAGCCCAGTCACCCGCAGATGTTGCCAGAAGATCCTGGAGAACTACCTCCTTAAGCAGAAAGTTGCCTCGATGGAATGGGAGTTGCAGGCCAGGAGCTCTTGTGTTTCCCCGGCCCAGTCTTCTGGGTCTTCGTCATCGAAGTTCTGGGATAAAGCCTCCGAGAAATGCAGGCATCAGGATAAGGACCAGAACTGACCCTGGTCTGTCTCCTGTTCACAGTCTCCTCACAAGAATTCTTTGATCTTGTATGGGTCTTTCTCCCTCAGGGGAGTATTGACTGCCTTAGCCCCGTATGCCCTCACTCCCACAGGGCTACCGGTGGCCCAGCTAGGTCTCTCTCGCGGGCGGTGGCTCCTCAGGTCAGGGTACTTTGTATCCTGCACCCCAGCCCCTGCTGTTTCAGTCCTTATTCTCGGTGGGTACACAGTCAGGCTGTAGTCTGTTTGGCCAGTGCAGGTGCAATGGACACCAGTCTACCAGCGTCTGCCCCTCTGACACCCACACCCCTGATGACGGTCTCATCCTCTGGGACCATCGTTGGTTCTGCTTCACCTTCTCAGAGGCAGATGCTGCCAGACACTGGTGCTTCCCTAAACCCAGTCTCTCCTCAGTCTTCACCCTGGGGGTCGCCCTCCAGTCCAGTGCCCATCTCCTCACACCCGGCTCCTGTGGATCCTCCACTGGCACCCCCCAGCTGATGCCCACCGAGCCTGTGCCCGTTCTCCCTCCAACACAGCCAGTGGGACCTACGCCGGCCCTGTCAGGCCTGTGCCTGGGCTCCAGCAGCCCGCACCCCTAGGCCTGCTCCGGCCCCACCTTAGCCAATGCCCATTGGGCCTCTGCCCATCCTACCACTACTTGCTCCTGTGGGACTGACATCTGACCTACCACAACCTGTTCCTGTAGAACCACAGCCTGGGTACCCTACTCCGGCACCTGTGGGTCCGGTGCCTGCTTACCCCTATCCTGCTCCAGTGGGACCTGCGGCGGGTTATCTATACCCAACGCCTCCGGGACCTACGCTGGTCTACACCTACCCATTGTCTGGGGGACTAGCTCCAGTTCCTGTCGATTACCATGGCCTGATCTCCCTTATGGGCCTTCATGCAGATGCAGGCTCCCACCCCGAGGTGACTGGCTCTGCCCACTACCCCTTAAAGGCCTCCTCTGGACCACCTTGTCCAAGCCACTGTAAGACTGGGCCCTAGTGCTCCTCACACCCCCCCCGGGGTAGGCCTGATGCTGGGTCAACAAGTCGTTCGGATGGTCATCGGCCTGAGGACAGTGATGACCCGGATGATGGGGAGGAGAGTATCAATAGTGAGTTTTCTTCACCCCCCCAGTGACCCTACCTTTATGGCCATCATGAGGCACATTCAAGACACTATGGGACGGGAGACAGAGGAGCAGGACCCTGAAAGGCATTGGTTGGCTGTCTACCTATGTCAGCCAGACGCTTCTCCCTTAGTGGTCCCCCCAGTCATTGGCTCCTTCAAGGATGTCACCTGGGCTGCCTGAAACTGCCCCCACGTGGTCTCGGCAGTATCCAAGGAGGTGGACAGGCTTTACCACACTCTGGCTGGCAAAGCCGAATTTTGGAGAACAGCCCAAGGCTGATTTGATCATCATTGGACTTTAAGAGGGCTGACTTTGGGAAAATGAGAGAGTGCCTCAGAAAAGCACTAGCAAACAGACAAGAAAGAGGAGTGGAGGAACAATGAGGAGTAATCAAAAACAGCCATCACAGAGGCAACAAGCCTTTGTGTAAAGTAAATCAGCAAAACACAACGAAGGAAAAAAAAACGCTATAGTTCTCCAGAGGTGGCAGGGAAGGTTAAGGAGAAAAGGGTAGCATTCAGGAAATATAAGGAAACACAGAAGGAGCAGGACAGAGAACTTTATCAGTTAAAGCAGAAAGAGGCTGGGAAGGCAGTCAGAATAGCAAAGGCCTAAACTGAGGAAAGGATAGCCAATTCTGTTAAGTAGGGGGATAAGACCTTTTATAGGTACATTAGGGAGTGAAGAAAGACCAAAGGAGGGATACTGAGGCTTAATAAAGGGGAGGGAATGTGGGTAGAGGGTGACAGTGAAAAAGCAGGGATACCAAACGAATATTTCTGCTCAGTATTCACAAAGGAAGAGGAGGGGGAGGTACCCAAACCAAACAAGAGAGACACTCTGAAGACGGGGGTCTGTACCAGTCCATTTACAGAAGAAAGGGTTCTGAAAGAACTAATAAAATTGAAGGTGGTCAAAGCAATGGGGCCTGATGGGATTCACCCAAGAATTCTAAAGGAACTAAGGGTAGAACTAGTGACGCCCCTTACTACTCTCTTTAACAAATCATGGGAGGATGGGGTGGTACCTGAGGACTGGAGGAGGGCAGATGTGATTCCTCTTCACAAAAGTGGGAGCATGACAGAGGCAGGAAACTACAGACCAGTTAGTTTGACCTCAGTGGTAAGAAATTGATGGAATCACTGCTGAAGGAAAGAGTTGTTGAGTACCTAGAGGCCAGTGGGGCACGGGACCCAAGGCAACATGGATTCACGATGGGAAGGTCGTGTCAGACGAGTCTAATAGATTTCTTTGACTGGGTGACCAAAGTAGTAGACCAGGGAGGGGCTGTGGACATGGCCTACTTAGATTTTAGCAAGGCATTTGATACAGTCCCACACAAGATTACTATACAAGTTAGCCTGCCTTGGAGTGGGTCCCAAGGTGGTAGCCTGAATAAAAAATTGACTAGACAACAGGACGCAAAGGGTAGTAGTAAATGGAGTCCACAGTAAAGAAAGGAGGGTTACTAGTGGGGTACCGCAGGGTTCAGTACTAGGACCGGTCCTTTTCAATGTCTTTAAAAGTGACATTGCAGAGGAACTGGAAGGAAAAGTATGCCTCTTTGCAGACGACACAAAGATCAGCAACAGGGTTGATGCACAAGATTCAGTGGAAAGGATGAGAAGGGACTTGGCAAGGTTGGAGGAATGGTCAGATGTGTGGCAGCTCAGATTCAATGCAAAGAAGTGAATACTTCTGATGTATTAAAAAGTCTTAAAGAAATTGACCCTAATAAAGCACAGGGTCCAGATGGGATACACCCAAGAGTCATCAGGGAACTGGCACAAGAACTGGCATTACCTGTAACCCATATCTTCCAAAAATCCTTAGATTCATTCATTGTGCCCGAAGATTGGAGACAGGCTCTTGTTATACCTATTTTTAAGATGGGATCTCATCAACTTGTTGAGAACTACCGCCCAATTAGCCTGACTTCAGTCGTGGGGAAAATCTTGGAATCCCTTATCAAGGAATATATCCTTGATTACTTAAGCAAAAAGGGATATTTAGACAAAACACAGCATGGGTTTACTAGGGGCAGATCATGCCAGACAAACCTTTTGGAGTTTTATGGTAGGGTAAACAGGGCCGTGGATTTGGGTAGTTCAGTGGACGTTGTTTACCTTGATTTTGCGAAGGTATTTGATAAGGTGCCTCATGTGGAACTGATCAGTGCTCTTAGAGAATCTGGAGTCCATGAAAAACTTTCTACTTGGGTTGAATCATGGTTGGCTGATAGAAGGCAGAGAGTTTGTGTGAGGGGGGCTTGTTCTGGTTGGGCTGAGGTGACCATGGGGTGCCGCAGGGTCGGTGTTGGGATGTCCCTGTTCAATATATATATATATATATATCTAAAATGAGAGTAAATAATGAGTATAGCTATCAAAATTTGCAGATGATACACTGCAGGGTTCCCCGTCAATAATATCTGAAGCCACTAAATTACAGACAGCACTCCTTGAATTAGAGGAATGGGCAAATTATAAGGGATCAGCGCTCAATATAGATAAATGTGTGGTTGCATTTCAGTAGAATAATAATTGCTTTGAATATAAACTTGCTACACAAGGTATTGAGGACTGTACAGGAGGAAATGGATTTGGGAGTGGTGGTAGATAACGAACTAAAATTTAGACAGCATTACATCCATATGATAAGGAAGGCAAGTGGTATTCAAAACTGCATCGTAGACATATTGTAAGTCATGGCCAGCGGTGCTGTTGCCCCTGTACACCTCACTGATCTCGCACTTATCCGATCTCGCGCCCAGTTTTGGGCTCCGGGATTTAGGAAGGATGTGGCAGCACTCAAGAGGGTACAGAGAAGGGTAACAAAAGGCATGAAGGAGGTTTGGGGTTTGGATTATGACCAAAGACTAGAAAGATTAGTTCTGTTTTCACTGGAGTATCGTAGACTACGTTGGGACATGTGTCAAACATATAGGGCACTTAGTGACGGCAAGTTACGGGAACAACTGGATATCAATACTAGGCAACAAATCTATGATACTAGAACACATTCTCTTCAGTTGATTAAAGATAAGTTTAATACCAGAAGAAGGGGGAACTGGTTCAGTATAAGAATAACAGCTATCTGGAATACACTACCGAGCGTAGTAGTATCCAGCCCTACCATGAACATCTTTAAGAAAAGATTGGACACTTACATGATTGGTAAGGATATTCGGGGATACAGTTATTAATCAAGCGAGCTGTATGGACATATGTCTTCTATGCTCTGTATAAACCTATGAACCTAAGTGCAAGGTAATGCACCTGGGAAACAAAAACCCAGCGGAAGAGTACACAATGGGGGGTGAGATACTGACAACAGTAAAAATGGAAAGGGACCTGGGGGTAATTATATCAGATGACATAAAGGTGGGCAAGCAATGTGAAAAGACAGTAAGGAAGGCTGGGGGGGATACTGGGATGCATAAGGAGAGGCATCAATAGTAGAAAACAGGAAGTTGTTATCCCTCTGTACAGACAGTTGGTGAGACCCCATCTGGAGTACTGTGTGCAGTTCTGGAGACCCCATCTCTGCAAAGGCATAGATAGAGTGGAGGCTGTCCAGAGGAGGGCAACCAAAATGGTGCAGGGTCTGCACCAGAAGACATACCAAGAAGGACTAAAGGAACTTAATATGTATACCCTTGAGGAAAGAAGGGAGAGAGGGGACATGATAGAAACTTTCAAGTACCTCAAGGGAATCGACAAAGTCCAAGAGGGTAGCATCTTTCAGAAAAAGAGTTGTGCAAGAACAAGGGGGCACAATTTGAAGAGAGAGGGGGGACGGCTCAGAGGTAATGTTAGGAAGTATTTTTTCACAGAGAAGGTTGTGGATGCACAGAACAGCCTCCCTGAGGAGGTCGTGGAGTCAAGAACAGTGGAGAAATTCAACAATGCATGGGACTGACATAAGGCAGTCCTAGTGGGGGGTAGGAGAAAGTAAGCTGTTGGTTAATTAGGATCTGCAGCTTATCTGTTAGGTAGGAAAATGGGCAGACTTGGTGGGCCAAGCGGTCCTTATCTGCCGTCACATTCTATGTTTCTGTGTTTCTATCAACACTGAACACGACAGCACCAAGAGGCCAAAACACCTAAGCCCTCTCCCACCGGACATGGGGTCTCACCAGCTGGGCCACATGGGCAAGCATGCCTTTGCCTCTGCCACTTCGGCCAGTCGGGCCTTCAATTACGTGGCCCATATGGTGCAGTTTCAGAATCTACTATTATAGGACCAGGCTAGCTATGCCAGATAACCTTTCCAAGCAGCAGACGCTCCAGGTCCTCAAAACGGGCTTAGAAGTCAGTACCCAAGTCCTTAGGGCTGTCTATGATGCGGTGGACGCCTTGGGCCGGGCAGCGGCTGCAGACATCTATATGAGGAGCTGCTCCAGGCTGCGAGTCTCAGGCTTTGCCCTAGACATCCAGACCAGCGTAATGATGCCCCTTTCAAGTGTCTCAAACTTTTCCGGGAGATGTCCAGGATCTTATCTCCAAACTGCAGAGGCTCAGGCTCTCAGATCCATTCACTCCATGTGTCATATCCAGACTGAGTCGGGACAGAGGGCTCCATTCTGTCGTTCTTCCTATAGGCAGGCTCGACCCCTACCAAAGCTCAGAGCAAGTGCAAGGCGGGCGCAGCTGTCCCTACCCCTTCCCCCATTGCCACCCGTGGTAGCTGAGGGGCATCAGTAGCCTCAACAGCTGCTGCTCCCACCCCTAGACTCCTTGCTAGATTGCTGCCCCCCATGTAGACCTTCAGGAGGCGGTTGTTGGGGGTCACTTCTCACTTTACTTGGACAGGTGGAGAGGGATAACCACAAACAATTGGGTGCTGCAGCTCATTGAGCATGGCCACTTCCTAGAATTCATAGAATGGCCTCCAGAAAGCCCTATGGGCCAGTCCTTGTACCCTCCTATCATGTTCCCCTCATCCTGGAGGAAAATTCAGGTCTTATTTCGAAAAAAGGCCATAGAACCGTCTGCAGGGCAGGGGATTCTACTCCCACTTCTTCCTGGTCCCCAAGTGGATGGGAGATCCTTGACCCAGCTGAACCTTTTTGTAGAGTACAGACGGTTCAGGATAGTTACCCATCAAGATTTGCTGTCCCTGCTACATCAGGGGGACTGGATCTGCTCTCTGGATTTGCAGGATGCCTACCTACACATCAAGGTTTTTGCCCCATCAGCGCTACCTCTGTTTCCACTTTCAGAGAACGCACTACCAGTTCAGGGCTCTGCCTTTTGGTTTGTCCTCAGTGCCCAGGATCTTCACCAAATTCATGGCAGTGGTGGTGGCTGCCTTGAGATAGCAGGGTTTCTATACCTTCACATACCTGGACGATTGGCCGTTAGTGGCCCCATCCAGGAAACATCTCCTTCTAACCCTGGCGAAGACCCACAGTCTGTTCCAGGCTTTGGGCATCACTATCAACATACCAAAATCCTTTCTTACCCACTGCCAACATCTCCAGTACATAGGGTCAGTGCTGGACATGGCTCAGGGGATGGCCTTCCTGTCCTCAAACAGAGCAGAGCATCTGATGGACCAGGCCGCCTTCTTTACTTGAGCCTTTATGTTCTGGCGAGAGCTTTTCTGTGACATCTAGGCCAAATGGCTACAGCTATTGCCACAGTTCCCCTGGCCCTGCTGCACTTGAGAGGCCCTCAATGGACACTGCTGGTCTAGTGGGACCAGTGCACAGACACCCTGGATCAACCGGTTATGGTCTTAGATCCGGTCAGGAGGGTACTGTTATGGTGGCTGGAGCCCAGCAACCTCATTCGAGAGATTCCCTTCGGTGTTTTTCCCATTCAGCAGGTCCTAATGACAGATGCCTTGGATCTTGGCTGGGGGGTTCACCTGGGGGTCCACTGAACTCAAGGCACATGGACCGAGATGGAGAGGGCACTCCACATCAATGACCTGGAGATGCAAGCAGTCTTGTATGCCCTGCTGGCCTTTCAGACTCTGCTATCCCCAGGTCCGCTTGTGATCCAGACAGACAACATGTGCTTGGTTTATTACATAAACAAGCGGTGGGGGGACTCATTCCTATCCTCTGTGCAGAAAAGCGATGAGAGTCTGGTATTGGGCCACAGAACATGGGCTGGAGGTCTCGGCCGTCCATGTTCCCGGTGATCAAAACATCCTGGCAGACAGCCTAAGCAGGTCTCGTTCCAGAGCCCACGATTGGGAGCTTCTGACCCCGGTGGTCAAAGACCTATTCGACAGATTGGATTGGCCTGAGCTGGACCTTTTTGCATCCGCACACAATGCAAAGCTGCCACTTTCTAGGGACGTGGATCTGTTGTTCCTTGCCGTTTTAAGATGGGCCGGAAAGTCTTCAAGCTGGCTCTTCCCACCCACCCACCTGGGTGGTAAAACCCTCAGCTCCGCCCCATGACTCCAGATCTTCTTTACCGCTTGGAAGCTCAGGTTCCCTCCTTAGTGCTCTTGCGTCTCTAGGCCTGGATCCTAAACCTTCGGTTTTACTGAAAATCATGCTTAAATTCACGAGACTTAATTCTTCTCCTTCCCTCGCGGCTGCGATGGATTCTAAATCTACTCCCGGCTTCCATCTGTGCCCTTGCCGGCAGAAGATGTCTGGGACCGACCCGCACGCCACGTGTGTCTACTGAACGGGGCTTGCCCATGATCTGCAGGCCTGCGATCTTTGCAAGTCCTTTTCGGTTCTTAAAGACTGCACTGCCCGACTACAACTAGGGCACCCCAAAAAATGGTTTCCGCCGGTGAAGTCGAAGGAGGCCCGTTGGGCGGTGTCCACGGCTGCAGGCTCTGCAGAGCAGCTGGAGCAGTTAATCACCCTTGAGGAGGAGGAAGCCCAGGCCGCGTCTTCTTCTTCGGCGTCGGTGTTTATCCCGCTCTCCTTGGGCTCCTCCTATATCGCCTCCTTTAAGGAGCTTTGTCAGTCCCTCTCCACAAAAGGAGAGGGGCCCTCAGGGACTCGCATCAGTCGGTCGGAGAAAAAGGAACTAAGGTAAGTCCCACCATCAACATTCGTGGGAGCAGGAGAGATCTCGCTCCCTGTCTCTTATCGACTTTGGTTGAGGTTGCGGCTAAGGCCGCTGACTTTTTGGTGTCCCCATCAGGTCAGCCGGCTGATACTCCCATCGATGCGGTCGAGATTTTTCTCAACCCGTTGGATGGGTTGTCGATTGGAGAAGCCGATAACCCTTCTTCACTGCTACCCACGGTGGTTACTGAGGACTTGCCTCAGCCTCCTGAGCTGAAGTCCCCGGTCAAGGACCCTGAGCCGGGAGATGAGCGGGTTTCCCCCGTCCCCCTCTTCGACCCACTGTCGGCGACCCCAACGGTCTTGGTCCTCCTCCTCCATGACGGGTAAGTCCCGTCGACGTCATCAATCTCGGTCCCGACATCATGGAAAGTGGCGGCGCCGCTGTTCCTCATCATCCTCTTCAGAGGATAGGCTCCAGCGCAAATTGCGTCTGCGCTATGAGGATGTGATGTGGCAGCAGCTCTTATTGGCCGGCAATAAGCTGGCTTCGTCGCCTTCCCCAGCAATTAAGTGGTTGTCACCTGACTGGCCAAAGCAACCTCTCTCCCTCCAGCACCAATTGCTCGTCCGAAACCAGCTGCTTCATCCCCGCCCCCGCAACCGAAGACTGGGGCCCTGAGCAAGGATTCTCGGTCAGGTCAGGGCTTGCCCCACAGGTTGTCGGTCACCCTCAGCCCCGATCAGCCTCGGCGAGTGGAGGGTGGCTGAGGCGCTCGGCAGCTGTTCGCGGACTCTTCATAGTCTGACAACTCCTCCCTGTATTCCAGGCCCCTCGACCTGGAATCCTCCGGGGGTCTGTTGGTGGACAAGAGACCATCTTCGTTCCTTGGTATTCTTTGGCTCATCTCAGAGTCTGTTGGGATGCAGCTCGAACCTGTGCAAAAATGGGCCAGATATCCCCTCACGGAGATTTTGGACCGAGGGGATTCCCCCATGGAGGCCTTCCCTGTGGCTGAGGCCATTGTTGGTCCGGCCTTGGAGTTGTGGCAGCGGCCTGCATCCTGTCCTGTGCCTTTGGCCAGGATGGCCCGCAAGTATGCAGTCCCGACCAGTTCCCTCTCCGGTTTTTCGGAGCACCCCTTGTCTGAAGGGCTGGTAACCAATAGCGTTTTCCGTCGTTCTGGAAACGCCATTGACGTACAGAAACCCCCGGACAAGGAGTCCAAAAAGCTGGACTACTCCAGGTGCAAAGTTTATGCTGCCTTCTCCCTAGGCTTTTAACAGGCTAGCTCAGCTCTACTGATGGCTCACTTCTCACACACCCTTTTGGGCTCCCTGGATGAGGTGCTTCCTCATCTCCCGACCGACACTCAAACGATGGTCAAGCAGGTGCAGGATCAGGGAAGGGCGGTGGCCAAGCAACAGCTTCAGACTGCCCTGGACATTGGAGACTCGTGTGCCCAGTCAGTAGCAGCCGCAGTAGCCATGTTCCGTAGAGCTTGGCTGCGGATCTCAACCTTCGCTGCAGATACCCAGCACAAGCTGGCAGACATCCCCTTCTTGGACACCGACTTGTTCAGACCCAGAGTGAAGGGCCACCTCCAGTGGATTGAGAAGTCCAGTGCCACCTTGGACTCTGTCACCTCTGCCCAGGAGGACAAAGGCCGCCAGCAACAGCGTAAGCCCTTTCGCCTTTCCGCCCGTGCGGCACGTCAGGCCCTGCAGCACCAGCAACAGGGCCAGCAGGCTCATGCGTGGCACCACAAGGCCCAGCCTGCGGCTTCCTCCAACAGGAAGCCTGGAGGGAAAGGTCCAGGCAGCTCCTCGGCCGATCCTTCCTCCAAGCCTGCCCAGTGACAGGTTAAGGGGTGCCGCCCCCAACCTTGTCACTCCTCCCCCCCGGGTCCCCCTGAGGGGGGATGGCTCAGCCACTTCCTTTCTGCCTGGTCTGCTATCGCCATGGACCGTTGGGTCTTGGAAGTGGTTGGCAGGGGTCTGCCTCTGGAATTCGGGCGGACCCCTCCCTGTCGAGCTGTTGCCCCTCGGGGGGCTACTGTTTCTGCAGCCTCTCTGTTGGCTCATTGAGCCGACATAGCTCTGCTCCTCCAAAAGAAGGAGATCAGCAAGTTGGAGGATCCTCCTCCAAGCCCAGGGTTTGTGTCCATGTACTTCCTGGTCCCAAAACGGCCGGAGGGCTGGCGCCCCATTCTTGATCTGCATGACATACTAGGAGTTATACTAGGAGGTATAGACATACAGAAAACTGAGGCCCATTTTGGTATGTCTCCAGCCAAGCTGGTAATTTTCATGTTTATTTTAACAGGATTGAATCAAGTTTATGTTTAAAGATTTTGTGATCTCTGTTATCAAACAAGGAATTAGGTAATGAGTTCCACAAGGTTATTATTCTCTGGGTAAAAAAGGATCTCCTTTTATTATTTGTTGGGTATGTTAGAGATAATTGATATCTGTGGCTTCTTAAATTACAATTATGTTTATTATAAGATAGATTTAATAGTGTTAGTAACTCTTCCTCCCTACATAATTTATGCATAAAAAGTACATCTCCTCTTATTCTTCTCTGCTCCATGGAATACATCTTTAATTCATCCAATCTTTGTTCATAGCTCATGGTCGATATGCCTTCCACCATTTTGGTAACCCTCCGCTTCACCCCCCCTCCATTCTATTTACACCCCTTCTCAGGTATGGATTCCACAAGGGGGAGCAGTAATCCAAGTAAGACCTCACATAAGCCCTATAGAGTGGAATAATGCATTTTCTTTTTTGGGATGTAAAGCTTCTTTTTATGCATCCTATTACCCTGTTTGTTTTATTAATGATGTTATTGTAATGTGCATGAAATGTTAGATCCGAGTCTATTATAATACCTAAGTCATTTTGTTGATTTACAGGTTTTATGATTTGTCCTTTTAATGTGTAACCATGATGCAAGTTATTTTTTCCAAAATGCATAACAATGCATTTCTCATTGCTGAATGTCATTTGGTTTTTTTACAGCCCATAATTCTATTTTTTTTTAAGTCATTTACGAGTTCTTGGTAATTTTCCTTAGTATCTACCTGAGCTGTTAGTTTAGTGTCATCAGCAAATTTTATGGCTAAACTGTTTAAATTTGATGTTATATCTGATATAAATATGTTAAACAGAATCGGTCCCAAGACTGATCCCTGAGGTACCCCACTCGTCACCAGTCTCATGCCTGATACATGACCTTTTATACTAACACATTGAGTACGATTTTTTAGCCAATCAGTTACCCAATTTGTGATCCGATTGTCAATACCAAGTTTTTCCATTTTATCTGTTAGTAGTCCGTGTGGCACTTTATCAAATGCTTTACATAGGTCAAGATAAATTACGTCTATAGCTTTATTATCTTCTATACATTTACTTATGTGTTCATAAAAAAAACATGTTACTTGTTAGATAGGATCTGTTTTTTCGAAAACCATGTTGGGATTTGTCTTCTAATCCTTTTACTTTTAGGTAACTTTCAATCCTAGTTTTTAATATTGTTTTGGAAATTTTACCTACTATACTTGTTAAACTAATGGGTCTATAATTTGAAATTTGTGATAGATTTCCCTTTTTAAAAATAGGTGTGACAATTGCAGTTTTCCAGTCCATTGGGACATGCCCTGTATTTAGTGACATGTTAAAAAGTTTATGTAGTGGGTTAATTATCCATTCTTTAATTTCCTTCAGTAACCTAGGATGTAACTTGTCTGGACCAGGTGATTTATTTGTGTTTAGTTTGTTTAGGTTGTCCATAATCTCTATTTAAGTATCTCATTTAAAGTATCTTTTGGAATTTTATTGACTATTGATGGATATGTTTTAGTATTGAAAACTGAACAAAAGTATTTGTTGAATTCATCTGTACTATCTTGAAGTGATATTTCACTATTATCTATCACCAGTGGACCTATATTTCTGGAGTTTGATTTTTTATTATTTATGTAAAAATAAAAACTTTTTCCACCATCTTTAATGTATGCAAGCTTTGTTTCAAATTGTTTTTTCACCATTCTAATTTTGTATTTACATTTTTTTGTGAGATCCTGTAATTCCAGATATTATAATTACTACTGTCTCTTATCATTGCTCTATACAGTCTACATGTTTGTTTAATTAAATTTGTAATCGTTGGGGTCATCCAAGGTGGAATTTTACCTTTTTTATTGTACAAGGTTCTATTTGGTATATATTTATTTTCTAAGTTTATAATTTTATTTTTGATTTTGTTCCATAATGCGTTACTGAAATCTATGTTGTTGTCCCATTTCCTCTCTGATAAAATTTGTTTAATCTTAACAGAATTTGCTCTGTTATAATCTTTAACTACTGTTTTACCCAAAACTGGTTTAAAACATGTAGAGTTATTAAAGGTAATTATCATATGGTCACTACATAGTAATGGAGGTTTAACCATTATATTAGCTATTTTATCAGGCATGTCTGTCAATACTAGATCCAAATATTATTGTTGCAGGTGGGGCTGATTTATTACTTGGTACAATCCATTTGTTGTACATGTGTCCACAAACAGAGTTTCAATATTGTTACTACCAATGTTTTCATTCCAATTTATTCCTGGAACGTTAAAGTCCCCGATTAGAAATATTTTGTTATAATTTGACTTATCATTTATACTATTTATTATATCCTGGTTTAGAGTCAGGTGGCCTGTAACATAGACCAATCAGTAGTTTTTGAGTATTGTCACATAATATTTCTACCCATATAATTTCACTTAATGTACTATTAACAAGTTCCTAAGGCCGCGCACCTTCAGGATGGTCACTCTGGCTCAGATCATACCATCCTTGGAACTTGGTGAGTGGTTTTGCTCTCTGGATCTCCAGGATGCATTCTTTCACATCCCAATCCATCCGTCACATCGACGATTCCTCCGCTTCAGAGCGGAGGGATCCCTCTACTCTACAAGTTCCGGGCCATGCCCTTCGGCCTTTCTCCAGCTCCCAGGGTCTTCACCAAATGCATGGCAGTGGTGACAGCATTCCTGCGGCACTGAGGGGTCCAGGTGTACCCTTACCTGGACGACTGACTGATAGTTGCCCCCTCCAGGTTGGAGGTGGAGCGGTCCAGATATCTGGCCCTCCCGGTCTGCTCTCAAATTGGTCTCCTGATCAACGTGGCCAAATTGGAACTCGTGCCATCGCAGGTGAGTCAGTTCATTGGGGCAGAGCTCGATTCTCTTCGAGCCAGAGCCTGGCTCCCGGCGGACAGGGCCGAGGTCCTTTCCTCCTTTGGCCCGTCATTTCAGGTTGGGCAATTGCACCCTGCCTAGGACTTCCTGTGCCTTCTGGGTCTCATGGAGGCTTGCACCAGCATGGTCCATTAGGCCCACTGGCATATACGTCCCCTGCAATGGGGGCTGGCCTGCCAGTGGTCTCAGCACTCCGGTCCTTTGGACCAGCCAGTAACCATGACCCAGAAGATGTGGGATGGCCTGCAGTAGTGGCTCGTCCCAGCTCATCTGCAGGAGGGTATCCCGTTTGTCCGCCCTGAGCCAACGGTCATCCTTACAACTGACGCCTATTTGATGGGTTGGGGTGCCCATCTGGGGAAGCTCTAGGCCGTGGCCTCTGGTCCCCTCAGGAGTCCCAATGCCTCATCAACCTGCCTGAGCTTCTAGCGGTACGGCTAGCCCTCACCGCCTTTGCTCTGTTTGTACAGGGTCAAGTGGTCCAGGTCCAGACGGACAACACCACGACCATGTACTGTATCAACTGTCAGGGCAGGACGCACTCCTTGCTTCTATGCAAGGAGGCTGTCTGCATTTGGTATCTCGTGATCAGCTTGGAGGCAGATCTCCTAGCCATCTATGTGGCAGGAGCCTCAAACAGTCTGGCCGATGCCCTCAAGTCGGATAGGTGCTGCATCTCACAAGTGGTCTCTCCTGCCGGAGGTAGCTCAAGACCTATACTCCCATTGGGGCACCCCTCAGATGGATCTGTTTGCCTCTAAGGAGAACACGAAGCTAAGGCTGTTTCATTCCCACCCCCTCAGCAGGGCTCACTGCAGGGGGATGCCTTCTCGAGGCCGTGGACCCCAGGCCTCTTCTACGCCTTCCCTCCATTTCCCTTGATCCACATGGTGCTTCTCAAGGTGAAGAGGGACAAGACGCAGGTGATTCCAGTAGCCCCAGACTGGCCTCTCCAGTTCTGGTACCCAGATCTCCTCAGCCTCAGCTCCAGGCTCCCGAGGCAGCTTCCAGCCCGCCCTGACCTGATCTCAGTCAACAAGGGGAACGTGCTCCATCCGGACCTTCAATCCCTGCATCTGACGGCCTGGTTCCTGAGCGTCTAGAGTTCCTGGCCTTGGGTCTTTCCGACGAGGTCCTCAACGTTGTTGAGGCATCCCGTAAGGAGTCGACCAGAAAATGCTATGCCTTTAAATGGAAGAGATTCTCCATTTGGTGTCAGGACAAGGGGTTGGACCCCTCTTCCTGTCTGTTGACCAGCATTTTGGACTACCTGTGGTCCCTTTCTCAGCTAGGGCTTCGGTCGACGACCCTTAAGGTGCACCTGGCAGCCATCTCTGCCTACTGAGCGGGGGTCGGCAAGCAGTCAGTGGCGCAGGAGAAGGTTGTCTGGTGCTTTTTCAAAGGCCTTCATCACATATCCCCTCCAGTATGAGAACCTCCGCCTCCATGGGATCTACTGCTATTGGCCATGCTCATGGGCAAGCCATTCGAACTGATGCAAAGGTGTGACATCTCTCACCTGTTGTGGAAGACCGCCTTCTTGGTGGTTATAACGTCAGCCAGAAGGGTGGGAGAGCTCCAGGCACTTTCCATCAAGTCTCCTTATCTGGTCTTCCACAGAGACAAGGTTGTCCTTCGTCCCCACCTGAAATTCCTTCTGAAGGTGGTGTCAGAAGTTCAACTGAATCAGTTGTTGACTCTGTTGGTGTTCTACCCCAATCACACCTCAGAGGCCGAATATAGGCTCCATACTCCGGACCCTAGAAGAGCGGTTGCTTATTACAAGGAGTGGATGGCTGAAGTTCAGGGAGAGGTTCACCAGCTGTTTGTCACCTATGCTGAAGCCGCACCTGGCAGACCTGCAGTCAAGCGGATGATTAGAAGGTGGGTCACCTCTTGTATAGATCTCTGCTATAGGTTGGCGGGCATGGAGCCACCCAAAGGGATAAGAGCTCATTCTACCCGCCATACCGCTGCTTCAGTGGCTGCTTCTAGGGACGTTCCTATCCAAGAAATCTGCAGGGCTGCTACCTGGAAGTCAGCATACTCCTTTATTTCCCATTACCACATTGACCTAGAGTCACACCGGGATGCTGGTTTTGGGACCTCGGTTCTCCGGTCCTTAGTCCCCAAGTAAGTATTGGGGGTGCGCACCTTGCCTTCCTCCTCCCGGAGAACTGCTAGGAGTCTGCCAGACAGTGTGCATTGAACAACATATCCACATCCCTAGAAATACAGGTTACTCACCTGTAACAGGAGTTCTAGGAATGGTATATGTTGTTCATCTTCTACACGACCCACCCGACCTCCCCGGCTTTGACGTACAATCTGGCTTCCAGTGAGCTAGATCTGGCGTCAAGGAGCATAGCCGAGGGTTTTACCACCTGGATGGGTGGGAGGAGCCAGCTTGAAGACTTTCCGGACCATCTTAAAGCAGCAAGGAACCTGCCAGACTGTGTGGATGAACAACATATACCACTCCTAGAACTCCTGTTACAGGAGAGTAACCTGTTTTTTCTGCTCGCTAGATCCATGGCCTGGAGTTTTCTGGTGAGACACGTTGTCCCTCTCTTGGAAAGGGAGGTTTTTCTATGCCTTCCCTCCCTTTCCATTCCTTCTGAAGGTCCTGATAAAGCTACAGATGGAAGGGGCCACCATGATCCTCATCACCCCCTTCTCACCTCATCAGATCTGGTTCCCCTTGCTTCAACAGCTGGCCGAGGAATCTCCGGTCTCCCAACCTCTCTGCACAGGCTTGCTCTTCCAGGAGCAGGGCATCCTGGTCCATCCAGACCTCAGATCTCTCCCATGCATGACTCCTGAGGACGTAGCCATCGCCTGGTTTGGGGTGTCACCTAGAGTGGCGGATGTCCTGGTGGCAGCCAGGAAGCCCTCCACCAGGGCCATTTACTGTATGAAATAGAGGCGTTTTTCTTCTTGGACTGCGTCGCACCATTTGGATCCCATCACCTGTCCAGTGGCTCAGGTGCTGGAGTACCTTCTGTCCCTTTCAGACTCGGGTCTACAGTACTCCTCAATTAAGATGCATCTTTCTGCCATCTCTGCATTCCATGTACCTGTAGAGGGTTGTTCCGTGGCTCAACTTGATGTGTCTCGCACCTTTTTGAGGAGCAATCTGCATTTGAAGCCTCCCATCCATAATCATGTCCAGGCTTGGGACCCCAATTTTGTGTTGGAAAAGCTTCCGCTGCCTCCCTCTGAACCAGCCGCACCTTACGAGCTGCGCTTTCTGTCATGGAAAGCATTATTTCTAGGGACGTGCATATGGTGATCTATCCACACTTTTGGCAGTTGCCTTTTCCTTTAAGACTTGGCCAGAAATGTCTTCAAGATGGCTTCTCCCTCCCAGCTGGGTGGTAACTCCCTCAGCTGCGCCCCATGACACCAGCTCTTCCTTTCTGCTGTAAGAAGCAGGTTCCCGCCTTGCTGCTCTCCCGCTGAGTAGGCCCCTTACTGTAAAATCTTCGGTTTTACTTACAAATTTCAGTTTAAGGTTCGCCTTCTACTTGATCCTCGATCGCAACCATGACAGATGACAAGTCTGCTCCCGGGTTCCGCTGGTGCCCTTGCGGGCAGAAGATGTCCTGCACACATCCACACTCCACATGCCGTCCACTGCCTGGGGCATGAGCACGATCTCCAGGCTTGTGATTTCTGTCACTCATTTCATCCAACCGTTCTCAAGGACCGCCTCGTCTGACTCAAGTTAGGCCACCAGAGCCCGCCAGTCAGTCGAAGGATGCCCATTGGGTGGTCTCCATGGCTGTGGGATCCACTGAACAGCTTGCGACGCTTGAGGAAGAGGCAGCCCAGGCCACAGCTTACTCCTTCTCAGCTTCTGCCTTCATGTTGCTCCAGCTGGGCTCAACTTTCAAAGGATCCTTCAAAGAATTGTGTCAGTCCCTGCTGACCCTCCGTCAGGGACCCTCTGGACACAAATCTAAATCTAAGAAAGAGTCTAAAAAAAAAAAAAAAAGACTTACCATTGTTCGTGGGATCGGGAGTGCTCTCGTTTGAGAGCTTCTTATTCCCACACTTCTCTGGATCCCACTTCGATCGAATCCTTGGCCTGGGCTGCCTGCTCCACAGTAACCCCATCGGGCCAGTTGGCCAAGATGCTGGTTGAAGTCCCAGCCAAGATTTTTCTCGAACTGACCGACCAGTTGTCGACTGAAGAGGCCAATACTTCTTTGTCCAGGACTCTGATCCTGACTCAGACTATTTAAGGGACAGATCAGTCTGCTGGCCTGCCGTCTCTGGTCTCCGATCAAGACCCGGCGGAACCTCAGCATTCGCCGACTCCCTCCAAGACCCGACACTGGTCTTCCCGGCAGTCGAGGTCCTATTCCCCTGGGTCAAGCGGCTTCTGCCAATGTTGGTGCTCCCGCTCTCAACACCATGGGAAGCGGCAGTGCTGCTACTCTTTCGTCCTTGTCCTCCTCGGGTGTGGAGAGGCTTCAGCGCACATTGCGTCGATGCTGTGAGGACCTCATGTGGCAAGAACTGGTATTCACCAGTATGAAGCTGGCCTAGGTCTCTACACCAGCCATCACCTGGCTTTCATCGATAGGCCGACACCTTCGCCTAAGGAGCTGACCAAGACGGTCCTGGCATGGCTGACCCCGGCATCTTCACCGATTCCCATTGCGCCACCACCTAAACGTTGACAGCTGGTGCTCCGACTAAGGAGTCTCGGCTGGCCAAGGGCCTTCCCCATCGGCTGTCTTGTCACCGTCACCCCTGACTCTTCTCGGAGGGTCAGTGGGGACTGTGATGGCCAACCACTTTTCAATGACTCTGGAGCCCGAGGATTCCTTCTTATACTCCCATCTGGTTGATGTGGAGTCAGTGGGGGATCTCTCAACCGAATGAGGCCCTACTTTCTTTATGGATCTTCTTCAGCTGATCTCTGAGTCCACGGGTCTTAAAATGAAGTCTGTTCAGAAACGGGCCTGTTACCCGCTGACTGAGGTCCTCAACCAAGGGGATTCTCCCATGGAGGCCTTCCCAGTGGCGGTGGACATTCTTGGCCCTGCCCTGGAGCTCTGGCAGTGCCCAGCTTCCTGCCCTGCATCCTGTTCCCGGATGTCCAGCAAGTACGTGGTACCTAACGGTTCCCTTTGGGATTCACTGAACACTGCTTGGCGGAGGGACTGGTGGCTGAGTCAGTGTTCAGGTGCTCGGGCAATACTAGGGACGTTGACAAGCCGGCTGACAAGCAGTCCATAAAGTTGGACCACGCAACTAAGAAGGTCTATACTGCCTCCTTGCTTGGTCTTGCGAGGCGTGCTCGGTGTTTCCTATGGCCCTCTTCACTCATGCCCTGCTGGGCACACTGGATGAGGTGCTTCCTTATCTGCCGGCTGACCTTCAGACCACGTTGAAGCAGGGCCGGGACCAGGGCTGGGGCTGTAGCAAAGCAACAGCTCCAGACTACCACGGTCATTGGGAACTCCTGTGCCCACTCTCTGGTTGCCTCAGTGTCCATGCACCGAAGTGCTTGGCTGAGGATCTCTACCTTCACGGGGGACACTCTGCACATGCTGGAAAATGTCTCCTTCCTGTTCGGTCCAGGGGTTGAGGGCCACCTCACCTGCATCAAGAAATCCAGTGCCACCTTGGTCTCGGTGACATCTGCCCAGAGGGACCCCAAGGGCTCTAAGCAGCAGAAAAGGAAGTCCTTTCAGTCCACCTCTACTCCTGTGGTCAAACCATTCCAGCCCCAGGCTGGTCAGCAGGCCCAGGCCTTGCGACCTTGGCCAAAGTCAGTGGCCTCGGTCATCCATAAGCCTGGGGAGAGAGGCTCAGGTAACTCTTCAGCTGGACCTTCCTCTTCCAGGCCTGCCCAGTGACAGGATAAGGGTTGCCTCCCTCATGCCCATTACGCCTCCCTGGGTCCTCCCGTGGGTGGTCGGCTCTGCGACTTCCTTTTCACCTGGTCCACTGTCACTACGAACAGGTGGGTTCTCGAGTTGGTGAGTCAGGGTCTGCCCTGGAATTCAGGCAGTACCCTTCTTGCCAAGTCCACACCCAACGGGAGGACTTGGTATCTGCAGACATTCTGTCACCTCTCAGAAACTACATATCCCAACTCCTCCGCAAGGAGGTCTTGGTTCCTGTCGTGGATCCTCCGGAACACCCAGGGTTTGTCTCCAGGTACTTCCTGGTGCCAAAATGGATGGGGTGCTGGCACGCCTTTCTAGATGTGCACGATCTGAACAAGTTTCTTAAGTCGTGCACCATTGGGATGGTAACTCTGTCTCGGATCATATCATCTCTAGAGCAGAACATGTGGTTCTAGGATCGTAGATCTGTTGTTCTAGCCACACTGTTTGGCATGTTCTTTCCCTTTAAGAATCTTGCCAGAAGGTCTTTAAGCTGGCTCCTCCCACCTACCCAGTGGTATATGCCTCGGCTCCGCCCCTTGATACCAGATCTTCCTTTCCGATGGAAGATTCAGGTTCCCTTCTTACCGCTCACACGTTATTGTAGGCCCTGGCGCGTGAATCCATGGATTTCCCTAAACTTTGACTCTAAATTAGAATTTCTGTAAATTGCTTCGCGATATCAGCTGCGATGGAGGATAAATCCTCACCTGGTTTCTGCCACTGCCCCTGCGGGCAAAAGATGTCTCGCACCAACCCGCATGCCTCGTGCATGTACTACTTGGGTGTCGTGCGCGACACCCAGCCTGAAATTTGTCGCTTTCACCTGAACGTCTTAGACGATCGTCTCGCACGTCTTTAGCTGGGCAGACCGGAGAAACGGAATCTGACGGTCAAATCAAAGGAAGCCCGATGGGCGGTCTCCGCAGCTGTGGGGTTCATTGAGCAGTTTGAACAGATGAAGACTTTCGAGGAAGAGGCAGCTTAGGCTGAGGATCGGTCCTCGATGTCTTTCTTCATCCCACTCAATCTGGGCTCCACCTTTTCTGGTTCCTTCTGGGAGTTGTGCCAGTCCCTTCCCACCAAGGGTGAGGGGTCCTCGGGTACACATGTCTCTCAGTCCAGTAAAAAGGACAAGGAGCCGAGGGAAACTTCGTCTCGCCGCCGACGTTCTTGGGATCGTAAGAGATCTCAGTCCCAGGAATCGCCTATGTCGACTTCAGTTAAGGTAGTGGCCTCAGCCGCTGGCTTCATGGTTCCCCTGTCAGGCCAGCCGACTCAGACGCAGGACAACGATACGGTTGAGATTATTCTCAACCCAGTCGACCCGTTGTCGCTCATTGAGTGCAACAACTGCTTATTGAGGACTCTGGTCACCGAGGAGGAGACCCAGACCCTGATCAGGAAGTGCTGCAGTTCTCCCCAGTTCCTTTTGAGCGACCCGTTGGTCCCCGGCGATCTAGGCCAGAGTCTCGGACCCTTCGACCGATAGGCTGAAGAAGGTGCACAAGCACTCGAAGAAGCGGCGCCGCCATTCTTTGTCTTCATCCTCCTCAGATGAGGAAAGGCTTTGATGGAAACTCTGTCGACACTACAAGGATTTAATGTGGCAGCAGCTGATTATGTCTGGCCAGAAGTCAGTCCCGGCTTCTACCCAGGCCATCACTTGGCTGTTGCCCCCTAGGCCGATGCTGACTCCTCGGGAGCCAGTCCACACCCTTCCGCCACCTTCGGAGCCAATCAAGACCATTCTGGTTCAGCCAAAATCGACCTCTCCACCAATGCTGGTGGAGCCACCACCCAAACAGCCCCCTTTGGGGGTTCCTGCTAAGGAGTCTTGACCTGTTCCGGGCCTTCCGCATAGGCTTTCCGTAACCCTCACTCCTGACCATCCTAGGCAGGTGGAGGGAGACTCCAGTGGCTGGCCAATTTATCTGGAGTCTGAGGACTCTGACCTACATTCCAGTCCCCTGGACGAGGAATCTGTTGGTAGTCTCTCGACAGAGGAAGATCCCGCTTCCTTTATGGGCATCCTCCATCTCATCTCCGAATCTATGGGGATACCCCTAGAAACTGTTTAGAAATGGGCCGAATATCCCCTCACCTACATTCTCAAATGAGGGGATTCCCCGACGGAGGCCTTCCCAGTGGCTGAGGCCATTGTCGGTCTGGTCTTGGAGCTGTGGCAGCGCCCTGCCTCCTGTCCTGCGCCTTCAGCCCGTAATGGCCCACAAATATGCAGTGCCCATGGGGTTCCTTTTGGGATTCACAGAGCACCCCTCTGCCGAGGGATTGGTGACTGAATATGTGTTCAGGTACTCGGGTAATTCGGAAGGCACCAATAGACCCCCCGGACAAGGAGTCCAAAAAACTGGACCATTCTGCCTGGAAAGTCTGTGCTGCCTCTTCGCTGAGCTTTTGTCAGACAAGCTCGGCCGTCATCATGGTGTACTTCTCTCATGCTGTCTTGGGCTCGCTTGATGAGATTCTACCTCATTTCCCCACATATCTCCAGACCACGGTCAAGTAGGTCTGTGACCAGGGTCAGGCTTTTGCAAAGTATCAACTCCAAATGTCTGTGGATCTTGGGGAATCTTGTGCCAGCCCGGTGGCAGCTGCGGTTGCCATGTGCCGCAGGGCTTCTTTAAGAGTCTCCACCTTCACAGCAGACACCCAACACAAGCTAACGGATGTCCCTTTCCTTGGCACCATCCTCTTCGGCCCAGGTGTAGATGGCCCCCTCCAACACATCGAGAAGTCCAGTGCCACCTTGGACTCGATGACCTCTGTGCAGAAGGAATCCCAGGGTTCCAAAAAGCAGATGGAGAAGCCCTTTTGGCATTCTGCCCCTGCAGCCAAGCAGTCCCATTTCCAGTTGGGGCAGCAACAGCAGGAACATCCTTGGCGCCTTCGGCCCAAGTCCGGGCCTCCAGTGGCCTGTATACCCAGAAGACGGGGCTCAGGTGGTCCCCAATCTGAATCCTCTTCTTCCAAGCCTACCCAGTGATGGGATGGGGGTGGCCACCCCCATACCTGCCACGCAAGCTCTGGGTTCTCCCATGTGGAGCCAGCTCCACCACTTCTTTTCTGCCTGGTCCGTTGTTACCACGGACGGGTTCTAGAAGTGGTTGGCCAGGGACTGCCTCTGGACTTCGAGCAGTACCCACCAAGCCTAGCCTGTACCCCATGGTAGGAGATGGTGTCTGTACACACTCAGTCGGCTATTCGAGATGACATCGCCCAGCTTCTCCGCAAGGAGGTGGTGGCCAGAGTTGCAGACCCTCCTGTCAACCCAGGATTCCTTTCCAGGTACTTCGTGGGGTGCTGGTGCCTTATTCTAGATCTGTGTGACCTGAACCAATTTCTCAGGCCATGCACATTCAGGATGGTAACTCTGTCCCAGATCATATTATCTCTCAAGCACGACATGTGGTTTTGCTCTCTGGATCTCCAGGATGTGTTCTTTCATGTCCCGATCCATCCATCTCACCAAAGGTTCCTTCTCTTTCAAGCAGAAGGAGCCCTGTTCGAGTTCCGAGCCATGCCGTTCGGCCTGTCATTGGCCCCTTGTGTCTTCAGCAAATGCACTGCAGTGATCGAGGCCCATCTTCGGCGTCGAGGGGTCAGGGTGTACCCCTGTCTCGACGACTGGCTCTTAGCAGGGTCCTCCAAACAAGAGGTGGAGAGGTCCAGGGATCTGGCCCTCCAGACCTGCACTGATCTTGGTCACCTGGTCAATGAGGCCAAGTCGGAACGCGTACCTTCGCAGGTGATATGCTTCATCGGGGTAGAGCTCGACTCTTGCTGAGCCAGAACCCAGCTCCCGATGGACAGGGTGGAGGTTCTCTCCCCTTTGCCCAATCATTTCTGGTTGGGCACTTGTGCCCTGCCCAGGTCTTTCTGTGCCTTCTGGGGTACATGGTGGCCTGCACCACCATGATCCGATGAGCCTGGTGGCATATTCTCCCCCTTCAGTTGGAGCTAGCCAGCCAGTGGACCCAGCATCTTGGTCAATTTGATCAGCTGGTCACAGTGACCCAGAAGATGTGGGATGCTGTCCAATGGTGGACCATCCTACCACATTTGCAGGAAGAGATCCCGTTTGTCCGTCCCGAGCCAATGGCTGTTCTCATGACCAATGCCTGTCTCACGGGCTGGGGTGCCCACATGGGAAATCACAGAGCCCATGGGTTCTGGACCCCCAAGGAATCCCGATGTCATATCAACCTGCTGAAGCTCAGAGCAGTCAGACTGGCACTGTCAGCATTCGCATCGCTCCTTCAGGGTCAAGTGCTGCAAGTCCAGATGGACAATACCATGGCCATGTACTATCTTAACAAACAGGGTGGCATGCACTCCCGACTTCTGTACTGGGAAGCGCTCTGCATCTGCACCCTTGTGAGCTGACTGGAGGCAGATCTCCTAGCCATCCATGTGGCAGGAGCCTCAAGCCAACTGGCGGATGCTCTCAGCCATGTGGGCAAGCTGTCTCACGAGTGGTCACTCATCCAGAGGTAGTACACAGCCTGTTCTCCCATTGGGGTGAACCTCAGGTGGATCTGTTCACCTCCAAGGAGAACGCAAAGCTGAGGCTGTTTCATGCCTGCCCCCCACCCCCTTCCCAAGCAGGGCTCACTGCAGGGGGATGCCTTTTCGAGGTCATGGACCCCAGGCCTCTTTTATGCCGTCTCAATACTTACCATTGGTTCACAAGGTGATTCTCAAGGTCAGAAAGGACAAGGCACAGATGATCCTGGTAGCCCCAGACTGACCTCGCCAGTTCTGGTATCTGGATCTCCTCAGCCTCAGCTCCAGGCCTCTGAGGCATCTTCCAGTATGCCCGGACCTGATATCAGTCAGTCAGGGGAAGGTATTCCATCCGGACCTTCAATCCCTGCATCTGACAGCCTGGTTCATGAGCGGCTAGAATTCCAGGCTTTGGGTCGTTCTGAGGATCTACTCACAGTCATGAAAGCATCCAGAAAGGAGTCGACCAGGAGGTGCTATGCCTTCAAGTGGAAAAGGTTTTCCATTTATAGTGAAGATTAATAAAGGAGAGGGGAGGTGGGCAGAGGGAGACAGTGAAAAGGCAGAGATACTGAATGAATACTTTTGCTCAGTATTCACAAAAGAAGATGAGGAGCAGTTACCTAAACCAGACAATAGAAGCACTCTGGGTAGGGGGGTTGATACCAGTCCATTCACAGAAGAAAGAGTCCTGAAAGAACTCCTAAAACTCAAGGTGGACAAAGCAATGGGGCCTGACGGGATTCACCCCAGAATCCTAAAAGAACTAAGGGGGGACCTAGTGACACCACTGACCACACTTTTTAACAAATCATGGCAGGATGGGGTGGTACCTGAGGACTGGAGGAGGGCAGATGTGATTCCCCTTTACAAAAGTGGGAGCAAGCTAGAAGCAGGAAACTACAGACCTGTAAGTTTGACCTCAGTGGTAGGGAAAATAATGGAATCACTTCTGAAAGAAAGAATTGTTGAGCACCTAGAGGCCAGCGGGGCACGGACCCAAAGCAACATGGATTTACAGCAGGAAGGTCATGTCAGACTAATCTAATTGATTTCTTTGACTGGGTGACCAAAGTAATAGACCAGGGAGGGGCTGTGGATATGGCCTACCTAGACTTTAGCAAGGCATTTGGCGCAGTCCACACAAAGATTAATAATCAAGTTAGCCAGCCTGGGAGTGGGTCCCAGGGTGGTAGCCTGGGTAGTGAACTGGCTGCACAACAGGACACAGAAGGTAATAGTGAATGGAACACATTCCGAAGAAAGAGGGGTTACTAGTGGAGTACCTCAGGGCTCAGTACTGGGTCCAATAATCTTTAACATCTTTATAAGTGACATTGCAGAGGTCTGGAGGGAAAGGTATGCCTCTTGCAGATGACACAAAGATCTGTAACAGAGTTGATACACAAGAGGGGTAGAAAAGATGAGAGGGACTTGGCAAGGTTGGAGGACGGTCAGACATATGGCTACTTAGATTCAATGCAAAGAAGTGCAAAGTAATGCACCTGGGAAACAAAAACCCAGGAGAAGAGTACACAGTAGCAGGGGAGGTACTAACAACAACAAAAATGGAAAGGGACCTGGGAGTAGTCATATCAGATGACCTAAGGGTGGGTAAGCAATGTGAGAAGTCAGTAAGGAGAGCCAGGGGAATACTGGGATGCATAGGAAGGGGCATCACAAGTAGAAAAAGGGAAGTGGTTATCCCTCTGTACAGACAGTTGGTGAGACCCCATCTGGAGTACTGTGTGCAGTTTTGGAGACCTCATCTACGCAAGGACATAGACAGGATGGAAGCAGTCCAGAGGGCAACTAAAATGGTGCAGGGTCTACATCAGAAACCATATGAAGAGACTGAGAGAGCTTAATATATACCCTTGATGAAAGGAGGGACAGGGGACATGATAGAAGCGTTCAAGTACCTCAAGGGAATCAACAAAGTCCAGGAGGTAGCATCTTTCAGAAAAGAGATGTGTAAGAACAAGGGGGCACAGTTTAAAGATAGAGGGGACGGCTCCAGGGTAATGTGAGGAAATTCTTTTTCACGGAGAGAGTGGTGGATACATGGAACAGCCTTCCTGAGGAGGTCGTTGGGACTAAAACAGTGGGGGAATTCAAACATGCTTGGGACAGACACAAAGCAATTATAGTGCGGGGTTGCAGGAAGCAGGCTGTTGGTTAACTAGAATCTGCAGCTTATCCAGTAGGTAGGGAAATGGGCAGACTGGGTGGGCCAAGTGGTCCTTTTCTGCCGTCAAGTCTATGTTTCTATGTTTATGTTTCTATGTATTTGGTGTCAGGGTAAGGGTTTGGACCCTTTGTCCTGTCCAGTGGCCAGTATCCTCAACTACTTTTGGTCCTTGTCCAAAGGGGGTCCTCAGGCCACCTGGCAGCCATCTCTGCTTACTGGACAAGGGCCGGTCAGCAGCCGGTGACACAAGAGAAGGTGGTCTGGCATTTCTTTAAAGGTCTCAACCATATTTCCCCTCCGGTGCATGAACCATCACTGCCACTACCATGGGATCTATTGCTGGTGCTGGCAAAGCTCGCAAGCCATTCGAACCAATGCACAGGTGTGAGTTGTCACATCTGTCATGGAAGACTGCCTTCTTGGTGGCTGTCACGTCAGCCAGAAGGACTGGGGAACTACAGCCACTTTCTGTTAAGTCTCCCTATCTGGTCTTCCACAGGGACAAGGTTCTCCTGTGCCCCCAACCGAAGTTCCTTCCGAAGGTGGTGTCGGAGTTTCACCTTAACTAGATGTTGACTCTGCTGGTGTTCTACCCCAACCACACCTTGGAGGCCGGGTACAGGCTCCATACCTTGGACCTGACACAAGTGCTGTCTTACTATAAGGAGCGGACAGCTGAAGTTCGGGGAGAGGTTCGTCAGCTGTTTGTCACCTATGCTGAAGCCGCACCTGGCAGACCTGCAGCAAAGCGGACAGTTGGCAGATGGATTACATCCTGTATTGATCTCTGCTACCAGTTGGTGGGCAAAGAGCCTCCCTTAGGGATAAGAGCTCATTCCGCCCGCCAGACTGCTGCTTCAGTGGCTGCTTCCAGGGACATCCCTATCCAGGAAATCTGTACGGCTGCTACCTGGAAGACAGCAAACACCTTCATTACGCACTACCACATCGACCTAGAATCACGCTGGGATGCTGGTTTTGGGGCCTCAGTTCTCCAATCTCTGTTCCCCAAGTAAGTATCGAGGGGGTGTGCACCTTGCCTCCCTCCTCCCAGAGAACTGCTTGGAGTCTGCCAAACAGTGTGGCTAGAACAACATATCCACGATCCTAGAAAAACAGGTTACTCACCTGTAACAGTAGTTCTAGGAACAGTATATGTTGTTCATCCATATGAACCCACCCAACCTCCCCGGCTTCGATGCACAACCTAAGCTTCCAGTGGGCAAGGTCTGGCATCAAGGGGTGAAGTCGAGGCATGTACCACATGGGTGGGTGGGAGGAGCCAGCTTAAAGACCTTCCGGCAAGATTCTTAAAGGGAAAGGACATGCCAAACAGTATGGATGAACAACCTATACCACTCCTAGAACTACTGTTACAGGTGAGTAACCTGTTTTTTTTGCTCCCTGGATCTTCATGACACATTCTTCCACATCCCGATCCATGTGTCACTCCAATGGTTCCTCCACTTCTGAGCTGAGAGAACCCTCCATGAGTTCCAGGTCATGCCATTCGGCCTCTCCTCAGCCCCCAGGGTCTTCACCAAGTGCATTGCAGTGGTGGAAGCTTAACTGAGGTGCTGAAGGGTCCAGGTTTATCCCTACCTGGGTGACTGACAGATTGCAGGTCCCTCCAGGCAGGAGGTGGAGCAGTCCAGGGACCTGGCCCTCTGGACCTGCGTCGGCCTTGGTCTCCTGGTCAACAAAGCCAAGTTGAAACTTGTGCCTTCACAGGTGATCAACTTCATCGGGGTGGAGTGTGACTCTTGCAGAGCCAGAGCCTGGCACCCAGCGGACAGGTTGGAGGTTCTCTCCTCCTTTGCCCAATCTTTTCAGGTTGAGCAATTGCGCCCTGCCCGGGACTTCCTGCACCTGCTGGGTTACATGGCAACCTGCAACAGCATGGTCCAATGGGCCTACTGGAGAATGCGCTCTCTGCAGTGGGAGCTGGCCAGCTAGTGGCTTCAGCACAAAGGTCACTTCAACCAGCTGGTTACTGTGATCCAACGGATGTGGGATGCCCTCCAGTGGTGGTTAGTCCCAGAGCATCTGCAGAAAGGGATCCTATTTGTTCATCCAGAGCTGATGGTCCTTCAGACAACCGATGCCTCTCTCATAAGCTGGGGTGCCCACCTGGGGGAGCACAGAGCCCACGGGCTCTGGATCCCCAAGGAGTCCCAATACCACATCAACCTGCTGGAGCTCCGAGCAGTTTGGCTGGTGCTGACTGCATTTGTTCGTCACATCCGGGGTCAGGTGGTTGAGATCCAGAATGACAACACCATGGCCATTTACTACCTCAACAAACAGGGTGGGACGCACACCCTGCTGCAAAGCAAGGAAGCTCTACATGTGTGGACCTTCGTGCGCAGCCTGAAGGCCGACCTCCTTGCCATCCATGTGGCAGAGGCCTATAACCAGCTGGCAGACATCCTCAGCCACATGGGGCAAGGCATCTCGTGAGTGGTCTCTCCACCCAGATGTAGTGCGTAGACTGTTCTCCCAGTGGGGCACCCCTAAGGTGGACGTGTTTGCCTCCAGGGAGATGTCAAAGCTGAGGCTGTTTTGTGCTTGCCTCCCCTCAGCAGGGAATGCTGCAGGGGGATGCATTTTCAAGGCGCTGGACCCCAGGCCTCTTCTGTGCCTTCCCTCCACTTCCCTAGATCCACAAGGTGCTCCTCAAGGCCAGGAGGGACAAGGCACATGTGATTCTGGTGGCTGTGGACTGGCTGTGCCAGTTTCCATACCCTGATCTCCTCAGTAGGCTCCCAAAGTGTCTTCCTCTATGTCCGGACCTGCCCTCCATCGATCAGAGGAAGGTTCTCCATCCGGACCTTCAATCCCTGCACCTGACAGCCTGGTTCCTGAGCGGCTAGAGTTCCAGGCTTCGGTTCTCTCCGAAAATGTCCTCACTGTCGTGAAGGCATCTCGGAAGGAGTTGCCCAGAAAATGCTATGCCATCAAGTGGAAGAGATTCTCCATTTGGTGTCAGTGCAAGGGGTTAGACCCTTTGTCCTGTCCAGTGGCTAGCATCCTTGATTACCTATGGTCCCTCTGTAAGTTGGGCCTTCGGTCGACGACCCTTAAGATGCACTTGGCAGCCATCTCTGCTTACTGGATGTGGGCCCGTCAGCAGTCCGCTTAGAAGAAGGTGGTCTGGCACTTTTTTGAAGGCCTTGACCATATTTCCCCTCCGGTGCGTTAACCACCACCACCATGGGATTTGCTGCTGGTTTTGTCAAAGCTCATGGGCAAACCATTTTAACCTATGCACAGGTGTGACATGTCTCACCTGTCTTGGAAGACTGCCTTCTTGGTGGCTATCACGTCAGCCTGAAGGATCAGTGAGCTGCCGGTGCTTTCAGTCTCCTTACCTGGTCTTTCACAGGGACAAGGTTGTCCTGCGCCCCAACCTGAAGTTCCTTCTGAAGGTTGTGTCAGATTTCACGTTAACCAGGTGATCTGCCAGTGTATTTTACCAGCCACACCTCGGAGGCTGAGCACATGTTCCATACTCTGGACCTTAGGCAAGCACTCGCTTATTGCAAAGAGTGCATGACTGGAGTTCAGGCAGAGGTACACCAGCTGTTTGTCACCTGTGCTGAAGCCGCACCTGGCAGACATGCAGCCAGGCGGATGATTGGCAGGTGGATTGTATCCTGCATTGGTCTCTGCTATAGGTTGGCAGATAGGGAGCCTCCCGTAGGGCTGAGGGCTCATTCCACTTGTCATACCGCTGCATCGGTGGCTGCTTCCAGGGATGTTCCTATCCAGGAAATCTGCAGGGCTGCTACCTGGAGGTCAGCACACACCTTCATTTGCCATTACCACATTGACCTCGAGTCATGCCGGGATTCTTGTTTTGGGGCCTCAGTTCTCCAGTCTCTGTTCCCTAAGTAGGGGGTGTGCGCCTTGCCTCCCTCCTCCCGGAGAACTGCTAGGTGTCTGGCAGAAGTGTGGATAGAACATCATATTCACATCCCTAAAAAAACAGGTTACTCACCTGTAACAGTTGTTCGAGGAGTGGTATATGACATTCAGCCACACGGACCCACTCAACCTCTCCTGGCTTTGGCGCACAACACTGCTTTCAGTGGGCATGATCTGGCATCATGGAGTGGAGCCAAGAGAATTACCACCCGGGTGGGTGGGAGGAGCTAGCTTGAAGACATTTCCAGCCAAGTCTTGAAGGGAAAGGCAACTGTCACAAGTGTGGATGAACATCATATGCCACTCCTAGAACTACTGTTACAAATTAGTAACCTGTTTTTGTAGTTGCCATTACGTCTGCTCAAAGGATTTCTGAGCTTCAGGCCCTGATGTGCAAGGAGCCTTATTTGATTTTTGACAAAGAAAGGGTGTTTTTGCGAACCAGCTCTACGTTTCTTCCTAAAGTGGTGTCAGAGTTTACTTTGAATCAATCCATCCACCTGCTTGTTTATTTTCTGGTGCATTCCAATCAAGGAGAGGCAATGCTCCATACCTTGGATGTGCATAGAATTTTGCAATACTATACACGCTGGACCAAAGGCTCCAGGAAACCTAATCGGTTGTTTGTTTTGTTCGCCCCTGAGAAAGAGGGCACCCCAATGTCCAAACAGTGCCTGTCAAGTTGGTTAGCCAATTGCATTGCCTTTTGCAATACAGTACAGTAAGGACTTCCTGGCACGGTTAAGGGCCATTCCACCAGTGGTATGGCCATATCAGTAGCCTGTTTCAGAAATGTATCACCTGTTGACATTTGCACTGCTGCTACCTTGAGCACTGTCCACACCTTGACAAAGCATTGCAGTCTGGGCATCACCTCTGGACGTAGGGATAATTTCGGCCTAGCTGTTCTTTAAGCCCTCCTTTCATAGGCCATCAGTTTTGCTTCCACCTGGATAGTCTGTCTGTAGTTGTCAGAACTGCTTGAGACTCAGTCTAACCAACGAGGGCCTGCTGCAAGAGGTACCCTCGAAATAAGATAGTACAGTTGTGTAAGAACTTACTGTAACAGTAGATCTTCAAGAGGATCTCTTGTAGCAGGCATTGCTTTTCCTCCCTCCTTCCCCTTTTCCTGTCTCTCTCTCTCTCTCTCTCTCTCTCTCTCTCCTCTTCCATAGGGGCGAGCCTTCTGCTTCTCATTTTACATATGCTATCGAGATACCTCGGAATCCTCCTTGGTTCCCCCTGATGCCATTCAGCTTTTGGTCTGTGGCGGGGGAACTAAGGAGGGTATCGGGCTGCCCACCTTTATAAGATTGGCTGACGTCCAAGGTGGGTGGCCCCATCTGGTATACTGCTAGCTAGAAAGTTTCTGTGTGGTCCTAGTGCCTGGCAGCTATAGTCCTTCCAGTGATGGCCTGCAACAAGCGATCCTCTCGAAGATCTACTGGTGTGGTAAGTTCTTATGTAACTGTATTTTTGCAAGAGAAACAACTGAGCAATGGCAGTAAATAAGATCAGTGTAATCAAGAACCAGTTAGAAGGTTGCCAGGACCAAATGCTTGAGAATGTCATGTGGGAAACTCAGGGTTTTAAATAATTGATTAGCAGTTTTTTTTTCTTGGGACTTTACTAACTGTACAGAAAGTATTTGTATAGATTTTCTAGAAGTGCTGTGTTTGCTCAACACAGTGAGGCAAGAGCTATGCATTTTCACAAAGATTTAGCACTTTTATAAGCAAAACGCTAATCAATTTTTAGAGTTAAATAAATCCCTGGAAACAGTGCCTGTTTCTGTAGTTAAAACCCAGTCTAACCTAAAGTGTTTTGCACAGTGCTTATGTATGGGCAGTGAAGGAAAGTTTATTATCGATCCATATCCCAAGGTATTTATATTTTTCAACTACTTCGAGGGTCTCGTCTAGTAGAGTAGTGATGGCATAGATTTATGGTGTGCTGCTGCATCATGTGAGGTAATGAACATAACCTTCATTGTTGTGGTATTTAATAGAAGTTTAGAGTGGTAGAGGTCTAACTGTAATTTATTGAAAGCTTTTTGGAGATCTGATCATGCAGTGTTAATGTTGTTTTCTGCAGATATATAATGCAATTTCATTTGCATAGAAGTGTCATTTGGCATCAGTAACTGTCTCTTCTAAGTCAATAATATATACCACAAAGAGTAATGGACCAAGTACAGAGCCTTGGGGGGCACCCTTAAGGAGAGCTGTGTGACAACCAACCTCTCCCTCTGGGCTGGAACAGCTTTTAGAGAGGTGTCTGTCCTCGGGTATTCACTGCCACCAGCTGGAAAGTCAACCAGCGCCCACCTTCAAGTTTACAAACCTGAATAATTAAACGTGCAATTGCACAAGTTAAAGTCTGGTAGTATGTCTCTCTCGGGTGGCGGATGCTAAACAGAATTTACCTCAGCCAGTGGAAACCATATATTACCTTAGAAAAATGACATCACAGTCACAACTGTTGAGCAAATAAATAGCTTTTTACTTAACAGAAAGTGCACAGGGCATTACAGAATATCTATTTACAACACAAGAGAATAACACTAATACAGGAAAAGTAAACAAATGTTTTTAAATAACAGATGGAAAAAGAAAAAGGCTATTACTGCAATATGCTATTATGAAACTTACCCTTCCCTGTCCTTACAAGAGAACACTGGACCCTATGCTAACTGCGAGCTCCCACGGAAATGGCTAGAAGGGCAGGCTCTGATCTTAGGTTTCTCCCTCCAGCTTCAAGAGTAAGAAGAACACACTTTACCGACTTTCAGCATCTTATATACTCTCTTGCGAATAGGTCATTCCTATTCTGCCTTTGAATGCACCAGCTGTCTAACATGTATGTATTTAATTGGCCCAGTCAGACTGAACACCTATCAGTGACCAGTTATATTCCCTTTTAACCTTAAGTTTATATTTGAGTGAACCAATCCCTTCAAACTATGAGTCTGAGTGTATATGTCCACTCGAGATTTATGACCCAGCTCTTATCTAGCAGCTAGGGAGGACATTGAGAATTCCAGCTTGTGGAACATCAGCTTGTGTGAGTGTTTTTTTTTCCAGACTGCTAAAAAAATGTGTTTGGAAAATCCAAACATTAACAAGTGACACAGCCGTTCATGCAACTACAGGGAAGTGCCCAAAGTATCCAGCCATGCCAGTAGCCCTGTCTAGAGAGCCCATTCGCATTCCATTTTGTTTGCCACTGCGATGCAAGGTGGTCATGTTGTATGCCTGCAGTACCAAACTCCAATGTAGTAGTTTTCCATTTTGTTTGCTTGACCTATGAAGCCATATCAGGGGATTATGATCTGTGACCACAGTAAATTCTCTCCCATATAGGTAAGACTGCAGCTTCTGAAGGGCCCACACTATTCCTAAGCATTCCTTCTCGATTGTGGTGTATGCCTCCTCTCTGGGCAAAAGCCTCCGGCTGAGGTACACAACCAGGTGCTCCTCCCCCTGCTGGGCAGCTTGGCTCAGCACGGCCCCCAGCCCATTATCTGAGACATCCACATAGACTATAAACTTCAGACTATAATTGGGACTGGCCAATACAGCTGGGCCACTTAAGGCCTTCTTTAGCTCCTGAAAAGCTACCTCACAGCCTTCTGGCCACTGCACCTTATCTGGTTTTCCATTCTTGGTTAGGTCTTCAGGGGCTTAGCCAGACCACTATAGCGAGGAACAAACCTTCTGTAGTACCCTGCTGTCCCCAGAAATGCCCTGACCTGTTTCTTGGTGGTAGGAGTAGGCCAGGCCAGGATGGCATCAACCTTGGCAGGCTCCGGGCGGATGTGTCCGCTACCCACCCAGTGCCCAAGGTAGGACACTTCTGCCATACCTATCTGGCACTTCTCCGCCTTGACTGTCAGACCTGCATTCTTCATCCCAGGTCTGGCTGTATATGGCTATATCATCCATATACGCCAGTGCAGACTCACCTACCCCAGACAGAATGCAATCCACAAGCCGTTGAAAGGTTGCTGGTGCATTCTTCATTCCAAATGGCATTACCTTGAATTTGTACAAACCAATGGAGTGACAAAAGCTGATCTCTCCCTGGCTGCAGGGGACAGAGGTACCTGCCAGTAGCCCTTTGTTAGGTCTGTTGTGGTCAGATACATGGCTCCCCCTAGTCGCTCCAGGGTCTCATCTGTTCTGGGCATGGGATAGGCATCAGACTCTGTGCAGCTATGAAGCCTCTGGTAGTCAATGCAGAATCTTGTGGTGCCGTCCCTTTTGGGGATCAATACCACGAGTGATGTCCAGGGGCTACTAGAGTCCTAGATTACTTCAAGTTCCAGCACCTCCTTGAGATCTTCTTTCACTGTCTGCTTAACATGCTCAGGTACCCTGTTGGGAGACTGTTTCAGGGGAACTTGGGTCCCTGTATCCACATGGTGCTCTGCCATCGTGGTGTACCTCGGTTTCCCTGTGAATGTGTTCTCAAATGCTCTCAGCACACCCAGAATTTCTTGCACCTGGGCTGGTGTCAGCTGTTCAGCGAGGGTAAGGTTGTCCACAGAGGATGCAGCCCGAGCCTCCCCAAGCAAGTTCACCAGTGGATCCATCTCAGTTTCCTCCTCCTCCTCTGGGGCACTGCATACACTGAGGACCAATTCCTCCCTGTCATGGTAAGGCTTCAACATGTTAACATGATACACCTTTCGCCTGCATCTCCTGTCCGGTAGCTTTATCATGTAATTGACATCACTAACCTTTTGGACAGTGGAGAATGGACCCTCCCATGCTGCCTCTAATTTATTCTGTCACACAGGGATGAGTGCCATCACTCGCTGTCCCACCTCATATTGTCTGGCCCCACAGTCATACCAGACTTTTTGCCACTGTTGTGCAGTGGCCAAGTGCTCCTGAGCAAGCCCCATGAGCTCCTTAAGGTGGGTCCTGAAGTTCAGGACATATTCCACAAGACTCCATTTGGGAGGCATGGTCACCTTCCCATTCATCCTGAATCAAATCTAGGGGCCTCTGCACCCTATGACCAAATAGGAGCTCGAAAGGTGAGAACCCTGTGGACTCCTGTGGGACTTCTCTGTATACAAATAGGAGATGAGGCAAATATTTGTCTGAGTCCCTCTTATGCTGGTCAGCAAAAGTCCTTAGCATGGTCTTAAGGGTTGAATTAAATTGCTCCACCAGACCATTAGCTTGGGGATGGTATGGGGAGGTTTTGAGCTGCTTTACCCCGCACTTCTCCCACAGACCACTCATTAACCCTGACATGAAATTAGCACCCCGATCTGACAGTATCTCCTGGACAAAGTCCACTTGGCTAAATATTTTCAACAGTGCATCTGCCATTGGTTCTGCCTCAGAGGATGATAGGGCCACTGCCTCTGGGTATCTTGTGGCATAGTTGACAACTACCAGGATGTACCGCTTGCCAGTGCGACTTGGGGTGCTTAGTGGCCCCATTATGTCCACAGCGACCCTCTTGAAGGGTTCATCGATATTGGGCAGGGGCATCAAAGCTGCCTTGGCCTTGTCCCCCATTTTCCCCACCCACTGGCACTGTGGACAAGTCCTGCAATAATTCGCCACATCCTTGCCAATACCAGGCCAGAAGAAATTGCTGGTCAGACGCTTTTTTGTGCACCTCACCCCCAAGTGGCCTGAAAATGGGATATCATGGACAAGGGCCAGATGCTGCTGACAGTGAACCTTAGGGGCTACCAGCTGCTGGAGCACCTCACCATCTAGCCCTTCCTCTGTTGTACATTCTCTGTACAACAGCCCATTGTCCCAGTAAATGGACTCTTTAACCCCCCCCCCAAGGACCCTCAGCCCTATTAGCTATTTCCCTCAGTTTTTGCAAGGTACGGTCAGTTCGCTGTGCAGCACTCAGCTGCCCTCGTCTGACCCTTCCCAGCGCCCCTTGAGAAGGAAGTCCTGTGGGCTCCTCTATTTGTGACTGGGGTTCTGGACTGCTGCTTCTAGCCAGCCTCTCCCCTGGGCTAGGCACTTCCTCAGCTGCTGAGGGTGTGGCTGGACCACCTTGAGTGACCCCCCCTTTGCCTGACTACGAGTTGCAACACACACCAGTTTTCCCCTGTGGTCAAAATCATTCCCCATGATCACATTTACAGGGAGGTCCTCTACGACCCCCACCTCCTTTTCTCCATGGCCCCCTTCCCAGCTCAGGAAGACTCTAGCAATTGGTATTTGGACTGCTGGCCCTGTAAATGTCCAGACCCTGGAGTATTTCCCAGGCACCATCTGCTGTGCCCGGATGAGATCCGGCCTCACCAGGGAGATGTAAGTGCCTGTGTCCCTCAATCCCTATGTTACTGTTCCATTAACAGCAATGGGATGCAGATTCTCATCAGAGGAGAGTGGTTCTTCAGGCTGGACACACCCCACAAACACACCAGTGCTCTTTTGATCACCCCCTCCACCATGCCTCTGCCCCTTAACCAGTTTCTGAGTGCAGTTATATCTCAAGTGCCCCACTTGATTGCAAATATGACATTTCTTGGGTCCTGTCTCTTGAGTCCCTTAGAACCAGAGGGTTCTGCTTTGGGCTTAGGTGCAGGCTGATTTCCTTTGGGTTGCCCCTCATGGGATCCCTTATAACCATGGGCTGCCCCCCCCCCACACACACTATGAGACTGGCGTGTGTGTATGGTCGGCTAGACAGATGCATGTCAGTGCTTGCTGCCACCTCTTTTGAGGAAGTGCATGCCCTGTCTAGAAGCCGTATGTGCATATCCTCGGGTACAATTTTAAGAAATTGTTCTCTCACCAACACATCTTTGATTAGTTCCACAGTGTCTGCTTTAGCCCCCTCCACCCACCTATCAAGGTAAGTACACAGTTGAACCTGCAGTTCTACATAACTGTGTTCTGGTCTTTTCTTTAACTCCCTAAATTTCCTTCTATAAGCCTCAGGAATTAATTCAAAAATGTTCAACACTGTTTTAACTTTATCATAATTAGCATAGTCTTCATTACTCATTTTAGAAAATGCATGCAAAGCCCTCCCAGTAAGTAAGGGTGTGAGATAAGTTGACCACGAAGCCTTAGTCAATTGGAATTGGTCACATACTCTCTCAAATGACCTTAAAAATAGAACAAGGTCATCTCCCTTTCTAAACTGAGGGAACAATTTAGAATTAATTTTGGCTTCATGAGGAGAACTCGCTTCACCATTACTCACAATTTGCTGGCTGCACAGAGTCATCATCTCCTTCTCGTGCTGTTGTTCTCTTTCTTCATGTTCCTTCTCTTTTTCCTGATGTTCTTTCTCTCTGTCTGCCAGTCTCTTTTCTTCAAGTTCTTTCTCTGCCACCAGTCTTTTTGTTTCTGCTTCCAACCTTCTTGCTTCTGCTTCAGTATGCAGTCTTTTCGCCTCCAGTGCCTTGCAGCAACAGCTGCAGTCACAGTGCATCAAGCTGGTTTGGGGGGTCTGCTACATCAGTTTCTGACTCGCCCCAGAGACTGTCTGCTTCTGGTCATATGCCATGAGGGCAGCTATGAGGTCTGCCTTTTTCTTGTGTTTTAGACCTTCAGGCTGAATCCCCTTTTCCTGGCACTTTTCGCGAAGCTGTTATACAGTAAGTGAGTCATACTCCGTGGAGATCATTCTCTTAAGTTACTCTACACTGTGCTAACTAGAAACAAATAAAACTGTTGTACAAGTGTATTCTCTTCTATATCCTATTTTGCAACTGCTAAGGTAAATGTTCCACTGGCAAACTGTGTATCTCAGTGTGCTACACAGTCCACTATCATCACCCCACCACTGCCAACCAATTGTGACAACCCTCCTCTCCCTCTGGGCTGGATCAGCTTTTAGAGAGGTGTCTGTCCTCGGGTATTTGCTGCCACCAGCTGGAAAGTCGTCCAGTGCCCACCTTCAAAATTACAAACTTGAATAATTAAACGTGCAGTTGCACAAGTTAAAGTATGGTAGTGTGTCTCTCTTGGGTGGTGGATGCTAAACAGAGTTTACCTCAGCCAGTGAAAACGATATATTTCCATAGAAAAATGACATCACAGTCACAACTGTTGAGTAAATAAATAGCTTTTTACTTAACAGAAGGTGCACAGGGCATTACAGGATATCTATTTACAACACAAGAGAATAACACTGATACAGGAAAATAAACAAATGTTTTTAAATAACAGATGGCAAAAGAAAAAGGCTATTACTGCAATATGCTAGTATTAAACTTACCCTTCCCTTTCCTTACAAGAGAACACTGGACCCTATGCTAACTGCCAGCTGTCACAGAAATAGCTAGAAGGGTAGGCTCTAATCTTAAGTTTCTCCCTCCAGCTTCAAGAGTAAGAAGAAGAACACACTTTACTGTCTTTCAACATCTTGTATACTCTCTTGAGAATAGGTCATTCCTATTCTCCCTTTGAATGCACCAAAGCATCTAACATGTATACCTTTAATTGGCCCAATCAGACTGAACACCTATCAGTGACCAATTATATTCCCTTTTAACCTCAAGTTTATATTTGAGTGAACCAATCCCTTCAAACTGTGAGTCTGAGTGTACATGTCCACTCAAGATTTATGACCCAGCTCTTCTCTAGCAGCTAGGGAGGACATTGAGAATTCCAGCTTGTGGAACATCAGCATGTGTAAGTGTGTTTTTTTTTTTTCCAGACTGCTAAAAAAAATGTGTTTGGAAAATTCAAACATTAACTCCTTCTTTATCATATCTGTCACAACCGCTAAGGAAGGGCGTACAAGTAGAGTAGAGGCCTTCTGCTTTGATCTGTTGTAACTGGCCAGTTAAATAGTCTGTGAACCAGTTCAAGGAGACGGTGCCAAAACCTATTTTGGATAGTTTGTGTATCTGAATGTTGTGGTCCACAGTGTTGAATGCCTTGCTGAGGTCAAGAAAATAGCTCCACTGGTTTGTTTATTGTCAGTTGCCTGTATCCAGTCGTTAATGACCTTGGCTAGGGCAGAGACCGTGCTATGTTTTGGTTGAAAACCAGATTTTAGGGAGTGTTATGATTTTTGATGCTTTGAGGAAATTCCTCATCTGATCATTGATAAGGTTTTCTAGGAGCTTTGCCAGTGCTGGGCGAATTGATGTGGGTCTGTAGTTGCTGAGCAGAGAAGTATTGCCTGATTTTATTTATTATTATTTATTTAGTTAGTTTTTGTTGACCGAGTAAGTGCACTAGACAAATCCGGCCTATTTTCAGGCACGACCCGGGGGAGGGGATACAGATACAGATGAAAGCCAACTGACCTTGAACCAGATTAAGCTTTTAGGAGGCAGATGATATGTGCTGTTTTCCATAGTATTGGTATGTCATTGCTTGAGAGTGATAGATTGAAGAGATGTGTTATGAGTGTTGTGAGGTACAGTACGTGTAACCTTGTAGCCAGCTCTGAGTAAAAAGGGGTCCAGGCTGTCAGCACCCGTACGTTTTTTGGTGTCCATCCATAACAGCAGTTGCTCTACTTGTTTGTAGGTGATGGGTTGGAAAACAAAAGGGCTAATGGTGGAGCTACTGGGGCATGCAGTGTCCACTGTAGGTGTCTGATAAGATGCAGCAGGGGACTTGTCAAAGGCTAGTCCAGCAGATGCGAAGTTGGAGTTTATTTTCTCCAGTATAGTTTGTTTATCATTTATGAGGTTTTCATTTACTAGAATGTTCTGTGGAAGGGTGGGGACAGGTGGGGCTCTTTCCACAGATTTGATGAGCTTCCAAAATTGTGTGATATTGTCTCGGTTGGTGTCCATTGAATTTAGATAGTAATTAGCTTTGGTTTCCCAAATTAGTTTGGTGCAGTAACATTTCATTCTTTTAAAGCTGGCCCAGTCTGCTTCCATCTGCATGCACCTGGCAGTTGCTCAGAGGTGTTCCCTGTTTCTCAGAGTCACTTTCAGCTCAGCAGTAACCAAGGGCAGGTTACTTTCTTTACACTTCGTTTGATCATGGGGGCATATTTATTTATAGCCTCGAGCAATAACCAATTAAAGATGTCCGTTGCCACATGCACCGTAGGCGCAAGGTAAAATGATTGCCAGTTGACAGCTGCCAGTGAGGAAATTTGCAACACTGGAGCTGGTAAGGTGCCTTTTAAATATGAATTTAGATTGGATAATTGGGAAGATGTCTACATCACAAAAGAAACACCAAAACAACTGGCACCAAGAAACACCAACACAATTGGCACTAATTGGCACCCTTGTTGGCAGTCTCACAAGATGCCAAGGACTGAATGGGCATGGAGACTGAAGTGCCCTCTCATCTAAGTGGTGGGTCCCTCCATGGCAGGGTTAAGGCACATTGATGGAACAGTGTGGGGCAGCTTGCACTTTAATCAGTCATGCCGTACCTGCTATGTGGATAGGCAGAGGACTTCGGTTCCAGTGCTGTGAATTCAGCACCTTTCAGAAGCACTGAAAAAATCACACACTAAAATAAATAAAAAACGGTAACAAAGGGAAAAAAAGAAAGAAAGCATTCAGTGTTACTTTGTGCCTTACAACACACCCAAGGCATGTCATTTCTCATGTTATACCCCACCATGTTGTGTGTCATTGCTCAAGTAAAAACCTCCACCTCATAACATTGCCGCTGGTATAGCAGAGTGTCTTACCTTGAGAAGTTTGGGGGAAAAAGAAAGAAACTTAAAAAGTTTCATTTTCTGAAAGGTTATTGAAAAAAAATTGGTTGGTCTTCAGTTAGAGGGGAAGCGGGAAGATGCTTCTAGCTGGATGCTGGGAGAGTAAGGAGACTTGAAAGATTTCTTAGCTGATTTATTGTGTGTTTCCAGCAGACAATTTGGTGTTTGTGTGAGTTTAAAAGCTGGAGGCTGGGAGAGTAAGTAGACTTGTAAGATTTTCTTATCTGGTTTTCTGTGTGTTTCTAGCAGACTATTTGGTGTTTGTGTGTGTTTAAAAGTTGCTATCTGGCCTGTAAGTGCAGGCATCATATTACAGGGGATTAGTGCTGTTTGAAAGTAAGGTGGGACTCCCAACTGAGTCAGTCTTCAGTTAGAGGGGAAGGGTGAAGAAGCTTCTAGCGGGATGCTGGGTGAGTAAGGAGACTTGAAAGATTTTCTTAGTTGATAGTGCTTGGAGGTGCAGTGAGGGGCAGACACAGGGCTGATGCACTCTCGTGAGAGTCGGTTGTAGGCTCTGGTCCCACCCCTCCCTCGCCAGAGCTCGGCTCCTTTATAGGGGAACACCTGCCCTGCAATTTGGGGAAAAGATTTCAGGTGCTGCTCATGTAGTTCTAGCCACTGAGGGTTGAGTTTAAGGGCTGGGAGGGAGGAGCTTAGGGAGTTGTACACTTCCCCTGTATGTTTACTGTGTAGTACTGCACCTAGTAACGGGGGTACCTGTTTACTGTGGGACTGTATCTAGGATTAGTGGGTGACCCAATTAGTGGGTAGGGGTGTATCTTGGACTAGTGGGGAACCTGGTGGTTCACCCAATGAATCCTACTTGGAGGGGGATGGGACCACACGTCATTAAGGCCGGCATCTTTGGGAGGGTGGTGGGGTGCACAGGGTGTGGGGCGGCCATGATACTGGACTGGGCTTGGTAAGTTCGGTGGTTGCCCAATGTGCTACCAGCTGGCACAGCTTAGGGAGGAGGTTGAGGGGAGTAGGAGGCAGCTGGAGGGGGGGTATGGTTGGGGAATAGGGCAGAGGCTCTCCCGCGGGGTTGCACCAAGCACTGGGGTGGGGGCATAGGGAAAGGAGTGCAGGAGAGTACTCTGGGGTCACATAGGGACCCTGACAGAGGGGGCCCAAAAGGAGGACACTACCAAGGAAGGTATCTGGGGACCCTCACAGAGGGGGCCAAAGGGAGGACATTCTCAGAGAAGTAGGCAGATGGCTGGAGCAGAACAGAAGGAAGCAAGGGGGAGAGGTGGATCGGACCTTAGGCTCAGTAACTGCTTCAATTCTCTTCTTCTGCTTGAGGATGAGGGGGGTGATGTAGCCATGACAGGTGTGGTTAGAGATGGAAAGGGAGGGGCAGGAGGCAGGGGTCGGATAGCAGGAAGAACGGGGGGAGCGGTGGACCAGAGCAGGAGGAGGAGGAGGTAGAGGCAGGAAAGCGCAAGGAGAAGGACCAGTTGGGAGGAAAGGGCAAGGAGAGGGACCAGAAATACAAAGATAGTACAGTAAAGGCAGCTAAAGGTTTATGCCAGGGGAGCACGACAGGTAAGGAGGGGCTGAACGGAGACAGGAAGGGAGGATGAGCCAGGCAAGTTTAGCAGATTGGGGGGAACCAGTTGTGAGCAGTGACGGGGATAGCAGGTTACAAAAGGATACTCGGGAGGAGGAGAGGCATAGGATCTGAGGGAGGGTGGCCAGGGGTAAATAAGGAGGGCGACAGGGCACCCAGGTAGGGGGAGGAGCAAGGAGCCGGCTGTGGGGAGGGGCCAGTAGAAAGGGTGAGGGACATGGAAGGGGGGGGAATGGAGGAAAAGGGGTGGTCAGATTGCTCCTGTTGGGTGATTCCATGATCAGGGGTATCAAATGGGATAGGGAGGGGGAAGCCTGCCCGGTTAGAACAAAATGCTTCCCTGGACTAATGGTGCACAGGGCCAAGCATGAGGTATATCAGCTGGCAAAGGATTGTGGAGGTTCCCCGGACTTACTGGTCCACCTGGGTACCAGTGACATTGAGGGAAATAGTGAGCTAGAGATACAGGCAAGGTTCGGGGAGCTTGCCAGTGTCTGTCATGACATAGGATGTGTGATTTCCTTCTCAGAAATCCTGCCGGTGCCAAGGGCTAGTGGGGAACAGAAGAGGAAGATTAGGGAGATAAACCTGTGGCTCAGGGAGTGGTGAGGGGCCAGAGGGTATGGGTTAATGGGGGATTGAGGGGAGACCTGGGAGGATAAGGGGCTGTATGCTAGAGATAGGCTCCATCTCAATTTGGAGGGAAGGGAAATCCTTAAGTTGAAAATAGAGGGGTTCATTGGTGAAAGGTAGGGTTTAAACTTGTGAAGGGGAGGGATGGGAGAAAAGGCTGTCGAGGTGGGAGCGATAAAGGAGGACTCTGTCTCCACCACCCACCCCGGAGGAGCTGGAGGAATGCGGGAAAAGGCCGACTGGTAAGGTGCTGACCGGGGGAAGACTGAATCCCCATGGGAATGCGAGCAGGGGAAATGGAAGTATATGGAAAGGGTGGAAGGTAGTCCTGCTAAATGCCAGGAGCTTGGGCAATAAAATGCCTGAGCTCCAGGCGATGCTAACTGAGGGACAGGTGGATGTAGCAGTGGTCACTGAGACCTGGGCCACCGCAGGGCACGACTGGGACCTGAACCGGGAGGGTTACACCATGTTCAGGAAGGACAGGGGGGAGAGAAGGGGAGATGGGGTAGCAATAATAGTCAGAAACTGCATTGGCATAGGAGGAGTGGAGAAGGCGGAGAGAACTGTGTAGGTGATTTGGGTCACCTTGATAACAAGGAGGGGGGGCAAGAAAGTAAAAATAGGAGTGGTGTATAGACCCCCAGCGCTGGCAGAGGAGCTGGAGGAGAGTCTGGTGGCAGATGTTGGGAGACACTGCAGATTCAGCAGGGGAAGGGTGGTGGTATTGGGGGACTTGAACATGCCGGGAACGGACTGGGAGACAATGATATCCTCGGTGACCAGTGAACAGAGGTTGTTGGATGTCTTTCAGGATGCATTCCTAACTCAGCAGGTGGGGGAACCGACCAGGGAGATGCGGATACTGGATGTGGTCCTGGCAGACAGTGACCAGATTGGGGGCCTGGAGGTAAGGGACCCATTGGCAGGGAGTGACCATGCCATGGTCTGGTTCTGCCTGGACCTAGGAGGGGTAGAAGGCTACACAAAGATGGAGGTAACTGACTTGGGGCGGATTTCAAGGAAATGGGAAGGATCCTTAAGAAGCATTTGGATGGAATTGGGCCAGACATGGACGCTGACAGTAGGTGGGAAATCATCAGGAGGGGGGTGCAGGATGCTACCAGCACCTGTGCAAGAGTAAGACGAAAATGCAGTAGGGTCCATAAACCCTGCTGGTGGACCAGGGAGGTTCAGGAGGTGGTGAGCGGAAAGAAGGTGGCTTATAGGCATTTCAAGTGCTCAAGGAGTGAAAGGGATTGAGAGGAGTATGAGCTGATGGCCAGAAGGGCTACTAGGGTGGTGAGGGCGGCTAAGGCAAGGAAGGAGCAGAACCTGGCCAGGGAAATTAGGAGAGGGAACAAGGGGTTCTTCAGATACACTGGGGAAAAGTGAAGGGTGAAGGGCAGATTAGCAGGATTAAAAGGGGGGGATGGGCACAAGAACCGAGGAGCAGGCTGAGATACTAAATGAGTGCTCGCCTCAGTTTCACCAAGAAAATGGGGGCTGCATCATACATGGGAGGAGATGGTGAAACTGAGTAGGGGGACGCCCTATCGGCGGGTCTGGGGAGAGGAGGGGGCCATCACTGGCAGGAGGGGGGGAAGGCAAAGCAGGGGGACGAGGTAGTGGAGGTAGAAATCATCGCAGAGAGAGTGAGGGAAGCCCTTGGGTCCCATAAGACAGAGAAAGCACCGGGCCGGATAAATTACATCCCAGAGTGCTGAAGTAACTGGCGGATGTCCTGGCGGAGCTTTTCAGCATCTCTCTGAGGGCAGGGTGGGTGCCCCAGGACTGGAAGGTGGCGCAAATAGTGCCTGTCAACAAGGGGGGATCGAGGGAGGTGGTAGGAAACTACAGGCCCGTCAGCCTGACATCGATGGTGGGCAAGGTGATGGAGGGCATTGTCAAGGAGAGGCTAGGGGGGGACCTGGAAAAGTCAGGGGTGCCTGGACGATGGACAGCATGGATTCGTCCCGGGGAAACTGTGTCAGACAAACCTTGTGGAGTTCTATGACGGGATGACGAGTGCCTTGGACCTGGTTAGACCGGTGGATGTCCTCTATCTTGACTTCAGCAAGGTGTTTGACTCTGTTCCTCATGGGGGCCTGTTAAATAAGCTGGGAGAAATGGAGGTAGGGAACCAGATGATCAGATGGATAGGCAGTTGGCTCCAGGATTGGACCCAGAGGGTCACAGTTGGCGGGATAGTCTCATCCCCAAGGAGGGTCATTAGTGGGGTCCCTCAGGGATCAGTCCTTGGGCGCCTCCTGTTCAACGCCTACGTTTCTGACATAAGGAAGGGTATCAGGAGTGAGATGAGTCTTTTTGCAGATGACTCAAAACTGGGGGCGGTGGTGGATGGGGAGCAGGGGATTGGAGGGGAGGGTGGCTCTACAGAAGGACCTGGAATCTCTGGAAAGGTGTTCTAGAAAGTGGAAGCTGAGGTTCAATGCAGGGAAATGCAAGGTACTACATCTGGGAGCCAGAAACCCGGGCCAAGTTTACACCCTGGGGGGGAAATGCTACAAGTCTAAATGGCTGAGAGGGACCTGGGGGTGGTGGTGGATGTCAAGATGAACAACTCTGAGACTTGTAGGAGGGCAGCGGCCAAGGCCAACAGGATGCTGAGATGCATCGCTAGGGGGATCACCTCCAGAAGGAGAGAAGTGATACTCCCTCTGTATAACTGCTTTGTGAGGCCGCACCTCGAGTACTACGTGCAATTTTGGAGGCCACACTTAAAGAGGGATATTGAACTCCTGGAGAGGGTCCAGAGGAGGGCATCCAAAATGATCTGGGGCCTGGGGACAGGACCTATGGAGAGAGGCTCGAAGAACTAAATATGTACATATTGGAAGGGAGAAGGGACCGGGGGGACATGATAGAGGTCTTCAGGTACATGAAGGGGTTAAATAGAAGAGGAGCAGTCAGGTTAAATAGGGGAGGAGCAGTCAGGGTGCTCCGAAGGAAGGAGGGGGAGCAAGTATAGGGCATGGGTGGAAGCTGGAGGGGGGGGGGAGATTCAGGGGAGAAAGAAGGAGGTGCTACTTCACTGATAGGGTGGTGGAGCCATGGAATGCGCTGCCCAGGGGGCTGGTGGAGGCAGAGATGGTGGAGGGATCCAGGAGGGGTGGGACAGGTACAGGGGAAGGGTTCTTGAAGCAAAGTCCTGTACAGCAGGAACATCCGGGACTGGGAAGGGAGAAGCCAGAGAGAGTGAAGAGGGCAGTAAGATCAGCTCTCAGGGTGGGGGCTGACCAAACGAGCAGACACGAAAGACCATTAGACCTATTCTGCTGGCATTTTGGTATGTTAGTATGGTCTTCAGCATTGGAAATATGAACAAACCACTGCCTGGGTGAGGTATTTTACCTTTATGTTTTTGAAGAATAAGAAAATTAAGAAGCTTGTGTTTTTAAAGTTAATTGAAGAAGCATTTGGTTGGCCAACAGCATTAAAAATGTGGAAAAAAATGTAATGTAGATGTCATCGTGATTTTTTTGCAAGACTTCAAAGAGGGAGAGAGCATTCAGTGTGGTGAATGTTAGGTCACATGTTAATTTACATAATTCCAGGTCTGAGAGCCTTTATAACTTTATTTACATATCGAATAAGTTACATATAATGATTTGTGCTTCACTAAGGGAACTCACGGAGGGCAGGCGGGTGCATGTTGTGTCACCCTGCTGTGGAAGAGAAATCCCGATTAATTGAAATAAATTCCTCGACACAGAATACTCTTAGTTACTCTGTTCCATCACTGAGGCTTAATAAAAATGCAAAAAAGAAAGTTAAAAAAATAATAAGCTTCTCTTAGCAAATTCTTACTGTATCTCTGTCTTTCATACTCCTCTGGGAATTAAAGCCAACTGTGACTCCTGGGCAATGTAGTCCACAAGAACTCTGTGGACTACAGGTCAGGACAGCAGTCTGACAGCTTGAACTGCATAAAAAAAAAAAGTGAAATTTTTTATCCCAGGTTTTATTTGGTGGGGACTGTATAGGCTAACCCATCTTGTACTGTGTTTATTTTTTGCAGCAGTGCTAATACTGTGATTGCACTAATAGCGTGACTAAAACAGCAAGTCCAGGGGTCATGGGAAATCAGGAAGCAGGAATTAAAACAGGGCTGTGTTTGAGCAGCAGCAAACACGGCAGAGGTCTGTGTCTGCCAGTGTTAGCCAGGGGAGGCTAGAGGGCCACAAAAGACTGCACACTGCACAGTATGAGTGATTTGCATTATTTTCCTACGTTGTAAAATAAAAGTTTGTGTTTTATTCATGAATGACAGAGAACTTCAGATCCTGGAGGGGTGGGGATAGCCATTGGTTGCAAGAAGTGTGGAATGTATAGTGTATTCAGGGAAGCGCAACAGTCAGTAATGAATCCCTATGTTTGCTGTGCAGTAAAATGATGGAACTAGAGAGAGTGTTTACCTCCCTAAGGCAGGAAATTGAAAATACGAAAGAAATGAGACACTTGAATCTTTTCTAGATAACATGATAAGGAAGTAAGGAGACTTGAATCTTTTTTAGATAACACGATAAGGGATTTCCATCCAGTATAATCAACCCAGGACATGAGATCAGGGAGGGTAAAATATAGAAACATAGAATTTGACGGCAGATAAGGACCGCTTGGCCTGCCCATTTCCCTACCTAATGGATAAGCTGCAGATCCTAGTTAACCAGCAGCCTACTTCTTTCTACCCCCACCCCCTAGAATTGTCTTATGACTGTCCCATGCATGCTTGAATTCAACTACTGTTTTTGACTCTACAACCTCCTCCGGAAGGCGGTTCCATGCATCCACAACCCTCTCTGTGAAAAATACTTCTTACCTTGAGCCGCCCCACCTCTATCTTCAAATTGTGTCCCCTTGTTCTTGCACACCTCTTTTTTTGAAAGATGCTACCCTCTTGGACTTTGTTGATTCCCTTGAGGTACTTGAAAGTTTCTATCATGTCCCCCCCATCCCTCCTTTCCTCGAGGCTATACATATTAAGCTCCTTTAGTCTCTCTTCATATGTCTTCCGGTGCAGACCCTGCACCATTTTAGTTGCCCTCCTCTGGACAACTTCCATCCTGCCTATGTCCTTGCGGAGATTTGGTCTCCAGAACTGCACACAGTACTCCAGATGAGGTCTCACTGCCTGTACAGAGGGATAACAACTTCCTGTTTTCTACTGGTGATGCCTCTCCCTATGCATCCCAGTATCCCCCCAGCCCTCCTTACTGCCCTCTCACATTGCTTGCCCACCTTTAAGTCATCTGATATGACTACCCCCATATCCCTTTCCATTTTTGTTGTTGTTAGTATCTCACCCCCCCATTGTGTACTCTTCCCCTTGGTTTTTGTTTCACAGGTGCATTACCTTGCACTGCTTAGCATTGAATCTAAGCTGCCATCCATTTGACCATTCATCCAACCTTGCCAAGTCCCTTCTCATCCTTTCCACTCCACCTTGTACATCAACTCTGTTGCAGATCTTTGTGTCATCTGCAAAGCGACATACTTTTCCTTCCAGTCCCTCTGCAATGTTGCTTATAAAGACATTGAAGAGGACCGGTCCTAATACTAAACCCTGTGGTACCCCACTAGTAACCCCCCCCCCCTTCTTAAGAGTGGACTCCATTTACTATTGCCCTCTGTGTCGTATTCTCCAGCCAATTCTTTACCCAGGCTATCATCTTACACCCACTCCAGGCTGGCTAACTTGTATATTAATCTTTGTGTGGGACTGTGTCAAATGCCTTGCTAAAGTCTAGGTAGGCCATGTCCACAGCCCCTCCCTGATCTACTACTTTGGTCACCCAGTCAAAGAAATCTATTAGATTTGTCTGGCATGACCTTCCCGCTGTGAATCCATGCTGCCTTGGGTCCTGTACCCCTCTGGCCTCTAGGTACTCGACAATTCTTTCCTTCAGAAGTGATTCCATCATTTTCCCAATCACTGAGATTAAACTAACAGATCTGTAGCTTCCTGCTTCTGCCCTGCTCCCACTTTTGTGAAGTGGAATCACATCTGCCCTCCTCCAGTCCTCAGGTACCAACCCATCCTCCAATGATTTGTTAAAGAGGGTAGTCAGTGGTGTCACTAGTTCTACCCTTAGTTTGTTTAGAATTCTGGTATGAATCCCATCAGGCCCCATTGCTTTGTCCACCTTCAGTTTTAAGAGTTCTTTCAGAACCCTTTCTTCTGTAAATGGGCTGGTATCAACTTCTGTATCCAGAGTGTTTCTGTTGTTTGTTTTAGGTACCTCCCCATCTTCATTTGTAAATACTGAGCAAAAATATTTGTTTAGTATCTCAGCCTTTTCACCGTCACCCTCTACACACACCCCCACCCCCCTTTATTAAGCCTCACTATCCCTCCCTTGGTCTTTCTTCGCTCCCTGATGTACCTAAAAAAGGTTTTATCTCCCTTCTTAACTGAGTTGGCTATCTTTTCCTTGGTTCGTAATCTAATAGAGACCTGTAGAGGTGGAGGGAGGAAATGAAATAAGGGGGAAATTGAAGGGAAGGGAGAAAAATGGGCAATTGTACAACCGAGAAAGTGTGCGAAAAGAGGTTGGAGAGCCGAAGTATCCAAAATAGCACATGGGACGGGGTTGACTGTAGGAACAATTTTGAAATACTGGCAATGCTGGAAGGAGATCTTGTTAATGACACAAACAGTGGAACTGATGAGTATGTAAGTTATAGGAGACTCAGTGGTAAAATACACAAATAGGATAGTGTGTGCAAAAAACAGTTAAGGAGAACAGTAAGAACAGTGACTACCTACCAGATGCAGGGGAAAAGGATATTATGGACAATATAGATACAGTAAGATACTCAAGGAAAATATAGGTGTAAGGAAAAAAGTATACATGTGGGTATAAATGATACTGGTAGAAAGAAAAATCACGGAATTAAAAAGGAATTTAGAAAATTGCAAGAAAGAATCGGGGACAAGGGAGACATCCCCGTATTTTCCAAAATCCTATCAGTACAAACTGCTTCTTGAAGGAAAACTCAGGAGATAATTAAATTGAATAAATAGCTTGATGATTGGACTTTCAAAGAAAATTACACACTACTGAAACATTGAAATTTATTCTTAAATAACAAAACATACTGTGCTGGGGTTGGTTTGAATTTAATCTCCAAAGGAGCCAACATCCTCTGCAGAAGGTATATTTATTGTCTTGAAAGAAATTTAAACCATTGAATGGGGGTGAAGGGGGCACATCTATAGCTGATGAGGCAAAAACTAAGCTCAACAGAAAACAGGTTAAACATTTTATCAATGAATGCAAGAGTTTGTGAACGAATTTGACAATTTAAAATTACTGATACCGGAAGAAGAACCAGACATCATTGCTGTAATGCAAAGGTGGTGGAACCCTGAAGATACCCGAGATAAACACATAACTGGGTACAATCTCATTCACAAGGAGGAAAAAGAAGACGGGGAAGGGTATTGCAATCTACCTAAGTAACATTCTAATTACTAGAAATATTACCTCACCAGACACAGAATCAGTATGGGTTACTACAGGAAACATAAAACCGAATAGATTAACTATTGGAAACTGTTATATACAGTACCTCTAGAATGCTAGTAATGAGGATTGTGTGGAATACGTAAAGGAACTTAATGATTATGCTTCCAGGGAACAGATACTGTACTAATTTGGGGTGCCTTTAATAGCCAAACATTAACTGGAATATCATGGAACACCTAGGGTGAAAGGCAAATATACTTTAGATACAACAGCATAAAATGTACTTCTAATAATGCGACTTATAAGAAAATCAACAAGGGGGAACAGCATGCTAGAGTTATCATTAACTAAACTAACAGATTAAGTATTTAGTCAGGGGCCCACTGTGTAATAGTGATCATGCTATGACAGAGCTATGTTTTCAAGCAATGATATCAAGCAACAAAGGTAAAACTGTAGTTTATAAGTACAAGGCAAACTACTCTGCAATTAAATATAGTATAAACAAGCATTTGTCAATGCTGAATGTTGTCTTGCTGGCATTGGCATTGGTAGTGCAGGAGTTAGATGCATAATAGGAATGGCAGTGAAGTATTGAACTGATGCCAACCCCACTCCCACCTTGCAGAGACTGACAGGTGTTGGGGTGTGCCTTTGGGTCGTCGGCCATAATGTTCAAGCCATTTCACCTCCCCTACCCTGCAGACACTGACAAGTGTCACGGTGTGCCTTGGGGTCTTCGGGCCTTGCGCTCACCCTATTCCGTAAGGAAATACACTGAGATGGGTGCAGTATAGAAGAATGGGGTGAACTTTTGGGCCTAAGACTCCAAGGTACACCTTGATGCCTGTCACTGGCTGCAGGGTGGGGGTGGGGGTGGAATTGCATGAGTATTACAGCCGACGATCCCAAGTCACACCTCTGATGCCTGTCAGTCTCTACAGGGTGGGGTGTTACTATTGGAAACCCTAACGTCCCGAGCGTTTGTTGGTATTTTCACTCCAGATTTTTAACATGGGCTTTTTGTGACCCCATTTCATGAACAGTGGCACTATCAATTCATTAGCCAAAAGGTGAGTTTGCACAGCGACTTCGCCATTTGGCATCACGTGCGAAAATACATTTCCGGCAGGAAGTGAAAAATAACAGCTGTACTGTTCATGAAGAGGTGTTAAAAAAAATGACATTACTGAAAATCTTGAGTGAAAATATGAACAAAATTGGTGGTCATGAGTGTGCATAGAAACTGTGCACTGCACGCTCGTGACACAATTATTTTGGAGATTTTTTAACCACATTTTCAACGTAGGCATTTTGGGACCTCCCCTCATGAACAGTGGCACTGTGATTTTGTTAATCTGTCCTGAAAGTTGATTTTCTACAGCGGCTGTGCCATTGTGGACCACAGGTGTGAAAACACATTTTGGGCAGGATGTGAAAAATGACAGCTGTACTGTTCGTAAGGAGGTGTGAAAAAATGGCAATGTTGAAAATCTGGAATGAAAATATTAAAAATTGTCGAATTTACGAGCATGTGTGGAAAATGCGCAATGCATGCTCATAACGCAGCCATTTTTTTGGTTTTCAACAGATTTGCAACATGGGCTTTGGACCCCACCTCATGAACAGTGACCTGTCATTTCATTAATTGGTTCTAAGGTGATTCCGTGCAGCGACCGCCAAATCACCTACCAGGATCAAGTAACGAGATGACAGTGCATGTGTTCATGAGGCGGGTCCCAAGAACTCCATGTTGAAAATCTGGTACCAAAATTCCAAAATGGCTGTGATATCCACCTAAGTTGAAACCCCTCATTGCCTGCCATTATAAAGCTACCACATTTTGTTCAGTTCCCGGTCAGCTTTTGAACAGTTCAGATGTGTTTCCGCTCCACAGAAGATTGCAGGCCTCCTCTGGAGGTAGGTATGGGGTGGGGGGGTAAGGGGAGGTGAGATCGAGAGGGTGGGTGCAGGTTGGGGAGGGGCATGGTGGGACAACGAGGACTGTTTTTTTTGTTTTTTTAAACAGGTAAAAAACAGACTTGGGAAGGTTTTCTTTATTTACAGGTTAAAAAATGATTTTGAGCACACTGGGTGGGATTCCAGTGTGCCGCGAGTTTGAGGGACATGATGTTGACGGGATTGGGCATCCCCGTCAGCAAAGAAAGTGTGTGGGGAGAGGGACATGATGCCGACGGAATTGGGAACCCCTGTCGGCAAAGAAAGTGTGTGTGTGTGTGTGGGGACATGATGCCAACGAGGACTGGACACCCCCGTCGGCACACAAATTGAACTGGGGGGGGGGGAGAGACATGCCGACATGGGGATTTGGCATCCCCGATATCGGCTTTGTGGGGATTGTGTGCAGGGCGGCTGGAGCCACCATATTTATTGGAATGTTTCACCAGGATAGGCACTTAACGGAACCCTTGTCATCTGACACTCCAATGAGGAAACTGCACCTCATTGGAGCGGCAGATTTCTTTCAACTCTGTGGCTCTCCTTGAAACTGCTGTCATTGCCAGCATGCTCACTAATTGGCGGCTGAGGGTCGCACCCACTAAAGCGTCCCTTGTATTGGCCACAACACTGACACACCTCTGAAAGTGCTACTACCCCAAGATATTGCTTGCACATGCACAAGTCAACATAAAAATTGGAAATGGGAGAACAAATTAATTGGGGAAAATACATAGACCTGTGTTGGAAATTATTACAACTTAAACAGAGCAAAAGGACCTGTATGTTGCTAGTAGGAAGGCATATAACTAAAAGGGTAAATTACCACCATGGTATTCCAATAAATTTGACAAACTCATTAAAAAGAAAAAAAAATGATATATAAAAATAATAAACTACACCCATGTCCCGGGAATTTGAAAAACAAAGGATGAGATGTTAAACAGTCTCAGGGAAGTAAAACCAAATAAAGCATTGGGACCGGATGGCATAAATTCGAGGTTAATTAAGGAAATAGCTGAGGAATTGACCCCTGTTCTACAGTTCATTTTCGATCGATCAGTTACAGTAATACAGGTGAAGTGCCAGGTGTATGGAGGATAGCAGAGGTTATACCAGTTTTTAAAAAGGGTGATGGGGAAATGCCGGGAAATTACAGATCAATTAGTCTTGTGTCTGTACTCGGAAAGGTAATGGAGACATCATTTAAAAATATAATAGAATATCAATGTAATAGGCTTGGTATTACTGACAGATTGTAACATGGTTTTAAATCAGGCAGCTCACGTGTCAGGGACCTCCTAACATTTTTATGAAAAGATTAGGAAGCATTTAGATAATAGCAATGCAGTTGACGTTGTTTACTGTGACCTGAGTAAGGCTTTTGTCATAATGTCCCATACCAAACTGCTGGAAAAATTACAGCATTTGGGTTTTAATAGCAAAATTGTCAGATGGGCATGTAATTGGCTGGAGCATTGGGCACAAAGAGTTAAAATAAAGGGATGCCAGTCGAAGGAAGTTAGAGTGACAGGTGGCGTTCCCCAGGGTGGTGTTAGGACCCATTCTGGTTGGCTTGTTCCTTGGAGATTTGGGGGAAGGTTTACATAGTAACTGTAAAGAGAATAATGGATAGGTCACTAGGCATTACTGGTGAGTAATATGACTGAGAGGTTCTGGACATGTAGGAACCTCGAGAGCAAAGCTTGAGAGGTTCCTGTGTCCAGAACCTCGAGATGGTATGTCACCGGTAATGTCCAGTGACATATCCATAATCTTTTTTAATATATGGATGCAAGTTTTTTTTCTCTTTTGTGATTCATTTTGTGCAGTGAGGAGTTTCTCTGTGCTGGCCGAGCGCTGCAGCATTTCATTGTCTCAGTGCACCCACCCCTGCTCCCTCAATCACACATACACAGGCCATGGTTGGAGACGGATTTTTTTTTGTTTGGTGCACAGATCCTACTTTTTCTGTGTTCGGGAAGGCAGTATCGTGAAGATATTTCCCTTTTTGTGATATGAAGAAAAAAAAACGGCTAAAATATTTCTGACGAGAAACACTCTTGCTTAGTGAGAAACTGTCCATAAGTGCTTTTTCAAGTTTTCTGCCATACACACACAGGAAAAGAGGCCAATCGGAAGGCACGCTTGTGAGACGTGGCCAGAGAGAGTGGCGCCTGTGCTGTTGAGCTTCTGTGATAATACTATCGTTCAGGTCCTGAACGATACTATTACGAGACCTGAACGATAGTATTGTCACTCTCGAAGTGTGGTATTGTCATTTCAGGAGTGATAATATTACCACAGATTTTTTGTATGCTTTAGTACACTATTAAATTCATGATCCATGTATTAAAATACATTTGCCGATGAGACCAAATTAGGTGGAATCGAAAATACTGATGAAGAGGCAAATAAAATAAAAAACTGACTTACCAATATAGTCAAATGGACCACCAAATTGAAAATGAAATTCAACAGTACAAAATGCATGGTTATGTACCCGATAAAAAAACAGCAAACAAAGGCAATATTACATGGAGGGTACTGCTCTAAAAACAACAACATAGGCGGGGCCACCGGTGTAGTGGTAGCATTACCTCTTGCGGCGCCAGTGTCTTGGGTTCAGGAATGAATCTGGAGTATCAGAGGGCCGGGCCGGGGGATCAATGTCTGAGAGACTGCCTCCTTCTCGGGGGCGGAGGAGGTTGGGCCACTGCTCAGTGGTGGCTGACCCTTGGTGGAGGACAGGGGGTACTGTGATCTGAGCCACAACAGTATCAACAGTATTGTGGGGACATGACGGACGTCCGTGTACATGCCTTGACATCATTGCACATCATGTCCCCAGTTGGGATTTACTGAAACAGGAGCACAAAGCTAATAAAATAAATACCCAAAATCGCACCACTCTGTCGCGGATGAAAGCTGGCCTTCTGACTCTCGCTCTGTGGAGAATGGCACTCCACTAACCTGTACCTGACCAGCTGTGCCATGTGGCATGGCCCACCAGCTGGCACGTGGAGGGTCTGGCATAGAGGTAAGCCCGCAGAGTACTGGGAGTGAGGTGAGGGTAGACCCGCAGGAAGGGGGGGGAGTGGCTCCCTCATGCTGGAGAAGGGCCCACAAAAAAAAAAAACAACATGCCACAAGAATCTTGGAATACATATTACAAATAATTTAAAAACAAGTTAGCTCGATTTATGCCAAAACAACAAGACTATTAAAAACCATAAAAAGGCACTTTACTCACAGGTACTCCTGCCACTCTATAGGTCATACGTGAGACTGATGCTAGACTATGGATCACAATTTTTGGAGGGGGGGCTCAGTATTGATGAAAATATTAAAATAGAAAGAGTCCAGTACAAGGCACCTAAAATGATAATGGGACTGGAGAATATCCCACATGAGGAAAGGTTGTAGTAATTGGATTTCATGCTTTGGAACAAAACAGAGTGAGAGGGGGACCTATTACTGCTATTATAGGGTCATGGTCGTGCCCCTATAGTTAGTCGACTAGCCTGTTTAATGTTAAACCTCAAACTTTGCACTTTTATAACTTTGCAACTGATCAATGGATTTGCACAGGAATTTGGTACGCGCTGTCCTGTGGGGTAGCTCTCTTGCTGTCGCAAGTTTCATTCCAGGTGGATTTGCAGATTCTGAGATACAGATAGTGCAAAAACGTTAAAAGTCACCACTTTTTGCAGTTTTTTCTTAATCGCCTTGTGCCCAGATGGTGTGGAATTTTGGTATGATTTTTTATGGTAGAACTTGGGTAACAGAACTGCCAGCATTTAATTGGTGAAAAAATGTATCTGTTTGCAGAGTTATTCAGTTTTTAAGTTCACATTATTTCCTATGGGATGATCACTTTCCAGAATAGAGGTAAAAAAGTTTGACAAAGGATTTGATCTCGCGAAAAAGGATTCATTCTCATGAGATCCATTCCTTTTTTGTGAGGAAAAAAATCCTTTTTCCTGAAGAAAAAATTCTTTTTCACGAGCCACCTTCTTGTTTTTTTTCCCCACAAACTAAAAAGCTTGGAAAATACATAAAAATGTTGTCATTTTACAAATCAAACACCAGATCCTAGCTAAATGGCCCCCATTTAGCTAGATTCTAGTGTTTGTTTTTCTCAATTAGGGCCAGAAATCATTTTTCTGGGCACCCAAAATCCCAGGTGCCCAGCGTAGCACGAGGAGCCTTTTGCCACCTTCTCTGTGTGAGAACAGCGGATTTTATTTAGTTCTACAGCCACAGCTGAACTCCTGCTGCTGGCTGAAGGGTGAGTTGTGAGCCCCCATTTTCCCTGGTGTCTAATGGCACCCTTCACTCCCCAATCACTGTCCCCATATATTCCCTGGTGTCTAGTGGCACCCTCTGCCCTCTGATTGCTGTACCCTAGTCCCTATTATTATTTATTAATATAATTTGACAGCGGGTTGCCCATCCCTGGTGTCAGATGGCCTTCCTCTTCGCAGCCCGTTGTTTAATTCGATAGTGCTGACATCGGGGCCCAGTACCTGTGTCAGCATTTAGACCCCCTCAGTATGTGGGATACTGGGAGCCCACCCCAGTGTCCTGAAATATTTATTTACTTTATTTGATCGGTTAAAAGAAACAGTCCCCAACGTCTTTTTTTTTTTTTTGTGTTAAACCTTAAAAAGAAAACAGTCCCTTGTCATCCCCACCATCCCCCTCCCCATCCCGATCCTCCCACTGTGCACCTGCAACCCTCACCCCACTCTCCTTATCCTATAGTTACCACTGGAGGACATAGGCTGTTATCTTCTGTGGACCGAGACACGTCTGCACTCTTCAAAGCCAAACTGTGAACTGAGGAATCAAGGTAAGTGCCGTATAATATATTTCAATGGTGTTTTGAACTTATGTTCATAACTTTGCCATTTTTTGGAATTTTTTCACTAAATTTTCAACATAGCCTTTTTGGGACCCCACGTCATGAACACTGACACTGTCATTTCATTAATCGGGCCTAGAAATGATTTTGCAGTTGCTGCACAAAATCACCTTTCGGGACCAAATAACAAAATTTCACCACCAGTGTTCATGAGGTGGGGTCCCAGAAAGGACATGTTGAAAATTTGGTGAAAACGTCCTAAAAATGACTGAGTCATGAGTGTTCTTTGAAATTTTTCTACACACGCGCAACATTTTGGTAATTTTTAATATTTTGAGTCAACATTTTCAGCATGGTCATTTTTTCATACCACCTCGTGAACAGTACAGCTGCCATTTTTCACAACATGTCTGAAACATGCTTTCGCACCTGTGGTGTAGAATGGTGTTTTGACACAGATTTGAAAATTTTCATCTACAGGGTTTATGTGGTGAAGTCAAGACTATGTTGAAAATTTGGGGTCAGAATATGAAAAAAATGCCAAAGTTATGACCATTAGTTGCAATTTTGCTACGCCCACTCATACCTTTTGAAATTTTAAATATTTTGACCCCAGATTTTCAACATGCCCTTATTACCCCACCTCATGTATGTCACAGCTGTCATTTTTCAAATCCTGCCCAAAATGTGTTTTCACACTTGTGGTGCAGAATGGTGTTGCCGTTGCGCAGAATTATGTTTTGGCAGGGAATTGAAAAGTTTCTGTAACGGGTACATGATGTGGGGTAATAAGAAGGCTATGCTGACAGTTTGGTCACTGTTGTCCTACCAATGCTTCCATAGCTACATATATGTTATAGATAACCCACTGTAAGGTGTGCAGTCTCACTCTGATACACACACCCCTTGGTGTGCGTTGTGACGCATGAGGCCATAGGCTGAGTGCACTCAACCACCCAAGGCATGCGTATATCAGACCACGCCCGCACATCCTACAGTGGGTCATCTATTTTATAAAATGGCTAAAATGGTTTTGGAAGGGACTGAAAGTGCAGGTGTGCAGTCGTGCTCTGATATATGCATGGTCATGTGGTGTGTTTCAGCCAACCAGCAGAGAGTATTTTCCCTACTCATTTTATAAATATATACACATCTACAGAGGGGTGGGTTTGGACCCAGCGCTCCCACAGTAAAATAAGGATGCCATTATACAGTACTATCTCCAAAAGTAAGGAAATAAGTTGCAAAACCTTTGTTAATGCTCCAGTTGAGTTAGAGTGACAGAAGTTGGGAAATGAGGTGTTAGGTTTCCTGACTCCTCATTCTTCCTAAATTGCAGGAGAGCAGGTGTGTTTGCCTTGGGCTTCTCAGCATAATGCCCACCCCATTCTCATAAAGTCTACATATCTGATCTTATTTACAAGAAGGAATGGGGTGGCGTTAGGTTTGAGAAGCACAAGGCACACCCACACCTGCTCTCCTGCCTGGTTTGTCAGGGTGGAGTGTTAGGGAAGCCCTATTGCCTCATTTCCCAGCTTTTGTCGCTTTGACCCTAACTGGAGCATTAACGAAGTTTTTTGCAACTTGTGTATGTATGATGATCATGAACTAATGGATTCAATAAGCTTGATGGGACGACAGGAAAAATATTAAGAAAATATGAACTGCAGATGCACGTTCTGGTTGGTTGAGAGTGTGTCACCTTGCTATAGTGATCAGTAACTCTCTGGGGCTGGGAACCGTCGCTACCAACGGTCTATTTGAAAACAGCCCTGTGGGGTTACAGAAAGCTGTGGCTGGTGGTCTGTTTTAAATAAAAAAAAAAAAAAAAAAAAAAGGAAAAAAGCCCTCTAGGCTTGGGAAGCACTAGGTTCCGCAGTCTATTTGAAAAACGCCTTCTGAGGCTGGTAACCATCATGGCTGGTGATGTGATTGAAAAGAAGCCCTCTGGGGCTAGGTACCGCCATGGATGTCAGTCTCACTGAAAAAAGGTCCTCCGATGTTAGGAGCCGTCATGATTGGCAGTGATGTTTAGAAATGTAGACCTAAACCTGGCTGCCTTCCCCATTGTTCTAGTAGTGCCATTATGCAGTAGATCACTCTCCTCCAACAGTAAGTCTGTGTATAGTGGTGATGGGCCATTTGACAGTATATGAGTTTTGTGTGTGTGGAGTGGGGATGCAGTGAGGGTCACCACTAATCTTCTCTGAGGACATCTCTTTCATCAGGCCATACCTATGGAACTGTAGCTGTCAGATACTAGGACCACACAGAAACTTTCTGCAAGCAGTCTGCTAGGGGCCACCCATGACAATGTCCTACAGTGTCACTTCCCATATAAACGTAAGCGGCTTTTTTCCTCCTCAGTTCTTTTCCCGCCATCGGCCATACTCACTGGACCCTCCATAAAGATGCCGCCCCTACAGTTGACTCCTACTTAGTCTTTTTTGAAATTTTTTCTCCTAGTTTGCTATCACTTTTTTTCATATAGGTTTTTATCCTCTCAGCGGGCCAGTGGCTCGTGTTGGCCGTTCGTAACAGACATCCGCAGTTTGTTCTGGGCCACCCCCGCAGGACCGCCGGAGCCCGCCTGGGAGTGTCATCCAGCCGTCGCCCCCGCTTTTCCACATTTTCTTCCCCTTACTCCCTGGAGCACCAAACAAGGTCGGATGTGTGGGTGGAGGTGCATGCACACGCCTTGGCTCAGTTGACTCTGCTCTGCACACCCCTGGCCTAGTGCCTAACTCCTTCACTGCCTGCTGCACCATCACGCCTCCACGTGGTGGTGGTCTTAGGCTGAGAGAGCCAACCTCCTTGATCCGAGAATGGAGAGCTGCCTGTCGGCCACTCTGTCCACTCCCAGCCCCCCCGCCAACCCTCAGCGACCCATGCTCGTTCCCGAACACAGGTCGCTGGCCTGGTGAGAGGTAAGGTGCCCAGCGCCTCAGCCCACTGGGCTGGCCCTACTCTGTCACTTTTTAAAAGTGATCATTGTCTTCTTGTATGCTGTCTAAAGATCCCGCTGAGCTCTTTGGACACTTGGAATGTGGTGAAAAGATTTATTCGGTGACCTGCATGATATCTGTTTTGCTGCTTTGGCACGGCTCATAATGTTAAGGCCTGTGAACTCTGCCTTAAGTTTAACATAGCTACCCGGCGATGCAGAAAGAACACTCTGGAAACCCACCTTTTAAAACAAAAGGTAACCAGGATGGAGAAAGAGCTCCAGGAAAAGAGCTCCACTGTGGTGCCAGTCCGCTCCTCGAGCTCTTGATCATCAGAGTCCTGGGACACAGGCACCGAGCAACATAAGCATAAACACCAGGAGAAATAAAAGAGTCAGGAAAAGTCCTCCTCAGTACATTCTCGGTCACCCCTGCAACCCAGCATGATCACTACCATGCCACTGACCACATCAGCGATGACACCACCAGCCACCCGGACCTCTGATCCTTCCAGGTCAGCCAGGCTGTGAGTACTGCTAGACTTAACATGGCTGGTGAAGGACAGTCGATGTCTGTGACAGCACCTTCCCCATCGATATCCCAGAGCGCACCTGTACAGGCTGGCACCGACATGCAGGTAGTGCTTTCATCCTTCGCGGACATGCTACAGCACCTGCTACCTCCTTCTCCTGCTAGAGGAGCGGCATCAACAGGGCACCTCAGGCAAGCCCTACCGCCGATACCTCTGCAGTCGACACAGCCCATTCCTTCTCGGGTATTGATGACCTCTTCTGTCCCTTCTTTGAAGCCTACAGAAGCCATTGACGAGGATCAGGAAGATAACCCTGACCACATACTGCAAGAGGAAGAGGTGGAAGAAGACTGTGTAGAGAGCCCTTATGAGAGGTGTAGCTCCACTATATTCACACCTCATTCATCTCCGTGATGCAGCAACTCCAGTCTGCCATGGGTTTGAATCAGAGGAGGAGGACATCACCAAAAGGAATTTGGTGGATTTTTTAGAACTACCTGATTCCTCACCTATTGTGATTCTGTCTCTGTCGCCTGCCCTAGAGGATGCCACCCTGACTGCCTGGCATATAGGCCCAATATGATTTTTGCCATTCCTAGGAAGGCAGATAAGTTGTATCAGGCCCCCTCTGGTAGGCCATTTTTTGCAGGCCAACCCGAGGCTGATTTGGTTGTGATAAATGCAGCTGATGATAGGTCTAAAGTGCCTAAACACCTCAGTTCTTTCCCTCCAGACAGATAATCCAGAAGGTTAGATGTCCTGGGGAAAATAACCTTTGCTTCTGCAATCTTGGGCCTAAGAATTGCAAACTACCAGGCCCATATGGTTAAATACCAAAATACTCTCTGGAGGAAGGCGAAAGCTGTGGCCCAAACCCAAAAACAGGAGAGAAGAAATGGAAACCAAGCAAGCAGCCGCTGAACACAGGACTTACCCAGACTTGCCCACCCACAAAACCTTTAAATTCAGACAGAGCCAGCAAACTAGGAAGACAGAAGAGAAGAAAGGGAAGCCAAGAGAGCAGCAGCTGAAATTGTTTTTTGCAGGGTATTTTTTGGTTAAATTGTTGTGCAGGTTGTCTTGCTGAAAGGAAGGAAAGCACTCACCGGGGTGGTGGGTCAGAGCTGTAGCTGATTGTTTCTGGAGGGCACAGGCTTGGTCCCGCCCACCCTGCCCCTCACAACACCCACCCCAAGGGTGTCATTTCCTTTATACCAGGGTCTTGACATCACTTCCCCAAAAGGGCAAAGAACATACAACTGTCATATCCTTAACAGTCCAGCATGTTGTGTGGGGGGTAAATGCACGCGCACACTAACAAAAAATGTTTTAAACAGGAAGGGAGAGAAACATTTGGGGAGTGGTGTAATACACTGGCTGTGGAGTGGCAGTCTTCCGGGAGATGTTCTGGAAGCTGTGATACTGCCATATTTGCAGGCACCTCTCTGGTGTGAGGAAGGAGGTTGCCCGTCTCCAGGGTGACCTGGTGAGGATTCAGGAAACCTCCTACCCCACCTAGGGACCACCAGGGCTGCCGCCACTGCCTCATAGGTTCCCAAGAAAGAGAAGCGGTTGGACCACGGTGGGCTCAGGGAGGGTGAGGGTAGCGAAACAGAGGCGCTTTCCTCTGGTTGTACCTCACCACAATTCATATGCCATTCTGGCGGAGCATGGTTCCTTTATGGAGGCACCTGCAGTGGAGACCAAGGAGGATGCTGGTAACCTCCACAAAGGAGGCCCACAGGAGGGTGGCACAGGACCCCACAGGGAAAAGAAACAACTTCTTGTGGGGGACTCGATGGTTGGGGTAGAACTGGGAGACGGAGGGGAGAGGGAGGTAAGGTGCCTGCCTGGCACCATGGCTGGGAGGGACAGGAAGCGTATCTGCTGGATCATGGGGGAAGGGCTGGACATCATTGTCCACCTAGGGACAAATGACCTGGCTGGGAATGGGAGCAGAGTAGTGCAGGAAGAGTTTGTGGAGTTGGAGAAGGTCCTTAGAAAATTAGTACATACGGTAACCTTCTCGGAGGTGCTGCCTGTCTATGGCATGGGTGAGGTTAGGGTATTCCACACCACAGGATTCAATGAATGGTTGAAAAACTGGTGCGGAGCTTAGGGTTTTGGCTTCACTGGGGACTCGGGTTCCACCTGGAGGGATACAGGCCAGTACTGGCGTGATGGTCTGCATCTGTCCGGAAGGGGAACCAGGATCTTAGTTGATAGGTTTAAAAGCTTCATTGGCAAGCATTTAAACTAGCCAAGGGGGGAGGCACTGAAAAGGAGCAGGGAAATACCACCCCCCCCACGTTAGTGAGGTAAACACCAATGCAAAGAAGTCGACATGAGCAGGACAGGAGTAAATGGAAAAAAAGGCAAAGGCAGAATGGACAGGGATGGGGCTAAAAGGGTAAGACCATCAACAAATGGAGAGTGATGAGTACCAATGCCTGTTTTATCAGTAACAAGCTACCTGAACTAGTGGTCTTGATGGAAGAGAGACACCTGGATATCGTGGCAGTCACAGAAACATGATACACACAGAACCATGACTGGGATGTCAACATACCAGGGTGCACAATCTACTGGAGGGACAGGGAGGGTAAAAGTGGAGGAGGAGTAGCTCTCTACATAAGGGAAAGAATCAAAGCAACAGAACTAAAGGGTAAACAGGGAGGAGAGGAGGCACTATGGATCACCCTGGAGACAGGAAATGGCGCCACAATCCACACATGGGTTGTATACAGACCCCCATCTCAGGGGCAGGAAATGGACAAGGAAATGATAGAAAGCATCCTTAGAATGGCAGAAAAAAGGGGAGATATTGTTGATGGGGGACCTGACTATGCCAGATGATGACTGGAGCACCTTTGCTGCAGCCATGTCCAAGAGCAGGGTCATTCTCAATGCCCTGTAGGGGGCATGCCTCAAACAGCTAGTGTTGGAACCCACTCTGGAAGGAGCAATCTTAAACCTGGTACTCTCAAATGGGGACGGAGAGAGGATCTCAAATTTAGAAGTGGGTAGCCATCTGGGAACAAGCAATCACCAAACAGTGTGGTTCACGATAAAGACAGCCGAAGAGTCAAGCCACTCAAAAGTGAGGGTATTTGACTTTAGGAGGGCTGACTTTGGCAAAATGGGAGAGTACCTCATAAAAGCACTTGCAAACAGGCAAGAAGGAAGGGTGGAGGAACAATGGGAAAAAATCAGAACTGCCATCACAGAGGCAACAAGCCTTTGTGTGAAGCAAATAAAACTAAACAAAGAAAAAAAAGCACTATCTTTCTCAAAAGAGGTGGAAGGGAAGGTTAGGGATAAAAGGGTAGCATTCAAGAAGTTTAAGGAAACACAGAAGGAGCAGGACAGAGAACTGTACCAGTTAAAGCAGAAGAAACCGGGGAAGGCAGTCAGAATAGCAAAGGCCCAAACCGAGAAAAAGATAACCAACTCATTTAAGAAGGAGGTTAAAATCTTTTATAGGTACATTAAGGAGCGAAGAAAAACCAAGGGAGGGATAGTGAGGCTTAATAAAGGGGGGTGGAGGTGGGTAGGGGGGTCGATACCAGACCTTTTCACAGAAGAAAGGGTCCTGAAAGAACTCCTAAAACTGAAGGTGGACAAAGCAATGGGGCCTGATGAGATTCACCCCAGAATTCTAAAAGAACTAAGGGGAGAACTAGTGACACCACTGACTACCCTTTTTAACAAATCATGAGAGGATGGTGTGGTACTTGAGGACTGGAGGAGGACATGTGTGATTCCCTCTCATAAAAGTGGGAGAAAGGCAGAGGCAGGAAACTACAGACCTTTTAGTTTGACCTCAGTGGTGGGGAAAATGAAAGAAAGAATTGAGTACCTAGAGGCCAGCGGGGCACAGGACCCAAGGCAGCATGGATTCACAGCTGGAAGATCATGTCAGACAAATCCAATATATTTCTTTGACTGGGTGACCAAAGTAGTAGACCAGGGAGGGGCTATGGACATGGCCTACCTAGACTTTAGCAAGGCATTTGACACAGTCCCACACAAAAGAGTAACAAACACATTAGCTAGCCTGGGAGTGGGTCCCAGGGTGGTAGCCTGGGTAAAAAATTGGCTAGACAACAGGATACAGAGAGTAATAGTAAATAGAGTCCACTCCTAAGAAAGGGTGGTTACTAGCTGGGTACGGCAGGTCCAGTACTGGGACCAGTCCTCTAATGTCTTTATAGGTGACATTGCGGAGGGACTGGAAGGAAAAGTATGCCTCTTTGTAGACGACACAAAGATCTGCAACAGGGTTGATACACAAGGGGGTTGGAAAGGATTAGAAGGGATTTGGCAAGGTCGGAGGACTGGTCAAACATATGGCAGTTTAGGTTCAATGCAAAGAAGTGCAAAGTAATGCACCTGGGAAACAACCCAGGGGAAGAGTACACAATGGGGGGAGGTACTAACAACAACAACAAGAATGGAAAGGAACCTGGGGGTAGTCATATCAGATGACCTATAGGTAGGCAAGCTATGTGAGAAGGCAGTAAGGAGAGCTGGGGGGATACTGGGATGCACGGAGAGAGGCATCACCAGTAGAAAATAGGAAGTTGTTATCCCTCTGTACAGACAGTTGGTGAGACACCATCTGGAGTACTTTGTGCAGTTCTGGAGACCCCATCTCTGCAAGGACATAGTCAGGATGGAGGCAGTCCAGAGGAGGGCAACTTAAATAGCGCAGGGTCTGCACCAGAAGCCATACAAAAAGAGACTAAAGGGGCTTAATATGTATACCCTCGAGGAAAGGAGGGCGAGGGGGAACATGATGTAAACTTTCAAGTACCTCAAGGGAATCAACAAAGTCCAAGAGGGTAGCATCTTTCAGAAGAAGAGATGTACAAGAACAAGGAGGCACAATTTGAAGATAAAAAGGGGACAACTCAGGGGCCACGTGAGAAAGTTTATTTTCATGGAGAGGGTGGTGGATGCGTGGAACACCCTTCCTGGGGGTTGTGGGGTCCAAAAATAGTGGAATTTAAGACTGCATGGGACAGGCCATTGGGCGCAGCGGTTGGATTTCCACTTGCGGCGCGCAACCTGGGTTTGGGAACAGACCCAGGCGCCAGAGGGCCGGGTCGGGATAAGGATGGAGCATCCCGGACTGCCTCTTTTCCGGGGAGGTGGGGAGTGTGCCTGATGCATGATGGACCCTGGCAGAGCCTGAGGATCGCAAAGCTTTTCACTGGTGCCAGCACGCTCAGGGCGGGATGGACCAAGTCGTCATTGCACGCCCCACCACCCTTACAGTGGGAAAAAACACCGCTGCCTGTCGTCTTGATGACGTCCGACCCGCCGCCTTTATCGCCCCCAGTCTGACTCCCGACCTATCCTGTCATTCGCGGCACTATGGGCCAGATGCCACGTCCCCTTCCTGGGCGGAAAGCCAGGGGGTATCGGGAGTGTGGCTTGTGGGAGTGAGGCGGTAGGGGTCCGTGACTGGACCGAGGGTTCTGGCATGGGCAGCGGCCAAAAAGACTAAAATAAAAAATTAAAAAGAATGCATGGGACAGACATTAGGTAATTCTAGTGGGGGTAGGAGGAAGTAGGCTATGTGTTAACTAGGATTTGCAGCTTATCCAATAGGTAGGGAAATGGGCAGACTAGGTGGGCCAAACAGTCCTTATCTGCCATCAAAGTCTATGTTTCTATGTTTATGTTTGTTCCAGAGGGTACTCCCAAGCAGGAGCTGTTAAATGCCGCCCAGGCAGGGGCAGACGTGGGTAAGAATCTGTTATGGTCTACTTATAACATTTCCGATGCTTCTGCTAGAGCAGCAGCCTCTGGTGTCTGCCTAAGAAGACACTCTTGGTTGAAGGTGGCAGGATTTGCTAAAGATGTGCAGCAATCCATCTTAAATGCCCCACTCAGAGGATACAGGTACAAGCTGTTTAGGGCAGATGTTCACGATATCCTCTCAAACGTACAGGTTTTGGCAGGACTTTAAAATCAGTACACTCCCTCCACCATACACAACCAAGAAGCAAGCAGAGGGCGCCCTTTCATCTGGCAGTCACAGGCGCCATTCAGGAGCCAGACGTCAAAACGAAAGCAGAGGAGGATCAGCTCTGCCTGCCCCAGGACCCACCCCAGATATTCTTTCAAAAGCCCCTAGAGGTGAAAGTGCAGCTGCAGGCACAGGAGCTGCATCGGCATGACTCATTCCTAGACCCCCACCCACTAGTACTTTCGGAGATGGTAGTAGGGATTGCCTCTCCCTCTCCTGGGACCAGTGGAGGAAGGCCACATTAGATGCTTGGGTCCTGCAGATAACATAACAGGGCCATGCTCTAGAACTTCTGGAGCTCCCTTCAGATCATTTACCAGCCCCTTCTGCCTATCCTCCAGAACACATGCCAGTGTTGCTACAGAGACATACCCTAATATGAAAGATGGCCATAGAGCCAGTTCCTTGGGAACAAAGGAACAGGGGGTTCTATTCTCACTACTTCCTAGTCCCCAGATGAATAGGGGACCTAAGGCCCATTCTGTACATAAGAAATCTGAACCTCTTTATACAGTACAAGAAGTTCAGAATGGTCTCGCTACAAGGCCTGTTACCACTACTGCAACAAGGAGAATGGATATGTTCTAGACATGCAGGACGCTCACCTGTATATCAAAATCTGTGCACCTTATATGAAGTACTTCAGGTGGTTCTTCCAGGCGGAACATTACCAGTTCAGGGTGTTGCCCTTTGGCTTATCATGTGTGTGCCAGGTATTTACCAAATGCTTAGCAGTAATGGCAGCAGCACTCAGGAGAGAGGGACTATATCTATTCACCTATCTGGATGACTAGCTGTACAAAATCCAGTTCAAAGAGCAGCTTTACCAGACTCTAGCACACACCAGGCAGTTGTTTGATACCCCAGAAATCACAGTCAGTGTGTCAAAGTCAGTCCTGATCCCTTGTCAGCGCCTGCATTACATAGGGGCAATCCTGGACACAGCCAAAGGCTTACTTTGCTTTCTTGCTTCAGGACAGGACCGAACGCTTGATTATGCAGGCCCAGATGGTATCTCACCACAGGTATGTTAACAGCCAGGACATTCCTGAGACTGCTGGGCCTGATGGCAGCCACCAGTGTTTCTATGCCATTGGCCAGACTGTATTCAGATTCCCAAATGGACATTTAGAGTCCAATGGGACCAAAGCACCAATGATCTAGATCAAAAGGTTCTAGTAACATCTTCTGTGTGGAAGATGTTTAGGTGGTGGATGGAACCTGACCATTTGCTGAAGGGGGTTCCTTTCCTGATCCCCTCCGCTCATCAGATCCTTACGACAGATGCTTCGGGGATGGGCCGGGGTCTCATTTGGGGCATCATCAGACACAGTATCCTCCACATAAACATTCTAGAAATGAGGGCTGTTCTGTACGGTCTACAGGCCTTCCAGACTCATCTGTGCCTGGGACATTTACTGGTGCAAACAGACAGCATTAGTGTGGTGTACTATATAAACAAACAAGGGGGAACTCACTCCTACCCCCTTTCCAGGGAAGCAATGAGGGTTTGGTATTGGGCTCTGGAACACAGTCTAAAACTATTGGCAGTTCCCTGTTCCAGGCATCCAAAACATCTTGGCAGACAGGCTAAGCAGGTCACAGTCCAAGATGCATGAGTGGGAACTGCTGACCTCAGTGGTAGAAGACCTCTTCAATAGGTTTTGCGTCCCTACACAGTGCAAAACAGCCGCTTTTCTGCTCGCTCATTCCAGGGCCTGGAGTCTTCTGGCAAGATGCGTTGCTCCTCTCTTGGAAGGGGAAGTTCCTTTATGCCTTCCCTTCCTCCCCTCTAACCCAGAGGATGCTAATCAAGCTCCAAATGGCAGGAGCCACTCTAGTACTCATTGCTCCACTTTGGCTTTATCAAATTCGGTTCCCCTTACTGCAGCAGTTGGCAGTCGAACCATGAGTCACTCTGCCCCTGTGCAAGGGCTTGCTGTCACAGGAACAGGCAACCCTGGTCCATCCAGACTTCCAAGTCATACTAACATACTAAAATGCCAGCAGAATAGGCCTAACGGTCTTTCATGTCTGCTCGTTTGGTCAGCCCCCACCCTTGGTGCTGACCTTGCTGTCCCCCTTGCCTTCTCTGGCTTCTCCCTTCCCAGTTCCGGATATTCTTGCTGCATTGGATTTTGCTTCCTGAACCCTTCCCCTGTACCTGTCCCACCCCCTCTTGAACCCTCCACTGTCTCTGCCTCCACCAGCCCCCTAGGTAGTGCATTCCATGGCTCCACCACCCTCTCAGTGAAGTAGCACCTCCTCCTTTCTCCCTGAATCTTCCCTCCAGCTTCCACCCATGCCCTCTAGTGGCCCCTTCCTCCTTCCTTCAAAGCACCCTGACTGTTCCTCCCCTATTTACCCTCTTCATGTACCTGAAGACCTCTATCATGTCCCCCCGGTCTCTTCTCTCTTCCAATGTGTACATATTTAGCTCTTCGAGCCTCTCCTCATAGGTCCTGTCCCCAAGCCCCAAATCATTTTGGTGCCCTCCTCTGGACCCTCTCCAGGAGGTTAATGTCCCTCTTCAAGTGTGGCCTCCAAAACTGCACGCAGTACCCAGGTGCGGCCTCACCAAGCAGTTATACAGGGGAGTATCACTTCCTCCTTCTGGAGGTGATCCCTAGTGATGCATCCCAGCATCCTGTTGGCCTTGGCTGCTCCTCCTACAAGTCTCAGAGTTGTTCATCTTGACATCCACCACCACCCCAGGTCCCTCTCAGCCATTGAGACTTGTAGTATTTCCTCCCAGGGTGTACACTTGGCCTGGGTTTCTGGCCCCAGGTGGAGTACCTGCATTTCCTGCATTGAACCTCAGCTTCCACTTTCTAGACCATCTTTCCAGAGCCTCCAGGTCCCCTGCAGGGCCACCCTCTTCTCCTCCCCATCCACCACCGCCCCAGTTTGAGTCATCTGCAAAGAGACTCATCTCACTCCCTGATTCCTGTCCTTATGTCAGATACATAGGCGCTGGAACAGAAGGGGCCCATGACTGATCCTGTGGGACCCCACTAATACCCTCCTTGGGATGAGACTATCCATCAACTACGACCCTCTGGGTCCGGGTCCTGAGCCAATTGCTCATCCATCTGATCATCTGGATTCCCACCCCATTTCTCCTAGCTTATCCAACAGGCCCAAGTGAGGAACAGAGTCAAATGCCTTGCTGAAGTCTAGAAAGAGGACATCCACTGGTCTACCCAGGTCCAAGGCACTTGTCACCCAGTCATAGAACTTCACCAGGTTTGTCTGACACGATTTCCCTGGGATGAATCCATGCTGTCTATCGTCCAGGCACCCTGACTTATCCAGGTCCCCCCTAGCCTCTCCTTGACAATGCCCTCCATCACCTTGCCCACCACCGATGTCAGGCTGACAGGCCTGTAGTTCCCTGCCAGCTCCCTTGATCCCCTCTTGTGGATAGGCACTACATGCGCCACCTTCCAGTCTTGGGGCACCCACCCTGTCCTCAGAGAGATGGTGAAAAGCTCTGCCAGGGGTTTCGCCAGGACATCTGCAAGTTCCTTCAGCACTCTAGGATGTAATTTATCCGGCCCCGGTGCTTTCTCCATCTTAAGGATGCTGAGGGCTTCCCTCACTCTCTCTGCTGTGATTTCCACTTCTGGTACCTCTTCTCCCTGCTTAGCCCTCCCCCCACCTGCCAGTGATGCCCCCCTCCCCAGACCTGCCGACGGTAAGGGTCCCTCCTCATTATCTCTGTCTCTCCCATGTATGATGCAGCATCCCCATTTTCCCTGGTGAAAACTGAGGTGAAGTACTCATTTAGTACCTCAGCCTGCTCCCCTGGGTCTTGTGCCCATCTCTCCCCTGATTTAATCCTGCTAATCTGCCCCTTCACCCTTTGTCTTTCCCCAATGTATCTAAAGAACCCCTTTTTCCCTCTCCTAATTTCCCTGGCCAGGTTCTGCTCCTTCCTTGCCTTAGCCGCCCTCACCACTCTAGTACTCTAGTACTAGTCACTCCATTTCCATGCATGGCTCCTGAAGACATGACCATTGCCAGGTCTGGGGTGTCTCAAAAGGTGGTTGATGTTCTGGTGGCTACCCGAAAGCCTTCCACCAGAGCCACTTACTCCATGAAGTGGAAGCGGTTTGCTTTGTGGGCTGCTTCTCATGGACTAGATCTATTTACATGTCTGGTAAATCAGGTTCTATTGTATTTTCTGTCCTTATTTATTTATTGAATTTTGTTGACCCTTTTTCAGGGGTGACCTGGAATTGGCTGCATATTGGAAAGCAAAGAACATTGATCGTATGCAGTACTAAAATCATTATCCACAATCATACAGGGCTATGTAGATCATTACATATGGAGACACTACAGATCACAGTTGTGCAGTACAGGACTGATCATTAGTTACAGTATAACAAGATCCACATTAATAACCTTTATTGGAAGTGTATACGTATTTTAGAGGCACAAGTAGGTATACATTGCAGCAGTTCCATAATAGGAGGAATCGGCCTCAAACGTAGTTTGTGACCTCCTATCTGGATTACTGTAATGCTCTGTACCTAGGACTACCAGGGGTTGATATCTGCCGTTTGCAGCTAGTGCAGAATGCAACAGTCAAGTTACTAACTGGGCTTTCTCAAACTAGCCATATTACACCTGTGTTGCGTGAGCTGCACTGGCTGCCTGTTCAGTGGTGGATCACCTTGCAGGTCGGCTTGCTGACCTACAAAGCCCTACATGGACAGGGACTGGGTTACCTGCAAGAGCTTCTCTGCCCCTACCGCCCCTCCCAACTGCACTGCTCCACTGATGAGGGATTGCTGAAGATTCCCAGGGTTTGATTACAGACATCTGTGGTCCGGGCGTTTTCATTTGTGGCCCCCACCCTGTCAGGTTCGTGAGTGCCAGACCATGGAGAGCTTTAAATCTGCTTTGAAAACGTATTTATTTAATCTCGCTTTCTCCATTAACTGATCGGTTTGGAGTGTACTGTTTTATTGCATTTCTAACTTATCGGTCTTAATTTTTTACTGTCATTATTAAGCATTTTGATTTTTATGAATTGCGCTCTATAAATAAAGTTTATTATTATTATAAGTGTCAGAGGATACTAGTTCAGAAGATGTATATACTGACTTGGGTATTCTGGGGAAAAAGGTGCACTTTAGTGAGTGCAGGTGCAATTGCTATTAGTGGAAGTTGTGCTTTTAGTGAGTGTTTGAGTGTGGGGAGGAGGGGAGGGAGGGTAGTTCTGTTTTGGTGTGAGACTATTCCAGAATTGGCGTGGCTTGCATACAAATGACCTTTGTCCAATAGCCGTGTATACTCTAGGTACCTCTAGAGAGGATTGCGATGAGGAGTGGAGAGTTCTTATGTGCTGCTTGTGCACCACTAGGTTGTAGAGATGAGATATGGTGGTTTAGTATTTTGTACATAAGGCAGAGTGAGGGGTGTTTAAGTTTGTCGTCTAGGTGGCGCCAGTTCAGCGATGCAGGTGCTTTGCAGTGGTGTTCCCTGCTGTCAGCCTGAAACTTGCTTTGTGGTAGAGCGTGCAAAGTCTGCTAAGCTCAGTTTCCCTCAGGGATGTCAGTACTGGAGCTCTGTAAAGGAACGTCAGAAGCAGGATGGAATTTTCCACCATTAGGCAGGTCGGATTGGTGAGGTACACTCTTAGTCCGTATAACAGGCCTATCTTCTGGTATATTATTTTAGTAGTGTATTCAATATGTGATTTTAATGTGAGCTCTTGATCTAGCCATATTCCAAGGTATTTTATACTGTCCACAACTTCCAGCATGATCTCTCTGGTATCTGCAATCTTTAGAGGCTCAGTTCTGTCTGCACCTAGCCTTCTGGGCCCAAAGAGCACGGCCTTAGTTTTCTTGATGTTAAGCTTTAGGTGATTAAATGAGAGCCATCTACCTATTGTGGCAGAGTCCTCGGTCAGCCCTTGTTCAACGTCTGTAATGACATTGCCGTCCCTGTATAGGACTGCATCATCTGCATATAGGATTGCTTTTGTTTCTGCACAGTTGGTTGGCATATCATTGATAAAGAAGAAGAGTAATGGTCCGAGTATTAACACCTGTGGGACTCCCATCAGTGACTGCACGGCATGAGGATAGGTAGGTGTTCCATTTAATGGTTTGGTTGTGGCCTACTAGGCATCTTCTGAACCAGGTGATGGCATGGTGGTCCAGTCCAAGACTCTCTAGTTTGGACAGTAGTATCTCATGATTCACAGGATTGCAGTACTCTTCTATTAAAGTGCACTTGGCTGCTATTTCAACATTCACATTCCTATTGATAGTTGTACAGTTGCTCATCTGGAGGTGGCCTGTACGTTTTTGAGAGGCATTCTGCACTTGAAGCCTCCTGTCCACAATCCAGTCCCAGCTTCGGGCCTGAATTTTGTGTTAGAAAAGCTTACTTTTGCTCCTTTTGAGCCAGCTGTGACTTGCGGCCTATGCTTTCTGTCTTGGAAAGCGTCATTTTGAGTCGCTATTATTTCTGCTTGAAGAATTTCAGAGCTTCAGGCTCTAATGTATGAACCTCCATATTTGATTTTTCACAAAGATGGGGTGCCTGCATACCTGTCCTAAGTTTTTACCTAAGGTAGTGTCTGAGTTTATTTTGAATCAAGCCATCCACCTGCCAATTTATTTTCCTGAGCATGCCAATCCAGGGGGAAGCATTGTTCTATACTTTAGATGCACGTAGAATACTCAGGCTCTATATACACCGTACGAAGGACTGCAGGAAATCCTTGCAGTTTTTTGTTTCATTCGCCCCTAGGAAAGAGGGCGTTAACTTTTCTAAACAGTGCCTCTCTAGATGGCTGTCTAACTATATTACTTTCTGTTATAAAAAAATATGGTAAGGAACTTCCTGGGGTTGTTTATGGTCCTTCCACTAGAGGCATGGCCACTTCAGTTGCCTGCTTCAAAAATGTGTCTGCTGCTGAGATCTGTGCAGCTGCCACAAGGAGTACTGTCCACACTTTCACTAAACATTACAGTCTGGACATAGCCTCAAGGAAAAGAGCAGGCTTTGGCCTAGCTGTACTTCAAGACCTACTTCCTTAGGCCTGCAGGCTCCAGTCGCACAGACTGTTTCTCTGTCAGTACTGCTTGGTGCTCATTCCACGAGTTTGGCCTGATGAAAGAAATATCCTCAAAGAAGATGGAAAGTTACGTACTCACAGTAACAGTAGGTCTTCGAGAGAATCTCTTTAATCAGGCCATGCCATCCCTCCCTTGATGCCCCTCAGACATAGAGCTCTATAACTCCTGTCTCTTTCTCTAGGATGGGCTACACCCAGGGGGAGCTCCCCCAACCAGAACAGTAATCCATGCCACCTGCTGGTAGCAGCTGCAGTAGGTAATCTGAGCCACCTGTCAGCAGCTCTTCCTTATACGCTAAACATCATCAGCTTCCCGAAACAGTGGTGCATCCATCAGTATGTCCAGCCAACACAATACTATTTTGCTATGCATGATACTTTGCCTTGGGGAATGATTTATTTATTTATTTGCTTTTGGTAACCGGGTAAGCACGCTAGACAGCAAGTGCCTATTTTCAGGTGCGACCCGGGAGAATTACAGGGAAATTACATAGGAGAAATACGTAGTAAAACATGACAATCTGGAGCAGCATACTCCAACGGTGGTATTTACATGGGAGGAATACATTGTCAACATTGCTATCTGGAGCAGCATACTCCAACAGTGGGATAAGACAACAGAGAATTATAAAGCGGTAGGACACAGCAAAACGGGATTAACATATCAAACAATCACAGGTTACCAACATACGAGCCAGGGGCAAACATGGAGGTGTAAGACCTCCCCTAGGTTGAATGAGGAACAATGTCACATACCCAGTGGTAGTGAAACACCGAGGCGGCGAGGGAGCAAGAGCCTAGCTGGGGTACCAATGCAGATGGGTTGGTGGGCTGAAGGGCTGGGGAATAGGTAGCACACAGGCAGGACGCAGCAGATTTCAGGAAATTCCAGAGGGAGGCTTTGAAGGTGGAATGAGAGGGAGAAGCACGGACATGGGAGGGAAGGGAGTTCCATAGCTTAGGTGCGTGGGTGGTAAAAGCTCTGTCCCCAGTGAAGGTGCAGGTCTTGGGGACCAGGCGGGTCTGGGATGCACAAGACCTAAGCTAGTAAACGGGGGAGGCATGTTTCAGGGGGAGGGCGAGCGAAGTGGGGGTGGCCGTTCCAATTATGTTGTCAATAAAGTTTCCCATGTTGTAGATCCAGTGTTTTTTCTGGGGGGAGCCATTCCAGATGAGAGTAGAGCGTGCATCGGTGGGTGAGACTGGGGGCCGCGAGTGCAAAGCGGCATATGTTGTTGTACGTGGTGTCCCACTTGGCTAGGCTAGAGGAAGGGACAGAGGCAAAGGCAACAAGACCATAGGAGAGGGTGGGCAGAAGTATTCCCCTGGCAAGTGCCAGCCGGGCGGCCGGGGTAAGGCAGTCTTTGGCCCTATATGCTAGGCCAAGTAAATATTATATAGGTTGGTGCCTTTCAATGCATTTGACTCTGATTTTAAAGATGCAGGAGTACTAAAATGTTATGTACTGTGTTCTTTAATCTGCTTGGTCAATAGTGGTCCTGAATAAGTGATAGAAAATAAAGCTCACCCACCATCTAAGACTACTAAAAGCATCACCTGCATAATTTATCTAGTTGACTATAATGAGAAATTGTGTGCAGTTTCTGACTGATGTGAGCCTTTCCTTGTATTTTTTCTAACAGCATGCACCTCGTATCTAACTAGAGATTTCATGGATAATTGACCCTAGTGAAAAGGCACATAGTGATTATCCTGCAGCTGCTCTTTGTTGACTGAGAAATTATTTCTTTCCTTTTAGGTGCTCTCTTTCAGAGACATGATTTTCTCGGGGCTTGATTTTTTTATTAAGACATTTTAAATTTTGCCAGAAGACTTTAAGGTCATATGGTAAAATGTATGTGTAATCCAGCCCCCTGATTAAAAACAAACAAACAAACAAAAAAAAATATGTTTTAATAAAATCAGAATGTTAGGATGGCTTCATCTTGCTTCTGCTAAGTGTCATAGTCACTAACTATGGTACGGTCAGTGGGAAAAATACCAACAGGATCAGGTTCCTGGTCTTAACTGGTTTCTATAGTGAAGGACATGCTTAGTGTAGATTTCTGTATTCTGTAAGAATGGTTTAGTTTAACCTTACTGTACTTTCTGACTTCCCATCTTCTGATAGTGTTGTTCCTTCTCCTTAACCCCCTCATCCCAGAGCTTATAGAAGATCTTTTTTTGGTGTCATTCCACATTGTCACCGGAACATTCACATTGCCTGAGAGACCTGCAATGATTATAGAGGTGTTCTAAGGGTTGGCAGTTGAAATTCAACCCTAAATGTGCAAGGGGATGCACCTAGGGAACAAGAACCCCAGGACTGAGTACTAGATGGGTGGGGTAAGACTTGACACTATGACTGAGAAATAGGATCTAGGAGGTATCCATAGTGACTCCCTCAAACAATCAAGCCAGTGCAGCAAGACCTACAGTATAGTGAGGCAAATAGGATGCTGGGGTGTATTGGGAGGGGTACTGACAGCAGAAGAATGGAGATAATACTGCCTCTGTATAGAGCCTTGGTGAGGCCACACCTGGAGTACTGTGCACAGTTCTGGAGTCTTACCTCAGGAAAGACGAGGACAAGCTGGAGACAGTGCAGCGAAGGGTGCCGAAGATGATTCAGGGCCAACAGGGCAGGTCTTGCAAAGATCACCTGAAGGCACTGAACATGCATCACTGGAGACCACATGGGAGAGGGGTGATACGATAGAGACCTTCTGGTTCATGAAAGGAATATACTAGGTGAACTACTTGTAATTATTTAGCATGAGTTAACAGTTTGAAGTCACAAGGGCATGAGTGGAAGATGACAGGAGGGAGGTTCAAGAGGTGTATGAGAAGGTATTGTTTTACAGAAAGGGCAGTAGAACCATGGAACAGTCTACCAGCAGAAGTGGTGGGTGCCAAAACCATTAATGGTTTCAAGCATGGTTTGGACAGAGTAAAGAATAAAGTGTACTCAGTACAACAGTAACAGAGAGGGGAATGAAGGTTGGGTAGGAAGGGCTTGAACTCTGTATGTACAGTAGGTTCCAGGGTTAGATAGGGAACCATGGGCAGACTGGATTGACCATTGTTTTCTTCTGCTGTTATTGTCTATGTTTTTATGTATATAGAGTGCCTGCAGCTCCATTCTCTACTTCGGATCATCAGAAAGCTTATTTTAGGGGAGAGACTGGAGCGCTGTTCGGCTGCTCAGCTTGTACATGGAAGCTAAAAGCGGGGCGCCAGGGAAGATTTTATTTTCGTACTGCACCAAAAAATTTAATTCCTGGCTAAACTGGCTCCTTAAACAGGCAGCAATGACAGCTGCTTTTTAACAGATGTTTAGTCATGGTCTGTTTCTCTGGCTTGGTGTCAAAAATACATTTTATTTTTTAGGAGTCCTGTTCGTGTCTGTTCTACTCCCTTGCACCATGTGAACTCTGGAATATTCTATATTCTAAATAACTTGGTTAAGGGACAGACATTTTGTCTCTGACAGCTATCTGTTGGGAGTCTGTTGAAATGGTCTGGGCCCCATTCCTAGTTGTCTAAAATGTGTGTGTGTTGGTGGGGTCTGTCGTGCCACCACCTATTTTAGCTGTACACAAAGGGTTTACGTGTTTCAGGGGAAGGAGTCCCCCTGGAACAATGGCACTATGCAAATAAGTTAATCCAATGCTAAAAGGCATAAGTGAGGTTTGCACCTGTTAACATTTTAAATTGTTTGGGCTGGCATTATAGCCTAGCTGTTAGGTTGTATTGAGTTTAAAATTCTGCCATTAGGAAATGAACACTAGCATTTCATACCTTGATACTGTCACTTTTTCAAAGCTTGAAGCACTAATCTGGAGTTGTAGGTCTCCTACACTGCACTTTGCAAAACAAGGATAAAGCATATTGCCTTATAAGGCTTACCAGAGTGAGCACCACTCCACTATCTCTGCATGCTTTTTACTGGTCCCTGCCTTTGATTCTCATGTATTTCATTTGGCAGTTTATGTTTCTTATATATCTTTTATAAAACATAGAAGTCAAGCTCACTTTTGTGCATCGTTATTGCTATATGTAATGCAACTGTTAGAGTTCGGGCTAAAGCAAAAAAAGTAAGGAAATGTGGTTTAAGGGTTTCCAACCCTAAAACCCCACTTACCACCATCCCTAAAACAAATCAAGGGTGCAGTCTTCCTTGGGTTTGTCAACCCTAAAGTGTGCATGTTTCTGGGGTGTATATAATCATATCCTTATTAGCTTCTGTGAACCCAGGGCCGTCTAGGCCCTGCGCTCCCATCCCTCCATAGATGTGTATATGTATGTTGCTGTTGAAGCGCAGGGCCCTCCAGTTTTAGCAAAACCACAACCAAATTGTCACCATAGCCTTCTTATTACCACACCTCATGAACCCAATACTGAAAATGTCCAGATCCCTGCCAAAACATTATTCTGCGCATCCGCAACATCATTCCACACCTCAGGTGCGAAAGCACAGTTTGGGCAGGATTTGAAAAATGACAGTTGTCACATTTATGAGGTGGTGTAAAAAAATCACGATGTTGAAAATCTGGGGCCAAAATATTTAAAAATACCAAAGTTACGAGCAAGCGCACCAAAATTTAAACGGATGCGCATAACTTTGCCTCTATTGCATATTTTGAGCCCAAATTTTCAACATAGCTTTCTTATAACCCCACCTCATAAACAAGGGTGGTAAAAATGTCCAAATTCTCCCCAAAAGGTGATTTTGCCAAATGACCGTGAAATTGCCTTTCGAGACAGATTTGTGCAACATCCACTACCATTATTCATGAGGTGGCATCCCAAAAAGGCCATGTTAAAAATGTGGGCTCAAAATATGCAAAAATGGCAAAGTTGTGCATTAAAGTTGAAAACTCTATTGAAATACATTGAACTGCACTTATCTTAGTTTCTCATATTGCATTCGGCAGTTTCAGCAGCAAGACATGTCATCGATTGAAGAGTGGATCTTTGTCCAGCGAGCTGTTGAGGTGAGTGAGGGTATGTGGTGGGTGCTCAGTGGGAAGGGGTTAGATCAAGGGAGAGCAAGGGACCGTTTTCTTTTTTACAGGTGAAAAAAAGACATTGAGGGATGGTTTCCTTTATTTCATACGGGGACGGGGTTTGGGGGGGCCACTAGACAACAGGGAAACTTTAAAAAAAAAAATACAGGAACAACGATCCGAGGGGTTGGAGGGGGTGCCACTTAGACACCAGGGAAACAGAGGCAAAATACGGAGATGGCAAACGGAGGAGTGGGGAGGTGCCACTAAACACCAAGGAAATATTAAACAATACGGTAATGGTGATCAGTTGGTAGGGGGGCATCACTAGACGCCAGGAAAAGATTAAATAATTATGGGGACAGTGATCGGAGGTTGAAGGATGCCACTAGATACCATGGAAAAATGAAAGGATTGTATGATATTTTCATTCATACGAAAATTTTTGTGTGATATTTTCATTCTTACAAAAAGTTTGATATTTGGGAAAAATAAGGATTGTATGATATTTTTATTCATATGAAAATTTTCATATAATTTCTTTCATAGACAAACTTTCAAATATTTTCGTTTATACGAAAAATTTTATATGATGTTTTCGTATATACGAAACTTTTGTACTAAGTCCAAACGAAAAAAGCAGAAGCGAGTCATGAAAAGGATTTAAAATGTAAAAAAAAAAAAAAGAAAAAAAAATTTTAAGGCTGATTTCTCCAACAGTTAAGTGCAGAATCCACCTAACAGAGTCCCAATGAACAAGACGTCTAGATGTGCTGGTCTCTCTGCAGGATGTCATTTTGTGGGCTTTGAAATTTTTTTAGAAAAGAAAAACAGCAAACAAGATGGCAGCGTACGAAAAAGGATTTTTCCTTCATGAAAAAGGATTCTTTTTTCATTTCATATAGTATCTTGATGTGCATACTGAGCATGCTTTGAACAAAAATTTTAAAATTAAATAACTTTGGAACTGATTAATATTTTTTTACCAAACCAGCCAAAGGCACATCTATGGGCCAAGTCTTTTTCTACCCTGAGCATTTCAGATCAAAATTCCAAACCGTCTGGGCGCAAGGCGATAACAAAGAAAAAAAGGGATGTTTTTGTTTGTTTGTTTGTTTTTATGTTTTTTCACTGTTGGCATCTCAGAATCTGCACATCCAGCCAGAACGAAACTTGGTACATCAAGAGATCTACTCTACAAGACCGTGCATGCAAAATTTTGTGCAAATCCTTTAAATGATTGCAAAGACATTAATGTGCAAAATTTAAGGTTTAACATAGAAACCCCTACTCAACCCTAAATATAGTGGCGTGGTTTTAGGATGCTGTCCTCAGTCTCCTGCAGGTCAAACAAGCCAGAGAAAAAGAACAAGCCATCCAGGGACAAGTCTCTCTTCTACATTACCCTTCTCCAAGCCCATTGGAGGAAGCACTTATGTTTCCAGGTAGGCAGATATCTCCCTCTAGAATCCAGGCATTCTGCCTCTGGAACGCCACTGAGCCAGTAGAATGAGTCAGACTCGGGGTGTGAATCTGGGTCTCCCACATGGGAGTGCGGCACGCTTCACTGGTACCACTTTTTGTATGCAGTTGTAGATGTGTTAAAATCTCAGCAGAATTACATACAGTATTTTGGAGTATTTGCTTTCCTTCAGGCTAAAAGGCCTTGAAATCTTTCATTTAGGGTAAAACACTATTTATCTTGGTAGATACTGTACTTGATACTATTTGCATGGAAATAATTTCATCCATGGATTCATTCATGGATGTGTGCCACCGGACTGGAGGATGGCACATGTAGTACCATTACACAAGAGCGGGCCAAGGGATGAATCAGGTAATTATTGTCCGGTAAGTCTCACCTCCATAGTGTGCAAACTCATGGAAATGATACTAAAGGAAAGACTGGTGTTGTAACTGGAGGACAGTGGCCTCCAGGATGTGAGGCAGCATGAGTTTGTTTCAGGGAAGTCTTGTCAAACCAACCTCATACAGTATTATGACTGGGTGACAGGTGAGCTGGATAAGGGTCATGCAGTGGATGTTCTTTACTTGGATTTTGCAAGGCCTTCGATTCTGTGCCTCATGGGCGGCTTGGGGAGAAGCTAACTGGGGTAGGGGTAGAGGCAAAAATGATGAACTGGATTATAAGCTGGTTTAGTGGCAGGCTGCAACGGGTGGTAGTGAGAGGGGAGCTCTCAGCTCCAAGGCTGGTGATGAGTGGGGTGCCACAGGGCTTTGTGTTGGGGCCAGTATTGTTTCTGCTCTTCATATCAGACATTGCTCACGGGGTGGTGAGCAAGGTAAGTCTGTTCGCTGATGACAGCAAAAGCAGAGCAGTGGTGGATGGAGAGGAGGGGTGGGAGCAGCTGCAAGGGGACCTACACAAGCTAGAGGAGTGGTCAGAGAGGTGGCAGCTGGGGTTCAGTGCAAAGAAGTGTAAGGTTATGCACTTTGGGGTGAATAACCGAAGGAGAGAATATTGGCGGGGGGGGGGGTGTTTAGCTGGGGATCACTGAGGAGGAGAAGGACCTAGGGGTAATGATAACAGGGACCATGAACAACACTGCCCAGTGCAGGATAGTAGCTGCAGAAGTGAACAAAATGCTGGAGTGCATAGCGAGGGGGTTTTCGTCCAGGCAAAGAGAGCTGATCTTGCCCCTCTACAGGTCACTGGTAAGGCTGCACTTAGAGTATTGTGTGCAGTTTTGGAGACCATACCTAAAGCGTGATATCAGGCTATTGGAGGGGGGTGCAGAAGAGGGCAACAAAGATGATATGTGGAATAGAGGGGAGAGACTATGACAGCAGGCTGGGTGACCTGAATATGTACACCCTGGAAAATAGAAGGGACAGGGGGGACATGATAGAGATTCAAGTATCTGAGGGGAATCAGTAAGGATGGGGCAGATGTGGTCTTTAAGTTAAGGAGGGGGAGGGTCACCAGGGGGCACGGGCTAAGAATAGAGGGAGGAAGATTTAGGAAGGAAATGAGGAGACACTACTTCACAGAGAGGGTGGTAACAAAATGGCACGCCCTACCAGATTGGGTAGTATCATGTAAATCTGTGAACAGCTTCAAAAGGGCATGGGACAGGGAACAGGGGAGAGTGAGGGTGGGGGGAGGTGGGGGGTGGCAGTGGGATGACAAGGGAGGGTGGGGCAGCTGCAAACTAGGGGTGCTGGCTGCACACTCGAGCAGACTTAGACCAGGTGGTCTGTTTCTGCTGGCATATTCACATGTTCGTATCTTTAAAAAGTTGGATTATAAAGGGTGGTACATGGCTGGACCCTCTGGTCAAGATTCTCAAGCACAATTTTAGGGTGCCTGAGACCCTTGCAATGGGATTAATGGAAGCTTTGCACCCTACCTCCTCCAACTCTTTTTCTCTTCATTTTTTGATTTTGTTTTAAATTTTTAGGATAGCTTTGTCATACTGTATAAACATGGTGGTGAGATCTTAATTGGTGACTTTACTGAACGTGGCAGGTCTGCCTGTTAGTTAGCACTGCAGTTTAGAAACATAGAATTTGACGGCAGATAAGGACCGCTTGGCCCACCTAGTCTGCCCATTTCCCTACCTGATGGAGAAGCTGCAGATTCTAGTTAATCAACAGCTTACTTCCTCCTACCCCCCACTAGAATTGCCTTATGCCTGTCCCATGCATTCTTGAATTCTTCCACTGTTCCTGACTCCACAACCTCCTCAGAAAGGCTGTTCCATGCATCCACAACCCTCTCTTTGAAAAAATACTTTCTAACATTACCTCTGAGCCGTCCCCCCTCTATCTTCAAATTGTGCCCCCTTGTTGTTGCACATCTCTTCTTCTGAAATATGCTACCCTCTTGGACTTTAATTCCCTTGAGATACTTGAAAGTTTATATCATGTCCCGCCTCTCCCTCCTTTCCTCAAGGGTATACATATTAAGCTGCTTTAGTCTCTCCTCATATGTCTTCTGGTGCAGACCCTGCACCATTTTGGTTGGCCTCCTCTGAACAGCCTCCACTCTATCTATGTCTTTGCGGAGATGGGGGTCTCCAGAATTGCACGCAGTACTCCAGATGGGGTCTCACCAACTGCCTGTACAGAGGGATAACAACTTCCTGTTTTCTACTGTTGATGCCTCTCCCTATGCATCCCAGTATCCCCCAACCCTCCTTACTGCCTTCTCACATTGCTTGCCCACCTTTAGGTCATCTAATACAATTACTCCTAGGTCTCTTTCAATTTTTGTTGTTATTAACTCACCTCCCATTGTGTACTCTTCCCCTGGATTTTTGTTTCCCAGATGTATTACCTTGCACTTCTTTGCATTGAATCTGAGCTGCCACATATTTGACCATTCCTCCAACCTTGCTAATTCCCTTTTCATCCTTTCCACCCCACCTTGTATATCAACCCTGTTGCAGATCTTTGTGTCATCTGCAAAGAGACATACCTTTCCTTCCAGGTGCTCTCCAATGTCACTTATAAAGACATTAAAGAGGACCGGTTCCAGTACTGAACCCCGCTGGTTACCCTCCTTTCTTCAATGTGGGCTCCGCTTACTATTACCTTTTGTGTACTGTTGTCCAGCCAGTTTTTTATCCAGGCTACCACCTTGGGACCCACTCCAAGGCTGGCTAACTTGTATATTAATCTTTTGTGTCAGACTGTGTCAAATGTCTTGCTAAAATCTAGGTAGGCCATATCCACAGCCCCTCCCTGGTCTACTACTTTGGTCACCCAATCAAAGAAATCTATTAGGTTCGTCTGACATGACCTTCCTGCTGTGAAACCATGCTGCCTTGGGTCCTGTGCCCCACTGGCCTCTAGGTACTCAACAATTCTTTCCTTTAGAAGTAATTCCATCATTTTCCCTACCACTGAGGTCAAACTAAGTGGTCTGTTGTTTCCTGCCTCTGCCCTGCTCCCACTTTTGTGAAGTGGAATCACATTTGCCCTCCTCCAGTCCTCGGGTATCACCCCATCCTCCCATAATTTGTTAAAGAGAGTAGTCAGTGGTGTTAGTAGTTCTTACCCTTAGTTCTTTTAGAATTCTTGGGTGAATCCCATCAGGCCCCATTGCTTTGTCCACCCTCAGTTTCAAGAGTTCTTTCAAAACCCTTTCTTCTGTGAATGGACTGGTATCGACCCCCCTATTCAGAGTTTCTCTCTTGTTTGGTTTAGGTACCTCCTCCGTCTCTTCCGTTGTGAATACTGAGCAGAAATATTCGTTCAAACACCATGAAGTCTTGCTATATTAGGACTTATTGCAGTTAGCCACTGCACTTGAACTGCCCCGGAGAGGAAAGAGTTAACTCCAGAGAATCTGGAGTTCTAAAGCGCGAGGGCGCTATACCAAAGCTCTATCTGGGCAGTTTCAAATGAAACTGTCAGATTCTTTACTCCGCTTCACTGAACAGTCGCTCCGGAGATCAGCTCCTTCAGCTCGGTTCATTTCTCGGTCAAGCGAGTATTTTCGGTTCATTTGAACCGGCAAAAAGTAATTATTTTACCGCATTTCGGTTAAAGCTCTATCTGGTAAACCGTAAGTACAAAATGTAAAGTCTGTGTGGAAATTTAGTTATCGGTTTGGTTTTGAACCGATCGGTTTGCTTATTTTAACGTTTTAAAGTTTTGGGCTTTTAGAGTGCGGTACCCGGTTCTTATCGGTTCTAAAAAAACCTTGATTTTAAATAGGGTTTTTTCAAATACCCGTGAAACGGTTAGGAACCGATAAGGGTGTCTTGCCTGGCACGGCCATAAAAAGGGCAAGTTTTTGGTTAGGCTGGCATTATGTCTGGGAAATCCAAAAAGAAAAACCGGGCCCACTGGGTTTCAACACTGTGATGCTGTGGGGAAGCCTTTGCCAAGGCTATCCCACACACCACTGGTGTTTATTGTCTGGGGGCTGACCACCTCCTGTCAGACTGCCAGGTGTTTAAAATTTCTCTGCAGCCACCCTGAAAAGAGATAGGGCCGGCTCAGGGAACTATTGGCCAAAAAGTCCGCTGACCCGGATGGCCAGCCCGGTCCAGTACCCACTGGACCAGAGGGAGTGCCCTCTGACCAGGGCTAGACTTCCTCGGGCCAAAGGATGGTTCAGAGGAACCAGTTTACAAAAAAAAAAAAAAAATGAATATGACAGAGAAATCAGTAGGTTTGGAGTCCAAGATTGTCTCTCCAACTGCTGCAGAAGTAGTTAAGCCATACAGATTGTCCAGTCACTGTTTCTAGGTCCTGTCGAACCATCTACAGTTGGTAAAAAGGTGGCCTCGCTCAGTTCCAGTGGTTCAGGTTTATGATGTTGAGGAATTGTTATGAACACAGGAGTGGGAGGAGGAAAATTGATCAATACATGTGTGGCTGGTAGGGTCTGGACGTGCCCACTTAAGCGGACATTTCTCCAGACAGACTTTTAGAATCTCCTCCTATTCTGTCTGAGTCCCTTTCTCAGTTTATGTTTTACAAAAAGCTTGCAGAATCCCCCCAGCTTCCTTTAGAGGAGGCTATGGATGAGTAAAGGGGAGCCTGATTATGTAGGAATGATGGGCTAGGAGGTTGTCTTTCCTTGGCATAAGTCATTTAGGAAGTAAACAACTAAGATTTTATAAGATTCTTCTTTCTGTCCCTCCTGTAAGATAAAAAAATGGACAGAAGGTGTATTTCGTCAGGCTCTGTTACAGACTTCCTCACTGAGCAGTGTAGTCAGGTAGATGTGGTACAAGCTGCAGCCTGTGTCAGGCTTAGTTCCCTGGCCTCACATCCTCCTGAATAGGATTCCAGGAGGATTGATGCCATGGCAAGAAAACAGTATATGGCAGCTTCTGTGGGACTCAGACAGGCAAGTTGTATGGCTTATGTGGCTAGATTTCGGAAATCTAGGTGGGACACAGTATTGCAGTTAGCCAAGCAGGCCCATGGCCAGCTGGCTAGCGGGTTGGAACAGGTGGCTGCTAATGGCACTGAAGCCTCTAAGTTCAAGTTCATACTGCTGTTGGTGTTAATCTTGTTTTCTCTAGGGTCATGACCACTTCTGTAGCTTTCCGTGGGTTGGCATGGCTCAGATGCACTAATCTGTCCCAAGATACTCTGTCAAAGTCTATGGATTTGTTTCTTGTTGTGGGTAATTCTCTGTTTGAGGAACAAACAGAAAGCTATATGAAAAACATGGATGATTACTACAAAAGTGCCCAGGTAGAGGCTCAGGCCTCCTCTGCTTTCGCCAGAGGGTCTCTTCAGAGGCGAGAATAGGCAGGGCACAAGTAAACCGTCCCCTCCCTTAGCCTGAGACTATTGCCAAGCAGGCACCCTGATGGGGTGCCCAGGGCCGATTCTCCTATACCAGTGGGCAGGTTGTTTTTTATTTCAGCCAGAACTGTGTGTCCCTAACTCGGACAAGTGGGTTCTGGAAGTAATAGGTCTGGTTCTCAGCTTCAAACAGTTTCCAAAGATGAGAGCCAGACAGGTCCACCTATAAATCCTTCGGAATCCCTTGCTTTGGGAGCAGAGATTTCTTCTCCTCTGAACTGCAAAGCAGTAGAAAGGGTCCCTCCTTGCCACCGGGGCAAGGGGCTGTGCTCATGATACTTTCTTAACCTATAGAAGGTAGGAGATTGGCGGCCCATCTCAGATTTAAGGTACCTGAACAAGCATCTTTTGAAAACAAAGTTAAAAATGTTAACTCTGGCTGAGGCCAGGGGACTGGCTAGCTTTCCTGGACCTCAAGGATGCCTATTTTTTCATGTCTTGATCAGGCCTTCTCACCGAAAGTACCTCAGGTTACCCTCAGGCCACTACCAGTTCAGGGCAATGCCCTTCGGCCTTACCTCTGCGCCAAGGGTATTCAAGAAATTCTAGCTGTGGTAGTGGCTCTTTAAGAAGGCAAGGATTGCTTTTTCCTTTCCTGGATGACTGGCTCTTAGTGGGTCAGTCTCCAGATCAAGTAAAATCCCACTTGCAAGTCACCCAGCAGCTTCTCACCTTTCTGGGATTCCTGCTGAATTTACCAAAGTCAGTTCTCGAACCAGTTCAGGTACTAACTTTCATAGGTGCAGAGTTGAACACAAAGTTAGCCAGGGCATTTCTCCCCTCTAAAAGGGTAGGCAGTCTCTTGACCAGCAAAGCATTTGCTACAACTACTAGGGCACATGGCTGCTTCCACAGCTGTAGTGCAGGGAGCAAGATTCCAGATGAGGGACATTCAGTTCCATCTGAGGGCCTATTGGTCCCAAAGGAGGGATTCCCTTTCCAAATTGGTTCTAGTGACCCAATCCCTGATCCTGGCCTTACACTGTGGCAGGATCAAAGCATCTAAAACTAGGGGTCCTCTTCATTCCCTCACCACGGATGCTCCTGTGTTAGGGTGAGGAGCTCGCTTAGGCAACCTGTCCACTAGGGGAGTGTGGTCTCCCTAGGAATCTCTGCTCCACATCAATTTTTGGAACTCAGAGCTGTCTTTTAGCTCTTAGGAGTTTTCAGCTTCTGTCCAGAACAAGGTAGTTCAAGTCAGGACAGACAACACCACAATAATGTGGTACATCAACAGGCAGGGGGCACCGGTCATCAGCCTTGTGCAACCGAGCAATGAAGTGGTGGTCTCTGGCTTACTCCTGAACACCTCCCTGATAGCAGTTCACCTCCAGGGAAGGACAATGCCCTGGCAGATGCCCTCAACAGGATTCTCAGGGCCATCACGATTGGGCTCTGAATCCTCAGGTGCTGGGTTCAGTCCTTGCCAGATGGGGCTCATTTTCAGATAGATCTTTTCGCAGCCCCAGATAACCACTAACTTTCTCTGTTTTGTTGAGGCCTCCAGTGCTGGGATCAGCCCCTGGACGCTTTTCACTTGGATTGGAAAGGAAGTTTCTGTTCACCTTTCCTCCCTTTTCCCTTTCTTTCAGGGTACTAGTAAAAATCAGATCTTAGCCCTGCAAAGCGATTCTGATTGTTCCAAGCTGGGCCAGACAGCCCTGGTACCCATTGTCTCTGTCCTTGACAGTCCACCTACTCCTGAGCTTGCCCAGAGTCCACGACTTACTGGCCTTTGCACAAGGGAGAGTGTGGTATCGAACCTCAAATTCCTCCTTCTCAAGGCAGCTCTTGAGGAGTTAGAATTGTTGATTTACACTCTTTTCAAGGTGTCGGATATTTTAAAGGCTTCAAGGAAGCTTTTTCACGCATGCCACTTACAATTCTAAGTGGAACAGGTTTTCAGTCTGGTGCGCTGAGAAGCAGATTATACCACAGTCTGCTTATCTGCCCATTTTCTGGACTTTCTGGTCCATTTTAAATTCTTTAGGTCTTAGGCCAGCTACCTTAAGGGTTCCTTTGGCAGCTGTCTCTGTTTTCTGCAAGCAGGAAGCCTGCTTCCTTTTCTTCTCAACCTGTGTTTTCCAAGTTTTAAGGGGTTTGCTTCACACCAACCCTCCTTTTACAGAACCAGCTCCTGCATGGAGCCAGATGTTTCATTGCTCAGTTAATGCAAACCCCTTTGAACCTCTGTCCCCAGCAGAGCTCAAGCTTCTCACTTGGAAAATGTTTTTTTTCTGGTTTCCACTTCTGCCAGGCGCATAAGTGAACTACAGGCCCTGGCAGTGGAAGAAGATTTTCCTCTTCCCACAGGGATAAGACAGTCCTAGGACTAACACAGGGTTTGTCCCTAAGTGGTTTCAGGTTTCCACCTGAACCAATCCATCTCTCTCCCAGGATTTTTCACTGAGCATTCTTCCTCAGGTGAGAGGAGACTGCACAGCTTGGACATCAAAAGAGCCTTATGCTACTATTTGTAGCAGCACAAGGGTCACAGGTTTGAATCCCTCCAACTCTTCCTTACCTAGGGCGAGGTTGGCAAAGGGAACCTGCCACTAAGAGGACAATTGCAAGGTGGATTGTCTCTTGTATCCATTTTTGTTATCAAAGACTAGGTAGGAGAGCCCCCCTCAGGACTGAGGGCTCACTCCACCAGGTGTACAGCTGCATCTCTAGCGGCTGCTAGAGATATTCCCATTCTGGAAATCTGTCGAGCTGTTACTTGGAAGACAGTTCACACTTTTACCAAGCATTATTCCCTGGATTTCAGTCCAGGAGAGATGCTCGTTTTTGGCACAGCTGTGCTTCAGAGCCTATTTCCTAAGTAGGTTCTGACCCTCCTCCATGGAGGTACTGCTGTGTAATCTGCAATAAGTCCTAATATGGCAAGACTTCATGGTGTTTGAAGAAAAATTACTCACCTTAGTAATTGCTTTTCTTCTCATGGAGTCTTGCTATTAGACCACCCAACCTGCCCCTCTCAGAACTTCTACTGGGGTGGGGTGGCAATTAGTGCAAGCACTGTGTCATGCCAATGTAGTTCTTCCCTTCACCCTCTTTTATTTAGGGTTAGGGAACTAGGGTTTCTGGTTGAGTGATTTGTTGGCCCCTTCCTGGACTTGAGTCTTTGGGGGAAGGGGGGGTTCCTAATAGTGCTTGTCAGGGGGGAAAACTAATAATACCATTATTCATTCTTATTATTGTTATTGTTGTTTCTATTGTTGTTTCTATTGTTGTTATTACTACTAGTAGGTAGCCATTTGCCTAGTGTAGAGCTTTCCACACAGACTTGTTGCTTAGTGTTAGCTTCGTAAAGATCTGACAGTTTCATTTGAAACTGCCCAGATAGAGCTTTGGTATAGTGCCCTCGCGCTTTAGAACTCCAGATTCTCTGGAGTTAACTCTTTCCTCTCCGGGGCAGTTCAAGTGCAGTGGCTAACTGCAATAAGTCCTAATATAGCAAGACTCCATGAGAAGAAAAGCAATTACTAAGGTGAGTAATTTTTTCTTCAGTATCCCTGCTTTTTCACTGTCACCCTCTGCCCACGTTCCCTCCCGTTTATTAAGTCTCTGTATCCCTCCCTTGGTCTTTCTGAGCTCCCTTATGTACCTATGAAAGGCTTTATCCCCCTTCTTAACAGAGTTGGTTATCTTTTCCTCAGTTTGTGCCTCTGCTATTCTGACTGCCTTCCCTGCCTCCATCTGCTTTAACTGATAAAGTTCTCTGTCCTGCTCCTTCTGTGTCTCCTTATATTTCCTGAATGCTATCCTTTTCTCCTTAACCTTCCCTTCCACCTCTTTTGAGAACCATAGTGGTTTTTTCCTTTGTTTTGTTTTGTTGGTTTGCTTGACACAAAGGCTTGTTGCCTCTACGATGGCTGTTTTGATTATTCCTCATTGTTCCTCCACCCCTGCTTCTTGCCCATTTACTAGTGCTTTTCTGAGACACACTCTCATTTTCCCAAAGTCAGCCTTCCTAAAGTCCAATACTGTTGTTTTTGTATGGCTTGACTCTATGGCTGTGTTTATTGTGAACCACACTGTTTGGTGGTCACTTGTTCCCAGATGGCTACCCACTTCTAAATCTGAAATCCTTCTCCTTCCCCATTTGAGAGTACCAGGTCTAAGATTGCTCCCTCCTGAGTGGGTTCCAACACTAGCTGTCTGAGGCATGCCCCCTGTAGAGCATCAAGAATGACCCTGCTCTTGGATGTGCCTGCAGCAAAGGTACTCCAGTTAACATCTGGCATATTCAGGTCCCCCATCAGGGCTCGAAATAACCGGCTGTCCACCCGTCCCGGACAGCCAGTTTCAACTGGGACAGCCGTTTTGGGTTCGCCTGTCCGGAGGACAGGCGGTTTACATTGCAGCCGGAGTATTGGGCTGGGCACTAGGACCCAGCGGCAGGCGGGAGGTTTCGGACGGGCGTTGTCGTCATGACACCTAGCTCGCCCGCCGAAAAGTGCAGCTCCGTCGCCCATTCCCACTGACTGAGGTCAAGTGACTGCAGCTACTAGCGTCACCTGACCTCTCAGCGAGCGGGAAAACGACTGGCGCCGACTATGGCTCCTCACTCTCACTAGTCTGGCCATAGGGTGAGGGCGAGAGTGAGAGAGCTTGGCGAGCAAGTGGGGAAAAAATCAGAATTTAACAGCCCTTCTCAGGGCTCTAGCATTGGCTGCTGTACTTGGAGGAGGAGAGGGAAGGGATTTATTTAGAAAGTGGAAAAAAAAAGACTTCTGTAAATTCTCAACAGCCCTTCTCAGGGCTTTAGCATTTGGGGGCTCAGTTTGTGTGCATCAGTCCTGCTGGTACTTGGAGGAGGAGAGGGGAGGTGAACAAGGGATTTATTTAGTTAGTCTCAAAAGTGAAAAAAAAGACTTCTGCAAATTCTCAACAGCCCTTCTCAGGGCTCTAGCATTTGGGGGCTCAGTTTGTGTGCATCAGTCCTGCTGGTACTTGGAGGAGGAGAGGGGAGGTGAACAAGGGATTTATTTAGTTAGTCTCAAAAGTGAAAAAAAAGACTTCTGCAAATTCTCAACAGCCCTTCTCAGGGCTCTAGCATTTGGGGGCTCAGTTTGTGTGCATCAGTCCTGCTGGTACTTGGAGGAGGGGAGGTGAACAAGGGATTTATTTAGTTAGTCTCAAAAGTGAAAAAAAAGACTTCTGCAAATTCTCAACAGCCCTTCTCAGGGCTCTAGCATTTGGGGGCTCAGTTTGTGTGCATCAGTCCTGCTGGTACCTGGAGGAGGAGAGGGGAGGTGAACAAGGGATTTATTTAGTTAGTCTCAAAAGTGGAAAAAAAGACTTCTGCAAATTCTCAACAGCCCTTCTCAGGGCTCTAGCATTTGGGGGCTCAGTTTGTGTGCATCAGTCCTGCTGGTACTTGGAGGAGGAGAGGGGAGGTGAACAAGGGATTTATTTAGTTAGTCTCAAAAGTGAAAAAAAGACTTCTGGAATTCTCAACAGCCCTTCTCAGGGCTCTGGCATTTGGGGGGTTCAGTTTGTGTGCATCAGTCCTGCTGGTACTTGGAGGAGGAGAGGGAGGTGAACAAGGGATTTATTTAGTGTCAGTCAAGTCTCAAAGCAGTCAGACACTGTACCTGTAGTACACCTAAAACTCTCTCAAAGCCAAAAGACACCTTGTGATCTGCAAGTCTCATCATCTCTGACTCTGAATAAAAAAATACATCTTGAGTGTGCAGAGAGGTGAAGGCAAGGCTCTATTAAAGCTTATTGTTCACTCAGCCTGTGTAAAGCCCTCCAGAGCTTGAACCTTGAAGCTAGTTACTGACAGACTTACTGTACTACTACTACTACTAAGTTAAACTAGCCCCTGTCAGCCTGCTGTTGTGCTCTGCCACTGGACTAACTGAATAAAAGTAAAATTGAGTGACACTGTGACAACTTCAAGAAGGCACTGTCAAAGGGAGAGGAGGGGATTAAATTACAAAACAGGTTGACAGCAGCATACCCCTCAGGTTTTAGTTGTGAAATCTGAGCGGGAGGAAAATATAAATATTAAACTCCTTTGTCCGGGGTTTTACAGGGAGGGAAAGAAAACTAAACAGACTGTTCACGTCTTCTGATATCTCTGATCATCACTTCACTGTAGTGTCCACTGTCTTCAGAGTGCTACTGTACTTTAAATTCAGTACTAGCTAAGTAAACCAAAAGGGGAAAAAATGTCTTCGTTAAAGTTCGGTTTTAAAAATTACAGGAAAGCCTTCGGTTTCAAGCCAAGAGGGAGGAGAAAGCTCGGTTCTTCCATGTGTAGCTGCTTCTCCATTACTGATAGACTCAGTAGCACCAACTACTCACCCCACCATTGTGGCTACAGATGTGACAACTTGTAGTGCCAGTGCTGATATGCCAGCAACTCTGACTACTGTTGAAAGTGGCGGGAGTCCGGGCAAAAAAGAAAGGGGTTCAGGAGACCTGGAAGAAAAATAGGGAGTGCTACTATATGAGCCTGATGTGGGCATGACCTGCTCATACTGCAAAAATACTAAGGAGACAAACACTTTCATGAGTGGCTGTAAGAGCATGAGACTTGAAAATGTACGAGCTCATGAACTCTCCAAACCTCATAAATTAGCCAATGAAAAAATACTGTGTCTAACACAGACCCTTCCAACTTAGCAATAGACGAGGAATAATACAAATGGAAAAAATGAGGCGACAACAAGTGGAACATTTGTTTAGAACAACTCTTTATTTGATTAATTCAGAGCGCCCATTCACAGATTTCCCTGGCATCTTAGAATTACGACATGTAAATGGTGCAAATGTGAGTCAGTTATAGAAGTGACAAACAAGCAGCAACGTTCACACATTTTATTTCAGAATCAATAAGGATAAAGATGCAAAACTGGTTAACAGTAACACTTTCATCTCTGTCCTATGTGACTCGAGCACTGATGCCTCAGTAATAGAAGAGGAGGCAGTCTATATTAGGACAATGGAAAATTTCCGTCCAGTTAACAAATTTGTTTCCCTTCAGCCAGTCTGTATTCCAAATGGTGAAAGCATTTATAACTCAATAGGTGATGCCTTAGAATTCACCTTGGACTGTAAAGACTGGAAAGAAAAAATTGTTGCTTTTGGATCTGATGGGGCACCCGTCATGTTGGGTAAAGTGACTGGGGTGTTTGGCAGGATTTTGAAAGTATACCTCATTTGTTAGGATTCAGTGCAGTGCCCACAAGTTGGAGCTAGCTATAAAGCAATCAGCAACATCTATTCCATACATGAAAACAACAGATGAAGTCTTAATGGGTTTCTATAAAATATACCATAAGTCTCTCAAAAACTGGGCGGTCTCAGCGAGGTAGCCAGTAATATGAGGTACACCATTCACAAACCAGTTAACGTGTCAGGGACCCGTGGGTTGCACACAGAAAGGGCTCTGTCTGTTATTCTGTCCAGCTACAAGGCTTAGTTGTACATTTACAGCACATTGCTTCCTCACCAGGGCAAACAAAAGATCAGGCCAGTGGGTTGTTCAAAACAATAAGTACTGTGGAGATCTTCCTGGACATAAGTCTCCACCACTCATTCACACTAGTGGGATTAGCGCCGGAGGCACTAGGACCTATCGGAGCAAACTTTTTGCTGGAGGGTGGGCGTGAGGATGGCGCGCGAGGCATGAGCGCCCATGAGAGCTTGTTTCGGCCGGTAATGACTATCTTGGCGTGACCCTCCAACGCCTCAGTTCCTTTTTTCCGCCGTCGGTGTGTGCTTAGTGATGACGTCGGCTCTCCTGTCGAGTCAAACTTCAAACTAGCGCATAGTTTTCAGTTTGTTTTGTATTTGATATCATATCGATAGTAGTATCGCTAATTTTATCTATTTTCGTTAAATTTTCTAATATTTTAAATTTAACTTACTTGAAGAAGTCTCGGCCTACTGGACGGAGTCAACCATGAGCAGGTCAGGTGGCGGTAGGGAGCTTAGTTTAAGCTGTTCAGATCAGCCGGGCTGGGTCGGTCAGCCTCCTTCTCCTCAGCGGGGTTCCGACAGCGGTCAGTCCGATGCCGGGGATGGGCGGTCCCCTGCCGGCATAAAAATAAACGGTCGCGATCTCGGCACCGTTCGTCTCAAGCTCTTCTTCGCCCAGGGTCAAAAGAGAAGGCATCACTCGGTCGCCCTCTGTAGTATGTCTGCGATGTCGACGGTAGGTTATCGTTGCTAGTTGCGGTCTCCTTCTTCGGATGTCGCCAACTTCCGGTGTCGTCGTCCTCGACATGGAGCCCCTCCCCCTATAGGTAGGGCTCCAGATGAGCAGTTTCATCAGTGGGCGTTCTTGGAGCGATGGGCTCGGAGGTTGGTTCTTCTGCCTGGCTGGGGTTGCCTCAGAGCCTCGGGCTCCTCCTGCGATCAGGTAGGGCGGTTGGACCTTCCCTGTCGCGCGCTTCTTCGGTGCCAGCGACTCCGTCTTAGTGTTTCCCCATGATGGCTGCGCAGCGGGGCCACACCGATGCCCTTATCTCCTGTTTTTTCTTCTCTAGCTTTCCAGGTTCCTGGGGCTTTTCCGCGCTACGCAGGGAGTCTGTTGGCTTGTCGCGCCTTGCGGTGCCGCTGGGTCTTCGGCGCCCTTGCTGGCGCCCGCCAGCTGTCTACGTCTGAATGTAAGCGGCGCTGTGTGGTGGCGGCGCCGTTTGCGGCGCCGTTGCTTCGGCAGCTACCGTCCGATAGGCGCCGTCCGTGCACTTGCAGTTCCGCATGCCTCTTGAGCCGTGCGCCTCTTGATGCCGTTTTCAACCCGTTTTGCCGTCGTGCCCGGGGAGCCCTCGAGGCTCTCCTTGTTTTTCTGCTATTTCTTCCTCTCCTAATTTTCACTCCTTTCCTGTCCAAACAGTCCTTCCTGGACCATCAGGAGATGATGTTGAGCCTGACCCAGACCTTGCTGTTGGGTGATGAAGTGGAGAAACAGGATCTTTCTTTGCTACAGAGCCTGTGGTGAGGACCTGTCCTTTAAGTCTCTGTTGAAGAACCTGAGATCCACTCTTTCTCCAGACTACAGACATCGATCCTGGGAAGATATTAAGACTCCAGTATCTTCATGTTTGGAGATCCCTCGGTTTGACTCCTCCGATCCAGCCTTCCTTGAGACGCTGTCTCAAATGGTATGGAATAATCCTGCTCTTATTCCCTCAGTGGCTAAATCCATTGATAAGAAGTATTCAGCTCCAAGGATCGTCCCTCTTTGGCATCCCAAGCCTTTGCGGATCCTATTGTAGTCCTGGCAGAGAATGACAAGGTCGTTCTTCCTCAAACTACTACAGCTCGACCTATTAACAAAGAGTCTCGTAAGACTGATACATTAGGTAAGAGAGTCTTTAGAGCCTCCACTCTAAGTATGCGTATTGCCAGTTATCAAGGCTATTTTTTTTTCAGTATGAGTATATCCTGTGGCACTCTATGAAAAGAATGGTTGAAGCTCTTCCAGATTAGGACTCCAAGTCAGAGCTTCTTCTGACCGTTATTAGAAGTATTGAGTCCAATAACCAACAGGTCAAAGCCGCATGGGACGCTTTCGACACTGCTTCTCGCTCAGCAGCCGCAGGATTTGTACCGGCGCCATTCCTGGCTGCGCTTCTTCTGGCTTCACCAACGATGCCTCAGCAGCAGGTAATGGCGCTGCCTTTGATGGCTCTATCTTTTTGGTCCTCAGGTGGAGCAAGCCTTGAGGCCACTCACGGAAGACTAGATCGGCCATTAAATTGGCCAGACCTCCGCCTGCCTCTGGGGGCATGTGAACAGGCGTCCAGTTTCATAGTCGTCAGTCCTTTCGAGGCAGAGGCAGGGGAAGCTTCCATAAAAAGCCAACCTGCCCAACCTCAAAAGAAGACGTGAGCAGAAAGCGAGGGGCCTAAAGCCCCAGCGCCACCTTATGAATTGCTGGCCCAAGTTCCATCCACTCTGCCCGAGGTGGAACTTTCTCCTCTGTGTGGAGTGGTCGCCTGATGTGCTTCTACAACCAGTGGAAGTCCATAACCTGACAAATGGGTCCTTGGATAATTAGCGAGGGTTATTCTCTCAATTTCTTGAAACCCCGAATTGTCCTCCCAGGCGACAACCCAGGTTGTCGGCCTCAGTCAGACCTCCTCACCGCCGAGATCCAGGGCCTTCTGAACAACAGGGCAATAGAACTGGTGCCCCGCATCTATGAAACACAGGGTTCTACTCCCATTACTTTCTGGTTCCAAAGAAATCTGGGAGATGCCCCATTCTAGACCTCAGAAAGTTAAACAAATTTCTCCCAGGAGAAATTCAAAATGATTTCCTAGGTACCCTGTTACCCTTGCTGCATCAAGCACGACTGGCTGGCCTCCCTGGATATGCAGGATGCTTACCAGCATATCCCGTCCACCGACCCACTGCAAGTTCCTCAGGTTTGTAGCTTTGGGTCAGCATTATCAGTTCAGAGTCCTGCCCTTTGGGCTATCCTCGGCGCGCAAGTTTTACAAAGTGTTGTGCAGTTCTGCAGCACATCTCAGGAAGATCGGACTCGGAGTGTTTCCTCGGATGATTGGCTTCTAGCAAGCCCTTCCAGCCAAAGGGACTTTGAAGCCGTGCAAACGACTTCTCGTCTTCTCATGTCCATGGGAGTTCTGCTGAATTTGAAAAATCTCAACTGCAGCCTCCCAGAGGCTCCTTTTCGTAGGGACCTTCTAGACACCTCTTCCTGAAGGCTTTCCTTCCAGAGGACAGAAGACTCGACATCCCGGATGGCCCGTTACATCGGGGAGAACCAATCGGTTACAGCTCTCTCGATGCAACGCATGTTAGGTCTCATAGGCGTCCCTGGGGTGTTCACTGTACCCCGGCCGGTTGCACATGAGAACCACCAATGGATGCTCCACTCAGTGGTCTCCGACCTCTCACCCCAGTCTTATCCCATCAAGGTGGACGGAGCCTCTGAAGGTCTCTCACCTGGTGGTCTCAAGAGAGCAATCTCCTGGAAGGATTCCCCTTTGCTCCCCCGGATCATCAGATCTCCATCACCAGACGCATCGCTAATGGGATGGGGAGCTCACTGTCACTCCCTCCACACTCAAGGTGTATGGACTCAGTTCGAAACTCATCTCCACATAAATGTCCTGGAGATGAGAGCGGTCCTCTATGCGATCCGAGCTCTGAAGGGTGTCCTTTGTCACAAGAACATTCTCCTTCAAACGGACAACAAAGCTGTGATGTATTACATCAACAAGCAAGGCGGTGCTCATTCTTATCCCCTTTGCAGGGAAGCAGTGAGGGTGTGGGAGTGGTGCTTGGGCACAAGTCTCGATTCAAGCGGTTTATCTGCCAGGTATACAAGCGACCTAGCAGATCACCTCAGCAGAGCGTTAGGCAGACCCTCACAGTGGTCTCTCGATCCAGCCCGTGGCTCGGTCTCTGTTCAAGTGGGGACTCCAGACCTGGACCTTTTGCATCCCACTCAACGTAAAACTGCCTCTCTTCTGCTCCAGAAATCCAGGGCCTGGCATTTTCTGTCAGGATGCGTTCAGGCTGCGGTGGACAAAGCGCTTTCTTTACGCCTTTCCACCGCTTCCTCTAATCCAGAGTACTCCTCAAGTTGGAGTCTCAGGGGACCAAATGATTCTCATTGCTCCCTCCTGGCCTGGCAACTATGGTTTCTCTACTCAACAGTATGTTGGCAGCCTCTCCGAGACCACTTCCTTGCAAATCAATCTTTTGACTCAGGGTTGTTGGTCCATCCCAACCTGAAATCACTTCACCTTCATGCTTGGCTCCTGAAGGGTGGAAGTGAATGGGTTCAACGCTCTCATAGAGTCTCAGACATCCTTCTGGCTGCTCATAAGCCAGCCACCCGAAAAACATACGCTTCCAAATGGAAACGTTTTTCTCTCTGGTGTGCAAAGTCCTCTTGGAATCCCTTTTCCTGTCCTCCTGACAAGGTTCTGGAGTATCTTTTGGACCTATCAAACTCAGGTCTCCAGTACTCCACAGTTAAAGTTCACCTTAGTGCCATCTCAGCGTTCCATGAGCCGGTTTCTTCCTTGACTCTGGCTCAGTTACCTATGGTGAAGAGATTTCTTAAGGGGATTCTTCATACCAGACCCCCTGTTAAGTGCCCAGTTGCAGCCTGGGACATTAACCTGGTGCTGGACATGCTCACTCGGAAGCCTTTCGAACCCCTAGCTACCTGTGAGCTAAAATTTCTTACCTGGAAGACTGCCTTCCTGGTGGCCATTACCTCAGCCCGCAGGGTCTCTGAGATACATGCCCTGGTTACGGACCCTCCGTATACTGTATTCCATAAAGACAAGGTAGTTCTCCGTACTCATCCTAAATTTCTTCCCAAGGTTGTGTCAGAATTCCATCTAAACCAACCTCTGGTACTTCCATAGCTAATTTCCAAAATGAAGGGAGCAGAGCTCTTCATTCCTTGGATGTTAAGAGAGCTCTTGTGGTTCTATTTAGATAGAACCAAGGATGTTCCAGAAGACTCAGCAACTGTTTGTTTCTTTCAGCGACACCGGCTGGGTCAACCTGTCGCTATCAGATGCATCTCATCATGGTTAGTGGCATGCCTGCTGGCATTGCTATTCCATGGCTCAAGTTAAATTAGAAGGTAGAGTGTACGCCACTCTACTAGGGCGGTCAAGGCATTCCTAGCGGAAATTGGCACGTTCCAATTGCAGATATCTGCAACGCGCCACCTGGAGCTCAGTGCATACCTCTCATAGCATTATGCACTGGATGTTCATGCCAGGCGTCATTCCGCGTTCGGCAGAACTATCCTTAATGGACTTCTGTCTTAGTCGCGTGAGCTCTGGCTCTCCTGCCGCCCTTTTGGGGATTATTAGCTTGGTACTTTCCACTAGTGTAGATGAGTGGTGGAGAATTATGTCCAGGAAGATATGAAAATTACGTACCTACCGTAATTCTTGATCTTCTTGGACGAGTCTCCACCACTCATTCACACGCCCACCCTCCATCCCCCGAGCTCACTGCTGTGTTGGTCTTCACTCCCTCAAATCTTTAGGCTGTGAAGACTTCTTTGTTGACCCTTCTTACACGGGTCATACGGACTATCTTATGTCTGTTTTTTAAGGGTAGATTTACTCTTTACGTTAGTTGCGCTGCACCTCCTTGGTAAAAAAGGTACTGAGGCGGTTGGAGGGTCGTCGCCGAGATAGTCATTACCGCTCGAGCCGCTGCTCGCGGCGCCATCTCTCGCGCCGAACCTCCAGCAAAAAAGTTTGCTCCCGATAGGTCCTAGTGCCTCCGGCGCTAATCCCACTAGTGTGAATGAGTGGTGGAGACTCGTCCAAGAAGATCAAGAATTACGGTAGGTACGTAATTTTCATATTTGTCCTCTTTTCTCAGTTTCTGGCTGAATACCTTTCTGTCATGATGGCCTTCAGTCTAACTCTACAGAGAGACAGCTCAACAGTAGAAACAATAGTCAGCAAGGTTGAAAGCACGGTGCTCTGGCTAGAGAACTACCCTGCACAGGATAAACTTGACAAAGTCTGTAATGAATTGCTGTTGCTCCCTGACTCTGACACAGCTGACAGTGACACTAGAACAAGTCGACTGACAGGCTCAGCCACTACTCAGGTTCAGTTCCGTGGATCTGACATCTTCCTCTTAACTTAGAAAGGGATATTCTATAGATAGAACCAAACAGGCAGTGTGGCGTGATGTTACAAGCCTTCTTCATCTACAATTGAAAGTATTAACTCACGATTTTCCAATTTTAAAACAGACAAAGTCCTACGGTCATTCAGTATATTTAACCCATTACGTTACCAGATAGTGACCATGACCAACTAGCCCTTTATGGCAATGAGGAAGTCAGAACCCTCACAGAGCACTACAGTGACCTACTGAAGAAACACAATAATAACATAAACTTGATTGAAGCGCAATGGTTAGAGCTTAAACCACTTATGAAAAAATCACTGAATGAGCTGTCTCCGAAATTTCACTATTTGGATTTCTGGCAAAAAATTCTCCATAATGATGCACATGAACAGCGATTCCCTGATATTCTGGTCTTAGTCACAATAGCTGTACTGATCCCAACCCAAACTGCAGTAGTTGAGAGAGGATTCAGCTTGATGGGCAGAGTGAAGTCTGACTGGCGGTCCTGTCTGTCTCCTATGACTACATCTGAACTAATGTGTGTCAAGCTGTCAGATGCTAGCGTTGCTACATTTGACCTGCAGGATGCCATAACACTATGGTTCAAATCTGGAAAACAAAAGAGAAGACCTCATGTGAGACCATATGGCTGCAGACTTGATTCAAGTTCTGATTCAGAAACAGACTAGACTCAATCAGTGTTTTACCTTGAAAAATAACCCCCCAAAAAGTAACAGTTTTCTCTCTTTCCACCTTACAGTCCATTTTATGTTTTAAGTTTAAAATTCACCTCACAAAAATGTGGACAGGTAAAACTTTGTCTGGACAGGCAACATTTACATTCCACCTGTCCCTCGGACAGGCATCTCAAAAAAATTATTTCTAGCCCTGTTCCCCATCGACAATATCTCCCCTTTTTCTGCCATTTTAAGGATGCCTTCTATCATTTACCTGTATATATCTGTTAGTTGAACTATCTAGTCTAGAGTGTATAATCTGAAATGTGCTTACTACTATATGTTTCCCCTAGCGTCAAATTATGTATTTCCCACATGTTTGTTTACTGTGACAAAAAACTGTACTCTCATTGCCATGTCTCCTTGACTGTTGTTCCTCATGTTGTATTCTCCTGGGTCGTTCCTGAAAATAGGCATAATACTTGTCTAGTGTACTTACCCGATAAACAAAAGCTAAATAAATAAATAAATATATTTCCTTGTCCATTTCCTTCCCCTGAGATGGGGGTCTGTACACAACCCCCATGCTTACTGTGGTGCCATTTCCTGTCTCCAGGGTGACCTATAGTGACTCATCAACTTCCTGTTTACTCTTTAGTTCTGTTGTTTTAATCCCTTCCCTTACATAGAAAGCTACTCCTCCTCCTCTTTTACTCACCCTGTCCCTCCTGTAGACTGTGTATCCTGATATGTTGACATTCCAGTCATGATTCTCTGTGTACCATGTTTCAGTGACTGCCACAATATTCTGGCATCCCTCTTTCATCAAGGCCACTAGTTCAGGGAGCTTGTTACACAGACTGTGGGCACTGGTACTCATCACCTTACATTTTTTTTATGGCCTTACCCCTTTTAGCCCCATCCCTGTCCTTAGTGCCTTTTTCTGCATTTACCCCTGTCCTGCTCCCTACTGACTTCTCTACCTTGGTGTTTACCTCTCTAACTATTGTGTTTTGTGGGGGTAGGCTGGGATTTCCCTGCTCCTTTTCAGTGCCTCCCCCCTTGGCTAGTTTAAATGCTTGCCAATGAAGCATTTAAACCTATCACCTAGGATCCTGGTCCCCCCCCCGGACAGATAGACCATCGTGCCAGTATAGGCCTGCATCCCTCCAGGTGGCTCCCCAGTCCCCAGTGATGCCAAAACTCTGAGCTCCACACCAGTTTTTTCAACCATTCATTGAATCCCATGATGCGGAATACCCTAGCATCATCCTTGCCGAGAAGGTTACCATACATGCTACTTGTCTAAGACCCCTCCCCAAACTCGACAAACTCCTCTTGCACCACTCTGATCGAATTCACAGCCAGGTCATTTGTCCCTAGGTGGACAATGACATCCAGCTCCCTCCCTCGTGCAGCTGCTCCCGCGATCCTGAGGATTAGCTTCCTGTCCCTTCGAGCCGTGGCAGCAGGCAGGCACCTTACCTTCCTATCCCCTTCCTTCCCCAGTTCTACCCCCCTAACAGTGGAGTCCCCCACCAGGAGTTGTTTCCTTCCCCTATGGGGTTCCATGCCACCCTCCTGTGGGTCTCCTTTGTGGAGGTTCCCAGCATCCTCCTTGGTCTCCACTGCAGGTGCGTCCCTAGAGGAACCACTCTTTGCCAGAACAGCATATGAACTGTGGAGAGGTACAACTGGAGGGATGCACCTCTGTTCCACCACCCTCTCCCTTCCTGAGCCCAACTTGGTCCAGCCGCTTCTCTTTCTTGGCAACCTCTGAGGTAGCGGTGGTGATCCTGGTGGTCCCAGGGTGGGGAAAGAGGTTTCACAAATCCTAGCCAGGTCAGCCTGGAGATGGGCAACCTCCTCCCTCAGATCAGAGAGGTGCCTGAAAGCAGGGCAGCATCGCAACCTCCAGAATGTCTCCCGGAACACTGCTGCCCCACAGCCATTGCACTGCACCACTCCCATCTTGACTTATTTTGTGTCCCCTCTCCTGTTGCTTTGTATGCTTACTGTCTCCTCCCTTTATGTATTTTTACACTTACTTTCCTATTGCCTATGAGCCCTTATAACTCTTGCCCTTCCTGTTCTGGGACAGGACCTTCCTGTAGTCTTCAGAAGTCTTCTTCTTCCATGCTTGATTCAGACCTTCAGCAGCCGGGGAGTTATTTTTTAGGTTCCTTCAAGGTTGATGAAACTAATGTGTCTCAGTGATCCTTCCCATCCTACTGCCAAACAGGAAGTTCCTGTTGTCAGTCAAATCCAGTGGCTATAAAAGTAGAACTGGCTTAGGGTGGAGGGGTGAGAAGGAGGGTAATTAGTAAAAAAGCTGTAGTTCTAGACTGCTGTTTCTTGCTCTGAAAGCACAGTTCTCCTCTGTCAAAAACAGCAGAAAGCTGTAATTGGAGACACCGGCTTTTAGTCTCCTAAGCTCCTAAGCCACACCCCAATTAGATTCACCCTCTGCTCCTGACTCAGTAAATTAAGCGGATACAGCCCCCTTCCTTAGAGAAAAACACAGTGACTTTCTTCTTTTTTTCACTTAAATGAGACCCCCTTTTTCTAATAAAGTGTATGTTTGCTTAATCCAAACAGGTACTGATTCCTGCTGAGATGGAAGTGATTTATCAGTAAAAAAAAACTGTAGTCCTAGACTGCTATTTCTTGTTCTGAAAGCAAAGTTCTCTGTCAAAAGCAGCAACAGGTAGAAAATGAATTAGAGAAACCCTGCTCTCAGATTGGTGGAGAGCACCCACTAGCTGGGTGGGTATCAGACAACAGAGACCAGTAAATAACTGATGTCTGTGTCAGCCTGCCCTTTTGCAAATAAAAAAATCACTGTACCCCACAGAATGTTCAGAACCATAATATCCACCATTTTTCCCCTTGCTTAGCGAGCGAGAGACGGCTAGCCAGGACAAAACAACCTGGAGTCAGTATAGCCAATTCCATGCAAGTCTTGTTTTTTTTTTTTTAAATCAGTATCTTCATTTCTGCCTTATTTACGCTTGCCATTGCAGTTTACATTTCCACTTCCATTCTATTGCACTCCCAATGGCTGCCTAGCTAATGGCAGTCTTATAACTCCTGCACCGTCACTCCAGCTGCTTACCTCAGTCACTGCCATCCACAAATCCTGGCAAATGTTTCTTTCACTTTTAAGAATCTGCTCATTTAATTAAAAAAATAAGTGATGACCTCACACACCGCACTTTTCCTGAGCCGTCCTGCTGACCATGTCCCAAGCAATCCCGAGTGACTGTGCTTCAGTTAAATGAAACAGAAATTTAAATACACTGTAGTTCTTATCTTTTCCTGATCTGCTTCTTACTTGCAAATGGTGGGATGGGGGGGGAAGGTGAACACACCACTAAAGCACAGTAGGACAGTGTGACCAAAAAGGAAGGCTTATAAACACAGTAGTACCCTCTACTGGCAAGTAAACCAGTACTTTAAAGGAGGAAGAAATGTGACTTTAAATTCGGTTTTATTCAATTTTTGTCTTTCCTTGCGCAAGAAACACCTTGGGACAGTACAGCATTTGAGAGGTGTGTCAGGGACGAGTCCAATGCAGAACACTGTACAATGGGCGCGACCCTGATGCACCATTGACCACTGAAGCCAGGTGTGACAGTCAAATGCTGATTTTCACGTATGGGAGCCGCTCGCATTGAGAGAATGAACCGCACTCAGTGAGACAGTGCTGCTTCATTCCTCTCATTTGCATAGCCGGCATTGCAAGTCTGCAGACCCTCCGCTCCCTCCCACTGCTGCAGTCCCACTCACACGCACCCTCCGTTCCCCCACCGGCCCAGGGCCAGCATCTTTCATTAAACCCACCCGCTGCCTCCCACTGCTGCTGTCCTCCCTGCTCCTGTCCCAGCCCCCGGCATCTAATCAAACCCTCCCACTCCCTCCCACTGCTGCAGTCCTCCCTGAACCCTCCTTTCCCCCCACCGGCCTGGCATCTTTCATTGAACCCTCTCGCTGCCTTCCACTGCTGCTGTCCTCCCCGTTCCCGTCCTAGCCCTAGGCATCTAATCAAACCCTCCTGCTCCCTTCCACTGTGTGCTGTCTGCCTCGCACCCTCCGTTCCCGTGCCGACATCAGGGTGCCCAGTCCCTGTGTTGGCATCATGTACCCCCCAACTCATGTGGCACTCTGGGAGCCCACCCCAGTGTAGCCAATTTTTAATTTTTTGTACCTGTAAAAAAAGAAAACCATCCCCCAATCTCTCTTTTTTTTTTAACCTGTAAAAAAGAAAACGGTACAGTACCACGTCATCTCCCTAGTCCCCCCTCTCCTATCCCCACCCTCCCACTGAGCACCCACCTCCCGCATCCTCCCCCTTACCCATATTTTCCTCCGAGGTCAGCGCTGTCATCTTCTGAGGACTGGGACACGTGTTCACTCTTCAAAGCTGACCGACAAACTGAAGAATCAAAGATAAGCGCTGTATAATGGCAGTCAATGGGGTTTTCAACTTAGGTTGATAGCTCAATCATTTTTAGGAATTTTGGCCCAAAATTTTCAACATGTGGTTCCTGGGACCCCACCTCATGAACACTGTCACTTCCATTTCGTTACTCGGCCCCGAAAGGTGATTTTGCGGTCGCTGCGCAGAATCACCTTTCAGGACCTATTAACGACATGACAGTGCCACTGTTCATGAGGTGGGGTACCAAGAACCCCATGTTGCAAATTTGATGAAAAAATTCCAAAAAATTACTGCATTACGAGCATGCATTGAACAGTTTCTACGCACGCTCTTAACTTTGCTAATTTTCAATATTTTCACTCCAGATTTTCAACATTGCCATTTTTTCACACCTCCTTATGAACAGTACAGCTGACATTTTTCACATCCTGCCTGAAATGTGTTTTTGCACCTGTGGCGCAGAATGGTGCAGTCCACGCTGCAAAATCACCTTTCAGGATAAGTGAACGAAATGACAGTGGCACTCTTCATGAGGTAGGGTTCCCAAAAGGCCATGTGGAAAACTTGGTAAAACAACTCCAAAAAATGGCCAAGTTACACCCGGTCGTTCAAAATTTTCTACGCACGCATGTAACTTTGGTCATTTTCAATATTTTCACTCCGAATTTTCAATATAGCCTTTTTATCACACCACCTCATGACCAGTACAGCTGTCATTTTTCACATCTTGCCCATATTGTCCCAGATATTCAAAAGGGTTGCACATGGCGCAGCAGTGTTGCGCCATGCACAACCCACTGATGTGCCCCGGTGCGATATTTAAAAGGGAAAAGTGCGCCTGCACAAATCCCAATGTGCCGGGGCGCATCAGTAATGTATGCAGGCACAGGTGGGGGCGTGCCATGCATAAAACTGCACAGCCCGATATTCAGCTGGGCCCTGCAGAGTTATGCAGGCGCAACCCCTACCTGCGCCTGCACAACTTTACGCCGAAAAAAAAAGGATCAAGTCGAGAGCCACTCACAGGTGAGCTGCCGCATTGCAGGGTGCAACACAGCAGCCAACAATGACCAGCTACCCCACTGGCTTACCCAACCCCCGACGGGGGGCCCACCCCACCTCCACCAAGACTGGCTCCAGTACAGTGGTCGGTGCCGTGACTGTTCAGGGGCGGGACCTGCAAGCTCCCACCATCCGCTGTGAGCTTTTTTCCTCCTCCTGGTTTCTCCCCTTCAGGGGTGGAGTGTACAAGGACACCGGCAACGGTGCCATGCACGCTCCTGTGCATGCACCCCAGCAGGCGTCTGCCCGCCTCTGACCGATGTCTGCAGCGTCTGGTGTGCTGCTGTTCTCAGCCACTGCTTATAGGGGCCAGGCATGCACCGACAACAGGTCACCCCTCTCCCCGGAAAAGGAGAGCTGTCCCTGGGACGTTTGAACCTCCCCCCCCACCGACCCCCAGTGGCCTGCACTTGCTCCCGAACACGAGTCGCCTGCATGGCGTGAAGTATGGTGTCCAGTGCCTCAACCCTCAGCGCCACCAGGCTTGTGATGCACCCCACATTTTCAACATAGCCTTCTTATTACCCAAGCTTCTGTATTCAGCTGCTATCCAAAATAGGACAGCTTGTCAAAACTTAGATCTTACTTCGAGAGGGCTCTTGCAGTAGGTAATTACATATAGGACTGACGCCGGCAGGCATCAGGACCCCACGGAAAAATTTCTAGCTAGCAGTCTCTGGCGGGGCACCGCTCCCACGTCAGGTGACCGATGTCATACGACGTCAGTATAAAGGGGCGGTCCCACTTTCCAGTTCTTTCTCGCCGTTTGCTCATGTCAGCGCCTCGCGGAAAAGTTCAACGCTTGTGAGCCTCAGCCGTCGGTAGCTTTTACCGAGTTATTTTAGATTTTTCGAATTTTTGTCAGGTATTAGTTGGTGTATGTCGTCCCCTACACCCTCCATGCACAAGAACAAGTGCGACTCATGCGGCGCCCAACTCCCACACAAGGACGGCCATTCCCTGTGCCTCTTCTGCCTAGGCCCAGATCATCAGGTGGAGAAGTGCCAGCACTGCCTTAAATTCAACGCGGCCACCCGCTGACGGCGGCAGCAGTCCCTGGAGGCCCATATTTTAAAGAAGAAAATGTCCTCCATGGAAAAGGAGTTAAAAAAGCTCCAGCAGGCATCCACTTCCCCCGAAGGCCATTGCAAGAAAAAAAGACACGGAGAAGCACCGGGACAAGGGCTCCTCATCCACCACGTCTGCCTCAGGAGTCGCCGTGCTCCAGGTAACGCCCCCCGCTGGGACCGACAGAGACGGCTGCCTTGGAGGTTTCCATGGCAGTGTCGGCCTGCCCATCTGGCTCGTGCTCGGGCCCTTCGGGCGCCTCCGGGCTATTGGAGGCCTCAGCTCCCAGTAAAGCTGCCACCGTGCGGCCTACTGGTTCGAGCGGCTCCGGTAAGACGGACGTCGGCTCCTCCGACGCCTGCATGGAGAAGGTTGATAAGTCGCCCGACCCCTCGGGGCGGCGCACGGCCCCTCTGCCGCCCAACCAGCCTGCCCCTCCTTCATGACCTGCCTCGGGCGACGGGTCCGCTAAGTCGGACGTCGGCCCCTCCGGCATCCGCCCGGTCCCCGCTGATAAGTTGGACATCGGCTTGCCCGATGTCCGCATGGCAGCTGAGCTGATGCTGGACCTTCCGGTGTCCGCCGTTTCCGGCTCCCCGCCGCCTTCACTGCCCTCCGGGGACCCTGAGTCTCCTCAGCCTGACCCCGGGGATTTTTCCCCTCCATCCCGGGCGATGCCGAGGTTCCTGCTGCGCCCCCCATCAGACCGTCCCACCCGCTGGGCCGACCGACCTGATGTCGGCTCCCCAGACGCTGGCCCTGACGCTGGCTCCCTGGCCACCGGCCCCAACGCAGGTCTTGCCAACCCTGGGCGATATCCTGCTTCCGGATGCCGTTCCAATGCCGGGCCCTCCGCCCACCAGGCCTTCTGCTCCAGACCCACCCGTGGGCCCTCCAGCCGGGCCGTCTGCCCCGACAGGCTCCTCGGTTCCCAGGTATCCAACCCCGTCGTATCCGATGCCGTCTTACCCGGCTCTGCAGTGTCTGACGCCCCAGTACCCGACGCCGACCTATCCAACGCCGCAGTACCCGGGGCCTCAAAACCTGACGCCGGGCTTCCCACCATCGGGTTATGGATACGCGCCTTACGGGTATAATCCATACCCATATCCCCCTCCTCCTCCTTCTCCTTCACCGTCCCCTCCGCCGTCGGTGGACTTGAAGGAGACTCTGGCCTCCTGGTGGGCTGAGGCCAAGGCTCAGCTCACCAGAGAGGTGGGGGGGGATCACCCGACGACGGTGCCAGTTCCAGTTTCCATACGTCCGCGATGACAGACTCCCTCCCCACCTCTGACACCAGGGCCGAGCCTCTGGTTCCAGAGTGGGCAGGACACTCCTCAGGGTTTCACAAGGTCCTCTTTCCCCACGCCAGGAGAAGGAGTCTTCCTCATCATCTTCTTCTTCCTCCTCAGACACCTTGGATGACTCCGACGGTTGTTCCAAGCTGGACGACGAGCCACGCTCTCTGTCTAAGCCCAGGCCAAGGACTCCTCCGAAGTCCCCTCTGGAGGATCCTTCTTTTACGGAGTTGCTACGCAGTATCCAGGAGGTTCATAAGTGGTGTTCCTTGGAGCTGGATCCCCAGCGTAAGAAACTCGCTGAGCATCTGAATCTGCCCGTGACAGCTCCCACCTTGGTGCCACCCTGGATCTAGCCTCATGCCGATCTTGTTTCCACAATTTGGAAGCAACTGTCGGATTTAGCCCCACTTCCTCAGAAGTGAAACAGACTATATCAACCTCCCAAGGGTGTTGACTTTTTAGATTCTCACCCTCGAGCTGGTTCGGTCATGATTAGCGCTGCTCATGGGCGAACAGCTAACCCGAAACATCTGAGCTTGTCTCCACCTGACAAAGAATCCCGTCTTCGAGGGACATGGATATGTTGTTCATCCACACTGTCTGGCAGGTTCCTTGCCACTTTAAATCTTGCCGGAAGGTCTTCAAGCTGGCTCCTCCCTCCCACCGGTGGTAAAACTCGGCCCGCCCCATGACGCCAGATCTTCCTTACCACTTGGAAGCTCAGGTTCCTCCTTACGCCTCATGATAGACTGATCCTAATTCTTCGGTTCGCCTGAACTAATTCTAAAGTTTTCAAGACTTGGCCCAATTACTCCCTCGCGGCTGTGATGGACAAATCGACTCCTGGATTTTCATGTGCCCATGCGGCAGAAAATGTCCAGGACGGATCTGCACTCTACGCGATGCTCACTGCCTTGCCTTAGATCATGACCCGCAGGCCTGCGAGTTATGCTGTTTGTTTTCGGCCAGCGTCCTGGAAGACCGCGCTGCCTGGTTACAGCTTGGGCACCCCGAGAAGTGATACCCACCGGTGAAGTCCAAGGAGGCCCGTTGGGCAGTGTCCACTGCGGCTGGCTCAGCTGAGCAACTCGAGCAGATGATCGCCCTTGAGGAAGAGGCGACCCAGGCCACATCTTCATCTTCCTCAGTCGTGGCATTTATCCCGCTCTCTCTCTGGGAACCTCCTACACAGCTTCTTTTAAGGAGCTTTGCCAGTCCCTTTCCATGAAGGGAGAGGAGCCAGCGGACACTCTTCTCGGTCCAAAAGAAGGACTCAAAGGTAAGTCCCACTCGGCCGTATGCTCATTGAGTGGGAGAGGTCCCCTTCCCCGGACAGTCGACACTCGACTTCGGTCGAGGTTCACGGTGTCCCCATCAGGTCAGCTGGCCGAGACACCCATCGATGCGGTCGGAGATTTTTCTTAACCCGTCAGACGGGCTGTCGACCGGTGAAGCCGACAACCCTTCTTCAACGGTTCCCCCGGTGGAGACCAAGGACTTGCCTGTACCTCCTGTGCTGGAGTCCCTGGTCAAGGCTCCTGAGCCAAGGGAAGAGCTGGTGTCCCCTGCCCCTTCCCAGACCCATCCTCGGAAACACCGAGGGTCTCGGTCTCGGACCTCGTCTCGGTCCAGCCGATCCCGCCGACATAGACGGTCTCGGTCTTGGCACCGAGGTAAGTGGCGGCGCTGCTCATCCTCGTCTTCCTCCTCGGAAGAGGAGAGGTTTCAAGAAATTGCGCAACGCCATTTAGGACTTAATTTGGCAGCAGTTACTTTTGTCTGGGAACAAGCCGACGCTGTCACTTTCCTTGGCATCAAGTGGCTGTCACCTGAACGGCTGAAACAATCCCTCGCTGTAGTCGAGGTGCCCAAGCCTGGGCCGGTTGTTCGACCGAAACCAGCTGCCCCACCGATTGTGGTGGAACCTCCGCCTCCACAACCGAAATCGGGGGCGCCGACTCTCGGTCAGGTCAGGGTCTGCCCCACAGGTTGTCGGTCACCCTCACTTCCGACCGTCCTCGGCAGGTGGAGGGTGGCTTAGGCCCCAGGCAGCTCTTTGTAGAGTCCGACGACGACTCCTCCCTGTTTTCCAGGCCCCTTGCCCTGGAGTCCTCCAGTGGGCAGTCGATGGACGAGAACCCATCGTCGTTTACGGGTCTGCTTCGGCTCATCTTGGAGTCCACTGGGATGCAGCTCGAGCCTGTATCCAAGCGGGCCAAGTATCCCCTGACGGAGATACTGGACCGAGGGGATTCGCCCACGGAGGCCTTTCCGGTGGCTGAAGCCATTGTTGGCCCAGCCTTGGAGCTCTGGCAGTGGCCGGCTTCCTGCCCTGTGCCTTTGTCCAGGATGGCCAGGAAGTATGCGGTCCCTACCGGCCCTTTGTCCAGTTTTTCGGAGCACCCCTTTGCGGAGGGGTTAGTCACCGATAGCGTTTTCCGGCTTTCCGGGAACAGTAGGGATGTGGATAAGCCCCCCGACAAGGAGTCCAAAAAGCTGGACTATGCCGGGCGCAAGGTGTACGCTGCATCCTCCCTAGTCCTCCACCAGGCCAGCTCAGCTGTGCTGTTGGCACACTTCTCCCACGCCCTCATGGGTTCCCTGGATGAGGTGATCCCTCATCTCCTGGCTGACCTGCAGACCACGGTCAAGCAGGTGTGGGACCAGGGAAGGGCGGTGGCAAAACAGCAGCTCCAAACGGCTCTGGACATTGGAGACTCCTGTGCCAGATCAGTTGCGGCCGCAGTGGCCATGCGCCGCAGAGCATGGCTGAGGATATCCACCTTCACGGCGGATACCCAGCATAAACTGGCGGACGTCCCCCTCTTGGGGATTGACCTGTTCGGCTCTGGAGTGGAAGGCCACCTCCAGCGGATCGAAAAGTCCAATGCTACCCTGGTCTCGGTCACCTCCGCCCAGAAGGACAAGGTGCCGTCAACAATATAAGTCCTTTCGCCTTTCGGCCTAGTGCACGCCCAGCCTAATAACACCAGCATCAGGGCTCTGCAGGCTTGCGCTGCATCCCAAAGCAAGCTTCCGCAGCCTCTAACAGGAAGCAGAGAGAAAAAGGCCCAGGAGGTCCCTCGGCCGGTCCCTCCTCCAAGCCTGCCCAGTGACGGGTTGAGGGGTTTCGCCCCCAACCTTGTCACTCCCCGGGTTCCCCCCGTGGGGGCACGGCTCCGCCACTTCCTTTCCGCCTGGTCTGCTATCACCACGGACCACTGGGTGTTGGAGGTGGTAGGAAAGGGCCTACTCCTGGAGTTCGAGCAGGCCCCGCCCTTCTGAGCCCGTCGCCTCGGGGGCTACGAGTCACCGAGCCTCTCTGTTGGCTCACCTGCTCGTCGAAAAAGAGGTGATCAGGAAGATGGCGGATCCTCCACCAGACCTGGGGTTTGTGTCCAGGTACTTCCTGGTCCCGAAACGGACGGGGGGGCTGGCGCCCCATTCTAGACCTGCACGACCTGAACAGGTTCCTAAGGTCTCGAACCTTCAGGATGGTCACTCTGGCTCTGATCATTCCATCCTTGGATCGAGGCATGTGGTTCTGTTCTGTGGACCTCCAGGACGCGTTCTTTCATGTCCCAATCCGTCCGTCCCACCAGAGATTCCTCCATTTCAGGGCAGAGGGATCCCTCTACGAGTTCCGGGCCATGCCCTTTGGCCTTTCCCTAGCTCCCAGGGTCTTCACCAAATGCATGGCAGTGGTGGCAGCATTCCTGCGGTGCCGAAGAGTCCGGATGTACCCCTACCTGGACGACTGGCTGATTGCAGCCTCCTCCAGAATGGAGGTGGAGCAGTCCAGAGATCCGGCCCTCAGATTTGCTCTCAGGTTGGCCTCCTCATCAATGAGGCCAAGTCGGAACTTGTGCCAAAGCAGGTGATACAATTCATCAGGGCAGAGCTCGACTCTGTACGAGCCAGAGCACGGCTCCCGGCGGACAGGGCCGAGGTTCTTTCCTCCTTTGCCCAATCATTTCAGGTTGGGCAATTGCACCCTGCCTGGGACTTCCTGCATCTCCTGGGCCTCATGGCGGCCTGCACCAGCGTGGTCCGTTGGGCCCATTGGTGCATGCGTCCCCTTCAGTGGGGGCTGGCCAGCCAATGGTCACAGCACTCTGATCCCTTGGATCAGCTAGTGACAGTGACCCAGGGGATGTGGAACGCCCTCCAGTGGTGGACCGTTCCAGCACATCTGCAGGAGGGCATCCCATTCGTCCGCCCCAAGCCGACGGTCTCTCTATCGACTGATGCCTCTCTGATGGGTTGGGGTGCCCATCTGGGGGAGCACAGAGCGAATGGCCTCTGGTCCCCTTGGGAGTCCTGATGCCACATCAACCTGCTGGAGCTTCAAGCGGTTCATCTAGCCCTCACCGCCTTCGCTCCGTTTCTACGGGGTCAAGTGGTCCAGGTCCAGATGGGCAATACCACGACCATATACTACCTAAACCGCCAGGGCGGGTCGCGCTCCATGCCTCTGTGCAGGGAAGCTCTCCGCATTTGGTCACTCATGCGCAGTCTGGAGGCGGATCTCCTTGCCATCCATGTGGTAGGAGCCTCCAACATTCTGGCCGATGCCCTAAGGCGGATAGGGGCTGCGTCCCACGAGTGGTCTCTCCTGTCGGAGGTAGTACAAGATCTGTTCTCCCACTGGAGCATGCCTCAGGAGGACCTGTTTGCCTCCAGGGAGAATGCGAAGCTGAGACTGTTTCATGCCCGCCTGCCTCAGCAGGGCTCGCTGCAGGGGATGCCTTCTCGAGGCCGTGGACCCCGGGCTTCTTCTACACCTTTCCCCCATTTCCCTTGATCCACAAGGTGCTTCTCAAGGCGAGGAGGGACAAGGCGCAGGTGATTCTGGTAGCCCCAGACTGGCTCCGCCAGTTCTGGTATCCAGATCTCCTCAGTCTCAGCTCCAGGCTCCCGGACCTGATCTCAGTCAGTCAGGGGAAGGTATTCCATCCGGACCTTCAATCCCTGTACCTGACGGCCTGGTTCCTGAGCGGCTAGAGTTCCAGGCCTTGGGTCTTTCTGACGAGGTCCTCAACGTCGTTGAGGCGTCCCGTAAGGAGTCGACCAGAAAATGCTATGCCTTCAAATGGAAGAGATTCTCCATTTGGTGTCAGGGTAAGGGGCCTGGACCCTTCCTCCTGTTCCTTGGCAAGCATTCTGGACTACCTGTGTCCCTTTCTCAGCGAGGGCTTGGTCACTGACCCTTAGGTGCACCTGGCAGCCATCTCTGCTTACGGGTGCGGGCCGGAAGCAGTCGGTGTCGCAGGAGGAGAAGGTGGTCGGGCACTTTTTCAAAGGCCTTGATCACACATCCCTCTGGTGCGAGGACCTCCACCTCCATGGGATCTACTGCTGGTATTAGCTAAGTTCCTGGGCAAGCCATTCGAACCGATGCACAAGTGTGACATCTCTCACCTGTTGTGGAAGACCTCTTGGTGGCTATCCATCAGCCAGAAGGAGGATGAGGAGGCTCCAGGCACTTTCCATCCGAGTCTCCTTATCTGTCTTCATCAGGACACAGGTTGTCCTGCGCCCCCACCCGAAATTCCTTCCGGAGGTGGTGCCGGAGTTCACCTTAACCAGGTGTTGACCTGTCGGTGTTCTACCCAATCACACCGGAGGGCCGAATATAGGCTCCATATTTTGGACCCTAGAAGAGCACTCGCTTACTATAAGGAGCGGACGACTGAAGTTCGGGGAGAGGTTCACCAGCTGTTTGTCACCTACGCTGAAGCCGCACCTGGCAGACCTGCAGCCAAGCAGACGATAGGCAGGTGGGTCACCTCCTGCATAGATCTCTGTTATAGGTTGGCGGGCATGGAGCCTTCCAGAGGGATAAGAGCTCATTCTACCCACCATACCGCTGCATCGGTGGCTGCTTCCAGGGACGTCCCTATCCAGGAAATCTGCAGGGCTGCTGCCAAGTCAGCATACACCTTATCACCCACTACCACACGACCTTGAGTCATGCCGGATGCTGGTTTTGGGGCCTCGGTTCTCGGTCTTTATTTCCTAAGTGGGGTGTGCACCTTGCCTCCCTCCTCCTGGAGAACTGCTAGGAATCTGCCAGACAGTGTGGATGAACAACATATCCATGTCCCTAGAAATACAGGTTACTCACCTGTAACAGGAGTTCTAGGAATGGTATATGTTGTTCATCCACATGACCCACCCGGCCTCCCCGGCTTCGACGCACAACCTGTCTTCCAGCGGGCTAGATCTGGCGTCATGGGGCAGAGCCGAGAGTTTTACCACCCAGATGGGTGGGAGGAGCCTGCTTGAAGACCTTCCGGCAAGATTTAAAGCGGCAAGGAACCTGCCAGACAGTGTGGATGAACAACATATACCATTCCTAGAACTCCTGTTACAGGTGAGTAACCTGTATTTCTGGACCAGTACGGGAAGAAGATCTATGCTTCTTCCACTCTGGGTATTAGGGCCCTAAATTATGTTGGTCACATGGGGGATTACCAGAAGGCGATTCTTAGTGAGGTGGAATCCAAATTGGACTCCCTTCCAGACTCTCAAGTCAAACAGGAAGTGGCTGACCTCATCCGCTCTGCACGTTCAGCCAGTTGGCACATGCTTTGTGCTACTTATGATGCAGTGGACACTGCTGGTAGGAGCTCCGGTTTTGCCGTAGGCTTACGGCGTCATGCCTGGCTCCGTGTGTCAGGGTTGGTTCCGGAAGTGTAGTTCGCTTTTCAGGAAGCGCCCTTCCGGGGTTCGGTGCTGTTCGGTAGAGATGTCAAGGACATTATCACTGATCTGCAGGAGAAGGGGACTGCACTGAAGTCTGTGAACTCCATGTACATCCCCATCAAATGCAGCGCCGTCCCTTTCGCAGGCCGAATCGGAAAAAGGCGAAACCCCAGGGAAAACGGGCTGCTAAACGCCGGGCCCCTCTGGCTGCCAAGCCCTCCCCGCCCAACAAAGCAGTGGGTGCTTCAGCCGCAGCACTGCCCCACATCACCTGACTTCTTTCCTCTCCCACAGTCTCTGGGCCTTCTGGAGGAACCGGTAGGAGGGAGGTTTTCCCTCCATCTCCCGGGTTGGGAGTGGATAACTTCAGATTCCTGGGTGCTCCAGCTGATTGCAGAAGGACACTCAATAGAGTTTCTCCAGAAACCACCTCGTCACCCTCCCCCAAGGTCGTTGTACCCTCGGGAACACCTTCTTCTGGTCCAGGAAGAGATTTCAGCACTTTTGCTGAAGGAGGCTATTGAGCCTGTCCCCCTTCCTCTTCAGGGAACAGGTTACTATTCCCACTTCTTCCTGGTCCTAAAGAAGACAGGAGATGTAAGGCTGATTCTCAACCTCAGTTCCCTGAACTTGTTCGTGGAGTACAAGAGGTTCAGGATGCTCTCCCTACAGGGCCTCCTGCCCCTCCTTCAGCCGGGACAGTGGCTGTGCACTCTGGATATGCAGGATGTTTGCCTGCACATCCCTATCCACCATTCTCACCGCAAATACCTCCGGCTTGCTTTCCAGGGGGACCACTACCAGTTCAAGGCCCTCCCATTTGGTCTTTCCTCGGCACCCCGGGTGTTCACCAAATGCCTTTCAGTGGTAGCGGCCTACCTACGTACCCAGGGGGTGCAGGTTTTCCCGTACCTAGACGATTGGCTCCTGGCGGCTCCGTCCAGGGAGGATCTCCTTCGCTTCCTTTCCCTTACCCAGGGGGTGTTTTTCTCCCTGGGCATCACCATCAACCACTCCAAGTCCCACTTGATCCTGTCCCAGAGGCTCCAGTTTATCGGGGCGATCCTGGACACGACCTCTGGCAGGGTCTTTCTGTCCCCGGACAGGGCGGCCATGCTCCAGGCTCAGGTCAGCCTGTTGTCCGGCCACAGGCGGGTCAATGCCAGGTCGGTCCTTCGCCTCCTTGGGCTTATGGCAGCTGCAATCCCAACAGTCCCTCGTGCTCGGCTCCACATGAAGATATCTCAGTGGACGCTTCGGTCTCAGTGGGATCAGTCGGTGGACGACCTGGATCAGCTTGTCCTAATCTCCTCTCCCATGGTTCGGGACTTGCAGTGGTGGATGGTTCAAGAGAACCTTTGTCGGGGAGTTCCCTTCTGTCTTTCTCCCTCCTCCCAGACTCTGACCACAGACGCCTCGGGCGAAGGTTGGGGAGCCCATCTCGGACCTCACAGGACCCAGGGCTCCTGGTCCAAGCTCGAGAAAACGGTTCACATCAGTGTGCTCGAGCTTTGAGCAGTGCTTTATGCTCTTCAAGCCCTGCATCTGCACCTCCTTCCCGGCCACTTAGCTGTCCAGACGGACAATATGTGTGTGGTATGGTACATCAACAAACAGGGAGGGACTCGTTCCTACCCTCTTTGCAGGGAAGCGATGTGAGTTTGGGATTGGGCAGTTCAGCACAACCTCCACCTCATGGCAATTCATGTCCCGGGGGTCGAGAACACCTTGGCAGACAAACTCAGTCGCTCGTCTGCTCAAGCTCACGAGTGGGAACTGGATCAGGGGGTCTTAGACGATATCTTCTTACATTTGGGAACACCACAGGTGGACCTGTTCGCCTCACCTCTAAACGCAAAGCTTCCCGACTTCTGCTCACTCGCTCCAGAGCACGGCATTTTTTTGGAGAGACACTCTGTCTCTAGATTGGAAGGACAGATTCGTCTATGCTTTCCCCCCGATCCTTTTGATTCCAAGAGTCTTGCAGAAACTCGGTTCAGAAGGAGCTCGAATGATACTGATCACTCCTTTCTGGCCCAGGCAAGTTTGGTTCTCTCTTTTGCAACAGTACTCAGAGGAACTTCCTCTTCCTCTGTCGCGACTTTTATTGACCCAGGATCAGGGGACCCTGATCCATCCAGGTCTCAAGTCCCTTCAACTATACGCATGGCTCCTGCAGACGTAGCTCAAGCCCGATTTGGGGTTTCACCCCGAGTGGCTGAGATTCTGGTGAAGGCTAGAAAACCCTCCACTATGTCTAACTATGCCATGAAATGGAAACGGTTCATAATCTGAGCCGCTTCAAAAGATTTCGAGCCTTTCTCGTGCTCTGTTGAGCGGCTGCTGGATTATCTGCGTCACCTCTTTGATCTGGGTCTCAGTCATCCGTCCTTGAAGGTACACATGGTGGCCATTTCGGCCTACCATTTCCCTTTTGCAGACAGGACGTTTGCTCAGCTGGAGGTCTCTAAGACTTTCCTTAGAGGGGTTCTCCACTTGAGACCCCCTATCCGGGTTCCTGCCCGTCCTTGGGATTTGAATTTCATCCTCGAGAAGCTTACTCTGCCTCCTTTCGAACCAGCAGCCTCAGCAGACATGAAGTTCCTCTCATGGAAGACTCTCTTCCTAGTAGCCATTACTTCTGCTTGGAGGATTCCTGAGCTCCAAGCCCTGATATGTAAAATCCCGTATTTGATTTTTCACAAGGAACGTGTGGCTCTGCGCACCAACCCTATGTTTCTCCCCAAGGTGGTAGCGGAATCTACATTGAACCAGCCCATAGAGTTACCTGCTTTCTTTTACTCCAATCAAGGGGAGTATCTCTTACACTCTGGACGTTCACCGAATTCTGAGATACTACGCTAACAGAACAAAAGATCTCAGAGAAAGACTGATCAGCTGTTTGTCTCTTTTGCCCACAAAAGAGAAGGCAATGCTGTTTCTAAGCAATGCCTGTCCAAGTGGTTGGCTCATTGCATCACTTTCTGTTATGACAAGTACAACACAACAAGAACCTTCCTGGTCAAGTGAGAGGCCACTCCACCAGAGGAGTTGCTGCCTCAGTGGCTTGTTTCAAGAATGTGTCAGCGGCAGACATCTGTGCTGCCGCCACTTGGACTTCCGTCCATACCTTTACAAAACATTACAGTTTGGATATTGCCTCTCACCATAGAGCAGACTTCGAGCTTGCTGTTCTGTAAGGCCTCCTTTCTTAAGGCCTTCACAGCTAGAGGAGCTACTTTAGGTAGCTTTCCTCCTCCCATTTGCTTCTTCTTGTTCCAGACTGCTTGGGACTCAGTTCTGTATGTAATTACCTACTGCAAGGGCCCTCTCAAAGTAAGATAGTACAGTTACGTAAAAACTTACCGTAACAGTAGATCTTCGAGAGAGGCTCTTGCAGTAGCTAATACCCTTCCGCCCTCCATCCCCCTAAGCTTTTTAACTCCTTTTCCAGGTTGGGAAATATCTGCTCCTCTCGTCTTGCCTTTTGGGCCTTTGGCGAGAAAGAACTGGAAGGCGGGGTGTGAGACCGCCCCTTTATACTGACGTCGTATGACATTGGTCACCTGACGTGGGGGCGGTCCCCCGCCAGAGACTGCTAGCTAGAAATTTTTCCGTGGGGTTCTGACACCTGCAAGCGTCAGTCCTATATGTAATTACCTACTGCAAGAGCCCTCTCTTAAGTTCTTACGTAACTGTACTTTCAGACAGGCTTTTACTCCCACCAGAAGTTCAACTAACACAATACACACCTGCCACATAAACCATGCAAGGAAACATTCGGCACTGACAAGTGCTTGTTTAAATATGTCACCTCTTACCCATTTTCTAAGCACAATAATACCCTCCTCCTGTGGCGTCGGGCCTCATTGCACCCCTGGGTGGGCGAGTGTAGCCTAGTACCACCCACCCTGTTGCATATTATTGCTTAAATATTAAATGTCATAGCTTCTGTACATAGCATTTTAAAGACTGGCTCTGAACACAAGCAGAAAAAAAAATCAACTTTTGTCATCCACAGAACGCAAATACACAGTCCTCCAAAAAACTGGAATTTGAAGTCATTCCATTCTTGTGAAGGCATTAGCATGAAAAACTGATCTTTGAGGTGCTCTGCTCCTGAAGCCTGTTCCCTAGTTGAGGTAATAAACTCCTACTTGCCATACTACAGTCCTTTGCTATGGACAGGATTGTGTGATGTCACAAGCCAATGAATTTTATGGCCTTAGCTAGGGAATCCTGTTCTTAGGCAGATGCCTTTTGTAAGAAAGAAAGAACTGCTTGATATTCTAATTTTCGGTCTTGTACAGTTCTGTCAGAAGTTACACAGTCTGTGGGAGAAACATACTTCTCAACTGTGCCTGATTTTGCCTTACCAATGTCTTCTGTCACTCTGGAATTTAGCATTTGTGTCATTGAAGTGTTGCAGTTTAAAGCCTGGAATAGTTCATATTACAATCTATTTCTTTACCAGAAAATGCTTTTTACACTAAGCCACTTACTGTAGCAGCCTCTTTGGTTATTACTTTATTTTAAGATGCAGCCCTGATTTTGGTTGATTATCGCTGACATTTTTTAAAGCCTTGTCCGTGATTGTGGGCAAGCAGTTGATAGGTAGAAGGCACTGACTGGAAATTACTTTTCTATCGTAAGTACCACTGCCTGTGTAACAAACTAGCAGAAATGTATGCCTGAGTTCTACACTGCCTGTGGGAGACATGGTCCAGAATGCAAATTTCTATAAAAAATTATGGTGTCTACAGGGAAATCAATAAGTATTCATCGTAGTTTGAGTTTTTTGTCACTAATTTTTTTATTGCCATGACTCATCAGATATGAAGTTTATGTACGCTATTTTTCATTCAGTTTACATTTCTTGCATGCCCATTCCAGAAAGAAAAAAAAATGTTTTCCCGACCTGATTCATTGTCTAGTTTGTTTTTATTACATTTTTTCCAGATATTGTATGCATGCATACAACTTGCCTTAATTGACAGCACGTAATAAATGTCTTGCATACATGTGCATATATATATCTACATACACATACTTATTTAGGAGGAAATAAGGTTGTCTGTCCATCAAGTTCCACCTTCCCACTAGCATAGTAAAAATACCGTCACCCCATTTTCACGAAAGGAATTGCCGGGTCTAAGCTTAAAGTTCATTATAGTATCAGCTGATACCACATACTCTGAAAGTCAGTTTCAAGAGTCTACCACTCATTCAATGAAACATGTCTTTCTGAAGTTTTCCTTGAATTTTCTGCCTTTGATGGCATTAAGTGTCCCTTGTCCTTTTATCCTTGTGAGTCTTGCAAATCTGCACTTGGTCTTATGATGTTATCTATTTTAGGCACTTGAATATTGTAATTTTGTCTTCCCCAAGTCTTTTCCATGGCGGACGGTCCCAGTTCTGCTGCTTGGTCCCCATAGTCCATGTTTTCAAAGCTGACAACCATCTAGCTCACTCTCTTCTGTACTCTGTCCAACCACTTGATGACTAACAATTGTTTAACTGATTGTTTCTTATATGACTTTGTACGTTACATAGAGAATAATGGGTGGGATGTTCTACATTATGAGTTTTTTTAAACATCCAAGGTGTGTAATACCACATTAACCACAAGGGCAAAGCACGAGTGGTTTGTGATGGTATTCCACACCAAGGGTGCTGAAAAAACGAATACTGTTACACCTCATTCTTTATTTTATATAATTACTGGTTTAGTTCTGTGTTTTTTTGTTTTGTTTTTTTAAAAATCAATTATCCTTTTATGTGGCATTTTGCTTCTGTGATGGTGGCCGCTTTCACTTTCAGTTTTATTGGCTGACACCCACGCCATAATAACGGGGTTCCATTCTGCAATAATCGGTAAATTATTACGCCATTAGAAAGTAGTGTCAGTTCACTGTAAAGGTATGTTAAGCTGCATTAGTATGGTTCTGTATGTATGCACTGATGTGCCTTATAGCTGATTTATGTTTTTTATATATGAAAAAAAAAAAATCTAAATACAAAAAGAAAGTGGTGCCAGTAATTACATGAGCAATAACACGCAGTAGGGAGTATGTTTGTTGGGAGATGCAGCACACCTCAGGTCTGTGCGGAGGTGCTAGGCTGCAGCTGGAGGACTTCTCAGCACACACTTGAAGAATACCTATTTCTCCAAACAAATTCAGTACTCTGGAATGTGCTATTGTACTTTTAAAATGACCTGAGAATAAATATTTTGAGTTAGAAAATGAAGCATCATGTGTACTTGTGTACGTATAAGCATGGCAAGTGACCTGGGTCATCCAGTGAGAGGGCAGTATTTGCAGCGGTGATTGTGACCTATTTAGTAAGTTACTATTTTGTACAAGTAACAATAAATACTGGGTTTGAGAGCAGGATGAGAATTGTCATGGCTCTGTGACTCGCAGTTTTTCCTGAAAATAGGCATTCTGTTTGGCTGGGGACCTTACCTGATCACCAGAAACTTAATAAATGTCTGTTTCATCCATTCATTGTGTGAAAGGGGGTATGGAGAGTGGAGAAGGGTGCTAGTCTCCCCCTCCCCATCCCCACATTTTGGTGACAGACTTGGCCACCTTCCCAAGTATCTCCCCCAGCTCTTTGTTTGCTCTTGATCCTCACCTGGAGATCTTTAGACCATCCCAGTCCTGACTGTTTCTTGTTCCCTGTCACTGCTGGCATCTACAGTTTCTAGTTTTTCTGAATCCTCTAGGCTGTCTATCTCTGTTGCCTCTATCACTCCTTTTACATACTGTTCTATTCTCCCTCCCTTGCTCTTTGCTGTATTCTTCCTGGACAGCGAATACTCTGTTACTGTTCAGGAAGGACAGAGCATTGAGTACCAGGGTACTTGCTGTTCAGGAAGGATGCTAAATATTCCCAGGTATGGTCATGTCCCATTCGTTATTCGAGGTTGCCCACATCTCTGTGACAGACACCAGGTAAATGCTCCCTTCCGTGACTTATCACCTGAAGTCCTGGCACATTTTTGCCAACTCTGCTTGTGTTGGTGCACATAATTTTCCAACATCTGTCCCTGCCCCATCCTTATACCCTTTCCCTGACTGCACTTGATTCCTTGCATTGGTTGTTGGGGGGGGGGGGGCAACAAACCGCCCTCCACCCCCCATTTGTGACATTGAATGTGTACCTTTCCACTCTGACCCCCCAACCCTAGTTTATAGTAGCTATATGCTATGGCACCTTTCTCCTTTTACTCTTCTGCCTTCCTTGTTGGGATGTAAGCCATCCTTTTTGAACAGTCTCCAGTCCCACAAGGCACTGCCCCAGGTCCTAAGGAACCAAACTTCTTCCACTGTGAATCAACCCTTTAACCATGCATTGAATTGAAACATATGGAACTGTTCCCTGCACCTCACAGAAGATTACCACCCCTGCTCTCTCATTTGCTACCTCTTCCAGGGCATGGAAGTCTGACTTCACCTGTTCATTGCTCTGTCTGCTCAAATTATTTGTGACCACATGCATTAGATCTGACCTCCACTCCTCCTCTCCTGTGAGTTCCACCACCGTGGCAATAAGTCTGTCTACTGTTGCCAGGGCTCTAAAGTAGGACTTTTTGTTTGGGCGTCCTGGACTTTATGCAGAAACAAATTGGAGTACTGAGATAAAATTTGGGAGTCCCCGTGAAATGTTCAGGGGTCCCCATCGAAATGAATGGAACAAGTCTGGATAAGTTCATTTCCTATTGTGTCTTTATTTTCCCCATCTTTTTTTATACTGTTCAGGCAATTCCTGTGTCAGGAATGCAGATATGACAATATTTTTTGGTCATACAGTTTATTTTTTTTTTCTCAGCAGGGTTGCAAAATGTCATTTACAAGGCACCATAAGACACTCATTGATAAACCAATACCATGACAATTACAAAATGCCAAATTAAATTTTTACACCTGTACCATACTGTTGCAGGTTCACAGTACAATTAAAAAACATTGTACTTACATGTAACCCCTAGGTGGCACTATTTCTAGGGTTACTACCCCTGCCTATATTTCTAACAACAGGTTGAGGGGCCTGGGTTCAATACTTGGGTGCCTCCATCCAGAGTAAAGTATGTGGGGGTATCTACCTAGCCTGGTAAAACCTTCTGGGAAGCTATATCCACCCACAAGCCCACCTAGTGACCATGAACCTTGTGATGTGGAACAACCCTTTACAGCAATTAACACACCATTGGCATTAAACATTAACAATAGGCACACACCCTTGCACTTACCAACAGGGTCTGGTCTCCTGACAAACATCCTGGAACCCCCGTAAAGACAGCGTTAACAAGGCAAGCATGCACTTTCAATACTGTAACAGGTTTCGGTGATTCTAAACCAATTAAGAATATGCTCATAAGCCAGTTTAAATGTGAAACAGCAAATCAGTTTTATTAAGGGGACATGAACAACGGTGGGGTGTGAATCTAGAAGAATGATTACTTTATTGATTTGATTCAGGTACCACTGCAGCAGCCTCAAATTATTTTGCTTCTTTGCGACCTTTAGCTGTCTCTGTAATCTCTCTTCAAAGGCAGCTCCGGTCTATTTTAAAGTTTGTACCAGGATTTGCCTTAAAAGCAGATAGTTAAGCACCCTTCCTGTTATTTAAAGGGAGAGGCACCCTGAATGTATTACAAATTTCAAGCAACATGAAGTCTTGCTATATTATGACAATTGCAGTTTGTCCCACCATTAGAACTGCTCCGGAGGTGAAAGAGTTAACTTCCATGCCAGGCATGGAGCTTAGCGCGCGAGCTCGGTTAGAGAAGCTCTATCTGGATAATTTCAAACTGAAACTGTCAGATTCTTTACTCCGCCTCACTGAACAGTCGCTCCGGAGATTTCTCCTACTGCTCGGTTCATTTCTCGGTTTAAACAGTATTTTCTCGGTTAAATTTAACCGCGAGTATTATTATTTTAACCGCAAACCGATCGGTTCAAGCTCTGTCTGTGGTATTGTAAGTAATAGACAGGTTTATTTCTGTGTGGAACTTGTAAATGTTTATCGGTTCGGTTCGAGCCGATCAGGTTGTTTTAAAACTTTAAAAATCAAGCATTTAAAAGCTTTTAGAGTGCGGTTCCCGGTTCTTATCGGTTCTAAAAAAAACGGATTTCATTACGGTTTTTTCCACGACCCGTGACACGGTTGGGAACAGATAAGGGTGTCTTGCCTGGCACTGCCATTAAAAGGGCAAGTTTTTTTGGTTAGGCTGGCATCATGTCTGAGAAACCCAAAAGAAAAACCGGGCCCACTGGGTTTCAACACTGTAGTGTCTGTAGGGAAGCCTTTGCCAAGGCTGACCCACACACCACATGTGTATATTGTCTGGGGTTTGACCACCTCAATTCAGACTGCCAGATTTGTAAGAATTTCCCTGCAGCCACCCTGGATAAGAGAGTTGGCAAGCTCAGGGAACGAGAGGCCAAAAAGTCCACTGACCCGGATGGCCAGCCCGGTTCGGTGCCAACCGAACCGGAGGGAGTGCCCTCTGACCAGGGCGAGACTTCCTCGGACAATCGTAAAGCTGACTCTGAGGAGCCAGTCCCAGCAAAGAAAACTAGAAAATCAGCAAGTGTGGAGTCTAAAATCCCTTCTCCAACTGCTGCAGAGATAGCAAAAGCTATACAAATTGTCCAGTCACTTTCTCCGGTTCCGTCCGAACCACGACTGTCTGGCAAAAGGTAGGTTCGGCCGGTTCCACTGGTTCAAGAATATGATATAGAAGAGTTTTATGAACCAGAGGAGGGGGAGGATGATTACGAACAGTGTGAATGTGACTTTGAGAGTCTGGATGTGCCCATTGAACCAGACATCTCCCCAGACAGACCTTTAGAATCTCCCCCTACGCTTTCTGAGTCCCCTTCTCACTTTCTGTTTTATAAAAAGGTTGCTGAAACCCTCCAGCTCCCATTGGAGGAAGCTGTGGATGAGCAAGAGGAACCTGATTTTGTGGAAATGATGGATATCCCAGAGTCTAGGAGATTGTCTATCCCTTTACATAAATCATTTAGGAAACAAACAATAACAATTTTAAAAGCTCCTAATTCTTGCCTCCTGTGGACAAGAAGATGGACAGAGGTACACTTTGTCAGTCCTGATACAGAATTCCTTTCACAGCAATGCAGTCATGTTGGAGTAGTTCAGGCTGCAGCCTGTGATAAAACTAATATTCCCTGGCTTCACATCCTCTACAGCAAGGACTCCAGGAAGATTGATGCCATGGCTAAAAAAAAAATATGGCGGCGTCCCTGGGACTCAGACAAGCAAATTACATGGCTTATGTGGCAAGATACCAAAAATCTAGATGGGACACTGTCATGGCTTTGGCCTAAATAGGCCCTGCCAGCCTTGCTAAGGAGCTGGAGCAGGTGGCTGCTGATGGTATTGAGGCATCCAAGGTGCAATTCCATGCTGCTGTGGATTCTAATGATGTATCCTCTAGAGTCATGGCTACATCTGTGGCCTTTCATAGGTTGGCTTGGCTCAGGTGTACTAGCTTGTCACAGGATACTCAGACTAAGGCTATGGATTTTCCTGTGGTAGGAAATTCTCTGTTTGGGGAGCAGACAGAGAATTACATGAAGAAAATGGATGAATATAGGACAACTTATAGGAGTGCACAAGCCAAGGAGCGGCAAGCCACTCCTCGGAGGCAGACCCCAGGGTAAGGTAGGCCTTTTCACAGGCCTTTTTACCAACCCAGGCCTCCTCTGCTTATGCTCAGAGGGGTTCTTCAGAGGAGAGGCAGGCGGGGTGCAAGCAGGTCTGCTCCACCCCTCAGCCTAAAGCCCCTGCCAAACAGGCACCCTGATGGGGTGCCCAGGGCTGATTCTCCATTACCTGTAGGGGGCAGGTTGGCTTACTTCGTTCAGGACTGGGAGTCTCTAACATCAGACAAGTGGGTCCTGGAAGTAGTAAGCCTGGGTCTGGTTCTCAGCTTCAAAAAATTTCCAAAGATGAGAATAAGATCTTTTCCACCTGCAAACCCTCTAGAGACCTTTGCCTTAGAAACAGAAGTCTCAACCCTCCTGGCTCTCAGAGCTGTAGAAAGGGTTCCTCCCCTACACCAGGGCAAGGGTCTGTACTGCAGGTACTTCCTTACCCCAAAAAAGACAGGAGAATAGCGGCCCATTTTGGACCTAAGATATCTGAACAAGCACCTTTTGAAACCAAAATTCAAAATGGTGACTCTGGCAATGATTTTACCTTCTCTAAGGCCAGGGGACTGGCTAGCTTCCCTGGACCTCAAGGATGCCTATTTCCATGTTCTTATCAGAAGCTCCCAACGAAAATACCTCAGATTCGAACTGCCCTCAGGCCATTACCAGTTCAGAGCAATGCTCTTGAGCCTTACCCTGCCCCAAGGTATTCACAAAATGTCTAGCAGTAGCAGTTGCTCATTTAAGAAGGCAAAGATTGCCATCTTTTCCCTACCTAGACGACTGGCTCATTGTAGGTCAGTCTCCAGACCAGGTCAAATCACACCTGCAAGTTACCCAGCAGCTGCTCACCTCTCTGGGTTTTCTTCTCAATCTTCAAAGTCAGTTCTGGAACCTGTCCAGGTACTCACCTTTATAGGTGCAGAATTGGACACAAAGCAGGCCAGAGCCTTCCTGCCCCTAGAAGGGTAAGAACTTAGTGGCCCTGGCCTCCTCCTTCACTCTGCAGGTCTCTCGACCAGCAAGGCACTTCTTACAGCTACTAGGACACATGGCTGCTTCCACAGCTGTAGTGCAAGGAGCAAGGTTTGGGATGAGGACATTCAGTTTCACTTGAGAGCCTTTTGGTCTCAAAGAAAGATCCCTTTCAAGTTGATCCCAGTGACTCGAACCCTGATCCAGGCCCTTCAGTGGTGGCAGGATCAGAGCAATTTGAGACTAGGGGTCCCCTTCATCCCTCTATCTCACTCCTTGACCCTTACTACAGATGCGTCCCTTCTGGGATGGGGAGCTCACATGGGCGACCTCTCCACCCAGGGAGTGTGGTCCCCTCAGGAATCTCTGCTCCACATCAATTTGCTGGAACTCAGAGCTGTTTTTCTAGCACTTCAGGTGTTTTCTGCATCTGTTCAGAACAAAGTGGTACAAGTCAGAACAGACAACACCACTACAATGTGGTACATCAACAAACAAGGGGGCACTCGGTCTTCGGCCTTGTGCACCGAGGCAGTGAAGTTGTGGTCTCTGGCTTATTCCCTGAACACTTCCCTCATAGCAGTTCGCCTCCCAGGAAAGGACAATGTCCTGGCAGATGCTCTCAGCAGGATTTCCCCAAGTACTAGGGATAGTTTTTGCCAGATGGGGCACCCCTCAGATAGATCTTTTCGCAGCCCTAGACAATCACCAACTTCCACTGTTTTGTTGCAGGCCCCCAGTGATGGGCTCAGTCCCCCTGGATGCCTTTCTCCTAGATTGGGAAGGGAAGTTTCTATATGCCTTTCCCCCCTTCCCTCTCCTATTCAAGGTGCTAGTCAAAATCAGATCCCAGCCTTGCAAGATGATTCTGATTGCTCCAGATTGGGCCAGGCAGCCCTGGTACCACTCCTTCTGTCCTTAGCAGTCCATCTTCCCTGTGTCTCCCAGGAATCACAACCTGTTAACTTGTGCCCAGGGAGAGTTTGGCATCCGATCTCAACCCTCAACCTCAAGGCCTGGCTCTTGAGGAGTTAGAATTGCTGACCTACACCTTTCTCAAGGTGTTCTTGAAATCCTGAAGGCTTCTAGAAGCCTTCCACTAAGGCTACTTATAACTCTAAATGGAAAAGGTTTTCCATCTGGTGTTCTGGGAAACATATTTCCCCGGAATCTGCTGACTTGCCCATTGTTTTGCACTATATGGTCCATCTTAATTCTTTGGGTCTGAGACCAGCTACCCTGAAAGTACATTTGGCAGCTGTCTCTGCTTTCATTTCAGCAGGAAAGCCCTCCTCTCTTTCTGCTCACCCTGTATTTTCCAAGTTTTTTCAAAGGATTACTTCATACTAATCCACCTTTCAGGGACCCGGCCCCTGCCTGGGATCTTAATGTTTGCATTGCTCAGTTGATGCAACCCCCCTTTGAACCTCTGTCTTCTGCAGAGCTTAAGTATTTGACTTGGAAAACTGTTTTTCTAGTAGCTATCACTTCTGCCAGGCGCATAAGTGAGTTACAAGCTTTGTCAATAGAGATTGACTTTATTTCCTTCCACAGGGATAAGGCAGTCCTTAGGACTAACAGGAAGTTTTTGCCTAAGGTGGTTTCAGATTTCCTTCTTAATCAATCTATCTCCCTTCCAGTGTTCTTCACTGACCATTCCTCCTCTGGTGAGATGAGGTTGCACAGCTTAGATGTTAAGAGGGTCCTAAGTTATTATATAGAGCATACCAACGGTCACAGGTTCGCATCCCTCCAACTTTTTCTCACTTATGGTGAGGTTGGGAAAGGGAAACCTGCCACTAAGAGATCTATTGCCAGGTGGATTGTCTCTTGTATCCAATTTTGTTATCAAAAACTGGGAAAAGTTCCCCCTTCAGGCCTGAGGGCTCACTCTACCAGAGGTACAGCTGCGTCTCTAGCTGCTGCCAGAGACATCCCTATCTTAGAGATATGTCAAGTAGCTACTTGGAAAACGGTACACAGTTTCACCAAGCATTACTCCCTGGATGTCCAGGCCAGGAGGGATACTCGGTTTGCAACAGCCGTGCTTCAGAGCCTATTCCCTAAGTAGGTTCTGTCCCTCCTCCATGGAGGTACTGCTGTGTAGTCTGCAATTGTCATAATATAGCAAGACTTCATGTTGTTTGAAGAAAAAATTACTCACCTTAGTAAAGTTGTTTCTTCTAATGGAGTCTTGCTATATTATGACCTCCCCCCCAGCCTGCCCCTCTCAGAACTTCTACTTGGGTATGGGGTGGGCAGTCCAGTGTGGGCACTTGTTTATGCCCATTTTATGTTTTCCACCCCTTCTTTTTGGGGTTTTGGGGTGTTGTGTTTTATTTTATCTTATCTTATCTATTTTTCTGGCCCCCTGACTTGAGTCTTGGTGTTGGGACCAGGAATATGTGTTAATATTTAAGTAGCCAGTTGGCTAGTGTAGGTTACAGCTTCCACACAGAACCTTAGTGAGTTTTGCTCGTAAAGATCTGACAGTTTCAGTTTGAAATTATCCAGACAGAGCTTCTCTAACCGAGCTCGCGCTCTAAGCTCCATGCCTGGCACGGAAGTTAACTCTTTCACCTCCAGAGCAGTTCTAATGGTGGGACAAACTGCAATTGTCATAATAAAGCAAGACTCCATTAGAAGAAACAACATTACTAAGGTGAGTAATTTTTTCTTCCCTGCCATCTAGGGGGTCTTACTTTTCCAGTTAGATGACATAAAACTTAATACTTTCTTAATTTTATTGTGCCTCCCTAAGCCAGCCTGGATAACTAAGCTGTGTTCTTAGTTTATGGACTGATTCTGGAACTTGTGCTCCTATTTCTTAGTGGAATAGCTCCGCATCTATCAACATGATGACATATACACAACCCCTCTTCCTCTGTGGATGCCTCCTCCTCCTGCCTACTCCCCTCCACAAACCTTTAGAAACTTCCTCTAACCATGGCCTGACAGACGTAGCACTTGTTGTAGACATGGCTGTGTCAGAACCTACAGGAACTGATTCCCTAACACTTGCTATGCCTTTTCACCATACAATGCCAAACGACTACTGCCAAGCATCATTATCAGTATCAGCAAGAATGGCACTATACCCACTGTCCCTCTTTAGGCACTTCACTGCCCCCTACAGACCATTCTTAAAAAACCCACATACAAAACGGCATAAAACATGCATTATCAAAGGGCTTATAATTGGACTTAGGAAATTGATTGTTCTCCTGTTATTGTGCTCTGCGAATGTTGAGCTGAAACCTGGTCCCCGTATAGTCTTAGATGCCCCATCGGAGCTACCTTAACTTAAGGGCATTAGTTTCCTCCACTTAAATGTCTGCAGCTTGCTAAAAAAAAATGGACATGTCACAGGCGTGGGTATTCCACACGTCTCCAGATATACTAGTGATCTCTGAAACTTGGCTTAGGAGCTCCACTCCTGATCATAGCATCAATATCCCTGGTTACAATGTTTTCAGGTCAGATAGACCCTCTAGGGGTGGGGGGGGGTTTCTATCTTTGTTAAGGAGAAGTTTGCAGTAATAGTTACTGACACTTCCTCTATTACAAAGGAATTCGAGACCCTTACAGTGAAGGTGGCCCTCTCCTCTGAGGAAGCCATGTCAATAACTACCTGCTTAAGACCGCCGTCTGGTGGCCTCGAAATTCTATCTCACCTCTGCAAACAACTGGAGAAGGCTAACTCTGAATCCATTATCTTGTGATATCTTAATCTCAACTGGAGAGATGACTGCTCCAAAACTGTCAAGGAATTTTGTGATAAGCATGGCCTGTCAGAAATGACCCCTGAAATCACCCAACCTAATAGCAAAAACTCTAATTGTAGTTCACTTCTAGATTTAATTCTTGTCAATAAGCCCCACAATATATCTCATTCAGGGGTATTCCATAACGATTTAAGTAATCATAGCACTATAGTATAGCCTGTATAAGGTGTACACCCAAGCTTATTTCAGCCTCTACTTTTAAGGTAAAAAGATGCCTAACAAACTTTATCCAGCCTGCCTCCTTATCAGAGCTAAGCAAAATTAGATGGCGGAACTTGGTCACATCACTCTCCGAGACTTACAATATCTTCCAAAGCCTCGTCAGGGATGTGATTGATAAGCATGCCTCCCTTATCACAATCAAGACCAGAAAAAGGACATCCTTCTGGTTTAGATCTGCCCTAAAAACAACCTTAAAAGGTAGAGACATATTGTGGAAAAAGGTCAGGAAAACAGAAGCTGATTCAGACTGGCTTGCCTTCCCCATTGCTAGAAATTCTTGCACAAAACTTACTAGAGCTGAGAAAGCTCATTATTTATAAACTTCCCTCGAAGAAAACAAAAACAATTCCGTCAGATTTTGGGATATCCTAAAGGAGGCCGAGGGCCTTTCACCATCCTCTCCTCTGCCATCCAAGATAGTTGTTGGAGACATCACATATACTGACAAGGCTGACAACTTGGAACAACTTAATAACCACTTTGCCACAGCAGGACTAGCGTTCGACGTTTCACCAGCTGGTAGGCTTGCTACACAGTCCCATACCCTACCCAGTTACCAAAATCTAAATAAAATAAATAAATACCAAGGATGCCCCATGTCCCGCCAGCATGAGGAACCAGAAGTCCTCCTCCTTTAGTTTCAGCCCAATAAACTTTAAGCAGGTTGAGGATCTCTTGCTGGCACTGAACATTAAGAAAAGCATCTCTGCAGACCTCTTAGAGACCCTATTTCTGAAAACAGGTCATTATCACCTGGCTGCCCCATTACACATCTTTTCAATCTTTCCTTATCATTAGGTAAACTTCCAGTAATCTGGAAAATTGCACACATTATCCCCCTTTTTAAGTCTGGGAATACGTGTGATCTAAACAATTAACGGCCGATTTTCTTACTTCCCACCTCTCAAAACTGCTAGAGAAGCTAGTTAACAGTCAGCTAAGAGAATTCCTGGAAACTAAGGCTCTATTAAACCCTGTACAGTTGGGCTTCAGACCTAAGCACAGCATGGTTTCTGCCCTAGCCAAAGTATCTAGTGATTGGCTAAATGCACTGGATGCAAAAAAGCATATTTATGCTCTGTTTCTAGACCTAAGCAAGGCCTTTGATATCGTCGATCATAGCTTGCTATTGTCCACCTTGGACTTGACGATACCACCCCTGAAATGGTTCAGCTGTTACCTTGTGGGATCTCTCACTACTTAAAATTCTACCCCAAGGAGTGCCGCAAGGCTCTATTCTGGGTCTCATACTCTTTGCAGTATACATCAGTAATATAGACTCTCAAATACACAATGTTTGCAGATGACATGGTTATATACACTGCATGTTCTACCCCCGAGCTTGCATTTGAGGAGTTACAACATGAATTTGACATCTTTCAACAAAACCTTCTGCAGCTAAAGCTGCTCCTAAATGCTAAAACAATGAAAGCTATGGTTATCTCCCCCAAAACTCACTCATCAGCAGCGACCACACAACACCATAGGATACACACCTTACTTGGTGAACCGCTTAAAATTGTTGACAACTTTAAATATCTGGGTTTTTGGTTAGACAGTAAGCTTAATTTTACAGTTCACTTGAACAAACTAGCTAAAAAGCTGAGACAATGCCTGGGCATCTTGTACCATATTAGACATCTTCTCACCTATGAGGCAAAGAGGACACTAGTTCAAGCGACCTTCCTGCCTCTCTTAGATTATGCTGACATCCTCTATAGACACTGCCTTAAATCAGCCCTGAGTAAACTAGACACCTTATACCACCATGCCTTGAGATTTATTTCTAATGCTCCTCTAAACACCCACCACTGTTCGCTCTATGAGATGCTAGGCTGGTCCTCCCCTACTACTAGGAGGAAGAGGAACGCACCTCTTTGGTTTCACAGGGCAATAACAAATAAACTTCCTTCTTACACCTCCAACCTATTTACACGAAACATGGGGTCTTACTCATGGGTGGGAAAACCCTCATGTTTATTTCTGGGGGAGACCCCGCTTATGGCATCTGGCCAGGTACGTAACCTTGGTGTTATACTTGACAAGGGCCTGACCCTGAGGGCGCAGGTGTCGGCCGTGGTCAAAACATCCTTTTTCCATCTAAGGAATATAGCACAGGTGAAACACCTGGTTCTATCAGAGGATCTTCCTACCTTGGTCCATGCCTTTGTTGCCAGTCATCTTGATTACTGCAACGCCCTTTATCTAGGGCTGCCAGGAGTGGATATTTGCCGCTTGCAGCTGGGGCAAAATGCGGCAGCTAGGTTGTTGACTGGAAGCCCAAGGTCCAACCATATAACACCTGTGCTTCGCGAGATGCACTGGCTGCCGGTACAGTGGCGGATCACTTTCAAGGTCATGTTGATGACTTATAAAGCCCTACATGGGTTGGGTCCCCACTACCTGGAAGAACTCCTGACTTCTTACTGCCCCTCCCGCTCCCTCTGATCCTCTGGCGAGGGATTGTTAGAGATTCCCAGGGTAACTTTAAAAACATCTGGTGGAAGAACGTTTGCCTTTATGGCTCCTACCCTGTGGAATTCTCTACCTTGCCAGATACGAAATAGCCTGACTGTGGAGGGCTTTAAAAAAGCCCTAAAAACCTTTATTTTTATTGAAGCATTTAATTAATGTAAATTAAATTGAAGTTGCTGTGTATAAAATGTTATTTATTATTGTGGTTTTAATGCTGCTTATGTAATCTTGTAAAGGTGCCCTGAGCTTGGGAAGGGAGCCTTATATAAATTAATTTTTACTTTACTTACTTTACTTTTACTTTTTACTTTACTTACTCTCTGAGACGATACTCATTTGTTACGTTCAATGTCCCTAAGATCCAAACATGACACGGCACTGCAGCCATTAGCTTTGCTCTTCCATCCCTATGGAACTCCCTGCAGAAGGCCCTTAAGATTATTACCATCCTGGGAATATCCATTTTTAATTCCCTTCTCACACCTGTCCTGAAGGAAACTTGCACGTTGCAGATAATTGCTCAAGATTGCTGTTGACTCAGTACCGCACTTGGCCTGTTACGACAACATTGGCACTTCATGTTCCCTCCTCCCTCTGTCACCACCCCACCCTCCTTTTCGTTAGTCTCTACCTGTTAGTGGACTGTATTGTAATAATACATGTTAGTCCTGTGACTGTACCTAGCAACTCCTGTAGCATTCTTAAGATATAACAATGACTGTAATTTCTAACATGTATCAGTTGTTTATCTGCATACTCTCGCCACTGTTACTGTTGTCAATTGTATATGTGTTGCTCAGGACCATCTTGCAAAGGAGCTCTCTCAAAGGTGTAAAGCCTGGTTAAATAAAGTTTGATTGACTCTGCATGCATGTACTCTAGTCCCACAGTAAAATAGTGTAACAACAACTGGGTACCCAGATTGTTATGCTGGATGTCTAGAATCGGTTCCCGTGTTGGCCGGTGTTGCAGCTGTTTGGGGGGGCCCTTGGTGGGAAGAAAGGCAGTTAAACATGCGGTGACACAGACTTTGGCTATTTGTATCCTAGGCCGGTTGGCCCAGTCTAATGTAACCCTGTAATTCATACATGAAATCAGGTGATACCACAAAATGATTTAAAGAAATGTTGTAGGGAGCTACCCTGAGTTTACTCGCAACACCAGTTGGTAGGAATTTGCCTGGCGATATGAAGACCTGCTGCAGAATACTGAAGAGCCTGGGGAAACTGGGCCTGCATGACTCACCTCCGTTTCATCGCTTTTCCATCCAAGTGGCTGCAACCTGCGATTCCTTGCTGCGCAGAGGCTGGATCCCCAAGCCGGTCTCTTGCCAAGAAAACGGTCACTGGTGCAGGAATAAACCGCTTGGGCTGGGTTTGGTAGAGGCCCAAGGCTGGATAAACACTTCTGGGAAAGGTCAGTTTGTTTGCTGGTGAAAACCTTCAGCTAGCAGACAGTTTCTGTCACTGGTAAAGATGGGCTCCTTTCTGGCAATCAGGAGTCCCTGGACAGTAGGCCTTGACCCACAATAAACATTCAGCACATTTAATGAAAACAAAATGTAATTCTCTACCTTTCAATTCGGTTCTAGGCTGGTTTGCAATTGCAGTCGATTCACTGAGCAAACCTCTCAATCAACAAAGGCAGTCCCTCACGCATATCTTACGCCGAATGCTGCACAGGAGCTCCTCTTGGTCCAGTATCTTGAGCTGCACTTCTCAGAGTCTTGAGGCTAACTGCCGCAGTTTAACATTGGTTCTAGGATCATGGATATGTTGTTCATCCACACTGTCTGGCATGTCCCTTTCCCTTTAAGATGTTGCCGGAAGGTCTTCAAGCTGGCTCCTCCCACCTACCTGGGTGGTATAACCCTTGGCTCCACCCCATGATGCCAGATCTTCCTTTTTTTTGCTGGAAGATACAGGTTTCTTCCTTCTTGCGTCTGCGTGTAGTAGGCCCTTGCGCTCCAAAACTCGGCTTTACCGATCAAGATTCTCCGAATCTCTCCAAACAATTTTGTTGGTGCAACCGTGATGGAGGACAAGTCCTCACCCGGGTTCCGCCAGTGTCCCTACGGGCAGAAAATGTCTCGAACTGACCCGCATGCCACGTGTGTGTACTGCCTGCATCTCGATCATGATACTCAGGCCTACAACTTTTGTTGTTCCTTTCATCCAGATGTTTTGAATGATCAACTTGTGTGTCTCCAGCTCGGATGTTCGGAAAAAAAACGGAACCCGCCAGTCAAATCGAAGGGTGCCCGCCATGCGATCTCTGCAGCTGCGGAGTCCACAGAACAACTGGAATAGATGAAGGCCTTCAGAGAAGAGGTGGCTTGTACTGCTGAGCTCTTGTCTTCACCTTCGGTTTTTGTTCCACTAAAACTGGACTTCTCTTTCTCGGGTTCCTTTAAGGAGCTGATCCAATCCCTTCCCACTCATGGGGAAGGCCCTGGCTCTCACATCTTCAGATCCAGTAAGAAGGAATCTAAGGAACCGAAACTACATCTCATCGATGTCGCTCTTGGGACAGAGGGTGATCTCAGTCCCAGGAGTCTCCTCTTTTGACTTCCCGTCAAAGTTGTGGCCTCAGCCACTGATCTCACGGTGGCCCCGTCAGGTCAGCTGGCCCAAACACAGGACAACGATCCAGTCGGGATCATCCTCGACCCTGTTGACCCGTCATTGACCGAGGAGGCCAATAGCTCCTTATTTAGGACTCCGGTCCTTTTAGACCTCACTGATGAGGCGACTCAGCCAGCTGGAAGGCTTTGGATAGTGGCCGTCCCTGACCCGGAGGACCTGGGGTTCTCCCCGCCTTCTCCCGAGTGTCCCTGTCAGTCCCCCTGATGGTCGACTTCCAGGCCTGTGACATCCTCGACCGAAAGGCCGAGGAAGTCGCATAAGCAGCACTCTAAGAAGCGGCACTGCCTCCATTTGTCCTTGTCCTCCTTGGATGAGGGGAGGCTCCGACGCAAGTTGCGTCAGTGCTACGAGGACATGCTGTGGCAGCAGCTTGTTTAGTCCGGGCCAAAGGCGGTCCCTTCCACCCCAGCCATTACCTGGTTGTCGCCATCCAGGCCAAACGTCGACTACTCCAGAGTCGGTCGTCACTTCCCCCCACGCGCAGAGGTGGCAACGTCACTCCCACCTCAGCCAAAGCCAGTCTCCTCACCTATTCCGGTGGAGCCGCCGTTTATACAGCCTTCCTCTGGTGCTCCCCCCAAGGAGTCTCCACCTGCTTCAGGCCTCCTGCACAGGCTGTCCATCACTCTGACTCCCGACCACCAGTGGCGGATTCTCAGTGAATCCGGTAGCAGACCACTGTATCCAGACTCCTCAGAGTCCGAGGACTCGGATTTGTCATCCCATTCTCAGGGCAATGATGCCATGAGTCTTTCTGCTGAGGAGGGGGCTCACCTCCTTTATGGGCATCCTCCTTCTCCTCTCCAAGTCTACAGAGATGAAGCTGGAGCCCTTTGAAAAATGGATAGAATACCCCCAATGGACATCCTCACAAGGGGGAATTCCCTGACTGAGGCCTTTCCAGTAGTTGAGGACATTGTCGGCCTAGCCCTGGAGCTCTGGCAGCACCCAGCCTCCTGCCTCGCACTTTCTGCCAGGATGGCCCGCAAGTATGCAGTACCTACTGGCCCCTTTTCGGGATTTTCACAGCACCACTCATCTGAAGGAGTGGTGACCGAGTCTGTGTTCAGGCGGGTTGGGAACTCCGGAGACTCCGATAGACCACCAGTCAAAGAATCCAAGAAGCTGGATCACTCTGCTCGAAAGGTTTATGCTGCCTCATTGCTGGGCCTCCAGCAGGCGAGCTCAGCTGTGATCATGGCACACTTCTCCCATGCCCTGTTAGGCTCCTTAGATGAGGTGCTCCCTCACCTTCCCATGGACCTTCAGACCACAGTCAAGTCGATCCGGGACCAGGGTTGGGCTGTCGCCAGACAGCAACTTCAAACGGCCTTGAACATTGGGGATTCCTGTGCCCGTTCAGTTGCAGCCGCAGTTACCATGCACCGCAGGACTTGATTGCGGGTATCGACATTCATGGCCGACACCCAGCACAAGTTGACAGATGTCTTGTTCCTGGGTACCAACTTGTTTGGTCCAGGAGTGGACGGTCACCTAGAACATATCGAGAAGTCTATTACCACGTTGGACTCCACTATGTCTGCCCAGAAGGAATCCCAGGGTTCCAAAAAACAGAAGAAGAGGCCCTTTCGCTCTTCTGCCCCTGTGGCCAAACAGCCCCAGTTTCAGTCTGGGCATCAGCAGCAGACCCAGTCTTGGCACCCCTGGCCCAAGTCAGGCACGCAATCTACACGCAGACCAGGAGGGAAGGGTCCCAGTGGTCCTGCTTCTGGATCTTCCTCTTCCAGGCCTGCTCAGTGACAGGATGGGGGTGACCAGCCCATACCCATCACGACTACTCTGGGTCCTCCTATGGGGGGCCAGCTCCGCCACTTCCTTTCCACCTGGTCCGCTGTTACCATGGACTGGTGGGTATTGGAAGTGGTCGGTTAGGAACTGCTTTTAGAGTTCAAGCAGTACCCGCCAAACCGAGCTCGCGACCCACGCGAGGAAAGGGTATCAGTCCACACTTGGTCGGCTCTGAGAGACAACATAGCCCAATTCCTCCTCAAGAAGGTAGTGGCCCAAGTGACTGATCCCCCAGTCTACCCAGGGTTCATTTCCAGGTACTTCCTGGTCCCGAAACAGATGGGGGTCTGGCGCCCCATTCTGGATCTGCACAACCTGAACCAGTATCTCTGGTCATGCACCTTTTGGATGGTAACTCTGTCCCAGATCATACCATCTCTTCTTTTTTTTTTTTTTTTCATACTTCCTTTATTTTAGTAAGACTTTGACATACATAAGAGTATACTGTTGTTGCAATTAAGTTGATAATGTTACTTTTACAATACATGGCTGTTTAAAACTACAGCATAACAAGTTCATGTTAACACAGAACTGAAATATGACAAAATAAAGTAGTTCAATGAACATATAAAAAAAAACAATAATATGGGCTGAAATCAGCATAGTTAACAACAGCTCTGTGATTTTAGGTCATTTCTATTAGAAACCACTTTGAGCTGTTCTCCCCCACTTAATAGGGTAAAGCAGGCATGTTACAATCATTAACCTTGTTGAGGGTATTTTCTATACTGTCTAGGCAGGTTAAAAATTTGCTGTTTTTAGCTCTTTTCTACTTTCAGTCAAACTAGAAACTCTTATCATTTAGACCACCCTCCCACACTTTTCAGAAGGTCAAGTAATCATTTGATTTGTTCCTGAATCAGTTCCCAGCTGGTCCAACAGGAAGTGAAGGCTTCCATTCTATCCTGGAGTGAGAAGGACATCTGTTCATTGTGCTGTATAGTGGCTATCAGAGATTTCCATTCTGAGATCGGGGGAGACTCTCCCGAAACCATTTTTTAGTGATGGCTTTGTAGGCAGCACATAATAAGATGGACCACAAATATAGGATAACCTTGTCTTTTACCCCTATTGGTGGTATACCCAAGAGTAGATTATCCCCAGGTAGAAGGTGCTGCAAATTTAAACTTGATATTATATGCTGAGAGACTAGGTTCCAAAAGTTAGTTATTTTGGGGTACTCAAAGAAGATGTGTTTATGGGATGCCCTGGCTTCCCCACATTCCCTCCAACATCAGGAAGGAGCTCCCGGGTTCTGAAGGGCTACCATTGTGAGAACCAAAAGGAATCTCACTCGTATCTTCCAAACAAATTCTTTCCAAATTGGAGATGAGGTGGTGGTCCATGTTCCCTTCCACACTTTACTCCAATCTCTATTGGGTATTGTGTATGTTAACTCCTTCTCCCAGCTGGTTTTTATTGAGTCCATAAAGTGAGCTTTTCGAAGGATTAAGTATTTATAAACGATTGCGATGGATTTTTCACCCTGGCTAGAGGACCAGATTTGGATAAATGGAGTGAGATCTTCCCCGTCTGGGATTTCCCTTCCCTACTTTTGATTTGTTTAGCTATATAATCTCGTATTTGGTAATAATATATCCTGTCTCTCTCCATCCAAGAATACCTCTGCTGGCCTTCCTCGAAACTGATAACTGTGTTTCCTTTTAGGAGTTGCCAAGGGGCTACCAGTCCCTTTCTGGCTTGAATTTCATGCCATGAACTCTGATTAATTTTTGCATCTTAACCCGGGGTTTGCTGTGGTTCCATAAAAAAGTATTCAGGGTTTTCTGCCAGGCTAGCAGTTCCTTGGGAGATATCTTGCAAGGTACACACTGGAAAAGGTATAAAAAATGTGGTAATACATTCATTTTAAGAGAAAGGACCCTTGTATAGAAGGAGGTCGGAAAGAGATTCCATCTTCTAAGGTCCTGTTTAATAGTTGTTACTAGGGGGAGGTAATTTTGGGAGTATAGGAGAGAGAGATCTTTAGGTATTTGTATACATAGATGTTTAATGGATTGTTTGTCCCATTTAATCGGGAATCTAGTTCTAAGGGTAGGAGTGGGGTTATAACCTATTGAAAGAGCTGCTGTTTTAGAGACATTGAGGGAGTAGCCTGATAAAAATGAAGTCTTTGATTTTTTTGGAAAAGGGCTGGCATAGATGAGTCAGGATCTGTTAGATATATTAAGAGGTCATCTGCAAATAGGGCTAATTTGTGTTCTGTTTTGGCTATCTGAATACCTTTCATTTCAGAGGCTAGGTGTATGTATTGTGCCAGAGGCTCAATATAAAGGACAAAGAGAAGGGGGGATAGGGGGCATCACTGCCTAGTTCCTCTGTGGTGAGTAAAGCTTTCAGAGAGATGGCAATTTGTCCTGATGTATCCAGTGGGTTTACTGTAGAAGTTGAAAATGGTGTCAGAAAAGTGGGTTGGGAAACCGCAGCAAGCAAGGACCCCCTTTAAAAAGCCCCACAAGATCATATCAAATGCCTTTTCAGCATCTAATCCTAATAGGAGTGCAGGGGTTTTCTGTACATCAGCCAGAAGGACTGGGGAGCTCCACATGCTCTCGGTGGAGTCTCCTTACCTGGTTTTCCACAGGGACAAGGATGTCCTGTGCCCCAACCTGAAGTTCCTTCCGAAGGTGGTGTCAGAGTTTCACCTTAACAAGGTGTTAACTCTGCCTGTGTTCTACCCGAACTATACCTCAGAGGCAGAGTACAGGCTCCCTACTCTGGACCTGAGACGATCACTCTCTTATAAGGAGCAAACAGCTGAAGTTCGGGGAGAGCGTCGCCAGCTGTTTGTCACCTACGCTGAAGTGCACTTGCCAGACCTGCAGCAAAACGGATGATTGGCAGATGGATTGCATCTTACATTGATCTCTGCTATAGGTTGGCGGCTAGGGAGCCTCCCATAGGGCTAAGGGCTCATTCCACCCGCCATACCGCTGCGTCAGTTGCTGCTTCTAGGGACATCCCTATCCAGGATATCTGCAGGGCTGCTACCTGGAATACAGCAAACACCTTCATTACCCATTACCATATCGACCTTGAGTCACGTCGGGATGCTGGTTTTGGAGCCTTAGTTCTCTAGTCTCTATTCCCGAAGTAGGGGGTGTATGCCTTGCCTCCCTCCTCCTGGAAAACTGCTAGGAGTCTGCCAAATAGTGTGGATGAACAACATATCCACGATCCTAGAAAAACAGGTTACTCACTTGTAACAGTAGATCTAGGAGTGGTATATGTTGTTCATCCACACAGAACCACCCAACCTCCCTGGCTTCGACACACAAGCTAGCTTCCAGTGAACAAGATCTGGCGTCATGGGGCAGAGCCGAGGGTTATACCACCCGGGTGGGTGAGTGGGAGGAGCCAGCTTGAAGACCTTCCGGCAAGATCGTAAAGGGAAAGGGACATGCCAGATAGTGTGGATGAACAGCATATACCACTCCTAGAACTACTGTTACCGATGAGTAGCCCGTTTTTTCAGATTAGTCTGATTACTGCTATCAAGCAGTCCAGTGTTGGAAACAGTAGCAGGGAGGCAAATCAGGCCTTTCCCTGCCAATTCTCCTCAGCTCCTTTCCTGGAGCTGCTTCACGATGTCTCGAGCTGCTCACTCTCTCAGCTGTTCAAGCAACTGAACACTGTTCTCTCACAGTTTTGAACTAGTGTGGTTTTCTAGCACTCCGGTTGGCTAGGGGAGCTCACAGAACTCACAGTTCTGGTGCTCCCATTTGTCAGTTTAGGCGCCAACCTGTAAAACTACAAGAACTACAGTTCAAACAACATGAAGTCTTGCTGTATTCTGACATATGCAGTTAGGTCCTGCTTTTCAACTGCCCCAGAGAACGAAGAGTTAAACTTTCCATGGCCAGCATGGAATGTTCACCGCGAGCTCAGTTGAAGCCCCTGTCTGCTGTTGTTTAAACTCCAACCGTCAGATTCTTTACTCCGCCTCACTGAACAGTCGCTCCGGAGATTTCTCCTTTGCTCAGTTCAAAAAAGTCAGTTAAAGTGTCGTTTTTTCGATCGGTTTCTACTGAATTGCTGCTACTGATCTGTCAGTTTAAGTCTCTGTCTGTGGTACCGTGAGTACTAGATAGGTTTTCTTTATAATTTCTGTGTGGAACTTGTAAATTGTGGATTGGTTCGGCTGAACCGACCAGTTTCAGGTAAAAACTGTGTATTTACTTAGAGTGTGGTAACCGGTCTGTATCGGTTCTAAAAAAACACGGATTTTATTAAGTTTTTTTCCAAGACCCGTGACATGGTCAGGAACCGATAAGGGAGTCTTGCCTGGCGGATTGCCGAAAAAAGGGTAAGTTTTGGTTAGGATTGGCCATGTCTGAGAAACCCAAGAAAAAAAACGGGCCCACTGGGTTTCAACACTGCAGTGTGTGTGGGGAAGTCTTTGCTAAGGCTGATCCCCACCACCTATTTTTATTGTCTGGGGTTTGACCACCTCGATTCAGACTGCCAAATTTGTAAGAATTTTCCCAAAGCTGCCCTGGAAAAGAGATTAGGTAGAAAAGGGAGGCCGAGAAGTCCGCTGACCCGGATGGCCAGCCCAGTTCGGTTCCGACCGAACCAGAAGGAGTGCCCTCTGACCAGGGCGATACTTCTTCGGGCAAAAGGAGAGCCGATTCTGAGGAGTCAGTTCCGGTAAAAAGAAAAAGAAAAGATAAATCGTCCGGTTCGGACCCAGAAATTCATACTCCGACTGCCGATGAGATAGCCAAGGCAATAAGAATAGTGCAATCGCATACTTCGGTTCCGGCCGAACCAGCACCATCTGGCAGGGGTTCGGTTCGGTCGGTTTCCCCCGGTTCCGGATTACACCGTGGAAGAATTTTATGAACCGGATGAGGAGGAGGGAGAGTACGAGGATGATGATGGTGATTATGAAAGTCTGGATGTGCCTATTGACCCGGACATCTCCCCAGACAGACCTTCAGGTGTTTCTCCTCCTAGGCTTTCTGAGTCCCCTTCTCACTTTATGTTTTACAAAAAAGTGGCTGAAACCCTCCAGCTTCCTATGGAAGAAGCAGTAGAGGATCAGGAGGAGCCTGATTTTGTTGAAATGATGGGCATCCCAGAGTCCAGGAGACTGTCTATTCCCCTCCACAAATCCTTTGGGAAACGCATAAAATTCTTAAGACTCCTAATTCCATACCTCCTGTGGACAGACGAATGGACAAGAGGTATACTCTTTCAGGCTCAGACACAGAGTTCCTTTCCCAGCAATGCAGCCATGTTGGGGTAGTGCAGCCTGCTGCCTGTGATAAGGCAAATATCCCCCTTGGCATCACACCCCCCAGATAAGGACTCCAGGAGGATTGATGCATGGCAAAGAAACAGTACATGGCAGCATCTTTGGGACTCAGGCAGGCTAACTGTATGGCCTACACAGCTAGATACCAGAAGTCCAGGTGTCACACTGTGCTGGCTCTGGCTAAACGGGCCCCTGACCAGCTTGCCAAGGAGCTGGAGCAAGTGGCTGCAGATGGGAATGAGGTATCCAAAGTGCAATTTCACGCTGCTGTGGACTCCAGTGATGTTTCATCAAGAGTCATGGCTACATCTGTGGCTCTTCGGAGGATGGCTTGGCTCAGATGTTCTAGCCTATCACAGGATACCCAGGCTAAGGCCATGGATTTCCCTGTTATTGGTAATTTTCTGTTTGGGGAGCAGACAGAGAACTACATGAAAAAGAAGGACGAGTACAGGACCACTTACAGGAGTGCTCGGGCCAAAGAACGGCAAGCCATTCCTCAAAGGCAGCAGTCCAGGGGCAGGGGCAGGCCATTCCAAAGGCCTTTCTACCAAGCTCAGGCCTCTTCTTCTCATTCTCAGAGGGGGTTCTTTAGAGGGAGAGGCAGACGGGGGATGAGCAGACCTGCATCCACCCCTCAGCCTAAAGCCCCTGCCAAGCAGACACCCTGATGGGTCTGCCCGGGCCGATTCTCCAGTACCAGTAGAGGGCAGGCTGGCTTACTTTGTCCAGGACTGGAAGTCTCTGACATCAGACAAGTGGGTCCTGGAAGCAGTAAGCCAGGGACTGGTTCTCAGCTTCAAAAAATTTCCCAAGATGAGAACCAGATCCTTTCCACCTGCAAATCCATCAGAGACCCTTGCCTTAGAGGCAGAGGTTTCTTCCCTCCTAGCTCTCAGAGCTATAGAGAGGGTTCCCACCCTACACAAGGGCAAAGGATTGTACTCCAGGTACTTCCTAACCCCCAAAAAGACAGGAGAATGGCGCCCATCCTGGACTTAAGATATCTGAACAAACACCTTTTAAAACCAAAGTTCAAAATGGTGACTCTGGGAATAATTCTTCCCTGTCTAAGGCCAGGGGACTGGCTAGCCTCCCTGGACCTCAAAGATGCCTATTTTCACATTCCTATCAGGTGCTCCCACAGAAAGTACCTCAGGTTCGAGTTGCCCTCAGGCCACTATCAATTCAGAGCAATGCCCTTTGGCCTAACATCAGCCCCAACGGTTTTCACAAAGTGCCTGGCAGTAGCGGTTGCTTTCCTAAGGAGTAAAAAGATCTCCATCTTCCCATACTTGGACGACTGGCCCATAGTAGGTCAGTCTCCAAACCAAGTCAAATCACATTTGCAAATAACTCAGCAAGTGCTCACTTCCTTAAGATTCCTTCTCAACCTTCTAAAGTCAGTTCTCGAGCCAGTACAGCTCCTCACCTTCATAGGGGTGGGGCTGGATACAATAAGGGCAAGAGCCTTCCTTCCCCTGGACAGGGCAAGGACCCTTATGGAACTGGCCTCTTCATTCACCCTACAGGTGTCTCAACCAGCAAGGCATTTCCTTCAGCTGCTGGGCCACATGGCAGCTTCCACAGCTGTGGTCCAGGGAGCAAGATTCCAGATGACGGACATTCAGTTCCACTTAAGAGCCTTCTGGTCCCAAAGAAAGGATTCCCGTACCAAATTAGTCCCAGTGACTCGAACCCTGATCCAGGCCTTGCAATGGTGGCAAGATCAGGACACTTTGAGACAAGGAGTTCCTTTTGTCACTCAGCCTCATTCAGTGATACTCACCACAGATGCTTCCCTGCTGGGCTGGGGAGCCCATCTGGGGGACCTTACCACCCAAAGGCTGTGGTCACCTCAGGAATCTCTGCTTCACATCAATCTCTTGGAACTCAGAGCAGTGTTTCTAGCACTGCAAGCCTTTTCCAAATCTGTACAGAACAAGGTGGTCCAGGTCAGAACAGACACCACCACCACCACGTGGTACATCAACAAGCAGGGAGGCAGTCGGTCTACGGACTTGTGCACAGAAGCAATTAAGTTGTTGTCCCTGGCCTATTCCCTGCAAACCTCTCTGATAGCAGTTGTCCTCCCAGGGAAGGACAATGTCCTAGCAGATGCTCTCAGCAGAATATCCCTGGGCCATCACAAATGGACCCTAGATCCCCTAGTTTTTAAAGTGATTTTCTTGAGATGGGGCACGCCACAGATAGACCTTTTTGCAGCCCCAGACAATCACCAACTTCCTCTCTTTTGTTGCAGACCCCCAGTCTTGGGCTCAGTCTCCCTGGATGCTCTGATCCTGAATTGGGAAGGGAAATTTCTGTATGCTTTTCCCCCCTTCCCTCTCCTGTTCAATGTTTTAGTCAAGATAAGGTCATAACCATGCAAAGTGATTCTGATTGCTCCAGACTGGGCCAGACAGCCCTGGTACCCCCTGTTGCTGTCTTTAGCAGTCCATCTTCCCCTGTCTCTTCCCAGGAATTACAACCTGTTGACATCCTCTCAGGGGAGGATTTGGTACCCGAACCTTGATCTCTCAATCTCAAGGCATGGCTCTTGAAGAGTTAGAGTTTGCTGACCTGCATCTTTCCCAAGGGGTTCTGGATATCCTTAAGGCTTCTCGAAAGCCTTCCACCAGAAAGACTTACAATTCCAAATGGAAAAGGTTCACTATTTGGTGTTCTAAGAAGAATATTTCTCCAGATTCTGCTGGGTTGCCTACGGTTCTGGACTATATGGTCCATCTCAATGGCCTAGGCCTTAGGCAAGCTACACTTAAAGTGCATTTGGCAGCTGTTTCTGCTTTCCTGTCAGTAGGCAAGTCTTCTCCTCTGTCAGCCCATCCTGTGTTTTGTAAGTTCTTCAAGGGATTGCTGCACACCAGTCCCCCCTTTAGGGACCCTGCTCCTGCTTGGTACCTTAATGTTTGCATTGCTCAACTTATGCAACCCCCCCTTTGAGCCTTTGTTCTCTGCAGAGCTTAAGTACTTGACTTGGAAAACTGTGTTTTTGGGCCATTACCTCTGCCAGACGTATCAGTGAATTGCAAGCCCTGTCAGTGGAACCTGATTTCATGTCTTTCCATAGAGATAAACTGTTCCTAAGAACTAACAGGAAGTTTTTGCCTAAAGTGGTCTCAGATTTCCACCCCAACCAGTCTATGTCTCTCCCTGTTTTCTTCACTGACCATTCCTCCTCTGGAGAGAGGAGGCTACACAGCTTAGATGTTAAAAGGGCCCTCAGCTACTACATAGAGCGCACCAAGGGTCACAGGTTTGAGTCCCTCCAGTTGTTCCTCACGTATGGAGAGGATGGTAAGGGCAAACCTGCCACTAGGAGATCTATTGCCAGGTGGATTGTTTCTTGTATACAGTTCTGCTATGAGAAACTGGGTAGAACTCCACCCTCAGGCCTGAGGGCTCACTCTACTAGAGGTACAGCTGCTTCCCTGGCTGCTGCCAGGGATATTCCTATTTTAGAAATCTGTCAAGCAGCCACCTGGAAAACAGTCCATACATTCACCAAGCATTACTCTCTGGATATCCAGGCTAGGAGTGATGCTTGGTTTGGCACAGCAGTACTTCAGAGCCTGTTTCCAAAGTAGGTTCTGTTCCTCCTCCATGGATGTACTGCTTGGTAGTCTGCATATGTCAGAATACAGCAAGACTTCATATTGTTTGAAGAAAAAATTACTCACCATAGTAATGTTGTTTCTTCTAATGGAGTCTTGCTGTATTCTGGCCTCCCCTCTAAGAACCTAGTTTTTAGGATGTGGGTGGGCAGGAGCAGTGTTGGCACCCTAGGGGTGTCCCTTTTTCACCCTCCTTTATTTTGGGTGAGTGTTGTGTTTTGGGATGTGTTTTGTTTTTTGGGTTTCCTGACTTGAGTCTTTGCTTTGAAACCAAAAAACCCTTGTATATAAATATAGTTGGCTAGTTTGAGTTTTACAGTTTCCACACAGAACTTCTAGTGAGTATTGCTCATAAAGATCTGACGGTTGGAGTTTAAACAACAGCAGACAGGGCCTTCAACCGAGCTCATGGTGAACATTCCATGCTGGCCATGGGAAGTTTAACTCTTTGTTCTCCGGGGCAGTTGAAAGGCAGGACCTGACTGCATATGTCAGAATACAGCAAGACTCCATTAGAAGAAACAACATTACTAAGGTGAGTAATTTTTTTCTTTTTTCCCATGAGGCACCTGAACTAAGGACCCCTCAAGGTCTCCTGTGTCCCAGCTGGTCCAAATTCCTGGAAGTCCTTGTCCAAACATGGTGGCTCCCCTTGGATGAATAAGCAGCAATAAAGGCAGGTTAAACGAACACTAATTTAAATATAACAAGAAGTTAGAAGTAAATATTTACAGTAATAGTTATAGCTCCCTCTGCTTTGCTATGACGGTGCCTGGCCGGTCGCGAGCTTTGAAGCACTCAGACCCAGCGCAGACCACTCACTATATACACACTGGATATGATCTTAAAGGGACAGGAGCGGAGGCACATCAAGGCACTCTCACGTAGATCAACAGGATTAAACAAATAGCCACGGATTTACTATTCCTGCAGGATGTGTGTCTGGCAGTGGGTGTTGATGGAGCCCTGGGAGACACTTAAGGTAAGCCCCAAATTGGTGGGGGGCTACATACAATTTTGCAGTCATTTCTGCCTGTTCTAGCATATGAAAATATGAAAATGCCAGCAGAAACAGGCCTCACGGTCTATCGAGTCTGCTCAAGTGCGCAGCTAGCACCTTATAATGCTGCTGCCCCTCCCTTCCCTCCATCCTATTAGCCCTTACTCTATCCCAACCCCTCTTGAAGCTGTCTACCGTCTTGCAGGCCACTTCCTCACCCTGCAAAGAGTTCCACTTGTCCACCACTCTTTCCGTGAAAAAATGTCTCCTCATTTCTCTCCTAAATCTACCCCCCTCCCGTTTCAGTTGGTGTTCTCTCGTGTCCCTCCCCTTTCTCCTCTGGAAAATCCTCTCGGTATTAGTCTTGTTTATTCTCTTCAGGTACTTAAAGGTCTCAATCATATCTCTCCTGTCCCTCCTCTCTTCCAGAGAGTACATATTCAACTCCCCCAGCCTTTCCTCATATGGCTTGCCCTCCAATCCCTGGATCATCTTTGTAGCTCTATGCTGTACTCCCTCCAACAATCTGATGTCCTTCTTCAGGGACAGGCACCAGTATTGCATGTAGTACTCCAGGTGGGGCCTGACCAGCGACCTATACAGGGGCAGGATAACCTTCCTTCTTCTGGAAGAGATCCCTCTAGCTATACACCCCAGCATTTTGTTGGCTTTTGCCACCGCCCTGCTGCATTGAACAGAATTGTTCATGCTTCCTGTTATGATCACCCCTGGGTTCTTCTCTTCAGCAGAGCAATGCAACTGAACCCCAACTCATTCTCTCTCGGTGGCCATTTTGGGTCGGGCTCAGCAATGGGTGGTTCCAATGCCATATGACGTCTATGGGACCAAAGGAGTTAAGTGATACTCTCTCCCCTGGTTCCGGGCTCTGAAGTGCAAAACCTTGCAGTTCTTGGCGTTGAACCCCAGCTACCATTTATCTGCCCACTCCAGCAGCTTATTCAGGTCCTCCTGCAACCCCCCCCCGCCCACCACCATGTCATCTACCGCAGCTCCCATCTTGGTATTGTCTGCGAACAGACTGATTTTGCTCCGGATCCCATTCAAGATATCTGCAATGAAAATCCCAAACAGTTCTGGTCCCAGCACTGATCCCTGTGGTACCCCGCTTGTCACCACTCTCGGGGATGAGAGTTCCCCCTCACCACCACCCTTTGCTGTCTCCCCCTCAGCCAGTTCCTGATCCAGGTCACCATTTTTGGTCCTGCCCCCATATACTCCAGCTTTCTCCCCAGTCTCCCATGTGGCACTGAATCAAAGGCCTTACTGACGTTCAAGTACAGGACATCCACTGCATGATCCTTGTCCAGTTCCCGTGTCACCCAGTCATAGAAATTTACCAGGTTTGTCTGGCACGATCTGCCCGTGACAAACCCATGTTGCTGGTCCTTCTGGATACCGTTTGCCTCCAAGAAGATCACAAGCCTCTCCTTTAGGATGGTCTCCATGAGTTTCCCACAATTGAGGTGAGGCTCACTGGCCTGTAGTTCCCTGATTCATCCTTTGGCCCACTTTTATGGATGGGCACCACGTGGGCCATCCTCCAGTCTTGTGGTACACATCCTTTGTCTAGGGGAGGTGTTTAACAGGTCTGCCAGCGGCCCCCTAAGGACCTCTGCCAGTTCCCTCAGTATTCTAGGGTGAATGCCATTCGGCTCAGGCGCTTTGTCCTCTTTTAATGCCCTCAACCCCTCCAGCACCCTGCCTTCTGTAATCCCTACATCTGTCGTCCTCCCCTTTCTACCCACCCCATCTGTCTTGATTCTCACAAGCTGATCTTTGCTTCTCCTTTTCTTGCCTATCTAACTGACAAAGTCTTTTTCTCCTCTTTTGCTCCCCTGCACCACTCTCAGCTATCTAGACGCTTTGGCCCCCCTGACCAGTCTGGTGACCTCCCTAGACTTTTACCTGTATGCTTCTTTATCTTCTCCCCTCCCCATTTTCCTATACTTCTGAAATGCTGCCCTCTTGCCTCTCACCCCTTCCCTGACCTCCGGTGACAGCCAACTTGGTTTCTTTGCCCTACCCTTCTTGTTTTTTTTTCCTAGTACAGGTCTCTGCTGCCTCCACCAACCCTCCCCTTATTATATTCCATTTCTGATCTTCATCCATGTGTTGCTGGATGTCTGCCAGGTGCTTGCTCAGAATTTCCCCCATCATCCTAAAGTCTGCCCCCTAAACTCAACTGCCTTGTACCCGTGTCCCTCCCCATGTTTAGTGTGAACCACACCGAGTAGTGGTCACTCCCAGCAAGCAGTTCCCCCACTTCTAGGTTCCTTACAGCTTCCCCATTACCCAGTACAAGGTCCAGAGTCCTTTCCAGCCATGTCTGCCCCTGAACGAGCTGTCAAGAAGCTGTCCTGAAAAGCTTCCAACAGGACCCCCTCTCTTGCACTCATGGTGGCAGGTATGCTCCAGTCCACCCCCAGTAGGTTGAAATCCCCCACCATCACCATGCTTCCCTTCCTGCTTACCCTTCAGATTTGATCTGCCAGTTCTTGGTCCAGGTCACAACCCTGTGATGGTGGCCTGTACACTACCCCCATCCTCAGTGTCATTCCTCGCATCCTGGAACTGCATCCACAGAGCGTCTGTCCTCCACTTCCTCCCTTATGCACTTAATCCCCTCACTCACATAGATTGCCCCCCCCACCCCACATTCCCCTTGGCCCTATCCTTTCTGAATAGCCTGTTCCCTGGGATCATCACACCGCAGTCCTGGTAGTGGGTGGCCCATGTTTCCGTGACGGTTGCTATGTCCACCAATTCCACTGCCAAGAGAGCCTGTAACTCCGCAGTTCTGTGCCTTAGGCTTCTTGTGTTCTGTGATACCACCTTCCAGCCTGTTGCCTCCCCAACCTTACCATTCCTCTTCCTCCTCTTTGGTCCTATCTGTGCCCCTCCTCACTGTCTTCTCCTCTAACTAGGGGGGTTGAGCACCCTATGCTTCCCTTTCTGGACATTGTTTCTAGAAATTATATCTTGCTGCTCCTGGCCCTCAAGCAGATGTGCCAACCTGGCTACAAAAAAAAGCCAAGGCAACTTAGTTAAGTAAAGCATTAAATGTTCACTAAAACATTTTTTCATGGGGGTAAACACACAGTCAATGCTGACAGTCACCTATGTCTCCCAGTCATCTCTTCTGCTCAATACTTTTCTTCTCTCCTGCATGTCTTGCATAATTTTACTGACTAAAAAAACAGCCCCTCCCCCCACCTCACCCACTCTGTCATGCTGTCATGCTTAAGACAGTGGCACAATCTATCTCACCTACCCAATACTTCTCCTCTCTTTTCTCATGCTTGTCTTGCATATTTTTACTGACTGAAAAACAAGTCCCCCACCCACCCACTCACTCTGTCATGGTTCAGACAGTGGCACAATCTATCTCTCCTGCTCCATACTTTGCCGCTCTTCTTTCCTGCACATGGCTTACATAACACAAACAGCACCCCCACCCACCCACTCCCAGTCTGGCAGGTTAAGACAGTGCCACAATCTACATGGTGGTTGTGTGGTGGACTTGCTTTTCTTTGTACTTCTTTTTTCATGGCACAACATTTTGACATGACATAAGTTCTCATAAAGCCCCTCCTGCCCATGACTTCTCCCTACACCCGCCTGCCCATAACTTCTCCTGTTGCGCCCTCCTGCCCATAACTTCTAATGCTCTCCTGCCCATAACTTCTCCTAACATAGCTCTTATCAGACTTCTTATGTTCTGTTTGGTTCTTGAAGAAGCCACTGTTGACAGACTGTGGAAAGAGAAGAATGGGGTTAAAGTACTTGTTAGACATATCCCTCCCTCCTACCAAATTAGAAACCCATTGGTGTTGTGAGATAAGAGATAATCCTGCCACTGTACAGGTCGTTGGTGAGGCCGCAGCTGGAGTACTGTGTGCAGTTCTGGTGCCCTTACTTAAAGAAAGATGTTAAATTTCTGGAGGGGTCCAACGAAGGGCAACCAGGATGATCCTAGGACTGGAGAACTAACTCTATGAGGAGAGGCTGAGAAAACTCGACATGTACTTCCTGGAGGAGAGAAGGGATAGAGGGAACATAATAGAAGCCTTTAAATATATGAATGGCTTGAACAAGAGACTGGTACAGAGGGAATTCTAAATTCAAATTGGGAGGGACACAAGGGGGCACAGTCTGAGGTCGGAAGTTGGAAGATTCAGGAGGGAAATGAGAAGGCATTATTTCATGGAAAGGGTGGTGTCAAGGTAGAATGCACTTCCCGAAGAGGTGGTATCCCTAAAGTCGGTGGATAGCTTTAAGAGGGGATGGGACAAGGTCAAGGGAAAGATCACTAAGGGGACACAGGGAGGAGGGGTGCCAGCAAGCACAGGAATGAATTCAGACAAAAGGGTAAGGGTGGGAAGGGCTGCTGCAGTGTAATGGACTGTTAGCTGCACATTCGAGCAGACTTGATAGACGATCTGGCCTGTATCTGCTGGCATTTTTGTATGTTCATATGTAATAGCAGATGGGGCTATTACTTATGGCCATCTCCCACCGCCTTTGTAAATGGGAACAAAATGCTTATCTTCTCTCCTGTGCCCAAATTCGCGTCAGTTTTGTGTCTGGGTCTAAAACTAAAAAACAAAATCACAGTTTAAATAGCACTTTTCTCGGTGCATTAAAACACAAATACAGTAGGAGACTCCCTTACCTGAATGGGGGTTCCTTCATACAAGTTTTCAAAATGATATGCTGTACCCCCTTAGGAAGGGAAGGGATCGTATTTTACCCCAAGGGGGCTAGCGGCTCGATCCCTTCCACTTCCTGACTTGCCGCTATGGCAAGGCTCTTGTTACTTGAATACTGGCTTCGAAATCTACCAAAAGTCCAATTAAAATACTGAAAAAAGCTTTCAAAATTACACTCCACAGACTTGCATGGAACATGTTCCTGCGCTGGTCCTATTGTGACATCACAAAACAAGGAAGCATGGAGACGGAGCGGAGTTAGGAAGTGGAAGGATCGAGCAGCTAGCCCCCTTGGGGGCAAAATATGATCCCTTCCCTTCCTAAGGGGGCACAGCATATCGTTTTAAAACTTACATGGAGGCACTCCCCATTCAGGTAAGGGAGCCGCCTGTTTATTAAAACTGTACAGTCTGAATTGTGAGGAAGGTTGCTCTTTAAAACAATTTTAAAACATTATTTTCTATGCAGTCTAATAACCTTAAATTCTAGGGATATGGATATGATGTTCTATCCACACTAACTGGCAGTGTCCTTTCTCTTTAAGATGTGCCGGAAAGTCCTCAAACTGGCTCCTCCCACCCACTTTAGTGGTAACTCCCTCAGCTCCGCACCATGACACCAGATCTTTCTTTCTGCTGGAAGAAGCAGGTTCCCTCTTTACTGCTGCCGCGTTGAGTAGGCCCCTAGCACTTAAATTCTTCAGAATTACTTCCAAACCAACTCTTAAGAGTTTTGTCTTCAACTCAGTCTTCAGTTGTGACCGCAGTGGATGATAAGTCCGCTCCCAGGTTCTGCCAGTGCCCTTGTGGGCAGAAGATGTCCAGGACCGACCCACATACGTCTACTGCCTGGGGCATGGCCATGATCCCCAGACCTGCAACTTTTGTCGCTTGTTTCACCTGACCATCCTGGAGGACCCTCTTGCTCACCTGAAACTGGGCTGCTGGGTGCAACGGAACCTGCCAGTCAAATCCAAAGATGCCCACTGGGTGGTCTCTGCGGCTGCGGGGTCCACCAAGCATCTTATGGCCTTCCAAGAGGAGGCAGCCCAGGCCACAGCCCATTCCTCCTCAGCTTCTGCCTTCATGCCGCTTCAGCGGGGCTTGACTTTTACGAGCTCCTACAAGGAATTGTGCCAGTCTCTGCTGACCTTCGATCAGGGACCCACCGGCAAATCTAAATCTAAAAAAGAGTCTAAGAAAGAAAAGATTCATCATCGATCATGGGATCGGGAGTGCTCTCGGTTGAGAGCCTCTGATTCCCGTGCTTCTCCGGATTTAACTTCAGTCGAATCCTCGGCCTTGACCACTGGCTCCACGGTAACCCCATCGGGCCTGTTGGCCGAAACGCTGGTCGGAAGTCCCAGACGAGATTTTTCTCAAACCGACTGACCAGTTGTTGACCGAAGAGGCTGATACTTCCTTGTCTAGGACCTGGTCCTGATGCAGACCATGGGAGGGACGGATCAGTCTGGTGACCTGCCGCCTCTGGTCCCTGACTGTGACCAGAAGGAGCCTCATCAATCGTCGACTCCCTCTGAGCCCTGCCACCAGTCGCCCTGGCGGCCAAGGTCAGGGTCTCAGTCTTCTTCCCATGGATAGAGCCAGTCACTCCGTCATCGGCGCTTCTGCACTTGGCACCATGGGAAGCAGTGCTGCCACAATTCTTTGTCCTCGGCCTCAGGTGAGGAGAGGCTTCGGCACAAGTTGCATCGACGCTATGAGGACTTGATGTGGCAACAGTTGGTGTTTACTGGTGCCAACCCGACCTCGGTTTCTACACCGGCCATCAACTGGCTGTCACCTGAAAGGCCGACTCCGCTGACGGAACCAATTAAGACAGCCACGACTTGGCCGACTCCGACTTCTCTGCTGATCGGAGTGGGACTGCCGCCCTAAACAGCCGATGGTCGGCATTCTGACTAAAGAGTTTCAGACAGCCAAGGGGCTTCCCCATCTGCTCTCGGTCGCCGTCACCCCTGACTGTCTGCGGAGGGTTAGTGGGGACTCCGGCGATCAACCGCTCTTTAACGACTCTTCGGAGACTGTGAGTTCTTCCCTGCACTCCCATCCAGTCAACGTGGAATCCGTGGGGGATCTCTCGATAGATAAGATACATCCTCTTTCATGGGCCTCCTCTGTTTGATCTCTGAGTTGATGGGTTTGAAGATGGAGCCCGTCCAGAAACAGGCTTGTTACCCGTTGACTGAGATCCTCAGACAGGGACACTCTCTGACAGAGGCTTTCCCACTGGCACAAGCCATTCTTGGTCCTGCCCTGGAGCTCTAGCAGTGCCCCACTTCCTGCCCTGCGTCTTCTGCCTAGATGGCCCACAAGTATGCTGTGCCCACCAGATCCCTTTTGAGATTCACAGAGCACCCTTCGGCCGAAGGGTTGGTGGCCAATTCTGTTTTCCGGCGCTCCGGCAACACCGGGGAGGTTGACAAGGAGTCCAAGAAGTTGAACCATGTGGCTAAGAAGGTCTGTGCTGCCTCCTTGCTGGGCCTCCACCAGGCGAGCTCAGCCCTCCTCATGGCCCATTTCTCCCATGCCCTGCAGGGCACTTTAGATAGGGTGTTTCCCTCATCTGCCTGCGGACCTTCGGACCACGGTCAAACAGGTCTGAGACCAAGGCTGGGGTGTGGCCAGGCAACAGCTCCAGACTGCCATGGGCAGTGGGGACTTCTGTACCCACTCTGTGGCGGCCTCAGTGGCCATGCACCACAGTGCTTGGCTGAGGATCTTGACCTTCATTATGGACACTTAGCACAAGCTGGCAGATGTCCTTTTCCTGGGCACCGACCTGTTTGGTCCTGGGGTCGAGGGTCACCTCACATGCATTGAGATGTCCCAATACCACCTTGGACTCTGTGACATCTGCCCAGAAGGACCCCAAGGGCTCCAAGTAGCATCAGAACTGGAAGCCCTTTCACTCCACCTCCACTGCTGCGGCCAAGTCAGCCCAGGAACTGGCTGGCCAGCAGGCTCAGGCTTGGTGACCTCAGCCCAAGTCAGTGGCTTCAGTTGTCCATAAGCCAGGAGGGAGAGGCTCTAGTGGCCCCTCAGCTGGGCCCTCCTGCAAGCCAGCCCAGTGACGGCATGAGGGGTGCCTCCCTAATGCCCGTTTCACCTCCACTGTGTCCTCCTATGGAGGGCCGTCTCCGCCATGTCCTTTCTGCCTGGTCCGCTGTCACCACGGACAGGTGGTTTCTAGAAGTTGTGGGTCAGAGTCTGCCTCTAGAGTTTGAGCAGTACCCTCCTTGCTGAGCCCATGCCCCATGGGAGGACTTGGTTTCTGCAGATATGCTGTTAGCTCTCAGAGACGACATAACCCAGCTCCTTCGCAAGGATGTCATGGTTCCTATTGTGGATCTTTCGGAACACCCAGGGTTTGTCTCCAGGTAATTCCTGGTGCCAAAGCAGATGGGGGGGCTAGCACCCCATTCTAGATCTGCATAACCTGAAAAAGTTCCTCAGGTCGCGCACTTTCAGGATGGTAACTCTGTCTGAGATCATAGCATCTCTAGAGCAAAACACGTGGTTTTGCTTCCTGGATCTTCAGGACGTGTTCTTTCATGTCCCAATCTGTCCGTCTCACCGAAGGTTCCTCTGCTTTCGAGCAGAGGGAACCCTCTGTGAGTTCCAGGCCATGCCTTTCGGCCTCTCCTCAGCCCCCAGGGTGTTCACCAAGTGCATCGCAGTGGTGGCAGTTTACCTGAGGTGCCGAGGGGTTCGGGTTTATCCTTACCTGGATGACTGGCTGATAGCAGGTCCTTCCAGGCAGGAGGTGGAGCAGTCCAGGGCTTCAGACTTGGCCTCCTGGTCAACAAGGCCAAGTCAGAACTTCTACCCTCGCAGGTGATTGGCTTCATTGGGGGCAGAGCTTGACTCTCGTAGAGCCAGAGCCCGGCTCCTGGCGGACAGGGCAGAGGCACTCTCCTCCTGTGCCCAATCATTTCGGGGTGGGCAATTGACTTTCTGTGCTGGCTGGGCTACATGGCAGCCTGCACCAACGTTGTCTGGTTGGCCCGCTGGAGAATGCTCTCCTGCAGTGGGAGCTGGCCAGCCAGTGGTCTCAGCACAAGGGTCACGTCGACCAGCTGGTCACTGTGACCCAGTGGATGTGGGACGCCATCCAGTTGTAGTTAGTCCTAGCACATCTGCAGGAGAGGATCCCATTTATCCACCCAGAGCTGATGGTTATCCTGATGACCAAGGCCTCTCTCATGAGCTGGGGTGCCCACCTTGGGAGAACACAGGGTCCATGGGCTCTGTTCCCCGAGGAGTCCCAATGCCACATCAGCTTGCTGGAGCTCCAGGCAGTTTGGCTAACACTGGCTGCATTCGCTCTGCACATTCAGAGTCAGGTTGTCCAAGTCCAGACGGACAACATCACGACCATGTACTACCTCAACAAACAGGGCAGTACGCACTCTCTGCCTTTGTGCAAGGAAGCTGTCCATGTCTGGACCCTTGTGCGCAGCCTGGAGGCAGACCTGCTAGCCATCCGTGTGGCAGGAGCCTCCAGTCAGCTGGCAGACGCCCTCAGCTGGGTGGGTGATGCGTCTCACGTGCGGTCCCTCCACCCGGAGCTAGTTCACAGCTTGTTCTCCCAGTGGGGCACCCCTCAGGTGGATCTGTTTGCCACCAAGGAGAACACAAAGCTGAGACTGTTTTGTGCCCACCCCTCTCAGCAGGGAATGCTACAGGGGGAATGCCTTCTCGAGGCTCTGGAACCCAGGCCTCTTCCATGCTTTCCCTTCATTTCCCTTGATCCACAAGGTGCTGCTCAAGGCTAGGAGGGACAAGGCACAGGTGATCCTGGTGGCTCTGGACTGGCCTCGCCAGTTCTGGTACCCCAGTCTCCTCAGTCTCAGCAGCAGGTATCCCGAGGCATCTTCCCTTACACCCAGACCTGCTTTCCATCAATCAGGGGAAGGTATTCCATCCGGACCTTCAATCCCTGCACCTGACAGCCTGGTTCCTGAGCGGCTAGAGTTCCTGGCTTTGGGTTGCTCTGAAGATGTCCTCACCGTAGTCAAGGCATCTCGGAAGGAGTCAACTAGGAAGTGCTACACCTTCAAATGGAAGAGAGTCTCCATTTGGTGTCAGGGCAAGGGGCTGGACCCTTTGTCCTGTCCAGTGACTAGCATCCTTGATTACCTTTGGTCCCTCTCTCAGTTGGGCCCTCAGTCAACGACCCATAAGGTACACCTGACAGCCATCTCTGCTTACTGGGCGCTGACCACTCTGCAGTCAGTGGTGCAGGAGAAGGTGGTCTGGTGCTTTTTCAAAGGCCTTGACCACATTTCCCCTCTGGTGCATGAACCACCACCACCATGGGACTTGTTGCTGGTTTTGCCAAAGCTCATGGGCAAGCCATTCAAACCGATGCACAGGTGTGAGATGTCACACCTGTCATGGAAGACCACCTTCCTGGTGGCTGTCACATCAGCCAGAAGGATTAATGAGCTCCAGGCACTTTCAGTGGAGTCTCCTTACCTGGTCTTCCACAGGGACAAGGTTGTCCTGCGCCCCAACCCAAAGTTCCTTCTGAAGGTTGTGTCAGAGTTTCACCTTAATCAGGTGATTAATCTATCAGTGTATTTCACCAATCACACCTTGGAAGCTGAGCAGAGGCTCCATACTTTGGACCTGTGGCGAACGCTTGCCTACTACAAGGAGCACACGGCTGGAGTTCGGGGAGAGGGTCGCCAGCTATTTGTCACCTACGCTGAAGCCACACCTGGCAGACCAGCAGGTAAGCAGACGATTGGCAGGTGGATTGTATCCTGCATCGACCTCTGCTATAGGTTGGTGGGTAGGGAGCCTCGCGGAGGGCTAAGGGCTCATTCCACCTGTCATACCAGTGCCTCGGTGGCTGCTTCCAGGGACATCCCTATCCAGGATATCTGCAGGGCTGCTAACTGGAGGTTAGCACACACCTTTATTTCCCAGTACCACATCGACCTCAAGTCATGCCGGCATGCTGGTTTTGGGGCCTCAGTTTTCCAATCTCTGTTTCCTAAATAGGGGTTGTGCGCCTTGCCTCCCTCCTCCCAGAGCACTGCTAGGAGTCTGCCAGTTAGTGTGAATAGAACATCATATCCACGTCCCTAGAAAAACAGGAAACTCACCTGTAACAGTAGATCTTCCACGGAATGGTCTCTTGCAGTAGGTAATTACTTCTGGGAGTTTCTTGCAGAGTGTGCTGTCAGATGGCAGCTCTTCTAGCAGTTTTCACCTGGGACCGCCCACACATGACATCATCTTCCTGCTTCCTATATAAGTGTGGGCGGTCCCTGGTATCCACAGTTAATTTTCCGCCATCTTCAGCTCACGCAGCGGCTAGTTCAACTTCTGTGTAGCAATCATTGACGAGAAATTGGATTACAAAACGAATGTCTAAAGATTCTTCGACCAAACAAGCTGTATTTCATTCCTGCTGTTGCGGTAGGAAGATATACCGCTTTGACAATCACACTTTTTGTGTAAGGTGTCTGGGACCCACACACGACACCAATTCCTGCAACTCCTGTCAGGAGTTTAATAGAGCAACCCATCTATGATGGCTGCTCGAAATTCAGCACCTTCTTATGGAGCAGAAAATGTCTCTGTTGGAGAACCAGTGGGCTCATACCAAGGTCTCCCCCAGCTCTGTTTCTCGTTCTTGGCAGGGTAAGGAAAGGGATAAACCCCCCTCTCACTCCCAGCTGAAACGCCTGTCGACGGCAACTGTTCCTGTGCCTCCTCCTTTGATGGGGCATCTTTTTACAGCTCCCTCGTTGACGGGGACTCGCACCCTTTCGTCGATGGCGCTTTCCTGTGCTTTGAATGCTGTGCAGGCTTTGCCTGCTCGATCGACAGGGACATATACTCTGTCGTCGACGACACTTTCTAGTGTATTCAATACAGCCAAATACATGGCTGTTCCGTCGACGGGGACTCCTCTCCCTTCGATGACATCTGACATCTTTCAGAATAATCGTTCCACGGGCTCATCGACGACATCCCATGTTCCACAGGGCAAACCAGTGGCTTTTGCCTTAATGAATGCCCCTCTGCCCTCACAGGTGCCATCTCATAGAGGGCATGTGGACAGAGACCGGGACTCTGGTTTATTCTTCCCGGGGGCGAGACCTGCGCACACTGCCTGTCCCATCCCCTCTATCACTCTCATTGTTTCTCGTCCACCGCTTCTTACCCCCTTCCTCCCAGGAACGGGACATCACCAAAATTGTGACACAGGTCTTGCATACCATGTGGTATACCCAGTCCTCCTACCCAGGAGAGCTGGAGGCTCCTTTCCAGTCTCACTCCCCTCCGCCTAAAATATTTCACGGTGACAGGGATACACTGCCACCCCAGTTGCCTCCTCCAAATAGTGAAGATTATTTGTCAGAATAACCTGACTTACCAGTGAATCTACCCGGTGATACTGATGATGAAGAATTCCAAGATCTGGACTTCTAGAACCCGGAGTCCCCCTACTCGAAAATCTCTTCCTTGGACGTGGACCTGCCTCTGCCAGTTGCCACCTCTCCTCCTGATGACCCATACTTCAGCGAAATGATGGTCCAAATACAAAAAGTCATGGAGTTCTCTACCATAGAACACGACAAACAATGTAAGGATATGGCAGAATATCTGGAACTGTCAGAGGAGCCAGCCTTAGTGGTGCCCCCTCTGATTCCGACCTATCAAAATGCCATGCTGGCTGTCTGGCATCAACTGTCAGCTATTGCTGCTGTCCCACGAAAAGCAGATCACTTATATCAGGCTCCCCTGGATCATCCCTTTCTGTCCACCATCCCAGAAGCAGATTCAGTGGTTATTAGTGCCGCTCATGATCTTACTAAAAAAAACCCAAACACATATGAGTTCCTTACCACCTGATAAAGAATCTCAAAGGATTGACTACCTGGGAAAAAAGGTTTTTGCCTCAGGTACCATGAATATTCGAATTCTGAACTATATGGGACATTTGGTTAAATACCAACATACCCTTGGGGCTTCGGCCATAGACATTATCAGTAAACTTCTTCTTTCCCACGAAAAGGACAAGTTATTGGCCACAGTGTCCACTAGCAGTTCTATCTCCCGTCACCTGCTTAGGTCGGGATATGATGCCATAGATACCTCAGTCTAACTCTCAGCTACTGGAGACTCTCTGCTTTGCCATGCTTGGCTTTGTGTTTCAGGTTTTGCTCCTGATATACAACATAAAGTAGCTAATGCACTTTTTAACGGGTCCTAACTATTCGGACCAGGTACTCAAACATTGTTAGACGACCTGCAGGCATCAGGTAGAACCCTTCATACGGTACATGGCATGTACCACACTCTGCAGTCCACCTATCATATGCAGTATTCCTCCTATTCCAAAAGAGGCAGAAAATATATGACCTCTAACAGAGGTGGCTTTCAAGGTCGTGCCCAAGCAGCAAGAGGCAACACCTCTGCCACCTGTGGCTCCCATGCCCATCCCTTGGAAAGGGCCAGGCAAACCAGTACCCAGTGACCTATCAGGGTTTTCCCCTTGCTTCCTCAACCAGGCCTCAGAGGCTGTAGGGGGTCATTTTGCCCTCCATCTGGAGGCCTGGGAAACAGTCACTTCAGATAAATGGGTACTTCAGATCATTCAATGGGGACACACTCTGGAATTTCGTTCCACCCATCCCCCCTCCCCCCTTGGGTAGTCCATTATCCTCCAGATCAGGTCCCTATCTTTCAAGAAGAACTGTAGGCACTTTTAGCCAAACAGACTGTCCTACCAGTGCCCCTTCCAGAACATCAAACGGGATTTTACTCCCATTTGTTCTGGTACCCAAGCGAATTGGAGATCTCAGACCGATACTAGACCTGAGACACCTGAATCGATATATTCAGTACAAACATTTTTGCATGATAACTCTATCCCCCATCATGCCTATTCTAAAACAAGGAGACTGGCTGTGTGCCCTGGATATGAAGGACGCCTACTTACATATCCCCATTCATCCTGTTCATTACAAATTTCTGTGCTTCCAGCTTCTGGATCAAAACTGTCAGTTTCAAGCACTCCCTTTCAGCCTCTCATCGACCCCAAGAGTGCTCACCAAATGCCTAGTGGTGGTAGCAGCAGCCTTACTGAAAAAAGGGCACTTCGTCTTCCCTTATCTAGACAATGGGCTAATCAAAGCAGAATCCAGAGAAGCTCTGCTTGCCTCCCTAGCTGCTACTCTGAGCATGTTCAACGATCTAGGGATAAAAGTCAATTGGCCAAAGTCCAGTCCACACCCGACGCAGTCTCTCCAATACATTGGAGCTGTTCTAGATACAGTCACAGTCAGAGCTTACCTTCCGCCTGCTCGTCAGGGCACTCATATCTTTGGCTTCAGGAATACAGACCCAGAAAATAGTCACGGCCAGATAAATGCTGAGACATCTGGGTCACATGTCTGCAGCCATCCCGATGGTGGCATTCGCCTGCCTTCACATGAGACCTGTCCAGTGGACCCTCCAGAATCAGTGGTCTCAAAGAACTGGACAGTTCGACGACAAAAATCAGGGTCGCTCCTTCTCTGAAGTCATCCCTGAAGTGGTGGACAGTCAGAACCAATTTGTGTTAAGGAATGCCTTTCCACTGCCTCCCTCCCATGCAGACGTTAACCACGGATGCTTATCTGGATAGATGGGGTGCACACTTTGGGCCTTATCAGACCCAAGACCAGTGGACTGCCTTGTCCCATCACTCTCATACCAGTCTCCTCGAGATGACGGCGGTCCGTCTAGCCCTTCAGGCATTCCAGGCCTATCTCAAGCCAGAACCGTTGCTGATTCAGTCAGACAACACTGCAGTGGTGTTTTAACTCAACATGCAACAAGGGGGCACGAAATCATGCACCCTCTGCATGGAGACCCTTGCAGCCTGGCAGGAAGCCATCAGACAAGACCTAACACTAACAGCCGTCCACCTACCAGGACAGTGCAATCAGTTAGTAAACTGGCTAAGTCGCCAGTCATCCGCTCACGAATGGACACTTCACAAAGAAGTGCTCCAAGAAATGTCCGACCTATGGAGAATGCCACAGCTGGATCTGTTTTGCCTCCCCAGTCAATCACCAGCTCCCTAGTTACTTTTCCATTATCCTGAGTAACAAGGGATGATCTATAGATGCGCTGTCCCGACCTTGGACAGGACTGTACTTATATGCCTCCCCTCCGTCCCTCTCTTGCAACGGACACTATTGAAACTTCAAATGGAGCTGGCCACCATGATTCTCATAGCACCAATGTGGCCTTGTCAACTGTGGTACCCTCTACTCCAGCAACTATCTGTAAGGGAACCCAATCAGTTGCCAGTTAGACCAGACCTCCTGATTCAGTGTCACGGATCCCTCCTGCACCCCAGTCTGAAGATCCTTCATCTTCAGCTTGTCTCCTGAGGACACATTCATAAATAGACTCCAAGTGTCCTCTCCTGTTGCCAACATCCTCCTGGCTTCTCATAAACCAGCAACCAGAGAAACCTATAATTCCAAATGGAAACACTTTTCCATATGGTGTGCCTCTCGCTCCCTGGACCCTTACTCTTGTCCACTGACAAAGGTTTTAGATCACCTGGCCTCCTTATCAGAGTCAGGCTTAAGTAACTCCTCCATCAAAGTCCACCTGGCTGCCATATCGGCATTCCACGAACCTTTAGATGGCAAACTTCTGTACCAACATCATTTAGTCAAGATGTTTTTGAGAGGAATGATGCATATTAAGCCTCCTATTGGAAGACCCACTCCTCCTTGGGATCTCAATTTCATTATAGAAAAACTGACCCTCGAACCTTTCGAGCCAGCGGCAACCTGTGATCTCCATTTCCTTTCATGGAAAACTTTGTTTCTAGTGGCTATTACTTCAGCTCACCATATTTCTGAGCTTCATGCCCTCATGTGTAGGGAACCTTACTTGATTTTCCATAAGGACAGGGCGGTCTTTCATACCAACCCATCCTTCCTTCCTAAAGTAGTCTCCGAACATACTCTAAATCAGTCCTTGGAGCTTCCGGTATACTACCCAGCATACTCCAATCCCGGTGAACATCTATTACATATCTTACATGTCCATCATATCCTATGCTACTACACTAATCGTACCCAGTCAATTAGGAAAACGTCTCAATTGTTCGTCACCTTTATCTCTGGCAGAGAAGGGCTTCCTGTTGCTAAACGAACCCTATCTTCATGGTTGGCGAATTGTATTATTTTTTGTTACAAAAAGTACAAGACTTTACCTGGACCTGTCCAAGCCCATTCCACTAGAGCTATGGCCACTACTGCGACTTCCTTTAAAGGAGCCTCCATTTCAGATATCTGCAACCAATCCATACCTTCACAAGGCATGACAATCTTGATATTGCCTCACGACGTAGGACGGCCTTTGGCCGTGTGGTCCTACAAGGTCTCCTATCATAATCATCCTCCCATATGGACATAACTACTGGGGATTCTCCCAGAAGTAATTATCTACTACAAGAGACCATTCCGTGGAAGATTACATAAAGTCTTACCGTAACAGTAGATCTTCAAGGAATGTCTCTTGCAGTAGGTGCAATTCCACCCTCCTTCCCCTTCCTTCTCTAACAGAGCAAATTCTGGTCCAGTGACTATGGATTGGGACTCCTTGGTACCTCGGCTTCCCCTCAGTCCTCACTTTTGCGAGCTGAATCCAGCAGGGGAACTGAGGATACCATGGACCGCCCACACTTGTCAATCAATCAATCAATCAAAATCTTTATTTATTCAGGCGAACATCATTGAGCAAAGCTCATTTACAAGATGGACCTGAGTGGTCATACAAATGAGGATACAAGTATTATTACATAGACAAGAATAGAATAAATAGCAATACAATGGCATGAAATGATTATATACAACAATTTACATATATACAAGTAACAATAGAACCATTTAGCCTGTAGGAAAAAAAACTTGTATAGGAAGCAGGAAGATGATGTCATGTGTGGGCAGTCCCTGGTGAAAACTGCTAGAAGAGCTGCTGTGCAACAGCGCCCTTTGCTGGAAACTCTCAGAAGTAATTACCTACTGCAAGAGACATTCATTGAAGATCTACTGTTACGGTAAGACTTTACATAACTGCATTTTATAGGAGTGGTACATGATGTTCATCCACACGGACCCACCCGACCTCCCCTGGCTTTGGTGCACAACACTGCTTCCGGCGGACATAATCTGGTGTCATGAGTCACAGCAGAGGGAGTTACCACCTGGGTGGGTGGGAGGAGCCAGCTTGAAGACTTTGTGGCACATCTTAAAGGATACTGCCAGTTATTGTGGATGACTATCATATGCCACTGCTAGGACTACTGTTACAGGTGAGCAACCTGTTTTTTCTGAAGTGTAGGAACAGTGTCATAGTCTTCAACTTCAGCTCCTTCTTGGGCTGTTCGCATGAGTTTGCTCACAGTACCAGGCTTTAGAGAACTTCTGCCTTTTGTTTTTATTTTGTTTTGCACAGAAAAGCCTCTTTCTCATGCCACTGATATAACAGGTGACACAAGTGAAATCTTGGCCATTGTGACAAAATCTGTGAACACATCTGAATAGTTCTCAATTAAGTCTTGGCAGACACTGCTGAGCAAAGTCAGTCTTTTTTTAGATTTCAGAACAAGTTTGAATTGTCCGTAATCCTTCTCAGCCCTTTCTTGGTCAATAAGTGCTGGCAGTGTTTCTTCTTTGAAGGTTATGTCTTGGAAATAAGTGCAAACATCCTTCAGTTCCTGCAGTCCATGGTCCACTATCTTAGAGTCATCGGGGAGACAGGATTTATAAAAACATGTAAGTTATGCAGCAACTCCACTGAAGTGTCTCAGATCACGTGTGAATGTTTTCAGTGAGCTCCATCAGGTATTCCTATGATGCTGTCCGTACGCAGTGCTGGTCTGTCATTCACTTTTTGATCCTGCCACATGTCAGGACATTGGTCCAGTTCTTGAAATGTCTTCTGTAACTCTACCCTATTCTGCTTTTTGAACTGTTGCAGTCTAATAACATTGACTTCCATCATGCTGCTAGCCACCGAAATGTCAACACTGTCCCGCTGCATGACTAGAGACAGTTTATTCACCACATATAAGACATCCATGATAAAAAGTGTATAAGATAAATTGGACAAATTTGTTTTTTAAGGCCCTTTTCTTCTTGGGCACTTTTTGCTGCGTCATGCTCTGAGTCTTGTAACAGTGCATGGTATGACCTGGAAATTACTTGAACTACAGTATGCAGTGGCAGTCACCAGAAACTTGCAGGTTCTTTTAGAGATAGATATCTAATATTTTCATCATTGAGTGTTTCTCGGGTGAAACACAGGGCATTGTACCGAACTGCTGAGTTGCTGTAGTATCTGTACACATTTTTCATGGTTACTTGATATACATTGAATACACTGTTGTCCCTATGTGCTTGTCCTGCTGCCAATGCCAGTCTGTGGGCAACACGATGGATCTGAATCAACTTTGGATTTACTTGCTGTCTTAACTTTGCACCCACCGCATTGTGCATTTCAGTCATGATGCTTGCACCATCACTTGCTTGTGTGATAACCTTCATATGGTCAACGGCATTAGCAGAACAAACATTTAAGATTTCTGCTACAATTGTCTCTGCCCTCCCATAAGGTATTGCGACACTGTCAATAAAATAAATTTTGTACTGTACATTGAATAGGCACTTTACATATATCTTCAGTTTTTTTGTGAATGGTAGTGGTTTCATCCACTATTACCTAAAAAAACTGAGAACCTGCTAAGTGGGCTTTGATTTCTTCCTGTATGACTTTGTTTATGGAGTCCAGCATGTCATATCTTGCATCCCAACCAAAGTAGATTGTGCCACTGTTTTGCAACACTGGACAGCCATTTTGTTTCTGTGAATGTAAAAGACAAACAGCTCAGATGTGATTCCACAAATATAGCCCCCAGAGCCCCCTCCAGAAACTAATAAGATTCCCTTCCTAATTCCTAGCTCACCTGTAGAGATATCAGTGTTTCAGACTGATTCAGTGATTGCCCTTGTTTGGTCAGGTGTACAATGTCATTAAAAACTGGGCACCGCCCATCCCGGTGGTGCAGAGGGTTGAGGCGCAGGTGCCTTACCTCTCACCATGCTGGTGACCCAAGTTCGGGAATGGACTCGGGTGCCGGGTGTCAGAAGGGGAAGGATTGAGCGTCCATAGGACTGCTCTCCTCCCCTGGGGTGGGTTGGGGATGCATGGTCGCTCTGCAGCGGCACCCAGTGGAGACCGGGAGCACTGCAGAATGATCGCAACAAGAGGGAACACCACAGAAAACGGTTATACCGCTCTGGAGACTGGCCGGATGATGGCTGCTGGCCCAGGACACCTCTGAAGACTCCCAGGAAGCCACGGAAAGCCTCAGCAGTGCCCGGGACTGAAGGAAAAAAAATAGCGTTCCGGTCTCCTCCCACCGGTGCCTTCCCCCTTGGAGGAGAAGGACCCACCCAGTAAAGGGTTACGCCAGGCTATCCTGAGGATGGCTGTAGATTTGAGGTAAGGAGGCTTGGGGGAGATAGCAGGAGGAATGTCTGTGGGTCATGGCGGCCCCAAGAAGTGGCAGCTCCAGAGCACTCAAGGGTATAAATAGATAACTCAAAAAAAAACAAAAAAACTTGGCACCTTTACTGTCATCCTTTGCCTCAGAACCTGATATCTGATTTTCTGATGCCACTGGCAGAGACAGTTTTTCTGCTGTTTTCCTTCCTGACTGTACCACCAAAAGTTCTCTGTTTCTTTCATGCCTGTAAAAAGCAGACACTTGCAGATTGGTTGTGCCAGTTGTGGCAAATGGATTGCTTTTCCCACCTTTGTTACACTAACTACAGTTCCCAACAATGTTTCCCTCTACTTCCTCCTTTACAAGCCATGGAAATAACTTTATCCAGCTGTCCCTCCACAACCTTTTCTTGTTGCTTTTAGCTACACCTGCAGATGCTGTCCCCTCAGACTGCTTATCATTATCAGTTTCAACATTCACAGTCTTTTGAAACATAACATCACACTCAGAGGATGACGTTGTATGTTAACATCACACTTAGAAGGATGACGTTGATGTTGACATCACACTCAGAATGACGTTCTGTGTTAACATCACACTCAGAGGATGACGTGTGTTAACATCACACTCGGAGGATGACTTTGTGTGTTAACATCACGCTCAGAGGATGACGTGTGTTAACATCACACTCAGAGGATGACGTTGTATATTAACATCACACTCAGAGGATGACGTGCGTTAACATCACACTCAGAGGATGATGTGTGTTAACATCACACTCAGAGGATGACTGTGTGTGTTAACATCACACTCAGAGGATGCCATTGTGTGTTAACATCACACTCAGAGGATGACGTTGTGTGTTAACATCACATTCAGAGGATGACATTGTGTGTTAACATCACACTCAGATGATGATGTTTCATTGTCCTTTGCTGCTGATCTCCTCCACCAAAATATTCAGTAAGGCTTTGTTGTGACATTGCAGTCTGGTGCTGCCCACGAGGAAGTCTCGACTTTCCCCTTCCCTCTCACTAATGCTCTGTACATTTGTACTGACTAACGTTGAGCCCTAAAAGAAGGGAAAAAAAACAGTAACTAAGCTTACTAGACTGTCATCCAAAGAGTTGCGCAATCCCCTAAATAGTACTTAAATTAACACTTACCTGCTTACTGTTGATGTGAGTCTGTTGAGTGCATTTTAAGTGCAGCCTGGCCATGTAATTGACATTCCGACTCATCACAGGCCGAGCAGATGGCGAACAACTTTGTTTTTTTAATTGTAAAATTAGACCCTGTTTGTTGACTTTGCAACCCTGCTACAGTCTCCAGCACTTCTAAAATGGTTGAGCTGTGTACCAGAAACAGTGTCTGCTCAGGAAGAACCTACTGCTCATTCCAGGGGATGAAATCTTCCAATCCCTGTTCTTCTGGATCCAAACGGATGTTCTTTCCTTCTTCTACCCCCAGTTCAATTTGGTGGTCACCGGGTGTGAATGACATGGAAACCACACCAGGTGACTAAGTGGGGGGAGAGGAAAAAAACAACAACAACAACAACAAAAAATGTGCACATTTTCTGCATTCACAGTAATCTCAGCCCACTGGGATTCCTGGGCCTGCAATGCTGAGTGTCTCTGGGACTTCATGAGGGGAAAAGAATGCACGTCATGAAGCATGGAACGTTGTATAAATGATGTGGGTACCCACATCCTCGGGAGCGCTGTGCTGCTCCAGTGAAACAGCAGACCTCCTTTTTACCAGCAGATGTGAGATCCAGAAACCTTCCTGTCACACTCACAGTTGAATCCCCTACTATGTGTACCTTAGTCTAACCCCCTTGGTGGTCTGACCCACCCCATGGCATGCTCTCTGACAGTGCTTGTCTGCTGAGTGTGCTGTTTCTGTCTTCCCATTTTGAAACAAGATGAACTTAGTGCTGTTGCACAGCCCTGGTTACTCAAGCTTGGACTTCAGTTTTCCCCACTACTGTCCAGACCCGTTCGGTGGGTGGAGGTGTTAGAGGAGGCTGTGGCTATCAAATGGCATATTTCATGCATTACAGCTACCAGTTCCACCTTGGTTGGAGTGATTTTTATATCCTAATTAATTAATTTGTTTGGTTTATGGAGTGGTAAACGTATAGTTTCCCTATGGAGAAAATCCACAACCATGTATTATTTTTTTATTTATTTCTAATTTTTGACCAGGAAAAGCACAGTAAGCTGTTACACCTTGTTTCCAGGTGCATCCTTGAGGGTGGATTGCCGGGACCTGTTTTACTGACCAGGCAAATGTTGGCCATGATACCAGGAAAACTCCCCTGCTCTTCCTCAATAAGTGCCATGGGCTGTTTTACTTCCACCTGGACACTGTGGCCAGAGATGGGCAGAAGGGACCTTAGTTTAACATCTCATCCGAAGGATGGCACCTCAGTTGTGCAGCATCCCCTTCAAACAACATGAAGTCTTGCTATATTATAGACATTAGCAGTTTGTTCCAGCTCTAGAACTGCTCCGGAGTGAAATGGTTAAAACCATTCCAAAATAGAATTTTGGCACGAGAGCAGCTCTATCTGTGTCCTTTCAAACTTGAACTGTCAGATTCTGTACTCACTCAGTGAACAGTCGCCCGAGATTTCTCCTTCTGCTCAGTTCATTTGTCGGTTTAAAAGTGTTTTCTGGTTGGATTTAACCGAGAATAGTTTTAGTTTAACCGCAAAACCGCTCGTGTTCAAGCTTCCATCTGTGGTAACCGTAAGTAAATGAAGGTTTTGTCTGTGTGGAACTTGTGAGTTATCGGTTCGGTTTTGAACCGATCAGTGGGTTTAAAATTCCTTTAAAACTAAAAGTTACTATTTTGAGGTGCCGGTTCTTATCGGTTCTAAAAAAACGGATTTATTACGCTTTTTCCAATACCTGACACGTTAGAACCGATAAGGGTGTCTTGCCTGGCACTGCCAAGTAAAGGGCAAGTTTTGGCTAGGCTGGCATTATGTCTGAGAAACCCAAAGAAAACCTGGCCCACTGGTTTCAACACTGTGATGTTGTGGGAAGTCTTGCCAAGGCTGACCCACACACCACATGTGTTTATTGTCTGGGGTTTGACCACCTCAGTCAGACTGCCAGGTATGAGAATTTCCTGCAGCCACCCTGGAAAAAGATTGGGCAGGCTCAGGGAGGCGAGGCCAAAAGTCTGCTGACCGGATGGCCAGCCGGTTGATTGCCAACGAGCCAGAGGGGTTCCCTCTGACCAGGGCCAGACTTCCTCGGGCAAAAGAAAAGCTGGTTCTGAGGAACCAATTCCAGTAAAGAAAACAAGAAAATCAGCAGGTCTGGAGTCCAAAATTCCTTCTCCAACTGCTACAGAGATAGCAAAAGCCATACAAATTGTCCAGTCACTGTCTCAGGGTCCGTCCGAACCACCACTATCTGGTAAAAGATCGGTTCGTCCGGTCCCAGTGGTTCAGGATTATGATATTGAGGAATTTTATGAACCAGAGGAGGGGGAGGAGGATTATGAACAGTATGAATGTGGCTGGGAAGGTCTGGGTGTGCCCATTGAACCGGACATCTCCCCAGACAGACCTTTAGAATCTCCCCCTATGCTGTCTGAGTCCCCATCTCATTTTATGTTTTATAAAAAGTTGTTGAAACCTCCAGCTTCCTTTAGAAGAGGCTGTGGATGAGCAAGAGGAGCCTGATTTTGTAGAAATGATGGATATTCCAGAGTCTAGGAGATTGTCTATTCCTTTACATAAGTCTTTTAGGAAACAAACAATTAAAATTTTAAAAGCTCCTAATTCTGTGCCTCCTGTAGATAAAAAGATGGACAGAAGGTATACATTGTCAGGCCCTGATACAGTATTCCTTTCAGCAATGCAGTCTTGTTAGTAGTTCAGGCTGCTGCCTGTGATAAAGCTAATATTCCCTTGGCTTCACATCCTTCTGACAAGGATTCCAGGAAGATTGATGCCAAGCAAAAAAAAAAGTATATGGCAGCCTCTCTGGGACTCAGGCAAGCAAATTATATGGCTTGTGTAGCTAGGTATCAGAAATCTAGATGGGATACTGTTATGCAATTGGCCAAGCAGGCCCTGGCCAGCTGGCTAGTGAACTAGAACAGGTGGCTGCTGATGGCATTGAAGCCTCTAAGGTTCAGTTTCATGCTGCTGTGGATGTTAATGATGTTTCCTCTAGGGTCATGGCCACATCTGTAGCTTTTCGTAGGTTGGCCTGGCTCAGGTGTACTAGTTTGTCACAGGATACCCAGACTAAGGCTTTGGATTTTCCTGTGGTGGGAAATTCTCTGTTTGGAGAGCAGACAGAGAATTACATGAAGAAGATGGATGAATATAGGACTACTTACAAGAGTGCCCAGGCTAAGGAGCGGCAAGCCACTCCTCAAAGGCATGCCCCCAGGGGTAGGGGTAGGCCTTTTCACAGGCCTTTCTACCAGACTCAGGCCTCCTCTGCCTTTGCTCAGAGGGGCTTCTTCAGAGGCAGGGGCAGACGAGGGTGGGCAGACCTGCTCCCACCCCCAGCCTAAAGCTCCTCAGAAACAGGCACCCTGATGGGGTGCCCAGGGCCGATTCTCCTGTACCAGTGGGGGGGCAGGCTTTACTTCAGTCAGAATTGGGCTTCTTTAACCTCAGACAAGTGGGTTCTGAGTAGTAAGCCAGGGTCTGGTTCTCAGCTTCAAAAAGTTTCCCAAGTTGAGAAGCAGACTTTTCTAACTGCAAGTGCTTCAGAGACCCTCGCTCTGGAAACAGAGGTCTCATCCCTGTTAGCTCTCAGAGCAGTAGAAAGGTTCCCCTGCATCAGGGCAGGGTCTGTATTCCAGATACTTCCTTACCCCAAAAAGACAGGAGAATGGCGGTCCATTTTAGATCTCAGATATCTGAACAAGCATCTTTTGAAACCAAAGTTCAAAATGGTAACTCTGGCAATGATTTTACCTTCCCTAAGGCCAGGGACTGGCTAGCCTCCCTGGACCTCAAGGATGCCTATTTCCATGTCCTAATCAGAAGATCCCATAGAAAGTACCTCAGATTCGAACTGCCCCAGGTCTTACCAGTTCAGAGCAATGCCCTCGGCCTTACCTCTGCTCCAAGGGTATTCACAAAGTGTCTAGCAGTGGCAGTGGCCCACTTAAGGAGGCAGAGGATTGCTGTTTTTCCCTATCTAGACGACTGGCTCATTGTAGGCCAGTCCCCAGAACAGGTAAAATCTCACCTGCAGGTCACCCAGCAGCTTCTCACCTCCCTGGGTTTTCTGCTAAACCTACCAAAGTCGGTTCTGGAACCAGTCCAGGCAAAGCTAGCCAGAGCCTTTCTTCCCCCAGAAAGGGTAAGGAATTTAGTGGCTCTGGCCTCTTCCTTCACTCTGCAGGTCTCTCGACCAGCAAGACACTTTCTGCAGCTCCAGGGGCACATGGCTGCATCCACAGCTGTTGTGCAGGGAGCCAGATTTCAGATGAGAGACATTCAGTTTCACTTGAGAACCTTTTGGTCTCAGAGAAGAGACCCCCTTTCCAAGTTGGTCCCAGTGACTCGAACCTTGATCCTAGCTCTCCAGTGGTGGCAGGATCAGAGTACTTAAGAGCGGGGTCCCTTCATTTCCCCTCTCACGACTTGACTCTCACTACAGATGCTTCCCTTCTGGGTTGGGGAGCCCACATGGGCGACCTTTCCACTCAGGGAGTTTGGTCCCCCCAGGAATCTCTGCTCCACATCAATTTGCTGGAACTCAGAGCGGTCTTTTTAGCTCTTCAAGTTTTTTCTGCATCTGTCCACGACAAGGTGATACAAGTCAGAACAGACAACACCACAACAATGTGGTACATCAACAAACAGGGGTCACTCGGTCTTCGGCCTTGTGCACCAAGGCAATGAAGTTGTGGTCTCTGGCCTATTCCCTGAACACTTCCCTCATAGCAGTTCATCTTCCAGGGAAGGACAGTCCTAGCGGATGCCCTCAGCAGGATTTCTCAGGGCCATCACAATGGTCCCTGGATCCTCAAGTGCTGGGGATAGTTTTTGCCAGGTGGGGCATCCTCAGATAGATCTTTTGCAGCCCCAGACAATCACAAACTTCCTTTGTTCTGTTGCAGGCCTCCAGTGCTGGGCTCAGTTCCCTGGATGCCCTTCTTCTGGATTGGAGGAAGTTCCTCTATGCTTTCCTTTCCTCTCCTATTCAAAGTACTAGTCAAAATCAGATCTCAGCCTTGCAGGGTGATTCTGATTGCCCGGATTGGGCCAGGCAGCCCTGGTACCCACTCCTTCTGTCTCTGACAGTCCATCTTCCCCTGTGCCTCCCAGGAATCACAATCTGTTGACTTGTGCCCAGGGAAGGGTTTGGTATCCGGACCTCAAATCCCTCAACCTCAAGGCCTGGCTCTTGAGGAGTTAGAGTTGCTGATTTACACCTCTCTCAGGGTGTTCTTGAGATCTAAAGGCTTCCAGAAAGCCTTCCACTAGGGCTACTTATAGTTCTAAATGGAAAAGGTTTTCCATTTGGTGTGCTGGGAAAATATTTCCCAGAATCTGCTGAATTGCCCTTTTGTTAGATTACATGGTACATCTTAATTCCTTGGGTCTCAGACCAGCTACCCTGAGAGTTCATTTGGCAGCTGTGTCTGCTTTTGTGTCAGCAGGAAAGTCATCCCCTCTTTCCTCTCATCCTGTGTTTTCCAAGTTTTTTAAGGGGTTACTCCATACTAATCCTCCCTTTCGGGAACCGGCCCCTGCTTGGGACCTTAATGTTTGCATTGCCCAGTTAATGCAACCCCCTTTTGAACCTCTGTGTTCTGCAGAGCTCAAGTACCTAACTTGGAAAACTGTTTTTCTAGTGGCTATCACTTCTGCCAGACGCATAAGTGAATTGCAAGCCTTGTCAGTGGAGACTGACTTTATTTCTTTCCACAGGGATAAGGTAGTCCTTAGGACTAATAGGAAGTTTTGCCTAAGGTGGTTTAGATTTCCATCTTAACCAATCTATCTCCTTCCAGTATTTTCACTGATCACTCCTCTTCGGGTGAGAGGAGGTTGCACAGCCTGGATGTTAAGAGAGCTCTTAGTTATTATATAGAGCGCACTAAGGTCACAGGTTCGAATCCCTCCAACTTTTCCTTACCTATGGTGAAGTTGGGAAAGGCAAACCTGCCACTAAGAGATCAATAGCCAGGTGGATTGTCTCTTGTATCCAATTTTGTTATCAGAAAGTGGCAGAGCCCCCCACCCCAGTTTGAGGGCTCATTCTACCAGGGGTACAGCTGCGTCTCTAGCTGCTGCCAGAGATATCCCTTTATTAGAGATTTGCCAGGCTGCTACTTGGAAAACGGTACACACTTTTACCAAGCATTACTCCCTGGATGTCCAGGCCAAGAGAGATGCTCGGTTTGGCACAGCTGTTCTTCAGAGCCTATTCCCTAAGTAGGTTCTGCCCCTCCTCCATGGAGGTACTGCTGTGTATTCTGCTAATGTCTATAATATAGCAAGACTTCATGTTGTTTGAAGAAAAAATTACTCACCTTAGTAATGTTGTTTCTTCTAATGGAGTCTTGCATATTATAGATCTCCCAACCTGCCCTCTCAGAACCTCTACTTGGTGGGGTGCGGCAACTTAGTGTGGGCACTACTTATGTCCTGTTAGCATTTTGTCCCCTTTGGGACTTTGGGGGTGTGTATGTGTACGCGTGTGTGTGTTTTATTATACTTATGTTCTATTTTCATATTATTAGAATGGTGTTAGTATTTCTGGTCCCCTGACTTGAGTCTTTGGTGTTGGGACCATCAATGGTTGTTATTATTTAGGTAGCCATTTGGCTAGGTGTAGGTTACAGCTTCCACACAGACCTTAGTGAGTTTGGCTCGTAAAGATCTGACAGTTCAAGTTTGAAAGGACACAGATAGAGCTGCTCTCGTGCCAAAATTCTATTTTGGAATGGTTTTAACCATTTCACTCCGGGGCAGTTCTAGAGCTGGAACAAACTGCTAATGTCTATAATATAGCAAGACTCCATTAGAAGAAACAACATTACTAAGGTGAGTATTTTTTTCTTCTTGCTGCACTATAATGTCTGTTATGGGTATTACCCAAAGTACCTGGTGTGGAGCTGGAATCCATGACCATCTGATCTTCTGGCACCAGAGCTGAGCGTGATGCCTACTGAGCCACTGACAATCTATAGTATGTATACTGTGTAACCTATTTATCTGAATGTGCTAGGGTACAATGCAGTTGTTTGGATAAATGGGTAGTATATAACATATCCATACAAGCCAGTACTCACTTCTAGCTCACCTCAGTACCCATATGTAGCTTTCTAGAAGTCTAAAACAACTGGACTAAGTACAATATATGCATATTTATTCATGTGGCTTTATTAAGCATGCCTCCCTAGGTCATATAGAGGTATACGATTCAACTGTCAGTTGCTTGTTAAATGAAATTCACCCATGTTGTGTCAGTCACAGTACATGCCATAGGTCATAACAATTTCCTAGAAAGATGCAGATTAGTTGTTGATGCCATCTATGAACTTTTTGCCATCTGGTGACAATTACCTGCAGCTCTCTCCTAATCAGTTAAGCACTTCTTTCTGAATGAGCAAGGCATGTTGCCAAAGATGCCATTGTTAATGAGCTACCTATACAAGTAGGAACAGGCTAGTAGTGCATTTAAGTTTTCTCTTACTTGCACTGTGTTGCATCCAGTCTGTAGGGCTGTAGGAACCTGAAGACTTCAGCATATCCCTGAGGTCAGGTGGAGGGAAGTGACACGTGCTCACATTCTGACATCCCCGACCCAATGTCATGTGGTCCACCAAGTCTCCGAAGTGAATTCCTGCAGATTTTGTGCCCATCAACCACCAGGAAGATTCTGAGAGATGCAGTAAGTACTACCTGTGCATGCAAAGCTGGAGTGTGTATGCACAGTTGACAGTTGGTGCACACCTCCACTGCTGTGTCCTTCATTGTGCTTGGGAAAGCAGCGCAAGGCGATCATAAAAGCACACAGATGTCTTCATCTTTAACTGAAAAAGACCTCTTTAGGGCATGGATAGAAACTATTAAGCTCATAAGGGGTCTAATACATGAAAAATGAAAAAGATTATAAAAGCCCTTTTCAGGTCTCTGGGAGAAGTATAAAGCCCTTCAGTGGCTTCTGGGTCCCAGTGATAGTTTAAGGGAGAATAACTGAGTCCTCTTAAGAACTATTATATAGAAAAAAAAGATGGAAACATCCCTTTTCAGGGCTGGGGAGACGTTTAAAGCGCTTCTTGGCCCAGTGACATACAGAAATAGATTAGTTGCCACATTGATCCTTGTGAGAACAGATCCAGAAACAAATGGTTTGATACCTTTCAATGGACCAACATAGATGTTACAAAAAGAAAACAATGTCTAAGCTTTCAGACAAACCAAGTCCTTCCTCAGAGACTTAACTCTCTTAAATCTCTGAGGAAGGCTTGGTTGGTCCAAAAGCTTAGACATTGTTTTCTTTTTATCTCTGTTGGTCTATTAAAAAGTATTATACAATGGCAAGAAAGAATCCTGGTTTCTGATTGGTCAGTTGGCTATCACAGCAGGGATGTTATCCTGGCATAACATCCCTGCTGATTGTTTGGATGATTTCGATCCCCACCACCTCCATGATGATCTCCTCTTTCTCTTAAGAAACAAAAATATGTTCACACTAACAAAACATTCTTTAAAATTATTTTTTATTATAAAACAACAAGCCATTGTATAATAGGAATAATGCCCTCCAGGGTGGGAGTTATGCTGGGATAACATCCCTTCTCGGGTGTTGGACGCCCTCGGCCGGTGGCCTCGGGCCCAACCACCCGAGGTGGGATGTTATCCCAGCATAACTCCCACCCTGTCAGGCATTATTCCTTTATCAAACCATCTGTTCTTGGCTCAGTGATAAATTTAAGCAGAAAAAAATTGAGCCCTCTTTTTTGAGAATCAATACAAGTTTTTCAGTTATTTTTTTATCATTTTTTTTTTTGACCAGCGCAGGTTACCTGACTCTGGTGCATGTAACATTTTTGTCACATGCATCAAGGTGCAGGTACTGAAAAACAGCTAATTTTTACCCCTGACTTCATGGCCTGTTCCCAAGACTTTAATAAATATGAGCAACAACAGCATATTAGGAAGGATACTGCTGATGTTTGACATAGATTTTTCTCTCAGGTAACTGCTTCACTGAGACTGAAGATTGTTTCTTTATGGGTAGGGTCATGACATTTCCTAGAGTTAATCTTATGCAGTAGTAATGCTACTACAGAATGTTGTTATGGCAACAACTGGAGTGCTAAGACAAGGATGAGCATTCCAGCTTAGTTAAATGGTTAATAGTCCTTTTCAGTTAAATAAATGAATTGGAATTTGAGAATCACCCTAAATAGTAGTTAACACTATATCTGCTATTGCTGTATCTGGTGTATGGGACGGGGGTTGGGAATCCTGTCCTACAAAAAAGGGGATTAGTGGAAAGTAGCACATCCATGGATAAGGCTTCCCTTTCTGTTACCAGACTTTATGAAATGGGCATCATAATTCCGACATCCTGATTGGTGCTTACCTGTGTGATATTCCTTCTAACGCACAGGAAAAAGTACCAGCAGTGCCTTGTGGGCACCGATCCTGGTAAACATGCCAATTAGAATGTTGGCAAATCTGAAATCAGCCATCTTGTTTAACCAGCTGAAAGTGGCACTACCAGTCTATTCAACGGCATCTTTAAAATAAAATAAAACAGTACCTCTGACCTCTTGTATACTTCACCTCAGTCTTTCGAAATTTCAATCCATCTGTATGTCTCCTCGTGGATGCAGCAGGTATTAAAGAAAAAAACGGAACAGCCGCACTTTTTCTCTCCCAGCCCGCACACTCGCTCTTGAATGTAAAAAAACAGAACAGCTGTGCTCTCTTTCTCCCCACCTGCTCGCTCTTAAATGTTTTCATTTTCATTACATCTACCTAGCTCCTCATGGGTGCAGCATGTAGTAAATGAGAAAAAAAAAAAAAAAACGAATAGCGATCTCTCTCTCTCTCTCTCTCTCTCAGCTCGCCCGCTTGTTCAGAATGAACTTCTTGGGGAAAAAAATAAATGAACAGCCGCGATCTGTCTCCCAGCCACCCACTCATTTAGAATCCACTTGTTTGTGAGGTCCCAGCCCACCCAGTCGTTCAGAATCAACTTCTTTTACAAATAATTAAAAAAAAAGACATTTTTAATCTTCGTTGTCTCCACACAGCATGGGGGGGGAGGTGACTACTGCCATGACAACCAGACCTAAACTACAGAAGCTTTTGTAGGACAAAATTCCTTCACTCAAAGAAAAAACACACATAACACACTTAGGCGGAGGAACTATTTTATTAAAAGTGACACAAACATTTATGGTTTTTCCTACTTAAAATTGAGAATTTTACCTACAAAATGCAGTTGCATTACAGATGGCCATTTCATAAGCGCAATAAGCCACTCCAGTGTGTGCGTTAGACACTTTAACACATGGCTAGGAGGCTGGACACACTCGGCCAATGGCCGTGCCTCACTACGCCTCCTAGCTGTGTGTTAAAGTGTCTAACGCACACCCTGTCGTGGCTTATTGCTTACTAGGTGCCTTTTAATAAAAGGCAGACGTCCGGATAAAAGAAAATAAAGATGGGCACATTGGTAAAGCTAAAAGAAGGAATAAAAAAGTTTTTACTGTTATCCACTAACTACAAATCTGCTGTTCAGCAGTATCTACCTTTTCCATCTTTTATTCTGTCATAGTCTGCCTTTTCTGTCCTCCTGTGAAATATCCACCAGCAGGAGAAACCATAATGTTTTAGCATATTTTCCTTTGTCTTCTCTCTGTAGCGAATGTTATGGTTCAGGCCATTATGTGGCAGAAATAAGCAGCAGACAGACCCTGATTAATAAAGTGGGTTGCCATGCTCACAACAGAAATACATATCTATTTAGGCATACTGTGCCCCTAAGAGCATTTATTATAGGGGTGCACTTGCGCCTCTATATTTAGGGTTGTACAGGCACTTCAGTGTTAAACCCCCAGATTTATACTTTAATAACTTAGCAACCATTTAACGGAGTTGCATGCAATTTTGCATGCACGGTCTGGTGGTGTAGATCGCTGGATGTGTCAAGTTTTGTTCTGGTCAGATAAGCTGATTTCGAGATACAGATAGTGAGAACAGTGAACTTTTTGGAATTTTTTTCCCATTGGTTTGAATGGGATTTCTGTCAACTTGTCTAGTGCGCAGACGGTTTGAAATGTTGACCTGAAATTGTCAGGGTAGAAAGAGACTGGCCCACAGATGTGCCTTTTGCTTGTTAGGTGAAAAAATATGAATCCATTTCAAAGTTATGTAGTTTTGAAATTTTGAATAATTGGTTCTGAGCATGCTCAGTAAGCACCAAACAATAGCTGTATGAAACAAAAAAATATATATTTTTTTTCATATGGACCGAATCCTTTTTCGTGAGGGGAAAATCCTTTTTCATTTGGCCACCATCTTGTTCCCACTTTCCTGCTGCCTGACCCTCATATTGTGTTCCTTGATGTCAACTGGGCTAGCGCTAGACTGTTTGGGATTATGGTCAGACGTTTTTATGGTAAAAATGGGCAGTGGCACACATGTACCTTTTGGTGATTTTGTAAAAAACATGAATCCATTCCAAAGTTGTTTTTCTTTTAATTTATAAATCTTTTTTCATGACTCATGATATGAAAACATATTTTGCGTATTACAAGTGCCAAAAAAGATTGTTCTCTGTAACTGAAATTCGTTTTTTTTCCTCAGGAAACATGTTTTCCCTGGTGTCTAGTGGCACCCCCAACCTCCAATTGATGTCCCCATTGCTTTTGTGGCTTTCTGTGGTGTGTACTGGCACCCCCACCCTCCAATTGTGGCCCGTATTAGTAGTTTTTAAAATCCCTGGTGTCCAGTGGCATCCCCCCACCCATCGATCGCTGTCCCAATAATAATTTAATAATAGTGACACTGTGGGGTGCCTAATCCCCCAGTGTCGCTATGCCCTAAGTGAACCCTCTGCAGTGCAATCGCTGCCACTCCCCCAACCCTCCTTGTTAACACCCACCACCCCAAACATAACAGTGACACTGGGGGTGCCCAATCCCCGCATGTCGCGATTGCCAACAAAAGCTAATGTTTTCCCCTTTTTCTTAAGGCTGTCAAAAGTAAACTGTCCACCAATGTCTTCTTTTTTTCAAGCCTGTGAAAAGATAACCGTCCATCGATGTCTTTTGTGGTCATTCTTGTCCTCCCACCCTCCCTCCCACTCAGCACCCACCACCCTACATACACACCCCTAAGCCCAGTGTCGGATTTAAGGAAAACAAATCTCAGATTGTGTTATATATATAAAACACTGCAAAAAGAAAACCATTCTTCAGTGTCTTTTGTGGCCATTCCTCCCCCACCGCACCTGACCCTCCTACTCAGCGCCCACCACCCCGCATCCCCCCCAACCCAGCTCTTACTTACCAATCAGAGGTCCAATGCTGTAATCCTCTCTGGACCACAGACACGTCTTCACTCTTCAAAGTCAGACCGTGAACTGAAGAAACAGCTATGCGGTTCAATATATTTCAATGGGGTTTTGAACCTAGTGGCATAACTTGGCTATTTCTGCATATTTTTGGCCCAGATTTTCAACATGCCTTTTTTTGGGACCTACCCTCATGAACAATTGCACTGACATTAAGCAAATGTGTCCCGAAAGGTTATTTCATGGTCCCTGTGTGACTTTCAGGCAGGAGCTGAAAATTTTCTCTTGCCCTTGTTCATGAGGTGGGGTCATAAGAATACTACAGTATGTTGAAAATTTGATATAAAAATATTAAAAACAAAGTTATGAGCCTACGTTGAATTTTGCGAATGCAGACTTGTAGCTTTGGTAATTTTCAATATTTTTACCCCAAATTTACAGCATTGCCATTTCCTTACAGTACCTCATTTATGTGACAGCTGTCATTTTTCAGATCCTTTCCAAAATGTGTTTTTACATCTCGAAACTTGATTTCACAGTCCCTGCTCCCTGCGCTGAATTTTGTCGGGGATTTGAAAACTTTCATGATCAGGTTTATGAGGTTGGGTAATAAAAAGGGTATGTTGAGAATGTGGTTGCTGTTGTGTTATAAATGAAAGTGCAGGACCCTCTGGCTCCTGCGATTCAACAGCAATTTACATATACACATCTGTGAAGAGATAGGAGTGTCGGGCACTGTGCCTTGCTCTCCCACAGGCAAATAAGGACACAATAACAGTATCTGAAAAACAACGGGTGGATGTGCGCTCCCACAGAAAAATATGGATACGATTATACTATCTCAAAAAGTAAGGAAATTCTTTGCAAAAAATCTCTGTTAATGCAACATTTAGGGTTCAGGCTAAAGTAACAAAAGTAGGGAAATATATCTTTAGGGTTTCCAACCCTAAACCCCCAATGGCACCCCTAAAGCAAATCAGCGGCGGAGTCTTCCTAGGGGTTGTCAACCCTAAAGCTCACCCCATTAGGGGTATGTGTGTGTGTGTTTGTGGAGTGTATAGAATGGGGTGATCTTTAGAGTTGACAACCCATAAGAAGACTCCACCCCGATTTGCTTTAAGGGTGCTATTGGGGTTTTAGAGTTGGAAACCCTAAAGCCACATTTCCCTACTTTTGCCCCTTTAGCCTGAACCCTGAAAGTTGCATTAACAGAGTTTTTTGCAAAGAATATTTTTATAGATGATAATTAGATGTTCTGTGCAATATTAGCCACTGCTTAGCAATTAAATCACAAATTGTACTAAGAAGGAAATAATGTGACCTACTGGGAATTGAACCAAGGCCCCACTGAATACCATCCTGGTACTCTAACCACTGAGCTACAAACTTACATGGTTGAAACTGGGGTTCCTGAACACACTTCCTTTCTCTGGTATTGCATATTCTGCAGCTAGGAACAATATAGATGACAAGTAGATGTTTTAGGTGCAGTATGAGCCACTGCTTAGCAATTATATCACAAAAGGGCAAAGATGGTAACAACAGAGGAAGCCTGGAAAAAATACAAAACAAGACTGAATATTTGTAAAAAAAAAAAAAAGCAATATAGTTAGCAAAAAGGAACTTTGAAAGAAAATTGACATGTGAAACTAGGGACACTAAGAAATGCTTTTTTTAATTACATTGGGTCCTGGAAGAAAACCAAAACCCAGATAGGCCCAGTAAATAAAGATAATACCTGGAATTGATGAAAGAAGCTGGTGTAGAGAAAATCTTGGAAAGTACTGTACCTGGGACTTCGTAAACAGCAATTCAAAGGAAATCAATGAGATGCTATAGTTTCTGGCTGATCTATAACTTGAGTGAAATTATCCCTAAAAATGTGTCTTGCCGTGATCTAGCAGCTGAAGCTTCAGAATTACTTTGTGCTTCAACTATGGTATGGACTTGCTGTATACACAGACACAGTGTTTTGCTGGGTACACTTGATGAACCAGATAAATTCTTATAATGGTGCCCTGATAGGCAATGTGCTGTTCTGGTACTGCAGTGTTTTTTTCAGTCGTGTCACACTCTAATATCCTAGCACGGCTGTTTTTATGCTGCAGATGGGTAAAATAGACTGAAGTGATTTCTGCATTGGTCATGGCATGCTTAACTCTGTCCTATTGCTAGTACTGGTTTCTAGTAGTAGACACTGTGAATATTTATGTATGCTATCTATATATACATCGGTCCATGAGAAAGAGAGAGAGAGATCGGTTCCCCCCTCGAGTTAGTCCCCTTCTTCAAGTACCTGGGAGTCTGGCTGGACAGTCACCTCAACTTCTCCACCCATGTCGAGGCCATCTGTGCCAAACTCCGGCCCAAGTTCACATTCTCTATTGCCACAAAGCCAGTCTTCCCCTTTCCACCCATAGCAAACTCATGCAGAAAACAGTCCTGGCAGTGCTGGACTATGCGGACATCATCTACGGAACGGCCCCAACCTCATCCCTTTCCAAACTTGACTTACTACTCAACTCATTCTGTCGTTTTGCCACTGCCTCCCCCCAACTTACTCATCACTGTCTCCTCTACACCACCCTTTCCCTGGCCCTGCTCTCACACAGGAGAACCATCCACAGCGCCTCCCTCATAGCTAAATATTGGCTAGGCTCCCTATCTCCCTACCTCACTTCCCACCTTTCACCAGCCAATTCCCTAGACTACTCCCTCCGCCACAGATGCACGCACTTTCCACCTCTCGCACCCCCACAATGCTGCTGGCCAAGCTGCCTTTTCATATCATCTCCCCCTCCTATGGAACAATCTTCCACCTTACCTTCATCAGGCCTCCTCCCTTTCAGCTGTTAAACAACTCTTTAGGCTCCTCCCCGCCATAGATGTTCCATGCCCCCCAGTTGGGCCTAACCTACTCTCGGAGGCCGCTAAAGTTATTATTGTACAGCTGGTCTCAAACTGAATTCATGTCTCTATTGTATAATTCCAGTACTTGTTTCTACCATACTGTAATGTTTAATGCTTGTACTGTTTTTCTGATGTACATACTGCCTGTATTCCAAAATACTATTGTACTTTTTTTGCATACCTCAGTGTACACCTTGTACCTGGGTCGCACCTAGAAATGAGCCTCGGCTCAGTGTGCCTTTCCCGGTAACCAAATTTTAAATAAAATAAATATTACTACAGTAATCCATAATCAGGAGATGGCTGTTGTGTTGAATCAATTCCTTCAAAGTTTCTATAAAAATGGTGAGGACATTGATATTGACAAGGAAATACACAGTACAAACAACATTGAAGTTTCTGTGGATAATGTTAAAACCAGATTGCTTAAATTTAACCCAACAAAACCCTTAGGCCCTGACTGACTATATCAGAGACTACTAAAATAGCTTGTTAGTGAGATATGCCAGCCCTTGGCAGCAATATTTCAGAAATCCTTGGATGACTATAAATTGGTCAGTGACTGGACAGTGGCAAATGTAGTGCCCATTTACAAGAAGGGTGAGAGTTTAGACTATAGAACTATAGGCCAATTCGCCTGACCTCAGTAGTTGGTAAAATATTGGAAGCCATAATCAAGGATGAAACAGAACTTTTTCTGGACACAAACAGCCTAAATGATCCTTTCCTGCATGGATTCAGGAAAGGCGGATCTTACTTAACTAGCTTGCTGTATTTTTATGAGCCAGTTTGGCCATGGATTTTGACATACCAGTCGATGTGCTGTATGTAGACTTTGAAAGGCCTTCAACAGTGTCATACAGTGAACTGATCAAAACATTGAGGGACATCGGAATAAACTTGAAATTAATTACATGGATTTGGTTTTGGCTGTCAAAGAGAAAACAGCAGTGTCAGTGGCTCAGCAGGTTGCACACTCGCCTCTGAGGCCGGAAGATCAGAAGGCTGTGGGTTCTATCCCCACACCAGGCACTTTAGTTAAATCCCAATACTGACACTGTGGTGCAGCATTGGAGGGGTGCTGCACTCCTGAGGTGCCGTCTTTTGGATGAGACGTTAAACCAAGGTCCCATCTGCCTGTTCTGGTGGATGTTAAAGATCCCATGGCACTTCTCAAAAAGAGCAGGGGAATTTCCCCGATGTCCTGGCCAAATTTCCCCCTTAACTAAAAATACCACTAACAGCTTAGTCTGGTTCAATGTCAGTTGGCATCCATCTGTATCCCCCTCCCCCGGGACAAGGTTAAAAATAGGCAGAATTGTCTAGTCCTTCTTTCCCGGTCAACAAAAGCTAAATAATAAAAAAATAAAAATAAGAGTGTGTGTGTGTATAAGGGGTCATTAGTTGAAATGGGTGGGGGTGGCCAGTGGGTTTCCTCGGGTCCGTACTGGGCCCTGTTTTGTTTAACATTTTTGTTTCATCAGTCCAATTTAATGCAACTCTTGGGTAAGTAAATTTGCTGATGACATACAGTAAAACTAGGAACATTAATAACAAATTGTATGCTATGTTGATCTTTGTAACGTGAATGTAAAATGTTTCATCCCTATTGTACTCCTTTCCCCAGGTCACACTGGGAGATGAGCAACCTGTTGCTCAGTGTGCCTTCCTGGTGAAACATTTAATTAAAATAAATAAATCAAGAGGACATTGAAAGTTTCCAAGAAGATATAAACACCTTAGTTGCATGGGCTGATAAAAAAATTAGAGTTTAATATTGAAAAGTGCAAAATTATGCACATTGGAAAGAAAAATCTGAAGCGCAAATATTTTTTTCATAAATGGTCAGGAAATAGTATCTGCAGAAATGGAAAAAAGCTCTTGGGGTATTGGTGACCAATAAGCTGACCCTTGATAAACATTGCTCGAACATAGCCAAAAAGGGTAATAGTATTATGGCTTGTATCCAAAAAAATGTAAGAAGTAGGGACAGGGAGGTACTGATGCCCCTTTATGTAGTATTGGTAAGGCCCCACCTGGAGTACTGCATTTAATTCTGGGTGCCTTATAAGAAAGGAGAAATGAAGAAATTAGAAAATGTCCAGAGAAGAGCCACCAAGCCGGTATCAGATATAAAGCATCTTAACTAAGAGGAGAGACTCAATGAGCTCGGAATGTACTCCTTAAATTACAGCAAAGTAAGAGATGATATGTGCTTGGTGTACAGGGCATTTGGAAGTAGAGACTTGTGGGAATGTGTGGAACTGGAGGGCAGGGAGAAAATAAGAACAGTAAGGGGACATAATATGTCATTAAGGGATGAAAACTATAAAAAAAAAAACTCTTTGGACGAAGCTCTGATACATCAGGTAACTGTGAGAGTGAATCCTATAACATAGTCTGGAAAAATAGGTTACAAAAGGCGAACATCTGAGCTTGTAGCTCAGTGGTTAGAGCACTGACACAGTATTCTTGGGACCTGGGGTTCAGGTCCTAGTTGATCACATTACTTCTTTTACTACTCATTATATTTTTATAGTTAGTTAAGTAATAACATTCAATTAGTTGGAGTATACAAAGCAATAACCGTCTTCTGTGGATTCGCCTCGGCGTTTAATCGTCTGCAGAAGCCGGTTATTGCGAGTATACTCCAACTAAATAAATGTTATTACTATTATACGAGTAGGAATTGGTTTTGAATTTCCCAGGTAATAGTGCAAGTGTGCGTAGCTAAATTTCAACGAATGGTCATACATTTGCCATTTTTCAATACTTTGAGCTCAAATTTTCAACATCGCTTTCTTATGACCCCACCTAATTAAGAAGGGTGGGAAGATTTTCAAATCCTTGCCAAAATCTCATTTTGTGTAATGGCAATGCCATTCTGTGCCACAGGTGCAAAAACATATTTTGGCTAGGATTTGAAAAATGACAGCTGTGACAGCTGTGCATAGTGTTCATCCCATGCAAGTTTGAATTCCCTTACATTTTTTGAGTCTACTATCTCTTGCGGTAGGCTATTCCAAGGGTCCACCACCCTCTCAGAAAAAAGTACTTCCTGATGTTTCCCTTAAATTTACCTCCTGCCAGTCGTAGATTGTGGCCTCTTGTACGACTCTCTGATTTCATGTGAAACTGGTTTTCCTTCCACACCATGTTAATTCCCTTCATATACTTAAACATTTCAATAATGCCCCCGTCTCTTCTCTGTTCAAGTGAGTACAGCTGTAAGTCAGCCAGTCTGGTTTCATATGATTCCTGGTGCAAACTCTGCACCATCTTTGTAGCCGTTCTCTGCACTGCCTCCAGTCTGTTGATAGCCTGCTTCAGGTGCAGCCTCCAAAACTGGATGCAGTATTCCATGTGCAGCCTGACCAGTGATCTGTAGAGTGGCATTATCACCTCTCTTTTTCTGCTAGTTATACCCCTTTCAATGTATCTGAGGATGCCATTTGCTTTCTCTGCTGCCCTTTCCCATTGCTTGCTCATCCTAAGGTCATCTGTAATGATTACGCCAAGATCCCTCTCCACCTGTGTTACTTCAAGCTGGTGTCCTAGCAGCATGTATTCCTTCCAGGGGTTTCTTTTACCAAGATGCATGACCTTACATTTTTTGGCATTAAACTTTCAGTTGTCAATTTTTGTCCATCCTTCCAGCCTATTCAGATCCTTTTTTCACCTTCAAGACTCCCTCTTGGGTGTCCACCCGGTTGTAGAGTTTTGTATCGTCCGCAAGCAATTGTTTTGATTGTTCCTAGTTACAGGATAGGCAATACCAGAGAAAAGAAGTGTGTCTGGGAACCCCAGATCCAACCATATGAGCCTGTAGCACAGTAGTTAGAGCAGCACACCAGTATTCTGGGGGCTTGGGTTCAAGTCCCAATAGGCCACTTTACTTCTTTCTCACTACAGTTTGTGATTATGCTGCTAAACAGTGACTAATACTGCATCAAAAAAATTTAATTGTCATCTTGTTTGTTCCTAGCTGCAGGATATGCAATACCAGAGAAAGGAAGTGTGTCTGAGAACCCCAGGTCCAAACATATGCGCTTGTAGCTCAGTGGTTAGAGCACTGACACAGTATTCTTGGGACCTGGGGTTCAGGTTCTAGTTGATCACATTATTTTTTTACTACACATTATATTTTTATAGTTAGTTAAGTAATAACATTCAGTTAGTTGGAGTATAAGAAGCAATAACTGGCTTCTGTGGATTCGCCTCGGCGTTTAATCGTCTGCAGAAGCCGGTTATTGCGAGTATACTCCAACTAACTAAATGTTATTACTATTATATGAGTTGGAATTGGTTTTGAATTTCCCAGGTAATAGTGCAAGTGTGCGTAGTGAAATTTCAACGAATGGTCATAAATTTGCCATTTTTAAATACTTTGAGCTCAAATTTTCAACATCGCTTTCTTATGACCCCACCTAATTAAGAAGGGTGGGAAGATTTTCAAATCCCTGCCAAAATCTCATTTTGTGTAATGGCAATGCCATTCTGTGCCACAGGTGCAAAAACATATTTTGGCTAGGATTTGAAAAATGACAGCTGTGACATTTATGAGGTGGGGTAATGAGGCTATGTTAAAAATGTAGGGTCAAAATATTTAACATTTTCAAAGTTATTAGTCTGTGTTGTGAAACTGCAATAAATGGCCATAACTTTGCCATTTTTAAATATTTTTACCCAAGTTTTTAACATAGTCTTCTTATGACACCACCTGATGGACAATGTGATGGTCATTATGCAAATCCCACCGGAAAGGTGGATTCGCCAAGCAACTGCAAAATCACCTTTCCAGTGGGAGTTGTGGAATGACAGTCATATTGTTCATGAGGTAGCGTCCCCAAAAAGCTATGTTGAAAATTTGGGGTGAAAATGTCTAAAAATGGCTTAGATATGTGCAAAAGTTGAAATCCCCATTGAAATATGTTGTACTGCATTTGCCTTAGTTTCTCATATTGGAGTCGGCTTTCGCAGCAGCAAGATGTATTTTCTGTGCTGGTGTATCTTGAACTTGGGACTTGTTTTTGTGAGTGAGGGGTACTTGGGGGGCAAGGTTGTGGGTGCTTAGTGGGAGGCGGGGTTGGAGGGGTTGATCTTGGTGAGGGACAGTTTTTTTTTTTTATAGGTTTGAAAAGTGAAAGTGAAAAAGAACTTTGAGGGACTGTTTTCTGTATTTGTTTTTTTTTTTTTACCAAATGGGAGGCCGAGGGTGGCACTAGCTATCGGAGAATATTTGTGTGTCAAATTTAGATTGTGTTGAAATGCGGGACTAGGAACACATTTGTTTTTGTGGAGAAAATACTGGCATGGCAAGGGCAGTGAGTATTACAAACCCGAATCAGAATGCATCGGGAAGGGGTATCATTGCTATTGATGAGAGCTGCTACCGGAATGGAAGGGGGGCATTTAAACATTTAGTTCTTTCATAAGCAAAAGAAATGAAGGCAGCTTCTAGTTTGTGGGATACGGAATGGGAGTAATGGCGGCTTATAACTATGAATGGGCGTTTACTGGCAACGTCAGTAGTTAGCCCTGAGATTGAGGCCTTAGAGAACTACATTGACTCTATGTTACACCAGTCTCTTCCTTTGAGTCCTTCAGTACCCCCTGTAGTTTCACCAAGTACTAAGATTAATTTTTCCAGTATCTCTCCGACATCCGTTTTGGCCCCAGATGAATTAGAACAATGGGCAGTAGTTACTAGAGGTAAAACTAAACGTAGGGGAGGGCAAATATGTAACAATGATCCAACATTATCAGTGTTTAACAAATTTAATGTTCTCGAGCATGAAACTGCTGTCTTTTCTTATGAAGGCTCTCCCCTGGTCACTCAGGAGAGTCTTTCTGTTTCCAGTTCTCCTCCTAAAAGATTAGTAAGTAATACTAGCAAGGTATCCTTGAGGCCTAAAAATTCTCAGTCTGTTTCTGGGAACTTAGCTATAGAACTTGGGACATCACTACCCCATCCTACAAAGGTTGAACCCCTTTCTCCTCCGAGACAAATATATGTTATAGGTGACGCCATTATTAAGCATTTGGATTGTCCTATCTGTAACATTGACAAATTTAATCGTACCTGCTCAAGTTTAAGAGGGGCTAGAGTTTCAGACATTACTTCTGTAGTTAAAGAAATACTAGAGGGGACCACAGAAAACCCCTTGTTTGTAATACATGCCGGGACTAACGATGTAAATAGAACAAGTCTTGAAGAGCTTAAACATGACATCATCGCACTCAATAATGTGTTAGCAGAGAAGGTCAGCCATGTGTGCTTTTCTGAGATTCTACCTGTACCTGGAGCTACTAATGCTATCAATACTAAGATCAAAGCCTTTAACGACTGGCTGAGACGTTGGTGTCCCCAGCAGGGCACCTTATGCCTAGCTCATTGGGAAACCTTCTATTAAAAAAATTCTTTGTTTTGCTGGGATGGACTCCATCTCAGTCGTAGGGGAAGTACTTTATTGGGTGGAAGTGTCAACTCAGCTATTAACAAACTTTTAAACTGAAAACTGGGGGGGAGAATGGGATTTTGTCCTGTTCTCTAAAAAGGGTTAATAGTGATTTTTCTGTGTGTAAGGTTCTTTCTCTCAATGCAAGATCCTTGAATTTGGTTAAAATGGCAGAACTTGAAGCTAAGTGCCTATCAGCTAATTATGGACTTATTTATATTACTGAAACCTGGTGGGATCCTGATACTATGTGGATTCCGAATCTTCCAGGATATAAGCTTTTTCACAAGGATCGACAAGGCCAGATTGGGGGAAGGGTATGCCTCTATGTTAGGGAAGATATAGCCTCATTTCAACAGTCCCTTGTTAGTAATACTGAATCCATATGGGTTAATATTCAGTTTAAGGGACAACCCCAACTTTTGGTTGGGACCTGTTATAGGCCCCCTACATCTAACTTGGACTGCACCCTACTTTTACATAAAGAAATTTCTGATATGGCCTTTAAAAGCAATATTCTTGTTCTGGGTGATTTTAATATGCCCTCTATTATTTGGACTTCCCTAACTGGTGAGTCTCTGGCTGAAAAGGACCTAATCACTCTTATAGTGGATTTGGGCCTTGAACAACTCATAAGTGAACCCACACGTGGAGAGAATATATTGGACTTAGTTATTACTAATATAGGGAGCTCAATATCTGATATTCAAGTTGGTGCCCCTCTGGGTACTAGTGACCATAACTCAATTTCTTTTTCATTATTATTTTTTCAGCAAAAATTGAATCATACTGAATTTGAAAATTATAACAATGCAAACTTTAATAGTATTAACGACCATTTAAATTCTATTTCCTGGGATGAAATTTTATCCCCTCTGTCTCTTGAGAAATCATGGGACTACTTGAAATCATTAATCTACTATTTGGAGGACTTATTTGTTCCAAATAAAAAAAAAAAAACATAACAAGAATGGGAAAATTCCTTTATGGTTTAATAAAACTATTAAAAATTTAATCAAAAACAAACAAAAGCTTTTTTCTCTTGTTAAAAAAAGTGAGGGAGATATTAAAGAACTACTACTTATTAAATACAGGAAAATTGTAAAACTTTTGAAGCAGGCTATTTTACAATCTAAAAAGAAATTGGAGTTTTGTTTGGCTCACTCTAAAGATAGCTATAAATCATTATTTTCCTATTTTAATAATAAGAAAATGAATAATAGATATATGGGTCCTCTATGTGTAAATAATTCTACTATTTCTACCGACAGGGATATTGCCAATACATTTAATAATCAGTTCTGTTCAGTATTTACAAAAAAAGCAGTTCCAAAATTTTTTAGGCAAACAGTTAATAATTCTCCTGTCCATATTATTACTGAAGATGACACCCTCGAGGCGATTCGTTCCCTTAAACGAACTTCTAGCCCAGGACCAGATAATATTAATTCCACTTTTTTATTAGAAACAGCTGAAGCTATAACTAAGCCTTTGACCCTCATTTTTAATAACTCTTTATGTGAAGGTGTTATTCCTCACGATTGGGCAATGGCTATTGTTATACCAATATTCAAGAAAGGTAATCATTCACAGCCTGAGAATTATCGTCCAATAAGTTTAACCTCGGTCATAAGTAAATTAGTGGAGAAAATTGTCAAAACAATGTTAGAAAATGAAACAATTATAAAAAACTTAAATGACCAGACTCAGCATGGATTTAGACAAGGGTACTCTTGTACCACCAATTTGGTAGCTTTCTATAATTATATTAGTATGGGACTTGACAATGGTATCCCTATGGATGTGGTTCTCCTTGACTATAGTAGAGCTTTTGACATGGTTCCCCATGATTTACTGCTTGGTAAAATGGTTGAACTTGGATTTTCACAGTATATAATTAAGTGGGTATCTGGCTGGTTACATAACAGAGAACAGCGGGTTAGAATAAATGGTGTTTTTTTCTGAAGCTTATAGTGTGACTAGTGGGGTTCCCCAGGGTTCAGTTCTTGGACCTACTCTGTTCAATATTTTCATAAGCGATTTACAGGTTAACTCAGACAATCGCCCCTCAAAATTTGCTGACGATACCAAATTAGGAGGGCCTGTATCTACATCATTAAATAGGGAATCCATTAGAAATAATCTAAAAATTATTGAAAAATGGGCAGATTCAAATAAGATGTTACTCAACCCAAATAAGTGTCATGTATTGCATTTTGGAAGGAATAATCCCAAACAGACCTATTTCTTAAATAGTTCTCCCCTTCAGGTATCAATAGTAGAGCGAGACCTTGGAATACTAGTTAATAATAAACTATCTTCAACTGATCATTGTGCTAGGATAGCTAATATATCTAATGCGATGCTTACCCGAATTCAAAGATCCTTTGTGTCAAGGACTCAGGAATGTATTATTCCTTTGTTTAGATCATATGTGAGGCCATATTCTGATTACGGTTCTCAGTTTTGGAGTCCTTATTTGAGGCAAGATATTAATAGATTGGAAAAAATCCAGAAGAGAACGACTAAAATGGTTCCATATTTGTCCAAGATGGACTATTGGAGTAGATTGCAAAAAACTGGATTACATTCGCTAGAATTTAGACATACAAGAGGCGATCTACTTCTACTATACAAAATCCACAATTCCCAGGATTTAATGCAACAATGTGGATTAAAATTTTCCAGCAGAAGGATATCCTCTCGTCTCCATAATAAACAAATTGATGTGGCTAAATCTATAATGAACAAAAGATTAAATTACTTCATGGTGAGAACCTCCAGAATTTGGAACAAGCTTCCCCAACATTTGGTGGAATGTAGTTCGACCTTATCATTTAAAAAAGGTTTGGATTTTTGGATGGAGTCTAATTACTCCAGGGTATAACTTTTCCCACCATGGTGGTGGGGGACAATCTCGATGGGCAATAGCCTTCTTTTGTCCTTTTAAACCAAGTAAACCAAGTAGAAGGCGAATACATTGGGGTTTATACTGTATATGTGCATGGCAGCAAGCAGCAGACTGGTTGAGGAGCCGTGATGGATTACATTTTTAGATGCTGCCTGTATTGTGACTGACGATGTATTTTTTTGGTATTTAAAATGAATGGGACTTCGGTTTGCTACTATAGGTTTGGTTACGGAGTCTTACTGTTTGGGGGGGGCACCAGCGGTCGCGGCCACGCAGTATGCTTGACAACCCATGTGAAAGACATTTTTAGAGGTGTTTTGTGTGCCTAAGAGGGAAGCCTTTTATGAAGGGGTATTTTATTTTAGAACGTGTTTCAGTGTTTGTGTTTTACTGTGTGGTGGTTTCATACTGTTGTGTTTGCTTTATTTATTTGATATATCGGTTTACAACCTTTGAGCCAGAGGCTAATTTCCAAAGGTACCTCGTCACATGTAAGACAGAAACTAATACAGACAGGGTATAACAACAGTTACATTAAGCATGTGTTACAGACATTTGTCACTGACATTATTTACGGTATTTGGATGTAGATATTTTCAGATATTATTTACAATATTTGGATGACAATATTTACATAATCACAGCAGAGAGACATTATTAGCTTGAGAAAGCATCTAAACAGAGTAGTCGGTCCTATTCATGGGTTTGGTATTATTGACTGAGGTTGCCATCCATAATGGACTTTGTCAGAGAATTTGGATCAGAGAGGGTGAGAGAGTGAAATGTTAGTTGCAGTTACAGGAGCGGATATTGAAGAGGTGGTTGCGAAGAGTGGTTTTGAAGTGGGCGATCTTGAGTGCACTAGTGATGGTGTTTGGGAGTGCATTAAACCATGTGGGGGCCCTGTAGTGGAAAGATCTCTGGGCAAGGGAGGTTTTTAACCTGGGCACAACCAGAGGTGCTTTCTCTGAGTTGCGGGTGGAGAAAGTGGGGGTGGCAGGATGAAGAGAGGCGGTGACCCCAGGGGGGGAAGAGTCCGAGCAGTATTTTCTTGGACAGTATGCAGGTCTGGTAGCGGAGCCTTTCATCGAGGTTGAGAAGATTGGCAGAGGTATAGAGGGAGCAGGTGTGAGTGAGCCTAGGTGCACCAGTTAGGAGCCTGCAGGCCTTGTTTAGGGAGACCTGGATTTTCTGGACTGCAGAGTTATCTGCTGCCCCATATACAAGGAGCCCATAGTCCACTAGGGACAGTATTGATGAAGTGATGGCAAGCCTAAGGGCGTGGGGGAGGGGGCAGTCCCTGTGTCAGTAAAGGTGTCCAATCCAGGTGTTTGTTGCGGCAGCAAGGGTGTTTATGTGGTCATGGAAGGTAAGGGCCGAGTCAAGGGTAAGTCCACGATATTTGTAATTAGATACCTGTTCAAGGGGGTGCTGGGTGCCGGGGAGGATGTGGAGAGGTGCACTTTTGCTTTGTTTTGGCGGTGAGAGAAGATCACTGATTTAGTCTTTTTTAAGTTTATGACCAGTCTACGGTCCTTAAACCATGTTTCGGCCTAGGAGAAGGCATGTTGGAAGGAGTCCTGAAGGGGCGTGAGTTTATGATGCGAAGCAGAGAGCACTGCATCATCTGCATATAGTAAGATTTTTGTGGAGCAGGCCTTTGGTAAGGAGTTTAGGTAGAGGGAGAAAAGAAGTGGCCCCAGGATAGATCCCTGGGGCACCCCGGAGTGGACGGGTAGTGTGTCGGATAGGGTTCCATGGCTGATGTAATAAGGTTCATGTGTTCATTTCATGGAGAGAAGTTGTGACAGAAATGAAAAAGTAAACACCTTTAAATATTCTTGCTGCCCATTCTTTTTTCTTTTTTTTTGTTCTTTCGTCTTTTTCTGACTGAATGGTGGCCTTTTTTTCTTCTGTCAGACTGAAATCTTCTTGTTTGTTCAGCAGCTGCTGACATGGATGGCTGTTACTGCACCATTTTGTTTCCTTTTTTTATGCCACAAGTACGATTAACTGACTGTGGGCATGGCTTTTATTTCATTAACTGGCTGTGGCAGGATTTAGGTGAATAACCGACTTGGGGGTTATTGGTTTGTGGTTTGTGCTATGATAACTGACACTGTTTCTTTATTGTGATTGGCTAAAACTGCATAACTCTCATATAATTTTAGTTGAATTTTGACTATGTTCTCATTTTCCTTCAGATTGCTGACACTGACTGCAGTACCCTGTATGTCAGGAGGCCAGAAATGAGTCTGTGAAGAGCTATGCTCCCCTTCTCTGAATTGGCTATCCCTATACAAAAAGTAAAAGTTTAGTCTCCCTCCCCGCTTTACTGACTCTGTCTGCAGAATGTTGGGCAGCGGGTGAGAGAGCCAGGGGAACATCATCCTCCAGCCCGATTTCCCACTGAGCACCCACAACATAGAAACATAGAAGTTGATGGCAGATAAGGACAGCAAGGCCCATCCAGTCTGCCCATTTCTTTTTCTACCTTATTAATGTGTCGTCAGCCTTTGCTCTGTCAATGACCTATCTATTCATACTCATCTGTATTGCTCAATTATGCCTATCCCATGCCTGTTTGAAACCCTGCACTGTATTCATATCCACCACTTCCTGAGGTAGGCCATTCTATGCATCCACCACCCTTTCTGTGAAAAAGAACTTCCTCACATTACCCCTTAATCGGCCTCCCTCTAATCTCATGCTGTGTCCTCTTGTCCTGCTATTTTTCTTATATTGAAAGATGTTAGACTCTTTCACCTTGTTAATGCCCTTAAGGTGTTTGAATGTTTCGGTCATATCACCTCTCTCCCCCTCCTTTGCGCTAGGGTATACATATTGAGCTCCATTAATCTGTCCTCATATGTTTTCTGATGCAGTCCCTGCACCATTTTGGTTGTCCTTCTCTGGACTGCCTCAATTTGGTTAATGTCCTTGTGAAGGCATGGCCTCCAGTACTGAAAACCCTACTAATACACCCTAACATCCCCCTAGCCTTACTTACTGCTTTAGTGGTCTGCTTGGATGATTTCAGGTCATTGGCAATGATGATGCCCAAGTCTCTTTCTTCCCTTGTGACTACCAGCAACTCTCCTCCCAGCCTATATGTGGCTTCAGGATTTCTCTTCTCTGTGTGCATGATCTTGCCCTTCTTTGCGTTGAACCCCAGTTGCCACTGTTCCGACCATTTTGCCAGTTTATCCAGATCTCTTCTCATTTTGCCCACCCCATCTGGATCATCTACTCTGTTACAGATCTTGGCGTCATCTGCAAACAGACAAGCCTTACCCTCCAGTCCATCTGCAATGTCACTGATTAAGTTATTGAAGAGGATTGGCCCCAGGACTGATCCCTGAGGTACCCCACTTGTGACTTGCATCTCTTCTGACTGTATACCATTTACCACCACTCTCTGTTTTTTGCCCGTCAACCAGTTTGCCACCCAGTTGACCACCTTCTGACCCATCCTGAGCCTACCCAGCTTATTAATCAATCTTCTATGTGGAACAGTATCGAAAGTTTTGCTGAAGTCAAGGTAGGCGACATCAACTGCTCCTCCTTGGTCCACCACACTGGTTACCCAGTCAGAGAAATCTATGAGATTAGTTTGACAGGACCTTCCTTTTGTAAACCCATGCTGTCTTGGATCCTGTGCTCCTATGGATTGCAGGTGTTGCACTTTCCTTTCCTTAAGGAGTGCCTCCATAATCTTGCCCACTACTGAGGTAAGACTGATTGGTCTGTAGTTCCCTGCCTCCTCCCTGCTACTACTCTTGTGGAGTGGGATCACATGAGCCCTTCTCTCCAGTCTTCTGGGACCTCTCCTGTGCTCAGAGACTCACTAAACAGTTCTGATAATGGCTCTGCTAGTTTCACCCTTAGCTCCTTTAGTACACTGGGATGTATGCCATCGGGTCCCATTGCCTTGTCCACCCTGAGCTTATCGAGCTCTTGTAGGGCCCTTTCTTTTGTGAAGGTACTAGTGCTCACCTCCCTCCCTCCCCCCTGTGTCCATGGTGCAGAGCTGTTCCCTGCCCTACCTCCTCTTCAGTAAATACTGAGCAGAAATATCTATTTAGGATAGATGCTTTTACATGGTCCTCCTCCTCACACACACCCTAATCGCCTTTGATCTTAGCAATACCCCCTCTGGACTTTCTCCTTTCACTAATGTATCTATAAAAAGTCTTGTCACCTTCTTTTACTGTTCATGCTAGTGTTTCCTCGGTTTGGGCCTTTGCCTGCCTTACTGCCTTCCCTGCTTCCTTAGGAAGTTTGGTATACCTCCCTATCTTCATCCCGCTGTGTTCCCTTATATTTCCTGAAAGTCAGCCTTTTGGCTCTAACCTTTTCTGCTACTGTTTTTGAGAACCAAAGTGGTTTCCTTCTTCTTTTGCACTTCCTTTTCTCTCTAACACAATGGGATGCTGCTTCAAGTATTGCATCCTTTATGCTTGCCCACTTTGCCTGCACCCCTCACCTGTATTTCTTTTTGCCAGGGCTAGCTTAACTCTGTTGGCCATCTTATCAAAGTCAGCTCTTCTGAAGGCCCACATTTTTGCCTTGGAATGGGATGATTTAGTTGTAGTGGCCAAATTGAACCATACCATGTGATGGTCACTGGCCCCCAGGTAACCTTCTACCTGGAGATCTATGATCCTTTCCCTGTTAGTCAGCACTAGATCTAGGATAGTCCTGTCACTTGTGGGTTGTTGTACCAGTTGTTTGAGGCCCTCCCCCTGCAGGGAATCCACCATGTGTCTAGCTCTGGCAGATGTTCCTGCTGGTATTGACCAATCTGTATCTGGCATGTTGAAGTCCCCCATTATCAGAACCTCCCCTTTAGCTGTCATGTTTTGTATATCTTCTAACAGTAATGTGTCTATGTCCTCCCCCTGGTCTGGGGGCCTGTAGACAACCCCAGTTCTTATGGCTGTCCCATTTCCTGTTTCCAGAGTGACCCACAGTTCTTCTGGCTCCTTATGTGTATTCTGAATTTCTGTAGCTTTGATATTTTCTTTGACATACAGGGCCACTCCACCCCCACCCTTTTGCACCTCGGTCTCTTCTGAAAAGTACATAGCCAAGTACTGAAGTCTCCCAAGTGTGGTTACTGGTAAACCACGTCTCGTTAATTGCTACTATGTCCAATTTAGTCTCTGTCATTATTGCCTGCAGGTCTGGGATCTTTTTTCCCAGACTGCGAGCATTTGTGTACATGATTTTTCATTGGCCAGATTTCGGTGTGTTAGTTGTTGGGTGAGGTCTGGCGTTTTCCTTGTGCGTTGTATGAGGAGCTGGACCTTTTTCCTTACCTGGTGATGCAAATGAACTGCAAACATGCTGAACTCCTGTTTGACCACTAGCTGAGGGGGTAGGGGTGTTCTTCCCATTTGATGTATGAGGTGCTGCACCCCTCTCCCCATTTGCTAGTTTAAATATTCTGCAAAGACGTCAAACTTCTGCCTCAATGCACTGACTCCCTCCTTAGTCGGATGCAGTCCGTCAAATTTAAAGAACTTTCACTTCCAAAACTGTTGCCAGTTCCCTACAAATTTGTGTCCTTTTTCCTGGCACCAGCCCTTGAGCCACATGTTTAGCTCCCCTCTCTCCCCTTCTCTGACCTTCCGTCCATCTTCCCCCCTCTCCCAGACTGGCAGGATCTCAGAGAAGGAGATGCCGGACGAAATGGATAGTAGTTTGTCACCAAGCCTGGCCAGGTGTTCCTTGGCCTTCACAGCTGACCAGCTGGCGAGACCATTAGTCCCTATGTGTACCAGGACATCAGTGTTTTCTCCTGCTTCCTGAACAATTTTAGCAATACTGTCAGTGTCTCTTCACATTGATGTACCTGGGAGACATCTGACCATTACCCCTGGCTGGAGATAGGTATCAGCTCCCCGAATCATGGAGTCTCCTATGATCAGAAGTTTTTTGGATTTCCTTTTTGCTTTTTTTGTTTTGGTTCCTGTTTTGGGCAAGTTTTGTTGTGCTAGCTCCTGTGCGGCAGTGTCCTGTTCTGTAGCGTGCTCTGCCCCTTTGTTTGATTTCGGAGATAGAGGCAGATACCTGTTTGTAGTTTTTATATGGTTTGTGGAGGTACTATGTTGGAGAGCACCGAGTAATGGGGCATCCGATTTGCCACTCCTAACCACCTGCTAACCTCCCAGACCAACTATCCTCTGCGGTCGAGGTGCTGTTGGATGTTGGGGAAATGGCGGGTGGTTCTTATAATATATTTCCTCTTGAGTATGAAATTTGAGGTGCGCAATCTCTGCCCATGCTGCCTGGAGCTGAGCCCTAAGATCTCCAATGGCCCAGCATGTAGGACAGTATCCTAAATCCTGTAAAACTGCCCTTCTGAAAAGTGTTCCGCAGTACCTGCAGTTAATGATATCCATTTCATATAAGTTGCTGCATTTATAACCTGGTCAGAGTAATTAGAAGGAAGAAAATGAAAGCAAAAGTTTGATTTTGTGTTTTGTTTGTTTGTTTTTGTATAACTTGATCTTACTTCGAGAGGGCTCTTGCAGTAGGTAATTACATATAGGACTGACGCCGGCAGGCGGCAGGACCCCATGGAAAAATTTCTAGCTAGCAGTTCCTAGCGAGGGTCCCAGACGCCCGCCTTCCAGTTCTTTCCCGCCGTTAGCTCGTGCAGCGCCTCGCGGAAAAGTTTGTTCTTCGACAGCCCTACCTTCGACAGTTTTTTACCAAAAATAATAGTTTTTTCGACTAATGTCAGTACTATCGTCAATGTGTGTCGTCCCCTACACCCTCCGAGCACAAGAATAAGTGCGATTTGTGCGGCGCCCAACTACCGCACAAGGACGGCCACTCCCTGTGCCTGTTCTGCCTAGGCCCCGATCACCCAGTCGAGAAGTGCCAGCACTGCCTCAGTTTTAATGCAGCGACCCAGAAAAGGCGGCAGCAATCCCTGGAGGCCCATATTCTGAAGAAGAAAATGAGTTCTATGGAGAAGGAGCTCAAAAAACTGAGGCAGGGATCCACTTCCTCTGAAAGCCATCGGAAGGTGAAGGAGAGGCACCGGGACAAGGGCTCCTCCACCGTGTGTCCCTCGGGAGTTGCTGGGACGCAGGTAATATCCCCTCTGGGGGACTGCCTTCGACGGGCCGCCTCAAGGTTTCCGAGGGTGACGGCCCGCCTGTCTGGCTTGTGCCCGGCCTTGGGCGGGTGCCTTCAGGCAGTTGGAGGCTCTTCCGCCTTGGTTCGCCACAGGCTCGCGGCCTACCACTGTGGGCGACTATGGAAAGCCGGGCGTCTGCTCCTCTGATGTCTGCCCAGAGAGGGCTGGTAAGACGTCCGACCCTCCGGGGCAACGCACGGCCTCCACTCCACCGGACCAGGCTGATCTCTCTACTCGGCCCGCCTCCGGTGATGGCTCTCATAAGTTGGACGCCGGCTCCTCCAGCGCCCACCGAGAGCTCGCCCCGAAACCTCACGTCAGCTCATCCGACGTCCGGCTGGTGAAGGAACCGACAACGGACCCCCCCACACATCCGTCATACCCGGTTCCCCGCAGCCTTCGCTGCTGTCTGGGGAACCAGAGTCTCCCCAACTCGACCCCAGGGACTTTTCCCCTCCGCCCCCGGGTGAAGCTGGGGATCTTTTGCCTCCGTCAGTCCTTCCTCCACCTGGTGGGCTGGAGCTGACGTCGGCTCCCCGGACGCCGGCCCCTCCGACTTTGGTACCTCCGATGCCAGGGCCTCTGCCGTCGGCCCTCACGTCGGCCTTACCGACTCTGGGAGACATTCTGCTCCCATCAGGACCTCCATCCTCCGGGCTCCCCACTGTGGACCCGCCTGTGAGGCCACCGGCCGGGCCGTCTGCTCCGGCAGCCCCCCCGGCTCCCGGGTACCCTCAGTCCTATTCGACGCCGGTATACCCGGGACCGCAGTATCCGGCGCCACAGTACCCAACGCTGGGCTTCCCGACACCGCAGTACTCGACGCCAGGCTACCCGCAGCCGGGTCTTGGATACGCTCCATACAGTTACAACGCGTATCCTTATCCCCCGCCTCCTCCTCCTCCACCGCCCTCATGGCCGCCGGTGGACCTGCAGGAGACTCTGGCCTCCTGGTGGGCTGAGGCCAAGGCTCAGCTCACCAAAGAGGTCCAGAGCCGCCTTCCAGCGACAGTGCCATCCCAGGTTCCCGTACATCCGAGGTGGCACACTCCCTCACCACCTCCGGACTCCAGGGTTCTTCCGTCTGGATACAGAGAAGGGCAGGACACGCTTCCCCGAGGACTTCCCAAGGGACTTCCCAAGGGGTCTGTTCCTCCCCCAGGTTGGGAAAGGGAGTCTTTCTCCTCTTCATCCTCCTCTTCACCTTCGGACTCTTCCGACGGTTGCTCCGAGAGAGACGACCAGCCGCGCTCTCCGTCGAAGCCCAGGCCAAGGACTCCTCCGAAGTCTCCTCCGGAGGATCCTACTTTTACAGAGTTGCTTAGGAAAATCCAGGAGGTTTATCAGTGGCACTCCCTGGAACCAGATCCTCAGCGTCTGAAACTCACTGAACATCTGGATCTGCCCGTGAAAGCTCCTACCTTGGTGCCACCCTGGATAGAGCCTCACGCTAACCTCGTTACCACAATATGGAAACAGCCGTCGGCCTTAGCCCCACTTCCTAGGAAGTCGAACCGGCTATATCTAGCTCCCGAGGGTGTTGATTTTCTGGATTCTCACCCTCGTGCCGACTCGGTTGTGATTAGCGCCGCTCACGGCCGGTCGGCGAACCCCAAGCATCTTAGCTCATCACCACCTGATAAGGAATCACGCCTTCTGGACCAGTATGGGAGAAAGAATTATGCTTCCTCCACGCTGGGGATCAGGGCCCTGAACTATGTCGGCCATATGGGGGACTACCAGAAGGTCATCCTGACTCAGGCGGAAGCTCACACCACTGTCACACAGGCACAGCTTCTCATCTAGCTGTCATGCTGTCATGTTAACCTATAACCCTAAATGGCCTTTTCCAACAACTTTTTCACTGAGGCTATTTTGAGTGTCTGATTGGGAAACACCACTCTTGAGACAGGGTGACTGACTGTCATTGTCTGCAGAGCTCTCAGTAGTGGTCTGACCTTTTCTGGAGTGAGTAGGTTAAAATATTCCTATAAACTGCAATTTCCACTTAGTTACTTGCTTTTTTTTCCCCCAGAGTTCCTAACACTGGCTCTTGACCCCATCTCCTCAGCAACCAACCCATATCATAGCAATGGCTGTGTTTTATCTTTAAATAAGCTGTAAACTCCCTGACCCCATAATTACAAAAAATAAATCATAGATGACTGTGTGTCTATGGATTTTTTTTCTTACACACCCTCAGTGTGTGATGACCTTATAAACCTCTTGAGCTTCACTCAGGAGGTTTAAGAGTCATCACACACCTCAGATGCATGAAAACAATCCATAACACACAGTTGCCTATGCATTATTCTCTCTCTCTCTCTATATATATATATATATGTGTGTGTATATATGTGTATATATATATATATATATATATATATATATATATATATACACACACACATATATATATATATATATATATATAGGATATGCAATTGGGATGAGTTAAATAAATGATTTATGAGCAAAAGAGCAGTTTGACCTCAGGTAACCTCACAAGTGGTGTAAGCCACCAGTGAGCTTTCCAAGGTCAAACTGCTTGAGTGCACATACTGTAAACAAAAGTTCCCTACTGCATATTCCATTTATGCAATAGAGATGCAATTTTTTGTAGGGTTTGTATTAATTTTTTGTCTAGTTTTCTGTTTGTTTTTTCAAAAATAAGTGGGACTGCATGTATATACATGCTGCAGGGCTAGTTGCTAGGAATGTGACATCCCAACGTTGAAAGAACACCATGTGGTAGGCTGTGTTCCTTGTGTGGGAGGGCAGGAGATTTTTAAAAAGATGGCAGCTCCATTCCTTGCTTAGCAAGAAGCCAAAATAGCAATAGTAATCCTATTGAATTTTTTAAAATATTCTGTTATGTGCAGGTATCTTGTTTGTACTGCCATTTCAATAAATAAAGTAAATTAAGTATCTGGTTGATCCTATGTTTTGAGCTGTGCTTCAGGTCTGGGAATGGGCAAGTGCAACTGGAAGCGGTACCATGGTCATAGCCATTGTGGTAGTGTGTGCAGGTTCACAGTTCACATTGTGCAGTCTTGGGGGCAAGGTCTCATGATTGCCAAGTTTCATCCTTGTCACATATGCTGATTCTGAGATCTGGATAGTGCAAAAAGTGAAAAAAAATCAGGAGTTTTTGCTGTGTTTTTTTTTTGTCATTGCCTACTGTCCAGACGGTTTGGAATTTTGGTCTAAAATTTTCAGGGTAGAAAGGGCTTGGCCCAGAGTGGTGCCTTTCATTAGTTTGGTGAAAAAAATATTAAGAGATGTTTCTCAACCTCTTATGAGGAACCCAGCTTTACGATTGGAGGGTGGATGTTGTCCGAGTCGTGGCTGTCCCAGCTTCAGGATACCAAAATGTATGACTTGCTCTGATAGGGGACTCGCTTGTCTTCCCAAGAGATCTTGGTACAATTCCACCTGGCTGGCAATCAGATATTTAAGATATTTCAGTTGAGACATGTGTTAACCTCATGGTTTGGGTCAGATCATTGGGAGATTTGGCTTTGTGCTCTGGATATGCAGGATGCTTATCTGCACATTCCCTTTCGCCCATCTAATCGCAAATACCTTCGTTTTGTGTTCCAGGGGGACCACTACCAATTCAGGGTACTCCCGTTTGGTCTATCCTCGGCCCCCCGAGTATTAATCAAATGCCTGGCAGTGGTGGCGGCCTACCTGCGTACCAGGGGAGTGCAGGTTTTCCCGTACCTGGACGACTGGCTCCTGGCGGCCTCGTCCAGGGAGGAACTCCTGTGTTTCCTCTCCCTTACCCAGCAGGTTTTTGCCTGCCTGGGTATTACCATCAACCATTCCAAGTCTCATCTGGACCCATCCCAGAGGCTACAGTTTATTGGGGCGATTCTCGATACGACCATAGGCAAGGCCTTCCTGCCTCCGGACAAGGCGTCCACCCTTCAGACCCAAATAAGTCTGTTGTCCGACTGCAGGACGGTTTCTGCGAGGTCGGTCCTTCGCCTTCTCGGGCTCATGGCGGCTGCTATCCCGATGCTGCCTCGCGCTCGACTCCACATGAGGATCTCTCAGTGGACTCTACGCTCTCAATGGGATCAGCTAGTGGACGACCTAGATCACCCAGTTCTGATCTCCTCGCCAATGATTCGAGACTTGCAGTGGTGGATGGTTCGAGAGAACCTGTTTCGGGGAGTTCCTTTCTTTCATCCTCCCCCCTCCCAGACTCTAACCACAGACGCCAGACGAAGGTTGGGGAGCCCATCTAGGCCCTCATCGGACCCAGGGCTCCTGGTCCAAGCTAGAACAAGCTCTCCACATCAATGTGCTCAAGCTTCGGGCACTGTTGTACGCTCTCCAAGCCCTTCACCAATACATCCTTCCTGGCCACCTAGCCGTCCAGATGGACAACATGTGCGTGGTGTGGTACATCAACAAACAGGGAGGGACTCGGTCCTACCCTCTATGCAGGGAGGCAATGAGGGTTTGGGATTGGGCAACACAACACGACCTTCACCTCACAGCAATTCACGTTCCGGGAGTCGACAACACTCTGGCAGACAAGCTAAGTTGCTCTTCTGCTCTGACTCACGAGTGGGAACTGGACCAAGGGGTCCTAGACAATATCTTCCAACTCTGGGGAATACCACAGGTCGACCTGTTCGCATCGTCCCAAACGCAAAACTTCCCGTCTTCTGCTCGCTCGTTCCAGAGCGAGGCACTTTTTGGAGCGACGCTCTGTCTCTAGACTGGAAGGACAGATTCGTCTATGCCTTTCCCCCAATTCCACTTATCCCACGAGTCTTGCAGAAACTAGCTTCAGAAGGAGGCAAATGATTCTGATCGCTCGCTTCTGGCCCAGGCAAGTCTGGTTCTCTCTTCTACAACAATATTCAGAGGATCCTCCTCTTCCTCTTCCTCTGTCTCGAGGTTTGTTGACCCAGGATCAGGGGACCCTGGTCCATCCAGGCCAAAAATCCCTTCAACTGCATGCATGGCTCCTGCAGACTTAGCCCAATCCCATTTTGGAGTGTCTCCCAAAGTGGCAGAGATTTTAGTGGAGGCCAGAAAACCCTCCACTAGATCCACTTATGCCATGAAGTGGAAAATATTCACTATATGGGCTGCTTCCAAGAACGTGGAACCTTTCTCCTGTTCAGCAGAGTTTCTGCTGGAGTATCTATGTCATCTGTTTGACCTGGGTCTCAGTCATTCCTCTCTGAAGGTACACATGGCGGCCATTTCGGCCTATCATGTTCCCTTCACGGACCAGGCGTTCGCTCAACTGGAGGTCTCCAAGACCTTTCTCGGAGGGGTCCTCCACCTGAGGCCCCCCATCTGTACTCCTGCTTCCCCTTGGGACTTGAATTTTGTTCTCGAGAAACTTACTCTCCCTCCCTTCAAGCCTGCAGCTTCTACGGATTTAAAGTTTCTTTCGTGGAAGACTCTCTTCTTGGTGGCCATTACTTCCGCTCGGAGAATGTCCGAGCTCCAGACCCTGATGTGTAAAATCCCGTATTTGATTTTTCACAAGGAACGTGTTGCTCTTCGCACAAATCCTAAGTTTCTCCCTAAAGTAGTAGCTGAGTCTACTCTAAATCAGTCCATAGAGTTACCTGCCTTTTTTATGCAGTACTCTAATCAAGGGGAGTATTTACTCCATACTGTGGATGTTCACCGGATTCTGAGATACTACACCAACAGGACAAAGGATCTCAGAAAGACTGATCAATTGTTGCCTCTTTTGCTCACAAAAGGGAAGGCAATGCTGTTTCCAAGCAATGCCTGTCTAAGTGGTTGGCTCATTGCATCACTTTCTGTTATGACAAATACAACAAGACCCTCCCGGGTCAAGTCAGAGGCCACTCCACAAGAGGAGTAGCTGCCTCAGCGGCTTGTTTCAAGAATGTGTCTGCAGCAGACATCTGCGCTGCCACCACCTGGACTTCTGTCTATACCTTTACTAAACACTACAGTTTGGATGTTGCCTCTCGCCGTAGAGCAGGCTTCGGGCTGGCTGTTTTGCAAGGCCTCCTATCTTGAGACTTGCACAACCAGAATTACCTTTTGGAGTAGTTTTCCTCCTCCCGGTGCCTCTCTTTGTTCCAGACTGCTTGGGATTCAGTCCTATATGTAATTACCTACTGCAAGAGCCCTCTCGGTAGATAGTACAGTGGCATAGAACTTACCGTAACAGTAGATCTTCGAGAGGCTCTTGCAATAGGTAATACCTTCCACTTCTGTCCCCCCAATAGGTAATACCTCCCGCCTCCGTCCCCCTAGGCTTTTTCAGCTCCTTTTCCATTGAGGGAAATATCCGCTTCTCTCTCGTCCGGCCTCTTTTGGCCTGTGGCGGGAAAGAACTGGAAGGCAGGCGTCCAGGACCGCCCCTTTATACCGACGTCTCCTGACGCCGGTCACCTGACGTGGGGGAGGTCCCTCGCCAGGGACTGCTAGCTAGAAATTTTTCCAAGGGGTCCTACCGCCTGCCGGCATCAGTCCTTTATGTAATTACCTACTGCAAGAGCCTCTCTCGAAGATCTACTGTTACGGTAAGTTCTTACGTAACTATACTTTATAACAAGTTAAATTAATATTGCCCCATAAATGAGGTAATGTGGATACCCCACTGATCCTCCCCTTCCTGCTTTGCCGCAGGAAATGTCACGACTGTGCTACCCTATAAAAGGAGTATATTGTGAGGTGATTGGGGATGGGGGTGGGTGGCAGGGCCCTTCCTGTGCCAAAACAAGAACCACGGACGAAAGAAACAAGGAGGTAAGAGCAGAAACAATCAGTCAACAACAAATGCAGTAACCCTGAAAGCTTATCCTAATGATAGATAAAACTAAAACCTGTAAAGCACCACCTGTAATAATTTCACAGAAGATATACCTTGTAAGAAACACTTTGCTACAGAGAAAAATAAAGCAGTAACAGAAGATATACCTTGCAAAAGACAATTTGAATCAGAAGATTACAGCAGTAATTTGTTAGCACACACTTGTAGGCACACCTTGTAATAATGCAGCAGAAGGTATACCCAGCAACAACAATGTAAATCAGAGTAAAATAAAGCAATAAAATGTTAGCAACAGACAGTAACAATCCCTTTGAGTACAAAATAAAAATAACAACACACAGTAAATCTGCCTAGCCAAAAGAAGTCTTAATCCTTTCCCTTTAGTAAGGTTCTTTGCTCTGTCCATTCAAGCAACCTAAGGAAAGAGCTCAGGTGAAGCTAGGTGCCTTGGCCAGCAAACCTAGTCTTCCACCCCCAAGACTCCTATCCAGGAGATCTGCAAGGCTGCTACCTGGAACTCAGCACACACCTTGATATATCCCACTACCACTTCAACCTTGAGTCATGCCAGGATGCTGGTTTTGGGGCCTCGGTTCTCCAGTCTTTGCGCCCCTTCCTCCCAGAGAACTGCTAGGAGTCTGCCAGAAGTATGGATAGTACACCATATCCCAACCCCTACAAAAATAGGTTACTCACCTGTAACCGTGGTTCTGGGAGTGGTATATGATGCACATCCACACAACCCAGCTGACCTCCCCTGGCAAGTGGCTCACAGTATCTAGCTTCCAGCTGGTAAGATCTGATGTCATGGGGCGCTGCCAAGGAGGATACCACCCAGTTGTGTGGGAGGAGCCAGCTTGAAGACCTTCCTGCCTCTTCTTAAACGGAAAGGATTCTGCCAGAAGTGTGGAATGTACACTGTATACCACTCCTAGAACTACGGTTACAGGTGAGCAACCTATTTTTTCCCATCGTCGAAACTGTGCAACTTGTTAATCTTTTTTTTTTTTTTGTTTTGCCTTCTGATATTCAGTTTCAGGATTGTCAGTGGCTTTCTTGCTGCTGCCACGCCGTCCTACACTGAAGTTGCTGCTGCTCAGCCATGTCATGCTACATCTTCATCGTGTCTGCGCTTTTTCTCCTCAGCTCTTCCCTCTTCCAAGTCTCCATAACAAATGGTGTCTCCCGCTCGATGCTGTGATGTCTCTCCAGTCTATCCACTTGAGCCACTCTCATGAGAGCAGTAGAGGGACAAGAGGTGTGCACACTAGACCACCAGGGACTACGGCAGGTGAAAAGGGTCATGGGACTGGGGGGGGGAGTGCCACTGCGCTATAAGGGAGCGCATCTGAGTGGGATTGTCCCACATGGGGGGGTTCTGTATTTGTAAGGGGGGGGGGCTAAAAACAACGCGCTTTTCACAGTCCCTCCAAATTTTAAGCCCTGACCTATAGTGTCTGGTATCGGTTTACTCAGTGAAGGTGCTTTCAGATTTGTGAATTATTTGCTCAAACAGATGGTGGTTAAAACACCTTCATATTTAAGAGATGCAACTGATGTATTACAAAAGTTGGAGGAATTTAGCAGGTCCCCGATCTGCGCGGGATAGCAACGGATGTAACACCATTGTATACCAGTACTGAAAACAATAAAGAGGTGGAGGCTGTCAGATACTGTTTAGAAAGGGAATAATGTTTTGCCACTGTCCCAAAGGAATTGATTTTCAGTCTTCTTGAATTTGTTTTGTATCAAAACTACTAGATGTTTATGGCAAATTCTGTGTTCAGTGTCAAGGTACAGCTATTGGGGGGAGCGGCCTTTGCGCCATCCTGTGCCAACCTGTTTGTGTCCTGTTGGGAACAGCAAGTGGTGTTTTCTGACCAAAGAACAGAGAACATTTGTTCTGATATTGTTCCTGCAGCTACAAAATTATGCTAACACTATTTGTGTTGGTTGTTTGGGTCTATCTCACAACATGAGGGTCTGCAAGATCTGCCAAAGTTTAAACCAGGCTACAGTGCGATGCAGAAAGAAGGCCTTAGAAACCTTCCTCACCTAAAAAGCATTGAAAGCCTTGAAATAGGCTGCGGGTCCCACTTCTGCTTCTCCCTCGCCGACAACTGGGAAAAGGTTGTCAAATTCGAAAGACAAAGAAAAGGCGTCATCAAGGTCCTCCTCTTCTTCTGGCCATAAGCACAAGCACAGAAATAAGGCTGCTTTGCCGTGAGTTCATGGTTGCCATTGAAATCAGGTACTGTATGTCCTTGTCGGCGCCTGCTCCGGCAACATTAACTACAGCCCCCTCAACCGTTGATGAGACAGCAAGTTGGGACTTGGCTCAGGCACTGCTATACCTAATATGGACAGTATGTTGCCACTGTCATGGGGCTCTGACCCTTCGAAGCAGGTAGTCCCAAACCCCTTTCTGGGTGCGGTCAACTCCCAAGCTGTGCTGGCCTCATTTTCAGATATGATATGTCACCTTCTACTGTCACTGCAGCCAGTGGTAGGTCTGCCATCAGCAAAGCCACCTGAACCAGGGCTTTTATCATCAGATTCAAGAAGCATGCCAACGGTTCCTCCTTCTTAGCTGCTGCCTATGTCTCCATCTCCTTCTATGGCTCCCGTCACTGTTCCTGATGATGACAACAAGATGGAATATAATGCTGACCTCATGGACATTGAGGGGGATTTAGAGGAATAATACAGGGGTAAGGAGCAATTTAAAGACAGTAACTTGCCTTCTAGCTCCACCTTATCATCCTGCAGTGAGGACTTTGTGGTTTATACACCCAGGTTTCCCCATGAGGATCCATCTTTTCAGGCTGTGCTTCAGCAAATGCAGTCTGTCACGGGTTTTGCTTTTGGGGAGGAAGATTCCACTAATAGGTGTCTCATGGAATTTTTGGAGGTTCCTTCCACACCTTCAATTATTATTCCTCCTGTGTGTCTGCACTAGAGGATGCTACCTTTGCTGATTGGCATAGGCCCAGTACCCTGCCTGCAGTTCCAAGGAATGCTAATAAACAGTAACTGCTCTGTCTGTTAAGCCTTACTGTGTTGCACAGTCTGAAACTGACTCTGTAGTCATTATGGCTGCACATGATCATTCTAGGGCCCCTAGGCACATGAGTACTTTATCTCCAGATAATGAATCTAGGAGGTTGTCTATAATGGACAACAACACTTATGCCCCAGCATCTTTAGGCCTTCAAATTGTTAAATTACCAGGCCCATATGATAAAATATCAGAATACCTTATGGAAGTTTGCACATAGTGCAGCACAGGCGTTAACTGATGGTCCTCCGAAGACTGACTTGCTTAAAACCATGTTGGCTGGTTTCAAAGTTAGTCAAACATCTAATGTGTTCAGTATATGATGTGTCAGATGCCTCTGCCAGGGCTGCAGCCTTCAGTATCTGCATTAGGTGTCATGCCTGGCTCAGAATAGCTGCAACATGCTGCTCTGAAGGCTTTCAGGGTCTCCAAACTATTTGTTAATGATGCTGAAAAGGCACTTTAACCTCAGTCCTCCAAAATGACATTAAAGTCTATGAAGTCCCTCTATCTTAAGCCCACCAGAGAGCACGGTAGAGGATCTTTTCGTATGCCTGCTACCAGAGGTAACCATACATGCTGCTAGCAGTCCCATGTAGAGGTGGTGGTACCCTTCTGGGTCCACCACTTTGGTGCCCATGCAGAAGCACCCAAAGGAATCAGTTCTGGCAGCCCTGCCGGCCCTGGTTCCACCTGACTCTCTTCCGTCTACCCCTTCCCTTATCTAGTGCCTTGAGTGGTGAGAGTTGGGGGGAAGCTTTCCCGGTATCTAAAGCAGTGGAGGGAGATTACTACAAATGAGTGGGTCCCAGAAATAATAGAAAAGGGGTATGCTCTGGAATTGATAGAAACCTCTCCCGTTCACTCTCGGTCCCATTATTTTTAACCTCCTGGCCACTTGTCCCTTCTAAAAGAGGAGCTACTCGATCAGGTCAATACCTTTTATATATTTAGGCATCACGCTGGACAGCTCCCTCTCCTTTACCTACCACACAGACAATGTTGTAAAGACAGCCAACACCAAAATTGCTCTCCTCTACAGACACAGACACAATATGACCCCTGCAGCCTTGTCTCTGGCTGTTAATAGCACTGTAATCTCTGTTGTAGACTATGGGCTAATTGTGTACAGTGCGGCAATAGATACAGCCCTTAAAAGGGACAGAACTGCCCTCAATAAGTCCTGTAGGCTCACCCTGGGGCCACACAGGCTCACTCACACCTGCAAACTTTACTCCAAGTCTTAAGTGGCTTAATCTTCAGGGGAGGATTAAATACCAGACCTGCCTGTTAGGGAAAAAAGCTCTCATTGTTCTAACTCTGAAACCATTACAGACCTCCTTAAACCTGGATCTAACTTGCGCCAGACCAGAGGAAAAACACAAAATGCTCTTCATATCCCTTTCCATCACACAGCACTTGCACGGAGATCCTACACTTACAAGTCACCCCTCTGGCGCAGTGAACTACCCCCAGAAGTAATAAATGTGCTTAAGCTTGAAACTTGCAAGAAATTCTCACAAACACCTGACAGTACTCAGTTCCTGTGACTGCAGTTCTAACCTCCACCACCTCCCCTTTTTTCGCGCCCATTCCCTGCCCACCTATTCACCTTTCCTTTTTTCTACGCTATCTCCATATCCTCTTACCCCTCACGCTTCCTCTCTCCCAAACCTCACCCTCTGTGACACTACTCATTAACCCCCGTAATTGTCTCCTCTCTCACCATCCCTTTCCAACACCCTTGCTCACCCTCCCAATAATCACTGACAAGGTCACCTCTGTCTGTGCCATGTTGTTCTACCCCTACACCCAGCCCTTTCCCCCTTTATCCCTTGTCATAGTCAGCCCTGACTGCTCCACTGCCTACCCTCTCCGCCTTGCCTCAGTGCACTAGTCCAGTGACCCCTGTGGTCATAGCTTATCAAAACTATAATAAATACGGTCTGTACATCATTGTATGAACTAATGCATTTGCTTCTTGTATATAGTACAGTTTCATTTTGTATAGCTTTTTCCTCTTTGTAACCCTAGGATTTCACCGATTGTAAATTATGTGTTGTACTTGACTATGTCTATACCTTATGTTTTTTTATTCTGTATGTACCAACTGTTTGAACCTTATCTGACATGGAACCTTTGTAACAGAGCTTTTAGCTCAAAGGTGTAACTCCGAGATGACAAATAAATAAATAAAATAAATAAAAGAGGTAGTCCAGACCCTGTTTCAAAACATGTTGTTGAAGGTGTTCCACCCCCCCACAAGACAGGAGCAAAGGTTCTGTTCCAGATGCTTCCCAGTTCCAAAGTGGACAGGAGATTTACGTCCTGTGCTGGACCTCGGAGACCTTAGTCTGTGCATCAAATATGAAAAGTTTTGAATAGTGTCTTTGGAAGTCCTGATTCCCCTCTTGCAAACAGGGGACTGGCTCTGTTCACTGGGCATGAAGGATGCATAGCTTCATATCAAGATCAGACAGTGCCACAAACAGTATCTCTGCTTCATTCTGGAGAGCAGGCACTGTTAGTTCCAAGTGTTGCCCTTTGACTTATCCATAGTGGTGTGGGTATTTACCAAACACTTAGCAGTGGTTGAGGCAACCCTTTGCAGGGAATGGCTTTATGTCTTCCCATATCTGGAGGATTGGCTCCTGAAGGCCCATTCCAGGGAAGCTCTTCTTCACACCCTTCCCTGAACAATGCAACTTTTTGAGGCCTTAGAGATAACAATGAATGTGCCAAAGTCAGTGCTGACCCTGGGCCAATGCCTGCAATACATTACGGCAGTACTCGCCATGAACAAGTGGTGTGCCTTCCTGCAACAGAACAGGGCAGACACCTTTATTGCTCAAGCTTTAATACACAAGAGCTAGTACGTCTTTACCAGGACAGTGTTACATCTCCTGGGCCTGATGGCTGCTGCCATAGTAACAGTGCTGTTTGCTCAGCTCCATATGCAAATGCCACAATGGATACTCTGGGTACATTGAGAGTGTGGTACTGGGCGATGTCTCAGGCCTTCTGCTGTAGGCCGTGTTTCTTCCAGGTCTCCAAAAAGTTTTGACAGAAAATTATGCAGGTCTCAGTCCCCGATTCATGAATGGGAACTGCTGACCTCTGTGGTAAACAACCTGTTCACAAGATTGGGTTGTCCAGAGTTGGACCTTTTTGTATCCCCACACAGCGCAAAATGGCTGCATTTTTGCTCGCTCCAGGACCTGGAGTTTTTTGGCGAGATGTATTTTCTCTTCTCTTGGAAAGGGAAATTCCTGTATGCATTTCCCTTCCATTACTCTTCTGCTCATGCTAAGAGTGGAGAAGGCCACTCTCATCCTCATAGCTCCTCTATGGCCTCGCCAGGTATGGTTTCCACTCATACAACATCTGGTGATACAGCATCCTGTTGCTCTGCCTCTGTGACAGGGTCTTTTGTTACAGGACTACGGGTCTCTGGTCTGTCCGGACCTAAAGTCCCTTCATCTGCATGCTTGGCTTCTAAAAACATAGCCATCATGGGGACTTCCAGTGTGATGGCTATCTGCTAAGTCATACCTGAGATAGCTCCTCTCGCCCCACCATTTCAACTCCTTGTATCTGCCCTCTGTTTTCCGGCTGGTGAACCTCGAGGGCTTAGGAAATACCTGTGCATCTTCTGGACTGCTCTACTGTGTTAATCAATCCCCAAAACAGATGCGGACATGAAGAAAGCCCTCCCTAGAAACCTTACCTATGAAGTATACAATTTGGAACGTATTTCCTCCAAACTGAATAATAGACGAAAGAGCTTTAATAGATGGAGGAGATGGGTTTCCTATCAAATAGATCACTATTCAGATTTTGTTCCTTAATGGGGGCCAATCCATGGCAACTTGAGTTATTGATATTGAAAACTCAGAGAGCATTTCTCTTAGTTGAATGGATTGTTCCGGGGAGGTTGCCTGGGGACCAGACTGAATTAACACTGATAAATCCAATAAAAGGTTGTAATGAAGCCCACTGATATAGGGGCAATAAGGGCTAGGCAATAATCCTACGTCATATGGGTCTGATGTTTATTGTTCCACATGGAATATAAATAAGATTTGGATACAAAAACTAGAACACCTGTTTTGCTGTGAGACGGTAACTAATGAACACAAGTATTGCATACTGTATGAATATGGATGTAAATTTGCATATGAAAATAAAATAAAAATTTTTATTAAAAAAAAAAAAAGAAAGAAAGCCCTCCCTAGACGTACTTCTCTGCCCATGCCGAGGAGAGAAAAATCCTTGATGCGCTCCAAGGCACCAGGATCTGGGGCACTTGCTAACTCTGCCCCAGGCCATACTTGTGGAGGTCAAATTCTCAGCTTCTTGTAAGTGACCTCCAGGAATGTGGACATCACTTGATTTAGCTGACACCGCACTGCCGTATAACGGGCTCAATATCGCCGCTGGACCCACTGAGGCCTGTACTGATCCAGAATTAACCTTCATGCAGCAACGGATGAAAAAGATGGAGACCCGACTAGAGGATCTTGAGGAGAGATTCCGATACAACAGTTTGGTCGTCCTGGGTCTACAGGAGGGGGAGGGCCAGACAGCTATTGTTTTTGCCCAAAAACTTTATGAAAAACTAGCGGGCCCTTCTCCAAATGTGCCCACCTACATCGTAGAAAGGGCGCATCGCTCCTTGTGCCCTGCACCTCAGCCTGGCTCTCCTTCACAACCCTTCATCTTTAGATTGCTCAACTATCTGGATAAACAGTTTATTTTGGATTGGCTCAGAGACATTAAGGAATTCAATGGGAAGGCAAGTGAATTTGCATGGTACAGGACCTCCTGTTTACAGTGCGGCAAAGGAGGATGGCGCTGCACCCTCTGATATCAAAATTAATAGCCGCTGGAATTCACTGCCAGATGCGTTACCCAGCCATCCTTCAAGTTAACAAATAGGGTCGATGGCTATCACTTGAGTCTCTGGAGGTTGCAACCTGCGATCTTAAAAGGCTGTACCCTGACCTGATTAAATTGGGGCTCGTCCCAATAAGAGGTGGTGCTCCCAGTTATCTCCTAGATCTGAAGTGGATTTCCATTTCACCCTTTGTCGTTAGACATTTAAATGGCAGAGTCTCTGGTCCTTTGGTATTTGGCTGCGCGTATGCCCTGAATTAATGGCTGCTATGTGGACCCCCACTAAAGTGCCCCCTTCTTCCTGATTGGCAGTGTGGGTCCTCTGAAACATGAGTACATCTGCACTGTGATTGCCTGAGCTGCTGTTTAACCCAGCAACGGGGTACAAACTCGTTCTTCTATCTGTGACTAACGTGCACTGTGAGTAGCCATATTCCTCAGGAAGTTTGTTTATTCAGTACAATTCTTTTGCTGCATGAGCCCCTTTAATACTTAACTTAGTGACTGGAGAGCTTGAAATATTCCTGCTCTGGATATCCCTCTTTGTTACTACAATCTTGGAGCTTAGTGAGAATGAGGGACCTTGAGGGACCAACTGAATAATTACCGTGTTGGCCGACAGCACCTCTCATTCCCTGAAAAGTTGTTACCAATAAGTGGTACTCTGCTGAATTTCTGATAACCGGGGACAGATACTTTACCACCACTTTTTAACATTAGATGTGGCTACTGCTTGTGATGCATCAATTGACTGCTGGTATTAGTAGTGACTGCTCCACATTTGGCTTTACCTGTTGGCATTACAAATCTACAGGAACTAGTACAACCTCTCGCTTGGAACTCTGTCGATGCTTTAGTGCCGCAGATCAGATTAGTGTTAAAGGTTTTCACATTTTATAAGGGGGGCTTAGTAGTACTTTAGAATTGAAGGCCTTTCTGTATTAACCCACGGTTATTTCTTTTACTTCAGGGGCTCTAGACTTACGGGAATTTAGGAAGCAGTAATTCTTTTTTTCCTATTGGGTCATATGTAATCTAAAGGGGGGGGAAGGTGCAGAATCGGGGTAGCATGAACAGAATCATGCCGGGTGATTGTGTAGGAGGTCAATTAGTTGGATTGGGGGTAATGATCTTGTTTCTATGGGGGATAATGGGGTTTTGGGGATGTAGTGGGGTTACTGGAGATTCTCGGGGTGGGTGGATGTCATCGGAGAATCTTTGTTATTTTATTTTGGCCAGGTTCTGTTTGTAAAGGCTAAGCTGTTTCAGTTATTGCTATGTTTTACTTTCCAGTATGAGAAATGTTTAGTGGAACATTAAAGGTGCCCGCTCGAGGGTGAAGAGATATCAGATATTAAAACACCTTAGTCTGATGCATTGTTATATAGCATTCCTCCAGGAGACCCACCTACTGGCCTCGGAGGGGTACCTATTCAGACGGCAATGGATTGATCAAGTCTTTGCAGCCGGTAATTCTACTTCTCAAAAGGGGGGGGTAGCAATTTTAATAGCCAGGGGAGTGCAGTTCCCATTACTGCAGCGTGTAGATGATCCGCAGGGGTGTTATATTTTTTTAAGGGGCATGCTAGATCACACAGAAGTTATATTGGGCTCTGTCTATGGCCCTAATAAGGACATCCCAGACTTTTTCACTAATTAATCTGTATCCCTAGCTCCCTTTCTTCTGTTATCTGTCATACTGGCAGGTGTCTGGAACCTCATTCAGGCCCCTGTACTGTACTGGATAGGTTCATTTCTCATGGGAGACGGCCCTCACCTGCTCAAAAATCTCGTTGGGAACTCATGGAGTCTGTTGGTCTCAGCAATCCCTGGCGGCTCCTGAACCTCACTGCTTGGGAATACATGTTTTATTCTTCCTTCCATAAATCCTTTTCACGTACTGATTACTTTTTGGTTACCAATTCAGTGCTGTCTGGCCTTGTATCACACCGAGAGTACTATCAGACCACTCCCCTATATGGCTGGATGACTCGATATCACCTAGTTCCCAGCGAGATAGTACCTGGAAACTAAACACCCAGCTGCTTAAAGATGAAGAAATCATAGCCCGGATTAAAGAAGTTATCTTCCAGATTGTCGTATATGACACTAGCTCTATACCAGCAGTAAAGAAAATCTGGTGTTCTTTGAAGTGTGTCTTACGGGGTGAATTTATTCTCCTGTCTTCCACATGGAAGCGTAAAATGGAGGCTTACTCCTTCTCTCTTCTTGAGTGCATAAAGGTGATGGAAGCATCCCTCCCTTTAACTCCCTCAGAAGAAATCCAGGAACAGTTAACCATCCTCAGAGACCAATTTGTGGAGAGCCTAAGAGAGAAGGCTGAATATGCCTTATTCAAAATGCATGTCCGTTACATTGAACAAGGTGACAAGGTGAGCCACCTTCTTGCCCTGAGGCTTAAAAAACGAGGAATCTCGACTAGTGTTAGCCATCTCCTCCCTTGAAAGCAATTCCCTCCTTACTGTCCCGAGAGACATTGCCTGAGAATTCGAGGTTTACTACCGCCACCTTTACAGTCCCCCTGTGCAGCCTTCTTTGCAGGAAGAAATTCGAGCCTATCTGGCAAATATTCTCCTCCCCTCTTTAAGACCTGCTCAACAGACCTTCCTTAATAGACCCATTATTGCCCAAGAGACAGGGGAAGCCATTCGATCTCTCCCTTTAGATAAGGCTCCAGGACCTGATAGGTCCCCTTCAAACTTCTATAAAGTTTTGAAAAAGAATGAACCCCTTTGTTGCATCAATTACACAATTACTTCTGTGAGTCTAGCCTCTCAAACCCCACATTGTTGGAAGCATTGATTGTAGTCTTGCCGAAGTCTGGCAAGTCTCAAGATGGGGTGTCCAATTACCGTCCTATATCTCTTATGAATTATGATGTCAAATTGTTTGCTAAAATTCTAGCTGCCAGGGTATCTCAGGTCTGGGAGAACCTAATTAGTCTGGAGCAGGTGGGGTTTGTGAGGCCATTCTTCTTCTGGTCATCTAAGGAAACTTTTTCACATTTTCTCTGCCTCCAGGGAAGTTCATCGACCCATGGCGTTGGTCTCCCTGGATGCGGAGAAAGCCTTCGATAGTCAGTTGGCCCTTCATGTTTGAGGTCCTGGACAAATTTGGCTTTCCACATGACTTTATTCAGTGGATTCAAGTGCTGTATTCAAACCCTAGTGCCAAGGTATACTGCAACAGTGTATTTTCGGCCACTTTCCCTCTTTGTTTCAGCACTTAACAAGGTTGTCCGCTCTCCCCGTTATTATCAAAATTATATCTTGAGTTCTTACTTTTTCACCTCAATACTTCTCCCCTTCTTAAAGGTATCCGTATTGGCTCCTTTCACCTGAGGCTCTCTGCATATGCCGATGACATACTGCTCCATGTCTCTGACTCAGTGGACTCTATTCCTGTGGCATTAAGTATACTTAAGGAATTTGGGAAATTCTCTAATTATAAACTGAACTTGAATAAATCAGTGGTAATGCCCTTAAACTCCAGTGTATTTAAATCAGATATTGAATCCCTCCAGTTGACTTGGGCCCCCCGTATTAAATACCTGGGCATTACGCTAGCTCCAGCGGTAGCCCAAATGAAGAAACTAAATTTGGATGACCTTCTTATTACGATACAACAAGATGTGGACAGGTGGTCCCCTCTTTACCTCTCTCTTCAAGGGAGAATTAGTGTTGTTGAAATAAATATTCTTCCCAATTTGTTCTATCCCTTACACATGTTGAATCTCTATCTCCCCTTAGTCTGGTTCAAAAAGGTTCATAGCCTTATCTCCAAATTCCTCTGGCTAAAGAAACCCCCAAGACATTCTTACATTCGTTTAGGAGCCCCGAAGCATAATGACGGACGTAAATTGCCTAATTTTTATCATTACTGCCTGTCCAGCCAAATGGCAAAATATTTTAAATAGGATGAAGCTCCTTCTCCCCTAGAGGAACCAAATTTTCTAGGGACATGGATATGTTGTTCATCCACACTGTCTGGCAGGTATCCTTGCCGCTTTAAATCTTGCCGGAAGGTCTTCATGCTGGCTCCTCCCACCCAACCGGGTGATAAAACTCTCGGCTCCGCCCCGTGACGCTAGATCTTCCTTACCGCTTAGAAGCTCAGGTTCCCTCCTTAACGCTCTGCGTATAAGACTGGTTCCTAATTCTTCGGTTTTCCGAATTTAAAAGTTTTTTGCATTATAGACTTCAGTCTTCTATCCCTCGCTGGCCTACGATGGACAAATTGACTCCAGTTTTGGAGTGCCCTTCGCGGAGCAGAAGATGTCTTAGACGGATCCGCACTCCACGTGTGTCTACTGTTTGGGCCTTGAGCACGACCGCGGGCTTGCGACCTGTGCTCTTCCTTCTCAGCCTATGTCCTCGAAGACCGTGTGCCCGTTTAACTGGGCGCCCTGAGAAAGCGTTTTCCTCCGGTGAAGTCAAAAGAGGCCCGGTCGGCAGTTTCACGGCGGCGGCTCGGGCGGATCAGCTAGAGCAGATGATCGCTCGAAGAGGAGGCGCGAGGCCGCTTTTCCTCGATCGCTGCATTTATCCCGCTCTCCCTGGGTTCCTCTTGCACAGCTTCCTTTAAGGAGCTTTGTCTGTCCCTCTCCACTAGAGGAGAGGGACCAACGTCTGCTGGACCTTCTTCTCGGTCCAAGAAGAAAGACAAGGGTAAGTCCCTCCGTCGACGCTCTTGGGAGCGGGAAAGGTCCCTCTCCCCGAGTTGTCGGCCATCGACTTCGGTCGATCGTTCGGCTTCGGCCACTGGTCTCACGGTGTCCCCGTCAGGTCAGTTGACCGAGACTCCCGTCAACGCAGTCGAGATCTTTCTCGACCCGTTGGACGGGTTGTCGACCGGCGAAGCCGAAAATTCTCTCTCACCGGTTCCCCCGGTGGGAGTTGAGGATCCCGCGGGCTTGCCAGTGCCTCCGGTTCCGGAGCCCTCGGGTGAACCCTCCGAGCCGAGGGAGGAGCCGGTTCCACCCATCCCCTCCCCGCACCGTCCTCGGAAAGGCCGAGGTTCTCGGTCTCGGACTTCTTCGCGGTCCAGCCGATCCCGCCGTCATAGGCGGTCTCGGCACCGCGGTAAGCAGCGCGCTGTCGTCTCGCCTCCTCCTCGGATGAGGGGAGGCTTACATAAGTTACGTCGACGATACGAGGACCTCATGTGGCAACAGCTCCTTCTGACCGGGAACAAGCCGACGCCATCGCCTTCCCCGGCCATTAAGTGGCTGTCACCGGAGCGGCCGAAACAACCCCTCGTCTTACCCGAGGAGCCTGTTCCCAGGCCGGTTGTTTGGCCAAAACCAGCTGCTCCACCGATTCCGGTGGAACCTCCGCCTCCACAGCCGCTGTTTGGGGCTCCGACCAAGAACTCTTGGTCGGCTCAGGGTCTGCCCCATAGGCTGTCTGTCACCCTCACTCCCGATCGCCCTCGGCAGGTGGAGGGTGGCTCAGGCCCGAGGCAGCTCTTTGCGGACTCTTCTGAGTCCGACGACGATTCTTCCCTTTTCTCCAGGCGAGTGGACTTGGAGTCCTCTGGAGGTCAGTCGCTGGACGACAGCCCTTCGTCCTTCCTGGGTTTGCTTAGGCTCATCTCGGAGTCCACCGGGATGCAGCTCGAGCCCGTATCCAAGCGGGCCAAGTATCCCCTCACGGAGATATTGGACCGAGGGGATTCCCCTACGGAGGCCTTTCCTGTGGCCGAGGCCATTGTGGGCCCGGCCTTGGAGCTCTGGCAGCGCCCTGCTTCCTGCCCTGCGCCTTCGGCCAGGATGGCCAGGAAGTATGCGGTCCCTACCGGTTCCCTGTCCGGTTTCTCGGAACATCCCTCAGCCGAGGGGTTAGTTACCGACAGCTGGGCATGCGAAATGCTAGAACGTGGACAAACCTCCGACAAGGAGTCCAAGAAATTGGACTATGCCGGGCGAAAAGTCTACGCTGCGTCCTCCCTTGGCCTTTGTCAGGCCAGCTCGGCCATGCTTATGGCACATTTCTCCCATGCCCTGTTGGGCTCCCTGGACGAGGTAGTCCCTCATCTCCCGGCTGACCTGCAGACCACGGTTAGGCAGGTGCAGGACCAGGGCAGGGCAGTGGCCAAGCAGCAACTTCAGACTGCTCTGGACATTGGAGACTCATGCACCAGGTCAGTCGCGGCCGCAGTGGCTATGCGCCGTCAGGCATGGCTGAGGATATCCACCTTCACAGCGGATACCCAGCACAAATTGGCGGATGTCCCCTTCCTGGGGACCGACCTCTTCAGCCCTGGAGTGGAAGGCCACCTCCAGAGGATCGAAAAGTCCAATGCCACTTTGGACTCGGTCTCATCTGCTCAGAGGGACAAGGGCCACAGACCGCAACCCAAGCCCTTTCGTCCGTCTGCGCCCGCGGCACGTCCGGTCCAGCAGCATCAGGGCCAGCAGGCTCGCGCTTGGCATCCCAAACCCAAGCCTGCGGCCTCCTCCTCCAGGAAGCAGGGAGGTAAAGGCCCTTGAGGTCCCTCGGCCGGTCCTTCCTCCAAGCCTGCCCAGTGACGGGTTGAGGGGTGTCGCCCCCAACCCCGTCGACTCACCCCAGGTGCCCCCCATGGCGGGCGGCTCTGCCACTTTCTTTCCGCCTGGTCCGTTATCACCACAGACCGGTGGGTGTTGGAGGTGGTGGGAAAGGGCCTGCCTCTGGAGTTCGAGCAGGCCCCACCATTCAGAGCCGTCGCACCTTTGGGGGCCTCGAGGTCCGAAGCCTCGCTGTCAGCTCGCCGAGCCGACATCGCTCTCCTCCTCGAGAAGGAGGTGATAAGAGAGGTGGCGGACCCTCCCTCAAACCCAGGGTTCGTGTCCAGGTACTTCCTGGTTCCGAACGGACGGGGTTGGCCCCATTCTCGACTCCACACGACCTAAACAAGTTCCTTGGTTGTCGAACCTTCAGGATGGTCACCTCTGGCTCAGATAATACCATCCTTGGAACACAGCGTGTGGTTCTGCTTTCTGGACCTACAGGACGCGTTCTTTCACGTCCCTATCCGTCCGTCACATCAGAGGTTCCTTCGCTTTCGAGAGGAGGGATCTCTTTTCGAGTTCCAAGCCATGCCCTTCGGCTTATCTCCAGCTCCCAGGGTCTTCACCAAATGCATGGCAGTGGTGACAGCATTCCTGCGGCGCAGAGGGGTCCAGGTTTACCCTTACCTGGACGATTGGCTGATAGCAGCCCCCTCCAGACGGGAGGTGGAGCGGTCCAGAGATCTGGCCTCCAGGTTTGTTCTCTCTCAGGTCGGCCTCCCCATCAACGAGGGCCAAGTCGCAAACCTGCCAAAGCAGGTGATTCTTTCATCGGGGCAGAGCTCGACTCTTCGAGCCAGAGCACGGCCCCAGTGGACAGGGCCAAGGTTCTTTCCTCCTTTGCCCAATCATTTCTGGTTGGCATTGCTCTGCCCGGGACTTCCTCGCCTCCTGGGTCTCATGGCGGTCTGTACCAGCGTGGTCCGTTCGCCCGCTGGAACATGCGCCCTTCAGTGGGGCTGGCCAGCCAGTGGTCCCAACGCCACGATCCATTGGACCGCAGTGAGGTGACCCAGGGGATGTGGAACGCTCTCCAGTGGTGGACCGTCTCCAGTTCATCTGCAGGAGGGCATCCTGCTTTGTCCCCGAGCCGATGGTCTCTCTATTGACCGATGCCTCTCTGATGGGTTGGGGTGCCCATCTGGGGAACACCGAGCGCACGCCTCTGGTCCCCACGGAGTCCCTGGCCCACATCAACCTGCTGGAGCTCCGAGCGGTCCACCCAGCTTCCCACCGCCTTTTTCTGCTTCTTCAGGGTCAAGTGGTCCGGGTCCAGACGGACAACACCACGACCATGTACTATCTAAACCGCCAGGGCGGACGCGCCCATGCTTCTATGCAAGGAAGCTCTCCGCTCTGGTCACTCATGCGCAGCCTGGAGGCGGATCTCTAGCCATTCATGTGGCAGGGAGCCTCCAACACCCTGGCCGATGCCCTAAGTCGGATAGGGGCTGCGCCCCACAGTGGTCTCTCCTGCCGGAGGTAGTGACAAGATCTATTCTCCCATTGGGGCACACTCAGGTGGACCTGTTTGCCTCCAGGAGAATGCTGCTGAGGCTGTTCCATGCCGCCCCCTCAGCAGGGATCGCTGCAGGGGATGCCTTCTCATGCCCGTGGACCCCGGCCTCTTCTACGCCTTTCTCCCTTTCCCCTTGATGCACAAGGTGCTTCTCAAAGCAAGGAGGGACAAGGCGCAGGTGATTCTGATAGCCCCAGACTGGCCCCGTCAGTACTGGTACCCAGATCTCCTCAGCCTCAGCCCAGGCTCCCAGGCAGCTTCCAGCTCGCCCGGACCTGCTCTCAGTCAGTCAGGGGAAGGTTTTCCATCCGGACCTTCAATTCCTGCACCTGACGGCCTGGTTCCTGAGCGGCTAGAGTTCCAGGCCTTGGGTCTTTCCAACGAGGTCCTCAACGTAGTTGAGGCGTCCCGTAAGGCATCAACCAGAAAATGCTATGCCTTCAAATGGAAGAGATTTTCCATTTGGTGCCAGGGCACGGGCCTGGACCCTTCCTCCTGTTCCTTGGTGAGCATATTGGACAACCTTTGGTCCCTTTCTCAGCAAGGGCTTAGGTCGATCATTATAGCACCTGGTGAGCTATCTCTGCTTACCGGCTTGCGGGAAGCAGTCGTGTCACAGGAGAAAGTGGTCTGGCAACTTTTTCAAAGGCCTTGATCACATTTCCCTTCGTAGAACCTCCACCTCCGTGGATCTACTGCTGGTATTGGCAAAGCTCATGGGCAAGCTTATTCGAACCAATGCACAGGTGTGAACTCTCTCACCTGTCGTGGAAGACCGCTTTCTTGGTGGCTATTACTGCCAGCCAGAAGGATGGGAGAGCTCCAGGCTCCTGTATCGAGCCTTACCTGGTCTTCCACAGGGATAGAGTTGTTCTGCGCCCCCACCCGAAATTCCTCCGAAGGTGGTGTCGGAGTTTCACCTTAACCAGGTGTTGACTCTGCCGGTGTTCTACCCCAATCACACCTCGGAGGCCGAATATAGGCTTCATACTCTGGACCCTAGAAAGGCTCTCGCTATTATAAGAAGCACGGCTGAAATTGGGAGAGGTTCGCCAGCTGTTTGTCACCCACGAGCCGCCCCTGGCAGACCCCTGCAGCCAAGCGACTCATAGCAGGTGGGTCACCTCCTGCATAGATTCTGTTATAAGTTGGCGTGGCATGGAGCCCCAGAGGATAAGAGCTCATTCTACCCGCCATACTGTGCATCGGTGGCTGCTTCCAGTTACGCCCTATCCAGGAAATCTGCAGGGCTGCTACCTGGAAGTCAGCACACACCTCATCACCCATTACCACATCGACCTTTGAGTTACGCTGATGCTGGTTTTCAGCCCGTGTTCTCCAGTCTCTATTCCTAAGTAGGGTGTGTGCGCTTGCCTCCCTCCTCCCGGAGAACTGCTAGAGTCTGCCAGACAATGTGGATGAACAATATATCCATGTCCCTAGAAATATGTTACTCACCTGTAACAGGAGTTCTAGGAATGGTATATGTTGTTCATCCACACGACTCACCCGACCTCCTGCAAGTTGACAAGATAACTCCGAGCTTCCAGCGGGCTAGATTCGTTACATGGGGAGTCGAGCCTTCACTGATTGGTAGGAGCCAGCCGAAGATTCCGTCATGATGCAGCTGATACTCAATAGACAGTGGATGAACACATATACCATTCCCAGAACTCCTGTTACGGATGAGTAACCTGTATTTCTAGGGACATGGATATGTTGTTCATCCACACTGTCTGGCAGGTATCCTTGCCGCTTTAAATCTTGCAGGAAGGTCTTCAAGCTGGCTCCTCCCACCCACCCGGGTGGTAAAACTCTCGGCTCCGCCCCATGACGCCAGATCTTCCTTACCGCTTGGAAGCTCAGGTTCCCTCCTTAACGCTCTGCGATTAAGACTGGTTCCCAATTCTTGGTTAAATCCAAAAGACTTCGGTCTTCTTCTCCTCGGCGGCTCACCCACGATGGACCGTCGACTCCCGGTTTGCGGAGGTGCCCTTATGGGCAGAAGATGTCTAGGACGGATCCACACTCCACGTAAGTCTCACTGGCTGGGCCTTGAGCACGACCCGAGGCCTGCAACTTGAGCTCTTCTTTTTCGGCCCACGTCCTTGAAAATTCCGTGGTGTCTGACATAACTGGGCGCGCCGAGAAGAGAATTCCACGGTGAAATCTAAAGAGGCCCGGTTGGCGGTGTCCGCGGCGGCAGGCTCGGATCAGCTCAAGCAGATGAGTAACCCTTGAAGAGGTGGCGCGTGCCGCTCCTGCTCGGCCTGCGGCTTTTGTCGCTCTCTCTCGGTGCCTCGTACTCTGTTTCTTTTAAGGAGCTTTGTCTGACCCTCTTGATGAAAGGTGAGGGTCCAACTTCTTCGGGACCTTTTTCCAGGTCCAAAAAGAGCAGAAGTAAGTCTCTCTGTCGACGCTCTTGGGAGCGGGAAAGATCCCCCTTCCCTTGTCGACAGTCGACTTCGGTCGACCCCTCAGCTTCGGCCACTGGCTTCACGGTGTCCCCGTCAGGTCAGTTGACCGACATTCCCGACGACGCGGTCGAGATTTTTCTTGACCCGTTAGACGGGTTGTCGGCTGGAGAAGCTGAGAATCCCCTCTCCCCGGTTCCCCCGGTGAGAGTTGAGGATCCCGTCGGCTCGTCTGTGCCTCCGGTTCCGGAGCCTTCGGTGGGATCGTCCGAGCCGAGGGAAGTGCCGGTTCCCGACACTTCTCCTCGCCTTCCTCGGCCTAGTCGAGACTGTCAGTCTCGGACATCCTCGTGATCCGACCCGATCCCGCCGCGCGGCGGTCGAGTCTCGCCGCTGCTCTTCCTCGGATGAGGGAGGCTTGGCGCCAAGTTGCGTCGGAGGTACGAGGAACTCATGTGGCAACAGCTCTTTGACCGAGGTGCGACTCAATCGCTCTTCCCCGGCCATTAAGTGGTTGTCACCGAGCTGCCAAAACAACCCTCTTGTAGCCGAGGCCTGTTCCCAGGCCGGTTGTTCGGCCAATTCCAGCTGCCCACCGATTCTGGTGGAACCTCCGCCTCCACAGCCATTAGTTGGGGCTCCGACCAAAAATTCTCGGTCGGCCTTGAGGTTTGCCCCATAGGCTGTCTGTCACCCTCACTCCCGATAAACCTCGGCAGGTGGAGGGTGGCTCAGGCCCGAGGCAGCTCTTTGAGGACTCTTCCGAGTCCGATGATGGTTCCTCCCTCTTCTCCAAGCGCATGGACTTGGAGTCCTCGGGAAGGCAGTCAGTGGACGATAGCCCTTCGTCCTTCTTAGGGTTGCTTCGATTCATCTCGGAGTCCACCAGGATGAAGCTCGAACCCGTTTCTAAACGGGCCAGGTATCCACTCACGGAGATTCTGGACCGAGGGGATTCTCCTATGGAGGCCTTTCCGGTGGCCGAAGCCATAGTGGGTCCGGCCTTGGAACTTTGGCAGCGTCCTGCTTCCTGCCCTGCGCCTTCGGCCAGGTTGGCCAGGAAGTATGCGGATCCCTACCAGTTCCCTATCCGGTTGCAGACACCCTCGCCGAGGGGTTGGTACTGACAGCGCTTTTCGGCGTAAGCCGGGAATGCCAGGGATGTAGACAAACCTCCCGACAAGGAATCCAAGAAATTGGATTATGCCGGGCGAAAAGTCTACGCTGCATCCTCTCTCGGCCTTCGTCAGGCCAGTTCGGCCATCCTCATGGCACATTTTTCTCACGCCCTGTTGGGCTCCCTGGATGAGGTTGTCCCTCATCTTCCCGCAGATCTGCAGACTACCGTCAGGCAGGTGCGGGACCAGGGCAGGGCAGTGGCTAAACAGCAGCTCCAGACTGCGTTAGACATCGGGGACTCATGTGCCAGGTCTGTGGCGGCCGCAGTGGCCATGCGTCGTCGGGCTTGGCTGAGGATATCCACCTTTACCGGATACCCAGCACAAGTTGGCGGATGTTCCTTTTGGGACTGACCTCTTGACCCTGGGGTGGAAGGTCACCTGCAGAGGATCGGAAGTCCAATGCTACCTTGGACTCGGTCTCTTCCGCTCAGAAGGACAAGGCCGAAGCCACAACCTAAGCCCTTTCGTCTTCTGCATCCAGCGCCTGGCCCAACAACGTCAGGGCCAGCAGGCTCGACCTTGGTATCCCAAGCCCAAGCTGTCCGGCTTCCTCCAACAGGAAGCAGGAGGTAAGGCCCAGGAGGTCCCTCGGCCGTCCCTCCTCCAAGCCTGCCCAGTGACGGGCTGAGGGGTGTCGCCCCCATCCCCGTCACCTTACCCCTGGTTCCCCCCGTTGGGGGACGGCTCTGACACTTCCTTTCCGCCTGGTCCGCTGTTACCACGGACAGGTGGGTACTGGAGGTGGTGGGAAAAGGCCTGCCTCTAGAATTCGAGCAGGCCCCGCCCTTCAGAGCCGTCGCACCTCGTGGGGCCTCGGGGTCCGCAGCCTCACTGGCGGCTCGTCGAGCCGACATCGTTCTCCTCCTTCAAAAGGAGGTGATAAGGGAGGTAGAGGACTCTCCCTCAGACCTGGGGTTCGTGTCCAGGTATTTCCTGGTTCCGAAACGGACGGGGGGCTGGCGCCCCATTCTCGACCTGCACGACCTGAACAAGTTCCTAAGGTCTCGAACCTTCAGAATGGTCACTCTGGCACAGATAATACCATCTCTGGAACACGGCATGTGGTTCTGCTCTCTGGACCTACAGGACGCGTTCTTTCACGTCCCTATCCGTCCGTCACATCGGAGATTCCTTCGCTTTCGAGCGGAGGGATCCCTCTTGAGTTCAAGCCATGCCCTTGGCTTATCTCCAGCTCCCAGGGTCTTCACCAAATGCATGGCAGTGGTGACAGCATTCCTGCGGCGCCGAGGGGTCCGGGTGTACCCTTACCTGGACGATTGGCTGATAGCAGCCCCTCCAGACAGGAGGTGGAGCTGTCCAGAGATCTGGCCCTCCAGGTTTGCTCTCAAGTTGGCCTTCTCATCAACGAGGCCAAGTCGGAACTCGAGCCGAAACAGGTGATCCTGTTCATCGGGGCAGAGCTCGACTCTCTTCGAGCCAGAGCACGGCTCCCGGCGAACAGGGCCGAGGTTCTTACCTCCTTTGCCCAATCATTTCTGGTTGGGCAATCGCCCCCTACCGGGACTTCCTGCACCTCCTGGGTCTCATGGCGGTCTGTACCAGCGTGGCCCATTGGGCACGCTGGCACATGCGCCCCCTTCAGTGGGGACTGGCCAGCCAGTGGTCACAACGCTGCAATCCATTGGACCAGCTAGTGATAGTGACCCAGGAGATGTGGAACGCTCTCCAGTGGTGGACCATTCCATCTCATCTGCAGGAGGGCATCCCGTTTGTCCGCCCTGAGCCGACGGTCTCTCTATCGACCGATGCCTCTCTGATGGGTTGGGGTGCCCATCTGGGGGAACACCGAGTGCACGGCCTCTGGTCCCCGGGAGTCCCGATGCCACATCAACCTGCTGGAGCTCCGAGCGGTCCGCCTAGCTCTCACCGCCTTTGCTCCGTTTCTCCGGGGTCAAGTGGTCCGAGTCCAGACGGACAATACCACGACCATGTACTACCTGAACCGCCAGGGCGGGACGCGCCCATGCTTCTATGCATGAAGCTCTCCGCATTTGGTCACTCGTGGCGCAGCCTGGAGGCGGATCTCCTAGCCATTCATGTGGCAGGAGCCTCCAACACCCTGGCCGATGCCCTGAGCCGGATAGGGGCTGCATCTCACGAGTGGTCTCTCCTGCCGGAGGTAGTACAAGACCTGTTCTCCCACTGGGGCACACCTCAGGTGGACCTGTTTGCCTCCAGGGAGAACGCGAAGCTGAGGCTGTTTCATGCCCGCCCCCCTCAGCAGGACTCGCTGCAGGGGGATGCCTTCTCGAGGCTCTGGACCCCGGGCCTCTTTTACGCCTTTCCCCCATTTCCCTTGATTCACAAGGTGCTTCTCAAGGCAAGGAGGGACAAGGTGCAGGTGATTCTGATAGCCCCAGACTGGCCCCGCCAGTTCTGGTACCCAGATGTCCTCAGCCTCAGCTCCAGGCTCCTGAGGCAGCTTCCAGCTCGCCCGGACCTGCTCTCAGTCAATCAGGGGAAGGTGTTCCATCCGGACCTTCAATCCCTGCACCTGACGGCCTGTTTCCTGAGCGGCTAGAGTTCCAGGCCTTGGGTCTTTCCGACGAGGTCCTCAATCTTGTTGAGGCGTCCCATAAGGAGTCGACCAGAAAATGCTATGCCTTCAAATTGAAGAGATTTTCCATTTGGTGTCAGGGCAAGGGCTTGGACCCTTCCTCCTGTTCTGTGGCAAGCATTTTGGATATTTATGGTCCTTTTCGAATCCAGGGCTTAGGTCAGCGACCTAAGGTGCACCTGGCAGCCATCTCTGCTTACCACTGGCGCGGGCTGGGAGCAGTCGGTGGCGCAGGAGAAGGTGGTCTGGCGCTTTTTCAAAGGTCTTGATCATATTTCTCCGTGCGAGAACCTCCATCTCCGTGGATTTACTGCTGGTATTGGCAAAGCTCATGGGCAAGCTTATTCGAACCAATGCACAGGTGTGATATCTCTCACCTGTCGTGGAAGACTGCCTTCTTGGTGGCTATCACGTCAGCCAGAAGGATGGGAGAACTCCAGGCGCCTGCATTGAGTCTCCTTACCTGGTCTTCCACAGGGACAAGGTTGTCCTGCGCCCCCACCCGAAATTCCTTCCGAAGGTGGTGTTGGAGTTTCACCTTAACCAGGTGTTGACTCTGCCGGTGTTCTACCCCAGTCACACCTCGGAGGCCGAATACAGGCTCCATACTTTGGACCATAGAAGAGCGCTTGCTTATTATAAGGAGCGCACGGCTGAAGATTGGGGAGAGGTTCGCCAGCTGTTTGTCACCTACGCTGAAGCGCACCTGGCAGACCTGCAGCCAAGCGGGACGATAGGCAGGTGGGTCACCTCCTGCATAGATCTCTGCTATAAGTTGGCGGGCATGGAGCCTCCCAGAGGATAAGAGCTCTTTCTACCGCCATACTGCTGCATCGGTGGCTGCTGCTTCAGGGACGTCCCTATCCAGGAAATCTGCAGAGCTGCTACCTGAAGTCAGCACACACCTTATTACCCATTACCACATCAACCTTGAGTCACGCCGGGATGCTGGTTTTGGGGCCTCGGTTCTCCAGTCTCTCTTTCCCAAGTAAGTATCGGAGGTCGCCTTGCCTCCCTCCTCCCGGAGAACTGCTAGGAGTCTGCCAGACAGTGTGGATGAACAACATATCCATGTCCCTAGAAATACAGGTTACTCACCTGTAACAGGAGTTCTAGGAATGGTATATGTTGTTCATCCACACGACCCACCTGACCTCCCCGGCTTCGACGCACAACCTGAGCTTCCAGCGGGCCAGATCTGGCGTCATGGGGCGGAGCCGAGAGTTTTACCACCCGGGTGGGTGGGAGGAGCCAGCTTGAAGACCTTCCGGCAAGATTTAAAGCGGCAAGGATAACTGCCAGACAGTGTGGATGAACAACATATACCATTCCTAGAACTCCTGTTACAGGTGAGTAACCTGTATAACTCCCCCATGGCTGATGCTGGAACGCCACCTAATAGCTGAATCGTCAGTCTCTAAAATTGCCTTCTTTTTGTTGCCCTAGAGAAATTGCCCTCACCCCTCCGTGATACCTTTGGTTTTACCTACCTGAAGGTCCATGCCCAATTTTGTAGGACTCTTAAGTACGATAATCTCAAAGATATCTCTCAGCCATTGTGCCATAATCCCAATTTTCACTTGGGAGGTCGCATGGTAACTCCTGGAGGAATGCTTTCCAGTACAGGGCTTAGAATTCGGGATTTGGTTGATAGTGGGCGGATTGGCACTACACCGGAGCTTTTAGCCAGACTTCAGCTCTTGCCTAATTGCACATTTAGTATATATCAGATTCGGCATCTGCTTATTAGTTGGTTTGGTACAACCCCATGGTCTGTTGACCAAAATGAGCTTCTCCACACGCTTCAAACCTTAACTTGGCAGCCCCACCCTGTATCAAGAATCTCGTCTGCCTTATATCCTAAGTTCCACCCTGAAGTAATGGGCCAGTCATCCTATTGGTTTTCTTTGTTTCCTGAAAGGGTTTTTCACTGGGACAGAATTTGGCTGGATCTTTATACCCACACTGCAAATAATAGGCTCCACCTTACACAATTTTATGTCCTACATAATGTATATTTTACACCTTCTAAACTAGCGGAGATGGGGAAAGTATCTTCCCCCATGTGTTTCAGGTGTAGTCAGAAGCTAGATCTCTGTTTCATGTTATGTGGGAGTGCTCCAAAGTCACCCCTTTGTGGGACCATATTAGATCCAAGATGGACCCCCTACTTGATCTGGAAGACTTATTTACCCCAGAAATTTGTTTGGTGGGGGACTATTCACAGATACGGGCCAAGGAAAGGAAATATTTTATGTCCCTCATCTCCCTCTTGGTGAAGCATGTGGTGTTTGCATCATTGGAAAGACCAATCGACTATTACATATGCTGAATGGTTTAACGAGCTTCTGGCTAATCTTCGTCTCGAAAAGATGATAGTCTGCCTCCGGGGTAGACTATATGTATTCCATATAAGATGGGATAAGCTTCATGCTCTGCTTTTGATTTCTTCTCACTCCTAGGAGGAATGCGGGGCCACATCTTTTACCCATCTGTTTCATCCATTTGGATACCTCCTGAGTTGGGGCACTTTTGATAGTACGTCATTTGGTTACAGGGCACCTGCAACAGTTGTATACCTATTATGTTTAGTCTTCATACCATTGGAATAATCAGGAAGAGGCCAGTCCTTCCTTATTGCCTATAGGTTCTCTTGGGGGTGGAAGGGAGGGATATCTGGGGGTGGGGGAGTTGTTGGTTGTGTGAGTTTAGGTAATTTGGTTTGTATTGTTCTAGGAGCGTGGATATGTTGTTCATCCACACTGTTTGGCATTGTCCCCTTCCACTTTAAATCTGCAGGAAGTCTTCAAGCTGGCTCCTCCCACCAGGGTGGTATATACCTCGGCTCTGCCCCATGAGGTGTGATCTTCCTTTCTGCTGGACGATACAGGTTGCCTCCCTCATGCTCAGGCATTTTGTAGGCCCTGGCTTTCAAATTATCGGTTTTACCGAAGCTCAGACTCGTTCGAGTTAGCGATCGCGCTTTTGCAGCATCGATCATGGAGAAGAAATCTTCCCAGGATTTCGCGGTGTCCTTGTAATGAAGATGCCATACACTGATCCCCACCCTCCACGTCACGCTCTGCCTAGGTGTCGGGCGTGACACCTTGTCGTGTAGCTTTTACTTGGTCTTCCATCCTAACGTCCTGGACGACCGCAAGGCACACCTGAAGCTGGGGAGTCCGGAAAAAAGGAACCTTCCGGTGAAGTCAAAGGAGGCTAGGTGGGCGGTTTCCATGGCTGCGGGCTCCGCCGATCAGCTGGATCAGATGAAGGCGTTCGAGGAAGAAGCCGCTCGTGCTTCGGCCAGTCGAAGCTTCTTTATCCCGCTGAACCTGGGCTCCACCTTTACAGGATCTTTCAAGGAGTCGTGCCAGTCTCCCCACCCTGGGTGAGGTGTCCTCGGGCTCGTACTCCTCCCACTCTCAGAAGAGAGATAAAGACCTGTTGTCTTCATCCCCGCGGAGACGTTCTTGGGACTGAGAAAGGTCCGAGTCCCAGGAACACGCAGTCTCGACTTCGGTCGAGATCACATCCTCGGCCGCCGGCTTCACGGATTTTCCGTCTGGCCAGGGGACCGAGGACGTGGCCGACAAGGTCGAAATTATCCTCGACCCGATCGAGCCTTTGGCACCGGCCGTGGCTGATGACTCATTAGAACGGACTCCGGTCCTGGTATTTCCTGATGAGGAGACCCAGCGCGCTGGTGCCCCATCAAGGACCCAGTTCTGGACCCTCGGGTTTCACTGATCCCTCCAGCGTCTCCTGGTCGACCGAGTCAGCCTCCCCGATCTCAGTCGAGGTCTAGGACCCCCTCGGCCGAACGGGAGAGGAAGAGCCATAAGCGCTCTAAGAAGAGGCCACGCCACAGGTCATCCTCATCCTCCTCGGACGAGGAGAGGCTCCGGCGGAAACTCCGTCGGCGTTAGGAGGACCTTATATGGCAGCAGCTGATCTTGACCGGGCAGAAGCCGACTCCGCCGCCTACCCCGGCCATTACTTGGCTCTCGCCTCCCAGGCCGAAACTGACCCCTCCAGAACCGAAGCCTCTGGTTCCTCGGCCTGTCCCCCGGTTCGGCCTATTCTGGTCTCCCCACCCATTCGGGTGGAACCGCTGCCTGCGGGAGGGGCTACCTCAAAAGAGGACCGACTGGACACCGGGCTTCCCCGACGTCTGTCGGTTACTGTCACCCCTGACCGGCATCTGCGGATCGAAGGTGGTTTCGGTGGTAGACCGCTGTATCCCGACTCCTCGGACTCGGATGTCACTGTGCTGCACTCTCATCCTGGGGATGATGAGTCGTCCGTTGGCACAGGGATGGAGGAAGACCCTTCCTCCTTCCAAGGGATTCTCCATCTCATTTCCGACTCTACTGGAATGCCCCTGGAATCTATCCAGAAAAAGGTGGAGTACCCTCTCACAGATATCCTAAAGAGAGGGGACACCCTGACGGAGGCCTTTCTAGTGGCCGAGGCCATCGTTGGCCCTTGATCTCTGGTAGCGCCCTGCCTCGTGTCCAGCACCGTCTGCCCGCATGGCCCGCAAGTATGCGGTGACCATTGGGTCCCTTGCGGGGTTCACAGAGCACCCTTCAGCCGAGAGCCTGGTGACCGCCTCTGTGTTCAGGCGTACTGGTAGTTCAGCCGACACTGACCAACCTCCAGACAAGGAGTCCAAAAATATGGACCACTCTGCCCAGAAGGTCTGTGCGGCTTCTTCTTTGGGCCTTCGTCAGGCCAGCTCAGCAGACATCATGGCACACTTCTCTCATGCCCTGCTTGGGTCATTAGACGAAGTCCTCCCTTATCTCCCCGAGGACATGCAGACCACGGTCAAACAGGTCCGTGACCAGGGCCATGCTGTTGCCAAACAGCAGCTCCAGACAGCCCTGGATATCGGGGATTCCTGTGCCCGCTTGATGACTGCCGCAGTGGCCTCTCACAACAGGGCTCGGCTGAGGCTTTCCTCCTTCCCAGCGGATACTCCACATAAGCTGGCTGATGTGCCTTTCCTGGGGACCGACTTGTTCGGTCCAGGAGTGGCCGGTCACCTACAGCGTATAGAGCAGTCCAGTGCCACCTTGGACGCCACTTCTGCAAAAGGTTCTACGGGCAAGAACCAGTAGAAGAAGAAGAAGCCCTTTCGGCACTCTTCCCCTGTGGTGCGGCAGCCCTTCTACCAAGGAGAACAGCAACATCTGCAGCAGGCTCAAGCTTGGCGCCCTCAACCCAAGCCTGGTCCCCAACAGGGCCGCAAAAGAGGCCTAGGCTCAGGTCCCGGGAGCCTCCTCCTCCTCTAAGCCTGCCCAGTGATGGGATAGAGGTTGCCACCCCTATCTCCATCATGCCAGCTCTGGTCCCTCCCGTGGGGGGTCAGCTCCGCCACTTCCTTTCCTCCTGGTCCGCTATCACTTCGGACAGGTGGGTTCTTAAAGTGGTCGGTCAGGGACTGCCTCTAGAATTCGAGCAGTACCCTCCAAGCCAAGCCCGCGCTCCTCGGGAGGAATGGATTTCCTCATGCACCCAGTCGGCTCTTCGAGACGACGTGGCTCATCTCCTCCGCAAGGAGGCAGTAGCCCCCATGGCGGAACCTCCAGCAGACCCAGGCTTTGTCTCCAGGTACTTCCTGGTGCCCAAGCGGTTGGGTGGTTGGCGCCCCATTCTAGATCTCCACGACCTGAATCAGTTTCTCAGGTCTCGCACATTCCGGATGGTCACTCTGTCCCAGATCATACCATCCCTGGAGCGAAACATGTGGTTCTGTTCACTGGATCTGCAGGACACGTTCTTTCACATCCCAATCCATCCGTCCCATCAGCGGTTCCTCCACTTCAGGGTTGAGGGGACCCTGTACGAGTTCCAAGCCATGTCGTTCGACCTGTCATTGGCCCCATGGGTCTTCAGCAAATGCATTGCAGTGGTGGTGGCTCATCTTCGGCGTCGAGGAGTCCGAATCTGCCCTCTTGATGACTGGCTTCTTGCAGGTCCCACCCAACAGGAGGTGGAGAGGTCCAGGGATCTGGCCCTCCAGACCTGCTCCCAACTCGGCCTCCTGATCAACGAGTCCAAGTCAGAACTTGTGCCTTCCCAGGTGATGGTCTTCATCAGGGCAGAGCTCGACTCTCGTCAAGCCAGAGCTCGTCTCCCGGCGGACAGGGTGGAGGTTGTCTCCTCCTTTGCCCAATCATTTCTGGTTGGGCACTTGCGCCCTGCCCGGGACTTTCTGCACCTTCTGGGTTACATAGTGGCGTGCACCTCGGTGGTCTGTTGGGCCCTTTTGCACATGCGCCCCCTCCAGTGGGAGCTGGCCGCCCAGTGGACTCAACGATATGGTCATTTTGACCAGCTGATAACTGTAACCCAGAAGATGTGGGACGCTCTCCAATGGTGGACCGCCCCAGACCGGTTGCAGGAAGGGATCCCGTTTGTCCACCCTGAGCCGACGGTCGTCTTTACGACCGTTGCCTCTCTCATGGGCTGAGGAGCATATGGGGACAACAGGACCCACGGGTTCTGGACTCCCGATGCCACATCAACCTGTTGGAGCTCAGAGCAGTCAGACTGGCACTGTCAGCTTTCGCTCCTCAGCTCCGTGGTCAAGTGGTTCAAGTCCAGATGGACAATACCACGACCATGTACTACCTCAACAAACAGGGCGGCACGCACTCCCGTCTGCTGTGCAAGGAGGCGCTGTGTATCTGGACCCTTGTAAGCCGGTTGGAGGCAGATCTCCTAGCCATCTGTGTGGCAGGAGCCTCGAACCAGCTGGTGGATGCTCTCAGCTGCATAGGTCAGACATCGCACGAGTGGTCTCTCCATCCAAAGGTAGCATACAGCCTGTTCTCCCATTGGGGCAAACCGCTGGTGGACCTGTTTGCCTCCAAGGAAAACACCAAGCTGAGGCTGTATCATGTCCGCCCCCCTCAGCAGGGCTCGCTGCAGGGGATGCCTTGTCGAGGCCGTGGACCACAGGCCTCCTCTACCCCTTCCTTCCATTTCCCTTGATCCACAAGTTGTTACTCAAGGTGAGGAGGGACAAGGCGAAGGTGATTCTGGTAGCCCCAGACTGTCCGCGCCAGTTCTGGTACCCAGATCTCTTCAGCCTCAGCTGCAGGCCCCTGGAGCGGCTTTGTACACACTCGGACCTGATATCTCTCAACCAGGGGAAGGTCTTCCATCCGGACCTTCAATCCCTGCACCTCACAGCCTGGTACCTGAGCAGCTAGAGTTCCAGGCTTTGGGTCTTTCCGAAGATGTCTACACCGTGGTGGAGGCATCTAGAAAGGAATCGACCAGCAATGTTATGCCTTCAAATGGAAAAGGTTTTCCATTTGATGTCAGGGTAAGTGTCTGGACCCCTTATCCTTTTCTGTGGCTAACATTCTCAACTGCCTTTGGTCTCTCTCCAATGGGTTTCTACGGTCATCGACCCTTAGGGTGCACCTGGCAGGCATATCTGCTTACCGGGCACGGGCCGGTCAACCGACATTGGCGCAGGAGACAGTGGTCGGGTGCTTTTTTTCAAAGGCCTGGATCACACATTCCCTCTGGTGCGTGAACCTCCACCTCCGTGGGATTTACTGCTGGTTCTGGCAAAGCTTATGAGCAAGCCATTCGAACCCATGCACAAGTGTGAGCTGTCACACTTGTCGTGGAAGATGGCCTTCCTGGTGGCTATCACGTCAGCCAGAAGGACAGAGGAGCTCCACGCACTTTCAGTGAACTCCCCTTATCTGGTCTTTCACAGGGACAACGTTGTCCTGCGCCCCCACCCGAAATTCCTTCCGAAGGTGGTGTCAGAGTTTCACCTTAACCAGGTGTTGACTCTGCTGGTATACTACCCTAATTACACCTCGGACACCGAGTACAGGCTCCATATCTTGGACCTGAGATGTGCTCTCTCCTGTTATAAGGAGTGGACGACGGAAATTCCGTGGAGTGGTTTGCCAGCTATTTGTCACCTACGCTGAAGCCACTTCTGGCAGACCTGCAGCCAAACGGACGATAGCAAGATGGATTACATCATGCATAGGTCTGTGCTATGAGTTGGCGGGCAAGGAGCCTCCCAGAGGAATAAGAGCTCATTCTACCCGCCATACTGCTGCATTGGTGGCTGCTTCCAGGGACATTCCTATCCAGGAGATCTGCCGGGCTGCTACCTGGAAGTCAGCTAACACCTTTATCACCCACTACCACATTGATCTTGAGTCACACCGGGATGTTGGTTTTGGGGCTTCAGTTCTCCTATCTTTGTTCCCTAAGTAGGGGGTGTGCGCCTAGCCTCCCTCCTCCTGGAGAACTGCTTGGAGTCTGCCAAACAGTGTGGATGAACAACATATCCACGCTACTAGAAGAACAGGTTACTCACCTGTAACAGTAGTTCTAGGAGTGGTATATGTTGTTCATCCACACGGACCCACCCGACCTCCCCGGCTGCGGATGCACACAACCTTACTTCCAGCGGGCTAAGATCTGGCGTCAAGTGACGGAGCCGAGGTATATACCGGGTGGGTGGGAGGAGCCAGCTTGAAGACTTCCGGCAGATTGAAAGTGGATGGGGACAATGCCAAACAGTGTAGATGAACAACATACACCACTCCTAGAACTACTGTTGCAGGTGAGTAACCTGCTCTTATTGGTCTTTTGATGGTTATAACTGTTTGTTAATTGTTTGTTATGGAAAATTAATAAAGTATGTTGAATTTAAAAAAAAAAAAAAAAAACATAGCCATCACACCTTCTGGAGTTTCATCTAAGGTTGCTGATGTCATGCTTGTGGCTAGAAAACATATATATGTCTTGAAATGGAAGTGTTTCACTTTGTGAGCCACTTCTCGGAATACGGACCTGTGTTCCCCATTCATTAAATGTGAGAGGTGGGCTGCCACACTATTTTAAACAGCCGCCTGTCATATTGTGTGACCGCCACTCTTTAATCTTCATACAATGCTGCCTATCTCTTTAAATGCTCATACTTGTGCTTGGGGTATTCGGCGCTAGCATGTGTACACAATGGAGCAGCGTGACAGTGCGCATGTCACAAACAGTGAAAGACGAAACGAGGCGGCAAGCTGTGTGTCTTTGTGCCAACCACAGTAATGGATGAGGCGGTCGGGGCTCTCTGCGATCACAAGGGGATCTTCTGGTGGATCAGATGACCCTCGGAAGAATGGAGGGCGTCAAATGAAGGATCCAATGAGGGAGTCTGATCGAGGAGTGATGTCCCAGACGTCCTATCCGTGGAGCAGCTACACCACTGTGGTAAGTCCCATTTCGGCAGTCTGCTGCTACTTGGAAGACTGTTAGTCAGTGCGTTTGTGTCCCTGCAAGCGTAAGGATTGATCATTTGTTCCGTTGAGATTAGAGACTTTGCAGTTCGTGCAAATAGTGTCAAGCAGCCAGCTTACTTTGTTATCAAACTTGTACTATTATTTTAACCGAGTCACTCCTATAAAACTTTTCTGTTTATCTAACGGCTGCAATAACTTAAAGTGGATGCTGTATGTGGGTGGGGGGGGGAGAGATTGTGTGGTCTCTTCAACAAACGACCACCATGCAGCTCTGATTTATTCTCTGTTGAATTGCTGAATTAAGAAAAAAAAAGTTCTTGTTAAAAAAAATACAAGGTACACAGTGGAGAGTTGTGGAGACACTTGGAATAGGAGCCTGTATTGATTCCTTCCTTCCTTCAAAAAAAAATATATATATACTGTATATATATATATATATATATATCAAGACCAGGGATATAGTATAGTTTTGTGGCCACTATGACCCACAGATTTCTTGGATAGTTTTGTGGCCACAGCACTACTCCCACAGATTTATTCTTGACTCCCTGATATTATCTGATGTATTGGCCCATGATTTCAGTGTCCACTACCTTTTCTATGTGAACAGTGGTTAATTTAGTATTTTTTGCTCTCAACACTTATCAAAGTTGATCTTTCTTACAATTTTACAAAATTAAACTGAGTGTGTGTGAAAAGCAAGCCTGGGGGATTGATCTGTTGTCATACTGACTCTGACTTGTCCCTGTTCTTCATAACATGTGCATTTCCTAACTTTTGTGTGGGTGTTTGCTTCTCAACTACTCTGATAAACATTTTTAGGAAATAATTTGTGTGTGAGGTCAGGAAAAAAAATCAGGTCTCCAAACGGTGCCACCAGTGGGTCTGCCAGTCCCTTTCCTACCAGTCTTGTGCATTCCTTGCTTTGTCAGTGTGTGCGGTCACTCGTTTCTAAGTCAGTAGTAAAGAAAAAAAAAATATTTGTGTGAGAAAAAAAATCAGGGCTACAAACGGTGCCTTCAGTGGGTCTGCCAGACCATGTTCTGCCAGTCTTGTGCATTCCTTGTTTTGTCAGTGTGTGCGGTCACTTGTTTCTAAGCCGGCATCAAAGTAGTAAAGAAAAAAAAATATGTGTGTGAAAAAAATAAATCAGGGCTCCAAACGGTGCCTCCAGTGGGTCTGCCAGACCCCGTCCTGCCAGTCTTGTGCATTCCTTGTTTCATCAGTGTATGCGGTCACTTGTTTCTAAGCCAGCATCAAACTCTCATTCTGTTGTAGTGACAAAATAAACACACAACAACACACTTAGAAAAAAAAAGCTTTATTGAAATAATCCACAATGCAGAAACTAACTTACTTTGGAGTCAAATTAATTCAGAAATGGAAACATCCTGATCAAGATGACAATGCTGAGATCACAGTGCCATTTGGTCCAGTCGATGTCGATGTCCAAGAGTCTCCCTGCATCTCCTCATGTAATACAGAAAAAAACACCTCTAGGCATAGAGCAATAGGATTTTACACTGGCTAGCTTAACAAATACTGTTGGTTACAGTACAAAGAAAATGATGGCATGTTTTGTGCATTTTGCATAAAACATAAACAGATGCCTAAATCAGGAACAGTTTGGGTAATGAGTGGGTGCAAGACATTCAGAGAAGATGCTATAAACAGGCATCAGAACAGTTCTGTCCATGTCATTGCGTCTGAACTGGAAGCTAACTGCAGGATTTCAGCTGCAAAAGGTGGAATAGAGCAGGCAATGCAGCAGGCCCTGACCCTGGAACAAGAAGCGTTTGTGGCATCCCTTCGTTGCATGTACTGGCTAATAAAAAATGAGCTGCCTCATACAACGAAATATGGCTCACTGTTGAATCTTGCCAAATCATTGGGATGCAAATACCTAGACAATATACATATTGCAGATGCTGTTAAATATAGTTCTGATCGAACTATCAGAGAAATGGTTCTCTCTCTGGGTGAGGTGGTCAGGAGATCAGTACTTGCAGATTTGAAGTCTGCCAATTTTTGTTCTTATTTGACGGACAAAACAACTGATATTGCTGTTATGAAGCAGCTAATTTTTTATGGCATGTACTGCAAAGAAGGGAAACCAAGAGTTTCTTTCCTGGGAGTTGAGGAACTAATTGATGGAAAGGCAGACACAATTGTTAAAAAAAAATAGTGTAGTTCTCTGATAACAATGGAATCTCAGTTGATCACCTTGCAGGGTTGAGCAGTGATGGAGTAGCCGTTATGCTGGGCAGGCAAAATGGAGTGGCTAAAAAGCTGAAAGAAGTCAGCCCAATACTTTTTAAAAATCACTGTATGGCTCATCGGGGAGGACTTTGCTGTAAAGTCAGCAGCAAATTAAATGAACGCCATTAAAAAGTTTAACCAAACACTAGATTACGTATACAGCTATTATGAAAATTCTGCTGTTCGCATGGCTGCCCTTAAAGAAGTTCAGCAGGCAATGGAGAACCCTGTTTTAAAGCCAAAACAGGCAAAAGCAGTTAGGTGGTTGTCCCATGATGCAGCATGTGACACCACTAAGGAAGATTTTTCCATCCGTCATTACATCCTTGCATAAGAGAGGCCTGTGAAAGGCATGATCCCTAAGCTGTGAGCCTAGTAAAAATGGTGGAAAACTGGGAGTTTTTTTCTATTTTACGCATGATGTGTGACATACTTCCACACCTTAGCATTGTATCTAAAAGCTTTCAAACATCAGCTCTGAGTTTTACTGATATAAAGAGGCATTTAAATTCCACTTTAGAAATTCTTAGGGCATGTCTACTGGTACCTGGACCATACTTCTCCTCTGTATTGACTGAACTAGTACTCCTGAATGATAATGGCCTGACCTTGCCATTTAGTGAAGCACAGTTAAATCGTTTCAGAACCTCCGTGCATGACAACTTTATTAGGGCCCTAATTGCTCAAATTGAGCAAAGGTTTCCAAGCACAGAACGTTTGGATGCGTTCAGTATCTTTGACCCCAGTATGATACCAGAAGGTGATATTGAAGAGTTGGAAGGCTATGGTAGTGACAGCCTTGACATTATTCTTGGTCACTATGCTACAGTTATGGATGTAGATGCTTCTACACTGGAATGGGCTTCTTTGAGTAGTCTCATGTTCACGGAAAAGATGGCCTTTAAGACTATTTCAGATGGGCTGCACTCTCTAACTACTAAATATGTAGACCTGTATCCAAGCATATCTGCTTTGGCAGAACTAGCAATGATAATACCAGTGTCGACAGCTGATTGTGAAAGGGGTTTCTCTGCACTAAATCGAATAAAAACGGAGAAACGAAATAGATTAGGTGCCAGTGTGCTAAATGCACTTATGATTACCTCAGTTGAGGGCCCTGATGTTGACAGTTCCCTTATTTGGAAGCTGCATCTCATTGGGCAGGACTACGAAACCGTAGAGTACATCTTGACCTTGCAGGCACTAGTAAAGAGATGTAGTACAAACCAAGAATAATGTCAAGACTCTCACAAACTGTTGCCTGGCCTGTAAATACAATGCAGAGTTTCTCCACTTGTCATACAACTTAGCACACTTCTTTTGCTACTGCACTAGCCAAGGCCCCCATATCGTATTACTCCTGTTTTTTGCTCCTTCTGCATTATATGCATCCCATGAATGATTCCGCCCCATGGCTCCACCCACAGTGGCCCCACCTGGCTCTGTCCCCTTTACCACTGCTCTATATTTTTGGGCAGTGTGGAACACTACCTACCCTTTTACATGTCCTGTAAATTCTGTTTTGGAATATTTGCTTTTATGATCTCATGCAAGTCTGCAGTATTCCTCTATAAAGTTGCATTTGACTGACATATCAGCATTTCATGCTTCTCTTGATGGCTGTACAGTTGCACAAATAGAAGTGTCCTGTATTTTTTCTGAGCAGTATCCTTCATATGAAATCTCCTATCTGTAATCCAGTCCTGTCTTGAGACTTGAATTACATACTTAAAATAAATTAACACTGACTCCTTTTGAGCCTGCTGTGACTTGTGGTCTATGTTTCCTTTCATGGAGAATGTTATTTTTTTTTTTTTTTAACTTTCTATTTTATCCGCCATTCACCACAACACCTACCTTCCCTCAGGGACTCCCAAGGCATCGTGCCCATCAGGTTTCCGGGATATGAGCCCTTCATGCGACCACCCTGCCATCGCCCTCGGATTACCCCCCAAGTGGTGTGGGAGGCCTACCCCCCAAGCCTCCCATCCATCATCCAAGTGTTGGCCGGACTCATGCGACCCCACTCCAGTCCTGGTCTCGTGATGCCGGGGCCTGTCTCCAGGCATTGCTGTGGGTGATTTTCCGCTTTTCCTGGGAGTGGTGTGCAACCAACGTCAAGGCGTTCCTGCCGATGTCCACCACTCCCAACCCTGTCTGTTTTTGCTCCACATGCTTGCTGTACCTCTGGCTTCTGCCAGAGGTCAGCCAAGTGCCGAGACTGTGCCCTCCTCCCTCCTGGGAGAGCAGAGCTCTCCTCCGGACGCTCAGTCCTCTCCCACCCCTGCCGACCCCCAACGGCCCAGGCTCATTCCTGAACCCGGGCCGCCAGCATGGCGCGAGGTGTGTCGTCCAGCGCCTCAACCCTCTGTGCCACCGGGCCGGCGAGAATGTTATTTTTAGTTGCCATGACCTCTGCTCATAGAATTTCTGAGCTTCAGGCTCTAATAAATGAGCCTCCTTATTTGAATTTTTTGCAAACAAAGTAATTTTGTTTACCTTAGTTGGTATCAGACTGCATGCTAGCAAGGGTGAGGCATTGCTCCATACTCTTGATGTGCATAGAACACTGAAATACTATGTTAGTCACACTCAGAGGTGCGGAAGGATTTCTCAGATTTTTGTTTCATTCGCCACTGTGAAAGAGGGTGCACCTGTATCGCAACAGTGTTTGTCCAAATGACTGGCTAACTATAATTTTTTGTTATAGGAAGTATAGTAAGGAACTTCCTGTTGCTGTTTGTGGTCACTCAACCAAGGGTATGGCCACTGCTGTTGCATGCTTCCAGAATGTCCTTGCTGCTGACATATGTGCTGCAGCCACATGGAGCACTGTACATACTTTCACTAAGCATTTCAGTCTAGACATTGCCTCTTGTAGACATGCTGGCTTTGAACTTGTGGTACTGCAAGTCCTTCTGTCCTGATCACATATCTTCTGCCCTGTACAATCCTTCCTGCTGTGTACTGCTTGGGTATCGTTCCAAAAAGTGGGGCCCAATGGATGAGATATCCTCAGTGAAGATAGAATGGTTTTACATAAGAACTTGCCGTAACAGTAGATCTTCATTGGGGGTGTCTCAGTCAGCAGATCACACATATGAAACTTCACTGCTGGTGAAGCAGGATACTCACAGAAGATTTTCAGCAGTACCACTGGGGCCACCCATGCCAGTGTCATCTACTGACATCACCAACCCTGTAGAGGTGTCAGTGGCCCAGCTCCCTTCTCAGTTCGACTCTGTTCGCATGGGTCTCTGCAGAAGCTTCATTGCAGTTTACGCCATTTTTGCCTACAACTTTATTTCATTTAGTTTCTTAGAATCTCTTTTTTTCACAGAGATACCTTTACCTTGTTTATGTCGAGAGTTCATCCTTCTACTCTCTCTTCCGTCTCTGCCACTGTGGAAAGAAGATTGCTTCTACAGACAAAAATTCTGTGTCTGGTGTCTTGGGCCAGACCACGACATCTCAGACTGTGAGCTCTGCATTAAATTCAACCAAACCACCCTCAGGTAACAAAAAAAGGCTCTCAAAAAATTTCTGATGGATCAACAAGTAGCCAGTTCTGGGCAATGGTCCTCCAGGCTCCCTTTTTCCCAGTCGCCAGTGGGTTCATCCAGTTTCCAGGCCTTTAAGGCCCAAGACAGGTCCTCAGGGAAAAGCCATAAAAAAAGACCGAAAATCAGGTTCTAGGGACATGGATATGTTGTTCATCCACACTTATTGGCAGGTTCCTTGCCGCTTTAAATCTTGCCGGAAGGTCTTCAAGCTGGCTTCTCCCTACCACCCAGGTGGTAGAACTCTCGGCTCTGCTCCATGACGCCAGATCTTCCTTACCGCTTGGAAGCTCAGGTTCCCTCCTTAACGCGCCGCGTTTAAGACTGGTTCCTAATTCTTCGAAAGTTCGAAATCAAAAGTTTTTGCTAAAAGACTGGTCTTCTTCTCCTCGCGGCTCGATGGACCATCGACTCGGTTTTGGAGGTGCCCTTGCGGAAGAAGATGTCAGGGACGGATCCGCACTCCGTCGTCTACTGCCTGGGCCTTGAGCACGACCACTGAGCCTGCGACTTGTGCTCTTCTCTTTCGGCCTCGTCCTTGAGGGCCGTGCTGCCGATTACAACTGGGCGCCCGAAAGAATTCCACGGGTGAAATCTAAAGAGGCCCGATTGGCGGTGTCCGCGGCGGCGGGCTTGGCAGATCAGCTCGAGCAGATGATCGCCCTCGAAGAGGAGGCGGCGCAGGCCGCTTCTACCTCGGCTGCAGCATTTGTCCCGCTCTCTCTCGGTGCCTCGTATCGGCTTCTTTTAGGAGCTTTGTTTGACTCTCGACCAAAGGTGAGGTCCAACTTCTTGGGACCTTTTCCAGGTCCAAAAGAGCAAAGGTAAGTCTCTCCGTCGACGCTCTTGGGAGTGGAAAGATCCCCTCCCTTGTCGACAGTCGACTTCGGTCGACCCCTCAGCTTCGGCCACTGGCTTCACGGTGTTCCTGTCAGGCCAGTTGACCGAGACTCCCGTCGACGCGGTCGAGATTTTTCTCGACCCGTTAGATGGGTTGTCAGCTGGAGAAGCTGAGAATCCCCTCTCCCCGGTTCCCCCGGTGGGAGTTGAGGATCCCGTCGGCTCGTCTGTGCCTCCGGTTCCGGAGCCTTCGGTGGGATCGTCCGAGCCGAGGGGAGTGCCGATTTCCGACACTTCTCCTCGCCTTCCTCGGCCTAGTCGAGACTCTCAGTCTCGGAAATCCCTCATGATCCAACCGATCCTGCCGCCATAAGCGGTCTCAGTCTCGGCACCGCGGCAAGCCTTACCGCCCATCTTCCTTGGGCGAGGGAGGCTTCGGCGCCAAGTTCGTCGGAGTACGAGCTTATGTGGCACAACAACTCCTTTGATCGGGAATAAGCCGACCCAGTCGCTCTTCCCGCCATTATGGCTGTCACCGAGCAGCCAAAACAACCCCTCGTGTAGTCGAGGAGCCTGTTCTCAGGCGGTTGTTCAGCCAATTCCAGCTGCCCCACCAATTCTGGTGGAACCTCCGCCTCCACAGCCATTAGTTGGGGCTCCAACCAAAAATTCTCGGTCGGCCTTGGGTTTGCCCCATAGGCTGTCTGTCACCCTCACTCCCGATAAACCTCGGCAGGTGGAGGGTGGCTCAGGCCCGAGGCAGCTCTTGAGGACTCTTCTGAGTCCGATGATGGTTCCTCCCTCTTCTCCAAGCGCATGGACTTGGAGTCCTCGGGAGGGCAGTCAATGGACCATAGCCCTTCGTCCTTCTTAGGGTTGCTTCGACTCATCTCGGAGTCCACCGGGATGACGCTCGAACCCGTTTCTAAACGGGCCAGGTATCCCCTCACAGAGATTCTGGACCGAGGGGATTCTCCTACCGAGGCCTTTCCGGTGGCTGAAGCCATAGTGGGTCCGGCCTTGGAACTTTGGCAGCGTCCTGCTTCCTGCCCTGCACCTTTGGCCAGGTTGGCCAGGAAGTATGCGGTCCCTACCGGTTCCCTGTCCGGTTTTTCGGAACACCCCTCGGACGAGGGGTTGGTTACCGACAGCGTTTTCCGGCGTGCCGGGAACGCCAGGGATGTGGACAAACCTCCCGATAGGGAATCCTAGAAATTGAATTATGCCGGGCGAAAAGTCTATGCTGCATCCTCTCTCGGCCTTCGTCAGGCCAGTTCGGCCGTCCTCATGGCACATTTTTCTCACGCCCTGTTGGGCTCCCTGGATGAGGTTGTCCCTCATCTTCCCGCCGATCTGCAGACTACGGTCAGGCAGGTGCGGGACCAGGGCAGGGCGGTGGCCAAACAGCAGCTCCAGACTGCGTTAGACATCGGGGACTCATGTGCCAGGTCTGTGGCGGCCGCAGTGGCCATGCGTCGTCGGGCTTGGCTGAGGATATCCACCTTTACCTCGGATACCCAGCCCAAGTTGGCAGATGTTCCCTTCTTCGGCCCTGGGGTGGAAGGTCACCTGCAGAGGATCGAGAAGTCCAATGCTACCTTGGACTCGGTCTCTTCCGCTCAGAAGGACAAGGGCCGCAAGCCACAGCCTAAGCCCTTTCGTCCTTCTGCGCCTGCGGCGCGCCCGGCCCAGCAACGTCAGGGCCAGCAGGCTCGACCTTGGCATCCCAAACCCAAGCCATCGGCTTCCTCCAACAGGAAGCAGGGAGGTAAAGGCCCGGGAGGTCCCTCGGCCAGTCCCTCCTCCAAGCCTGCCCAGTGGACGGCTGAGGGGTGTCGCCCCCATCCCTGTCACCTCACCCCTGGTTCCCCCCGTGGGGGGACAGCTCAGACACTTCCTTTCCGCCTGGTCCGCTGTTACCACGGACAGGTGGGTACTGGAGGTGGTGGGAAAAGGCCTACCTCTGGAATTCGAGCAGGCCCCGCCCTTCAGAGCCGTCGCACCTCGGGGGGCCTCGGGGTCCGCAGCCTCACTGGCGGCTCGCCGAGCCGACATCGCTCTCCTCCTCCAAAAGGAGGTGATCACGGAGGTGGAGGACCCCCCTTCAGACCCGGGGTTCATGTCCAGGTACTTCCTGGTTCCGAAACGGACGGGGGGCTGGCGCCCCATTCTCGACCTACACGACCTGAACAAGTTCCTAAGGCCTTGAACCTTCAGGATGGTCACTCTGGCGCAGATAATACCATCTCTGGAACACGGCGTGTGGTTCTGCTCTCTGGACCTACAGGACGCGTTCTTTCACGTCCCTATCCGTCCGTCACATCGGAGATTCCTCCGCTTTTGAGCGGAGGGATCCCTCTTCGAGTTCCAAGCCATGCCCTTGGCTTATCTCCAGCTCTCAGGGTCTTCACCAAATGCATGGCAGTGGTGACAGCATTCTCTTGGCGCCGAGGGGTCCGGGTGTACCCTTACCTGGACGATTGGCTGATAGCAGCCTCCTCCAGACGGGAGGTGGGCGGTCCAGAGATCTGGCCCTCCAGGTTTGCTCTCAAGTTGGCCTTCTCATCAACGAGGCCAAGTCGGAACTCGAGCCGAAGCAGGTGATCCTGTTCATCGGGGCAGAGCTCGACTCTCTTCGAGCCAGAGCACGGCTCCCGGCGGACAGGGCCGAGGTTCTTACCTCCTTTGCCCAATCATTTCTGGTTGGGCAATCGCGCCTGCCGGGACTTCCTCGCCTTCTGGGTCTCATGGCGGCCTGTACCAGCGTGGTCCGTTGGTGCTGGCACATGCTCCCCCCTTCAGTGGGGACTGGCCAGCCAGTGGTCACAGCGCTGCGATCCTTTGGACCAGCTAGTGATAGTGACCCAGGAGATGTGGAACGCTCTCCAGTGGTGGACGTCCATTCCATCTGCAGGAGGGCATCCCGTTTGTCCGCCCCGAGCCGACGGTCTCTCTATTGACCGATGCCTCTCTGATGGGTTGGGGTGCCCATCTGGGGGAACACCGAGTGCACGGCCTCTGGTCCCCGCGGGAGTCCCGATGCCACATCAACCTGCTGGAGCTCCGAGCGGTCCGCCTAGCTCTCACCGCCTTTGCTCCGTTTCTCCGGGGTCAAGTGGTCCGAGTCCAGACGGACAATACCACGACCAGATACTACCTGAACCGCCAGGCGGGGCGCAGCTCCATGCTTCTATGCAAGGAAGCTCTCCGCATTTGGTCACTTCGTCATGCGCAGCCTGGAGATGGATCTCCTAGCCATTCATGTGGCAGGAGCCTCCAACACCCTGGCCGATGCCCTGAGCCGGATAGGGGCTACATCTCACGAGTGGTCTCTCCTGCCGGAGGTAGTACAAGATCTGTTCTCCCACTGGGGCACACCTCAGGTGGACCTGTTTGCCTCCAGGGAGAATTGAAGCTGAGGCTGTTTCATGCCCGCCCCCCTCAGCAGGGCTCGCTGCAGGGGGATGCCTTCTCGAGGCTGTGGACCCCGGGCCTCTTCTACGCCTTTCCCCATTTCCCTTGATTCACAAGGTGCTTCTCAAAGCAAGGAGGGACAAGGCGCAGGTGATCCTGATAGCCCCAGACTGGCCCCGCCAGTTCTGGTACCCAGATCTCCTCAGCCTCAGCTCCAGGCTCCTGAGGCAGCTTCCAGCTCGCCCGGACCTGCTCTCAGTCAATCAGGGGAAAGTGTTCCATCCGGACCTTCAATCCCTGCACCTGACGGCCTGGTTCCTGAGCGACTAGAGTTCCAGGCCTTGGGTCTTTCCGACGAGGTCCTCAATGTTGTTGAGGCGTCCCGTAAGGAGTCGACCAGAAAATGCTACGCCTTCAAATGGAAGAGATTCTCCATTTGGTGTCAGGGCAAGGGCTTGGACCCTTCCTCCTGTTCTGTGGCAAGCATTTTGGACTATTTATGGTCCCTTTCTAGTCAAGGGCTTAGGTTGACAACCCTAAAGGTGCACCTGGCAGCCATCTCTGCTTACCAGGCGCGGGCCGGGGAGCAGTCGGTGGCGCAGGAGAAGGTGGTCAGGCGCTTTTTCAAAGGCCTTGATCACATTTCCCCTCCGGTGCGAGAACCTCCACCTCCGTGGGATTTACTGCTAGTACTGGCAAAGCTCATGGGCAAGCCATTCGAACCAATGCACAGGTGTGATCTCTCTCACCTGTCGTGGAAGACCGCCTTCTTGGTGGCTATCACGTCAGCCAGAAGGATGGGAGAGCTCCAGGCGCTTTGCATCGAGTCTCCTTACCTGGTCTTCCACAGGGACAAGGTTGTCCTGCTTCCACCCAAAATTCCTTCCGAAGGTGGTGTGGGAGTTTCACCTTAACCAGGTGCTGACTCTGCCGGTGTTCTACCCCAATCACACCTCCCGGAGGCCGAATATAGGCTCCATACTCTGGACCCTAGAAGGGCTAAGCTTATTATAAGGCCTTTGCTAGGAAATTCGGGGAGAGGTTCGCCAGCTGTTTGTCACCTACGCTGAAGCCGCACCTGGCAGACCTGCAGCCAAGCGGACGATAGGCAGGTGGGTCACCTCCTGCATAGATCGCTGCTATAAGTTGGCGGGCATGGAGCCTCCCAGAGGGATAAGAGCTGATTCTACCCGTCATACTGTTGCATCGGTGGCTGCTTCCAGGGACGTCCCTATCCAGGAAATCTGCAGGGCTGCTACCTGGAAGTCAGCACACACCTTTATTACCCATTACCACATCGACCTTGAGTCACGCCGGGATGCTGGTTTTGGGGCCTCGGTTCTCCAGTCTTTATTCCCTAAGTAAGTATTGGGGGTATGCGCCTTGCCTCCCTCCTCCCGGAGAACTGCTAGGAGTCTGCCAATAAGTGTGGATGAACAACATATCCATGTCCTAGAAATACAGGTTACTCACCTGTAACAGGAGATCTAGGAATGGTATATGTTGTTCATCCACATATTTCCGACCTCCGGCGTGCGCACAACCTGAGCTTCCAGCGGGCCAGATCTGGCGTCATGGGGCGGAGCCGAGAGTTTTATCACCCGGGTGGGTGGGAGGAGCCAGCTTGAAGACCTTCTGGCAAGATTTAAAGCGGCAAGGAACCTGCCAATAAGTGTGGATGAACAACACATACCATTCCTAGAATTCCTGTTACAGATGAGTAACCTGTATATCTCCCCCCCCCCCAGCAGCATTCCCATTCCTTCATGGCCTCCTCTTCTTCCTCCGGGGGTACTCCGTCGGCTGCTGCTGCTGCACTGACACCCGTCGCTGTCCAGATCTCTGTTCTTACCAAACCCCTTCTGACAGCCCTCCTGTCGAGGCCTGGTGCTTCTGCAGGTGCTCGGGCTTTGGGCCCTTTGGACTCTCAGGACCCGACGGATGGGCCATCATGCCCTGTGCCGATGACTCCCCCCGCCACTGTCTACGAGTGATGAGGCAGTCTACTGTCGTCAACCTCAATGATATTTTGACCAAGTTTACTTCGGTCTGGGTCCATCAACTGGGCACTTATAGGCCTGGGTCCCCTTCACCATCAATGGCCCCATTGTTGTCGACACCACTTCAGCTTCCGCGGGCAGTTCCCCGTGGGCTGTCTTCGGTCCCTCGAGCTGGAGAAGTTTAACATCGAGGAGTACCATCATGACCTCCTCTTACCTGAGGAAGAGGAAGAACCTCCTTCCTCTGATAGGTCCACTGCATCCTCAGTGAGTAAGGTCTCTGTCAAACATACTCCGAGGTCTCCTCTAGAGGACCCTACTTTCTTCAACATTATTAAGCAGCCATCTACAGCCATGGGCTTCCATACCGAAGAGGAGGATGCCACCAGAAGGGAGCTGGTGGACTTTCTGGAAATCCCAGAATCTCCTCCCAAGGTCATTCCTCCCATTCTTCCAGCCCTGATGAATGCCACTACTGCTACCTGGCACAGACCTGACACAGTTCCAGCCATGCCCTGCAGGGCGGATAAGTTATATCATGTCCCCCAGGGCCTTCCACACTATGCTGCCCAATCTGAAACTGATTCTGTGGTTATAAAGGCAGCCCGTGACAGGTCAAAGGTGCCCAAGCACCTCAGCTCCCTTCCCCCTGACAGGGAATCCCTTAGGATTGACCTTTGGGGTAAGAGGGTATATGCTTCCTCCACCTTGTGACTGAAGATTGCCAGCTATCTCTCTCATATGGTTAAGTACCAGAATACCATTTGGAAGAAGGGCAAGGCAGCTGCTCAGGCCCTTACTGATTGCTCCCAGAAACAGGTGGTTCTCAAGTGCTTGCAGACCGCAGAGGATATTAGCAATCACCTCCTTAGAGCCCTGTACGATCTTTCAGATACAGGTGCTAGGGTTGCTGCCACAGACATTTACCTTCATAGGCACTCCTGGCTGGGGTCTCTGGCTTTCTAGCTGATGTCTAGCAAAAGGTGCTTAACGCCCCTTTTAATGGCCCTAAGCTGTTTGGGCCAGATGTTCATGACATCATAAATGAGCTACAGGCATCTGGCAGGACTATAAAGTCTGTCCACTTGCTCTACCACACTCCGCCTAATAGCAGACAGTGCCCTCTCTTTTGCAAGGTGTCCCACAAGTCCAGAACAGCCTATCAGCCCCAGGGCACGAGAAGAGCCTCCTCCGCCTTGCCTACCCCTTCCTCCTCCAGCGCTGCAGCAAAGCATCCTTGGGGTGATGGATCAGCCCCAGTGGCTGTATCTGTTCAGCATGAATCTTTGCCAGCCCCCCCTTCCAGTCCCCTACCAAGAGATGGTGGTCAGAGGTCAGTTTCCCTCCATCTCAATCAGTGGAGAACTATCACTTCAGATGCCTGGATTCTTCAGATTATGGAGAAGGGGTCATAAAGATGCTACCAGACTCCACCAGTACCCTCCATCTACCCCCTGACCCATCTGTCCATCCTCCAGGAGGAGGTACAGTCCCTTCTGCGCAAAAAGACCATTGAGCCAGTGCCCAGGCGCCAAAGGGACAACAGTTTTTATTCCAGTTTCTTCCTTGTCCCAGAAGAACTGGAGATCTGAGGCCCATACTAGATCTCAAGGACCTTAATCTGTATGTCCAGAACAAAAAATTCTGCATGGTAACCCTGCCAGGCCTGATGCCTTTACTCAAGCAGGGTGGCTGGCTGTGCTCCCTTGACGTGCAGGATACTTACCTGCATATCTCGGTATTCCCACCGCACAGGAAATTCCTCCAATTTTCTTTTCAGGGAGAGCACCTTTGTGCCATGGGTCTTTACCAAGTGCGCAGCAGCAGGAGCTGTAGCTCTTAGAAGGGAGGGACTGTATGTTTCCCCTATCTGGATGACTGACTCCTAAAGGCCCCTTCCAGAGAACAGCTCCTTCAGACTCTGGAAAGAACCCTCCAGCTGTTTCTCTCCTTGGGCATCACCATCAACCTGCAATATATAGGGGCAGTTCTAGACTCTGCGTAGGGTAAATCCTTCCTACCTCTAAACAGGGAGGAGTGCATTATTGCCCAGGTTCAGGGGGACTCCCAGAGCTGTTATATCCCTGCAAGGGTATATCTGAGGCTACTGGGACTGATGGCTGCTGCCCTTCCCATGGTTCCCTTGGCTAGGCTGCACATGTGAGTCTTCCAGCGGACACTCAGGGTGCAGTGGGACCAATGCATGGGTGAATTAGATCCGATAGTGTTGCTGTCCTCCCCAATCTGCAGAGTGCTCCAGTTGAGCAGGGGGACCAGTTTGGGACATTTGTTGTATTTGTTGCACTTGCAAGGAATTGACAAGAACATTTTGAGAAAAACAGGATGTCTCCTTTACGATTTCCCAGACAAATACTTGGAATCAGAGATACCCACAGATGAAAGACTTTGTTTTTTCTGTTTGTACTGCCTTTGTAAAAGGTCAAGTAAAAAGGGTTGAGCATGTAATAGTGACAGGGAATACACACCATGTCAGACAAAAGATATACAAATAACCAGAGTGGTTAAGAGCTGATGTGGTTAAGGAAATAAAATGAAAGAATTGGGTACATAGAAGAGTCGAAGTGCTTGGTCATCACCAATGGTGATTGTAAATAAAAAAGAAGGGTTACTGTAAGAATCTGCCTTTTATTTTAGAAAACATAACCAAGTGACAGTTATCCTATGCCAGTGATAGATGATTTGGTGGACAGACTGGGGAGTGCCAAGTAAATCAGTACCCTCGATCTTACCAAAGGTTACCGGCAAATCCCCCTAGCTAAAGAATCCAGTAACAGAATTGCATTTACCACCTCTGTTGGATTCTGTCAGTTCACCCCCCATTCCATTTGGTTTACATGGTGCAGCAGCTACATTCCAGCAGTACATGGATGTAATTTTATCTTCTCACACTGGTTATTGTGCTGTGTACCTGGATAATGTCATGGAGTACAGTCCAGACTGGAAAAGCCACCTGGAACACCTACAAGCAGTTGTCCAGTCTATCAAAAAGGCAGGTCTGACAATTAATCCTACCAAATGTGCATTGGGTATGCAGGAAACCAGATATTTAGGCAGTGTTTTGGGAAATGGAGATGTCAAGCCAGAGATTTCTAAAATAGAAGCTATAGGTAACAGCCCTATCCCAAAAACAGAGAAACATGTCAGGTCATTTTTAGGGCTGGCTGGTTACTATCAGAGATTCGTTCACAACTTTGCCCAGTTAGCTACTCCCCTCACTGAACTCACAAAGAAATGGTTCCCAAGTAATGTGAATTGGACCCCAGAGTGTGATGAAGCTTTTTGAGCCATTAAGGCTGTATTATGTTCAGCCTCTGTTTAAAGAAGCCCAGAGTTTGAGAAACAATTATTGTTATAGACAGATGCATCAGAAGTAAGCCTAGGTGCAGTCTTTAGTCAGCTTATAGAGGGGAAGGAACATCCCATTCTATATATCAGTAGGAAGCTGCACGATAGAGAGAAGAGGTACTCCACTATTGAAAAGGAATGCCTTGTGGCAAAGTGAGCCATGGAGTCCCTTAAGTTTTATCTGCTAGGAGCTGACTTTGCACTCGTAACAGATCACAGTCCTCTTTGTTGGCTTAACCAAATGAAGGATACAAATTTCAGAATCACACGGTGGTACCTGGCACTAGAGCCATTTAAATTTAAAGTGATGCACAAATCTGGGAAAGAGAACATCAGTGCTGATTTTCTGTCAAGATATGGATCAGGAATTGAGAATCCAAAGGTTGAAAAAAAAGTGTGCAAGTTTAAACTTATCTGTCTGCTATACTACATCTGCACTGAACTGTAAAGGTTATAAGCTAGTGTTAGAAGAGAATTAATAGAAAGCTTTGGAGACAGGTTCCCTCTTAAAGGGGGGGTATGTGACAGGGTTGAATAAGACCTTGACCTATTTGTTATGCAGAAAGAGTTAAACACAAGGGTCTGTTCTAACCTCTCCTTTTCTATCTCTTTTCTGTCTCTTGTCTCTTGTCTGTCTGGTTGCCCAACCAAATGTTCTCGTGAGACCTAGGGACTGATCACTCTGATGGTCTCTTGATTCTCCGCCTCTCACTATCTCTCTGCCTTCATTTGCTGTTTCTTTCTTTTCTTCCCTCTTATGTATCTGTGGTTATAAAAATGTATGTGAGTCTTTATGTGAAACTGGGATCCCTTGGTGTGAAAATGTATATAGTTATAATGTTGAAAAGATTGCAAAAAGCTATTTGGAACTCAAGGGGTTAAACTTGCCATGCAGCACAAACTTTTGCAGAGCTGTCAGCAGGAGGCCAGCTTGGGACATTGTTCTTTTCGTTGTACCTGCAAGGGAACTGACAAGAACATTTTGAGTTTCCTTAATGAGTTCCCAGGCAAAGACTTATAGAAAGAGCAGCAATGCTTTTGCTAGAATGAGATAGAGACTGAAACTTGGAATTAGAGATACCCTCAGATGAAGGACTTTGTTTTCTCTGTTTGTACTGCCTTTGTAAATAGTTATACTTAACATTTTATTTTTAATTTTATTGTTATTGGTAATAATAAAAAGTTAACTGTGAATTTTACAACTGCTCCTATTTTCCTATACTTCCTGACCTATGCCTCGACGACACTGCGCCAGGTCGGTGGCTGCTAGGGTGGCCATGCACCACAGGGCTTGGAAGATAATCTCGACCTTCACAGCAGATACCCAGCACAAGTTGGCGGACATCTTGGGCACCAACTTGTTTGGCCAGGGGTTGAAGGGCACCTTACTCGCATTGAGAAGTCCAGTGCCACCTTGGACTCTGTGACCTCCACACAGAGGGACACAAGGGCTCTAAAGCTCAAAAGAAAAAGCCCTTTCAGCCCCTCTCTGCTCCTGTGGCCAATCCAGCCCAGCTCCCAGCTGGACAGCAGGCCCAGGCTTAGCGTCCTCGGCCGAAGTAGTTTGCTTCGGTTGTCCGGAAACCAGGGAGTCGCTGTCCCGATAGTTCCTCAGCCAGTCCCTCCTCTGCTTCCAAGCCTGCCCAGTGATGGGCTGGCGGGTGCCTCCCCATGCCCATCCTGAACCCCCTGGGTCCTCCCATGGGGGGCTGGCTCCACCACTTCCTTTCTGCCTGGTCCACTGTTACCACAGACAGGTGGGTCTTCAGAGTGGTTGGTCAGGGTCTGCCTCTGGAATTCGAGGCTTATCCGCCTTGCCGAGCCTATGCCCCACAGGAGGACATGGTGTCCGCCAACATTCTGACAGCCCTTCGGGAAGACATTGCCCAGCTCCTCCTCCTCAAGGAGGTTATAGCTCCTGTCTTAGACCCTCCAGTAAGTCCAGGGTTTGTCTCCAGGTACTTCCTGGTGCCAAAACGGATGAGGGGCTGGCACCCCATCTTAGATCTTCACGACCGAGTAAATTTCTTCAACCACACACATTAAGGATGGTCGCTCTGTCTCATATCATACCATCTCTAGAGCCGAACATGTGATTTTGCTGTCTCGATCTTCAGGACGCATTCTTCCATGTCCCAATCCATCCATCCCACCACTGGTTCCTCCGGTTCTATGTAGAGGGGATTCTCTTCGAGTTCTAGGCCATGCTCTTTGGCCTCCCCTAGGCTCCCAGGGTCTTCACCAAATGCATTGCAGTGATGGCAGCTTTCCTTAGTCGCCAAGTAGTCTGGGTATACCCCTACCCGGATGACTGGCTAATAGTGGGTCCCTCCAAGGAGGAGGTGGAACGGTCCAGGGATCTGGCCCTCCAGACCTGCATGTCCCTTGGCCTCCTTGTCAACAAGGCCAAGTTGGAACTCCTACCCTGGCAGGTGATTCATTTCAATGAAGCAGTGCTTGTCTCTTGCAGAGTCAGGGCTTGGCTTCCGGTAGACTGGGCGGAGTCTGTTTCCTCCTTTGCCCGATCATTTCGGGTTGGGCAGTTGTGCCCTGCTCAGGACTTCCTGTACCTCCCAGGATACATGGCAGCATGCACCAGCGTGGTCCGTTGGGCCCAGTGGAGCATGCGCTCTCTGCAGTGGGGAGCTTGCCAGCCAATGCTCTAAGCTCAAGGGCTACATTTACCAGCTGGTCACTGTGATCCAGTTGATGTGGGATGCCCTCCAGTGGTGGTTAGTCCCTGAACATATGCAGCAAGGGAACCCATTCATCCACTCAGAGCCTACGGTCATCCTGATGACTGATGCCCCCTAATGGGCTGAGGTTCCCAACTAGGAGACCAGAGTCCATGGACTCTGGACCCCCTGAGGAGTCCCGATACCATATCAACCTGCTGGAACTTCTGGTGGTTTGGCTGGTGTTGACTGCTTTTGCTCTGCACATTTGGGGTCAGGTCGTTCAAGTCCAGATAAACAACACCATGACCATGTACTACCTCAACAAGTGGGTAAGGACGCACTCCCATCCTCTGTACAGGGAAGCTCTCCACATCCGTACCCTGTGCTCAGCCTGGGTGCTGATCTTCTGGCCATCCATATGACCAGCACCTCCAACCAGCTGGAGGACACCCTCAGCTGTGTGTGTGAGGTGTCTCATGAGTGGTCTCTCCATCCAGAGATAGTACACAGCCTGTTCTCCCGCTGAGGCACACACCTGGTGGATCTGTTTGTCTCCAGGGAGAATGCAAAGCTGAGGCTGCATTGTGCCTGCCCCCTCAGCAGGAAACGCTGCAGGGGGATGCCTTCTTTAGGCCCTGGACCCCAGGCCTCCTCTGTACCTTCCCTTCATTTCCCCTGATCCACAAAGTGCTGATCAAGACCAGGAGGGACAAGGCATGGATGATCCTGGTGGCTCCGGACTGGGCCCCGGCCAGTTCTGTTACCCCGATCTTCTCAACCTCAGCTGCAGGCTTCCATGGTGTCTTCTACTACTCCCGGACCTGCTCTCTTGCAATCAGGGGAATGTATTCCATCCGGACCCTCAATATTTGCACCTGACAGCCTGGTCCCTGAGCGGCTGGAGTTCCAGGCTTTGGGTCTCTCCGACGATGTCCTCACTGTGGTCAAGGCTTTTTGGAAGGAGTTGACCTGAAAATGCTATGCCTTCAAATGGAAGAGGTTCTCCATTTGGTGCCAGGGCAAGGTACTGGAGCCTTTTATCTTGCCCAGTGGCTAACATTCTCGACTACCTTTGGTCCCTCTCTCAGTCAGGCCTTTGGTCGATGACCCTTATGGTGCACCTGGCAGCCTTCTCAGCATACCGGGCATGGGCCGGTATGCTTTTGGTGGCACAGGAGAATGTGGTCTGGCGCTTTTTCAAATGCCTTGACCAGATTTCCACCACCCCTTCCCGGTGTGTGAACCACCACTACCTTGGGATTTGTTGCTGGTGTTGGCAAAGTTCATGGGCAAGCCATTTGAACCAATACACAGGTGTGACATGTCTCACCTGTCATAGAAGACTTCCTTACTTGTGGCTATCACATCAGCCAGAAGGATCAGTGAGCTCCAGGTGCTCTCAGAGGAGTCTCCTTACCTTGTCTTTCACAGGGACAAGGTTGTCCTTTGCCCCAACCCAAAGTTCCTCCCGAAGGCTGTGTCTGATTTCCACCTATTTTTTTTTTTAACTTCTTTTTCCCACCGATCGCAGCCTGAGGAGCTTCTCTCAGGCACCCTGGCCTGATCCTGCCCACATGAGGTCTCCCCATCCCAAGCCTCCTCTCCACCCTCCTCCTCCTGCAGCCAGTACCCCCGGCTTATCCCCTTTGGGGTGGTGCTGTCCCTCCTCTTTGGGTGCTCTTAGAGACTAGCCAAGCTGCAGGTGAGGGCCCAGGTGGAGGAACTGGAAGGCTGGGTGGGTGAGATCCAGAGGTGGGCATGGTGGTCAGGTGCCGTCGCCTACCCCGTAGAACTGGTTGTTTCCTTGTTCTATTGGACCTCCTCCCCAGCGCTGATGATGTGCAATGATGTCTTGGCCCGGCGGGCACGCTCCCGCGCACATTGGCAAGGACGTCCACCCACAGTGCTTCCCCTTGCCTTCACAAGCGCTCCCAAGTGCAGTGATCCCTGCTCCACAGGGTGTCACTAGCGTGGGGAGACACGTCCCACCTGCACCCCAGGAGAGGTGAGCTGTCGTTGGACGTTCGATCCTCTCCTCCCTGGTCAGCCCCCGGCGACCCGAGCTCGCTCCCGAACCCGTGTCACTGGCATAGCCTGAGGTGTGGCGTCCAGCACCTCAACCCTCAGTGCCACGGGGCCCCTCTGATTTCCACCTTAACCAGGTGACTAGTCTCCCAGTGTACTTCACCAACCACACCTCGGAGGCCGAGCACAGATTTCATACATTGGACCTGTGGCGACTGCTAGCCTATTACATGGAGCACATGGCTGGAGTTCTGGGAGAAGTTCAACAGCTATTTGTCACCTATGCTGCTGTGTATCTGAACAGCAAATTAATATATTTTAATGAAACCCTGATGCTCACCCTGTACTGTACCCATCTTACCTTACTTACTCATGGAATAAGGTGAGCATTAGGGTTCACAGCCCCAAGACACCTCAAGACAACACCCCTCATGCCTCTTCCTGCATGCAGGGTGGGGGTTGGGTCTTAGGCTTGAGAGCCCTAAGGTCATATTTCCCTGCTTTTGATGCTTTAACCCTAATGGTGCATTAACGTTGTATTTTGTGCCCCTATATTGGGGTTCGGTCTTGGGTTAAGTACGCTTGCCCAACATGAATTTGCCCGACATGGAAATTCCCGACACCATTGAAAGCCCGACATGCAATCCATCAACACACACAGTCCTTGCCTGATGCAACGGTCGGCATTTCAGAGCAAATAAAACCTGAGCTAACAGACGCAAATAATTCTGTACTGCTGCACCTGCACTTGAAGTCATGGCTTTTGTCAAGTCTCCCCCTCCAAATAAATACTCACTGTGCTCTGAGGGTGTTAAATGTCCATGGCTGCAGATAGCTCGGACAGATTTCTCTCACTTTGCCACGGAGGAAGATAGGTAAGACTGCCTGATACAGCAGTGACTATTGGATTCTTCTATTTCAGAATCCTGCTCTTATTTTATCAAAAACCTGCTGGTGCTCTAATACTCCTCATAGGTAGCCGGGATAAAAAGAGATTCTGGAGCCGGGGACCATAATATCTTGAAGCTTTCTAACTTTCTTTAAAATGTGGGGTCTTGGACATGCAGTATTGGAAGTCAGTTTGGTTCTTTTAATCTGATGGGCTCGGTCCAGTTTCAGAATCAAACACCACCGGGTTGAGCTGGAGCCAAATCAGGAGTTGTGTTCAAGGAACTGCATAAGATCCTTTCCTTTGATCCCCGAGAATTTCGCAAATCTTTTCTACACCCCCAGCCCTCTAAATCTTTTTGCTTTGCTGTTAGCCAGTCTATTTGGTGCTGTGCAGCATTCAGCCACTCCTGTTGTGCCTTAAGTAAGTTTGTCAGGGAGACAAGTTTATTTTTCATCACCGTAACCCAGACAGTTGGGGAGAGGGGGCTGGCTTGAGTATCTGTAACTGTGATAAGGACTGCTTCCATAGTCAGTGCGGTCTTCTCTAAAAGGGTGGGTTGCTGATCTCTGATTTTATTTACTCTGAAATGCCGACCGTTGAGTCAGGCAAATGAATGTCAGGATTGTGTGAGTCGGTGGAGTGCGTGTCGGGCTTTCAGCAGTGTCGGGAATTTCCATGTTGGGCAAATCCATGTCAGGCAGTAGTATGGATCCCTCAGTCTTCACTTCTATGTTAAACTGAAAATTTTGGACTTTAATAACTTTGCAGCTGTTTAACCGATTTGCTGGAAATTTTGCAAGCGCTATCAGGAACCAAATATCTCTTGATATGGCAAGTTTCTTTCCAGTTGGATTTGTGGGTGCGGAGATAAGCAGTGGCAAAAAATTTGAGAATTACTGATTTTTTTTTAATTCTTTGTCATGCTGCTGTGCAAAAATGGTGTGGAATTTTGGTCTGAAATTTGTATTGTACATAGGTCTTGGGAAACAGATGTGCCTTTTGAAGGATTGGTGAAAAAATATTAATCCGTTACAAAGTTATTAAATTTCAAAGTTTCTAATTATTTCCTATGGGACCAGTTAGATGTTCTACTCGAAAAAGGATTCTTTATTTCAAATGCAGAATCCTTTTTCACAAACGAGCTCTTATACGCATAAATCGAGAATCTTTTTCGCACTGCCACCATCTTGTTTTCAGTTAAGCGGTGTCAATAAAATTAAATTACTAAAAAAATAAATTGGTTTAGTAAACACCAACAGTTGTGTTTGCCTAATCGGGGCCCGTAGAATGGGATTCTGGGGTTATTTTTTGATAAGTGGTTGAGAAATGTGTGTTTTTTGTTTTTTTTTAACTGCGGAAATCCATTTTCACAAACTGCAGAAAACAAATGTCATGAAACAGCATCTTATTCCAGAATTTGCGATAAAGGATTTTCCTTTTCCGCAAATTGTGAAAAATGAATCGTGAAAAAGGATTCTTTTTCGCAATTTGCAAAAAAGGATTTTTTTTTTTACTGCAAATTGAGAAAAAAGGAACTGCAGAAAAGGATTATTTCTAGGATTGTGGATATGTTGTTCTATCCACACTGTTTGGCATGTCCTTTCCCTTTAAGAATCTTGCCAGAAGGTCTGAAAGCTGGCTCCTCCCACCCACCCGGGTAGTATATCCCTCGGCTCTGCCCCTTGATGCCAGATCTTCCTTTCCGCTGGAAGATTCAGGTTCCCTCCTTATCGCTCACACGTTACAGTAGGCCCTGGTGAACAAATCTTTGGATTTACCCAAAATTAAACTCGTTCGAGTTTCTCCTGTTCACTTCGCGATTACAACCGCAATGGAGGACAAGTCCTCTACCGGTTTCCGCCACTGCCCATGCGGGCAAAAAATGTTTCGGACCGACCTGCGTGCTTCGTGCCTCAATTGCTTGGGCTATGCCCATGACACCCAGGCCCGCGATTTTTGTCACACGTTCCACCCCAATGTCTTGGACGACCATCTCACACGACTTCAGTTAGACAGACTGGAGAAACGGAACCCACCAGTCAAATCTAAAGAGGCCCGTTGAGCGGTCTCTGCGGCTGTGGGGTCTGCTGAACAACTGGAGCAGATGAAGGCCTTCGAAGAGGAGGCGGGCACGGGCCGCTGATCGGTCCTCTTCCTTGTTGGTCTTCGTCCTACTCAATTTGGGCTCCACCTTTTCAGGCTCCTTCAAGGAGATGTGCTAGTCTCTCCCCACCAAAGAGGAAAGTCCTTCAGGTATGCATGTCTCTTGCTCCTGTAAAAAGGACAAGGAGTCGAAAGAAGGTTCATCTCATCGACGACGTTCTTGGGACCATGAGAGATCTCAAGTCCAGGAATCTTTTGTCTCAGCTTCGGTCGAGATTGCGGCCTCGGCCGCTGACTTCCCGGTACACCCGTTAGGTCAGCCGGCTCAGACATGGGATAATGACCCGGTCGAGATTGTGCTCGTCCCCGTTGACCGATCGTCGCTCGATGAGGCCGACAATTCCTTATTCAGGACTCCAGTCCTGACCGGACCCACTGAAGAGGAGACCTAGCCCACTGGGAACCTCTTTATGGTCCCAGTTTCTGTCCTGGAAGAGCTGCGGTTTTCCCCGGCTCCTTCCGAGTGACCCCTTTGGTCCCCCTGACAGTCCAAGTTGAAGGTCTAGGACTCTGACCGATAGGCCAAAGAAATTGCATAAGCGCTCCAAGAAGCGGCACCACCGCCATTCTTTCTTGTCCTCCTCGGAAGAGGAGAGGCTTCGACGCAGGCTGTGTCAACGCTACGAGGACTTGATGTGGCAACAGCTGATTATGGCTGGCCTGATGTCGACTCTGGCTTCCACCCTAGCCATCACTTGGCTGTCACCCTCCAGGCCAACGCCGACTCCCCATGAGCCGGTCGATACCGCCCCTCCACCTGCGGAGCCGGTTAAGACCCTCCCAACTCGGCCAAAACCGGCCTCTCCACCAATTTGGATGGAACTGCCACCTAAACAGCCTACCTCCGGGGCTCCTTCCAAGGAGTCTTGGCCCGTCAAGGACCTTCCACATAGGATGTCTGTCACCCTCACTCCCGACCATCCCAGGCAGGTCGAAGGAGACACAGGTGGCCGGCCGATCTACCCAGACTCCTCGGAGTCCGAGGACTCCGACTTGTATTCCCGTCCCTTGGACGATGAATGCATCGGGAGTCTCTCGATGGAGGAAGGTCCTATGTCCTTCATGGGCATCCTCTGCCTCATCTCTGAATCTACGGGGATGCCTTTGGAGCCCGTTCAAAAGCGGGCCGAATATCCCCTCTCTGATATCCTCAAACGAGGGGATTCTCCGACAGAGGCCTTCCCTGTGGCTGAGGCCATTGTTGGCCCGGCCTTGGAGTTGTGGCAGCACCCAGCCTCCAGCCCTGCGCCCTCAGCCCGAATGGCCCACAAATACGCAGTTCCTATTGGCTCCCATCAGCTCCCTCTCAGGATTCACAGAACACCCCTCAGCTGAGGGGCTGGTGACCGAATCTGTGTTTCGTCACTCAGGTAATTCAGGAGACACCGATAGACCCCCGGACAAAGAGTCCAGGAAACTGGACCATTCAGCCTGGAAAGTCTATGCTGCTTCTTTGCTTGGCCTTCGTCAGGCAAGCTCAGCTGTCATCGTGGCGCATTTTTCTCATGCCCTCTTGGGCTCTCTGGATAAGATCCTTCCTCATCTCCCCGCAGACCTCCAGACCATGGTCAAGCAGGTCCGTGACCAGGGTCGGGCGGTTGCCAAACAGCAACTCCAGACGGCTCTGGACATTGGGGACTCTTGCGCCCCTTTCGATGGCGGCCGCAGTTGCCATACGCCGCAGGGCCTGACTGAGGGTCTTGACCTTCATGGTGGACACTCAGCACAAGTTGATGGATGTTCCCTTCCTGGGCACTGATCTTTTCAGTCCAGGAGTGGATGGTCACCTTCAGCACGTAGAAAAGTCTAATGCCACCGTGGACTCCATGACTTCTGCGCAGAAGGAATCCCAGGGTTCCAAAAAGCAGAAAAGGAAGCCCTTTCGGCCTTCTGCCCCTGCAGCCAAGCAGCCCCACTTTCATTCAGGGCAGCAACAGCAGCAGGCTCAACCATGGTGCCCTCATCCCAAGCCAGGGTTCTCAGCGGCCATAAGTCTGGAAGGAAAGATCTCGGCGGTCCCCAAGCCAGATCCTCCTCCTCCAAGCCTGCACAGTAATGGGATGGGGGTCGCCAACCTCATACCCGTCGCACCCACTCTGGGTCCTCCCATGGGGGGCCGGCTCTGCTGCTTCCATCCCGCCTGGTCTGCTGTCACAACGGACAAGTGGGTCTTGGAAGTGGGTGGCCAGGGGCTGGCTCGGGAGTTCGAGTGATACCCACCAAGCCGAGCCTGCACCCCACAGGAAAAAATGGTTTCCATTCACACTCAGTCGGCTGTCCGAGACGACATCACCCAACTCCTCCACAAGGAGGTAGTGGCCAGAGTCGCGGATCCCCCTGTCAAGCCAGGTTTCATTTCCAGGTACTTTCTGGTCCTGAAATGGACGGGGGGGGGGAGGGGGGCTGGCGCCCCATTCTAGATCTGTACGACCTGAACCAATTTCTCAGGTCTCACACATTCAGAATGGTAACTCTGTCTCAGATCATACCATCTCTCGAACAGAATATGTAGTTCTGCTCACTGGATCTGCAGAACACGTTCTTTCACATCCTGATCTGTCCATCATACTGAAGGTTCCTCCGCTTCCGAGCAGAGGGAGTCCTCTTCGAGTTCCAAGCCATGTCGTTCGGCCTGTCATCGGGCTCCCTGGGTCTTCACCCAATGCATTGCAATGGTGGTGGCCCATCTTCGGTGTTGGGGGGGTCATAGTGTACCCCTGTCTCGATGGTTGGCTCATAGTGGGTCCCTCCAAACAGGAGGAGGAGAGATCCAGGGATCTGGCTCTTCAGACCTGCATCCAACTTGGTCTCCTAGTCAACAAGACCAAATCAGAACTCGTGCCTTCGCAGGTGACCTGCTTCATCAGAGCAGAGCTCGACTCTTGCTGAGCCAGAGCCAAGCTCCCGGCGGACACGGTGGAGGTTCTCTTCCTTTGCCCAAATCATTTGTTGTTGGGCACTTTCGTCCTGCCTGGGATTTCCTATGCCTTCTGAGTTACATGGCGGCCTGCATCTCCGTGGTCTTATGGGCCCTGTAGTATATGTGCCCCCTTCAGTGGGAGCTGGCCAGCCAGTGGACTCTGCAGCACGGTCATTTCAACTAGCTGGTCACTGTGACCCAGAAGATGTGGGACGCTCTTGAATGGTGGACCGTCCTAGAACATCTGCAGGAGGGGATCCCGTTTGTCCGCCCTGAGCCAATGGTCGTTCTGATGACCGATGCCTCTCTCACAGCTTGGGGTGCCCTCATGAGAAATCACAGAGTCCATAGGCTCTGGACCCCTGAGGAATCCCGATGTCCTATCAACCTGCTGGAGCTCCAAGCAGTTTGGCTGGCATTGACTGCATTTGCTTCATTCCTTCCGGGTCAGGTGGTGCAGGTCTAGACAGACAATACTACGACCATGTACTATCTCAACAAGCAGGGCAGCATGCTCTCCTGGCCTCTGTGCAGGGAAGCGCTCCACATCTGGACCCTCGTGAGCCAACTGGAGGCAGATCTCCTGGCCATCCATGTGGCAGGAGCCTCGAATCAACTGGCGGACGCCCTCAGCCATGTGGGCATGGCGTCTCACGAGTGGTCTCTCCATCCAGAGGAAGTACACAGCCTGTTCTCCCACTGGGGCAAACCTCAGGTGGATCTGTTTGCCTCCAGGGAGAGCGCAAGTTGAGGCTGTTTCATGCCCACCCCCTTAGCAGGGCTTGCTTCAGGGGGATGCCTTCTCGAGGCCATGGATCCCAGGTCTCTTCTGTGCCTTCCCTCTGCTACCCTTGATCTACAAGGTGCTCCTCAAGGTCAGAAGGGACAAGGCACAGGTGGTCCTGGTGGCACCAGACTGGCCCCACCAGTTTTGGTACCCCAATCTCCTCAGCCTCAGCAACAGGCTCCCGAGGCTTCTTCCAGCATGCCCGGACCTGATCTCAGTCAGTCAGGGGAAGGTATTCCATCCGGACCTTCAATCCCTGCACCTGATGGCCTGGTTCCTGAGCGGCTAGAGTTCCAGGCCTTGGGTCTTTCCGACGAGGTCCTCAACGTCGTTGAGGCATCCCATAAGGAGTCGACCAGAAAATGCTACGCCTTCAAATGGAAGAAATTCTCTATTTGGTGTCAGGGCAAGGGCCTGGACGCTTCCTCCTGTTCCTTGGCAAGCATTCTGGACTACCTGTGGTCCCTTTCTCAGCCAGGGCTTCGGTCGACGACCCTTAAGGTGTACCTGGCAGCCATCTCTGCTTACCAGGCACAGCCCGGGAAGTAGTCGGTGGTGCAGGAGAAGGTGGTCGGGCGCTTTTTCAAAGGCCTTGATCACATATCCCCTCCGGTGCGAGAACCTCCACCTCCGTGGGATCTACTGTTGGTGTTGGCCAAGCTCATGAGCAAGCCATTCGAACCGATGCACAGGTGTGACATCTCTCACCTGTCATGGAAGACCGCCTTCTTGGTGGCTATCACGTCAGCCAGAAGGATGGGAGAGCTCCAGGCGCTTTCCATCGAGTCTCCTTATCTGGTCTTCCACAGGGACAAGGTTGTCCTGCGCCCCCACCCGAAATTCCTTCCGAAGGTGGTGTCAGAGTTTCACCTTAACCAGGTGTTGACTCTGCCGGTCTTCTACCCCAATCACACCTCGGAGGCCGAATATAGGCTCCACACTTTGGACCCTAGAAGAGCGCTCGCTTATTACAAAGAGCGGACGGCTGAAGTTCGGGGAGAGGTTCGCCAGCTGTTTATCACCTACGCTGAAGCCGCACCTGGCAGACCTGCAGCCAAGCGGACGATAGGCAGGTGGGTCTCCTCCTGCATAGATCTCTGCTATAGGTTGGCGGGCATGGAGCCTCCCAGAGGGATAAGAGCTCATTCTACCTGCCATACCGCTGCATCGGGTGGCTGCTTCCAGGGACGTCCCTATCCAGGAAATCTGCAGGGCTGCTACCTGGAAGTCAGCACACACCTTCATCACCCACTACCACATCGACCTTCAGTCATGCCAGGATGCTGGTTTTGGGCCTCAGTTCTCCAGTCCTTATTTCCAAAGTAAGTATCGGGGGTGTGCGCCTTGCCTCCCTCCTCCCGGAGAACTGCTAGGAGTCTGCCAGACAGTGTGGATGAATGACATATCCATGTCCCTAGAAATACAGGTTACTCACCTGTAACAGGAGTTCTAGGAATGGTATATGTTGTTCATCCACACGACCCACCCGACCTCCCCAGCTTCGACGCACAACCTGGCTTCCAGCGGGCTAGATCTGGTGTCATGGGGCGGAGCCGGGAGTTTTACCACCCGGGTGGGTGGGAGGAGCCAGCTTGAAGACCTTCCGGCAAGATTTAAAGCGGCAAGGAACCTGCCAGACAGTGTGGATGAACAACAAATACCATTCCTAGAACTCCTGTTACAGGTGAGTAACCTGTACTTACTCACCTGTAACAGTAGTTCTAGGAGTGGTATATGTTGTTCATCCATACGAACCCACCCGACCTCCCTGGCTTCGACGCACAACTCTCTGCTTCCAGTGGGCAAGATCTGGCGTCAAGGGGCGGAGCCGAGGGATATACCTCCCGGGTGGGTGGGAGGAGCCAGCTTTCAGACCTTCCAGCAAATTCTTAAAGGGAAATGAGATGCCAAACAGTGTGGATGAACATATACCACTTCCAGAACTACTGTTACAGGTGAGTAACCTGTTTTTTTTTTTTTTCGCAAGTTGCAAAAAAACGATTTTTAAGACAGCTGTTTCTTTGTCACTGGACAGTTACCAAACAGTTTGTGATTTTGGTTTGAAATTTTCAGGGTACAAAGGGCTTGCCTCATAGATGTGCCTTTTGCTGATTTGGTGAAAATATATTATTTTGCTCTGGAGTTCTGTGGGTTTAAATTTTGATTTTCCCATAGGATAACATTGTAATGAGAGGTGTACAGTCATTTCTTTGTCACTCCATTGTGAAAAAATGTTTTGCAATTTTGTTCTGAAGTTTTCAGGGGGTACAAAGGGCTTGCCCCACCGATGTGTCTTTTGCTGGTTTCATGAAAATATATTAATTTGGTGTCAACTTACACAGGTTTCAAATTTTCCTGTGTTTTCTATAGGAGAAAATTGCAATGTCAGGTGTTTCTTTGGGTCTGCACACTACAGTATGGGAGCGCAGGGCCCCCACAGGGAAAGAAGGGTAGCACTACACTATCTCAAAAAATTATGCATGGGGGGGCGTGGCCAGCGCTGTAACATTGTGGACGCAGTGTAGCTGAGCTCTGCGTGGCACTTGATTTTACGATTGAATCATGAGACCCCCACTAGCTAATCTGGCACTTTTTCCCGACCAGTGGGTGTAGGAAGTTGATGGCATCCGGTCAAAAGAGAAGTAAACAGTCTAAACTACAGTTTTCGCCGGCGGAGCTGCAGAGCCGATCTAATACTGGGCCTGAACAAGGGCGCATGAGGTGGGAGCCCGCCGAAAGTGACTGAGAAATGTCTGACCTGGAGAGATCCCCTCGCTACTGTACCAACTATGCTAATACAAATCCAACACAACATGAAGGCTGGATTTGCTAATATAACTGCCCAAATAACCCACATGCAATCCGTGGTCATGGGCCTTTCTGAGACAACTGCGGCCCATACTGAACAAATCACTTAACTGGAGAATCGAGTCGGGACTTCGGAGGATGTGCTTGCGAAGGTGACCAGGGACAGGGCTACCTTGCAGAAAACTGTAGCAGGCTTAGCAGCCCAGGTGGACAATCAAGAAAACCGCTCATGGAGATCCAGTTTGAGAATTGTGGGCCTCCCGGAGGGCACTGACAGGAACAACCCAGAGGTTAGCCTGCACGAGTGGCTCGTGAAACATCTTGAACTGCCTCAGGAACTGGCTCGCTGCGAAACAGAGCAGGCACACAGGGTAGGGCCTCCACCGAAACCCAGGGATCGCCTGCGCCATTGTCTAATTAAATACTTGAGGTTTTCAGAAAAGGAGGCTGTTCTCCAGCGGGCGAAAGTGAAGGGACCTATAAAAATTCAACAACAAAACTGTCCTGGTCTTCCAAGACTACAATAGGGAGCTACAAAGTAAATGTCAGCAGTTCAATGAGATCAAGACCCAGCTATTTAAAATGGGATGGAGCTTCAGGTTTTTATACCCTGCAAAGCTTCACATAAACCGCCCTGGGAGTGCACCAAAACTGTTCTCCTGTCCCAGACAGGCTTCGCGTTGGGTCGATGAGGAGGTGAAGAGACGCAGGAGGGAGGGAGCAGCTGAGAATCCAGACCCAGATAAGTGAATCTTCCTACACAGACTCTTGATTTATGCTATTGAGGACTATGAGGAATGCTGAGCACAGTGGGTTTTCTGGGTGCAGCTGGGCCGTGGCTGTGGCCTTGGGGCCTTTGTTTTTTTTTTTAAACTTTGTATTTGTTTTGTATAAAACATATAAGATACATGCCAAGCAGTGACATATCACATGTAAATACATCTTAAACACATTGAGGGCGCCACCCCTCCTAGATTACTGTCTAATACTTTATCTACTGCTTTAAGATACATCATGGGGGATTTACTTAATTAACAGATACCTAAATTAGTACGATACAAAATTGCTAGAAAAATAGCCCATGAGCTGCATGGAAAAAAAAAACAAAATTGATCCTAATATATGATGTCCAATAGTTCTTGTGTCCCTAGAATAAGGACAGTAGAAAAGTCCATGCTTTGACTGTATTAAGGGCACAATATGCAGTGCCAAATTCTAAAAAGAAGCGCCACTTTTAAAGTATTTTCTAACTTAAAGGCGTCTGTGCTTAGGAACAACCACACAGAAGCACAAAAGCTATAATTATATAAGATATTTATAGTAAGAGAACAATAGGGCTACTTTATGAGTCAGGATCAAATATGATGGCCAAGTTTAACTAAAATTCAGACTGTGAGTACAAATTTAAGTGAGATAAAAATAAAATGTCTAAATGTAACAGCCCCAGTTTGAGATTTGACTCAGTACTCCCGAACTTTCCACTTTGGGGAGAAGAGCACAAACACTTTCTCTTGAACCAAACTAATAATAATCCAAATAAAATTTTCATGACTCGTCGTCTTGTAGGACCTCACTCTCTCTTAAATCAAGCAGATAATAATCCAACATGAAATTTTCATGACTCGTCGTCTTCTGATACACTTTACTCTTGATCTACAGGACGTCGTCTTCTTGGAGCTTGTTTCTGGGCCCATCGATTGGCATCCTTCGCATCAGAGAAAATAAAGACCTTTCCTTGATGTGTTATTCATAACCTGGCTGGAAAAACAATATTGTGCTGAATCCCGGCCTCTCGGAGGAGTGCTTTGGTGCCTTCAAATTGCTTTCTCCTTTGCCTGGTGGCAAAGCTAATGTCCGGATATAATCGAACCGTCTCCCCCTCGCAGAGCAGCATTTTGTGTTGTCTAGCCAATGCCAACAGATAGTCCCATGTAGCAACTCCATCTGTTATTGCCAAAACTGGCCTCGGAGCCTCTGGATTATCAGGCCTAACTCTGGCTGCAATTCTATAAGCCTTTTGTATGCCCTTTATACGTGGAGCAGCTTCCTCTCCAAACTGCTGACCCAGCCAATCGTGAAGGAATAAAACCAAATGGTCACCCTCACTACCCTCCGGGGGAACCAGAAAATGAATGCTCGGTTCTCTGATGTTATTTTCTAGTTTCCAGCCGCAATCTTAGATGCCCATTCTCCTTCAGCACATTTGTAATGGCGCCCATAGCAGCATCCGACCACTTCTTTGCTTCTGCTGATTCAACCGTAACACTTTGCATATTGGTTTCTAGAGTTGTAACTCTGTTTCCGATGCTATCTATTTTATCCGCCAACCCAGTTACTGAGGAAATTAGCCTGTTGATTTTAAGGCTAAGTGACTGCAAAGTTTTCTCTCCTTCGTTCCCTGTTTCTGCGGCCTTTTGGGGTGGAGTAGACCGCGTGGCAGCAGGAGCAGGAGCATTTCTGGATTTTGCTCCGTCGTGAAGGCTCCGATCCTTTCTGGGATTTCCCATATTGTTCCTCAGAGCTTCCGATTATAGGATTGATATAAGGAGGCATCCTGTCCGATCCAAAAACCACTTGTAATTGTTCCCAATTACTGACGTTATAGTGAGCTTTATGCAAAAGCGGCTATATTGCTCGAGCTCTCAGTCCCCATGTTGGGGCCTTTGTTTTGATTGCCCTGTCGCTGCCACACTGATCTGTGTGTGTGTGTGATACTATAATTTCTGCCAGCGGCTTAAGTGATTTGCACTGGAAATTCATAGCTATCGCACTCTTTGAGCCCTGACCTGGTCTGGGGATTAGGGAATCATTGGGGCCTGGGAGGTCCTCCCTCTGTACTCTGCTACAATTACTTGCTTCAGTTTACTGTTCAAGACATTTTCAATTGTTGATTGTCCGTTGTGACTCCTACCTGTTAATCATAGAAACATAGAATTTGACGGCAGATAAGGACCACTTGGCCCACCCAGTCTGCCCATTTCCCTACCTACTGGATAAGCTGCAGATCCTAGTTAACCAGCAGCCTACTTCTTCCTACCCCCACCCCTAGAATTGCCTTATGACTGTCCCATGCATGCTTGAATTCCACCACTGATTTTGACTCCACAACCTCCTCCGGAAGGCCGTTCCATGCATCCACAACCCTTTCTGTGAAAAAATACTTCCTTAAATTACCTCTGAGCCGCCCCCTCTATCTTCAAATTGTGCCCCCTTGTTCTTGCACACCTCTTTTTTTGAAAGATGCTACCCTCTTGGACTTTGTTGATTCCCTTGAGGTACTTGAATGTTTCTATCATGTCCCCCCTCTCCCTCCTTTCCTCGAGGCTATACATATTAAGCTCCTTTCGTCTCTCTTCATATGTCTTCCGGTGCAGACCCTGCACCATTTTAGTTGCCCTCCTCTGGACAGCTTCCATCCTGTCTATATCTTTGAGGAGATTGGGTCTCCAGAACTGCACACAGTACTCCAGATGGGGTCTCACCAGCTGTCTGTACAGAGGGATAATAACTTCCTGTTTTCTACTGGTGATGCCTCTCCCTATGCATCCCAGTATCCCCCCAGCCCTCCTTGCTGCCCTCTCACATTGCTTGCCCACCTTTAGGTCATCTGATATGACTACTCCCAGGTCCCTTTCCATTTTTGTTGTTGTTAGTATCTCACCCCCCATTGTGTACTCTTCCCCTGGGTTTTTGTTTCCCAGGTGCATTACCTTGCACTTCTTAGCATTGAATCTAAGCTGCCATACATTTGGCCATTCCTCTAACCTTGCCAAGTCCCTTCTCATCCTTTCCACCCCACCCTGTGCATCAACTCTGTTGCAGATCTTTGTGTCTTTCTGCAAAGAGACATACTTTTCCTTCAGTCCTTCTGCAATGTCACTTATAAAGACATTGAAGAGGACCGGTCCTAATACTGAACCCTGCTGTACCCCACTAGTAACCCTACTTTCTTCTGAGTGGACTCCATTTACTATTACTCTCTGTGTCCTATTCTCCAGCCAATTCTTTACCCAGGCTGTCATCTTGGGACCCACTCCCAGGCTGGCTAACGTGTATATTAATCTTTTGTGTGGGACTGTGTCAAATGCCTTGCTAAAGTCTAGGTAGGCCATGTCCACAGCCCCTCCTTGATCTACTACTTTGGTCACCCAGTCAAAGAAATCTATCAGATTCATCTGGCATGACCTTCCCTTCTTGAATCCATGCTGCCTAGGGTCCTGTGCCCCTCTGGCCTCTAGATACTGACAATTCTTTCCTTCAGAAGTGATTCCATCATTTTCCCTATCACTGAGGTTAAACTAACTGGTCTGTAGTTTCCTGCTTCTGCCTTGCTCCCACTTTTGTGAAGGGGAATCACATCTGCCCTCCTCCAGTCCTCGGGTACCACCCGACTTTCTTTTCACCTGCCTTTTGAACCTAGCCATACATTGTTTTTGTGCCATTTTGATAGCGATGGGGAATCAGGCTGTACTTGGAAATAAAGTCGCTGAGGCTTGCTGCGATGCTGGTGGGACGCACTGTCAGACTCAGTGTTTTCTTTCTCTATTTTTGTCATATGTTAATGTAATTGCCTATATTGGTGAAATATAGCTGGTAGAGGCGGGTGGTTTAGTTGGTTCATTAGTTGAGTCTTGGGGGTCTCACTGAAAGTTGCCTTATTGTTTATAGTGCCTAACACTCCTGAATGTCAGCTCTATGTATGCAGGTTTTAAAGTTCGCTGTCTGTTTGCAAGGGAACAAAGTTCGAATCCTGTTGGATTCGCATTGGGGTGGGTGGGTTCTGTTGTGGGTATGGATGGGGATGCAGTTGTGGTATTGGGGAGGAGGAGGGTGGGAACCTTAGTTCCTTCGGTTCCACTTCTAAGTTATGCAGGAACCGGGGAGCGAGAGTTTCTGTTTGTTGGATGCTATACATTGAGGGGAGTGGGTATTTAAAATAAAAATTGGTTGGATGGAGCAGTTAAGCCAGGGGTTTCTTCAACATCGTATATAGCTGGCCAAGACTTGAAGAGCACTAATTTGCAAGGGGATTATGGCTGAATCTATCGAAATCACTTCATGAAACATAAATGGTTTAAAATTGGTGATCAAGAAGAGAAAATTCCAGATGGAGGTGCGGAGTCGAAATGGCATGTCATAATGCTTCAGGAAACTCATATGTCGGGGGGGGAGGCTGTAAAAACTGCGTCTGCCTTGGGGGGGCTCCTGGGTATTCTTGACATACTCGACCAAGTCACGGGGGCAGCCTTATGGTTTCCCAGTGGTTCGAGGGTTAAAATCCTAGACCAAGTTACAGATCAGCAGCATGGGAGGTTCACTTTGGCCAGGGTTGGTATAGTCTCGCTGGGGTCCATCTATGCCCCCAACTTGGAACAACCAGAATTTTTCCAGCAGCTTGCTGTGGAGGTGGCTAGGTAGCTGGGGCCTTGGATCCTTGGGTGGGGGCGGGATTGCAGTTGTGTATTAGATGGAATATTGGATCGGTCAAGCACCACCCCTCTACTTAAGACCAAAAATGCTATCGCCCTGGGCGCCCTGGAGAGGGATTTGTGCCTAGTTGATATTTGGTGCCATATCCACCCCACTGATAGGGATTACAGTTTCTACTCCCACACTCATGGTTCATATGTTAGATTAGATAGGATTTTGGTTAGCCATTCCCTAGTGACTTCCTCCAAAAGTGCTGTTTACTCCCATATGCTGTTGTCAGATCATGCTCCCTTGACTCTGGAGCTATGTGCAGGTGATGCCCCACCTGTGGTCAAGCAGTGGAAGTTAGACCCTCTGTTTCTTAGGGATAGTGAATATAGAAAGGGGGTGTTCACTATGATAAAGGAGTTCTTGTCTTTTAATAAAAGTGAGGATACCTCCCATGGGGTCCGATGGGAAGCCTTGAAGGCCTCCATCGGGGGTTATTCGATTTTATGTGCTATACAGAGATCTAGAGTGTCATCTCAGGACCTACAAAAATTAAGGACCAAGATTGAGGCCTGTGAGCTGGCACACAAAAATAGGCCAACGTCTGCGCTCTATGGGGTCCTTCAAAAGCTTAAATGACAGTACAATACCTTAAGTAGCGCAAAACTGGAGAGAGCCATCATGTTAACGCATGCTGGTGATTATTTTGATGAGGATGGGGGGGGCAAGTATCTTGCCTGGCAGCTCCATAGGAGGGAACGGGAGAGAATAGTGGGGAGTATCCATGATGAATCGGGAGTGCTGAGGGGGACACTCAGGGTATTGGATGAGCATTTAGGATGTACTACAAACAGCTGTACACCTTGGAGGGAGTACCTGATCCCCAAGACATGGATAATATTTTCTTAAAAGGTCCATTAAATGCGTTAACTGAAGAGCAGATGAGGGAACTGGAGGTGCCCCTTACTCGACCTGAGTTAAGCCGAGCCATCAAGGAACTTAAAGGAGATAAAGCTCCAGGCCTGGATGGACTCCCTATTGATTTTTTAAAATCCTTTCATGACCTGCTACTAGACCCACTGCATGATATGCTGACAGAGGGGCTGGATAAAGGTGAGCACCCCCCCACGTGGTCCGCTATCATTACTGTACTCCCGAAACCCGGTAAGGACCCCACCCGGTGTACTTCCTACAGGCCCATATCCCTTCTAACTGCGGACTATAAGGTCTTAGCTAAGACCCTGCGACCAGGTTGGAGGGACATCTTCCACACTTGAGCCACCCTGACCAATCTGGTTTTGTCAAAGGGCAACAGGGGAAGCACAATATACAATGAACCCTCAACATCATACACAGGTGGCAGTCCAGTGCTGGCAAGCATGGGGCTGCGGTATTGGCCATTGATGCTGAAAAGGCCTTTGACCACTTGGAGTGGGGGTACCTCTTTGAAACCCTCAGCAGGTTTAGAATGGGTCCCTCCTTTAGGTCGTGGTTACAAACATTATATTGCAAGCCGTGTGCACAGATCGCTGTTAATGGCTCCCTTTCCCCTCAGTTTAAGTTGGGGCGAGGTACTCGGCAGGGCTGCCCACTTTCCCCACTCCTTTATGTACTATTCCTGGAGCCATTGGTCTCCAGAATCAGAGTGCATACCGGGATCAGGGGATTTCAGGGGGGCAGGAGTGAGCACAAAATGGCACTGTATGCAGATGACCTCCTGTTGTACCTGCAGTCCCTTTCGCGAGACCTGCCGGAGGTGCACCGAGTTATGGGAGAGTATGGTAAATTATCTAGCCATAAAGTCAATTGGACGAAGAGTGAGCTGCTCCCAGTGAGGAGACTGGACAGAGCCGATCTGATTGCCAACCTGGGTGGGCTTCAAATGGTACAGCGTCTGAAATATCTGGGTGTACAGATCTCAGTGCATTCCCATAAGCTATATGCATTAAACTATAAACCACTCCTGCATAAAATTGCAGGGGAATGTGAAAGATGGACAGGTCTGCCACTGTCGTTAATTGGGAGGGTGGTAGTGGTTAAAATGATGATTTTACCGAGATGCTTATGTAAACCCCCTACAAATGGGGGTTCCCAAAAAGTCTTCCTTGAGCTTGCCTAAATGCTCACTGCCAGGCTGGTGTCCTGTGTTTTAGCAGTTTAAATGTGATTACTAGAGCCTGTATAGCCTCTGTGTACTGTCTCTTTAAGAGCTGCCTGATTGCAGTTTAAGTAATCTGAGAGGGAGCTCTGTTGAAAGATGCAGCTATTAACTGAAAATCATTTAGAGTGATAATGATAATGTAGTTTGTCTAACCTGCTTTCTTTGTAGCAAGGACTATTTTGTTTGTCTCCACTATCTTGGTCCTGGACTGCAGATTGGACCAAACAGTACTGGTGAGACCTAAAATGTAGCCGGACTACAGGAGCTGTCTGAATTCAAAATCTGTAGGAACTTTAGTTTGGAGCTTTTTGCGCCTTTTTTGCAATTGAAGGGGGAGCTCTTGCTTTGGCTGACAGCCAAATCTTTTGGATCTTAGGGAAGTCCCGGGCTGCTTGCAGTTTTCAGTTAGTTCTGAGCTGGGAAGTGAAATGAGAGGAGCTGAAGTGATTCTGAGCAGCAAGCTTGAGTGGATTCGCATGGGAGAACTGTGAAAAGACTGAGTTTTTGGCTTACATGTCTGCCTGCTGCTCCTGAGAGGGAGGAAAGAGAATTATTGTGGACTAAATCCAAGTTTGTGTGACTAAAGTAAGCTACTGAAGTGGGCCAGGCTCAACCTGAAGAAGTCCAAAGATTTTGCTGAATGCGATCGGCCTGTCAGGAGTTCCAGCTACCCCTAAGCTCCCGGTGTGTGCAGAGACTTTGCAGTTGTGACCAGGGAGTGCTTTGCCTGGTACAGTAGAATTCCCATACATGTAAATGTGCTATGAGCTGCTAGTGGGTTGTGAGTTAGTTCCCCACTGTGTGAACTGTGTTCTGCTTGCTGGAAGCTGTATCCAGCCCAAAACGGACTGCATCCGAATTTGTCTCCATGCGGTCTGGGCCTTTCCAGACTGGCCCAGCCAAACTACCCACTGCACAGAGAAGCCATCGACGAGACACCTGCCTGGGATCAGCCCCTGCTCCACGTTTGAACAGGAACGACACCTCTGCGACTCGTGTGGGCCCTGCTTCTCCTGGCATTCCAGATCAACCACCTGTAGTCTCGATTTTCGTCCAACCTGTGTCCAGTCTTGGGTATCGTGAGTAAATACCAGGGTAGCTCCCTGCAACAACAGCTTAATCTGAGTGTGTCATCTGATTGTCTTGTTGTTTCATTTCCTTTACAAACTGAGCCCTCTGGCTCCAGATTACAAATATTGTGTACTGTGCATGTTGTGTTTTCCATCACAGGGCCCAAACCAGCTGCAACCCCGGGCATCGGTCCTGGCTAGCCCATCTCTTCTCCACCTGGGCACCCAGAGGTGGACTGTGTGGGGGGACTCAAAGCATGCATAACTGCTTGATTGATATAACCTTTAAGCTAATTAACCTGATTTTGCCCCTCCCTTGTTCAAGTCCCCTGAATAAATCAGATCTAATTTTTTCTGCATGTAATCTGACTGTGGTTCCAGTTTGTGCTCAAAGTACTGTACTGTTGCTATTTGCTGTGCATAACCTTGTTTTACAGGGCTCCCAGGGTCGAGCCAGAGGAACCAGCCTGGTGGTAAGTGCAAACAGTGTGGGTACTTGTGCGGTGTACCAGGGGTATTATAAAAGTGATTATTGTACAGTGTTCAGGCCACTAAAGGGGAAAGAGGGGGGTTACAGTGTCCCAGAGGGCTGTGCCCGGGTTAGCTTGACCACTACCAACCCTGACCTCCGGGTGGAGGCACCCGTTTCAGAACTCAGGCCCCTTAACCTGCTACTAGCCAAGCAGGCAGGGGTAGTAGCCCTCGGGATAGCGCCACGTAGGGGTTACAGTTATACTTATATCATGCTCTGCCTGTCTCCCTCCCTAAATCCCATTTCAGACATATTAATGCGATCTTGCACAGATTTTTGGGGAGGGGCAGACCGGCCCGCATTAAGAGAACCATTCTGTATTTACCGCAGACTGGGGAGGGCTGGGTCTCCCAAATTTCTATTGGTACTATTTGGGGGCACAGCTTGCCTTTTTAAAGGTGGGGAAGGTGACCGAGACTCCAAGTTGGCTGGACTTGGAAGAGGAACAGCTGCGGGGCCCCGTGGTAGAGGGGATGCTGGCTGGGGCGTTGTGGCCCTCCAATGATGTTTCAGTTATTAACCCATTCACAGAATCAACCCTGAAGGCCTGCAAGAAGGCACATGAGCTGGTGGGGTATATAGCTGCTCCCTCTCCCAACGCAGAATTGATAGAGGCACTAAAACTTAGGGGCCCCTGTTCAGCTGCATTAATTCAGAGTCTGCTGGCTTGGAGGAAACTGAAACTCAAGGTGGTGCGACAGTAATATGTGGGGGGGTTTAATCTTGAGTTTTCCTTATATGTGTGAAAGATGGGGTATCCTATCGGCTGACTTCTTTGTATATCTAAGGATCAGGTACAGGCTGGGTGCCATACTGGATGCGGACCATGGATGGGGTGAGTTGTCTCCTTATGAGGAAGAACTTTGTAAGCCCCAACCAAATACTAAACCTCTGACAATATTTTACAAGCTATTGGTGGGAGGAGGGTTGGAACCGCTTGGTAAGTTGTGGAAGACATGGTGTGAGGATCTGAACACTGATTGTGATGAGGAGGTCTGGCTGCGTGCATTCAAACACTTCCAACACCTGCTCGAGGAGCAATAAGTTAAGGCAGATCCAACTAAACCTCCTGCACTGTATGTTTCAAACAACATGAAGTCTTGCTGTATTCTGGCTATATGCAGTTAGCCCCAGCACTTGAACTGCCCCAGAGAGTAAAGGGTTAACTCTATGCAAAGGCATAGAGCATTGAGCTCAAGCTCGGTTTTCAAACCTCTGTCTGTGGTACTCTGAAGTGTTAGCACCAGATTTCTTACTCCACCTAACTGTGAAGTCGCTCTGGATATCCCTCCTGCACTTTGGTTCGGTAAAAGTTCGAATCGGTCGGTTCTTTCAACCCACTTCGTTAGAAAATCAGTATTCTTGTCTCTGTCTCAGTACCAGTAAGTGGTAGTTGTAGGTAGTGGTAGTTTTTCTTAAAGAAATTGTTTTATTTTCGGTTCTTTGCCGGTTGGTCCGGTTTGGAACCGAAACCTATTCTGTTTATATATTTTGTGTTTGACTGTGTGTTTTTTTCCAGTACTTATCGGTTCCTAAAAAAATCCGGTTTTAGGATTTTTTTAACTGACCCGTGACACGGTTGGAACCGATAAGTTTGCAGTCCCCTGGCTTAACCGCTGTTTGGGGTGACTTAATATTGGAAGGCATGTCTGAGAAACCCAAAAAGAAAACCGGACCCACTGGGTTTCAGCACTGTACCAAGTGTAAGGAGGTATTTGCTAAGGCCGACAACTCACCTCGTATGTGTGTATTATCTGGGGTCTGACCACCTCAAGGAAGACTGCCAAATATGTAAGAACGTTCCCAAAGCCACTCTGGAAAAATGTTTGAGTAGGCTAAGGGAGAGGGAGGCCGAGAAGTCCGCTGACCCGGATGGCCAGCCCGGTTCGGTTGCAGCCGAACCTGAGGAGATGCCCACTCACCTGGGCGATACCTCTTCGGGCAAACGGAGAGCCGATTCTGTGGAATCAGTTCCGAGTAAAAGAAAAAGGAAATCAGCCAGTTCGGATTCAGCTTCCCATGGTCCGACTGCTGATGAAATAGCGAAAGCGATTTCAGTTGTTCAATCACTTTGCCCGGTTCCGACCGAACCAGTCTCGGTTCAGAGCCGATCGGTTCAGTCAGAGGTACTTGCTTCAGAATTGGATCCTGAGGCATACTATGAGGGCGACTGGGAGGAGGATGAAGATTATGAAGAGGAACAATGTGAAGGCCTAGATGAGCCAGTAGAGCCTGACATCTCCCCAGACAGGCCTTCTCAGGCTTCTTCTCCCAGGCTTTCTGAGTCCCCTTCCCATTTCTTGTTTTACAAGAAAGTGGCTGAGACTCTTCAGCTTCCTATGGAAGAGGCTGAACAGGATCAGGAAGAACCTGAGTATCTGGCAATGATGGATGTCCCAGAGTCTAAGAGGGTGTCTATCCCTTTATACAAATCCTTGGGGAAGCAGACACAAAAAATTCTACTATTTCCTACATCCATTCCTCCTGTGGAAAAAAAGAATGGACAGGAGGTATGCTCTGTCAGGTCCTGGGATGGAATTCCATTCATCTCATAGCAGCCATGTTGGGGTAGTACAAGCTGCAGCCTGTGACAAGGCTAATATCCCTTTGGCATCTCACCCCCCTGATAAGGATTCCAGGAAAGTGGATGCCATGGCAAAACAGCAGTATTTGGCATCCTCTTTGGGACTCAGGCAATCTAATTACATGGCATACACTGCCAGATACCAGAAATCTATGTGGGATACGGTCCTGGAACTGGCTAAGGGTGCCCCTCCCCAGCTGGCCAAGGAGCTGGAGCAGGTGGCTGCAAATGGTATAGAGGCATCTAAGGTGCAGTTCCACACTGCTGTTGATTCCAGTGATGTTCATTCCAGGGTCATGGCTACATCTATCTCCATGAGGAGATTTGCTTGGCTTAGGTGTACCAACCTCTCTCAGGATACCCAGGCTAAGGCCATGGACTTTCCTGTAACTGGTAATTCTCTGTTTGTGGAGCAAACAGAGAACTACATGAAGAAAATGGACTAGTACAGGACCACCTATAGGAGTGCTGCAGCCAAAGAGAAGCAGACCACTCCTCAGAGGCAGCAGTTTAGGGGCAGGGGCAGGCCTTTTTACCAAGCTCAGGCCTCCTCCTCTTCTTTCCAGCAGAGGGGGTTCTTTAGGGGAAGAGGTAGACATGGGGTGACCAGGACCCCATCAGCTACTCAGTCCAAGCCCCCTGCCAAGCAGACACCCTGAGGTGTCAGTCAGGGTCGCCTCCCTAATCCCAGTAGGGGGCAGGCTGGCTCACTACTCCCAGGCCTGGGAGTCTTATCATTTCAGACAAATGGATCCTGGAAGTAGTGAGCCAGGGACTTGCTCTCAGTTTCAAAAGGTTCCCAAAAATGAGAGCAAAGTCTTTCAGTCCTCCCTCTCCCTTGGAGATAAAGGCCTCAGAGGCAGCAGTCTCCTCTCTTCTGCTTCTGCAAGCAGTAGAGAAGGTACCTCTTTGTCATAGGGGAAAAGGACTGTATTCAAGATACTGCCTTACTCCCAAAAAGACAGGGGAGTGGTGACCCATATTGGATTTAAGGTACCTGAACAAGCATTTGACAAAACCAAAGTTCAAAATGGTGACTCTGAGAGTAATTCTTCCCTCTCTGAGACCAGGAGACTGGCTAGCTTCCCTGGATCTCAAAGATGCCTACTTCCACATTCCTATCAGACATTCTCACAGAAAGTACCTCAGGTTCGAGTTGCCCTCAGGCCATTACCAGTTCAGGGCCATGCCCTTCGGCCTAACATCTGCTCCAAGGGTGTTCACCAAGTGTCTCGCAGTGGTGGTGGCATTCCTCAGGAGGCATGGCATCCTTCTGTTCCCATATATGGAAGATTGGCTTCTGGTGGGCCAGTCCTCAGACCAAGTCAAATCAGCTTTGGAGGTCACCCAGAGACTTCTAGAATCCTTGGGCTTCATTCTGAACTTAGAGAAGTCTGTTCTAGAGCCAGCCCAGCTTCTCACCTTCATAGGAGTGAAAATAGATACAGTTCAAGCAAGAGCACTTCTTCCTTTCTCAAGGGTTCAGTCTCTGGTCACTCTGGCCTCCTGTTTTCATCCTCTGGTGTCTCGTCCTGCCAGACACTTTCTACAGCTGCTGGAACACATGGCATCTTCCACAGCAGTAGTTCAGGGAGCAAGATTTCAAATGAGGGATATTCAATTTCATCTCAGATCTTTCTGGTCTCAGAAAAAGGACCCTCTCTCCAAATTGGTTCCAGTCTCCAAAACCCTGGTCCAGGCCCTTAAGTGGTGGTTGGACGAGGACAATCTTCGACAAGGGGTCCCCTTCATAAGTCAGGTCCCTTCTGTGATTTTCACTACAGACGCCTCTCTCTTGGGGTGGGGGGCCTACCTAGATCATTTCACAGCTCAGGGAACTTGGTCACACCAAGAGTCCCTTCTGCAAATAAATCTTCTCACGTAAGAGCTGTCTTTCTGGCACTTCAGACATTTTCAACAATTATCCAATGGAAAGTGGTGCAGATCAGAACAGAAAATACTACAACCATGGGGTACATCAACAAGCAGGGAGGCACTCTGTCCTGGGCCTTTTGCACAGAGGCCATGAAAATTTGATCTCTAGCTTATTCCCTTCAGGCTTCCTTGATGGCTGTGCACCTCCCAGGGAAAGACAACATTCTAGCAGATGCTCTCAGCAGGATTTCTCAGGGTCACCACGGATGGACCCTGAATCCTGTCATTCTTTAAGTCATTTTCAGAGATGGGGCACCCAGAGATAGATCTCTTTGCAGCCCCAGACAATCATCAACTCCCTCTGTATTGCTGCAGACCACCCCTTCTGGGTTCTGTTCCTCAGGATGCTCTTCTACTAGATTGGACAAACAAGTTTCTGTATGCTTTTCCTCCTTTTCCTCTGATATTCAGGGTCCTGTTAAAGATCAGGTCACGGCCTTGCAAGGTGATTCTGGTGGCTCCAGACTGGGCCAGACAGCCTTGGTATCCTCTTCTGTTGTCACTGTCGGTAACACTGCCCTTGTGTCTTCCCAGGCAGTACAATCTCCTCACCTCCTCTCGGAGGAGGATTCTGTACCCCAACCTTCAGACTCTCAGGCTCAAGGCCTGGCTCTTGAAGAGCTAGAATATGCAAGTTTGCATCTGTCCCAATCAGTCTTGGATATTTTAAAACTTAGCAGGAAACCTGCCACTAGGAGGACATACAACTCCAAATGGAAGAGGTTTGGTTTCTGGTGTTCCATTAGGCATATTAAGCCAGAGCTGGTTGACATTGCCACTGTCCTGGGCTATTTGGTGCATCTTAACAGTTTAGGCCTCCAGTCTATTACTCTTAAAGTACACTTGGCAGCTGTGTCTGCTTTTCTTTCGGCTGGTAAGGCCTGTTCCTTAGCTTCTCGTCCGGTGTTCAAGAAGTTCTTCAAAGGCTTGGTCCATGTCAACCCTCCCTTCCGGGAGCCTACTCCTTCTTGAGATCTGAACATCTGTATTGCACAGCTTATGCAGACCCCTTTTGAACCTTTATCTTTAGCTGAGCTGAAATATTTGACTTGGAAAACTGTATTTCTGGTGGCCATTACCTCAGCTAGGAGGATCAGTGAACTACAGGCCTTATCAGTGGAACCTGATTTAATTTCCTTTCATAGGGATAAGGTGGTCCTTCGTGCCAATAGAAAGTTCCTTCCTAAGGTGGTGTCAGACTTTCATCTGAACCAGTCTGTGTCCCTACCTGTCTTTTTCACTGATCATTCTTCCTCTGGGGAGAGGAGGCTACACAGTCTAGATGTGCAAAGGGCTCTCAGTTACTATATTGAGCATACTAAAGCCCATAGGAAGGATTGTTCTCAATTATTTCTTACTTATGGTGAGGTGGGGAAGGGCAAGCCTGCTACCAAGAGGTCTATTGCCAGGTGGATTGTCTCTTGCATTCAATTCTGCTATTCTAAACTTGGGAAGGAGCCTCCCTCAGGCGTGAGGGCTCAGTCTACCAGAGGTACAGCTGCTTCTATCGCAGCAGCTAGACATATACCTTTAGTGGAGATATGTAAAGCAGCTACCTGGAAATCTGTTCACACCTTTACCAAGCATTACTCATTAGACATTCTGTCACGAAGTGATGCTAGGTTTGGCACGGCTGTGCTGCTGAGTCTGTTCCCAAAACAGGTTCTCTAACTCCCTCCTCCAAGGGGGTACTGCTTGGTAGTCTGCATATAGTCAGAATACAGCAAGACTTCATGTTGTTTGAAGAAAAAATTACTCACCATAGTAATGTTGTTTCTTCTAATGGAGTCTTGCTGTATTCTGGACCTCCCTCCCTGCCTCCCCTCCTGGAACCTAGTAGTTTTGGGATGTGGTGGGGCAGGCACAGGGCTGCACCCCAGAGGTGTACTGGCCATGCCTCCATCTCTTAGGGGGTTTCTTTTTGTTTGTTATTATGCATTTTAGTAAACCACTACCTGTTGTGTTCTTTTTGGGTGTTCTCAACTTGAGTCTTCTGACCCTAAAGCTTTGTTTTGCCATTTGGCACAAAATTTTGGAAACAATTTCTTCTGTTGAGTTAAGTTAGTTTAGTGCTCGTAAGAATCTGATTGTTACACTTCAGAATACCACAGACAGAGGTTTGAAAACCGAGCTCGAGCTCAACTTTCTATGCCTCTGCATAGAGTTAACCCTTTACTCTCCGGGGCAGTTCAAGTGCTGGGGCTAACTGCATATAGTCAGAATACAACAAGACTCCATTAGAAAAAACAACATTACTATGGTGAGTAATTTTTTCATATTACTCCAGGGCGCCTGCAAGCCATGGACCCGTCTAAGTCAGATACCTGTCCCAAGTGCATTGTTGACTCAGGTGACTTTATCCACATGGCCTTGTCCTGCCCTAAGATTGCACCCTTCTGGTTCGAAGTGCATCAACGGATGATGGGTGTGTTGGGCTGTCCTTTGCCATGCAGCCCCTTAGAATTTTTGTTGGGTGCGGACCCCCAGTGGTTCAGATGTAGGGCTACCGAGGCTGTTTGGTTGCTGGCTTTGATTAATGCTCGGAAGACCATTGCCCAGGCATGGGTGGCTTTATCTCCCCCCACGATACAACAATAGGCCAACAACCTCTGCTTGTGTATGAGTTTGGAGAGAGCGCGGGGGGGGGGCTGTGGGAAAGGGAGAAAGTTTTGAGCAGATGTGGAGCCCCTTACTGAGAGCTACTGAATGTGGCAGCTTCCCTGTATAGCCTTATTTAAGGCCATTGTGATGTCTGGCACCCGACCCATCCCAGTCCTTCAGGCATTGCGCAGCTGTGTTTTGGGTGTTAGAAAAACTGCATTGTGCCGGGTGTCAGCTGATGGGATCCTCAATGAATGCTAATATTGTGTCTGGACTGTAGTACTGCTAATAATCTCCTCTATTTTAGTTTGAATTCTGCTCTTCTTAACTCAGTATTTGGCAAGAACATTGTTTTTTCCACATTAAGTTTGGCCGATAGATCTGTGATTATTTTCAACAATGCTATATGAAGTCTTGTATGCTGTATGATACTTTTAAACTGACTGTGATATCCAACCATCTTAATAAAATATTTTGAAAAATAAAAATATGCATGGATGGGCCCTACGCTCCCTCTCACAAATATGGATACTATTAAGGACTGATGGGAGCACAGGGCCTGGAGCACCCTGTGCTCTCACAGGGAAATAGGGATACGATTACAATATCCCAAACATTATGGATGGATGGCACTGTCTGCTCTGACACACATATATGAATACCATTATGGAGTGATGGGAGCACAGGCCTTATGCATAGGGCCCTGCACTCCCACATGCAAATACGCAGAGGATTATGGAGTGATGGGCCCTGCGCTCCCACACGGAAATAAGCATTCAATTACAATCTCTAGAAAATTATGAATGGTTGGGAGCACAGGGCCTGGAGGGTCTGCGCTCCCACAAACAAATAAGCCTACGATTATACTTTCTCAAAAAGTAAGAAAATTCAGTGCAGAAAACTTTGTTAATGCACCATTAGGATTCTAGCAACAAAAGTTGGGAAATGCAGTCTCAGGGTTCCCAGCCCTAACACCTCACCCCCAACCTGGGTTTCCAACCCTAACACCTTACCCCCAGCCTGACCAAACACCCCATCCTGCAGGCAGAAACAGGCATGGGCTGTGCCGTGGGGTTGTCAACCGTAATGCTCACCCCATTGTCATACATTGTACCCACATCAGCTTACTTACACATGGAATGCGGTGAGCATTAGGGTTAACAACCCCACGGCACACCCCACATCTATTCCTGCCTGCAGGGTGGGGGTGGGATATTAGGGTTGGGGTGGGGTGTTAGGTTTGAAAACCCGAAGACCACATTTTCCAACTTTTGTCGCTGAAATCCTAATGGTGCATTAACAAAAAATTTTTTGCAGAGAATATATTTATATAGATTAATAGATATAGCATAAATGATGGGTAGATGTGATGTATATGGGAAGTGGTAATGTACAAGTAAAGCAACTCCTTCAAGTGCTTAAAAAAAAACTAATAAACCACAGGACCGAAGGCTGAGTGATCGTATTGGCTTGTATGACCATGAGATGAAATTATCTTTACTACCATCATGTTTACAGTTCACTGTCCAGACACCAGCAGTTCTGCTGGACATACCTGAGTCACTGTTTAAGCTAAACTCCTGCCACCACCCACGGAATGCATCCTCCAGCTTCGCCCCATCAACATCAGATCTTCTCTGCAGGAACATGGCTCCTGCTTCACAGCTATTCATGCGTTAGAGGATTTTAACATTTTCAAGTGCTATTTTTTGACAAACTTCAACATTTCACTAGTCTTTTGACTTCTTTAGTTTCTCTAGTCTTTTGGTTTGCGCTCCTTCAACAAATCGCACTACATGCAGACCAAGACCTGGTTTAAGTGATGTGGGCATTGCAAATAGATAATTTCAGCCACAGACCCACACAGCATGTGCCTGTATTGCCTGGGAGAACATCTCAATGTTTGAAGCAGTGTACTTCATGCCAGACGATGCATCCTATGTCGCTGGAGGAAAGAAAGGCTTGCCTTTTTTCCTCAGTTTGTCCAAGGACTGCAATCCACCCTCAGCTGCTGCTGCTGCGTCAGGAGTCCAGTTTACAGCCTTTGAAGAGGTGGCAGTGGTGGTGGCCATGGCGGGCTCATTCTCAGTCTCAGCGGTGGTCCCAGCTTGGCCCACCATCGGAGGACCATGAGTTTCTTGAAATATATTGGCCCACCAGACCTTGGAGAGAGCGCCCCCTTACCAGGAGAAGCACAAGAAGTGTCATCAGTCATGGGACCAGGAACAGTCTCAGTCTTCCCACTCTCTCCATTCCTTCAACCAGTTGACCATGGTCAAGATTCCACCATTAAGAAGGCAGGTCAAGGCTTCTGTGGTAACTCTTGTCAGAGCTGTTCGCCTCGACTCTGGTCCAGCAGCCAGTTGAAATCTTTCTCAAGTCATTCAACTGTCTGTCTAAGGAGGTCAATGAAGATTCATCAGTTTTGCAGACCCCATTCTCTCTGTACTCACTCATGAGTGCTCTGCCAGTTGGTGGCCTTGTCTGAGTCAACTCAGGTTGTGTCTACTTCAGTGGGTACTCTTCCAGTAACCTCTCCAAGGTCCACTGGGTTCTTTCTGCCAACGAAGGTGGTCTGTTTCACTCCGTCAGTTGACTCGGTCCAAAGGTCGATGGTCAAGGTCGAGGTCAAGGCAGTGCTTGCAGTCCCAATCCTGTTCAACTGATTGGCATTGATATGGACACTACTCCAAGTTTTCGTCCTTGGATGAGTGTCTGCATCAGTGCTTGTCTTCGTCGACAGTATACAGACCTTCTTTGGCCACAGTGGTCTACTGCTGGTTAGGGCCGAGCAGTGCTCCCAGGACTCTCAATACCATGGGCCTCCCCAGTGGCTGCCCCCCACCCTGCAGACTGTTGCGTCTGCCACTCCGCTGCTGGTGATGGAGCTCCCCCTGCAGCTGCAGGTAGAGGCCCCTACTAATGAGCCCCACACCCGGCCACCGATCTACCCTGTTGGGTGTCCACTGAGGGCTCTAGGGTAGCTCACACACCTGGGAAATTGACCATGCCTGTCTTCGAGGAACCACTGGACTCAGGCGAGTCCTGTACAACCTCAGACAGAACTCTCCAGTTCAGCCTCGACTCCTTCCGATGGTCGATCTTCCCAATTGGGTTCGATCTCATTTGGGGCTTTGATTCAACTGATGTTGGAATCCGTGGAAGTCCCTTTGGAGCCAGTTCAGGAGCTGGCCAAATAGTTCACTGGCATGCTAGGCCAGGACAGTTCCCTGAGGGTGGCGCTCCCCATGGCAGAGGCCATAATGGGGCTGGCCTTGGAACCAACATCCTGCCAGTCACCCTCTACCCTTATGTTCTGCTAGTATGTGGCACCCATTGGGAGCATTTCAGGGTTCTCGGACCACTCCTCCACCGAGAGTATGGTGTCCATCTAGGCCTTTCAGAAATCGAAGGGCTAAGGGGATGTGGATAAGCCACTGAACAGAGTCTAATACATTGGATCATGCAGCCAAGAAGGTCTTCATATCTACTCTCTGAGTCTGTGACAGGCCAGCTGTTTCATGATGTCCAGCTTTGGCCACTCTGTGTTCCACCTTGTTGAGGAATTCATCCCCTTTCTCCCAGCCAACAAGCAAGTTGCTGCTAAGTTATGATCACATGAGAGCTTATAGATTTGTCGAACACCGTCCATCAAATACCTCGAATATACCCATGTATTTTGATATTTATCGACTACACTGGGTATTCAGGGTATTCTGCAGGTGATGCAGAAGATCAAATATACGGAAAAAAAAAACACTTGGAAGAACTGTGGTTACAGTTGAGTGACTCTGTTAGGACATCAACATAGAGTAAATAAAAACGCAGTCTTTTTTAAACATTTACTGTTCCATTCTTGGTAAATAAATAATGCATGTTTACTGAGTGTAGTGCTCTCCACAATCCATTTGACTGATTACTGTGGACACAAAACAAATAAGCTAGATTAAGGGGAAAGCACTTGCCATACCAAATGCATTTATCATTGCTTGAAGAATATTTGATAATTAGAAAGCAACATTCATCTGCTAAACTTAAAGGACCTTAGAGCTGTTATGCTTTATATAACTAGGCAAAAATAATACCTTTCTGAAAGTAGGGAAGCTGAAAGTCTTTATGAACTATTCATGTTAAACTTCTGCATGTACATAAATTTTAGATTTTTAATAGAAGCTAAGGTGGATTATTCATTACTAAATTCACTACTGATTTAAAAAAAAATAATCTTATGTTTGATTGTGTAGAAATCCTTGCTTCTTCAAATTTTGGTTTCTATGTAGCATTTTTACAGCTGCACAGCAAGAGCTGTGCTGACATATTGTGAATGGAGGAGGAGAGAATATAGGGAGTCTGGAAGGGCATGACTGAACCCTGAACGCATCACAAATGTTTGCTTCATGCAGTGGAGTTGAAGTACACCTTGACCATGCATGAATCAGTGCTCTCCCTCTCTGTCTCCCTCCAGAAAAAAACAAAACACCTCCCCTCCCTGATGTTTCCTCCCTCTGTGTGCTTCCCTCCCCCAACCAGCCCTGTCCCTCTTTCCCTGTACAGGGAGCCACGTCAGTCGCACACATACCACTTCTAACTGAGCACTGGCTGCAAATATGAGCAGCAATGTATCCACAAAGTGCAAAGCTTGTTTGTTTCATGTTGTGCAACAATAGTTTTATTCTTTCATCCTTGAGTTTTATTCATCAAACAAAAAGTAGCTATGAGAATACATGGGACCATGTGCAGGACAGTGCATTCCAAAACAGGCATCAAAAAATGAGTGTATATATACTCCCCTGTCCTTTCATCTTCATACTCTCTCCGCTGCAGTGATTCCTGCACCTTCACCATTCTCCATCCTCACTCCTCTGCTGGGCAAGCTGCTTTCTGCTACTGTCCCCTTTCCCTCTGGAACCTGCTCCCCTCCACCTCTCCCCCTCACTCCCTGCCTTCAGATGACAGTCCAGTCTTCTTGCTCTCTGCTGTCCCTGTCAACCCCTCTCCTGACCTTCCTTTTGCTTCTCCCCTCTTGCCTATGTCCCCACTTTAAGCTAAGCTAGTTGTGACTACGCCGCTGTCTTTTCCTGTACCCCGCTAACACTGTCACTTCCCCCAACAGGCACTGCACACATTATTGTATCACTGTTCCATTGCCTACTTGTCAATGTGTTCCCTTTGCACTGTTGTTTAATATGCTTGGTTGCCACACATCTCCAACATATGTGATGTTGGCTATGTAGCCACACCTAGAAACGAGCCTCTGCTCAGTGTGCCTTTTTCCAGTTACTGATTTTCAAATAAATAGAAATATAACAAACCACAAACTCACCCCTAAATACTGGTGTCACTGTCTGTGCAGTATATATAAATACACAGGTTTAATCAGTCCAACCCCCCCCTCAAAAAAATGTATATAACCACATACCCCCCCTCTAAATACTGATGTATAGATAGATAAGTTGAATCATTTTCAGTAAGTGCTTTCAGTACTTTCTGCAATATTTTCACTGTGCTTCGCTAGGGACCCTGCTGGCTAAACAGTGTAGGTCTGCTGTCATCGCGCAAAAGTGAAAGCCTTAGATTGTAACTCCCACAAGGATGACAAGTCCTTAAAGTGAAAACCAAAACAATAGGTAGTCCGGGCCAGGAGCCATAGTACATACAAAATAACAGTAACCAAACTGCAGCCCTAGCTTAACAGGAAAGCTGGAAGGTTGCAGGACCTAAGAGCCCTGATTGGTTACTTATGGTTACCTGTGGCTCAGCACTTCACTCGGTCTTGGCATTCCTGACTGGATGTACCTGCTGTCATCCAGCAGTCCCCAGCACACCTCCAGTGGCTCCCACAGCTCTCCTCTGCCTGTTATTCTTTACACCTCTGCAGATCATCTGGGCTCTAGCTCTAGCAGGCTCTCACTATGGTCAGACAAATCCAGGTCTAGCTAGCTCACCTACAACAGTGCATCTTCAAGGCAACTCCCTCGTGGCGGCTGAAGGGGTGGCTCCCAGTTCTTTCAGGCTGCGCTGCACTGTGGACCCTTCAGGTCCCATCAGGAAACAAATTCTCTCATTGTGCACTGAATTACAGCTGCAGGGTGGCTTACATGTGTAGTCTAAATTCTTCTTCTGAAGATTGAAGTGTCTTTCTCCTCTGCTGTGATTGCAGTCTTGACTTTTTTTTTTTTTTGCTGCCAAAGCACAAGTCTTCCTCCAAATGCCTCCACAGGCAGAGCAGCTGGTAGGTCTGCACTTCAACTCTGCCTCATGCAGACTGAAGCACTGCAGTGCACGTTCCTGAGGCTTCACACCAGCAGACAGCCTTCCTGTTGTTCTCTCCAGGAGTCAGTTACAGAAGGAGGGGCTGTCCGATTGTCACTCCTTGGGTGATTGGTTGCCTCACTCCCAGGCAAATTAAAGTCCTCCTCAGTCCCCTCTCTGGCTTTCTCAACAGGCTTTGAAGCCTGATTGGCTGGTGCTTTGACCTCTGGGGGACAGCAGTAGCAAAGTTGGTAGAAACCATCAATCTTGGTTGGGTACGGGCCTCAATGTTCTTATCTTGAAGGAATCCTGCCCTTAAACACCCATAGTGTCCCCATACTGCACTGTGCATGGCCGTACCATATTTCTGGTCAGTAGGGGTGGCCTATTGGGGGATCTCCCCTCCACTCACAAGCACCTGATCATGCTCACCATCAGTGGCAACAAAGCCATAGCTGCAGTGGCAGGCACGTATACAAATGTGCCCTCTCAGATTCATCACACTTCACGAACCATAGTGTCTGCCTCACAGACGTGTAACACTTGTCGAATGTTGGACTAGAGTCCAGGGAAAGAATATCTATCATGGGGCACCTTTCACAGGCCACCTTAGAAGTTACTGAGGTGTGCCTCCATCTGACAGAAAACTATGGAGCTCAGTTTTTTCAAGAGAAAGAAAACAAAAAGTTCTTGTACCAAACCAAGCCACTGCTGCATGTAAAGAAAAGCCAACAGATGGGCTGCCACCAAATGGTGAAAAATCAAAACTACAACTGCAGACCTGCACTGAAGATGTAATGAATTTTGTGCAGCAACAATGTAATGTACTTAAGTGTTTATCTCTGCACAGTCAACTTCATTAACAATGCCAGAAAAAGTGCAACCAAATTAATTTGTTATTTTCACCACCCCTTTTCTGAAGTGCAACGCATGGTTTATAAGGGTTTTTTCCTCCCACTCACCCAAGCTTGGAACGACTTCTCTTTGTGTACCTATATTTCAATAAATGTCTACATTTTTCATTTTAAAATCAAAGTATTTCTCCATGGCCTTATTTTGTAGAAACTCTTTTTTTAAGTGCAGACACTCCAGGGCATTGCTAGTACTGGGATAACCACACTTCCAAGGGCTGAAGACACTCCGTTACTACACCCCTGGGTATTCGGTCTACTTAGCACTAACGTCCTGTCATGTCTTTTTATTTTTTATTTATTTATTTAAATCTTGGATTAAACCTTTGAGCTATAAGCTCTTTACATAGGTTCCATATCATGGCATACAAGGTAGACAGTACAGGATTAACAAGGTTAGGCAGCTGACATAAAGCACTAATACAATACATGTAGGTTGAGTAACACTAACAGAGAAGTACTAAGGCAAACGTATTTGAGGTGCTTTTGATTTGTTGACATTGCAAGCGTACAAGTTAGGCAAGGAGCAAGGGCAGAACAATCAGGGGGGTAGCGAGCAGCCCAGGGGCTTTGTCAAAATGGGTGCTGAGGTGAGCAGCGTTGCCACAGGGAAAGAGAGAGGGGTAGAAGTCAGCCCATATGGCCTCAACAAGGTTGAGAAGGTGGGAGATAGGTAAGATGAGGTAGAAGGAGGAGAAGAGAGGAGAAATCCAGAGGAGAGGGAAAGTTGGTAGAAGTCTGAGAGTGGGAGCGAGGAGGGAATGTTGGTAGACAGTGGCAGAGGGTGAGGAGGGTAGGCAGTGCAATGTGGGCAGAAAGGGGAAGACGGGGCCACGGGAGCAAGTGCAGCTGACGTCGGGTTAGTGGGTCAGTCATAGTTAAGGCAGCAGAGTGAGCTAGTGGAAGCAACAAGGTGTTGTCTAGTCTTTCACTTAAAAGAACCCAGCGTGGGAGCAGAGGATATGCCGACCGGTAGGGAGCTGAACCAGAGTAGAGCTCGGTAGGCGAAATACTTTTGGCCTAGGGAAGTGCAACCAGGGGTCTTGAAGACCAGGATATCGGAGCTTCTGGTTTGATGTCGGCTGGCGCAGGAGATGAGAAGCTTCTGGACCCCAAGGGGGACTAGACCTAGGCAAGATTTTTTAGCTAACAAACAAGTTTGGTAGAAGAGTCTGTTCTTGAACTGGAGCCAGTTGGCCTGAGCGTAGAGGTCACAGGTGTAAGTTAGTCTTGAGGATCCTGTTAGAAGTTGGCATGCCTTGTTTAGGGCCACTTTGATGCGACGAAGGGCAGGGTCAGAGGCTGCCCCATAGATAGCAAGCCCGTAATCAATGAGTGAGACCACATAGCTGTGAATGGCCATATTAAGAGCTTCCGGGGTCAGCAATGCTTGTGCCTATGAAGCAGCCCTATTCGAGTGTTGATGGCTTTGGCTATATTGTCTGTGTGGTGTCCAAAGGACATAGTGCTGTCCAGCGTTATCCCTAGGTATTTAAAATGCTGGACAAGTTCCAGGATAGTTCCCATGCTACTGGTGATAGAGAGAGGGTAGGCTCTGTGTTTGCTTTGAGGGTTGGTAAACAACATAACTTTTATAAAACATGGATGAGCTTTTGCCCCTTGGGATCTGTTAGCAGTTATTTCCCTGTATATCATGACATTTAATGTTGTATGCAGCTGTAAAAAAGAAAAGTATATACCACCCCAACATAAAGTATATGCCCACTGTACATAAAACCCTATGGTACCACAGTAATTGTAACATATTACCAAATCAGTTACACAGTTAACATGCAGTTACACCAAATCGCACATCAGTTACGTCACCACAGGTTATACTCAAAAGACTCTCAGACTTACAAAAACCCTATTCAAGCAAATCAAAAATAATGTAAGCAACAACCTTACAGTACTTAAAAATCTCTCCTTTCTGTGTCGCTTCACGTTGTCAGTGGGGAAGTAGTTAATACATATGGGTAATGCACTCCCCTACTGGGGCAGTGGTACAGCTCCAGAGCTGTGACCTCAGTACAGACCCACCAGGAACATGGTGTATTCCAACTGCCTTGCACCTCAGTTCTTGCTGTACCATAGTAAGGGGTAGAGCACAGAAGAACCCTCTCCAAGAATTTCACATTTGTTTTTTTTTTTCCTCTGGCTAGGATTGTGAACCTGGGCAGGTTGAGGCTTCCTGGTGTCAGGGACCACCCCTAAATTTAGAAATTGTGCCTGTTAAGTTGAGGCTTTCAGATTGAGCAATGTGCCAGCTAACTTCCCTTTCCAGTGCTTGGAGGCAGACACTTGCTTGTTAGGGTGCTCCTTGTGCGTCAGGTGTGCAGTTTTATCTAGCCTGGTGCCCCAAGTAAGTGAAATTTTATCTGTGTTTGGGGTAGCTATGCAGATAACCTGATGTTGGTTGGGTCTCTAGCCAGTTAGAGAGTTTTTCCCTGTGAACTCCTTGTATGGACAGGCTCTTGTAGCTAAAGCCATTTCTTGTTTCCTTTTTCTGTCAGCCTGAGTGTTGGAATCCCCCCTTCTTGTTTCCTTTTTCTATCAGCCTGAGTGTTGGAATTCCCCCCCCCCGTGCATTTTTTGCTTCTATGTCTGATTTCACCCATACCACATTCAGCTAGGACTGCCTGTGTGCCCTTCTTTTTTCAGATCTCTGTGTTGGGGAGGTCACGTGACGCAGAGCACCTTATGGCAGCATAGTCGTTGCTCTCTCCCACCGACCAGCCAATTTTGCATCATTTCGTCGTTTTTGTGGCCTTTCTGCTCAACCTTAGTCACTCACCAGCCTCTGCTATCCGTAAACTTCGAGTCTGCATAGATTTTGCGATTAGATTGCAATTGGAGCGTCTTGGCTCTGCGCTGATCATGGAGGCCGAAATGAAGCCTGCTGGGGTTAAGCACACGCCGCCAAACACCCCAGAGAAATCCCCGAAGAAAACAAAGACACAGAGTGCGGGTCAAGGAGCCAAAACTAATCCCACTAGCTCTTCCTCCAACCCCCTCACGGAGGACCAGTTTCTACAAGAGTTAATCCTGTTTCGGGAAACGCTTAAGCATATCTCGGCCGAATTCAAATCTATGTGCAGTGACCTCGCCTCAATTACTACCAGAGTAGGTGACACTGAAGCCAGAACCAGTTCGCTGGAAACATGGAGAGTTAAAATTGACCCTGAAAGAGTCTTCCTTAAGCAACAAAATGCCAAACTTCAGTTGAAAACTGAGGATCTTGAGGGCTGTAGTAGAAGGAATAACATCCTAATCCTGGGCCTACCAGAAGCTGAAGAAGGTGCAGACACCCTGGGTTTTGTTCAAAAACTACTGGTCAAGATCGTGGGTCCCTCTCCCTTCAACCCACAATACCATATTGAAAGGGCACATCGGTCTTTAAAACCAAAGCCCCCACCTGGTACCCCTCCGAGACTGATAATTATTAAACTGCTCAGCTATCTAGAGAAGCAACATATTCTGAGCAAGGTCAGAGATCTACAAATGATTTCCTGGGAAAATCACAAGCTGAGAATCACCCAAGACCTACCATTTGAAATTCGGCAAAAAAGGAAGGCTTTCCATCCGATGGTGACCAAGCTGATAATAGCCGGTATTCGGTTCCGGATGGGCTACCCGGCCAAGCTTCAAGTACTGTTGGAGGGTGTGTGGCTCCCGTTTGATAGCCCGGAACAAGCCAAAGAATCCCTATCCCAAAAACTGCCCAGCCTGTTCAAAACTGGCTGAATTGTGAACTTTTAGAATGGTTTCAAATGTTTGCTTACCAGTTGTGGTTGTTGTTTTTTGTGGCGGAGCCTGCTTTCCCGGTGTTTTTGGGAGGCCGAGCTTTGTGTTGTTTGGATCTGGGGGGGTGCTGGTCGGATTCCGAGCGCGGCCTGAGAGCTTGTTGTTAGGCCCTGATGAGGAGGGGGTAGGAACCTTCCCTTTACTAACGGGTTCCGTGGGACTGTTTTTCTCGACGGACCACTTGGTCCTGGCTGTATGGTGCCCCCCTTCCTCTTCCTGCATCACGGTGGTCTTACATAATGATATGAAGTACATGCTTTTTATATACCCGAAGCCACACCGGGATGCTCTACATGCCTACAATTATTACTTTGGATGCAGTGTCCCTGGTTTTAACCTGTGAGTGATGGTACTCGGGTACAGTGCGACTGCTCCTCATTTCGAATGGCTTGGTAAGGTCATGTTAATCTACCACTTTTACTTTATGATTGGCCACGAATTCAAAACTTCTGAAGGTTGTGGCTGGGTTTGGGGGGAAGGGTGCTTTGACTGCGCTAGCTTTCGGCAAACTGCCTTGTAGTCTGCGATGTAGGAAGTGGGCAGCAGCACCCAAGAGATCGTGTTTTTTCTATCAGCCCTGGTTGATCGAAGTTGTATTAACATTCAGAATTGTAGGCTTTTTTGAGCAGACGTTTACTCTATCCAAGTTTGGGTATGCTAGCCCTTGGGGTCGGTCCTCATACAACTCTTATGATTGGCCAAGATGTGTGTTTTTGGTCTTAGGGGGATCGTTTGTAAATAGTTTATGGGGGGGCTTAGATGTAGGTAGGGTTAGTGACAAATGGGGAGGGGGGTGGTGGTGTACTTTACTTCCCGGGTTAAATAGTTATATAATGCTGTTTTTTGTGTCTAGATTAAATAATGTACATTCTTATGTTCCAAACTGGGGGATTTGATTGCTGCTAATTGTTACCTTTTGTGGGGTTGGGGGGTGGGGTGCCTCGGTGAGTGCCAAATACCTTTGATTACTTTAGAGAGGTTTTCGTTCCAGGATCCTTTTAAGCATAGCATTATACCAGATGGCTATGAGGTTGATTAAGTTTGCCAGCTGGAATGTCAGAGGTGTCAAGGACCCCACTAAAAGACTTCAAGTTCTTCACAACTGTAATTTACTACATGTGGACATAATTTTCATCCAAGAAACGCATCTGGCAGCCTCAGAAGCTGAAGGGCTATGTAGATTTGGTTTCTTTCAGATATTTGCAGCTAGCATCTCGAATGCCAGCATAGGGTTAGCCATACTAATCAGGCAACATATCACGTTTGTAGTGGAGGATAACATCACTGATCAAGACGGCCATTTTGTTTTGGTCAAGGGCCTCCTTAATAACACTAATGTGGTTCAAGGTGCAATTTACGCCCCAGTTAGAGGAGACCCCCCATTTCCTAATGTCCTTGGCAGACAGTTTAAGCAGATTCCTGCCCTCCCCTTCTTATTCTTGGTGGGGATTGGAATATAGCTCCATCCAATGAGATGGACAAAACTTATAAGCCTGTAAAACCTATGTCCCCCTCTCAACAGGCTCTCACTGACTTTATGCACCTGTTAGGATTATGCGACCATTGGCGTCTGCTTAACCCTGATAGCCACAGCTTTTCCTTTATTCCCAAGTCCACCAAACGTGGTCAAGGATTGACTACATACTAATTAGTCCTACCCTTTTGTGTAATACACACCAAGTAAGTATAGAGCCAATAGTTATCTCAGATCACTCTCTGGTATGGATCACGGTTTCCCTCGGCCTACAGGGACAGAGGGATACCTCATGGAAATTAAATACGCAAATTCTAAAGGAGGATCACACAGTCTCCCTGATCAAAGACAAAATTCTATCCTTCTTAGAATGAAATCAAGGGTCTGTACACAGAGAGGACATACTCTGGTGTTCTCTTAAATTCTCTTAAATGTTTTATTAGGGGTGAATTCCTAAAGGTTGCCTCACATAGGAAAAGGGCAAGAGAGGCCAAAACTACTTTACTGACCAATCAGCTCAGGACAGCCGAGGATGATTTCCTTCACTCTAACTCTCAAAAAGACCTGGAAGCTCTAATCAAACTTAGGAGTGAGTTTAGTGACTTAACGAGAGAGAAAGTAGAGTACGCCATGCTCAAAACCAAGTCCCGCTACTTAGATAAAGGAGAAAAACCCGAAAGATTGCTAGCTCTTAGATTGAGGGAGATGGAGAGCTCACGATTGATCCCAGCTTTAAATTCTCAAGATGACTCTACTAAAACCCTACCTAAAGATATTGCCCAAATTTTTGAATCTTTCTACAGGGAGATATATGGCAAAGGTGCCTCTAATCCATCCTCCCATATGATAGAGCAATTTTTAGACGGGATTAATCTCCCCTTCCCTGGGAATCGATATGGGAGGATGTATACAAATATCTCTCCCAGGATAATCTTAGATTAATCCAATACCATATTTTGAATAACCTTTATTATACTCCAGTTAAATTAGTTAAATTTGGCAAACTCCAAACATCTAATTGTACGCGTTGTGGTAGTACTGAAGGGAACCTGCTGCATATCCTTTGGGAGTGTGACAGGATAGCACCCCTCTGGAACCAGTTCACGAAATAATCTAGACCCGCTCCTGGGGCTAAAGAAACTCTTACAAAAGAAGTCTGTATCCTAGAATTTATTCCAACATTGAAGTGAAAGACATTAGGTATCATATGGCGTTGATTTCTATTGTAGTCAAAAATTGGTCCTTAGACACTGGCTGGACCAAAACTCTATCACATACTCGGAATGGCTCAAAGAGATGTCCCTGTGTTTTAATACCGAGAAGTTAATTGCCAGTTCTAGAAACCGGCTATCTTCCTTTAACCAGAAATGGGGTAAATTATACGCCCTATATCTGAAATAACCAATATATAAGACGGACCCCTGACATTCAATGCTATAATCACCTCCCTGGGATTGACTCTGCTAGTTGGGGTTACTTCTCCAATATCCTTCTCCTTGGAATCAGTCCCCTGTCGGTCATGGCACTCATCGGGGCTGGGAGGGGGGTAGGTTGATAGGGGGGGTTTGGGATGGGTTTTGTTTCCTTTTCCTTTTGTATTTTATTGTATCCCTTTAACCCTTAGAGCCTTGTTTACCTCACCAATTGTATTTTACTTGATCCGTGTATAATATGTTTAAGCATTTTTTTCTCATGTATTGTTGGTTTTATATAACTCAATAAAAGATTTAAAATTAAAAAAAAAAAAAAGATCTCTGTGTTGCCCTCTTTCCTTTGTCATCCCCGTTATGGTGTTGTGTTTTCACTGGGCAGAGCAGCACCTTGCATGCCTACTTTTGGGGGAAACTGCACCACTCAATCGCTGTTGCTGGCAAGCTGCCAGTGTGTGTTTCGTGCCTCAGTGCTTCTGAGGCATGCAGTCTAACAACTTCCTGGTGCCCTTCCTCCATTGCACACTCCTGCAGTCACTAGCCTGTTCCCTCCCAAAGTGCTGACACCATGCATATTGACATGACGTCACCACATCAGCTCACGGCTGTGCATGCTCTCTCTCCTTCTTTATTGTGCCAACCGTCACTGTTGGGAAGTGGAGCAGTTTTTTTTCCCTAAGCTGGCAGTGTCTTTGTTTTACCTGATTTCTGTGGCTCAGAGAAAGACCTGCACAAGTGCAAGGAGTGCTGTACTTCTGTGGAAGAAACATAATGACTTGATTCCTCAGGCAGTGGCACCTTGGACAGGGTATTAAGTAGCTGGTATAGCATAGCAAAACGGGATAATGCTATCCATTTTCAGAAATGCTTAGTAGTAGACTGCTAACCATTTTTTGAGTGACTTCATGACACAGTACACAACATTATTAAAACTGTATAATTTTTTAAAATTTTGCTAATCAATCTGTGCCAAGTGCTATGCATTTTCACAGCTGATTAGCACTTTCATGTGTCAAACTAATCAGTTTTTTAAAACCCTGTCGGAGGATTAACTGCTCGTAATGAACTTAAAGGGGCAACACAGCACTTTGTAGGAGCAGTGGCTCGCTGCAGGGTTTTGTAAAGGACCAGTGTTTTTTGTTTGGTGAGTTTTTAAATTTCTCTGCTCCAGTAGCATTCAGAGCTTCCCACTCAGCACTCCTCAAATGACAGAGAGCTACCGATTTTTAACTCTAAAATTAGGGAGATTTTCACAAGGCCCTAATGTATATGACTAACTGTATCTAAGGAGTTACAAAAGTCATTTACAGACAGGAGGAACAGTTTATTCTCACCCCAGGGATCCCTCAGTATGCTTCACTAGTGCAGTTATGCCAGCTGGGTTCAGCTGCCTCAGAGGTGGAGTTATGCTAATGATGTCAGGGAATTAGCTAATCAGGTTGTAGTAAGAGAGTGCTGCCTGTAGGTGCTGTTGTACTTGCAGTCAGATGCATTTCTCCGCTGACTAGACAAGTCTGCCCAGAGCTCTCTCTTCAAACCTTTGCTTGAAGTGGTTAATTTTTTTTTTTTTTTTTGTGATTTATTTTACTCTGTGCTGCTTTTGGAGTGTTTTGTGAGTTTTTAGTGCTTTTTATTTGTTTTCTGTGGTTCCTTAGTTCCCAAGATCCGTGGAAGGTCTCCTCCTTTTTCCATGTTCCCGCACTTTTTTCTAATTAAAAAAAATTCGCAACTGAGGTAGAAGTTTTGCTGATTTTATATTTTAACAGTATTTTTTTCCCATGGAAACAGTTTTAAAGCGGTTCCGCAATTTCTTTTTTTGGGAACAAACTTTCCTGGGTCTTCCGACAAATTGGCAGGTCAGATAAACCCAGAATCAAGACTGGTCCTTTTGTGTTTTCCAAATTGCTAAATAAAGCCTTTGGAATTGTGATCAAGGCAGACTACCACAATCCCCATTTTATATTTTGGGACAGTCACTGTTTTTTTCTGTCTTTGAGCTTACATTTTAAGTTGCTCAAAAACAGTAAGAAATCGGCCTTAAGGCTGGAAATTATGGCCTCTCAGTCTGACTCCCCCTCTACTAAAAATTCAGAAAAGGGGTCCTCCTCTCATCAAAAGTCTAAAGACATGTCCTCCTAGGACCCCATAAAATATAAATCTGAGAGACTAACGGATGGGTAGGAGGTTATAACGAGGATTTTACACACCCCTGAGGGGTGGGATGCCAAATAAACCCAGAGGGCGAAGTTTGAGGGGTTTATTAAGGCACCCCACCTGGAGGGTGTGTGTAAAATTCCGAGTTTTTAACCCCTACCCATTCTTTATTTTGTATAATTGCTGAGGATCATTTTTTCGCCACAGCAGTAACACAAAATAAATAGATCTAGGGACATGGATATGTTGTTCATCCACACTGTCTGGCAGGTTCCTTGCCGCTTTAAATCTTGCCAGAAGGTCTTTAAGCTGGCTCCTCCCACCCACCCGGGTGGTAAAACTCTCGGCTCCACCCCATGACGCCAGATCTTCCTTACCGCTTGGAAGCTCAGGTTCCCTCCTTAACGCTCTGCGTGTAGACTGGATCCTATTTCTTCGGTTCGCCCGAAACTTATTTTAAAATTTTCAAGACTTCAGTCAAGTTTCTCCCTCGTGGCTGCGATGGACAAATCGACTCCCGGTTTTCAGCGGTGCCCTTGTGGGCAGAAAATGTCCAGGACGGACCCGCACTCCACGTGCATCTACTGCCTCGGCCTAGAACATGACCCGCAGGCCTGCGAGTTATGCCATTCATTTTGGCCAACGTCCTGGAAGACGCACTGCGGTTACAGCTTTGATGCCCGGAAGCGCTACCGCCCCGGTGAAGTCGAAGGAGGCCCATTGGGCGGTTACCGCAGCGGCTGGCTCGGCTGAGCAACTCGAGCAAATGATCGCCCTCGAGGAGGAGGCGGCACAGGCCGCATCATCCTCTTCCTCGGTCGCAACATTTATCCGCTCTCTTTGGGTACCTCATATTCAGCTTCTTTCAAGGAGCTTTGCCAGTCCCTTTCCACGAAGGAGAGGGGCCATCGGGACATTCCTCTCGGTCCAGAAAGAAGGACTCAAAGGTAGAGTCCATCATCGGCATTCGCGGGGAGCAGAGAGAGGTCCCTTCCCGGACAGTCGGCCTTTCGACACAGTCGAGGTTGCGGCTAAAGGCCACTAGCTTCACAGTGTTCCCATCAGGTCAGCGGCGAGACACCCGTCGGCAGCGGTCGAGATTTTCTCGACCCATTGGGCCAGGCTGTCGACTGGTGAAGCCGACATCCCTTCTTCACCGGTTCCCCGGTGAAGACGAGACTTGCCTGCGCCTCGGTGCCGCAGTCCCGGTTAAGGCTTCCGAGCCGAGGGAGGAGCGGGTGTCCCCCGGCCCTTCCCAGACCTGTCCTCAGAAACGCCGAGGATCTCGGTCTCGGTCTTGGACATCGTCTCGGTCCAGCCGATCCCGCCGGCATCGGCGGTCTCTGTCTTGGCACCAGAGTAAGCAGTGCCACTGCTCGTCCCCGTCTTCCTCCTCGGAAGAGGAGAGGCTTCGGCGCAAGTTGCGTCGACGCTACGAGGACCTGATGCGGCAGCAGTTACTTCTGTCCGGAACAAGCCGCCGCCTTCCCCGCCATCAAGTGGCTGTCACCAGTGGCCAAAACACCCCTCGCTGTAGCGAGGTGCCCAAGCCTGGGCGGTTGTTCAGCGAAACTAGCTGCCCTCAATTGTGGTGGAGCGTCTGCCTCCACAACGCGAATCAGGGGCGCCGACCAAGGACTCTCGGTCGGGTCAGGGCCTGCCCCACAGGTTGTCGGTCACCCTCACTCCTGACCATCCTCGGCAGGTGGAGGGTGGCTTAGGCCCCAGGCAGCTCTTCATGGACTCCTCGGAGTCCGACGACTCCTCCCTGTTCTCCAGGCCCATTGACCTGGAGTCCTCCGGAGGCCAGTCGATGGACAAAAGCCCATCGTCCTTCATGGGTTTGCTTCGGCTCATCTCGGAGTCCACCGGCATGCAGCTCGAGCCCATATCCAAGCGGGCTAAGTATCCCCTGACAGAGATACTGGACCGAGGGGATTCACCCACAGAGGCCTTTCTGGTGGCTGAAGCCATTGTTGGCACAGCCTTGGAGCTCTGGCAGCGGCCTGCTTCCTGTCCTGCGCCTTCGGCTAGGATGGCCAGGAAGTATGCGGTCCCTACCGGCTCTTTGCCTAGTTTTTCGGAACACCCCTCTGCCGAAGGGTTGGTCACCGACAGCGTTTTCCGGTGTTCTGGGAACGCTAGGGATGTGGACAAGCCCCCCGACAATGAGTCCAAAAAGCTGGACTATGCCGGGTGCAAGGTGTACGCTGCGTCCTCCCTTGGCCTCCGCCAGGCCAGCTCGGCCGTGCTGATGGCACACTTCTCCCACACCCTCATGGGCTCCCTGGATGGGTGATCCCTCATCTTCGGGTGACCTGCAGACCATGATCCGGCAGATGCAGGACCAGGGTAAGGCGGTGGCAAAACAGCAGCTCCAAGCGGCTCTGGACATTGGAGACTTCTGTGCCAGATCAGTGGTGGCCGCGGTGGCCATGCGCTGCAGAGCATGGCTGAGGATATCCACCTTCACGGTGGATACCCAGCACAAACTGGCGGATGTCCCCTTCATGGGGACCGACCTCTTCGGCCCTGGAGTGGAAGGTCACCTCCAGCAGATTGAAAAGTCCAGTGCCACTCTGGACTCGGTCACCTCCGCCCAGAAGGACAAAGGCCGCCAACAGCAGCACAAGTCCTTTCGTCCTTCTGTGCCTGCGGCACGTCTGGCCCAACAACACCAGCACCAGGGCCAGCAGGCTTGCGCTTGGCATCCCAAACCCAAGCCCGCGGCTTCCTCCAACAGGAAGCAAGGAGGTAAAGGCCCAGGAGGTCCCTCGGCGGTCCCTTCTGTAAGCCTGCCCAGTGACGGGTTGAGGGGTGTCACCCCCAGCCTCGTCACTCCCCCCTGGGTTCCCCCCTTGGGGGGACCGCTCCGCCACTTTCTTTCCGCTTGGTCCATTATCACCACGGACCGTTGGGTGTTGGAGGTGCTAGGAAAGGGCCTGCCCCTGGAGTTCGAGCAGGCCCCGCCCTTCCGAGCCGTCGCCCCCCGCAGCCTCTTTGTCGGCTCACCGGGCTGATATCGCCCTGCTCCTCGAAAAAGAGGTGATCAGGAAGGTGGCGGATCCTCCTCCAGACCCGGGGTTTGTGTCCAGGTACTTCCTGGTCCCAAAACGGATGGGGGGCTGGCGCCCCATCCTCGACCTGCACGACCTGAACAGGTTCCTAAGGTCTCGGACATTCAGGATGGCCATTCTGGCTCATATGATCCCATCCTGGGAATGAGGCATGTGGTTCTGTTCTCTGGACCTTCAGGACGCGTTCTTTCACGTCCTAATCCATCCTTCCCACCAGAGATTCCTCCGCTTCAGGGCGGAGGGATCCCTCTACGAGTTCCGGGCCATGTCCTTCGGCCTTTCCCTAGCTCCCAGGGTCTTCACCAAATGCATGGCAGTGGTGACAGCATTCCTGCGGCACTGAAGGGTCCTGGTGTACCCCTACCTGGACGACTGGCTGACTGCAGCCCCCTCCGGAGCGGAGGTGGAGCGGTCCAGAGATCTGGCCCTCCAGGTTTGCTCTCAGGTTGGCCTCCTCATCAACGAGGCCAAGTCGGAACTCATGCCCAAGCAGGTGATACAATTCATTGGGGCAGAGCTCGACTCTCTACGAGCCAGAGCACGGCTCCCGGCGGACAGGGACGAGGTTCTTTCCTCCTTTGCCCAATCCATTTCAGGTTAGGCGTCAGCCCTGCCGGGACTTCCTGCGCCTCCTGGGCCTCATGCGGCCTGCACCAGCGTGGTCCGTTGGGCCCATGTGTACATCGTCCCCTTCAATGGGGCTGGCCAGCCAATGGTCACAGCACTTCGATCCTCTGGATCAGCTAGTGACAGTGACCCAGGGGATGTGGGGCAGCTCTCAGTGGTGGACCATTCCAGCACATCTGCAGGAGGGCATCCCGTTTATCGCCCGAGCCGACAGTTTCTCTGTCGACCCGATGCCTCTCTGATGGGTTGGGGTGCCCATCTGGGGAGCACAGAGCTCATGGCCTCTGGTCCCCTCGGGAGTCCCGATGCCACATCAACCTGCTGGAGCTTTGAGTGGTTCGTCTAGCCCTCACCGCCTTCGCTCCATTTCTACGGTGTCAAGTGGTTCAGGTCCAGACGGACAACACCACGACCATGTACTACCTAAACCGCCAGGGCGGGACGCGCTCCATGCCTCTGTGCAGGGAAGCTCTCCACATTTGTTCACTCTTGCGCAGCCTGGAGGCGGATCTCCTTGCCATTCATGTGGCAGGAGCCTCCAACACCCTGGTTGATGCCCTAAGCCGGATAGGGGCTGCGTCCCATGAGTGGTCTCTCCTGCCGGAGGTAGTACAAGATCTGTTCTCCCACTGGGGCACACCTCAGGAGGACCTGTTTGCCTCCAGGGAGAATGCGAAGCTGAGACTGTTTCATGCCCGCCCCCCTCAGCAGGGCTCGCTGCAGGGGGATGCCTTTCGAGGCCGTGGACCCCGGGCCTCTTCTACGCCTTCCCCCATTTCCCTTGATCCACAAGGTGCTTCTCAAGGCGAGGAGGGACAAGGCGCAGGTGATTCTGGTAGCCCCAGACTGGCCCCGGCAGTTCTGGTATCCTGATCTCCTCAGTCTCAGCTCCAGGCTCCTGAGGCGGCTTCCAGCCCGCCCGGACCTGATCTCAGTCAATCAGGGGAAGGTATTCCATCCGGACCTTCATTCCCTGCACCTGATGGCCTGGTTCCTGAGCGGCTAGAGTTCCAGGCCTTGGGTCTTTCCAACGAGGTCCTCAACGTCGTTGAGGCGTCCCGTAAAGTCGACCAGAAAATGCTATGCCTTCAAATGGAAGAGATTCTCCATTTGGTGTCAGAGACGAGGGCCTGGACCCTTCCTCCTATTCCTTGGCAAGCATTCTGGACTACCTGTGGTCCCTTTCTCAGCAAGAGCTTGGATTGTGACCCTTGAGGTGCACCTGGCAGCCATCTCTGCTCACCGGGAGGCGGGCGGGAGGCAGTCGGTGGTCTGAGAGGAAGGTGGTCGAGCGCTTTTCAAAAGGCCTTGATCACATATCCTCGGTCGAGAACCTCCACCTCTGTGGGATCTAGTGCTGGTATTGGCTAAGCTCATGGGCAAGCCATTCGAACTGATGCACAGGTGTGATATCTCTCACCTGTCGTGGAAGACCGCCTTCTTGGTGGCTATCACGTCAGCCAGAAGGATGGGAGAGCTCCAGGCGCTTTCCATCGAGTCTCCTTATCTGGTCTTCCACAGGGACAAGGTTGTCCTGCGCCCCCACCCGAAATTCCTTCCGAAGGTGGTGTCGGAGTTTCACCTTAACCAGGTGTTGACTCTGCTAGTGTTCCACCCCAGTCACACCTCGGAGGCCGAATATAGGCTCCATACTTTGGACCCTAGAAGAGCGCTCGCTTATTACAAGGAGCGGACGGCTGAAGTTCGGGGAGAGGTTCGCCAGCTGTTTGTCACGCTGAAGCCGCACCTGGTAGACCTGCAGCCAAGCGGACAATAGGCAGGTGGGTCACCTTCTGCATAGATTCTGCATAGATACCGCAGGGTTCAGTATTAGGACCGGTCCTCTTCAATGTCTTTATTAGCGACATTGCAGAGGGACTGGAAGGAAAAGTATGTCTCTTTGCGGATGACACAAAGATCTGCAACAGAGTTGATGCACAAGGTGGGGTGGAAAGGATGAGAAGGGACTTGGCAAGGTTAGAGGAATGGTCAAATGTATGGCAGCTTAGATTCAATGCTAAGAAGTGCAAGGTAATGCACCTGGGAAACAAAAACCCAGGGGAAGAGTACACAATGGGGGGTGAGATACTAACAACAACAGAAATGGAAAGGGACCTGGGGGTAGTCATATCGGATGACCTAAAGGTGGACAAGCAATGTGAGAGGGCAGCAAGGAGGGCTGGGGGGATACTGGGATGTATAGAGAGAGGCATCACCAGTAGAAAACAGGAAGTTATTATCCCTCTGTACAGACAGTTGGTGAGACCCCATCTGGAGTACTGCGTGCAGTTCTGGAGACCCAGATCCGCAAGGACATAGACAGGATGGAGGCTGTCCAGAGGAGGGCAACTAAAATGGTGCAGGGTCTGCACCGGAAGACATATGAAGAGAGATTTAAGGAGCTGAATATGTATAGCCTCGAGGAAAGGAGGGAGAGGGGGGACATGATAGAAACTTTCAAGTATCTCAAGGGAATCAACAAAGTCCAAGAGGGTAGCATCTTTTAAAAAAGAGGTGTGCAAGAACAAGGGGCACAATTTGAAGATAGAAGAGCGACTCAGAGGTAATTTAGAAGTATTTTTCACAGAGAGGTTGTGGATGCATGGAGCGGACTTCCGGAGGAGGTTGTGGAGTCAAAAACAGTGGTGGAATTCAAGCAAGCATGGGGCAGTCATAAGGCAATTCTAGGGGGTTGGGGTAGGAAGAAGTAGGCTGCTGGTTAACTAGGATCTGCAGCTTATCCAATAGGTAGGGAAATGGGCAGACTGGGTGGGCCAAGCGGTCCTTATCTGCCGTCAAAATCTATGTTTCTATATTTCTATAGGTTGGCAGGCATGGAGCCTCCCAGAGGGATAAGAGCTCATTCTACCCGCCATACCGCTGCATCGGTGGCTGCTTCCAGGGATGTCCCTATCCAGGAAACCTGCAGGGCTGCTACCTGGAAGTCAGCACACACCTTCATCACCCACTACCACATCGACCTTGAGTCATGCCAGGATGCTGGTTTGGGGCCTCGGTTCTCCAGTCTTTATTTCCCAAGTAGGGGGTGTGCTCCTTGCTTCCCTCCTCCTGGAGAACTGCTAGGAGTCTGCCAGACAGTGTGGATGAATAACATATCCATGTCCCTAGAAATACAGGTTACTCACCTGTAACAGGAGTTCTAGGAATGGTATATATTTGTTCTACCACGATACTCCCGGCCCGGCCACGACAACCTGGCTTCCAGCAGGCTAGATCTGGCGTCATGGGGCAGAGCCGAGAGTTTTACCACCCGGGTGGGTGGGAGGAGCCAGCTTGAAGACTTTCCGGCAAGATTTAAAGCGGCAAGGAACCTGCCAGACAGTGTGGATGAACAACATATACCATTCCTAGAACTCCTGTTACAGGTGAGTAACCTGTATTTATGTGTGCAGAGTCAAGCCGCCAGACCATTAGGGGTTCAGCACGGTCCTGGCAGCTGCTGAGGTGAAGCTGCATTTAGTTTTTTTATATCTGCTCTGCCCAATGATATTTTTTGTTAAAAAAATAAGTAACCGCCGACTCCTTCTGTCGGGGAACTGACCTGAACACCGAGAAGCGGGGACCGTGGAAGACGGCACAGACAAGGAAGATCTCGACTGGCACATGTGTAGGGAAACCGGGTGCGTGTTTGTCGTTATAACCAGCTGGTGATAATGACAAAGTTACAACCCGGTTTCCCTATGGGAAAAAAACAGGCACCAGTTATTATAAACATAATAATGACCAAGCCAGAAAAAAAAGATATTCACAGCAGGCTCCGGGTTCAGGACCTGTTAAAAAGAAACAAAAAAAAAAAAAAAGAATAGGAAAACATATCACTGCCCCTTCCGCAGAAGAACAAAGGGAGACACCAGTGTTACAACAAGATACACCCTCTACGGAGGAAATGACAAAGGCTTGGCAACTATATCAAACTTTTTAGGCTGTAGGTTGTCTTCTGGGTGCCCCAGCTGGTCCTGCTACACCTATCCCTTTTGTCCCTGGTCTCGGCCAGGGCAATTTCTTTGAGGGAGGTGATGATGAAGAGGAGGGTGAGCCTGCCGAAACTCTTGACCAAGAATTTGGCTCTCTTTCCCATGGCCAGGAGGACTTTTCCTCTCTTTTTACCTTTGTCCAGCACATGTTGGACACTCTTAACCTTTATATTCAAGAGTCCACTGAGGAGGATGACGAGGCAGACTTTTTAGATATGACGGGTCTCCCTCCTCCTACAGAGCTGCTCCTTCCAGTTCATAAGTCCCTTCGCAGGGCTGCTTTTAAACTTCTCCAGAATCCCACCTCAATACCAGGGGTAGATAAGAAAACAGAGAAAAAGTACCAGCTAGATAAATCTGATGCTGAGTACTTTTACATACACCCAGACCATGAAGGAGTAGTGAAATCTGCCTTTTTCTTCCCAGCCGTCAGAAGAAGAATCCAAAAAACTGGATTTTGTGGGTAAGAAATCTTACACCACAGCCTCACTGCTGCTTCACCTCTGTATTTACATGATGTACACAGCTCAGTATCAAAAGGCTCTCTGGAGCTCTGTTCTGGTCATCAGCCAACAAGTCCCAGATAAAGTGGCTTAGGAATGGGCAGAAACTGTTAAAACTGCCTTAGAAGCCACAAAATACCTGTTCCATATGGCAGCAGATACCAATGACACTGCTTCCAGGGCTATGGCTCAGGCTATTTCTCTCAGGTGGTTTGCCTGGTTGAAGACTACCAATCTCTCCCAGGACACCCAAACTAAAGCTATGGATTCCCCCTGTGAGAATAATTCTTTTTTCAAACAACATGAAGTCTTGCTATATTATGACATATGCAGTGAGTCCCAACCTTCGAACTGCTCCAGAGGTGAAACAGTTAACTTTCCATGCCAGGCATGGAACGCTGAGCTCGAGCTCGGTTGAAACTCTGTCTGTTGTTCTTCAAACTCAAACCGTCAGATTCTTTACTCCGCCTCACTGAACAGCCGCTCTGGAGATTTCTCCTTCTGCTTGGTTCATTTTGTCGGTTAAAGTATTGTTTTTCTCGGTTTTCGACCGAATTTAAACCGCAGCCGGTCGGTTCAAGCTCTGTCTGTGGTATTTGTGAGTACTAGATAGGTTTACATTATTTCTTTATGTGTGGAACTTGTAAACGGTTTATCGGTTCAGTTTGAACCGATCAGGTTGTTTAAAGTATCTTAATCTGTGATTTAGAGTGTGGTTACCGGTTCTTATCGGTTCTAAAAAAAACGGATTTTATTACGTTTTTTTCCATGACCCGTGACACGGTTGGGAACCGATAGGAGGGTCTTGCCTGGCGGATTGCCATAAACAGGTAAGTTTGGTTAGGACTGGCACTATGTCTGAGAAACCCAAAAGAAAAACCAGGCCCACTGGGTTTCAACACTGCAATGTGTGTGGGGAAGTCTTTGCCAAGGCACCCCCACACCACCTGTGTTGTTGTCTGGGGTTTGACCACCTCAATGCAGACTGCCAGATTTGTAAAATTTTCCTGCAGCTACCCTGGAAAAGAGAGTTGGTAGGCTCAGGAAAGGGAGGCCAAAGTCCAGCTGAACGGATGGCCAGCCCAGTTCGGTTCCAACTGAACCAGAGAGTGCCCTCTGACCAGGAGAGACTTCCTCGGGCAAAGGAGAACCGACTCTGAGGAGTCGGTTCCAGCAAAAAGGACTAGGAAGTCAGCTGGTGTGAGCCAAAACTTTCCTCTCCAACGCTGAAGAAATAGCCAAAGCGATTAAAATTGTCCAGTCGCATTCCCCGGTTCCGACCGAACCGACACCTTCAGGTAAGCGCCCGGTTCGGCTGGTTCCACCGGTTCAAGATTATGATTTAGAGGAATATTGTGAACCGGAGGAGGGGGAAGAGGAGTATGAGGAGAGTGAATGTGGATTTGAAAGTCTGGATGTGCCCATTGAACCGGACATCTCCCCAGACAGACCTTCAGGAGTGTCTCCTCCTAGGCTTTCTGAGTCCCATTCTCATTTTATGTTTTATAAAAAAGTGGCTGAAACCCTCCAGCTCCCTATGGAGGAAGCTGTGGATGATCAGGAGGAGCCTGACTATGTGGAAATGATGGATATCCCAGAGTCTAGGAGACTGTCTATTCCCTTGCATAAATCTTTGGGAAACAGACATTTAAAATTCTAAAACTCCTCACACTATACCTCCTGTGGATAAGAGAATGGACAAGAGGTACACATTGTCAGGCTCTTATCTGGAGTTCCTTTCACAACAATGCAGCCATGTTGGAGTAGTGCAGGCTGCAGCCTGTGACAAGCAAATATTCCCTTGGCTTCACACCCCGGACAAGGACTCCAGGAGGATTGATGCCATGGCAAAGAAACATACATGGCAGCATCCTTGGGACTCAGACAGGCAAATTATATGGCTTATGTTGCTAGATATCAGAAATCCAGATGGGACACTGTTATGGCTCTAGCAAAACAGGTCCCTGGCCAGCTTGCCAAGGAGCTGGAGCAGGTGGCTGCTGATGGTATTGAGGCATCCAAGGTGCAATTCCATGCTGCAGTGGACTCTAATGATGTGTCATCAAGAGTCATGGCTACATCTGTGGCACCATAGGAATGGCTTGGCTCAGATGTACTAGCCTGTCACAGGATACCCAGACTAAAGCCATGGGTTTTCCTGCTGTGGGTAATTCTCTGTTTGGGGAGCAGACAGAGAATTACATGAAGAAAATGGATGAGTATAGGACCACCTATAGGAGTGCACAGGCCAAGGAAAGGCAGGCCACTCCTCAAAGGCAGCTTCCCAGGGACAGGGGCAGGACTTTTCAGAGGCCTTTTTACCAAGCCCAGGCCTTCTCTTCTGCTTATGCCCAGAGGGGGTTCTTTAGAGGGAGAGGCAGACGGGGTACAAGCAGGCCTGCTTCCACCCCTCAGCCAAAGCCCCTGCCAAGCAGGCACCCTGATGGGGTTGCCAGGGCCGATTCTCACCTACCTGTAGGGGCAGGCTGGCTTACTTTGTCCAGGACTGGCAGTCTCTGACATCAGACAAGTGGGTCCTGGAAGTAGTAAGCCAGGGACTGGTTCTCAGCTTCAAAAAGTTTCCAAAGATGAGAACCAGATCCTTTCCACCTGCAAATCCACCAGAGGCACTTGCCCTAGAGGCAGAGGTCTCTTCCCTCCTGGCTCTCAGAGCTGTGGAAGGGTTCCACCCCTACACTAGGGCAAAGGGTTGTACTCCAGGTACTTCCTTACCGAAAAGACAGGAGAATGGCGGCCCATCCTGGATCTCAGATACCTAAACAAGCACCTTTAAAACCAAAATTCAAAATGGTGACTCTGGGAATTATTCTACCCTCTCTAAGGCCAGGGGACTGGCTAGCGTCCCTGGACCTCAAGGATGCCTACTTCCATATTCTCATCAGAAGCTCCCATCGAAAGTACCTCAGGTTCTAGCTGCCCTCGGGCCATTACCAGTTCACAGCAATGCCCTTTGGCCTCACCTCTGCTCCAAGGGTATTCACAAAATGCCTGGCAGTAGCAGTTGCTTCCCTAAGAAGGCAAAAAATTGCCATCTTCCCTTACCTGGACGATTGGCTCATAGCAGACCAGTCCCCAGACCAGGTCAGGTTACACCTGCAGATAACTCAGCAGCTGCTCACCTCTCTAGGTTTCCTTCTGAATCTTTCACCTGTACAGCTCCTCACCTTCATAGGTGCAGAGCTGAACACAGAGAAAGCCAGAGCCTTCCTTCCTTTGGACAGGGCAAGGACCCTGGTCTCTCTGGCCTCCTCATTCACCCTGCAGGTCTCTCGACCAGCAAGGCATTTTCTACAGCTCCTGGGGCACATGGCTGCCTCTACAGCAGTAGTGCGGGGAGCAAGATTTCAGATGAGGGACATCCAGTTCCATTTGAGAGCCTTTTGGTCTCAAAGGAAAGACCCTCTAACCAAATTGATCCCAGTTACTCGAACCCTGATCCAGGCCCTACAGTGGTGGCAGGATCAGAGCATCCTGAGACAAGGGGTTTCCTTTGTCACTCAGTCTCACTCCTTAATCCTTACTACAGATGCATCCCTCTTGGGGTGGGGAGTTCACATGAGCGACCTCACTACCCAGGGATTGTGGTCCCCTCAGGCATCTCTGCTCCACATCAATTTGTTGGAACTCAGAGCAGTTTTTCTAGCTCTTCAAGCTTTTTCCAAATCTGTTCAGAACAAAGTTGTACAGGTCAGAACAGACAACACCACCACAATGTGGTACATCGACAAGCAAGGGGGCACTCGGTCTACGGCCTTGTGCACCAAAGCAATGAAGTTGTGGTCTCTGGCTTACTCCCTGAACACCTCCCTTATAGCAGTTCACTTCCCAGGCAAGGACAATGTCCTGGCAGATGCTCTCAGCAGGATTTCACAGGGCCATCACGAATGGTCACTGGACCCCCTGGTTTTGGAGGTGATCTTTGCCAGATGGGGCACCTCGCAGATAGATCTTTTTGCAGCCCCAGACAATCACTAACTTCCCCTTTTTTTGCTGCAGGCCCCCAGTGTTGGGCTCAGTCCCTCTGGATGCCTTAGTCCTCAATTGGGAAGGGAAGTTTCCATATGCTTTTCCTCCCTTCCCTCTCCTGTTCAAAGTGCTAGTCAAAATCAGGTCTCAACCCTGCAAAGTGATCCTGATTGCTCCAGATTGGGCCAGACAGCCCTGGTATCCACTTCTACTGTCCTTAGCAGTCCATCTTCCCCTGTGTTTCCCCAGGAAGCACAACCTGTTAACCTGTGCTCAGTGGAGGGTTTGGTACCCGAACCTGAAATCTCTCAATCTCAAGGCCTGGCTCTTGAAGAGTTAGAGTTTGCTGATCTACACCTCTCCCAAGGTGTAATGGATATCCTGAAGGCTTCTAGGAAACCTTCCACCAGGGCTACTTATAATTCCAAATGGAAAAGGTTTTCCATATGGTGTTCTGGAAAGCATATTTCCCCAGAATCTGCTGACTTACCCACAGTCCTGGATTATATGGTCCACTTAAATACCTTGGGGCTGAGACCATCTACCCTAAAAGTGCATGTGGCAGCTGTGTCTGATCTTATTTCAGCAGGTAGGCCCCCTTCTCTTTCAGCTCATCCTGTATTCTCCAAGTTTTTTAAGGGATTGCTTCATACCAACCCTCCATTCAGGGACCCTGCCCCTGCCTGGGATCTTAATGTTTGCATTGCTCAGCTTATGCAACCCCCCCTTTGAGCCTTTGTCTTCAGCAGAACTTAAGTACTTGACTTGGAAGACTGTGTTTCTGGTAGCCATCACTTCTGCCAGACGCATAAGTGAATTGCAAGCTTTGTCAGTGGAGCCTGATTTTATTTCCTTTCATAGAGATAAGGTGGTCCTCAGGACTAATAGGAAGTTTTTGCCTAAGGTGGTTTCAGATTTCCACCTTAATCAATCCATATCTCTTCCAGTGTACTTCACTGACCATTCCTCCTCTGGCGAAAGAAGGCTGCACAGTTTAGACGTGAAGAGAGCCCTTAGTTACTATATAGAGCGTACCAAGGGTCACAGGTTTGACTTCCTCCAACTGTTCCTCACTTATGGTGAGGTTGGTAAAGGGAAACCTGCCACTAAAAGATCCATTGCCAGGTGGATTGTCTCTTGTATCTAATTTTGCTATGACAAACTGGGTAAGGTTCCCCCCTCAGGCCTGAGGGCTCACTCTACCAGAGGTACAGCTGCTTCCCTGGCTGCTGCCAGGGGCATCCCTATTTTAGAGATATGTCAAGCAGCTACCTGGAAAACAGTTCACACTTTTACCAAGCATTACTCCCTGGACATCCAGGCTAGGAGTGATGCTCGGTTCTTTCAGCTGTGCTTCAGAGCCTATTTCCTAAGTAGGTTCTGTCCCTCCTCCATGGAGGTACTGTTTTAGAAGTTCAGACATAATATAATATAGCAAGATTGCATGTTGTTTGAAGAAAAAATTACTCACCTTAGTAATGTTGTTTCTTCTAATGGAGTCTTGCTATATTATGACCTCCTCCCTGCCCCTCTCAGAACCTCTGTTTTTGGGATGTGGGTGGGCAGTGCAGTGTTGGCACTCAGTAGGTGCCCACCTTGTTGTTTTCACCCCTCCTTTCTTGGGGTGCTTGGTGTTGTGTTTTTCATTTTTTGGGTCTCCTGACTTGAGTCTTTGTTTTGGGACCAAAAATGTGTTCTTATCATTTAGTAGCCAGTTGGCTGAGTGTGGGTTTAGCTTCCACAGGACCTCAGTGAGTTTAGCTCGTAAAGATCTGACGGTTTGAGTTTGAAGAACAACAGACAGAGTTTCAACCGAGCTCGAGCTCAGCGTTCCATGCCTGGCATGGAAAGTTAACTCTTTCACCTCCGGAGCAGTTCGAAGGTTGGGACTCACTGCATATGTCATAATATAGCAAAACTCCATTAGAAGAAACAACTTTACTAAGGTGAGTAATTTTTTCTTTGGGGACAAAACAGAGACATACATGAAAAAGGTGGAGGAATACAAAATCACCTATCAGAGTAGTGCAGCTAAACAGAAACCCTGTACCTCTTACAAGCCCCAAAGAGAGGGCAGAGGGTATGGGTTACTGTCCCAGGGCCTTCTACCCTATGCCAATGCCAATGCCCTTGGATTACTTTCAAATGACAGGATTCTTTAGTGGAAGAGGTAGAAGGGCTCAGAAACATACTGATCCCACACCTTCAACAAAAACTCAACCAAAATGAAATTCCTGACTGGAAGGCCCAGGTTGCCTCCCCTCTCCCAGTAGGAGGAAGGCTGACCCACTACCTCCACCACTGGCACCACATCAACACAGACAAGTGGGTGCTGAAGGTGGTAGGTCAAGGACTTACCCTACAGTTCAAAAAATGTCCTACTCAGCAGGGCCACAGGCAGATGCAGTGGAAAGTGTCCGTCTCTCTCCCAGTGGGGAAAAGGCCTTTATTCCAGATATTTTCTAACCCAAAAGAAAAACGGGGACTGGCAACTCATTCTAGATTTCAGGTACCTAAACAGACACCTGTTCAATCCCAAATTCAAGATGGTCACCATGTCAGTGGTGATCCCCTCTTTACAACAGGGAGACTGGTTAGCCTCTCTAGACCTAAGAGATGCCTGTTTTTCACATTCCATTCGGGCCCTCTCACAGAAAGTATTGCAGATTCAGGCTGCCCTCTGACCACTTCCAGTTTGCAGCTCTGCCATTTGGCCTTTCTTCAGCTCCTAGAGTTTTCACAAAGTGCCTGGCAGTAGTGGTAGACCATCTCAGGAGACGGAAGGTCTTCGTCTTCCCCTACCTGGATGGCTGGCTGATAGTGGACAAGTCTCCCCAGAAGGTCAGAGACTCTCCCAGTATTACACAACACACCCTGCAGTCCCTAGGTTCCTGATCAACACAGAGAAGTTCCAGTTCAAGCCAGTTCAGCTCCTGAAGTTCATCGGAACAGAGCTGGACACACGGCAAAGCCCTGCTCCCTCTGGGCAGGGTGGAAAACCTCCAGATCCTGGCACACTCATTTGTCCTGGGCGAACCAAGACCAACCAGGCACTTCCTCAGACTTCTAGGCCACATGGCATCCACTACAGCTGTAGTGCCAGGGGCCAGGTTTCAGATGAGGGATATCCAGTACCATCTCAGAGCTCTCTCGTCTCAAAAGAGGGACTCCCTGTCAAAACTGGTTCTAGTCACAAGGACACTCTTACAAGCTCAGGACTGGTGGAAGGACAGGGACAGCCACAGGAAAGGAATTCCTTTCCAGCAGGAGGAACCCTCCAGAGTACTCACTACAAATGGTTCCCTCCTAGAGTGGGGTGCACACATAACAGGCCAGTCCATAAATGGGGTGTGGTCTCCCAAAGAGTCCAGGTGTCACAGAAATCTCCTGAAACTCAGAGCCGTGTACCTGGCTATCAAAGCCTTTGCTCCCCAGCTCAAGAGTCAGTCTGTCCAAGTCAGGACAAACAACACCACTGCCATTCTACATCAACAAGCGGGGGGGGCACAAGATCCACAAAACTCTGACATAGGCCATGAAGTTCTGGTCTCTGGCCTACTCCATAGACATGCAGCTCACCACCATCCACCTGCCAGGCAAGGACAGTGTTCTGGCAGACTTCCTGAGCCGCGTCAGTCAGGGCCACCATGACTGGACCCTAAACAAACAGGTGCTGACCACAGTCTTCAGGAGGTGGGGCACTCCATAGATGGATCTCTTCACAGCCAAACACAACTACCAGATCCCCCTGTACTGCGGCAAACCTCCGGCTCTGGGCTCAGTGCCAGTATATGCCCTGTCCCTGGATTGGACAGGGAGGTTCCTGTACACTTTCCCTCCATTTCCCCTGATTCTCAGGATCCTGCTAAACCTCAGAAGCCAGCCAGCAACCATGATTCTGGTGGCTCCAGACTGGAGCCGAGGCAGCCATGGTACACCCTGCTTCTCCCCTCTCAAACGGCCCATTCTCCTGTCCCCCACTCACAGTCTTCTGGCCCTGCCTAAGACAGGGATAGCATACCCCAGCATAGAATCTCTTTGCCTCAAAGCTTGGTACTTGAAGAGCTAGAATTCCAACTTGCAGTATTCAGAGCAAGTCCTGAGAATCCTTCTACTGGCCAAGAAACCAAGTACCAAAAAAAACTTATGCTTCCAAATACAAGAGATTTTCTTTCTGGTGTAGAGACCCTCTACAGGCTAGCCTGTCCTCCATATTAGACTATTTTGTACACTTACGAGCATCAGGCCTTGTAGTCTCATCTCTGAAGGTTCACTTGGCAGCCAATTCGGCCTACATGTCTGTTGATAAAGAGAAATCTATAGTTTATCATTTTGTTTAAAAAAAAAAAAATCTTTAAAGGCCTGCTGCCCCCCCCGGGATTTGAACCTCTGTTTACTTAAGTTGATAGTGTCTACATTTGTACCCATAGCTACTGCAGACTTAAAATATGTCACTTGGAAAATGGTTTTCCTAGTGGCAATCACTTCAGCCAGAAGAATTTCAGAGCTGCATGTGCTTTGTACTGAACCTAACTACATTGTTTCCTACAGGGATAAAGTAGTTCTCAGGACTAACAGGAAATTTCTTTCCAAAGTAGTGTCTGAATTTCATCTGAACCAGTCTATAATGCTCCCTATCTTTTTAACAATCAAATCCACTCCTGGTGAGCGCAGGCTTCACAGCCTGGATGTCAAAAGGGCATTGGCCTACTGGAGCAGCTCAGGTCCTCGCACACCCAACTTTTCCTCACCTATGGTGAGGTGGGTAAAGACAAGCCAGCCTCTAAGAGGACTATCTCATGTTGGATAGTCTCCTGCATCCAGTTCTGTTAAAGTAAGGCTGGCCAACAGTCTCCTCAAGAACTCAGTGCGCCCATTCCACCAGGGGCACTGCAGCCATGGTGGCAGCAGCAAGAGACATATCCTTGCTCGACATCTGCAAAGCAGCTACCTGAAAGACTGTACACTCCGTCACAAAGCATTACTGCTTGGTACAGTCCAGACCAGATGCCAGATTTGACACTGCAGTCCTGCAAAACCTGTTTCCAAAGTAGATTCTATTCTCTCCTCCCAACTACACTGCTTTGTAGTCTGCACTAGTCAAGCATACTGAGGGATTCCTGGGGTGGAGATCAAAAAAATTACCATGGTAATATTGTTTCTTCCAGGGACCCCTCAGTATGCTTGGCCTCCCACCCAGCCTGTCCTCACATAATCTGGCTGAGAATAGTTCTGCAGTCCTTGCCTTATGCCAAATTTCTTACTGGTGACTGAGCAATAAAATGCTCGATGAACCATGATGTATATAGTTCGCCTAGAGGGGAGTTCCATTTTTCCTTCCCCCCCCCCAATTTTTCTATTGTACTAGCATAGGTTTAGGGTTTGGGGCCTTTTGCCCCTCAAGCTACGAAATAAATCTGACTGGAAGTACAGCAGCACCTACAGGCAGAACTCTATTACTACAACCAGATTGGCTAATTACCTGGCATTGTTAGCATAACTCCACCTCCGTGGCAGAGGAACCCAGCTGGCATAACTGCACTAGTCAAGCATACTGAGGGATCCCATGGAAGAAACAATATTACTATGGTAAGTAATTTTTTCTTCCTTGTTTTTGATAATGTTAAGGACATGGACAAGTGCCATAAAAAGCAGGGGGAATGCCAAAAAGGTAAAATCAGGGAGATTCCCTGAAAATAGGGAGACTTTGAAGGTATGGGCATTCTCTGAGTGGTTGTTTGCCACAATGAACAGAAGTCGGTGCAGCTCAGGAGGTTTTCTCTACCACGGCTAACACATATGCCCAAATTGACTCCCTTATTCAGCTCCATCTCCAGGGTAATTGTAAGGAGTTGTGAGCTTCACGACCCACCTCCGAGAAGGGTGTCGAGCCCTGGCAAGCCACCCCTTGTAAGTCATTTTCTGGGGGGCATGAGTAAAGTGTGTTCATGGGGGTGAGTGATGAACTCACTTCACAGTTGGAGAAAGGGTCACCTCCCCTTACAGGCCGATTTCTGGAGGCTTGATTACAGTGTGGTCTTAAGGGGTTAGCCACAAGCCCACATAGCAGTTGAGGGGATCGAGCCATGGCAGTTTCCACCCCTGCCCCAGGTCCAGTTCTGGCATCTTAGGACTTATGGCAAATTATAGCAGCTGAGGTGACAGTCCTTTGCCTGAACTGTTCAGCTGTTTAGCTGGTAAGCTCTTTTTGTTGGGGACATCTTAGGACTTGAGAATGCTGTAGATGATGTAGGGCCTGCAGCAAAGAGGTAGACATGGGCAGACTCGTGGGCTGAGCATCCCTTATCTGCGATCAGATCCTGTTGTTGCTGTGCGACTACGAGAGGCCAGTCTCGATGGAGTTCCAGCACTCTCATGTCGCAGTATCTCCCTGCTATGTGTAGGTGTCTCCTTTCCCATTGCCAGGTGGGTGATTGGACATTGTTTCCGTTACATATTGGATGAGTTAGTACTTAATGCAGGGTGCCTTACAGCCCAGTGCCCTTAGGTCACAGCTCTGCAGGCATGTTCTCACAATATCGAGTGCATAAAGAAGGGGACAGTGTGCCTGGGTGACTTGTCAGTCAGATAGTGACATAGGGCCCTCCAAAGGGTCTGAGGTGTGTCAGTGTCTTTTCAGGCAGGGAGGCTCTCTCATCTTTCCCCTCTCATTCCTGTATGTAGAGAGAGAGAGAGAGACAGAAAGAGAGTAAAAAAATAATTTTTTCTTCTACTTTTACAGGTATCGTGGTGGGAGCATGGCTTATTGCAGACCAATAACAGTAGATGTAAGGCCTGCAGTAGGACCAAGGGGGCCCTTTATTGCCTGGGAGTTTGGTTTCCTACACTGTGTAATCTAATTTAATTTGTCTGTTTTAGTCCCTCCCAGCAGGACCCTCACGCTGGGGTAATGGGGGTGCACGTGTGGTACTATTGGCAGTGGTAAGGCTGAGTTACACAATATCCTATCAGCTTATTTTGTACTGGTTTATCTCTGGAGGATCCACAGGCCCAGCCTGCAAGGATGCCCACATACTGTACATTTGGACCCACCTGGTCAGGGGAGGGTCCCTACAGCCATGTTCAGGTGTGCCACAACAGAGTGAGCTGGCTTATTTGATTTGCAGGCAACCCCTGCCCTCCGCAGTAGCTCAAAAGGAGGATGCATGGGGTATGACTATATAATCCTGACGCTCAAACTATCTTTAGGCAGGTACGTCTCATAAGAAGAAGGTGGTGAACAGCGACCAAAGGCACTCCCTTGTTAGGTAAGTTGAAGGAGGCACCTGTGCTCTGATGTGGTGTGACCTTATCTGTGCTTGTAGTGCATGTCAGTATAGAGCCATAGAAGGTTTTCGTTTTCAGCCTTCCGTGTATAGGACAGGACTGGAATAGAAAGGGGTAACCATGCCCCAGCTGACCTTGTCCGGCCTGTGCTGTTGTGCAGCCTTTAGGGCCATTGATAGTGACATACTCTGTGTACTCAGGGTCTCCTGAGGTACGGGCAGAGCCGTGGGGTGCCACATCTTGACCTATAGTATCAAACTATCCATTAGAGGCAAAGACAGCAGGGCACATGGCAAAACCTGGGCATCAATCGCAGTGTATGCGCAGGAGGTGCCCTAGGAGTTCCCACTTCAGCTTTTCAGGACTGACTTAGGAGGTTGATAGGTGTGGGTAGTTTGGTCGATGTCATCTTTTCTGTGATGCCCATGTATCAGGTGGTTACGCCACCGGACCATAGACTTTGTTTCCTCTCAAGTGGACAAGCCAGTACCATGTCAGTGTTTTTTTTTCCTGAGGACATACCTTGCATCCAGAACAGTCATGGGTGTAGCACAATCTATTTCTTGATAGTCACAAGGGTAGACTCTGTTTTCGCAGTCTGTCCTGGGTTTTTGGTCTTTAGAAGGGGTTGCTGAGCAGATTTCGGCTGAAGCAGGAGTCAGTCTCGACAGTATCCCAGGAAGATTGCCCCATAGGGGCATCAGTTTGGTGCCAGATATGCTGCTCTGTAACCTCTCCTGCTTAAATGCAGCAGTTGATGTTACTATCCCATGCGGTTGGCAGTTGAGCCATATTTGTATTCCATGGTAGGCTCATTCATATTGGTGACAATAAGTTGTTCCTTCTGCGCTCCGGCCAGGATAGGGGACTACTGTGGAGTTCACTGTGGCTGAGGTGACTGGCAGTGGATACATGTTCAGCTGTGGCAGCAGATAGACAGCTTTTCTCACTGACCAGTGTTTGCTTAGGACACGCTGGATGGAGCACTTGCAGTGCAGCACCTGGCAGTGTGGTCTCCTCCTGAAGGCCATGCACATCTCATATCATTTCACAGCCAGTCTTGGTACAGAGGGCAACCTAGTCTCTGGGGGGTCCTTCCCAGAGCTGTTTTGGGTGTGAATGTGAGCCCCATTGTTGACTGGCCGCCTGCTAGGGGATCTATGGCCAGGATTACTATGGAGGCAGTCTGGAGCCATCAGCAGCTGTGCCTACGACTCACAGTTCTAGTTAACAAGAAGGTTGGTCTTAGCCCTGTCAGAATACTGGTGGGATGGAAGGCCTTGTGTTCCGTCTAGGCATGAAGGTACACCACCAGGGAAGAGATCCCTGTTGTCCTGGAAGTGTTTGGACTGCGTAAGCAGAAAATTGTTCTGATGCAGGTCAAGTTTCTTTCCTTTTCGGCCATAGGGATCTTATGGTGAAAATACCGTTTCCCAATATTGGTGACTGGGAGAGGAGACAGTGGCAGTGTGTGCTGACACCGCAGCTGCATCAGGCTTCTTGATTATGTTACGCTGTGGCTTTGCATCTGCCAAGGATCAGGGGCCAGAATGGGGGCCTTCATGTTAGATGCGAGACTAGTGGCCAACCTGAGAAAAAAAAAGAGACCCCAGGAGCAAGGGTACTTGACCCAGGATGCCTTCTTCTTCTGGTTAGTTTCTTGGAGAGTCACTGTACAGTGTTAGATCTGTCCCTGCCTGTGTTGGTCAAAAGGCCAGGAGTTGAACCCTATAGGACAGTACTCCTCACATGTTCTGTAGCAGTTGGCTTGTTAGGTGGTGTCCCCAGTAGACACGCCATAAGTTCTGGAATCAGTGGTGTTTTGCTGCCAGCCCAGTGCTGCTGAGGGTTTTATTTATTTATTTATTCATTACTAGGATTACAAGTACCTTTGAACCAGGGGTTCTTTTACAAAGGTTCCACGTCAAGTGAATAACAATACAAAACATAGAAGTGGTACAGAGCGCAAACAACAAGAATGAATAACATTGTGAGGAACTCGGTGAGACAGGAAGTTACAGCAGTGTTGCAAGTTGATAATGTGGAAAACAGTAAAATACAGAGTGAGCAACAGGCACACTAAACACAGGTATGCAGTCTAATAAGTGGCAGACTTTGTCAAATTCTACGAGTGAGGAGCAATACAAAACATAAAATTAGTGCAGGGTGTAACAGGTAGAATAAATAACATTGTGAGGAACTCAGTGGGGCTGCCAGTAACATCAGAGTTACAGTTTGAGAACATGGAGGAGTACAACAGTGTACAAAGTGCAGCACTGCTACACAATAATACAGGAATGCATCTAGTAAATGGCAGACTGTTTAACTCGTTACTACAAAGGAGTAGGCAGGGGAAGTCCTCAGGTGAGATTGGGACTGGGGTTGGATTGTGGGTACCGGTAAAGGGGGGGAGGGTAGCAGGAGGTGGGAGAAGGAAGCCAGTAGACAGTATGGCAGGGCGGGACCTATGCGGAGCAGTCACACCTGCATAGCGTTGTGAGGTGAGACCTTAGTTTGATTTTAAAGGCGCTAAGTTTGGGCTCGGAGAGGACCTTGGGGGCAGGTCATTCATCCAGGCTAGAGCTGTACAGCTGAAAGTTCACTGGGCTTGTGAGGTCCTGCAGTAAGGGACATGAAAGGCAAACTTGGTAGAACTGTGAGTATTACATTGGTTTGAGGCGCTAAATGCCAACCTCGTGCCATGCTGGTGACCCGGTGGTAAACAACCTATATGAAAAAAAAATGGTGTTTAGCCCACAGGAGTGACAGGAAGAGTAAATAATGCTGTCGATGTGTGAGTGAAAGACTATGGATGTGTGATTTCTTACTTCAGTGCGGGACTTCCATCAGCTCAGGTGATGAGACAGGACCTTACTTCCATGAAGGTCAGGGATTCAAAGTAGATAGAATAGACTTCCTGGTGGTTGTTCTATCATGTCTTTTGTCTTATTCCCAGTCTGAATGGTGTTAGAAGTCTGGATGTTACAGTACCTTTGGTCATATGGATAGAATATTCTTGAAATGGTCAGTAGCCACTGGACCAGATCCCCCTCCTCCAGGTGCTCGGGCATCTTAAGTGAGGAGGGCTAGTGTGCAGCAGAAGTTGGTTTTTGGTTATGTCACCTTTTTCTAATCTTATTTTTCTCCAAGCCCCTTCCAGGGTTGATATTTGCATATTGGTCACCAAGTACCCAGTTTGACACACAGATTTTATCAGATGAATCCAGTACAGTACTTGCATGTTAGGGGAATTATATGGGACAATATTTTCTTCTGCCCTACTTAGATGAATACTGTTTCTTAGAACCCATATGTATTAACTACTTCCCCACTGACAACATGGAGTGATACAGAAAAGAGAATTTCCATCATACCTACCATGATTTCCTTTTCTGTTAGCTCCTACATTATCAATGGGACCCCTCCCTGCAGACTTGTTCGTCACAGCAGTTCTGCAAGGGAAAACTACCAGTGCTCCGTGTACATACTGTCTTCCCCTTCCCCAAGACACCCTCTTAGCAATGTATTATGCTAAAATCCAAATGCCTTATCAGTATTTTTTTCTGTAAAATTGTCTTGTGTATGAGTCACTCCTCAGCCATATAGCAATGTGAGCAGTACAGCCCTGGGTTCACAGAAACACCAGGCTTGCTACAGAAGCTATGGTACACCCTGCAGTTTTTAGCAGCTCGGGATGCTAAAACTAACTGCAGAGGACAGTAATGAAATGCAATTCCAAAATCAATGCAGGAAGGGGTAATTTATGTACGAACGTCAAAAAGGACTGGGAAAGGTGCTCTTTAAATCTCAATCTTTCTCTATCTCACAACAAAATATTCTCATTTATAAGATGTCTTTTCCTAGCAGTTGAAACTCTGCCTCCTGTTCTTGTTTCATGTCCTGTCTTTCACAAAATGGAGTAATTTGTGCATGAAAGTCAAAAAGACTGGGAAAGGTGCTGACACCAACTCGATCGTCTCTCAATCCCCATGCTTTGTTACAGAGGCAGAAATAAGACAATTTTACAAAAAACATACTGACAAGGCATCTGGATTTTCGCATAATGCACTGCTAACAGGCAAAGGATTTGCACCTGTCATAACAGAAGCAGACATCCAGGAAAGGAACTGCAGCAAGTGAAGAGGTGACTGCTCTCTCAGTTGAAGGGAAGTAAATGCAAATCTAGGCGCTTTCATTATTACTACTTCACATTGTTATTGCATTGGGTAAAGGAGGAGTAGGAGTTGAAGAAGGTTGTGCAATGGCTACTTAAAGTATTTTGATGTGGATAGGAATATAAAAAGCAGTTGCTCAACATATCTAAACGTCTGCAACAAAGGAGGTAAGGGAAATAAAGAATGTTTTGCACTGATAGAGGGGGGAGAATGGGGACTTGGGGGAGTGTTTGGTATCCTGCATCTGGAAGGGTGGGGGGTCGCTGGTGGGCAACGACAGCAATGGGTAGGGTGGTAGGCTGCAACAACTGCAGTGCACCAATCTTTCTAAACATTGCCTGGAGAGTGGGAGGATGTTTAGTGTGCAACCACATAGGAAAACTTAGAAAGGAGATTGAGGGTCTGCAGGAGGAACTAAGACAGGCAAGGCAGATTGGGGGTGGGTTTAGCCCAATACTGGAGGGAGGAAGAAGGGGAGATGAGGGAGGGCAATTTAAGCCAACAGTGGTGAGGAGAGGGTCAGAAGAAGGGAAGCAGAGACAAAGGGGCCCAGGCCAGGAAGAACGATTGCCAGGGAAACCAGATCAGGAGACAAAAGTCAAATGGAAGGAGGCAATAGGGACTTGTGAGGGGAGGCAAAGAAGTGGCAAAAGTTGTGGAGTGGAAAGGAGAGAACAGGTTACTATGAAGAGAGAGGGAGCAGGCATTTGTGAAGGATCTTCAGAAAATAGTTTTGCACTGCTAGAGAGGAAGGTGGAGGAGGGAAGTGATGAAATTAGAGGAGTAATTGATAAATGCCTGGACCAAACTGGAGCGGGGGGAAGTTCTGCTGGGAGAACTGCAACAGGGGTAAAAGGATGTAATAATGTGCAGGAGGAAGAAGAGGAGCTGGAAATGAGGGAGGGAGATGAAAGGAAGCAAGCAGGGAGTAAGAGGGGTGGAATCTTAGTGCTGGGGGACTCAATACTAAGAGGAGTTAGGTGGAGTAGCAAGGCGGAGAGGCATAGTCGCATTTGGGTGGAGGCCATGCCAGGAATGACAGCGGAAAGGGTGGGACAGTCTGTTCTGAAATATGCTAGAAGAGGTAGGGACAAGCCTCATTTAATTATACATCTTGGGACAAACGACCTGGCTGACAAGACAGTGGATATAGTCAGAGAGGTTTGAGGAACTAGCACAATTATGTGAGGGCAGGAAAGATCAGTAACTTTTTCCGCGATACTTCCAGTGCCAAAAGCAAGCACAACAAGAAGCTGAGAATAGAGAATTTAACAGATGGCTAAGAACCTGGTGTTGTGCTAAAGGGTATGGGCTGTTGGGGGGTGGGAGGGACCTGGGAGAACAGTAGTCTCTATGCAAGGACAGACTACACTTATGTGAGGAGGGAAAAAAGTGTTGAAACAGAGGATGGAAGAATATATAGAGGAAGTTGGGAGTTTAAACTAGGAGTGGGGGGTGGCAGTTGGGGAAGAGATGTGCAGAGACCACAGGTTGGGAAATCATATGAGCTTACCCCCCATAACAGTGACAAAGGACAAATGGCAAGTACTATTGGTGATGCTAGGAAAGGAGGGCAGGATGGGAGGAGGGGGGAAGGATGGAAGGTGGTTACCCTTAATGCTAGGAGCCTTGGGAGGAAAACTGCAGAGTTGCAGGTTCTCATGGCAGAGGGAGAGGAGGACATTGCAGCCATCACGGAAACATGGGCCACCCAATATAATGACTGGGACCTGTCTGTACCAGGGTACAGGTTATTTCATAGGGACAGGGTGACTGGGAAAGGAGGGGGGGTGGCACTATATGTGAAGGAAGGACTGAAGTGTGTAAGGGAGGAAGGGGAGGAGGGTAGTACAGAGTCACTTTGGGTGCAAATCCAGGATTCCAAGAATAGGATTCTTAGAATGGGAGTGGTGTACAGGCCACCATCTCAGATGGAGGAGTTAGACAGGGAACTAGCGGGACAGATCAGGAGGACCTGCGAAGGGTAGTGTGGTGATTGTGGGGACTTCAACATGCCAGGAGTGGACTGGAGCACCCAACAACCAGGAACAGAAGGAAGCAGGTACTGCTGGATGCCTTCAGGACAGCTTCCTGCTGCAAATGGTCAGTGAACCAACCAGGTTAGGCAATACCCTTGACCTTGTGCTGGCAAATGGGGACTTTGTGAGAGAACTTACAGTGGAGGAACCGCTGTCAGGAGTGACCACCACTCAGTATGGCTCACATTGGATATGGGCAAGGAAGAGTGGAATCTGGCACAGAGTGCTGGACTTCAGGAGGGCCGACTTTGGGAGGATGGGGAAGTGGTAAAGGTACCTGGCCAGAATTCAATCTAGTATGGATACTAACCAGAGATGGGAGCTCATAAAGCTGGGGATAGTGGAGGCAACCAAAACCTGCTGCAAAGCCCAGAGCAAGAAGGCTAGAGCTAAGAAACCAAGCTGGTTGAGCAAGGAGGTCATGGAAAAGGTAAGGAGAAAGAGCTGCCTTTAGGAAGTACAAGAAAACAGGGAGGGGAGGACAGAGGAGTACTTGACAGAATCGAAGAAGGTGACAAGGGCAGTAAGGGGAGCCAAAGCATCTACAGGAACTCAGGCTGGCACAAGGCATTAAGAAGGGAGAAAGGACTTCTTTGAGTACATCAGGGAGAAAAGGGCTGTAAGACCACATAGTAAGGATTAGGAAGGAGGGTTGGGTGGAAGCAGGGTACGATAAGGCGGAAGCACTAAATGAGCACTTCTGCTCAGTATTTACTAAAGAGAAGAGGGGGGTGACACCCAAGATGGGAGAAATGGCAGACGCAGGGGGGGAAGTGGTGACAGATGGGGAAATCATGGAGGGCAGAGTTCGAGAGGGTTTGACGGCACTGAGGGTGGACAAGGCGCCAGGCCCAGATGGCATCCACCCCAGGGTACTGAAGGAGCTGGCAGAGGTCCTTGCAGGACCTTTGGCAGACCTATTTAATGCCTCACTACATTCGGGGTGTGTACCTCAGGACTGGCGGATGGCTCATGTGGTGCCCCTCCACAAGAGTGGCCTCAAGGATGAACCGGGAAACTACAGACCAGTGAGCCTCACATCCATCGTGGGTAAGCTAATGGAGTCTATCCTGAAGGAGAGGCTAGTGGCCCTCCTAGAGGCCAAAGGACTACAGGACAGCAGACAGCATGGCGTCATATGTGGCCGATCCTGCCAAACCAACCTGGTTGAGTTCTATGACTGGGTAACTAGGCAACTGGACAGGGGACATGCAGTGGATGTCCTGTATCTGGACTTCAGTAAGGCATTCGACTCAGTGCCACATGGAAGGTTGGGAAGGAAGTTAGTAGGCACAGGGGCAGGTGCAATGCTGGTGAGATGGGTAGGAAACTGGCTGCAGGGAAGGCAACAGAGGGTGGTGGTGGGTGGGGAGCTCTCACACCAAAGGGCAGTGACGAGCGGTGTCCCACAGGGCTCGGTGTTGGGACCAGTGTTGTTTGGGATATTCATTGCAGACATATCATGGGACATCAAGAGCAAGATCAGTCTGTTTGCTGATGATACCAAGGTTGGCGTGGTGGTGGATGACCTAGGGGATGGCAGGGGTTGCAGTATGATCTGGCAAAGCTTGAAACCTGGTCAGACACCTGGCAACTGGGCTTTAATGCCAAAAGTGCAAGGTGATGCATTTTGGGATGAAGAACCCAAGGAGGACTTACCAGCTAGGGGAGTGCAGCTAGCCCAGACAGAGGAGGAGAAGGATCTGGGTGTGCTCATCACAGGGTCAATGAACAACTTCGGCACAGTGTAGGAAGGCAGCTGCAAGGCCAACAAAATGCTGGGTTGTATTGCAAGGGGTATATCCTTGAGGAGGGAGGAGGTGATTCTGCCACTGTATAGGTCATTAATTAGACCACACCTGGAGTACTGCTTGCAGTACTGGCGTCCATATCTGAAGAGGGACATAAAGTTACTGGAGGGAGTGCAGCGCAGGGTGACAAAGATGATCAAGGGTCTGGGGGACTTATCATACGAGAGGATGAGACAGGGGGGACATGATTGAAACCTTTAAATACATGAAAGGAATAAACAAGACAGGTACAGAGGGGTTGTTCAAAGTAAGGGAGGGGAGGGCCACCAGGGGCCATGATATGAGACTGGAGCGAGGAAGGTTCAGGAGGGAGATGAGGAGACACTTTTTTACAGAGAGGGTGGTGGCTGGGTGGAATGCGTTACCTGCAGAAGTGGTATGCAGTAGAACAGTGGACTGCTTCAAACGAGGATGGGACAGGACAAGGGGGAGGGTTAATGAAGGGGAAGGGTGGAAGGGAGGGGCAGCTGCAGAATAAGGGGTGCTAGCTGCACATTCAAGCAGACTTGATAGACCTCTAGGCCTTTATCTGCTGGCAAATTTCGTATGTTCGTATGCTAACAGGGTATATTGGGGGGGGGGACACAGTATGTACATTGAGTACTATTAGTTTTCCCTTGCAAAACTGCTGTGATTGCACGGTACTGCACAGTGTGAGTCACTCCTCTGCCCTAAAGTGATGTCATCAGGAGCCAGCATCCCAGCAGCTGAACAGCAAAGACAAGTGCAGCAGGGCACAAAAACAAATCCAAATTATAGAAGGCAGAGTAAACCTTGGCCAAAAATAACAAATGCACACACCCTTTCAGGTCTAGTACTTCATATAATGACTACAAGATGTAACTTTGTGGACCATCATGAAAGGTGCTCTTTAAGTGCTATAATCGTTTTTTAAAACCACTTCTGCCCAACAATTATAAATTATACTATCCATAGGTGCCAAACTTATTTTTCTCCAGTAAGAGATACACTTTTTCATTATTGAAGCATAGAGTGAAATTGTGCCTGTTTCAGCACATACCGCTGCATTAGATGTTGCTCTAGGAACTCCCAACAGACTTTTCAAATATTGGTTTTGTAATACTTCCACATCTTTAAAATTATAGAATAGGCCCCATATTTCCACCCCCGTATAGAAGTTGGGCGTTTACTTTAGCCGCAAGACATCGTTATTGCGCCGTGTATGAATTTTTTGCCATAACATGTGCAAAGTGATTTATAACATTTAACGTTTTATTGGCATTTTCCTTTATCTTTTCTATTTGTCTATTCCACTTCAGATTATTACTAAATATCATCCCCAAATATTGAAAATCGCTGACTTCACTAAAGTTAACTCCATTTACTTTCCATTCTGAGAGTTTCCGTTTCTTCTCTCCAGATAGCACTATTTTTGTTTTGTCCAAATTTAAGGACATATCCAGTTTTTTAAGTGTTTCCACTGTTGATGTTATGACTCTTTTTAGTCCAAGCAGGGTTCGCAATATCAAACCCGCATCACCTGCGTACAATAATAATTTTATCGGGATCTCATTTACTTTTGGTGAGAAAGAGTCCACTGCCTCTAAGTTTTCTACTATTTCATCCATATATAAATTAAAGAGGTTGGGTGCTAATAGGCAGCCTTGCTTTACTCCAGTCCTCATGCTTATTTCATCAGTCATAGCTCCATCTTTACCATATCTGATAACAAGTTTAGTTTCCTTATGTAGTAGTTTTATAATAGAAAGTAAGTGTCCCTCCATGCCTTTCTTTTCCAGGATTTCCTTGAGTATGTCCCGGTTCACAGAATCAAATGCTGATTTAATATCCAGAAATGACATGAATTTTCCTCATTTTGATTTGTGTATATATTTTCTATAATATATTTCAAAATAAAAATCTGATCGGACATTGAATGACCTTTACAGAAGCCTGCTTGATTTTTTGACAGGATCTTATTATCTTCCATCCAATATTTAATACTGCTTAAAATTAATTGTGAAAAAAAATTAAGATTTATATTTAATAGTGTTATAGGTCGGTAGTTCTCTGGCAACATTACTGAGCCTTTTTTCTGCAATGGAACTATGACTCCTACTTTCCAATATTTTGGCACTATTTTATATTTTATAATGTTTTCAAAAAGTTGCAATAATAAATCTGCCAACCGTTTAGGATCTGCTTGGTATAATTCCCTTCCAATCTTCTGTACCTGAAGCTTTATTTCTTTTCTGTTCAATAATCCCTTGCATGACCTCTTCTTTAGTTATTTGTAACCAATTTTCTTTTGATTTATTCATGTGAGGTTCTGTTTTATTCCTTGAACTACTGGATGAAATTATACAATTTTCTGTTTTATTAAATATCTTTTGAAAAAGATTTTTCCAGATCTCTGGAGAGATAACCGATACAATATTATATCGTGTCTCTAATTGTACCATGTACCACGAAATTCCAGAAAGAACAACTGTATTTTTGTTCAATGGATGCCTGAAGGGAACACCATAGATTATCATTAAATTTCCTTTTCTAAGATGTTATAGTAACTCTGTGTTCATTCTTCAAATTCCTTAGGGCTGTCCGATCTTCCACCCTGTTATACTTTATTATTCTTTTCCCTATCTGTTGTATTAATTTTCCTTTCTTAAAGCATTCCTGATCAAACCATTTTGCCTTACATTTGTCATGATATTTCTTTTCCAGGTGATGATTTTTAAGTTTTTCCATTACTTGTTGTTCAATTCATTGATATTTAGAAAATAATGAATATGTTTGCTAATCTGTGCCTGCAGCTTCTAAATTTGTACTAAGCGGTTCCATACTTATTTCTTTGGCCAAATTATACTACGGTTCATACTGCGGTTGGATAGGGAACCGGGGGCATGATGCCCATATGTGTTCCCACCAAAATCCTTACCCCTGATCATTCTTCATATTGAGCAACCAATTATCCAGTTTAGTTTTAAAAATGTATTTATTTTTGATAATAATAACATGCAGAAGTAGGCTATTCCATACGTGCACAATTCCCTGAGCGAAAAAGTGTTTTCTCTTTGTTGTTTTATATTGAAAACTGCTTAACTGTAGTAGGTGCCTATAGTTTCTTTTGTATTTTGTTTAAAATCAAAACCCATTCCCATAAAGAGAGCTGGATCATTTACCACATCCCACATAAACAGTAAGTCACCCCTGTTTCTCCTCATCTCTAATGACTTTAATGAGTTAAGCCTGTTTATGTAGTTGAGATCCTTTAGTCCAGTAATATTTTTACTGTATCTACGTTGAACACGTTCAAGGTTTTTCCTGGCTATTTTGTGCTATGGTGACCAAAGCTGGGAGCAATAATCCATGTGTGGTTTGACATATGCTCTATATAGTGGCAATATTACTTTAGCATCCCTTGTTTATTTTATTTACTTATTTAAAAAGTTTTACCAGGAGGGCACGCTGAGCAGAGTACTGCTTGATTCCAGGTGCGTCCTGGGGGAAGGGGAACAAAAGAGAAAGACATACAATACAATTTCAGTATTTCAACGCCAAATACAGAGGTGTGTACATACATAGCTGAGCAAAATACGATTAGTACAGTAATTTATAGCAGCAATGGAGAATACAATATTTATGGAAGACAAAGCAAGCAACATGATCAGTGTCAAAATTTCAATAATCTGTACCGAGGCTGGAGTAGATGAACTGTTACTGGCACTCCTAGCGACACGTACATGGAGGGGTGAAGTGCTTATTTATGAGGAAGCTGAGGTGTTGAGATGGCGGCATCAGCCAAGTGCTTGAGGGAGGTAGTTCCATAAATTGGGCATGTGGTGTCTGAAAGCTAACTGGCCAGTCGACGAAGACATATGTGGTAGTGACAGGAGACAGGTGTCAGCATTCCTCAGGGAATAAGCAGGAGGGGTATGAGTTGCAAAAACAGCCTTGAGGTACGGGGGCAAGGACTGGGACCACTACTTTGCCATGACCTTGGCGCAGTGTGTCTGTCATCGGTCATGGAGCGAGGGCAGATTTAGAGACTGATAGAGGTGGTGTGAGAAGGGCAAGCTGTCATGGGCAAAGCTGCAGAAAGAGGGGAAGAGGGGATCCAGTCTGGCTAGGGTGGACTTGGGAGTGGCACGAAAAACTACATCCCCGTAGTCGAAGATGGGAGAATCATTTTCTGTATGAGAGCCCTGCGAGCTGGCAGGGGGATGCAACCACGATTACTGAGAGAGCACCCAGTTTGGGGTGTAGTTTTTTGTGGATGGCATCGATGTGTACAGAAACGTCGAGATTCTGGTCCAGCCAGACCGCAAGATATCTAAAGGAGGGGCAAGCCTCCAAAGTAGTCCCGTCCATGGTGTGGAAAGAGTGGGAGGTTGTGAGCCGAAAGAGTCTCTGCCTCGTGCCAAAGGTCATGGAGACAGTCTTCTTGGCATTGAGGAATAGCTGGTTTGTGCGAAACCAGATCTGGACTTCATTGAAATCCTGTTGCAGCCTGGCCACTATGTCAGTGGTTGACGGGCCAGAAGCATACAGGACCGTATCATCAGCATACATGTGTATGGATGTGTGTGGGCAGGTAATTTAGGACCTAGGCTGTATTCATTTTTATTCAGTGAATTTCAAATCCTGTGAGATAAGAACTCCCAGGTCCCTTTCAACAGGTGTTTCAGAAAAGATGATATCCCCCAAGTCGTACTGATGTTTAATGTTCCTGTACCCAAGGTGAATAACTTTTTTATGTTTAGTGTCATTCCCAAGTTCTTGTCCAGTTTAAAATGGTGTCCAAGTCTTTTTGCAGTGACATAATATTGTCAATGGTACCACAATCTCCCCGTCGGTTTTAAATTATTCGCAGACTTTATATTGTCATCAACTGTAGTGTCGTTAATGTCAGCAATGAATAAATGGAAAATATACGGGCCTAAAACCGAGTCCTGTGGTACTCCACTAGATACCTGCGCTAGATCTGACGCTTGTCCATTTATCACCACCCTCTGAGTCCTCCCCTCCAACCAACTTTTTATCCATGCAATGATTTTATTACATACCCCTCTTTTTATTAGTTTTTTAATGATATGGTCGTGAAGTACCTCGTCAAAAGCCTTACTGAAGTCGATATAGATAATATCGTAGGGTGCTTTTTTGTCAAGGCTTTTGCTAAGTGTCTCATAGAAGCACATTAAGTTGGTTAGGCACAATCTTTTCTTGACAAAGCCATGCTGTGCACTGTCAATGTTACCCAAGCCTTTATCTAGTCGATCTTTTATTATTGCTTCCAGGATTTTACCTACTAAAGAAGTAAGGTTGATCGGACAGTAGTTTTCTACCTTGGTCCTATCCCATTTTTTAAAGATTGGGGTGATGTTAGCTGTTCTCCAGTCCAGTGGCACCACTCCACTGTTTACACTACTGTCGAATAGTTGTTTTAAATGTGTAATTTAAGATGTTGGCACATTAGTATTATCATTTTTCCTGTGATGTTATCAGGGCCTGGAGAACAACCTTCCCTGATGTTTTCAATTTTAGCGAATATTTCATCCTCAGTTACAGTGAATTTGTCTCCCAAGTTGTCGATATCTTCGGTTATATTTTGTTTGCCACCATATATACTTACAAAATAGTCATTGAACATGTTGGCCATCTCTTTTGGTTCCCGTACAAATGTTTTATTTTGTTCGAGAGGTCGGTTTTTTTTTTTAAGAAATTTATATGGCCATAGAATGCTTTAGTATTGTTAATTGTTGCATTATCTGTCAAGTTTTGTTTCATGGTGTGCTTAGATTGTTTTATTTCTTTTTTGCACTCCCTTTGAACCTGCTTAAATTTGTTCCAGTAGTGTGGGGACGTGTTGATTATATAAAGCTTATATGCTTTATGTTTTTTCTTGATTAATCTTTTTATCTTTTTGTTCAGCCACCTTGGTCTTTTTCCCTTTTTTTTCTGTTTTTTTTTTTTTTTTGGATATTTTGGGATATATCTGTTATATCTAAAAATCTTGCCATTTAGTATGTCCCACATCTGCTCTGTACTGCATCTTTGTAATATGGTCTTCCAGTCCAACATAGCTAGTTCACTATTTATTTTTGTTGTGTCCACCTTATTGTAATTGTAGAAGTAACTTTTATTATTTGTAATTATATGAGGAAGCATGATGTTGAAACTGACTGAATTGTGGTCACTTGTTCCAAGAGGAGGGCCAACATCGCAGTTGTTTAAATCTGTCCGTCCCTGGTACTACATCTAGTATGCTTGTCACTCTAGTTGGACTGGTTACATATTGTAATGATAATTGCTCACATGCCACTGTAAACATCTTGCCATGGTGGAGTTAGCAAGCTTATTGGACCATGTGATGTCACCTAGGTTCATGTCACCCATAAATAACAGGTCCCCTTTTTCACATGCCGAATCCATTTCTTCAACTGTTTTGGAAGTCAAGTCCAGTGGGGTATCAGATGGACAATAACATAGTCCTACGGTAATATTATTATTTTAATTTATAAATAGTTTTACCCAGATTGTTTCTGTGTTGTTACTGGTGCCCAGTTTAATTTCAGAGTTTGTTATATCTATTGGTTTGTAGTGACCATTCATAAATAAAGCAATACCCCCTTCCTTTTTATGTTTGCTTGCACGCATGTGCAAGAAACATAGTGCCATCATCCAAGTTTTCGGAGGTGTGGCACCCTGTCTTCCAATGCAGTAAGTGTGTTTGCAGGCGCAGCCACAGTTCGCCAATGAATGCTGCAGCTGTCTATGACAGCAGTTGAAAATCTTGATTCGTACAGTTGAAAGGAGAGCTACGCTTCCAGTGAGCAGCGATAAGACATGTGCTCATCGCTCCTCACACACACACACACACACACACACACACACACATATATTGCGTGCTCCTTGTCCCCACGCACACACTAGGCAACCCCCCCACCACACACTTACATAGTAAACTGTTAATAATTATCAGCCCATTTGCCCGAAAATGTCTGTCCCACTGGATTTCCAAATTGTGCAGCACATTCACTGCGCTGTGAATTCAACGTTTAAAAGAAAAAAAAAACACCCCATACACACTAGTTTGTATCTACACATACACACACACACTCTTTCTCTGTCTCTCCGAGAGGTTTGTGTCTGACATATCCCCAGGTACCGAATATCGGTACAGCACAGTTCAGTAACGATAGGTTATGGTATGAAAAATCAGAGAAAACTGAACAAGGTAAACGTGAGCAGTAGCCAGACCGTATTTGGAGAGTCCAGCAGTTGCTGGCTTCCCGTCATGGTGAAATGCAACAAGTAATTAACATGGCTATTTAGATCCTGGTCAGTTTCATCGAGACGAGATACCAGTAAGCTACATTTTTAAAAGGTACCCCGTAGTTTGTCAGTCTGTTAGTCACTCTCTTACAAAGTCGCCTGGACCTCCTGAACTTTATCCCTAAGCTGGAGTAAGTTAGATTTACAAACTAACTGCCGCGCACAGAGAAAACCAACACATTAACCAGACCCCCGCAGCGTATAGCAGTTTAAACTAAAATTAACCGCCAGGGAACGCTTATATTGTTTTAAATGGTTTCGTGATATAGATAATCAAAAAGTATCTCTTGCTCACCTTACAAACTTCCTCTTCAGCACAGCCATTTTCCTTTGGCTGGTGATAAATATTGTAACAAACCATAAACAGTACATCATGGCTTGGCACCCCATCGCTCCATGCCCCAAACAGCCTTCCAGCTGCCACACTGGAGCCCACCCAGCGTGGCACAAGTCCTGCGTCGTCCTCCTAAAGAAAAGCACCTAAAAGAAAAAACCTTCCCACGCTGACTGTCCTGGCCCCCATCCCCCACCCGCGCCCACCCTCTGCGCACCCAGCCTCCTCACACCCCCCACCTCACCCCACCACATACCTCCGAGTCCGACACGGCGATCTTGATGGACCAGGAACACGTCTGCACTCTTCAAAGCCGAGCCGCAAACTGAGGAAATGCCGGTAAGCTGTATAATGGAATGAATAGGGTTTTTCAACTTTGATGCATATCTCAGGCATTTTGAGAATTTTTCACCAAATTTTAACATGGGGTTTTGGGACACCCTCCTCCTTGAATTCTGTTACTGTCATTTTGTTACTGGGCCGAAGGTGATTTCGCAGTCACTGCGGAACCACTGCTAGCGGGACCGATTCTGGAAACAACAGTGTAACAGTTCATGAGGTAAGCCCCTTAAAACCCTATGTTGAAAAGTTGGTGAAAGAATTCCCAAAAATGACTGTTCAAACAACATGAAGTCTTGCTGTATTCTGACATATTGCAGTGATGTCCAACCTTTGAACTGCCCCGGAGATGAAAGAGTTAACTTTCCATGCCAGGCATGGAACACTGAGCTTCAGCTCGGTTGAGACTCTGTCTGTTGCTGTTTGAACTCAAACCGTCAGATTCTTTACTCCGCCTCACTGAACAGTCGCTCCGGAGATTTCTCCTTTGCTCAGTTCAAGTTTGTCGGTTAAAGTACCGTTTTTCTCGGTTTTCGACCGAATTTAATCCATTAACCTGTCGGTTCAGTCTCTGTCTGTGGTATTGTGAGTACTAGATAGGTTTATTTTCTTGTTCTTCTGTGTGGAACTTGTAAACGTGGGATCGGTTCGGTTTGAACCGATCAGGTTGTTCAAAAAAGTTTATTCCACTTTTAGAGTGTGGTAACCGGTCCTTATCGGTTCTAAAAAAAACGGATTTTCATTGCGTTTTTTTCCACGACCCGTAACACGGTCAGGAACCGATAAGGGTGTCTTGCCTGGCAGATTGCAGAAAAAAGGATAAGTTTTTGTTAGGACTGGCCATGTCTGAGAAACCCAAAATAAAAACTGGGCCCACTGGGTTTCAACACTGTAGTGTGTGTGGGGAAGCCTTTGCTAAGGCTGATCCCCACACCACCTGTGTTTAATGTCTGGGGTTTGACCACCTCAATTCAGACTGCCAGATTTGCAAGAATTTTCCTGCAGCTACCCTGGAAAGAGAGTTGGTAGGCTCAGGAAAGGAGGCCAAGAAGTCCGCTGACCCGGATGGCCAGCCGGTTCGGTTCAGCGAACCAAAGGAATAACCCTCTGACCAGGGTGAGACTTCTTTGGGCAAAGGAGAACCGATTCAGGTCGGTTCGGTTAAAGAAAAGAAGGGATAAATCAGCGGTGCGGATCCACAAATTCTTTCTCCAACCGCTGATGAAATAACCAAAGCGATAAAGGTTGTTCAGTCGCTAACTTAGTTCGACCGAACCGGCACCATCAGGAAGGGCTCGGTTCGGTGCGGTTCCAGTTCCAGATTATAATTTAGAAGACTTTTATGAACGGAGGAGGAGGAAGGAGAGTATGAGGATAGTGATGGTGATTACGAAAGTCTGGATGTGCCTATTGACCAGACATCTCCCCAGACAGACCTTCAGGGGTTTCTCCTCCTAGGCTTTCTGAGTCCCCTTCCCATTTTATGTTCTACAAAAAAGTGGCTGAAACTCTTCAGCTTCCTATGGAAGAAGCTGTGGACGACCAGGAGGAGCCTGACTATGTTGAAATGATGGATATCCCAGAGTCCAGGAGGCTGTCTATTCCCCTTCATAAGTCCTTTGGGAAACAGACAATAAAATTTTAAAGACTCCTAATTCTATACCTCCTGTGGACAAGAGAATGGACAAGAGGTATACTCTCTCAGGCTCAGATACAGAGTTTCTTACCCAGCAATGCAGCCATGTTGGGGTAGTGCAGGCTGCTGCCTGTGATAAGGCAAATATACCCTTGGCTTCACAACCCCCAGATAAGGACTCCAGGAGGATTGATGCCATGGTAAAGAAACAGTACATGGCAGCATCCTTGGGACTCAGGCAGGCTAATTATATGGCCTATACAGCTAGATATCAGAAATCTTGATGGGACACTGTAATGGCCTTAGCTAAACAGGTCCCTGGCCAGCTTGCCAAGGAGCTGGAGCAGGTGGCTGTGGATGGTATTGAGGCATCCAAGGTGCAATTCCATGCTGCAGTGGACTCCAATGATGTTTCATCTAGAGTCATGGCTACATCTGTGGCTCTTAGTGGATGGCTTGGCTCAGATGTACTAGCCTGTCTCAGGATACCCAGACTAAGGCCATGGATTTTCCTGTTGTGGGTAATTCTCTGGGAGCAAACAGAGAACTACATGAAGAAAATGGATGACTACAGGACCACCTATAGGAGTGCTCCAGGCCAAGGAAAGGCAAGCCACTCCCCAGAACAGCAGCATTCAGGGCAGGCCTTTTCATAGCAGCCTTTCTACCAAAGCAGGCCTCCTCTTCTGCTTATGCTCAAAGGGGTTCTTCAGAGGGAGAGGCAGACTGGGTACAAGCAGGCCTGCTTCCACCCCTCAGCCTAAAGCCCCTGCCAAACAGGCACTCTGATGGGTTTGCCAGGGCCGATTCTCCACCACCTGTAGGGGCAGGCTGGCTTACTTTGTCCAGGACTGGGTGTCTTTAACATCAGACAAATGGGTCCTGGAAGTAGTAAGCCAGGGACTGGTTCTCAGCTTCAAAAAATTTCCAAAGATGAGAACCAGATCCTTTCCACCTGCAAATCCTTCAGAGGCACTTGCCTTAGAGACAGAGGTCTCTTCCCTCTTGGCTCTGAGAGCCATAGAGAGGGTTCCACACCTACACAAAGGAAAATGATTGTACTCCAGGTACTTCCTATCCCCAAAAAGACAGGAGAATGGCGGCCCATCCTGGATCTCAGATATTTAAACAAGCACCTTTTAAAGCCAAAGTTCAAAATGGTGACTCTGGGAATAATTCTACCCTCTCTAAGGCCAGGGGACTGGCTAGTTTCCCTGGACCTCAAGGATGCCTATTTCCATATTCTCATCAGAAGCTCCCACGAAAGTACCTCAGGTTCGAGCTGCCCTCAGGCCATTACCAATTCAGAGCAATGCCCTTGACCTAACTTCTGCTCCAAGGGTGTTTACAAAATGCCTGGCAGTAGTAGTTGCCTTCCTAAGGAGAAAAAGGATCTCCATCTTTCCATACCTGGACGACTGGCTCATAGTAGGCCAGTCTCCAGACAAAGTCAAGTTACACATACAGATAACTCAGCAACTGCTCACTTCTCTAGGTTTCCTTCTGAACCTTTCAAAGTCGGTTCTAGAGCCTGTGCAGCTCCTCGCCTTCATAGGGGCAGAGCTGGATACAGTAAAGGCAAGAGCCTTCCTTCCCCTGGACAGGGCAAGGACCCTTATCTCACTGGCCTCTTCATTCACCCTCCAGGTGTCTCGACCAGCAAGGCATTTTCTGCAGTTCCTGGGACACATGGCTGCCTCTACAGCAGTGGTTCAGGGAGCAAGATTCCAAATGAGGGACATTCAGTTCCACTTGAGAGCCTTCTGGTCTCAGAAAAAGGATCCTCTGACCAAACTAATCCCAGTGACTCGAACCCTGATCCAGGCGTTACAGTGGTGGCAGGATCAGGACAGTCTAAGACAGGGAGTTCCTTTTGTCACTCAGTCTCATTCTCTGATCCTTACTACAGATGCCTCCCTCTTGGGGTGGGGAGCCCACTTGGGGGACCTGACCACCCAAGGGTTGTGGTCTCCTCAGGAATCTCTGCTTCACATCAATCTATTAGAACTCAGAGCAGTGTTTCTAGCACTTCAAGCTTTTTCCAAGTCTGTTCAGAACAAAGTAGTTCAGATCAGGACAGACAATACCACCACAATGTAGTATATCAACAAGCAAGGGGGCACTTGGTCTACGGCCTTGTGCACAGAGGCAATGAAGTTATGGTCTCTGGCCTATTCCCTGAACACCTCTCTTACAGCAGTACACCTCCCAGGCAAGAACAATGTCCTGGCAGATGCTCTCAGCAGGATATCTCAGGGCCATCACGAATGGTCCCTGGATCCCCTGTATTTGAAGGTGATCTTCTCCAGATGGGGCACCCCACAGATAGATCTTTTTGCAGCCCCAGACAATCACCAACTTCCTCTCTTTTTTGCTGCAGGCCCCCAGTGTTGGGCTCAGTCCCCCTGGATGCCCTAGTTCTCAATTGGGAAGGGAAGTTCCTGTATGCTTTTCCCCCCTTCCCTCTCCTGTTCAAGGTGCTAGTCAAAATCAGGTCTCAACCCTGCAAGGTGATTCTGATTGCTCCAGACTGGGTCAGACAGCCCTGGTACCCTCTCTTGTTGTCCTTAGCAGTCCACCCTCCCCTGTCTCTTCCCAGGAATTACAACCTGCTAACATGTGCTCAGGGGAGGGTTTGGTATCCGAATCTCAAATCTCTCAATCTCAAGGCCTGGCTCTTGAAGAGTTAGAGTTTGCTGATTTACACCTCTCTCAAGTGTTCTGGATATCTTAAAGGCTTCGCGGAAGCCTTCCACCAGAAACACTTACAACTCCAAGTGGAAAAGATTTTCTATATGGTGCTCTGGGAAGCATATTTCTCCAGAGTCTGCTGGCCTTCCCATAGTCCTTGACTATATGGTTCATCTTAATAGCTTGGGACCCAGACCAGCTACACTAAGAGTGCATCTGGCAGCTGTCTCTGCCTTCCTTTCAGCAGGCAAGCACTCTTCCCTTTCAGCTCATCCTGTATTTTCTAAATTTTTCAAGGGATTGCTTCATACCAATCCTCCCTTCAGGGACCCTGCCCTGCTTGGGACCTTAATGTTTGCATTGCTCAGCTTATGCAACTTCCTTTTGAGCCTTTGTCCTCAGCAGAGCTTAAGTACTTGACTTGGAAAACTGTTTTCTTGGTGGCCATCACTTCTGCCAGACGCATAAGTGAGTTACAGGCCCTGTCAGTGGAGCCTGATTTTATCTCTTTCCATAGAGATAAGGTGGTCCTCAGGACTAATAGGAAGTTTTTGCCTAAGGTGGTTTCAGATTTCCACCTTAACCAGTGTATGTCTCTTCCTGTTTTCTTCACTGACCATTCCTCCTCTGGGGAGAGGAGACTGCACAGTTTGGATGTGAAAAGGGCCCTTAGTTACTACATAGAGCGCACCAAGGGTCATAGGTTTGACTCCCTCCAACTGTTCCTCACTTATGGTGAGGTTGGTAAAGGGAAAACCTGCCACTAAGAGATCTATTGCCAGGTGGATTGTCTCTTGCATTCAATTTTGCTACGAAAAACTAGGTAGGATCCCACCCTCAGGCCTGAGGGCTCACTCTACCAGAGGTACAGCTGCTTCCCTGGCTGCTGCCAGGGATATTCTTATCTTAGAGAGTTGTCAAGCAGCCACCTGGAAAACAGTACACACTTTTACCAAGCATTACTCTCTGGATATCCAAGCTAGGCGTGATGCTCGGTTTGGCACAGCAGTGCTTCAGAGCCTATTTCCTAAGTAGGTTCTGTCCCTCCTCCATGGAGGTACTGCTTGGTAGTCTGCAATATGTCAGAATACAGCAAGACTTCATGTTGTTTGAAGAAAACATTACTCACCTTAGTAATGTTGTTTCTTCTAATGGAGTCTTGCTGTATTCTGACCTCCACCCTGCCTCCCCTCTCAGAACCTTGGTTTTTGGGATGTGGGTGGGCAGTAGCAGTGTTGGCACTCTGGAGGTGCCCCACCCTTCTTTCTCACCCCTTTAGTTTGGGTGTGTGGGTGTTGTGTTTTGTTTTATTTTTTGGGTTTCCTGACTTGAGTCTTTGTTTTGGGACCAAAAAATCTTTTTATTATATTTAGTAGCCAGTTGGCTAGTGTAAGTTTTCAGTTTCCACACAGGACACCCAGTGAGTATAGCTCATAAAGATCTGGCGGTTTGAGTTCAAACAGCAACAGACAGAGTCTCAACCGAGCTCGAGCTCGAGTTCAGCGTTCCATGCCTGGCATGGAAAGTTAACTCTTTCATCTCCGGGGCAGTTCAAAGGTTGGACATCACTGCAATATGTCAGAATACAGCAAGATTCCATTAGAAGAAACAACATTACTAAGGTGAGTAATTTTTTCTTTTATGAGCATGTGTTGCGCTGTTCCTACACACACTCGTAAGTTTGAGAATTTTCAGTATTTTCACTCCAGATTTTCAACATTGCCATTTTTCCACACCTCCTTATGAGCAGTACAGCTGTCATTTTTCACATCTCACCCAAGATTTGTTTCCATGCATGTAGCGCACAATAGTGCAGTCGGTGTGCGAAATTGGGACAGATTAAGAAAATCACAGTGACACTGTTCATGAGCAGAGGTGTTAAAATGGCTGTGTTAAAAATTTTGTGAAAAAATTCCCCAAAAATGACTGTTTTACAAGCATGCGTTGCGTTGTTCCTACGCATGCTCGTCAGTTCGCGAATTTTCAATATTTTCACTCCAGATTTTCAACATTGCCATTTTACCACACCTCCTTATGAGCAGTACAGCTGTCATTTTTCTCTCTCGCCCAAAACGTGTTTCCGTGCATGTAGCGCACAATGGCGCAGTCGGTGTGCGAAATCAGTGTTCGGGACAGATTAAGAAAATCACAGTGACACTGTTCATGAGCAGAGGTGTTAAAATGGCTATGTTAAAAATTTGGTGAAAAAAGTCCATAAAATGACTGTGTTACGAGCGACTGTTGTGCAGTTTCCACGCACCCTCGTAAGTTCATGGATTTCTAATATTTTCAGTCCAGATTTTCACCCTGGCATTCTTCCACACTTCCTTATGAACAGTACAGCTGTCATTTTTCACACCATGGCCGAAATGTGTTTTTGCATTTCCAGCGCAGAAATACATGGTCGCTGTGGAAAATCACTGTTCGGGACAGATTAATAAAATCACAGTGACACTGTTCATGAGCGGAGGTTCCAAAATCCCTGTGTTGACAGTCTGCTGTAAAAAAAAAAAAATCCCCAAACTGATTGTATTACGGGTGTGCGTTGCGCATTTTGTGAGGGCAGATGTGATTCCCCTTCACAAAAGTGGGAGCAAGGCAGAAGCAGGAAACTACAGACCTGTTAGTTTAACCTCAGTGGTAGGGAAAATGATGGAATCACTTCTGAAGGAAAGAATTGTTGAGTATCTAGAGGCCAGAGGGGCACAGGACCCAAGGCAGCATGGATTCACAGCGGAAGGTCATGCCAGACAAATCTGATAGATTTATTTGACTGGGTGACCAAAGTAGTTGATCAGGGAGGGGCTGTGGACATGGCCTACCTAGACTTTAGCAAGGCATTTGACACAGTCCCACACAAGATTAATATACAAGTTAGCCAGCCTGGGAGTGGGTCCCAAGATGACAGCCTGGGTAAAGAACTGGCTGGAGAATAGGACACGAGAGTAATAGTAAATGGAGTCCACTCTGAAAAAGGGGGTTAGCAGTGGGGTACGCAGGAGTTCAGTATTAGGACGGTCCTCTTCAGCGTCTTTATAGCGACATTGCAGAGGGACTGGAAGGAAAAGTATGTCTCTTTGCAGATGACACAAAGATCTGCAACAGAGTTGATGCACAGGGTGGGGTGGAAAGGATGAGAAGGGACTTGGCAAGGTTAGAGGAATGGTCAAATGTATGGCAGCTTAGATTCAATGCTAAGAGTGCAAGGTAATGCACCTGGAAACAAAAGCCAGGGAAGAGTACACAATGGGGGTGAGATACTAACAACAACAAAAATGGAAAGGGACCTGGGGTAGTCATATCAGATGACCAAAGGTGGGCAAGCAATGTGAAAGGGCAGCAAGGAGGGCTGGGGGATACTGGGATGCATAGGGAGAGCATCACCAGTAGAAAACAAGAGTTGTTATCCCTCTGTACAGACAGCTGGTGAGACCACATCTGGAGTACTGCGTGCAGTTCTGGAGACCCAATCTCCAAAGACATAGACAGGATGGAAGCTGTCCAGAGGAGGCAACTAAAATGGTGCAGGGTCTGCACGGAAGACATATGAAGAGAGACTTAAGGAGCTTAATATGTATAGCCTCGAGGAAAGGAGGGAGAGGGGGACATGATAGAAACTTTCAAGTACCTCAAGGGAATCAACAAAGTCCAAGAGGGTAGCATCTTTCAAAAAGAGGTGTGCAAGAACAAGGGGCACAATTTGAAGATAGAAGAGGCGGCTCAGAGGTAATTTAAGAGTATTTTTTCACAAGTGGGTTGTGGATGTATGGAACAGCCTTCCAGAGGGAGGTTGTGGAGTCAAAAACAGTGGTGGAATTCAAGCATGCATGGGACAGTCAAGAGCAATTCTAGGGGTGGGGTAGGAAAAAGTAGGCTGCTGGTTAACTAGGATCTGCAGCTTATCCATCAGGTAGGGAAATGGGCAGACTGGGTGGGCCAAGCAGTCCTTATCTGCCCGTCAAATTCTCTGTTTCTATGTTTCTTCGTACGCTCGTGACTTCACCAGTTTTTTTAATATTTTCACTGCAGATTTTCAGCATTGCCATTTTTCACCTCCCCATGAACAGTACAGCTGTCATTTTTCACATCCTGTTCGAAATGTGTTTTCGCACCAGTAGTGCCAAATGGCGTAGTCGCTGTGCAAAATCAGCTTTCGGCTAACGAACTGATATTGCCACTGTTCATAAAGTGGGGGTCTCAAAAAACCCATGTTGAAAATTTGGAGTGAAAATGCCAACGAACACCTGAGGCGTTAGGGTTTCTGACCATAACGCCCCACCCTGTACAGATTGACAGGCATCAGGGGTGTGACTTGGGATACTCGCCTGTAATGCTCATACCATTCCACACCCTGCAGCCAGTGACAGGCTTCAAGGTGTGCCTTGGACTCTTTAGCCCCAAAGTTCACCCAATTCTCCTATACAGCACCCATCTCACCGTATTTCCTGATGGAATGGGGTGAGCATAAGGGCCAAAGACCCCAAGGCACACCGTGACACTTGGTGGTGTCTGCAGGGTAGGGTGTGGTGAAATGGCGTGGCCGTTATGCCTGACGACCCAAAGGCACACCCCAATGCCTGTCAGTCTCTGCAGGGTGCTGGTGGGGTTTGCTTCAGTTCAATACTTCACTGCCATTCCTATTATGCAGCTCTCTAACTCCTACACTACCAATGCCAATGCCAGCAAGCAAACATTCGGCATTAACAAATGCTTGTTATTGCTTCAATTTCGAAAGAAAGTATCATAACCGGGGATGTGTTTTTCCCAAATGGTGATTTCATTCCACCAAATCTCTTGTTATTACTATCACATCTAGTTTGGATTGTGTTACTGTTGCTATTAACTCGTCATACTTATTGTTTAGGCTCCTTGCATTGGCTATATAGCATTTGATGTTATTACTAATTTGTTTTGTATGTCAAGCGTTTGAATTATGTTTGCCTTTATCCACTGGTTGTTTCATAATGTTTTCCCCTGACGTGGTCACTTTAAATGTACCACACTTAAAACTTCTGTAAAGCATTTGCCTAGAAGATTTGCTCCTTTTTTTGTTTAAGTGGAGGCCATTTTTATGTTTGCTTGCATGCATGTGCAAGAAACATAGTGCCATCATCCGAGTTTTCGGAGGTGTGGCGCAGCCCCAGTCCTCCAATGCATGCTGGAGCTGTCTATGACAGCTCCAAAATGCAGTGGCGTACAGTTGAAAGGGGGAGCTACGCTTCAGTGAGCAGTGATCAGATATCGCCTGCTCATGCGCAGCTCCCCCTACACACACACACACACACACACACACACAACACACGCGCCTGCGTGCTGCCCCCCCACGCACACTGTATAGCCGACAGAGGTGCCCAATCCCCGTCGGCTGTGCGCCCCAAAGCCTTCCATGCCCACGCTGGTGCCCACCCCAGCGTGGCAACTCAAACATAGCCGATGGTGGTGCCCAATCCCCATCGGCTCCACTGTCTCCCAGTACAGGGTGCCACGCTGGGAGCCCACCCCAGCGTGGCAATGAGTCTACTAGGCCGACGGGGTGCCCAATCCCGCTGGCTCCACGCCCCAACCAGCTATCTTGTGCCACGCTGGGAGCCCACCCCAGCGTCAAACGTCCCACGTTGTCATTTGAAAAAAACAACCTGTAAAGAAAAACGGGTCCCACGCAGTCTCCCTGCCCCCACAACCCGCACCCACCCACTGCACCCTGCCTCCCCACACCCCTCACCCCATACTTACCTCCGGAGTCCGGCGCGACGATCTTCCGTGGACCGGGAACATATCTGCACTCTTCAAAGCCGACCGCAAACTGAGGAAATGCCGGTAAGCTGTATAATGGGATAGATAGAGTTTTTTCAACTTTGTTGCATATCTCAGGCACTTTTTGGAATTTTTGCACCAAATTTCCAACATGGGGTTTTTGGGACCCCTTCTCATGAATGCTGTCAGTGTCATGGCGTTATTTGGGCCCGAGGGGTGATTTCGCAGTCACTGCGCGAAATCACCTTTCGGGACCGATTAACGAAACGACACTGACAGTGTTCATAAGGTGGGCTCTCAAGAAGCTTATTTTGAAAATTTGGTGGAAAAATTCCAAAAAAGTTCACGAATTTTCAATATTTTCACTCCACATTTTCAACATTGCCATTTTACCACACCTCCTTATGAGCAGTACAGCTGTCATTTTTCACATCTTGCCCAAAATGTGTTTCCGCCCATGTAGCGCACAATGGCGCAGTCGATGCAAAATCAATGTATGGGACACATTAAGAAAATCACAGAGACACTGTTCATGAGCAGAGGTCTTAAAATGGCTATGTTGAAGATTTGGTGAAAAAATTCCTAAAAATGACTGTTTTACGAGCGTGCGTTGTGCAGTTCCTATGCATGCTCGTAAGTTTGCAAATTTAATATTTTCACTCCAGATTTTCAACATTGCCATTTTATTACACTTCCTTATGAACAGTACAGCTGCCATTTTTCATATGTCGCCCAAAATGTGTTTTCGCACATGTAGCGCACAATGGTGCTGTTGGTGTGCGAAAGCAAAGTTTGGGACAGATTACGAAAATCACAGTTACACTGTTCATGAGCAGAGGTCTTAAAATGGCTATGTTGAAAATTTGGTGACAAAAGTCCATAAAATGACTGTGTTACGAGTGAGCATTGCACAGTTTCCATGCACCCTCGTAAGTTCATGACTTTGTAATATTTTCAGTCCAGATTTTCACCAGTGGCATTTTTCCACACTTCCTTATGAACAGTACAGCTGTCATTTTTCACAACATGGCTGAAGTGTGTTTTCACACTTTCAGCGCAGAGGTGCGTGGTCGCTGTGGGAAATCATTGTTCGGGACAGATAAAGAAAATCACAGTGACACTGTTCATGATTGGAGGCACGAAAATGCCTGAGTTGACAATCTGCTGTAAAAAATTCCCAACCTATATATTACGAGTGTGTGTTGCACAGTTTCTATGTACGCTCGTGACTTCACCAGTTTTTTTAATATTTTTACTGCAGATTTCAACATTGCCATTTTTTACACCTCCCCATGAACAGTACAGCTGTCATTTTTTACATCCTGTTTGGAATGTTTTTGCACCTGTGGTGCTAAATGCCGTAGTTGCTGTGCATAAGCAGCTTTCGGCTAACAAACTGATATTGCCACTGTTCATGAGGTGGGGTCACAAAAACCATGTTGAAAATTTGGGTGAAATACCAATGAATGCCTGAGGTATTAGGGTTTCCAACCATAACGCCCAACCCTGTAGAGAATGACAGGCATCAGGGGTGTGACTTGGGATTCTTGCCTGTAATGCTCATACCATTCCACCCCTGCAGCCAGTGAGAGAGGCATCAAGGTATGCCTTGGACTCTCGACCCAAAGTTCACCCCATTCTCCTATATAACACCCATCTCACACGTACTCCTAATGGGAATGGGGAAAAGCATAGCGCAAAGACCCAAGGAACACCGTGACACTTGTCAGTGTCTGCAGGGTGGGGTGTGGTGAAATGGCATGGCCGTTATGCCTGACGACCCAAAGGCACACCCCAATGCCTGTCACTCTCTGCAGGGTGGTGGTGGGGTTGGCTTCAGTTCAATACTTCACTGCCATTCCTATTACGCAGCTCTGTAACTTCTACACTACCACTGCCAATGCCAGCAAGCAAACATTCGGCATTGACAAATGCTTGTTTGAGTCCAGATTTGTGTTTGTTTTAAAAATGTTCCAGTTGTTTATGAATTCAGAGCCCTCAAACATGCACCAGTTCACTAATCTGACGTTAATTCTTTAGATTGTTTTTTTTTTTTTTTCCTCATGCGCTCTTGACATTGGAAGGATATTTGATATTGCCACCTTTCCACCTTTGATCCTGATTTGATTTGCCAGTGCAATTAGATCAGAACAGATGTCTTTTTCATGTGATTTCCCCACATTATTTGACCCTACATGGATAATTACTGTTGTTTTTTTATCAATATCAAATCTGTTTATTGAATTGTTAATGTAATTAATTTTGGCTCCAGGGAGACACGTCACCATAGTGTTTATTTTATCTTTTCTGCATATCTCAGTGTCTGTAAATTAATTATTGAGTCTCCAATTGCCAGTTTTTTTATATTTAGAAACGTGTCAGGATCACTGTCCTGTAGGTCACTCCCTTTGGAGTTGTTTTGTTCCAAGTCCGCGATGCTGTTTAGGCTGTCGTATCTGTTAGAAAGAGATATTTCTTTAGGTCCCATTGCCCTCCTTCCTTTATTGGCGCTTTTCTTATGAACCATTTCCCAGTCATGTTTTATCTCTCCATCATTTACCTCTCTACCTCGTTTTGTTTGTTGGTATTCAATATCAGAGCCTTGGGATAGCTCACTAGGATTTCGTAGCCTTTTTCCTCTTTCAGTTTTATCAGTTTGCTCTGTGTTGGGTAGGTTTACTTTATTATTATTTTTCAAGTGTGTAAACCCTTCCATGAGACTGTATACTTCTTGCTCAAGTTTTTTATAACTGATGCATTTATTGCAAGTGAATTGAGCTGGGCTGTACCCTTCATAACTCCTTATAGTTGGCATCTGTGTGCATATACATTTTACATGAAATGCACTTTAATATATTTCCATCCTGGCAAAATATATCCAGAAAATTCTCTGTTAATGTATCCTTAAATGCCATTTTTTTTGTTGTTTGTAAGTTTTACTTATCACTAACAATGGTTAACAGTCCCTCGTTTTGTCTGTTTGACCTCACCAATGAATTAAGCTAGGATAGCACATTCTAGCTCTGACTCTCAGAAACTCCCAGTGTATAGTAGCTCAAGAGTGCTGAGGCTTATTTACTGTTATCTAGCACCTTTTCCTACTTGGGTACAAAGTACATCCACAGTCAATAATGTTTGAAGGACACCTGCTGGCCCTGTCCCCGCTTGACACACTAGACACACACCGAAGGCATGTGTCTCCACACGTGATGGTCACGCGTTCACCTGCTCGAGCTCACCCCGTTCGCTCAGAGTGTTCAGTTTATGTTGTGTGACCCGGAAGGACATCCTGGGTCATGTGACACCTCCCTGGATGATCGCTGTAAAAAGTGCAGCCTGAAAAGCATTTTTCATGCTAATTCTCCCCTTTGCTATAGTAAAAATGGAGCTCAGTGCTCTTTCAGTTAAAAAGTAGTTTGTTTCACACACTTGTAGTCCGTTCACACACTGCTACTGACTACAGGTCCCAAAGTCACTTCCTGTGTCCAGCAAGAGGTTGCTATGAGACTGCCCTCCACGTTTCCCACAGCACAGAACACAGAAATCATGTATTTAAAAGTTTAAATTCTCCTCACACTCTGTCACACTGCTTCAGTGCAGTCTCACAGCACAGTGAGTGGCTAAAATTAATTCCCGCTCTTACGAATATAAAATATTTTTTATCCATTCGGTATTCGTTTTGGACCATTTCATTCTTTACTGTTATGTATTAACATATTATTATCTGCAAAATTCTTCTGGGCCTCATATTCTGTAAACCCACCTAAGATAGTATTTAAAATCACTTTTACTTGGCAGTGCTCACTGTCCCAGTTGTTTAGCACTTCAAATGAGATTACGTGCTTATAGGCAAATATATCTATCATAATATAATCAAGCACGCTAACTCCTTTTCTATACACATATGTGGGCTTGCCATCTTCATCCCCATAGCATCTCCCATTCAGGATGCACAAATTTATTTATTTGTTTTTAATTTATATTAAGCCCAGCTTTTTACCCTGTTTTTGGCCTCCCCCATGCCCAGTCACGTGCGTGTGGAGGTACACGCACGCTGCAGCTCTGAGGCACCCTCCCGCTGCTTGCTGCCCCCACACGCATACGCTGCCCATTGGATTTCCACCCAAGGGCAGTGGAACTAAAGGGGGGGGGGTGCTACACAGATCTTCCCCAGGAAAGGAGAGCTGCCATTATGGCTGCTCAGTCCTGCTCCGCCGACAACCCTGGCTCGTTCCCGAACCCGGGTCACCGACGTGGCATGAGGTAAGGTGCCATTTGCCAAACATGACTTTTGTTTGGGATCAGTATGTTAGTCATGCTGAGTGGATATGCTGGGCAGTATGTTCATTCTGATGATGTTGATTTTGATCAGGAGAGTGAGGGGGACTCCCACCCAGCGTTTGAGGTCATGTTTGATGGTTGATATAAGTGGCTTGAGGTTTAGATTCTGTGTGTGCTTATTGCAAGGGGTGACCTGGATACCCAGGTACTTAAGGAAGGTCTGTGCCCATGTGCCACCCCCATTGCAGGAGTTCTGACTTCCTCACTCTGTGGTTAAGTGGTAGCATGCACATTATGGACATGTTAATCTTGTAGCCATCAATCTGTCCATACAGGTATTCTGTTAGTATTGTCATTAGGGCTGGTATTGACTTGGTGGAGTTTTCTATGTGGAGGAGGATGTCATCCGCATAGGTGGATATTTTATGTCTGTGTGCCCCTGCTTTGATCCCCTCAACCTAGTCACTGTTGACAATCCTCCTGGTCAGTGGCTCCAGATAGAGGTTGAAGAGGTATGAGGAAAGTGGACATCCATGCCTCGTGCCCCTGTATAATCGGAATAGGCTTGAGTTGGTTCCATTACATCTGACTTTTGCAGATGGGCAGGAGTATAACAGCTTCACCCAGTGTATGAAGTCTGATGGGAACCCAAATTGTTGTAGTGTTGTGTATAGGAAGCAGTAGTAGTAGTAAAACTTTTATTCAGTTCATTTCACAATGAAAGAATAGGATAGTTCAACTGAGATAAGCTCATTTCCAATGAGATCCTTTGTGCAGTGTTGCTTAGTTACTAAGTATAAGCTAAATAAAACAATACATACAATATAGGTAAACAATCCCAAACATCGGGAGACTGTGTCAAAGGCTTTCTCCGCATTCACGGACACCAGCACAGCAGGTGTGTCTGAGTCCCTGGACGCGGAGATGAAGTGACAGAGTTTGCACATATGGTCTGAGGACCCCTCTATGAACCCAACCTGTTCTGGCCCGATCAGTGAGTTCCAGATCTCCTCCACGCTCCTCGCCAGGATTTTTGCAAGGATTTTGATGTCTACGTTAAGTATGAAGATGGGTCGGTAGTTTTCTATGCTCTCCAGGTCCTTGCCCAGTTTGGCGATTAATGTGATGGTTGCTTGTTGAAGGGAAGGGTTGAGGGAATGGCGTTTGTATGGCGTGTTAAAGAGTTATTTTAGGTGGTCAGTTAGTGGCTCTTGGAGTGCTTTGTAGAAGTTTGAGGAGAAGCCATCTGGTCCGGGTGCTTTATCAAGCGTGAGTTCAGATATGGCAATCTGTATTTCGCTAGTTGCTATTTCCAGCCCCAGTTTGTTTTGCATTTCCCTGGGGCTTTTAGGCAGGTGGGCTGCTGTGAGGAATGTATGTATGTCAGCCTCAGGAGATAGGTTGTCTGCCATGTAGAGGGATTGGTAGTATTCCTCAAATAGGATGACTTTATCTCTGGGCTTTGTCTTGAGGGGTGTTGCGGGGAGGGGCATATGCCTTTTATGACCTTGATGATTCTTGCTGCTTCAGACGTAGCGCTAGAAGCTTGCCGGCTTTTTTCCTCTGATCTATATAGTTTGTTTTGGCTTTGAACATTATAAATTCTGCTTGATCTCTCAGCAGTTCATGATATTTGGCTTTGAGGAAGTTGAGGGTGTCCTGGGCTGTTTTTGAGCGTCTCCTTTCCCTCTTCCTTATATCCTGGAGTAGGGATGCTGCTCCCTTTCCCTTTCTTGTTTTTTAGTTGTAGCAATTCTAATGAGTTCCCCTCTAATGGTACAGTATAGGCCTCCCATACGAGTGTGTAGTCTTCCAAGGTACCCAGATTTTCTTTGAAAAAATTGGTTGTGGTGAGTTTAAGCTTCTCTAGGGTGTGGGGATCTTTCAGTAAGTTGTTGTTTAATCTTGACTGCTTATCTCCGGGGTTGGTCGGGGTCGGGACAAGGGAGAGTAGTACTGGGGTGTGGTCTGAGACCACCTTAGCTAGGATATCACACTTGTGAGTGTTGGTGAGTAGATTTGGGCTGACTAGGAAGCAGTCCAATCTAGAGGCTGTGTGGTGTACTAGGGATAGGAAAGTGTATTCCATTTCTCCTGTGTGGAGGATTCTCCATGGTTCTAGTAGGCCAAGGGAGTCCTGGAGTTAAGTGAGTGCACGCTGGTTTAATGTGTGACCCCTTTTCATAGGTGTGGATCTGTCTGCTGTTCCATCTTAGACCGTGTTTCAGTCCACTGCCAGTGTAATTGGCAGGGACTGGTGACTTAAGAGATCTGTCATTATGCTGTGAAAACCTGGGGGTCGTCTCTGGGTGGGCCATAGACTAAAGCTAGTATGAGCTCTGTTCTGTCAAGTATTACGTGTAGGATAATGTAATGTCCCTCTTGGTCTGCTTGCTGTTTTAGGAGTTGGAAAGGGGTATTATGGTGGATTAGTATGGCTGCATCTGCTTTCCTGTTACTTTTCCTGGCCGTGCATGCCTGGCCCACCTATTTCCCTTTACCAGAGGCTAGCCTGGCCTGAAAGTGTGTGTATTTCTTGTAGGAATGTGATGTTGGCTCCTGTCCTTTTTCGGCATCTAAGGATTTGGTACCTTTTCTCTTTAGTCTGTGCGCTCTTGATGTTCCATGTGATTAGACTGTCATATTCATCCTGTGGTTTGGTGATGTGGGTCAGGTGCCTTGCATGGAATGTGGTGGAGGTGATCTATCTCCTAATATATGGCAATCATGTCTTCTTTTCATGCTTTTGGGTATAATTATGTGCTGTGTGCGTTCCTTCTGTACCTGCAGAATAACAAAGATACAGCAACCAGCTGAGCTTTATGTAACAGTGCTGTCTGATTGTCTTAGCTGTCTATAACAGTACGTCATAACCTAGAACAGCATTACTAACTATCCTTCTACCTCTAACTTTTGTCATACATTCATATTTGCTTGAGAAAAAAGTTGTTAGATATACATCCAAAAGGTGACCTAGAAATAAAAATGTTAGAAAAAATGTATGAACTAATATTACAAAGAAAACACAGATGGTTACAGTAAATGTTACACAGTACATTGAGTGGTGCTCGCTGGAGCATGGTCCCCAACCCTTTGGGATGGGTGGGGTTCATAGACAGGGGTAAGCACCATTAGGCACATGATCGATCAGGGCTGTCATGAGGTCAGGTCCCTGGTCTAGTACTTCAAGTCAGTATGGATTCATGTAACTGTTCAGATCCGGAGATATGCATTACTGTTGCAGGCATTTGCTGCTTAGAGGTTAGATTCTGTACATCTGTGGGTACATAGCAGTATGTTGATCGCAGTATTGGTAATCTTGAGTCAGAGTCTGGTGCAGCGGGGGGGGAGTGGTGGAGGTACTGTTACATCACAGATGTACAGTAACGTAATTTGGAGTGCTTGTAGAGATCCATTTGCAGTTCTTGTGCATGGGGAAAATATCTCTTATTGCCAGGTTGCATGGGGATTGTCCACGGTAAGCCTTGAGTGTTTGAATGCACAGTTTGGGCTTAGCAGTGTTTCTGTAATGGTGCTGTATCCATGAGTTTGTCCGTGCCACAGAGTGTGAAAAAGTGGGTAGGCTACATCTGAATGGCTGTGATCATGGGCCTGGAGTCGTGTGGATGTGGTCCAGTTAGCTTTATTGCTTGTACGTTTTGGTACTCCTGGCAGGTATCACTTTTTTTTTTTTTGTAATTACTCTCTATCTCTCCCCCTTGCCTGCCACCTCCGACCCTTCAGGGGAGACAAGTGGACATCCCACTGCCAGGAACCCTACCCAGTCAGACCCTCAAGTCCCATGGAGCCGAGGTTTTACCCCCGAGGCGAGGATGAGGCGAGGGGCAAGCTCCCTGATCCTTACATTTTTTGTCAGTCGAGGGCTGCTGGTCGGGTTCTGGCAAATCGTGGGCACGGCCTCAGACTCCCCATCTTCCCGGCTGTGGCAGGCAGTTTCTTGTTTTCCTCCCTCCCCGAGCAGCGCATGGCTCCCTGACGTAAAGCGCCAACGCCGATGTCCCGGCTGCTCATTGGCCACCCCTCTACTCCCAAGTTGGAGCTTGCATTTCCTCAAGCTTCCACTCGGGGTCGTGCAAGTGTCGGGCATCGGACAAATCTCTCCCCGGAGATGGCGAGCTGTCATTAGACGCTCAAGCCAGTCTCCCCCCCGGCCGAACCACTGACAGCCTGAGTCCACTCTCTCGAACCGGGTCGCCGGCATGGAGCGAGGTGGTCCTGTGCCTCAACCCTCAGCGCCACCGGCCAGCCGCCCTGCGGGTATCACTTTTAATATTCACCATTGTCAGTATTGGGCTGGCAGTCATGAAGTGCATGTTGCCTGCCATGTATGTCCCTCCCTTGAGTTTAGAGTCTGCCTGGCTGTCGTTGGTGCGTGTTCATACATTGCAAGTCGGCTGACTGGGGGGAGAGGAAGAAGAGAAGGGAAGGAGGTGTCGGATGAAGGTGTCTGATTTGGACAGTTTCTCTGGTGTGTTCGGGGTAGGGATCGTTGGTGAGCGTAGAAGTCCAGGTTCACATTTAGCCCATTCCAGTGGTAGCACCCATGTAGAGTGCTGATTATTGAACGCTGCACTTTTGAGTGACTGAATAATAGTGCTCTACAAGACAGCAAGTGGTGCAATATGTTGCTATATCCTGTATAGCAAGGAGCTGTACTCACTACTACAGGATATAGGATATTTTGTGGCCATTTCCTGCCGAGCTGCTCGCATAGCGTAGTGGTGTACACCACCGCTTACTGTGCGAGCAGACCCGGGTTTGGGTCTGGCTACAGGCAGAATAATTTAATTTTTTTTTTTTTAATCCAGTAACTTGCTCCGTGGTCCGCACCCCCCCTTGGAGTTGGTTATTTAAGTTTGGGGGGTGTGGGGGGCTTGCACAGCCCCCCCGCATAAAAAAATGTTTTTTGTGTGCTTTGGTAAAGTATTGTAGCAAATAGCAATGGTCGGTACAATATCCGTTGCCCTTTTGACCATGGGCTCATATTTGTTCGCTTTATGTGAAAGACAGTCTTTCAGACTTGCCTTTATCACATAGAACCATTCCAGTAGCTGACTGGGTCCATGTATGTAAGCTAACTAGGTGTAGCCTGCATTTGTGATTTCCTAGCCTGGCCATCACATGGTACAATGGTACAATTTCACTGTGGTGGTTGTGATGGTTTGTTTGGGTATGGCTGCACCGTGATGCTGTATATTGTTGTCTAATTGAGTCCTAGTATCTCACCTCTTAGTAAATTCCAGTTTATAAGCTTGGGATTAGTGATTGGTGCAGCTCCTGTATTGCTGGACGTGTCGGCATTGTGGCAGCTGAGCTATGCATGAGGCTGGGAGTCTCCTCAGCAATTGACAAGTAATCCTAAATTTATGGCATCTTTCGGAGTGGCTGAGGCGGGAAGAGTCCTCAGATGAATTAGTAGTGGAGGCAAAAGAAAAGGTATATGTGTCCCCGCCATCTTGTTTGTTATGTTACTGGCTAAAGGCTTTATATGCTGAATATATGTGCAGTAGTCTGAGGGCATGTTCCTTTCCCTCTGATATTATGCCCCATTTTATGTGTTGTCACAAAACAGTAAGCTTTTTAGTAGTAATAGAGAGGCTGCAGTTTTTACTCTGCATTTGTAAGATATAGCATATACGTGGCAGTCAGAGCTTTTCCAGGACATATTAGTATTATGGAGGATTGTACAGGTGTAGTGCCCCAAAATTGGGGGCACAACAGAAAATAGTAAAGAGGTGCCCCAGTCATGTAAAGTGCCCTAGTGCAATCAAAAGGTGCCCCAGAAATGCCAAGGTGCCCAAACTACAGATCCAAAATAATGTATATAGAGCCAGAAATGCCAAGCTGATGTTGCTATGCCAGCATGTGGCATAGGAAAACATTGTGCCCAAGATAGACTGTTGTGCTGAGCTGCACATGCCCAGCATTCCAGAGCTAGAACCAGAACCCAGAGTGTTGCTGTTTGAAAAATAAAAGTAGTTACAAGAGAATTGTGGTAGTTGTGGAGGAGAGAGGACGCAGAAAGTGTGGAGGGACGAGAAGAGCTTACCTGGAGGGTTGAAGCTGTCCCTGAGGGCTTGTCTGCATTCCCCTTCTGCCTCTAGCTGCTGAGGACTGTCTTCCTGCTGAGTCAAGCAGTCCTCAGTGCTGTTCGATGTGCAGGAAAGACAGAGAGAAAGACATCCTGCTCCCCACCGAAAGGGCTGGGTGCCCAGTTTGGTTGTTTTTTTAATTTAAAGTTATCGGTCCCCCCTGAGGCGGTGGTAGCTGAGCTGCATCGTGTGCACCAGTCTTGGACCTCCCAAAGCTCCCCAGTCGACCGCTCAGTTGCCTGAAACCCTCCCTCTACCAGCAACTCCTCCCACCTCCTGATCCAGCTTCCCTGCACCCTAATCTGGGGCAGTGAGTCAGCAGCAGCACACCAGCGTAGTGCTGACTGCCAGTAAAGAAAACTAAAGTTTTTATTTGTTTTTTTATTTAGCGACAGGCACAAAGTAAAATGGCCTACGGCCGAAGGCAGGAGGGACTGACATCTGCATTCAGGGTGTGGCAACACCCAGGGGAGGATCCTGACTTGTGGTCCCAATGGGGAAAAGTTTTAAATATTTAAATTAAGGCAGGGCAAGCGCAGGGTGGCAGACAGGCCGTGCATAGGCCCACCAGATATTTAATGCAGCAACAAGACCCAAAATGGAGTTCTAAAAAGGACAACCAGGCCCAAGTAAGGAAAGGGGTATTCAGGCCCACCAGATATTTAAAAGGGCAACTAGACCTGTTATTAAAGGGGCCCAGCCACATAGGCCCGACAGTTAAAGGGACAACATTAGGCTCAAGGTAGTTTAGAGAGACCCGGCTATAGTAGGCCCAAAGGTTAGAGGGGCAGTCAGGTCCACAGCATTTAAAGGGGTTCAGCACCCATATAGGCCCACAGGTGTTAAAGGGGCTCAGCCAACCATATCGGCCCAGAGATTTAAAGGGGCCTAGCCAGCCACGATAGGCCCACAGGTGTTAAGTGGACCTAGCTAGCCATTTAGGTCCACAGGTGTCAAAGGGACCTAGCCAGCCATAGTAGGGCAACTATTTATAAGGGGCCCAGTGCAGCTATGGGGGGGGGGGAACCTACTAGAGTACCTCACAGTCTAAGGAAGCCATCTAGTGTTTACCCACAGTAGTAGCAGAGCCCATTTTAGTTAGAGGGACCCCACTACAGTTGGTCTACAATTAGCAAGGGCTTCACCAAGAAAATGCCCTAATAGAAGCTACCAAGTGCCTGTTATTTACTGTGGTTTGTGTATTCAGAGACTGTGATATCGAGCAAAACTGTCAGAGACTGTGATATTGAACAGAACTGTTGGAACCGACACATTTAATTGCATTGTACCAGCATCTTGTGCTAGTGTATTTCCAAATCAGTCTTCAGTAAGCCTTCAGAGACATTTCACCAGTGTGTTTCAAACAACATGAAGTCTTACTGTATTCTGACAATTGCATTGATTCCCAACCTTTGAAAGGTTGGGAATCACTGCAATTGTCAGAATACAGCAAGACTCCATTAGAAGAAATATAATTACTAAGGTGAGTAATTTTTTCTTCAAACAACATGAAGTCTTGCTGTATTCTGACAACTGCAGTGATTCCCAACCTTTCAAAGGTTGGGAATCAATGCAATTGTCAGAATACAGCAAGACTCCATTAGAAGAAATATCATTACTAAGGTGAGTAATTTTTTCTTCCGAATCGGTCTTCATCAGCCGACAAAGAGATATTCCGCAAGTGCACTCCAGAATCAGTCTGCAGCAGTACTCCTGAAGAGAAGAGCCATGTTTGTATCCGTACCTTTGTAACGTCATGTTTATTATTTTCCTCTAACAGTCCCCAGTGTACAGCCTGGCCCAGTGCAGAGTCTACCGTCTATTTTCTTGTTTTGCCATCCACACCAGAGTGCCATCCAGATCCTATGTCCTGGTTACCTAAGTCAACATCCTGTTTATTGTTTTACGTCAGTCCTTGGCTTGTCTGGCCTTTGTGCCCAGAACTCTGTCATTCTCCAACGTTTGAAGACTTCTTTATCCTGATTCCTGATTTCCGTGGGGTCCTCCCATCATCTTCTTTACCCAGCAGTCCAGAAGCGGGCTGTGGCAGGGTGTTCTGCATCCTCTTCCTTATCCGGCAGTCCAAAAGTGAGCTGTGGTAAGGTGTTCTGTATCTTCTTCCTTACCCAGCAGTCCAGAAGTGGGCTGTGGCAGGGTGTTCTGTATCGTCTTCCTTACCCGGCAGTCCAGAAGTGGGCTGTGGCAGGGTGTTCTGCATCTTCTTCCTTACCCGGCAGTCCAGAAGCAGGCTGTGGCAGAGTGTTCTGCCTCCTCTTCCTTATCCGGCAGTCAAGAAGCAGGCTGTGACAGGGGTGTTCTGCGTCGACAGTACCCGGCAGTCCAGAAACAGGCTGTGTTGGGGAAGCCACTGTATTGTTCGTCTCAACCTGGCTGTCCACCAGCGGACTTTGGCCGGATCCTATGTGCTTCAATTCTGGTGGCCCTCAGTGGGTTTTTAGCTGAGGAAATCTCAGTGCTCGTTCTTGAATTCCAGCAACCCAAGAGAGGTGGGTGTGGCTGAGGAACTCATGGTCTGTTTAGAAACCCTCTCTGTATTTCCCTAGTTTCTCCAGAAGTCCCCAGAGTCGTACTGGCCAGCCAGTCAGGTTGTTCCTTGTTATGCCAGATTCTTTGATCCTCTTCTTTTCCCGATGACAGAGAAAGTACGACCGTGCATGAACTGCCATTGTTATTATATAGAGAGTTTTGCTATAGTATGCTGTATGTTTCATAGTGTGGAGTACTTCCGGTAATAGGCCTTAGTTAGAGGTGTACCTCAGGGGTGAATTAAAAGGGTTTGCATAAGACGCTCTTATAGCGTAGCTGTTAGTCAGTATGCAAATTTTGCTTGTTTTGAAATAGAGTTGCCCTTTTACAGGGACTTCAGAGATGCTCTTATAGCATAACTGTTACAGCTGATTTTACCTTACAGTTCTCCTCGTACAGGAGAGTAGAGATAATCGTTCCCCTCTTTTTCCTGTGACTGTGTCTTCCTTCCCCTTGTTTGGAGAATAAAGCCTGTCAAGCATCTGAAACCTATTACCAACTCGCACCTCTCTTTGTTATGTGACAACATCCACCTCTTGGGGAAACTGAAGTGTCCTCCCGCCATTCCACCTGCAGGGAGCTGCACTGGTGTTGGTAAATTGTGTGTTATTTATTTGGGTCATCATGACACTGTTGCTGTAATCGCTCTTTTATCTTAGTGGATCCCAGCACACACTATATCAGGGCACCACACAGGAACTGGGAGCATCTGTACTCACTGTGATTGGGTATTCCATCCTGCAGATAGGCTATGATGAGATCTTCGGAGGGGGAGTTCTTTGGTTGAGGCGACTTTTGCAGCGGGTAAAGCTTTAGGAGTTCGCGTCCTGCCTCATCCGCATATGGGAACTCCCGGTCACCCCCTGCAGTTACTACTAGTCGTGCAGGATATAACATGTTATATTTAATTTGGGCTTGGCATAGTGATTGTTTGATGTCATCATAGGCTGTTTATCCCTCACTGCTGGGGTTACATCATTAAAAATGTGGAAGCCGGTTTTGTTCCAGTGGAGGGGTCCCTTAATGCAAGCTTAGTTCTGTATGTGGATTTTATCCTGCCAGTTTACACATCGGACTGTGGTGGCTCTCGGTTTCTCTCCTTTATTGGGGGGGCTGACGGAAGGACCAGTGAGCCTTTTCTAGGGTGTAACTCTCTCCCACTTGTAGTGGCCCCACTGTGTCCTTTAACAGTTTTTGTAGAAAATCCTTGAGATTTCCTCCCTCCGCTCGTTCCAGGATTCCAACAGTCACTAAGTTGTTTTGTCACATTCTGCCTTCTTGCTCTTCCAGCTTTTTTTCCAGTTTATGGATTTTTTTTCCAGTGCTGCGAGTTCCTTTTCTTCCAGTTTTGTTTATCCTCTACAGAGCTGATTCGACCTTTGGCATCCGTTATTCTGGTGTTGAGTGACTCCAGCACTGGATTTACTGATTTAATGTCTTGTGCGAGATCAAATAATGTCAGTTTAACTGAGGCTATTTCGGTGAAGAAGCAGTCAAGTCTTTTGAAAGCTGCATCAAACGGGTTGATGGCTGGGAGTGATTCCTCCTGCCAGTCCAGTTTAGGACTTTTGGAAGCCTGGCTGGGCAGTGGTGTGGTGTACTCAGAGTTTAAATCCATTTTCTGTGAGTTCGGTTTGACTTCTGCACGCCAAACTTTGTGGTTCGTTAGAACAGATTTTTAGCAAATGAAATCTGTGCAAATGTCATTGGGAATGTGGCTTTTAAACAGTTGTTGCCGTGGGTTTAAAAGTTTGAAATATGGAGCTCCTAGGAAGACGTCCACTCACTCCCAGCGCATCACGTGACCGGCACCTGCCTGTTCTGGTGGTAGGTCAGGTGGATTTAAAGATCCCATGTCACTTCTCGAACAGAGTAAGGGGTGTTTTTTATTAAAGGGAACAATACAATATACAGAAAGAAAGCTCAAGGAAAAATCATCAGCAACAGTGATCATACCAAACATAATACAAAATAAAGTCAGTGCAAAGGAAAACAAAATTCTGTCATACCTCTAGGAATAACTCCAACCTGAAAAAGAAAAACATAAAGGGAAAAAAACAAACAAAACTGATACTCATATAAAGTGAAAATCGTGTACCAAAAAAAGAAGATCTGCTGCATACCTGTCATGGAAAAAAAATAAGGGCAAGGGACATTCTTTTAAAAAAAGAAACAGATCACACCAAGTCTAATACCTAAACTGAAGTCAACAATACCATCAATATACGTTCATTTAAACTTAATAAAAAAAGAAAGACCTTTCCATTTTAAAGTAGCAACTGTTAGCCCATATTTTGCAATTTCCTTTGCCTTAACCTGACATAATGCATTTTCACATAGCAGTTGGAACACAGAAAAGGGCATATATTGCTGTCTTAGTAACCTCTGAACACGGGCATTCCATAGATAATATTTCAGCACTGCAAAAATCACCATTAATGTGCCCCTATCATACTTTATTAACCCAGAACCGTAATTACCCAACACCAAGGCACCATACGTGGGATTCTGTATCCATGAAAGTTTCCAAGCATACCTCTCAACCTGACAGGACCAAAATCAGGGACACCCACCTAGAAAATCAGGGACAGAAGACCAAAATCAGGGACACCATTTTTGGGACAGCGTGGCGGCATGGCACTGGTCTCGCTTCAATATCGCAGGAACTGCATATTAGTCAAATACTGAAGAATCACTCTAACGATATGCAAGCATGTATAGTAACTTTATTGAACAGTAAAGCCATCTTTACAGATTCAAAATATAATTTCATAGAACTGTAATCTAACACACATCTGTATGTATTGCATTTTGCTAGCAGTACCAAAAAGACTACTTTCCATACCTTTAAACACCTACACCTATCCTTGACCTCACCCTTGAATATAAAAAACACAAGTGACCAAATTTATAGCTTCGATCAATTGATCAGTCTATAATGTATACACATAGTCATGCACAGACACACATATTTACATTATTGCACAAACTGAACAAAAACCCTCTTTATTCCCTTCACAGTCCCATCAGCCCATATACAACCATTCTCACGAGGTTCACATTGCACTAATGTCACATCAGAGTCCCAAACTTGTTGTTGCACTCCATACACATCCCTACTGGGTAAACTTTAGTGTCATTTTGAGGTGCCATCATGTTCTCGGTTATAGAAGTGTGTTGCCTTCTTAGCTGCTTCAAGGACATCCTTGAGTGCTGTACATCAAAACATTCTCTGTCTTCATTAAACTTTATGGCAAGTAAGGAATTTAGAGTTTTTGTATTTAAAGAATGTCTGAGTTCTGTTTTCACCTTCCTTACCATACTGAAAGCACGCTCTGGTTCTGCATTTGAGTGTGGTGTAAGCAAGCACTGTTTGCATTAACTGTCTGAACATTGGTATGTTTTGTTCAGACATTCCAGTGAGTTGGCAAAGAACCTTCCCCCAGTATTTTAGAGCAGAGGCGTTTGTGGCAAATGTTGGCTGTCCTCCCTGAAATGTTTCAGCAAACTGATATATGCCAAACTCATCTAGCAGCTGGTCACATTCAGTTGATGTAGTACAAATGCCCAGCTGCCTTCCCAAGTCCACAACAACCATCCCTGACATCTTCAGCTTTAAAGCTGGATTGAGTAGAGTGGACACACTTTTCAAGAGCTTGCTGTTCAATGGAAATTTGGTCAGCATTTTTCTCAGAACTGCTGTGTAGAAAGCACTTGCCTTCCTGTATATGTTGGTTTCAGCTGCTGTTCCAGCAATAGCATCCTCATTTTCTTTGATGAAATCTTCCACTTGGTCCAACCCGAGTTTCCTGAAGGGGAGGAAATTTCTGCCTTATCGAGAAATGTAGTTTTGCATTCATTAAATAAACTGACTGCTGCTTCAAGAAGAAGTGTGCTAGAATACAACTGAACCATTTTGCTAATTTCCCCATGAAGAGTCATTAGCTGACTCTCTCCCCTGCTCTATCAGCTTTTTGTTAAATTGCATAGGGGCACCATTGCATTATTTTAAGAAAAGAAAAGTCATCCTCATTTCTGACTGCTTAACCGCTTGCTATGAGTTGACCTTTGCACCGGGGCTCACATGACATAAAGTAGGACAGCAGCTGCCCACATGTCCACCATTTGCTGCACAACCTGCTCAAGCTGAGCCATCTTGTAGGCACATGTTTGATAATTTTCAAGGGCTCAATGTCCACAAACAAACTGAACTCTTTAACTGCTGTTACCTTCTGAGAACTTGAAGAAAGATGGCAGTAAATGTCTGAAATTAACTCTTCAACTGGTGATGAAATTGCTTTAACGGATGGATTTGGTGCACAGGTCTGCCAGATGGCAAGACATCCCATGTTTATGATATTTGGGCAGACTTACTTCAGCCTAGAAAGCAGAGAATTGTTTTCCGATCATAGCAGAAGCATTATCGGATGAGAATGCAGCTCAGATTGGTCAGTGGGATATGGAAGTGCTCAAGGTTTCATCACAATGTCAAGCATTGCCTGCCCAGTTCAGATACACAAGAAGGCATGTCCCAAGCGAATGACATTTGTTTCCAACTTCATGTCATAAAAGCCCACCAGAATAACCAATACATTCATCCCCGATGTCTGTGCTTTTGTCGATATACAAGCAGAATGGAAGCTATTGACACTGGGCAGCTGCATCCTCCTGATACTTTTGGCCCAAGGACTTCCGTGTACAATGCATGCAGATTTGGTTGATCCACAGGTTATTTTTAACCACCTCTTGGTCTGTGCAGTGCTTCCTCATAAATTTCAAGATGTGGTCAGCACAGGAAAAGGAGATTGTGTTCTGCTAAAAGATTGACAAAGACCACCTCCAGCTCCACAAGCCTTTGTGGAACTTGAGCTTGAAAAGTGGCTCAGCTTCTTCCCAGAAGCATGTTTCACATTCTGCTGGTGCTTGTGTGATGATTCGTACGCTGTATGTCGCTTCTTCCTCCATGGCTCACGCTGATGTCAGATGCACACTTTGCAGAATGCATACAGGCCCTTTTCTGCTGGCTGCTACCCATTCAAATGTAGTCTTCCATGCAGTCTGGAACACAGCATTTCTCTTACTTTTGGTTGGGGTCATGTTACCTCACTGCAGATGTCATCCTCGGAGAAAGTGTTGTCATCATGGTCCATTTTCAATAAAAATGCAACAAAGACAAAATGCAGAACAAGTTACCTCAGGTGCAGGATCTCTTTAAATGAGAGAAATTTTGCTGGCAACTGCAGGTGAATCAGCCTCCCTAAGTCCACCTTTTATGTTTTCCAGCTCTGATACATTATCCAGGCTGATTCTTAAACTGTTTGCTGTCCCATAGTTTCTTCCATTATGTGCACATAAAGACTTGCTAATGTATCAGGTGTGGTCTGATCCTTTCTCAGCCCTACAACTGTACCAGAAGCATACAAACAATGAGCTGCTAACAAGTCTGGAGTTCTCTTTATCTGTCCAACAGCTTATGCTAAGTAATTAAGAAGCTGTTAATGTTGCCTAAGCTGACACATTCACAGTACTTTCAAACTCTCCCATTCTTGCTGATTAAGGCTTATGCAGCACAATGGTTTATCTACTTACATTTAATATTAAGCTGTGTGGCGGCCATGCCATGGCAGTACCTAGAGGTAACCCCCCCCACACACACACACACACACACTAAAAAAGATAATGTGGTTCCAGGAGAGACAAAACAGTCAGATTCATGCCTGCAGCAATCCTTTCCCCAAGCACAAATTATATGACAATATCTTTGTCTTTAAACAGTGCCCATGAGGAGGGCTTTGATGCAGCGGCACTGCTTCTTACCAACGCCTCTAAGACCACTAGGCTCAGTCAGCTCAGACTAGGCAGCAATCCTTCTCACCCAAGCATACACATAATACCTTCAAGTGTCCTGGATTGTCCATGAAGTCCCAGTCAGACTGCAACTCTACAATTATCTGCCAGACTCTACAGATCTATAATTATTAAGTAGCAAAGGGGAATGGGGCTTTGATTGTCTGCCTGAAGAATGAGGAGGTTGTTTACTGCTGGTCAGACAAAATGACAAGACAGACAAGTGCTGCTCAAGTGCTCAGTCAGTGCTTGTGGCTGCCAATCTCAACACTCCACTGCGCTTGTTGCTGCTCCTCCTCAGTCCAGTCTTCTACACTTCCTCATGAGTCATTTCAAGCCAGGAGGAGCCGTGGTGGTGAATAGATGCTGGATTTGCTGGCTGCTGCCTTTTACAGTTTACTTTTCACTGATACATCAGTGATACAGCTCTTTTGGGGTGATTTGTTGCAGTAGCAGTCCAGCAGCCGTCCTGGCTCCCTCTGAGTGACTGCAGCTCACGCTGCTCAGGCCAGGCTCCGCTGACAGACATGCGATGGGCACCTTGAGTGGTGTACCGCGCTAGCATCTCTCTGCCTCATCTCAGTTTTCTTCTTCGTGCTCTGGAACTCTGGAGGGCTTCTTTGACAGTTTGATTCTCCCGCCTCAGACCTAAGGAAAGACACAACACTTGTCACCTGCGGTGCCTTCGCTCTGACTGAGTTGCACTGACTGACAAAGAGCAGTACTGTCCTACATAATCTTTAAAATACAATAAAGAGTCCTTGGCAAGACAACTAGGAGTATTCTTTGATAGTCGCACAAGAGAGCATGCACTGACTGAGTACTAGTGTTTGTACTGCAAAAGTCCCAACAACATCTACAGAAATTCCTTCAATAATGTCAAGCCAGGCACACCACCCAACACTATCGCTTATCTTGATAAACATTTTGGGAACCTATTTAACACTAAAAGACTGCAATGCATGCATGCAATATAAAAAATATAACCAGCAACGAGTAGACTGAGGAGGGTGGACTGACTGCAAGAGACACTGAGGACGGACCTAATAAATGAAGTAGAACTGGCATGACAGAGATAAAATGCAGCTTGTATTTAAAATACAGTGAAACTAGTGTCCCTACTATCTGTTTGGCAGATTACCTGCAACTCCACAGCAATTTTTCTGTCACTTCACATGCCACTGACTTATGAACTGTTGACCGCAGTATTGAACTCCGTGAAAATATTAGTATTTAGAATACCACCACAAAGCACAAGTTACACCCAAAAATCAAGTTAAGCTCTCTAATGTGCTCCAATTTAAAAAGAAAAAATCCACCAACTCTATGATAATTATGAGGTCAAATGAGCTCGATCTGGCTGGCAGCTGCTATTTGCTTACGTTTTATTAGATTTTGTATCAAACAGCACAATTCATGCCTTCCGGATACTGTTTATAATATATTTACAGGAACATCATTTTTAAAAAGGATACAGTAAGTTCCTGCAGTCAGTACTACTACATGGGGGGTGACTAAAATATTATCCTTTTCATTTTATACCAAACAGCTAACTAAATGCTACCATGAGCCGTGAGCCCATGACCCCTAAACCCGCATACTGTATAGTACTCCTTAATATAGGATAATGCTCCTCAAATCTTTAAAATAAGAAATATATATACCTAAAGAAAGCTGTTCTAAACTGCAACTTAACACAGACGACTGATGCTGAAAATCAACTACTGTTTGCTAAAAATTGCTAGGGAATGCATAGCCCTTAATAATAATGCATTAATCTGTTTACCTCAAAAGGTCCCTTCGGTTCATAGGAGATGGACGGACTGTCTGGACTGGAGTGGAAGTGACTGGAAGGAAGATCGGGTCTCGAGTGGCACTACTGGAGGAGTCGGGCTCGGGATTGGGAAAGTTCAAGCCTCGGGTCTGTCTGTCTCGGTCGGGTGGGCGGCTCGGCTGCAGGGTCCTCAGGGATGGATGTAGGAGCCGAGAAATAAAGCAGATGGATGGCAGGCAGGGGCGGCAGTGGCACAAGTTCTGCTTGCTGGAGGAGCTCCGAGCTGCTGCTAATTTCGCGCTGGACTCTGAGACCTCTGAGTCTGGACTTCTGCCTCGTGCCGGCAATCGCAGCTCTTTCCTCAATCTCTAGTCTGAAGTTGTGCTTGTGCTCTGCTCCCATCAGCTGAGTGTGCGCTCGGCATTGCCGGAGAGCTGCTTTTTAAGCAGCACTGTGGACCTGAGGGAAGGGGACGCGTAATCGGCCTCTGGGCTGGGCTGGGGCTAAAATCATCAGTGCGGTGTTGGGCCGGGTGCCAAACAGCAACGGACGCCGAATACACCCGTGATTGGTGGAGTTGTCCCTACGCTACCACGCGGCGACGATACAGGCCCGTGTGTAGCAGCAAATGTAGACTGAGGGAAATAGTCTTCATTCGGCTTTGAGACCGCGATGGCTGAGAGGAGTTGGCGCTTTCTCGGGACAGTGGCTGGGATGCGGGACGGTTGAACGTCACCTGGAAACCGGGACTTCACGGACAATCCGGGACACTTGAGAGGTATGTTTCCAAGCTGTAGCCAGAAAAGGCCATAAGTTCCTAGAATAAATACAATGTAGGACAAAGTGTTCCATCGACTCCTCAGGGGAACCACACCCCTGATAAGGGCACGAGCGTTCTTCCATTCGTTTATGCTTATTGTTACCCCTCACATAAAGTCTCCCATACACGCTAAGCCACACTGCCTCCCACATGTGTTCTGGGATTCTGGCCTCTGTCAACATACATAACACATTACTGCTGTCTTCTGGAAGACAGTGTTTAAATTTGGGGGCCGTAGGTCCTACTGTGTACAATACCCCTTGATACAACTGTACTCTGGAATGGGACATCAGAACACAAACTGAAATCTTCCATTTATATAACTTTTGGATAGAGGATTTCATGGAGTCTGGAATAAGAAACAACAGGGAAAATTCTGGAGGGAGATCAGTCTATTTAGAAGTATAGATATACCAATTATTCATAAACCATTTATGAACCAAAGTACCTACCTATAGACCATGGATTCTAAGAGAATGTACCCAAAAAGTGTATGAAAACCACCGGGTCAACCATCCCCAACCCACCCTTACTTCTTGCCAGATACATGTACCCCCTTTTAACCTGGTTCAGTCGACTCTCCCAAAGCATCCTAAAAACAGACTATATACCCTTGTTTCCAAAATTACTGGAAGGGGAAAAATAGTGGCAATATAGGACATCCTTGGAAGAAGAAATTTCTTTATCATAGAAATTCATTTCAGTTTGGACATTTTCTAACCCTTCCAGGACTGTACCTTTGATTCACACTCCACCAAAATCAATGCCAATTAGTCAGTGCCGTATCTGAAGAACCAAAGGTAACCCCCAGTATCTTGACTGGGCCTGAAACCGACCTGCAGCCACGAGGGTGGTAACCTCCAAGCCCAGATGGACTGCCTTACATTTTGCTAAATTCAAGCTAGCCCCTGAAATGACTGAGTACTTTTCCAAGTCCCTACTAGCTTTCAATACACTAGACTCATCCTGAAGAAATAAACAAGTGTCATCTGCATATGCCAACACTTTAACCTCATCCTCCACCACCTGACCCCTCAAACCCAGAATCCTAGGATTATCCATCAGCCGTTGAATTAGGGGATTCAGAGACAAGATATACAGGAGTGGACTTAATGGACAGCCCCTGCGAACGCCCGTATGGACTGTGACTTCCGGCCCAACCACTCCCCTAACATATGGACTCCAACTAGCTCCCTGATAAAACATTTTTATTTTATTAATAAAGGAGGGGGGAGGCCATAAGCTTCCATAGTTTGAAAAAGGAAGGAGTGATCTACGGCATCAAACACCTTCCTTTGATCCAGTGAAATAATCCATCCCTCCTTACCCCGTTTGGAATATCATTCCCATAGTTCCCGTAAAACTATTAGAGGATGATGAATGAAACGGTCAGGTAGACTACAAAACTGAAATGGGTGAACAATTTGTTTGACCAAGACCCGTAATCTAAGTAGTAAGATAAAAGACACAATTTTAAAATCTCCATTCAGCAGGCTTATGGGCCTCCAATTGTGCAGTAAGGTTCTATCCCCAGTTTTAAACAAAAAAATAGTCAAACTTTTGGAAAAATGGTCTGGTACCAAATTCTTGGAAAAATAATACGTAAATGTTTTCTCCAGGCAATATGCCAACTCATTTGCAAAGCATTTATAGAAATCAAAGGGGAGACCATCAAGACCCGGAACGGAGACTGATTTTTGCGTACGTATTGCTTCCAGGATTTCTGAATATGTGATATTCTGTGTCAGGGAATCCATCTCCTGATCAGAAAAATTGTGTTTAGGCAAAGATGAGATATAAGAATCATGGTCTTGTGCACATGAAATACCTGGCTTAGTAGAATTAATGATGATCTCAAAAAGACCTTGAAGAGAGGAAACTGACCCACCCTCCTGATCCTGTAAACAAAAATGGTGGAGGCCTGTCTCCTAGACTTGCATGCTGCACAAGGGTCCAAAATGGGAGACTTATGTGTCCCATAGGAAAGTTCTGCTCTGATTGAACTAGCCCTATCATATTGTAAGGACTGCATTTAAAGTTTAATGGACTCGAACTGTGCTTGGAGGCCATCCTCCTTTTGAGTAGGAAGAGAAAAAAGGTGCTGGAGTTTCTTCTGCAAAGTTAGATACCGAAAATATTGGTGTCTAGATTTATGTTTCCCATGCTTCAGAAATTGTTCCACAAAATCCTCCTTTGTCTGATACCACCAGTCACCAATATCCTCATAAAGGTCAAACACTGAGGCACGAGAAGCTAAAAGTTGTTTAATGGACTATTGGATATGGGGAAATACCAAGGAAGGAACATTTAACTTCCATTTAGATTTCGTAATTGGATGTGTGATGTCTAAAGACAGTGTTGCAATGATCATTTGATGATCTGAAAACTCCACTGGGCAAAGAGTAGTAGAGGCCACTTTCAAGTGATGGGAAATAAATAAATAGTCAATTACCATACAATACTGAGCCCTCTTGTACATAAAATAATGGGGTGGGGGTAGAAATATGAGAATTACAATTAACCAATCCTGACAATGCCACACATTGTTGGAACGCCAAGGAATCGCAGCATATTTTCCCCCCAGACCATGCCTCCCTTGGAACTGTTAAAGAACAAATTAAAGTCTTCCCCCCCCCCCAAAAAAAAAATCATTCGGGCCATAGCGAGGTACAGCTGAACCAGGGCAAACAATGCAGTCCTGTCAGCTTTAGGCGGAGGAGCATAGATGTTCAAAAATCTACACAATTCACCATCCCAGTACCCATCCAAAAGGAGGGCTCTACCTGGGATGAGATCCACTATCCGAAAGAGGGAAAATTGGGATCCTGTAAATAAAAAAACAACCCTATCTGCCCTATCAGTCCTAAACAACCAAAAGGATGGACCACAGGGTCATTCTGATTTATAGACTTGTAACTGGGAAACTGATGATAGCCATGTCTCCTGAAGAAATACACAATCAATGTCGGACTCGGCAACTAACTGAAATAAAGCTTGTCTGCGTTTGGTATTACACAAACTGTGGCAATTTAATGATGCCACTACAGTGTTTGTCACTCTCATGTTTTAATCAAAAATATAGTAAATTATTTTTCTTCTTTTTACCAGAGTATAGTTTATCCAGAAGAAATGAAGGGATCTCCGACAAATCCATTTAGAGTCCTTCTCTCGTCCCGAGTCCCCCCAACTCCGTGGAGCCCAGAACCTCAAATGGATTAGTTGTTTCTACAGAAGGAGAGGGTTCAACTTTCGATAGTATCCAAGAAGACCTCCTCTGGGCCAGTGGGACACAGATAGGAGGGGCAGGGGCAATACTTGTACTTCCCAGTAGTTGTCAAGAGTCTGAAGGATCCGAATAACAGACTGGTTGAATGTAATCCTCTACTCCCATCATAGGTAAATTGGAAGAAAGTAGTTCCTGAACTGGGGGGCATCCCACCTCCGTCACAACCCCCAGGTCTGTATCAAAAGAAGGTGTTCTGGACTCAGGATCAGGTTGCTGTGCTAGAGGGAGGGGGGTTGGCTCCAGATTTTCCGAGCTTTGACCCAGGTTAACCAAGTCTTCTGGGTCAAGTGGAGATTGGGTATTAGCTGCTGCCCATGGGCAATTTTGATACACATGGCCGGTATCTTCACACAAACTACAACGTGTAAGATTGGAACATTGGGAGTTGATATGCCCAACTTCATTACAGAAGCTACAACGTAGTTTGTCATATAGACTAGAAAGGTGGGTGCGTGAACCACACCGGTAACAGGCCCGAGGCTGCCCTGGGTAATAGCAGACTCCTCGAGCTCTCCCTAGAAAAAAGCAGTTAGGAATGTGAACTATCCCATCCTCTGTTTGATGTAATTTAACCTGAAATGTCCAACCCCCCATCCAGAATTGTTCATCATCCAATACAGCTACTGATTTACCCAGAACTTAACATTTTTGCTGTAACCAATGATAAATATCTCCAACTGGGATGCTCTCATTCCGGAACATAATAGTCACTGACTTGGTCAAAGATTTGGTTAGTGGAATGACTGAAAAGGGGATCCATAGCGGGGTGGTTTTTAATTGATTGTATTTCCCCAAAAAAGCTTCCAGCAGCTGGGTAAAATCGCAAGGACTCCTTGATCAGTATTTTACCTACATAATGCCTGTCTGGATGAACTTCCAGACCCCCTTTATATTTCAGGCGAACTGCATGTTTCCTTGGGAGAGGTGTGGTCGCATTTGTTTTAAACAGTTCAGAAAGTAACGGTCTTTGAGGTGGAACTTGGGGGACAGTGGGTTCTGAGCTATCCTTAGCTGGGATAGAGTTCTTCTGAGGTACCTTCTCCTTGGTAGTCAGCCCTTCAAACACCATGAAGTCTTGCTATATTATAACAATAGCAGTCAGCCACTGCAGCTGAACTGCCCCGGAGAGGAAGGAGTTAACTCCAGAAGATCTGGAGTTCTACAGCGCGAGGGCGCTGTGACCAAAGCTCTATCTGGCAGTTTCAAATGAAACTGTCAGATTCTTTACTCCGCTTCACTGAACAGTCGCCCGAGATCAGCTCCTTCAGCTCGGTTCATTCTCGTTCAAGAGATAGTTTTCGTTCATTTGAACCGGCAAAAGTCATTATTTTTACCGCATTTCGGTTCTAAAGCTCTATCTGGTAACCGTAAGTACAAAAATTCAAGTCTGTGTGGAAAATTAATTATCGGTTCGGTTTTGAACCGATCGCTTGGTTTTTTCTGCCTTTTAAAACTGTACTGTGGGTTTTAGAGTGCGGTTCCCGGTTCTTATCGGTTCTAAAAACGAAATTATTACGGTTTTTTCAAATACCCGTGACACGGTTAGGAACCGATAAGGGTGTCTTGCCTGGCACTGCCATCAAAAGGGCAAGTTTTTGGTTAGGCTGGCATTATGTCTGAGAAACCCAAAAGAAAACCGGCCCACTGGGTTTCAACACTGTGATGTTCGGGGACGCCTTTGCCAAGGCTGACCCACACACCACTTGTGTCTATTGTCTGGGGCTGACCACCTCCTGTCAGACTGCCAGGTGTAAAATTTCCTGCAGCCACCCTGGAGAAGAGATTGGGCTGCTCAGGGAACGAGAGGCAAAAGTCCGCTGACCCGGATGGCCAGCCCGGTTCAGTACCCACTGGACCAGAGGAGTGCCTCTGACCAGGGCTAGACTTCTCGGCAAAGGAAGACTGGTTCAGAGAACCAGTCCCAAGTAAAAGACAAAGAAATCAGGAGGTTTGGAGTCCAGAATTGTGTCTCCAACTGCTGCAGAGATAGCTAAAGCCATTCAGATTGTCCAGTCACTGTCTCAGGGATCTGTAGAACCACCAACAGTTGGTAAAAGGTTGGTTCGTTCAGTCCCAGTGGTTCAGGATTTTGAAGTTGAGGATTTTATGAACCACAGGAGGGGAGGAGGAATTTGATCAATATATGTGGCTGGGGTCTGGACGTGCCCATTGAACCGGCATTTCTCCAGACAGACCTTTAGAATCTCCCTATTCTGTCTGAGTCCCTCTTTCTTTATTTTTACAAAAGGTTGTAGAAACCCTCCAGCTTCCTTTAGAGGAGGCTGTGATGAGCAAGAGGAGCCTGATTATGGAAATGACAAACAACAAAGATTTTAAAATCCTCATTCTGTCCCTCCTGTAGATAAAAAATGGACAGAAGGTATACTTTGTCAGGCTCGGATACAGACTTCCTTACTGAGCAGTGTAGTCATGTAGGTGTGGTACAAGCTGCAGCCTGTGACAAGGCTAATATTCCTCTGGCCTCACATCCTCCTGACAAGGATTCTAGGAAGATTGATGCCATGGCTAAGAAACAGTATATGGCAGCTTCTTTGGGACTCAGGCAGGCAAATTATATGGCTTATGTGGCTAGATATCAGAAATCTAGGTGGGACACAGTATTGCAGTTAGCAAGCAGGCCCATGGCCAGCTGGCTAGTGAGTTGGAACAGGTGGCTGCTGATGGCATTGAAGCCTCTAAAGTTCAATTCCATACTGCTGTTGATGTTAATGATGTTTCCTCCAGGGTCATGGCCACTTCTGTAGCTCAGAGGTTGGCATGGCTCAGATGCACTAATCTGTCCCAAGATACTCAGTCAAAGGCTATGGATTTTCCTAGTGGAAATTCTCTGTTTGGGGAGCAAACAGAAAATTATATGAAAAGATGGATGAATACAGAACTACCTACAAAAGTGCCCAGGCTAAGGAGAAGCATGCCATGCCACAAAGGCATGCTCCCAGAGGTAGGGGCAGACCTTTCCAGGCCTTTTTACCAATTTTCAAGCCTCTGCTGTCTCAGCAGAGGGGTTTCTTCAGAGGCAGGGGTAGACGTGGCAAGTAGACTGTCTCCTCCTCAGCCTAAGGCTGTTGCTAAGCAGGCACCTGATGGGGTGTCCAGGGCCGGTCTCCTGTACCAGTGGGGGCAGGTTGGCCTATTTCAGCCAGAGCTGGCTGTCCCTAACTTCGGACAGATGGGTTCTGGAGGTAATAGGCTAGGGTCTGGTTCTCAGCTCAAATATTTTCCAAAGATGAGAGCCAGGCATTTCCACCTGCAAATCTTCAGAAGCCTCTTGCTTTGGAAGCAGAGGTTTCTTCTCTTCTGGTCTGCAAAGCAGTGGAAAGGTTCCTCCTTGCCATCAGGGCAAGGGCTTTATTCAAGATACTTTCTTACCCCAAAAGACAGGAGAATGGCGCCCATTCTGGATTTAAGATACTGAACAAGCATCTGTTGAAACCAAAGTTCAAAATGTTGACTCTGGCAATGATATTGCTTTCCCTAAGGCCAGGGACTGGCTAGCTTCCTGGACCTCAAGGATGCCTATTTTCATGTTCTGATCAGGCCTTCCACACGAAAGTACCTCAGGTTGAACTGCCCTCAGGCCACTACCAGTTCAGGGCAATGCCCTTGGCCTTACCTCTGCGCCAAGGGTATTCACAAAATGTCTCGCTGTAGTAGTGGCTCATTTAAGAAGGCAAGGTTGCTGTGTTTCCTACCTGGACGACTGGCTCATTGTGGGTCAGTCTCCAGGTCAGGTGAAATCCCACTTGCAAGTCACCCAGCAGCTCTCACTTCTCTGGGATTCCTGCTAAACTTACAAAGTCAGTTCTGGAACCAGTTCAGACCCTAACTTTCATAGGCAGAATTGAACACAAGGTTAGCCAGGGCCTTCTTCCCTCGGAAAGGGTGGACAGACTCATCGCCCTGGCATCCTCCTTTAACCTGCGGGTCTCTCGACCAGCAAGGCATTTTCTGCAACTCCTCGGGCACATGGCTGCTTCCACAGCTGTTGTGCAGGAGCAAGATTCCAGATGAGGGACATTCAGTTCCATTTGAGGGCCTATTGGTCTCAGAGGAAGGACCCCTTACCAAATTGGTCCCAGTTACTCAAACCCTGATCCTGGCCTTACACTGGTGGCAGGATCAAAGCAATCTGAAACAAGGGGTTCCCTTCATTCCCATTTCTCCCTCCCTCACCCTCACCACGGATGCCTCCCTGTTAGGGTGGGGGGCTCACCTGGGCGACCTTACCACTCAGGGAGTGTGGTCTCCTCAGGAATCTCTGCTCCACATCAATCTTCTGGAACTCAGAGCTGTCTTTTTAGCTCTTCGGGTCTTTTCAGATTCTGTCCAGAACAAAGTGGTTCAAGTCAGGACAGACAATACCACCACAATGTGGTACATCAACAACAAGGGGGCACTCGGTCTTCAGCCTTGTGCACCAAGCAATGAAGTTGTGGTCTCTGGCTTATTCCTGAACACCTCCCTGATAGCGGTTCATCTCCCAGGGAAGGACACATGTGCTGGCGGACGCCTCAGCAGAATTTCTCTCAGGGCCATCACGAATGGGCTCTGAATCCACAAGTACTGGGTCTGTCTTTGCCAGTTGGGGCACTCCTCAGATAGATCTTTTCGCGCCCCAGACAACCACCAACTTCCTCTTTTTTGCTGCAGGCCTCCAGTACTGGGCTCAGTCCCTCTGGATGCCTTTCTGTTGGATTGGAAAGGGAAGTTCCTGTATGCCTTCCCCTTTCCTCTCCTTTTCAGGGTACTAGTGAAAATCAGATCTCAACCTTGCAGAGTGATTCTGATTGCTCCAGATTGGGCCAGACAGCCCTGGTACCTCTGCTCCTGTCCTGGCAGTCCACCCTGCCCTGAGCCTGCCCAGAGTCTCACGACTTACTGGCCTGTGCACTGGGAGAGTGTGGTATCCGACCTCAAGTCCCTCCACCTCAAGGCTTGGCTCTGAGGAGCTAGAATTTGCTGATTTACACCTTCTCAAGGTGTTATGGATATTTTAAAGGCTTCAAGGAAGCCTTCCACTAGGGCCACTTATAATTCTAAGTGGAAGAGGTTTTCCATCTGGTGCTCTGAGAGGCAGATTACCCAGAATCTGCTGATCTTCCCATTCTTTTGGACTATTTGGTCCATCTGAATTCCTAGGCCTTAGACCAGCTACCCTGAAGGTTCATCTGGCAGCTGTCTCTGCTTTTGTGTCAGCAGGGAAGCCTGCCTCCCTTTCTTCTCACCCTGTGTTCTCCAAGTTTTTTAAAGGGTTACTTCATACTAACCCTCCTTTTCGGGAACCAGCTCCCGCCTGGGACCTGAATATTTGCATTGCTCAGTTAATGCAACCCCCCTTTGAGCCTCTGTCTTCAGCAGAACTCAAGTATTTAACTTGGAAAACCGTTTTCCTAGTAGCTATCACCTCTGCCAGACGCATAAGTGAGTTACAGGCCCTGTCAGTGGAAGAAGATTTTATCTCTTTCCACAGAGATAAGGTAGTCCTTAGGACTAATAGAAAGTTTTTGCCTAAGGTGGTTCTGATTTCCACCTGAATCAATCTATCTCCTCCCAGTATTTTTCACTGAGCATTCTTCCTCAGGTGAGAGGAGACTGCACAGCTTGATGTCAAAGGGCATTAAGTTACTATCTAGAGCGCACCAGAGGTCATAGGTTCGAATCCTCCAACTGTTTCTTACCTATGGCGAGGTTGGCAAAGGAAACCTGCCACTAAGAGAACAATTGCAAGGTGGATTGTCTCTTGTATCCAATTTGTTATCAGAAACTGGTAGAGTACCCCCTCAGGATTGAGGGCCCACTCCACCAGGGTATAGCTGCCTCTAGCGGCTGCTAGAGACATTCCTATTCTGGAGATTTGTCAAGCTGCTACCTGGAAGACAGTTCACACTTTACCAAGCATTATTCCCTGGATGTCCAGTCCAGGAGAGATGCTCGTTTGGCACAGCTGTGCTTCAGAGCCTATTTCCTAAGTAGGTTCTGACCCTCCTCCATGGAGGTACTGCTGTGTAATCTGCTATTGTTATAATATAGCAAGACTTCATGGTGTTTGAAGAAAAATTACTCACCTTAGTAATTGCTTTTCTTCTCATGGAGTCTTGCTATATTATAACCACCCTCCCTCCTGCCCTCTCAGAACTCCTACTTGGGTAGAGGTGGCAAATTGGTGCAAGCACTGTGTCATGCCATTTTAGTTTTCCCCAACCCTGTTTTCCTTTGGGTTAGGATCTAGATTGTTCATTTAGGTTATTTTTATTGCCCCTTCTTGGACTTGAGTCTTGGGGGAAGGGGGTTCATATGGGCTTGTCAAGGGTGAGAAAACAAACCATAATACCATCAATCTTTGTTATTATGGTTCTGGGTGTTTCTTTGTTGTTTATATTGTTGTTATTACTACTAGTAGGTAGCCATAGGCTAGTGTAGTTTTCCACACAGACTTTTTTCCGCCTTTGATGTTGGCTTCAGAAGATCTGACAGTTTCATTTGAAACTGCCAGATAGAGCTTTTGGTCACAGCCCTCGCTGTAGAACTCAGATCTTCTGGAGTTAACTCTTCCTCTCCGGGCAGTTCAGCTGCAGTGGCTGACTGCTATTGTTATAATATAGCAAGACTCCATGAGAAGAAAAGCAATTACTAAGGTGAGTAATTTTTTCATGCGTTTCAAACAACATGAAGTCTTGCTGTATTCTGACAATTGCAGTGATTCCCAACCTTTGAACTGTCCCGGAGAACTAAGGGTTAACTTTCCATGCAGGGCATGGAACGCTGAGCTCGAGCTTGGTTGAAGTCTCTGTCTAGAGTGTTTTGAACCTAAACCATCAGATTCTTTACTCCGCCTCTCTGAACAGTCGCTCCGGAGATTTCTCCTTCAGCTCGGTTCGAAGTCGGTTAAAGCTTTTCAGTTTTCGTTGGTTTAAGCCGAAAAAAAGTATCCGCTTAGTCGGTTCAGTCTCTGTCTGTGGTGCCATGAGTACTAGATAGGAATTGTTCTATATTTTTTCTGTGTGGAACTTCTAAAAGTGCGGTCGGTTTGGCTGAACCGACCATTTGTTTGTGAATTTTGCTTTATTTAGTGTGTAGTTACCGGTACTTATCGGTTCTAAAAAAAAAGTTGTTTCAACCGTTTTTTTCCAATACCCGTTACACGGTTAAGAACCGATAAGGGAGTCTTGCCTGGCGGTTGCCAAAAAAAGGGTAAGTTTGGTTAGGTTGGCCATGTCTGAGAAACCCAAGAAAAAAACCAGGCCCACTGGGTTTCAACACTGCAGTGAGTGTGGGGAGGCCTTTGCCCACACCACCTGTGTTTATTGTCTGGGGTTTGACCACCTCGATTCAGACTGCCAAATATGTAAAAATTTTCCCAAATCTACCCTTGAGAAGAGATTAGGTAGACCGAGGGAAAAGGAGACCGAGAAGTCCGCTGACCCGGATGGCCAGCCCGGTTCGGTTTCGACCGAAGCAGAAGGAGTGCCCTCTGACCAGGACGATACTTCTTCGGGCAAAAGGAGAGCCGATTCTGAGGGATCGGTTCCGACAAAAAGAAAGCGCAAAGATAAATCGACCGGTTCGGATCCAGAGGTTCATGTTCCGACCGCCGAAGAGATAGCCAGGGTGATTCAAATTCTGGAATCGCTCCGTCCGGTTCCGACCAATCTGGCTCCATCTGGCAGGGGTTTGGTTAGTTCCCCCGGTTCAAGAGTATACCCTTGATGAAATTTATGAACCGGAGCTTGAAGAGGAAGAGGATTTTGATGTAGGTGAAGGTCTGGATGTGCCTGTGGAACCGGACATCTCCCCAGACAGACCATCAGGTGTTTCCCCTACTAGGCTTTCTGAGTCCCCTTCCCATTTTATGTTTTACAAGAAAGTGGCTGAAACCCTCCAGCTTGCTATGGAGGAGGCTGTGGAAGATCAAGAAGAGCCTGATTATATAGAGATGATGGATATCCCAGAGTCCAGGAGACTGTCTGTTCCCCTCCATAAATCTTTTGGGAAACAGACACAAAAAATCTTAGTCTCCTAACACTATACCGCCTGTGGATAAAAGAATGGACAAGAGGTATACACTCTCAGGCTCAGACACGGAGTTCTTTTATCAGCAATGCTGCCATGTTGGGGTACTGCAGGCTGCTGCCTGTGACAAGGCAAATATTCCCTTGGCTTCACACACCCCCTGACAAGGACTCCAGGAAGATTGATGCCATGGCAAAGAAGCAGTACATGGCATTTTCTTTGGGACTCAGGCAGGCGAATTACATGGCCTATACAGCCAGGTACCAGAAGTCCAGGAGGGACACTGTACTGGCACTGGCTAAACAGACCTCACCCCAGCTAGCCAAGGAGCTGGAGGTGGTGGCTGCAGATGGGATTAAGGCATCTAAAATGCAGTTTCATGCTGCTGTGGACTCCAGTGATGTCTCATCAAGAGTCATGGCTACATCTGTGGCTCTTTAGAGGATGGCTTGTCTCAGATGTACTAGCCTCTCGCAGGACACCCAGGCTAAGGCTATGGATTTTCCTGTAGTGGGTAATTCTCTGTTTGGGGAGCAGACAGAGAGTTACATGAAGAAAAATGGACAAGTACAGGACCACTTACAGGAGTGCTCAGGCCAAGGAAAGGCAGGCAACTCCTCAAAGGCAGCAGTCTAGGGGCAGGGGCAGGCCTTTTCAAAGGCCTTTTTACCAAGCACCGGCCTCTTCTTAATTTTTGCAGAGGGGATTCTTCAGAGGGAGAGGCAGAAGGGGGATGAACAGGCCTGCATCCACCCCTCAGCCTTAAGCCCCTGCCAAGCAGACACCTTGATGGGTCTGCCCGGGTCGACTCTCCGATTCCAGTAGGGGGCAGGCTGGCTTACTTTGTCCAGGACTGGATGTCTATTATATCAGACAAGTGGGTCCTGGAAGTAGTAAGCCAGGGACTGGTTCTCAGCCTCAAAAAAATTTCCAAAGATGAGAGCTAGATCTTTTCTACCTGCAAATCTTTCGGAACCCTTGCCTTAGAGGCAGAGGTTTCTTCTCTCCTAGTTTTAAGAGCTATAGAGGGAAAGTACCTACCCTACACTGGGGCAAAGGACTGTACTCCAGGTACTTCCTGACCCCCAAAAAGACAGGGGAGTGACGACCCATCCTAGACCTCAGATATCTGAACAAACATCTTTTAAAACCAAAGTTCAAGATGATATCTCTGGGAATAATCCTTCCCTCTCTAAGGCCAGGGGACTGGCTAGCCTCCCTGGACCTCAAAGATGCCTGTTTTCACATTCCCATCAAATGCTCCCATAGAAAGTACCTCAGGTTCGAGTTGCCCTCAGGCCACTATCAGTTCAGAGCAATGCCCTTTGGCCTAACCTCACCTCCAAGGGTTTTCACAAAGTGCCTGGCAGTAGTAGTTGCCTTTCTAAGAAAGCAAAAGATTTCCGTATTTCCTTATCTGGACGACTGGCTATTAGTGGGTCAGTCTCCAGACCAATTCAAGTCTCACCTGCAAGTGACCCAGCAAGTGCTCACTTCCCTAGGATTTCTTCTCAGCCTTCCCAAGTCAGTTCTCGAACCAGTCCAGCTGCTTATCTTTATAGGGGAAGAACTGGACACACTCGGAGCAAGAGCCTTTTTTTCCTCTAGAAAGGGCAAGGGCTCTTATGGAACTAGCTTCTTCCTACAGCCTTCAGGTATCTCGACCAGCAAGGCATTTCCTCCAGCTCTTGGGCCACATGGCAGCTTCAGCAGCAGTGGTCCAAGGGGCAAGATTCCAGATGAGGGATATTTATTCAGTTCCACCTGAGAGCTTACTGGTCTCAGAGAAAGGACTCCCTTACCAAACTGATTCCAGTGACTCCGACCTTGATCCAGGCCCTCCAGTGGTGGCAGGATCAGGACAATTTAAGGCAAGGTGTTCCTTTTGTTGCTCAGCCTTGTTCAGTGGTCCTTACCATGAATGCTTCTCTTCTGGGCTGGGGAGCCACCTGGAGTCCCTTACTGCCCAGGGCCTGTGGTTCCCCCAAGAATCCCTTCTACACATCAATCTTCTAGAGCTCAGGGCAGTGTTTCTAGCTCTAAAAGCATTCTCATAGTCAGTTCAGAACAAGGTGGTTCAAGTCAGAACAGACAACACTACCACCGTGTGGTATATCAGCAAGCAGGGGAGGCACTCGGTCCACGGCCTTGTGCACAGAAGCCATGAAGTTGTGGTCCCTGGCTTATTCCCTGCAAGCCTTTCTTGTAGCAGTTCACCTTCCAGGCAAGGACAATGTGCTAGCAGATGCACTGAGCAGGATTTCACAGGGCCATCACGAATGGTCCCTGGACCCTCAGGTGTTGAAAGTGATATTTTCAAGGTAGGGCACTCCAGGGATAGATCTCTTTGCAGCTCCAGACAATCACCAACTTCCTCTCTTTTGTTGCAGACCTCCAGTCTTGGGCTCAGTCTCCCTGGATGCCCTGATTCTGAATTGGGAAGGGAAGTTTCTGTATGCCTTTCCTCCCTTCCCACTCCTGTTCAAAGTTTTAGTCAAAATAAGGTCTCAACCTTGCAAGGTGATTCTGGTTGCTCCAGATTGGGCCAGACAGCCCTGGTACCCCCTATTGCTGTCCCTAGCAGTCCATCTTCCCCTGTCTCTTCCCAGGAATTACAACCTGTTAACATCCTCTCAGGGGAGGATTTGGTACCCCAGTCTTCAGTCCCTCAATCTCAAGGCTTGGCTCTTGAAGAGTTAGAGTTTGCAGATCTCGTCTTTCCCAAGGGTTCTGGACATCCTCAAGGCTTCTCGAAAGCCCTCTACCAGAAAGACTTACAACTCCAAATGGAAAAGATTCAGCATTTGGTGTTCTAAGAAGAATATTTCTCCAGACACTGCTGAATTGCCTACGGTTCTGGATTATATGGTCCATCTTAGTGGCCTAGGCCTCAGACCAGCTACTCTCAAGGTACATTTGTCAGCTGTTTCTGCATTTTTGTCTATGGGGAAGCCTTCCTCATTATCTTCCTATCCTGTGTTCTGTAAATTTTTTAAAGGATTGTTTCACACCAATCCCCCCTTTAGAGACCCTGCCCCTGCCTGGGATTTGAATGTTTGCATTGCTCAGCTTATGCAACCCCCCTTTGAGCCTATGTCTTCAGCAGAGCTTAAGTACTTGACTTGGAAAACTCTGTTCTTGGTAGCCATTACCTCTGCCAGGCGTATCAGTGATTTGCAAGCCCTGTCAGTGGAACCTGATTTTATCTCCTTTCATAGGGTAAAGTGGTCCTTAGAACCAATAGAAGGTTCTTGCCCAAAGTGGTTTCAGACTTCCATTTAAACCAGTCTATGTCTCTCCCTGTTTTCTTCACTGAGCATTCTTCCTCAGGAGAGAGGAGGCTACACAGTTTAGATGTCAAAAGAGCCCTTAGTTACTACATAGAGCGTACCAAGGGTCACAGGTTTGACTCCCTCCAGTTGTTCCTCACTTATGGAGAAGTGGGAAAGGGCAAACCTGCCGCCAAAAGATCTATTGCCAGGTGGATTGTGTCTTGTATACAGTTCTGCTATGAAAAAGGTGGAAAAACTCCACCCTCAGGCCTGAGGGCTCATTCCACAAGAGGTACAGCTGCTTCCCTGGCTGCGGTCAGGGATATTCCTCTCCTAGAAATGTGTCAAGCAGCCACCTGGAAAACAGTCCATACCTTTACCAAGCATTACTCTCTGGATATCCAGGCTAGGAGTGATGCTCGGTTTGGCACAGCAGTGCTTCAGAGCCTATTCCCAAAGTAGGTTCTGTCCCTCCTTGGAGTACTGCTTAAGTTCAGTAATTGTCAGAATACAGCAAGACTTCATGTTGTTTGAAGAAAATATTACGCACCTTAGTAATTATATTTCTTCTAATGGAGTCTTGCTGTATTCTGACCTCCCTCCCTGCCTCCCCTCTCAGAACCTGTTTTTGGGAAGTGGGTGGGCAGGTGCAGTGTTGCACCCGGGTGTATTTTCTGGCACCCTCCTCCTTTTTGTTTGGGTGCTTATTTATTATTGTTATTTTTTTAAGTACATTGGGTTTAGTTTTTGGGTTTCCTGACTTGAGTCTTCCTTGAGAATCCAAAACTTTTCAGCCAGTTGGCTAGTAGAATTTTGACAATTTCCACATAGAATTTTTAGTTTAGTTGGGCTCGTAAGAATCTGACGGGTTAGGTTCAAGACACTCCAGACAGAAACTTCAACCGAGCTCGAGCTCAGCGTTCCATGCCCTGCATGGAAAGTTAACCCTTAGTTCTCCAGGGCAGTTCAAAGGTTAGGAATCACTGCAATTGTCAGAATACAGCAAGACTCCATTAGAAGAAATACAATTGCTAAGGTGAGTAATTTTTTCTTCTTGTCCATGTGCCAAATTTATAGTAGGTTTTTGGGGGAGGCACAATCCCTATGCATGTAACTCCCCCTTGATCCTTACTGGATACCCCCTTGTGCACCCCGGTGTTCTGGGCTTCCGGGTAGGGATTAGTTTTGTATATCAAATGAGGCCACCATTCCAGGGAAGTTGAAGACTGGGAGAAAACCGTAGCATCCCACGTAGGGTCAGGTACCCATTGCCTCATACCATTCTGAATCCACCCTGCCCCTTGCACGGTCGTATTAGTCCAAGGTAGCTCATCCCCTGCTGGGGAAAGCAGCCCAAATGCTTGTTTAAGCGCCATAGTCATAGAGATGGGGAAGGAAAAATCAAAAGGAGCACGTTCAGGGGATTTATTTATAGTGTCTTGTTCCTGGATGTTTCTATTCTGAAGCACCATATTTTCCCATCTCTTTTTAGACTCTTCCATTTTATGTTTAGTCCCTGTGTCATCCCCTTGGGCATAGACCATGGCTCTCCCTTCAAGCTCTAGCTCTGATGTAGGCATACTCTCTGTACTGTCCTCTGGCTAAGTTACCCCAGGCACAACATTCCCAGTGAAATCTACTGTCGTGTGATTAACTGTACTCGAGGAGGAAAGCCCCATGGTGACAATTCCAGCCTTCCCCTCCAGTCCACAATCCTTTATTTTATTCAGCATCGGGGCTTGGACCGCCCTGACATTCAGCTTCTGGGTTACCTTGGTAACCATGGCATTAGAAGTTAAAGAAAGATTTATACATACTCTGGGGCCCACATACTGGCCCAGTCGACTCCTGAGCACCATCTAAGTGCCCCCCCACCCCAGTTTGTGGTCCACACAATCTCTGCCCTGTCCCCCAAGGTGTTTCAGCAAATGACACTCTCGGGAATGAAATGAGAGTTTGTTCCTGACCCACAACAGAATCCTGTACAGGCCTATGACTTGCAAAAGTAAACACAGTTGCTGATTCCTGATTATGAGACTTAGTCTGAAATACAGTTGGATGCAATACCTGCTCATCCATCAAGGAAACGATCTGTGTTGCAGCACTACATCGACTGGGACCAGCAATGGGGGTGGTTGGTGACTTGGGGGATAACAGACCTGCCGACTCTCTGTCCGAAAATTCATGCTGCAACTACCGACAGCGCTCCCGAAATAGGGCCTCTTCCAACCACAATTTACTAGCCAATTCCTCTGATTTAAGATGATCTGCAAATCCAAACGAACAGACTTAGACTCCTTAACGTTTATATCATTATCCCCAGCTGACAAGTTCGCTTCTGTGGGGTCTGTAGCATCAAAAAAAATCTCCTGATCCACCATCGAGTTTTCAGGACCATCCAGGGTAGAAACCTGGACCTCAGCCACCGACACCTTCATCTCACTCAAGTCCAGGGCCATTCCAGTGCTTGCCACAATATCTTCTCTCACAGCTTTATTACTCTCTCTCAGCATGTCCATCTCCTCCACATTCTCCAGCACTCCGTCCTCCATCTTCGTCCTGCACAAAAAGGGGTCCTCTCTGCTCACAGGAAGTAAGGCCCCCTGCAGGATGAGTAGGGGAGTTTCCCCAGTGCCCTGGCTAAATTTCCCCCATTCACTAAAAATACCACTAACAGCTTAACCGGTTCAATGTCAGTTGGCATCCATCTGTATCCCCCTCCCCTGGGACGAGGCTGAAAATAGGCAGAATGGTCTAGTCCTCCTTTTCCAGTCAACAAAAACGAAATAAAAATAAAAAATAAATAAAAAGTACATTCTTGGATTGCTCTTGTGATGGTCCGACCTGTCTTACCCATCCTGTTGCTTGTGTACACTGCCTCTTGCACTGATGCCAGCCAAGCTGGAGAGAGAGGCCATGAATCGGGGCCTGGAGGGTGTGGTGAGCATCGACTGTTTGCAGAGTAAGAGGTGTAGCCTGTCCACATGGCTGCCTACACTGCTCATTCCTGAACACGTCAGCAGCTGTGCAGCGGTTCAGGGAGAGGAGCAGAGAATGACATACTGTGATTGGGTAAGTCTCTACATGGCCGCATTTGCACCGCAGCAAACCAAGCAGTCGGGTTCCTGTGGTGCAAATGTGACCCTGTAAATGAGCCTTCAGATAGCAGTTTTTGCAAGTTTGTGGCAACACTTACAGTATAGTATGCAACTCCCTGAGAAATGTGAATAATAACTAATTGTCATGAAAATTTAAACTGTACTGTATAGCACTATGACTAAGTCACTTTTTATAGGCACTGCAGTGACCTTATCTTCAGTTTTTGCTGATTACAGTTCTAGATGAATTCTTTTGAAGCTTCTTTTACCTGCTTTGGGCAATACAGCAAGCATTGACGTGAAGCACTGAGGATATAGTTTCACAGTGGCACTTAAAATATTAAGGGGTGAGAGAACAAAAGGCTGAATTTTTCTTAAAGTCTTGCATATCTAAGCACTGTCAATCACCCACAAAATTAATCATTGATTCTCAAATCAATCTCTGTTAAAATAATTCATAATTGGTTCCTTTGGGATATGAAATGCACTGTACCACAAGTAAAAAGATCAAATGAGCTATCACAAGGGGACTGCTCTAGGTGAGTAACAAATATCTTCCAGTGCTTAAGAGCTGAATATTTTTTCATGTGTTTACTGTGGGTAAATAAGAGAGAATAAATACTAGAAAAGGGTTGTGTACAAGGAAATAATACCATTGAGGGGGCTGATAAGTTCATAAATCCAAGAGCCCAAAGGTCGGGTGGACTTTATGAAGCTCATTAGCCCCTGAGATGGTGGTATTTTAGGAGCACACAGGCCTTTTCTACCTTTTATTTTATATACTGCATTAGGTAGGACATGGCTTGCTGTGTTCAGTGTTTTCCTGTAGTGTAGGACTCTTCCGTAGTGTAGGGGCTGCCTGTTTTGTCCCTTCTCTGTTTCTGTAGTGCAGGGGCCTCCTATAAAAAGGAGGCATGGCTCCCAGTCTTTCTTTTAGTGGAACTGGTATGTGGCAGTCTCAGGAGTGGCATGCAGTCAGTGCGGTCAGGAGGGTGGTGGTCTCAAGAGCAGCATGGATTCAGTGCAGTCAGGTGGAGCATGTGACGTGGTTTGTGGTCAGGAATGGAGTTCGAGTGGCTCTTCAAATGCCCAGAGTGGCGTTTAGTTGTGGGGCACAGACATGAGAGCTTCATGGGACCTGCCAGAACTATTTGGAATGGCAGCATCATGGAGGGCCTTGGAACAGCATATTTACTGCTTTGGTTCCTTGGGTAGGGGAAGAAGGTGGATATTGTATGTGCTATGAAGGGGCTTGTTACACATGTCATTATGGGGCTTGTTAGATGTGTTAATGGGCTTGCTATGTAGGGCCTTGCTGCACTTGTCATTAAGGGGCTTGGTACGTGTGTTATTGGGCTTGTTATATGTTATTAGGGTGGTTTGTATTTAGTTGGCTATTAAATATAGACTAATGCATGGGGGGACTGCATAACGAGAATTTAATGCACACCTGAGGGATGGGATGCTACATAAACCCTGGGGGCGAGGCAGGCGGCTTGGTTTTCTCTCGGTCGGAAAAATGGGTGTCCTACATCTCTGTCACTTATTGAGTTGTCACCTGCCCTCCCACCCCAAACGGCATGCAGAGACAGACAGACAGCAGATGGCTCGGTTTTGTGAAGATTGGAACACGGACATCCTGCAGCTCTGTGCGCTTCCGGGCCAGCAAAAACACTGCTGTACTTCTCTCATAGCACCCATGGCTCTCTGTCTGACACACAAGCTGCTATTTGTGTGTCCATCTCTGTGGCTGCTGCTCTCTCTCTTCCCCTGTCCCCAGAGTTTGGTCAACTGCTCACTGCTCTCTCTCAGGCACCCAGTGTCGACAACCACCGTGCGTGACACTTTCTCCCTGACTGGGAACCACTCAGGTCACATACTACACCTCCCAGTGTGTCACTGTTGCGGGTGACTGTGCAGAATGACTTCAGGGACAGAGAAAGGCACACCAGTGGCAGATAGCCACAACTTTTCAAACATGTTTGCCGAGGACAAATGCTACAGCGCTGCTCATGGACCACACAGTGCGACACTTCACTGTCCCAGCCTAGCACACTATCATGACAACTGTCTCGCTCTGCTACACACTGCACCCACTGCAACTCACTCTCTGGCTGGTTCTGTGAACTCTGCACTTGGCAGGCATACAGAATGAGAGAGACACAGGACAGTACAGCACGCTGTCATCAGAACTCTCTCTCTCTCTTCTCTCCAGCTCGGACTTTCTCGGGGGGCTTCTCTCCCCCTGTCACTGTCACTGTGTGTCTGTCCAATCGGTGAAATGTACGCCGGACAAGAGGGGGGCTAACGGGACATTCTGCAGAGACATAGATCCGTGGACAGATAGACACACAGCAGCAGGCAAACACAAGGTGACTATAGGGGATTTGCTGGCAATGTGCAGGTCGATGTCATGCTGGCTACACGGGGGGAAACTGCCTGCACTAGAGCAACTCTGTTGTGCAGTACCCGGTGATCCATGCGGCGAGTGAGTGGGGAGGACAACCCAAATATGGCTGGTGAGATCCATGGACAGACAGAGACACAGCAGCGGTCAAACATGAGGTGACTATGAGGTATTGCTGGTAATGTGCAAGTTGATGTCACGCTGGCTACACAGTGGGAAACAGCCCGCACTGAAGTAGCTCTGTTGTGTGGTATCCAGTGATCCGCAGGATGGGTGGGTGAGAGGGACAACTTAAATAGGATGCTGGTGAGACGACAGGGGAAGACACATCCCCCTCTCTGCCATTCCACCAGACCTGCAGTTCTTCTGTAGGGGGACAATAATTTTGCAAAAGCACCTTTGTCTTGTGCACTAATACTAGGAGTCACTTAGCGAGGATTGCACATGGCTGCCTCTGCAAAATTATTTTCCCCTACACAACAACTGCAGGTCTGCCCAGGAATCTCCATCACAGACGCATCTCAGTTACTGTGCTGAAGATGATAACATAGATTAATGAATAATCATATGGTGCTGTTTTACCAATCACTTGCCAACTTTTTCCTGCACCATGTTATAATTTCTAGTAAATTATAATGATTACAGAAATGACAGCCACACCAAAAAAAAGCATCTTGCACGATTAGATAGCTATGTGTACTAAAGTTCCAAAGTTTCGTGTGTGCTCCTGTTAAACAAAAAAAAATGCACATACAAATGTATTGCACATTTCCAGATCCAATATCAGTCGATCTTACTTTGAGAGAGTTCCTGCAGTAAGTCATAACATATAGGACTGTGCCCCCTGGTGACAGGACCACATGGAAAACTCTAGCTAGCAGTGTCTGGCGGGGGACTGCCACCCGATGTCACGTGACGATGTCAGTGTGAGCCTATATAGTGGGCAGCCCCCATGCCTGCCCTCCAGTTCTTTCCCACCGTTGACCTGCAAACGTTGTACCTCATGGTGTTCCCTGCTAGTGTCAAATGCCTTTTCTTTTATTTTCCTTTATTTTAGAAAGTTTTTCTTTTCTTCTTTATGTCTACTCCAGTGACCACTCCGCAGAAAAAGAAGTGCAAATCCTGCACAAGGACGATCATACTCTTTGCCTGTTCTGCCTAGGCCCTGAGCATAATATCGAGGACTGTGTGGCCTGCAAGGATTTTAGCCAGGCCATGGGGAAACAGCAGCAACAGGCCCTGGATGCCAATCTGTTGAAGATTAAGGTGGCCAACATGGAAAAGAAGTTGCAGAGACTGCGGGATTCCTCTTCGGAGGACAAAAAGAAGAAAAGAGATGAGGAGAAACACTAGGACTGATCCTCTCCTGCCTCATGCCACCTTTTGGGGACCAAGGATGGCGAGAGGCCTTCCATTGGATCTAAGCCCCTCCATCCAGGCTCTCCAGCTGTGGCAGATCAGGCCTCGCCCCGCCTGAACTGGTAACGGTTCAGGCGGATCCTCCTCGGGTCTGCCGCAAGCGCACGGCCCTGACTGGTAAGCCGACTTGAGCCCGCTGTTGTCCGCCTCTGGTCACCGCCGTAAGTCGGATGTCAGTCCTGCTGGTGCCCGCTCGGTTCACTCCCACCACCAGTAAGCCAGGCACCAGCTCCGCTGGCATCTGCACGGATGGGGCTGTTTCCTTCGCCCCCGCTGGTAAGTCACTTGTCTGACAACCGCCCTGCCACAGTGCTCCCGTCAGGGGACAACGTCTCTCCCGACGTGAAGAAGTACCTACTGCCACTTCCACGGTAGCCATCCCCTGAGGGCTCTCCCTCTTGGTAATCTTCCTCCCCACCTCCTGAGGTGGTTCCACCCTGTCTCTCCAGGGCTGGCAGAGGAAGCTGTCTCTCTGGATGTTGTCGTTGCTGTTCCCATGCCAGAACCTGGTCTGCCAGTTCTGCCCATGGGGCTTCCAGAACTCCCTCATGAGGGCCTTCATCGGGGTCTCAGAATCCTCAGCATCCTGCAGACTTTCGGGCTCCTCCGTCTGGGCCTCTTAATCTCCAGATACTAGAGGTTCCTCTATCAGTGTTGGTGGATCTCCATATGTCAGCTAATCCCCCGTCTGGTACTGTTTTTTCCCAGATGCCTAGGGCTCTGATGCCTGGACCTATGCCAGGCTTCCTGACGCCAGACCCTTTTTCGGGTCCATCAGCTGACCCGGCGGGTCCCACGTCAGGACATTCAGTCCTCCTCTGACCCCCGGCCGCCCCTCTTCGCCGGGCCCGCCTCCCCAGCTTCCTCAAATGGGTTACCCGGCATACCTGACACTGGGATGTTTGACGTCAGGGTGCCCAGCGTCGTCTGACTTACCCGGCCACCCGAAAGGGCATCATTTCGTGGGCTTTCCGGCCCCGAGGTACCCCTTTTCTTTTCAGACACCTGGGTATCTGATGCGTCATTGTCAATGACTCAGATATCCGCTTTGCCAGCCCCCACCGCCTCCTCAACCTTCATCTCGCCTTCAGGCTGACTTTTTTTTTTTTTTTAGTTGTTTAACCAGGTATAGCACACTAAGCTGAAAACTTTTTAACAGGAGCGACCTGGGAGCACAAGGAGGTTAAGTGACTTGCTCAGGGTCACACAGTATGCAAGTGGAAGCTGTGGGATTCATACCCAGGTCTGGTCTGCTGGATGTCACCAGATTTGCAGCTCAGAGCCTTAGACCACTGCGCTATACTGCCTCCCAATACTTGCAAGTGGCTTTCCAGTCCTGGTGGCAAGAGGCAAGGGCTCAACTGGCCTCTGATCTGGACCATCAGCAACAAGGGGCGGCCTCAGCACCATCCCTCTCTCAGCCGACTCATGGGCCCTCGTCACCCGGTTGTCTCCCACCTTTCCTTGGCGGAACAGTATCACCATTCTTCCACTGTCCATGTCCATGCAAGGGATAATGTCCGGGACATTCCCCTTCCTAGGGCTCAGTCACCGGAAAAAGCTGCTTCATCGCACATGGAGTTTGACTCTTCTTTGTCCATTAGTTCTGGCTTTCTTACCCCCTAGGATGAGCTACAACTAAAGGAGTCCTCTAGGTCTCCTCTTGAGGATCCCTCCTTTTCAGAGTTCCTCAGAATGATCCAGGCAGCTCATGGTTGGGCCACTGAGGAACAGGACCCCAAGAGGAAAAGGCTGGCAGAGCATCTAGATTTGGCAGACTCTTCGCCTACACCTATTCCGCCCTGGACAGCTCCTCATGAGGACCTCGCATCCACTATTTGGCAGCTCCCTTTTTCTGTCCCCTTGGTTCCCAAAAAGGCTGATAGGGTATACCGCAATCTCCCCGGAAGGGGTCCCTTATTTGGCCTTTCACCCCGCAGTGGATGCATTCATCTTAGCTGCTGCCCAAGACCACTGGACACGGCCTAAAGGCCTGTTCTCACCTCCTGATAAAGAATCTGGGCAGCTGGTTCACTTTGGGCACAAGATTTATTCTTCATCCACTTGCGCCCTCAGATCCGTTAATTATGTGGTGCATACGGTGTCTTTCCAGAACACCACTCTGGGCCAGTTGGAATCCAGGCTTGAGGCCATTCAGGATTCTGGGCTTAAGGCTGAGAAGGCTAAGGCTGTGAGTACAGTTAGGTTCTCCTGTCGCCATGTCCTCAGGGCCACCTATGGCTCTGTAGACTTGGTAGCTCGGTCTACAGCCACTGCCATCTGTCTCCGCAGACATTCGTGGCGCCGGATTTCTGGGTTGGCACAGAGTGCCCAGTCCGCCATACAAGATGCTCCTTTCAGGGGATCGTTACTATTTGGCAGAGACACCAGGGACATCCTTACGGAGCTCCAGGACAGCGGCACGGCCTTGCGCTCGATCTGCTCCAGGTATCATGTGGGCTTTCACTCCAAGCGGCCTTTTCGTCTTCAACAGACCTATCAGACGAAGCAGGCTTCAGTCAGACACTGGACCAAATGAAGGCCTCTGGCATCAGAGGGCTCCAACCCCCCAGTCAAACCTCATGGGCCTTCCAAGGGAGCGCTGTCCTCTCATTCCTCAGCCTCTTGGCTTGCAAAGGACCCCACCACCACCGCCTGACCCTCTGGCAGAGTCAGTGGGATCAGGGTTTTACCCTCCACCTTTCAGGATGGCAGGATTTACCCACGGACCCATGGGTCCCCTCTCTGGCTTGCAGGAGGCCACTCCATACCATATTTGGTTTGAGTTTCAGTTCTGACAAACCACTCAACTGCTGACGCTTTACCGGAGCATTTAATCAGGGGGCAGTTTTTTGCTACTTACTCTGTACGTCAGCAGCTTTTTCTTTTTACCCTAGTACCAGGGAGTGGCGGTGTCCACATGGCATTTGTCCATTTGGTGGTGTTCTGTGTCTTTGCTGTTAACAGATGCACAGCAACCACTTCAGGGAAGTTTAAGGAATTCTCCATGACAGGCTAGGATGTTCTTCCGCTACTTGCAAAATTAGCACAAGTTGCTGAGATTTGTGAGACAGTCATATGGAGGTCTGGCTCTAATTCTCTGAGCCTTTTGACCTGGTCATTTCTTCCAGGTGCAGGGCTGGATTTGGTCTGGCAGCCTTACGGGCCCCCAGTGTTACTGCTCCTACTTTTCTGCCTCCCGTGTTTCAGTCTTTGACTAGTTTTTGACTGTTTGGGATTCAGTCCTATATGTTATGACCTACTGCAGGAACCCTCTCGAAGTAAGATAGTAGTTATGTAAGAACTTACCATAACAGTAGATCTTTGAGAGAGATTTTTGCAGTAGGTCACCTTTTTCCCTCCCACCTTCCCCAACTTCTGCATCTGCTTTTCTTGAGCCTTATATTTCAGGGCTTGAGGAGCTCACTCCTTTTCTCTTGTCATACCTGGCTCTGGGTCTCCAGCGGGAGAACTAGAGGGTGGGTGTGGGGACTGCCCAACATATAGGCTCACGGTGACATCATCACGTGACGTTGGGTAGGCGGTCCCCCACCAGAGATTGCTAGCTAGACTTTTCCATGTGGTCCTCACGCCAGGGGGCGTGCAGTCCTATATGTTATGACCTGCTGCAGGAACCTCTCTTGAAGATCTACTGTTACAGGAAGTTCTTACGTAACGGTACTTTTCTGGATGCTTATGTTTTTCAGAACCTTGTGAAAGATTTACAAGAAAAAATACACAAATGGGCAAACCGTATTAGTTATTAATATACTGTAATTAAATGGGATGGGGTGGGGAAATGGGAGAAATTAGGGCAGAGAAGAGAGAAACAGAATAGAGCAGGAGCCAGGTGCATTTATCTATGTGCCTGGGTCAGAAGGGTTGGATGACTGTTTCTCATGTGAAAAAGTGTGTAGAATTCAGACTTACAACTCTTATTCGTTCATAGTTGTATGTTTTCTTGGAAAATGCAGTTTCTTAAGAGTAACTAAAAGTTTTACATTTATGCAATAGACTCAGTTTACTTATTTATTTAATTTATCTAATTTATTTAATAGACTGGGTTTACTTGGTTATTAATGTTATTTATTTAATGTTTCAGATATGGCTAGCAAGACTTCTCACAAACCGCAGAGGCGATGCATCCTACACACTGATCCAGGAGTTAGCACAGACCATGAAGACCCACTACCTTTTGACGATGTTCCTTGGGAGAAGGTAGTTGATGTAAAGGAAAGGCCTTCTAGTCAAACACTGTCAAAGTACAACATGCTGTGTCTTGAATTGCCTGAACGTTACTCCAGCAACCATGGGTATCATTATATCTGCTACAAGAACTTCACTGCATATAAGAATTCCGGTAAACTTAGAGCTGAATGAAACTTTAAAAAAGACACCATAAAAGTTATCCAGCAAAACTGCTTCGCTCCCAGGTTCATACTGCTCTATCTGAATCTGCAGCATCTACATCAGGCATATTACCAAATGAATGTATATTTTGTAAATCATACAAGAAAAGGAATCCTAAGGGATCGAAGGAGACTTTTGAATATCCTATAACGTGTAATTTATGGGGCAGCAGACAGCATAAAAAAACACAGCAAAAGAAATGGACAGTCGACAAATGGATATGATGGTAGGCAGTATTGGTCTCATAGGCAAAGAAGTGAAGTACCACAAGAGCTGTAAGAACAAGTATGTAAAAAAGGCAGAACGAATAAAGGGCACAGGTACAAAATGTGAATACAGTCAGTTGAGGGACAGTCACTGGGTTGCCTTTTCTTTTTTTTTTTTTTATTTTTTTTTATACTTTCTATTTATCTTCTCCTTCCCTACTCTCGGAGCCCTCTCCTTCCTTCCTCTCATCCCCCATTCCACCTTAGGTGGGATCTGCCCCTAGAGTGCCTCCTTCTCTCCTCCTGCACAGTGGGGTCTGTCCCTCTTTGGTGGTCCGGATGGTGCCCGAGAGGCTATCATCTAGGGCTGCCGAGAGGTGTTTTCCGTTTTCTCCTTGTTTTCCCCTACCCTCTGGGAATGCGAGCCTAGGGCGTATGTCCTGTGTGGTGGCGTGCTCACAGCCTCAGACCTCTCATGCACCGTCGGCGTCCCCTCCCCGGCTCCGCCATAACGGAGCCGGCCTCCATCCCCTTCAATTGTCGGTGCTTCCACCGCCGCGAGGATGCAGACGCGGGAAGCGTTTTGGCTTCCACCCCTGAGGAGGAGAGCATCCGTTAGGGCGCTCGATCCTCCCTCTCTCCTATAACCCGGCCACCGAGTCCATTCCAGACCGGGTCGCGGCGTAGCGCGAGGTGTGGCGTCCAGCGCCTCAACCTTCAGAGCCACCGGGCCGCTTGCGTTGCCTTTTCAAACAACATGAAGTCTTGCTGTATTCTGACAATATGCAGTTAGCCCCAGCACTTGAACTGATCAGGAGATGAAAGAGTTAACTCTATGCTAACAGCATAGAACGTTGAGCTTGTGTTTGGTTCAAACCTCTGTCTGCTGCACTTTCAAGTGTAACCGTCAGATTCTCTACTCCGCCTAACTGAACAGTCGCTCCAGAGTTTCTCCTGTCGCTTTCGGTTCGTGTTAGTGAAAATCGACGGTTTAGTCCAAAAATGTAATACTTTTTCCTTGGTTCAGATCCCTGTCTGCGGTACAGTAAGTAGTAGAGGTAGTGGACTGTGGTAAATTCTGTGGAAATTGTAAAACATAAAATTGTTACAGTCGGTTCTGCTGAACTGATCACTCTTTGGATTTCTATGGTGATTCCGGTGCTTATCGGTTAAAAAAAAACGTGTTTTTAATGTCTTTTTCAAATACCCGTGACATGGTTAGGAACCAATAAGTCTGTCTTACCTGGCCTGAAGCCGTGTAAAGGTTAAGTTTTCTGTTTTTCTGTGGCCATGTCTGAGAAACCCAAAAGAAAAACCGGGCCCACTGGGTTTCAGCACTATAGTGTGTGTGGGGAGGCCTATGCTAAGGCTGACCCTCACACCACCTGTGTTTAGTGTCTGGGGTTTGACCACCTCGATTCAGACTGCCAAATATGCAAACATTTCCCTAAGGCCACCCTAGAAAAAAGGTTGGGCAGGCTTAGGGAGAAAGAGGCCGAGAAGTCCGCTGATCCAGATGGCCAGCACGGTTCGGTTCTCACCGAACCTGAGTGAGTGCCCTCTGACCAGGGCCAGACTTCCTCGGGCATCGGAGAGCCAACCCTGAGGGGTCGGTTCCTGCAAAAAAGAAGAAGAAGGAAAAGTCGTCCGGTTCAGATTCAGATAACCACCATCCAACCACCGAGGAAATTGCCAGGGCGATTAGTATTGTGGAATCGCTCCATTCGGCTCCGACCAATCCGGCACCTCTCGGTAAGCGCTCAGTTCAGTCGGTTCCCCCGGCTTCCGATTATTCTTTGGAAGAATATTATGAGTCAAAATGGGAGGGGGAAGAAGAGTTTGATGATGATGAGGATGAGGATGGTAGGGAAGGTCTGGATGAGCCCATCGAACCAGACATCTCCCCAGACAGACCTTCAGGAGTTTCCCCTCCCAGGCTTTCTGAGTCCCCTTCCCACTTTATGTTTTACAGGAAAGTGGCTGATACCCTCCAGCTCCCTGTGGATGAAGCTGTGAAGGAGCAAGAGGAGCCTGATTTTGTAGAAATGATGGACATCCCAGAGTCCAAGAGACTGTCTATTCCCCTACACAAATGTTTTGGGAAACAGACTCACAAGCTTCTAAAAACTCCAAATTCATTGCCTCCAGTGGACAAACGAATGGACAGGAGGTACACGCTGTCAGGCTCAGCTACGGAGTTCCTGTACCAGCATTGCAGCCATGTTGGGGTAGTGCAGGCTGCAGCCTGTGACAAGGCTAGCATACCCTTGGCTTCACCCCGGATAAGGACTCCAGGAAGATAGATGCCATGGCTAAGAAGCAATACTTGGCATCTTCTCTGGAACTCAGGCAGACTAATTACATGGCCTGTGCAGTTAGATACCAAAAGTCCAGGTGGGAGTCTGTTTTGGATCTGGCTAAGCAGGCGTCCCCCCAGCTAGCCAAGGAGCTGGAGGAGGTGGCTGCTGATGGGATAGAGGCATCTAAGGTTTAGTTTCATGCTGCTGTGGACTCCAATGATGTTTCATCACAAGTCATGGCTACATCTGTGGCTCTTCGGAGGATGGCTTGACTCAGATGTACTAGCCTCTCGCAGGATACCCAGGCTAAGGCCATGGATTTCCCTGTTGAAGGTAATTCTCTGTTTGGGGAGTAGACAGAGAACTACATGAAAAAGATGGATGAGTACAGGACCACCTATAGGAGCGCACAGACCAAGGAAAGGCAGTCAACTCCTCAGAAGGGGCAGGCCTTTTCACAGACCTTTCTACCAGGCACAGGCCCCCTCTTCTTTTTCCCAGAGGGAGTTCTTTAGAGGGAGAGGCAGGAGGGGGATGAGCAGGGCTGCATCCACCTCTCAGCCTAAGACTGCTGCCAAGCAGACACCCTGAGGTGTCAGCCCAGGTCGACTCCCCAATTCCTGTAGGAGGCAGGCTGGCTTACTACTTCCAGGCCTGGAAGTCTGTTACCTCAGACAAGTGGGTCCTGGAGGTAGTAAGCCAGGGACTGGCCATCAGTTTCCAAAAATTTCCAAAGCTGAGTGTCAGGTCTTTTCCACCTGCAAACATCTCCGAAACCATTGCCCTAGAGGCAGAGGTTTCCTCTCTGTTGGCTCTCAGAGGCATAGAGAGAGTTCCTATATCCCTCAGGGGCAAGGGCCTGTACTCTAGATACTTCCTTACACCAAAAAAAGACAGGGGAGTGGTGGCCCATCCTAGACCTAAGATATTTAAACAAGCATCTACTAAAGCCAAAGTTCAAAATGGTGACTCTGGGAATAATTCTTCCCTCTCTAAGGCCAGGGAATTGGTTAGTGTCCCTGGACCTCAAGGATGCCTACTTTCACATTCCCATCAGGTGCTCCCACAGAAAGTATCTCAGATTCGAACTGCCCTCAGGCCATTATTAATTCAGGGCAATGCCTTTCGGGCTAACATCAGCTCCAAGGGTCTTTACAAAATGCCTAGCAGTAGTAGTAACCTTTTTAAGGAGGCAAAACATCTCTATCTTCCCATATCTCAATGACTGGCTCATTGTGGGGCAGTCTCCAGACCAAGTCAAGTCAAATCTACAAGTGATCCAGCAAGTGCTCACTTCCCTGGAATTCCTCCTCAGTCTTCCAAAGTTAGTTCTCGAATCAGTGCAGCTCCTCACCTTCATAGGGGTGGAGCTGGACACTGTCCAAGCAAAGGCCTTTCTTCCCTTGTCAAGGGTAAGGGCCCTTACAGATCTAGCTTCCTCAATTTGTCTCCTGGTTTCTCGCCCAGCGAGGCATTTTCTCCAACTTCTGGACCACATGGCAGCTGCCACTGCAGTGGTTCCAGGGGCCAGGTTTCGGATGAGGGACATCTAGTTTCACTTGGGGGCTTTTTGGTTCCAGAAAAAAGACCCTGTCACCATACGGATTCCAGTGACTCAGACCTTGATCCATGCTCTCCAGTGGTGGTTGGATCAGGACAGCCTCAGACAAGGAATCCCATTCATCTCTGACTCATTCTGTGGTTCTGACCACAGATGCTTCTCTCCTGGGATGGGGGGCTCATTTGGGAACCCTCACAGCACAAGGAGTATGGTCCCCTCAGGAGTCTCTTCTCCATATCAACCTTCTAGAACTCAGGGCAGTATACTTAGCCTTACAGGCTTTCGCAAATTCAGTACAAAACAAGGTGGTTCAGGTGAGAACAGACAACACCACGATCATGTGGTACATCAACAAGCAGGGAGGCACTCAGTCGATGGCCTTGTGCACGGAAGCCATGAAAGTCTGGTCTCTGGCCTATTCTATATAGACATCCCTGGTAGCAGTCCTCCTTCCAAGGAAGGACAATGTTTTGGCAGATGCTTAGAGCAGGATTTCTCAAGGCCATCACGAATGGTCCCTGGATCCTCTAGTGCTAAAAGTGATATTTCTAAGATGGGGCACTCCTCAGATAGACCTTTTTGCAGCCCCAGACAATCACCAACTTCCTCTCTTTTGTTGCAGACCCCCAGTATTGGGCTCAGTCCCCCTGGATGCCCTACTGTTGGATTGGTCAGGGACATTTCTGTATGCCCCCCCCCCCTCTATTGTTCGGAGTACTGGTCAAGATAAGGTCACAATCTTGTAAAGTGATCCTGATTGCTCCAGACTGGGCCAGGCAGCCTTGGTATCCTCTCTTGCTGTCTCTGGCGGTCCATCTTCCATTGGCTCTCCCCAGAAATCACAATCTGTTAACTTCCTCTCAGGAGAATTTGGTATCCCAATCTTCAGTCTCAGTCTCAAAGCTTGGCTCTTGAAGAGCTAGAATACGCAAATATGAATCTGTCTCAGGGAGTTCTGGACATCCTTAAGGCTTCTCGTAAACCTGCCACTAGAAAAACCTGCAACTCCAAATGGAAAAGGTTTGGTATTTGGTGTTCTAGTAAACAGATATCACCAGACTCTGCTGACTTGTCTACAGTTCTGGACTGCATGGTTCATCTCAATAGCCTAGGCCTCAGACCAGCTACCCTCAAGGTACATCTGTCTGCTGTTTCTGCATTTTTATCAGTGGGGAAGCCTTCTTCTCTGGCTTCTCACCCTGTGTTCTGTAAATTTTTTAAGGGGCTACTTCATACTAATCCTCCCTTTAAGGAACCTGTTCCTGCTTGGGATCTCAATGTTTGCAGTGCTCAACTTATGCAACCACCCTTTGAGCCTTTGGCCTCTGCAGACCTTAAGTACTTGACTTGGAAATCTGTCTTTCTGGTAGCTGTTACTTCTGCCAGACGGATCAGTGAACTGCAAGCTCTGTCAGTGGAGCCTGACTTCATTTCATTCCATAGAGATAAGGTGGTCCTTGAACCAATAGGAGCTTCTTACCCAAAGTGGTGTCAGATTTTCATCTGAACCAGTCCATGTCCCTTTCTGTCTTTTTCACTGGTCATTCCTCTTCAGGGAAAAGGAGATTGCATAGCCTGGATGTTAAAATAACCCTTAGCTACTACTTAGAACGTACTAAGGATTTTAGATCCAGCTCTTCCCAACTCTTCCTCACTTATGGTGACATGGGGAAAGGTAGACCTGCTACCAAACAAACTATTGCAAGGTGGATTGTTTCCTGTATACAATTCTGCTATGGCAAGCTAGGCAAAATACCCCCTTCAGGCCTGAGGGCTCATTCTACCAGAGGTACAGCTGCTTCTCTGGCTGCGGCCAGAGATAAACCCCTCTTAGAGATCTGTAAAGCAGCCACCTGGAAAACAGTTCATACTTTTACCAAGCAGTACTCTCTGGATATCCAGGCTAGGAATGATGCTAGGTTTGGTACAGCAGTGCTGCAGAGCCTATTTCCTAAGTAGGTTCTGTACCCTCCTCCTGGGAGGTACTGCTTGGTAGTCTGCATATTTTCAGAATAGAGCAAGACTTCATGTTGTTTGAAGAAAAAATTACTCACCTTAGTAATTGTGTTTCTTCTAATGGAGTCTTGCTGTATTCTGACCTCCCCCCTGCCTCCCCTCTCAGAACCTGGTTTTTGGGAAGTGGGCTGGCAAGTACAGTGCTGCATCCCAGAGGTGCATTTGCTCCCTCTCTTTTGGGAGGAGCTGTGCATAGTGGCTCTATTGTTTACTTATAAAGTTATGTTAAGTTCACTACCTGAGTTTTTTGTTTTGGGGTTCTCGACTTGAGTCTTTGGGATTCCAAAACTTTTGGTTGCCCTTATGGCTAGTGTTTTTTTACAATTTCCACATTATAGGTGTACTGAGTTAGTCTTGGCTCGTAAGAATCTGACGGTTATACTTGAAAGTGCAGCAGACAGAGGTTTGAACTGAGCACGAGCTCAACGTTCTATGCTCTTATTCTCTGCATAACACTGGCTCTCTGCACAGGGTCGACTTGAGCTGCATGAAGGCCTGGTAACACTCCTGTGACCATTGGACCTTATTGGGGGCAGATTTCTGGGTGAGAGCCATAAGGGGACTGGCCAGGGTGGAGAAGTTCAATATGAACCTGCGGTAATACCCAGCTAGTCCTAGGAAGGCCCTCACCTGGGTTTTTGTGGTGGGTATCGGGCACTCGGCTGCGGCATGGACCTTACTGACCAAGGGTTTCACCCATCCATTACCTATGCAGTACCCTAAGTACTTTGTTTCGGCTTTGGCCAAAGCACACTTCGCTGGATTGGCTGTCAGCCCTGCTTCTCATAAGGATCGCAGTACCTTGGGTACATGAGACTCCCAATCAGTGCTGTGGATGACCACGTCATCTAGGTAAGCAGCTGCATAGTGGACGTGGGGTCACAGAAGGGGATTTATGAGCCTTTGAAAGGTGCAGGTACCCATGTGTCTTAAAGGCATGGTATGGAACTGGTATAGCCTAAGGGGTAGCAAATGCTGTCTTTTCCCGAGACTCCGGGGTCAAAGGGATTTGCCAGTACCCCTTCGTTAGGTCCAAAGTCGTGATGTATTTGACTTCCCCTAGTCTATCCAGTAGTTCACCTACCCTGGACATGGGGTAGGCATCGAACTTCGAGATGGTATTGACCCTGCGAAAATCAATACAGAATTGGGTAGCCCCACCTTCTTTTGGTTATAACACTATGGGGCTACACCAATCACTGCTGGGTTCCTCAGTCACCCCCAACTTGGAGCATGTCCTGTACCCCTTAACGGTGTCTCGTATGTGTTTGCATGCTTATAAAAGTGCAGGCCGCACCTCTCCCCTGGCTTTATTTCTATATGATGAGCTATCATATGGATTGTCCCCGGGAGGGAGGAAAAAACATCCAAAAACTGGCTTACCAACTCTCCCAGTTGCTGTTTCTGTGTGTGAGACAGCTGTTCTCCCATTGGGACTTGTATCCCCGGATCCTCATCAGCCACTTGGGGTCCCAGATCCGCTATGTCTGGTCCAGGGGAAATCATTAGAATCTCCCACTGGTTCCAGGGTCTCAGCAAATTGATATGGTAGATCTGGGTCTCTTTTCACCTATCTTGTTCGTAAACTTCATGGTCAACTTGGTCTACACTCCTGGTAACTTAGCAAGGCCCCTTCCATTTGGCTAGAAGTTTATTCTGGCTGTTCGGCAACAAAACTAGTACCTGATCCCCTGGTTTATATTCCCTCAACCGGGCTCCCTGATTATAATAGTACACTTGTCTTTCAAACAACATGAAGTCTTGCTGTATTCTGACTATTGCAGTTAGGTCCTGCCTTTCAACTGCCCCAGAGAACAAAGAGTTAAACTTTCCATGGCCAGCATGGAATGTTCACCGTGAGCTCGGTTGAAGCCCCTGTCTGCTGTTGTTTAAACTCCAACCGTCAGATTCTTTACTCCGCCTCACTGAACAGTTGCTCCGGAGATTTCTGCTTTGCTCGGTTCAAAAAAGTCGGTTAAAGTGTAATTTTTGCTCGGTTTCTACCGAATTTCTGCTACCAAATCTGTCGGTTTAAGTCTCTGTCTGTGGTACCGTGAGTACTAGATAGGTTTTACATTTAGTTTCTGTGTGGAACTTGTAAATTTCGGATCGGTTTGGCTGAACCAATCAGTTTAGTTTTAAAAAGTTTGTGAATTTACTTAGAGTGTGGTAACCGGTCAGTATCGGTTCTAAAAAACCCGGATTTTATTACGTTTTTTTCCAAGACCAGAATATGGTCAGGAACTAATAGGAGTCTTGCCTGGTGGATTGCCGAAAAGGGTAAGTTTTGGATAGGATTGGCCATGTCTGAAAACCCAAGAAAAAAGCGGGCCCACTGGGTTTCATCACTGCAGTGTGTGTGGGAAGCCTTTGCTAAGGCTGATCCCACCACCTGTGTTGTGTCTGAGGGTTTGACCACCTCGATTCAGACTGCCAAATTTGTAGAATTTTCCCAAACTACCCTGGATAAGAGAGTAGGTAGACTGAGGAAAGGAGGCCGAGAAGTCTGCTGACCCGGCTGGCCAGCCCGGTTCGGTTCCGACCAAACCAGAAGGAGTGCCCTCTGACCAGGACGATACTTCGGGCAAAAGGAGATCCGATTCTGAGGAGTCGGTTCCAGTTAAAAGGAAGAGAAAAGATAAATTGTCCGGTTCAGATCCAGAAATTCATACTCTGACCGCTGATGAGATAGCCAAAGCGATAAGAATAATGCAGTCGCTAACTTCGGTTCCGGCCGAACCGGCACCATCTGGCAGGGGCTCGGTTTGGTCGGTTCCCCCGGTTTCGGATTACACTTAAGAATTTTATGAACCAGAGGAGGAGGAGGGAGAGTATGAGGATGATGATGGTGATTATGAAAGTCTGGATGTGCCTATTGACCCGGACATCTTCCCAGACAGACCTTCAGGTATTTCTCCTCCTAGGCTTTCTGAGTCCCCTTCCCACTTTATGTTTTACAAAAAAGTGGCTGAAATCCTCCAGCTTCCAATGGAAGAAGCAGTGGAGGATCAGGAGGAGCCTGATTTTGTTGAAATGATGGACATCCCAGAGTCCAGGAGATTGCCTATTCCCCTCCATAAATCTTTTGGGAAACAGACAAATAAAATTCTTAAGACTCCTAACTCCATACCTCCTGTGGACAGACGAATGGACAAGAGGTACACCCTTTCAAGCTCGGACACGGAGTTCCTTTCTCAGCAATGCAGCCATGTTGGGGTCGTGCAGGCTGCTGCCTGTGATAAGGCAAATATCCCCTTGGCATCACACCCCCAGATAAGGACTCCAGGAGGATTGATGCCATGGCAAAGAAGCAGTACATGGCAGCATCTTTGGGACTCAGGCAGGCTAAATATATGGCCTACACAGCTAGATACCAAAAGTTCAGATGGGACCCTGTGCTGGCTCTGGCTAAACAGGCCCTGACCAGCTTGCCAAGGAGCTGGAGCAGGTGGCTGCAGATGGGATTGAGGCATCCAAGGTGCAATTTCATGCTGCTGTTGACTCCAATGATGTTTCATCAAGAGTCATGGCTACATCTGTGGCCCTTCGGAGGATGGCTTGGCTCAGATGTACTAGCCTATCACAGGATACCCAGGCTAAGGCCATGGAGTTCCCTGTTATTGGTAATTCTCTGTTTGGGGAACAGACAGAGAACTACATGAAAAAGATGGACGAGTACAGGACCACCTACAGGAGTGCTCAGGCCAAAGAAAGGCAAGCCACTCCTCAAAGGCAGCAGTCCAGGGGCACGGGCAGGCCTTTTCAGAGGCCTTTTTACCAAGCCCAGTCCTCCTCTTCTTCTTATGCTCAGAGGGGGTTCTTCAGAGGGAGAGGCAGACGGGGAATGAGCAGGCCTGCTTCCACCCCTCAGCCTAAAGCCCCTGCCAAGCAGACACCCTGATGGGTTTGCCCGGGCCGATTCTCCAATACCTGTAGGGGGCAGGCTGGCTTACTTTGTCCAGGACTGGAAGTCTCTGACATCAGACAAGTGGGTCCTGCAAGTAGTAAGCCAGGGACTGGTTCTTAGCTTCAAAAAATTTCCCAAGATGAGAACCAGATCATTTCCACCTGCAAATCCATCAGAGACCCTTGCCCTAGAGGCAGAGGTTTCTAGGGACATGGATATGTTGTTCATCCACACTCATTGGCAGGTATCCTTGCCGCTTTAAATCTTGCCGGAAGGTCTTCAAGCTTGCTCCTCCCACCCACCCGGGTGGTATAACTCTCGGCTCCGCCCCATCTTCCTTACCGCTTGGAAGCTCAGGTTCCCTCCTTAACGCTCTGCGTTTGAGACTGGTTCCTATTTCTCCGTTTGCGGTTTAAAAAATAAATTTTGCAAAAGACTTCAGTCTTCTATCCCTCACGGCTGCGATGGACAAATCGACTCCCGGATTTCGGAGATGCCCATGCGGGCAGAAGATGTCTCGGACGGATCCACTCCACGTGTGTCTACTGCTTAGGCCTAGCACGACCGCGGGCTTGCGACCTGTGCTCATCTTTCTCGGCCTGCGTCCGCCGAAGACGTGCGCGATTACAACTGGGCGCTCGAGAAGCGTTCCCTCCGGTGAAGTCCAAGGAGGCCCGGTTGGCGGTGTCAGCGGCGGGCTCGGCGGATCAGCTCGGCGGATGAGTAGCTCTCGAAGAAGGAGGCGGCGTGACATACTTCCTCGGCACGGCATTTATCCCGCTCTCTCTGGGCTCTTCTTACACGGCTTCTTTTAAGGAGCTTTGTCTGTCCCTCTCCACTAAAGGAGAAGGGCCTACGTTGGCGGGACCTTATTCTCGGTCCAAAAAGAGGGACAAGGGTAAGTCCCTCCGTCGACGCTCTTGGGAGCGGGAAAGGTCCCTCTCCCCGGGCCGTCGACCGTCGGCTTCGGTCGACCGCTCGCCGGCCACTGGCCTCACGGTGTCCCCGTCAGGTCAGTTGACCGAGACTCCCACCGATGAAGTCGAGATTTTTCTCGACCCATTGGACGGGCTGTCGCCTTTAGCAGCCGAGATTCCCCTCTCCCCGGTTCCCCCGGGAGGAGTTGAGGATCCCGTGGGCTCGCCTGTGCCTCCGGTTCCGGAGCCCTCGGATGGACCATCCGAGCCGAAGGGAGTGCCGGTTCCGGCCGACACCTCCCCGCACCGACCTCGGAAATTCCAGGACTCTCGGTCTCGGTCTCGGACCTCTTCGCGGTCCAGCCGATCCCACCGTCATAGGCGGTCTCGGTCTCGGCACCGCGGTAAGCGGCGTCGCCTTTCGTCCTCGTCCTCCTCCTCGGATGAGGGGAGGCTTCGGCGCAAATTACGTCGACGGTACGAGGACCTTATGTTGCAACAGCTCCTCCTGGCCGGGAATAAGCCGACCCCGTCGCCTTCCCCGGCCATTAAGTGGCTGTCACCGGAACGGCCGACACAACCCCTCGACTTATCCGAGGAGCCTATACCCAGGCCGGTTGTTCGGCCAAAACCAGCTGCTCCACCGATTCCGGTGGAACCTCCGCCTCCACAGCCACCAGTTGGGGCTCCGACCAAGGATTCTCGGTCGGCTAAGGGTCTACCCATCGGCTGTCAGTTACCCTCACTCCCGATCGACCTCGGCAGGTGAAGGGTGGCTCAGGCCAGAGGCAGCTCTTGAGGACTCTTCCGAGTCGAAGATGATTCCTCCTTTTCTCCAAGCGACTGGACTTGGGTCTTCAGGAGGTCAGTCAATGGACGATAGCCTGTCGTCCTTCCTAGGACTACTTCGCTCATCTGAATCCACGGGATGGAGCTCGAACCCGTTCCAACGGGCCAGGTATCCCCTCACGGAGATTCTGGACCGAGGGGATTCTCCGACGGAGGCCTTTCCGGTGGCCGAGGCCATAGTGGGTCCGGCACTGGAGCTTTGGCAGCGCCCTGCTTCCTGCCCTGCGCCTTCGGCCAGGATGGCCAGGAAGTATGCGGTCCCTACTGGTTCCTTGTCCGGTTTTTCGGAACACCCCTCTGCTGAGGGGTTGGTTACCGACAGCGTTTTCCGGCGCGCCGGCAACGCCAGGGATGTGGACAAACCTCCTGACAAGGAGTCCAAGAAATTGGACTATGTCGGGCGAAAAGTCTACGCTATGCCCTCTCTCGGCCTTCGTCAGGCCAGTTCGGCCGTCCTCATGGCACATTTTTCTCATGCCCTGTTGGGCTCCTGGATGAGGTCATCCTCATCTTCCCGCCGATCTGCAGACTACGGTTAAGCAGGGTGGGACCAGGCAGGGCAGTGGCCAAACAGCAGCTCCAGACTGCTTTGGATATAGGGACTCATGTGCCAGATCGGTGGCAGGCCGCAGTGGCTATAGGTCGGCGGGCTTGGCTGAGGATATCCACCTTTACTTGGATACCCAGCACAAGTTGGCGGATGTCCCTTTTGGGGACTGACCTCTTGCCCTGGGGTGGAAGGTCACCTGCAGAGGATCGAGAAGTCCAATGCTACCTTGGACTCGGTCTCTTCGCTCAGAAGGACAAAGGCCGTAAACCACAGCCTAAGCCCTTTCTGCCCTTCTGTGCCCCGGCCGCCGCCCGGCCCAGCAACGCCAGGGGCCAGCAGGCTCGGCCTGGCATCCCAAACCCAAGCCGCTGGCTTCCTCTAACAGGAGGCAGGAGGAAAAGGCCAGGAGGTCCCTCGGCGGTCCCTCCTCCAGCCTGCCCAGTGGCGGGCTGAGGGGTGTCGCCCCATTCCCGTCACCTTATCCCTGGGTCCCCATTGGAACGGCCCGCACTTCCGCTCCGCCTGGTCCGCTGTTTCCACGGACAGGTGGGTCTTGGAGGTGGTGGGAAGAGGCCTGCCTCTGGAATTCGAGCAGGCACCACCCTTCAGAGCCGCGCCCTCGGGGGCTCGGGATCCCCAGCCTCACTGGCGGCACTGGCCGAGCCGACATCGCCTCCTCCTCCAGAAGGAGGTGATAAGAGAGGTGGTGGACCTCCTTCCAGACCCAGGGTTTGTGTCCAGGTACTTCCTGGTTCCAAGCGGACGGGGCTGCGCCCATTCTCCGTCCACAGACCTAAACAAGTTCCTAAGGTCTCGAACCTTCAGGATGGTCACCTGGCTCAGATAATACCATCCTTGGAACGCGCAGGTTCTTGCTCTCTGGACTTGCAGAGACTGCTCACGCCCCCATCCGTCTGCCTCACCAGAGATTCCTTCGCCTCGAAAGAAGGATCCCTCTTCGAGTTCCAAGCCATGCCCTTCGGCTTGTCTCCAGCTCCCAGGGTCTTCACCAAATGCATGGCAGTGGTGACAGCATTCTCGTGCGCCGAGGGTCCGGTGTACCCTACCTGGACGACTGGCTGATAGCAGCTCCCTCCAGGAAGGAGGCAGAGTGGTCCAGAAATCTGGCTCTCCAGGTCTGTTCTCAACTGGGCCTCCTTATCAACGAGGCCAAGTCGGAACCTCGAGTCAAGCAGGTGATTCTATTCATCGGGCGCAGCTCGACTCTCTTGAGCCAGAGCGCTGCCCCAAGTGGACAGGGCCGAGGTTCTTTCTCCTTGCCCGATCATTTCTGGTTGGGCAACTGCGCCTGCCCGGGACTTCCTGCGCCCTGGGTCTCATGGCGGCCTGCACCAGCGTGGTCCGTTGGGCCCGCTTGGAACATGCGTCCCTTCAGTGGGGACTGGCCAGCCAGTGGTCACAACGCTGCGATCCTTTGACCAGCTTGAGTCGGTGACATGGATGTGAACGCCTCCAGTGGTGGACCGCTCCAGATCATTTGCAGGAGGGCATCCTGTCATCCGCCCCGAGCCGACGGTCTCTATCGACCGATGCCTCTCTGATGGGTTGGGGTGCCCATCTGGGGAACACGGGCTCATGGCCTCTGGTCCCCGCGAGTCCCGATGCCACATCAACCTGCTGGAGCTGCGGTCCGCCTAACTCTCACCGCCTTTGCTCCGTTCCTCCGGGTCAAGTGGTCCGAGTCCGGACGGACAATACCACGACCATGTACTATCTAAACCGCCAGGGCGGGAAGCTTGCCATGCTTCTATGCAAGGAAGCTCTCGCAGATTGGTCACTGCTGTCGCAGCCTGGAGGCGGATCTCCTAGCCATTCACGTGGCAGGAGCTTCCAACACCCTGGCCGATGCCTGAGCTGGATAGGGCTGCATCCCACGGCGGTCTCTCCTGCCGGAGGTAAAGCAGCATCTGTTCTCCCATTGAGCACACCTCAGGTGGACCTGTTTGCCTCCGAGGAGAAGGCGCGGGTTGAGTCTGTTCCATGCCCGCCCCTCAGCAGGGCTTGCTGCAGGATGCCTTCGAGGCAGTGGACCCCGGGCCTCTTTTCGCCTTTCCCATTTCCCTTGATCCACAAGGTGCTTCTCAAGCAGGAGGACAAGGCGCAGGTGATTCTGATAGCCCCAGACTGGCCTCGCTTAGTTCTGGTACCAGATCTCTCTCAGTCTCAGCTCCAGGACTCGCTGCAAGACAGCTTCCAGCTCGCATCGGACCTGCTCTCGTGTCAATCAGGGAAGGTGGTTCCATCCGGACCTTCAATCCCTGCACCTGACGGCCTGGTTCCTGAGCGGCTAGAGTTCCAGGTTCTTTCCCGACGAGGTCCTCAATGTAGTTGAGGCGTCCTGCAGTGAGTCGATCAGAAAATGCTATGCCTTCAAATGGAAAAGGTTTTCATTTGGTGTCAGGCACGGCTTGGACCCTTCCTCCTGTTCCTTGGCAAGCATCTTGGACTATTTATGGTCCCTTTCTAGTCAAGGGCTTAGGTCGGCGACCCTAAGGGTGCACTGGCAGCTATCTCTGCTTACGGGCGCGGGCGAAGCAGTCGATGCCATGAGAGAAGGTGGTCTGGCTGCTTTCAAGGCCTTGATCATTCCCCTCTCAGTCGCGGGAACCCCCACCTCCGTAGGATCTACTGCTGGTACTGGCAAAGCTCATGAGGCAAGCTTGAACCTATGCACAGGTGCTCTCTCACCTGTCGTGGAAGACCGCCTTCTTGGTGGCTATCCGTCAGCCAGAAGGATGGGAGAGCTCCCAGGCGCTTTCCACTCCAGTCTCCTTACCTGGTCTCTCCACAGGACAAGAGCTATGTCCTGCGCCCACCCCGAAATTCCTTCCGAAGGTGGTGTCGGAGTTCATCTTAACCAGGTGTTGACTCTGCCGTGTTCTACCCCAATCACCTCCGAGGCCGAATATAGGCTCCATACTCTGGACCCTAGAAGGGTGCTCGCTTATTATAAGGGAGCGCACGGCTGAAATTCGAGGAGAGGTTCGCCAGCTGTTTGTCACCCACGCTGAAGTCAGATCTGCAGGACCCAAGTGCAGCCAAGCGCGACCATAAGCATGTGGGTAACCTCCTGCATAGATCTCTCGTTGAGGTTGGCGGGCATGGAGCTCCCAGAGGATAAGAGCTCATTCTGACTACCATACTGTTGGGCACGGTGGCTGCTTCAGGGGCGTCCCTTATCCAGGAAATCTGCAGGCTGCTACCTGGAAGTCAGCAAACACCTTTATTACCCATTACCACCTCACCTTAGCCACGCCGGGATGCTGGTTTTGGGGCCTGGATTCCCCAGTCTCTTTTCCCAGTAAGTATTGGGGTGTTAAGTGTCTTGCCTCCTCCTCCCGGAGAACTGCTAAGAGTCTGCCAATGGTGTGGATGAACAACATATCCATGTCCCTAGAAATACAGGTTACTCACCTGCAATGCTGAGTTCTAGGAATGGTATATGTTGTTCATCCACACGACCACCGACCTCCCGGCTCGAGCCTTTCAACCTGAGCTTCCAGCGGGCCAGATCTGGCGTCATGGGGCGGGCCGAGGAGTTATACCACCGGGTGGGTGGGAGGAGCAAGCATGAAGCCTTCCTGCTCAAGATTTAAGCGGCAAGGATGCCAATGAGTGTGGATGAACAACATATACCATTCCTAGAACTCCTGTTACAGGTGAGTAACCTGTATTTCTTCCTCCTGGCTGTCAGAGCTATAGAGTGGTCTACCCTACACATGGGCAAAGGTTGTACTCCAGGTACTTCCTAACTTCAAAAGACAGGAGAATGGCAGCCCATCCTGAATCTAAGATATCGAACAAGCACCTTTTAAAACCAAAGTTCAAAATGGTGACTCTGGGAATAATTCTGCCCTCTCTAAGGCCAGGGGACTGCCTAGCCTCCCTGGACCTCAAAGATGCCTATTTTCACATTCCCATCAGGTGCTCCCACAGAAAGTACCTCAGGTTCGAGTTGCTCTCTGGCCACTATCAATTCAGAGCAATGCCCTTTGGCTAACATCAGCCCCAAAGGGTGTTCACAAAGTGCCTGGCAGTAGTGGTTGCTTTCCTAAGGAGAAAAAGATCTCCATCTTTCCATACTTGGACGACTGGCTCATAGTGGGTCAGTCTCCAGACCAAATCAAGTCACATCTGCAAATAACTCAGCAAGTGCTCACTCTCTTAGGATTCCCTCCTAAACCTTCCAAAGTCAGTTCTCAAGTCAGTACAGCTCCTCACCTTCATAGGGGCTGAGCTGAACTAAGAGAAGAACCTTCCTTCCCCTGGACAGGGCAAGGACCCTATGGAACTGGCCTCTTCTGCTCACCCTTCACGTGTCTCGACCAGCAAGGCATTTCCTGCAGCTTCTGGGCCACATGGCAACCTCTACAGCAGTGGTCCAGGGAGCAAGATTTCAGTTGAGGGACATTCAGTTCCACTTAAGAGTCTTCTGGTCTCAAAGAAAAGATTCCCTTACCAAACTAGTCCCAGTAGCTTGAACCCTGATCCAGGCTTTGCAATGGTGGCAGGAACAGGACAATTTAAGACAGGAGTTCCTTTTGTCACTCAGTCTCATTCAGTGATACTCACCACAGATGCCTCCCTGCTGGGCTGGGGAGCCCACCTGGGGGATCTTACCACCCAAGGGCTGTGGAAACCTCAAGAATCTCTGCTTCACATCAATCTCTTGGAACTCAGAGCGGTGTTTCTGGCACTGAGCTTTTCCAAATCTGTACAGAACAAATTGGTCCAGATCAGAACAGACAGTACCACCACAGTGTGTTGTACATCGCAACAAGGAGGCACTCTGTCTACTGCCTTGTGCACAGAAGCAATGACGTTGTGGTCCTGGCCTATTCTCTGCAAACCTCTCTTGATAGCAGTTCACCTCCCAGGGAAGGACAATGTCCTAGCAGATGCTCTCAGAAGGATATCCCAGGCCATCACGATGGACCCAGATCCCCTAGTTTTGAAAGTGATTTTCTCGAGATGGGGCACTCACAGATAGATCTTTGCAGCCCCAGACAATCACCAACTTCCTCTCTTTTGTTGCAGACCCCCAGTCTTGGGCTCAGTCCCCCTGGATTCTCTGATTCTGAATTGGGAAAGGAAATTTCTGTATGCTTTCCCCCTCTTCCTTCTCCTGTTCAAGGTGTTAGTCAAGATGAGGTCACAACCATGCAAAGTGATTCTGATTGCTCCAGACTAGGCGAGACAGCCCTGGTACCCCCATTGCTGTCCTTAGCAGTCAACCTTCCCCTGTCTCTTCCCAGGAATTACAACCTGTTGACATCCTCTCAGGGGAGGATTTGGTACCCGAACCTCAAGTTTCTCAATCTCAAGGCATGGCTTTTGAAGAGTTAGAGTTTACTGATCTGCATCTTTCTCAAGGGGTTCTGGATATCCTTAAGGCTTCTCGAAAGCCTTCCACCAGAAAGACTTACAACTCCAAACGGAAATGGTTCACTATTTGGTGCTCTAATAAGGATATTTCTCCAGAATTTGCTGGGTTGCCTACAGTTCTGGACTATATTGTCCATCTTAATGGCTTAGAGCCTTAGGCCAGCTACACTTAAAGTGCATTTGGCAGCTGTTTCTGCCTTCTTGTCAGTAGGCAAGCCCTCTCCTCTGTCAGCCCATCCTGTGTTTTGTAAGTTCTTCAAGGGATTGCCTGCACCATTTCCCAACACGGGACCCTGCTCCCTGCTTGGGACCTTAATGTTTGCATTGCTCAGCTTATGCAACCACCCTTTGAGCCTTTGTCCTCTGCAGAGCTTAAGTACTTGACTTGGAAAACTCTGTTTTTGGTAGCCATTACCTCTGCCAGGTGTATCAGTGAATTGCAAGCCCTGTCAGTGGAGCCTGATTTCATCTCTTTCCATAGAGATAAAGTGGTCCTAAGTTTTTGCCTAAGGTGCTTTCAGATTTCCACCTTAACCAGTCTATGTCTCTCCCTGTTTTCTTCACTGGCCATTCCTACTCTGGAGAGAGGAGGCTGCACAGCTTGGATGTTAAAAGGGCACTCAGCTACTACATAGAGCGCACTGAGGGTCACAGGTTTGAGTCCCTCCAGTTGTTCCTCACATATGGAGAGGTCGGTAAGGGCAAACCTGCCACTAAGAGATCTATTGCCAGGTGGATTGTCTCTTGTATACAATTCTGCTATGAAAAACTGGGTAGAACTCCACCCTCAGGCCTGAGGGCTCACTCTACTAGAGGTACAGCTGCTTCCCTGGCTACTGCCAGGGATATTCCTATCTTAGAAATTTGTCAAGCAGCCACCTGGAAAACAGTCCATACATTCACCAAGCATTACTCTCTGGATATCCAGGCTAGGAGTGATTCTTGGTTTGGTACAGCAATACTTCAGAGCCTATTCCCAAAGTAGGTTCTGTCCCTCCTCCATGGAGGTACTGCTTGGTAGTTTGCAATAGTCAGAATACAGCAAGACTTCATGTTGTTTGAAGAAAAAATTACCCACCTTAGTAATGTTTCTTCTAATGGAGTCTTGCTGTATTCTGACCTCCCCCCGCCTCCCCTCTCAGAACCTGGTTTTTGGGGTGTGGGTAGGCAGCAGTGTTGGCACCCTAGGGGTGCCCTTTTCACCCTCCTTTACTTTGGTGTGTGTTGTTTTTGTTTTTGGGTTTCCTGACTTGAGTCTTTGCTTTGAAACCAAACACCTTTTTATTAAATTTAGTTGCCAGTTGGCTAGTGTGAGTTTTACAGTTTCCACACAGAACTTCTAGTGAGTATTGCTCGTAAAGATCTGACGGTTGGAGTTTAAACAACAGCAGACAGGGGCTTCAACTGAGCTTGCAGTGAACATTCCATGCTGGCCATGGAAAGTTTAACTCTTTGTTCTCTGGGGCAGTTGAAAGGCAGGACCTAACTGCAATAGTCAGAATACAGCAGGACTCCATTAGAAGAAACAACATTACTAAAGTGAGTAATTTTTTTCCTTTTGAGCTTTCACCAGATTCTCTCTGGCAAATTTCCCCACCCGATCTACTCTTTCCCTCAATTGCAGGACATGTTGCACCACATTTTCACTCTCGGTGTCTGGTTTCTCCCACATCTCCTTTACTACGTCAAGAACGCCTTGTGGGTGGTGCCCGTAAAGGAGTTCAAAAGGAGCAAATCCCATAGATGCTTGAGGGACCTCCCACATTGCAAACATCAGTAAGGGAAGTAACTTGTCCCAGTCCCTGACCTCAGTGGTTATAAATTTTCGAAGCATCATTTTGAGGGTTTTGTTGTATTGCTCCATGAGGCCATCCGTCTGGGGATGGTAAATTGAGGTCCTTATGGAGCAAATTCCCAATAAAGTACAAACCTCCTGAGTCAGGTGGAATATGAAGTTAGTTCCCTGGTCAGTCAACATTTCCTTCGGTATTCCCATATGACTAAAGACCTTTAATAGTTCCCATGCTACAATTTTGGCTGAAATGGTTCCTAACAGGATGGCCTCAGGGTACCGGGTAGCATAGTCTACAATTACCAGAATGTATTGGTGCCCCTCTGCGCTGTTTTCAAGGGGTCCCACTATATCTACCCCAGTCCGGTCAAATGGTGCCTTCATAATGGGTAGAGTCACTAAAGGGGGCTTTTGACTGCCCTTAGGGGCTACTAGCTGGCACTCTGGGCAGGATGCACAATAATCCTTAACATGTCGATAGATGCCCAGCCCAAAAAATCGGGGTAACAGTCAGGCTAGTGTAGTCTCTACCCCACAGTGCTCTGCCACAGGAATGGAGTGGGCGAGGCGTAGTGATTCCCTCTGAAAGACTCGAGGGATCAGCAATTGATGCCAGATTTCCCCCATCTGGGCCTCCTTGCTAATTTGTTACAAGATACCTCCTTGCAACTCAAAATGAGGATAGCGTGCCGCCCACTTCTCATCTATCACTTCCCCTTCCCTCATAGCCAACTGGGTGTATACCCGGCTAAGTATACCATCAGCCCTTCGTTCTTTGTCAATGTCTGGGCAGAGCTTTAACACATCTTGCTCTGATAAGGATGGCCCTCCAGAACTGTGGTTAGGCGGGTCATGGTGAGGGCCGGGCTGTGGGTCTGGACCCGCTATTGCCTTAGCTTCACCTCCCTCCTGTGCACCTGCTCCTTCATGTCCCCTTTCCTGCCCTTCGTTCTCGCTTAGATTTGTGGGTTCTCATCTGGGGGTTAAAAATCCCTGGGTCTGGGAAGGGAAAGATTTCATCCAGCTTTAGGTGACTGCCTCCCTTCCTGACCCTTAGACCGGGTAATTACCAAAGATGAGTCTGCTTTCCATACACCATCAAACCATTTTCAGTCTCTCCCCAGTAACACTGGTTAGGGTAACCCCGGGGCAACCCCCACCTTTATAGTATCTGTTTGGCCCCCCAGGGTAAGAATAACCATAGCACTAGGGTAGGCCTTTACATCCCCATGCACACATTGGATAGGGACGGGGCTCTGGTCCTGCCAGCATTGGGGGTTCACAAGGGCCGCTATGACTAGGGTCTGGCAGCTTCCTGAGTCCACCAGAGTCTCTGTCTCTATCCCTTCTAGCTCAACCGGGATCACAAAATAGTGGGACTCAGAGCCCCAACCCCCATTACAGAGTGAATACACATCTGTAAACATGCAGTCTATGAAAGTACAGTCCATGGGCCGGTCCGTCAGCGCAGCCGTGGGATTTCCGCTTGCAACGCCGGCGACCCGGGTTCGGGAACGGACCTGGATCGTTGGAGGCTGGCGGGGGAGAAGGATGGAGGCGTCCAGTGGACGGCTCTCCTCTTCTCCGGGGGGAGGGTGGCAATCGGAGTACTGGAGGACTCTGCCTGGAGGCCAGGAGATTCGCGCTGCCAACGCTCAGTAAGGGGGGGGAGGAGGCGGGCAGACGCCGCGTGATTGCATATCCCCGCCTCCTCTGGAGAGAAAAACGGAAAATGGAAGGCGGGCCGGACCATCAAGGAATGAAGCCCTCCCCGAGGTCTCAACCACCGCCACCGCTGCAGGGACCCTGACTAGTTACAGTTCCATGGCCACGAATGTAGCCACGCCCTCACTGGGGTAAGCCGGGGTGACCGAGGGTCCTCAGCAGCTATAGGCGGGCGGTGGAGGCCTCCGGGGCCATAACTAGGCAGAAAAATAGTTTGTGGCCCGACCAAGAAAAAGGAGAATAAAAAAAAAAAAGAAAGTACAGTCCATGTGGGGGCAGTTCTTTGCAAAGTGTCCCTTCTGTCCACATGAGAAACATGCCCCTGTGAATCGGCTATGGGGCGAGCCTCCATAGCCGAATCAGGGGGCTCTCAGAAAATGTCTCCCTTGGGTGTTGGGTTGCCGTCCTTCCCAGAGTCTGACCCTTATTTGGCCCATAACCCCCCTTCCTAAGTGCCCAAGGTCCCTTCACAGTTCCAGGCAATATTCCTTCAGTCTGGCTCCCGGGATGATTCCCCATCATCCCAGGTGGCCTCGTAAGCTGGGTCACTGGGTGAGAGGAGAGTTCAGCATCCAACACTTGCTCTGAGATCCACATGGCCTCTGCTAGCATGGTGATCTTATGTTTGCGGACCCAGCTCTGAATTTCCGGAGGCAGGATGTTCAGAATTTGTTCCAGTGCGATTAACTCTGCCACCTTGGGGCAACTGCATCCTTCAGGTTTTAGCCAGCGCCAACACAGGTCCCGCAATTGTTGTCTTACTGCTCTGGGTTGTGTACGGGCTGCGAATTTGAAGCTCTGGAACCTCCGTTGGTAACTTTACGAATTAGTGCCTAGGAGGTCCAGGATTGCAGCTTTCACCTCTGTGTACTCCCCGGCTGTGGTACTGTCCAGAGCTCGATAGACCGCTTGGGCTTCCCCGGTCAGACAGGGGGCAAGGTGGACAGCCCACTGGTGTCTGGGCCATCCAGCAGCTTCCACCACTCGCTCGAATGTTACCAGGAAGGCCTCTGGATCATCCTCAGAGTGTCATTTTGGTCAGTATGGCGTTCATCCTAGGAACCCCTGGCCCCACAATAGCCAGACCAGCCTCACCAGTAGGGACTTGTTGCGGCTGTTGCACCAGGTGCTGCAGGAGCTGCTGTTGTAGTTGCCCCAGATGTATACAAAACTGCTGTTGTGCCTCCTGTTGCGCTTGTTGTGCCCGTTGTTGCGCCTCCTGTTGGGCTTGCTGTGTTTCTTGCGCCTCCTGCTCTGCTGAGCCAGCTGGGTGAGAACCTGTTGTTGCTGAGCCTGTTGTGCTTGTTGCACCTCCTGCTGCTGCTGTGTCAGCTGCATGAAAGCCTGTTGTTGTTCCGCAAGGAACTTCAGCAATTTCTCCATCTCCATTTTTCCAGAACGCAACTAGTCCTGTTCACTCCAGCAGGGGGCAGATCCCACTGACACCACCCTTGACAAGCTGGCCTATGGTAGATGGAGAGGCAACACACTGTGTTTAAAGTTCTCAGATGACAATGTAGTTTATTGCTCCAGAAAAGTCATAAACAGTCAGTTCAACTTTTCCAGCCTGGTCAGGAAACATAAATGCTTAACACAACACAGCTTCTCACAGGCTGACTTGACCAAAGGAGTCTTTGAACCACTTATGCGGGCCAGCAGCTTCTGAATGCACAGTCTCAAACAAAACACAAAGAAACAGTATTTCCCTTTTAGCCTTACTTGCAGGCCGATAATATCAGTACATTCCACTATTCGTGGCCCCAGCTGGCTGGGCTGTTTCTTTGCCTCAGGGTTCCCTGCTCTGGAAAAAGTCTTCTCCTCAGCAGCAGGTTTAAGCTTTTTTCCCCAACTGCTCTCTCCAGCAACTAACCCTTCTCCTTGGGTGTTCTGCTCTGTTTCCTTTCTTAAATTTCAGTCTCTGTCTTGCAGAGATCTCTGCCTGGGAGTTTCTCCTCTCTACAGCAGTTTTCCAGCTTCCAAATCGCTGCTTGCTGGATTCAGTTTGCCTTTCAGCAATCCCCCTAACCCCCACCTGTTCATGTTGCATTCCTTGCATTTTCTCGGCCTCAGCCAGGATCTTAACCCCTTGCCTCCCAGTGTAGGGTTTACCCTATCACAATCTGATAAACTGTTACACTGCTAATTCTGTTCTTGTCTTATACTTTTTTTAACTTGCATGTTGTTGCATTTCATGAAATACAGATGGTACATAAGTCCCAGTGGGGTGAAAACAAAAGATCTGACTTTGGGGGTATCTCTTGCAGTAGGAAACACCTATGGATCTATAGCTGCCAGGCATTAGGACCACACAGAAAACTTTATGGCTAGCAGTCTACCAGGTGGGCCGTCCACTCTGATGTCAGGGACCGACGTCATCCTACACTATAAGAGCAGGCGGCCCCTGCTCCCTCCTCAGTTCTTTTCCAGCCATTGACCAACACAAGTTCGGACCTCTTGGATTGCCGCAGCTTCAGTCGACCGCCGTTACCTTTGGGTTTCTTTTTCTTTTCTCACCTAAGTTTTTTATCACTTTTCAGTGATTTTTTCCTTTTTTTTTTTATGTCTTCTCAGCCTTCTTCCTTGTCCAACTGGATGACTAAGTGGGCCTATGAAAAGCAACTCCGAGAGAAAGATGGCCATTCTGCCTGTGTTCTCTGCCTAGGCCCAGATCACGTCGACGCCTGTTCCATCTGCCGCGACTTCAACCAGGCAACCTGCTGCCGGCCCCAGCAGACCTTGGAGAACTTTCTACTTCAACAAAAAGTCACCAGCATGTAGAAGGAGTTGCAGACCAGGAGCTCCTCTATCTCCCTGGCCCTATCCTCGGGCTCCCAGTCATCGAAGTCCTGGGATAAAACCTGCGAAACACAAACCCAGGGACAAGACTGCCTGCTAAACCCCGGTCCTCTCTCTCCAGTCTCTGCATCGCCCTCTATGACCGCAACGGGGCTGTCCTCCAATTCGGGGATGGCGATGTCTGCCTCGCATGCCCTCTTGTCCACAGGGCTACCGTTGGCAGCACCTCCAGCCAACCTTTCGATAATATTTCTTAGTTTTAGAAACAAGTGCTTCCCTATTGCTGTTTGTATTTTGTTAGTTTTAACTGAGTTTTTAGTAATTTTTTTTGGTTCTCATCGGTTCCCAAGAACCAATGGGAACCACAGTTTCTGAAGTAAAAAGTTATTTTTGAGTTTTGTATTGTACCTGGGACCATAGTCCCATTCATTTCTCTGTATTTTTACTTTAGTTTCGGTTCCTTTTACCTCAGGAACCAACCGTTTCCTCGGCTCCAGTTAGTTTGAGAACCGGGTTGTGGGGTTACTTGTTTTTCTGATGTGTGCCTGTAGTGTCTGATACTGATGTAAGAGACTCCACAGAAAAAGAGTGCAGTACTCACTGGTTTTAAAAATTGTTTAACCTGTGGTTAGATTAGAGCTAAAACCAATAGGCACGATCTGAGATGCAGTCTTTCGGATGAGACGTTAAACCGAGGTCCCATCTTCTTGTTCTGGTGGTAGTTCAGGTGGATGTTAAAGATCCCATGGCACCTCTCAAAAAGAATAGGGGAATTTCCCCAGTACCCTGGCCAAATTCCCCCCCCATTCACTAACAATACCACCAACAGCTTAATCTGGTTCAAGGTCAGTTGACATTCATCTGAATCACTCTCCCCCCGGGCCATGCCTGAAAATAGGCAAGAATTTGTCAAGTGCACTTACCCGGTCAACAAAAACTAAATAAATAAATACACAATCTGTGTGTGTTTTGTCTGCCTACCAGCCATATTTTTGCTAATTGCGATATTTGTAAAACCTTCGGTTCTAAAACCCTTAAAGGAAAGCTCTGCTATGGCAGATGCTTGGGCAGCTCCATTTACTGTAAAGGTGTGGCGCAACACCGTGCGTTTCAGTGCATTTGTATTGAAGTGCACGGTGCGGCGCCACACCATTACAGTAAATGGAGCCACCCAAGCGTCCGCCATTCTTCCGGGTAGCAGACTTTTGAGAATTAAAATAAATAACTTTGTGGCACGAGGAAAAAGCCACTTTTTTCAGTAAACCTAAACTGGAGGGTAAGGATGCAGGGGCGGGAACTCCTGCTAAGCAGAGCTTTCCTTTAAAAAGAGGGCTAAAAAATTGGAACAAATAGCTACCTCTGCCTCTCCCTCACAAACCACAGAGGAGGCTTCTTCCTCAAAGAAAGAGGTTCCTTCAAAGAAAGATAAAAGTAAGGAACTGGGAGAAAAAGCCTCAGAAAAGGTGGACCCCCACAAAACAAAAAGGCCTATGGAACTGGTTGCAGAACCAGTTCCTGCAAAATGCAAACCCAAAGAAAAGCATACCACTGCATCTCCTGCTGAAAAAGCAAAGGAGCTCTCAGTGGACAGACCGTGCACTTGGCTGAGGACATCGCTAAGGCCCTACCAACGTTGCAGGCCCTTCAGGCTGTCAGTAAGATAGTTCCTCCCCTGGTTCCTCCGGTCTCTCATTCAGTTCCTTCCTTGGTTCCTCCCATAGTTTCCTCTACTCTGGAACCAGAATACTTATATGAGGAATATGAGGAAGAGGATGTGGGGGAACCCATAGAGCCTGAGGTTTCCCCAGAGCAAGACTTCTGTTCTCCTCCCTGGGACTGGAGGATTTTTCATCCCACAGTGTCTTTGTAAGGCAAATGGTAGAAACCGTTAATCTTTTTCTTCAAGAGACTGTGGAGGAAAAAGAGGAAGCTGACTTCCTCGACATGATGGGGTTCACCCCCACTATGAGATTTATGCTTCCTATTCGTAAATCTCTTAAAAAAGTGGTCCTAAAAATCCTACAGACACCCACTTCGGTTCCAGCAGTGGATAGGAAGGTAGACAAGAAATATCAGCTGGATAGATCCAGTGCTGAGTTTCTCTTCACACATCCTGATCATGAGGGTGTGGTTCAGGTGGCTGCCTGTGACAATGCTAGAGTACCCTAGGCTTCCCATCCTCCTGACAAGGAGTCAAGGAAGATTGATACTATGGGGAAGAAGGAGTACCTGGCAGCCTCCCTACTAGTGAGAAAGGCCAGCTACATGGCCTATGCAGCCCAGTATCAGAAGGCCCTTTGGTCCATGGTGCTTGCCGTAGTGGATAAGGTACCTGGAGAAGTGGGGATATGTCTGGCTGAGACAGCCAGGACAGCCATAGATGCCACAAAATACCAATTTCACATAGCTGTCAATGCCAGCGACACAGCAGCTAGGCTCATGGCACTTGCATTGTCTATAAGGAGGTTTAGAAACATAGAATTTGACGGCAGATAAGGACCGCTTGGCCCACCCAGTCTGCCCATTTCCCTACCTGATGAATAAGTTGCAGATCCTAGTTAACCAGCAGCCTACTTCTTCCTACCCCCACCCCCTAGAATTGCCTTATGACTGTCCCATGCATGCTTGAATTCCACGACTGTTTTTGACTCCACAACCTCCTCTGGAAGGCCGTTCCATACATCCCCAACCCTCTCTGTGAAAAAATACTTCTTTAAATTACCTCTGAGCACCCCCTTCTATCTTCAAATTGTGCCCCTTGTTCTTGCACACCTCTTTTTGAAAGATGCTACCCTCTTGGACTTTGTTGATTCCTTGAGGTACTTGAAAGTTTCTGTCATGTCCCCTCTCCCTCCTTTCCTCGAGGCTATACATATTAAGCTCCTTAAGTCTCTCTTCATATGTCTTCCGGTGCAGACCCTGCACCATTTTAGTTGCCCTCCTCTGGACAGCTTCCATCCTGTCTATGTCTTTGCGGAGATTGGGTCTCCAGAACTGCACGCAGTACTCCAGATATGGTCTCACCAGCTGTCTGTACAGAGGGATAATAACTTCTTGTTTTCTACTGGTGATGCCTCTCCCTATGCATCCCAGTATTCCCCCAGCCCTCCTTGCTGCCCTCTCACATTGCTTGCCCACCTTTAGGTCATCTGATATGACTACCCCCAGGTTTGCATGGCTGTGAACCACAAACCTAACACAGGATACCCAGACAAAAGTCATGGATTTCTCCTGTGAAAATAATTCACTTTTCGGAGACAAGACTGAGGCTTATATTAAAAAAAAAGTGAAGAAAATAAGGCCACACAGAAGTAACACTGCAAGGGATAGGCCTTCCACATCATATAGAGCCCATGCCAGGGGAGGCAGGGGTTGGGAGTCGTATTCCAGACTGTTCTACCAGACTGGAGGAGGGCAGATGTGATTCCCCTTCACAAAAGTGGGAGCAAGGCAGAAGCAGGAAACTACAGACCTGTTAGTTTAACCTCAGTGATAGGGAAAATGATGGAATCCCTTCACAAGGAAAGAATTGTCGAATATCTAGAGGCCAGAGGGGCACAGGACCCTAGGCAGCATGGATTCACAGCGGGAAGGTCATGCCAGACAAATCTGATAGATTTGTTTGACTGGGTGACCAAAGTAGTAGATCAGGAGGGGCTGTGGACATGGCTCACCTAGACTTTAGCAAGGCATTTGACACAGTCCCACACAAAGATTAATATACAAGTTAGCCAGCCTGGGAGTGGGTCCTAAGATGACAGCCTGGGTAAAGAATTGGCTGGAGAATAGGACACAGAGAAGTAATAGTAAATGAAGTCCCACTCAGAAGAAAGAGGTTACTAGTTAGGGCACATAGAGGGTTCAGTATTAGACCGGTCCTCTTCAATGTCTTTATAAGCGACATTGCAGAGGGACTAGAAGGAAAAGTATGTCTCTTGCAGATGACACAAAGATCTGCAACAGAGTTGATGCACAAGGTGGGGTGGAAAGGATGAGAAGGGACTTGGCATATAGAGGAATGGTCAAATGTATGGCAGCTTAGATTCAATGCTAAAAAGTGCAAGGTAATGCACCTGGGAAACAACCCAGGGAAGAGTACACAATGGGGAGGTGACATACTAACAACAACAAAAATGGAAAGGGACCTGGGGGTAGTCATATCAGATGACCTAAAGGTGGGCAAGCAATGTGAGAGGCAGCAAGGAGGGTTGGGGATACTGGGATGCATAGGGAGAGGCATCACCAGTAGAAAACAAGGAAGTTATTATCTCTCTGTACAGACAGCTGGTCAGACCCCATCTGGAGTACTGCGTGCAGTTCTGGAGACCAGTCTCCATAAAGACATAGGCAGGATGGAAGCTGTCCAGAGGAGGGCACTAAAATGGTGCAGGGGTCTGCACCGAAGACATATGAAGAGAGACTAAAGGAGCTTAATATGTATAGCCCCGAGGAAAGGAGGGAGAGGGGGACATGATAGAAACGTTCAAGTACCTCAAGGAATCAACAAAGTCCAAGAGGTAGCATCTTTCAAAAAAGAGGTGTCAAGAACAAGGGGCACAATTTGAAGATGGAAGGGGCGGCTCAGAGGTAATTTAAGGAAGTATTTTTCACAGAAAGGTTGTGGATGCATGGAGCAGCCTTCAGGAGGAGGTTGTGGAAGTCAAAAACAGTGGTGGAATTCAAGCATGCATGGGACAGTCATAAGGCCATTCTAGGGGGTGGGGGTAGGAAGAAGTAGGCTGCTGATTAATTAGGATCTGCAGCTTATCCAGTAGGTAGGGAAATGGGCAGACTGGGTGGGCCAAGCGGTCCTTATCTGCCATCAAATTCTATGTTTCTATGTTTGTGCACTGCCAGACTACCAGCAGCCCGGAGGGTACTTCAGAGGTAGGGGCAGAAGAGCTATGAGGAAGGCTGGGCCAGCAGCCCAGACCACGGCCCAGCCGAAACAAACTCCCTGACATGCTTCCCCAGGTTGGTCCCCCCTTCCAGTAGGTGGCAGGCTGGCTTACTTTCTCCAAGAGTGGTTTTCCATCACCACAGACAAGTGGGTCTTGGAGGTAGTGAGCCAGGGTCTGTCATTAAGCTTCAAAAAAACTTCCCAAATTGAGAAAAAAGTTATTTGCTCTAGTAACACCAGTAGAAAGAAGCCTACTGGAATCAGTGGTAAAGAATTTGCTGCTCATAAAAGCAGTGGAGCCTGTTCCTCTGTCCCAGAGGGACAAAGGCCTCTATTCAAGATACTTCCTGACAGAAAAGAAAAATGGGGACTGGTGACCCATTTTAGATCTCAGAATTCTGAAGACACATATAACAAAGCCAAAATTCAGAATGGTTACTTTGGCCATGATAATTCCAACCCTCCAGCAAGGAGACTGGCTAGCCTCCTTAGTCCTCAAGGATGCTTACTTCTATATACCAATCTGTTCAGGTCACAGGAAGTATCTTGAGGTTCAGAGTGCCCTCACATCACTACCAGTTCACAGCCATGCCCTTTGGCCTAACATCAGCTCTGAGGGCTTTCACGAAGTTCCTAGTTGTAGTGGTGGTACACCTGAGAAGACAGGGGGTCACAGTCATTTCCTACCTGGATGGCTGGCTGGTCATAGGACAGTCCCCTCAACAGACCATGGATTCTCTAGCCCTTGTACAGAGCACCCTGGAGTCACTGGGGTTCCTGATAAATACTCAGACATCTCAGCCAGAACCAGTCCAGGTCCTGTACTTCATTGGGGCAGAACTGGACACCCTGCAAGGGAGGGTCTTCCTCCCCCATAACAGGGTAAACAGCATTCTGGAGATGGCCGGGTCTTTTCAAGTTAAACAGACCCAGGCCAGCAATGCACTTACTGCAAGTACTGGGCCACATGGCAGCTGCCACAGCAGTGGTCCCAAGATCCAGATTCCAGATGAGGGACATACAGTTCCATTTAAGGTCCCACTGGTCCCAAAGACCAAGCTCCTTTTCCAAGCTGGTGCCTGTCACAACTCTGATACATGCTCTGCCATGGTGGCAGGACAGGGGCAACCTCAGAGAAAGCGTGCCCTTTCAAGCAGAACACTCATCGGTGGTTCTTACCACAGATGCCTCCATCCTGAGGTGGGGGGCACACATGTTAGACTTACAGCCAGTGGGAGTTGGTCCCCCCATGAGTCAATGCAATACATCAACCTATTGGAGCTCAGAGCAGTGTAACTGTCACTACAGTCATTTGCTCCTCAGCTCAGGGGCAAGGTGGTACAGGTCAGAACAGACAACACTACCTCTGTGTATTACATAAACAAACAGGGAGGTACCAGGTCGACCCCACTGTGCATAGAGGCCATGAGGGTCTGGAACCTGGCCTACTCCCTTCAAGTGTCTCTCTCCGCCATCCACCTCCCAAGGAAAGACAGTGTTCTAGGGACTTGGATATGATGTTCTACCCACACTTCTGGCAGTGTCCTTTCCCTTTAAGAGATGCCGGAAAGAGTTCAAGCTGGCTCCTCCCACCCACTCGAGTGGTATAACCCTTGGCACCGCCCCATGATGCCAGATCTTCTTTTTTGCTGGAAAAAGCAGGTTCCCTCCTTACAGCTCCCGCGTTGAGTAGGCCCTGGCGCTTAAATCTTTGGATTTACTTCCAAACTTAAACTAAAACTCATTTGAGTTCCGTCTTCAGGTTGATCTTCGATTGTGACTGCAATGGAGAATAAGTTCTTGCCTGGATTTGGCCGGTGTCCATGTTGGCAGAAGATGTCGTGTACCGACCCCCATGCCTCGTGCGTTTACTGTCTCATCTACGATCACGATCCTCAGGCCTGCAACATGTGTCAGTTGTTTCATGCGATGGTTCTTGAGGACCACACTGCCCACCTGAAATAGGGCCACCAGGAGAAATGCCATATGCCAGAATTCAAATTCTGGAACATCCATTGGGTGGTCTCCGTGGCCGCGGGGTCCGCAGAGCAGTTGGAGCAACTCAAGGACTTCAAGGAGGAGGCGGCCCAGGCCGCCACACATTCCTTGTCAGTTTTGGCTTTCGTTCAGCTCAAGTTCAGCTCCACTTATTCGGCCTCCTTCAAGGAGCTGTGCCAATCCATCCCAACCAAAGGGGAGGGACCCTCGGATTCGCGCAGTTCCCACTCACACAAGAAGGAGTCCAAGAAGGATAAAGAGAAGACTCATCGTCGACGATCCTGGGACAGGGAGCATTCTTGCCCTCAGGAATCTTCGGTTTTGACTACGGTCGAAACCTCCACCTTGGCCGCTGATTTCACGGAAACCCCGTCAGGCCAGTCGGCTGAGACAGCAGCTAATAATGTGATGAAATTTTTTTTTACCTGTTGACCAGTTGTCATCTGAAGAGGCCAACAACTTTTTATTCAGGGCTCCGGTCCTGCCGGAGACAACTGAGGGGGTGGCCCAGCCAGCTGAGCCAGACCTTCTGGTCATCAATCGAGACCAGGAGGAGCCGCGGGTCTCCCAGGCTCATTCTGAGGCCCCCCCCCCGTCGGCACCTCAGATGGCCGAGGTTGATGTCTTCTTCATCCTCTGGGTCAAGCAGGTCCCGCCAACATCAGCGGTCTTGCTCTCAGCACCATGGAAAGCGGCGCTACCGCTGTTCATCTTTGTCCTCCTTGGGTGAGGAGAGGCTTCAGTTAAAGTTGCATAAGCGCTATGAAGACCTTATGTGGCAAGAGTTAGTGTTGACCGGGCCGAAGTCAACCCTAGCTACCACCCCAGCCATCACCTGGCTGTCACCTGAGAGGCCGACACCGACGTCCCCGGCTGGGCAGGCTGACACCGTTCCTCACCCAGCAGAGCCAGTGAAGACCGTTTTGGTTCGGCTGAAGCTGTCTTCTCCACTGATCATGGTGGAGCTGCCACCCAAGCAGCCATCGACCAGGGCACCATCCAAGGAGTCTCGGCCAGCCAAGGGGCTTCCCCATCAGCTGTCAGTCACTCTCACACCTGACTGCCCACAGTGGGTTGAGAACAACTCGGGTGGTCACCCGACATATGCGGACTCTTCGGAGTCCGAGAATTACTCTTTGTACTCCCGTCCCCTCGACACGGAGTCAGTGGTGGATCTTTCCATGGAGGAAGGACCCACTTCGTTCATGGGCAATCTCCATCTGATCTCCAAGTCCATGGGGATGAAACTGGAGCCCATTCAGAAGCGGGCTCCCTGTCTTCTGAATGAGATTCTGCATAAAGAGGATTCTCCGATGGAGGCTTTCTCAGTGGCTGAGGCCATTCTTGGCCCTGCCCTGGAGCTCTGGTAGCGCCCTTTCTTTTCCCTGTGCCCTTGGCCCGGATGACCTGCAAGTATGCGGTACCCACCAGTACCCTTTCGGGGTTCACGGAGCATCCCTCGGCTGAGGGGTTGGTGGCTGACTCCATGTTTCGGCCCTCGGGCAATACTGGGGACGTTGATAGACCGACAGACGAGGAGTCCAAGAAATTGGACCATTCAGCTCGTAAGGTCTATGATGCCTCTTCACTAGGCCTCTGCCAGGCAAGCTTGGCCGTCGTGATGGCACATTTCTCCCATGCCCTGTTGAGCTCCCTGGACAAGGTGATCCCTCACCTCCCAGTGGACCTACAGACTACGGTCAAGCAGGTCCATGACCAGGGTCAAGCTGTGGCAAAACAGCAACTCCAGATGGCTCTGGATGTTGGAGATTCCTGTGCCCGCTCGGTGGCGGCCACAGTTGCCATGCACCATAGGGTTTGGCTGTGGATCTCAACCTTCACGGCAGACACCCAGCACAAGCTGGCAGATTTTCCATTCTTAGGCACCGACCTCTGTGGGCCTGGTGTGGAGGGTCACCTCCAGCGCATTGAAAAGTCCAGTGCCACCCTGGACTCTGTGATATCCACCCAGAAGGACCCCAGGGGCTCCAAGCAGCAAAAGTGCAAGCCCTTTTGGTCCTCTACTCCTGTGGCAAAACCAGCCCAGCACCAGTCTGGCCAGCAGGCTCAGTCCTGGAGACCTCAGGCCAAGTCCTTGGCCTCGGTGGTCTGAAAGTCAGGAGGCAAGAGACCCGGCGGCCTCTACGCCAGGCCCTCCTCATCCAAGCCTGCTCAGTGACGGGATGAAGGGTGCCTCCCTCATGCTCATCGCACCACCCCTGGGTCCTCCTGTGGGGGGTCAGGTCCACCACTTCCTTTCTGCCTGATCTGCTGTTACCATGGACAGATGGGTTCTGGAAGTGGTCAGTCAGGGTCTGCTTCTGGAGTTCAAGTAGTACCCTCCCAGCCGAGCCCGTGCCCCACTGGGAGGACTTGGTATGCGCAGACTCTCGGTTGGCTCTTCGAGACAACGTAGCCCAGGTCCTCCGCAAGGAGGTCATGGTCAAGGTAGCAGATCCTCCAGAACACCCAGGGTTTGTCTCCAGGTACTTCCTGGTGCCAAAGCGGACAGGGGGCTGGCCCCTCATTCTAGATCTGCACGACCTGAACAAATTCCTCAGGTCCCGCACTTTCAGGATGGTAACTCTGTCTCAGATCATACCATCTCTCGAGCAAAACATGTGGTTTTGCTCCCTGGATATGCAGGACACGTTCTTTCAAGTTCCAATTCATCCATCCCACTGAAGGTTTCTCTGCTTCCGAGCCAAGGAAACCCTCTCCGAGTTGTGCCATTCGGCCTCTCCTCAGCCCCCAGAGTCTTCATCAAATGCGTAGCAGTGGTCGCAGCTTACCTGAGGTGCTGAAGGGTCTGAGTGTAACCCTATCTGGACAACTGGCTGATAGCAGGTCTCTCCAAGCAGGAGGTGGAGCGGTCCGAGGACCTGGCCCTCCAGACCTACATCAACCTTGGCCTCCTGGTCAACGAGGCCAAGTCAGAACTCGTGCCTCACAGATAATCAGCTTCATCGGGGCAGAGCTCGACTTTTGCTGAGCCAGAGCCCGGTTTCCATCAGATAGGGCAGCGTTTCTCTCCTCCTCCTTTGCCCGGTGATATCTGGTTGGGCACTTGCGCCCTGCCCGGGACTTTCTGCACCTTCTGGATTAAATGGTGTCCTGCACCAGCGTGGTCCGATAGGTCTGTTGGCATATGCGCTCCCTGCAGTGGGAGCTGGCCAGCCAGTGGTCTCAGCACAAAGGTCACTTCGACCAACTGGTCACTGTGACCCAGAGGATGTGGGACGCCCTCCAGTGGTGGCTCATCCCAGAGCATATGCAGGAAGGAATCCCATTTGTCCGCCCCGAGCTGACAGTCATCCTGATGACCGACGCCTCTCATGGGCTGATGGAGCCCACTTGGGGAACCTTATAGTCCGTGGGCTCTGGACCTCCCTGGAGTCCCAATGTCACATCAACCTGCTGGAGCTCCGAGCGGTTCAGCTGGTGCTGACCACAATCACTCTGTTTGTTCGGGGTCAAGTGGTCCAGGTCCAAATGGACAACACCACAACCATGTACTACCTCAACAAGCAAGGTGGGACACACTCCTTGCCCCTCTGCAAGGAAGATCTTCGCATCTGGACCCTTGTGCGCAGCCTGGACGCAGATCTCCTAGCCAGTTATGTGGCAGGAGCCTCCAACCAGCTGGTAGATGTCCTCAGCCGGGTGGGTGAGGCGTCTTATGAGTGGTCTCTCCATCTGGAGGTAGTTCACAGTCTGTTCTCCCATTGGGGCACCAGTCAGGTGGACCTGTTCGCCTCCAGGGACAATGCAAAGCTGAGGCTGTTCTGTGCCCGCCTCCCCCCCTCAGCAGGGCTCGCTGCAGGGGGATTCCTTCTCGAGGCCATGGACCCCAGGCCTCTTCTATGCCTTCCCTCCACTTCCCTTGATCCACAAAGTGCTACTCAAGGTCAGGAGGGACAAAGCATGGGTGATCCTGGTGGCTCCAGACTGGCCCCGGCTGTTTTGGTACCCCAAACTCCTCAGCCTCAGCAACAGGCTCCCAAGGCATCTTCCCACACGCCCGGACCTGCTCTCCATCTGTCAGGGGAAGGTACTCCACCTGGACCTTCAATCCCTGCACCTGACAACCTGGATCCAGAGCGGCTAGAGTTCCAGGTTTTGGGTCTCTCCGAAGATGTCCTCATTGTAGTTGAGGTGTCTAGAAAGGAATCGACCAGAAAATGCTGTGCCTTCAAATGGAAGGGATTCTCCATTTGGTGTCAGGACAATGGGTTAGACCCTTCATCCTGTCCAGTGGCTAGCATTTTGGACTACCTGCGGTCTCTCTCCCAAGGGGAACTTAGATCGAAAACCCCTACAGTGCACCTGGCAGACATCTCTGCTTACCGTGCGTGGGTCTGTCAGCAGTCGTTGGCACATGGGAAGGTGGTCTAGTGCTTTTTCAAAGCTCAAGATCACATTTCCCCACTGGTGCATGAACCACCACTACTGTGGGACTTGTTGCTGGTTTTGGTAAAGCTCATGGGCAAGTCATTTGTACTGATGCACAGGTGTGACATGTCTCACCTGTTGTGGAAGAACACTTTCTTGGTGGGTATCACATCAGCCAGAAGGATCAGTGAACTCAAGGCACTCTTGGTGGAGTCTCCTTACCTGGTTTTCCACAGGGACAAGGTTGTTCTGCGCTCCAACCCGAAGTTCCTCCCAAAGGTTGTATTGGAGTTTCACCTGAATCAGGTGATGACTCTTCCAGTGTTCTTCCTGAATCATACCTTGGAGGCCGAACACAGGCTCCATACTTTGGACCTGAGGTGAGCGCTACAAAGAGCGCACGGCTGGAGTTAGGGGAGAGGTTTGCCAACTGTCACCTATGCTGAAGCTGCACCCACAGCCAAGTCGATGATTGGCAGGTGGATCACATCATGCATTGATTTCTGCTATAGGTTGGCGGGTAGGGAGCCTCCCGGAGAGCTAAGGGCTCATTCCACCCACCATACCACTACGACGGTGGCTGCTTCTAGGGACGTCCCTTTCCAGGAAATCTGCAGGGCTGCTACCTGTAAGTTAGCACACACCTTCATTTTCCATTACCATATTGACCTCGAGTCATGCTGGGATGCTGGTTTTGGGGCCTCAATTCTCCAAGCTGTGTTCCCTAAGTAGCGGGTGTATGCCTTGTCTCCCTTCTCCTGGCGAACTGCTAGGAGTCTGCCAGAAGTGTGGCTAGAACATCATATCCACATCCCTAGAAACACAGGTTACTCACCTATAACAGAAGTTCTAGGAGTGGTATATGATGTTCATCCACATGGACCCACCCGATCTCCCCTGGCTCAGGCGCACAACCACTGCTTCCAGCGGGCAAGATCTGGCATCATGGTGCAGAGCCAAGCGTTATACCACCCAAGTGGGTGGGAGGAGCCAGCTTGAAGACTTTCCGACATCTCTTAAAGGGAAAGGACACTGCCAGAAGTGTGGATGAATATCATATACCACTCCTAGAACTACTGTTACAGGTGAGTTGCCTGTGTTTCTGGCAGATTCTCTCAGCAGAATCGGTCAGAACCACCATGCCTGGGCCATCAATACACAGGTACTTCGGGCAGTTTTCAGAAGGTGGGACACTCCGGAGATGGACCTCTTTGCCTCCACGGACAACCACCACCTGCCACTGTTCTGCCGCAGACCCCCAGCCCAAGGGACAGTGCCACTAGATGCCTTGGTATTGGATTGGACAGGCAAATTCCTTTATGCCTTCCCTCCTGTTCCTCTTTTGGTCAGAGTCCTGGTAAAGCTCAGGTCTTAACCGGAAACAATGATAATGTTGGCACCAGATTGGGCAAGACAGCCATGGTACTCCCTCCTATTGTCCCTGTCAGTGGAATGGCCGATTTGCCTCCCCGAGAGGCATAGTCTGCTCACATCCTCGGGGGGGGGGGGGAGCAGAATACTGTGTCCCAGCCTCAGACCCCTTTTCCTGAAGGCTTGGCTCTTGAGGACTTAGAATTTGCCAGCCTACACCTTTCTGAGGAGGCGTGACTGTGACTGTCCTCAGGGATTCACGAAAGCCATCAACTAAGAAAACCTATGCCTCAAAATGGAAGAGGTTTTTGATCTGGTGTGGAAACACTGGGATTGACCCTACTACAGCTGGGTTATCCATCCTCTTGGATTATCTGACCCACTTACAACCCTCTAGGCCTCAGGCCTTCTACCCTAAAGGTGCATTTGGCTGCTGTTTCAGCTTACATTTCTGCTGGCAAGAATAAATCCATGGCATCTCATCCAATCTTCAGGAAGTTCTTTAAAGGACTACTCCACATTCACCACCCATTGAGGGAACCAGTTTCACCATGGAACTTAAACATTTGTATTACCAGGCTCATGGAGTCACCTTTTGAGCTGTGTACAGACCCGAACTACATCTCCTTCCACAGGGACGAAGTGGTACTCAGAAACAATAGGAAGTTCCTTCCTAAAGTGGTGTCAGACTTCCGCCTGAATTGGTCCATTACACTGCCAGTCTTCTTTACAGAAAATTCAAGCTCAGGTGAGCAAAACCTGCACAGCCTGGATGTAAAAAGAGCACTTAGCCATTATCTGGATAGGACTAAGGCCTGTAGGCCACAGCACACTCAGCTGTTCCTTACCTGTGGTGAGGTTGGCAGGGGTAGGCCAGCTTCAAAGAGAACTATTGCACACTGGATAGTGTCCTGCATACAGTTCTGTTACAATAAAGTTGGCAAATTACCTCCTCTGGGCCTCAGAACACAGTCTACCAGGGGCACAACTGCATCAGTTGCTGCAGCAAGAGATGTTACCCTACTGGAGATTTGTAGGGCAGCTACATGGAGGACTGTTCACACATTCACCAAGCAATATAACCTGGACCTACAGTCCAGGAGTGATGCCAGGTTTGGCAGAGCAGTCCTGCAGAATCTTTTTCCTAAATAGCTTCTGTACCCTGCCTCCAGAGGTACTGCTTGGTAATCTGCACTAGTTAAGCATATTGAAGGATTGCTGGGGTTTGAAGTAAAAATCACTGACCATTGTAATCTTGTTTCTTCCAAGGTATCCTTCAGTATGCTTAAAGCTCCCACCCTGCCTCCCATTCCAGAACCTGAAAAAAGGATCCCCCTATCCTGCAACCTACTGGTTACTGTATTTTGTGTTGTGAATCAGTGTCATGGTTAAAGAATTTTACAAACCAGTTTCCTCTGACCTTTTTGCCCCTTTTCATAGGGGCCATGAATTTGGGGTCTTTATCATTTAAGTGTTAATGATTTGGTAGATAGTATAGCTAGCAAGGGTGCTTTCACTCTGTTAGGCGTCATAATAGATCTGAGTACCTTTAGAGTACAGCAGTTACTAGGGCAGCAGTTTGAAATTGGCACAAGCCAATGAGAGTTTCATTATTAGCATAAATTCTATTCTCTCCAGGGCAGTTCAATGCAGGAGGCTAACTGCACTAGTTAAGCATCTTGAAGAATACCTTGGAAGAAACAAGATTACTATGGTGAGTAATTTTTTCTTACTGGGCAAGAGGACCTTCGCCTCAGCCACCCAGGTCATCAGGGTCTTGAACTACATGGCCCATATGGTCTAGTTCCTCAGCCTTTGTTTGGAGCAAGCCCATGAATTGGCCAGTGCCCTTCCCGAAGACCAGAGAAAACAGATGCTCTTGCGGTCCCTCCAGTGGGGGGCTGACAGTGGTCTGCATCTCCTCTGTCCTACAGCTCCATCGATGCTTTGGATAGGGCGGCCAGCGTCTGCCTACATCGGCACTCCTGGCTAAGGGTATCAGAGTTAGCCCAGGACATTGTTATCTATCCTGAACGCCCCCTTCAGGGGTTACAAATTGTTTGGAGCCAAGTTTCAGCAGATCCTGGATGCTCTACAGGCCTCTGGATGTACCCTAAGGTCAGTCCACTCTGTGTACCACACTCAAGCTAAGAATTGACAGCATGTGCCCTTTCGTCTGGTAACCAAGTCCAGACCCGACAGACCTCAGAGCAAGCGTCAGCGGTCCGCCTCTCTGCCCACCCCTGCTGCCACAGCCAGTAAGGCTCCCAGAGGCACCGGCGTTGCTGGCACTGCAGCCTCTTCCACCTCTGCCTGACTCCTTGACGGACCCCCCCCTAACAAATCAGGAGGTGGTTGTCGGGGGTTGCTTCTCCATACTCCTGGACAAGTGGTGGGAGATAACCAATGACAGTTGGGTACTTCAGCTCATAGAGCATGGCCACACTCTGGAACTTCTAGAGTGGCCCCCAGAAAAACCTCCGGTTCTGTCCTGTTACCCTCCAGACCACATACCAGTGTTCTGGGCAGAAATCCACTTCCTGCTGCAAAAGAGGACAGTGTAGCCCTTCCCTGTGGACCAGCAGGGCAGGGGGTTTTACTCCCACTTTTTCCTGGTCCCCAGATGCACCAGGGATCTCAGGCCCATCCTAGACCTCTGAGAACTCAGTATGTTCATTCAGTACAAAAAGTTCTGGATGGTGACACTTCAGGGTCTGTTGCCCCTTCTGCACCAGGGGGATTGGATTTGCTCCCTTGACATGAAGGATACACGCATCCCACTGGCAGTACCTGAGGTATCTATTCCAGGGTAAACTCTTCCAGTTCAGGGCCTTGCCCTTTTGTTTGTCATCAGCCCCTTGGGTATTTACCAAGTGCCTGGCAGTAGTAGCAGCTGCCCTCAGATGGGAGGGCCTTTATGCCTTCCCATACCTGAACGACTGACTCCTCAAGGCCCAGTCCAGGAATTGCCTTCTTCAGACCCTGGCACTAACTACCCACATATTCCAGGATCTGGGGATAACTGTGAATTTCCCAAAGTTAGTTTTGATTCCATGCCAATGCCCCCAGTACAGTGGGACAGTCTTGGGACACAGTTCTGGGCATGGCCTTCCTGCCCCAGGACAGGGCCGAGCGCCTGATAGCCCAGGCCCATCTGTTGTACAACAACCACTATGTCTCAGCTAGAATCTTCCTTTGGCTCCTCAGCCAGATGGCAGCTGCAATAGCTACAGTGTCTCTAGCCAGATTGCACATGAGGGTACCCCAGTGAACACTTGGGGTCCAGTGGGACCAGTGGACCGACAAACTAGAACAGCAAGTCCTGGTCTCATCTTCAGTGAAAAAGGTTCTGCTTTGGTAGATGGAACCCATCAGTCTGCTAAGAGGAGTTCCTTTCCTTATTCTCTCCCCACAGCAAATTCTCATGACAGATGCTTCGGGGCTGGGGTGGGGAGCCCATTTAGGGCCCCATCAAACACAGAGGATGTGTTCCCAGCTGGAATCCTCTTTCCTCATCAGTGTTCTGGAGATGCAGGCCATTCTTTATGCCTTGCAGGCATTCCAGACTCAGCTATCCCCGGGTCCTGCTAGTGCAAACAGACAGTGCTGTAGTCCACTACCTCAACAATCAGAGGGGCACTCACTCATACTCCCTCTGATGGGAAGCCGTGAGAGTCTGGTATTGGGCTCTGGATCACATTCTCAAGCTGACGGCCATCCATGTTCCAGGCATCCAAAATGTCCTGGCTGATGTCCTAAGTCAGTCGCAGTCAAAGGCGCATGAATGGGAGCAGCTGACCTCAGTAGTAGAAGACCTGTTCGACAGGTAAGGTCATCCAGAGTTGGATCTTTGTGTGTTCCCACTCAGTGCAAAACTGCTGCTTTTTGCTCGATCAATCCAGGGCCTGGAGTTTTCTGGCGAGATGCAATTTCCCTCTCCTGGAAATGGAGGTTTCTGTACGCATTTCCTCTCTTCCCCTGCTTCAGAGGGTTGTGATCAAGCTCCAGATGGATGGGGCCACAATGATACTCATAGCCCCATTCTGGTCTCATCAGATCTGGTTCCCCTTGCTGCAATAGCTGACAGTGGAGCCTCCAGTTCATCTTCCTCTGTGCACCGGCTTGCTCTCCCAGAACCAGGGTACCCTGGTCCATCCAGACCTCAGATCCCTGCATCCTCATACCTGGCTCCTGAAGACGTAGTCATAGCTCGGTTCGGGGTGTCACCCAGGGTGGCTGAAGTCCTAGTGGTGGTTTTGAAGCCTTCCACTATGGTAACTTATTCTGTGACGTGGAAGCGTTTCGGGCTATGGGCTGCTTCACTCCAGCTGGATCCATTCACTTGTCCAGTGAATCAAATTCTGGAGTACATATTGTCCCTTTCAGACTCCGGTCTAAAGTACTCCTCTCTTAAGGTACACATGTCTGCCATCTCTGCTTTCCATGTGCCTATTGAGGGACATGTGGTGGCACAACTGGAGGTGTCCCATATATTTCTGAGGGACATTTTTCACCTGAAGTCTCCTATTCACAATTCAGTCCCACCCTGGGACTTGAGTTTTATGTTAGAAAGGCTTACTTCGGCTCCTTTTGAGCCGGCTGTGGCATGCAAGCTACACATTTTGTCATGGAAAGCATCATTTTTAGTTGCTTTTACTTCTGCTTGAAGCATTTCAGAGCTACAGGCAATCATGTGCAAGCAGCCTTATTTGATTTTCCACAAAGACGGTGTCTTTGCATACTAACCTTAAGTTTCTTCCTAAGGTGGTGTCTGAGTTCACTTTAAACCAGTCCATCCACCTTCTGGTTTATTACCCAGAGCATACCAATCCAGTGGAAGCATTATGCCATACTTTAGGTATGCAAAGAATTCTGCTTTACTGTACCCATCGTATGAAGGACTGCAGGAAGTCCAAACAGTTGTTTGTTTCTTTCACCCCTGGAGAGAAGGCGTCCCTGTTTCAAAACAGTGCCTGTCCGAATGGTTGGGCAGCTGTATCACTTACTGCTATAGGAAGTATAGCAAAGAACTTCCTGGCACTGTCTGTGGCCATTCCACCAGGGGCATGGCCAGTTCTACTGCCTTTTTCAGGAATGTATTGGCTACAGAGATCTGTGAGGCTGCCACTTGGAGTACTGTCCACACTTTTACCAAGCACTACAGTCTGAACATTGGCTGTAGGCATAGGGCCATTTTCGGCCTGGCTGTTCTACAGGGCCTACTTTCTTAGGCTCTTAGTTTCATACTGCCCAGACTGCATTTCTTGATGTCAGAAACTGCTTGTGACTCGTTCCATAGGTGTGGCTTGCTGCAAGAGATGCCTCTAAATTCAGATAGTACAGTTGCGTAAGAACTTACCGTAACAGTAAATCAGCGAGCAGATCGCTTGCAGCAGGCCATATCGTCCCTCCCTTCTTCCCCCTGAGTCTCTGAGGCTCTCCCATGTCTGTTTCTCTTCTCTAACCTTTCTTTGGCGGGGACCTATGGTACACTCCTCGGTTCCTTTGCAGGACCTTTCTGCTTATGGTCTCTGGCGGGAGAACGGAGGAGTGCGTGGGGGCCACCCACTCTTATAAGATAGGGTGACATTGGTGCCTGACGTTGGGATGGTCGGCCCCCTGGTAGACTGCTAGCTAGAAAGTTTTCTGTGAGGTCCTAGTGCCTAGTGGCTATATCGTCCCTCATTCATAGGTGTGGCCTGCTGTAAGAGATCCCCTTGCAGAGCTACTGTTACAGTAAGTTCTTACGTAACTGTACTGTTCTCAACATATTATTGCAGAAAAACAAAATCAGTCCTCTAATTTGTTACACAAGAGGGAGGTTACCTTGCTATTTTCAACTTTGTATGTGTTCTTATGTCAGATGGTAGCCAAGGCTACAGCACCAGTCTATATTAATAACAAAATACTTCAGCATCCTCAGCAGTATAAAGTCCTAAATGAAGAGTTTCAAACCATAATATAATAACTGGTTAACAGTGATTTTATACTGAAATCCATTTCTTTTGTTCTCCATTATGCGTACTTGCATATATGTCGGTGTGTATAATGAAGAGTGCTAAGCAGAAACTGGTCAGTCATCTGTAATTGCAGTTTCAAAAATCTTGTGCTAACTGCTATAAACCTCTGCTGTGTGTTTCTAGGTTCCCCCTATTTCTGTTTTGGCTCACCTTCACAATAGTTCCACGGCTTTGACAATCTGAGTCCAGGCTGACTTTTCTAATTTAAACAAAGAACTGGTTGTGGTAATGATCGACATCATTTCAACTGGTTGAAAAATAAACAGTATCCTTTGACTCCTTATGTAATTCCTTGTGTTGACATTTTCATGTAGTTAACATGTTACAGTAACTTCCATTGTATTAACAGAATCTGTTTCCAGAGTGATTTTCTAAACAGTAAGTTGAACTGTTGTTTGCTATCACACTGTATAGGTTAGGAAGTAAGCAGCAGTTTGAACTACTAGGTCTGTCGTAACCAGTTTTTTTTTGTTTTGTTTTTTTTACACACCCTCGGTGTAGGATACCTACATAAACCCCTTGAGCTGTGCCCTCATCGTTTAAATGGTGTTCCATACCTTAGTTGTTTAAAACAACTCATTACACACCTATCCCCCATGCTGTATTCTATGTATTATGCACAGTACCAGAGGCTACCTAGATTAATTTATGGTTTACTAATCAATAGCTAGATTACTGCTTTTTAAACTGTGTATATATTGATATTCTTGGATTAAGAGCATGTTAAAACTTTACTAAGAATGCAGACATTAACACCAGAACACAGCAACTGTGCCATCTAGTAGTCCAGTGCTGCAACCAGGCTATTTATAGTAGTGTCGGGAAGCCAAACCATAGCTGCTGAGAGAGGGGTCTAGGAAGAAGAGCCTGTGTTATCTTCAAAGAACATGGGAAGTAGCCATTTTGGACACTGAACTGCCATTATAATACCTAGATGAAATGTAGATTCCCCTCACCAAGTCATTATCTTACACTTTTAAATAAAAGCGTGGGCAGTATTCTTGCATTTATTTTGCAGAATAGGGTTCAAGTAAGTGCACTGAAGTTTAATTTCTCTTTGAAACACAGTGGGCTTTGTAATTTCAATGGAAGTCAAGAAAATAGCAGCTTTCACTGTTGTCAATTCAAAGAAATTAATCAAAGTTAAAAGCTTGACTATTATTTATAGTGCAAATGGCACTTTGGAAGAAGTAGACCAACATCTCTAAGCAACTTATAGCCAATCCTGGAAGGAATTATTAGATTGAAATGTAATTTATGCTTGAGAGACATGGTGCTTCAGTGTGTATGCTCATTGGCCCCTTCTGATGTGTGCCCAATTCACCCTGACAAATGTATTAGTTTCCATTGCATGTCATCACTGAAAGGCTGGAGTCTATAGAAGACCTTTAATTAATGATAATAGTATTTTTTTTTGTAGAAGTCTTTAGGGTTAGAGCCAACCCAACACAGTCTCAATGGAGTACTAAAGGTGACTGGCAAGGGTAAATGGCATAAGGTTTCCCTGGCAACATAACTTACACTGACAGTGGAGGTCTCCAAACAATGTATCATCAAAAATGTACATTACTGCCTTCTAATAGTTTATGAATGCATAGTTTTGGCAAATGCATAATCAGGGACAGCTTATTGACGAGCCCAACCATATGGCACCAAAGGATTCTGCAATCCCACTCTTACTGTAACTGAGACTGTTGTGTACTCATATTACATTAACATTTGTATGGTTTTGGTACGATATTTATGTTTGAAATAATTCATGTTTCTGTATACAATTTTAAACCCTGCAGAAGCTATAAAAAACGCTAAGGTACTACCCATACACTCCTGTCTCATATACAGCAATAGCAGGATTCACCTTGTTAATTTGGTATGTTTCCACAGAATCCTTTGGTGCTGCTCAGTCAAGCTCCTCAAGAACTGTCTTCACTTCAGCATTTGCTGAAACTCTGCCATAATACAGTATGTACATTTCTGTGTTTTCCACCCTTAGCACCCAGGTCGCTCCTGTAAAAGTAGGATCATTATCTGCAGTGAGCTTTCACCCGATTAACAAATATTAAATAAATCAAAATCCAATCTGGTTTATGTATAAAGAGCCTAGCTCGGCGGCTCACCGGGCGGTGGTTGATTTCTCTTGCTAGCTGACACACCCGGTCTTGGAACGGACCCAGGGAGCTGGAGGGCCGGCCGGGGGGAAAAGGATAGAGTGCCCACAGGGCTGCTGTCCTTCTCCGGGGGGAGGGTCGGGTGCATGTCCAGTGCTTGGAGACTCCTGGCGGAGGCTGGGAGTAACACAAGCTGCAGGCGCTTAGTTCCAGAGAGGTGGGGCAGACGCAGGCATCATTGCACGTCCCCGCCCCGGGCAAGCCCAAAAAATAGCTTACAGGCCACCATTGATGACACACGCCTGGCACTGGAGCCTCAATAGTCGCAGCCTCCTCCACCGACCTAATCCCAGTCCTGATGCTACTGGCCCAGCCTGAACCCCACCCTGGGAAGCCAGGGAGGCCTCGCTTTCTCATCGGAGATGGCCTGGTTCCGCATCGGCCCCACCTCAAGGCGTGTCGGGCATCGGTTGGGGAGGACTGTGACGGGGCACAAGGTGCGCAGGAAATCAAGGGTCAGGTGGCTTGTGGGGGAGAAGATAAAAAAAAAGCCTAGCTCAAAAGGCTCAAAGCTGTGTACAGTAACCAACAATAAGCATTAAAATAAAACCGAATTACAAAAATATAACCGAACATTTTAATACATTTGCATTGCATATTTAAATACTTTGAAAATACGCAGAAGTACATTCAAGATGCCACCAAGGGTAAAGAGAAAACGGTTGTTGTAGACAAGTCTATAGACCCAGTCGCTGAATCAGCAAAGGTTGTCCTTTCCAGAAAATGTCTGCTCTTGATGAACATGCATGTCACTCTTAACTCTTTTTAGATTAAAAAAATAGGTACTGTAACTTCAATAAAGAAACATTTGATGATCTAGGTGATTTGCAGACGAGGAATATACAGAAACCAGACTGGATAGAGGATTGAGAGAAAGGACATGAGCAGAGGGAGGACTTTTATCCCTCAAAAGAAGAATTTTAAAATCACATCTAAATTTAATGGGTATCCAATGCAAGCTTTGAGAACAGGTGAAATAGGCTTAGAGGGAGTGGTACCACTCAGATGTCTAACTGCTGCATTAATAGCATGTTGCAGTTTACACAGTTATTATGTGAGCCAGATAAAGCATTACAACTGTCAGTTATTGAAATGAGGAACGCAGTGATTAACATTTTAAGCAGTTCAACTACAATGACTTTCTTTGACTGTTCTTAGATGAAAAAGGTCTATTTTGCAAACTGAGTTTATATGATCCTCAGCGTTTTCTCTTTGCAGTAGCAGCTCTCACTGAAGTATTTCCCTAATCGTATGTAATATTAGGATGTGAAGTTTCTAACAGCCTACATTGCTGTAAAACTAATCAGAATTTTACATTGTCTATCCTTCATTGCTGTAAAGCAGTGGCAAGTGATGTTAGACACACATATGCTAACATTTTGTATATTCTTTCAAGTGATGTGTCTAAAGAGTTCTGAGGTTTTATAACCTACAGTAAGTAGATCAACAACAAAATCATTGATTACCTATATATGCAGGTGAAAATGAACAGTGATGATGTATTCATGTAACAATATTGTTTTCTTGAAAAAGCAATAAAATATCAGTTTAAAAAGCATGTTAGAATAAAAAGAAAAATCAGAACTCTTCTTCAGGGATATCTCTGTCATCAGGTCACAAGGATCCCACGGAAGCTTTTTCTGTAGCAGTCTATTAGGGGCCACCCATGCTGATGTCAGGATCTGACATCACACACCCCCTCTATAAGCACGGGCAGCTCAGCTCCATCTTTAGTTCTTTCCCGCCATCGACCAATCATTCACGGACTCCACGGAAGTTTTGTCGCTCAGTTCGAGCGCCATTTTTTACTTACACATTTTCTTTTACTTACGTTTAAATCACTTTAGTTTAAAGTGATTCTTTTCTTCTTTGTATGTCGAGAACTACTCTTTCAGTCTGTTCTTTTCCACTGTTGTCACTGCCAAAAGATGATCTTAACCAAAGAACACAAACTCTGTGTCTGCTGTCTTGGGCCCAGCCACAGCATCCTTGCCTGTGAGTCCTGCCTGATGTTCAACCTCACCACCCAGTGCCGATGCAAGAAAGCCTAGCAGAAGTTCCTCATGGAGCAACAGGCAGCCAGCAGAGAGCAAGAGCAAGGGTCTTGCAGAGCCCCCCTCTCCCTCCCAGTCGCCAGCGTGTTTGGGCTCTCAAGCCACCAAGGCTTGGGGCAAATCCTTGGGGACACATTCTCAATGGGACAAGAAGTAGCCTAAGGGCCGCTCCCTATGTCGGTAGTCCCTGTCCCTGCTGCATTCTTCTTCTCCTGGGGTTGCCTCGTTGACTGCTCCGGCATCGGCACCTCTCCCATACAGGCCTCTGCTTTGATCAGGCCCCTCATGGTGGATTCTTCTCCCAGCCATCATAAGCCTGCAGAAGGGCCATCGGCCTCTGGGTCATCAGTCCCCACCCCGCCATTGAGACCTCTCGAGGCTTGAGATCCACAGATGCTGGGCTCGACCACTACAGTTAGTGGTTTGTCATCAGACCAGGGCTAGGCGCCCTCTCCGTCGACGTCTGTTTCAACAACGATTCTTCTCCCTGCCATCGACCTCAGTACTATACTTACCTCTGTTTACCACGTCTCTCATTCAACAGTTAGTTCCATGGCCCGGGCCATCGTTGCCCATGCTGTCAGGTGCTGCTTCGGTGTCAATGCCAGTTCGACCCGCTCACCCCACGCCCTTCAGAGAGCTGTCGGTACTACATTCATCAGCTTCAGCTTCAGATCAGGCCGACGTCGAAGAGGAATACCATCCTGATCTCATCCTCTCTGAGGAAGAGGATTAGGAGGAAGACTTTGATGTGAAATCCTCTGACAGGTCCACTGTCTCTTCCAGGAGTGAGGAGTCTGTTAAGCACACTCCCAGGTCCCCGCCAGAGGATCCCTCCTTTTTCAATTTTATGACGCAGCTCTCCTCCACCATGGGTTTTCAAATTGAGGAGGAGGATGAAACTAGGAGGAATCTGGTAGATTTCCTGGAAATCCCCGAGTCTCCAGCCAAGGTTATTCCTCCTCTGCTGCCAGCCCTGAATGATGCTGCCACAGCAGCCTGGTGCAGGCCCAACATAGAACCATCCATGCCCAGGAAGTCAGACTGGCTCTATCAGGCACCTCAGGGGTTGCCCTTTTATGTAGCCCAGTCTGAAACCGCTTTATCAAGGGTGCTCATGGCAGAACTAAGGCCCCTAAGCACCTTAGTTCCCTGCCCCCTGACCATGAGTCCAGGAGATTGGACCTCTGGGGCAAGAGGACGTTTGTCTCTGCCACCCTCGGTCTTCAGATTGGCAGTTATTTGGCTCATCTGATTAAGTACCAGACCACTGCTTGGAGGAAGGGCAAAGCAGCTGCACAAGCCCTCCCTGAGGTTTCCCAGAAACAGGAGCTTCTTAAGGTGCTCCAGGCCTCGAAAGATGTCAATAAGCATCTCCTCAGAGCCACCTATGATATGGTTGATACTACAGCCAAGGCAGCAGCTTCTGGCATTTGCCTCAAAAGGCACTCCTGGCTTAGGATCTCTGGCTTTGCGAATAATGTCCAGCAAAAGGTGTTGAGTGCCCCTTTTGTGGGTCACAAACCTTTTGGATCAGACATGCAGGATATTATTAATGAACTACAGGCCTCTGGCAGGGCTATTCGGTCTGTCCACTCCTTGTACCATACCCAGCCTAGGAATTGGCAGAGGTCCTCCTTTCATAGGGTGTCTTACAAGTCAGGTCCTGGAGCCAAGCTTCAGGGTAAGCACAGAGCCAGCTTCATCTTCCCTGTGCCCCCTCTTCCACCTCTGGTCCCTCTGTCAAGCAATCCAGAGAAGAAAGTGCAGCCCCAACCACCAGTTCAGCCTTCACTGACTCCTTGATAGAACCCACCCCCCCTCTTCACAACCCAGGAGGTGGTGATCGGAGGGTGGTTCTCTTTCCATCTGTCCCAGTGGAGAACCATAACAGCAGATGCTTAGATCCTACAGATAATCGAACAGGGCCATGCTCTAGAGCTTCTAGAGCAGCCTCCAGGTGTTCCCCCAGTCCCCGTATTTTATCCTCCAGATCACACAGTGGTGCTCATGGAGGAGGTCCTCAACTTGCTGCACAAGCAAGCCATAGAACCAGTGCCCAGGCGGCAAAGGAATAAGGGGTTCTACTCCAGGTTCTTTCTGGTCCCCAAAAGAACAGGGGACTTGAGGTCCATTCTAGACCTCAAGGAGCTGAACCTTTTTATCCAGTACCAAAAGTTCCGAATGGTCACTTTGCACAGCCTTCTTCCTTTTCTGAAGCAGGGTGACTGGCTATGCTCTCTCAGTATGCAAGATGCCTACCTGCATATCATGGTTTGCCCCCACACAGGTAGTATCTGTGGTTCCTGTTCCAGGGGGAGCATTACCAGTTCAGGGGTATTGCCTTTTGGTTTATCCTCTGCACCATGGGTCTTTACCAAGTGCTTAGCAGCTGTGGTAGCAGACCTTCAGTGCGAGTTCCTCTACGTGTTCCCATATCTGGACGACTGGTTACTGGAAGCCCAGTCTAGGGAGCTCCTATTATGAACTGTAGAATGCACCTTGCAGTTATTCCAGTTCTTAGGTGTCACTGGCAATCATCCAAAGTTGGTGCTGACTCCTTCCCAGAGGTTGCAATACATAGGGGCAGTCCTGGACTGTGCCCAGGGCAAGGCCTTCCTTCTTCAAGCCAGGGCAGACCACCTTATTGCTTAAGCCCAGGGGGTGGCTCAGAGTTGGCATTTCACTGCCAGGACATTCTACAGGTTTCTAAGCCTCATGGCCATGGCCATTGTTATGGTCCCTCTGGTCAGGTTGCACATGAGGATTCTGCAGAGGACTCTCAGGGTTCAGTTGGCTCAGCATTCAGATGACCTAGATCAGCTGGTCCTCGTCTCCTGCCCAGTACAAAGAGTGCTTCACTGGTGGATGGACCCAGCCAATCTCTTAAAGGAGGTCCCCTTACTTATCCCCACTCCTCAGCAAATCCTCACCACGGCTGCTTTGAGTCTGGGTTGGGGAACCTATCTACATCCTTATCAGACCCAGGGTCTTTGGTCCTGGTGGGAGACGCACCTCCACATAGACATCTTAGAAATTAAGGCAGTTCTGTATGTCTTACAGGCCTTCCAGATCCATTTTTCTCTGGGCCCTCTGTTGGTGCAGTCAGACATCTCAGTGTGGTCTACTACATCAACAAGCAAGGAGGGACCCATTCCTACCCTCTATGCTGAGAAGCAATGAGGGTCTGGTACTGGGCTGTAGATCACAGCCTAGAACTGTCAGCCGTCCATGTGCTTGGCATTCCAAATGCCTTGGCGGATAGCCTCAGCAGGTCACAGTCCAAAGTGCACAAGTGGGAGCTGCTGACCTTGGTTGCAGAAGACCTGTTCAACAGGTGGGGTTGTCCAGAGTTGGACCTTTTCGCGTCCCCACTCAACGCAAAACTGCCGTATTTCTGCTCACTAGATCCAGGGTCTGGAGTTTTCTCATGAGATGTGTTGTCCCGCTCTTGGAAAAGGGAGGTTTCTTGATGCATTCCCTCACTTCCCTCTGATACAGAAGGTGCTCATCAAGCTCCAAATGGAAGAGGCCACACTGATTCTGGTGACACCTCTGGCCTCGGCAGATATGGTTTCCATTACTGCAATAATTGGCTATTGAACCTCCAGTTTTACTGCTCCTCTGCTGGGACCTGCTGACTTGGGCCCAGGAGACTCTGGTCCATCCAGACCTCAAGTCCACCCACCTGCATGCATGGCTTCTGAGGACATAGCTATTGCCTGGTTCTGGGTGTCTCAGAAGGTGGCTGATGTCCTGGTGGCTGCCAGAAAACCTTCCACCAGGGCCACTTATTCTGTGAAATGGAAGCAGTTTACTACCTGGGCCACTTCTCATAACTTGGACCGTTTCACCTGCCCGGTGAACCGGTTTTGAAATATCTTCTGACCCTGCCTTATACAGGACTCAAGTACTCCTCCCTTACGGTGCACCTGTCAGCCATATTGGCCTTTCATGTGCCCATTGATGATGTACTGTGGCACAGCTGGATGTGGCCCGTATTTCTTTGAGGGGCATCCTCCACTTGAAGCCTCCTGTCCGTAACCAGGTTCCAACTTGGGACCTGAATTTTGTTTTGGAGTTGACCCAGCCTCCTTTTGAGCCAGCTGCATCTTGCGAGCTATGCTTTCTGTCATGGAAGGCGTTATCTTTAGTTGTCATTACTTCTGCTTGAAGAATTTCAGAGCTCCTGGCTCTCATGTGTGAGCAGCATTATTTGATTTTCCACAAAGACAGGGTCTCTTTTCATACTAACCCTAAGTTTCTTCCTACGGTGGTGTCTGAGTTTACCATAAATCAATCCATCCACCTGCCTGTTTATAATTCAGAGCATGCCAATCCAGGGGAAGCATTGCTCCATACTTTGGATGTGCATAGAATTTTGCATTACTGTATACTCGAACTATACGAGGGACTGCAGGAAGTCCTCTCCATTGTTTGTTTCTTTCTCCCCAGCAGAGGGGGTGCTCCAGTTTGAAAACATTGCTTGTCCTAATAGTTGGCCAGCTGTATTATTTTTTGTTACAAGATGTATGGTAAGGAACTTCCTGGGAATGTTAAGGGCCATTCCACCAGGAGCATGGCCACTTCCGTTATCTGTTTCAGGGGCATGTCTTCTGCTGAGATTTATGCTGCTGCCAGTTTGAGTACTGTCCATACATTCACCAAGCACCACAGTCTGGGCATTGCATCCAGAAGAAGAGCAGGCTTTGGACTTGCTATGCTTCTGGTCTTCTTTCTTGGGCTTCTGGCCTCCTGCCACCCTGACTGTCCTTGCTCTCAGCACTGCTTTGAACTCATTCTGTAGGTCTCATGACCTGATGACAGAAATATTATTGAAAAATATTGAACAGTTACATAAGAACTTACCATAACAGTAGATCTTCAAGGGAATCTCTGTCATCAGGTCATATCGTCCCTCCCTCCATCCCCCTTTCTCTGTTTCTCTCTCCAGCTCAGCTGTCCTGTTGCTCCAGTCTTTCTGTTAGCTGGGCAACTTCTCTCTCTTCTCAGTTCCCTGGCAGGAATCCTGTCTTGCATGGCCTCTAGCTAGGGAATGAACGGTGGAGGGAGTGGGGCCGCCCGTGCTAATATAGGGTGTGTGATGTCAGACCCTGACGTCAGCATTAGCGACCACTAATAGATTGCTGTAGAAAAAGCTTCCATGCGATCCTGATTCCTGACGGTGAAGTTCCATAAGTGTGACCTGATGACAGAGACTTCCTCGAAGATCTACTGTTATGGTAAGTTCTTACGTAACTGTTCTTTTTCCCATGTGAAACATTATTCGGATGGCAACCTGAGTCAAAAAAAGTCAAAGAATCCATCAGATATTTTGATAGGGACCTCTTTGTCCCAAGAATCATTAGTTCGGCTTTGTTTAAGTGTAATTTGTGATAATTAACCAATAACCAAGATTTCGGTTCTTAAAGCAACTAAATTAGTAAAAGTGTTGTGCGAACATGAATCCACTGCAAAATAACATTCAGTGTCCTCAGTAAACATGTGAAAATTCAAGATATTCTTTGAGGATATCTCCCTCCATTGGGCTGCATCATGGAACTGTAAGTCGTTGGCATCAGAACCACCCAGAAATGTCTGCTGGCTGGGTCCACCCACATCGACATGCCTCGTTTATTTGAATTTTGTTTACCGGGTAGGCTAACTGAGATAAAAAGTCTCTTTTTCAGGGGTGACCCGGGAATTGGCACCTGTATAACATGGGTGTCTGCAGCATGCCTCAGTTCTTTCTCCTGCCATCAACTGCTCAATAATCCACCACTACTGAAGAATGCTGTTGAACTTTGGAAGTTTTGCGATCACTACTAACTTCAAGTTGGTTATTTTAAATTTACTTTTATGCCACTGACGACAGAAAAGGAACTGTTGTTCCACTATTGTCACTGTGGTTTTATAAAGATGCACTTGCCCATTGATGCAGTGGTAGGGCTACCGCTCTTGATGCCGGTGACCCAGGTTTGAGATTGAGCCTGGGTCACTGGGGGCTGGCCAGGGGAGAGGGGGGGCTAGGGGAGGGGGGAGGATTGAGTGTCCCAGAGAACATAGTCCTTCTCTGGACAGGTAGTGCAGTATGCTCCATCACAACATCACCAACTAAGTGACCGTGAGTGGCGATGGGACTGGAGCACCAGGAGAAGAAGATGCTCCTCGATGGCAGATGTAAGCACACTCCGCATGCACACATCACACCATTAAATTCCATGGAATGTCCAAAGGGGTGGGCAGAAAATGGAAAGAGCATAGGCTGGCAGGGTGGCACTCGCTGTTTCCTGCTGACCCCACACCGTCTATTGGGCACAAGGTCCCACTGGCTGAACATGGCATCTGGAGGGGGCTTGAGGTACCTCCAATGGCCTGCCACAGGGTGCAAGCTGTGGAGGAACTGCTGGGCCCGACAGGTAAGTCCCAGAGATGGCGGATGATTGGGTTGGGGGGGACAGTGGAGCTGAAAGGGGCCAGTCAAGGTGAAGGAGAGGAAAAAAAAGATTTATAGATTTATAAGGATGACAACCACTCCATTTGTCTCCTTGCATTAGCACAGACCATGATGTTAAGGCCTGCAAAAGCTAAAGCTTAACGAGGCAACCAGGAGAGGTTGCAGGAAAGCTTTAGGAGTATGTCTAAAGCTTAAAGAAATGGAGAAACAGGTTGCGGTGAAGGAGGCTTCCCTGTCATCAACTGCTTCTATTCCCAGTTAGCCATCTGACCATCAGTTCCTGCTGTCGATGGCGTCCATCACTGATTCGTCAAAGAAAAGGGACAAGTCCTGAAGGCAACCAGGAGACATTGCAGGACAGCTTTAGAAATATGTCTAAAGTTTAAAGAATGGAGAAACAGGTTGTAGCAAAGGCGGCTTCACTGTCATCAACTGCATCTGTTCCTGGTTCGCCACTGGCCGTCGATTCCTGCTGTCGATGGCATCCATCGCTGACTTGTTGAAGAAAAGGGACAAGTCCTCTAAGGTGGTGGAGAAACACCACTACTCAGAGACAGATAAGCAGCATAAGAACAAGGCTGCTTCCCCAAACTGTTCCCATTTGCCTCTTAAAAGAAGTAAGTCTACTGAAAAAGATGGGTTCCCCGGCTTTAGTTGTGGGTCCTGCCGCCCCCTGACCATCTCTCTCAAGTTTAAGGTGCAGCACTGGCTCACATCCCTGGCTGGGGGATTAACAGCCCATACCACCATTGGGCACTGTCCCATTGATGGTTCAGCCATCGTGGACCCCTTCAGGGCCTCTCGACACACAGCTGTTTGAGCATCTGTTGCCGCTGCCACCATCAGCACCTGCTCCATTGCTGCCTATCAGTTGGGAAATCATTGACCTTACCATCGACAATCCAGTTCTTGGTCCCTGCCACAGTGCTGGGCCCAGAATGGCCTCTGTTGATGAGACCCCTGTCAATGGCTCCTCCTCATTTGTCTCCTCATCCTATTGACCATCAGCCAATGACTGTAGACTCTGATGACGAACTGGAGTATATTTCAGAGTACTGTATTTGGAAGAAGTGTTTGAGGTCATAGATGAAGAAGAGGCAATAGATCTGGTGGGCTCAAGCTGCACTCTGTCCACTTGCTCAGAGAAGAGTGTGAAAAACACACCAAGGTCTCCACCTGAGGGTGTCTCATTTCAAGCCTTCCTGAGATAGTTTCAGGCTAAATTTGGGTTTCAAGCAGAGGAGGAAGATTCCTCCAAAAGAAATCTCTGAGTTCTTGAAGGTTTCTGCCTTCTCTATAGTTACTATTCCTCCTGTGCATTCTGCGGTTGAGGCTGTCATGTTAGCTGCCTGGCATAGGCCAGCTCAGTTGGCCAGCAGTTCCCAGGAAGATTGACAAACACTATCTGACCCCAACTGCAAAGCCTTATTATTCCTGACAGCCTGAAACAGACTCTGTGATACAGTACTCCCTCACTATAACAAACTTCTCTATAGTGAATTCTCTGCTAAATCGAACAGGTCATATGGCTCCCAGCTGAATGCAACAGCTGGTTGGGCACTATGAAAAGCTGTCATTGACAACTGACTGCAGACACAACAAAACGAAGTGTTTTATTTATTTATTTATTTGAAAATTCGGATTGATTACCTTTTAGCTAATAGCTCTTTTACAAAGGTTCCACGTTGAGTACAAGATATACTTAATAAGCTCATTAAACAGGAAAATACAGAAACAGTGATTACTAATACAGAAGAGATTATAATTAAGCTATTATATAGGTAGCAACACACAGCCTTGTCAAGAGAAACAGATGACAAAACAGCAAAGTCTACGGTGGAGGTGTACCAGGGCATTAGGTAAGGGTAGAGATGGGGGTGTGCTATTTGAGATGTGCGGGTAGGTAGAGGAGTGGGACATAAAAGAGGTTAGAGGGTTGGAGTAGTGTCAAAGTGAGGTGAGGAGGGATAAGGGTAGTTTAGGTGTAACTACTGAGCGGGCTAATCAAGGCATCGCATTTTCCTGCTTGTGAGAGGTAGCTTCTGAGTTCTGTTTTGAAATGGACAATCTTTACAGCATTCACTAATGCGGCAGGGAAGACATTGAGTCATTTTGGGGCCCTGTAGTTGAAGGACTGCTGTGCGAGGCTTGTCCTTCTGTGTGATACACAGAGGGCATTGTTAGTAATATTTCTGGTGTGGTGTGGATTGAGCACTGGTTGTAGTAGTGTCTGGAGCCCGGGAGGGTTAGGCAAAGAAGCGCCTTCTTACCCAGGATGCAAAAAAATGTTGTAGATGCCGTATTGGTCCTTTTAAGAACAGATCCAGAAACAAATGATTTGATACCTTTTATTGGACCAACATGGATGTTACACAAAAGAACAAAGTGCTCTAGCTTTCGAACCAACCAGGTCCTTCAGAAGCTTTATGGCAGTTATTTTGAAAATCCCATACTATTAACACCAGATAATGTTGAAAAAACAGAAATAATTCTCATTGGTTTAACACATACATTTAAAACATAACAGAAGATTACGTCAGAGAAGCTAATTAACACCAGTATGCTTTTAACTGAGAAGCCTCAAAAGGGCAAAGGTTATCAAGAATTATCAACAACCAGAGAGCTCTTCTCACATAAATTTTAAAATGTCTCAGTATGCTAAGAAAGCATTCTAGTGATAAAAAAAACGTTGTGATAGCATTCTCTCTAATACATGTAAGATGAGCTTTCAACTTACATTCCAAGTGTCCTAGTGGATTAAAGAACAGATAATGAGAGACAAAATCCTGGAATTAGGTATAACTGCAAGTTGAAAACGAGCCCCAAATTAAACATACACACATATACATGATGTATGATAGTATCACTTGTAAGTATAAGTGCCAAGAAAAAATACTCACGGACCCTCAAGAAAACGAGACCATGAGCCTGATAAGTGCAGATTTCAACACAGAGTCAGTGTATAACAAAAACGCACAGAATCAGTCTAAGGAATCTAAATGAAAACTTCCAAGGATGAAATCCTCCAGGCCTCCTTTTTTTTTCTTTTCCCTTCCTCTCTCTCTCCTTGGGAAAGATACTGTAATTAGTAGGAATGAGATATACTGTATGTACAAGAGTCATAGTACAGCATCATTCACACCAATATTAATATTTACCCAAAGGAATTACACCTTTTATGAACCCCCAAGTAAATGAGATATGCATCTTAATATGAGCAGATTTAAAAATGTGACAGTGTGTAATCCAACCACTGACAACTAGTAGAAGGAAGTAAATGTACACTATATGTGAAAACTAAGTGTCCTAGCCACATAACAGTTGCCCCATGCCACGCTTTCCCACACACACGTGTGTACATAAACCACACCACACCACACACACACACCCCAGCACACCCCACACAACAAATCTCAGGCTCACTCAATCTCAGATATGTCTGTGATGGTCTTAAAAGGACATTTCAACAGTACACAACAGAGACGGGCTTCTGAAATTAGACTTATTTTACTTCTCAATATGGTGGTGGATGGAATGAACATTGATGTTGGTTATATGACACATTATTCCACAGACCTTTACTTTAAAAGATGGATATAAATACTTTAGTTCTTCAGCGGGCCTTTGATTTTGTAAGTTTGTGGTTATCTACATGTTGACTTCTCACCTTAACACTGGTGAGTGTGTGTGTGTGCGTGTGTGTGTGTGTATTGATGTATATATGTATGTTTGTGTGTGTTTTGCATGTGTTGTGTTTTTGTGTGTTGTGAATATGGTGTGTGTGTGTTTTGTTTGTGTGCACGCGGTGTGGTGTGGTATGTGTAGGTTGTATTTGTTATACTTGTGGTGTGTTGTGGTTGTGTGCAGTGTGTGTGGTGTATGTACACACATTTGTGTAGGGGAGCATGGCTTGGACACTTAGTTTTCACATATAGTGTACATTTAATTCCTTCTACTAGTTGTCAGTGGTTGGATTACACACTGTCACATTTTTAAATCTGCTCATATTGAGATGCATATCTCATTTACTTGGGGGTTCATAAAAGGTGTAATTCCTTTGGGTAAATATTAATATTGGTGTGAATGATGCTGTATTATGACTCTTGTACATACAGTATATCTCATTCCTACTAGTTACAGTATCTTTCCCAAGGAGAGAGAGAGGGAGAGAAAAGGAAAAAAAGGAGGCCTGGAGGATTTCATCCTTGGAAGTTTTCATTTAGATTCCTTAGACTGATTCTGTGCATTTTTGTTATACACTGACTCTGTGTTGAAATCTGCACTTATCAGGCTCATGGTCTCATTTTCTTGAGGGTCCTTGACAAGTATTTTTATTTGGCAGTTATACTTACAAGTGATACTATAATGCATCATGTATATGTGTGTATGTTTAATTTGAGGCTTGTTTTCAACTTGCAGTTATACCTAATTTCAGAATTTTGTCTCTCATTATCTGTTCTTTAATCCACTAGGACACTTGGAATGTAAGTTGTAAGCTCATCTTACATGTATTAAAGAGAATGCTATCCCAAGGTTTTTTTATCACTAGAATGCTTTCTTAGCATACTGAGACATTTTAAAATTTATGTGAGAAGAGCTCTCTGGTTGTTGATAATTCTTGATAACCTTTGCCCTTTTGAGGCTTCTCAGTTAAAAGCATACTGGTGTTAATTAGCTTCTCTGACGTAATCTTCTGTTATGTTTTAAATGTATATGTTAAACCAATGAGAATTATTTCTGTTTTTTCAACATTATCTGGTGTTAATAGTATGGGATTTTCAAAATAACTGCCATAAAGCTTCTGAAGAAGGACCTGGTTGGTTCGAAAGCTTGAGCACTTTGTTCTTTTGTGTAACATCCATGTTGGTCCAATAAAAGGCATCAAATCATTTGTTTCTAGATCTGTTCTTACCCAGGAGGCAGGCTCGGTACATTATCCTTTCTGTAAGGGGGAGACACTCAGTTTGGGCATAAAGATTGCAGGTGTGGGTGAATTTATCAATGCCGAGGACCAGTCTGTAGCCTTTATTCAGGACCATCTTGACTCTGTTTAGTGAGGTGTCGGAGGTGGCGCTGTAGACTGTCATCCCGTAGTCGATGACAGATAGGATTGAGCTGTTAACAACAGTGCTCGTGGCTTCAGGTGTGATACAATTCCTGTGCCCATATAATTTACCTAGCTTTGCATTCACAGTTTTCATGATGTGGTCAGTGTGTGAGTTGAAGGCGAGAGAGTCATTGAGAGTGACATTGAGGTATCTGGGGTTTCGTCCTTCCTGTTGTGTATTTCAAAATGGCTTGCTTTCCCTTTTAGCCTGGAAGCTTGAGAACAGCATAACTTTTTTTTTTTTTTTGTAATTGAAAAGTAGCTTATTCTGGTGGAACCATTCTTCCAGCTCACTAAAGTTGCTTTGGAGTTCATTGGTGAGTTTACTTAGCTGATTGTTGCTTACATATACTATGCCATCATCCCCATAAAGCAAAATTTTTGATGAGCATGAGTCAGGGAGGGTGTTAAGAAACAGGCTGAAAAGAGGGGTCCCAGGATAGATCCCTAGGGGACCCTGAGGTACACCTCCTTGATTCCGGACAGGGCACCATTGATTTTTACTTGCCGGGTTCTGTCTATCAGGTAGCTCCAAAACCAATTGATGGATTCAGGGGATAGACCTGGAGCAAGAAGTTTTGCTAATAGGATATGGTGGTTGACAAAATCAAAAGCTTTTGTGAGGTCTGTGTAGATGGACCCCACCTGTTTGCCGCTGTCTAGGGCTGTGTGAAGAAAGTTTGTGTTTCAGTTATGCAGTGAAGACTGAGCTTCCTGTGCTTGACAGTCTCAGTGCAGGGGAGAGTCTAACAAAGATTTCTTCAGAGGCAGAGTATAGCAAGTACACAATATGCACCTGGAGGAAGCAGGAGGGTGCACTTCAGAACTTTGTACAGGAGGCTTCAGAGTTACATGCTCTAAAACGTAAAAAGCTGAGACGCGCCGACGAGCATGAAGTGGACAAAAAGCCACACAGTTGTAATTCCCACAACAGTGTGCTAATGGCATCCTAGTCTTAAGATCAATTATGAGAGAAGAAGCCACAAAGTTTGCAAGAGGTATTCATGGTGATGAATCGAAGTTCAAATCCTCAACCAGCTGGCTCTGGCACTTCCAGCAACGGCACAGCATTCATCAAGTCTGTATCACTGGTGAACATCATTCATGTAGCAATGCCACTGCCATTGAGTGCATGGCTGTCCAGTCATGAAATCGATCCAGTATGGATCATACAGCTGAGGTAGCTACTCTACTTTGCTAAAGATGTGGCTGCATGGAAAAATAAAAAGCAAACAAAGATAACAGACTTTTTCACAAAACCAGAAACTGTTCATGAATAAACAAAATGATTTGAACATGAGTAATAAATAAAGGTACAGAAAGTTAAAGTGAATAAAGTGTACCAAACAAGTCTCTTACAAGCACAAAATAAATCTTTACTGAAGCACACCCTTCACTGACAGTCACAAAAAAATCATTCCCGAACCCTCTCCCCCTCTTGGAACCCCCCCAAGTCAGCATCCCTCGCTTTAACAAACGACTTGTTATAACAAATGGCAACTGTTGCTGCTCAAGTGTTTGTTATAGCAAGGGACTACTGTAATTATGGCTGCTCATGAGAGATCCAAATGCATGAGTTCTCTTCCTCCTGATAAGGAGTGGAGGAAGTTTGATATGATGGGGAGCAGAACTTTTGCTTCTGCTTCACTGAGACGAAGAATTGCTAGCTATTAGGCATATATGATAAAATATCAGAATTGCCTTTGGAAGACTATTGCTACCCTGACTGAGAAATTTCCAGATGGTCAGGATAAAATATTGGCACAGCAGACTATTGCTGTTGGCTAAGAGGCTGGTAAGCATCTGCTGAGGTCAGCTTGTGATGCCTCTGATGCTGCTGCCAGAGCTGCTGCATCTGGAATTTGCCAGTACTGTGACTCTTGGCTGAGGGTGGCTGGTATTGCCTCAGATGGGCAACAGTCTATGATAAATGTTCCATTCAGAGAGAAACAGTTGTTTGGCAATGATGTTGAAAATGAATCATGGAATTTACAGTCCTCTAAAATGACTCTTGGGGCCTGTGAAAAGAACCACAATTCCTTCCTGGGGTTTAGGGTTTCAAAGTATGCATATATTTGTGCCCGTTTACACTGGGCTACTCAAGGGGCCTGGGACATGGTTCCCAGAGACCTCAGCCTACCACTCTCAATCTGCCGCCCTGCCCCCAGGTGCCCATGCAAGACTTACAAAAGGTCAAACCATTACTGGCACCCCTGATGCCCCTGGCACTTTCTGACTCCCACTCTCTTCCACCAGCCTCACTGCCTCAGGAAGTTTTGGTGGGGAGACCATATCTCCCTCTTTCTACAGAAATGGAGGGAGAGCACTACAAACCTGTGGGTACTGGAGGTGGTTCAGCAAGAACATGCCTTATAACTCCTTACTGTTCCTCCAGGGTCCTCCCACCCCCAATGCCCAACAGATATCCCCTGGGACATCTTGCCCTCTTGCTGGAGATGGTTCAAACCCTCCTCTGCAAGAATGCTGTGGAACTCGTTCTGATTCCAGAAATAAACCAAGGCTATTACTTCCACTCCCTTCCTCCGGTTATTACTCCCAGTACTTACTGGTTCCAAAATGGACTGGAATTTAAGGCCAGTACTAGATCTTTGGGGACAGAACCTTTTCATCAAATACAGGAGGTTCAAAATGGTCTCCCCTGTAGTCCCTCCTTCCTCTCTTACTGAAAGGGGATTGGGTGGTTGCACTAAACATGAAAGAATGCATACCTTCATGTCAGCATCTGCAAGTCTCACAGAAAACACCTGTGTTTCATGCACCATGGCTTGCACTATCAATTTCATATGTAACACAGCCCCCACGTTTTGCTACAACACCCTACCTTTTCAGGGCAGGGACCCCCCTTAAAACCAGTGCCCAATACATGGCATGCAATTTGCTCTTGGCAGAATTAAACAAATGGTACCACCACTGGCGATGGAGTATATACCAGGCTCACTTTCTAGAGGATGGGGGGGGGAGGAGTGCTTACAAAAACAACATTTCTATTTACTCCAGGTCCGGGGAGAGGATGCCAGGCATATGCTAGACCTAACTTCTGGGGGGCCTAGTAACACTTGACACCAGAAGCAATAATTTGAATCTCCACAGCTGTAACTGGGATAGTGCAGTATGGCTTTATTCACAGATGTTACACAAAGAAAAGGCAGTCCCCCCAAAGGCTTGTAATTGCAAACACAGGTGCTTTTCCTTTTGCACAACAACGAACAGGGCTAGGCAGAATGTTTTCCACACAGACCATTTTGCAGAAATTCTGTTTTTCCCATCTCCTGAGGGATCTCTACAGTCTCTCTCTCTCTAAGTGCATTCCTGTGGGATATGCCATGCACTTTACATTTCCAGAACACATTTTTCTTTCTACAAAGTATATACCTGTGGGATGTTCCACACACTTAAAAATCCTCCTGGCACTAACCTTTGCCCAGGGAAACTTGGTGCCCATCCATGAACCAGTTAGCTCTGCTTGAAACTCTAGATGGGGGTCCACCCACCCTTTGCCCCAACCAGCCTCTGCCATTCCTTCAGGGTTACACCAAATGAGCCTCCAATCCCCACTGAATTGCTAAAGACTCCCATCTTCAAACTTCAGGCTCAGCACATTTGTGGTGAATAAAAAAGGTCCTAACCAGTATTCTAGCCTACTCTGGGCACATACACATCAGACAACTCCCTACTTTAAAATTCACATTCAACACATTTGTGGTGAAAGGGGTCCTGACCGGTGTGATCTAGCCTACTCTGGGCACACACATCTCGGACAACTCCCTAAGAGAACAGTCTGTTGTCTCTGTACTCACAGATTTATTGCTCCTTCCTCACAGACCATGGAAAGAACAAAAAGGCACCTTGTCAGATCCTCACAAATTTTCCTCCGTCTAGGCAGCTGACACTCTTACAGAACCTTCAGGGGATTGCCTCTTGGATCCACAAACTGCAGTCCCTCTCACTCTCCCTGGAATGAAACTATGGAGTCCTGAAGGTGAACAGTTTTTCACCACTTCACCGGCAAGCTGAGGATTTAACTTCAGTAGGGTGAGAAATGACCAGGGCTCCCTTTTCAGAGCCCCACTGGCAGACCCCCTGCCATTCTGTCTGCCACATACAGACTAACTGCTGAACATTCTAAGCTCCCCCAAAATAGCTGACTTCAAAAGTGGTTAAGCTGCTTCGAGAGTTCTAAATGACATAATCATCCTCTACCCAGTCTAGCTGTGTAAACAATGATGTCATTATGTAGAAAGCCCCTAATGAGCTCCCTACCAGCTGCCTTTACTTCCTGCCTAAGGCTAACACTGATGGACTGGCTGGTTTTCTCCGCTTGTCTTTACCAGAGTATTTGCCTTGGTAGCTGCTGTCCTCTGCAGGGGGAGGGGGGCCTGTATGTCTTTCCCTACATAGACGACTGGCTGTTAAAAGCCCTGTCTCGGGAAGCCATTGTCTGCACACTGGTTTGGACTTGATAGTTGTTCAGCTAGCTGTGTATACTTGTCAATGGGCCAAAATCGACCCTTACCTCCTGTCAGAGGCTCCAATACATAGGGGCTGTTCTGGAGACAGGGCTGGATCAGACAGTTCTGCAGTCCAGCTGTGCCACAACATTGGTGGCCCAGACACAGCTGGTCTCCACCAGCAATTACATCTCAGCCAGATGTCTTCTAAGACTAATCAACCTGATGGTGGCTGCCATCGTCACTGGCCCGCCTCCACATGAGGATCCCTCAGTGGTTCCTCAGAGTGCAATAAGCAGAGTAATCAGATGAACTGGAGTGTCTCATACAAGTGACTCATTCTGTCCCATGCTCCCTGCTCTGGTGGTTGGACCTCTTCAACCTAGAAAGGGGGTTCCCATTCTTTCAGCCATTCCCCTCCTGATTATGACCACAGATGCCTTGGGTTCAGGATAGGTGCTCATCTGGGCCCCTTTAGAACCCAGGGCCATTGTCACCCTCTGGACACAGTTCTTCACAGCAACAATCTGGGGATGAGGACTGTTCTGCATGGCCTACAGGCCTTCACCACCCTCCTTCTGGGGAAACGGCTGCAGATCGGTACAGACAGTATATCGGTGATGTATTGCATCAACCAACAAGTTGGGTTTCATTTGTACACTCTCTGCAGAGACTATGAGAGTTTGGCACTGTGCAGTGGAATGCTGCATATCCCTGTCAGTCTGTATTCCTCACCTATACCCTGAATGCACTGGGAGATTGCCTGTACCCTGAATGCACTGGAAGATTGCCTCGGCTGGTCCCGAGTGCTCTGCCACGAATGAGAACTCTGACTCTGCTGTTGACCGCTTCGAAAAATGGGGTCTTCTGGATATACATCTCCATACAACATAAAACTGCCACCTTTCTGCTCACTCGCCCTAGGGCCTGGAGTTTTCTGGCAAGATACATTGTCCCTCTTGTGAAAAGGGAGTTTTCTGTACACTTTCCACCTTTGAGTCTAATATAGAGGGTTCTGGTCAAGCTACAGACCAAACCTGCTACCCTGATTCTGGAGGCTCCTTACTGACCTACTCCAGAAACTGGGAGTGGAACTCCCGTACTGCTCCCCTTGTGAGCAGGACTTCTGACACAAGAGCAAGGTGCTCTAGTGCACCAGGATCCGCAATCCCTGCTCCTCCATGCATAGCTCCTGAGGACATAGAGCTCTCCTGCTTCAGGGGTTTCCCAGGTGGTTGCTGATGTTCCCTTGGCAGTCAGAAGATTGTCTGCTCGGTACACCTACTTACAGAAATGAAAAACCTTTACAGTGTGGTGTATGGGACATGTCCTGGATCCCTTTAAATGTCTGGTTCCTAAAGTGCTGGATTACCCATAGCCTCTTAAGGACTTGGTACTCTGATATTCCTCTTTTAAGGTCCACATGACTGCAGTCGTAACTTTCCATGCCTTCACAGAGGACAAGATGGTAGCCCAAATAGTGGTTTCTCGCAGATTGCTAAGAGGTATTCTCTTACTTCACACGTAGTCTAAGATCTGGTTCTGGTATGGGACTTTAATTTGGTCCTAGAGACTCTGACTGCACCTCCATTTGAATGTGCTACTACTTGTGAGCTGCATTTCCTCTCTTGGAAGGCATTGTTCCTTGTGTCTATAACATCTGCTAGACACATTTCTGAGTTAGAGGCTCTGGTTGCAGACCCTCCTTTTATAGTTTTTTACAAGGTTAGAATTACCTTATGTACCAGTCCTTGTTTTCTTCCGAAGATTGTGTCTGAAAGAACACTATATCAGATTGTTGACCGTCCTGTTTATTTTTCTTCTGCCACAGATAGTAGGGAATGTCATTTACATATGCTGGATGCCCATAGGATGCTGCATTGGTACTTGGGATTATACAGAGGATTGTAGACAATCCTCTCAGCTGTTAAGAGCTTTTGCCCCAGGATGGTGGGCTCTCCGATTTCTAAGCAAGGCCTGTCCAAATGGCTGGCCAGTTGTATTATGTTTTGTTACAAGAAGCAAGGTAAGCAGCTTCCTGGTCCCATGTGTACTCATTTCACCAGTGAGGTGACTACCTCAGTGTTTTCAAAATGTGCCCTCTGCTGCCATTTGTACTGTTGACACTTGAAATACTGTTGATACATTCACTAAACACAATAGTCTGGCATAATCTCTCGTAGACATGCCAGTTTTGGCCTCAGTGTTCTTCAAGGCCTCCTTACTGGGGATCATTAGGTCATGCCGTCCTCTCTCAGTACTTGGTACTGCTTTGGAATTGTTCTGTAATGTGGCTCAGTGGAGGGAGATATCCTCGAAGAAGATAAAATAGATCATACTTCGAGGGGCCTCTTCCAGCAGGCAACACCGGTAGGACGGAAGCCACCAGGACCACACAGAAAACTTGTAGCTAGTAGTCTGTCATGGGGGACCACCCCCGCCAACGTCAGCACATTGTTGTCTGCATATCCTATAAAGGGGACGGTCCCCAGACCTACCTCAGTTCTTTTCCCAACGTCGACCCACGCAAGTCGGACCACCACAAACTCCTGCTTCAGTCAATTGCCATTTTCCTCGCGTTCACCGATGATTTATTTTCTGTTTCTTCTTTAGTCTTAACATCATTTTTCACTGTTCCTCTCCATCTTGTTTATGCCTTCTGCTCCAGCCTTGTCTTCCAACCAGCCTACGAAATGTGATTTCGGCAAGCAGATACCCGCCAAAGATGGTCAGTCTTCCTGCCTGCTCTGCTTAGGCCCTAATCACAACACCAAGGCCTGCAAGCACTGCCAGGACTTCAACTGAGCCACACGGAGATGCTGCTTGAAGACCCTCCAAAGTCATCTCCTTCAGCAGAAACTTGCAGCGATGGAAAAGGAGCTTCAGGCTAAAAGCTGTTCCATTTCCCCAGTCTCCGAGGCATCTTCTTCTTCCTCTTCTTCCCAGAAGGAGAAGTCTAGCGTGAAGCACAAGCACTGGAACCGTAGTAACATAGTAACGTAGTAGCTGATGACAGAAAAGGACCTCTTGGTCCATCAAGTCTGCCCTGTTGCCGATATTGTTTACTTTTTTGCATAGCTCCTTCTAGACTGCGCTTGCATTTCCCTTTTGTCTTGCCCCTGCTTGACCTTTGTGTCTATCCCATGCATGTTTAAATGCCTCTACATTATCTGCACTCACAACTTTCTCCGGTAGCCTGTTCCATGGTTCAATCACCCTTTCTGTGAAAAAAATACTTCCTCACGTTACCTCTGAGCTCCCCATCCTTCAAGTCTCAACTCATGACCTCTTATCCTAATGACGTTTCTTTTCTGGAAAAGGTTTCTCTCCCCCCACCTTGTTAATTCCTTTGACATATTTGAATGTCCCTATCGTATCCCCCATCTCCCTTCTCACCTCCAGTGAATAAATGTTCAGCTCACTGAGTCTTTGTTCATAACTTTTCTTATACATACCCTGTACCTATTTGGTACCTCTTCTTTGCACTGTCTCCACCTGATCTATGTCTTTTTTTAAATGGGGCCTCCAGAACTGGACACAGTATTCGAGGTGGGGCCTCACCAATGACCTGTACAGAGGCAAGATTACCTACCTCTTCCTACTCATCATCCCTTTCCCAGTGCAGCCCAGCATCCTGCCTGCCTTCCCCGCAGCCTTCCCACACTGAGTTGCCATCTTGAGATCATCTGTTATGATAACTTCCTGGTCACTTTCTTGGGTAATTTTCACCAGCTCCTCCCCCCCTAGATGGTAAGTTGCCTTTGGGTATGACCTTGCACTTTTTATCATTAAATCCTAACTGCCATACCCTTGACCACTCTTCCAGTTTGTTTAAACAGTAAGGGTCCCAGGACCGACCCCTGTGACACTCCACTCATCACCTCCCCCTCCTCCGATCTTACTCCATTTACAACTCTTTGGCTGCTGCCGCTTAGCCATTGTTGTATCCACCTGACCACTTTTTTCCCCATCCCCAAACTGCTTAACTTATTAACTAACCTCCTGTGAGGGACTGTGTCAAAGGCCTTCCTGAAATCCAGGTAGACCATGTCTACAGCTCCCCCTGGTCTATCATTCTAGTTACCTAGTTGAAGAATTCGATTAGATTCGTTTGTCATGATCGCCCACCTGTAAATCCATGCTGTTTAGGGTCCTGCAGATTGTTACTGATCAGGTCTTCTATCATCCTCTCTTTAATTAATGTATCCATTGCCTTCTCCACTATCGACATCAGGCTCTCCGGCCTGTAGTTCTGTGCCTCCTTGTCATTGAGGCACAGGTTAGAAAGCATAGGAAAACTACGAGCAGTTTCAAAATTCACAAGTAGTGTTTTATTTTTCTCAATAACTGCAAAATAGAAAAAAAATATTCAGTATAACTATTTACAAAGGCAGTACAAACAGAAAACAAAGTCTTTCTTTTGAGGGTATCTCTTAATTCCAAGTTTTATTCTATCACTCTCCCACTCTCCTTGTCTCTCTTGCAGAAACATTGCTGCTCTTTTTATAACTCTTTGGGAACTCGTTAAGGGAGCCTGCTTCTCGGAATGTTCTTGTAAATTTACAGAATGTTCTTGTCAGTTTCGATGCAGGTGCAGCAAAAAGAACATAGTGACCCAGAACTGACCTCTTGTTTACAACTCTGCAAAAGGCTTAAAAACTGCATCTCAGGTTAACCCCTTGAGTTCCGAATAGCTTTGCAATAATTTCAACAGTATAACTATATACAGTTTTAAACAAAGGGATCCCAGTATCACATACAGTTTTACACAGAGATTCACATATATTTTTTGTAACTGTAGATATGCAAGGGGGAGGAAAAGACAGAACAGCAAGGGAAGGCAGAGAGATAGCGAGAGGCGGAGAATTGCGAAACCGTTGGAGTGATCAGTTTCTAGGTCTCACAAGAAAATTTGGTTGCACAACCAGAGAAGAGACAGAAAGGAGAAGATAGAACAGACCCTTGCTTTTAACTCTTTCTGCAAAACAAATGGGGCAGGGCCTTATTCAACTCTGTCACATACACCCCACTTTAAGAGGGAACCTGTTTTACAAAAGCAGGTTTCCAAAACTTTCTTTTAATTATCTAACATTAGCTTATAACTTTTACAGTTCAGTGCATGTGCAGCATAGCAAACAGAGAAGGTCCAACTCACATTTTTTTTCAACCTTTGGAATTCTCAATTCCTGATCCATATTTGGACAGAAAATCAGCACTGACATTCTCTTTCCCAGATTTGTGCATCACTTTGAATTTAAATGGCTGTAGTGCCAGGTACCACTGTGTGATTCTAGAATTTGTATCCTTCATTTGGTTAAGCCAACAGAGAGGATTGTGATCTGTTACAAGTACACATTCGGCTCCTATTAAGTAAATCCTAAGGGACCTCCATGGCCCACTTGGTCTCAAGGCATTCCTTTTCTTTGGTGGAGTACCTTTTCTCTCTGTCCTGCAATTTCCTACTTATGTATAGAATAGGATGTTCTTTCCCATCTGGTGCTGACTCAAGATTGCACCTAGGCCTTCCTCTGATGCATCAGTCTGTAACAGAAATTATTTCTCAAAGTCTGGGCTTCCTAAAACATGGGCTGAATATAATGCAGCTTTAATGACCCGAAAAGCTTCATCACGCTCTGGGCTCCATTTCACAGTATTTGGGCACCGTTTCTTCGTGAATTCAGTGAGGGAAGTAGCTTCCTCTGTAAAGTTGGGAACAAATCTTTGATAATACAGCCAAGTTGCCCAGAGGTCGAGAGGGGCTATAGGAGTAGCCCTCCCCCGCCCCCACTGAAAAACTCTATCAGACAGCCAAGTCGCCTAGAGTTTGCCGGAGGTCGAGAGGGACTACAAGAGTAGCCCTCCCCTGCCCCCACCGAAAAACTGTCAGACAGCCAAGTCACCCGGAGATCAAGAGGGACTGCAGGAGTAGCCCTCCCCCGCCCCCACCAAAAAACTGTCAGACAGCCAAGTCACCCAGAGGTCAAGAGGGACTACAGGAGTAGCCCTCCCCTGCCTGCACCGAAAAACTGTCAGACAGCCAAGTCACCCGGAGGTCGCCGGAGGTCGAGAGTGACTACAGGAGTAGCCCTTCCCTGCCCCCACTGAAAAACTCTATCAAGCCATGTCGCCCGGAGGTCGAGAGGGACTACAGCAGTAGCCCTCCCCCTCCCCCCACTGAAAAACTCTTATCAGGTAGAAGGAACGCTCGGCTGCACACAAGGAGGATTTCTGTGTTTGGTGCCATTTTACTTCTTTAAAATGTATAGAACTGCCTCGCCAATACTGAACTGGGAAGCATTGCCTTTTAGTCACCACACAAGTTTAGATCGTTTATTTAGTTCTGTTTTTGCTCTGTAAACCTGTTGTTAATTACGCTCCCAGTTGGTTACCTTAATTGCATATAGCTGAACTCTCCCCTTAAAAGAGAGACGTTTTACATATTTATTTCCTTTTTCCCTCCTGTAATCCTGATGTTACTCTTGCCCTGTTGTTAGTTACGCCCTCAGTCGGTTACCTTAATTTCAAAAGTCCAGATAGCTGAACACTCCCCTTAAAAGTGAGCTGTTTTATTTATTTATTTCCTTTTTCCCTCCTGTAATCCTGATGTTACTTTTGCCCTGTTATTAGTTACGCTCCCAGTTGGTTACCTTAAACTCATTCAAATTCCAGATAGCTGAACTCTTCCCCCCTAATAGAGAGCCACTTAGTGGTGTTTTCTCCTTGTGGGCTAAATAGTTAAACAGCTCTGTGTTTTCTCTTTCTTGGCCAGGTAATTAAACAGCTCTTGGCGTGTGTTTCTCGGTCAGGCCCTAGACCCCCAAAGCTAGATCTGTTGCAATAGTATAAATTGACTCACCTCCTCCTTGCTTCTCCACAGACAGCCAAGTTGCCCGGATGTCACCGGTGGTAGAGAGGGACTACAGGAGTAGCCCTCCCCCACCTCCACCGAAAAACTCTATCAGGTAGAAGGAACGCTTGGCTGCACACAAGGAGGATCTCTGTGTTCTCCCTGCCGACGCAGAGTGTCGGCTCCCCACTGCCACCACCACCCTTGGTGGACTCGCCAATATGTTGCAAAGGCAGAACATTCCCCTACACGATTTTAACCTATCAGCCAGCTTTCTCATCTGCAACTTATACTTGCCCACCGCTAGAGGTCCTAATCATTCCTATGCTCTTGTCCTCTAGCACAAAAGCTATAGAAATATCTCTAGCCCCACCATGCTCCTGCCTACCTTCCTTACTATCACTCTGCTGCTTGCCCTGCTGTCCCACCATCCCTCTACCTTCCATGAGAAGTGGAACAAAATTGTCACTATCAATCTACAGACAGACTGTCACTTCCCACCTTGCTCTTCCCTCTCCAGGTTTCACCTGAGCAGTGAGCATGTCCAAGGGCAAGCAGGCACCCCTTTGCCAACACCCCCCCACAGCACTGAACACACAACCCTAAACTTCCTCACCTACACCCTCTCTCACAGTTGCCATCTCCTAGGGCATATGACCCTCTGTAGCCCCTCCTTCCCATGGCAACCACCCGCTGAATCCCTACCACCGCACCCTTTCCCTCTTCCCCACTTTCTCCTCCTCCTGTCAGCCCCCCATACCTTGAAACTCCCGATACCCACCTTCTCTCCCACTATGGGGTACACGCAGTGAAAATGTCATCGGCTAAATAAACTATCAAGTAAAAACCAGCTCAGGTCCCTCGTCCTTCTACTACTCCTGACTGGCAATGTCCATCCCAACCCTGGCCCTCAGACTGCTCCCCTATCCTACCCTCCATCAGACAGTGGGCTGCGCATTGCCTCTATTAACATCTGCAGCCTGCAAAAAAAAATGGGACTCTTTTCAGGAGTGGGTACTCCAATACCACCCAGACATCATAGCACTGGGCGAAACCTGGCTGTCCCCCTCGGTCCCGGACTCAGCCATTACCCTCCCTGGATATTACTGCTTTCATTACGATAGGGTGGGTAAGTGAGGGGGAGGATGCGCTCTGTACCTTAAGGACTCACTTTCGGGCACACTGCTCCCACCACCTCTACTAACATTGAGGGCACAGGATCTCACTCTAAAATTAACTCTAGGCAGGTCTACATCCCCTCTCCTACTCACCATTGTCTACATCCCTCCCAGGGACCAGAAACAGGCCTTCCAAGCCATCCTGACCTATCTTTCTACTCTACCCCCACAACATGAAAAAATAGTCATGGGTGACTTCAACATTAAATTGGCTGGCCAAGACAGCCGCCCCATACATTGATGATGCTACAGCGCTCAATCTCACACAGGTAGTCACCACCCCCACCCAGGTCAACACCCACACGGGGACCTCCTCCCTCCTGGACCTGGTCTTCACTAACCGCCCCCATAGAATAACCAACACCATGGTACTCCCTAACGCACTAAGTGACCATTCCCCTGTACTCTGCACTTGGTCCTGTAAAGTCCCCAAACCCCCCCCCCCAAAAAAAAATTACCTTACTATGCAAACTTAGCCCTTGTAAACTCAATTCAAAGCCCACCTCAGAAGCTGGGACTGGACACCCCTCGCTAACACCCTCGACCCTGATCATGAGCTTGAGCTATTTGTCACCACCTTCAATGCAGCCTGTGACAAATTCACACCCCTAACCAAGAGAATGACCAAAGGTAACCATGCCCCTTGGTTCACTGACCACCTCCTGGATCTACTGCGACATCGTGACTCCCTTTGGCATCTTGCAAATGAGACCCAATGGCCAGCTGACAAGCAACGGTATAGGGAGGCCCGTAACAAGTGCACACAGACCCTACACACTGCCAAAGCATCCTTAACCTCCACCCGGGGCACCGGACGCAGATTTTGGAATAATATAAAGGAACTCTGTGGTAAAGTCCCAAATCCTCCCCCGGACCAGATGGTATTAGACGGTAACCTTTCCTCGGATCCCCTCAGTGTAGCCACAGCCCTTAACTCCGCTTTCACTGTATCTCTACCATGTCCTCCCACCCTAATTTTTTCGACCCCTCCTGCCCGGACCCACCCCTCCCCTTGCTTCACCCTTTTCATCTACTTCTTATTACCCCTGAGGTAGCCGAACCCTACCTAGTCAAAGCCCTAAGCCACTCCCACTATAGCAGCGATTCCCTAGACCTGAGACTTCTCCGCCTCACTCTCCTGGAAGTCCTAAACCCACTCACCCATATTCTCAACTGCTCCGTCTGTCAAGGGAAATTCCCCTGTCGCTGGAAATCGGCTTCCATTATCCCCATCTATAAATGTGGGGACCGCTCCTTCACTAACAACTACCGCACTATCTCCATTCTCCCCCCCATCCAAAGCATTGGAGCATATTGTCTCCAATCAACTCACTGACCACCTAACGAAATATAACCTTCTGTGTCGCCAGCAACATGGCTTCCGTAAGGGACATAGTACCACCACAGCCCTCCTTGAATTCACCTCAAACGTCCACTCCGCCTTGGATCATGACCACATCACAGGGGCCATCTTCATGGACCTCTCTAAGGCGTTTGATACCGTCAACCATACCCTCTTACTGAATACACTCTCCTCCAGTGGCTTTTCCAGTGATGCCCTAAGCTGGTTCGCTGACTACCTGTCAGATAGAACACAACAGGTCAAGGTAGGCACCACCCTGTCACCCAGCCTCCCAGTCCGCTCCAGTGTTCCACAGGGCTCCATACTTGGCCCTCTGCTATTTAGTCTATATCTAAACTTCCTTCCATCGGCCTGCTCTGGCAGCCTGCTCCTATACGCGGACGATGCTGTCCTGTACGCCTCCGATCCCGACCCCCTTAAACTCCACAAAACACTCCAACATTCTTTCTGCGAAGCTGAACACTGGTTCACCACCCAGCGACTAATAATCAGCTACAAAAAGACAAAAGTCATGATCTTCTCGCATCCACAGAACCCCCTTAAAACCTCTGCCCCAAAATTCTCACTGCCGGTCAAACCCCGCTCGAACAAGTGAACACCTTTAAATATCTAGGGATCACACTAGACCCAGCCCTCAACTATAATCAGCCTATTCTACACCTATCCACTGCCCTTAAATCTAGAATTAGGCATGCTTTATCGGTACAAACATTGCCTCACTTCCAAAGCCCTCTGGCTTACCATCAATTCCTCTGTCCTCTCCCTTCTGAAACACTTGATATAACAGTAGATATCTCTTGCTTCTGGTACAGTAGGAGGGGGGGAATAAAACAAAATTATCAGCACACTTATGCTTAAAGTCCATTAAAGTCCTTAGAAAATGCCAGCCGCTTCATGGCTAAGGTTAAAGTCTTTAAAGGGAACAAAACTAGGTATTGAACCTGCACTATTTGAAAGTGCCATTAACCTTAATAATCCAGTAAGTTATCACTTTAACTAGGTCCTCCTAACTCCGTCCGCTCCACCTCCTAGCCACACTTTCCTAAAAGTACTATAATGGAAGTAACTATTTTTAAAATCTGGGCAAAATTCTGACATTTAAAATTAAAATTATGAGCTAGTACATCTTAAATTAATATGTCTTTAGGAGTAGTAGGAAACATTTATAACAAAGTAAATAATAACATCCTTAAAACTCCCTCTACCTTGTCCCAAACTGATTTCTATCTCTTATAAAACCCATCCAAGCCCCAGATCCTGTACTTCCATTGCTAAACAAATAGTCAGGTAGTACTCAGGGAGAGAAAAAGGTAAATTAAAGTCACTCAATCCTCTTCTAAATCAGAGCCTGCCCAACTGCATCCCTTGGTGGCTGAGCCTGAAACTCCTTCTCCGTCTCTCAACCCACCGGCCTGCATCCTGAGGATCGCTGAATTGCCACATCTTCCCACCATAAGTAACTCGGAGTCGCTACCGGCAACATAAAGGAGTGAATTATACCCAAACGTTGAAGTCTCTGTCGACTCCATCAAATTGTTTACTTACTTGTAACGGGTTTGAAAGGATAGATCAGGGAATAATTTCACATCTTGATCGTGAACATACAGCGGGTAGGCCGCCCGTGCTGCTCCTATCAACACATCTCGAACCTCAGGACCAGTAGTTTTTAAAATTATTGTGCATGGTAAATTGGGGTCTGTAGGTCGGATTCTGGGTTTAATACGAAATGCTTGCCGCAGTTCTACCCAATCGAACTGCTCAGGAGTTTGCAGATTCTCTGCTAACCAGGATTTCAAATATGATAGGAGATCAGCCCCCTCAGTCCCCTCGGGAAGGCCTACTATGCGCACATTTCCTGCCCGCATGGCGTTTTCCAGCGCTTCTACCCTGTTCCTCAATTGCTGATTCTCCTTCACTATCTGTGCCACAGTGGCTTGCGCTGACAGGGATCTCTTGTCCGCTTGTGCAACCGATGAGGTCAGTTCTTTAATCGCTGCATCCTGAGTCTCCAACTTCTGCAGCATTTTTTCTATTTTATTGTCCATTGCCCTCACTGAATCCAAAATAGTCTGCCATGGTGGTTCTTTAGCAGCCGAAATAGCAGGACGATCTGATGACTCCATTCCCCTGCTCGGTGTGTCACACGATCCTACAGGCCGCTGCACTCCTGAAGTAGAGGGATGGTTATTCTTGGTGCGCCCCATATTAAATTTGGTATCGATGCAAAGCTGAGATCGAGAGGATTTTAATAAATTCTCTCTAGCGTCAATTCAGAGCCTTTAAATAAAGTTTTAATGGCAAAAGGAGTTAAAACTTCACAGAGCTATTGAAGGCACATCCTGCTCCGAAGCCGGCTCTCTGGTGCCCCCTGTCCTCTCCCTTCTGGACTACGGTATTCTCATATACAGTGCTGCAGCCACCTCTGCCTTCAGCAGACTCCGGCTCATACTAAACAAAGCCTGCCGCCTCATCCTCGGATGTCATCATTTCACCCACACCTGCTCCCTCTACAGTACCACAAATTGGCTAAACCTGGACAACAGAATCCGGTTTCACACCTGCCTAATGGCCAAAAAGATTGTACTAGGTTTCACCCCCCATGCTCTCGCCACAATTATTCACCCAGCATCCCTAGTCAGAGCCACCCGTAACTCGGGCAAGCCGTTGCTATGGGTACCCCGCTGCCGGACTTCCCAGTTCCAAAGATCTTTCAGTTACAAAGACCCTTCCTGGACGAACTCACTCCCAAGCCAAATAACTAATGAAATAAGGCTTGGCCCTTTTAAATCCCAACTAAGGGAACACCTTCAGGCCTCCAGTCCTTGTGATTTGCCCCTGACACCTTCCCCCTTATGAGGACTTATTTTCATTAAACTACTGGTCGGGTCCTCTTGCCTAAATGCCCCGATTTACCAAATATGACCATCAGCCTACCACAGAACCTTCTGCAACTATATGGCTGTGCTAAAGTACTGAAACTTCTGTTATCCTTGTCTGATAGCCACTTACTGAACACCTATGTAATCCTATGCCTGTTCTAATGTACTGTATTCTGTAAGAATGTTGTCCTTGTACTTTTATGTCCGACGCGGAACCTTTGTAAATGAGTCTTTGACTCAAAGTTGTCTTTCTGAATATCTCAAATAAACAAACAAAAAACAAAATAATAACTAGCCAGCCCTAAAAATGACCTGACATGTTTCTTGGTTTTGGAGACAGGGCTGTTAGCTACAGCTTCTGTCTTGGAAACGTCTGGCTTGACTTCTCCATTCCCAGAACATAGCCTAAATATCTGGTTTCCTGCATGCCCAATGCACACTTGATAGGATTAATTCAGACCTGCCTTTTTGATTGATTGGATGACTGCTCGTAGATGTTCCAGGTTGCTTTTCCAGTCTGTACACTATAACATCATCCAGGTATGCAGCACAATAACCAGTGTGAGGGGATAAAATTATATCCATGTACCGCTGGAATGTAGCGGGTGCGCCATGTAAACCAAACGGCATGGTGGTGAACTAATAGTGGCAAATGCAGTTTTGTCTCTGGATTCTTTAGCTAGGGGGATTTGCCAGTAGCCCTTGGTGAGATCGAGGGTACTGATACATTTGGCACTCCCCAGTTTGTCCACCAAATCATCTATTCTGGGCATAGGATAACTGTCGAATTCTGACACTTGATTAAGTTTCCTAAAATCAAGGCAGATTCTTACACTCCCTTCTTTTTATTTACAATCACCACTGCTGATGACCAAGCACTTCTCAACTTTTCTATGATACTCAATTCTTTCATTTTTTTGTATTTCTTTAACCACGTCAGCTCTTAACCGCTCTAATAATCTGTATGTCTTATGTCTAATAGGGCAAGCGTTCCTTGTCACTAATACATGCTGAACCCCTTTTGCTCGGTCGGGTACTGTGGTAAAAGTACTGTTAAATGTCTTTAGCAAGTTACAGATTTCTGCGATTTGTTCGGAGGGTAAGGAAACATTCATTTTTACTGCATCAGCAGTTACAGTCTGTTCCAGTCTGTCATAAGCTACATCAGTATCTTCTTTATCAGTTTCTGGTAAAACTAGCAAAGCAGCTTTTGGTGTTTTTTCAACCCATTTCTTGAGGCAGTTAGCATGGTATATCGTAGTAGGATTTTTCCCATCAGGGGCCTCAATCTCATAGTTAACTGTGCCAGTACGTCTAAGCACCTTGTAAGGCCCTTGCCACTTCATTAACAGTTTATTTTCTGTAGTGGGTAACAGTAGCAAGACCTTTTCACCAGGCTCAAAAACTTTTTCTTTTACCCCATGGTCATAATACACCTTCTGCTGGGTTGGGGCCTCTTCCTGATGACTGTGGGCGATTTCAACAGATTTTGCTAGCTTCTTTCTCAGTGCACACTTATAAGATGTAATAGATTGTTTCTGATGGGGGTTATCTTTCCATGTTTCTTTTATTGTATCTAGTGGTCTTCTAGGTTGCCTAGCATACAGCATTTCAAATGGTGAAAAACTGGGTCGGACTGGTGGCGTAGAGGGTTGAGGCGCTGGCGCCTTACCTCAACCCAGCTGGCGACCTGTGTTCGGGAACGGACTTGGGGCGCCAGTGGTCGGCAGGGGGAGGAGAGGATTGAGCATCCAGAGGACTGCTCTCCTCTCCGGGGGTGGGATCAGGGGATGCATCGCTCGGCAGCGGCCCCCAGTGGAGACTGGAGACACTACCTGAGCATGCACTGATGAGGACATCAAAAACCGGGGAAAATGGCGTCTGATGTGAGCGGCTTGATGGCCGTGCACAATTTTGCCATGGCATCCTCCTAGATCCCATGTTCTGCAGGAGTTGTGGACTCCCTGTGGCCTGCTGTGGGGCGAGGAGTCTGGGTGCCTACGGTAGAGGCGGTCGGCGGCTGGATGTCCCCGAGAAGGGGAGCAGGTCAGGCGGCCAAGGAGGGGGAAAACAAATGGTGAAAAACTTGTTGATGCCTGTGGCTCTTCTCTGCAAGCAAAAAGCAGGTCCTGTGGCACTTCTCTGTAAGCAAAAAGCAGGTAAGGTAAGTATTGGTCCCAGTCTTTCCCTTCCCCTTTTACTAACCTTTTTAACATGCGTTTTAGAGTTTGATTAAAATGCTCAACAAGACCGTCTGTCTGAGGATGATAAGGGGAGGTTCTTATGGCAGTGATACTTAGTAGTCGGTGCAGCTCCTTTGGTAATGCAGCACCAAAATTAGTACCCTGATCAATAATAATCTCTTTAGCTATGCCCACCCTGCTGAAAATTTTGGCAAGCTCTGCTGCCACTTTTGGGGCTGTGACAGTATGCATTGGAACTGCCTCTGGGTATCGAGTAGCATAGTCACATGCTACCAAAGTTAATCGATTACCCTTTTTACTTTTGTCTAAGGGGCCAACAACATCCATTGCAATTCTCTCAAAAGGCACATCTATCAAGGGTAGGGGCACCAGAGGCACCTTCTCTTTTTTTAGTCACTGGGGCTACTTTCTGATACTCAGTACAAGAACTACAATAGGTAGCAACATCTTCATGAATTCCAGGCCAGTAAAATCTATACAGCGATCTGGCAAGGGTGTGATCCATCCCCGAGTGACCAGCCATAGGACTATCTTGTGCTACCTGTAACAACTCAGATCTATACTTTTGTGGTATAACCGAGTGTTCTACCTGGTCCTGTGTCTGAGGTTTAACCCAAACCCTGTACAGTAGCCCATTACATTTTTTAAACATACATTCACCCTGTTTTCAATCAATCAATCAAAACCAATCAATCAATCAATCAAAATCTTTATTTATTCAGGCGAACATCATTGAGCATAGCTCATTTACAAGATGGACCTGATTGGTCATAAGCAACAAAAGGGTATAAACTCACATATATACAAATATAGAATGAGTACAATAACAAAGACTTTTTTAAGAATAAACAAGAAAGAATGAGCAAATAAAATAATATGCACATATATACAAGGCAATTAAACAGTGGCAATGGGCACCAGAGCAAATATAGAAAAAAGGTAAGGAGTAGGGGTTTAGGAGGTAGATAGTATCGAAGTTAATGGATGAATGCCTGAACAGATAAGGGAGGGGGAATCTAATGGGGGCAGGGGTGAAAAGGGTCTGAAGGGGCTAGGAATTGTGGAAGCAGTTGCATATCTCTGGGAAAAGATTTAGGTACAGCTTTTGAAGGAGACTGCAGGAATGAAAGTGCTCAGCTTCAGGGTCTTTGTAGAGAGTTCCAGATGTGTGCTAGAAAGTAGTTGATTGCAGCCCTTCCATGTCGGGTACATGCCTTTAGTAAATTCAGCATGATGAGGTTATTGCTTCTTAGGGCATATGGCCTTGGGTAACAAGAGAGAAGAATCTGAAATGTAGGATGGTAGTTTATTTGTCAGAGCTTTGTATATCCAAAGAGCAGCATTTTTGTTCCTTCTGTGATGTAGGGATGTGCAGCCAACTGCAGCATAGAGAACAGTGGTGGGTGCTGAAAGGAAGGTTAGTGATGAACCTTAGAGCTCTATGGTACAGTGTATCCAGTTTATTTAGGTAGGACAGGGAGCAGTGGCCATATAGGAAGTCTGCGTAATCAAGGAGGGATATAAATGAAGCCTGGATTAATCTCTGCTTAGATTCTCTGTTTAGAAAATGTTTGATCCTGAAGAATAGACCAAGCCTTTGCCTGAGTTTTTTCAGGAGCTCTTCAATGTGCTGGGTGAAAACAAGCCTGTTGTCAATCCAAACCCCCCAGATATTTGAATTTATCTACATATTCAAGGCTCTCACCAAGGACGGTAGAAAGTTGGGGAAGAATGTTCGGTGAGTAAGTAGTGGTGGAGAGGAACATAGCTTTAGTCTTCTTGGCATTTAATAGAAGCTTCTTTTCAAGTAATTTGTGTTGCAGTAAGGAGAATTCAGATTGTAGTAGATCATAGGCCTTTTTTTGGTAATGGATTGCTTACATAAAGGACAGTATCATCTGCAAAAAGGTGAACACTAGAATTTGTGAGGCCTGAGTCAATGTTATTGATGTAGATGGCAAAGAGGATAGGGCCCAAGATGGAGCCTTGAGGAACTCCTCTTAAGAGTGGTTTTGAGGAAGAAAGGTTGCCTTCACTTTTTACCTGCTGCACCCTACCAGAGAGGTAGCATTTGAACCATTTGAGAGAGATAGGGTCAAGGCTTAGGGAATGCAGTGAGGAGATTAGAAGATCATGATCCACAGTATCGAATGCTTTACTTAAATCCAGAAATACAGCACAGATATTATTTTTTTTATCTAGTTCAGTCTGCCAGTCATTTGTAACTTTTGCTAAGGCAGAAATGGTGCTGTGCATGGCTCTAAACCCAGATTGAGCAGGGTTAAGGAGGTTGTTAGCATTGAGGTAGTCATTTAGTTGGATGCATACCAGTTTCTCTAACATTTTGGACAGCACTGGAAGGATGGAAATAGGCCTGTAGTTGTTGAGATCCATGGGATCCCCTGCTTTAAGGAGGGGAAACACTTGTGCTGTCTTCCATAAAGAAGGAATAGAGCCAGTAGATAAGGACAGGTTGAAGAGGTGAGTTAGGGGGGCTGCAATGACATGCAGTGCAGTTTTTAAAAAGAAAGGGTCCAGAGAGTCTGCACCAGCGCTTTTAGTTGTATCCAGGCTGAGCAATAGGTCTTCTACTTGTTTTAATAAAATTGGCTTGAAAGAAAATGTAGAGGTAGCCTTCTGAGCTTCAGTAGAATGGAGAGTAAGTTGGGAGCGCAGCAGATTTGCTGGAGATGAGTCAAAAGCTAGGCCTGCTGTAGTAAAATGATTATTGAAAGCATCTAAAATCTCATACTTGTCAGTGATGATCACATTATAATGTATGTTAGAACGCTGTTAACCTTAGGAAATCATCATTTCCTAAGGTTGTTAACCTATCGATGTGACGTAGATATGTTGTTAACCTATCGATCCTACGTCACATCGATAGGTTAACTACTGCAGATAGTCTCTTGCATGTCTGCGCTTTTTTCGACACGGAAACCGACTGAAGGGAAACCATCGGGGAAGGACTGAAGGGCACGCGGTGACTTTTAAAAACGTAAGCCCTTTTTTTTGATAGTGGGACCATCACTATAGATAATGTATGGTCCCTCTATCGGCAACCGTCGACTTACTGCGCTGGTTGCCATGGCGAACGAACCTTCTCGAGCTTCAGCCTCTCGAGGTTTACATGGTCACCCTGGCAACCTCTCGACTGTTAACTGACCGGTTAACGATAGAGGACCATACATTATCCTCTATGTTGAGGTTCACTTGAGATGGTAAAGAGGTGCTAGAGTCTTGCCCTAGGATTCCTTTGATAGTGCCCCATAATCTGGCTGGGTTATGGTAGGTGGCATCCAGCTCTGCTGTATAGAAGGCAGCCTTAGCATCTCTCACTTTTTTTGTGCAGCTGTTCCTGGCTTGTCTGAATTGTACCCAGTCGTTTGGATCTTTGGTCTTCCTTGCCGTTTTCCAGAGCTTGTCTCTAGCAAGCAGTGCAGATTTAAGCTCAGCAGAGAACCAGGGACAAGATTTGCGTTTAATTCTGACACTGGTGACTGGTGCATGTGTATTGAGAGCACCTTAGATTATATCATTTAGCACCTGCAGTGCTAACTCCACAGAAGCTGTGAGGTAGAATTCTTGCCAGCGCTTGGAGGACACAGATCTTGGAGATATTCTGTATATTAAAGTTCTTTTTTGACCTTCTTTGAGGAATTTTGCAGGGTTAGAAGGTTTGATTGAAGATCTTATACCAGCTATGAGGCAGTGATCACTTATATCACTGAATAGCACTCCAGCGTGTGAATATAGATGGGGTTTATTAACTAACATAACATCAAGTAAGGTGCTATTACTTTTGTTTTTTGGGTTAATCCTTGTTGGTTCATTTATTAGTTGATAAAGCCATGTGAGTCACAGAAAGATACTAGGGGTGCAGAAACATTGGATAGCCAGTTAAAATTCAGATCGCCTAGAATAATGGTATCCGCAGGACCCAGTTTAGTTATATTCCCCAGATGGGTAAGGAGTTTAAGGCCGGCAGAGGGGGGCCTGTAGCAGCCAACCAGTTGAAAGGCTGACATATTGGGAAGGGATATTTTAAGGGATAGGCATTCGAATTCTTTAGGCTGAGATGAAATATTGAGGCAGGAAGCAGAGATATTTGAGTTAACATAATGGCCACACCACCACCCCTGGATGGACGGTCTGCTCCTGAAAAGCTGGTAATTAGGTAGACTTATTTCACTGTCATTTGTTGCTGGTTTGTTACGCTTCAGAGAATACAAGAAAGTCTGGCAGGGTATGGCAACCCAGGCTTGTATTAGTGAGAACTTTTGAAGGCTACATTGATGTGAGAAAACTTAGGCCTTTCATAGAGACTAAATCTGCTGGTGAGGTGAAGCTTCTAGGGTCCAGGATTGATGTCAACAGTGCCAGCACAGATAAGCAGAAAGAGCAATAGTTTGATGAGTGCTTCAAGTGATAGGAGGAAGGAACAGACAGAGGGCTTTCTTCTTACTCAGGGTCCAGTGAATGAGAATAACGGGCCTGCCTTATGGCTTGTTATATTGTCATAAAGTACCAGCTTGATGGACAGAAATAGGGGGATTGAAGGGCCATGAATGGAGCATGGGGTATAGGAAGTGCAAAACTGGTTGTGAGCCTTTCTGTGGATACCCCAGGATTTTGGTACAGCAGCGTAAGGTATACTTGAGGAAATGAAGGACATCCACAAGGGTTGCATGAGGGAGGTCAGACTGACTAGCAGCCATAATCTCTAGGTCATGGGCTGGTAGTGATCATCATCAAGGTGTGACATAGGCGAAAGGCAGAGGAGCAATAGCAGGAGCAATAGCATGTTGGTTGGTAGCTAGGGTTAGGGAATACCAAAGGCAATAGCGCGGAGTGGTGCTAGGTTATTGGCTAGGAGGTGAACTAAGGGCGAGATATGAGATTTGGCGGGAAGGTGTGATATAAGATACACCCAGGAGGGGAGGGGCGTAAAATTTATGGCTTTCGTACCTCGCTGGCTGTCTCTCCGGCCTCCTGGATCTCAAGCTCGGCTTCGGTGGCCGTCCGCCCGCTGGCGGCTCGGGCCCCCTGCGCTCGCTGGGTCTTTCGAGGCTGGGTCGGCTAGGAGGGAGGAGACAGAGGAGAGGATAGGTGGCACTATTGCAGTAATAAAAAGAATCTGCAATTAGGTGCTAAAAAACTTTGCACAACAAAAGACTGTGGGGGCGGCGCTTTGCGTCTGGCCCAACAGAATCCCACCAAAAGACTGTATCACTTAGTCCTACACAAAACAACATTACTTAGAGTTTTTAAACAAAGATTGTAAAAACAGCTCTTTTTGACAAGATTATAATAATAAACCCAGTAACCCGGTCAGTCTTCAGCAGTGCAAGCTGTAGCAAAAGTCAATGGAGAAGCAGGACTAATCGAGAAGTGCTGTTGTAGCGCTGGCCTCCTCATTGGTCGCATCTTGCTTCAGATTGCTGGCTGTCTCCCGGCCTCCTGGCTATCCTGGGCGGGTCCCGCCCGCTGGCAGCTCGGAGCCCTCTGCGCCGCTGGGTGCCTGCGGGGCTGGGTCGGGCAGAGTGGAGGAGACAGAGGAGAGGATAGTCAGGAAAGCACTATTGCAGTAATAAAAAGAATCTGCAATTAGGTGCTAAAAACTTTGCACAACAAAAGACTGTGGGGGGGGGGGCGCCTTTGCGTCTGGCCCAACAGAGATCCCACCAAAAGACTGTATCACTTAGTCCTACACAAAAACAACATTTACTTAGAGTTTTTAAACAAAAATTGTAAAAACAGCTCTTTTTTGACAAGTTTACAATAAAACCCAGTAAACCCGGTCAGTCTTCAGCAGTGCAAGCTGTAGCAAAAGTCAATGGAGAAGCAGGACCAATCGGAAGCAAGGCTGGTGTAGCGCTCGCCTCCCGATTGGTCGCGGCTTCCGATACCGCTGGCTGTCTCTCGGCCTCCTGGATCCCAGCTCGGCTTCCACAGGTGCGCTACCGCCCGCTGGCGGCTTTCGAGACCCCTCGCTCGCTGGGTGCTTGCCGAGGGCTGGGTCGGCTAGAAGTGGAGGAGACAGAGGAGAGGACAGTCAGGAAAGCACTATTGCAGTAATAAAAAGAATCTGCAATTAGGTGCTAAAAACTTTGCACAACAAAAGACTGGGGGGCCGGCGCCTTTGCGTCTGGCCCACAGAGATCCCACCAAAGACTGTATCACTTAGTCCTACACAAAAACAACATTCACTTAGAGTTTTTAAACAAAGATTGTAAAAACAGCTCTTTTTTGACAAGTTTACAATAAAACCCAGTAAACCCGGTCAGTCTTCAGCAGTGCAAGCTGTAGCAAAAGTCAATGGAGAAGCAGGACCAATCGGAAGCAAGGCTGGTGTAGCGCTCGCCTCCCGATTGGTCGCGGCTTTCCCGTACCTCGCTGGCTGTCTCTCCCAGCCTCCTGGATCCCAAGCTCAGCTTCGCGGTCGCCGCCCGCCCGCTGGGTGCTCGAGGGCTGGGTCGGCTCGCTGGCTGTCTCTCCCGGCCTCCTGGATCCCAAGCTCGGCTTCGCGGTCGCCGCCCGCCCGCTGGTGACTCGAGCCCTCGCTCACTGGGTGCTCGAGGGCTGGGTCGGCTCGCTGGCTGTCTCTCCCGGCCTCCTGGATCCCAAGCTCGGCCATGTCGCCGCCCACCCGCTGGCGGCTCGGAGCCCCTGCGCTCGCTGGGTGCTCGAGGGCTGGGTCGGTTTGGTTTCACCCCCAGCAGCTTAAAATAACCCTGGAGAGAAACATCATTAGATTGCTCTGAAACAAAATCGCAATCGGTTATCAGTTTAGTTTCAGCATTTTCATATATTAACCCCTTATGTCCATCAGTCTTTTGTTGCCACTGTTTCTTTAGGCATTGTCTTTCTGTCCTGGACTTCCGAATCTTGGAGCTGTGCTCAGATAAGTCCAAATCAAAATCAGTGAAAGGAAAAGAGTCCCCACCATCTGAGATTTTCTTTGCCTGAGCTGTTGTCACCACAGTTGCTGAAACATCAGGATATACACCCTCTTTGATTAACTCAGTAAATCCTGGAAAGTCATTTCCAATAATCACAAGCACAGGTAACTTGGGTACTAACCCCCACTTTCATTTGATGTAACACATCCTTAATATTCAGAGTCACTTGGGTGGTGGGATAGTATCAAATGTCCCTATGGTTGCAGATGACACCAGTACCTGTTCATTTGGACATTGTTTTCCAAGCACTTCAGTATGCACTAGGGTCTGTCTGCTTCCCGAATCTATAAGTCCCTTCACAGTCTTATCTCCCACCTTCACATCTGTTAAGTTGTTGCCCCAATTTGCTAAGGACAGATCTGCTTCAGTGTCACTCTTATTACTACGGCAACTTCTTGCAATATGACCTGGCTTATTACAATTATAACAGATAAAGTCTTTATGTGCAGATTTGTTACCCCCACCAGAGTTCTTATCAGACTTGGAGTTAAATTGGGGAAAAAGAGTCTTACCGGTGCTTGGCTGTTACCTCACTGCTGTGGCGTCTGTCTGGCCATTTGGTAGTCTTCAGCCAAAGAAACAGCCTTTTCCCCACTTTCTGCTCGGTGTTCTTTTACCCAAAGCTGTGTGTCTTTGGGTAGGATGTTGATGAACTTCTCCATTACAAATGTTTCAATGATCTGTGGGAGTGTTTTACCCTGTGGTTGGAGCCATTTCATAAGGAGTTCTCTGAGTCGGGTGAAGGCTTCTCAAGGATTGTCGACTGAGTTGTACTTCAGAGACTGAAATCTCTGCTTGTAAGTCTCTCCTGAGATGTCATATCTTTTATGGACCTCTCTTTTCACCAGGTCATAGTTTTCTGACTGTGCAGTGTCCATACTGCTGTAGGCAAGTTGGGCTTTACCTATCAGGTAAGGTACCAGTCTGATTGCCCATTGCTGCTTTGGCCACTGGCAGGCTCCGGCAGCCCTTTCCAAAATTGTCAGGTACACTTCTGTATCATCCAATGGACACAGCTTTGTAAGATTGAGGTCTTTTAAGTTGTTGGTGTTTTGTTGCTCTGCTGGACCTGTGCCAGATCCACCAGCTTTGATAGCTTGTAAGGCAGCCAGCCATCACTGCTCCAGCCGCTGCAGTTCTTCTCTTCTGCTTCTGTGGCTACATCTCTTCTTTGCTCTATTGCTCCTGTTGATGCATCTCTTCTTTTCTGTTTCTCCTTCTCTTTTTGTTGTATAGCCCACCATTGGAAAAGGCAGTCAAGCTTTCAGGTTCTGTCACTGCTTGTTCTTTTTCTCCCATCTCTGGTTCTGGCTGAACAGTCTCAGTTTGGACTTCTGTTTCTGCTTCTAGTTTGGTTGCCATTCTTCTGGTAATGACTCCTGGGCTTGCTGCTGCAGAATCCATACCTTTCTGCTATGCTTCCCTGGTACTAGGTCTAGTACCCATGCACAAATCTCCTGGCTTAGAGTATGCACAGCGTAAATCCCACCTAGTCTGACACCATCTGTCGTCGAGGCACAGGTCATGAAGAATAGGAAAACTAGGAGTAGTTTCAAAATTCACAAATAGCATTTTATTTTTCTCAATAACAGCAAAATAGAAAATAAAAACATATTTAGTATAACTATTTACAAAAGCAGTACAAACAGAAAAAACAAAGTCCTTCTTCTGAGGGTATCTCTTAATTCCAAGTTTTAGTGTCTTAGTCTCCCACTCTCCTTGTCTGTCTAGCCAAAACATTACTACTGTTTTTATAAGTCTTTGTTTAGGAACTCTTTAAGAGAGCCCACTTCTCACAAAATGTTCTTGTAAGTTTACAGAATGTTCTTGTCAGTTTTGATGCAGGTGCAGCAAAAAGAACATAGTGACCCAGAACTGACCTCTTGTTTACAGCTTTGCAAAAGGCTTAAAAACTGCATCTCCGGTTAATCCCTTGAGTTCCAAATAGCTTTGCAATAATTTCAAAAGTATAACTATATACAGTTTTAAACAAAGGGATCCCAGTATCACATACAGTTTTACACAGAGATTCACAGATATTCTTTTACAACTGCAGATACGCAAGGGGGAAGAAAATACAGAACAGCAAGGGAAGACAGAGAGATAGTGAGAGGCAGAGAATTGCGAAACCGTTGGAGTGATCAGTTTCTAGGTCAGACCATGTCCAAAAAAAAGCTAACTGACCTCATCCCTGCTGAACCCTGACCAAGGACATTCTACATGCTGCCTAAAATACATAAACCTGGCAATCCAGGAAGACCCATAGTCTCTGGTAATGGTACCTTGACTGAGGGGATCTCAGGGTTTGTAGAGACCATTTTGAAACCGCTGGTTATGGAAAGAGACAGTTATATCCAGGACACTATGCACTTTTTGCGTGTACTTTCTGGTTATAAGGATTTACCACCTGATACCATTTTAGTGACAATGGATGTAACATCCCTCTACACTAATATTCCACACACAGATGGCATTACAGCGTACCTTAAATACATACAGGAGAAAGGACCGGAACAAAACATCAACCCTGAAGTGGTGGGGAAACTTATGGAATTCATTTTGACACATAACTTCAACTTCAATGGTAAACATTATGGTCAAACTATGGGAACAGCAATGGGCACCAAGATGGCTCCACAGTATGCTAACCTCTTTATGGCAGACTTGGAGGAGGATTTTTTAAGGCAGCGTCCCCATAAACCACTAGCTTACTTCCGTTACATTGATAATTTGTTTATCATCTGGACGGAGGGCACAGATGTACTTAAAGATTTTCATCACCAACTTAGTAATCTCCACCCTACCATAAAGCTTACCCTGGAGCATTCTACCACCAATATTAATTTTCTGGACACCACAGTCACCATTAAGGATGGAACCTTACATACATGTATTTACAGGAAGCCAACAGACAGACAGAGATACCTGCACAAGAAAAGTAATCACCCAAACCATACAAAAAAAATCTGTCATGTACAGTCAAGCACTCCAATGTCACCATATTTGTTCAAATTAGGATGACAGAGATACACATTTGGCTATGTTGAAAAACACTTTTATTGAGCAGGGACACTCTTCCAGAGAAATTGACAGGATAACAGAACGTGCAATGCAAGTACCAAGACAACAACTACTTCAATATAAAGAAAAGACAGCTACAGACAGAATACCCTTAGTAGTCACATATCATCCAGACCTTGAACTTCTGCATAAGATTATTAAAGACCTCCACCAAATATTTAGTGAGGATGAAACCCTTAATTGTATTTTTAAGGAACTCCCACTACTATCTTTTAAACAACCACCAAATTTAGCCAGCCTAATTATTAGGAGCAAACTTTCACCAGAGCAGAATACCATGTCACACAATGGCACAAGGCCCTGCAATCAACGCACCTGTTCAGACTTGTGAGCTCATTTCCACCTCGGACTGTGTGGTTACATCACAAAACAGACAATTCAAGGTGCATGGGAGTTATACATGCACATCACGACATGTTGTTTATTTCATTCAGTGCTAGAGATGTCCACAAACAGGTTATGTTGGAGAGACAAGTCAACAGCTCCGCACTAGGATGAACTCGCACAGACATACTATTAGAGGAAAGAAGACTGAAAAACCAGAGGGGCACCACTTCTCCCAGCCTGACCACTCAATTTCAGATATGTCAGTAATGGTCTTAAAAGGAAATCTAAAAAATACACAACAGAGACGAGCTTTTGAGATTAAACTTATTTTACATCTCAACATGGTAGCAGATGGGATGAATGCTGATCTAGGTTTCATGGGACACTACAGAAACTGACATCCAGAGACCTCTTCTTCTTCGGACTGGCATATTATAGGACTTCAGCATGTATACTCTGTATACATTGGGGTGCAAGATCTCATTTGCATGGGGGTCCTGGACTGATCTTTTTAAATTAGGCTAATGTTGTAGTGATTTGTGGAAATGTAGGTATGTAAGACCTCTGGTCTTAACACACATACTTTATATTTACTTCTAGTTACCTTATCCTGGGGAGGATGGCAGGTTTATTTCATTGTAGTTGTATCCAGAATCCTTGGAAGTGAGTGTGTGTGTGTGTGTATGAGTGAGCATCTCTTTAAAGGTAGTTATCCCCCCCACACACACACACACACATTATGGGGATGTGGGGTAGGGTGTATCGTTTGTGTGAAGAGGAGGAGGAGAGAAATTACATTTTTATCTAGACTGGCATATTATATTACTTCATCTTGTGTGGGATGTGGGTGTGTGTGTGTATGTATGTGTGTGGGTATGTGTTGTGAGGTACGTGATATAACAGGTGTGAGGCTTGCTGTCACATTGAGGTAGGCTTCTATTTAGATACATGGAGTTACAGTGTGTTACTACTCTTATTTCACACACATAATGAATATTAATTCCTCCTTACTTTTTATACTTGCCCAGGAGTGGGGTTGATTCCATTGCACCGTATTTAGATTACATAGCCTGTTACTGTACATACAGGAGTGTTATCATAGACTGTCACATATATATTTTTTTAACTCTGTACTTATTGGGGTGCAAGATCTCATTTGCATGGGGGTCCTGGACAGATCTTCTTACATTAGGCTAATATTGTAGTGATTTGAGGAAATGTAGGTATGTTAGACCTCTGGTCTTACACACATACTTTATATTTACTTCTAGTTACCTTATCCTGGGGAGGGTGGCAGGTTTATTTCATTGTAGTTGTATCCAGAATCCTTGGAGATGTGTGTGTGTGTGTGAGCATCTCTTTAAAGCTAGTTATCCCCCCCCCCCACACACACACACACACACAAATTATGGGGATGTGGGGTGGGGTAGGGTGTATTATTTGTGTGAAGAGGAGGAGGAGAGAAATTACATTTTTATCTCATTTTCAGATTCCTTAGACACTTCTGGTACATCAGGTTGTTACATTCTCAGTGTATATTGACATCAGTACATATCAGGCTACTTGGACTTAATTCCTTGGTGGTCCACGACTAGAGTTTTTTGTTTGACACTAATACTGTCAATTTATATTTAAATTGTCATTTATAAAGTCCTGTCACTACACTAGAGTTTTTTTGAAATTTGTGGGACATAATATCTAGCTGGAAAGTACAGCTAGGTGATAGTTCCAGCTAAGTTTTACACATCATAGAGTGTGCACTGATGTTTTTAAGACAACTTTACTGGTAATTTCTTGTCTATAATGCATGCATTGAAACTTCTTAGAGTCCTAAGACAATCGCAGTATGTCTTTAATCTGGGTTGGGGTTGCATTTCAGTAATCACATCCTTATACATGCTGTGACACTCATAGCTTGATTTAGGAGTCATCTGCTCCAGCAGTGTTATCTTATGTCAATTAAATTTATATGCAATAGGATTCTTTGTATGTGTGTTCCACCAAGCACCTTTGACCCTGGGACACTCCTGGCTGACGGTAGTATGGTGCTGTTAAATTACTCTGACATCATTTTCTGTATTTTTTTTAAATGAGTGTTTTAAACCAATGGGTATTTTTTTCTGTTTTTTCTGCATGATCTAGCTGTTAAAAGTATTGTTTTTTCTAAACAACTGCCATTAGGCTTTTGACGAAGAACTGGTTAGTCCGAAAGCTAGAGCACTTTGTTCTTGTTGTTACATCTATATTGGTCCATTAAAAGGTATTAAATCATTTGCTTCTGGATCTAGGTCTCACAAGAAATTCTGGTTGCGCAACCAGACAGAGAAGACACAGAAAAGGAGAGGATAGAACAGATCCTTGCATTTAACTCTTTCTGCAAAACAAATGGGGCAGGGCCTTATTCAACCCTGTCACACTCCTCCCTGTTCCCACTCTTGTGGATTGGTACAACATCTGCCTTTCTCCAGTCCTCTGGTACTGCCCCAGAATCCAAGGATTTAGTGAACAGGGCTGCTAGGGGAGCAGTCAGTTCCTTCCATCCTTAGTCAGCTCTCGCTCGCGGTTGCCACATAGAACAGCTTCCGCCTCTGGGTCTTCCTCCCGCGGGGGGGGGGTCGGCCCCTCCTTCCTTGACAGCCCTTATTCCCTCTGGGTTTCCGGTGGTACAGCCACCCACCCTCATTGCTATCTCTGGCACTAACTCCTTGGAGCAGCGGACTCTGTCCCAAGCCCCTGACGTTCAGGCCCTTAGTCCCCATGGGTCCTCAGCCAGGTGGGTCAACCGTGGTTGAAACCTCTGTTCGAGGGTTCTCGCCCATTGCCGCCCCCTCCCCCGGTCAAGGCTTTGCTTTTGTAGGTCCCCAATTCTGGGGCCAGCAGTAGTCCTTCCCGCCATCACCCAGAGCAAGCGCTCACCTCCTCATCTACGCAGGCGATGTCTCTGCCCCTACCTCATGGGAATCCCCTGCCTCGTCTCAGGGGCCCATGTCAGCTGTTTCTCCATACCAACACAAGCCTTCTCCTTCCACGCCAGTGCCAGCCCTGCTGACACCTATACCAATGACTCCTCAACTGTGACCACCTTGGCACCAGCCTGTGCTTCAGGTGATGCTTGCTGGCCCTGCCAGGGCTTCCCAACTGGCAGAAACTGGACTGATACCAGGGTACCCCATGCCCGCTCCTCCACCAACATACCCGTACGCTCCTCCCCTGCACCCTTATTTACCTTACAGTCCACCTCCACCAGTAGATTATAACGCCTTATTCACAGCTTGGTGGGCCTTTTTGAAGGACATGGACACACCTAGGTGGCTTACTCCTCCTCCTCCTCCCTGGGATCCTCCTCCTTGAAATCCGGACAGGTAGGACCTAGCAACCCCCAGACTGCAGGGTCTTCTGGTGGTCGCAAGGGGTTTCAGACCAGCATAGGGATGACCATTATCCTCAGACACCAGTCCCAGACAGCAACCAGTCTGGGGATGATGTCTCCTCCTCCTCAGAGTCCATGGAGGATTCCAAAGGCTCCTGTGATAGGCAGGAGCCTCCCAAGGAGACTCCCAAGTCTCCCCTGATGAGATGCACCACATACAATTCCTTATGGGATAGGAGACAGAGGAGCTCAACCCAGAGCCACCATCATCTGGCCATTTATCTCCGGAAGAAGGAGACCCTCCATTTGGTGGTTCCTCCCCTTTTAGATTCATATGATGATGTGACTAAGGTGGCGTGGAATCACCCCTCAACCACCCCGGCATTGGCCAAGAAGGCGGATCGTCTTTACCATGTACCAGTGAGCAAAGACTTTTTTGGCAAACACCCCATGGCGGACTCAGCGGTCATGAATGCAGCTCATGACCGCACTGAGAAACCTCAGCGTTCACCCTCCAGACAAGGAATCCTGCCAACTGGACCAGTTGGGGAAGGGCAAAAGGATGGTGGCAAACAGAAAATTGGTTCGGAAACTATTCTCGAATTGAACACCTGGCTGCATGACTGGTGCCTGGCTAAAGGGTACTTATTCATTGGTGACTGGGGCAACTTCTGGGAAAGAGGGTTCTTTAAGTTCAACGGCCTATACCTCACAAAGGAGGGGATGAGGGCTCTGGTACATAAGTTTGATGTTTGTGCAGGCTGTTTAAACTAGGTAATGGGGAAGTGGTGGCAGTAATGCACAAAACACATATCAGCCCTGTCTCATCTCCCCCAAAGGTAACGACGGACCACAGAGGTCATAGGATGAGACACAATAGGGAGGGTACAGTACCTCAAAAAGGAAACATGTTGCAAAAATGCAGGTATGAGGGTCTGCGGGTAGTCCTGAAAGCAGGGATATCAGGAAAGAAAGTAAGAGGGTATGGAGGGCAATGTGTACAAATGCATGTAGCCTGGCAAACAAAATACCTGAACTTATTGCAACAATAGTTGAGGCCGGTCTGGTCTGGGTTGCCATTACCGAAATCCGGTTCAGTGACAACCATGATTGGAACATGGCAATACCTGGCTGCAACCTATACCATAGAGATAGAATGGGCGAAAGGGGAGAGGGGGTAGCAATATACATCAGGGAGGAAATCAATGCAACTATGTCTCAGGGGACCCTGGTGGACACGGAGACACTATGGATCACCCTAGAGACAGGTAATGGGGAAGCTGTACGAGTGGGGGCCACCCATACAAGGGGACGAAAGTGACAAGGAGTTATTGAAATCAATTCTCAAAATGATGGGTAAAGGGGAGGTGATCCTACTAGGGGATTCCAACCTCCCTGACATCAACTGGAGCTCGAGGACGGTGGCATCTGAAAGGAGCAGAGACTTTCAAACAACATGAAGTCTTGCTGTATTCTGACTATTGCAGTTAGGTCCTGCCTTTCAACTGCCCCGGAGAACAAAGAGTTAACTTTCCATGGCCAGCATGGAACATTCAGCGCGAGCTCGGTTGAAGCCCCTGTCTGCTGTTGCTTAAACTCAACGTCAGATTCTTTACTCCACCTCACTGAACAGTCGCTCTGGAGATTTCTCCTTTGCTCGGTTCGAAAAAGTCGGTTAAAGTGTCATTTTTCGCTCGGTTTCTACCGAATTACTGCTACCGAATCTTTCGGTTTAAGTCTCTGTCTGTGGTACCGTGAGTACTAGATAGTTTTACATTTAGTTTCTGTGTGGAACTTGTAAATTTGAGATTGGTTCGGTTTGAATCGATCAGATTGGTCTTAAAAAAGTTTTGAATTTATTAGAGTGTAACCGTCCAGACGGTTCTAAAAAACGATTTAATTATTGCTTCCAAGACCCGTAACACGGTCAGGAATCGATAGGGGTGTCTTGCCTGGTGGATTGCCGAAAAAAGGGTAAGTTTTGGATAGGATTGGCCATGTCTGAGAAACCCAAGAAAAAAACCGGGCCCATGGGTTTCAACACTGCAGTGTGTGTGGGGAAGCCTTTGCTAAGGCTGATCCCCACACCACCTGTGTTTATTGTCTGGGGTTTGACCACCTCGATTCAGACGGCCAAATTTGTAAAAGTTTTCCCAAAGCTACCCTGGATAAGAGAGTAGGTAGACTGAGGGAAAGGGAGGCCGTGTAGTCCGCTGACGCGGATGGCCAGCCCAGTTCGGTTCTGACTGAACCAGAAGGAGTGCCCTCTGACCAGGGCAAAACTTCTTCGGGCCAAAGGAGAGCCGATTCTGAGGAATCGGTTTTGGCTAAAAGAAAGAAAAGAGAAAAATCATCCGGTTCGGATCCACAAATTCTTTCTCCGACCGCTGATGAACTAGCCAAAGCGATAAGTATAGTTCAGTCGCTAACTTGTTCCGCCAAACCGCTCCATCTGGCAGGGGCTCGGTTCGGTTGGTTCCCCCGGTTCCGGATTATACTTTAGAAGAATTTTATGAACCGGAGGAGGAGGAAGGAGAGTATGAGGATAATGATGATGATGGTGATAATGAAAGTCTGGATGTACCTATTGACCCGGACATCTCCCCAGACAGACCTTCAGGTGTTTCTCCTCCTAGGCTTTCTGAGTCCCCTTCCCACTTTATGTTTTACAAGAAAGTGGCTGAAACCTTCCAGCTTCCAATGGTAGAAGCAGTAGAGGATAAGGAGGAGCCTGATTTTGTGGAAATGATGGACATCCCAGAGTCCAGGAGACTGTCTATTCTCCTCCATAAATCTTTTGGGAAACAGAGATTTAAAATTTTAAAGACTCCTAACTCCATACCTCCTGTGGACAGACAATGGACAAGAGGGATACCCTTTCAGGCTCGGACATGGAGTTCCTTTCTCAGCAATGCAGCCATGTTGGGGTAGTGCAGGCTGCTGCCTGTGATAAGGCAAATATTCCCTTGGCATCACACCCCCCAGATAAGGACTCCAGGAGGATTGATGCCATGGCAAAGAAGCAGTACATGGCAGCATCTTTGGGACTCAGGCAGGCTAACTATATGGCCTACACAGCTAGATACCAGAAGTCCAGGTGAGACACTGTGCTGGCTCTGGCTAAACAGGCCCCTGACCAGCTTGCCAAGGAGCTGGAGCAGGTGGCTGTGGATGGGATTGAGGCATCCAAGGTGCAATTTCATGCTGCTGTGGACTCCAATGATGTTTCATCTAGAGTCATGGCTACATCTGTGGCCCTTTGGAGGATGGCTTGGCTCAGATGTACTAGCCTATCACAGGATACCCAGGCTAAGGCCATGGATTTCCCTGTCATTGGTAATTCTCTGTTGGGAGCAGACAGAGAATTACATGAAAAGCTGGATGAGTACAGGACCACCTACAGGAGTGCTCAGGCCAAAGAAAGCAAGCCACTCCTCAGAGGCAGCACCCAGGGGCAGGGGCAGGCCCTTTCAAAGGCCTTTTTACTAAGCCCGGCCTCCTCTTCTGCTTATGCTCAGAGGGGTTCTTCAGAGGGAGAGGCAGATGGAGAATGAGCAGGCCTGCTCCCACCCCTCAGTCTAAAGCCCCTGCCAAGCAGACACCCTGATGGGTCTGCCCGGGCCGATTCCCCAGTACCTGTAGGGGGCAGGCTGGCTTACTTTGTCCAGGACTGGTCCTGGAAGTGGTAAGCCAGGGACTGGTTCTCAGCTTCAAAAAATTTCCCAAGATGAGGACCAGATCCTTTCCACCTGCAAATCCATCAGAGACCCTTGCCCTAGAGGCAGAGTTTTTTTCCCTCCAGGCTCTCAGAGCCATAGAAAGGGTTCCTACCCTACACAAGGGCAAAGGATTGTACTCCAGGTACTTCTTAACCCCCCCAAAAAAACAGGAGAATGGCGGCCCATCCTGGATCTAAGATACCTGAACAAGCACCTTTTAAAACCGAAGTTCAAAATGGTGACTCTGGAATAATTCTGCCCTCTCTAAGGCCAGGGACTGTCTAGCCTCCTGGACCTCAAAGATGCCTACTACATTCCCATCAGGTGCTCCCACAGAAAGTACCTAAGGTCTCGAGTTGCCCTCAGGCCACTATCAATTCAGAGCAATGCCCTTTGGCCTAACATCAGCCCCAAGGGTGTTCACAAAGTGCCTGGCAGTAGTGGTTGCTTTCCTAAGGAGAAAAAAGATCTCCATCTTTCCATACTTGGACGACTGGCTCATAGTGGGTCAGTCTCCAGACCAAGTCAGGTCACATCTGTAAATAACTCAGCAAGTGCTCACTTCCTTAGGGTTCCTCCTCAACCTTCCAAAGTCAGTTCTCAAGCCAGTACAGCTCCTCACCTTCATAGGGGTGGAACTGGATACAATAAAGGCAAGAGCCTTCCTTCCCTTGGACAGGGCAAGGACCCTTATAGAACTGGCCTCTTCATTCTCTCTTCAGGTTTCTCGACCAGCAAGGCATTTCCTGCAGCTCCTGGGCCACATGGCAGCCTCTACAGCAGTGGTCCAGGGAGCAAGATTTCAGATGAGGGACATTCAGTTCCACTTAAGAGCATTCTGGTCCCAAAGAAAGGATTCCCTTACCAAACTGGTCCCGGTGACTCGAACCCTGATCCAGGCTTTGCAGTGGTGGCAGGATCAGGACAATTTGGGACAAGGAGTTCCTTTTGTCACTCAGTCTCATTCAGTGATACTCACCACAGATGCCTCCCTGCTGGGCTGGGGAGCCCACCTGGGGCATCTTACCACCCAAGGGCTGTGGTCACCTCAAGAATCTCTGCTCTACATCAATCTCTTGGAACTCAGAGCAGTGTTTTTGGCACTGCAAGCCTTTTCCAAATCTGTACAGAACAAGGTGGTCCAGATCAGAACAGACAATACCATCACAATGTGGTACAGCAACAAGCAAGGAGGCACTCGGTCTACGGCCTTGTGCACAGAGGCAATGAAGTTGTGGTCCCTGGCCTATTCCCTGCAAACCTCTCTGATAGCAGTTCACCTCCCAGGGAAGGACAATGTCCTAGCAGATGCTTTCATCAGGATATCTCAGGGCCATCACGAATGGACCCTGGATCCCCTAGTTTTGAAAGTGATTTTCTTGAGATGGGGCACTCCACAGATAGATCTTTTTGCAGCCCCAGACAATCACCAACTTCCTCTCTTTTGTTGCAGACCCCAGTCTTGGGCTCAGTCCCTCTGGATGCTCTGATTCTGAACTGGGAAGGGAAATTTCTGTATGCTTCCCCCCCTTCCCTCTCCTGTTCAAGGTGTTAGTCAAGATCAGGTCTCAACCATGCAAAGTGATTCTGATTGCTTCAGACTGGGCCAGACAGCCCTGGTGCCCACTGTTGCTGTCCTTAGCAGTCCACCTTCCCCTGTCTCTTCCCAGGAATTACAATCTGTTGACTCCTCTCAAGGGAGGATTTGGTATCCGAACCTCAAATCTCTCAATCTCAAGGCATGGCTCTTGAAGAGTTAGAGTTTGCTGATCTGCACCTTTCTCAAGGGGTTCTGGATATCCTTAAGGCTTCTCAAAAGCATTCCACCAGAAAGACTTACAACTCCAAATGGAAAAGATTCACTATTTGGTGCTCTAATAAGCATATTTCTCCAGAATCTGCTGGGTTGCCTACAGTCCTGGACTATATGGTTCATCTTAATGGCTTAGGACTTAGGCCAGCTACACTAAAGTGCATCTGGCAGCTGTTTCTGCCTTCTTGTCAGTAAGGCAAACCCTCTCCTCTGTCAGCCCATCCTGTGTTTTTGTAAGTTCTTCAAGGGATTGCTGCACCAATCCCCCTTTAGGGACCCTGCTCCTGCTTGGGACCTTAATGTTTGCATTGTTCGCTTATGCAACCACCCTTTGAGCTTTTGTCCTCTGCAGAGCTTAAGTACTTGACTTGGAAAACTGTGTTTTGGTAGCTATTACCTCTGCCAGGCTATCAGTGAATTGCAAGCCCTGTCAGTGGAGCCTGATTTCATCTCTTTCCATAGAGATAAAGTGGTCCTAAGAACTAACAGGAAGTTTTGCCTAAGGTGGTTTCAGATTTCCACCTTAATCAGTCTATGTGTCTCCCTGTTTTCTTCACTGACCATTCCTCCTCTGGAGAGAGGAGGCTGCACAGCTTGGATGTTAAAAGGGCCCTCAGCTACTACATAGAGCGCACCAAGAGTCACAGGTTTGAGTCCCTCCAGTTGTTCCTCACATATGGAGAGGTTGGTAAGGGCAGACCTGCCACTAAAAGATTTATTGCCAGGTGGATTGTCTCTTGTATACAATTCTGCTATGAAAAACTGGGTAGAACCCCACCCTCAGGCCTGAGGGCTCACTCTACTAGAGGTACAGCTACTTCCCTCGTTGCTGCCAGGGATATTCCTATCTTAGGAATTTGTCAAGCAGCCACCTTGAAAACAGTCCATACATTCACCAAGCATTACTCTCTGGATATCCAGGCTAGGAGTGATGCTCGGTTTGGCACAGCAGTATTTCAGAGCCTCTTCCCAAAGTAGGTTCTGTCCCTCCTCCATGGAGGTACTGCTTGGTAGTCTGCAATAGTCAGAATACAGCCAGACTTCATTTTGTATGAAGAAAAAATTACTCACCTTAGTAATGTTGTTTCTTCTAATGGAGTCTTGCTGTATTCTGACCTCCACCCCTGCCTCCCCTCTCAGAACCTGTTTTTTGGGATGTGGGTGGGCAGGAGCAGTGTTGGCACCCTAGAGGTGCCCCTTTTTCACCCTCCTTTATTTTGGGTGTGTGTTGTGTTTTGTTTTTTGGGTTTCCTGACTTGAGTCTTTGCTTTGAAACCAAAAAACCCATGTTTAATAAATTTAGTTGCCAGTTGGCTAGTGTGAGTTTTACAGTTTCCACACAGAACTTCTAGTGAGTATTGCTCGTAAAGATCTGACGGTTAGAGTTTAAACAACAGCAGACAGGGGCTTCAACCGAGCTTGCGCTGAACGTTCCATGCTGGCCATGGAAAGTTAACTCTTTGTTCTCCAGGGCAGTTGAAAGGCAGGACCTAACTGCAATAGTCAGAATACAGCAAGACTCCATTAGAAGAAACAACATTACTAAGGTGAGTAATTTTTTCTTTTGGCAGTTCTGCAGGAGGCAGGACTAGAACAGCTAGTAAAGTGACCCACAAAGGGTGAGGCTGTTCTAGACCTGGTACGAACAGCGATAAGGTTACAGATGTGGAGGTGAGGAGCCACTTGGAATCCAGTGACCATAACACGGTATGGTTCAAGGTAAATACAGCGGTAGACGCAAGTCATTCCAAAATTAGGGTTCTGGGTTTCAAAAAAGCTGGCTTCCCATAACTGAAGTACATTAAGGAGAGTCTAAAACATGGGCTGGGTGAGGGGGTTGAGACATGTTGGGCTAACCTTAAAAAGGCAATACCAGATGTCACTGATATGTGCGTCAAACATGTTAGCAAATCTAAAAAAAAAAAGAGAAACCCTCTGTGGTTCTCTGGGGAGGTCTCCAAAAAAATCAAGGGTAAAAAAAGAGCATTTACTAAGTTTAAGCAAACTAAATCTGAAAAGGATCTGGAAACTTGTAGAGAAAAGCTAAGGCAATTAAGGTAGCAAAGGCACAGACAAGCAAGAGTTGCACAGTGTCAAGAAGAGGAGACAAGACATTCTTCAGGTATATCAGGGAAAAAAGGAAAACTAAGGGGGGGGATTGTTAGGCTGGAAGAAAAGGATGGAGGGCATGTTGAGGGAGACAGGGAAAAGGCAGCGGTCCTCAACGAGTACTTCTGTTCAGTAGTCACGGTATAAGAAGAGGGTGCAGGTCCAAAGCTGGACAAGAGGTATCCCATCACTGGTGAAGTGGACACCAGTCCCTTCTTGGAAAAAAGAGTGCTGGAAGAGCTCAGCAAACTGAAAGTGACCAAGGCTATGGGCCCTGACAGCATCCACCCAAGAATACATGAGGAACGAGCTAGCAAAAGCCCTGGCAAAGATTTTTAACATGTCTCTTGAGAGTGGGGTGGTTCCAGAGAACTGGAGAAGTGCAAATGTGGTCTCTATTCACAAGAGCGGGAATAAGGAGGTGGCAGGAAACTGCCACCCAGTCAGCTTAACCTCAGTAGTGAGCAAGTTAATGGAATCCTTTCTTAAGGGGAGGATCTTGGAATTCCTTGAATCAAGTGGTCAGCAGGACCCAAGACAACATGGCTTCTCTGCAGGCAGATCCTGCCAAACAAATCTGGTAGAGTTCTTAGATATGGTAACAAGAGTGGTGGACCTGGGGGGATGGGGGTCGTGAACATGGTGTACCTTGACTTCAGCAAGGTTTTTGATTCCGTACTCCACAAGACATTGATAGACAAGCTGGATAACCTGGGATTGGGGCAGAAGATAGTGAACTGGTGAGAAATTGGTTATATGGCAGAACACAGAGTGTAGTCGTAAACAGCAGCTTAACAGAGAAGAGGGAGATGACTAGTGGGGTGCCACACGGGTCTGTATTGGGTCCAATACTAGTCAATGCCTTCATCAGTGACATTGTGGACGGGTTACGGGGGAAGGTTTGTCTGTTTGTAGACCATACAAAGATCTGCAACAGTGTAGATTCAGCTGAGGGGGTAAATCAAATGAAGGAGGACCTCAGAAATCTGGAAAAATAGTCAGGCAGCTAAAATTGAATTCAGAGAAGTGCAAAGTCATGCACTTGGGTAGAAGAAACCTGGGGTGGAGTACTTCATGGGGGGAGAAAAGCTGTCTGCCTCAGAGCAGGAGAGGAACCTAGGGGTTATTATATCCAGAGACTTGAAGGTGAATAGGCAATGTGAAAAAGCTGCATTGAGGGCAAGTGGCATGCTGGGGTGCATAAGCAGAGGCATCACCAACAGAAGGAGGGAGGTGAATAGGTCCTTGGTAGGGCCACATCTGGAGTATTGTGTTCAGTTCTGGAGGCCACACCTTAGAAAGGACACAAACAGGCTAGAGATGGTCCAGAGGAGAGCGACGAAGATGGTCAAGGAGCTGCATGAGAAACCATGTGAGGAGAGGCTGAGGGAGCTTAACATGTACTCCCTCGAGCAACGTAGGGAAAGGGGGAGCATGATAGAAACCTTCAGGTACTTTAGAGGGGTTAACAATATTTTTTTTTTTTTTTTTTATTGAAAGATGTCGGAATTACAATCCTTTGAGTCATAGACTCCTTTGCAAAGGCTCCACGTCAGTAAGAAACAATACATTTAGGATCACAAGCTTACACTTTGGTTATAGATTATACATTAGGCAAACAATACAGACTTAAAATACATGACACGGTAGTGGAAGAAAAAAACATAGATAGTAGAATAAACATTTGGTGCAGTGTGTAAGTAAGGTTGCATCATCTGGGAACCTTAAAGGAGGTCCCGGGTCTACACTTTGGTTCACAAGACAGTATTTGAGTTCCCGGAGGGTCTTAAAATGCAAGGCCGTGAGTCAGTATGTGATAGAGGGGGATTAAGGATACTAGCTTGGGGCTGGCCATGAGTGTTTGGAGGATGGGGGGGTATCCATCTAAGTGGTATAGGTCACAAGTTATTTATTTTAACTACAGTCACACGGTGCCGACATTAGGAAAGTCCATAGATCAGCTTTAAATTGGCTGATACCAGAAGTAAGGGGGATTGTTGATGGTAGGTTGTTTAGCCATAGTGGGGCACGATAACGGAAAGACCATTGCCCAAGGGATGTTCTACAGTGTGGTACTAGTAGGGGGGGATTTGCAGAGTGGTTTGAAGCCCTTCTGCTCGAGGCAATTTGAATAAGAGGGTGGAGGCCTACCGGGGCTAGCATGTTTAGTACCTTTTTAGCTAGAAGGCAGGTGTGATATTTTATCCTGTCTTTGAGATTGAGAAAGCCGGTGTGCTTGTAAAGCTCACACGTATGGGTTTGTCTGCTACAATTTGAGACCAGTCGGCAGGCTTTGTTGAGGGCAAGGTTTATGCTACGCAGGGCAGTATGATCCGCAGTCCCATAAATTACTATGCCGTAGTCAATCGGGGCAATATTGAGGAGGACACTGCTAGATGTATCGCCTGTGGGGGAAATATGCAGAGCAATAGCCCTTTTCAGCTCAGAAATAATAGCAAGATGAGAGGTCACAACATGCGACTAATGGGGGGAAGTTCTAGGGTAACACAAGGAAGTTCTTCACAGAGGGGGTGGTGGATGCATGGAACAGCCTCCCCAAGGAGGTGTTTGAAGCCACAGTGATCAGTGCATGCAAGAGAGCATGGGATAAACACAAAGGTATCCTAACTCCTGCATAGTACGTAGGGAGGAGGGTAGTTTATTGGGCAGACTTGATGGATCAGGTGATCCCCATCTGCCGACACTTTTTCTATGTTTCTACGTAAGCGGGTGTACTCCTTTGCCACTCTGGCCATCCATGCCCAAAACTGTTTGGCCCATATGGTGCAGTATCAGAATGCCATTTGGGATCAGGTGGGGGATCTGACTCAGTCCCTCCCTGAAGACTCCACTAAAACACAGTTAGCCAAACTCTTAAAATCCGGTTCAGATGTGGGCAACCATATGCTGAGGGCTGCCTCTAACTGTGGATGCCTCTGCGTATGCAGCGGCAGCAGGGATCTGCATGTGCCGCCATTCTTGGCTCAGGGTGTCTGGTTTTGCCCTGGATGTGCTGGCCAAAATTATGGACACCCATTTCCATGGCTCTGTTTTGTTTGGGGGAGGTGCCCAGGATATCATCTCCCACCTCCAGGAATCGGGCAAGGCCCTGCGGTCAGTGCATTCCATGTACTGGTCCCAACTGAGGTCTTCCCAGAGTCGGTCCTTTTGCCAGCCTTCCAAGGGCCAACAGCTGAAGGGACCCTTTAAGTGTAAGGCAAACACCCTACCAGCTGGAGCATCTGCCCCGCGGACCCCCAAAGCACCCGCGACCGCTCTGCCCACCCCAGGTTCCACTGCCTGACTCCTTGCCCAACCCCCAGCAGAGACCTTGAGCAGGCAGTCGGGGCCGATCTCCTTATGCCTGGATGAGTGGCTCACAGTAACCTCAGACCAGTGGGCACTCCAGATAATTAAAAGGGGTCACACCCTCAAATTCCGAGAAGGACCTCCCTCATCCTCGGGACCACATCGCCCTCATCTGAGAAGAAAGCCATGCTCTTCTGCACAAAAGAGATTGTCACCCCGAATCAGAGGGAAAGAATTTTACTCCCACTTTTTACTTGTCCCCAAGAAGACAGGAGACCTGAGGCCAATCTTGGACCTCAGCCTTCTGAACTACCACATGGAGTACAAGCACTTCAAGATTGGTGACTCTCCAGGGACTGTTGCCCCTCCTTCACTAGGGGTACTGGCTCTGTTCCCTGGATATAGGATGCCTACCTCTATATCCAGGTTTTCCAGGCTCACCACCGCTTCCTCCACTTTTGCTTTCAATGGGACCAGTTTCAATTCCACCCTCCCTTTTGGCCTGTCCTCAGCACCTCAGGTTTTTATCAAGTGCCTAGTGGTGGTAGCTGTAGCTGTGAGGAGGCATGGCTTTTATGTGTTCCCATACCTGAACAATTGGCTGCTCACAGCTCCATCCTGGGATCTCTTCCTACAGACCCTGAAGGGCACCTTTCGGCTCTTCCAGGCCCTAGGGATCACTATAAACTTACCCAAGTCTTGTCTCTCTCCGTGTTAGTCCCTCCAGTCTATTGGAGCAGTTCTGGACTAGTCGCAGGCCAGAGTCTTCCTGCCAGAGGACAGGGCAGAGTGCCTGATAGCACAGGCCTGGCTGGTATCCACCAGCCATCAGATGCCAGAAAGAGTGTTTCTTCACCTGCTGGGGCACATGGCAGTTGCTATAGCCACAGTTCCCCTGGCCTGCCTCCATATGAAGGTTCCCCAATGGACTGTAAGAACCCAATGAGATCAACGCACTGATAACCTGGATCAGCCAGTTCTGGTTTCCACTCCAGTGAAGAGGACCTGGGAGTTGTGGTAGAACACCACCAATCTCCTGAAGGGGGTTCCCCTCAGTGTAGTATCTCCTTAGCGGGTTCTTACAATGGATGCCTCTGGCCTGGGTTGGGGAGCTCATCTAGCCGATCGTCAGACCCAAGGCACTTAGTCCAAGATGGAGCTACATCTCCTCATCAGTGTGCTGGAGATGCGGGCAGTTTTGTATGCCCTGCAGGCTTTCAGACTCACATTCATCCCGGCCCGCTACTTGTGCAGACGGACAACATGTCATCATCTTTTACATCAACAAACCGTGGGGCACTCATTCTTATCCCCTTTGTCAGGAGGCCATGAGGGTCTGGTATTGGGCCATTGAACACACCCGGGAACTTTCAGCCGTCCATGTTAAAGGCGTCCAAAACATCCTGACTGACAGTCTAAGTTGGTCCAGGTCAAGGATGCATGAGTGGGAACTCCTGTCCTCAGTGGTCGAAGACCTCTTCAACAGGTGGGGGTACCCAGAGTTGGATCTTTTTGCATCCCCACTCAACACAAAACTGCCACTTTTCTGCTCAGTCAATCCAGGGCCTGGAGTTTTCTGGCTCAACACATTCCTCTTCCAGAAAGGGATGTTTCTGCATGCCTTCCCTTCCTTCCCACTTCTGCAGAGGGTTCCCCTCACATTTCAGTCAGAGGGGGCGGATATTACCCTCATAGCTCCCTAATGACCACGTCAGATTTGGTTCCCGCTACTGCAGCAGCTAGCAGTGGAACCTCCAGTTCCCTTGCCCCTGTGCTCCTGCTTGCTCTCCCAGGAGCAGGACACCCTGGTCCATCCAAACCTCAAGTCTCTGCATCTCCATGCGTGGCTCCTGCAGACTTAGCTATCGTCCGCTTTGGAGTTTCTTCCAGGGTTGCTCAGGTCTTGGTGGCTGCCAGGAAACCTTCCACAAGAGCCACCTATGTCATGAAGTGGAAGCGCTTGTACATATGGGCCGCCGCTCGTCTCTTGGATCCTTTCATCTACCCGATGAATCAGATTCTGGACTACCCCTTGTCCCTTTCGGACTGTGGTCTGGGGTACTCTTCGCTTAATGTGTACTGTTCCGCCATCTGTGTATACCATGCACCTATTGAGGACAAAGCTGTTGCCCAGCTGGAGGTATCCCGCACTATTTTGTGGGGTATCTTGCATCTGAAACTTCCCATTCGGGACCCCGTTCCTCCATGGGACCTTCTTTTTATGTTGGAGAAGCTCACTTTGAACTGGCTGCGAGCTGTGAGCTGTGCATTCTGTTGTGGAAAGCGTTATTTTTAATTGCTGTTACTTCCACCCAAAGGATTTCCGAGCATCAGGCTCTGATGTGTAAAGAGCCTTATTTAGTTATTCACAAAGACAGGGTGTCTTTGCAAATTAATCGTAAGTTTTTGCCTAAGGTGGTGTCTGAGTTCACGCTCAACCAAACCATCCAGCTGCCCATTTATTTCCCTGAATATTCTAATCAGGGGGAGGATTTACAGTCCACTTTGGATGTTCACAGTGTGCTACGTTAATATACAGCTCGCACCCAACCAGTTCGTAAAATGAATCAGTTGTCTCGTTCACCCCCAAAAGAGAAGGGATGCATGTTTCGAACTACTGTTAATCCAAATGATTGGCAAATTGTATTGTGTACTGCTACCATGAGTACAACAAGCCCTTACCTGGGGCAGTCAAGGGTCACTCCACTCAGAGTATGGCTGCCTCTACTGCCTGTTTTTAAGAAATGTGTCTATTGCGGACATTTGTGCAGCTGCCACTTGGAGCTTGGTGCACAACTTAATCTGCCATTACAGCCTGGACATTGCTTCAAGGCATAGGGCCAACTTCAGACTAGTTGTCCTTTAGGGCCTTCTTTTCTGAGCTGTCTCCTCTTGTTCTCTGCCTCCTCCTGGGTGACTCGCGGTCAGTTCTGATACTGCTTGGGACTCAGTCCTACCAGCGTTGCCTGCTATAAGAGCCCCCTCGAACTAAGATAGTACAGTTATGTTAGAACTTGCCGTAATAGTAGATCTTCAAGAGGAGCTCTTACAGCAGGCGCTGCTTTCCCTCCTTGCCCCTGTTAGCTGCTTCTCCTTCGTATTTGCTATACCTTTCTTGGCTCTGAGGAACTGGCTTTGTTTCCTATTTTCACCTTATGCGAGGGTGTCTCATGGGAGAACTGAGGTAGTTCTGGGGACCGCCTTTTATAGGTGGAGAAGTGGATGCTGATGTTGATAAGGGCGAAGTGTGATGGCTGGTTTGCTAGTATTTTTCTGCGGGGTCTTGGTGTTTCTGTTTAGTCTAATGGTGTTGCTTGCTGCTGGAGCTCCTCTCGAAGAGCTACTGTTACAGTAAGTTCCTACATAACTGTACTTTACCTGCCATAAAAGCAGATCTTCGAGAGAATCTCCTATCATTGAGTCGCATCTCTGCCTCCCTCCTTCCTCCTTTGTTAGGGTGATGGGTTGCAATACTGCCTGCTCTTGCAAGCTGCGTCTCCTCTGATGCCTTAAGCAGCATCTTTACTCAGGTTGCCATATCCTCCTGCGTGCCTACTTTGGTCCTGCAGGTTTTGGTCCCTGCAGGTTTGATGATCCTCCAAGCTTGTCTGCAGCAGGGGAATTAAAGAATGCTGGGACACCCACGTTATATAGGCACCAACCAGTCACATCAACATTGGTGGCCCCAGCCAGCATAAATTTCCATCTGGTCCTGACGCCAACGGCTTATAGTTAGTTCCATGATGTGACTCAATGGAGGAGATTCTCTCAAAGCTACTGTTACGATAGGTAACAGTTCTATATATTTGCAAACGGGGGATACAGTATACTGCGCTGCTGCCAAGTCGGCCCTAGCCAGCCTTGACCCTCTCTACCACTCTTTCTGCCGTTTTGCCCTTGACTGCCCAATTATGACACATCACTGTGACCTCTACAGCCCCCTTGATCTAACATCGCTCCACGTCCGTAGACACATCCACAGCATCAGGACCACAGCGAAATTCTGGTCACAGTCCCTTCCCCCCTACCTTACCTCTGCCCTCTTAGTCCCACCACAATCCACCTACTCCCTCAGGAGTGGTAGCTCCCAGCTACTATATGTCCCGCGTATGGCCACTTAAGGCCAAGCGGCATTCAGATACCATGCCCAAAACTTTGAACGCACTCCCAGCAGGTATCTGTGACTTCGCTAACTCGTTGCACCTAAATCTCCTCCTCAAGGCACACTTCTCCACTATTTGCACCTGCACATCGGGTCACCTAGGAGTTGAAACCTCAAGTCCCCTACTCGTGTTTAGGCCCTCCCGTTGTTACTCTTAGCACACCTCCCCCGCGTTTTGCTTTCATGCTATGTAGAGCATAATGTAGGGGTTACAGATGGCAGTCCTCCATTTAATTCATGTATATCCTCTCTGTTTTCCCTCGTTGCTTGATTTCATAGCTAATTATGCAAATTGACAATAGTTACATGCACTATTTCCCCTAAGTTTGTAAAATGTATCTGCTTTCATATGATTCTACTTATGTTATGTACTTGCACGCTCCAGTTTCTCCCCTGGAGGTCTCTAACACTCTGTATAGTGTAACTGTAATCATGTACAGTCCTCCTCTACTGTATTGCATATGTAATCACATTCATGTACTCCCTATTTGTGTTTATGTTATATGCTCCAATTGTTCCTTTCCCCCAGGACGCATCTGGAATCGAGCGGCAACCCGCTCAGTATGCCATTCCTGGTAAAACGCTTAAATAAATAAATAAACAAACAATTTTTACCAGGGGGCAGGGTGTCAATATTAAACCAAATGGACCCCGGGAGACTCCTGTCAGAACTGCTGTTATCTTAGATTCATATTGACCAATTTATACATAAACAGACAAGATGAAAAGTAAGAAGAAAAACAACAGTCAGATAATCCTAAAACCCTCGTCCTGTCAAACAAGACACAGTGATTGAACGGATACCGTCAACCCCCATAGGCCTCAAAGTGTCTTTTTAAGAAAGAAAAAAAAAAACACGTTATGATTGGTCACATGGTGCAGGGATTGCTGATGTAACTGGGAGTTTGATTCTGATTTCTTCTATCCTGTTTTTCTTTTTAAAGGTGAAAAAACCCCAGACTGTCACCCATACTGTGTTAACACAAAGGTGTGTTTGTTTATAGTCCATGATCAATTCCCACGGCATCTTTCTTTGACTTTGGAACACCCCAACACAGTCTAGCCAGTCATGATGCAGAGGGATCAGAGGAAACTATTGCATCATGAGTGACTGCATTGTTTGGGTGTTACGAATGTTCTGGAAGTATGCAATAAAAGATCAAACCAGGATTTGTAAAAAAAAAAAAAAAGCTGGGTATTGGCATGCATTTAAGTTCTGATAAGAAAGGAAGCAGATGAAACAGCCAGCAACATCAGTACATTTTAGAAAGCAGGCAATCATGAAATGTGGGTTTTGAACTGGAAATAATATGATGCAAATAGGGTTGACAGTGCCCCTTTAATAGTGTTGCAAGCTTCAAAAATACTCAAAAGGAGCAGTACTGCGCATGCCTCCCTCAATCACTTATTTACAAGAATATTATTTGTTACCTTAACCAAAGTGGTTTCGTATGTGCTACAGCCTATAGCTCGATTAATAATTTTAATGCAGATTATGGGACTGAAGATAGTCTTTTAGCTGGTCAGCCACAACCTTTTCGAGGATTTCAGCTTGTAAAGAAAGTCTGGATACTGGCTGAAGGTTTTGTGGGTTACCCAGGTCCAAATCTGATTTCCTCTGCATTGGCTTCGCAATATTTTATTTATCGAATTTTGATGACCGTTTAGGCTCACCAAGGTATAGGGCTTGATTTTAAAAAGGATGACACAGGGCTTATGACAAGCCCTGTGCCACAAACGCACTCAGCAGGTCAGGCTCTCTGCTCCCACAGTGCAACCTCCGAGTGCAGTAATGTGAACAGGTAACAGACAGGGTAACTCTCCTGTCTGCTTGTGGGTCCAAATCACCTTTGGTCTCAAGTTCTGGGGGGATTCAAACTGTGGACTTTATGCTAGCATACCCAATGTACAGGTGCAGATTCGTACTCTCTTCGGGGATTGTGTTACAATCTTACACCAGGGGCACCCAGCCAGGCTTCCAAAATGAACCCTTAAAACTCTATAAAAGACCTTAGGTATATTCTTACCTTTTCCCAGTTTAGTAACACCATCAAGTTTTTAAACGGTTTTGTCAGTCTTAAACCTCTATACGTCACATGCAGAAAAAGAACTTGGAAGACCCAGGCAGTATCTTTCAAATATTGATTTTACTAAAACTGGATAAAAATATGAAAAATGTAAACACAGAACACTATATCACAAAGCATACAATCACTTGCAAGAAAACAAAGAAAACTACAGACAAACTCCTACCAACATACAGTTAGACACTTTTCTATCTAATGTATTACCTCTAAGTGCTTATCAGAGAGTTGTGTGTTTCTCTCTCTCAAGATGGAATATATCAAACGACTGAGACACAGTATAGTTGAAACTGTGTCTCCCCACACCCCTTCTGTGAGTCATCTAGCTCCTCCTTTTAGAATATAAAAAAATACAAACATGATGTCCTATCAGAAGGTATTTTAAATAAGGCGACAAGGCAAGGCAAAATTTATTTAAAAATGCCCCATCCTGAAGGCTCTGGGCGCTGTACAAACGAATGAACACATCTTCCGAAATAGAATCATTATTTATTTATTTATTTATTTATGAGATTTACCAGGAAGGCATACTGAGCAACATGCTCGATTCCAGATGCGACCTGGGGGCCGAGGCCCAGTACATAGCATATAGATGAACAATTTCAAATACAGTAATTGAAATACAGAACATAGCATATAATTTGTACATTATAATACAGTATTTGAATTAAAATACATAGAGTATAAGGTATAACGTGTACTCCTGGCAACCATAATTCAGGAGTTTACAGACAGGTATACAATAACAGAAATTCTACTGTACAGCATATTTTTGTAGACAGCTATTAACTTAGCAGGAGCAGCTGGAGGAGAAATGTGCCTGGAGTAGTCGGGTACAGTGATAGGGATTTTGTGCATGTCTGATGGGGGCCGGTAGGGCGTTCCAGATCTGTAGGATTCTGTATTTAAAAGCTGTCTGGCCTTTGGTAGTGCGCATAAGTGGGACGTGTAGTAGTCTAGGGTCTGTGCCTCTTAAGGAGTACACAGGGGGAGGTTGTTGGGATAAGGTAGATTCGAAGTAGGGATGGAGGGAGAGGGACCAGAATTTGGCAGCAAACCTAGCGCAGTTTATTAATCTGCGATCATGGAGGGATGGTAGGGTTAGGGAGCTGTATAAAGTGCAGTGGTGAGTGGATTGTGGGCAGTCGAGGATGAAACGACAGAAGGAGTGGAATAGGGTGTCTAGGCTTGCCAGGGTGGACGCAGGTACGATAGTGTATACTATGTCGCCGTAGTCAAGTACTGGAAGTATCATTTTTTGGACTATGGCGTGCCTCGTTTGCGTGGGGAGACAGGTTTTGTTTCGATAAAGCACACCCAGTTTTGGGAGCAGCCTCTTATGCAGGGAGTCTATGTGAGAGGCAAAATCTAGGTGCTGATCGAGCCAGATGCCTAGATATCTATAGCTAGTGCATTGCTCCAGAGGTGACCCTTCCAGGGTTTTGAACGGGGGACAGGGGGTTTGGCGGGAGAGTCATTGTTGGGAGCCAAACGTAAGTGACACAGTTTTTTTAGGGTTTAGAAATAACTGGTTTGACTGAACCAGTGCTGGATGGCTGAGAAATCCTCCTGAAGGAGAGATGCTACGCTGCTTGTTGAGGGGCCGGATACGTACAAGACTGTATTGTCTGCATACATTTGGATGGAAGAATGGGAGCATGCAGAGGGGAGGCCATTTAGAAAAATGTAGAAGAGTAATGGTCCTAGGACAGATCCTTGGGGGACTCCAGATGTGACTGGAAGGGGGTTTGATGTGTGAGAGGCAAGTCTGACTGCTTGCATCCTACCCACTAGGTAGTCTTGGAACCACTCTATAGCTGGGTGTGCTAGCCCTGCTTCAGTTAGTTTGGAGATAAGTAGGGAATGAGAGATGGTATCGAAAGCCTTTGCTAGATCTATAAAAATGGCCGTGGTGATGTGTCCTTTGTCGATGCCGGTGAGAATGTCCCCGGTGACTTGTAGCAGGGAGGTGATGGTAGAATGGGTTTTGCGGAAGCCGGATTGGAAAGGCGTAAAAAAGGAGGAGGCGTCCAAGTACTGAGTCAGTTGGGACAAGACAAGTCTCTCCTGTAGTTTGGTCAGAATAGGGAGTAGGGAGATGGGTCTATAATTGCCTGGGGAGGAGGGGTCACCGCCATTAGGGAGGGGTATGACGGTGGCCATTTTCCATGCCGTTGGTACCTTGCCCAGTGAGAAAGAGAGGTTGAGAAGTGCGGCCAGAGGGGTGGCAACGGCAGGGGCTGACAGGAATAGCATCTTGGCGTCCAGGGACAACGGGCATTTGCCTTTGTTAGGGTTCATTGCCTGTAGGGAGTGGAGGACTTCTGCTGGGGAAACTAGTTGGAATATGAATGGCAGGACTGGGGGGTGAGTGCTAGGGGTGTGGGGGTGGTGGAGGTAAGCCGGGGTGTGCTTGTACTGGAGGGAGGATAGAAGGTTGTCAGCACAGCTGGAGAAATGGGTGTTAAAAGCTTCAGCAACGCAGATGGGGTCGGAGATGAGGGTGCCATTTGCTAATAGTGTTGGGGGGTGGTGGTTGGGTTGGGGGGAGAGCAGGGATTTAAGAGATTTCCAGAAATCCGTTGGGTGGTTAAAATGTTTACTAAAGGTTGATAGGAAGTAGCATTTTTTTGCTTGGCAGATGCTATTTGTGCAAGCATTTCGAAGGGATCTGTAGGTAGTAAGGGAGGCCTGGGTGCCCAGTTTCTTATATGCTTTCCAGGCATGGTCCCTAGAGTGGCATTTTCTGATTATGTCAGCCGTGATCCATGGGAGATGAGCCCCTCTAACTCTTTTTGTGCGCAGAGGAGCGTGCTTGTCCCATACTTTTAGGAATCTGATTTTAAACGCATCATAGGCATCGTCAGTGGAAGATGCCTCGGTGATGCAGGACCAGTTTACCCTTCCCAGGTCCGCCAGGAGAGATTCTAGGTCTAGGGAGTTGTAGGACCTGGTGCGCAGCATCTTTGGGGGGCAGAGGGGCTATGTACCTTCCTGATCAGGTAAATCATGTGATGATCACTAATAGAATCTGGAAGTAGGCCTGCGCTCAGGATTCTATGTGGGTGTGAGGTGAGGGCCCAGTCCAGTAGGGAGTGTTTTTTTGTCTTGTGGTTGAGTCTGGTAGGCTCTTTTATGAGTTGCGTGAGGTTCAGGGCCTTTATTTTAGTCTTCAGGTGGGCTTTATCAGCTCCTAACCAATTGGCGTTATAATCCCCTGTGGCATGGAGCTCACCTCCTATAGCTAGGAACTGTAAAGTGATTAGATGGGAGAGGATATCATCAGTGGGTGTGCAGGGGGGGGGCAGTATGAACCTGCCAGGTATATTGGGGTGGTATATGGAAGTGATAGTTTAATTAGTGTCGAGTCTATATTTGCTGGGAGAGAGGGGATATCCACAGTAGTGAACTGACGGCTGTTTGAGATATACATAGCCGTGCCTCCACCTCTCTTTTTCCCTCGCCTGTCATGCCTAATAATTGTGTATCCTGGGATGGAGACTTCGGCATCCATATGATGTGGTTTTAGCCAGGTTTCGGAGATGGTCAGTATGTCGGGGTGCAAGGTTAAGGCGATTGGTTGTAATAGCGAGATTTTAGATAGCAGGCTGCAGGTATTTAGGTGCAGTATGCATAGGCCTTTGGGGAGAGTGAAAGGGGTTGGGGTGTGAATTGAGTTTGGGCCTGGGTTTACCTCTATATCCCCTGAAAGGAGCAGGAGAAGGGCATAGAGATGCATTGTTTTAGTCCTGGAATAGGTTTTGCATGCAATAGGGTTGAGGCGAAGAGAGGAAGCAGATGGGTGACGGAGGGCTGAGGATTTTAAGACCGAGAGACCCGGATGAAAAGAGGGTGGCAGGATTGAGGCATTTATAATCCCATAGTGGACATGAGCCAAGTCCAGAGCAGGCGTGTGAGAGGAGGCAACAATGTGTGGCTGAGGGGTGTGCCGAGGGGGCAGGGCCGGTGGGGGTTCCCTCGTTGGGAGGTTTGTGGGTGGTAAGGAGGTTTGTGTTGCCATAGAGAGGCAAATGAATGTAGTGAGAAGCAGCATCCTGGACAGGTATATTAATTTGGCTGGGATAATTAGGTTGGCGCCCTTTAGTGGTGGCAGCTGATAAGCTGCAAATGGAAAAGTGGGCTGATAGGTTTTAGCCAGTCATGTGACTACTGCCTGTACAGCCTATAAAAGGAGGAGCTCACCAAGGGAGGTGGTGGAGAGCCGGCACGTAGCGCTGGCGGAGCAGAAGCACACAGGCACTGAGAAGGAGCAGTGGAAGTGCTGAAAAGAGAGTTTAAAGGTAGTCAGCAGTTTGAAAATAGCACCACGATTCGCGCTGTGCTTCTGTTTTTCCCGTATCTGGGTGCTTCTGGGGTCTGTGGACTAGCCGATGCAGGGGACGGCTAGGCGTCTTTCCTGAAGGCCCTCACGACCCTTGTCCCAGCATCTGTGGAAGAAAGAGGGGTTTTTATAGCAAACAGTGTGAGGAGTGAAAATTCAACTTTCAGGTAAGTGAACAAACAATTGGTGCAGGGGATTTGATTGAGAGAAGTACTATTTGTGGAGCAAATGGATTTGTCTGTCTCAATTTCGGTTGTAGGGGGCCTTTGTGACCACGAGGTTAATGGCCACCATGATCCTGGCGCTGGCGTGGTCGCACTGATTGCAACTACTTCGTGAAAATGGTCAGATTTGGCTAGGCTGTAGCAGCGAGGCGCTTAGTTTGCTTAGAGCAAATAGCTGCTTCTTTCCAGCCTGTAGCTACGGCTTGTGCTGTAGCTTCGTTTTGTTTTACTTGGGGACTGAATTCCGGTGCTCCCAAGAGTTGCTTGTGAGACAAGAAATTTCAGTAAATCAGGGCAGTCTTCTCACAACCTGCACAGGCAACAGTGTTTGAAGGGCAGCTAGAGAGGCTACGATCGTTACCTTTTATGTCTGGGGAGCTACAGCATGGTTAAAAATGCAAACTAATATCTAGGCAGTTTCTCCACAGCTGCGGCCATGTTTTTGGGACTTGTAGAAAATTGCGGTGGACTGGGGAAATAATTTTTTGGTCAAGGTTTCAAATTACTGAGGATTCAGCTGAAAATAGAGTAAGAGCACCAACACAAAAATGGACTCTAAAGCACTAAATGCTGGGAGCTCCTAGAAACCTAAAGTTAGCTCCAAAATTGGCCTATTATGCCTCCACTCTGCTTAAGGAGAGCTTGCACTGTACCAGACTACCAGGGGAAACCATTCAGACCTTAAAGCTACTACAAAATAAGTTGCATTTCAATGGGGAAATAGTTGGTTTAAATTAAAACTCCAGACACAATCAGTAGTTTCAGCAGGGTGCAGCAGAAAAAACTTGGAAACAAAAAACTATCAGCACTCCTCCGACGACAAATAATATTAGCACAAAAGCACTGAGAAGCAGCAGTGGAAGCACTGAAAAGAGTTTTTAAAGGTAGTCAGCAGTTTGAAAATGGTGCAACAATTCGCGCTATGCTTTCGTTTTTTTCCCGTACCTGGGTGCTTCGTGGGGGGTGTTCGTGGATGAGCGATGCAGGGAGGGCTGGCTGTCTTTCCTGAGGCCCCTCACGACCACGTGTCCCAGCTGCCTGGGTGCTTGGGGGTCCGTGGACGAGCGATGCGGGGAGGGCTGGGTGTCTTTCCTGAGGCACTCACGACCCGTGTCCCAGAGTCTGGATGCTTGAGGGTTCCGTGGACAAGCAGTGCAGGGGGGCTGGGCATCTTTCCTGGAGGCCCTCACGACCCGTGTCCCAGCGTCTGGGTGCTTTGGGGGTTCCTGGACGAGCGATGCAGGGGAGGGCTGGGCGTCTTTCCTGGAGGCCCTCACGACCCGTGTACAAAATAATTAAAAACACAAAAATAGTAATGCGAGATGTAAAAATTTTTGAACAAATCAGATCAGTAAATTAACCATTCAATCCAAAAATGCCTGAGCAAATAGGAGGGCCTTGAGGCGGGCCTTGAATACCTGTAAAGTAGGGGCCCCCTTAACCCCAAGGGGCAGTGAAGTCCAAAGGACGGGAGTGGCAACACTAAAAGCTCTGTCACCAGCAGATCTCAACTTCATCCTTGGAATCACTATGGGGCCTCTACAAGAGGAACGGGGAGGGCGGACAGAGAGAGCAGGTACAAGAAGGTCAGACAGATAACCAGGGCCCTGACCGTGTAGGGCCTTAAAAGTGAGAAGACCCACTTTAAAGAGGATCCTACACCTGACCGGCAGCCAGTGCAGCTCATGCAACACCGGTGTAATATGGCAAAAGTTTGGCTGCCCAGTAAGTAACCAGGCGGCTGTGTTCTGCACTAGCTGCAGTCTGCGGAGAGATCCTCCCTCGACCCCGAGGTAGAACGCATTACAGTAGTCAAGCCTTGATATAACTGAGGCATGTATCAAAGTGGGGAGGTCCAGAGGCGGAACACGGGGCTTTATCCTGTTGACATTTCTAAGATGGAAAAAACAGGAGCGACAGTGGAGGATATCTGCACCTTCATAGTCAAACTCCTATCCAGCATGACACCAAGATTTCGCACCCTAGAGGGGGTCTTCAATGAAACAGATCCCAGAACAAGTCCAGTCTCTGATTCAGAGGCCATCTTATCACGCACTCTGTTCGACTCCACTACCAATACCTTCGTCTTATCGGGGTTTAGTCACAACCAGCTGAAGGCCATCCAGTCGTTAATCTCAGCAAGGCAGTTGTTTAGCACATCTACCACGTTGGATGTTCCTGGGGCAAAGGATAAGTATAGCTGGGTATCATCAGCATAGCAATGAAAACCCAAGCCATACTTCCTAATGAGCCCTCCCAGGGGTAGCATGTACACTGCGAACAACATTGGAGCTAATACTGATCCCTGAGGGACTCTGCAAGATAGGAGGCTGGGGTGGAGGAAAAATTCCCCATCACAACCCGTTGCCTCCTGTTGGTTAAAAAGGACTCAAACCAGACTGATGACAGTGCCGGTGAGTCCACAAAGATCACTAAGGCGGTCAAGCAACACACAATGGTCCATAGTGTCAAATGCTGAGGAGAAATCCAGGCAAACAAGAACTCATTTCCCAAATTATAAGTCTGTGATTTCCCAGTTCCTTCTCCCCAGGCATTTCAAAGGGGGTTTTATAGCTTTTTAACACCAGTTGATATTAAATGTTCTTCCTCTTAAGACGTCATAAAAGTTTATGATCTCCATCCTCTGGCAGACTCATAAAGTCCCATTTCGTTTCCACTTCAAAGAAGTAACAGGTCATAAAAAGCCATAAAATGCAATGTCTCAAGGAAGTTAAATACATTACAGAGATCTCCTGGTTTAATATATATCCTGTCATTTTCACTGAAGCATGGGGGGTGGGGAACACCCATGGAAGCACTGTGACAATCACACACTATATTTTTATATTACAAATATCATCCAACAATCATAACCTGCTGGCTAAGCGTCACAATCCTCCCCACCTAGACTGAATTTGGGGGCTCTGTCCCCTGCATGGGATGAGCTTCCCAAGTCAGTTCACTCCTCATAAACATGCAACAGGCCATCTGCGTTCTGATTGGTCGCTCCAGCCCTATGTAAGATAGTCATGTCATACCCTTGCAAGGCAAGACTCCATCTTAATAGTCTACCGTTAGTTTTTCCCATTTGTGTCAGCCAAACCAGGGGGTTGTGGTCAGTTTGTACCTCAAAATGCTGTCCATATAAGTATGGCTCTAACTTCTTTAGGGTCCACTCTATGGCAAGACACTATTTTTCCACAATAGAGTAAGCCTGCTCCCTGGGAAGTAACTTTTTACTCAGGTACACTACAGAGTGATCTTTCCCTTGGTTGGATGTCTGACTCAGTACTGCCCCAATACTCACGTCTGAGGCATCAGTCTGGACTATAAAGGGTCTGCTATAGTCAGGACTTGTCAGTACAGGAGCACTGCTCAGTGCCTTCTTCAGTCTGGTAAAGGCTTTTTCACAGGCTGGTTCCCAGGTAATTTTCTTAGGCATCTTTTTCTTTACCAGGTCAGATAGGGGAGCAGCCAAGGCACTGTAATTGGGTACAAATTTCCTATAGTACCCTGCTGTCCCTAAAAATACTCCTGACCTGCTTCTGCGTTTCTGGTCTGGGCCATGCCTTGATCGCCTCTATTTTTACTTGGTTAGGACAGAGCTGTCCCCGGCCTACAATAAGCCCAAGGTATGCCACTTCAGCCATGGCCACCTGGCACTTCTCAGCTTTGACAGTGAGCCTGTCCCTCTGTATCCTGCCCAGCACGCCCCTAAGGTGGGACAGGTGTTCCTCCCAGCTGGCACTAAAGATGGCAGTGTCATCCAGGTACGCCACGGCATACTCCTCAGCACCATTTAACACCTGGTTCACCAACCTTTGGAAAGTGGCCGGGGCATTCTTCATTCCAAAATGCATTACTTTAAATTCAAATAAGCCTACCGGAGTAGTGAAGGCCGACCTCTCCCTAGCTCTGTCAGTTAACTCTACCTGCCAGTACCCCTTTGTCAGGTCAATAGTCATAAGGTAGGTCGCCCCTCCCAACTTGTCCAGGAATTCGCCCATCCGGGGCGTCGGGTGGGCAACTGCATTCAGTCCACAATAGTCCACACAGAAACGAGTAGAGCCATCTGGCTTGGGTACAAGGACTACAGGTGAGGCCCAGGGGCTGTGGGATCTCTGGATTACCCCTAAATACAGCATTTCCTCCACCTCCCTCCTAATGTCCTTTTGGACAGCCTCTGACACCTGATATGCTGTCCGCTGTATGGGCGTCTGTGTCCCTGTCTCTATATCATGCGTCGTTAAGGGGGTTAGTCCAGGCTTGGCACTAAACAGGGGGGCAAAGTCTGCTAAAACCTCCCTTACTTCCTGGATCTTGTTCGGGGCCAGCTGGGGAGACAGTTTAACTGCCTCCACAGAGTACTCCCGCTTGCTTTCTTCCAGCAAGTCCAGAAGGGGGTCTCCTTCATCTGTCCCCTTCCCAGGACTACATACTGTAAACACCATGTCAGCCCTATTAGCACATGGCTTCATCATGTTGACATGGTACATTCTTTCTGTATGTCTTCTGTCAGGTAACTCTATGATATAGTTCACGTCATTTACCTTCCTAACTACTTTGTACAATCCTGCCCACTCAGCCTGCAGCTTGTCTTTCCAGACCAGGAAAAGGACCATGACTTCCCGACCCACCGTGTACGAGCGCGCTCTGGCTCTGTGGTCGTACCACACTTTTTGTTTCTGTTGGGCAGCTGCCAGGTTGCTCTGGGTTGTCCCCATAAGCTCTTTCAGCTTTTCCCTAAACCTAAGGATGTAATCCACTATGGGAGTGCCCTGGGTGGCATGCTTGCCTTCCCAGTCCTCCCGGATCAAGACTAGGGGCCCACGTACCCGGCGTCCACATAAGAGTCCAAAGGGGGAAAATCCTGTTGACTCTTGGGGCACCTCCCTGTATGCAAACAACAAGTGGGAAAGGTATTTCTCCCAGTCCCCCCCATGCTGTTCAGCAAATGCTTGGAGCATTGACTTCAGGGTACTGTTAAATCTTTCCACAAGCCCATTGGCTTGCGGGTGATAAGGTGTCATGCACCTTTGCACCACCCTACACTTCTCCCACAAATATTTCATCAGGTCCGACATGAAGAAACCCCCTCAATCGGTGATAACCTCCTTTGGAAACCCAACACGGGAGAAAATCCCAAGTAAGGCATCTGCCACTTTGTCTGTCCTCGGTGAGGATAGGGTGACTGCCTCGGGATACCGGGTGGCATAATCCACCACAGTCAGGATGAACCTCTTCCTGTAGGAGCTGAGGGTATTTAAAGGCCCCATAATATCCATTCCCACCCTCTGGAATGGCTCCTCCACTATGGGCAATGGAATTAGGGCAGCTTGGGTTTTCTTACCTGCCTTCCCTATTTCTTGGCACCAGTGACAAGACCTGCAATACTCCTTCACCTGCTGGGTGACGCTGGGCCAATAGAAATTCTGAGCCAACCACTGAATAGTGCGCGTGATTCCCAGATGACCAGACAAGGGAATATCATGTGCAGTCTTGAGCAACTGCTCACGATACCCCTGGGGAACAGCAAGCTGCCTGCCTATCACCCCTCCCTCTGTCTTCACATCCTGAGTATACATCAGTCCATTCTCCCAGTAAACCTTATGTTTACCGTCACCTCCCTGTGCTCTATCAGAGTCTGCCCAAGCCCTCAGCTTCTATAGACTAGGGTCACTTTTCTGAGCAGCTGCAAACTCCTTACACATTCCCAAGGCATGGGACAGGTCCCCTTCAGTCTCTAAACTAGGGTCCCTAGCACTAGCGTCAGGGCTCTCAGGATCACTGTCATTCCTAACCCTCTGACAATGGGTCACCCCTCCTTCTTCGGAGTAACCCTCCGTAGCTGTGTGGTTAACGGCTACTTTTGTTTAATTTCTAACCCCTTTTCATTAGTCTCCCTATCAGGAGACACAGGCTGGGGAACCAACCTCCCAGTGGTTTCCACAATGGCTTCTGTGGGGTCCAAGGAACTACAATTTTCCTTTGCCACTTGGCTATAGGTCACTGCGCACACCATCCCCTGGTTGGAATTGTTGCTAAGGATGACGTCAACTGCTAACGTTTTGGCTACATCCACCTGTTGCACAGTTCCCACTGTTTCACCCCACTCCAGGAGAACACTAGTGAGTGGCAATGTGGTCTCCTCACCAGTGAACCCTTGCACAGTTACAAATTCATTGGGTTTAAGCTGACCAGGCTGTACCAGATCCTCTTTTACCAGCGTCAGGGATGCCGCTGTGTCCCTTAACCCTTGTGTCTGTACCCCATTCACCGTGACTGGGTGCACGTGTTCCCTCATGTTCACAGGCATGCTTCCAGGGACACACAAACAACCCACTTCTTTCCTAGCCCCATTCTGCGGATTGCTCACGCTTTTGGGACACTGTCCGGCAGTATGCCCAGTTTCTTTGCAGACCCAACATTTGTTTCTTTTCTCAGAGAAATCTTTTCTCTGAAACCTGGGGCTAACTGTTTTCAGTGGAGGCAGTGAGGGTTTTAGCTGCCCTTAAGGTGCGCTTTTCCCTTTCTGCACTGCCACGCCAGTCCCATTCGCTCTCAGAGCAGGTCTGTTCTTGGCATAGCCGTCTGAGAGTTCAGCAGCCTCTTGCACTGTTTTGGGATCTCGGTTCTTCAGCCAGGTTTTCAGCTCTGCTGGGCATGCCCCAAAAAACTGTTCAAACAAAATAGCATTTTCAATTTTATCTACAGAGTTTGTTTCAATTCCTTCCCACCAATGTTTTAAAAACTGACGTTGTTTCATGGCTAGCTCCTCGTAGCTCATATCAGGGCTTCTCCTGAGCTTATGTATGCTTCTGCAGTTAAATCAAACTTTTTTAAAAGAACAGCTTTAAGTTTGCTGTAATCATTACTGTCCTCATTGTCCATTTGACCCAATGCATCCCGAGCTTTCCCGGTAAGTAGCGAGGATAGCGGAAAGCTCCAGGACCCTCTAGGAATTTTAGCCTGAATACAAACTTTTTCAAAAGAGTTTAAAAAGGCATCCATATCCTCCTACTCCTTAAATTCAGCTATCAATTTGGAATTCAATTTATTATCCAGTCCTGTAGTTCCAGTTAAACCCAAGCCACTTACCTGCTCTGGTGCGGGTGGCTGGAGTCGTAGCTTCTCCAGTTCATGTCGCCTCTGGCGCTCACGCTCCTCACGGTCCGCCTCTCGCTGTTCATGGTCCGCTTCTCTCCATTCTTGCTCCCTCTTCTGCTCTGCAGCTCGCTGCTCTGGCTTCTCTTCTTTCTAGAACTCCAGCTCCATTCTGCGCAGCTCAATCTGCAGCATGATTGCTTCTGACTCCAGAATGCTGGTGTCCTTCCCCTGCTGCTGTGGTCTTTGCTTGCACTGACCCTGCAGTCCTCCCCACTTGATCTGGACACTGCACTGGCCGCTAGCCCCTCCACACCCAAGGTTTGGTCTTTTACAGTCACAGTCGGGGCATCCATAAGGTTCTGCTTGGTGGCTCTCACCTCGTGCAGGACTGCTCTGTCCTAGCACAACTGCCTCAAGTAGTCTGCAGTGTACCCGTTGTAGTTGGAAGCCATCTTCTTCCCTAATTACTGCTACTCTAACTTGCACTTTAGAAAAAAAAAATCTAACAGGTGGGAAGTTGACTGTAAGCAAAATGATATAGTTCTGTTTCCTTTTTAAAAATAAATCACTGTCTTATTTTGCAAGTGAGCTGTACAGTATTAAGCTGACACATTGAACAGTTAAAGCTTCTGTTACCAATTTTATCCGCACCACTGCCAACCAAAATCTGTCACAAATGCACTCAGCAGGTCAGGCCCTCTGCTCCCACAGTGCCAACCTCCGAGCGCAGTAATGTGAACAGGTAACAGACAGGGTAACCCTCCTGTCTGCTTGTGGGTCTGAATCACCTTTTGTCTCAACTTCTGGGGGGATTCAAACTGTGAACCTTATGCTAGCGTACCAAATGTACAGGCGCAGATTCATACCCTCTTTGGGGATTGCAGTACAATCTTACGCCAGGGGCACCCAGCCAGGCTTCCAGAATGAACCCTTAAAACTCTATAAAAGACCTTAGGTATATTCTTACTTTTTCCCAGTTTAGTAACACCATCAAGCTTTTAAACAGTTTTGTCAGTCTTAACCCTCTATACGTCACATGCAAAAAAAGAACTTGGAAGACCCAGGCAGTATCTTTCAAATATAGATTTTACTAAAAATGGATAAAAATATGAAAAAATGTAAACACAGAACACTATATCACAAAGCATACAATCACTTACAAGAAAACAAAGAAACTACAGACAAACTCCTACCAACATATAGTTAGATACTTTTCTATCTAATGTATTACCTCTAAGTGCTTGTCAGAGAGTTGTGTGTTTCTCTCTCCCATGATGGAATATATTAAAACAGCTCAGACCCAATATGGTTTAAACGGTGTCTCCCCACACCCCTTCTATGAGTTATCTAGCTCCTCCTTTTAGAATATATAAAAAAAAAAAACATGATGTCCTATCAGAAGGTATTTTAAATAAGGTGACAGCAGCAAAAACTAATTTCCCAAATTATAGGTCTGTGATTTCCCAGTTCCTTCTCCCCAGGCATTTCAAAGGGGTTTTATAGCTTTTTAACACCAGTTGATATTAAATGTTCTTCCTCTTAAGATGTCATAAAGGTTTATGATCTCTATCCTCTGGCAGACTCATAAAGTCCCATTTCATTTCCACTTCAAAGAAGCACCAGGTCATAAAAAAAAAAAATGCCATAAAATGCAATGTCTCAAGGAAGTTAATTACATTACAGAGATCTCCTGGTTTAATATATATCCTGTCATTTTCACGGAAACCTGGGGGTGGGGCACCCATGGAAGCACTGTGACAATCATACACTATATTTTTATATTACAAATATCATCCAACAATCATAACCAGCTGGCCAAGCGTCACACCCTGCATCACAGTCATTTTTTGACACAGCTGCACCAGACTCCTTTGATGCAACTGCACCCGATTTTAGTACATCAGGTGCAGTTGAGACAGTTTCCTCATTTTACAGCAGCTTGTGCCAAAGATTTCCCAAAATTTGCAGTTCTTCTCAGGACTCTTTCTTGTGCATGGACTTGTGTCCACCTCCCTTCCCCCAGTGTTCTGGCTTCTTCTATGTGATCTGCTCCCCTCTCCCTCTTCTGTGAAGACTGAGGAGAGGTGTCTGTTCAGGAGATCTGCTTTTTTTCTGATCTTCCTCTCCACAGTCTTCCCCTGCTCTTGTTAACCTCATAATCCCTCCCCTTGTGTTCCTCTTTTCACTTATGTATGTGAAAAAGGTCTTGTCCCCTGTAGCTATCCTTTTGGCTATACTTTCTTCTGTTTGTGCCTTTGTGCCCTTCACCGCCTTACCTTCTTCCCCCTGCTTTTCCTGCTATACCCTCCTATCCTCTTGCCTCTGCGTCTCCTTATACAGTACTTCCTGAATGCCACCCTTTTAGCCCTCACAGCCACTTCCCTACAGAACCATAGTGGTCTCTTTTTTCTCCTTTTTACGCTTACTTCTTTTGTTTAGAGGTTTGTTGCCTTCACTATGCCATCCCTTAATTTGGCCCACTGTTCCTCCATCCCACCCAGGCAGTCCCCCCCCCCAACCCCACTAGGCTGTTACCCATTTTTGTTAAAGCTGCCCTCCTAAAGTCCAGAACCCTAGTTCTTGTGTGGTTTGTCTCCAGTGCCATCATTATGTTAAACCACACTGTATGGTGATCCCTGATCCCCAGGTGGCATCCCGCCTTGAGTCTGCAGTACTGTCCCTGTCTTTGAGCACTAGGTCCGGTAATGCCCATCCCGAGAGAGCTGTCTTACTAGTTGCCTGAGGAACATCCCCCTGCAGGGAGTCTAGGATGGCTCTGCTTTTTTGCCGAGGCTACGGCTGGGAAGCTCCAATCTACATCTGGCAGATTTACGTCCTCCACCAGCAGTACCTCCCCCTTTTCTGCCATCATGCTGATGGCTTCTTCCCCCAGTGCCTTATCCAGTTCTTCCCCATGTGTTGGAGGTCTGTACATCACCCCAGTGCAAACAGAGGCTCTGGCTCCTGTCTTCATGGTGGCCAACCCACAGCACTTCCAGTCCATCCTTTACCCCTAGATTACCATGCATGTCTGTCACTCTGATACCCTCCCTCACATACAGCATAACCCCTCCACCCTTCTTCCTATCCCCATCCTTCCTGAACTGGGTGCATGCTTCCAGAATAAAGGAGCCACAAACCTCAGTGCAGGGTGGGTGCAACAACAGGGGTGGCCAGCTCACACACACAGACAACAGATCCTGAAGTTGTTGCACTCCCAAGCAGAAAACAAGCAGGACATGAAGTTGGCTGGAGCTTTCAGCTTTACTGAAGCTCTACATGTGCTTAACTGGAACAAGCCAAACAATCGTCAATGCAGAGTTCAAATATAAAAATTCCAAATATACAGTAAGAATTCACAAAAGGAACACACAAGTCCTGCTGCCAAGTAATTCCTGTTCATCCTGATAGCCCTAACCCCAATGCTTCAGCTCTAGCTTGAGACTTTGTCTAGGGGAGTGGCTATGGAGAGGCATCCTTGGTTGTTACATCAGCACTGTTACATTAAGCAGGTTCAGGCTCTGTCTGCTCTCTACTATTTCAGACTTGTTTCGGCTATCTGTATTAATCCACTGGGAAACTCTAAAAGAGGAGCTTCAGGCACTTGCTTCTGGCCTAGCCGTTGGGGGAAATTGCTGGAATGATCCATTTTTTTCTCTTTCTTTAAAATTAGCAGCCATTGACACCACATAGGCAGCTAGTTATGTTTACATTATCAAATGCGTTACAAGCATAACTGTTAGCGCTGTTAGAACTTACATCTTTTTGCATTTGATATTCTAAATTGTATGTATAATTTACTTCCTGCTTAAAGTAACAGTGCTGACGTCACAACAGTATGACTATTTAAATGAGATGATGCCACTACATAGCCATGTCCCCTGATGGAGACGCCCACCAGAGTCGAAGTGCTGGGGCTAGGGCTATCTGCCTGAACTGGAATTACTTGGTGGCAGGACTTGTTACTTTTGTGAATCATTATGTATGGCTTGTTCCGGGTAAGCAAATGTAGTGCTACAATGTGCTACAGTAAAGTTGAAAGCTCCAGCCAACTTCACAGTCCTGCCTACTTGTTTTCTGCCTGGGAGTGCAGCAACTTCAGGATCTTCTGAACTGAGTGTGGCCTGTTATGGCCGTGTCCTACTCATGGCTTCCTGTGCAACAAAACACGGTAATGGCCACAAGATCCAGGTCTCCAACACAATGGCCTCTAGGTCTGGAACTTTAGTTGCAAGACTCCTTGCGTTGGCACACATGTCTCTCAACACCTTGCTCCCATTCTGCCTGCAGCCCCTCTTCCTTCCTGCTTTTGTTGCCACTTGAACATTCACTCTCCCCCTCTCTCCTCATTATCCTCTTTGTGCCCTGCCTCTTTAACACCTCCCTTTCCTCTACATTTTGTGTCCCCTAATGTGCTTCTGCTTTCTTTACTTTGTGCCCTGGTGGAGTTTCCTCCCCTCAGGCCCTCTCTGCACTTTTACTGCTCCAGTCTCCACCTAAATCTTCTCATCCTTTCTCTTCTGCATCTCAGGACACTACCCTAGACACACAGGTACGTAGTGTGTACATGTACCGTTGAGCCCAGTAGGAAGCAGTGCGATACTGCAGAATTTTGCAGCAGAGTTACTGTAGGAAACAGGGCAATTCCAAAGAGTTCATCCCTTTTACCGTGCAGTATCCTGTGAAAACACATTGAGTACTGATAGGCTCAGCTGTACAATTACATAAATATTACACGGTCTGCTGACTGTAACTCACATTTGTTTGTTGGTTTGTTTGTCTGTTTTTTTTTTCATATGTAGCTTATGCTCCCCCTGCTGGGACAGGCTTGGGCTGCCTTCAGCCCTGCCCCGTGGACCCTCACTGTCCATCACATCCCCAGGACTTGTCTTGCCAGTGGGGTGTGAGGGTGATCAGTGGGCAGGGCATCATGAATGCGTGTCCCGATGCCATTTCGCATCGTTTTTCTCCTGATTCCCCTTGCTGGGGCGCTCACGTCAGCATGTGCATGGAGACACACAAATGCTGCAGGGTCCTACAGCACTTCCCACTTCTGCCACTCCTGACCCATACTGCCACCAGGCCTCCACCTGGTGGCAGTCATTCACCAGAACCAGCAGTTCTCCCTTACCTGGTGAGGAGAGCAGTCTCTCCTTTGTTTGATCCTCTCCACCCACTGGCCGGCACGTGGCATCCTGTGCTCACTTCTGAACATGGGTCGCTGATGTAGAGTGTGGTGTGCAGCATCCAGTGCAGCATCCTGTGCCTCAAGTCTCTGCACCATCCTGCTGGCTCAAGTCATATTTTAGTTACATATTAATGTGTTCATTTAACCTGAATAAAATGTAATCTATGCGATTGTAACTTCTATCTTACAGGCCGAACCACAAACGTCCAGAACCCACTTACCCACCTGTGGAGGGGTGTTTACATGGACTTGTGGTGAGTAGTGGTCCTGCGCCGCACACTTGCCTCCTATACACCAGATATCAAGCAGCCCGCTTGGCTATGTAGGTGTGACAGGACAGGCAAGGGGTTGGAACAGGCATTCACCCCATCCAAGAACTAAGTTCTGCAGTGTGGATGGGCTGATGCTATGTAGCTCTAAGGGTTTCAGTAGCAGCTACTTGACCCACTCCTCCTAGCCACACCTTTTACTTTATTCTCTGTGCCCGATTGGCCCCTTCCTTCAGTACCCAGCTCTCAGAGCCTTCACAGTGGGCCATGGACAGTACCAGCATCAACCAGCAACATTTAAAAATAATAGGTGGAGCTGTGGAGGACTGCTATATCCCACATCCCCTGCTCTCTGTGGAGGCAAGGATTCACTGGCAGCCTGGCATGGGCATCTGATTATATGCCTGTAGTGTGGAACAGCTCTGCATCCCCCTGCTCCCACACACAGACAGTTCTGCACTAGCTGAGCACAGCAGGCAGGGGTTGTGGATGCCATCCCTTGTGGACTGGCATTAGAGTGTGTACTGCCATGGCCGGGATACAATAAATTATAAAAATAGGGCTCCGTGGTGTGTCTTTTGTGGTAAGAGACACTGAGTATGAGGGTTGGGCAAGAAGACCGAAAATCAAAACTGAGCGGTTCTGTCTGCTCAGACCTCATGAAAGTTGTCTCCTGTACCATAAGAAACCCCCTCAGAAGCCCTATTAACTTGATAAAAATCACCTGAATTTAGCTTGAGTGATTTATAAGTTTAGAGCCTTTTTTTAAATTTACTTATACCGTCCTCTCCCGTTGCTGAAATGGAGTGTTCTCCCTTAACGCTCCCACACAAGAGCATGTAGTACTCAGGATATGATGCAGAGTGACTCTGCATGCTGATTGGCTAAAGTCATGTTAGTGATTTATAATTGAGCATATCCCAGACCTCTTTGTGGATCGGGCCATTAAAATGTGAAAACATTGCTGCTGCCTGGTTCCCCCAAGGTTCAATTGAACAACAGGTGAGTCGCCTAAATGGGGTATCTCAGCATGCAAAACATTCTAAATAGTTGCTCAAGGAAATACATTTAGCTTTCTTTCTTTTTCAGTTGTCAGACTGATAATTAGGACTGTGGGAGTTGTAACAATCTAATTCACGAATACCATGAACAAAACAAATGAATGGCAATAAGTTAATGCTTGTTCTGTAACTGCAGAAGTATAGTAGTACCCCTGTAAATGTGTAGTCTTTATGGGAGGGTTAATGTCATTGATCCCTGCCTACTGGTAGAATTAGAGTTGCTCTGGTGCTGGGGCATTTGGTCAGTATTTTGTTTGCCGTGGATATGTAATTTATTGTATTTTACATGTGCACCTTATTGCACTTTATTATTGCTGATATGCAAACTAAAACTTTGACATTTTGTTGGTTATGCAATTAATAAAACCAGAAAGGAGCACCAACTATCTCCTTGAGTGGCTTTTATTTGTTTTCTTCTGGTTTAGTGATGGCAGCCTATACAACAGTGGTCCATTTTTTTCCCTTGAGCATGAATTCCATGAATAATGGGGATACTGTTGACCAAATATGGAGTATTTCACACTATTCTTGGTATTCATACTGTATTTGGTAATTAATAAAAAAACGCTCTGACCCTCCCCAGTTGGCCAGAATTAGTGCCATGATTACCAACCACTCCCCCAAGTTGTTTCCCGCCCACACCCCTCCCCAGTCCTCCTGGGTAAATAAAAAACTATTTGGTGAGTAGTGTGGATTTGGAATCATGGGAGGTTGCAAGATATTGATCCCCCGAGGACCAGGAAGAAAACAGAGGTCGGTAATGCCGGGGATCTCATCTTGCCTTTGTGTCATGACTACCTAGAAACATTTGCTGGCTGGACTGCACAGGGATAGGACCTGCAAAAAGAACTACAACTCCTTTGCTGGGGTCTAGGGTTTAAGGTATGCAGGTGTCTAAGAATCATTTTAGAGGACTACAAATCCCGTAATACATTTTCAACATCAGTTTCAAGCAATAGTTTTCCCGTGAATGAAACATTCATCACAGATTGCTGCACATCTGAGACAAAGCCAGCCACCCCTTGTGCCTCCATACAGCACAAAGCTGCCATGTTTCTGCTCACTCGCTCCAGGCAAAATGCATTGTCCCTGTCCTAGAAAGGCAGGTTTTCTCATGCTTTTCCCCCATTACAGAGGGTTCTGGTCAAGCTTTGGGCCGAACCAGCCACCTTGATTCTGGTGGCCCTTTACTGACTCAGACAAATTTCTACTCCAGAAATGGACAGTGGAACCTCCCATCCTGCTCCCCTTGTAGGCAGGACTTCGGACACAAGTGGTGAGTGCTGTGGTGCACCCGGGTCTTCGATCCCTGCACCTGTATGCCTGGCTCCTGAGGACATAGAGCTCTCCTGCTTCAGGGTTTCCCCAGCGGTTGCAGATCTACTGCTGGTGGCTAGAAAGCCATCGGTACAGTACACCAACTCGCAGAAATTGAAACTTTTTACAGTTTGGTGTACTGGTTATGCTCTGGATCCCTGTACATATCCAGTTCTAAAAGTGCTTGACAGCTTCCTGTCCCTTAAGGACTCAGCACTGGTGTATTCCACTCTTAAGGTCCACCTGGCCGCTGTGAGGGCTTTTCATGCCTTCACAGACAGAGGGCAAGATGCTGGCCCAGACAGAGGTTTCCTGTAGATTACTAAGAGGTATTCTATTGTTGCACCCCCCCCACCCCCCGGTCAAGATCTGGTTCTTGTGTGGGACTTTAATTTGGTCAGACCCTGACTGCACCTCCCTTTGAGTCTGCTGCTACTTCTGATGTGTGTTTCTCTCTTGGAAGATGTTGCTAGTGGCTAAGATGTCTTCTAGATGCATTTCAGGATTTCGGGTTCTAATTGCAGACCTTCTTTGCATTATTTTTCACAAGGATAGGGTTACATTACGTTCTAATCATTGTTTCCTTCCGATGGTGTCTGGAACACTAAGTCATACTGTTGACCTTCCTGTTTATTTTTTGTTTCTCACGGATCACAGGGAACAACGTTTAAATATGCTGGATGTCCGGAGGACACTGCGTTGGTACATAGATCATAAAAATATAAAACATTGTTGAAACTCCTCTCAACTGCTTGTAGCTTTTGCCCCCCAGAATGGTGGACTCCCCGATTTCCAAACAGGGCCTGTCCAAATGGCTGGCTTCCTCGTCCAGTCCATGCTAACTCTATCCACAGGTGGCTGCTTCAGTGGCTTGTTTCTAAAATGTGTTTGCTGCTGACATATGTGCTGATGCCAGTTGGAGTACTGCTTTTACATATACCAAACATTACAGTCTGGACATCATCTCCAATAGATGTGCTGGCTTTGGCCTCAGTATTCTACAGGGTCTCTTTACTCAGAATCATTAGGTCCTGCCATCCTCCCACTGTACTTGGTACTGCTCGGGAATCCTTCCATGATGTGACTTAGTGGAGGGAGATAGCTTCGAAGAAGATAGAACAGTTACCTGCCATAACAGAAGATCTTTGAGAGAATCTCCTCAATTGTGCCACAGTTCTGCATCCCTCCTTCCCCACTTCTTGACAGATGGCTGACAATACTGCTTGCTCCCACAGGCTGCTTCTCCTCTACTGCCTAATACATCATTTATTCTCAAGTTTCCATATCCACTCCTGTGTGTCTAGTTTGGTCCTGGTCGCTTTGGTCCCTGCCGGTTCGATGATCCCCCAAACCTGTCTCCTGGGTGGGAGTAAGGCATGCTGGGGATGGCCACGTTATGTAGGTGCTGACAAGATGGGGTGGCCCCAGCCAGCAGAAATTTCCAGCTGGTTCTGACACTGACGTCTTACAGTTCTATGATGTGGCTCAATGGAGCAAATTCTCTTAACATCTACTGTTATGGTGGGTAACTGTTCTTTCCTCTGCCTACACGCTGCAGGACCTAGAGGTCCCAATTAAGCAAATCTGCTAAAAACAAGTTTGAGAAACATAGACTTTGTCAGCAGATAATGATCACTTGGCTCACCTAGTCTTCCCCCTCTTTTTCCGGCCTGTTCTGTCACCACAGACCCCACCTGGTCTCTGACCACCTCCTTCCCCCACCATGCTTTGATACCAGTTTTCATATATACCTATCCTATGCATTCTTAAAGCCCACCACTGTTTTGATCCCCACCGCCCCCTTTAGGAAGATTATTCTAGGCATCTACCCCCCCCAGTGAAGAAATACTTCTCACATCCCTCCTAAACTTCCCTCTCCAGCTTCATTGCATGCACCAGTTCTTGCACACCTTCTTTTATGACAAATGCTCCCTTCCTGTACCTTATTCACCCCTCTGAGGTATTTAAAGGTCTCTGTCACAGGGTTTTAAATAGCCGGTATCGCATCGCAATTTGCGATGCAAACCGGGCTGCTCATGCAAGTCAAACCAAGGAATGGATCGCGAAAGAGTGCGATCCATTTTTCTGTGTGTTTCTGCTGCTCCAGTACTAATTCACTGGGAATTTACTGTTTGTCGCCAAGCAACGGTTCCCACGGCAGGACCACTTGCAGTTCTGGATGGTTTCTTGGAAGCAAATACTTCACAAGGACAGCCAAGCCTTAAAGCTGCTGCACGGTGGGGAAAAAAATAATCACAGCATGTCATTCGCTGTTGGTCCCGCTTGCTATCTCTCTGCCAATCTGAGCATGACTGTTTTCACCCGCACGCGGGATTCTGTAGGCAGACCTTGGTGGAACTTCCGTCCAGAGCAGGCCTGGCCAACTCCTGATCCCAAGGGGAGTTGACTGAGGGAGCAGTCCCATTCCATGACCGTCCCGATGCCCAGTTCTCCAATGTCCATCAGCCCACCCATCGTCATTCTTGTCCCTCCCTCCCTCCCAATCCTTAGACTCCCGGACCATCCAAGACCCCCTCGCCTGTGACTGTACTGTAGTCATTATTGTAGCCTCTTAACCTGTCCAGAGGACTGTGTATAGTTGTGTCGGTCAGTGTGGGAGTTCACGGTTGTGAGCGATCCAGCGGAGGTGCGCTTGAGGCTGAACAACAGTACCCTACAGTGCTGTGACTGCCAGACAGAGTAACAACCATGATGCCAGCCCAATTTATTGGTAAGTTGATCCGACGACTACAGCAGCTAACATCGCCGGGGCGGGGGGGGTGGTGGTAAGCCAGGTTGTGTTGCCGGTCACGGTGTCTAGTGTTTTCAGGGGAGCCAGTAAGTGACTTGCTTAGAGACACATATTATGCTTATTTTATGAGCCTCCTACTTGGCATGGTGTAGAAGGCCTTGCTGAGGTCTATGTAAGCCATGTCAACCCCCCCCCCAATATCAGCTATTTTCGAATCACCCAGTCAAAGAACTCTATCAGGTTTTTCTGACATGATTTCTTTCCTGTGAATTTGTGCTGCCTTGGGTCCTGTAACCTGCCAGATGTAAGGTAATTTACCAATCTTTCCTTTAGAAGTGATTCCATTAGTTTCTCCTCTAATGATGTCAGACTGACCATCTGTAGTTGCCAGCCTCTTCCCTACTGTTCCTCTTGTGGGGTGGGACTATGTCTGCCCTTCTGTGTTCCTCTGGGACTACCTCTGTATCTAGTGAGTTACCGAATAGAGCTACCAAAGGTACAGCCACTAGATCCCAGAGCTCCTTCAGTACCTTTGGATGTACCCTAGATTCGCAAGTCCCTACAGGACTCTTTCTTCTTCAAATGTCTCAGTCACTTACATGTTAGAAACTTGACATTTTATCTGGTTTATCTGCCCCCCTCCCCCCCACTGCCTGCCATGATGCCATACTAAATGTCCTAGTGTACTCCACAGTCAGCAGCCCTTTGATAACATTAATGACTGGCTAAAACACAGAGGATGTGTATGTGTGGGCACATAGTTATTAATGTAAACACTCAGAAACAGTGCATTTACACACTTAATCTTCCGGTACCTGTCGCGCTGAGTCTGCGTGATTGGTACTGGTAGACTAATGCACTGTTTCAGAGTGTTTACTTTAATAACTAAGTACTGGCACATAGACACCCCCTGTGGCTGAGGCTGTCAGTTGCATCATCAAAGGGCTCGCCACGGGGGACACTGGGACATTTAGTTTGGCAGCATGGCAGGTAGGGGGCGCAGGTCCAACAAAATAAAACACTAAGTATCTACCACGTAAGTGATTAAGAAAATTATTTTTTTAGCAGAATTTGCCTAATTCGAACCTCTAGGTCTGGCAGCATTTAAGCAGTGGAACTGAGATTTCCCCTTTAAAAGCATAGGTTTGACCTAGTATGGACAACAGGCTGTTAAATACTAATATATAATACATACTGTATTGGCCTCTGAACACAGAAAAATTGCCCTGTCTCCAGTTTTTAGTACAGCTAAAAATTATATTTTTTGTCACTTGTTCGTGACTTTTTAAAACAAATTAGCATGAAATAATTATGGCTTATTTTCCTTTTGATAACATCTGTTATGAGGTGAGAATTTTTTTAGCTGGTCTCACTACAGTCCCTCACTTAAATTAAGCAAGTGTTTTGACTTCCCTTGCTTCATTCTTCCCATTTGTAAATTTAGGTTGAAGGAGTGCTCTGCCGCAGTTACAAATGTTATCTCTGTTGGCTACCCTTAGTATTACATTTGTACAAAAGTTTCCAAGTATTCTTTCGGCATTATATGGTGACCCTTTTAACTTTTTGGGAAAGGGTGTTCATACTGTTTTGTTTGAAAAAAAAAATCACTTAAAATCAAAAACTATATTTTCTTTACATTAATAGAAAATGCATTGAGGTAGCTTTTGCTTTACGTTGCATTGTTTTTAAAATCTTTTATATCAACATATCTGTACACTATTTAGTTCATAAATTAATCTTAGGTTAAGCAAGTCGATGCATTTCAAACAGTGAAGCAATTTTGTTATGTTCCGTATGCATTTAGGAGAGGATTCTCAAAAACAAATAATAAGAAAGCACAGAAGAAAAAGAAGGCGTAAAAAAGCTTTGGAAGAGAACCCACAAGAGGCTTCTGAAGTCCTGTTTCAGGATGAACTTTCAAAGCAACAGAACCTGTTGCAAGAAACATCACAGCAAGGGAGCACAGATGACTTAAAGATGAGTAAAAATTAAAAAAGAAAACTGAAAAAGAAACGCCACAAAGAGAAGCTGAGAGCTGCTGGCCTTCTTAAATCCACAGCTATAGAGCTTACATATCAGCCTGAGGAGGGCAGCAGTAAAGAAGATGATTCTGAAGACATTGCAAAGAAGGCAGCTGAAAAAGAGGATGATTCTGAAGTCATTGCAAAGAAGGCAGCTGAGATTCTAGACTTCCTGCAGGCAACACTAGAGATTTACTGTACTGACAGTAAGTTCCATAACCTCCCCTTTTGTAATTGCAGTGGATTCCTGAAAACAATTAAATAAAATCTAAAAATCAGTGATCAATGTATAATGAAACCCAAACTGTTCTTGGATAACTTATTTGTAACAGAATTAGGGATTTTTTTTATCTGGATAAATGAACGTTATTTTTATAATTTTAAGATTGTAAACTAAGCAAGAGTTTTACTTTTTTAGTCATTCCACTATGTCACAGCTACTAGGAGAACATAATGATTCTGCTAAACAAAAATGTTCCTTTTTTACCATCTCTTATGCCTCTTCCAGGGTGACTGGGCTGTTCTTCAGCTCTGCCATCCAGAGTAACTCTAGCCATTGCTTTGAGGGCCATTCCAGCCCTCCTCTTAGCTTGCACTGAATGACTACCTCCTTTTCCTCACGGTGAGTCTCAGTTTCTCTGGGCACCCAGTTGTGACTCAGTATCTGGAGACAGAGGGGCAGAGCACCCTCATTAGAATGACAGAGTGGCCCTGGGAGACATGGCAGATGTACTAGTAGTATCTGATCAGACTACACCCTTTCATTTTGTCCCTATATTTTACCACCTTCAGTCCCTGCCTGCTTCTATACAGCCTCTGAACACTTCCTGCACCTGCCAGTTCATACTCTTCTCCACTCGGAGCATCCTGTGGAACTCTCCATTCTTCTCCCAGTGGCCTGTTGCATCACTCTTGGGCATAAGCCAAGGACACTCACATGTGAAGCTACTCCCTGGACACTTCACTACCAGGCAAACCCCTCAGAGCAGTATTCTTATATGGGATGTTTTCCTGCAAGGCTGTTCCTTTTTCTTGAATGGCAGGTAGTGCAGGAAATTAATCCTCCCTGCCATGGTTATCTTACTGCACAACAGGATCCAGGATACACAGTTAGCAAATCTGGAGTAAAGGTATGCATCATAAGAGACAAACTACTGTACAGATGTGGTACTTGAAATTGTCTGTTTTCTGAGACAGTTACCAACTTTTACATTCTTTAACCCTGTCCTACTCTCCACACCATGTTTGTCTGACTGCACCATGGGATCCAGGATAGACATCAGTTAGCAGATTTGGAGTAAAGTTATGCATCATAAGAGACAAAAAAACCTTCAAATGTGGTACCTGAAATTGTCTGGCTTCGGAGACAATTTCTACATTCTTTAACCCTGTCCTAGTATCCCCTGGACTATCCCATGACTAATGCCATGGTTGGAAAACTATGAGGTTGAAGTAAAACTTACAGAGCTGGCAAGCCAGTGGGTAAAAAATGAGAAAAATAATAATATCAGGACAAAATAACATTAAGGTAAAAAGAAAAGAACTGAGATTTGGAAAAATGCTGAATTTTTATTTGTTTGCTGGCCCCGCTGTCTTTCTGGGTCTAAGTACAGTTACAGAGGCTGTGCTTAACCCCAGGAGAACAGCGGGGCTGACAAACATCTGGTCTGACCTTATAAAAGCACTAACATATAACGCAGGCTATTGAATCTCCCATTGCTGCAGCCCTGCTCTGAAATCAGTTGCAGGGGATTCTGAAATGTCTGATTACAGCAAATGCCATTTTGGGAGTCAGCAGAACCAGCCTGCTATAGTCTACTATATTACAGTAAGCTGTAAGAAAAAAAAAAACCTTTGTGCTCAAAGTGCAAATTGGGACTAGCCCCATAGATGGCTGTGGGGATCTGAGTATTGACTGTTCCCCTTTTTAAGTCTATATATATAGTCTTGCCGATTGCCTTCTCTCCCACTATGCTATATCTATAACGTGTAAAATTTCTAGTTCTAGTTCTCCGATCCTTGGAAGGATATTCTACAAATAAACAAGCAGTACTACTACAACTGTGTTCCATTAGATTCCCAAAAAAGATACACTGTCACATGTATGGGGAGCTCCAGTGCAGAGAAGGAAGAAGACATTTCTGAAGAACACCCAGGAACACAACCCTGTGCACTGTCTCTGGGTACTTCCTCAAGTCCCTAACTCCACTCAGGGATCACCTGATGGAGGGAGAGAATCTGATCCAAAAACATGGAGGATGCCTTATTTCAGCTTCCGCTTCAGTTGTTGCAAACTCAGGCAGTGACATTCTAGATGGGAAGGGCAGTGCTGGACAGGCAAGTCAGGCAAAGACCCGTGCTGAGTATCATGCTTCATTTGAGCCGTAGAACAAAGGAAATTTTGCTGCTCTACTGATGGCTCCTGCGCACATCATCCTTTACACAAAAGAAACAGATATGCACTCCAGTCACAGATACACCCTCTTTTCATGATCCAGGGGGCCTCTGCAAGTGGATGCATTTAATTCTGTTCCATCATAAGACCTCATGTCAGAGAATGGGTATAGGAACATCTGCAAAGGGGTGTAGGTGAACTGGCCCAACCCCACACACTGATCTCATGCTGCAGGGCAGATGTACAGTCAAATGAAAGGCTTGACTCTTGTGGCCCAGGATCTAGGAACTCAAATTGGAGCTTACTGAATGACACAGGCCATTACTGTGGTGGTGAGATTGAAGGAATACTTATGTAATTATGAATTTGTGAAATTAGGCTATTCACAGGTGCCCATTGGATTTTCTGTTCTAGCATACATTGGGAAATCTTTTCACCAGTGGAGACCAGAAGTCGCTGTTGTCTCACTACTCTAGTGGGCCCAGTAAGAAAATACCCCAAGATAACCATGCTTTCTTTCCACTGATTTGTCTACCATAGCAGACCCTGGCAGGCCAACACTCTGAGCTACATTAACATCATCAGAAATACAGCTAGTTGGCACCAGTCAAGAAAAGCCCTACTTAACATACCCGCAGAAGGAAATCTCAGCCAGAAACTCAAAACGTGTAAAGAGTGCAAGATGTTAAAAACAACTAGTCTGTTCTATGTACTTTAATATGCAAAGCATTATCAGAAAAAATCCTGTACATTAAGGAACAGACCAAATTCTTTAGATGAAAAATTCTCAGAACCAAACCAAGACAATAAGAGCTCACATAGAAACATAGAAATTGACAGCAGATAATGACCACTAGGCCCCTCCAGTCTGCCTATTTTCCCTACCTAATGCAAAAGCCGCAGACCCTACTTGATCTCCGGCTTTACCTTCTCGTTCCTATCACTAGGGTTCCCCTGAGCCTGTCCCATGCGTTTTTCAATTCCCCCACTGTGTTTGCCCCCACCACGTCCGCTGAAGAAATACCTCCTCATGTTAGCCCTTAGTCTACCCTCTTCCAACCTCATGTCATGCCCCCTCATTCATTAACATCTCCTTTTCTGAAAGATGATACCCTCTGGTGCCTAATAAAAGAAGTAATCATGGCACTCACCAAACACATCTTTACATCTGCCCTCCCTTCCCTCTAATTCAGGGAGTGCTACTCAAGCTCCAAGTGGAGGGTAAAACTCTGATACTCATTGCACCCCCTGTGGCCTTGTCAGATTTGGTTTTGCTTACTGCAACAATTGGCAGTGGAAACACCAGTACCTCTGCCATTATGGCGGGATCTACTGACAGGAACAAAGAACCTTGGTCCATCAAGACCTCACATCGCTCCACCTTCATGTATGGCTCTTGAAGACATAGCCATTGCCTGATTTGGAGTGTCACAAAAGGTGGCTGATGTCTTCTTGGCTGCCAGAAAAACTTCCACCAGGGCCACTTACTCTATGACATGGATACAGTTTGCTTTGTGGGCCGCTTCTCACAGCTTGGATCATTTTACCTGTCCAATAACCCAGGTTGTAGAGTATTTCCTGTCCTTGTCAGATGCAGGCCTGCAATACACTTCTATCAAAGTGCACTTAGTTGCCATTCCAGCTTTCCATGTGCCTATTGATGGTTGTACAGTTGCTGAACTGGAGGTGGCCCGTAGATTTTTGAGAGGCACACTACACTTGAAGCCTCCTATCCCAGTCCAGTCCCGGCTTGAGACTTGAATTTTGTGTTGGAAAAACTTACTTTAAGCCAGCCGCAACTTGTGGTCTATGCTTTCTTTCTTGGAAAGCATTGTTTTTAGTTGCTATTACTTCTGCTCAAAGGATTTCAGAGCTTCAGGCTGTAATGTGTGAGCCTCCTTATTTAATTTTCCACAAAGACAGGGTGTCTTTGCATACCATTCGTAAGTTTCTAACAAAGATGGTGTCTGAGTTTATTTTGAATCAAACCATCTGCCTGCCAGTTTATTTTCCTGAGCATGTCAGTTCAGGGGAAGCATTGCTCCACACTTTAGATGTACATAGAGTATTAACCCTCACTTGCATACTGTGTGACTCTGAGCAAGTCACTTAACTTCCTTGTGCTTCCAGGTCACACCTGGAAACAGGTTTATACTCAGTGTGCCTTTCTTGGTTAAACGATTTCCACTTTCCCTTTCTTTTCCCATAGGTACTATATACACCATATGAAAGACTGCAAGTCCTCACAGCTTTTTGTTTTGTTTGCACCTGGGAAAGAGGGTGCTCCTCTTTCTAAACAGTGCCTGTCCAAATAGCTGGCTAACTATATTACCGTTACAGGAAGTACGGTAAAGAACTTCCCAGGCTTGTTAGTGGTCATTCAACTAGAGGCATGGCCACTTCTGTTGCCTGTTTCAAAAATGTGTCACTGCAGAGATCAGTGCAGCTGCCACCTGGAGTACTGTCCACATCTTCACTAAGCGCTAGTCTGGACATTGCCTCCTGAAAAAGAGCAGATGATGGCCTAGCTGTGCATCAGAGTCTCCTTTCTTAAGCATCTAGGCTCCAGCCACCCTGACTGTTCACTAGCAGTACTGCTTGGTACTCATTCCATAGGTGTGGCCTTATGAAAGAGATATCATTGAAGAAGTTACGTAACTTACCATAAGAGTAGATCTTTGAGAGAATCTCTTTCACCAGGCTATGCCATCCCTCCCCCATCCGCCTCTGGATTTATGGATTCTCTCTTGGTTCCATGGAGAGAGAGGTCCTCTGAACATGAACGGAGAACTGAAGAGGGAGGGGACCGCTCACGTTTATATGGGAAGAACTGACGTAGGATGTCATCATGGGCAGCCCCAGTGGACTGCTTGCAAAACATTTCCATGTGGTCCTAGCGCCCGGTGGCTATAAATTCCATAGGTGTGGCCTAATTAAAGAGATTCTTTCAAAGATCTCCTGTTACGGTGATTACCTAACTGTTCTTTTCAAATGTCTTGGGGGGGGGGGGATTACCTTGCTTGAATCAAAAGGGGGAACAAAACCCTGTGCGAATACACCATACCCTGTATCTGAAGTTAAAGCTAGAACCAGGCAGCTCCCTAGGACCTGCAATACCAAGAAGCTTGGAAGGCTACAAGAGCCAAAGCAAAGGGCAAGTCTGAGCATACAAAGACTGATGACGATCCAACAGTTCATTAGACCCTGACAACAGGAACTGAAAAGTAGATCAAGATTTAGAATTTTTTATTACGAAGGTGAAGATGAGGCACTGTGGTCTTGTGGTTACAACACTGATTTGGGAAACTGGAGATCACAGGTTCAAAGCCAACCAGATCCAGAGACAGCCCTATGTTTTTGGGGTCCCCAGCAGAATTAGTTTTTGGGAGCCCTTGAAAGTACCTTTTGACATTATGATGCATAGCTGGAAGGTTCTGCCTAGCTCAGTGACATCCCTTGTGTAATCTTTCAACAGTACACAGCGAATGAAATACCTACATCAAAATAAACATGAAATTTGAAAGACTGATGACCTGCACAGCTTTTGCCTGGGGCCCGTATGAGTGGGGACCCCCAGCAAATGCAGGAACTGAGGATGCCTAAGACTGGCCCTGACCAGAACCAAATGCTCACTGTGACCTTGGGCACATTTCTTAATCTCCTAGTGCTCCAGTCCATCAAGCAGCAAAAATGGGTAGAAGCAGGTCCCACTAAAAATTAGATGTTGCATCTCAACTGGGCTGTCCTGGATACAGAGAGAGAGAGAGAGAGAGTACATAGATAGACACATAAACAGGCAGTAGCACTTAATTTACTTCAGACCTAATTTAATCGAGAGATCCCAAGAAATGTTCTCTGTCCAAATCCAAAATGGATAGGCCTTATTTCCCATATAACAGATTCTAAATATAAAATGAGGAGGTCTAGAAAGATGTAGGGAAACTGACAGGCGGCAGTGCTGTATAGATGTGACAAAAACATTAGCAAACTCACATCAGTCCCAGAGATGGATCGTTTTATTTTCTCTATGAAATAGAAGACCATGCTCCTGGTAGAATGTATTTTCTCTATGAAATAGAAGACCATGTTCCTTGTAGAATGTGGCTCAATGCTCAGTCATCAAATAAAAAGTAAGATAGAGGGATCCCTAAGGAGGAGCTACAAAGCTTTTGTGGTATTGCCTTTTTCTGGGGGTGAGCAAATCCAGGAGTGGATTTGGGTTTGTTAATCCGCCATTTTGTTTTTAGTGTAGATTAGAATTTGGTTTAGATTTAGTGAAATATTGGTTCAGCCTCAATTGACAAATTACTTTATTTGCCTTTATTCCACATCTCGAACATTGTCCTCTAGTGACTCATATGATTCATTACTTTTGAACCGCATGGCACACACTCATGGTTAAAAAGGTAAAAGTGCAATATGTTATAAAGCATCTGATTAGAATCCAAGCAGCCACAGAGTCTGAAAAACATTTCTGATAAGTATAATAAACTAAGATTCCGATTTTGGTTGGTGGGATGGGCTGAGCTAGGCAGTTGGGGTGGAGTAATTTTTTATTCACAATTAAACTGGGGAAGCAGTTTTCACAATTGGAGTGGTGGGGTGACGGGAAGAATGAGTGATTATAAAAACACCAGCCTCCTATACATTCCAACTTCTGTAAGCAATAAGACACAACGGGGTGTGCATTGAACAGATTTAACTGTATGCCCTGGAACACAGTAAGGCACAAGTGGCTTTGGCACCTGAAGTGAGGCTAGATCTGTTCAGTGCTCACCCTGGAGTTTTTTACTGTGCTTCTAAAATATGCCCCTGTATTTTAGATGGAAGAAACGACTGAAATTAAGAGACACTGTCAACACTTTTTGGATCAAGTTATTTCACGTTGAAACCCCACATCTTATGATTGCTTACCTTCTGTAAAATCCATTGATGTTGCTATTTATTTGCTCCCTTTCTCAGAAGAACTGAAATGCATGCTAATGGTGTAATTGTACTCAACTTTGTTTTGTTTCAGATCCTTAATCTACTTATATCGTATGTTTCCTGAACAGAAGAAACACCCCCCGAAACAGTGCAGCCACTCATGGTACAATAGTCCCCTCTCTTCCCACTGCATCTTGGGTGGCCAAACTCTGTTGTGGGTTTTCCAAGTCCAGGAATGATGCAGTAGCAGTTAACTCAAGACTAAACAAATGTATTTTTGAGTGGTAGCACCAGTATAGTGGGCAGCCTGTTTTTCACTATGAAAGAGAAAAAAATGCATCAGACACAAACTTTAACTGACATCAGCATATTCTACTGTACCATTGTCTATTCATGGGAAGAGGAGATCAGATGTCAGGGCAGCCAGAAAACGGGGAGAAGTATGGAAGCTGGAAGCATTGGCAAGTTTATTTAAGTTGTGAAATGCTGGCATATAAAGTCAAGTAACTACAATTTGTTTTTAGAAAAAGGTGCCATCACTTAATGAACAGAAGAACAGAGGATGGCAGTGTGCTGGTGGGGAAGGACAACTTAGTGTGAGTGTGATCTTTCAAACTGCGCAAAGACTCGATCTTTCAAACCACACCGGACAAGAATCAGTTGCTTTTTTTTTAATCGGCGAAGTTTCATTGTTAAATAGTTGCAGTTTGAGAAGAGGAGTAGCGTGAGAAGAAGAGCAAGGAGCAAGTGACCAGCGTTGGGGTGCTATGGAGGCCACAGTTCATACCTGGAAATCATCAGGCAAAAGTCAAGACAAGAGACAAAACAGTATAACATGAAAGACTGTAGCAGGAAGTATGTCCGGTTTCATTACAGATTGTTTGGTTAGCTGTCTGTTACCAAGTGACAGGGACTGGGAGCTAGGGTGTTGGACAGCTTTGGAATGGACAAAAACAATGGCAGCTAATTGTTTTTTTCATATATTGTAAGGCTCAGCAGTTTCTTTACTGTCATGTGTCCTGGTCAGCTGACCTTGTTTCTTCCCGTCCATTAGGCAAATCTAATGGATGCGTATCAACCAATCAGGATGCAGGATTTTCCCTGCCCATTTTATAAAATCTAATCGCTCTCACACCAGAATGCTAGTGGTATAACTTAATGTCAAAATGATGCTTTTATAACTTTTAGATGCCGTTGAGTCACTGTGGGGAGGGCCATCCATTTATTATGAAATGCGCAGCCTGGTGTTGAAGTGAAGACTGTGTCATCAGACCCATATAGTCTCACGAAGAGTTTGAAGAAACATTTGTGGATATTATCCAGTACCTGTTACAGTGAGAAAGAACAGATGCAGTTAAACCGTTCTAAAATATGCTGTAACATTTCCTAAATCAAATGCTAACTCAAAGCTTTTCTTCTTATTGCGTTTTTGTAGATAAATCCAAAGCTGCAGCATCATGTCTCCTTCCTGAAACAGTTCATTGTGTTCTGCAACAGCTTGAGACGCACTCCATGCCCTCTGCAGATGTGGCACTGCTGCATCAGCTGAAATCTCTTGTAATTCTGCAGGATATTGAAAGACTGAGGAATGCTTTGGATAAGTTCCAAGAACATTCAGTGATGCCTCCTGGTATGTGCATTTGTCTGTCAGTACTTCCTTCTTGGATTGTACTGCTCACTGACGGTGTCTGCCATTCTTATTTTAAATGTGACTGATATTCCTAATTGCACATCTGAACTCAATTACCACATTTCTTCTGTTATTCCTACTGTGTTTAGTAAGTGTAAGGGCAGACTGCAAGCAGTGCTGGTTTCAATTTTATGAACATTGTTAGATACTGCTGTAACCACATAATAAGAGAAACTGTTTTGAAAATAGGGCTTGAAGATTGCTGAGTGTTCTAGTGCATAAGCCTGTGAATTGGAAAAGCTAAGGTTAAATGGAATATAACCCCGCTGCTTACAGTTTTAAATTTAGTTGTGAATTTAAGCATATGTTAGGCCAGTTCAATCACCCCAGTGTATTGTTCTCTGTGTTTACTTTTTTTTTTTTTTTGAATAATCCTAATGTTTCCCCCTTATTTAGGGCCCCATATTAAAGGACTACTAAACAGGTATTTTTCAGTGGTCGCTAAGTTAAAAAAAAATTGTGGTGAGCTAGAGCTGGGGGTGGTATTTTAAAAAATAGCGCTCCTTACCTTTGTTAGAGAGCTCTAACCCATTTTCGTCCACTTCTAAATATTGTAAACAAAGATCCCCAAGTTTCAAAGTTGGTGCCATGATGTAACCATAAGATGGTGTCAACATGAGACATGATTATGTCATTGAAGCAAGACTGCTATTACAGACTAATGGAAGCCCTATGTACCGGCCCTTTACAGCTCATACTGTAAAAATGCTAAAGCCCACCAACATGCTAATCGGCACCTAACACATGCATCAGAGTCTGCATTGGCCTTGTGACTGTGATTACAAAAAAAAAGCTTTGATTGTCACGAGGATCAAAAAGACTACGCATGAAATAAAGAAAGGCTTTGCCAAGGTAGACAGGCCCACAACAGTGGTAGAGGCATGAATGGGGGAGATTGTGGAGTTCACTAGCTGACATGATTGGCTAGTTCTATACCTCCTTGCATGGTGCTCCTGATCTCTGATATTTTAAATTTGGAGATGGACTGAGCCCATATAGACCTGGACCTGAAACCCTCAGGACCAGGCCCAAGACTGCACTCCATTGTGACCAGATTTGCCTCCTTTGAGAGCAATGAACATATCCTTTGTACTGCCTGGTAATAGAAATAGGTGAAATATGCAGCTCAGAAAATCAATTTTTACTATGAATACACCTCATCAGTACAGGAGAAAAGAAAAGCGATGTGAGAAGTTTGCCACAACTACAAAACAAATGGAAAGAAGTGCAAATTGGGTCCCCAGCCAAGCTGTGAGTGCAGACTAACTGCAGGGTTCAGGTCTCTGATAATCTGGAGGAAGTAGGCCCATTCTTGCAAAAAATTCAGTGTGACTGTACCTCCGGTGGTAAAAGACATATTGGAAAAGAGCATTGAACAGCATGGTCAGTGGCAACTGCAAGAAAAGCAAGGGCACAGAATCTCCTGAAAACCCTCGGGCATTCCATTTGGACATATAAAACTTGATAGGAGCCTACCAACCAGAGAACATGTGGAGCAAAGACGAGGAGAGCTCCGGGACAAGAACTGTCTTATCAAGCCTGCTCAACTGGATAGCTCTAAATTTAATATAAAAGAAAAAAGCATTATTCTTACTCTTCCAAGTCATTCCACAAGATGTGGAAAAATGGCTTTTGGTTGACTTGCCCTTACATTGGAACAATTTGCAAGACATGCTTAAGCTGTGTTCCTGAGTAAGCATTTATTCATTTAAGGCTTTACTTGGTCAACATTGTGTAGACAAATGTGAATGCCGTTAAATTACCTATACATTTGTCTAAACTGTTCAAAGATTGCACTTGTCCTAGCCCTTTGTATGCTTTCATCCCCTTTCTTGTCACTATATAATTACATCTAGAATCGGATCATGAAGGCACATTGCCGAGGTGCTAGGGGCTTCCACAGTGGTGTGAATAAATCAATTAATTGGTTGAATTGAACAGTTTTCAGTTTCTCCTTTAAGAGCGCATACAGCTTTGGAACTTTTTAAAATAAATAAATACAATTATACAATGACGAGAAGGAATCTTGGACTCTGATTGGTCAGTCTGGGGCTGGACCTGTGATCTTATCCCAGCACAACATCATGGATCTGGTCTCACCACACACATGACCGAAGGACATGACAAAAAAAAAAAATCACTGCATATGCCACTTTCTAGCTACTCACACTTGGCATGGCTGTTATGCACTATACCAATACTTCATAAATATCTTAATATATAAATCCCACCTTCCTACTGCCAGAAAGAAAACCCTAAACCATCCTGCACCCATTTTATGTCCAGTGTGACACAAAATGCCAATATTTTGTTCCTTTTTTTTTTTAGCACAGAAAAGAAAAGCTGACATCGTGATCGACTTCATTCCAGTCCTCCCTGCCAACACCAATCTTCACTTGAAAACAACAGCGTGCCCCAAGTAGGTGAGACCATGCGCTGTCCAAAACCATATCATGCTTCACTTACCCATCTGCATTCCATTCCTCTTTGTCCCTTTACAAGCACCAACTATACTGACAAGCACCAACTATACCGGGAGAACCATCACAGCACGAATCGCAGGGCAGGGGCTGGGGAGAGGAACCACATAAACCATGAGTCAGTATGTCAGGAGCTGGACAAGTCGGTGGCGGCTAGAGAGAGGAACTACTACACTCAGAACCATGATCTTAGGAGTGTGGGGGATGGAGCAACTTTCTAGCGCCGCTGGAGTCCATTGCTTTCTTATCATCTTCTCCCAGTACAAACTGTAAATGCGCTCTCAGTACTGGAGAACCAGAGAAATAAACATGGGGAGGGGCCAAATAATTGCAAATGGACAAATTCAGAAGTACAGGGTAGTCTCCAGTCCTTGGCTGTCAGCTTCTGATGTTCCGCACATGATGGAAAAGAAAGAAAGTACACAAAAATGAAAAAGAGAAAGCTACAGATAGAATGTGTGGGTGGTGGGGGAAGAAAGCAGCTTACAGGAAGGAGCCATGACACAAAGAGAGATTCAGTACAATTACAGAGAGGGAGGTTGGGGGGATGGAGGTGACAGAGACACAGTTACACCACAGCAGCTCCACCTGCGGACCAGAATAACTCAGCATTATTTTTTGTGTGTCTGTATACCTCCCCTTTAAAAAAATTAGTAAAATTCTCATTTTAAATTACAATTTTAATCTTTTTTATTAATTTATTTTTACAAAGGAGCAAAAAAAAAATGATTTGATACCTTTAAATACCTTTATTCGACCAACAAAGATGTTACAAAAGAAAACTGGTGTTTAAGCTTTCGGATTACACACAATCCTTCCTCAGAAGTTAATGACAGTTGTTTTGGAAGAATACATCTTTTTATAAAGGAGTAATTGTATTATTGGAATGATGCGCTCTAGGGTGTGGGTCCATACCTCTCAACTTCTTGCCTTACAAATCAGGGACAAGAACCCCAAATCAGGGACACGTCTTAAAAACTGGTAATACTCACCCAAAAAGCTGATAGAATAAGGGGATTAGTATCTGGTTCAAGGTCAGTTGGCATTCATCTGTATCCCCCTCCCCCGGGTCGTGCCTGAAAATAGGCAGGATTTGTCTAGTGCACTTACCCGGTCAACAAAAGCTAAATAAATAAGATGCATTTTCTGAAGAACAACAAGTCTGTAACATTAATGGTTGACGTTATTTTGTGCTTACAGTCCCCACTGTTCTGTCACAAAAACATATATTTTACGAGGGAGTGAAGAAAATTTTGAGGCAAAATCAGGGACAACCCTGAAAATCAGGGACAGTTGAGAGGTATGTGTGGGTCATGCTGGAATAATGTCACTTCTCAGGTGTTGGATGCACTGGGTTGGCACCCTCGTGCCCAACCACTCGAGGTGCGATGGTATCCCAGCAAGACACACCCCCTGTCATGCATTATTCCTTAAATACAATGGCAGGGGTAGGCAGCTTGAGACTGAGCTCTCCACAACAAGTATCATCTTTGTCATTTTTCTTGTTTTTTTTTTATTTTTAGGTTAAACTTAAGTAATTCCAGCCAGAGCTGCCTCAATTCCAGGTAGCCCCTCTAAATTTAAAACTTGCATAGTTTTAAGTAGAGGGGAAACGCTCTAATTGGCAAGTCTGCTTTCTCCATTACAGTGCCAATCATCTTTTTTTTTTTAATTTCATTTCAGTTTTTAAGTTTGTGAAGGTCTGAATGGAACTCTGCCACTGAAACACATTACCTTTTAAGGATGTTATGCTAAATGGTTACTTTGTATGGCTTTGTTTTTCCCTTTAGCACGTCTTGTGCCTCAGGTAAATAACAGTGTGAGATTGCTGTTAGGCCCTACCCCACAGCCCTAATGAAGAATCCGCAGAATATTCCTCTCCTTATCTCTTGATCCCTATTTTTGTGGTGTGAGTGATAGGATTTCTGGGGGTCTGTACTGGTTATCTCACAATGTTGCATTTTCTCTTCAGTTGGCTAGGCACCTCTGTTCTATTTAGGGTGAAGTACTGCAGGACTGCATGGTGAAGATCACTGTATAACAGGTTATATTCGTGTTCTATTTATTTTTGCTATATTAGTGATCGCCAAATATTAGCGAAAATAAACAGAACGCTAATATAATCTAACATGTAACTTCAGTGTGACGCAAAAGTATGGATGTCACGGAGTGCAAGTAGAACTTTATTTTGTTAAAGTAAATTAAAGTATAACCCAAACACAATTAAAAAAAGCAAACTAGAGGTGTCACTCCATCAAACCCACGATGTTGACCTGAGGTTATACCGGGGTTAAAACTTCTGCTCAAATGAAATACAGTAAATGAATGAAAATTAATTAAATTAAAGAAAGTTTCCCGTTCCAGTTCTGTATCCAGCAGTTCCCAGCAGTGCAGTGCTGTGCTGTCTGGCGATATTAGCTTCACTGTCACACTCCATCAGTCCGTGGCACATTCTGTAAAGGAGAATAACAGCAAGATTGAAGGTAGCCCAGTCATGTATTTATTCACTCCCTCCACAGCCAGCTAGTCCAAACAATGCAACAAGTGAATAGGGAGCACTTACAGTACATTACTGCGGCAAGTCTGATGTGCCTCGTAGATTCCCGCCTGATGAAAGTCATGAACAGTGTCCTCACGGCGGGTTGTTATTGCCTGGAAGCATGTCTCTAGCCAATGGGCATGGTGTTCCTTGAGAGTTTGCAGCATTAGGTCTGTGTTCAGGTTTTCAGAGCCACCGGCCACTAGTCTCTCAGAAACTAACCCTACATACCAGCTGGTGAATTTATTTTTTAAGTAGTCCTTAAAAAGTTTGTTGACGGACACATCCAGTGGTTCCAGGGCATCAGTGCACGACGCTGTCAGTTCTTTCGATACAGAGGCTACCACAGTAATGTCCACTCCGGCGCTCTCAGAGAAGTCTGCACTGCAAACATTGCTCGGTTCTACTGGATACTTCCGTTTTACTTGAGAAGATTTAATCCATTTGAGAAAGAGCATTTTTGGAAGCAGACTGACAGTAAGGTACGTTAATGGGGGTAACAGAGGTAAAAGGAATGCACTGACTGACTAAACTAAACAGTGGACATAAGTAGTGCAATGTGTCTACAATTACAGTGGCTATAAGCAGTTAGGAAGCAAATACCTACCTGTGTTGCAGTGTTTTCAGAGTTTTGGTTCAGTTACAGTAATTGCCAATATTCCGGCAGCGTTAATTGAATCAGGCATGAATAGGTAGTGCAGGTTGCGTGCTGTGAAATATATCGACCGCGAATACAACCTGCTATACAGTATTCTCCAACTCTCTCCTTGTGCTTTTTTGGCTTGGGGGTGTCCTATATTGGTGGTTATTTATTTTTTTTTTTTTTTCCACTTTTTTAGCACTACGCCATCTCTTGGGAGCACATCATTCCACTCTCCTTCCAGGGGCCAAGTGCAAGCATCTTGCAGATCTGCAATTTTGCCTTCCAAGAGTGCATGTACGCCCTCCTATTTACAGGCATGTCTTCCCAGTGATTACATGACATCATCACACAACCATGTATACCCGTTCACGGCCCGACTTCCTGGGGAAGCTGTCTCCTGACATGACACCGGAGGTCAAAAAGCACTCACTTTAGCACCTTATTGCAGGTTTAGGAGGTCCTCAGTCTCCACACAGAAATGGCCTATTTTAGGATAAACAGGTGCATCTACTGCCTGAGGTCAGGAGGTCTATTTATTCTTTTGCTCTTAGAAGGGATCAGGTGGCCAGCTCCTTGGGGCCACTTAAATGATATCCCTTCTTTTTCCTTCCTAAAAGAGGGTACTTCATTCTTGATCCTCTTTTTTGTTCTTTTTAAAGTGCTAAAACCTTGCAGAGGACACATTGAAGTTAGGTGAGATTCAGGGAGGCTAAGGAAGAATGAGTTAGAAAGTTATATAACTTGTTCAGGGTCACATATGTGTAGGTAGCATTGGTGGTATTCAGATTTGGGTCCCCAACTTCACAGCTCTACTCTGACCACTTGAAGCTGATGTCAGTCTGGAAGGAATAAGTCTTTGGGGGGGGGGGGGTGAGAGGGAGAGCTTAGCAAAGCTCTGCTCCAGTCATGAAAAGGAGAGAAGGATCTGAAAACTAGAAGCCAGAAGAGCTCTCTCTCTTTGCTGTCTCCCATAATACCAAAAGAGTCCACCTCTCTGTTGTGCGCTCTCTCTCGCTTTCCCACACACTAATTCTCTAATGGAGGAATAATCAGTTAAGTTTCACTCTTGGAACATGGTGGTGGTGAAGAAACATTCTGAGCAGTATACATAGGGGCACAACCCCACCAAGTAAATTAAAATTTCCTGTATCAAAGACTGTTTTGTTTTTCATAAGCAGTGAAGTATGTATTAATATATTTTATAATACCATCCTCATTTGGTGTATTGAGAATGAGTAATTTACTGAGCAGATATTTAGTGGGGGATTCGTTGAACATGTTTGAGAACTTTTTGTTTTGAAGACATTTCAATGTCAAGTAGACACAGTAGATCTTCAGGGATATCTTCCTCCAGTGAGCCACATCTATTGAACATAGACGCAATCGGCATCGAACCTTTTCAGAAGCTTTTGCCTAGAGGGCCACCCACAATGACATTCGTTGTCAGTGCCTTTATAACATAGGTGGACAAAAAGCTCAGATCTTACCTGTGTCAGTCTTCACCATTCATCACTGTTGGGTGTCTGCCAGAGATGGGCACCCCGCAGGAGACCTTTTTTGGGGGGGGCCGCGAGGCCGACACATTGTGTGGCGCTTGCGGATTGGCCAGAAACTGCTGTTGGGGCCTCCTCCACTTCAGTTCTGCTTCTCCTGCCATCGAGACAGCACCTCCCTTTACAAAAGAAAGGGTCCTACATGAGCTCGCTAAACTCAGGGTGGACAAGGCAATAGGACCTGATGGCATACATCCCAGGGTACTAAAGGAGATAAGGGTGGAACTAGCAGAGCCATTATCAGAACTGTTTAGTGAGTCTCTGAGCACAGGAGAGGTCCCAGAAGACTGGAGAAGAGCTCATGTGATTCCACTCCACAAGAATGGTAGCAGGGAGGAGGCCAGGTGCTACAAACCAATCAGTCTTGCCTCAGTAGTGGGCAAGATTATGGAGGCACTCCTTAAGGAAAGGATAGTGCAACACATGGAATCCATAGGAGCACAGGATCCAAGACACATGGGTTTACAACAGGAAGGTCCTGTCAAACTAATCTCATAGATTTCTTTGACTAGGTAACCGGAGTGGTGGACCAAAGGGGTGCAGTTGATGTCTCCTACCTTGACTTCAGTAAAGCTTTCGATACTGTTCCATGTAGAAGATTGATTAATAAGCTGGGTAGGCTCAGGGTGGATCAGAAGTTGGTCAACTGGGTGGCAAACTGGTTGGTGGGCAGAAAACAGAGTGGTGGTAAACGGTATACAGTCAGAAGAGATGTAAGTCACAAGTGGAGTACCTCAGGGATCAGTCCTGGGGCCAGTCCTCTTTAACATATTCATCAGTGACATTGCTGATGGGCTGGAGGGTAAAGTTTGTCTGTTTGGAGATGACAACAAGATCTGCAACAGAGTAGATGATCCAGATGGGGTGGGCAGAATGAGAAGAGATCTGGATAAACTGGCAAAATGGTCGGAAGAGTGGCAACTGGGGTTTAATGCAAAGAAGTACAAAATCATGCACATAGGGAAGAGAAACCCTGAAGCCACCTATAGGTTGGGAGGGGAGTTGCTGGCAATCACAAGGGAAGAAAGAGACTTGGGCATCATCATCACAGATGACCTGAAATCATCCAAGCAGACCACTAAAGCAGTAGGTAAGGCTAGAGGGATGTTGAGGTGTATTAGTGGGAGTATCACAAGTCGTAAGAGGAAGGTAATAATCCCACTTTACAAGACACTCCATCTGGAGTACTGCGTGCAGTACTGGAGGCCGCACCTGTACGAGGACATTAACAAAATGGAGGCAGTCCAGAGAAGGGCAACCAAAATGGTGCAGGGACTGCATCAGAAAACTTATGAGAACAGATTAATGGAGCTCAATATGTATACCCTAGAGCAAAGGAGGGAGAGAGGTGATATGATCGAAACATTCAAACATCTTAAGGGCATTAACAAGGTGAAAGAGTTTAACGTTTCAATATAAGAAAAATAGCAGGACAAGAGGACACAGCACGAGATTACAGGGAGGGCGATTAAGGGGTAATGTGAGAAAGTTATTTTTCACATAAAGGGTGGTGGATGCATGGAACGGCCTACCTCAGGAATTGGTGGATATGAATACAGTGCAGGGCTTCAAACAGGCATGGGATAGGCACAAGGGAGCAATACAGATGATTATGAATAGATAGGCCATTGACAGAGTAAAGATCTATGACACATTCATAAAGTAGAAAAAATGGACCGACTGAATGGGCCTTGCGGTCCTTATCTGCCGTCAACTTCTGTGTTTCTACAGCTCGAGACTTCTCTTTGTGGCTTAGTTTAGTCGACGCCTGTCGTTCCATGCCGTTCTCTTTCCTTTGACTCCGCCTTGGTTCTGCTATTCGATGCTGCTCCAGACACCAGTAAGATCTTTCCTTTTTTGTGCGCGGCGTCGAGTCTTTTGCTTGTTTGAATTTTGTTACCAAACTGTCATGTCTGGTTGTCAGGACAAAAAATGTTTGAAAAAAACGGGTAGGCCACCTATGCGTTGTTGTCCCTGCAACCAACAGATTTCCGTTACCAGCTGACATGACGTCTACCTTTTCTGCCTTGGACCGCAACACGACATGGATTCCTGTGACACCTGCTTCTAGATGGACCGTCGAGTTTTAGAACACCACGCGTTGAAAGTTGGCAGGGCCTCGCCGACTTTTGGGAATGGCGTCAGTCCAAGCGCAGGACACTTTGCCCTCCCTCTGGGTCCCTTCCTGGGCCCATACAGTCCGGTGAAGAGGAGGCCTCCTCTTTTACTTCAAGTCTTGCCATAGAAAAGGTTCCTACTGCGGTGCCAGAGGGCCAGTCCATCTTCATTCGGGGTTGCGCCGGAAGCACCGCTCTGGCAGTCACTTCCTCTGAGTTGCAGTATCCCCCGTTGTCAGGGCCCAACGCTGAGGGTCTTGGCGTGGGGCATTCCTCAACGCTGCCCATTGGCGCCACCTTGGATCCCGGAGTTGTGCATGGCGCTGGAGATCGGGGCGGTGCCATGAGGGATGTGGAGCCTCGGAGTCCTCAGGGTTGAAGGGAATGGGCGAGGGACCGTGGCACACTTCCATGACCCTTCGGGGTCGGGGAAGGAGCCATAATGCTGAGCCCTTTCTCCTCCCCTCGTCTTCTCCTATGGAGGTGTCTCTGGGTGGGGTTGGGGTCCGCCCTTCTGGATAAATGTGGCCTTGGTCCCCTCATAGGGTAGCTCACCCTACAGGGTTAAGCCCTCACCGTTATGATTTCCAGGACAGGACGGTGAATCTTCAGATCTGCGATATTCCTCTGATGCCAGGTTCTCCTGTGGATTCTGCTAGCCCTGGCAGAGGCACATCACGTCAGGTGACAGGCTCGCCCATCCCTCTGTGCCCAGCTCCCCTTCTCCCAGGCCACATTGGTCCTCTGGAACCTTTGACCTGGGAACAGTACAGATCTCAGGCTGCAGTTTTTCCTCAGTACGTTAGGGCTATGGATGAGCAGGTCTTCCAACCAGTTCCCTCGTCGCAGCCAGAATCTGACTCATCAAGTTCCTTGACCTCCTCATCATCCTCCACGGGGGAAGAGGAGCCAACTGTCCTCAGATGCTGATCAGGCCCAGTATCAGCGCTTCCTGTTGAGGTTGGTCAGGGACTTGTACATCTCCCGTTACACAAGGGACAATACCGAGCATGCGTTGCAAGCCTTTTTGGGCGAATACAGGGTACACCATTTGGTGGTTCTGTCCTGGCCGGTCCCCTTCCAGCATGTGTCGTACAGCACCTGACAGCGTCCATTCTCCCTAGAACTAGCCCCTATGTACTGCCGGAGACGGTATTGTGCGACCTGTGGGTCTCAAGGTGCTTTGCCTCATCCGCTTTCTGGACTGATGTGACTGGACACCCCTTTAGGGCTTCGACGCCCAGTCCGTGACATGCCTCCTGAGACTGACTCTCGAGAGTTTGATTGGTTGGGGCAAAGAGTTTTCTCTTCTGTGCGGAGCTTGTTGGCAATCATTTCAAATCAGGCACACCACGCTGCCTATAATAGGCATCTGTGGGCGAGGCTAGGTCAAGCTTTAGCATCGCTGCCTGATTCGGAGGCTACCTGGCAAGCCACAGCCCTCTCCGCTGTAAGCCTGGAGTTGGCGAGGCACCAGTCAAGGGTATCGTATGATGCTAGTGAGGTTACTTCACAGCTTGCAGGAGCAGTGATCTGCGTTAGGAAGATGACATGGCTTCGCCTTTCGAGGATGTCACCTTTGGCCCAGCACAGGTTACTAGCCTCCCCCTTCCAGGGGACCCATCTCTTCTCCCTCAGGGCGAGACAGGAGCTTCAGGGGTGCCTTCCTTCCCCTAAGGTTCAGGGGACCCTGTCTCGTTCTGACCAATCCCAGCCTTAACCGGCTAGCGGAGAGTCCCTTCCCCCCCCATTCTCCCCGGTGGGGACTGAGGGATGTTTTTCCTTCAGGGTTTCTTGGGCCCCCATCCAGGGTTCTCGGTACTCACCCAACAGTGATGAATGGTGAAGACTGACACAGGTAAGATATGAAAATTACATACCTACCATAATTCTTGATCTTTCTGTGTATCTTTGCCATTCATCACTGAATCCCTTCCACCTTCCCCTCACGAGGCCTCAGTCCCTGAGACGTGCCATCTCCCTCTCGCGCCCCCCCCCCCGTGTTATTCTCTACTCCCTGACAGCCGTGGAGGGAGGTACAGGCAGGTGTAGGCCCCTTCGGGGTTGTTCCTTGGGGTCTTCCGGGGGGGGGGCCCTCCTCTATCCTGGGCCTCCTTGGGAGGCCTCCACCCCAGGAGTCCATCTCCAGTCCAGGATGGGTGCCTTGGGCCACCTAAGATTTCCTTGCTCTCTCCTTTTTTTCCCCTCCCTTTAAGGAGGGTATGCTCTAGTGGTCCCTTCTCTTCCCATTCTGGGGTCAAGCCCCCCATCCCATCCCTCTAAGATTCTCTCTCTCTCTGTGTGTGTGTGTGTGTGTGTGTGTGTGTGTGTGTGTATGTATATATATATATATATATATACACACATATATATACACATATATATCCTTCCTCTCTTCTCTCTCTTGGTTGTTCAGGAACTGGGGCCTCTTGGCCCGCAACCCTCAGGCTCCCTTTTCTTCATGTCTGTCCTCTCATCGCCATATTCTTTTTCAGTTGCTCCTTTTCCTTTTACTGTACCTTGGGCTCCATTGTGCCGCCCTTCTTTCTCTATACTTCTTTCATTCTGTCTCTCCAGCACACAGAACTGAGGTGGAGGAAGCCGGCCCGGTGGCGCTGAGGGTTGATGCACTGGATGCCACACCCCGTGCCACGCCGGTGACCTGGGTTTTACGATTTAAAAAAAAAAGAACTGAGGCATGTAACAGGGTGCCCCTGTTATGAATATTTAGTCCTGAAGTAAAAATGTGTAACCCCACCCCAAATCTTCTTTTCCTACTTTTCTCTCATCTTTTTCTTCCTCGTTTCTTTACTAAATTTCGTGTCAGGGTGGCCAACCTGGCATATCTTTACAAACTTGACTGTCCCTTTAAATAATCCTAAAACCCTTATGGTTGCACAATGAAAGTTTATCCTTTTTCCATAAGGAGCTCTGTGTTTGAGTAATGGTTGTGCTCCTAAGGTGCCCCCAGTTTGTTTATGTTACACTTCAGCGCTGGAAATAGGTGCCTCGGTGTCAAAAGTGAAGCGCTATGCGCTATTGTAACTGGTGCCCCTTTAAGAAGCACAGAAATGCTATGCTGCAAGCCCGATGTCGGGTGAAGTAAATAAAAAGAAAACCGCTTGTTGTGGTATTGATGAAAAGCTCTTGTGAGCTTAAAAAGAAAAGGAAGTTCTGCAAATATTGGTTGTTTAGACAGCCCTGAAAGTGAGTGACTGGGAGCTGTCAAAATCAAGGCCAAAATGAAATGTTTTACCTGACGGCTGACATTTCAGCCCATCGGGATTATAAAGCCAACAGCAGTAAATTTAGGAAAGACTGCTAAAACAGTTTGCAGAGGCTTACTAGGTATGAAGCCTGCAACTTGAAATAAATAAATCCTGTTTCCTTTGTTAAAATAAACCTGTGCTTCAGTATCAGGTCTCCTGGGCTGGCAAGGGAAGGTAAATAGGGAGCACGCCCCTCATTTGTCATTCCCCTGTCCAGGCTGGGTATTCCTGTATATAAAACATGTGAAAATGAACACATTTTTTTTTTCTTTTGTTACCTGAATTCTTGCCATTGTGGGGAGATTCCTACTATAGGACTGAAAGCCCCTGAAGTGACTGCTTTTGTAAAAATCAGGAGAGATGAGGTCACAGCAAGTGGGAGGAGCTATGCTCCAAATGAGGTAGAAACCCCCTAATTAAGGTTTAGATGATCTAAAACTGATATTTTAGGATATATTCACAGAAGGAATAGAACATAAATGCTTGTTTTTCCTATTGTTCAAGAATGATCCAAGATAGCCTTAGATAGGACCAAATAAAGGTCTATTTCATGTAAAGTGGGAGAGGTCCTGATTGTCAGGAGTGTAGCCAGGCATTTCAGATGTGTACACCAACCTGCCACAATGCTACCCTTCCCCAACTGTTGTTCATGCCTGCCCCCCCCCCCAATAACTCGGGGCAAGTAAATATATAGTGCAGGGGAATGTTAGCAATTGTATAACCCAGCAATCTTCTGTGAGTGCTTCTCTCGCTCCCAGTACAACTGAACTAATAGAATAGCTTTTAACTTTGCTGGGGCATTTAAACTCACCACCCATGACTTGACACACCCCCTACCAGTTGCTACACCCAATCACTATGCAGGCAGACCATGCAGACCTAATTGAGATCTTCAGCTTTAATGTCCATGGTCCACTCTGCCACCACCCCCCAAAACAATGCTGAAAGGGAAAAGAAAAAGCCTGCAAAGCCAAACAAAGGAATTTAAATGTGATGGAGTAGAGAGGGCAGAGCGATGTTGGCCAGCTTGTTTGCTACCCCCTTCAACTAAACTTGGTATGCCATGGCTTACTTGGAGTATCAGTAGCTACACCCTTGCTGATTGTGATGTCACCCTAAGGATTGCTATAAAACCTGCCACCAGGGGACTAAGAAGTGTGTGGGTCAGTATCTTCTGACCACCGAGGGAGAAGGAGCTAGTGCGAGAACTTACACACTGTATTGTTGGGAATTAAGTATTGGATTTTGAATATACAGAAGAAAGACAGACATCTCAAGAAGAAGTATTTCATGATGTGTTGAAATGGTGTGATGGACTAACACCCACAATTTTCTTTCTGTAAATATACATATTTTTTTGTTTTTGCAAATAAATTGATAAACACATTTATTGTGTTTTTTATGCACTAAATATTACCATCTGGTGTCTGTCATTTATCCCACACCTTCTACAAGGTGGAGGAGGACCCAACAGCCATTTCTGGCCAACCCGTGAGCACTACGCAGTGTGTTGGCCTCGTGGGCAGCACCGACAGCACTGGTCCCTCCAAATAAATACAAATAAACATCTTCCGCGGGGTGCCTGTCTCTGGCAGACACCCAACAGTGATGAATGGTGAAGATACACAGGAAGATCAAGAATTATGATGGGTACGTAATTTTTATTTCTTTCCTTTTCAGCCATGGACTTCATTGTCAGACTAAAGAAGTCCTTTCTTGGAGTTAATTGCTGTGTGCTTCTCCGGTATTCATTTCCTGTTTCGGCAAAGTGGGCCTGTTCTTTTGCTTTCTGCATGGGCCTCATTTCCTGTCCTGCTGATGCAGCCTGCTGCCTTGTTGTCACTGGATGTCGACTGTTAATGGTCTCCCCTTTCATGGATCTCTGCTGGTATCCCATTGCTGTCTGGGTTCCTGCTGCCTACTTGTCATCCTGCCCTTACTTATACGAATGTCTGCTGGCAGCTGGATTGCTGCGTTGAGATGGTGAGTGCTGGCCTTTATAGATATTCCGACCATCTCTGAATGCCAAGGTAAGTTTCTGGCTTGGTAACCCAGCTCCAACCCCCATGCCCATTTATTGCGGGGCTCGGGGCTCCCTTCAGCTCCATCGCCTGACTTTGCCTCAATTCCGGCTCTGCTGTTTAGGTTGGTATTGTCATTTTTCCAGTATTCCCCTTTGTGTTGGTCATTGCCTGGCTCCGCCTCAGGAATGTTCATGCCCCATGTCCAGTACCCTGCCTTGTGCATGGCTGTGATCATGTTTCCATCATTTGCCCTGCCTTTGACTTGGCTTTATGCTTGGTCCAGTCATCCTTTGAGGCACATGGGTTATTTCTTGGCTTTCTACTCAGTCCCCTGGTTCTCTGGGGCCCATGGCTCTTTTTAACCTTGTCAGCACTTGTCCTTGCCCTGTCGATGGCCTCACTGTTGGGTTGGGGTTTGATGTTTTTCATAGCTCTTCCTTTCTGCTGGTCAGCACCTGGTTTTGCCTTATCATCATACCCACTATATATGCAGTTCCCAGCTTTTTGCATGGGTGTTTTCACGTTTGGCTGTCACCAACTTTGCCTTCAATCTGGCTTTGTGGCCAGTTCGACCATCCTCCTGGCTGCCTTGGTCAGTTCCTAGCCTTGTTTCCATGGGGCTGGTGGTTCCCTGGGGCTTCGTCTCCTGGACTTGTTCCATCGACGTGTTTGCTGACTCAGCCAGTATTGCAGTTCATGGCATCTGTTTTTGACTGACCATCGCCAGGCTTTGCCTCATTGGCTTGCCCAGTGTGTGCCTGATCCCCTGCTTTGTGCAGGGCTGTTTGCATGCTGCTGTCATTGGCTTTGCCTTGGCTTTTTGCCACCGGTGTGGCCATTTCTTTGGGATGCCTCAGTTGATTCTTTACTAAATTGCCTGACACCACGGGGCTTGGGGCTCCCTGCGGTTGCATCGCCTGGTTTTGCCTCATTGGTGTTTTGTTTTGGGTTTTTTCTGTGGGATAGAGTTGCATTTGTCTTGCTGGTCATTGCCTGGCATTGCTTTATTGATGTCCCCTCTGCTTCTTACATTGCCATTGCTGGCTTTTCCATCAACTGTGTTTTTTGCCGTTCTGCATGTCTTTTGGGCCATTGCACTCTGTCTCTGGCCTCTGAATGGGCCTCTCGTGCTTATAGGTCCTGTGGCCTCTTGGACCCACTTGCATGGCTTTGCCTTTCCAACTGTGTCATGTTTGGTCATCGCACGGCTTTGCCTCAGTGGTATTCTTTGTCACTGGGTTTCCTGTCGAAGCTGTGGTTTGTTTGTGAGGCCTGGAGCCATCAGCTTCCTTTGTTTATACTTCATCTCTGTGTCTTTACACTGGCCATGGTGTGAGTCTGCCATCAGCGCTTTTTTTGCATTATTGACTGGGGCTTCTGGGTGTCTTGCTCCTGTGCCCCCTATGCACTTTTGGGGTTGCCCTATTGTTTCTGCCTTCTTCTTGGCCTATGGGACATTTGCCTGTTTGTTGATTTGTTCATATGCCTTCCTGATGGCCTTCCCCCTATTTTCTGGGATACTACTTGGATACTGTTGCATAGGTGTGGCCCACTGGAGGGAGATATCCCCAGAGAAGATAGGACAGTTACTTACCAGTAACAGTAGATGTTAGAGGAAATCTCTAGTGAGCCACAGCTAACCCTCCTGCCTTCCCCCTTGGTTTGGTGGGGTCTTGTGTGGGTTTCAAGCATCATTGTTTCACCCTGTTTACCCTGTACTGGGTGTTCTTTTCTGGTCATCATGCCCCCTTTTGGGGATTCAATGTGTTTGTTTTTGCCATTTGTCAGACTGGCACAACATTGTATCTTGGTCTACAATGGACAGGCAGAACTGAGGAAGTCTAAGGCCACCTACGCTATATAGGCACCAACAATCATGGGTGCCCACTAGATGAAAGTTTCTGGATGGGTCTGATGCTGATGGTGTCTGTGTTCCATAGGTGTGGCTTACTGGAGGAAATTCCCTTGAAGATTCACTGTTACTGGTAAGTAACTGTGCTACTCCTCTTTTTTACTGTAATGGCAGAGGCCGGCCTGGTTATTGTGGCCATTACTGAGTCATGGTGCATTGAAAACCATGACTGGAACATGGCCATACCAGGCTATACTCTGTTCAGAGAGGACAGGGTGGGAAGGAAAGGAGGAGGTGTGGTGCTTTATTTGAGGGAAGCACAAAAGCAACAAAGGTACAGAGAATACCGGGGGCAGAGGTACTGTGGGTCACCCTAGAGTTGGGAAATGGAGCCTCTTTTCGTACTGGTTTGATCTACAGACCTCCAGTGTAGGAGGAGGAGTTAGATAAGGTACTGATGGATGCTACTGGCAAGATGGCAGAAAAGGGGGAGGTGCTGCTGGTTGTGGACTTCAGTCTACTGGATGTAGATTGGAACCTCCCAGCTGTTACTTCAGCTAGAAGCAGGGACATCCTGGACTCCCTGCAAGGGGCATTCCTCAGGCAGCTAGTCATTGAATCCACTCATGGTAGGGCAGTAGTGGAACTGGTACTTACCAATAGGGACAGTGTTGCAAAACGTCAAGATTTGAGGCTGTCTGGGGAACAACGATCACCGTATAATGTGGTTCAGTATAAGGGCAAGGGTCCTGGACTTCAGAAGAGCAGATTTAAAAAAAAAATGGGTGAATGCCTCAGGGATGACCTGCGTGGAGTGAAGGAACAGTGGATGAAGCTAAAAATGGCAATAAGGAAGGCAGCAAACCTCTACACCAAGCATGTGAGCAAAAGCAAGAGGAAAAGGAGACGGCTATGGTTCTAGAAAGAAGTGTTGGATAAGGTGACGGCTAAAAGGGTAGCATTCAGAAGGTATAAGGAGACACACAGGAAAGGGTAGGGAGGTGTATCAGGGAAAACGGAGGGAAGCAGAGAGAACAGTAAGGCGTGTGAAGGCACAAATTAAAGAGACAATGGACAAGGCAGTGACAAAGGGGGACAAGATATTTTTCAGATATGTAATGAAAGGAGGAAGACCAAGGATGGGATCATAAGGTTAGGGAAGGGAGGGGACTGTGCAGAGGAGGACCAGAAAAAGCCAGACATCATGAACAAATAACTTTCATTCCGTGTTCACAGAGGAAAGAGAAGGGAAGGGGCCAAAAAAAGGTATCAGGAGCATTAGAGGGAGGGAGATGTACACTAGTCTGTTCTTAGAGGAGAGTGTTCTAAAGGGACTCACTAATCTGAAAGTGGACAAAGCAATGGGGCCAGACGGGGTGCATCCAAAGATATTGAGGGAGATCAGGGAGGTACTGGCTGCACCTCGGATAGTCCTGTTTAACAGGACATTGGAAACAGGCATGGTCCCGGTGGACTGGAGGAGGGCAGATGTAGTTCCACTTTTCACAAAAAGTGGTAGCAGGGAAGAGGCTGGCAATTACAGGCCAGTCAGCCTGACATTGGTGGTGGGAAAGTTAATGCAATCACTGCTGAAGGAAAAGATAGTGGTATATCTTGAAACCAGTGGGTTACAAGACCTGAAGCAGCATGGATCCATGGGGTTAGATCATTTCAAATGAATCTGTAAGATTTATTTGACTGGGTGACCAAGGAACTAGAGCAGGGTGGAGCGGTGGACGTGACCTACGTAGATTTCAGTAAGGCTTTCAACAGTGTTCCACGTAGGAGGCTAATATTTATTTATTTAGTTAATTTATTTATTTAAAATTTGGTTACCGGAATAGGCACACTGAGCCAAAGCTTGTTTGCAGGTGCAACCCAGAGCAAGCTGGACAGCTTAGGGATGGGTCCAGAAGTGGTAAACTGGGTAAGAAACTGGTTAGGGGATAGGCGGCAGAGGTGGGTGATAAATGGAGTTTACTCTGAGGAAGGGATGGTGGCCAGTGGGGTGCCTCTGGGATTAGTGCTGAGACCGGTCCTATTTAATGTCTTTATAAGTCACATTGCAGAGGAGCTGGAAGGGAAGGTCTGCCTCTTTGTGGATAACACCAAATGTGCAATAGGCGTACACTCTCAGGGGTGGGGCGGGAGGATGAGCAGAGACATGGAAAAATACGAGGTTGTTAGGGGTATGGCAGCTTGGTTTTGACGTGAAAACGTACAACTAATGCATTTGAGGCACAGAAACCTAGGGGCAGAGTACAAGATATGAGGAGTGGTACTGATTACCACCAAGCAGGAAAAAGATCTGGGATAATCATATCGAATGATCTAAAGGTGGCCAGGCAGTGCGACAAACCAGTTGCGAAGTCTGGTGGGATGCTGATGTGCACAAGGAGTGGTATCATCAGCAGAAAGGAGGAGGTGGTATTGCCTCTGTATATATCACTGGTAGGACCCACCTAGAGTACTGTATCCAGTTCTGGAGACTACATCTCCAGAAGGACATAGAGTGGAGGCAGTCCAGAGAAGGGCAGCTAAAATGATGCAGGAAGTGCATCAGAAGCCTTATAAGGAGAGACCTAAAGATGTACACCCTGGAAGAGAGGAGATTTCCAAAATTTTCCTAGTCTTATGTACAGTTTTCCAGTTTAAAATGTGTTGGCATTTTATAATATTTCAAATATGAAATAATAATATGGCCACTCTTTGCCATGTTAATCATTCTCTGTACCATTTCCTTCTCTGCTGGCTGATATCATTTCCCACACAGACTCCACTGCATCCTTATCAGAGTTGCACTATTTAGATGCCCCTGCAACTACTGTGTGCACCACCATATCCAGCTTAGAAAATCATGGGGGTAAATAAGCAAGGCCATTGGTTTTCAGTTTTTACCACAAAACCAGGTAAAATTCTGAAATCTAGACTGCCATCACACCGGTAAAAACAAAGAATTTCACGCAATTTCGCATTTTATACTAGATCAGTAAATCTACAGAACTTATATTTTTCTGGTAATTGCTTCCTGTGCTATTTTCAATTTGCTTAATTTAATACTCTTTATAGTAAGCCTTCTTTTATTCTGATTATACTTATGCACATACTAAAAGAATGACAGCAGAATCCTGGTAAAATCTGGAAATTAGATTAACAGTCACCACTGCAGTTCATGGATTTTCAGCTCTAGAAAATGAAATTTCATTACTTTGATCACCATAAATCAGTGGCATTGTAAATAAGGTACAGGAGGGAAATGTATTCAGGGAAAAAGGTGCTCAAGAACAAGGAGGCATGATAAGGAGCTAGAAGGGGGTAGATTCAGGAGAGATGTGGGGAAGCACTTCTTCACAGAAAGAGTGATGGATTCCTGGAACAGTCTTCCAGTGGAGGTGGCGGGAGCAAAAACAGTGGTGGGGTTCAAGAATACATGGGGTAGGCATAAGGGAAACTTAGGGAAGGGGTGAATGGGCTGGAGTTCATGTAGGATCTGCAGTGATTCTGTAGGCATTGAAAAATGGGCAGGCTGGGTGGGCCAAGCAGTCCTTGTATCTGCTGGCAAACTCTATGTTTCTGTGTTATGTTTCTACATACTAATGTGCTGTGCTGTGCCTGGCTAGCGCTCTGGGCATCATTGATTTATTATGGTTGTTTTCCATTGTATATTAATCTCTAATGCTTAGACCTAAAGGAATGTTCTAAGATAATCCCTAACAAAGTGCACTTTTTTAAACACTTAGTCCATTACATGGCCGTTGCTTAAGTCTGCTGGGGTGAACTTCAATATTTCAGATGATTTCCCCCATCTGGAGAAAAGGCATTGTAAACTGGCCAGTGGAGACGACCTGATGATCCCTTCCACTTATGAGTATGACAGCCCACCCCTCAGACTCACTCCATAAAAGTCTAAGGGGGGAGTTTTTTCAAGCTATTTCATATATGTTAATGCAGCCTTTAATATGCATTAAACCCACCTCTCAACTAACAAAGCCCTTGAAGGTTTTTGCAGGTTCCAGTGTTCCTTCAATTGTAATTCTTACTGTGTTTTCTGCCCTGGTGTTGCTACCATTGCTGCCTAGCACAGACCAAGCAACTTGCCTGCAGTACCAAGACAGGCAGATAAGCATTATCCTGCTCCGTCTTCCAAGGCATTCCCTATTGCCTATCAACTTTTGTTAGAGTCAACCATTCTCTTTCCAGAGTGCCTGGTTATGGTTATGGTTTTCCAGATCTTACTTTGAGTGGGAGCTCTTGCAGCAGGCTGTAACAATTAGGACTATGCCACAGGGACTAGGACCCTCCAGAAAACTTTTCAGCCAGCAGTATACAGCAGGGACCGCCCCCGACGTTGGCCCTGCCCCGATTTTGGCCTTGGTACAAAAGGGGGTGGACCCAGCTCCACCTCAGTTCTTTTCCCGCCACGTCCCGCACGTGAAGAGAAAGATTTCGTTCCAGCTTGCCAGGAACAGCTAAACTTCTTTCAAAAACTTGCTTTTTGCTACCATTTTTCTACGTTTTTTTCAAGTTACCGTCGTCGGGCCGTTTTCGACAGTTTTTGCAGTTCATCAACGGATGTCTTCACCGTCGTCGGCCTCGACAGAACCCCATCAGAATAGGTGCGATTGTGGGAGGCAGATCCCTGCCAAGGACGGGCACAAAAGTTATGTCTTCTGCCTCGGGCCGGATCACGATACTGTGGCCTGCTCAGCCTTCCAGGCGTTAACCAGCCGGACCCGGATCCGACGTCTGAAGGCCCTAAAGGCTTTTCTACTGGAGAAGAAGATGGATCTGCACTCCTCTGAGAGGAAGCGTAAAGAAAAATCCAAGTGCCACGAGAAAGACCATAGTCAGTCCTGGTCCCGGTCGCAGTCCCAATCTCGTTCGCGGCCCTCTCCCAAGAAGGCCCATCCTTCTCTGGGCTCAGGAGAGCATCCCAAGTCATCTCAGGCCAAGGCTGGCCCTTCAGAGGAGAAGCTGGCCAAGCCGAAGGTAACCCCACCAAGGGTTACCACCAAGCCCTTGGAGGTGAAAACTGCGGCCCCACCTGCCAAGGCACCGACGCCGCCTGTTAAAGGCACACCCCTGGAGCCCAAGGACTCTCCGGTGCCCCCCGGCGGCACCCCATCATCGGTACCACCACCGACGCCAGTTGAAGGGGTGAAGGGTGAGGGATCGGCCATGGAAGAGCCGACGTCCCCGGCTCCCAAGTCCTCCTCTCCCCTGGGCCCCCAAGAGGGCTCTCCTTCATGGGCTGGCGTCCAGATACTCCCTTTCCAGGCGGTCGGCTGAGCTCAAGTACTAGCTGCAGGAGTTGTTCTCCTTTGGTGGGGGGCAGGTCCAGAGCGGACCCCGTTGCCGGCCCAGACAATGGTACCGGACCCAGCGGGCAAACCACAGCCGGAAGTGAGCCTTCCCGAGGAAGTCCCTGAGCGACCGCCTACACCTCCTTTTGGGGCTCGTTCCCGCGCCTGGTCTGGAGACCACTGACAACGCTCAAGGACTCTGAGACCGATGCCGGTCCAGGTCTCGTACACGTAGCCCTTTTCGTTCTCCTAGACGAGAGCTCTCCCGACGTCGGTCCTTGCTCCGTCGCCGGTCTCGGGACTGGAGTCGGTCTTCAAACCAACGTCGGTCCTCCAGTTACCAATGACAGAGGGAGTCTGGTCATAAGGAGAGATCAGACTATTCCAGATCATATAGTCGGTCTCCCTCTTCTTCGTCTTTGTCATCTTTCTCTCTCAGCTTAGAGCGGTCCCCAGGAGAGAAGGACCAGCCTCGCTCACCTCCCGAGGATCCAATCTTCATGGACATCATGAGGCATATCCAGGCCTCCAGTGAGTGGGAAACGGAGGATCTGGATCCGGAATGCCAGAGACTGGCAAAACACCTGAGGCAAAAGGAGCCGAAACCACTGGTGGTCCCTCCTTTAGTGGACACCTTCCAGTACCTGACTCGGACTACCTGGAGGCGTCCAGCTTCCATCCCGGCTGTTCCCAAGAAGTCAGATAGGCTGTATAAGGCCCTGAGGGCAGAAGCTTTTCTAGCAGAGAACCCTCAGGTGGACTCTTCGGTGATCACGGCTGCCAATGACAAATCCAGGCAGCTGAAGCATCTTAGCTCGCAGCATCCCAATCCAGAGTCTTGATATTTGGACCAGGTGGGCATGAAGGTTTATTCTGCCTCCACCTGTTCCATCCGGTCCCTTAACTTCCTGACGCATATGGTCCAGTACCAGAATGTTCTGTGGGAGAAGGGACAAGAGCTATTGAAGGCCATGCCAGATTCCGATCAGAAGATGGAACTTCTGGATATCATGAAATCGGGCTCCGACGTAGGCTCCCATGTCCTGAGAGCCTCATATGATAGTGCAGATACAGCAGCCAGGGCAGCCGCTTCCAGGGTGTGCCTCTGCACCATGCCTGATTGAGAGTTTTGGGTTTCCACCAGGATCTGCAGTCTGGTATCAAGGATCTGCCATTCCAGGGTACCGTGTTATTTGGGCAGGAGATGGAAGCTTTGATTTCTCGTCTTCAAGAGTCTGGCAAGTCCATCTGGTCGGTCCGCCAAATGTACCGCGGTGACCAGCGACGACAATGAAAATGGCCATTTCGTAAGCCCTGAGGTGGCCAAGGTCACGCCCGTGGTAATCAGCAGGGTCAGAGAGGCGGCTTTCATAGGAGAGCCAGTAACCAGCAGCCTGGAGGTGCCCCTAACCGTGGGCCCAAGTCCTCCCAGGCCTCTCTGCCTACACCCGGCTCAGCCCAGTGACTCCCTTCTGCTCCCCCCCCCCTTCCAGACGAAGACTCAGGGGAGACGGTCGGGGGCTGCTTCTCCCTTCATCTCGAAGGGTGGAAGTCAATCACTGCGGACCAATGGGTCCTGGATATGATCAGGAGAGGACACACGCTGGAGTTCAGGAGTTTCCTCCAAATACTCCACCAAAGTACTCCCGTTACCCTCCTTCTCACATCCCACTAACAGAAGGAGAAATTCAGACCCTCTTGCAGAAAAAGGCAAAAGAGGTAGTCCCCTTGCATCTGCGGCGAAAGGGGTTTTACTCCCACTTCTTCCTGGTCCCAAAAAAGACACAGGATCTTCGTCCCATTCTGGACCTCAGCTTTCTCAATCTCTTTATAGAGTACAAAAGGTTCAGGATGGTGACCCTCCCAGGTCTACTTCCTCTGCTGCACCAAGGAGACTGGCTCTGCTCCCTAGACATGCAAGATGCATATATGCATATCGAGGTCTTCCCTCCCCACAGGAAGTTTCTGAGGTTCCACTTTCAAGTGGAGCACTACCAATTCCGAGTTCTTCCGTTCTGCCTCTCTTCCACTCCGCGAGTCTTTACAAAATGCTTGGCAGTGGTGGCTGCGGCTCTGAGGCGCATGGGGCACTACATTTTCCCATACCTAGATGATTGACTTCTTACAGCCCTGTCAAGATCATGCCTACTTCACGCCCTCGGAGACACCTATACTCTATTCCGAGAGCTGGGGATCACCCTGAACCTTCGGAAATTGTCCCCAGAGCCCAGTCAAAAACTCGTCTTCATTGGAGCGGTCCAGGATTCTATCCAGGGCATGGCTTTCCTTCCCCCAGACAGGGGCAATCGCCTGCGAGAGATTGCCGAATGGATCTCAATAACTCCTCAAGTTCCAGCATGGAACATCCTCAGGCTACTGGGGCACATGGCAGTGGCCATTCCAGTCACTCCCCTGGCCTGCCTCCACATGCGGGTCCCACAATGGATGCTCAGGGTACAGTGGAACCAGGGCTGCGATGATCTAGACTTTCTAGTCAGGATCACCGAGCCAGTCGGGAGAACTTTGCTTTGGTGGATGGACCCCCAGAATTTGGAGAAAGGGGTCAGGTTTCGTCCGGAGCCACCAGGTCAGACTCTTATCACAGATGCATCGGACCTGGAATGGGGAGCGCACCTGGGTACTCATCAAACGCAAGAGGTTTGGGCACCTGAGGAGCGATCCCTTCACATCAATGTACTGGAGATGCGAGTGGTTCTCTATGCCTTACAGTCTTTTCAAGATGACCTGGTGCCAGGCTGTCTTCTAGTTCAAACAGACAATATGGCAGTCATCTTCTACATCAACAAGCAAGGGGGTACTCATTCTTACCCCCTTTGCAGGGAGGCGATAAGAGTCTGGCACTGGGCACTGAAGCAGCGCATTCTACTGTCTGCAGTGCACGTTCCAGGCGTCTTGAACGATCTGGCCAACAGCTTAAGTAGGTCTCTATCCAGAGCACACAAGTGGGAGTTGCTGCAGTCTTTAGCAGATCAGCTCTTTGATAAGTGGGGTCACCCAGAGCTGGACCTCTTTGCGTCACCATGCAACGCCAAACTGCCAATGTTCTGCTCGTGAGAGCACGCACCTGGAGTTTTTTGGCCAGATGCGTTATCCCTTTGCTGGGCAGGGAGGTTTCTCTATGCCTTCCCACCCTTCCCTCTCATTCAGAGAGTCTTACTAAAGTTACAGGCAGAAGGGGCCCGAATGATTCTCATAGCCCCCAGATGGCCTCGGCAGATTTGGTTCCCACTCCTGCAGCGGTTATCCATGGAGCCTCCAACTCCGCTGCCCATATACTCGCAGTTGCTGTCCCAGGAACAGGGGTCGCTGGTCCATCTGGACCTTCGTTCCTTACACCTTCATGCTTGGCTCCTTCAGACATAGCTCAACACAGATACGGGGATTCTGGCGGCAGTCCTAGTTTCGGCGAGGAAGCCCTCCACCCGCTCCACCTATGCTATGAAATGGAAGCAGTTTTGTTTATGGGCCTCATCACAGCATTTGGACCCCTTCACTTATCCAGTGAACTCAGCGTTACAGTACCACCTCTCCTTGTACCAACATGGCCTGAGTTACTCCTCTATTAAGGTGCATATGTGGGCTGCATCCGCCTATCATGTTCTCATTGGAGATAAGGCGTTGGCACAGTTGGATGTAGCCCGCACTTTTTTGACAGGAATTTTACATATGAGACCTCCCATTCGGGACCCTATCCCACCCTGGGATCTCCTTTTTGTGTTGGAGATCACCCCGAGCCGGCAGCGGATTGTGAGCTGTGTTATCTTTCTTGGAAGTTGTGTATTTTGGTTGCTATTACCTCAGCTCAAAGAGTTTCTGAGCTTCAGGCTCTGATGTGTAAAGAGCCGTATTTGATTTTCCACAGGGAAAGGGTTTCCCTTAGAACAAATCCTAAGTTTCTTCCGAAAGTGGTCTCGGGGTTGACCTTCCAGTCTATTTTCCTTCCCAATCTAATAGAGGGGAGGCTCTGCTCCACACATTGGATGTCCACAGGACTTTAAGGTATTACCTCAAACGGACAGCTACGCACCGTCAATCGGAGCAACTCTTTGTGGCCTTTGTACCACAACGCTTGGGCAAACCGGTGACCAAGCAGACGATTTCGAAGTGGATCGTCCACTGTGTATCCTTCTGCTATGAAAAACACAATAAGCCCCTGCCGGGCCCGGTCAGGGGTCACTCCATCAGGGGAGTGTCTGCATCTTTTGCCGCCTTGAGAAATGTCTCTATCAGGGACATATGTGTGGCTGCTACCTGGAATTCGGTGCATACCTTTGTCAAGCATTACAGCTTGGATATCGTCTCCAGATGCTGTGCTGGTTTTGGTCTGGCTGTTTTACAGGGACTTTTGTCCTAGGCCTCTGGAGTCAGCATATTCCACCTCCCAGGGTCGTCTACCTCTTTGGCGAGGGATTGCTTGGTATTCAGTCTTAATTGTTATAGCCTGCTGCAAGAGCTCCCACTCAAAGTAAGATAGTATAGTTACGTAAGAACTTACCGTAACAGCAGATCTTTGAGAGGAGCTCTTGCACCAGGTGTTACTTTCACACCCACCTTCCCTCTCGAGGTGTGCAGATCCATCTTCATTTACATCTCCATTGAGTGCTTCATCTCCTTCTCTTGTCAGGGCTTGTTCGCGTGGCTTGGGAGAACTGAGGGTGGAGCTGGAGTGCGCCAACACTGCGAGGCTGGCGTGGGGCGGGGCTGACGTCGGGTGCAGTCCCTGCTGTATACTGCTGGCTGAAAAGGTTTCCTGAGGGTCCTAGTGCCTGCAGCATAGTCCTAATTGTTATAGCCTGCTGCAAGAGCTCCTCTCGAAGATCTACTGTTACGGTAAGTTCTTATGTAACTGTACTTTCTAGGGACATGGATATGTTGTTCATCCACACTGTCTGCAGGTTTCTTGCCGCTTTAAATCTTGCCGGAAGGTCTTCAAGCTGGCTCTTCCCACCCACCCGGGTGGTAAAACTCTCGGCTCCGTCCCATGATGCCAGATCTTCCTTACTGCTTGGAAGCTCAGGTTCCCTTCTTAACGCTCTGCATATAGACTGGATCCTAATTCTTCGGTTCGCCTGAAAATAGTTTTAAAAATTCTCAAGACTTCGGTCAAATTCTTCCCTCGCAGCTACGATGGACAAATCGACTCCCGGTTTTCGGCGGTGCCCATGCAGGAAGATGTCCAGGACGGACCCGAACTCCATGTGCGTCTACTGCCTCGGCCTTGATCACAACCCGCAGGCCTGCGAGTTGTGTTGATCGTTCTCGGCTAACGTCCTTGAAGACCACGCTGCCCGGTTACAACTTGGGCACCCCGAGAAGCGCTACCCGCCGGTGAAGTCTAAGGAGGCCCGTTGGGTGGTGTCCGCGGCGGCTGGCACGGCTGAGCAACTCGAGCAGATGATCGCCCTCGAGGAGGACGCGGCCCAGGCCGTATCCTCATCCTCCTCGGTCACAGCATTTATCCCACTCTCTCTGGGATCCTCCTACACAGCTTCTTTTAAGGAGCTTTGCCAGTCCCTTTCCATGAAGGGAGAGGGGCCATGGGGACGCTCATCTCAGTCAAGAAAGAAGGACTTGAAGGGTAAGTCTCATCATCGACGTTCGTGGGAGCGCGAGAGGTCCCCCTTCCCCGGACAGTCGACACTCGACTTCGGTCGAGGTTGCGGCTAAGGCCGCTGGCTTCACGGCGTCCCCATCAGGTCAGCCGGCCGAGACACCCATCGACGCAGTCGAGATTTTTCTTGACCCGTCGGACAGGCTGTCGACTGGTGAAGCAAGCAACCCTTCATCACCAGTTCCCCTGGTGGAAACCGAGGACTTGTCTGCACCTCCTGTGCTGGAGTCCCCAGTCAAGGCTCCCGAGCCGAGGGAGGAGCAGGTGTCCCCCGCTCCCTCCCAGACCCACCCTCGGAAACACCGAGGGTCTCGGTCTCGGTCTTGGACCTCGTCTCGGTCCAGCCGATCCCGCCGACATTGGCAGTCTTGGTCTCGGCACCAAGGAAAGCAGCGGTGTCAGTGCTCGCCTTCCTCCTTGGAAGAGGAGAGGCTTCGCTGCAAATTGCGTCGATGCTACGAGGACTTAATGTGGCAGCAGCTCCTTTTCTCTGGGAATAAGCCGACGCTGTCACCTTCCCCGGCCACTAAGTGGCTGTCACCCAAAAGGCAGAAACAACCCCTCGCGGTAGTCGAGGTGCCCAAGCCTGGGCCAGTTGTTCAGCCGAAACCATCTGCCCCACCGATTGTGGAGGAACCTCCACCTCCACAACCAAAATCAGGAGCACTGACCAAGGACTCTCAGTTGGGTCAGGGTCTGCCCCACTGGTTGTCGGTCACCCTCACTCCTGACCGTCCTCGGCACGTGGAGGATGGCTCAGGCCCCAGGCAGCTCTTCGCAGACTCCTCGGAGTCTGACGACGACTCCTCCCTGTTTTCCAGGCCCCTTGACCTGGAGTCCTCCGGGGGGCAGTCGATGGACGAGAGACCATCATCGTTCATGGGTCTGCATCAGCTCATCTCAGAGTCCACCGGGATGCAGCTCGAGCCCGTATCCAAGCGGGCCAAGTATCCCCTCACGGAGGTACTGGACCGAGGGGATTCGCACACGGAGGCCTTTCCGGTGGCTGAAGCCATTGTTGGCCCAGCCTTGGAGCTTCGGCAGTGGCTGGCTTTCTGCCCTGTGCCTTCAGCCAGGATGGCCAGGAAGTATGCGGTCCCTACCGGCTCTTTGTCCGGTTTTTCGGAGCACCCCTCTGCAGAGGGGTTGGTCACCGATAGCATTTTATGGCGCTCCGGGAATGCTAGGGATGTAGATAAGCCCCCCCGACAAGGAGTCCAAAAAGCTGGACTATGCCGGGCACAAGGTGTATGCTGCGTCCTCCCTCGGCCTCCGTCAGGCCAGCTCAGCCGTGCTGATGGCACACTTCTCCCACGCCCTCATGGGTTCCCTGGATGAAGTGATCCCTCATCTCCCGGCCGACCTGCAGACTACGGTCAAGCAGGTGCGGGATCAGGGAAGGGCAGTGGTGAAACAGCAGCTCCAAACGGCTCTAGACATTGGAGACTCCTGTGCCTGATCAGTAGCGGCTGCAGTGGCCACGTGCCACAGAGCATGGCTGAGGATTTCCACCTTCACGGCGGATACCCAGCACAAATTGGCAGACGTCCCCTTCTTTGGGACTGACCTGTTCGGCCCTGGAGTAGAAGGCCACCTCCAGTGGATCTAAAAGTCCAACGCTACCCTGGACTCGGTCACCTCCGCCCAGAAGGACAAGGGCCATCGTCAGCAACATAAGTCCTTTCGCCTTTCTCCTCCTGTGGCACGTCCGGCCCGGCAACACCAGCATCAGGGCCAGCAGGCTCACACTTGCACCCCAAAGCCAAGCCTGCGGCTTCCTCTAACAGGAAGCAGGGAGGAAAAGGCCCAGGAGGTCCCTCGGCCGGTCCTTCCTCCAAGCCTGCCCAGTGACAGGTTGAGGTGTGTTGCCCCCAGCCTCGTCGCTCCCCCCCTGGGTTCCCCCTGTGGGGGGACGGCTCCGCCACTTCCTTTCCGCCTGGTCCACTATCACCACGGACTGCTGGGTGTTTTAGGTGGTAGGAAAGGGCCTGTCTCTGGAGTTCGATCAGGCCCCGCCCTTCCAAGCCGTCACTCCGTGGGGGCTGAGGGGTCCGCAGCCTCCCTGTCAGCTCATGGAGCCGACATTGCCCTGCTCCTCAAAAAGGAGGTGATCAGGAAGGTGGCAGACCCTGCACCAGACCCAGGGTTTATGTCCGGGTACTTCCTGGTCTCGAAACGGACAGGGGGCTGGTGCCCCATTCTAGACCTGCATGATCTGAACAGGTTTCTAAGGTCTCGAACCTTCAGGATGGTCACTCTGACTCAGATCATTCCATCCTTGGAACGAGGCGTGTGGTTCTGTTCTGTGGACCTCCAGGACACGTTCTTTCACGTCCCAATCCATCCATTCCACCAGAGATTCCTCTGCTTCAGGGCAGAAGGGTCCCTCTACGAGTTCCGGGTCATGCCCTTCGGCCTTTCTCTAGCTCCCAGGGTCTTCACCAAATGCATGGCAGTGGTGACAGCATTCCTGCGGTGCCGAAGGGTCCGGGTGTACCCCTACCTGGACGACTGGCTGATTGCGGCCTCCTCCAGAATGGAGGTGTAGCGGTCCAGGGATCTGGCCCTCCAGGTTCGCTCTCAAGTTGGCCTCCTCATCAACGAGGCCAAGTCGGAACTCGTGCCAATGCAGGTGATACAATTCATCGGGGCAGAACTCGACTCTCTGTGAGCCAGAGCACAGCTCCCAGCGGACAGGGCCGAGGTTCTTTCCTCCTTTGCCCAATCATTTCAGGTTGGGCAATTGCGCCCTGCCCGGGACTTCCTGCACCTCCTGAGCCTCATGGCGGCCTGCGCCAGCGTGGTCCATTGGGCCCGTTGGTACATGCGTCCCCTACAATGGGGACTTGCCAGCCAATGGTCACAGCGCTCCGATCCTTTAGATCAGCTAGTGACAGTGACCCAGGAGATGTGAAACACTCTCTAGTGGTGGACCGTTCCAGCTCATCTGCAGGAGGGCATCCCGTTTGTCCGCCCGGAGCCGACGGTCTCTCTATTGACCGATGCCTCTGATGGGTTGGGGTGCCCATCTGGGAGAGCACAGAGCGCACAGCCTCTGGTCCCCTCGGGAGTCCCGATGCAACATCAACCTGCTGGAGCTTCGAGCGGTTCATCTAGCCCTCACCGCCTTCGCTCCGTTTCTACGGGGTCAAGTGGTCCAGGTCCAGACGGACAACACCACGACCATGTACTACCTAAACCGCCAGGGCGGGACGCGCTCCATGCCTCTGTTCCAGGAAGCTCTCCGCATTTGGTCCCTCGTGCGCAGCCTGGAGGCGGATCTCCTTGCCATCCATGTGGCAGGAGCCTCCAGCATTCTGGCCGATGCCCTAAGCCGGATAGGGGCTGCGTCCCACAAGCGGTCTCTCCTGCCGGAGGTAGTACACAATCTGTTCTCCCACTGGGGCATGCCTCAGGTGGACCTGTTTGCCTCCAGGGAGAATGCAAAGCTGAGACTGTTTCATGCCCGCCCCCCTCAGCAGGACTCGCTGAAGGGGATGCCTTCTCGAGGCCGTGGACCCCGGACCTCTTCTACGCCTTTCCCACATGTGCCTTGATCCACATGGTGCTTCTCAAGGCGAGGAACGACAAGGCGCAGGTGATTCTGATAGCCCCAGACTGGCCCCGCCAGTTCTGGTATCCAGATCTCCTCAGTCTCAGCTCCAGGCTCCCGAGGCGTCTTCCAGCCTGCCCGGACCTGATCTCAGTCAGTCAGGGGAAGGTGTTCCATCTGGACCTTCAATCCCTGCACCTGACGGCCTGGTTCCTGAGCGGCTAGAGTTCCAGGTCTTGGGTCTTTCCGACGAGGTCCTCAGCGTGGTTGATTCATCCCGTAAGGAGTCGACCAGAAAATGCTATGCCTTTAAATGGAAGAGATTCTCCATTTGGTGTCAGGGCAAGGGCCTGGACCCTTCCCCCTGTTCCTTGGCAAGCATTCTGGACTACCTGTGGTCCCTTTCTCAGCAAGGGCTTCAGTCGACGTCCCTTAAGGTGCACCTGGCAGCCATCTCTGCTTAGCGGGCGTGGGCTGGGAAGCAGTCGGTGGCGCAGGAGAAGGTGGTCTGGCGCTTTTTCAAAGGCTTTGATCACATATCCCCTTCGGTGTGAGAACCTCCACCCCCGTGGGATCTACTACTGGTATTGGCTAAGCTCATGGGCAAGCCATTCGAACCGACGCACAGGTGTGACATCTCTCACCTGTCGTGGAAGACCGCCTTCTTGGTGGCTATCACGTCAGCCAGAAGGATGGGAGAGCTCCAGGCACTTTCTATCGAGTCTCCTTATCTGGTCTTCCACAAGGACAAGGTTGTCCTGCGCCCCCACCCAAAATTCCTTCCGAAGATGGTGTCGGAGTCTCACCTTAACCAGGTGTTGACTCTGCCGGTGTTCTACCCCAATCACACCTTAGAGGCTGAATATAGACTCCATACTTTGGACCCTAGAAGAGCGCTCGCTTATTACAAGGAGCGGATGGCTGAAGTTTGGGGAGAGGTTCGCCAGCTGTTTGTCACCTACGCTGAAGCCGCACCTAGCAGACCTGCAGCCAAGCGGACGATAGGCAGGTGGGTCATCTCCTGCATAGATCTCTGCTATAGGTTGGTGGGCATGGAGCTTCCCAGAGGGATAAGAGCTCATTCTGCCCACCATACCGCTGCTTCGGTGGCTGCTTCCAGGGACGTCCCTATCCAGGAAATCTGCAGGGCTGCTACCTGGAAGTCAGCACACACCTTCATTACCCACTACCACATCGACCTTGAGTCACGCCGGGATGCTGGTTTTGGGGCCTCGGTTCTCCAGTCTTTATTCCCTAAGTAGGGGGTGTGTTCCTTGCCTCCCTCCTCCCGGAGAACTGCTAGGAGTCTGCCAGACAGTGTGGATGAACAACGTATCCATGTCCCTAGAAATACAGGTTACTCACCTGTAACAGAAGTTCTAGGAATGGTATATGTTGTTCATCCACACAACCCACCTGGCCTCCCCGGCTTCGACGCACAACCTGGCTTCCAGCGGGCTAGATCTGGCGTCATGGGGCGGAGCTGAGAGTTTTACCACCTGGATGGGTGGGAGGAGCCAGCTTGAAGACCTTCTGGCAAGATTTAAAGCGGCAAGGAACCTGCCAGACAGTGTGGATGAACAACATATACCATTCCTAGAACTCCTGTTACAGGTGAGTAACCTGTATTTCAAACAACTTGAAGTCTTGCTATATTATGACAGTAGCAGTTTGATCCAGCACTAGAACTGCTCCGGAGGTGAAATGGTTAATACCATTCCAAAATAGAACTTTGAGCATGAGCTCTAAGAAGCAGCTCTATCTGTGTAATTTCAAACCTGAACTGTCAGATTCTTTACTCCCCTCAGTGAACAGTCGCTCGAATTTCTCCTACTGCTCGGTTCATTTCTGTTTTAAACAGTGTTTTCGGTCCGATTCAACCGAGAATAGTTTATTTTAACCAGCAAAACTGTTCGGTTCAAGCTCTGTCTGTGGTAATCGTAAGTAATTAAAAGGTTTTGCCTGTGTGGAACTTGTAAGTTTATCGGTTCGGTTTTGAACCGATCAGCTGGGTTTAAAACTCATTAATTTTAAAGTTTAATATTTTAGAGTGCGGTTCCCAGTTCTTATCGGTTCTAAAAAAGGATTTATTGCGTTTTTCCAATACCCGGTTACAGAGTTGGGAACGATAAGAATGTCTTGCCTGGCACTGCCGTTTAAAGGGCAAGTTTTCTGGTTAGGCTGGCATTATGTCTGAGAAACCCAAAAGAAAAACCGGGCCCACTGGGTTTCAACACTGTGATGTCTGTGGGGAAGTCTTTGCCAAGGCTGACCCACACACCACATGTGTCTGTTGTCTGGGGTTTGACCACCTCCAGTCAGACTGCCAGATATGTAAGAATTTCCCTGCAGCCACCCTGGAAAAGAGATTGGGCAGGCTCAGGGAACGAGAGGCCAAAAAGTCTGCTGACCCAGATGGCCAGCCCGGTTCGGTGCCAACCGAACCGGAGGGAGTGCCCTCTGACCAGGGCGAGACTTCCTCGGGCAAAAGAAAAGCTGGTTCTGAGGAACCAGTTCCAGTAAAGAAAACAAGAAAGTCAGCAGGTTTGGAGTCCAAAATCCTTCTCCAACTGCTGCAGAGATAGCAAAAGCCATACAAATTGTCCAGTCACTGTCTCAGGTTCCGTCCCAACCGCCACTATCTGGCAAAAGGTCGGTTCGTCCGGTTCCAGTGGTTCAGGAATATGATGTTGAGGAGTTTTATGAACCAGAGGAGGGGGAGGATGATTATGAACAGTATGAATGTGGCTGGGAAGGTCTGGGTGTGCCCATTGAACCGGACATTTCCCCAGACAGACCTTTAGAATCTCCCCCTATGCTATCTGAGTCCCCATCTCATTTTATGTTTTACAAAAAAGTTGTTGAAACCCTCCAGCTTCCCTTGGAAGAAGCTGTGGATGAGCAAGAGGAGCTGATTTTGTAGAAATGATGGATATTCCAGAGTCTAGGAGATTGTCTATTCCTTTGCATAAGTCTTTTAGGAAGCAAACAATAAAAATTTTAAAGCTCTAATTCTGTGCCTCCTGTAAATAAAAGATGGACAGAAGGTACACATTGTCAGCTCCTGATACAGAATTCCTTTCTCAGCAATGCAGTCATGTTGGGTAGTTCAGGCTGCAGCCTGTGATAAAGCTAATATTCCCTGGCTTCACATCCTCCTGACAAGGATTCCAGGAAGATTGATGCCATGGCGAAAAACAGTATATGGCAGCCTCTCTGGGACTCAGGCAAGCAAATTATATGGTTTATGTAGCTAGGTATCAGAAATCTAGATGGGATACTGTTATGGAATTAGCCAAGCAAGCCCATGGCCAGCTGGCTAGCGAACTAGAACAGGTGGCTGCTGATGGCATTGAGGCTTCTAAGGTACAGTTTCATGCTGCTGTGGATGTTAATGATGTTTCCTCTAGGGTCATGGCCACATCTGTAGGTTTTCGTAGGTTGGCCTGGCTCAGGTGTACTAGCCTGTCACAGGATACCCAGACCAAGGCTATGGATTTTCCTGTGGTGGGAAATTCTCTGTTTGGGGAGCAGACAGAGAATTACATGAAAAAGATGGATGAATATAGGACTACTTACAAAAGTGCCCAAGCTAAGGGTGACAGCCACTCCCCAGGGGCATACCCCCAGGGGTAGGGGTAGGCCTTTTCACAGGCCTTTTTATCAGACTCAGGCCTCCTCTGCCTATGCTCAGAGGAGCTTCTTCAGGGCAGAGGCAGATGAGGGGTGGGCAGGCCTGCTCCCACCCCTCAGCCTAAAGCACCTGCTAAGCAGGCACCCTGATGGGGTGCCCAGGGCCGATTCTCCTTTACGGTAGGGGGCAGGCTGGCTTACTTCCAGTCAGAACTGGGCTTCTTTAACCCCTCAGACAAGTGGGTTCTGGAAGTAGTAAGCCAGGGTCTGGTTCTCAGCTTCAAAAAGTTTCCCAAGTTGAGAGCCAGATTTTTCTACCTGCAAGTGCTTCAGAGACCCTTGCTCTAGAAGCAGAGGTCTCAACCCTGTTGGCTCTCAGAGCAGTGGAAAGGGTTCCTCCCCTGCACCAGGGCAGGGTCTGTATTCCAGATACTTCCTTACCCCAAAAAAGACAGGAGAATGGCGGCCCATATTAGACCTCAGATATCTGAACAAGCATCTTTTGAAACCAAAGTTCAAAATGGTAACTCTGGCAATGATTTTACCCTCCCTAAGGCCAGGGGACTGGTTAGCCTCCCTGGACCTCAAGGATGCCTATTTCCACGTCCTAATCAGAAGCTCCCATCGAAAGTACCTCAGATTCGAACTACCCTCAGGTCATTACCAGTTCAGAGCAATGCCCTTCGGCCTCACCTCTGCCCCAAGGGTATTCACAAAGTGTCTGGCAGTGGCTAACTTAAGGAGGCAAAGGATTGCTGTTTTTCCCTATCTAGACGATTGGCTCATTGTAGGCCAGTCCCCAGAACAGGTAAAATCTCACCTGCAAGTCACCCAGCAGCTTCTCACCTCCCTGGGCTTCCTGCTAAATCTGCCAAAGTCGGTTCTGGAACCAGTCCAGGTACTCACCTTTATAGGGGCGGAGTTGGACACAAAGCTAGCCAGAGCTTTTCTTCCCTTAGAAAGGGTGACAATTTAGTGGCTCTGGCCTCCTCCTTCACTCTGCAGGTCTCTCGACCAGCAAGACACTTTCTGCAGCTCCTGGGCACATGGCTGCATCCACAGCTGTTGTGCAGGGAGCAAGATTTCAGATGAGAGACATTCAGTTTCACTTGAGAACCTATTGGTCTCAGAGGAGAGACCCCTTTCCAAGTTGGTCCCAGTGACTGAACCTTGATCCAGGCCCTCCAGTGGTGGCAGGATCAGAGCAATTTAAGATTGGGGGTCCCCTTCATTCCCCCTGCTCACAATTTGACTCTCACTACAGATGCTTCCCTTCTGGGTTGGGGAGCCCACATGGGCGACCTTTCCACTCAGGGAATGTGGTCCCCCCAGGAATCTCTGCTCCACATCAATTTGCTGGAACTCAGAGCTGTCTTTTTAGCTCTTGAAGCATTTTCTGCATCTGTCAACAACAAGGTAATACAAGTCAGAACAGACAACACCACAACAATGTGGTACATCAACAAACAAGGGGGCACTCGGTCTTCGGCCTTGTGCACCGAGGCAATGAAGTTGTGGTCTCTGGCCTATTCCCTGAACACTTCCCTCATAGCAGTTCATCTTCCAGGGAAGGACAATGTCCTAGCAGATGCTCTCAGCAGGATTTCCCAGGGCCATCACGAATGGTCCCTGGATCCTCAAGTGCTGGGGATAGTCTTTGCCAGATGGGGCACCCCTCAGATAGATCTTTTTGCAGCCCCAGACAATCACCAACTTCCTCTGTTCTGTTGCAGGCCTCCAGTGTTGGGCTCAGTCCCCCTGGATGCCCTTCTCCTGGATTGGGCGGGGAAGTTTCTTTATGCTTTCCCCTCCCTCTCCTATTCAAAGTATTAGTCAAAATCAGATCTCAGCCTTGCAGGGTGATTCTGATTGCCCCGGATTGGGCCAGGCAGCCCTGGTACCCACTCCTTCTGTCACTGACAATCCATCTTCCCTTTGCCTCCCAGGATTCACAACCTATTAACTTGTGCCCAGGAAGGGTTTGGTATCCGGACCTCAAATCCCTCAACCTCAAGGCCTGGCTCTTAAGGAGTTAGAGTTTGCTGATTTACACCTCTCTCAGGGTGTTCTTGAAATCCTAAAGGCTTCAGAAAGCCTTCCACTAGGACTACTTATAGTTCTAAATGGAAAAGGTTTTCCATTTGGTGTGCTGGGAAAATATTTCCCAGAATCTGTTGATTTGCCCATTGTATTAGATGACATGGTCCATCTTAATTCCTTGGGTCTCAGACCAGCTACCCTGAGAGTCCATTTGGCAGCTGTATCTGCTTTTGTTTCAGCAGGAAAGTCATCCCCTCTTTCCACTCACCCTGTGTTTTCCAAGTTTTTTAAGGGATTACTCCATACTAATCCACCCTTTCGGGAACCGGCCCCTGCCTGGGACCTTAATGTTTGTATTGCCCAGTTAATGCAACCCCCTTTTGAACCTCTTTTCTGCAGAGCTTAAGTATCTAACTTGGAAAACTGTTTTTCTGGTGGCTATCACTTCTGCTAGATGCATAAGTGAGTTGCAAGCCTTGTCAGTAGAAACTGACTTTATTTCTTTCCACAGGGATAAGGTAGTCCTTAGGACTAATAGGAAGTTTTTACCTAAGGTGGTTTCAGATTTCCATCTTAACCAATCTATCTCCTTCCAGTATTTTTCACTGATCACTCCTCTTCTGGTGAGAGGATGTTGCACAGCCTGGATGTTAAGAGAGCTCTTAGTTACTATATAGAGCGTACCAAAGGTCACAGGTTCGAATCCCTCCAACTTTTCCTTACCTATGGTGAAGTTGGAAAAGGCAAACCTGCCACTAAGAGATCAATTGCCAGGTGGATTGTCTCTTGTATCCAATTTTGTTATCAGAAACTGGGCAGAGATCCCCCCTCTGGCTTGAGGGCTCACTCTACCAGGGGTACAGCTGCGTCTCTAGCTGCTGCCAGAGACATCCCTATATTAGAGATATGCCAGGCTGCTACTTGGAAAACGGTACACACTTTCACCAAGCATTACTCCCTGGATGTCCAGGCCAGGAGAGATGCTCGGTTTGGCACAGCTGTTCTTCAGAGCCTATTCCCTAAGTAGGTTCTGCCCCTCCTCCATGGAGGTACTGCTGTGTAGTCTGCTACTGTCATAATATAGCAAGACTTCATGTTGTTTGAAGAAAAAATTACTCACCTTAGTAATGTTGTTTCTTCTAATGGAGTCTTGCTATATTATGACCTCCCCCCCAGCCTGCCCCTCTCAGAACTTCTACTTGGGTGGGTTGCGGGCAACTTAGTGTGGGCACTATTTTGTGCCCTTTTAGCTTTCTCCCTTTTTGGGGTTTGGGGTGTGTTTATTATACTGTTGTTTTATTCTCATGTTGTTAGAATTGTATTAGTAGTTCTGGTCCCCGACTTGAGTCTTGGGTGTTGGGACCAGCAATGGTTGTTAGTATTTAGGTAGCCATTTGGCTAGTGTAGGTTACAGCTTCCACACAGACCTTAGTGAGTTTTTGCTCGTAAAGATCTGACAGTTCAGGTTTGAAATTACACAGATAGAGCTGCTTCTTAGAGCTCGTGCTCAAAGTTCTATTTTGGAATGGTATTAACCATTTCACCTCCGGAGCAGTTCTAGTGCTGGATCAAACTGCTACTGTCATAATATAGCAAGACTCCATTAGAAGAAACAACATTATTAAGGTGAGTAATTTTTTTCTTCCTGATGGTTAGATATCCTCTGATCTTGAGTCTGGCATGAAACGGAGGAACAATGGGGCTGCCCACGTTATATTGGTGACACTGTACGTCATTGTGGGATGTGGGTGGCCGTGGGCTAGCAAAAGCTTTTTTGTGGTCCTGACACTGATGGCTTACAGTTCCAAAGATGTGGTCCATGGGAGGAAGTTATCTGGAAGATCTACTGTTACTGGGAAGTAACTGTTCTGTTTTTTTCAACATTTAGGAGTATGCCACGTAAACACTGGATGAGTTTTCAGGACTTACGAGAAGTTTACTTGTCAGTGGTCTTATAAGAATTATGCTGTAGTCTGTCAGTACACACTGAACACTTTTGCTGTCTCAGTTAGCGGGTGTTGTGTTAAGGTTTAATTACTTAATGTACAAGCGTTAAATGAGAGGTGATCCTATCCACCTGTTGCTCCAATTTGGCACTAGTACTAATCAGGAACTCCAGCACCCAGTCATGACTGGCTTAGCACTGGGTTTTAAATATCCCAGCCATTTCTGATTATATTTTATGTGCCATATCCCATGTGAGCTTTAATTTGATAACTGCAAGAGGAACAGTCTTAGAGCTTATCAAAGTCATAACCCGAACAAAGGAAACATACTGTAATACTTGAAATTAATGTGCTTGTTTAATTTTATGCATCCCAATTGTTGACCTGATTTGCACCATTTAAATGTTGCAGTTCTTCAGTTTCCTAAAGTCCAGGTTTCCCAGTGACAGTCCCATTACCTTAATGCAGATCTTTCTTTCAGCTGAGATGCTGATATGTAAGGTTACTGAGGGGGGTTCCTGTGGGCAAAATGTCTCATTTATGAAGTTGGCATTAGTGGCAGTGACGTCCCTGACCTGTGGTGAATGGTTAGATCTGAGCATTAGAGGCAGACATACTCAGGTTCTTTACTACTGAGGGCAGTGTGAGTCACAAGATGCAGCATTTGAGGAGGATGCAGTGTTCCTAACAGCATTTGTGTCAGCATTAGCACATGCTGTGGAGAGGGGAAATCTTACTCGACAGGCTCCTTTTTGGCAGAATGTCCATGTTATTAACTTTGGGCAGAAAAATTAGAAAACAGAGCCCAAGGAATGGGGCTGAAATAGAATCTCAAGACCAGGTCACCTGCAGTTTCAGATTGCAGAGGGCTAATAGTTCCCAGTTGTGCACTGTGCCTTGTTCTATGGTGCAAGTGAGGGAGCTGTGTGAGGCCTTCCATGAATACAGTGAAAATAAATGTACAGTGATTACTTCCCCTGTTACTGTTACCTGATGCTATCAGGTGGATGATGCACACAGTTCCTGCCTAAGGGGGTATTGTCTGCAAATTTGTATCAGAGTAACTGTAAAGTTAAGTAGAGGTTTAGTCTGGGCAAAGTGCTACCTTTTCAGGATGACATCTACCTCTTTGTGCTCAGAGTTAAGTTTTCTCTTTTCTAATTGGATTTTCATTTTGTGGGGGCATGCAAATGATTCAGCATTTATGATGGGAGGGAAGTTGTCTTAAGTGTTCCACTCATCTTAGAACACATTGATCAACTGCCTTTCATAATCATTATGCCCTTTTTTACCCATAGAAAACTATGTTCTTAATGTTAATAAATATTATCCTTAGTCGGCTGCACCTCGTGCCTAACAGCGCACCTAGGGCGTACTATTATTTCACCATAATGCACACCCTGTCATGTCTTATTGCTTTCATGTAAACACAAGTACAATACATGAAGACCATTACATAAACAGGCATTTCAGAGACAAAGAGCAGGACAGATCATACCAGCATTCAATAAAGCTAAAACTAATGATCATAGGCCTGGTCTTTGGAAGATGATACATTGCTGTAAATAATACAAACATTTAACAACCAGACAACATTTACTAACTAGACTCACAATTATCCCCCCCCCCCCAAAAAAAAAGAACAGCATCCTATGATCTCATCATAACATTGCTAAAGTAGTATCAAACTTGTGAACCTCTGGGCTAGCAAGGTTGCTCGTCTTGATCTTACTAATCCATAGATGGTCTTATGTACTTTTCTTATTTCTCTAGTTAGTGGTCGGCTCGACTAACCAGGATTTAGATTAGGCATCTCTTGCCAGGATTTCTAAAAGAGTATACCCTCTCTGTCGCTCAAGAAATATTGAAAGGTAGCCACCTTTCTGTGAATTTATCTTTCAAACAACATGAAGTCTTGCTATATTATGACATATGCAGTTTGTCCCAACCTTAGAACTGCTCCAGAGGTGAAACAGTTAAAGTCCATGCCAGGCATGGAACTTAGAGCTCGAGCTCGGTTGAAAACTCTATCTGTTGTTCTTCAAACTTAAACTGTCAGATTCTTTACTTCGCATCACTGAACAGTCGCTCCGGAGATTCCTCCTTCTGCTCGGTTCATTTTGTCGGTTAAAGTATAAAAGTTTTCGGTTGTTTAACCGAAATTAAACCGCAACCGGTCGGTTCAAGCTCTGTCTGTGGTATTGTAAGTACTAGATAGGTTTTACATTTATTTTCTGTGTAGAACTTGTAAACATTTTCTTCGGTTCGGTTTAAACCGATCAAGTTACTTCTATTACATTACAGTATTTTAGAAGTGCGGTTCCCAGTTCTTATCGGTTCTAAAATAAACGGATTTAATTACGTTTTTTTCCATGGCCCGTGACATGGTTGGGAACCGATAAGGGAGTCTTGCTTGGCAGATTGCCGTAAACGGGCAAGTTTTTGGTTAGGCTGGCACTATGTCTGAGAAACCCAAAAGAAAAACCGGGCCCACTGGGTTTCAGCACTGCGTTGTATGTGGGGAAGCCTTTGCCAGGCTGACCTCACACCACATGTGTTTATTGTCTGGGGTTGACCACCTCAATTCAGACTGCCAGATTTGCAAGGGTTTTCCTGCAGCTACCTGGATAGAGAGTTGGTAGACTCAGGGGAGCAGGAGGCCAAAAGTCCGCTGACCGGATGGCCAGCCGGTTCGGTTTCAACGAACGGGAGAGAGTCTCCCTGACCAGGGCGATACTTCCTCAGGCAAAAGGAGAGCTGACTCTGAGGAGTCGGTTCCAACAAAGAAATCTAGAAAATCAGCTGGTGTGGAGTCAAAACTTCCTCTCCAACCTGAAGAAATTGCTAAGCAATAAAATTGTTCAATCACTCTCCCGGTTCCGACCAAACCGGCATCATCAGGTAAGCGCTCGGTTCAGTCGGTTCCTCCGGTTCAAGAGTATTATTTAGAGGAATTTTATGAACCAGAGGAGGGGCAAGAGGAGTATGAGGAGAGTGAATGTGGTTTTGAAAGTCTGGATTTGCCCATTGAACCGGACGTCCCTCCAGACAGACCTTCAGGAGTGTCTCCCCCTAGGCTTTCCTGAGTCCCCTTCTCATTTCATGTTTTATAAAAAAGTGGCTGAAACCCTCCAGCTCCCTATGGAGGAAGCTGTGGATGATCAGGAGGTGCCTGATTTTGTAGAAATGATGGATATCCCAGAGTCTAGGAAACTGTCTATTCCTCTGCATAAATCTTTTTGGAAACAGTCAGTAAAGATTTTAAAAGCTCCTCACACCATACCGCCTGTTGATAAAAGAATGGACAAAAGGTATGCATTATCAGGCCCTGATACGGAGTTCCTTACACAACAATGCAGCCATGTGGGGGTGGTGCAGTCTGCAGCCTGTGACAAGGCAAATGTTCCCTTAGCCTCTCACCCCCCTGACAAGGACTCCAGAAAGATAGATGCCATGGCAAAGAAACAGTACATGGCAGCTTCCTTAGGACTCAGACAGGCTAATTATATGGCTTATGTTGCTAGATATCAAAAATCCAGATGGGATACTGTTTTAGCTCTAGCAAAGCAGGTTCCTGGCCAGCTGGCAAAAGAGCTGGAGCAGGTGGCCGCTGATGGTATTGAGGCATCCAAGGTGCAATTCCATGCTGCAGTGGAGCCTACCACTAAGCACCCAGCAGCCTCAAACCTGGTACCCTTTATTCCAAAGTCTACTGCCTAACCACTAAGCCAATGAACCAGGCCAACATCTTCCTCTACTTTCAAACTCTTAACCCTTCTTCCCTCCTTCTCTGAATTAAAAAACTATCTACACCCTGTCCCTCAGCTATACTCAAACCCAGTACCCTTGCCATCAGAGTCAACAGCTCTACCTCTTAACCACTTCGTCTAGCTATTTTATTCCTACTTTCTAGGACTCTTAGTCTCTTACCCTCCCCAACCTGCCTAAATATAAAGTTTTACCACTTCTCTCTTGCTGCCTTTGCAGGCTTTGAATCCTGCACCCTCACTGTCTTAGTCAGCAGTTCCACTACTCAGCTAGCACACCTGTCTATCATTTGTGCAGGATTTCAAACTCTAAAAAACCCTCTAACCCTCAGACACTGCTAAATTGTTGTCTGATTGTTTCTGCAGACCTTGAGCCCAGCCCCCTGCTGCTACAGCCACTGTCTGGGGTCCTTCCTGCTACCCTGGGCAAGTCCTGAACCTAGTGCCCTGTGCACCTCAGGCACCAGCTCTGCCACTGTACCAAAGCGGCAACTACACTTAGAGGTGACCTTTCACTACTGTCTCCCCCTCTATCATCCTAGTTCCCCCATCTTTCTTCACTTCAGCTCTCTCACCCTTTCCAATTATGCATGTGCACCTCCTGCCCACCTGCCTCTCTCTTCTCCTCCTCCTCCTTTTGCCTTCCACCAACCCTATTGTCTCTGTTAACCCTCAGCCTCACTACTGCAGTGCTCCTACCTACCCTACCCTCCTCCTATACCACTGCTCCTCCCCCTTCCTCCTCCTCCACACACCCCATATGCTCCTCTCCACCTCACCCCCATCCAGACATTACCTTTCCTCTCCCCTGCTCCTTTGGGCATCTGATCACGCAAGCCTTCTCTGCCTGTGCTGCCCTACCCACCCCCTGTGCTACGAAACCCCCTTTCTCACCCTATCGGTCCCGGCGTAAACTCTCCTTCTGCCACCCTCTGACCAGAGCAGTTCTCCTCCTTCTGCTCCTGACAGGGAACATACATCCCAACCCAGGCCCTGCCCCCTCCCACCCACCTACTCTGCCCACTGGTCTCCAAATAGCCTCCATGAACATATGCAGCCTGCTGAAAAAATTTGATGCCCTACAGTGCTGGGCCATGGCTCATCAACCAGATGTCATAGCCCTGGTTGAAACCTGGCTGTCCAGATCCACCCCTGTCTCATTTGTCTCCTCCCAGGCTATACCTTATACCGGGAGGACCGAGGAAACGAGCGAGGGAGCTGTCAATCTACACTAGAGACACAATACTTGGGCACCACGCCCACCCTGCCCTTGTAAATGGGGCCCAGGCTCTTACCCTCAAACTCACCCCGGACCCCTCTAGGGGCCCTCTCTATCTCACCACTGCCTACGTTCCCCCAAAGAACCAGCACCCGGCCCTGGTATCTTTAACCGACTATCTGGCCTCCCTCCACCATAAGGCGGAAAAAATCCTAGTTGAGGATCTTAACATAAATTGGCTCAGCACCTCCTCTTCCACGATTAGAGACTCATTTGCCGCCCAAGACCTGACACAACTCGTCACCCAGCCCACTAGAATAAACCCTAAGAGAGGAACCAGCACCCTTCTGGATGTTATTATCACCAACCGACCCCAAAAAATCCAAAACATCCAGGTCCTACCAGATTCCCTAAGTGATCACTCCCCTATCCTATTTCATTGGGCAGTCCCTGATCCCAAACCCAAAGCCCAGACCACCCTCAGCAGGCGCCTCCGCCCTGGTGGGCTGCAAAAACTCAAACTATTCCTCACCCAGATAAACTAGTCCCCCATTCATCGTGCAACCGACATTGACACTTCCCTCGCCTTCTTCACACACACCTTCAACATGGCTTGTGATCTCTATGTACCCTTCATCAAAATCCGATCCAAAAAGCAGAATTCACCCTGGGTTAGCCCTGCCCTTCTACAATTACTAAGAAATCGGGATAACCTCTGGCACCTTGCCACTGAAACGGGTCGGCTGTCTGATAGGCAGGCTTACAATGCAGCCCGGAATAAGTGCTCTTGGGCTGTCCGGAAAGCCAAGGCCGACCATTACCAGGCCACCCTTACCTCCTCCTGGGGCTCGGCCCGGAATTTCTGGGATAATATTAAACAACTAAATGGAAAATCACGCACCCCTGCCCCATCCCAGCTCACTAGCAATGGCACTACTGCCACCGAGCCTGCCACCTTAGCTAACTGGCTCAACACCGCTTTCACTGACCTTAGCTCAGTCCTCCCTAGTAATTTCTTTGACCCTCCCCTAACCAACCTCCCCTGTCCTCCAGCACCCCAGCTTCCACCTGTGCAAGATTTCTGCCCGGGAAGCCAGACCCATCCTAATCAAAGCTTTGAATAGCAACAGTCCCAGCAGTGACTCACTGGACCCCAGTATCCTCAGGCTGGTGCTAGATGAAGTCCTTGCCCCACTCACCAGCCTGATTAACTGATCGCTCTGCCTGGGACAATTTCCCACGGCTTGGAAAACAGCCATAATCACACCCATTCATAAAGGTGGCGACAGGTCGTCGGCCAACAACTACCAGCCAATCTCCATCCTCCCCCCGCCCTCTAAAGCCCCGGAGAAAGTGGTGGCCATTCAAATCACTGATTATCTGGCTAAGCATAAAATCTTATGCCCAGAGCAACATGGCTTCCGTGCTGGTCACAGTACCAGCACTGCACTAATTGAATTCTCCAACTTCCTACACTCCTCCCTGGATACCAGCTCCCTAGCTGGTGCAGTGTTCATCGACCTCTCAAAGGCTTTCGACACGCCTCCCACCCTCTTCTGCTGAATGCTCTCTGCCACACTGGTCTCTCGGCTGGCCCCCTAGCATGGTGCACAAGCTATCTAGCTGCTCGATCACAGTGTGTTAAAATCAATGGGATACTCTCTGATACCCATCCCATTCACTCTGGGGTTCCCCAAGGCTCCATCCTGGGCCCCCTTCTCTTCTCACTGTATCTGAACACCCTGCCCAATGCATGCCCTGGCAAAATTCTCCTGTATGCAGATGACGCTGTCCTTTTTGCCACCCACCGCAATCCCGTCTCCTTCAGGACACCCTACAGCAGTCTTTCAATAATACAGCCTGGTTTAAGGAGCGCAGACTCGTCATCAATGTTAAAAAAAACAAAGCTATGCTCTTTTCCCAACCCCAAAACAAAGCTAGCAACCACCCACTCTATATCCTTCCTAGTACCAAACAGCCACTGGAACGAGTCTACTCCTACAAATATCTTGGGGTTACTTTCGACTCAGCCCTCACATTTCACAGCCACATTGATGCCCTAACATCCGCCACTAACACACGGCTTGGCATCCTCTTCCGCCATAGAATCTGCCTTCCCCCAAATGCGCTCCGGCTCGCTGTTACATCTTCCGTATTGTCCCTTGTAGACTATGGTCTACCAGTCTATGGTGCTGCCAACACGAATGCACTCAAAAATATTCACTTAACCCTGAACAAAACCTGCAGATTGATTACTGGTGCCCCCAGGCTCACACACACCTGTCAGCTGTATGACGAGGCTAAACTCCTTACCCTGGATGAACGGCTCCGATATCAAACCTGCCTCCTCACAAAAAAAACCCTACTCGGGCTGTCCCCTCCTGGGGTGACGGCATCCATCCACTGGATCCCACCCACCATTGCAACACGGTCATCCAACAAGACCACTCTAATGGTCCCCAGATCAAGAACCAGCCGTGGCCAGAGGTCCTTCTGCTACGGAGCCCCATCCTGGTTTAACTCTCTCCCTGCTCCCATCACCAATGCCACCACCATCTCCAAGTTCAAAACCACCCTTCGAAACCAACTCTTCAACACTCGTAGCTGCTCCTGTCTCAGAAGGCAGCCTCCACCTCGACTTCTCATGACAACGCCCACCGGGCGGCTCTCCACCTAACCCTCCCCACCACCTCTTCCCGGTACACCGTACCTATGCCTAACCTGGCCAGTGCCAGCTGTTTCATTGTATGCCTATTAGATTGCTCAATTTTTGATACCAACTTGTGTACCACCTGTTCTCAGTTACTTGTACCCTGTAACCTAAATGTATTTTGTCTGACCTCAGTGTGACGTGGCGTCTCTGATGAATGCCTATTTTTAGCAAAACCTATGCTATGTAACCTAAAACTCTATGTATGTCTTTAATGTGACGAGGTACCTTTGGAAACGAGCCTCTGGCTCAAAGGTTGTAAACTGATTTCACAAATAAACAAATAAAATAAATAGACTCTAATGATGTATCATCCAGAGTCATGGCTACATCTGTGGCTCTCCGTAGAATGGCTTGGCTCAGATGTACTAGCCTGTCACAGGATACCCAGACTAAGGCCATGGATTTCCCTGTTGTGGGCAACTCTCTGTTTGGGGAGCAAACAGAGAATTACATGAAGAAAATGGATGAATATAGGACCACCTGTAGGAGTGCACAGGCCAAGGAAAGGCAAGTCACTCCCCAAAGGCAGCCGCCAAGGGGCAGGGGTAGGCCTTTTCATAGGCCTTTTTACCAAGCCCAGGCTTCCTCTTCAGCTTTTGCACAGAAGGGGTTCTTTAGAGGGAGAGGCAGATGGGGTGCAGGCAGGTAGGCCTGCTTCCACCCCTCAGCCTAAAGTCCCTGCCAAACAGGCACCCTGATGGGGTGCCCAGGGCCGATTCTCCACTACCTGTAGGGGGCAGGCTGGCTTACTTTGTCCAGGACTGGGAGTCTCTAACGTCAGACAAGTGGGTCCTGGAAGTAGTAAGCCAGGGACTGGTTCTCAGCTTCAAAAAATTTCCAAAGATGAGAATCAGATCCTTTCCACCTGCAAATCCTTCAGAGGTTCTTGCCCTGGAGGCAGAAGTCTCTACCCTCCTGGCTTTCAGAGCTGTGGAAAGGGTTCCACCCCCTACACCAAGGCAAAGGGTTGTACTCCAGGTACTTCCTTACCCCAAAAAAGACCGGAGAATGGCGGCCCATCCTGGATCTCAGGTATCTAAACAAGCACCTTTTAAAACCAAAATTCAGACTGGTGACTCTGGGAATTATTTTACCCTCTTTAAGGCCGGGGGACTGGCTAGTGTCCCTGGACCTCAAGGATGCCTATTTTCATGTTCTCATCAGAAGCTCCCATCGAAAGTACCTCAGATTCGAACTGCCCTCAGGTCATTACCAGTTCAGAGCAATGCCCTTCGGCCTTACATCTGCCCCAAGGGTATTCACAAAATGCCTGGCAGTAGCAGTTGCCCACTTAAGAAGGCAAAAAATTGCCATCTTTCCTTACTTGGACGACTGGCTCATTAGTAGGCCAGTCCCCAGACCAAGTCAGGTTACACCTTCAAGTAACTCAGCAACTGGTAACTTATCTAGATTTCCTTCTCAGTCTTCCAAAGTCAGTCCTAGAGCCTGTCCAGCTTCTCACCCTCTTAGGGGCAGAACTGAACACAAAAGAAGCCAGAGCCTTCCTTCCTCTGGAAAGGGCAAGTACCCTGATTTCTCTGGCTTCCTCCTTCACCCTGCAGGTCTCTCGACCAGCAAGACACTTTCTACAGCTCCTGGGACACATGGCTGCTTCGACAGCAGTAGTGCAGGGAGCCAGATTTCAGATGAGGGACATCCAGTTCCATTTGAGAGCCTTTTGGTCTCAAAGAAAGGACCCTTTAACCAAATTAATTCCAGTGACTCGAGCCCTGATCCAGGCCCTTCAGTGGTGTCAGGACCAGGGCAATTTGAGACAGGGGGGTCCCCATTACCCCTCAGTCTCACTCCTTAATCCTTACTACAGATGCATCCCTATTGGGGTTGGGAGCTCACATGGGCGACCTCACCACCCAGGGATTGTGGTCCCCTCAGGAATCTCTACTCCACATCAATCTGTTGGAACTCAGAGCAGTTTTTCTAGCACGTCAAGCTTTTTCCAAATCTGTTCAGAACAAGATTATTCAAGTCAGAACAGACAATACCACCACAATGTGGTACATCAACAAGCAAGGGGGCACTCGGTCTGGCCTTGTGCACCGGAGCAATGAAGTTGTGGTCTCTGGCTTACTCCCTGAACACCTCCCTTGTAGCAGTTCACCTCCCAGGCAAGGACAATGTCCTGGCAGATGCTCTCAGCAGGATTTCCCAAGGCCATCACGAATGGGCTCTGGATCCCCTAGTTCTGGAGGTGGTATTTGCCAGATGGGGCACACCCCAGATAGATCTTTTTGCAGCCCCAGACAATCACCAACTTCCCCTTTTTTGTTGCAGGCCCCCAGTGTTGGGCTCAGTCCCCCTGGATGCCTTCCTTCTCAGTTGGGAAGGGAAGTTTCTCTATGCCTTTCCACCCTTCCCTCTCCTGTTCAAAGTGCTAGTCAAAATCACGTCTCAATCCTGCAAGATGATTCAGATTGCTCCAGACTGGGCCAGACAGCCCTGGTACCCACTCCTTATGTCCTTAGCAGTCCACCTTCCCCTGTGTCTTCCCAGGAATCCCAATCTGTTATCCTGTGTTCAGGGGAAGGTTTGGTACCCGAACCTCAAATCTCAATCTCAAGGCCTGGCTCTTGAAGAGTTAGAGTTTGCTGACCTACACCTTTCCCAAGGTGTATTGGATATTCTGAAGGCTTCTAGGAAGCCTTCCACCAGGGCTACTTATAATTCCAAATGGAAGAGATTTTTCCTTATGGTGCTCTGGGAAGCATATTTCCCCAGAATATGCTGACTTACCCACAGTCCTGGATTATATGGTTCATTTAAATACTTTAGGGCTGAGACCAGCTACCCTAAAAGTGCACTTGGCAGCCGTGTCTGCTTTCTTGTCAGCAGGTAAGCCCTCTTCTCTTTCAGCTCATCCTGTATTCTCCAAGTTTTTCAAAGGGTTGCTTCACACCAACCCCCCATTCAGGGATCCTTCCCCTGCCTGGGATCTTAATATTTGCATTGCCCAGCTTATGCAACCCCCTTTTGAGCCCTTGTCTTCAGCAGAGCTCAAGTACTTGACTTGGAAAACTGTGTTTTTGGTAGCCATCACTTCTGCCAGGTGCATAAGTGAGTTACAAGCATTGTCAGTGGAGCCTGATTTTATCTCCTTTCACAGAGATAAGGTAGTCCTCAGGACTAACCGAAAGTTCTTGCCTAAAGTGGTCTCAGATTTCCACCTTAATCAATCTATATCTCTCCCTGTGTACTTCACTGACCGTTCCTCTTCTGGTGAGAGGAGGTTGCACAGTTTAGATGTCAAAAGATCCTTAGCTACTACATAGATCGTACCAAAGGTCACAGGTTTAACTCCCTCCAACTGTTCCTCACTTATGGTGAGGTTGGCAAAGGGAAACCTGCCACTAAAAGATCCATTGCCAGGTGGATCGTCTCTTGTATCCAATTCTGCTATGAAAAACTGGGTAAAGTTCCTCCCTCAGGCCTGAGGGCTCACTCCACTAGAGGTACAGCTGCGTTTCTGGCTGCTGCCAGGGACATCCCTCTCCTAGAGATATGTCAAGCAGCTACCTGGAAAACGGTGCACACTTTTACTAAGCATTACTCCCTGGACATCCAGGCTAGGAGTGATGCTCGTTTTGGCACAACTGTGCTTCAGAGCCTATTTCCTAAGTAGGTTCTGTCCCTCCTCCATGGAGGTACTGCTGTGTAGTCTGCATATGTCATAATATGGCAAGAGTTCATGTTGTTTGAAGAAAAAATTACTCACCTTAGTAATGTTGTTTCTTCTAATGGAGTCTTGCTATATTATGACCTCCCCCCCTGCCTGCCCCTCTCAGAACCTTACTCTTGGGGATGTGGGTGGGCAGGGCAGCGTTGGCACTTTTTATATGCCCACCTTGTTTTTTATCCCTCTTTTTGGGGTGATCTTTGTTGTTTGTCATTTTTTGGGTCTCCTGACTTGAGTCTTCATTGTGGCACGAAAAAATGTGTTTATTTAATTAAGTAGCCAGTTGGCTAGTGTAGGTTTACAGCTTCCACACAGAGTCTTAGTGAGTTTTTGCTCGAAAAGATCTGACAGTTTAAGTTTGAAGAACAACAGATAAGAGTTTTCAACCGAGCTCAAGCTCTAAGTTCCATGCCTGGCATGGACTTTAACTGTTTCACCTCTGGAGCAGTTCTAAGGTTGGGACAAACTGCATATGTCATAATATAGCAAGACTCCATTAGAAGAAACAACATTACTAAGGTGAGTAATTTTTTCTTTTGCAGTCAAGGTGTGCTGCTATCCTCTCCATTCCCTTGATGTGTAAGCAGCAAGCTAGCCATTGGGACACATCTGGAAGCTTGTCTGAAAACAATTGTCTGGTGAGAGTTTGGGGCTGCTGCTGTTATTAGTATATTAAGTATTTCCCTCCAGGTCTACAAATCCCTGTTGGGAGTCTTCCCAACACCAGTGTGTCACAACTATCAGGGATTTGGGTGCGTACTATAGTGGTCATTATCTGGTGAACAGCATTCCAAAAGGTCCTAGTTTTCAGATAACTCAAAACAGGTGCTCATGAGTGCCCACCTGACCACACCCTCTCCCACAAATATCATGATTACTATAATGTTTGGTAATTACAGGTGTTTTGAAAAGCCTTGAAATCACCTGCCACCTGAATTCCCACCAGGATTGCGAGGCCATTGTCTTATTGGCTCTTTCCCAAATCTGATTCCAGGCTTTATCTGGGATTGCAACACCCAACTCTGCTTCCCATTTCAGTTGAATATCTAACCAGGGCTGGGAAGTATTATCTTTACATATCTTATGTATTTTTGAGATTAACTTCCCTTCATTTTCCATCCTTGTTGCCCCTACACAGAACGATACCAGCGGGTATTCAGTAACCTCCCTTAATAATGTTTTTCTAGGTTCAGTGGTCAAGTAATGTCTCACTTGAAGATAACAGTAGAAATCTCTATGGGTTAAACCAAATTCCACTTGTAGTTGTTGGTAACTTTTCACTGTATCCCCTATTAGAAGGTGTCCTAACTTTGCTAGCCCTCTTTGCTCCCATCTGCTGAAGACTGTATTGGTTTTACCTGGAATAAAGTCTTTACAAGCCTTGATTCTGGTTAGTTTACTAATGTCATTACAAACCCCTATTTTTTTCCAGGTACTGTAAAAGGAAGAGTTTTTACCCAAGGGTTTGGTATGGAGTTTATTTCCTTTATCTCTAACTTATTGAACAATTAGTCCTCAAATCTTTTTTCTCCCAGATGAGCCTGTTCCATTGCCACCCACACTATTTATTGTCCTTGTCTCTGATGAGTCATGATATGTTGAAGTTGAGCAGCTTGATAATAAGTTTTAAGGTCTGGTACCCCAAGACCCCCTTTTCCTTACTCTAGTGTCATAACACTCCACTTCAACCATGGCCGCTTTCCTCCCCACAGAAATTTAGAATGCAATTTATGCATCGACTTCCAAAATAATTTAGGTGTGCATACAGGCAAAGCTCCAAAGAGAAAGAGCAGGTGTGGGAGAATGTTCATTCTCATTATTTCCGTGTGGCCTATTAATGAAAGTAGTACTGCAGCCCATCTGTCACAATCCTGCTGAATCTCTTCTAGCAGTATGTGGTAATTTGCTTGAAAATGTTTGCTTAGATCCGAGGTAATGTGCGCTCCCGGGTATCAAAAGCCCCCTAGAAGTCCAACTAAGTTTTGTACAGTTTTTAAGATCTGGGGTTGCTTCCCCTCCTATCATTATGATTTCAGGTTTGAATTTATTTATTTATTTTAAAACCCGGTACCTCTCCATATTCAGTTCTTTTTTTTCTGCCATCAAGTGTACACCGTGGGAGCAGCAGCAGTGTCTTTTTGATGAATATACACTGCATTACCATATTTTTAGTATTCAGCACCATTCATTTTTTCTGCTTTTATTATTTTTTCGATGATACTGAAACCAGGCAAGAAAGGGGCTAAGAAGAAACATCATCTGCTCCCCATCATGCTTCGGTGCCCTTGTGAGAAACAGATGGCAATGATGAACCGGCATCAGACCTTCATGGCCTGCCTTAGCCTGACTACAGAATGGTTAACTCCTGCTTCTCAGTGGACTGCTGCACGTTAGAAATCTATGCAGTGAGGTGGGGTCAGCTGATCCTCACCTTCAGAGGCGGGCATTGCACTCATAAGGCCAAGGTAGGGTCCCTGGGCCCTTCCCCGTGCCCCTTTCTGGGATCTCTGGTTCCATTGAAGCAGAGGGTCCTCCTCAACCTCACCCTGCTGAGGTGTTGGAGGGCCCTGGTGGGTGGATCTGGTAAACAGCCAACTCCTTCTGGATGGTGAGCTGCAAACCTCCCACAGTTTGTCTGCCCTGCACAGCAGACATCCCCAGTGTTGAGGCCGAAGCTATGTGCTCGGTCTTCCATGGTGGATACCTCTGTGTCACAGCTTGGTGCCACCGTGGCTCCTGGCACCATTCGCAGTGTTGGTTAGCAGGGCAATGCCTGCCGCAACATTGGGTCCCCTTCTGATACTGTTCGCAGTGTCGGAAGAGGGACTGATGTTGAGGCCATGTAGTGTCCTGTTGCTGAGGTGGAGGCAATTCTTTCCTCCAGTGTCGCTAGCAACACCAAGGGAGAGAACAACACCGCCACAGTTGATGAAGGCAATGATGACTGTAGTGTTAGTCTAGGGCCTGGCATCAAATACAACACTGGTGACAGTTTAGTTCCTGGTCTCGGCACTGTTTGCGGTGCCAGCTCAGGTCCTGGTGCTGCTTTCAGCGCCTGAGTCGGGGATGGCTCCAGGGTCAACACCGGACCCCACACCAGGCTGGTACTGAGGATGGTGCAGGGCACGACGACTGGGGTGAATCCCTTTCCTAGCCTTCTATTGACCCTAAGCCTGGTGCTGGAGGCAGCGCTGGCTTGGAGTCCGACAACAACTGGTAAGTAGTGTTCTCCCCTGCCCCCCCCCTTTTTCTTTTTGTTGTCAGAGTTTCTTGTATGAGATGTAAAACATGCTTATTGTCTTGAAAAAATTTTCTGATTCCATAGTAAAGTTAAATGGATGGAGTAAACATATAATGCTGTCTTAATTTATATAGACAAAAAGTAATTAATTAGCATGATAAGAACATCTCTACATTTTAAAGTGTTTTTTTCTATAAAAGGTAAAATGTTTATGATTAAAAAGGAATTTCTAGTGTTGTATAAAAATACAGAATAACTTTGACTTTCCACTTTATTTATTTATTTTATTTATTGAAATCTCGGAATTACAAACTTTTGAGTCAACGACTCATTTACAAAGGCTCCACATCAAAATCACAACAAAAAAAAGGAGGTGTACAAGAAACATAAGATTCAGAAATGCAGATATACAGCAGAACAAGGGAGTACAACTCCCTTAATACAGCATCTGATGTACAAAAACAGATGCAGGTAGACATACATAAACATCATAGTCTAAAATGGGCCCTCCACACGGGGAGAGGCCACCAAGCAGTACAAGGTTAAGCAGACCTAAACTAGAGGAAATTGGAACACGATTACTGAAAGGAATTAAAACAGGAAAGAGGGGAGGAAGGGAGGAGGCCAACTTGGCAGTAGAACCAAGGTCATGGTGGAGAGTGGGATTAATGGTAGGGTGGCCATACATCTGAGAGGGAGGGGTAGGGAGACACAGTCCAAGGACCTTATCTAAGGTTAGGGAGGGGTGCAAGCAAAGGGGTATGAAGGGGATGAGCGATACGCATTCAGAAAGACCTTGTCAGTGGAAGGGGTGTGCAATTAATGGTGAAGCGAGCAACCAGCTGTGCAAGGGAGTGGGAAGAGGCTAGTAACAGTCACAATGGCCAGCAGCCAAGAGATGTCGCCAGAGTGAAAGTTTGAAAGAGTCAAGTTTTTGTAGCGTGGATACTTCAGCAGGCAGGCTATTCAGCCATTTAGGAGCCCTGTACATAAAGGCCCTCTGCCCAACAGATGTCCTGCAAAAAGGGACCAGGAAGGCATCTTTTGACGAGCTTCTGGTAGCCCAGGGGGGTAGGACAGGGAGTTAAGAAGTGGAGGGTAGTGGGGGGGGACACTGGAGGCAATCTTTTTGGCTAGTAAGCAGGTCCGGTACATGAGCCTACCTGCAAAGTTTAGCCAGTTTGCTTGGTCATATAAATCACATGTATGTGTGAGTCTGTCTCCACTAACGACAAGGCAGTAGGCTTTCTTCAAGGCAACTTTAATGTGGGTTAAGGCAGAATCAACAGCAGAGCCATAGATTACTTTGCCATACTCTACTATGGACAGGACAGAGCTGGTAACGGCCAAGCAAAGGGCGTTAGGAGTTAGGCAGTTCCAGTGGCAGAAGAGAAGACCAATCCTGGTATTTATCAACTTGCAGACAAGCTTGATGTGTTCCTGAAAAGAGAGGGTGGAGTCGAGGGTGATGCCGAGGTATTTAAAACTGTTAACTTGTTAAAGGGTTGTTTCAGGTTATTTAGAATGTTTAGAGACTGTCCTTTATTTTTGTTATGGGAATTAGCAAACGACATGACTGTTTTTTTTTTTTGTTTTTGTTTTTTGTAGTTAAGAAAGAGTTTGCGGCAGGTGAACCATGATTCAGTCTCAGAGAAAAAACATTGAAGATTACATTCCAGGAGAGAGGGGGGTCAGGGTGGCTAGAAAAGATGACTGTGTCATCAGCATACAGCAGCAGCTGACCAGAGCAGGCAAGGAGAAGGGTATTAAGGAATAAACTGAAAAGGAACGGGCCCAGAATTGACTCTCGAGGTACTCCAGGTCAAACAGGTAGGGTGGAGGAGAGGATGTCAAGAAACCCGCTTTGATCTGCCACTAAGTTAGTTAGAGAACCAAGCGGTTACTTCTTGGGAGAGGCCTAAAGACGGAAAGGAGTCAATTAGGATAGTGTGGTTTACAGTGTTGAATGCTTTTGTTAGGTCTATGTAAATAAACCCTACAAGATGGCCACGGTCGAGGGCTTTGTGTATGAAGTTGGTATATTCCAGAAGGGCAGTGGTGGTACTGTGACCCTTTCCAGACTCTGTATGTTGTGTTCTGAGAGATCGTCTGAGAGTTGATCAGAGACTATCCTCTCAAGGGCTTTGGAAATAGGTGGGAAGATGGAGATGGGGCGGTAGTTGCTGGGTGAGGTCCTGTCAGCACCCTTAAGAATAGGGGTGACCACTGTCATCTTCCACTGAGAGGGGAATTGACCTAGGCATAGGGAGAGGTTAATGATTTTGGTAAGTGGGGTAAAGACCATGTCAAGGGCTAGGTGCAGTAGTTTTAGGTCTAATGAGTATCCACTGAATCTAGATTTACCCAGGACTTGGGTTAGGTACTTTTTACTTCACCAGGAGAGACAATCCTGAAACAAAAAGGAGGAATGCCTGTGAGGGGGTAGATGAGGAATCTGCAGTTTTATTAAAGAAGTCGGGGGGGGGGGACACTACTAAGGTCGGAGAATGCAGAATTAAAGGTATCAGCGATAAGCTGAGGGTCCTGGATGGTGTCATCATTAATATTAAGTAGAGAGGGAGGGGAGGAGTTGGGTCTACCCATAAGACCCTTAATGTTGTCCCAAAATTTTCTCCCTTGTCCCCAGGTGGAAGAGAGGCAATCCTGGAAGTGGTGTGCTTTTACACGATGGATTTCCCTGGTGCATAGATTTCTGGCAGCCCTATACCGCTGCCTATCAGCAGGGAGGCTGGATGCCAGGGCCTTATGCCACAGGTTGTCACGTGAGGCCATAAGTTCCAGGAGTGCCGAGGTAATCCAGTGAGTGTCATGGCCCTTGGTGGTGCGTTTGGTGAATGGGGCATAGATGTCACATGCTGAGTTAAATGTAGAAATGAAGAAATTTAGGGCACAGTCAACGCTGGTGGCATAATCTAAGGGTGACCAGTCACAACTTAAAAGGAAGTCCCTGAAGTGCTTTAATTGGCCTGTTTTAAGAGAGCGGTGATAGAATGTATTAGGATGGGGTTTGGGGGTACGGTTTGACCAGCTACAAAGTATTGGAGAGTGGTCACTGAAGACATCAGGTAAAACCATGACATTCGATAATCTCTCTGGTTGGTTGGAGAAAATTAGGTCAATCATCGTACTGGTACCAGACCGGTAATTAGTCTTGGTGGAGGAGGACACAACCTGGGCTAGGTTTAATGCAGCTGTGGCATCTCTGTGGGAGGCAGCAGAGGGGGCAGACCAATTTATATTAAAGTCACCTAAAATGATAACCTCCACATTCTTTGGCAACTGAGATATGTAGTCAAGAATTGATTAAAAGCTGGGTTCAAACAACATGAAGTCTTGCTATATTATGACATATGCAGTTTGTCCCAGCCTTAGAACTGCTCCGGAGGTGAAAGAGTTAACTTCCATGCCAGGCATAGAATCTTGAGCGCGAGCTCGGTTGAAAAGACTCTGTCTGTTGATCTTCAAACTGAAACTGTCAGATTCTTTACTCCGCCTCACTGAACAGTTGCTCTGGAGATTCCTCCTACTGCGGTTCATTTCTAGATTAAAAAGTGTTATTCTCGGTTTGTTTAAACCGCAATTATATTATTTTAACCCATAAACGGTCGAGTTCAAGCTCTGTCTGTGGTATCGTAAGTAATAGATAGGTTTTACTTCTCTGTGTGGAACTTGCAAACGTTGTTATCGGTTCGGTTTGAACCGATCAGGTTGTTGTTAAAACTTATCAAATTACATTTAGAGTGCGGTTCCCGGTTCTTATCGGTTCTAAAAAACAGATTTCATTACGTTTTTTTCCACGACCCGTGACACAGTTGGGAACCGATAAGGGTGTCTTGCTTGGCGTTTTGCCGGAAAAGGGCAAGTTTTTGGTTAGGCTGGCATTATGTCTGAGAAACCCAAAAGAAAAACCGGGCCCACTGAGTTTCAACACTGTAGTGTCTGTGGGGAAGCCTTTGCTAAGGCTGACCCACACACCACATGTGTTTATTGTCTGGGGTTTGACCACCTCAATGCAGACTGCCAGATTTGCAAGAATTTCCCTGCAGCTACCCTGGATAAGAGAGTTGGTAGGCTCAGGGAACGAGAGGCCAAAAAGTCCGCTGACCCGGATGGCCAGCCCGGTTCGGTGCCAGCCGAACCGGAGGGAGTGCCCTCTGACCAGGGTGAGACTTCCTCAGGCAAACGAAGAGCTGACTTGGAGGAGCCAGTTCCAGCAAAGAGGACTAGAAAATCAGCAGGTGTGGAGCCAAAATTTCCTTCTCCAACTGCTGCAGAGATAGCCAAAGCGATCCAAATTGTCCAGTCACTTTCCCCGGTTCCGTCCGAACCGCCACTATCAGGTAAACAGTCGGTTCGGTCGGTTCCACCGGTTCAGGAATATGATATAGAGGAATTTTATGAACCGGTGGAGGGGGAGGAGGATTATGAAGAGTGTGAATGTGATTTTGAAAGTCTGGATGTGCCCATTGAACTGACATCTCCCCAGACAGACCCTTCAGGAGTGTCTCCCCCTAGGCTTTCTGAGTCCCCTTCTCATTTTCTGTTTTATAAAAAAGTTGCTGAAACCCTCCAGCTCCCTTTGGAAGAAGCTGTGGATGAACAGGAGGAGCCTGACTATGTGGAAATGATGGATATCCCAGAGTCCAGGAGATTGTCTATTCCTTTACATAAATCCTTTAGGAAACAGACAATAAAAATTTTAAAAGCTCCTAATTCTTTACCTCCTGTGGATAAAAAGATGGACAGGAGGTACACATTGTCAGGCCCTGATACGGAGTTCCTTTCACAACAATGCAGCCATGTTGGGGTAGTGCAGGCTGCAGCCTGTGATAAGGCAAATATTCCCTTGGCTTCACACCCCCCCCTGACAAGGACTCCAGGAGGATTGATGCCATGACAAAGAAGCAATACATGGCAGCATCCTTGGGACTCAGACAGGCAAATTATATGGCCTATGTTGCAAGATACCAGAAATCCAGATGGGATACTGTTATGGCTTTAGCGAAACAGGTCCCTGGCCAGCTTGCCAAGGAGCTGGAACAAGTGGCTGCTGATGGTATTGAGGCATCCAAGGTGCAATTCCATGCTGCAGTGGACTCTAATGATGTATCTTCAAGAGTCATGGCTACATCTGTGGCTTTTCGTTAGAATGGCTTGGCTCAGGTGTACTAGCCTGTCACAGGATACCCAGGCTAAGGCCATGGATTTTCCTGTTGTGGGTAATTCTCTGTTTGGGGAGCAGACATAGAATTACATGAAGAAAATGGATGAATATAGGACCACTTATAGGAGTGCACAGGCCAAGGAGAGGCAAGCCACTCCTCAGAGGCAGCTTTCCAGGGGCAGGCCTTTTCACAGGCCTTTTTACCAAGCCCAGGCCTCCTCTTCAGCTTATGCCCAGAGGGGGTTCTTCAGAGGGAGAGGCAGACAGGGTACGAGCAGGCCTGCTCCCACCCCTCACCCTAAAGCCCCTGCTAAATAGGCACCCTGATGGGATGCCCAGGGCCGATTCTCCATTACCTGTAGGGGGCAGGCTAGCTTACTTCGTCCAGGACTGGGAGTCTTTAACATCAGACAAGTGGGTCCTGGAAGTAGTAAGCCAGGGACTGGTTCTCAGCTTCAAAAAATTTCCAAAGATGAGAACCAGATCTTTTCCAACTGCAAATCCATTAGAGGCTCTTGCTTTAGAAACAGAAGTCTCAACCCTCCTGGCTCTCAGAGCTGTGGAAAGGGTTCCTCCCCTACACCAGGGCAAAGGACTGTACTCCAGGTACTTCCTTACACCAAAAAAGACAGGAGAATGGCGGCCCATCCTGGATCTAAGATACCTAAACAAGCACCTTTTAAAACCAAAATTCAAAATGGTGACTCTGGGAATGATTTTACCCTCCCTAAGGCCAGGGGACTGGCTAGCGTCCCTGGACCTCAAGGATGCCTACTTCCATGTTCTCATCAGAAGCTCCCACCGAAAGTACCTCAGATTCGAACTGCCCTCAGGCCATTACCAGTTCAGAGCAATGCCCTTCGGCCTTACCTCTGCCCCAAGGGTATTCACAAAATGCCTGGCAGTAGCAGTTGCTCACTTAAGAAGGCAAAAGATTGCCATCTTTCCTTACCTGGACGATTGGCTCATAGTGGGTCAGTCTCCAGACCAAGTCAAATCACACCTTCAGGTTACCCAGCAGCTGCTTACATCTCTAGGTTTTCTTCTCAATCTCCCAAAGTCAGTTGTAGAGCCTGTTCAGCTACTCACCTTCATAGGCGCAGAACTGGACACAAAGCAGGCCAGAGCTTTTCTTCCTCTAGAAAGAGTAAAGACCCTGGTGGCTCTGGCCTCCTCCTTCACTCTGCAGGTCTCTCGACCAGCAAGGTACTTTCTACAGCTCCTTGGACACATGGCTGCTTCCACAGCTGTAGTGCAAGGAGCAAGATTTCAGATGAGAGACATTCAGTTCCATTTGAGAGCCTTCTGGTCTCAAAGGAGAGATCCCCTAACCAAATTGATCCTAGTAACTCGAACCCTGAGCCAGGCCCTGCAGTGGTGGCAGGATCAGAGCAATCTGATACAGGGGGTTCCTTTCATCCCTCAATCTCACTCCTTGACCCTTACTACAGATGCGTCCCTCTTGGGATGGGGAGCTTACATGGGCGACCTCACCACCCAGGGATTGTGGTCCCCTCAGGAATCTCTGCTCCACATCAATCTGTTGGAACTCAGAGCTGTTTTTCTAGCGCTTCAGGTTTTTTCTGCATCTGTTCAGAACAAAGTGGTACAGGTCAGAACAGACAACACCACTACAGTGTGGTACATCAACAAGCAAGGGGGCACTCAGTCTTCGGCCTTGTGCACCAAGGCAATGAAGTTGTGGTCTCTGGCTTATTCCCTAAACACCTCCCTCATAGCAGTTCACCTCCCAGGCAAGGACAATGTCCTGGCAGATGCTCTCAGCAGGATTTCCCAGGGCCATCACGAATGGTCACTGGATCCCCTAGTACTGGGGTTAGTATTTGCCAGGTGGGGCACCCCTCAGATAGATCTTTTTGCAGCCCCAGACAATCACCAACTTCCGCTTTTTTGTTGCAGGCCCCCAGTGTTGGGCTCAGTCCCTCTGGATGCCTTCCTTCTCGATTGGGAAGGGAAGTTCCTCTATGCCTTTCCCCCTTCCTCTCTTGTTCAAGGTGCTAGTCAAAATCAGATCTCAGCCTTGCAAGATGATTCTGATTGCTCCAGATTGGGCCAGACAGCCCTGGTATCCACTCCTTCTGTCCTTAGCAGTCCACCTTCCCTTTGTCTCCCCAGGAACCTACAATTTGTTAACCTGTGCCCAGGGAGAGTTTGGTATCCAATCTCAAATCCCTCAACCTCAAGGCCTGGCTTTTGAGGAGTTAGAGTTTGCTGACCTACACCTTTCTCAAGGTGTACTGAAATCTTGAAAGCTTCTAGAAGCCTTCCACCAGGGCTACTTATAATTCTAAATGGAAAAGGTTTTCCATATGGTGCTCTGGGAAGCATATTTCCCCAGAATCTGCTGATTTCCCACAGTCTTGGACTATATGGTCCATCTAAATACTTTGGGGCTGAGGCCAGCTACCCTGAAAGTGCATTTGGCAGCTGTCTCTGCTTTTATTTCAGCAGGAAAGCCCTCTTCTCTTTCCGCTCACCCTGTATTCTCCAAGTTTTTCAAGGATTGCTTCACACCAACCCTCCATTCAGGGACCCTGCTCCTGCCTGGGATCTTAATGTTTGCATTGCTCAGCTGATGCAACCCCCTTTGAACCTTTGTCTTCAGCAGAGCTTAAGTACTTGACTTGGAAAACTGTGTTTCTAGCATCATCACTTCTGCCAGGCATAAGTGAATTACAAGCTTTGTCAGTGGAGCCTGATTTTATCTCCTTTCATAGAGATAAGGTAGTCCTCAGGACTAACAGGAAGTTCTTGCCTAAGGTGGTTTCAGATTTCCACCTTAATCAATCTATATCTCTTCCAGTGTACTTCACTGACCATTCCTCCTCTGGCAGAGGAGGCTGCACAGTTTAGATGTGAAGAGGGCCCTTAGTTACTACATAGGCGTACCAAGGGTCATAGGTTTGACTCCCTCCAACTGTTCCTCACTTATGGTGAGGTTGGGAAAGGGAAACCTGCCACTAAAAGATCCATTGCCAGGTGGATTGTCTCTTGTATCCAATTTTGCTATCAAAAACTGGGTAAGGTTCCCCCTTCAGGCCTGAGGGCTCACTCTACCAGAGGTACAGCTGCGTCCCTAGCTGCGGCCAGGGACATCCCTATCTTAGAGATATGTCAAGCAGCTACCTGGAAAACAGTACACACTTTCACCAAGCATTACTCCCTGGACATCCAGGCTAGGAGTGATGCTCGGTTTGGCACAGCTGTGCTTCAGAGCCTATTTCCTAAGTAGGTTCTGTCCCTCCTCCATGGAGGTACTGCTGTGTAGTCTGCATATGTCATAATATAGCAAGACTTCATGTTGTTTGAAGAAAAAGTTACTCACCTTAGTAATGTTGTTTCTTCTAATGGAGTCTTGCTGTATTATGACCTCCCCCCCTGCCTGCCCCTCTCATAACCTCTGCTCTTGGGATGTGGATGGGCAGTGCAGTGTTGGCACTTAATGATGCCCACCTTGTGTTTTTCACCCCTCCTTTTTGGGGTGTTTGGGTGTTGTATTTTATTTTATTTTATGGGTCCCCTGACTTGAGTCTTGGTTTTGGGACCAGAAAAATGTGTTAATATTTTAGTAGCCAGTTGGCTAGTGTAGGTTTACAGCTTCCACACAGAACCTTAGTGAGTTTTTGCTCGTAAAGATCTGACAGTTTCAGTTTGAAGATCAACAGACAGAGTTTTTTCAACCGAGCTCGCGCTCAAGATTCCATGCCTGGCATGGAAGTTAACTCTTTCACCTCCGGAGCAGTTCTAAGGCTGGGACAAACTGCATATGTCATAATATAGCAAGACTCCATTAGAAGAAACAACATTACTAAGGTGAGTAATTTTTTCCTTTGTGTTACGGGGAGGGATGTATGCAGACAGGACTATGAGGGACTTTCCCTGGTTGCCTAAAGATATTTTAATGGCTAGGGCCTGGGCAACATTACCCGAGATAGTGGACAAAATAGCATAACCCTGGAGAGAGTTGCGAAGGTAGATGGCGCAACCACCACCTCTCTTCCCCAATCTATCTAGCCTGAACAGCACATAACCATTTAGGGCTATGGCAGAATCAGAAATTTTGGGAGTGAGACAAGTTTCGACCACAGCTAGGAGGTCAGCTTTGTGCTGCGAGATCCAAGTTTGAAGTAGATCGAATTTCTGCAGTAGACTGCCAATATTAACTGTGGCTAAAGTAAGACCACTTTCACAATGACTAGTGGGGTTTGGTAAGTGAACTGGTCCAGGGTTTGGGTTCACATTGCCAGAGAGGTGGAGTACAAAGGGTGACAGCCTGAAGAGCACACGATTGGTCGATTTTGAGTTAGCGACCAACCTTCTACAGGAGGGTTTGGAATCTTGGCAAGATATTGGTAGAGGTAGAATGTAAGTCAGTAGGAAGAAAGAGGAGGAGATAGTGGAGGTAGCTGATCCAGTCAGTAGGTCATGAAGTGACGGCACATGGGGCGGTGGTACGCTATTAGTAGCACCAGACAGCAGCTGAGTATTCTTGTCAAGCCGTTAGAGGGTGGATGGAGTGTGGGAGAGGATGTTCGGAAGGAGTGGGAGGCCAGTAAAGGAAACAGGATGACAGTGAATAAACTGAATAGAAGCACCATGATAATTGAGTGAGTCGGTGGGGAGGTGAGACTGGGGGCCTAGCTATGCAACTTGTCAGGTAGTTTAAGTGAGCCGAAAGGACTGACTGAGAAGTGCACTACACAGTGGTGCAGTGGTAGGGTTATGATCTATAGTGTAGAGGGTTAAGGGTTTGATCCCCAGGTAGGCGTGTAGGGAGGGAAGGTAATTGGAGGCAGAATGGAGGGCTGGTGAGTGAAGAGAGACAGGGAAAATTAGCAGACCAGGGCTGAAGGGATTCAGAAAAGGCAGTGAGAGGGGGAAATTGAGTGGGCAAAGACTGACCCCCTAGTGGTAAGATCCTATAACCTGCTAATGGGGAAATGCAGACTTAGTCAAAATTGTCCAGCAGGTCACATGACCAGGTTACGTGACTACCAACCCCAGTAAAGCTGGAGACAACCTTGGGTGGGAGGGTGGGTGGAAGATGGGGCAGCCGACACATAGCGTCGACAAGCAAATACCCCTTAGAAACCCCAGATGCTGGAGGAAGAACTTGTGTCCCGAAGGAGCTCCGTACCTGTGCTTCAGGGCTCCTGCTGCTCTGCGCAAATGCACTTTGATTGTTAATTTATACACTGAAGGGTTTAATAGTAATAAAATTATTTGATCCTCCAGCATGAGTTGTTTAATGGAATTGCAGTGATTTAATTATTAACTGCTGGGGTTCACTAATTGAATTGTGTATAAATTAAAGTATGTAATTATCCTTGAACCATGCCTCCTGAAGAAGGGTGTGTCTACCTGAAGTGCTGGGGCTAGTTCATCTCATGCTGTTTGTCCTCTACATCATCTGACTGTGTGAATAAATACATTTTTTTTTGCAAGAACTACATGTTTTGCTATTGTTTCCTGAAATAAGTCTTATGCTGCAGAGACTGGGAAAGCAAACACAGACTGTCAAATGCTGTATTTATGGCAAGTAATATGTAATCTTTAATTTTATTGGTCCAGAGTGCACTAACTCTTGTGCTGTGGCTTTTCTCCAGAGCCGTTGGCTGACAGTGTCACTGGTGGGGACCGGGTAGCTCGGCGAGGACTGTATGACTCCACCCTCCCCACCTTGGTGAATCCCCCCCATAGAAACCGATCAGGCCAGTCCTCTGAAGTAGGACAACCCCATTCAGGCGATTCTGCTAGGCCCTTCCCTCAGACAGGGTCTCCTGCACAACCCCAAAACCCAAGCAGAGTTCTTAGAGACCCTGCATCTCTGTTTCCTCCCAGGTCTCTGCCACCCTTCCCAGAGTTATCCCGTTTTGTGGACCATCAAGGGCCATTTACCTGGTCTCAGCAGAGAGAGGTGGTTGATACCTTAGAGAAATAACACAGTGAGCCCAACAGGGTCCAGTATCGGCCCATCTCCCCGGTACCACCACCCTCTGTTTTAAGCACCGGTTCTCCATCCGTGTCCTCCTCAGATGACAACAAATACTCCTTCCTCTTGTCCTCTGCTTCTGAGTACACTGTACCAGAGATTCCTGGTGGTCATGCCTAGGAGCGCTGGCCTTTGGCTCGTATTCAAGTCACGATCCTTGCCATTGTGAATCCTCTGAGCTTTTAGTGATGACTGTGCTGTCATTCCTCCCTGGCTTAGACCATCAAGGATATCATGGAGACATCCCTTCACTTGTCCTCCAGTCCCCAGTGACCTAGTGCTCCAGTACTGCGCAATACCAGAACATCAGTGACCTAATGCTCCAGTGTTATGCACCCATGGGATCTGCAGGTGCAGTACCTCACCCCTCTTTAGGTCTGGAGGTCTTGCAGACCCCTACAGGGCCAAACCAACATATGGGTGACTGACCTCTTGAGGCTGACTCTGAGACAGATGTCGTGGGCATGTGTCATAATGTGCATCGCAGCCATAATGTGTTTCGCAGTACGCCTGGCACATCAGGCAGCCTTCAGTCGGCGCTGTGGTTGCAGATAGGTCAGCTCCTAACTGCAGTGTCTAAATATGTGTTAGGTGGGCAAGGGCATGAATCACAGGCATTGTACGATGCCAGTGAGATGGCCTCAAGGCCTGTTGGAACTGCAGTCTGCCTCAAGTGGTTGGCATGGCTTCGCCTCTCCAGACTAGCACCTTTGGCTTGGTGTGATTGTGAGTTGCTAAACTCACACTTCCAGGGGATTCACTTCTTCTCCTGTAGGGTCAGGCAAGAGCTGTTGGGGTGCCACAGAAACACCCATCTGACCCTGAAAAGTCTTGGGTCCCACCAGACTCGTAAGGAGCCCTTGCCCTCAGGTGTTTTCCCCCATGCAGAGGGCTGAGGGGTTTTGTTTCAGGGGTTGATCTTAACATTGTTTTACTAGCCCAAACACTAGTGCAAATTGACCAGGGCTAGTGCAGCTATCTCTCTACTTGCCCATCTTGACTAGTGCAGATTTTCATGGCCGTTAATGAAGTTAAAAAAGTCTCTACTTTAGCATTCTCTAGTCCTCATACTAATCTCTCTCAATGTTCCAGATGGCCAGGTGTGATTAACAGCTCATTAAGAGCTGAAATTTTCTGGCAGTTCAAGAAAGGGATCCCACAAAAGACTCAATGTGAGTCATTATCACTCCACTGTTAAGACTTTCAGCTTGTGTCCAGGGTGTGATCAAGGGTAGAGTGCTATGAAGTCACTAGGTTCCAGTTTTCTGAATGTGTCTATGTCTAACAATTTGTCCAATATTAAGGCCAGTGCCCCTCATTTCTCCACATTGTGAGTGTTTGTATCCAACATTTCAGTGACAAAATGCGAAGAGGTATACAGGATCAGCCCTGCAGGTGGTGGGTTTTATCCCAGCCTCACCATAACTTCCCTCCAAATTTCTTAACTCTTTTCTTTCCCTGGACACCACTGCAGACCAGACTCTGAAGTGACCATCCATAGATCCATAGCTGCCATTACTGGCAAGTGTAGGGGGTCCCCAGCTCTTCTAAATGGACCATGCCAGCCATCACCATCCATACAGTTCCACCCTTATCCCACTCAGCATGTCCTTTCAGCCTAAAAACAAAGCTCTGGATCATGTATGGTACAAAAATAAACCTTGATAAAATGCATAATTTGAAACCTTCAAACAGGCATTCCTTGGGTGTATAGATCATGCTATACAGAAATAGAAATAGTATAGTGTTATGCCTGTGTACTGTTTCCCCTGGGCTGATGAAAGGACAATGTTAAAGAAAAATCTGTTATTGTTGGGGCAGAGCATATTAAACTCAATGCTTTTACAAATAAAATGTCATAGTTTTCCATTTCCCAAGACCCTTAGTTTTGTCTAGCCCCCACCCCAAAGAAATCTTAGATGTGCTTCTGGCTCACTTGAGATTGTACAAAAACATTCAAAAGTGCAGGTCTCCAGTTGACAATAGGGTGGGGACCGAGAGTGTATTTCTCTGCCTGACCCTGTTTCTTGCCCTGTGGGTGGTGGTGAGAGTGTGGTGAGGTGCATGATGATGTCAGCTATTGTGGGCGCAGAGCTAGGACTGCTTGATTGAACATTTGCTGTTGTGATATCATGTCTCTGTTTGGTGTGTGTGTGGGGGCAGGAAGAGAGGAGGCCATGGTACAAAATAATGGGGTGGGGGGGCTCTTTGTCTGTGATGGATGGCACTGCAGTCTTTTTTTTCTGCTGGGGAGCTGGAAGCAATGTGGGAGTAGGATAAATATGCAATAATCAGAGTATTTCTTGACTTTGCTTGCATTGTTTCCTGTACAAGTGATCAAAATGTACCATTATAATTAAGGGCTAGTGCAACCATCTGCATGCTAGTGCAATTTTGAATCAACTTGCCCTGCTGGCTAGTGCAAAAAAAGGTTAAGGTTGACACCTGTTTTGTTTCCCTCAGTGTGAGCCAGCTGTCCCTCCTAGAAAAGGGACGCTTGACCCAGTGCATGCCACTTATAAGCAACACTGTTTTAATAGACAGCCACTTATAGTGGACAAAAAACGATTTCCCTAACCATATCTATCAAATCCAATGCATTTTTCTCTGGTAACAATGGACAAAAACATTGCTTATAATAGACATTATGAAGCATTTCTGGGCATTTGCAGTGCTTTTTTTTGGTGGGTGGTGAAGAGCTGGTGGAGAGATTTGCAAATGTAGAATTAAGATGGGGGAGCTCTAGATATTACATTTGTAACAAAATAACTCTGCACAAGCTGCCTAAACTTTTCTTAGTTAATTAATTACCCTGAAAGGAAACTATTTTATCATTCAGTAAAACCCTTACAGTACAATTGCCTTTGCTAGTCCATCCTAGAACCCCAACATCCAGCAACTAGAGTTACTGACTTCATACCTTCTGCAATAAACTTCAGTAAAAAAAAAAAAAAAAAACTTGTTCCCTGACAGTTAAATAACTTTATGCAGGATTCTGAATAATCTATTAAGTTTAATAATAGGGTCTCATTCACTCTGACCCCCTGCTCTCATACGTACAGTAGACACACCTAACACATAGGTTTCACCTCCTCCGTATATGATGGACTCTGGATATAACAAACAAAACGTGTGTGCACAGATGCATCCATTATAACAGGCTAGCACTGAGAACCATCAGTGGGAATCAATGATGAAGACTGATTCCTGGAATATTATGAAAATTACATACGTAGCATAACTGTTAATCTTCTGGAATATCTTCCCCGTTGATTACCATGCCCCATCCACCATCCCCTGCTCAGACAGAGCCAGTGTCTCTGAGCAACTCACCCTGCCAGTGCTGGCATCACCACAGTAGGTGCTGGGAATCTCCCCAGTCACACACCCCTCTAGGGTCTCTGATCTGAGTAGGCACTCTTCAGAGTACCCCCTCAAAAAAAACAAATGCTGACAGAGCCACTATGGCTGCAGATGCATTAACTTGAGAAGGGTGTTTCATGGGCTTAAACATAAACATGAATTGCATTTAGTGAGGCCTATGATATCGTTCCACATATAAGAGTTGTGAACAAACTGGGCAACGTAGGAGTGGGTCACAAGGTGGTAAACTGGGTTAGGAATTGGTTGAATGATAGAAGGTAGTCATGGTAAATGGTGCTCAATCTAAGGAAAGGAGGGTGACCGGGGATCACTCCTTGGCCCAGTCTTGTGTAATGTCTTCAAAAGTGAAATTGCAAAAGAGCTGGAGGGGAAAGTGTGCCTCTTTGCAAATGACACTAAGATCTGCAAATGGGTGGACACTCCGGGAGGGGTGGAAAAAATGAGGAGGGACCTAAGTAAACTGGAGGAATGGTCCTATGTGTGGCAGCTGAGATTTAATGCAAAAAAGTGCAAAATCATGCATTTAGGTTGCAGGAATCCGGGGGGGGGGATAATGGTCACCAAACGGGAAAGGGATTTGGGGGTAATCATACTGGATGGCCTAAAGGAGGCTAAACAATGTACCAAGGCTGTGGGGAGAGCCAGTGGGATGCTGGGGTGCATAGGAAGAGGTATCACCAGCAGAAGGAAGGAGGTGCCACTGTGCAGATCATTGGCAAGGCCTCATTTGGAATACGGTGTCCAATTCTGGAGGTCGCTTCTCCATAAGGATGTAGACAGAGTGGAGGCAGTAAAGAAGGGCAACAAAGATGGTGCAGGGCCTGCACCAAAAGTCATATGAGGAGAGACTGGGAGACCTCAATATATATACCCTGGAGAGGAGACAGGAGTGGGTAATATGATAGAAACCTCCAAATATCTAAAAGGTATAAACAGGGTACTGGAGGGTAGCATCTTTCAGAAAAGGAGATGTCCAGGAACGAGGGGGCATGACACGAGGTTGGAAGGGGGTAGACTAAGGGGTACCATGAGGAAGTATTTTGTCACAGAAAGTGTGGTGGATGCATGGAATAGACTCCCCCCAGACCCGGCATAGGGGAACCCTAGCAGTAAGAACAAGGAAGTAAAGCCAGAGATCAAGTAGGTTCTGCAGTAAGTATCTCTGTTCCATCAGAACTGAGAGATGAGATTTAAAAGCTGCTGGGCAGAGTTACAGTTTATCCTAGTACAATTGTCAACGCTTGAGATTCTTAGCTTACAGTACTACCTAGTGACACATGTCATGGACAAACCTTAAATTAGTATTCATAGTGGATTGTATTTTTAGTGTAGAATTATTTTGGAGAGACTTTTTATGTAACAGGAAAGAAAATAAAACAATGAAGTAAAGGACATTATTGTGTCTCAGACTGCAAAGCTGGGTTATTCATAAGAACTTTATCCAGAACCCCATCTGAATAATGCAATTCCCTGCATGTACATCATTTTAACCCATACTTTATGAAAGGCCACAGGTGTGAAAAAACATTATGGGCAGGATGTGAAAAATGACAGCTGTACTGTTCATGGGGTGGTGTGATAAAATGGCTTCATTGAAAATTTGGAGTGAAAATATTGAAAATGACCAAAGTTACACACATGCGTAGAAAATTTTGAATGACTGGGTATAACTCAGCCATTTTTTGGAGTTGTTTCACCAAATTTTAAACATGGCTTTTTTAGGACCCCACCTCCTGAAGAGTGCCACTGTCATTTCATTCACTCATGCTGAAATGTGATTTAGCACAACGACTGCGCCATTCTGCATCACAGGTGCAAAAAAAATACATTTTAGGGAGGATGTGAACAGTGACAGCTGTACTGTTCAGGAGCGGGGCGAGCAGCAGCAGTGGGAGGGGGAGGGAGGTTTTCTTTGGCAGGAGTGTAGCCAGGAATTTCAGCTCTATAAACCAAGTGGACTCACTGCTACCCCCCCCGTCCATTCCATGCTACCCCTCCCCCCACTGTCCATGCCCTGTCCCTGTCCTCTCACCTGACACGTGTCATTTTGTCTGTGGTGTATACTGTAAATATGAAAAGTAAAGATGTGACACACATACTCCTATTCCTGTACAGTAAAAATGCCTTCCAAATCACCTGTGTCAGACTAACAGACTGGCTTTCAGTTACAATGTTACATTGTGACAAGCCTCTGTACCACATCAAAGAGGTCCATTCACACACCGCTAGCCATACCATCACCAACAGTTGTCAGACTAAGAGACTGGCTTTTAGTTACAGTGTTACATTGTGTCAAGCCTCTGTACCACATCAAGGTAGCCAGTCCCACAGAGGTCCATTCACACACCACTAGCCATACCATCACCAGCATCTAAAAAGAAATGTGTACTGTTAATATAGATGCTTCTTTTCCCTTATTTCTGCATCTTACACACAATATAATTAAGAATGAAATCTGAGCTACACAGTAAGACAGGGCTGAAACCCTTCTAGCAAAAAGGAGATACAGAGTTCAAGTAACAAAGTAGTATTTAACATTTTAAGTGATTACATTACACTGGTTTATCCAATCCTGGCATCCATTGAAAATATCCAAATACTTTGTTGTTTGAGCTCCATATTTCATTTTTGTTAGTAGGGTTTTAGCCTCGACATACCCTATAGCTCTGATTTCTTTCATGGTTGTATTTTTGTGGAAAGATCTGTACCACATGCAGATATAACTAAAGGAACATAAGCATCTTTTAACAGTACTAAGAGTGCACATTTCTTTTTAGATTCCTGCTTTACAGAAACAGGATGGCAGCCAGCCTTCTTTGAAAAGATAAACAAAGCTTCAGGTGGAGGTAATACAGCATGTTAGAACTAAAACTACTAAGAAATCACTGATAGTGAGAGAGACAGGTGAAGGAGGGCATGACAGTGTAGGGCTGTAGGCTGGTGAGCAGCATCTGATAAGGTGAGGTGGGGGGTCTGGTTATTTTAATCTGTTGCTGGGCGGGTTCTTCCCCTCCCACTAGGTAATTTATGCAGGGAGTCCTTTTCTCAAAGCAAAACGTCTACAGGGCTACACCCACTGCAGGAACTAAGAATGAAATCAGAGCGACACAGTAAGACAGGGCTAAAACCCTTCTAGCAAAAAGGGGATACAGTGCTCAAGTAACAAAGATATACCCTGTGGCTCTGATTTCTTTCATGGTTGTATTTTTGTGGACAGATCAGTGCCACATGCAGATATTATCTATTTATTATTATTTATTAAATTGTGTTAACCGGGTAAGCCCACTGGGCCCTGAGGGTCCCTTTTTCAGGGACGACCCAGAGTTTGTTGCATATAATTTTGAACATACAGTCAGGTAGTACAGTGTCAGACAGATTATACAGGATTACTAGGACAGTATACAATTTTACAGTTTTTGTGGAAGAGGGCAGGAGGTACATGATATTAGTTAATACAGTAGTACATCTAATACTGCAGTACAGTACATCTAATACAGGCAGTGTATTACACTGATGAGTACAGCAGGACAGAGTAGTACATATAATACGGGGTTAAAAGGACGATATACAGTTTCTGTGGAAGAGGGCAGCAAATACCTTACAATATAAAGTACAGCAGTGACGGCAGATGGGGTGAGGGGATAAGTGCTTTAAATGCATACGGGAAGTTCCATATGGGGTAGAGTACCAGCTTGTGCAGTCATTAGTCGTAACCCTTGTAGGGGAGTAGTGTAGAGCCAGTACAAATTGATGCGAGGTGTGCTTGACTTAGCCATTGGTGCAGGGGCAGGGACTAAGTTTGAGGAGGTGAGCACGCAGTCCCTTTTGAAAGATGGCTAAGGTCGTTGCCTCCTGAAGATGGCTGGGGAGATTGTTCCACGATTCCGGGGCTAGGTGAGTAAAGGATTTACTCCCAGCAACAGAGCAGGCCGGGGGAATTTCCAGGAGTTTTTGTTCGAGGATGGGGTAGTGGTGTGGTCTGCTTTGGGGTAAGAAATGGATCGACTGAGGTTGGGCATCAAGGAGCTTGTAGGTCCAGCTAATAGGGGTACAGGAGCCTATTGTACAGGGATGGCCAGTTGAGGGCTATGAGGGCATCACAATAGTGGGTCCTCGGGTATGATTTGGAAGCAAAGCGAGCGATTTTGTGGTATAGGGTCATTAATCTCCTGTGGTCCACTTTAGCAATGACGAGTACAATGGGGGAGCATATGTTAAGGTTGGGAGAAGGATGCTTTGTGAGATTGCCAGTCTAGTCTCTGGTATCATGTTGTGGCTTAGGCGATAGAGGAGGCCCAGTTTTTGGTGGATGTTTTTTGTTACTACATCCACATGGGGCTTCAGTGTGAGCCCCTGATCTAATGTGAGGCCAAGGTATTTGACTGATTGTACTACCTCTGTTTTGGAGCCAGATATGGTAGTGAGTGGCAGAAGATGGGCCCTGGAGTGACCCATCGATTTTAGCCTGAGCAGCATTGCCTTAGTCTTGGTGGGGTTGAGGACCAAGCAGTTCTCAATTAGCCAAGTCTCTGCCTTGGTGAAGTCGTCTTGGAGCCGGGGTCCGTAGTTGGATGGGCGATCCCCCGTTCTGTACAGTACTGCATCGTCCACATACTGTACTATGGAGCTGCCCCCACAGTGTCCATAGAGGTAATTTGTGAATAGGGAGAACATAAGCAGGCCTAAGATTGAGCCCTGTGGGACCCCCTCAGTTAAAGGTAGGGGTTCGGAGGTGACCCCTTTCCACTTGACCTGTTGAGTGTGGTCAGTGAGGTAATTACGGAACCAGTTGAGGGAGTGCTGATCCAGTCCCAATGGGCTAAGCTTGGTTAGTAGGAGTGCGTGATCCACCAGGTCGAAGGCCTTAGAGAGGTCCATGAACACGGCCCCAGTGGGGGTACCCTTGTCCCATGCAGCCAGGACATCAGAGGTGAATTTGATGAGGGCAGTGTCGGTCCCATGCTTTGGTCTAAAGCTGTATTGTGAGGAGGCCAGTAGCCTGTTGGTTTCCAGGTAGTCTCTGAGTTGACTGTAAACTAGCCACTCCTGAACCTTAGCCAGGTGACATAGGATGGAGATGGGCCTGTAGTGGCCTGTGGGTTCCCTTGCTCCGCCCTTGTGGATTGGGACTACATGGGCCCGTTTCCATGTTAGTGGGACTGTGCCTTCTTGCAGGGATCTGTTTATTAACAGGCTTACAGGTAGTCCAATGGCTGGGGCAGCAGCCCTTAGCAGCCTAGGGTCCAGTCCATCAGGTCCTGGTGATCCGCTGGGTTTTAAGGATTGTAAGAGAGGCAGCACATCTTTGGTTCACACTGTCCGCAGGTGGAAATGGGCTATCAGAGGGTCCTGGGATTCAGTGGCCAAAGGGCTGTGTGTGGGGTTGGGTCTGAGCGCCCCCAGGTCAGTGAAGAAGCGATTGAAGGCTGTTGCGATCGCTCTCTCCGTCCATGAATGTAGTGTCGTTACAGATTATGTTACCCTGCTGGGGCATTTTTGTACCTTTTATCAGGGAGTTGATGCTTGTCCAGAAGGACTTTGGGTCAGATAGTGTTTGCCTCTGAAGGGATTTTATGTAGTCCCTTTTGACAGTTTTGGAGCTTCTTTGGCACTGGTTTCGTAGTGATCTATAGGCAGCGAAGTCAGCAGGGATAGTGGATCTCCTTGCCTTTTTCCAGGCCTTGTCTCTAGCTATCATCAGTGATTTCAGCTCACACGAAATCCATTTGTGGCAATGGCCCTTAGCTCATCTAGTCCTAATTGGGGCATGTTTGTTGGCCACTGCAGAGAACGTGCGCTGGAAATATTGTACTGCCTCGTCCGTGCTCACTAGGAGTCTTAATGGTGACCTGTCTGTGTTTCTTAAGGAGCTCTGGAAAACCTCAGCCAAGAATCCAGAGAAATCCCTGGCCACTATGAGCTTGGGCAGGATCCTGGGAGGCCGATTTTTCCAGATGCAGAAGGTGGGTAAGTGATCGCTTAGGGCGTCTGACATCACGCCAGTCACTTGTATGTTGGTGGATTTGGAGGTAAGGATCCAGTCAAGGATAGAGTAGTTCCCTGTGTTTTGGTTGTGCCTTGTGACCTCAGTGATGACCTGGGTCAGGTTTGCGTCGAGAAGTGTGGTCTTGTATTTTTGCTCGGTGGCGGGTTCACACTTTAAGTTGAAGTCCCCAAGGACCAGCAGCTCCGTGAGCCGTGCCCTCTCTGTTGAGCTGATGAGGTTCTGGAGTGCTGCGGTGCCACCAGTGGGAGGTTGTAGATATAGCCTATGGTTGGTGCTTAGCACGCCCAGTACAGTTTGGATAAATAGCGATTCTAACCCTGTAGTGCTTGGCATTTCAACAGGGACGGGAAGCCGCCAGGAGGAAGTCACATAGATTAGGATACCCCTCCTTTTTCCCTTCTCTATCCTTTCGGAAGGAGTTGTATTGGTCTAGTTCTACTTCGTGAGGGAGTATGTGCGGCTTCAGCTATGGTTTCGGATATGGCTAGCACATCGGGCCTATATGTATCTACCCATGATTGCACCTCAGGCATCTTAGGTCGTAGGCTGCAGATGTTCATGTGGGCCACCCTCAGTCCCTTGGTGGCACCATGTGGGGTCTCCAGAGGACCCCAGAATGGAGTTGGCGGGTGGGGACCCAGGGTTGGAGTGACTGTCACCAGCCCTCAATATCAGTATTAGTAGTTTGAGGCGGAGGACCCTCTGCTGAGTAAGGGAAGATCGTTTTAGTCGGTAACCTGGCACACCAGAGAAGATGAGGTAGCAGGCTCCCTTGTGAGCCAATCCGTGCTTGATAACCAGCGAGTGCAGGATTGAGGGACCAGGGCAATATGTGAGGTGTGGTAGGTGACGGTTCTGTGCCCCCCAAGCAGTTTAGGGTCTTGGCAGCCACTTATTTTAGCATCAACCCATCCTAGTGCAGCTACATACAAGAGTAACAATGCCGGTATTCTAATGTTAGCAGTGTTCAGGTTCAGCTGCATGCACCAACGGTGTTGGTAGAGTGGCTGGGCTACTTTGGTGCGGAGCCTATTCCTCCAAGCCTCCATGCCCAAATAGTGGTGCTGAGGGAGCGGGGTTCCCTACGTCTGAGCAGTTCTGTTGTCCTTATGTGATGTGTCTGCCTACCAAGTTATCTTATATTTGCTGGTATGGTCCTTGGCACTGGGGATGTGCAGTGGGGCTCTTGCAGGATCCACAGTCCCACCGTCCGGTTTTTCTCTGGATTGTGATACAGACACAATAATTCAAAACCAGGGGAAGGTAAAGAAGGAAACGTGGTGAAGGGTGGTCATGCTGAATGCGAGGAGCCTAGGTAATAACTCAGCTGAGTTGCAGGCTCTCCTGGTAGTGGGGAAGGTGGACATTGCGGCCATCAAGGAAACATGAACCACCCAGTGCCAAGACTGGGATATGATGATCCCAGGGTATAGAATATTTAGGAAAGGTAGGACTAAGGGGAAAGGGGGGGTGGCATTCTATGTACAGGAAGGGATAAGGTGTATAAGGGAGGAAGGAAGAACAGAGGCCCTATGGATGCAGTTTTAAAACTTGAAAGGTAGGATGTTGAGAATGGGGGTAGTATACAGACCACCAGCGCAAGGGGATGACCTAGATAGAGAGCTAGTTGAGCAAATCAGAAGGGTCTGTAGGAAGGGGAACACAGTGGTGGTGGGGGACTTCAGTCTACCATGGGTGGATTGGAGCACTCCAACCTCAGCGAGTGCAAAGGAGCAGGTCATACTAGAAGCATTTCAGGACAGCTTCCTGGTGCAGTTTGTACATGAGCCGACTAGACTGGAGAAGACGCTGGATCTGGTACTGTACTTTCAAATAGAGAGGCTGTAAGAGAACTGGGGGTGGAGGACCCTCTGGCTGAGAGTGACCACCATTCAGTGTGGTAAACACTCAAAATGGGTAGGGCAACCGGGGGGGGTACGGAGACCAGGGTGATTGACTTTAAAGGGGCGGACTTTAAAAGGATTGGGGAAATTTGGAGTAGGTCTCTGGCAAGGATTCAACCAGACATGGATGCTACTCAGAAATGGGATATTATTAAAAAAGGACTGATAGAGGCTACTGGAATGTGTACAAAGACAAGGAGTAAAAAGGGAAGGGCAAAGAAGCCCAGTTGATTGACTCAAGAGGTTATGGAGGGGTGAGAGCCAAGAGGAAGGCATGTCAGAAACTCAAGACATTGGGTGGAGGGGTTGACAAGGATCAGTATACGAAGAAGTCCAGGGAGGTTACCAGGCTAGTCTGAGCAGCCAAGACTTCAAGGAAGCTGAGACTGGCTTGGGGGTATTGAGGAAGGAGAAAAGGACTTCTTCAGATACAGTAGAGAAAGAAAGAAGAACAAGGACCAGATTGTGAGGATTAGGAAGGACGGAGGATGGGTGGAAAAGGGGGTGGATCAGGCAGAGGCATTAAATGAATACTTCTGCTCTATGTTCATGAAGGAGAAAGGGGGCAGATACCCCAAGAGAGGGATGGGGTGGGTAGTGGGTAGTTGGGGGGAGCAGGTGACTGATGTAGGGATTACAGAGGACAGGGTTCTGGAAGGGTTAAGGGCACTGAGGGTGGACAAGACACCGGGACCAGACGACATTCACCCTAGGGTACTCAGGGAGCTAGCAGAGATCCTGGCAGGACCACTGGCTGACCTGTTCAGTACCTCCCTGGACACAGGAGGATGACCCATGTGGTGCCCATTCACAAAAGTGGCCCTAGGGATGAACCAGGCAACTACAAACCAGTGAGCCTCACATCAATTGTGGGGAAGCTAATGGAGAAAATCCTAAAGGAGAAGCTAGTGACCTTTTCGGAGGACAGTGGTCTCCAGGACTACAAACAACACAGGTCCTGCCAGACAAACCTAAGGCCATGCGGTGGGTGTCCTGTATTTGGACTTGTCAGGAGGTCTAAACCTCACTCGCAGGTTCTTGGTAATAATGGGCATGCAAGGAATCACAGACACATTGCATAAGAGTAATAAAGCTTGTTTATTACTACCAAAAGGATAATCACAGTTGCCCTAAGCAGTTCTTACCAATACAAACTGGGAGCCAATGCTAAGCGTTCCCTATACGTCGAGGATTCTCTGTGTCTCTTGGGGTCTCCGAGGTAGAAGACGTAATGTCTTACATTATATACCTATGATAATTACCATGGTTACTGTAAGATAGAAACATTTCTAGTTACAGAGATGAACCCTATTGGCTAAATTAGATTTGGCTCCACAGTCCCAGATAACATTATACAATTTTGTAGTAGTCATCACTTTGTAAAGACAAAGAAGTACAATTGTACATAGCCATGTAATAATACAGATCATCAGAAGATGCAATGCTGACTCACATATCATAATCATTACAAGCACACAGATGTCTTGTCATCTTGTAAGCAAGAAATACATATATATTAGAAAGTAAAGTGTAAAACAATAATATGCATACATATCCTGACATCTGCTCTTATACGGTAGATACCCTTAGCCCTATATGTCAGTATAACATATGCCTAATTATTAGCTGTCTACGGTGTACCTCTGGGGGTACCAATAAGGGTGCAGGGACCTCGGGTAACATCCCCCCCTTGTTGCCTCACAAGGGACAACACAGCAAAAATAAGGAATGGATAGGGAGCAGGGGTTGTTTACATATCCAACAAGCGAGCCTTGTAAATGAACTCCAGCTGCTTATGGTGTTGGCGTAGTGTGCACCGTAGGCAGCAAAGCATAATAACAAGAAAAAATATAAAAAATGCTTGTATAATAATAAAACTTTTAAAGGTAATCTCTAACCAAGTGTTAGTAAGTGCACTATTCATATCACCATCATTAATAAGTGCAAGTACAGCTTTATTAGCTTTTGTAATAATATTGCTGATGTGGATGAGGTGGGTGTCTTTTCTCTCTAAAAGTGATTTTAATGTCAACATGAGGGGATCAGTGTCTACCTTAAAGTAAGGTAAATACTCAGAGTGTGTAAGCAGATAATCAAGGTTACCATCAACGATATCAGCGTCCATAAGAGGGATGGGTGTAATAACAGTGTGCCCAATAACTGACTTTTGATGGGGCACAAATCAAAGATTCACGCTATCAATAGAACATGTTTGCATGCCATAAGTATAAGTCTTAAAGTTTGTGACAATACAGTACTTATATTGCATTTTAACAGTCTCCATTTTTGCAACTGTACTGGGCAGGTGTAGGTAGTCTTGGAAATCCTTGTTGACAGGCGGTGAACCTCATCTCGATAAGACTAGTAGAGCTTGTCTGGAGCTGATGTTGAGTCTTGGTAGTCTGTGTCATTAGTGGTGATGTCATCGTCCATGGAAAAGGACCAATCAATACTGTTTGGGGAATAGCCACATACTGGTTTAATAACATCAAATACGTCACAGTGACACAAATAAATATACCCTTTCTTCGCACAACAATCCGTGTGCGAGGCAACTCAGGCGTCCAGAAGAGAATGGAAGACCAATAGAGGAGGTAAGTTGGAGCATTCTCTGTAGATGTCATCATTAAGATGCCAAATGGAGTGTACAGATGCGAGTTTATCAAATAAAGCTGTAGTAGGATCAAAATGTGGTAAAGAAACAGTGAAAAAACCAAACATAGTGTCCTTAATGGAACATTTCTTAGAAGTAAAACATGGACCAGTGTTAGGGTGTCTGGTCACAAAACCCAAATTTCTAGCTGTGGAAAGAGGAATAGTGAGAGTCTGCAGCATACACATTGCAATACAGCTGGAAGATTTACACTGAGGACAATACCATTTAGAGATGCGTCTATCATGTATAGTATCAGGAATTCTTCCGGGTTCTAGATCACGGAAAAGATTAGTGATGGTAGCAGTAATATAAGAACCATAGGCTATGCATAGTATCTCATGGGCAATATATTGTTTATCTGTTTCTTTATTGAGATGAGAGCGTTAATCTTATCCTTAGACTCTGTAAATGCCTTAGCAATATCGTGCATGTTATATACAGTATATCTTTCTTCCTGACTAAGGCCATCCACACCATGCAATAATGGGGGTATAATATCATTTATGAAACCAGTTTGGAATTTCTGTGAATGTAATTTGATAGCAGCAATGTCAGCTTTGTTCCAAATAGACATGGCTGTACCAAAAAGACCTGTAACAATGCCTGTTGCACCAGTGACATCAGAACTGTCATCTTTACATGTGTTATGCTTATGACTTTGATCATCAGGATTAGGTTTTCTCCTGAAGTTGCCTCTATGCTCTGTGGTGTGTACCCCGGCAATAGGGTCTTGAGTACGAATTTGAAAAGCTGCTAAGCTATCAAGTAACAAAGTACTTTAAAACAATGAAGTATTAGTAGTATGACACATACCAAATTCTTTCATGTTCCAGTAAGTCAAATTAAACAAAACAGGTATATGCATAAATTGTAAGTTGTTAATAAATGTACCAGGTAAGGCAGTGGCTGTTAGACCACTGCAAGGACCAGAGGTATGTTTCGGACATTACAAAAGCTGTTTATCAATAGGGGGTAACACAGAAAGGTACATGGCAGCAGAGGCCATGTCGTGTACAGCACACAATTTCCTGGCAGAGTCTTTAGACAGGGAATTACAATATGAGGGCTCAATTAAGGCAGTAATATTGTATAAACCAGCATGTCTAAGAGCAGTTTGGAGCAAGGACAAAGAACCATTTGGGGATAATTTTGTATTGGGCTAACCATGGAAAGTTCCCTTGGAAAGCTTGGCTACAGGGAGGATTTGCCCTTGCGACGTGGTTTGCCACTCAATTTGTAGGGTGGATTTATCAGGAGCAACAACCGAGGCAGTGAGGTAGGCATCTGAACCTTCCTGGACAGTAATCAAATTGTTGGGTATATTGATAGAAATTTCTTCTGGGGTAGATGCTGGAGGATCAAGGTGAGGAAGGAGGTGCTGTACTGTGCCTTGGATACAGGGGATAACTCCTGAGATGAGGAGAAAGTAGAACAAGATAGCCATCTTATCCCTCTGTACAGACAGCTGGTGAGACCACATCTGGAGTACTGCGTGCAGTTCTGGAGACCCAATCTCCGCAAAGACATAGACAGGATGGAAGCTGTCCAGAGGAGGGCAACTAAAATGGTGCAGGGTCTGTACCGGAAGACATATGAAGAGAGACTTAAGGAGCTTAATATGTATAGCCTCGAGAAAAGGAGGGGGGCATGATAAAAACTTTCAAGTACCTCAAGGGAATCAACAAAGTCCAAAGGGTAGCATCTTTCAAAAAGAGGTGTGCAAGAACAAGGGGCACAATTTGAAGATAGAAGGGGCGGCTCAGAGGTAATTTAAGAGTATTTTTCACAGAGAGGTTGTGGATGTATGGACGCCTTCCAGAGGAGGTTGTGGAGTCAAAACAGTGGTGGAATTCAAGCATGCATGGGACAGTCATAAGGCAATTCTAGGGGGTTGGGGTAGGAAGAAGTAGGCTGCTGGTTAACTAGGATCTGCAGCTTATCCATCAGGTAGGGAAATGGGCAGACTGGGTGGGCCAAGCGGTCCTTATCTGCCGTCAAATTCTATGTTTCTATGAAAAGGAAAATCAAACATTCGTAAATTAGTACTATTCCGTCCAATGGGGTGAGGAAAAGTAATTATACTCCTTTATACAGTTTCAGCTGGTTTGCATGTAACCATTTGTCAGTCAGTTTGTTGTTTTGCATGAGTCTAACCAGATAGACTACCAGACTGAGCTTGTTGGCAATGGGGTAGGGGCCTTCCCACTTATTGGAGAAGGAGTGTGTGGGATGTGCAAATCTGAGAACCATTACCTGATCCCCAACTTATCAATCCACTTCTTGTGCGTGTTTGTCAAACTGTATTTTGGATTGTTGCTGGGCTTTGCCCGTGCAGTTGGCAGCATACAAATGAGTGTGTATGAGGTATTGTCTGAGTTTTTCCACATATTGGTCTACAGACACACGGTCTGCAGTAGGGGTGTGCAGGTCAAACAGCAGATGCTCAGATAATCTCAACTGTCTACCAGTCATCACCTCAAAGGGAGTCAGCTGGGCGGTGGCTGAGGGTGTACCCCTAATTGCCATACGGAGTAATGGCAATAGGGAGTCCCATGTTTTGGGATGGTCCTCAATGAATTTGGAAAGCATTTGCTTAATCCGCCTGTTGGCTCTCTCTACCTGACCTGAAGATCGTGGGTGGTAAGGTATGTGGAACTTCTGATGAACTCCAAGGAGTTCAAGTGCTTCTTTCATCAACTCACCTGTAAAACTGGTTCCTTTGTCTGAGTCTACCTTGAGAGGTAGGCCCCACCTGGAGAAAATCTGTTCCACCAGGATTTTGGCAGTGGTTTTAGCAGTGCATGTCTTAGGGGGGAAAGCTTCAACCCACTTAGAAAAGAGATCAGTGACCACAAGGGCCTGCTTGTTGTTTCTGCTGGTATTGGTCAAGGGACCAATAAAATCAATCTGTATGGCATGCCAAGGGCCAGAATGCCTTTGTGGTAGCAGTTTGACTTTTCGTTTGGTAGGAATGTGATTGTTTTGCACACAAACAAGGCAATTGTCTATGTACTGTTTGACATCCTTGGTGACACCAGGCCACCAGGCAGTGGTCTTGAGTCTTTGAAGTGTTTTCCACTCCCTGGTGTCCACCAGTGGGGGTGTTGTGCACTTGGTGCAGAAATTCTGGCCTAAGATGACGAGGAACCACCCACAACTTGGTGGGGGTGTCATCTGGTTGATACCAGATGAGCTTGTCATCGGGGGAAAGATGCAACCTACCTTCATGCCTTTGGTAGAGGTTATGGGTAGGGAGATTCTTCTCAGTACCCTTGTCAAGGAATCTGAACACATCTTTGAGCTCAGAGTCAGCGTGCTGGGCTGCTGACAGGTCTAAAGGGGAAAAGGGTTCAGGTTTCTTCCTGACCGCTGCAATGTGTATGGCCGCTCTGGCCTCTGGATGATCCATCATCCAGGTGCCCCCCTAGGTCCCTTCCTTTGCAAGGGTGTCAGCAGTGTCAGTGAAGGCATGATAGGGGCTGTGTATGGAATGAGCTTTAACCTTGTGTACATAGAGTTTGTGTGCAAACTTTTGTGCCAGTGAATGAATATGTATTACCAGTTCCTTGTGTTTCACTGGGCTGCCATCAGAGGAGCGGAAGGAGTTCTTCTGCCAGAAATGAAGAAATTCTGTAAGAGAACAACAAACCCAGTTAGAGTCTGTAAAGATGATGGTGTCCTCGGTTCCATGCTGGATGAACTCGAGGGCACAGGCCACTGCTGCCATCTCAGCATACTGTGATGATGCCACACTGCAACGCTTAGAAATTTTAACAGTGTTACCATAAGGGTGAATAACCAATATGCCCATCCCTGCACTCTGTTCCTCCTGGTAGTAGGAAGCTGAACCATCTGTAAAGACACGACATAATGAGGTGTTCTCAAGTAGTTGTGGTGTAGCAGGGAGGAAAGGACCTGGATCTGGAAGATCAGGTGGCTGCAGTGTACAGTCATGGGGTTCTCCTTGGAAAAGGAGGCCATGCGCCAGCATGGATGGCATTTTGGTTGGGTGGACCGTGATATCTCTATCCTACAGAAGGAGAGACCAGTGTGTCAGTCTGGTGTTAGAGACTGACCCATCCTTCACTCTGTCTGATAGCAAAAAGGTAGTTGGGGTGTGGTTCACAAAGGCTGTACTTCTGTTCCACTGGGGTCAAGAGCTGTGATGCATATGCAGTGGGTCTCAGGGTGCCTTGGACCTTCTGGGCCAGCACTGCTGACATAGCAATGTCAGAGGTGGCACACTCCAGATGGAATGGCAAATCTGGATTGGGGTTGACCAGAGCTGGAGCAGAGGCCAAGGCCTGTTTCAGTGGTGTCACAGCTTGGGTGTGAATAGGGCCCCAATTCTCGGACATGTTCTTTTTCAGTAATTCATACAGAGGAGCAGCCTTCTGAGCAAAATCACAAACAAAATCTCTAGAATAGTTTACCATACCTAGAAACCTCCTAAGAGTGGCCACGATTGTGGGCAGTGGCAAGTCTTGCAATCCTTGTATCTTCTTCCAGGTAGGGCTTCGGCCTTGGTCAGTTATCCATAGGTCCAGAAAGAGTACCTTTTTCTGACATAGTTGTGCCTTTGCAGGGTTACATTTGAGGCCTGCCCTCTGCATGAGGGTCAGTAGTTCGTCCAAGAGATCCAGGGGTTGTTCCTGTGTGGCTGTTGCCAACAACAGGTCATCAGCATACTGCAAGAGACACTGCGGTATAGAGAACCCCTCAAGGGCGTCCATCATGTGTAAATGGAACAGGGAGGAGTTGTTATGGAATCCCTGTGGTAAGCAGGTTCACATGTACTGCCTACCCTCAAAGGTGAAGGCAAACTTATACTGACTCTTGGGGGCCAATGGCAATGACCAGAAACCATTGGAGATGTCCAGGGCGCTGAAACATTTTTGGTCAGGGGTCAACAGTCGCAGGACAGCAGATGCTGATGCCGTGGTTGGGGCACAACTGGGGGTGACCTGGTTCAGTCTCCTGTAGTCAGTAGTAAATATCCAGGCACCTGTGGATTTTTTCACAGGCCACACTTGGGAATTGGCAGTGGAAACACATGTCCTGATTACATCTTGCTTGAGAAGTGATTTAATTGTTTCTCTGAGAGAGGGCAAGGCCTCAGGTGGAAAGGGGTATTGCCATTGCCTCTCATGTTCTGGGCCTGTCACTTCAATGACAGTGTGCATTCTGCCACAGTCATGTTTGTTGGTGGCAAATGCTTCCAGATGCTTTTATAGAATGGGGAGGAGTTTTGGGAAGAGCTTGTGATTCTTGAACAAATCTGTGATGTCATACTCTTTGTCGTTCGCAGATATTGTTGCAACCACATGTGAGTCAGGGATCATGATGGTGTGTTATGCCCGGTGCATGTGCAGCCCCTTGCTGTGTCAACACTGCTAGCTCTTATGACCCGGTTTAGCAACCAGACTAGAACTCAATGGGTGGCTAAATCCAGCCATGCTGGGTTCTGTAGCTTTTGCATGTTGGCTGATAAGCAGCAGGTTGTTATATACAATCACAAATGCCTTTAAAAATCCAACTGTTTTCTGTACTATTTTATTTGAGATTATGCTGGGTTCCACATAGATATCCCCAAAACAGTCATCAAGTAAGGTGCAGAGTTTGACACTGTACAAACCTACTGTGAAGTTTAATATTCTAAATTAAGGCAGAGTTTTGAAAATGTATTTTGCTTTACCCACTGGTGGGAGCATTCTACTATGTGAAATGTATTAAGAAACAGTTTATATTAGGGCCTTAGGGCTATGGATAATATAAAGTATACCGTATGCTGCATGATTGAAAGAGCAGGGCTACTAAATGGCATAAAATTTGCTTTGAGTAAAGTGTATTACAGTGCTCCCTCACTATAACAAATGAAATGGGAGCCATAATGTGAGAGCTTACTTAGAGAGGGATCTTGCAGTAGGTAATAACCTTGAGGACTGCACCCCCTGGTGTCAAGACCACACGGAAACTTTAGCTAGCAGTGTCTGGCTGGGGACTACCCACCTGTCGTCACATGACCAACATCAGCGTGAAACTATATAGTGGGCAGTCCCCACATCTGCCTTCCAGTTCTTTCCCACCATCGACTTGTGCACGTCAGACCACATGGATTCCTTGCTTCAGTTTGACCGCCATTTCTCGGATGAGCATCCATTGGTTTCTTTTTTTTATTTTGCAAAAAACTTGATTTTTGTGTATGTTTTCTGTGTCTTCCATCGAGTCGCATAAAAACAAGTGCGATTCCTGCAGTACACAGCGCCTGCATAAGGACTGTCACACCCGGTGTCTCTTCTACTTAGGCCCAGAGCACAAGACCGAGGATTGTGAGGCCGTCCTGAGTTTCAGCCAGGCCATGCGGAAACGACATCATGGAAAAAGAGCTGCAGAAGCTGAGGAGTGCTTCATCCTCTCCTACTGACTCCCACAAATACAAGAAGAAGAGGGACAAGGAGAAGCACCGGGACCAGGATAGGTCACCTTCTCACCGGTGGCTGCCCTCGGGTGACCAATGGCCCTCTTCCACCAGGAAGACCGCTGCTGCCACCAAGTCTGCTCTACCTCCCCAGAAGCAGCTCTTGCTTCCCCCGCCACCACTGATCACTGTAACCGCAGGCGCCTCAGCCGAGTCCGAGGCCTCTACCACTCTTAAACCCATTTCTTCAAGGGGTCTAAGCAACCGGGCAGGAAAGTTGCTCATCGGACACCCCGACGAGTGCCCAGGCTGATAAGTCAGACATTGGGGACTCCGTTGTCCACATTATAACTTATTACTTGATTTTAATATCTGATGTTATTATGGTATGATTTTATTTATATGTATTATTGATTTGTATTTGAAATTATGGTTTTAATATGTTCAGCGCCTTGATATGTTGAAAGGCGCTTTATAAATAAAATTATTATTATTATTATTTTATTATCACCACAGTCGATAAGCCGGTCATCGGGTCCTCTGACGACTGCCCAACCGAAACGCTCACGTCAGGTCCCAGCATTGGACCCGATGACATCCAGCCGAACAAGAGCCAGCTGCTGGTCCTAATGCAGCCTTCCTCGCTTGGGTCTACCCACTGGGATACCCCATTCTCTCCTTTTGTGGAGCTTCCTCCACCCTCCTCAGATCAGAGGGAGCCGGGGGGGGGGTCATCCATCAGGTGACATCACTGTCAGGTCACCTCCGGACCTCACGTCAGACACTCTTGTCAACCTTCCAGACCCCCTTCCCTCCGCTTCTTCCAGTGGGGCCATCGGCACCGACACCAGGCTTACCGCCCGCTGGTCCCGCGCCTAACACTGTCATTCCGGGTCCTTCTGGGCTTAGTTTCAGGCCCCCTCGGTCCCCCATCGTGTCCTATGGAATCGCCATCTGGCCCTCTGTCAGGCTTCCCTCCACCATATTATATGCCTGGTTACCCTCCGACAGGCTGTCCAACGTCAGGCTTTACGACACCGGGGTATGCACCGGCTTACTCCCTACCAGGTTACCTAACGCACAGGTATCATATGCAAGAGTACCCGACACCAGGGTTCATTTTGGGGTTTCAACCCATCTACTAGCCCCCTCTGCCAACTCCTCAGCCTCAGGCAGATTTCCGGCTTGGTCATTGTCCAGCCCTGGTGGGCGGAAACCAAGTCGCAGCTCGTTTCGGAGCTGGACAGCCAGCACCCTGCGGGGGTGTTTACCACGGTTGACCCGGGTCAGACTCCCAGGTCTTCGTCTCTGCTGGCACCGTGCCAGTCTTTGTCAGACTGACGAAAGAGCCTTCGACTGAGCTAACGAAGGACAGTATCCCTCTTAGACCTCAAGAGGCCTCTCACCCCGACATCAGGTCTCCGGATTCCTCAGAGTCAGACTCTGAATCCGGGTCCTCCTCCTCAGTTTCGGGCTATGAGACTCCCCCTCCAGAAAAGCCCAAGCCCAAGGAGTCCCCCAAATTGCCTCCAGAGGACCCCTCATTTGCAGATCTCATGAAAAAGATTGCAGAGGTCTACGAATGGAAAACTGATGCTCAAGACCCAAGCATCAGAGACTAGCAGAACACCTGGATATTCAAGAGGCTGCACCTGTCCTGACACCCCCAGTGGTTAGAGCCTCACGAGGACTTGGCCTCTCCCAATTGGATGCTGTCTTCCTCTATCCCAGCAGTGGCCGAGAAGGCAGACAGAACTTACAGGATGCCAGAGGGTAAGGATCATCTCACTGTCCACTCAAAGGCAGACTCAGTGGTTATTACGGTGGCTCATGACAGGTCCACCCAACCAAAGCACATGAGCACCTCCCCTCCAGACAAGGAGCTGAGGCAGCTGAATTAGCTATGGATGAAATTCTATTCTTCCTCCACGTTGACTATATGCTTCCTCAGTTATGTGGCGCACAGTGCTGGTGTATCAGAAGTCTCTTTTTCGTCAATTGGAGCCAGTCATTGAGGCAGTGCCAGACTCCAAGTCTAATACAGTCCTGGCTGACACCATCAGGTTCGCTAAGGTTGCCTGTCATCGCTCTTTAAGGGTGACATATGATGTGGTGAACTCCTCAGGCAGGGGCACCACTACGGCAGTTTGCCTCAGAAGGTATTCCTGGTTAAGGGTGTCTGGCTTGGCACCTGATGTCCAGGCAGCCATCCAGGCTGCCCCTTCCGGAGTTCTGTCCTCTTTGAGGGGGACGCTCAGGACATAATCATCAACCTTCAGGATAAGGGCAAGGTTTACAGGCAGTCCATACAATGTACCACCCCAGATTTAAGTCCAAGCAGCCGTTTTGTTGCCCAACCAAGAGGCAGACGAAACGGCGTCAGACAGCCAGACGTCAGACCAAACGGGCCCCCTCAGCCGCAGCCACTCCTCCTTCCAAAGCTCAGAGAGCCTCAGGGGCGGCCCTTCCCAACCCTCCCTCCGCCTCCTGACTCACGACCTGCCCCCTCCCTCCTTCCGTCAGTGGAGCTGATGAGCGGCAGATTCACCAGTCACCTGCTGGGGTGGGAGGCAGTCACCACAGATTCGTGTGTCCTTCAGCTGGTGACTCAAGGCCACACATTGAAACTTCTACAGAGACCCCCAAACAAGCCCCAGGGTATTTCACTATCCAAAGGCACACATCCCCCTCATAAGGGAGGAAATGGAAACCTTTCTGCAAAAAGCTGCGTTAGAGACAGTTCCGGCAAACCAGATAGGAAAGGGGTACTACTCCCACTTCTTCCTGGTGCCAAAAAAGACAGGAGATTTACGTCCAGTTCTAGACCTCAGCACTCTAAACCGGTACATAGAATACAAATGGTTTGGTATGTTGACTCTCCCAGGTCTACTGTTCCTCCTGCACAAGGGACAGTGGCTCTGCACCCTGGATATGCAGGATGCCTGCCTGCATATCCCAGTTTTTCAGGCCCATCGCCGATACCTCAGATTCTCCTTTCAGGGGAACATTATCAGTTCAAGGCCCTCCTCTTCGGCCTGTCCTCGGCACCCTGGGTTTTTACCGAGTGCCTCGTGGTAGTGGCGGCAGCCCTGAGATGCCAGGGCCACTATGTGTTCCCCTACCTCAACGACTGTTTTCTGTCAGGCCAATCGAGGGAGCAGCTGGAACTTTCCCTTTCAGACGCCCTGGCTCTTTTTGCACAAGTGGGGATTATAGTCAACTACCCCAATTCCCAACTTGTCCCCTCCCAGCATCTCCAGTTTATTAGTGCGGTACTGGATATAGCCCAAGGGTATGGCTTTCCTCCCTCAGGACAGGGAGGAAACCTTAGAGAGATAGGCCCACTTGATAGCCTCTAGCAGGTAGATTTCATCCAGGTCAGTTCTGTGACTTCTTGGCCTTATGGCAGTGGTCATCCCCACTGTCCCTCTGGCCAGGCTCCACATGCGTAGTTCGCAGTGGATGCTTAGGGTGCAACGGGATCAGAGGTCGGACGACCTAGACCACATGGTCATGGTCTCCAACTCAATGCAACGGGATCTCTTGTGGTGGCAGGATCTCAGTAACCTAATTGGGGGGGGTCCCTTTCCAGTCCCCTTCCCCCGTGCAGACCCTGACTGTGGATGCTTCAGGGATAGGTTGAGGGGGCTCATGTGGAAACCCATAGGACTCAAGGGCTGTGGTCTCACTCAGAACTCTCCCTACACATAAATGTGTTGGAGATTAGGGCAATGCTGTATGCTCTTCAAGCCTTCCAGCACATGCTATACCAGGGCCCACTGTTAGTCCAGTCAGACAATGTGTGTGTAGTCTGGAATCTAAACAAGCAAGGGGACACTCGCTCATATCCCCTCTGCAGGGAGGTGTTGCGGATTTGGAATTGGGCAATTCTGCATCGAAGATACCTTATGGCTGTTCACGTTCTGGGCGTGCAAAACATCCTAGCGGACAATCTTAGTCACACCAGAATAAGAGCCTACGAATGGGAGCTCAAGTAAGCAGTGGTCAAAGACATTTTTGACCTACGGGGAAATCCAGACCTGGATCTGTTTCCCTCCCCATACAACACAAAACTACCCAGGTTTTGCTTGCCCGCTCCTGGGCATGGTGCTTTCTGGTGAGACGTGCTATCTCTTTGCTGGACAGGGAGGTTTTTGTACGCCTTCCCTCCCTTTCCATTTCTGCAGAGGGTGCTGCTCAAGCTTCAAGCGGAGGGGGCTCACATGATTTTGCTTGCCCCGTATTGGCCTCGCCAGATATGGTTTCTGCTTCTCCAGCAGCTTGCAGTGGAACCTCTGGTTCCCCTGCCCCTCTGCCATGATCTCCTGACTCAAGAGAGAGGCAGGCTGGTCCATCTAGACTGAAGACCCTTCACCTTCTGACGTAGATGCTTCACGCCATACTCCTCCAGAGTGGCTCAAGTCCTTCTGAAGGCTAGAAAGCCTTCCACAAGGACTACCTATGCTATGAAATGGAAGCGTTTCTCCATTTGGGCAACTTTGAAGGATTGGGACCCTTTCACGTGCCTTGTTCCTGAGGTCATGGAGTACTTGCTGCATCTCTCCAACCTGGGCATGAGTTACTCTTTGCTGAAGGTAACCTGTCAGCTATCTCTGCCTACCACACCTTGGTGGAGGGCAAAGCTGTGGCTCAACTGGAGGTCTCCAAAACTTTTCTGAAAGGGATCCTCCACCTTGAAATCCCCGGTGCACAGTCCTGCACCACCTTGGGATCTTAATTTTATTTTATAGAAACTTACCCTGCCTCCTTTTGAACCGGCTGGTAGTTGCGATATGCACTGTTTGTCTTGGAAAGTACTCTTTTTAGTTGCAGTTACTTCCACTTGAAGGATTTCCGAGCTTCAGGCCCTGATGTCTTCAGGTCCTGATGTGTAAAGAGCCTTATTTGATTTTTCAGAGACCAGGTGGATCTGCGTACTAATCCTCTTTTTTTACCAAAAGTGGTTTCTGAGTTCACATTGAATCTGTGTATTACCCTGAGTATTCCAATCAGGGGGAAGCAATTCTGTATACTTTGGATGTTCACAGAATTTTGCATTACTGCACTAACCAGAGGCATGGCTGCTTCTACAGCTTGTTTCAGTAATGTGTCCGCCGCAGTCATCTGTGCGGCAGCCACTTGGAGTTCCGTCCACACTTTCACCAAGCATTACAGTCTGGACATTGCACCTAGGCACAGGGCTGGCTTTGGTCTAGCTGTCCTCCAAGGCCGTCTGTCCTAAACTCTCTGCCTTTCTGCAGACCTTTCCTGCCTCCTGTGTTTCAGTTCCTTCTGATTCACACTGCTTCGGACTGAGTCCTCAAGGTTACTATCTACTTCAAGAGCCCTCTCAAAGTAAGATAGTACAGTTACATTAGCACTTAACGTAACAGTAGATCTTCGAGAGAGACTCTTGCAGCAGGTAAACTTTTTCCCTCCCTCCTTCCCCCAACTTCTGCTGCTCTTTACCTGTGAGCTTATTTTGGCTCCAGAAGCCTCTTTCCATTCTCCTGTTGCTCCGTTTGGAGGTCTCCTTCGGGAGAACTGGAAGGTGGGCATGGGGACTGCCCACTATATAGTGTCACATTGACGTCGGTCACGTGACATCGGGAAGGCAGTCCCCCGCCAGACACTGCTAGCTAAAGTTTCCCTGTGGTCCTGATGTCAGGGTGCGCAGTCCTCATGGTTATTACCTACTGTTACAGTAAGTTCTTATGTAACTGTACTTTCCTTATAGTGCCCCGTTCATTGCATCGAGGGACACGGAAAAGTAAAACTGAGCTACAGTGCCAGCTGGGTCTGCATCTCCTCTTGCTCACCCTGACTGCATGCCACTCATTCAGCTCAGTCAGTATCATCTGTAATCAGTAATATTGGCATTAAGCCCGTTATACAGTACTGTACTCTTTTTTTTTTTTTTTTTTTTTTTTTTTTTTTTAACAGCAGTGCAACTTTACCTTTGCTCCTGACCCCCATTTTCAGCAGTCTGGTAGCGTAACTGATCTCCCAATCTTGCCCAACTGGTCAGAATTCCACACTTCATCATGCACCTTCCAAAGTTAACCACAGATTTAAAAAATAAATAAAAACTGAAACTTGGCTTTTTCTGTTTTCTATGCACAGGAGAGGATACAATCACGCTCACTCCAGAAGTGGGTCAGAACGCTGAAGTACTGTATTACACATCATCAAACAGCATGAGAGATGCTGATTTTATTTTACTTTTTATGTTTGCTTGCACGCATGTGCAAGAAACATAGTGCCATCATCGGAGTTTTCGGAGGTGTGTCACCTCCTCCTCCAGTTCAGTCAGTGTGTTGGCAGGCGCGGTCCCTGTAAGCCAATGCATGCTGGAGCTGTCTATGACAAGCTCCAAAATGCAGTGGCATACAGTTGAAAGGGGGAGCTACGCTTCAGTGAGCAGCGATCAGATATTGCCTGCTCATGCGCGCTCCCCCTACACACACACACACAGTTTTCCTTGCATCTCCCATTGCTGTTGGGGGGGGGCGGTGTCTCCCTTGCTTTTCACTGTTCTCTCACGTCCTCCGGGCGGGTCCGTGGCCGCGCCGGCACTAGACGGGGGCTGTTGGCTTTGCTCGTGGGATACTGTTTGTCGTTAGTACTGCAATAGCTCTACATATTAATTGGATATAGATACGAAAAGAGGCGTGTCCGTGTTCAGTATGGCTCCCGGTGCTTTTGGGGCGTCTCACCTCTCCCACACCCTACAGGTCCATAGTAGGCAACAGTGAATGGGAGTTTGCCTGTCGGATACAGTTTGAAATATACATCTCTAAGCTTAAAGATTTGTCACAACGTCCAAGTAAGTTTGCGCACTGGAAGGGGAGTATTCTGCCAAGACTGCCCGGGAGGGTTTTCGCCAGGCCCTGTGCCAGCTGGTAGAAATGCCATTCGGAGGCAAGCGGGTCGGTTAGTTCTTTTGAATCTGTTCTGGGGAATCGGGCTAGGGAAATTAAAAAATGGACTAAATTACACCCCCGCCCGAAGTTTGGTGTTGGGCGGGGATGTGAGTAACAGTTGAATAACGGCACAGATTTCCGCCCCATCCCACCCCACGTACTGCTTCGCGATTCATTGCACGTCCGAATGCAATGCCCTTAATTTTGGGGTATTAGTCTGAATTGGTAGACTTTACTTGTTTAACTTGAACGTATTCGGGGCATATCTATGGCTGATCATGATAACCACAGATAAGCTCAGTCCTGTTTAGAAATGGTAATCGGGCTTAAAATAGTGGGCGTGGGGACCTGCTATGTGAGCGGAGCCGGTATCCGATGTGTGACTTTATAAGGGCTGTTGCTGCTTAGGGTGAGCAGCTGTGGCACCACTGGCCACGGCAACTGCGGGTCAACAACTTCCCTTCGGAAATCTGAAAGTGTGCATCTGAGAAATGCTCATTAAATTAGAGGGACCGACCGACCAAAATGTAGTTTTGTTTATACATACAGTATATATATTTTTTTTTTTCGGGAACGCCGGGGAATGTTGTGTATAGCACTCGGCCAGAGTTTGTTGACCTAAGCATTTTACATTGGTCAAGTGTTCTACTCCATTTTAATACATTGCTTATATTTCACCTTCCCTGATTAGGAGAGGTTGCTGTAAGCTACAGGCCCATCCGTAAAAAAATCCTTATGTTTCCACTGTAAACTGGTAAAGTGCTCCAGTCTTAGACCCCCGGTTCAGTGTCAAAATCGCGTAACCGCAATAGGGCTAGATATTTAAGCACTTACATTTTAGCGATTGCTCTAAATAGCGCTATAACAAAATGTCGACTGCACTAAATAGCGTGCAGTTCTCAAATCAGGCCTGCATGTGTTTACTCACTTCCTGGCACAAATAGGGTTACAACTCTCAACAACTATGCAGGTTTTTTGTTTACCGATTAACTTTTTTACTTACTACTGTACCTGACGTTAAGGACTCACAACTAGTCCACAGGGTTCAAATCAAGTTCTGCATGTGTTTACTCAATTCTGGGCACAAAGTAGGGTTAGAAACTCTCAGCAACAATGCATGTTTTTTTTGCTTACTGATTAACTTTTTTACTTACTACCTGGGATCTTGATAGCAGTTGTGCTTTGCAGACAATCCTGTGCTGCAGTAAATTAGCTCTGTTGTTTTTTAGGCTGCTAACTATTTACTTGTACCTAGGAATCAGGTCCGATGATCTGTAAACTAAGGGGGTAATCCTTTGTTACATTGCTAGTCCATGTCAAACATCTGCCAGCACAGCTTGCTACACCACTTAGAACCATCCCCAAACGAAAAAGACAGACACGTAGACATGTTTCAGTCTTTGCCAACGGGTATTATTTATTCAACAACTCAGCTACTTTACTGAATTAAAAAGTTATGTATGTGCTTAGCATGCCTAGCATATTAACTATGGCAAATCGCGCTCTTCTAATATGCGCTCTTTTGCACTAACGCTGTTTGTGATTTGCACTATTATGGTAGCGCTGTTTTGTCTTGTGCTATTGCAGATGCGCGATTTTAACCGGATACCCCCCCTGCCTATAGTCGCTCTCACCTGACAACGTAGGTAAGCACACTTACTATTGCAGTCATTTTCTTGCTTAAACTGACATTTCCATTGGAGGAGGAGGGGGTCAGGTTGCCCCTCTTTTTCATAAAGCGAAACAAATACCTACGTTTTGGGTAAAACCATCAGACAGTGCTAATGAATGAATGAATGCCACACAAAGTACAGTCTTCTTTTTTCGTTCAGAACACACAATCTGTGGGTGACATTTCATGGCACCGACATTTCAGTAGGCCCAGCTGTGTGTGTGTGTGTGTTTTTTTTTTTCCTCCCCATTCCGAAAATTGAATCTCCAAGTGAATCTAGGAGCCCTCTACACTGAAGGACAAGCTGGATGTTGATACAATCTACCTGACACCAGTGAACCACTTTAGGAGCGTAGCGTAGGCTCCAAGTTCTTTGCCCCTGAGAAAGAATTCTTCTAGGGACATGGATATGTTGTTCATCCACACTCATTGGCAGGTATCCTTGCCGCTTTAAATCTTGCCGGAAGGTCTTCAAGCTTGCTCCTCCCACCCACCCGGGTGGTATAACTCTCGGCTCCGCCCCATGACGCCAGATCTTCCTTACCGCTTGGAAGCTCAGGTTCCCTCCTTAATGCTCTGCGTTTGTGACTGGTTCCTATTTCTCCGTTTGCGTTTAAAATAAATTTTGCAAAGACTTCAATCTTCTATCCCTCTCGGCTGCGATGGACAAATCGACTCCCGGTTCGGAGATGCCCATGCGGGTGAAGATGTCTCGGACGGATCCACACTCACGTGTGTCTACTGCTTAGGCCTTGAGCACGACCCGCGGGCTTGCGACCTGTGCTCATCTTTCTCGGCCTCGTCCTCGAAGCCGTGCTGCCCGATTGCAACTGGGCCGTCCGAAGCGTTCCCTCGGTGAAGTCAAGGAGGCCGGTTGGCGGTGTCGCGGTGACTCGGCGGATCAGCTCGGCGGATGGTCGCCCTCGAAGAGGAGGCGGCGCGGGCCGTATCTTCCTCGGCCGCGGCATTTATCCCGCTCTCTCTGGGTTCTTCCTACACGGCTTCTTTTAAGGAGCTTTGTCTGTCCCTCTCCACTAAAGGAGAAGGGCCTGCGTCTGCTGGACCTTATTCTCGGTCCAAAAAGAGGGACAGGGTAAGTCCCTCCGTCGACGCTCTTGGGAGCGGGAAAGGTCCCTCTCCCCGGGCCGTCGACCGTCGGCTTCGGTCGACCGCTCGGCTTCGGCCACTGGCCTCACGGTGTCCCCGTCAGGTCAGTTGACCGAGACTCCCACTGATGAAGTCGAGATTTTTCTCGACCCATTGGACGGGCTGTCGCCTTTAGCAGCCGAGATTCCCCTCTCCCCGGTTCCCCCGGGAGGAGTTGAGGATCCCGTGGGCTCGCCTGTGCCTCCGGTTCCGGAGCCCTCGGATGGACCATCCGAGCCGAAGGGAGTGCCGGTTCCGGCCGACACCTCCCCGCACCGACCTCGGAAATTCCGGGACTCTCGGTCTCGGTCTCGGACCTCTTCGCGGTCCAGCCGATCCCACCGTCATAGGCGGTCTCGGTCTCGGCACCGCGGTAAGCGGCGTCGCCGCTCGTCCTCGTCCTCCTCCTCGGATGAGGAGGCTTCGGCGTAAGTGCGTCGGCTGATGCGAGAGACCTTATGTTCTAACAGCTCCTCCTGGCGGGAATAGCCGACCCCGTCGCCTTCCCCGGCCATTAAGTGGCTGTCACCGGAGCGGCCGACACAACCCCTCGACTTATCCGAGGAGCCTATACCCAGGCCGGTTGTTCGGCCAAAACCAGCTGCTCCACCGATTCCGGTGGAACCTCCGCCTCCACAGCCACCAATTGGGGCTCCGACCAAGGATTCTCGGTCGGCTAAGGGTCTACCCCATCGGCTGTCAGTTACCCTCACTCCCGACCGACCTCGGCGGTGAAGGGTGGCTCAGGCCAGAGGCAGCTCTGAGGGACTCTTCCGAGTCGAAGATGATTCCTCCTTTTTCTCCAGCGACTGGACTTGGAGTCTTCAGGAGGTCAGTCAATGGGCGATAGCCCGTCGTCCTTCCTAGGACTGCCCGGCTCATCTCGAGTCTACGGGATGGAGCTCGAACCCGTTCCAAGCGGGCCAGGTATCCCCTCACGGAGATTCTGGACGGGGATTCTCCGGCGGAGGCCTTTCCGGTGGCGAGGCCATAGTGGGTCGGCACTGGAGCTTTGGCAGCGCCCTGCTTCCTGCCCTGCGCCTTGGCCAGGATGGCCAGGAAGTATCAAGTCCCCGGTTCCTTGTCGGTTTTGAACACCCTCTGCTGAGGGTTGGTTACCGACAGCGTTTTCGGCAGCGCCCGTAGCGCCAGGGATGTGGACAAACCTCCTGACAAGGAGTCCAGAAATTGGACTATGTCGGGCGAAAAGTCTACGCTGCGTCCTCTCGGCCGTCGTCAGGCCAGTTGAGCCGTCCTCATGGCACATTTTCTCATGCCCTGTTGGGCTCCCTGGATGAGTCATCCCTCATCTTCCGCCGATCTGCAGACTACGGTTAAGCAGGTGCGGGACCAGGAGCAGAGAAGTGGCCAAACAGCAGCTCAGACTGCTTTGGATATAGGGGACTCATGTGCCAGATCGGTGGCGGCGCAGTGGCTATGCGTCGGCGGGCTTGGCTGAGGATATCCACCTTTGCCGGATAGCACAAGTTGGCGGATGTTCCCTTTTGGGGACTGACCTCTTGACCCTGGGGTGGAAGGTCACCTGCAGAGGATCGAGAAGTCCAATGCCACCTTGGACTCGGTCTCTTCGCTCAGAAGGACAAGGCCGCAAACCACAGCCTAAGCCCTTTCGTCCTTCTGTGCCCCAGTGGCCTGACCCAGCAACGTCAGGGCCAGCAGGCTCGGCCTTGGCATCCCAAACCCAAACCGCCGGCTTCCTCTAACAGGAGGCAGGGAGGAAGGGCCCAGGAGGTCCCTCGGCCGGTCCCTCCTCCAAGCCTGCCCAGTGACGGGCTGAGGGGTGTCGCCCCATCCCGTCACCTTACCCTAGGTCCCCGTGGGAGGCGGCTCAGCACTTCCGTTCCGCCTGGTCCGCTGTTACCACGGACAGGTGGGTCTTGGAGGTGGTGGGAAGAGGCCTGCCTCTGGAATTGAGCAGGCACCACCCTTCAGGCCGTCGCCCCTCGGAGCCGGGATCCCCAGCCTCACTGGCGGCTCGTCGAGCCGACATCGCTCTCCTCCTCCAGAAGGAGGTGGTAAGAAGGTGGTGGACCCTCCTTCAGACCCAGGGTTTGTGTCCAGGTACTTCCTGGTTCGAAGCAGACGGGGGCTGGCGCCCCATTCTCGACCTACGACCTAAACAAGTTCCTAAGGTCTCGAACCTTCAGGATGGTCACTCTGGCTCAGATAATACCATCCTTGGAGCAGCGTGTGGTTCTGCTCTCTGGACTTGCAGGGCCGCGTTTTCACGTCCTATCCGTCCGTCTCACCAGAGATTCCTTCGCTTCCGGCGGAAGGATCCTCTTGATTCAAGCCATGCCCTTCGGCTTGTCTCCAGCTCCAGGGTCTTCACCAAATGCATGGCAGTGGTGACAGCATTCCCTGCGGCGCCGAGGGGTCGGGTGTACCCTTACCTGGACGACTGGCTGATAGCAGCTCCCTCCAGGAAGGAGGCGGAGTGGTCCAGAGATCTGGCCCTCCAGGTCTGCTCTCAACTGGGCCTCCTTATCACGAGGCCAAGTCGAACTCGAGCAAGCAGGTGATTCTATTCATCGGGCGCAGCTCGACTCTCTTGAGCCAGGCGCGGCTCGGCGGACAGGGCGGGGTTCTTTCCTCCTTTGCCCGATCATTTCTGGTTGAGCAATGCGCCCTGCCGGGACTTCCTCGCCTCCTGGGTCTCATGGCGGCCTGACCAGCGTGGTCCGTTGGGCCGCTGGAACATCGTCCCCTTCAGTGGGGACTGGCCAGCCAGTGGTCTGGCAGCTGCGATCCCTTGGACCAGCTGTGTCGGTGACACAGGGATGTGGAACGCTCTCCAGTGGTGGACCGTTCCAGATCATTTGCAGGAGGGCATCCCGTTCGTCCGCCCCGAGCCGACGGTCTCTCTGTCGACCGATGCCTCTCTGATGGGTTGGGGTGCCCATCTGGGGGAACACCGGGCTCATGGCCTCTGGTCCCCGCGGGAGTCCCGATGCCACATCAACCTGCTGGAGCTCCGAGCGGTCCGCCTAGCTCTCACCGCCTTTGCTCCGTTCCTCCGGGGTCAAGTGGTCCGAGTCCAGACGGACAATACCACGACCATGTACTATCTAAACCGCCAGGGCGGGGCCAGCTCCATGCTTCTATGCAGGAAGCTCTCCGCATTTGGTCACTCGTTCGCGCAGCCTGGGCGGATCTCCTAGCCATTCACGTGGCAGGAGCCTCCAACACCCTGGCCGATGCCCTGAGCCGGATAGGGGCTGCATCCCAGTGGTCTCTCCTGCCGAGGTAGTACAGCATCTGTTCTCCCTTTGGGGCACACCTCAGGTGGACCTGTTTGCCTCCATGGAGGCAGAGCTGAGTCTGTTCCATGCCCGCCCCCTCAGCAGGGCTCGCTGCAGGGGATGCCTTCTCGAGGCAATGGACCCCGGGCCTCTTTACGCCTTTCCCCATTTCCCTTGATCCACAAGGTGCTTCTCAAGGCGAGGAGGGACAAGGCGCAGGTGATTCTGATAGCCCCAGACTGGCCTCGCCAGTTCTGGTACCAGATCTCCTCAGTCTCAGCTCCAGGACTCGCGGCAGCTTCCAGCTCGCCGGACCTGCTCTCAGTCAATCAGGGAAGGTGTTCCATCCGGACCTTCAATCCCTGCACCTGACGGCCTGGTTCCTGGCGGCTAGAGTTCCAGGCCTTGGGTCTTTCCGACGAGGTCCTCAATGTAGTTGAGGCGTCCGTAAAGTCGACCAGAAAATGCTATGCCTTCAAATGGAAAAGGTTTTCCATTTGGTGTCGAAACAGGGCTTGGACCCTTCCTCCTGTTCCTTGGCAAGCATCTTGGACTATTTATGGTCCCTTTCTAGTCAAGGGCTTAGGTCGGCGACCTTAAGGGTGCACCTGGCAGCCATCTCTGCTTACAGGCGCGGGCGGGAAGCAGTCGATGGCGCAGGAGAAGGTGGTCTGGCGCTTTTCAAGGCCTTGATCACATTTCCCTCAGTCGCGGGAACCCCCACCTCCGTGGGATCTACTGCTGGTACTGGCAAAGCTCATGGGCAAGCCATTCGAACCTATGCACAGGTGTGCTCTCTCTCACCTGTCGTGGAAGACCGCCTTCTTGGTGGCTATCACGTCAGCCAGAAGGATGGGAGAGCTCCAGGCGCTTTCCATCGAGTCTCCTTACCTGGTCTTCCACAGGGACAAGGTTGTCCTGCGCCCCCACCCGAAATTCCTTCCGAAGGTGGTGTCGGAGTTTCACCTTAACCAGGTGTTGACTCTGCGGTGTTCTACCCCAATCACACCTCGGAGGCCGAATATAGGCTCCATACTCTGGACCCTAGAGGCGCCGCTTATTATAAGGAGCGCGGCTGAAATTGGGGAGAGTTCGCCAGCTGTTTGTCACCTACGCTGAAGCCGCATCTGGCAGACCTGCAGCCAAGCGGACGATAAGCAGGTGGGTAACCTCCTGCATAGATCTCTGCTATAAGTTGGCGGGCATGGAGCCTCCCAGAGGATAAGAGCTCATTCTACCCGCCATACTGCTGCAGGTGGCTGCTTCCAGGGCGTCCCTATCCAGGAAATCTGCAGGGCTGCTACCTGGAAGTCAGCAAACACCTTCATTACCCACTACCACATCGACCTTGAGTCACGCCCGGGATGCTGGTTTTGGGGCCTCGGTTCTCAGTCTCTCTTTCCCAAGTAAGTATTGGGGTGTCGTCTTGCCTCCCTCCTCCCGGAGAACTGCTAGGAGTCTGCCAATGAGTGTGGATGAACAACATATCCATGTCCCTAGAAATACAGGTTACTCACCTGTAACAGGAGTTCTAGGAATGGTATATGTTGTTCATCCACACGACCCACCCGACCTCCCCGGCTTCGACGCACAACCTGAGCTTCCAGCGGGCCAGATCTGGCGTCATGGGGCGGAGCCGAGAGTTATACCACCCGGGTGGGTGGGAGGAGCAAGCTTGAAGACCTTCCGGCAAGATTTAAAGCGGCAAGGATACCTGCCAATGAGTGTGGATGAACAACATATACCATTCCTAGAACTCCTGTTACAGGTGAGTAACCTGTATTTACAAGGGATGGTGTTGTTTTTAGACAAACAAAGGGCGAAAAACGCGTAGATGCTTTCTTTTCTGAATGAAAAAGAACACCACAGGTGGGCCTGATGTGGACGTGCTTTTAAGTGTCGCCCAAAGATTGTGTGTGAATGAATGAACAGAAGAGATAATCGGACTTTATTGTGTGGAAGTTAATTCATTCTTTAAACTGACATTTCTAAATGTCATTTTACTGACGTGGGAGAGGAACTACAAGGTAATTCTGCCCCTGAACAGGTCCCTAGTGTGGCCACATCTGGAGTACTGTCTCTGTTCGGCAGTCCCCACATAACAAAAGATTTGACGTTTGGAGAGGGACTAAAGGAGAACTGCAGAAGTGATGCTGGGGCAACAAAGGAAGACCTACTCGAGGAGAGACCAATGTCTCAACATTTAGTCTCTGGAGGCTGTTGGGGGTAACAGAGGATGGTAGAGACTTGCAGATTCTTGAGGGGAATAAACAGGGTACGCAGCAGTGAACTATTCATGAAGTGTGAAAGCACTGTTACTGGTGGGAGGGATTGTGTTATGGATGGGAGTTGCTGTGATAAGGGAAAGTGGAAATTGTTTAGCCAGGAAAGGCGCACTAAGCTAAAGCTTGTTTCCAGGTGCAACCTGGGAGCACAAGGAAGTTAAGTGACTTGCTCAGGGTCATACAGTATGCAAGTGGGGGCTGTGGGATTCAAACCCTGGTCTCCAGATTTGCAGCTCAGAGCCTTAAACCACTGTGCTATACTGCCTCCTTGGTTCAAAGATTCAAAAGGGCTGGAAAAGTCTTTTTACAGAGTGGTTGCTGGATGAATAGAATAGTTTACCCAAGCAGAGGTGATTGAAGGCAAGTCAGTGATGATATTCCAGCACGGTTGGAACAGACACACAGGGAAGGTGAGGCCTGTGCGGAGGTTACAGGAGGATAGAAACAGCTTGGCGGTGTACCATTAGGGCAGTAGGATCAGTAAATCCAGTCTGGTGTGAAGGTCTATTCAAACTCTATGTAATGAGCACACAGCATGCACTGTTGTGTCTATCTGCCAGCAGATTCCGTGCATGTAAGTCATATGTACAAATGGCATGCTTTTCTCCTAAATCAGGCAAGTCCTATAACATACATATGAACATACGAAGAAGCCAGCAGAAGGCTATTTGGTCTATCAAGTCTGCTCATATTGCAGGGTCCAAAGCTTGAGCAAATGTCCTTTCCCTCCCTCCCAACTCCTCCCATCCTCCGTACCCATGACTCTTGCCTTCCCCCATGCCTGTTCAAACAACATGAAGTCTTGCTATATTATGACTGATGCAGTTTGTCCCACCATTAGAACTGCTCCAGAGGTGAAAGAGTTAACTTCCATGCAGTGCATGGAACTTAGAGCGCGAGCTCGGTTAGAAAAGCTCTGTCAGGGATATTTCAAACCGAAACCGTCAGATTCTTTACTCCGCCTCACTGAACAGTCGCTCCGGAGATTCCTCCTGCTGCTCGGTTCATTTTCTCGGTTTAAAGAGTTTTTTCTCGGTTAAATTCAACCGCGATTATCATTATTTTAACCGCAAACCGATCGGTTCAAGCTCTGTCTATGGTATTGTAAGTAATAGATAGGTTTTCTGTGTGGAACTTGTAAATGTTTATCGGTTCGGTTTGAACCGATCAGATGTATTTAAACTTCATTCTGAAGCTTTTAAGGCTTGTTAGAGTGCAGTTCCGGTTCTTATCGGTTCTAAAAACGGATTTCATTACGTTTTCCACGACCCGTGACACGGTTGGGAACCGATAAGGTGTCTTCTGCTGGCACTGCGAAAAAAAGGGCAAGTTTTTGGTTAGGCTGGCATTATGTCTGAGAAACCCAAAAGAAAACCGGGCCCACTGGGTTTCAACACTGTAGTGTCTGTGGGAAGCCTTTGCCAAGGCTGACCCACACACCATGTGTTTATTGTCTGGGGTTTGACCACCTCAATGCAGACTGCCAGATTTGCAAGAATTTCCCTGCAGCTACCCTAGATAAGAGAGTTGGTAGGCTCAGGGAGCGAGAGGCCAAAAAGTCCGCTGACCCGGATGGCCAGCCCGGTTCGGTGCCAACCGAACCGGAGGGAGTGCCCTCTGACCAGGGCCAGACTTCCTCGGGCAAACGTAAAGCTGACTCTGAGGAGCCAGTTCCAGCAAAGAGAACTAGAAAGTCAGCAGGTGTGGAGTCAAAAATCCCTTCTCCAACTGCTGCAGAGATAGCCAGGGCAATACAGATTGTCCAGTCACTTTCCCCGGTTCCGTCCGAACCGCCACTATCTGGCAAAAGGTCAGTTCCACCGGTTCAAGAATATGATATAGAGGAGTTTTATGAACCAGAGGATGGGGAGGATGATTATGATCAGTGTGAATGTGACTTTGAAAGTCTGGATGTGCCCATTGAACCGGACATCTCCCCAGACAGACCTTTAGGAGAATCTCCCCCTAGGCTTGCTGAGTCCCCTTCTCATTTTCTGTTTTATAAAAAAGTTGCTGAAACCCTCCAGCTTCATTTAGAGGAGGCTGTGGATGAGCAAGAGGAGCCTGACTTTGTAGAGATGATGGATATCCCAGAGTCCAGGAGATTGTCTATTCCTTTACATAAATCTTTTAGGAAACAAACAATAAAATTTTAAAAGCTCCTAATTCTGTGCCTCCTGTGGATAAAAAGATGGACAGGAGGTACACTTTGTCAGGTCCTGATACAGAATTTCTTTCACAGCAATGCAGCCATGTTGGGGTAGTTCAGGCTGCAGCCTGTGATAAAGCTAATATTCCCCTGGCTTCACATCCTCCTGACAAGGACTCCAGGAAGATTGATGCCATGGCAAAAAACAATACATGGCAGCGTCTTTGGGACTCAGACAAGCAAACTATATGGCTTATGTTGCGAGATACCAAAAATCTAGATGGGATACTGTCATGGCTTTAGCCAAACAGGCCCCTGGCCAGCTTGCCAAGGAGCTGGAGCAGGTGGCTGCTGATGGTATTGAGGCATCTAAGGTGCAATTTCATGCTGCAGTGGATTCTAATGATGTATCCTCTAGAGTCATGGCTACATCTGTGGCTTTTCGTAGATTGGCTTGGCTCAGGTGTACTACTTTGTCTGGGATACCCAGTCTAAGGCTATGGATTTTCCTGTGGTGGGAAATTCTCTGTTTGGGGAGCAGACAGAGAATTATATGAAGAAAATGGATGAATATAGAACCACGTATAGGAGTGCACAAGCCAAGGAACGGCAAGCCACTCCTCAGAGGCAGCCCCCCAGGGGTAGAGGCAGGCCTTTTCACAGGCCTTTTTACCAGACCCAGGCCTCCTCTTCAGCTTATGTTCAGAGGGGGTCCTTCAGAGGGAGAGGCAGACAGGGTACAAGCAGGCCTGCTCCCACCCCTCAGCCTAAAGCCCCTGCCAAACAGGCACCCTGATGGGATGCCCAGGGCCGGTTCTCCATTACCTGTAGGGGGCAGGCTGGCTTACTTCGTCCAGGACTGGGAGTCTTTAACATCAGACAAGTGGGTCCTGGAAGTAGTAAGCCAGGGTCTGGTTCTCAGCTTCAAAAAATTTCCAAAGATGAGAATCAGATCTTTTCCACCTGCAAACCCTTTAGAGACTCTTGCCTTGGAAACAGAAGTCTCAACCCTCCTGGCTCTCAGAGCTGTAGAAAGGGTTTCTCCCCTACACCAGGGCAAGGGTCTGTACTCCAGGTACTTCCTTACCCCAAAAAAGACAGGAGAGTGGCGGCCCATCCTGGACCTAAGATATCTGAACAAGCACCTTTTAAAACCAAAATTCAAAATGGTGACTCTGGGAATGATTTTACCCTCCCTAAGGCCAAGGGACTGGCTAGCTTCCCTGGACCTCAAGGATGCCTACTTCCATGTTCTTATCAGAAGCTCCCACCGAAAGTACCTCAGATTCGAACTGCCCTCAGGCCATTATCAGTTCAGAGCAATGCCTTCGGCCTTACCTCTGCCCCAAGGGTATTCACAAAATGTCTAGCAGTAGCAGTTGCTCATTTAAGAAGGCAAAGATTGCCATCTTTCCCTACCTGGACGACTGGCTCATTGTGGGTCAGTCTCCAGACCAGATCAAATCACACCTGCAAGTTACCCAGCAGCTGCTTACCTCTCTGGGCTTTCTTCTCAATCTTCCAAAGTCAGTTCTGGAACCTGTCCAGGTACTCACCTTTATAGGTGCAGAACTGGATACAAAAGCAGGCCAGAGCCTTCCTTCCCCTAGAAGAAGGACCCTGGTGGCCTGGCCTCGTCCTTCACTCTGCAGGTCTCGACCAGCAAGGCATTTCCTGCAGCTCCTAGGACACATGGCTGCTTCCACAGCTGTAGTGCAAGGAGCAAGATTTCAGATGAGGACATTCAGTTCCATTTGAGAGCCTTCTGGTCTCAAAGAAGATTCCCTATCCAAGTTAATCCCAGTGACTCGAACCCTGATCCAGGCCCTTCAGTGGTGGCAGGATCAGAGCAATCTGAGACAAGGGGTGCCCTTCATCCTCTATCTCACTCCTTGACCCTTACTACAGATGCGTCCCTCTTGGGATGGGGAGCTCACATGGGCGACCTCTCCACCCAGGGGTTGTGGTCCCCTCAGGAATCTCTGCTCCACATCAATCTGTTGGAACTCAGAGCTGTTTTTCTAGCACTTCAGGTTTTTTCTGCATCTGTTCAGAACAAGGTGGTACAGGTCAGAACAGACAACACCACTACAATGTGGTACATCAACAAACAAGGGGGCACTCGGTCTTCGGCCTTGTGCACCGAGGCGATGAAGTTGTGGTCTCTGGCTTATTCCCTGAACACTTCCCTCATAGCAGTTCACCTCCCAGGCAAGGACAATGTCCTGGCAGATGCTCTCAGCAGGATTTCCCAGGGCCATCACGAATGGTCACTGGATCCCCTAGTACTGGGGATAGTTTTTGCCAGATGGGGCACCCCTCAGATAGATCTTTTTGCAGCCCCAGACAATCATCAACTTCCACTTTTTTGTTGCAGGCCCCCAGTGTTGGGCTCAGTCCCCCTGGATGCCTTTCTCCTCGATTGGGAAGGGAAGTTTCTCTATGCCTCCCCCTTCCCTCTCCTGTTCAAGGTGCTAGTCAAAATCAGGTCTCAGCCCTGCAAGATGATCCTGATTGCTCCAGACTGGGCCAGGCAGCCCTGGTACCCACTCCTTCTGTCCTTAGCAGTCCATCTTCCCCTGTGTCTCCCCAGGAACCACAATCTGTTAACCTGTGCCCAGGGGAGAGTCTGGTATCCGAATCTCAAATCCCTCAACCTCAAGGCCTGGCTCTTGAGGAGTTAGAGTTTGCTGATCTACAACTTTCTCAGGGTGTTCTCGAAATCTTGAAAGCTTCTAGGAAGCCTTCCACAAGGGCTACCTATAACTCCAAGTGGAAAAGGTTTTCCATATGGTGTTCTGGGAAGCATATTTCCTCGGAATCTGCTGATTTGCCCACTGTTTTGGACTATATGGTCCATCTTAATTCTTTGGGACTGAGACCAGCTACCCTGAAAGTGCATTTGGCAGCTGTCTCTGCTTTTATTTCAGCAGGGAAGCCCTCTTCTCTTTCTGCTCACCCTGTATTTTCCAAGTTTTTAAGGGATTGCTTCATACCAATCCTCCATTCAGGGACCCTGCCCCTGCCTGGGATCTTAATGTTTGCATTGCTCAGCTGATGCAACCCCTTTGAACCTCTGTCTTCGCAGAGCTTAAGTATTGACTTGGAAAACTGTATTTCTAGTAGCCATCACTTCTGCCAGGCGCATAAGTGAGTTACAGAGCTTTATCAGTGGAGACTGACTTTATTTCCTTTCACAGGGATAAGGTAGTCCTCAGGACTAACAGGAAGTTTTGCCTAAGGTGGTTTCAGATTTCCACCTTAACCAATCTATTTCACTTCCAGTGTTCTTCACTGACCATTCCTCCTCTGGTGAGAGGAGGCTGCACAGCTTAGATGTTAAGAGGGCCCTAAGTTACTACATAGAGCGTACCAAGGGTCACAGGTTTGACTCCCTCCAACTATTTCTCACTTATGGTGAGGTTGGGAAAGGGAGACCTGCCACTAAGAGATCCATTGCCAGGTGGATTGTCTCTTGTATCCAATTTTGCTATCAAAAACTGGGTAAGGTTCCCCCTTCAGGCCTGAGGGCTCACTCTACCAGAGGTACAGCTGTATCTCTGGCTGCTGCCAGAAACATCCGTGCTTCAGAGCCTATTCCCTAAGTAGGTTCTGTCCCTTCTCCATGGAGGTACTGCTGTGTAGTCTGCATTAGTCATAATATAGCAAGACTTCATGTTGTTTGAAGAAAAAATTACTCACCTTAGTAATGTTGTTTCTTCTAATGGAGTCTTGCTATATTATGACCTCCCCCAGCCTGCCCCTCTCAGAACTTCTACTTTGGGTATGGGGTGGGCAGTCCAGTGTTGGCACTTATTGATGCCCATTTTATGTTTTTCCACCCCTTCTTGTTGGGGTGTTTGGGTGTTGCATTTTATTTTATCTATTTTTTTCTGGTCCCCTGACTTGAGTCTTGGTGTTGGGACCAGAAAAATGTGTTAATATTTTAGTAGCCAGTTGGCTAGTGTAGGTTACAGCTTCCACACAGAGCCTTAGTGAGTTTTGCTCGTAAAGATCTGACGGTTTCGGTTTGAAATATCCCTGACAGAGCTTTTCTAACTGAGCTCTCGCTCTAAGTTCCATGCACTGCATGGAAGTTAACTCTTTCACCTCCGGAGCAGTTCTAATGGTGGGATAAACTGCATTAGTCATAATATAGCAAGACTCCATTAGAAGAAACAACATTACTAAGGTGAGTAATTTTTTCTTCTAGCCTCTTAAAGCTGCCCACTGTATATGACCTCTTCTGGCAGCGCATTCCAAGTGTCCACCACCCTCTCTGTGAAGAAGTGCTTCCTGACCTCCCTCCTAAACCTTCCACCCTCCAGCTTAAGTCTGTGCCCCCTTGTGATATGGTTGCCACGCAGCTTAAAGAGACTCTCCTTATCAACTTTATTTATCTCCTTCAAGTACTTGAATGTCCCAATCATGTCCCCCCTCTCTCTCTCTCTCAGTCTTTTTCCTGTCTTCCAGGGAGTACATGTTCAGTGCCCTCAACCTCTCCTCGTGTGCCTTGCTGACCGGCTATCATCTTTGTAGCCCTCCTCTGTACCTTCTCCAGCGGGTTAATGTCCTTTTTGAGGTGTGGGCACCAGTACTGCACTCCATACTCTAGATGCAGCCTTACCAGTGACCTGTACAAGGGCAGTATAACCTCCTCTCTCCTACTACTGATCCCCCTAGCTATGCATCCCAGCATCTTGTTTGCCTTTGCTGCTGCTTTCTTGCACTGCGTGGAGTGCTTCAGGTCACAAGTGATCATCACTGCCAGGTCCTTCTCCTCCGATGCAGATACTCGGACTCCACCCAGGTAATACTCTGTCCTGGGATTCTTGGCTCCAGTATGCATAACTTTGCATTTCTTGCATTGTTGCTGTTAAATGGCTAGTGCAGGTGCCCAGTCTAACCTTTGGTATCCCCGAAGTGTTGCAGTGTCTAGAGAATTAACTGTTTGTACATGTAAATAGACTTTTCACTGATTTTTTTTTTGGGGGGGGAGAACTGGAGTATGTAATGGCATGGTCCCGTGCCTACACTCCCTCCCCTTCACAAGGTGGCTCGCAACTGTGGTTTGGCTACTCGCCACCTCCGTCCACCACCACCACCCCCCCACACTCCCTTGACAAGTCCATGACTGCTGCAACTCTCAGCTTCCGCCTCCCCCGCCATCCTTTTAGCCCTCTCTTCCCTACCTCCGTTTATCCTCTCTGCTTTCTCCCTACCCTAAACTATCCACTCCGCTATCTTACTCTATATGCAAACCAAGGGTACCTTACCTTCTATTGATTTGTCTTGTATGCATAATCTGCTTGTATAAACCACTGTAATTGTACATGTCTGATGCTCTATGTTGTTTAATCCTTTGCTATACTGTCTTCCCTCCTCATGAGAACCTTTTGTAAAAGAGCTCTCAGCTCAAAGGTGTTGAATCCTAGATCTTAATAAAATGTTCATCTTGCTTTACCAGATCAGGTTACTTCTTCAGCGGCAAATCCTAAATCCACAAAATAAGTGCTGATGTTTTCTAGAAGCTTTAAGACGTCACGATCTAATTTTAACATCTATTTTGTAAACATTTGGTGACATTTTTTTTTTCTAAAGTGTCTAGTATTTATTTATTTCAACATGTTTGGCCAGGGACACTAGCAGAGCCCAGAAGACTATCTTCCAGTTGTGACCGGGGGAAGGGGCAGGAAGGTAATAGGTACAGGTGACAAGTTATCAAACATTACAAGAAAACATTCTTTGACAGGTATTCTTATAAACGGCAGCAGTAAGTAACATAAGAATACAACACAAGGCCGGCCTGGTGGTGCTGAGGGTTGAAGCACAAGCCTGGGTTGCTGGGGGTCGGCAAGGGAGGGTGAGGATCGAGCATCTGGAGGACAGCCCTCCTCTCCTGGGAGGGACAAGGGTCCCTGTTCGGCACTCGGCTGACCTCTGGTGGAAGCCAGAGATGCAGCAAGCACTAAGCGTAGCTAAGGGACAGGGAGTGGCAGATGTCGGTAAGGCCTTGATGCTGGGGAGCTAGCTACTCCCCAGGAAAAAGGGGGAAAACACCCTTCAGCTCCGGCAGAGATGGAGAACTGGAGTGTGCCCACGATTTACGGCCACTCTCCAGGCATCCCATCACCACCAGAGAATCTCAGGGTGTTGGGGCCCACCTAGTCCCCGGTCGGGGGGGGGTAAACAGAGGCTACATGGGCGATGGAGGACTGACCAGGTATGAGCGAACCATAGTGGGATGACTCCTAGGTACTTCCAAGGAGACAAGAGTGGAGGGGAGAGAGGAGGAAAAATAGAAAGTACAAAAAAAATATATAACACAAACACATGCAGGGTACAGTATTTACACAGGTGCAATTGGGAGTCTTACAGAAGAGACCCACAGTATCTACTGATCATTTCACAAACTTATTATACAGCAGGCAGTGTTCTAGGCAGGCTTGAGTTGCGGGGGGATAGTTTGTGGCTCATGCCTTCTATGACATCTCAGACCTGTGACTGCTGTGCCCAGAGGAGGCATGATGGGCAGTAGGGGCATGCAGTCAGGGAGGCATGATGAGCCTTTATTAATTGCTTACATGACATAAAAAGAATTTGCAGTGGTGATTTTGACAGGCAAGCTATTCCTAACATGGAGGTGTGTAGGGGATTGAGGCTTGCCTTAAATTTCTTGTGCATCTAGGGATCTGGAAACATTGACCGTCTTCCGACCCAAGGAAGTAAGTGCGATTGGAGGTTGATGTAAAAAGACCTAGGCGATAGAGGGAGTTTGCCTGACCAGTACCTAGCTCCCACTAGCACAGTATGTAGAGTGCCTCTTTAGAGGTGGTAGCCATCAGAGTTCATTGTAATCATACGGGGGAACAGGTTAACACAAATCTGCATAGTACATTGAACAGTGTTGTCAGTTTGGACAGGGCAGAAAAGTTGGCTACTGTGTAGACCATAGTCCCAACAGGGGGATGATGAGTGTTTAACCACCAGTTTCTTGATGTGCATCTGGAGGCAGCTTTGTACCCGTCAAGGGCACCTAGCTTTGCACAGCACGTGGCCAGAGTAATCGAGCTGTGATCCAGATGTAGATGTTTGTATGAAGATAGTCGAGGCAGGCCCCCAAGTAGTTACTTACAAATAAAAAAAAAAAAAAAAAGCTGGTCCTTGTAAGGAAGGGCATGTCCCCCAGTTACACTTTTCCAGGAAAACTATTGAAGCTGAGTCATTGAGTGAGTGTTTTCCGTTACATGCAAAATTGAGTCATCTTTAAGCACTTTGTATGTAGCGTTGAGTAAAAAGGAAGTTCTCCTGTCTTATTACTAAAACCGCATAAGTGTGGTGCAGTTAAGATGGCTTACAGTTAAGGTGGATGTGTTACTGCTGTATGGTGTTTGTATTGTGTTACATTTCTGCAGTCACTTTAAACTGATGCTTTTTATGTTTGCTTGCACGCATGTGCAAGAAACATAGTGCCATCATCGGAGTTTTCGGAGGTGTGTCAGCCCTCTTCCAATTCAGTCAGTGTGTCTCAAAAAACCTATTTTGAAAATTTGGTGGAAAAATTCCTAAAAATGACTGTTTTAGGAGCGCACGTTGCGCAGTTCCTATGTACGCTGGCAAGTTTGCGAATTTGTTAAATTTTCACTCCAGATTTTCACACTGTCATTTTGCCACACCTTCTTATGAGCAGTACAGCTGTCATTTTTCACATCTCACACAAAATGTGTTTCCGCCAATGTAGCGCACAATGGCGCAGTCGGTGTGCAAAATCAATGTACGGGACACATTAAGAAAATCACAGTGACACGGTTAATGAACAGAGGTCTTAAAATGGCTATGTTGAAAATTTGGTGGAAAAATTCCTAAAAATGACTGTTTTAGGAGCGCTGCGTTGCGCGGATTCCTATCATGCTGGCAAGGTTTAATTTAACCAATATTTACACCAGATTTTCAACAGTGCCATTTTCCCACACTTCCTTATGAGTAGTACAGCTACCATTTTTCACATCTTGCCCAAAATGTGTTTCCCCACATGTAGCGCACAATGGTACAGTCGGTGTGCGAAAATAATGTTTGGGACAGATTAAGAAAATCACGGTGACACTGGTCATGAGCAGAGGTCTTAAAATGGCTATGTTGAAACTTTGGTGACAAAACTCCATACAATGACTGTGTTACGAGTGAGCATTGCGCAGTTTCCACGCACCCTTGTAAGTTCATGAATTTGTAATATTTTCAGTCCAGATTTTCACCAGTGGCATTTTTCCACACCTCCTTGTGAATAGTACAGCTATCATTTTCCACAACATGGCTGAAATGTGTTTTCACACTTTCAGCACAGAAATGCGCGGTCGCTGTGGGAAATCATTGTTTGGGACAGATAAAGAAAATCACACTGACACTGTTCATGATCGGAGGTCCCAAAATGCCTGTTAACAATCTGCTGTAAAAAAAATCCCCAAACTAGTTACATTACGGGTGTGCATTGCACAGTTTCTATGCACGCTCGTCACTTTACCAGTTTTTTTTTTTTTTTTTTTTAAGGTTTTCACAGCAGATTTTCAACATTGCCATTTTTTACTCCTCCCATGAACAGTCAGCTACTGTCATTTTTCACATCCTGTTCAGAATGTGTTTTGCACCTGTGATGCCAAATGCCATAGTCGCTGTGCAAAAGCAGTTTTCAGCTAACAAACTGATATTGTCACTGTTCATGAGGTGGGGGGTCACAAAAAAACATGTTGAAAATTTGGTGTGAAAATACCAACGAATGCCTGAGGCGTTAGGGTTTCTGACCATAACGCCCCACCCTGTAGAGAATGACAGGCATCAGGGGTGTGACTTGGGATACTCGCCTGTAATGCTCATACCATTCCACACCCTGCAGCCAGTGAGAGGCATCAGGTGTGCCTCGCACTCTTGACTAAACTTGCACCCCTCTCTATACAGCACCTATCTCACCGTATTTCCTGATGGAATGGGGTGCGCATAAGGGCCAAAGACCCCAAGGCACACCGTGACACTTGTCAGTGTCTGCAGGGTAGAGTGTGGTGAAATGGCGTGGTCGTTATGCCTGATGACCCAAAGGCACACCCCAGTGCCTATCACTCTCTGCAGGGTGGTGGTGGGGTTGGCTTCAGTTCAATACTTCGCTGCCATTCCTATTATGCAGCTCTGTAACTCCTACACTACCACTGCCAATGCCAGCAAGCAAACATTCGGCATTGATAAATGCTTGTTACTTTATGGTTTGATTTTCTTGGTGCTAAAAGTTACAAGGAAAAAGGGAAACTGAAAGCAGCTCTGTGAATAAAACAGTGATTTCGCCAAGTCAGTCAATTCACAAGCCCTCGAACAAGTTCCTCTTCTTGCCCATTCAAAAATGAAAGTAGACTGAAGTTAACTGAACTGTGGCTGCAAAGTTCTACTATATTACTATGTTACAGACTTCTTTTTCTGAGCTGGGGATAAGGGCTGGTTGGTGGAGCAGAAGGCTGGAAGATCAGGAAAGCTACAACGCAACTGGGACAAGTGCTGGAGGTGAGCCAATATCAGAATATTATGAGCCACCGGGGTTCAGTATAGCGAGGGAGCACTGTATAGCTATCCCCACTATCTTGCCTAAAAAGGGGAGCTGTGGCGAGATCTTGTAAAATGTGAATATCGTATGCTGTTGTTTTCTGTGTAGCTCTTCATTGAGCTTTGTATTGCTTTTTAATAAAACAAAAGAAAATTAAAAAAATGGTCACAAGGCTTTCTGTGGCTGTAATAAAGCCTGGAGGAAACTGCTTATATGTGGAGGAATACTGCAGGGGTGTGCCCCAGTACGTATGTACCCCACCCTCCCTGAGCCTAAAACAAGACATACCTGGCTTTGGGGATGACTGTGCAGCCTTGCCACCTGGTGTCTCCACACCACCTGCATAGTTACACAAATCAGATCACAAGTAACCTTACATAGATGGGGTTCATTTATTTAGAAATTGGTGACCTAGATGGCACACTGAGCCAAGGCTTTTTTTCAGTTGTGACCCAGAGAAGTGAGGAGTGCTTGGGAGAAAAATACATATACAGTACAGGTAAAACAAAACAGTAACGTAACAAATGGTTTAACTATGCAGTCCAGCCCAGATACAGCCACTGCATGCACAATGCCAAGTACATAGAATTACAGAGTGCAAACTTGAACAGTAATAAGTGAAATATTTGTACACAGATATGTTTAGGTTGGCGCAAAACCAGCAGACAACAAACTGCAGGAAGGACCAACGCTGCTACAGGAGCACCATGGATTGAGGGTTCCAAGATGTGGTGAGGCATCCACATGATTTTGGTGAATCAGGTCCTTAGGGGGACATTTTCAAAGGAGATGCACTGGCTCATGTCAAGAAATTCACCACAGCACCATATTGAAAGAGACAAGATGCGTCACGCATCTCTGGCTGCGCCTAAGTGCTGCGATAATGTATAATAGCTCGTCTCGAGGGGACGTGCCCATGAATATGTAGCACATCCTTATATTCAGCAGCTGCCCACACATCTCGGAGATGTGCTGCACAAAGTTAGGCATGGAGAAACCATGCCTAACTGGTAGCCACCCGCAGGCGGGCTGTGTACTGCACACAGCAGCACAGCAGATGCCAGCCCCTACAGCTCCATGGCAACCCCCCAGCCCCGTTGCACTGTGCCCCTATGTGGCATCAACACCCTCCCCCCCCAAACATGTAGTGCCCCTCACCATGCCTCATCCCACCAAAGTCAGGGGTAACCCTGCACACGTACTGGAGTGGTCCCCACTCCCTGTCCCGTACCCATTTTAAAAATAAAATGCATTCCCCCATCCCTGTTCCATAGTTAGTGAGTTAATTTATTGTTCAACCAGTTGGTCATTACAATTTTACAAATCACAAACAATAAAAATTTAATGCCAAACAAGTACAGAAATAGCAGCCAGAAACAGACAGAAATTATATAGATATGTTGAAAAAAAAATCAGGAAACATCTGTCAATTAATAAAATATACACCTTTGATAGATTTCTAGCTCAGGCTTAAAACAATAATAATCATACCATTCTTTGCTCAAATACAAATTCCAGAGCAAGTCGAGCCTACTCTGTGTATTTCATTTTGATATAGCAGCAATAAAATGATCTAGAACAAGCTATTTAATACCCAAATTAATGCTCCGAAGTTGGTTTCCTACTGATAATAGTGCTACTTTATAATTTGTTAATCTTTTTCATATCTTACTAACACTATAATGGCCCACAATATAATTAGCCATTATGAAAATACGTTCAGAGTGCAATGCCACGTCACCGCATGTAGGATGCCATCTGAAAATCCCCCTAGTATGCAAGAAGCATGGCCTAACCATTACGTTCCTAAGCCACAAACCAGCCAATAGCCATTAATCGTAAGGCAGGGCGGGTGGACGGATGCCAGACCGTGTGTGTGGCTAATGGCCCTTCCCGGATTACTCTGTCCCACGTAGTTTAACCCACCTGATTGCACCATGTCCCCTCTGTGCCTACCTGATAGCCTGTTGGACACACTGGTTTGGGGCAAATCCATTAGGGGCACCATGTGGCTCATGCCACTCTGTACCCCACTGGCCACCCCAAGTCCAACCACTCCTGTCAACTATTCCCGAGGCCCATACTAGGACTCCTTGCCCCAGGGAGGTTTGTATAATGCAGGTCATTTTATCCTTCAGAATGATGCCTAGTGGTCACAAACCAGCTCTGCCTGCCAATTCCTACTCCACTTCCCCATCGTGCCTATCACTGGATGCCACAAAGGTACGCTGCAGCAGCACCACTCCCCACACCTGCTGGACAACCTCTATTCCATCCATTGCTTGCCTCAGACTGCATCATATCAAGTGGGACCTTTTTCTTTTTATAGCACCAATAAAAGTAATGATTCTGTATCGCTGGATGTATAACTCTACTAATATGCTGCTTATGGTCTTAGCCACTACATATCATTTGATACGTCCCTTATAGTACATTCAAGTCTTAGATTTTCTACAGTAGCAGCCACAGACACTGCCAGCTATATCTAGATATTTCGCGAAATTTCCAAAGAGTTTCTCTCTGCCGCCCCTACTGTGGTAATGCAGAAAGCAGGAGATTTCTCCAGAAATTTCAGGAAATAGCTGGCAATGTCTGTGGCTACTACTGTAAATTACTTTAATTAAATAATTGAATGATTAAACATCAGAATAACCGTTGCTCATTAAGGGCAGCTTGTTTGTTGAAATGCAAAACTCGGATGGCACACGAATTACATAGATAATAAAATGCATCAGATCATATCACATTTAAAAACACACAGCCAGATCTTCATGTTCATCCTGACTGCTCCCGGATTATACCCAAAGGAGTCCAGACTTGTATCTAAGTCAGTTGAGTACTCACTTAAATTTACTCTTGAAATATACACACACACAGCTTCCTGTTCATATGGAAACACCTGAGTTACACCTAGAGGAGTCCAAACTTGTATCTGGTCCAGAAATATAATCAGAGGGCTCAGCATACTCGTGTCTCCATGTACTAGACAAACAAATATCTGAGCCTAAAGTGCGTCACTTTAATTGCAACCTGAGAATAATCAGAGTCCCAAGGCCTAGATTCTTTCATATAATATTTTAAATTCATACATGTTAAATCGTAAGCCCCTGAAGAAGTTCAGGGTTCTTGACCACTCTAAAGAAATCAAAGAATTCAGTCTTGGCTTAAGCACAAGGTTGGCCACCCGACCATAATTCATTAGCCCTGTGAAGCAATTTCCACACTGCAGTTTCAAACAAGGGAGTCCAGTATCTCCAAAGGGACGACAAGCATGTACAGTTCACAGCCAAACTTTGAGCAGACTCTCCAACAAAAAGTTAATATACAGTATAAAGATATAAAATGGGTTCACAGCAATACCTCTATGGCAAAAGTTTTTAAGCAAGTCGTGCCACCTGAGGATATTTTCAGGTCTCTCACTGCCAGTTACCCCTGATGTTTAGTATTCAGATTTGCCTTACCGGCAATGTGATCTTCTTTCAGAATTTTTAAGTGGATGTCCGCATCTCCTTGCCCTAGGAGTCCATGGTACATTTCACTCCTCTTTTTTTTTTTTATTTGTTTTTCATCCAGTGCATTCCTCCGGCAGGCTTCAATTTCCCTTTTTTGTTTCCTGCTCTGGTAATATGCAGACCTGTAAATGTAAATACAGAAAAGGCGCTCCACTAAGCACAGTAAACTCAATCATTTATAGAATAAACTCTTAGTCCCAGCCCCTAAGCAATGCTAGCATACCTTTACTAGGCTGAAATATGCCAGTCAGCACTGAAAGCGCCACAGAATTTCCAAGTGTCTTTTTTCTTCAGCAGCATCCCATTCTGCCTTCGAACTCATCCAAGGCTACCCATGGAGGACCTCGCATACCGCCCACACACTGCTCACATTCTGGCAGTCTGAAGATGATGATTGTGCACTCATTCAGCAAATACAGGGAGCAAACATAACCCACGACTTGAGAGAAAAGTCTGCTCGATTTAAAACTTGATAGCTACCCTATCATATAGTAACAGGCAGCAAAACCCAGTGAGTTCGATATATGACAGCCAGCGGCTTGACTACACAAAATGGCAAACTCACGTAGGCAGTCCTTTTAAAAGTTCAAATGCTGCTATCCCAAAGATAAAATAAGACAGCCTACGTTTCATTCAACAAGTTTGAGAGCGGTGCCAAAAATAATGGGTTTTATAAAAAAAACATAACAAACAGCATGGAGCAACAGGGAGCGGACAGCACCGTGGCCATCTTGCCGCTCCGTGCCCCCCCCCCCCAAGAGGCAATGCTGCCTCCTTCCCAGGGACTGAGAGCATTTGAGCAAATGCTAACTCAAGTATCTGGCCAAAAAGCAGCGGTGTCTTGATTTTGGGGAAGAAACTTGGGTCAGCCCCATAACAAGCCAATCCACAGCACTATTCCATAGTGTAGGGACCCACCCCGTCCAAACCCCATTCCAGTAAGAAAACAATAACATCCCCCTTCCCTTTTCCATATTGTAGTGGCCGCCCACCCCACCCCATCCCAGCCCCGTCACCATTTGATTTATAATTATGAACTAAGCATTTTCCATAGTGTAGTAGCCCCCACCCCAGCAGGCATGACCCCCCGCATGCACCACTATCCTGACCCGCACAGCCCTCCACACCCTGCAACGGCCAGCCGCCAACTGATCAGTCCTGATCCCGTACTGTACAGGCTCATTGGTTGTCCATCCCAGTCCCGAATTGTACAAAGTACAGGCTCATTGGTTGAGTGCTGGGGTGGTGGGGTCAGTACACTATGGAAAATGTTTGCTTCATAATTATAGATTGAACTGGGATCGGGACTCGGGATGGGGTGGAGGGCCAATACAATATGGAAAAGGGATGGAGGATCTTATTTTTTTCTTATTCATATGGGGTTCAGGACAGGGAGGGGGGTCCCTACACTATGAAAAAGGGATGGGGGATGTCATTATTTTATTATTCGCACTGGGTTTGGGATGGAGAGGGGGCCCCTACACTATGGAAAATGGGTGGGGATGTCATTATTTTATTATTCGCACTGGGTTCGGGACTGGGAGGAGGGCCCCTACACGATGAAAAAGGAATGGGTTATGGAGATTCACAACACAGGACTGGGCGCTGGGACAGGCCACCCAGCAAATCTTGCTGGGCACATCCCTGCAAAATGTATGCCAATGTGGTCATAATGAGCATGCAAATGGCCCGTTTGCACCTTGCATGCCTAATGGCTGCGTTTGCATATTCTGGCTGAATATCATGAATTTGGGACCAGCGCATCTGAGGATGTGGCACGCACCCCCATTCCCAGTATTCTGGCCATCCCCGGGATGCGTTGGTACATTGTCAGCCACCCCCATTTGCGCCGCCCACTAGGGTTGCTATATTCAGACGAGATGCGCAAGCCGTTGGGATCGTTCATCTTGTTTAAATAATGCATTTTTTTGCACCAGCCCATTTATTTGGGTGGTGCATCTAGATGCACCATGCTTTCCCTGAGGTTTGAAAATGGGGGCCTACTTTGTTTGTATTCTTGCTGACTGATTTTTAAATATTGCCCACTTTCCTTCCATAAATATACCCTGCATCTTAGACTTCACATCAACATTCTTTAATACAGTACAAACCCTCAAAGGCAGCTAAAGGCAGACAGCTCTTGTTTCTTCCCCTAGTACATGCTACAGACCTAATTATATGATTACTATGCTCTAGATGCTCTCCATCTTTGACCCTAATTGCCATGGTTTAATTGCCTAGTATGAGGTCTCTAATAGCCTCTGTGCATGTTTTTACACAATTATTACACAAACTGGGGACTATGGGTGTGGACAGGACAGTAGTGTGGTGGGTAGGTAACTGGCTGGGTGGCAGGACACAGAGGGTGGTGGTAAATGGCTGTCACTCCACAGAGGGAAGAGTGACCAGTGGGGTACCACAGGGATCAGTGCTGGGACCGGTCCTATTCAACATCTTCATCAGTGACATTGCGCAGGACCTAGAAGGCAGAATTTCACTGTTCGCTGATGACAAAGCTCTGTAACAGAGTAGACACGCCAGAGGGTAGACAGAATGAGAAGCGACCTGCAGAAACTTGAAGAATGGTCAGGGTTTGGCAGTTGAAATTCAATGCAAAAGAAGTGCAAGATAATGCATATGGGCACAAAACCCTGGCACAATATATCAGTTGGGGGTGAGGATATAGCATGCACCAAGCAGGAAAGGGATCTTGGGGTTGTCATCTCTGATGACCTCAAGGTAGGAAACAGTGTGACAAGGCAGCAGGTAAAGCAAATAGGAAGCTGGGATGTATAGGCGGGAGGCATCACCAGCAGGAAAAGGGAGGTCATAATTCCGTCATACAAGACACTAGTGAGGCCCCACCTGGAGTACAGTGTACAGTTCTGGAGACCATACCTATGTAAGGACATAGACAGGGTAGAGAAGGTTCAGAGGAGGGCAACAAAGATGGTGCATGGATTGCATCACAAGTCCTATGAAGACAGGTTGAAGGAACTGAACATGTACTCCCTGGAGGAGAGGAGGGAGAGAGGGGATATGATAGAGACATACAAGTATCTTACAGGGAGGAACAGGGTGCAGGAAAACACTATTTTTAAGCGAAAAAGATGTTCCAGGACTAGAGGGCATGGGATGAAGTTGGAGGGAGCACGATTCAGAGGAAACATGAGAAAGAATTTCTTCACAGAACGGGTGGTGGACAAGTGGAACACCCTGCCAGAGGAAGTGGTGGGGGCTGAAACAATCACGGGATTTAAGAATGCATGGGATAGACATAAAGGAATTCTGGAGGTCCGGGGTAAGGGGCAACAGACTTCTAGGAAAACAAACTGAACTTACAAGCTCAAATGGGCAGACTGGGTGGGCCATAGGCCCTTATCTGCCGACACTGTCTATGTATCTATGTTAGCTATTCAACAAACTGTGGTGTGTGTATGTGTATGCATGCTTGCTTAGTTCCACTTAAATAATTACAGTACTTTCTATGCTAAGTACCATGACTTATAGTTTTTTTGTGGAATTTAATTCTTTGAAGTAATACCTGTTGACATTAGAATCGTTTCTGGATGTAGTTTTTGTCCTGTATTAAAGTGCAAGATGGTGGTTAAGGAGAAGACTGCTCATTGCCACTGGTGCACAGATTCTTTAAGCTTACAGAACTGGGAAGATAACCCACTTCCACACATATTTTACAAAAACTCATGGGGTTTCATTTTCTCTCATCAGATATGATACAAAATTTGATTGTGTTATAGTTGCCTACTAAACTTGTATAACTTTGTATATTGACCCTTGACCCTCCAGAGGGTCTGAACGTCAGCTTCTACAGGTCCCCCGATGCCTCACCACTCTGGGCCAAAGATTCTTTGCACACCGTGCACCTGGTTGGATGAATGCCGTCAGTACTTACATCACCTCCACCTCCTCACTGGGCATATTCAAATCAAGCCTCCATCATCATCATCTCACGGCCTCCAGCTCATGTGATTGCCACCCCTAACTTCCCCCTTCCCATCAACCACCCCCCTCTGATGTTCTTTGACAGTGCCGTGAGCTGCTCTAGTCTCTTTTTCGGCTGCCACCCCTTATCCTCTCACCGTTCCTCCCTAATTTCTTCTAGGTTTCTGAAATGATTCCTTGTATGTGTTATTCATGTATCCTATTTACCGTGATGCTGTACCTGAACTGATGAATATTGTTGTATGCCCTTGTTTAACATGTATGTACTCTCCTGACATGGAACATTTGTAAAAGAGCCTTGGCTCAAAGGTAATTGTAATCCTAAATCTAAATAAACAAATAAAATAATAAATTTTACCTACTGTATAGTTACAAATGTGCTACTCTATGTCTTATTAACTCCCGGTCACCCTTGAAAAAGGGACACTTCGTCTCAGTGGGCCTACCCTGTCAACAAAATTCAAATAAATAAATTGTAATAACTGGTTGGCGTTTTTTTCTCTTAGGAGTAGCTGGCTATAATTCGCCATTATAACCTGCGAGTTATAATGGCGAACACACACCAGCTACTCCACCAACTGGATCGCGCTCACTTATACTGCACTTAAAGCAGTTGTCAATCAGGACAGATTGAAACTCCTCAAAAAACAACACTGTGACCAAAAAACACTCTCAAATACTTTTAAAACACCAAAAGTGAAAGCTTCAGTCACTAACCTTGCAGTCCACTTCAGACATTCCCTAGCTTTGTCACTTACATGCTCTCTCATCTCAACAGAAACCTGAATGCCCTCTGACCTCAGCATCTCAGTATAATATCACCGAGGCAACCAGAGGGAAAAAACTCTCAAGTAGATAAAAAAAAAAGACTCAAGTTACAGTTTTAAGGACTCAAGTTGATGTTTTTATTATTATTATTCTTATTTACAGCAGTTCTTCGGCGCCAACAGTTTTCTTACTTACTGATTGTACCATATGCCATTCTCATACAGATCCCACCATGTAGTTCTAACAGAAACACGTTCACAAACTTATTTACTTAGTTTCATAAAAGTTTTTTTTAATTTTTTTTTAAATGTTTACTATTTATTTCAGATATGTTTGAAGCTGTCTTCTTATCCCCACCTCCAGACTATGCCTCGCCTGCTCCCTTCTCCTGCCCCTCCTTGATTATGGCTGTATTGTCTACTCCCCCTTAACACATCCCCACTTTTCTCCAAACTCCGGACTACATACAATAATATCGCACACTTCATGACTGGTCTTCCCTGGATGACCCATCACTGTACCCTTTATGCCTCCCTCAACTGGTTCACCCTTGAAGTCAGGTTCCAATTTAAAATGCTCTCTTTGCTACAGAAAGTTCACCATATCCTGCTGCCAATCAGCGTTAACTCCCCTTTCCCCTTATCAGTTCCCAAACACAGTACAAGAGGGGCCGCCTGTCATATCTTCGACACCCCTTTTTACCGCACCAAGCATGCACAGAACTTCATCACATACAAGGGCCCTACGTTTTACAATAAACTGCCCTCTGAACTTCAGACCTGTAGTTCAATGTGCTCATTCACCTCCTCCCTCAAGGACCACCTCCTCCAATCCACCACCTGTGTCTGCCCCGGTAGGTAACCCCACTGAATGTCCACCAACCATTGAGTTGCCATAGAGTTTATATGTATCTGTAAATTGTCTCTATTGTTGTGTGCACTGTATTTTTATTCTTTTTTTTCTAATCTAGATGCTCCTGTCATGTGCACAGTTCCTATTGTAAATACCAAAAAATTTTGCAAATATTTTTTTTTTACCTTTTTCTCTGTATCATCAAATTTCTGTACCACTGGACATTTGTGAAAATGGGCATTTTTGCTCACATACCTTTCCAATATAAAAATAAAATTGACTTGAATTGAATATCTCATGTTGGGTTTCATGTCGAGTTCAATAAAATTCTGTGCCAACTCCCTGTCTAACACACACTTTTTCTCTCAGGTTGCAGAAAAAAACGCCACCCTGCAATTACATAAAACAATACTTGGGGGAGTACAAAACTCAGATTTAATGTACACCCTCTGTGTGGGATGCTTTGATAAACTTCTCAGGCTTTGCCCTCAGAGTTTATATAGCATCCCAGACGTCAAACATGCATTAAATTCTCATTATGCACTTCCCCCATGTATTATTCTATATATATTTTATGCCATAATCTACACAGCAAATTATGAACACGTAAATGTGGCTAGGTTTCCATGAACATAAATTTCCAGGATTGTGTCTTACCTTTGCATAACAAAGAAAACTAACAGAAATTATTTTTAAATTGAAGAATGCCTTGTTTAATCTGAAGAATCTGAATAGTACACATGCAAAAATTGGTTACACCATAATGTAAACTTAGCCATACAATCAAAAATGTACTATTTTTTTTGTTTTGTTTTTTAATCTTCAGGTTGTCAATGGAAAGTACGCATTATGTGGTTATATGTGCACTGCAGCTAATTAAGCAGGCTAAGGCTCCAGAAGCTGTGCCTACAGCATGGAATGCTGGAAATGTGAGTGTTCCCTTTGCTGCTGTAAGTCAGTCTTACTACCAGTGATCAGGGGTTAGCATTTTTGTCGCCTTTCCAAATAACTCTTGCAGGTAGGGGCTTCTTGTTGTTAAGCACCTCCTCTAAATTCATATTGTGCCTGTCTTTTAAGAAACTTCTTAATTAGTAATTCTGCTGTCCTCATTACAGCGTCAGTCTTGGAGGTCTTGTTGGGGTTTTGTCACAAACCATGCATTACTAGAAACATAATCATTATCTTGTACTTGGTCTGCCTTTTTTGTTGCAACTGCCTGCCTGGTGCCTGACTTAAGTAAGGTTACTTTCTACTTTTATGGTCCCCATACCCCTCATTGCTGACCAGGTTGGTACAGTACTTGCCCATTTTACATTCTGTTACTCTGGTAGTTTAGGCAGGTATGTCTTCTTTATTTTTTGCTGTTCTTTTCTGTTTTCTAGCAGGTACATGTTTTCCCCTTAGAGAGAGAGTAGGTATTGGCTGTTTTGTTCTATTTGATTACTTCTGGGTACTGATCTCCCCATGGGGGTGACTGGCTAGGATAGTGTAGTTTCCTTCCCTACAGTTCCTTTGGTTATTGTTTTTTTCTGTGTTCTTCACCTTTTCATGTGTTATTCTCCTGCTTTAGTTTTCTCTATTGGGGGCTGCCAGCCATTGGGGCAGTTTTCATGCTTCTTTCCAATGACCAGGCATGGGCCACATTCATTGTGCCTTCTTTCTGAGGCTTGTGAAAGTGCACACTGTCTGCACTATTGGTTGCACATGTAAAACATTGATGCCGGTGACATAATGTCATCATGCAACCGCATGTCTCTTCGTAGGGACAGCATGGAGAGCACTAGCAGGACCCTCTTGGTATAGCATTCTACCTCTCGGTCTTGGTAGTGCTATTTAACATGTTGAGGGTAAGTTTACTCATGGTTTATTGAGCAGCAACAGTTACTTCTGAGACTTTGACTTTGGCAGCACTCTACCAGTATTTCGGGACATGAGCTTCCATAAGGAAATGAGCATGACTCACAATAATCCGTCTTCATTTTTTTAAGTGCCTGACATATTGTTATATAGTCCTGCTAATTGCTAAATGGAAATAATTTAGATAGAAAGATTTAATTGAAAGAAAGATGTGCAAAAGAGTGCTGCATGTCAGAATCAATCCTTTTGCTAGCTGCATTAATCTTTCTAAAGGTATTCGTTTTTTATGCAATGGTGTCTTCACAACTTTCAGGCTGTAGTATTTGCTTACAGAGTGGTCTGAACTGCAGAATGTTAAAAAGAGGAGAATCTTGTCCTTCATATAGACATTTTTTTTAATGGCAAGATAAAGGTGTAATCCATGGTATTGAAACTAAAATATTCTATAAGAGCATGGGGAGGACAAAGTCTGGTTCTCACTCCATGGCATCTACAGACCATCCTATAAATTAAAGATCTTCTTCAGGGGTATCTCAGTCATCAGGTAACACTGCAGGAACCTTCGCTGTCAGTGAAGGGGAATCCACATGGAAGATTTTCAGCAGTACAACTGGGGCCTCCCACACCATTGCCGTCCATCAACGTCTTCAACCTTATAAAGGCGTGAATGGCCCACTCCCTCCTCAGTTCTTTCCTGCTGTCAATTCGCTCGCGTGGGTCTCCGCGGAAGCACCGCCGCAGAATATTCATGCCTTTGCCTTTTTTTTTTTCGCTTCTATGGCTTTTCTAACATTATCCTTTTAGAATCTCTTTTTGTAAAGAGATTCCTTCAACTTGTTTATGTCGAGAGTTAATCCTTCGTCTTCTCTCTTGTGTCGCTGTCACAGCGGAAAGAAGATTGCCTCCACAGACGAATACTCTCTCTGTGTCTACTGTCTTGAGCCAGACCACGACATTTTAGACTGTGAGCTCTGCCAGCAGTTTAACCAAACAACACTTAGGCAACAAAAAAGGCTCCCAAACATTACCTGATGGATCAACAGGTAGTCAGTTCTGGGCAGAGGTCCTCTGGGGGCCTGGCCTCCCAGTCACTGACTGGCTCTTGAAGCCCCCAGGCCTCCAAACCCAAGACAGGTCCCTGAGGAAAAGTCACAAAAAAGACTGAGATAGTGACTGCCCCCAGTTATCGATTTCATTCCCCACCAGACTCTCCATCTCCTGGGGAATCTTCACCAGCTGCGGCTGCACCAGTGAAGAAATCTCCTGTCCAGGTCTCTGTGTCCACCAGACTTATACCGACAGCACCTCTGCCCAATTCTCCGGGCAACCAGCAGTCGACCTCCAAGTCGTTGGCCCCTCCTTCGTCGATGACAGGCTCATCGTCTATGACTCTCCCGTTGAGACCTACCCCTTCTCCCTCCAGGACAACAGACTCCTCGGGTTCCCAGGGCCTAGCAAGTGGGTCGTCAACACAGGTACCTTCACCCCCCCCACCGTCGACAAACACCGTCGACTTGAAAGACATCCTGATAAAATTTACTTCGGTGATTGTCCAGGCACTTAGGCCCTCCTCACCAACACCATCAATGGCCGCTTCATTGTCAACGCCTTCTCGTCAGCCCCAGGAAGCTCCCCATGCGCCGCTATTGGTGCACCCAACGCCAGTTCGAGATGTTGAAGAGATTGACATCGAGAGGGAGTACCACCCAGAACTCATTCTTCCTAAAGATGAGGAGGGAGAAGAGGAAGAGATTCTGCTCTCTGGCAAATCTACAGCCTCTTCTGTCACTGAGGACTCGGTGAAGCATACCCCAGGTCTCCTCCTGAGGACCTCACATTTTTCAGTGTGATGAAGCAGCTGTCCTCAGCCATGGTCTTCCATACTGAGGAAGAGGATGCCACCAGAAAAGAACCAGTGGATTTCCTGGAGATTCCAGAATCTCCCCCAAAGATCATTCCGCCAGTGCTGCCAGCCTTGAGGAATGCAGCCATGGCAGCCTGGCACAGACCAGACATGGTGCCAGCTATGCCCTGCAGGGCAGACAAACTTTATCACACACCCCAGGGTCTTCCCTGTTATGTTGCCCAGCCTGAGACAGACTCAATAATCATCAAGGCAGCTCATGACAGATCTAAGGCATCTAAGCACCGTAGTTCCCTTCCCCCGGACATAGTCTCTTAGAATTGACTTCTGGGGTAAACAGTATTATGTCTCCTGTACTCTAGGTTTGAGAATTGTAAACTATCTGTTGTACATGGTAAAATACCAGAATGCCAATTGGAAGAATGGCAAGGCTGCTGCAACTGCGCAGGCCCTTCTGGAAGGCACTCAAAAGCTGGAACTGCTCCAGTGCCTCCAAGCCACTGCGGGATGTTAGTAAGCATCTCCTCAGAGCCCTGTATGACATGGTTGAAGCAGTTGCCAGGGCAGCTGCCACGGGCATATGCCTCCAAAGACACTCCTGGCTCAGAGTATCTACAGTCAGTTTATGGCTGATGTGAAGCAGAAAGTGCTTAATGTCCCCTTCAATGGCACCAAGCTGTTTTGTCCTGATGTCCAGGATTTCATTAATGATCTGCAAGCCTCAGGCAGGGCCCTCAAGTCGGTCCACTCCCTCTACCATACCCAACTAAAGGATAGAGGACTGTCTCCTTTTCGTAAAATGAACAATAGGCCTGGGTCAGCTCCCCGTTCCCAGGGTAAATGCAGAGCCCAGGTTCCTTTACCCACCCCTTCCGATGCTGGAGTGGCGGCCAAGCACACCAGAAGTGAGGGACCAGCCCCTACGACTGACTTCACCTCTGCTTGACTCCTTGCCAGACCCCCCTCCTCTGGTGCCGGACCAGAGGCGGTGGACAGAGGTCAGTTCTCCCTCCATCTGAATCAATGGAGGACCATAACTTCGGATGCACGGATTCTGCAGATCATAGAAAGGAGTCGCACCTTGGAGCTCCTCGAGCAGCCTCCAGAAACCTCACCTCTGCCCTCTTGTTATCCCCGGCTCACCTGTCTGTTCTCCGGGAGGAAATGCAGTCCCTGCTGCATAAGCAGGCCATCGAGCCAGTGTCCAGGTGCCAGAGAAACAAGGGGATTTATTTCAGGTTTTTCTTGGTCCCCAAAAAGACCGGAGATCTGAGGCCTATTCTGGACCTAAAGGACCTCAATCTGTATGTCCAGTGCAAAACGTTCTGGATGGTAACTTTCCCAGGCTTGATGTCCCTTCTCAGGACAGGGGACTTGCTGTGTTCACTGGACATGTAGGATGCTTACCTGCACATCTTGTCTTTTCCTTCCGCCAGGAAGTTTTGTTTCACCTTTCAGGGTGAACATTATCAGTTCAAAGTGCTGCCCTATAGCTTGTCCTCTGTGCTGTGGGTCTGTGCAAAGTGCTTAGCAGTGGTCGCAGCAGCTCTCAGAAGAGAGGGACTTTATGTCTTCCCTTATCTGGAAGATTGGCTCCTGAAGGCCCTATCCAGGGAACAGCTTCTGCTAAATCTGGAGCGAACTCTCCAGCTTTTTCACTCCCTGGGCATCACTGTCAATCTGCCCAAGTCAGTTCTGACATCGTCCCAAAGGTTGCAGTATATAGGGGTGGTGAAACTGCTTCAAGGCGTCCCATTCCAGATCTCCTCCCCGCATCAGATCCTAACCACAGATGCCTCAGGTATGGGCTGGGGAGCACACCTGGGTCCCTTGCAGACCCAGGGCTCTTGGCCCCAGTGGGAAGCCTCCCTGCATATCAGTGTCCTGGAGATGTGAGCGGTGCTCTACGCCATGCAAGCTTTTCAAGAGCACCTTGCTCCAGGTCAACTTCTGATGCAGTTGGACAAACCTAAACATAGTATGCTACATCAGCAAGCGGGGGACTCATTCGTACCCCCTTTGCAGAGGCTATGAGAGTGTGGTACTGGGTGTTGGATCATGGTCTGACACTGTAGTCCATGTGCCAGGCATGTTAAACACTCTGGTGGACCGTCTTAGCAGGATTCTGTCCAGCATGCAGGAATAGGAGTGTCTCTCATCCATCGAAGAAGACTTGTTCGACAGATGGGGTCATCCAGAGTTGGACCTTTTTGCATCCCCAATCAAGGTAAAACTGCCCAATTTCTGCTCACTAGATCCAGGGCCTGGATTTTTCTGGCGAGACATGTTATCCCTTTCTTGGAGCAGGAGGTTTCTTTATGCATTCCCTCAGTTTTCCCTGATCCAGAGGGTGCTAATCAAGTTGCAGATGAAAGGGGCCAGCTGATCCTGGTGGCTCTGTTCTGGTCTCGATGGATTTGGTTCCCTCTTCTTCAGCAGATGGCGGAGAAACCTCCTGTCCCTCTTCCTCTTTGCAGGAATCTTCTGACCCAGGCTTGGGGGACCCTGGTCCTTCCCAACCTCAGATCCCGCCATCTGCATGCCTGACTCTTGAGGACATAGCCATCGCCAGGTTTGGAGTCTCTAACAGTGTAGCAGATGTCCTAGTGGCTGCCCAGAAGCCTTCCACTCATGCCACATGTGCCATGAAGGGGAAGTGGTTTGTCATCTGGGCTGCCAAACATAGCTTAGACCCTTTCACCTGCTCGGTGAATCATATCCTGGACTACCTGTTCTCACTCTCAGACTCAAGTCTCCAGTACTCTTCCCTCAAGGTCCACCTTTCAACTATTTCTGCATTTCGTGAGCGCATGGATGACCGCACGATTGCTTAGCTGGATATCTCCTGTACCTTTCTAAGGGGCAGCCTGCATCTGAAACCCCCAGTACGTTCCCCTGTCCCGACTTGGGGCTTGAATTTTGTTTTGGAAAAACTGACCCTGTCTCCTTTTGAGCCAATCGCAACTTCCAGTTTACACTTTCTCTCTTGGAAAGTGTTTTTAGTTGCAAAACTTCTACTCAAAGAATTTCAGAGCTTCAGGCCCTCTGCTGCGAGGAACCTTATTTGATTCTTCACAAAGACAGGGTGTCTTTGCGAACAAATCCTAAGTTTCTCCCTGAGATGGTGTTTATTTTACTGAGCGTCCCAATCCAGGGGAAGCACTGCTCCATGTGTTAGATGTGCGTAGAACTTTGAAGTACTACTTGCTTAGGACCCAGGAGTCTAGAAAGTCAAAGCAGTTGTTTGTTTCCTTCACCCTGGGTAGAGAGACTTTTCAGTTTCTAAGCAAAGCTTATCCAAATGGTTGGCTAATTGTATTGTGTTCTGTTACAACAAGTACAGCAAAGAATTGCCTGGTGCTGTCAAAGATCATTCCACAAGAGGAATGGCTACCTTGGTGTCTTGTTTCCGAGGGAGTCTCAGTCGCTGACATTTGTGTGGCTGCCACCTGTAGTACAGTTCATACTTCCACCAAGCACTACAGTCTGGACATTGCTTAAAGAGCCCATGCAGGTTTTGGCAGGGCTGTGTTACAGGGACTCCTGTCTTAAGTTTACGAAGAGCCCTCCTCCCAGACTGTTTGTTTTGCACTTGTAACTGCTTGTGATTCATTCCTATGGTGTTACCTTATGACTGAGATACCCCCGAAGAAGATAGAACAGTTACGTAAGAACTTATCATAACAGTAGATCTTCTAGGGGATCTCAGTCACCAGGTATGCTTTCCCTCCCACCATCCCCCTTCTTGGGGCTCCTGTCTAGCAACTGGCTGTCTGGTGTATACGGACTGTCATTTAGGTCTGGGCACCTCTCTCCTCGATCCCCTATGATAAGAGCTTAGCTGCCTTTGTCTCCAGGGGAAACAACTGAGGAGGGAGCAGGGCCACTCACGCCTTTATAGGGTTGATGACGTCGATGGCATGGGCAGCCCCAGTTGTACTGCTGAAAATCTTCTGTGTGGATTCCCCTTCACTGACGGCGAAGGTTAGTACGGTGTAACCTGATAAAACTAAGATCCCCTCGAAGGTCTATTGTAACTGTAATTTCTTACGTAACTGTTCTTTCTTTGAACCCTGGTTGTCTGGGGACCCCAAAACTATCATCAGACAATTACTTGTAATAAAAAGCATAAGCCTGCTACATGACAATTGCTCCCTGACCCCCTACATTGTCCCTAATTTATTACAAAACTACCATTCTTCTTCCGGGATATCTCGTTCATCAGGTCACGCCTATGGAACTTAGCCGTTGGGCACTAAGAGCCCATGAAAGCTTTTTCTGTAGCAGTCTTTCAGGGGCCACCTACATCAATGTCACTCAGCTCCTGGTGGGGGACTCAGTTATTAGGGGTATAGAACTGGGGGGAGCTGGGAAAACTGAAGTAAGGTGCCTGCCTGGTGCCATGGCTTGGAGGGATAGGAAGCGCATCCTCAGGATCACGAGAACAGCTGCAAGGGAGTCTGAGCTGGACGTAATTGTCCACCTAGGGACAAATGACTTGGCTCATCATGAGATTAGAGCAGTGCAGGAGGACATTGCAGAGTTGGGGAGGGGCCTAAGACAAGTAGCACACACAGTATCCTTCTCAGAGGTGCTGCCTGTCAAAGGCATGGGGGAGGCGAGGGTAATTAGCACCATGCAGTTTAATGAATGGTTGAAAAAATGGTGCAGAGCACAGGGGTTTGGCTTCATTGGGGACTGGGGTTCCACCTGGAGGGACACCAGCCTATACTGGCAGGATGGTCTGCATCTGTCCAGGAAGGGAACAAGTCTTTTGAGCAATCAGTTTAAATGCTTCATTGGCAAGCTTTTAAACTAGTCAAAGGGGGAGGCACTGACAAGCAGCAGGAAAATCCCAGCCTCTCCCTACAAAACAGGGTACTAAATGAGAAAAAGACCGAGGTAGAACGGTCAGTGGGGGATGCTGCAACAGAAGGTAAAGCCATCAAAAAATGGAGAGCAGTGAGTACCAATGCCTGTAGTCTGGGTAACAAGCTTCCTGAATTAGTGGCCTTGATGGAGGAGGAACATCTGGATATCGTGGCAGTCACAGAAACATGGTACACACAAAACCATGACTGGGACGTAAACATACCAGGATACACTATCTACAGGAGGGACAGGGAGGGTAAAGAGGAGGAGGAGGAGCTCTTTACATAAGGGAAGGAATAAAAGCAACAGAACAAAAGGGTAAACAGGGAGGAGAAGAAGCACTGTGGGTAAATTTGGAGACAGGCAATGGCACCACAATCCGCACAGGGGTTATATACAGATCCCTTCTCAGGGGGAGGAAATGGACAAGGAAATGATAGAAAGTATACTTAGAATGGCAGAAAAAGGGGAGATTTGCTGATGGGTGATCTGAATATGCCAGATGTTAACTGGAGTGCAGTTGCAGCTGCCACTTCGAAGAGTGGAGTTATTCTAGATACCCTACAGGGGGCATGCCTTAGACAACTAGTACTGGAGCCCACTCAGAGAGAGCAATATTAGACTTGATTCTCTCAAATGGAGATGGAGAGAGGATCACAGATGTAAGTGGGTAGCCATCTGGGAACTAGCGACCATCGAACAGTATGGTTCACAATAAACACAGCAATAGAGTCAAGCCATACAAAGACAAAAGTACTGGACTTTAGGAGGGCTGACTTTGCCAAAATGGGTGAGTACCTAAGGAGTGCACTAGCAAATGGGCAGGAAGGAGGGGTGGAAGAACAATGGGGAATAATAAAAACTGCCATCACAGAGGTAACGAGCCTTTGTGTGAAGCAAATAAACAAAACAAAATGATGTAAGAAACCACTATGGTTCTCAAAGGAAGTGGCAGTGAAGGTTCAAGAGAAAATGAAAGCATTCAGGAAGTACAAGGAATCACAGAAGGAGCAGGACAGAGAACTGTATCAGTTAAAGCAAAAGGAGGCTGGGAAGGCAGTCAGAACAGCAAAGGCCCAAACCGAGGAAAAGATAGCCAACTCAGTTAAGAAGGGGGATAAAACCTTTTATAGGTACATCAGGGAGCGAAGGAAGACCAAGGGAGGGATAGTGAGGCTTAATAAAGGGAGGGAGGGTGGGCAGAGGGAGACTGTGAAAAGGCAGAGATACTAAACAAATATTTTTGCTCAGTATTTACAAATGAAGAGGAGGTACATAAAACAAACAGTAGAAACACTCTGGATACAGAAGTTGATACCAGCCCATTTACAGAAGAAAGGGTTCTGAAAGAACTCTTAAAACTGAAGGCGGACAAAGCAATGGGCCTGATGGGATTCATCCCAGAATTCTAAAAGAACAAAGGGTAGAACTAGTGACACCACTGACTACCCTTTTAACAAATCATGGGAGGAGGGGTGGTACTCGAGGACTGGAGGAGGCAGATGTGATTCCCCTTCACAAAAGTGGGAGCAAGGCAGAAGCAGGAAACTAAAGACCTGTTAGTTTAACCTCAGTGATAGGGAAAATGATGGAATCACTTTTAAAGGAAAGAATTGTCCGGTATCTAGAGGCCAGAGGGCTCAGGACCCTAGGCAGCATGGATTCAAGCGGAAAGGTCATGCCAGGCAGATCTGATAGATTTCTTTGACTGGGTGACCAAAGTAGTAGATCAGGGAGGGGCTGTGGACATGGCCTACCTAGACTTTAGCAAGGCATTTGACACAGTCCCACACAAAGATTAATATACAAGTTAGCCAGCCTGGGAGTGGGTCCCAAGATGACAGCCTGGGTAAAAGTGGCTGGAGAATAGGACACAGAGGAGTAATAGAGTCCACTCAGAAGAAAGGAGTTACTAGTGGGGTACCGCAAGGTTCAGTATTAGGACCGGTCCTCTTCAATGTCTTTATAAGCGACATTGCAGAAGGACTGGAAGGAAAAGTATGTCTCTTTGCAGATGACACTAAGATCTGCAACAGAGTTGATGCACAGGGTGGGGTGGAAAGGATGAGAAGGGACTTGGCAAGGTTAGAGGAATGGTCAAATGTATGGCAGCTTAGATTCAATGCTAAGAAGTGAAAGGTAATGCACCTGGGAAACAAAAACCCAGGGGAAGAGTACACAATGGGGGTAGAGATACTAACAACAACAAAAATGGAAAGGGACCTGGTGTAGTCATATCAGGTGACCTAAAGGTGGGCAAGCAATGTGAGAGGGCAGCAAGGAGGGCTGGGGGGATACTGGGATGCATAGGGAGAGGCATCACCAGTAGAAAACAGGAAGTTATTATCCCTCTGTACAGACAGCTGGTGAGACCCCATCTGGAGTACTATGTGCAGTTCTGGAGACCCAATCTCCGCAAAGACATAGACAGGATGGAAGCTGTCCAGAGGAGGGCAACTAAAATGGTGCAGGGTCTGCACCGGAAGACATATGAAGAGAGGCGAAAGGAGCTTAATATGTATAGCCTCGAGGAAAGGAGGGAGAGGGGGGACATGATAGAAACGTTCAAGTACCTCAAGGGAATCAACAAAGTCCAAGAGGGTAGCATCTTTCAAAAAAAGAGGTGTGCAAGAACAAGAGGGCACAATTTGAAGATAGAGGGGGCTCAGAGGTAATTTAAGGAAGTATATTTTCACAGAGAGGGTTGTGGATGCATGGAGCGCCTTCGGAGGAGTTGTGGAGTCAAAATCAGTGGTGGAATTCAAGCATGCATGGGACAGTCATAAGGCAATTCTAGGGGGTGGGGGTAGGAAGAAGTAGGCTGCTGGTTAACTAGGATCTGCAGCTTATCCAGTAGGTAGGGAAATGGGCAGACTGGGTGGGCCAAGCGGTCCTTATCTGCCGTCAAATTCTATGTTTCTATAAAGGCATTAAGCAGCCCCACTGCCTCCTCAGTTCTTTCCCGCCTTCGATCATTCTCGCACGGGTTCCGTAGGAAGCTTTGTCATTCAATCGACTGCCAAAACTTTGTAAAGTTTTATTTTCTTTCTTTTTATGTCTATAACTGTTGAGTCGTCCTCTCTCTTCCGTCACTGCCACTATGGAAAGATTTACCAGGAGGACAAGCACGAACTCTGTGTCTGCTGTCTCGGGCCTTCTCATAACATCCTTGTCTGCACGCTCTGCCAGAAATTCAACCTCACTACTCTCCAGTACTGTAAACGGGCCCTCAAGGTATTTTTGATGGAGCAAATATTAGCCAGCTTGGTACAGACGGCTTGGGGGCTTCTTCTTCCCCCTCTCTGGCACATTCCTTGTGCTCGAAGGCGTCTAAGACCCAGGAAAATTCTCAGGGAAGCATAAGGATAAGGACCGTCGCAAGGACCGCTTCCCAGGTCTCGGGTCCCGGTCCCCGCTGGCTTCTCCCCAGTCCTCAAGGACTCTGTTGTTAGTGCCTTTGGGGCCAACTTCCTCCGCCGCCTCAGCTTTGGTTTCTTCTGGGCCGATCTGGACGGGGGGCCCATCTCCAGCATTGGAGGATGCTAGGCTATCGACCTCCTGGTCACCAGCCTCAGCACCACCGTCCCTGCCTTCTTCACAGGGCTTCATGGTGCCAGGCCCCACTGCTCCCATTGTGGACAGTGTGTCATTGACAGCTGGCCTAGTTTGAGCCCTGGTCACTGTCCTCTACTTCTGGGACGTCAGCCACTGATTTTGCCCCTGCAACGTCGCCCTCAGTCCCAGTGGGGCCATCGTCAGTGGGCTTTGCACCTTCAGCGTCGGTCCCAGTCATGACCTCCATCCCATCCCTGGTCGTCGACCTCAACTCTATTTTGACTTCTATCATGTCGGCTCTGGTCAGGCAGTTCACTCCTGTGCCTTACCCACCATCAATGCCTCCTTCAGGGCCTCTTTCCACTTCTTTGCCGATCCGACCTTCTGACCCTGCACCCTCCTGGATGTCATCGGCATCTGTTCCATTGGTCCCTGTCTCAGAACAGGTTGTTGTAGAGGAGGACTGTCACCCTGATCTCATCCTCCTAGATGAAGAGGACAATGTTGGGGCCTACTCTTCTGATAGATCCACTACCTCTTCCAGGAGTGGGGACTCTGAGAACAAGACCTGACCCCAGAGGACCACAGCTTCTATAATATTATGATGCAGCTTCAGTCCAACATGGGGTTCCATTCAGACTGAAGAGGATGACTTCACCAGGAGAAATCTGGTGGATTTTCTGGAGATCCTGAGTCAGTGCCCCCCCCAACCTGGTAATTCCTCCCTTGCTTCCAGCCCTGGATGATGCTGCCCAGGCTGTTTGGCTTAGACCAACTCAGTCCCTGCCATGCCTAGAAAGGCGGATAGACTGTATCAGGCCCCCCCCCCACACCCCGGAAGCCTTTCTATTCTGCCCAGCCTGAAACAAACTCAGTGGTCATTAAGGCTGCCCATGACCAATCTAAAGTGCCCAAACACTTTAGCTCTCTCCCTCCTGATATGGAGTCCAGGAGGCTTGATTTATGGGGTAAGAGGACCTTTGCCTCAGTTACTTTGGGCCTTAGGATCTCAGACTACCTGTCTCGTCTGATTAAGTACCAGAACACCCGCCGGCTCGTCGGCGCAGCGGTTGGATTTCCGCTTGCGACACCGGCGACCCGGGTTCGGGAACGGACTCGGGTCGCTGGGGAGCCGGCCGGGGTGGAGTAGGTTCAAGCATCCCATGACTGCTCACCTACTCCAGGGGTTGGAGGGGATGCAGGGTCGCTGTCTGGTACCCCCTGGCGGAGGCCGGGGAGATCAGCAGCAGCAAGCCTGAACATTGGGGGAGGGCGTGGTGAACGTCGGCTACGCCTTGACGTTTGTGGCACACCACGCCTCGGAGAAAAGTGGAAATACCAGCCTCCAGGTTCGCTGGATGATGGCTGCCTGCTCCCATTGGCCCGAGATGTCCTGTGGCCTCCGAACCCACATCAGCAGCGCCCAAGGACTGATGCCTAGTATGCTGGGGCCCTCCCCTCCCGGTGTCTTCCCCCTCGGAGGAGGGGGACCCACCCTGCAAAGGGATATGCCGGGCCACCCTTGGGTCGGCTGCGATATGAGGTGAGGGGAGGAGGGACAGGACGAGGGGGTCACGGGTAGCATGAGCAGCTGGAAGGAGTGGTGAATCAGGAGGCAAGGACGGAGGGAAAATACATAACACAAAAAAAAAAAGTACCAGAACACCCTATGGAAGAAGGGCAGGGCAGCCGCCCAGGCTCTCCCAGAAGGGTCTCAGAAGCAAGAGCTTCTCAAGCTTCTTCAGGCAGCAGAGCACGTCAGTAAACACTTCCTCTGAGCCATCTATAACATGTCAGATACCATAGCCAGGACAGCTGCCACAGATATTTGCCTAAGGAGGCACTCCTGGCTCCATGTTTCTGGGTTTATTGTAGACGTGCGACAGAAAATCCTGGATGCCCGCATTGTGGGCTCCAAGCTCTTTGACCCTGACTTGCAGGATATTATTAATGAGTTGTAGGCTCCAGGGAGGGTCATCAGATCAGTCCACTCCCTTTATCATACTCAACCCAGAAGCCGCCCTAGGACTTCCTTTCATTAAGGTCTTCCAGAAATCAGGAGGTACCCATCTTCAAGGGACACACAGAGCTACCTCCTCTCTGCCTACCCCATCCTCAACCACTGGACCCTCAGCCAAATGCCCCAGGGCTGGTGGTTACCGCCTCTGCCCCGGCCCCACCTCAGCCTGACTCCTTGCCCAGCCCCCCTCCTCTTGTTACAAGTCAGGAGGCAGTGGTAGGGGGTCGTTTTTCTCTCCATCTCGGGCAGTGGAGAACCATTACCACAGATGCTTGAATTCTGCAAAAAATAGAGTGGGGACACACTCTAGAGCTTCTGGAACAGCCCCCGCACTTTCTTCCTGTTCTAACCTTGTACCCTCTGGACCATATTCCCATGCTCAGGAACAAAGTCCTTTCCCTCTTGCACAGGCAAGCCATAGAGTCTGTCCCGTGGGGTCAGCAGAACTTAGGGTTTTACTTCAGATTCTTCCTAGTCTCCAAAGGAATGGGAGAACTGCAACCCATTCTAGGTCTCAAAGGCCTAAACCAGTTCATTCAGTTCAAGAAGTTCCATATGGTCACCCTGCAGGACCTGCAACCGCTGGTCAAGCAGGGAGACTAGCTTTGTTCCCTAGACATGCAGGGGCACATATCTGCATATCCTGATCTGCACCCCGCACAGGCAGTTTCTCAGGTTCCGGTTCCATTAGGAACATTACCAGTTCAGAGGCTTGCATTTTGGCTTGTCCTCTGCACCGTGGGTCTTTACAAAGTGCTTACCAGCAGTGGTGGCAGCTCTCAGATGGGAGGGCCATTATGTGTTCCCCTATCTGGACGACTGGCTGCCAAAGGCCCGGCCAGGGATCTCTTGCTGGCCACATTGCACAGGACTCTGCAGTTGTTTAATTCCCTGGGCATTACAATCAGTCTGCCCAAGTCTGTCCTTTTTCTGTCTCAATGCTTGCAGTACATTGGTGCAGCTCTGAACATGACTCAGGGCAAGGCCTTCCTGCCCCAGGACAGTGCAGAATGCCTGATAGCTCATGCCTCCTTAAAGGCTTGGTAGAAGCGTGTCTCAGCCAGGTCCTATCTCAGGCTCCTGGACCTTATGGCTGCAGACATAGCCACTGTTCCTCTGGCCAGGCTTCATATGTGCATACCCCAGTGGAACCTCTGAGTACAGAGGGATCAGTGCCCAGGTGACTTGGATCAACTGATCCTTGTTTCCACCCTAGTTTGCAAGGCCTGCAGTGGTGACAGAACCTGCTCAACCTGCTGCAGGGAGTCCCTTTCCTCATTCCCTCTCCTGGGAAGATCCTTACCATGGATGCTTTGGGCATGGGGTGGGGGGCCCACCTTGGTCCCTTCCAGATTCAGTGATCCTGGTCTCCGGTGGAGACTCGCCTCCAGATAAACATGCTAGAAATGAGGGCAGTGCTGTATGCTTTACAGGCCTTCCAAAACCACTTGTCTCAGAGTCTTCTGCTGGTACAGTTGGACTACATCAGTGTGGTATATTGCATCAACAAGCAAGGCAAAATGCACTCTTATCCCCTGTGCAGGGAAGCGATGAGAATCTGGTACTGGGCTCTGGATCATAATCTGAAACTATCAGCTGTCCCATGTTCCAGGAGAACAAAACATCTTGGCTGACAGCCTCAGCAGGTTGCAGTCCAGGAAACATGAATGGGAACTGCTGTCCTCAGTCGAAGAAGACCTGTTCGAAAGGTGGGGCGTCCAGAGTTAGACCTTTTTGCGTCCCCACTCAATGCAAAAGTGCTGCATTTCTGCTCGCTAGATACAGGGCCTGGAGTTTTCTGGCAAGACGTGTTTTGCCTCTCCTTTACGCATTCCTTCCCTTCCCTCTGATCCAGAGGGTACTACTCAAACTTCAAATGGAGGGGGCCTTTCTAATTCTGGTGGCACTGTTCTGGCCTCTGTAAATCTGGTTTCCATTACTACAACAGCTGGCTGTGGAACCTCCAGTTTCTCTGCCTCTTTGCAGGGACTGGTTGATGCAGGCTCAGGGTACCCTGGTCCATCTGGACTTTAAATTCCCTTAACTGCATGCTTGACTCCTGAGGACATAGCCATAGCCTGTTTTGGAGTGTCTCAGAGAGTGGCTGATGTCTTGGTGGCCACTAGGGAGCCATTTACCAGGGCCACCTACTCAATGAAATGGAAGCATTTTGCCATTTGGGCCTCAGTCCATCACTTGGACCTTTTCACATGCTCAGTGAGCCAGGTCTTGGATTACCTTCTGTCCCTTTCAGACTCGGGTCTGAGTTACTCCTCCATCAGGGTGCAGCTGTCTGCTGTTTCAACCTTCCATGTGCCAGTCGAAGGCCATATGGTAGCCCAGCTAGATGTGGCTTGTACTTTTCTGCTGGGCATCCTTCACTTGACTCCCCCAATTCGTAATCCTGTCCCCCCCAATGGGACCTGAATTTTGTGTTAGAGAAGCTGACCCTGCCTCCTTTTGAACCGGCCACGTCTTGCACGCTGCGCTGTGTTTCATGGAAAGGATTGTTTTTAGTTGCGATTACTTCTGCTGAAAGGATTTCAGAGCTGCAGGCTCTCGTGTGGGAGCAGCCTTTTTTAATTTTCCATAGAGACAGGGTCTCTTTACGTACCAATCCTAGCTTTCTTCCAAAGGTGGTCTCCGAGTCCCCTTTATGCCAGTCCAGGGGAAGCATTGCTACATACTCTAGATGTACATAGAATCTTACATTACTATACACACCGTACCAGGGACTGCAGAAAGTCCAAACAATTGTTTGTTTCTTTTACTCCTAGGAGAGAAGGCGCCCCAGTTTCTGTGCAGTGCTTGTCCAAATGGTTGGCCAACTATACTATTTTTTGTTATAGGAAGTACAGTAAGGAACTTCCTGGGGCTGTCAAGGGCCATTCAGCCAGGGGGTGTGGCCACTTATGTTGCCTGTTTCTGGAATATGTCAGCTGCGGACATTTGTGTTGCTGCCACTTGGAGTGTTGTCCACACTTTCACCAAACACTTCAGCTTGGACATTGCATCTTGCAGGCAAGCAGGTTTTGGCCTGGCTGTACTTCAGGGCCTCCTATCGTAGGCTTTTGGACTGCCTGCCACCCTCTTGGCCTAGCTGTCAGAACTGCTTGGGACTGTCTCAATCGATGTGACCTAATGAAAGAGATATCCCTGAAGAAGATAGAACAGTTATGCAAGTACTTACTGTAACAGTAGATCTTCGAGGGAATCTCTTTTATCAGGTAATGACGTCCCTCCCTTCACCCCCTTTGGAGTTACCTTCTGTTTCCAGACTGACCTGTCTATGCTTCAGCCTTGACAGGTCTAGGCACTCTTTTTCTTTCCTTGGGAATAGCCAGACGAGAATAATCTCCGGCGGGGGAGTGGGTCTGCCTATACCTTTATAGAGAGAGTGACGGCGGGAGTGACATCAGCGCCTGACATCTTAGTTCCATAGATGTGACCTGCTGAAAGAGATTCCCTCGAAGATATACTGTTACAGTAAGTTCTTACATAACTGTTCTTTCCTTAACCCAGTCATGGCTTTTTAAAGAATGAGGAACCTGCCACAGGAGAGTGAGTCATTTATACCATGGTTCCTCAGTTCTGTTGTACTTGCTACATTAAGAAAAATGTAGCATTTTCTGCCCCCAGGACCCTAGGATTTATGGAGGGAGGATGCATCTAATAATCTAAGGCAAGTGTGGCAAAGTTTATAAGTTACATAACCCTTTCAAGTTCTTATTTGAGGTGTCCAGTACTTTGGAACCACAGGATACTTCTACATAGACGCATAAAGCAGGTCTCTTAGGCCAAGGGGATCTGCAACAGGGACGTCCAGGAGTACCAGAGCATATCTAGGCTGCCGCAAGTGAAATATAGGTGTCCCCAATTTTATTTTCATATCAATAAGGAATTAAATGTTGTAGACATGGGTTAATTAGAAGCTAAAGGAGTATACTGCACAAAACAGAAAAAGGGTCCTGTCTCGGCTGTCCTTCTGAGCCATTGGACTTCTGCAGCATTCTCTCCTGTGGGGAAAGAGAACAGATAGAGAAACACAGAAAGTCCGTTTCTCTCTGACTGCGGTGTTTTGCTTTCAACATATTGTGGGTCAAGTTTATGCAGAACTCTTGGACTCTGAGAGACTCTTAGGCATCTTGATACAGGTTTCCCAACCCTAGCTGACCCCATCGAGTTTTCTTTTTACCATCTTCAATTTCTGTTGCCACGGGCAACTACCTGTGATCTTAATGCAAACTAGTAGACAGCAGACAACATTTCAGGCTTAGTGTGCTTGCTCAGAAATCTGTGCTAAGAGGGGGAGTCAAGTCAGTTTTTTTTCCCAGTATCAATTGCATAATTCAACTCAGCCTGCCATTATATCTGTGCTAGAGACAGTGTCTCTACCTGTAGTGCAGCCACGCCGAACCCCCCTCCCCCAGAGTGAACAAGCAGAAGGGTCGTGAGGGTCTGGAGTTGCCAGCCCTCCCCAGGAGGACAACGAGGGTCGCGAGGGCCTCTTTTCTGCCTGCCCTCCCCACGAGGCACCAGAGCAGTGCAGCCACGCCGACACCCCCCACCCGGAGTGAACAAGGTACGGAACGCCCACAGAGGACCAGCGCCAGCTCCTAGGAGTCGGCGTGTGTTTACCCCGCCGGCACTGCATGCTGGCTCCCCACCACCACCCTTGGTCGGCAGTCTGCTTTATACGTGAAGTCGCATGACTGTTCGAACTCTGCAGAACCGATCAGCCCACTCTCCCATTAGCAGATTATCTGCTGTCACCACTAGCGGCCGCCACACTCAGCCCTGCTTGCTGCAACATTCTTCAGGCACAATGCTACTGTTTTTCCTTCCGCCTGGCGTTTCCTCTAGCCTCCCTCCTCCCAGAAACCCACCCACTATGGCACCCACACCACCACCTATATTACACCATCACTTCTCCCCTGCCCCTTCCCTCAACCACCTTCCCACATCAACTGCCGCAAGTACCCACTCATAACTGGACGCTCGGTGCTGACATCCTCCCCCCCTCCTTTTTCCCAGGGCTATCTGTCCTATGTAACCTGGCAACAACTGCCACTGCGCCTATCCATCAAGCACTCTTCTCCTCCCGATCGACTAGACCTGCCTGGTACAAAACCAAACACTATCTGACACTGCTTCTCCTCTTGGCAGGGGATGTCGAAGCCAACCCGGGTCCTACCCCCCCAATCCCTCCACCCCACTGACTCTCCCCAAGAGCCTCCGACTACTGCACCTCAACATCTGCAGTATTCTGAACAAAATACCAGAGCTACAACTTACTGCACTATCTTCGACCAGACATCTTCATAATATCGGAGACGTGGTTAAAGCCACACCATGCTGACTCTGCTGTAGCCATTCCTAGCTATTTGCTGATCAGGCAAGACCGCCCGGGCAAAAAAAAAGGTGGCGGAATTGCCATGTTCATCTCCACCAGACTACAGTTCACCCCGGTCCATATCCCTGCACCTACCACTCAAATAGAATCCTTACTGGTCAAACTAGCTCTCCCCTACTCCACCCCTGTGTACGTTGCGGGGTCCTATTGCGCTCCTACTACCCCCCTGCCTGGTGTCTTAGACCACCTGGCCACATTAAAGGCTGCTGCCACAGGTGGTGAGCTACATATCCTCGGCGATTTCAATTTCAATTGGCTAGCCAAAGACTGCTCTAAAATAAGGCCCAAAATAAACGCTCTAAACCTCTCCCAGCTAATCGTCCAACCCACCCGGCTGAACCCCAAAACACTTAACCTCTCCCTCTTGGACTGGGCCCTCACTTCCCACCCACATAGGATTATTAAAGCCGGACTTCTTCCTGACTCCCGAAGCAATCACCACATGGTATACATGGTCAGGAAAGTGCACAGACCCGCAGAACCCCCCTCTAGAACGCTCCTCACGAGATCCTTCAAATCCCTATTTCTACTTGCCCTCCTAAATGACCTGGCCCAAGTGCACTGGTCCTTTATTCAGAAGGCACCTTCCATTGACTACGCTTTCGAGACTTTCAAGACCAGGTTTCTTGCTGTGTGGGACTGTCATGCCCCTCTAAGAAGCTCAAGATTAAGGGGCTCCCATCTTCCCTGGGTCTCCGCCGAAATCATTAGCAGATGCCGCAACAGGGACCAAGCTTGGAAAAAACATAAGCTAACATGCTCCCACGAATTCCTACAAAGTTACCGTGTTCTCCGCAACTCCTGCACCAAAGCTATACGACAGGCCAAAAATAACTACTTTACGTCGGCTCTGAACCTCAACCTTAACAGCCCTACAGACTTCTGGAAAACTATCAAATCCCTTCTCTCGCCGCCTGTCCAGCCACCTACCTGACCCTATCCATACAAGGCACGACCATCTTGGACCCTGGTGAAGTTGCTTCTACCTTCAATTCCTTCTTCACCAGTACCGCAACGTCTCTTCTACCCAGTCCCCCGTTCCCCCTGCGCCCACCAAGCACCTCACTGAAATCCCTGAACTCCTCCCCTGCCACCAGTTTCTCCTTCCGCCCAGTAACCCCAGCCGAAGTCCTCCAATCTCTGAGAGCGCTAGACCCAAATAAGGCAAATGCCCCTCTGGCCTGGATGCCAAATTACTTCATTTATCTGCCCCTGCCATTGTCTCCCCATTAGCCAACCTCCTCAACCTCTCCTTCTCCCTGGCCAGAATCCCATCACCTTGGAAGCATGCAGTTGTCATTCCCCTCCCTAAGGGCAGAGACCCCTCCATGCCAGGAAATTACCGCCCCATCTCCCTACTCCCAGTACTGGCCAAACTTCAGGAACACCTTGCCCTTGCCCAACTCTCCCAATACCTTGACGCTTCCTCCTCCTTCACCCCTTATCAGTTGGGTTTCCGCCAGTCTCACTCCACCATCACCGCCCTATTAAGACTTACCGATGACATCCTCACTGGTATGGACAAAGGGCTTATCACCTCAGCCATTTTCATCGACCTGGCCAAGGCCTTCGATACCATCTCTCACCCTTTGCTACTAACCAAATTAAAAGATGCAGGCCTCTCCTGTCTTGCCACTAGTTGGTTTCAGGCCTAGCTGACAGGCAGGCAACAATCAATGAAAATTGGTCCCCATATATCCACCCCCTTCCAGTCACTATGGGGGTCCCCCAAGGCTCAGTCCTGGGCCCGCTACTCTTTTTAATATTTCTAAACGACCTCCCGTTGGCCTGCACACACTCATCTATCCAAATGTACGTGGACGACACTGTACTGTATGCTTCAGGTCCTTCCGCTGAAGCAGTGTCCATTGTGCTCCAGCAGGACTTCAATGCCATACAGCAGTGGTTCCGGTCCAACCAGCTATTCCTAAATGAAAAAAAGTCTCTCTAACCTTCGGTACGCAACCACGGCTTTCCCGGCTAGCAGTTCACCCCTTTTTCCTTACCCTAGAAGGTTTCCCTCTGGAGTCCTGCACCTCATTCAGATACCTTGGAGTCTGGCTAGACCAACACCTAGATTTCTCCTCACACATTGAATCCTTACACAAAAAGCTACACCCCAAACTGGGTGCTCTATATCTCAACAAAGGATGCATGCCCACTCCGGTCCGGAGGGAAATTGTTCAAAAAATTATTCTCCCAATACTAGACTATGGTGATGTGGTCTATGGTGACGCACCCTCATCCAACCTGGCCAGCCTAGACACTCTTTTTCACTCCTTCTGTCGCTTCATCCTGGACTGCCCAACAATGACCCACCACTGTGACCTATACAGTTGCCTAGCCCTGCCCTCACTCACATCCCGCAGACTGATCCACTGCTCCAGAGTCACCGCCAAATTCTGGTCCCAGACCCTTCCCCCTTATCTCGGTTCTGCATTATCGGCTCATCCTTCCCCTGCCTACTCACTCAGAGGCACAGACTCCAGGCTTCTCCAAATACTATTCATGCACACCACCAAGGGCCAATCAGCTTTTAAATATCATATGCCCAAACTATGGAATGACTTGCCTGCCAACATCAGGAGCGCCACAAACCCTAGACACCTAAACCCACTCCTCCACCCACACTTCTCCGCCTCTTGCTCCTGCTCCCAGCAGCCATAAATTCTGTGCCCACATGTTCCTCTGTTCGTCCCACCTGTCTACCCTACTATAGTAATCTGATGCACTGTAAGGTCAGTATGGTCCTCTAGTAATTTAGTCCTGTTTCTCAGTGTGTTTTACTTGTCAAGATGTAAAAGCCTAGGGTATTCAATGTCACTTATGTATTGTCCCTGACTGTAACACTGCATACTATGTAAATCCTGTACTGTTTGTAAATCTCCCTATGAATTTCCCCGAGGTCACATCTGGAAACGAGTGGTTCCCCGCTCAGCATGCCTGCCTGGTTAAACTCTTGAATAAATAAATTACTTCTGGAACTGTTGCACTACTGGTTCTGTGGATTTTTTTTTCTTCTGCTCAGTAGTCTTCCTGGTGTATTAGCTATTGCAGCAAGTGTCATTTTATTTTCTTCAGCCTGATCCATAATCTAGGACAAGAACCGTCTCTTTGGTCCCAGGTACATATTCCACTGGCCTTGGTGGCATTTTTTTTTTATTATTATTTTGATTGGAAGATTGAACAATAACATCACAAGACAAGCATTCGCAGTTGATTGGGTGCAACAATTAATGCAACATGACAAATACATTCTAGTTGTGCAGTTACATTGGACCAAGAATACAGATTCCAACAAATATCAAGTTGATTCCACATGCTAATGTTCAGGTCAGGACAGGAGAAGGGCAGGAGGGCAGGCATATTTCATCAGCAGTGCAGCAAAATCTGGGGGCGGGAAGCCAAATAAAAGCAGCAGAGAGAGTAGATTATTGCTTAGTGAAGCAAGTACTGGATGCCTTATAACTAATAGCAGAACAAGAAGGAACAGCAGTTCCTCATAGCTCTTAGTGGGAACTTGCCATTTTAGATGGCTGCAGTTAGGGCCCCCATATTTTTAGAGAGGACTCAGCTGCTCCATTGGCACTCAGCTGGGCTCGTTCCAGTTTCAGAAATGTTTGGAGGTTGAGGGCCCAGCGTTGTATTAAGGGAGGGCCAGATGACAACCAGCTCTGGCCTGTAGTATTTATGGCATTAATTAGAGCAAGAGACTATAGAGGCAAGTTACCTATCAGAGTCTGCCTACTAAAATCAGCACCCAGAAGCTGTTCTGAAGGGGATTTAGGGGGAGTACAGACCAGAACCCATGACATAATGTTATGGACTTCATTTCCAGTTGGGAATAACTTTAGGACATGTATGAGATGTGCATGAAATCGGCGCCCTCATGTGACACTTAGGACAGACTGAGGCACTATCAGGTCTGACTGAATGGAGCTTCTATTTAGTGACATATGCCCTGTACATAAAATTCATCCGGATCTGCCGAAGTTTGTTGCTGCAAGAGCAGGAGTGTACGTGCTTGGCTGCTACGGGTCAGGTACTTGCATTAATTGTGGTGCCTATAGCATGTTCCCACTTGCCCCATACATCCAGTAACAGACAGTGGGTCAGCTCCTGCTTGGAAAGTGCGATAAAAACAGGGTTGGGGCATATAAAGCTCATCTTCAAATGACAGAGGACATCCCCATCCTGTTGAGTGGTCTAGGGTGAGCCCCAGCTTAGCCCTTAAAACGAAGTAAGTAAAAAGATCCCTGGTCTCGAGGGCCCATGTGCTTTTCAGATCATGAAAATCGAGTATTCTGCCTCCCCCCGTAACTGTGTTACACTATTGAGACTTTTTTATTGCCAGCACAGCAAACTCTGGAGAAGTTGGGCCATATAAGTTCTCTTTTCCCCACACTGTGGCTATGAGGCTAGTGTGAGGGGAGAGTGCAGGGGTAGTGTTGAGGTATTTATGGAAGGTGAGCCAAATCCTGATCATAACCACCATAAAGGGATTATTCACTGGGGTGGGTTATTGGTGGCAATGTTATCCCTATTAAAGCACGCTTTAGTGCTTACAAGAAGTCCTGAGACCTGTTGAGCCAGCACAGATCTGTAATAAGATCTATTTGCTCTGAACCCTTTTCTCCTGTGGACTATAGTCATGGGTTTGCAGCACCAACGCTGAGCCAGTGGTCCTTTTAGCCTACCTGTTACAGGTCCACCTGTATGTGGTTTAAGCATGGACGCTCCTTACATAAAAGCCAGTTCTGGTAATGCTGTCTAGTAGGGATGTTCTGCAATTCAGAATTTGTTCTGAACATTAAGACTTTCTACTTTGCATATTTCCATAGACCATTATGCCACTTGGTGGCATATTTGTCTGTGAGGAGAATCTCTCATCCGCCATACCAGGACTTGGCACTCCTGGATACTGTCCGAAATGGATGGAAATGGGGGGGGTCACATCCCTATGCCCCTATGCGGTTGTAACTATGCTGAAGTATGATTAAGCTTTCTAGACTTCTTTAAAGCTAATCAGCGGCAGAGTTCCAAATCTTTTCCACCCAAAGCAACCTCCATCAATTTGCCAACTATTCAGTGGTTCCCGAACATTGTTACTCCTGCTTGCTGCCATCCCAGGGATCCTGTATGTCTTCTTTTCCATCCTTGTTGGAAGAATCTAAGGCAACTAATAAGACCACCCTTGCTGTGAGAAGAACTGTTGTGAACCTCTCATCCTGAAACTGTACTTTGTTTATAATGCAGGGTTCCTGGGGTGATGAATTGTGTCAGTTTTTCATTATAATGATGTCCTTGAGGATAACTGCTAGAACTACAACTTCCAGATGGTTCCAGCTTTTTCTGGCTTCACAAGGGCACATGTATGTATGCATGCATGCATGTATTGTAGCGTGTAGTACGTAACTTTTTTTTTAAAGAAGGGAAAGAGCTGTAGAACATAGACTTTGCAATCCTCTTACATTTTCTTGCTACATTCTGTTCCTACACCTCTGTTTTCCTCACAGGAGCTTAAGCGTTCAGAGGTACACTAGACCCAAAAGATCTTCCTTTCAGGGCAGGAGTCATCCTGTATTAGATTTCCTCTATGTCGGAGAGTTTTTCCCAACTCCTTTGCTTCAACTAACTACAATCTCCGTTGAGGATCAGAATTCTTGAAGTCAGTCAACCAAGTGGCTTGGTGGGCTGAGGCACTGGTTGCCACACCGGTGACCCAGGTTCACAAATAGATGCGGGTCACCTAGGGACTGAGCAGAGGAGGGAAGACTGAGCATCCCTAGACAGCTCTCCTACCTCTGGGAGCGGGGTATATGTGTCCCGTTAGGTGGCTACCACCTGGAGGAATCTGGGTTGCAGTGCAGTGGGACATGTGGGAAAGGAATTCCACCTGCAGGGCATCTGGCAGCGTCTTTGTGGAGGCGGAGCATGCACACTGCGTCATTGCATGTGCTGTTGGCCCTAGGGGAGAAAATCCTGATTGCAGCTGGATTATGGCCCAGTTCCCAGCAGGCTCCACACTGGCAACTGGGCACCTCTGCATCCAGTGGCAGAGGAGAAGCAGAACACAAGGTAAGTCCCAGAGAAGCTGGGTGATGGGGCTAGGTGGATCGGTTTGGCAGGGGCAGGTGGGGCAACAACAGGAGATAAAATACTGATTAAAAAAAAGGCAAGGTAATTTTATTTATATGGCGCCCAATCCCTGGGGCTCTGGGCACCTCACAAAACAAAATGAATAAAATAATACTATTAAAACAATAAATAAGAATTCTCGAAGTGCATCTAAGGTGTCATTCCGTGCCGTGCAGCTTTCCCAAATTCGTAAACGTTTTTAGGAACCTCTTTACACAAACAATGTTACTTTTTCCATGGGTACTTTTCAGGCAGTTATTTTTTCCATGTGTGAACATAGTCATTTTTATAAGGCAAGGGACCTTCCTGGCCATGTTTTTGAAATTTCTTTTTTTCCACCACTGAGTCTTCAGGAGCAAGTATCTGCTTCCTCCTCAGCTGGTGTAAGTAAGTGGTTGAGCCTGCACAACTACTTCTCTTAGCTTTACCTCTGTTTTCATACAAGTTGACGTGCACATGGGGTCCTCTTTTTTCCTATCAGTTCTCTATGTGTTCAGAAGTAGGCTCACCTCATGAGGAATGTTAGGTTTTTCCCATGTAGGGGCAATCCAATCTTTTCAACAAGTTCTCACATCCAGACAATTCATTGAGTAGCTATGGTTCTCTGGAAAATTCATTCAGAATTTTGTACTCCTTTTTTCCCTCAAGGAAACTGCAGACCATGTTTCCACAGCACTGAAATCCAGACTGTTTCTTTTCTGAAGCTAGTTTGTACTCTGCTTAACGCTCAGGATTGAAGAGCCTGTAGTCCAAGTTACTACCTCAGTTCTTCATGCTTTTATGGACACTGGAAACTGATTGGAATTTCCAGGCCACTTTATAGGCAGCAAGTAATTTGGCCACTTAGTTCACATAGATTGTATATCACTGCATTGCAGGTTAGAGTATTTTTTCTCTATGACTACTAGATCAATTTGTACCCAGTTAGAATAGTGCTTCAGTAATAGCGCAAGGTAAAACAACATGGTCTGTACCGCGCTACCACAGACAGCGACGGAGAGTACAGCACCATGTAAGAAGTGCTCCACTGGTCGTTGTCCATGGTACTAGTACCCAAGTCAAGGTCCGAGGAATGGAGGAAGCTGGCCAAGCTGCTCCCATGGAGTGGAGTAGAACTGCAGTAGCAGCTCAGATGTAAAGGTGGTGGGGACCAGGGTTCAAATTCTGGTCTCCACAATTTTACTTCTTCCCCCCATAATCCAACTCCGACTCAGAGTTGATTATTTTAATTATGGGGGATGTGGGGGGAGGCAGAACCCCCTGCAAGAATAATGTTTAACAGTGGTAGCGATCGCGAACCGCACTTGTGATCACTATCACTGGCGCTTATTCTGTTGGTGGCATTGTCTCCTGATGCTTTTCTTGTCCACACTATGTGGACAGTGCTGTTACTGACAGCGCTGTTCTGACCTAGTACCGATCGATTTACTGGCTCAGACAAGAGAAGGTTTTGGGTTCAGTCCTGTGCACAGCACTCACATTCGCATAATAAGACGTGTACATTTTTGCTCCAAAGCACTTACAGGCTGATACTATAGGTCAACAGTTTCTCTGTCAGATCTAAAGAGCTGTAGTCACTTTTTGTGTGTACAGAAACTTTTGTCTGCTCCACAGAGACTTAGATTGGTCAGTATTCTCCCCATCCAGTTCCATGTGGGTACTGCTTATTAGAACCCATGTAGTAAGTACTTCCCATTGACAATGTGGAGCAATGCAGAAAGAAGAAATTCTCAGACTTACCGTAAGTTCTTTTTCTTTTTTTTTTATTATATTTTATTAAACATTTGCCTTTTTCAATAGTAGGAACACTTTACAGTAACCATCACAGTAACATTACAGAGAAATAAACTAAAAACATCCAAAAGCGAGACACAAGGAAAGGCTGGGGAGGTGAGGACCCCCTATGTGGGAAGTACCATAACATCACAGTCCATAGTGGCCTTGCCCAGGTGCAGGAAAGTGTGTGTCAGCAAAAGTTCCATACCCACATCCAGTATTTCCACTGCCTGTCCCCCACATGGGACAAAAGGGTTAATACAATAGGTGGGTATTGTAACCAAATAAACAAAAAACAAAATTGATATGCATTACAGCACTGTGCCATGACCCAGTTAACGTGTAATTCATACTCGTTGATAGCTGGGGGTATAACATATAATTAGTCCCATCTAAAACCTTTGAATCACTTGGGGCAACCTGGCTATTTGGTCTAAGGTAGGGTACCGTTAACTCCTTCCAGATAATCAAATAAGGGCAACCAATATGCCTTGACCTTTTCCATCTTATTCCTAAGTTTTGCTGTAAGCCATTCCAAGAGCATGATTTTGCTTACAGCTGCGATCTACCTCATTGTATTAGGGGGAGAGGTTTGGAGCCAAAGCTGCATGATTGTCTTGGAGTCTACTGCAGTAAAAGTTTGATACAAGTATTGCTTTCCTTTGGACTTAAGTCTTGGTAAATATATCTCCCACAGGAGACATTTTATATCCCTAAGAGGCAGCATACTAAGTGAGATCTTTTTCTGTTAGTATTTTGCAGAGCAAGGTAGCACTTTACCCTTGAAGTACTATGAGAAGTTGCTTGACTGTTCTGTGGAATTTTTAACTAAAAACAATAATCCCCACCCCACCACACCACATGTTTCTTAATAGAATCCCTCCACTAGACTCCCTCTTACTGTATCATCTATACCCAGTGAAGTTTAGTATATAGTGTATAGAAAGATGTCATTCCCTTCCACCCTTAAAAGCAAGTTCACCCGACCACCCATTCCTGTCCCTCAGTGTCATAACAGAATCCCCCCCCCACTGCCCTCTTGCAAAAAGAAAAAACCTTTCCCAAAAGCCCCCAAACCTCAGTTCGCACCAGCAGAACCTGTAAGAAAGAAAACCACCCCTGATGGAGGGAACACAGTCTCAGTCTTCAGAGTCTGTGATCTGAATGAATGGTGAGTGACTTATACCTAGGGTTTCTGGTTTTAGGTGTTTATTTTTTGTAAAAAAAAGGTGTTTATTTTCAGCATTTTTCCCCCTTTCAGAAGTATCAAAAATCTGTTATTTTAGGTGTAATCAATTTCTCGGACAACAAAAATCTTTATAAATCAGTGTTTATTCATTCAAGTTAAAAAATAGATATTACTCTTTTTCAGACTGTGTACCATGACTATTGCATGTTAGCACCATAGATATTACACTATAATAATAGTGCATTAGTTTTACAAAATAGTGCACCATAACTGTAGAACTATACATATATAAATATGTAGATGGTGATGGTGAGCTAGGAGCAGCACAGTATTAGAGCTCTGTTCCGACATATGAGTGAAAGGTGTAATACAAAAAAAAACATGGTCCACCCACATATCCAGCTCACAGTTGGTCAGCTGGAAGAGTGGGGACACAATGAAATCCAGTGTTTTTCGGTTATAACTGATTTCCCGATTTTCACCACGGTGGTGTTTTATCTGTATTTATCGGTTATAACCAGAAACCCTACTTATACCGTAGTAGTAATATTTGATTTGCTGGTTATCGGACAATCGGGTATTACCACTAGGATATACTGTATGTCACTGACCAATTCATTCCTATCAGAGACTTTAAAAGAGAGAATATGGACTTGCTCCAATGAGGGATGGTTTTCTTTTTTAAAGATTCTACTAGTACAATCTAGGATTTGGAAGGAAGAGGTGATTTTTGCAAAAGGGTGGTAAAGGGAGGGGAGTTTCTGTGATGGCATTGAGGGCTGGGTGGGGGGAGGTGGAGGTGAGCTTGCTTTTATATGCAGGGAAGGTAACAGCATCTTTCTAATACACACTATTAAACATTGCTGGGGTAAAGTGGGGAGGAGGGAAGTAAGGGCAAAGAGGGGGACAGGTAGGGGATTCCTTTTGGAAAATGTGGCATGCTGGGAGGGGGTGGGGCTACATGACACAGTTGGTGGGGTGGTTTTATGGTTATTTTTAATTAAAAAAATTGAGTAAACTGGAGGTGAAGTTGGGGCATCCATTGGGAACTTTGCGAAGTATTTGCTGAGTGCGGAATTTCCTGATTTCATACCGACTTTGCCTCCCAGGTCTACAGAGCCTCAGGGTGTTAAGATTGAACTTTAAATGTAACAAGATGAGCCAACAACCTACTCTGCTAGAGACGATAGACAACGATAGCTTCACCTCTCAAAGTAGTGTAAAACCTTTTTATTCATAAGTATGAAATGCTTACAGACATGTGCAGTATAAGGTTTATGAGTATTTAGGCAATTAGGTTCCATTGCAAGGCAATTTCTGTTGACTGGCTTATAGGAGCAAATAGAACACCCACATGCTTAGCATTCTGTGCTGTAGGCACAGCTCTTAAAATTATAGCTGTACCAGTCAGCCCCTGGTTAGGCTGCATATATACCCATGAATTAAATGCTCCTCATTGAAAATGTTGGAGCTAACGTAAAAAGACATGGTAAGTCTGATAGAATTTCTTCTTGCTCTTAGCTTTGTTACCACTACACATAATGCAATTTACGGTACTTACAGTAGCTGGACTCTCACAATCAGGTGCCAGTCAACTAAATATGAGTATATACAGTATTTCACGAAATGCACCAGCTTTCCTTAAAGGTGCTACTGTTAGTTTTAGAAAGTAGTTGTGGAACAGAAATAACTCATTGGAAGTAAATTAAGATATGTTTTTGAAGTAATTTTATTATGATAAAATAATCCCTGTATATTTTAGTAACTATCACTGTGGAGTTTTCTGCAGCATTTATATTTTTGAAATTGTTTTATTAGTCTTGGTATGAAGAAAAATATGCCCATAAAGCTAATCTCACAACTATTGCAGTATTAAGAAGCAGATAAGAATCACTGTAAGAATGAAAAGTCAGTTTTCATGTTCTGAATACTAGACATTTCATTTTTCTGCGTAATTAAAAAAAGCATTGGCTAGTAATGGTGTAAAAGTGTGTTTATGCATTGCTTGACTTGCTCTGTATTATACAGTTCTTCACACCCCAGTGGCTCACAGGAAATTGTATTTCAATCAATATAATACTGATTTAAGAAATACCACATTCTGTTTTGCTGTGATTTATGTGGTTCTTTAAACTGCTGATCTCAGCTTCTTTGTTTATTTTACATAGTAAAGCTTCAGTACCGGTATCCATCATATCAAAGGACATACCATGATTATGTATATGAGGTGGCAGGCAGAATGCAAGATTTGTGCACTGTGCAATTATTAGCTCCAGGGAATAGACTGGTTGGTTCATAAAGGGACCAAGGGTCTGCTTTCTGACAGACTGGAAGTCAGCTTTCAGTATGATGATTACTGATGCTGAAATGCGGAGCTCAGTCATAATGAGTACCCTAATGGACTGGAGATAAGCTGCTATGGCTGTGCTGTACTGATCAAAAGAGGGTGGCCATATCAGTTGTCCAGGGCAGTAATGGGTAGTTAACCAAAATTATTCCAGTAACAGCGGGCATATTTTGAGAAGTAAAAGGGGAGAGAGTGTCTGTGCATCTGATGTCAGTGAACCCTTACATACACAAAGATTGCTTCCAACCATTGCATGGTGTAGCATTGAATTAAACTGCCTCCATTGTTGCCTCACAGTTTCCTCTGACCCGGTTATTTACTATATGTGGATATGGCGAATAAAACAAAAAGGTAATATTAAATGCACGCTGAAATTAGAAAATAGAGTTAGAATCAATGTTTCGACCATAGGTCTTCTTCAAGAATTCTGCAAAAGAGAAAAACGCAAAGTAAATGAAGAGGTAAGGGGGAAAAGGGATATATATATGTATGAAAAGAAAATTGGGTGAGGATCTAGAAGAAAAGCTATTGCAGGCAAGAGAAGAACAGAAGCTGAAAAACAAAAAGGTAATGATGGAGATGTGAAGCATAGTAGGAATGAATGAGCTGAGGAGTCCTCTAGTGGGTACTGATTAACAAAGCATAGTAAGAAGACTGAAAAGAGACAAGGTTGGGGAAGGAGACCGGGCAGCTAGAGAAAATGAAAATGCATGTGCACGCATAGCTGGAATGCCCATGTAGTGTACGCCACCACATGCACACACGCTGGAACTCTGTGCAGGCATACCCACACATGCAAATATGCCATACACGCATAAAAACAAAGATATGTTGGGGATGTGGGAGTAAAAAGGACAGACTACTCTGGTAAATTAGGAGGTGGCTAAAAGATAGTAGAAAATAAGTGTGCCATTTGAACTTGAGTGCTGCTGGGAGCCAAAGCAGATAATAAAAGCTTGGTTTTGTTTTTTTTTTTCCTTTGGTCAGCATCCCAGAAACCATACTGAAGGACACAAACAGAAAGATCATATGACAATATGGTCCCTGGAGGTAAAATGGAATGCAATAATTTTATCAGGAAGGAGGAAGTAGGCTGCTGCTTAACTAGGATCTGCAGCTTATCCAGTAGGTAGAGAAATGAACAGACTGGGTGGGCCAACCAGTCCTTATCTGCCGTCAAAGTCTCAGTTTCTGTCACTGTCTCCAGTACACTGTACTGTACTGTAATGGGACACGGAGAATACTGTGTCCTAAGTGGTCAGGGTCCATGCTTTGAGACAGCAAAATGCATGGGTAAAAAAAGTACTGCCAATCGAGACACAGCACACCAACAGTATTTATACCTTTTTCAAAAATTCTTAATTACCAGTACAAACATTTCTGCCACGTTTACTGTCTAAAAAGTCATCTAGGCCATAAAAATAAACTTCCCTCAAAATGAAAAGAACAAACACATTCATTAAATGTTCTTTTCCTTTATATACACATACACAAATAAAAAAAAAAATGACGTGCTGTGCAACATTTTATTTTTTAGAGCTTCTTTTCTTACCATGGGCCCTTCCTAGAGCTTCTTTCCTGACCATGGACCCTTCCAGTCCTTACCTGCCTACCGTGGAAATGTTTGCTGCTTACCCTGCCACAGATAAAAATCGAATCCCTGATTTTACTGAGGGCTTCATCATGTCTGTGTGAGGAGAGGTGAACATTCAGTCCATAAAATTCTGCAGAAATTTGAATTCCAGCATTCCGTGATAAAGAAACATTTTATCTATTGAATGTGTAGACAGACAGATGCTTGACAGCTGGGTAGAGACTGCTTTTTACTAGTTATTTGTAACAAAAGAAAACAGGTTTTAATAAAAAAGTTTGCTTTTTTTTAACTTTTCTCAGTTTATGCATTTTGTAGTAAACAGTAAGACATGACAGGGTGTTCATTAGACAGTTCTAAAAACACTCCCACTTCATGTGAAGAACTCCTCATCTCTCCTATCTTTTAAGCATGGTCTTTTTTTCCCACCTTAATGCTCCTGCTTACTGTGACTGCACTTAATGTTTTGTGTGGCCCGCTGCTCGCCCTCCAGCTGCTCTCTTGCCCATTTCTGTATTCCTACTGTGAATGTGTGCCTACTTGTCTCCTGTTACCACTATTTAGGACTATTGTCTTAACTGAATATTTTGCAACAATTGTATGACTGCTCTAACCTGTAGTATTCTTGCTGTCTTTCTTATGCTTTTTTTTTGCTTATGTTAATGCTGTTTGAGTAGTTTGTCCTGACAGTTATCTTTGCCTTATGTACCTCATTGTTGTCTTAGCTGTATTATTGTAACTGTACTCTTTCAGGTCATGCCTGAAAATAAGCAGTTTTTTTGTCTAGCACACTTAGCCAGTCATCAAAAGCTAATAAATAAACTCACACCCAGGGGTGTAGTGAGGCTTCTGGTTGCAGGCTAAGGCCGAGATATTCAAAACTTTGCCCCGGGACTCAATTAGCACTGCCCAGCAGACAAACTTAGCCCAGAGCAACAAGCAAGCTATATTCAAAAGGAATAGCCTCGGGGCAAACAGCTTCTGAATATAGCATGGGAATGAGGCTGTGCAAACTGGGCTGGGAGTGCAGGGCAAACTTAGCCCTGTAATAAGACAGCTTTGAATATAGCAACCAGGAAGTGCAGACCACAACAGCAACACAGTGCACAGCGACGTGAAGATAGGTAGAGGTGACCTATGTGGCCAATGTGTGTGCCAGCATATATGTGGACCCAGTACAGCTGCAGGGAGCAGCGCATGTGAAAGTACAGTGTGCAAAACTGTATTATAGTCCCTGAATCGTTTGCGCGGCACTACCATGTTTGCGCGGGTTTAGCATGGAGCTAAGCCATTTGCCCCTTGCGAAACTTTGCCATATTCAAAAGTGACATGCAGGTGAGCCTACTTAGGTAGTCCCTGGGCAAACATCCACATTAGCATCTCATTGTGCCCTGATTTGCATGCAGTTTGCCCAGCATTACTGCAGGATCACATAGCGCCACCTGTAGATCAATCTGGAAGTGCATGATGATAGCTGCAGGCTGCATGTGTATAGTACAGCACAGCATGTTGCACCCCAGGGGACAACACAACATAGGCACAGGTGGTGGTGGTGCTGCTGCATGCACCTGTCACACTGTAGGTCATGCTACTGTGCACAGCAGACACTATGGTAGCAAGGGGGCCAGTAGTGTGAGGGACACAGCAGTGCCTATGGTATGTAAGGCAGTGATGACCACTGCACTGTACACAGTGACAGGCCCAACGTGCAGGTGATTACTGACAGTGGACAGTACTGTTGCGCTGTTGTGTGATCCAATGATGCTGCACCTCTGGCATGGGATGCTTACAGTGACATATACATGGCTGGCTGTGTGTGCGCTGTGGCATTTGTACAGTTGTGCAGTATGTGGCAGGGGGCAACGTATGATCCGACAAACACACTGGTGTTGGGGGTATTCCCCATACCGGCCCATGTGCACTGCGTGATGTGTCCCAGCCTTGTGACCACACCTGTCTGTGGTGAGGCCTGACCACCCGTACACCCTCCCCTCAACAGCCACCATGCCTACAGTGCTGCATGTGTGTGCTGGCATCTGTTGGTCACCAAAGACATATGGTCTACAGGTGTGTGCTGTATGGCTACACTACCATGGTGTCACCCCTTACTGCCTGGCATGGCTGGGACTGATGGTAGCTGTTGGCATCTGTGTGGTGCCATCAGTGAGCAGCATGTGTTCTCCATGTCTGGCTTTTTCTATGTGTCATATTCTTATGTTAGGGTCGCGCAAAGTCACGCAAACACTGCACAAAGCCACAATGTCGCGTAAAGCTGTTTGCCCAGGGTTAAGACCAGCTTTTCCTGGGCGATAATTTGTACTGCGCAACGGGTCGCACTAAGTCGCGCAAAACAACTTGGCATGGCACTAGTCGCTAAATACAGCATTGCGCCTGTATTCAGGTTCAGTTTGGCCCTTGCATATATTATGGTTTTGCCCAGCACTAATGCAGTTTGTCTTGGCGCTGTTCGCATTTTGAATATTGCAGACCGCTAATCCCGCACTAAACCCTGTAGCGGTTCGCCCAGCAAAGATTTTTAGAATATTGGGGCCTAAGTGCCTTCAGCTCCTGGGCTTGCATTCGTGCTGTCTAATCCACCTCTGCGGAGTGTTTTATTGTGCTTATAAAATGGGTCTTCATTATTTTTTATGCTTGGGAAAACAAAAATGAAGCTGTTGAAATAGTAAAAAATTATGATTGATTTGCCATCTTTTCATTATGCTTTTATTAATGCTCTGGACAAATGTTTCCCACTTGTATGTAAATGTACATAAATATAATGATTGTTGTCGGTACTGTTTACTGTCCTGTCAAATGTGAATTTGTAAAGCACTATGACTTATTTTATGTAAGAATAACTGATAATAATTTAACACAGGACTGTCCTGTAAACAGGGTACAGCATCCCAAATGACATGTTTTTCCTGTATAAAAATATTTTACCTATCTGTCATAGTAAAAAAACTAAAATCTTTGACTAAATTTGACCTAAAATGGCTCTTGATTGAGAATATTTATTTTATTTATTTTATTTAAAATTTGATGACCGGGAAAGGCACACTCAGCCAAGGCTCGTCTCCAGGTGCGACCGGGTACAGAGTGTACAGTGAAAGCGAGTACAAAGGGAGATGCGTACAGTATATACAGACATTTATAAGGAGTTTTTAGCACATTACAATAAAATATGAGTGTACGTGCATAGTAAGTAAATGAGGCTGAGGTGTAGTCCTGGACTACAGTATGTTGGTATAGAGTGTGAGGGGTTTCAGCTGGGTGCCGCGGCCATTAGAGCATTTTGGGCATGCTGGAGTGTGGAGGAGCCTGAGAAGTTGCATCAAGGCAGAACGGGAAGAGGCCAGGTGAAGATTGGAGGAAGGTTATTCCAGAGAAGGGAGACAGTGCGAAAGGCAGCTTGGCCGGTAAGAGTATGAGGGCGAGGCAGGTGGAAGGTGCGTGGGTCTCTGTGGCAAAGAGGGTAATTTAGGGAGGTAGCAGGGGAAAGGCGGGTGGTGAGGTAGAGGAGTAGAGAGTCAAGCCAGTATTTTGCTATTATGGAGGTGCTGTGGATGGTTCTTTTGTGGGAGAGCGGGGCTGTGGAGAGAGAAGCGTAGAGATGGCAGTGGTGCATGAGTATGGGGGAGGCAGTGGCAAAACGGCAAAAAGAGTTGAGAAGGGTGTCTTGTCTGGAGAGAGAGGTTGTTGGGGCTGTACCATAGATTATGTAGGCATAGACAATAACGGGCAGGACAGTTTTGCATACAAGCTGACAACGGGTGGGGATAGGTAAGCTGGCTCTGTGCCAGAAGAGGATGGCAAGTTTGGGTCGGAGTTTAGTGCAGATGACCTCCACATGTAATGAGTAGCTGAGGTAGCTGTCCAGCCATACTCCTAGGTACTTGAATGTAGGGACTAGCTCCAAGGTGTGCACCAGCCAGGGTGTGTCAGCGGGGGTTGGAGGGTGGCAAGCTTCTGCCTGGAACCAAAGACCATGGTGACAATTTTTTTATCATTGAGCGTAAGCCGGTTTTCAAGGAGCCAGGACTGGACTCTGTTGAAGTTGTTTTGGAGGGTGGGGAGGATTCTGTCAAAGGAGGGGCCTGAGGCATAGATTATGGTGTCATCTGCATAAAGATGCACATTGGAGGAGAGGCAGGTGGATGGAAGGTCGTTTATGAAGAGGGAAAAGAGGTTGAGGCTGAGTATTGAACCTTGGGGGACTCCAGAAAGGATAGGGAGAGGGGTGGAAAGAGTGTCGCCTATTTGAACAGATTGTTGTCTGTCATGGAGGTAGGAGAGAAACCAGGCGCTGGTAGGTTTGGTTAGGTTAAAGGACTTAAGTTTGCAGAGTAGTAGCGGGTGGGAGACAGAGTCAAAGGCTTTAGTCAGGTCTATAAAAATGGCAGCTGTGGTGAGGCCATTGTCCATGGCAGAGAGGATGGAGTCAGTTACGCGTAGGAGGGAGGTGATGGTGGAATGGTGTTTTCTGAATCCTGACTGTACAGGTGAGAGGGAGTTGCTGGAGGAGAGAAAGTCAGACAGTTTGGTCAGCATTAGGGATTCCTGGATTTTGGCACAAGAGGGGAGGATCGAGATAGGCCTGTAATTTCCCGGTAGGGTGGGGTCTCCACCCTTGTGCAAAGGGATGATTTGGGCAGATTTCCAGACTTTGGGGACAGTGGCAGTAGACAGAGAGAGAGAGGTTTAGTATGTGAGTTAGGGGGGTCACTATAGCAGAGGCAGAGATTTGGAGCAGAATGGGGTGAATTCCGTTGGGGCTGGATTCAGACATGTTAAGGGAGGCGAGTGCATTGTATACCTCCTGGGGTGTGAGGGGAGGAAGGAGGAAGCCAGGGGTGGGGGAGGATGGTTCGGCTGTCATGGGGGTTGGAGGGGGGGAATCAGGACGAGCCCAGGAGATGAAGAATTTATTGAAGAGCTCAGCCACGGAGGCCGGGTCTGATGACGGTGTTGCCTTCACTAACTAGGGTCGGGCAAGCCTGATTAGTAGGGGGGTCAAGTAGGGAGTTGATCAGCTTCCAAAATGATGTGTGTGGGTTTTGGGACTGCGTGAGTTGTGTGCTAAAGTAGGAAGATTTGGAGTGTTGAGTGGCCTTGGTGCGTTTGTTCCTGAGATGTTTGTATGCTTGTAGGTCTCAAGAGGCACGGGAGGCTATGTACAGTTTCCAAGCCTTGTCCCTGGAATGATACAGGGCAATTAGGTCAGGTGTGATCCATGGGTGGTGGTGGTGGCATTCTACCCTGTTTTTCCTGAGGGGGGCGTGTGGGTCCCAGATATTCCAGAAAATTACGCAAAACTGTGATAGGGCGATGTCTACATCAGACACAGAGAAGACTGGATGCCAGTCTGCATTGGAGAGGTCTAGCTTCAGGGCATTCTCATTTAAGGAGTGTGGGGGCGGGACCAGATGTATTTGGGAGGAGAGTGTGTGGAGTGGATTTTGTGGACACAGTAAGTAACACGGTGGTCACTGAGGGTATCGGAGAAAATGCCAGAGGCCGAGATATGGTGGGGATGGGTGGATAAAATCCAGTCCAGGAGGGTGTGGTTTTGGGACTGATTGTTTAGGTGAGTGGGTTCCCTGATAAGCTGGGAGAGATTTAGGGTTTCAATCTTAAGGGTGGTGGGTTTGGCAGAGGAGGAGAGCCAGTCAAGATTGAAATCACCTAGAAGCAGAAATTCACCATTAGCTGTTCTAGACGAGACTGAGGAGATTGCCTGAACTATAGAGTTGGGCGGGGTCTTTGGTCGGACATATAGACCCCCTTTGTAGAGGGGGGGAGGAGGAGGGAAAGGATAAGAGTGCAACAGTGGATTCATGAGAGGAAGGGCATGATTCTTTGAAGATGATCAAACATGTGAGGGATTGACTGATATTTAGTGCCCCCCCCCCCCAACACTTGCGCCAGTCCTGACGAAAGATTGAGAATATCTCCTCCAGTAGGCCACCCCTTTTGAACTGTAAGCCGTCAACATTAGGACCACACAGAAACTTTATGCTAGCTGAGGACTACCCACAATGATGTGCAGCATTGATGCCTATATAACATGGGCAGCGCAATTTTGCCTCAGTTCTTTCTTCCGCCATCGATCATCCTCGTAGGACCTGCTGAAGGAAACATGCCACTAAAATCCAAGGAATCTTAAGTTTGATACTGTACTTGTGGTTATAAAATTAACAAGGCCGACACACATTCTGTTTGTGTGTACTGTTTGGGCCTTTGTCCGAGTATGAAAGTGTGTGAGATTTCCAGTGTTTCAGCCAGGCTACATAGTGATGCCGTAAGAAATTTAGAAAATGTCCTTGCCCAAAAAGCATTGAATACCATGGAGAAGGAAAAGGACTCAATGTCTGCTTCTCTGTTGTCATCATCTGAGAAATGGTCATCAAAACCAAAAGAAAAGGACGAGGAAAGGGCATCGTCACGGGTCTCCTGTTTGTCTGACCATAAGCATAAACATAAGGACAAAATCAAGCCTGCTTTGCCAGCAAGGTCCTGGTCACCTTTCTGAGCAGGTATGTCCTTGTTACTGCCCGATCCGTCTTTGAGAAAAGCCACCCCAACCATAGTTGAGACACCAAGATCGGGGTCCGTCTCTGGCGTTGCCATACCTACTATGGAAAGTACAACACCATCGTTGTCGGGCTCCAGCCCTTTGATGCAGGTAGTTCCAGACCCTTTTCAAGGTGCTATTGACACCCAGGTTGTGTAACCATAGTTCTTAGAAATGATTTGACATATTCTGCCCACATTGCCACTGCAGGCTGTTGTTCCACCGATGGGGCCTTCTGGTTCACAGCTTCCATTAATGGATTCCGATAGCATGCCACAGAGTCATGCCTCTTAGGCATTGCTGGTATCACTGGCTCCTTCGGCCGCTCCCATGTTGTTTGTAATGCAACAATGAAATGGAATACAATCCTAACCTCATGGACTTAGAGGTAGATTTAGAGGAAGAATACAAGGGTGAGGAGCAGCCTGTGGACAGAAACCTGCCCTCTAGCTCTCCCCTCTTGTCCTGTAGTGAGGACTCAGTAGTATATACAGTGAGGCCTCCCTAAGGACCCCTGTTTTCATTCCATGATGCAGTAAATGAAGTCTCCTATGAGTTTTGATGTGGAAGAGGAAGATTCCACGAAGAGGAATCTTACAGAGTTTTTGTGGATGCCTTCCAGTACCTCCATTATTTTTTATCCACCTGTGTATTCTGCTTTAGAGGATACTGCTTTTGCTGCATGACACAGACCTAACTCACTGCCTGCAGTCCCCAGCAAGGGTGATAAGTAATATCCTGTCCCATCTGCGATGCTTTATGATGCTAACCAGCATGAAACTGACTGTGTAGACGTCATGGCTGCTCATGATACGTCTAGGGCTCCTAGACACATGCATACTTTGCTTCCTGATAAGGAATCTAGGAGGCTGGATGTCATGGGCATGCGTACTTAGGTCTGTGAATCCCTTTGCCTTAGGATTGCAAACTTTCAGGCCCATGTGATCAAATACTAGAACAGTCTGTGGCAAGCTGTTTGCACTGCTACCCAGGCTTTGCCTGATGGCACTTCCAAGATTGAGTGGCTTAAAACATCTTTTGGTGCTGAGGTTGGCAAACATTTATTGCACTTTGCTTATGATGTCTCTGATGCCTCTGTCAGGGCTGCCATTTCTGGCATTTGCATTAGGAGGTATTCTTGACTCAGAGCTGCTGACTTTGCCACTGATGTGCCACAGGCAGTTTTGCATGCTCCTTTTAAGGGGACCAAACTGTTTGGCTATAATGTAGAAGAAGTTCTATGTAGCCTTCAGACTAAAATGGCTTTTTGGTCTGTTAAGTCCCTCTAACCCATTTCCACTGGAGGTCACAGTAGGGGCTCTTTTTTGTAAGCCTGTTACCCGAGGTAATTGTGCTTACTGTCAGCAAGGCCATGGTAGAGGTGGTGGGCTCCTCCCGGATCCCCTCTTCCCTGGTGCCTATGCAAAAGCACCTAAAGGAATTGGTTCCAGTGACCCTGCTACCCCAGTTCTGCCTGACTCTTTCATCACTCCCCCTCCACCTAGACAGCTGTTACCTTCAGGGATGATTGTGAGGGCAGGCTCTACCTGCTTCTGAAACAATGGCAGGGGATCACTACGGACAAGTGGGTACTGGGATAATAGCAAGGGGACATGCTCTGGATCTGATACAGTTCCCTCCAGATCATCCTCCACCTCCTTCCTTTTATCCTCCGGCCTGGGCCACTTGTCACTTCTAAAGGAGGAGATTCAGACAATGCTTCAGAAGCGTGCCGTAGAATCTGTTCCTCCCTAAGACAGGAACAAAGGGTTTTGTTCCAGATACTCCCTAGTTCCACAGTGGATTGAAGATCTACAGCCTGTAGTAGATCTCAGGGACTTCAACCTGTACACCAAATACAAGAAAGCATTAAACCACTCCAGAGCATGGTTCTACTGTGAGGCCCCAACCATGGATTAATTCCACTGTAGAACCATGCTCTGGAGTGATTTAATATGCTTGCAACATGGCAAGCGCAACGTAAACACTGTTAGAGGTAAATTAAATGTAGTAAAGAAATGAAGAGCAACTCACAATATTGCTTAATAAAATATTTTATGCTCTTGAACTCTGCACTTTTCACTGGCTACATACATCAGAAGCTGTGCACGTGCACGTTATACACTGTATACACATCAATGTGACTGAACTGGTAAAACACTTTACAGGTTTACATTACACAGATAAACGGTAGAAACATCTACCTCTGCTGATAGAAATGAACATTTCTAACCTGATCGGCTCAGTTCATACTTGCCATTTATCCATGTGAAGTAGTGCATTATGGGAGAAATGGGGATATTTGCATATCTTTACAGCTTCAAAAATATGTAGAACTGCAAGATTTTCAAACATTGTCTAATACTACAGAGAAGTAAAATATTTAATGGTAACTGTACCAAACTGTGCTGTAACACATTTCTAACTTGATCTGCACCTTCATTATTGCTTGCCATTCATCCATTTCAGCTACTGCATTATGGGTTAGGCGTCAGTATTTGCATATCTGTAAAGCTACTGAAACATGCCTCACCAAAACGGAGCAATGACCTACCCCGGGACATACCACTCTCACAATCCTGTGGTCTCCCAAATGTCACAGTGCTGTCTGTCTCTTGTACACCGGACCTTCCTCAGGACATGCCGCTTACACTCCTGTGCTCTCCCGACTCTCACAGTGGTGTCTTGTAGCTGGCAGCAGGAGACCTAAAGCAGTATGCAGTGGGTACCCGGAGGTCCATGGGGTGGGTGGACAAGAAAGAACAGTGGGATTTCAAAGCTGTACTGCTTGGGGACCATCTGATAAATACATTACACTGGGGTTAATATGGTGTGCGGGTAGGGGAAAAACAGTGCTCGGGGATAGCGATGGAGAATGTAAAGAGAGCCTGGCACAACTCTCTGATCACTGTTGAAGTGCAGAGCGACCATGTGTTTGCTGAGCTTGGTCCCAATGACAACTGTGGTTTAATGATTTCTTTAGCGCACTCCCAATAGCAACCATGGATTAACTAGGAGAATTAATCCATGGTCACCTGTTGCTGTTCTTCCAATCAATGTTAGTTTTTCTGCTCTGTTGTTTTATGCCATGTTACAAAAAGTTTTGAATGGTGTCTCTGCAAGCCTTGGTTACCTTAATATAAAAAGGTAACAGGGTTTTGTTCACTGGACATGAATGATGCATACCTTCATATAAAGAACAGGAAGTCCCATAAACAGTACCTCCGCTTTATGCTGGAAGGCAGGCACTATCAATTCAAAGATTTGCCCTTTGGCTTGTCATCTGTGCCAGGGATCTTTACAAAATTCTTTGCAGTAGTTGCAGCAGCCCTTTGTGGGGAATACCTGTATGTTTTCTCTTGTCCGGATGACTCTGCTCCTAGGAAGCGCTGCTTTACACCCTGTCCTGGACACGTCAGTTGTTTGATGACGTGCTGAAGATTGCAGTACATAGGGACAGTCTTGGACACAGAAAAGAGATGTACGTTCCTGCCTTAGGAAAGGGCGGATTGCACAGGTACACTTGCTGCACAGGAGCCACTATGTCTCTGCACGACAAAAGTTACTGTATGTTTCCTGGGCCTCATGGCTGCAGCCATAGTAACTGTGTCACTGGCCCAACTTTGTATGAGGATACCACAGTGAACATTCAGGGTCCAGTGGGATGAGTTGGAACAAATGGTTCTCATCAAATCTCCACTACGCAGAGCATTGTTATGGTGGATGGGCCACAAGAATTTACTGAAAGATGTTCCATTCCTTGTACCAGCTCCTGTACAGATCCTCGCCACAAATACCTCAGGCTTCGGCTGTAGTACTCATCTTGGCCTTTGCCAGACACAGGGTTCACAGACCAAGGTGGAGGCCGAGTTGCATATAAATATCCTGGAAATGCGGGTTGTCCTGTACAGCCTCTAGGCTTGTCAGAATCATCTCTGCACCTGGTTCTCTGCTAATACAGATGGGCAATGTCAGTGTGATGCATTCAATTAGGAAACAAGGGGGCACTCACACCTATCCCCTGTGCTGGGAAGCAATGAGAGTGTGGTACTGGGCTCTGTCTCACAGACTTCAGCTCTTGGACGTATTTCTCCCAGGTCTGCAAAATATCTTGGCAGGCAAGCTAAGCGGGTTCCAATAAGTGGTTCACAAATGTGATCTGCTGATCCTCCAAGGTACACGACCTCTTCACAAGATGGGGTCATCCAGGCTGGACCTTTTTGAGTCCCCACACAATGCAAAACTGCGCATTTCTGCTCACTCATTCCAGAGTCTGCAGTTTTCTGGCAAGATGCATTGTCCCTGCCTTGCAATGGGAAATTCCTGTACGCATCCCCCCCCCCATTCCTCGCTAATACAGAGGGTACTGCTCAAGCTATGGGTGGAGAGTGCCTCTTTCATCCTCATTGCTCCATTCCAGCCTTGCCAGATATGGTTTCCACTCCTTCAACATATGGCAGTGAAGCATCCTGTCTCTCTACCTCTGTGTTGGGGTTTGTAGTTACAGGGCATGGGATCTCTGGTCCATCCAGACCTAAAGTTCCTACACCTGCATGCATGGCTCCTGAAAACAGCCATTGCAATTTTGTGGTATACCCTAAGGTTGCTGATGGCCTGTTTGTGGCTAAGAAGCCTTCTACCAAACATACTTATTCACCGAAATGGAAGCATTTCACTCTGTGGTCTGCTTCCTGGAATACAGACCCTTTTACATGTCCTGTGACTCTTGTGTTGCAGTGCTTGCTTTTCCTGCCTGACCCAAGCCAGCAATATTCTTCTGTTAAGGTACATTTGACCACTATATCAGCTTTCCATGCCTTTATTGATTGTCATGTGGTTATCCAGTTAGAGCTGTCTCTTATGTTTCTGAGAGGTTTTCATCACATGAAACCTCCTATCCATAATTCAGCCCCACTTTGGGATTTGAATTTCATACTTGAAAAATTGACTTTGGCTCCTTTTGAGCCTGCTGTGAGTTGTGACCTATTGTCCTGTCATGGAAAATGTTATTTTTTAGTTGCAGTGAGTTCTGCTCAGAGGATTTCCAAGCTTCAGACACTAATGTGTTAGCCTCCTTATTTGATTTTTCCCCAAAACAGTCTTTTTGCCTACGAATCCTAAGTTCCTGCCAAAGGTGGTATCAGAATTTATGCTGGACCAAACGATACACCTTCCTGTTCATTATCCCATGTATGCCAGTCAGGGCGAGGCACTGCTCCATATTTTAGATGTACGTAGAACATGGAGGTACTATATTACTAACACCAAGGATTGCAGTTAAATCTTCCCAGCTCTGTTTGTCCTTAGGAAAGAGGGCACTCCTGTGTTATAACTATGTCTGTCCAAATGGCTGGTACATTGTGTTACATTCTGATATAGGAAGTATGGTGAGGAACTTCCTGGTTCTCTTTATGGTCACTCCACAAGGGGTATGACCACTTCTGTTGCCTGTTTCAAAAAGGCCCCTTCTGCTGACATATGTGCTACTGCCTCGTGGAGCATGGTTCACACTTTCACAAAATGTTACAGTCTGGACATCGTCTCCCATAGATGTGCTGGTTTTGGGCTTGGTGTGCTGCAAGATCTTCTGTCTCAATCACATGTCAGACTTTGCCATCCTTCCGATTGCTTTGTACTGCTTGAGAATCATTTCAAAGGTGTAGCCAAGGAGATATTCTAGGTGAAGTTAGAACAGTTATGTAAGAGCTTACCATGACAGTAGATCTTCTAAAGAATCTTCCCCCATTAGGCCATGCTATTCCCTCCCTCCTCCCCCCTTTTGATAGCCTGAGGGTTATATCAGATGCTGTGCCTAAAGACTTACTTCATGCATCCTGTTTGCAGTCCCATGACTCTCTTTGTTTGCCTATTGCTGGCCTAATCTCCTGGTTCCTCACGGTTAGAGGCCCTCTGAAGATAATCTCCGGTTGGGAACTGAGAAGTGATGAGATTGCCCACATTACATGAGCATTGATGCTGCACATCATTGTGTGCGACCCCTGACTAGTATAAAGTTTCCGTGTGGTCCTGAAGCTGATGGCTTGCAGTTCCAAAGGCTAAGCTTAATGGAAGAGATTCTTTCGAAGGTCTACTGTAAAAGGAAGTTCCTACATAATTTTGCTTTCTTCTGCTGATTTTTGTTTTGTTTATGCTTTAGCACTTTTGTCCTAAAGTGACCTCTACAGTTGTAGTTGTTTTATAATGTCACACTGTGGTTGTCACAGTTGTAGTTGTTACATTGTGTATGAAAATTCAGTTTGTCGGGGTGTGAACTTGTGATGCAGGAATACAGTTTAGATTGTATTTTTATAGAGTGCCATGTTGAGCCGAAACTGTTGTGTGATGGCCAGAACTGACAGTTTATGTAAGAGCTTGAAATGCGAATGGCTGGGACTCAGATGTGCTGTGAAAGAGTATAGCTGGGCTGCTGATGCTGGAGAGAACAACTTCCAAGGTGTAGTCAAGAAAGCAGATGTTGTTTTTTTTTTGGTTACCTGTACATGACTTCCTGGATTAACTGCATGACATGAAATTGGCAAGTGACCAATAGAGAGACAAACATGGGCGCAGGCAGGTGGCAGAGGTGATCAACTGGGTTGGTGAGGCTTTTTAATTTAAACAGGTAAAAAAAATTAGAGCTGCCTGTGTGGGTGAGGAAGCAGCTGTACTCCATAACCATATTTTTATTTTGATTTAATTTTATTGATTTAGGATAAAACCATTGGGCGGAGCTAATTTAAAATGGAGTTCCGAAATTACTTTGAGCACAAAGTTGCTAGATTTACTTAGAAAGCTTAAATATCATTTATTACAATAACAAAACCTTTAGCAATGCTTAACAAATCCGAAAACAGTCTTAAGTTACTTCATGTATGTGCCACATTCAGAATAGCATGTAGACAGTGCAGGGAAAGATTTAATATATCATGTTCTAAATCAAATCAATCAAATCAAATTTTATTTATAATGCACTTTTCAAGTATCAAAGCGCAAGTACATAACAAAATAATAATCATCACAATAAATAAAAATATAAAACAGTTAAAAGGCAACAAGGTAACCTATTCAAAGGCTTGTTCAAATAACTAACTCTTCAAGGATGCCTTGAATGACTCTGTTGACAGGCACTCTCGAATCCGACAAGGTAGAGAATTCCACAGGGTTGGGGCCACAAAAGAAAAAGCTCTGGCCCCAGATGACTGAAGGCGAACCCTGGGAATCTCTAGCAATACCTCATCGGCCGAGCAGAGTGGGCGGAGAGGGCAGTAGGTTCGAAGGAGATCTTGCAAATAGCCCGGTCCCTGACTGTGTAGGGTCTTTTAGGGCAACAACGTGACCTTGAAGATGATTCTCCACCGCACCGGCAGCCAGTGCAGTTCGCACAGCACAGGTGTGATGTGGCAAGTTCTTGGCAACCCAGTCAACAACCTGGCTGCAGCGTTCTGCACCCGCTGCAGGCGACGGAGATCCACCCCCAGCAACCCTAGATATAGAGCATTACAGTAATCAAGACGTGAAGAAACAAAGGCGTGTACCAGTACCAGAAGGTCATCATGTGGAACAAGGTGTTTTATCCGAGCTATATTCCTCAGATGATAAAAGGAAGACTTGACATCAGCTGACACCTGTACCTTCAGCGTTAGTTCGCTGTCAAGAATTACGCCCAGATTCCGCACCTGTTCAGAAGGTCTCAGCTGGGTACCCCTTAACATAAGGCCAGAGGAGAACCCAGGAGTCAACTTCTCTGCACGTTGACCCAGGTCCACCGCCAGCACCTCAGTCTTGTCCGGATTCAGTCTTAGCCAGTTACCACTCATCTAGTCCTGAATCTCAGCAAGGCAGTTGTTAAAGACCGATAAAGCGTCATTCTGTTCGGGTACAAATGACATATAGAGCTGAGTATCATCTGCATAGCAGTGAAAGCTCAGCCCATAATGCCTTATAATGTCTCCCAACGGCAGCATATACACAGTGAACAACATGGGGGAAAGCACAGAACCCTGCGGTACCCCACAGGGCAGAGCATAGGGAGCAGAGGAAAAAATTCCTGATACTAGCCTCTGGGCTCTGCCCGTGAGGAAAGAATGGAACCATCTGAGGACTGTTCCCGACAGTCCACAGAGCAGCCGCAGGCGTTCCAGCAACATCCCATGGTCCACGGTGTCAAATGCTGCAGAGAGATCAAGGGGAACCAAGATCGAATGACTCCTACGATCTCTCGCTATTAGGAGATCATTCAGTACCCGAACCAACGCCATCTCGGTACTATGCCTCTTCCTGAAACCGGACTGGAGAGGATCATAGACTTCATGGGTGGTAAGAAAGTCCTCGAGCTGCAACGCGACTACTTTCTCAATAACCTTACCCAAAAAGGGCAGTTTAGAGATCGGTCTGTAGTTAGCGAGACAATCTGGGTCAAGGGAAGATTTCTTCAAAAGGGGTGTTACGATAGCCTCTTTTAAAGACTCCGGAAACACCCCTTGGTCCAAAGAGCAGCAGACTATCTCAGCAAGGACTGGTCCGATTGCATCCATACACCCCACAAGGAGGCGTGTAGGACCAGGATCCAAACTACAGCAAGTCGGTCGAAAGCCCTGGACAATCTTCATGATATCTGTGATCGCTGGCTGGTCAAATTCTGTCCAGATAAACCGAGGGCCCGTAACCTCGCATCGATCACCGCCATGCTCATTTGAATGCATACTGCGAATCTCTGACCTGATCAATGACACCTTATCATCAAAAAACTGAGCGAACTCATCACACTTTATTTATGAAAAAGCTCTCCAACCCTGCAGGCAGGCTGGATTGCACAGTCTGTCCACAGTCCGGAAGAGCTGAGCCGGTCGATTTCTTGATGCAGCTATCTCCCTGGACAGGAACTCTGCCTTCTTACGGCAGATTTCTGATTGATAGTCAACATAATGGGCCATCAATCTAAGTCTGTTACCTTCCAGGCCATATTTCCGCCAGCAGCGTTCCAACCTTCGCCCCACTCTCCTCAGCTCCCTCAAAGTCCCATCAAACCAAGGGGTCCGAGGGCGAAGGGAGAGGGGGCAAACACGGACAGGAGCTATGGATCCAGAGCCCTCAGCACCATATTATTATAGTGCACTACTAAGGCATCTGGTTCTGAGCACTCCATAGGCCAACTTGTTAGGTCCAGCACCGCCATCAGAACCTCAGGGGTAACTCCCCTCAAAGGGTGGTATTGGACCATCTCCAAAGGGGTTGGTCTCATAGGAGGGGCCGCGAAATTGAACCTTATGGAGTGATGGTCAGACCACCCAGCTGGTTCCACCACCAGTTCCGTGATCTCCATCTCCAGGGTAAACACCAGAGCCAAAGAGTGACCCGGAATATGGGTAGCAGCGGTAGCAAACTGTGTAAAGCCAAACTAAATCATCAGTTGGAGGAAGTTTTGACTTCCTCCATCATATACTGATGGTGGCTTGGCATGGATAGATTTGAATCTAGGTTGAAGGGGATTCTGTAGTACTGGACAATACTAACTGAATCTGTATGTAAAATGCTGGGTTTTAGTCTCAGGCACACTCCATTCTAGTGAGTTTAGTTTCTTAGGGACAAAGGAACAGAACAAATAGCTATTCTGTGTCTTTGATAACTCCAGGGTTGTTATCTGCACTCATTTTAGGGAGAAGATTAACCTGTGAAGCTGTTTCTGATTAGCTAAATATAACCATTTTAAGGTCCTCTACATTGAACGTGGCAGGTATTTTGGGGGCAGTCCAAGACAAGTCTGGCCATGCAGTAATACTGTATGCCTAGTCTCTGGAGCTTTTCAATGGAAGCATTGCCATAAAGGACATCTGTATAATCTAAAAAAGGAAAAAACTGAGCTTGTATAAGTCTAGTCTGAATTACAGGTTCCAGAAAGTTTCTAAATTTATTTATTGTAGTAGCCCAACTCTTACATCCACCGTTATGATCAGGTATACTGTGTTGGTGTTACCAGTGCCACTTGGGTCCAGCCAGTCGTCAAGATATTTATAGGATTCAACTAGTTCTATGGCATGCTTGTAAAATGCTTGAATAACCACAGAGGACAGTGGAACATTTTTGTAACTTAACTGGGGACCCCAAAAACAATATTTTTTGTTTTGAAGAAATTACGTTTTAATTTAGAATACTTAAAAAGGAGTTGTAGTCCGTTAAAGCCATGCTGCGGTCACAATTAGACCACTGCAAGGGATGTATCGGAGACATGGATCACAGGTTTACCAGCATATTGTGTAGTTGATAATCTGTGCTTCTGAAGCATCCACCAAAACCATTCCAGTATAATGTAAATAAGAGATGTCCCAGACATGATCCATGGGGAACTCCCCCAATTATCCCCACTACTTCAGATTCTTGGCCACTAATATATGACCTTTGAGTAAGATCACCAAAGTAATTAGAGAACCACGTAGTGACCCCGTTCCAGTATGGCCAAACCAAGTCATTCTAGGTAAATAGCATGTTCGACCATGTTGAAGGCTTTGGAGAAATCAGTGAAGATGGCTCTGTCATAGTTTATTGCAGTGTTGATGTCATCCAGGACCCTTGACATGTGGTGCTTAAGAAAACCTGATTGGAAGGGGTCATATATATGGTCTTCCTCCAGAAAAGGCAGCAGTTGTTTAAAAGCAAGTTTCTCTGTCACCTTAGAAACCACCGATAATTAAATACATATGAACATATGAGGAAGCCAACAGAAGAAGGCCATTTGGTCTATCAAGCCTGCTCATACTGCAAGGTCCATAGTTTGAGCTAATGTTTCCTCCCTCCTCCCTCCCTCCCACTCCTCCCATCCTCCCTACCCATGACCCTTACCCTCCCTCTATGCCTGTCCCAGCCTCTCTTAAAGCTGCCCACTGTCTTCAACGAGATTACCTCTTCTGGCAGCGCATTCCAAGTGTCCACCACCCTCTCTGTGAAGAAGTGCTTCCTGACCTCCCTCCTAAACCTCCCACCCTCTAGCTTAAGACTGTGCCCCCTCGTGTTATGGTTGCCACTCAGCTTAAAGAGACTCTCCTTGTCAACCTTATGTATCCCTTTCAAGTACTTCAAGGTCACAATCATGTCCCCCCTCTCTCTCTCCTGTCTTCCAGGGAGTACCTGTTCAGTGCCCTCAACCTCTCCTCATATGCCTTACCCTGCTGACCAGCTGTCATCTTTTTAGCCCTCCTCTGGACCTTCTCCAGCAGGTTAATGTCCTTTTTGAGGTGTGGACACTAGTACTGAACTCCATACTCTAGATGCGGCCTTACCAGTGACCTTATAATAATAATATTTTTATTTGTATTGCGCCTTTCGAATACCAAGGTGCATTCCAATAAAATATAAAACAAACAAAATATACAAACGGTAATATAAAAACTATTAAAACAGATACAGCAATTAATCAGAACCACCATAGGCCCTTTCCCATAAAAAGGATCTGAGAGCTTGTTTAAAGCTGTACAAGGGCAGTATAACCTCCTCTCTCTCCTACTACTGACACCCGCCCCCCCCCAAATATGCATCCCAGCATCTTGTTTGCCTTTGCTGCTGCTTTCTTGCACTGCGTGGAGTGCTTCAGGTCACTAGTGATCATCACTCCCAGGTCCTTTTCCTCTTCTGATGCAGATACTCGAACTCCATCCAAGTAGTACTTTGTCCTAGGATTTTTGGCTCCAATATGCATAACTTTAGGAAATAATAATTTAAAAATAGGTCCATAGTTGACCATTTTTCTGGAGCAACCCCTTTAAAAAAACAGAATCACACTAACTGACTTCCATGCCTCTGAAATCTGCCAAAAAGACATGGACCAGTTATTGTACAGTACATAGATACTGTGTGTACCAGGGTGAAAAATCTGGTGGGCCACATACTTTAAAAATTTAGGTAGTAAGTTATCTGGACCACTACTCTTATTGTCCCCTTAAATTAAGGAGCAGTTACAAAACCAAATGAGACTCCACTTTGGCAAAGGCAAAAGAATCACTCATGCCTTCAGCATAATGGGTAGCTTTGTCCCCTGACATGTCCTCAGTGTTAAAGACAGTTATCATAATTAATAAAGAATTTGTTGAACATATCAGGCAACATTTCCTCTGCAGTAATACTGGGGGTTATTCCTCCCGGTCCACTCCACTGCTCCCCTCCCTACTGCTACCAACCTGAGCAACCACCAAATCCTTTAGTCTGTCCTAGACATACTTAAACCCATTCATGGTCTTGGCACCCACCACCTAATCTGGTACACAGTTTCATGGCACCACCACCCTTTCCATAAAATAGAACTTCCTCATGTCCCTCTTAAACCTTACACTCTTCAGTTTCCATTCATGACCTTGGGTTCTTGACTCTGTACTCCTGCGAAATAGTTCACCACAGTTCACCTTATTTATTCCCTTCAGGATCATAAAGGTCTCTATCATATCTATTCCTCTCAGCTGGTCTCCAGTGAGCACATGTTCAGTGCTTTCAGATGATCTTCATAACATCTTCCTGGTTGGCCCTGAATCATCTTGGTCACCCTGTGCTGTGCCATTTCCAGCCTGTCCCTCTCCTTCCTTAGGTGAGGACTCCAAAACTGAGCACAGTATTCCAGATGCCACCTCACCAGTGACCAATATAGAGGTGGTAGTAGTACCTCCTTTTTCCTGCTGTCAATACCATTTCCGATACACCCCAGCATCTTATTAGCCTTACTATAGGCCTTGTAACACTGACTTGATCATTTGAGGAAGTCATTAATGGTGACTTCCAGGTCCCTTTCTTCTGCTGTAGTGCTCAGTTTAACCCCGTCTATGCAGTACATCGTCTTGTAATTTTTCCCTAGGTGCATAACATAGAAACTGCCAGCAGATAAGGACTGCCAGGCCCATCCACTCTGCCCGTAAGCCCTATACTTGTATTTGGCCTGTAACCCTAACTGGCCATTGGCTGGTGACCTTAACCTTGCTTTTTTTGGCACTGAATTGCAACTGCCAAACCTTAGATCACCTCTCTAGCCTTTATAGATCCCTCTGCATCTCCCTGATCCCTTCGTCACTGTCTACCCTACCACAAAGCTTTGTGTCACCTGCAAAGGGACACAACTTGCCTTGGAATCCCTCTTCAGTGTCACTGATGAGCATATTGAAGAGGACAGGACCCACAAGAGATCCATGAGGCACCCCATTCATGACCTCCCTCTCTTCTGATTTGACCCCATTTACCACCATCCTTTTCTGTCTCTTGTTCAGCCAGATCTTCATTGAGGGTATCTCTTGCAGCAGGCCACACCTAAGGAACTATAGACACCAGGTACTAGGACCACACGGAAACTTTCTATGCTTAGCCTACCAGGGGGACACCCACTCTGACGTCTCACGTGGACGCCGCCTCATACCTGCAAGAGTGGGCAGCCCCCTCCTCAGTTCTTTTCCCGTCGTCGACCTGTGCATGTCTAAACCTGTGGACACTCTGCCACTTGTCGACCACCTTATTTTAGTAATTTATTTCTACTTCTTTTTTGTTTTACACAAAAAAATTATTAGGAATCGAGAGAAGATATAAGCTGGAATAACCATGTCCACATCTTTGTTCAGGTCTTCCCTGGGCGGGCCTCCGGAGGTTAGGCCCACACTTGCTGGGATCTTCAGCCTGAAGAATGTCTACTGCATTGTAAAGGATGCCTGGGGGGAGTTGGTCTTTGGAAGAGCTCCATTAGATTGCTGCACAGCTTCTGGAATTGCTCTTGGGTGGCTAGGCTTTCTCTCTCTCTGGGGTTCTACAGTGGCAGACCCCCAGATGGTGACACCCTGCCTCTCCTGTCCTTCCTGGTTTCCCGACCCTGCCTTGGCAGGTGGAGCCTGGGTTCTTCTGCTTTCAGCCAGTCCAGAGCTGGCCCTGGCCCCCGGTGGTGGTTCTTCTGCTTTCTGCCAGTCCAGAGCTGGCCCTGACCCCCAGTAGTGGTGCCCCGTGCCTCCCCCACGGGATGGTGAAGCTGTGACCTCTCCCATCCCCCATCACCATAGCAGCTGGGGGTTTAGTAGGTTTCCACCTAGTCCATTTTTGTCTAGCCTCTACACATCGGCAGTTGCACCCTGTGCCTCCCCTGACCCATGTAGCCCCCCCCGACTTCAAGGGGTTTGAGGGCTCCCCTTTCCCAAGCACACTGTGGCCTGGTTCTGTCTTGATGCCGGGGCATTTCCTGTCTCCCCACCCGCATCACCATCCTGCCATCCCTGTTTTTCTGCCTTCCCGTGCCTCCCCCATCTGTACTTTGTGGAGCACTTTATGGCGTTCAGTCCCCATCCTGACTCATGGGATGGTGTGGTCATGGGCTCCATTGGATGGGAGTACCTTTGCTCTCCCCCTTGCTCTCTCCTTATGCTTCAAGGGTAGCCCATGGTTCCTGAGCATAGTGGGCACGGTTTCCAGTAGGGGCATTAGCTAATTATCTTCCCAGGCTCCCCCTCAGTTCTCAGGCTCTTCTCCATCTACTTTTTCTCCAAGGAGCCCCCCTTTGCCTCCCTGGGCCTGGGCCTTGTTATCCTGCCCCCACCCAGCTTGCTTACCCCCAGCCCCACCCGTGGATAAATGATTGTGCAAGGGCTCTGAGTAACCCGGCTCCCTGTCCCCTCGGTCTGCCGTGATGTTATTGCCGACAATGAGGGTGGGGTTCCTTTCACTTGCCCCCGGCTTCTGTTTAGCAGGCCTGGATTTTTGGGGGTGCTCTCTCTAGACTGCCCCAAGGGCTGTCCCCGGGATTTCTAGCTCTCCCTCCTCCACCATTTCGGGGAGGAACTTACTGTCAGCCTCTCTGGTTTCTGTGACCTTTGGTACCCTACCTCTTCCTGGGTGTTCGAGGACTACTCCAAGCAGCCTTCCCTACGGGTGCCAGGCCTTTCTTTGCCTGTCCCCCTTCCCACCTCCCCTTCTTCAGGGGCTCCTGCCCAGTTCTTTGTCACCAGTGGGGCTGCACCTGTTTTGCCACTGCCCAGGGCTCTTATCTCTATCCCAAAGTCAGTGGCCCCTCTTCTTCGTCAGACTTCCCTGATTCTGACTCTGAGTGGTTGTTCTGACCACCCCTAAAGTGGTGAGGCTGGCGGATCTCCTTGTCCAGGCCAAGAACATATAGGCCCTTCTGGTTCCCAGCACCGGGAGTCATTTTCCAGTCCTCCCATCGTGTGGCTGTGGGCATGCTTCTGTTGTGGTCAGTGCATGACACTGCCGCCATTTCTGCTAGAGGCTGTTGGCCTTCCTAAAAAAGGCATTCTTGGTGGAGGATGCTGGGGGGTGCCTCTACCAGACCCCCCCATGACTCTGGGGGGTTAGAGAACAGGATACCCTTTATGATCCCCCCCCAAGATAGTTTTAGGTGCCAGGGACCATGTTTAGGGGGTCCACAAAGGGCAGCATTGGCCTTACTACCCATGCCTAACTATGAAACAGTCTTTCAGAGGAGGTTGCATGGCCTCGGTTGCAGGAGGTTCCCCAACAGGCCTCCCATCCCCTAGCTTTGCAGGGGGTGGTGGTCAGGGTCATCCCCCCCCCAGACATGTGGGGAAGGGCACTTACCGCTGCAGTTTGGGTTCTGCAGTTTTTTGGGTGTGGCCAAGCTTTAGTACTGTGGGTCGACCTCCATGGCATCCTTCTGCATTCACAGGCTCCCAGCCAGCCCTTCTTCCTGTGCCACTGAGGGCTTTCTTTGCACATTGCCACAACAGAGCCTGGCTACCCATCTCCCCAACTCAGACTAACGGGGGTCCTAGTCTTCATTTTTCTAGACCCCCTCCCATCCTCAGGGGATTTGCAACCTACTCTAAATCTGAGAAATAGTTCAGTTTCTCTCAGTACGGGCAGGTCCAGCTGCTCACTCTACATGGCCTACTGCCTTGGCCGTTCCTGGTGGATAGGATGAGCTTCTCTGGTACGCGGGATGCATACATGTTTTACAGGGTATACCCCGTACCCGACAGTGCCTCAGGGGCCTCCTGCGGGGAGGGGGGGAATGCACGTTCCTTTTCGATGTGCTGCCCTTGGCTGGTCCTCGGCACCAGGAAACACATGATGGCAGTGGTGGCAGTTGCCCTCCAGAGAAGGAGCTGGAATGTCTCCCCTTGTTGGGGTGCGCGGTGCTACGGGCTCAGCCCAGAGAGCCATTGCTCCTGTCCTGACATGCTCGAAACTATTGTCTGGGCCTTGAGTGTCTCAGTCTTTCTGCTCATGTTAGGCTTGCCATTGTCAGTGCCTACTGTAAAGCAGAGGGACAGTCATGGACATGGTTCAGGGCATTGCACCCTCACTGCAGGTCAGAGCGTCCCGCCCAGTGGCTGCAGTCCAGTCATTTTAGGATAGCAGGCATGGCACAGCTGGCACCTTCACAAGGATCTTCAGCTGTGTGGTTATTGCCATCATTGCAGTGCCCCTAGCTTGGCTCCACACAAGGATTATTCAGTGGACCTTAAGGGACCAGTGGGATCCACGCCCCATTGACCTGGAACAGCAGGTCCTAGTCCCTCTGATACAAAAAGGGGCAGCTTTGGATGAGGGAACCTAGCTACCTACTTAAAAAAGGGGTTTGTTTACTCTCCCCTTCCCCTCTACACATGCATACCACAGAGGCTTCAGATTGAGTTGGGGGGCTTATCTGGGGCCCCACCAGACTCAAGGGAGGTGGTCCAGAGTGAAGGCAAATCTCCACACCACCATCCTGGAGATGCGGGCAGTTCTGTATGCTCTGCAAGCCTGCCACACCCAGCTGTGCCTTGGCCCTTTGCTAGTACACATGGACAACATCAGCGTAGTCCACTACATCATCAAGCAAGGGGGGACCCAGTCATACCCTTTCTGCTGGGAGGCGATGGTGGTACTGGGCTCTAGAATATGGTCTAGAACCGTAGGTCATCCAGTGTTCCAGGCGTCCATAACATCCTGGTAGATAGGTTAAGCCGGTCGTAGTCCTAAACACATGAGTGGGAGCTGCTGACCTCAGTCGTGGAAGATGTGTTCGACAGAAGGGGTTGCCCAGTGTTGGACCTTTTCGTGTTCTCACCTAATGCACATTGCCACTTTTTGTTTATTCACTCATTCGAGGGGTTACCCGTTAAAATAGTGACTACAAAATCGTGACATCATTATAGCAACTAATTATCGGCGACTGCAATATAAGCGACTTGCACGGTTTAGCATTCTTGCTGAAATAGCGACTGACCATAAGTTTGCAAGGTTAAAATAGTGACCGTAGAGAGGTAGGGAGGAGAATGCATAGTGGAGCAGCATAGCGGCCATCTTCAGAAGCCCACTAGCCCATTGCCAACTGACTTGACTTGTAATTTAGTTGCCAACTCACTTGTCACTTGCAAGTCACCGATCGCTCCTGAGATGTGGGCATTCTTATTCTTAGCAGCAACAGGCTTGTAATTTAGTTGCCAATCGTGATTTTGGCAGATGCGATCACTGACATTCTGACAGGCAGTCAGTTCTCTCTGAAGCCACAGTCAGCATGTGGGGTGGGGTGGGGGAGGTGACCGCAGGCAGAAAACAATTGCAGGAATAAAAAGCATAAGTAGTGTACTTAGATGCCTATTCAGACAATGCTACTGAGGTAGGGATGGTATCAGCACATGGGAGGGGAGATCAAAGATGTGATTGTTGGGGTAAGGAAGGCTACGGTCGCTTGGTTGGTACCAGCAACAGAGTTGAAACTGGGAGAGTGGCTGTAAGGTGTATGCATTTGAGACAGACAAGGAGGGTGTCTGATGCGATCGCAGTTTTGGTAGATTTGGTCATGAGGCCATCATGCAGTCATTGACATTCTGACAGTCTTATACGTGTGCTTACAATGTTAGGAGGTGGAGAATGTGCTGGGGCTGTTACAGCAGCTAGAGTAAGCGACCGCACAAAAAGTGAGAGAGACAGAGACAGGCAGCATTTTGTACTCCCTGCACCCAAAGAGCTACAGCCATAAACAGACATAGGAGCTGTAAGTACAACATTCATTACCAGGTGCTATTATTATAGGGTAGCTAATTATGCAAGGCGTTAAAGTGTACAATCGCTAACATTGAGGTCGGCGAAAAAAAGACGCTATTATTGCGGTCGCGATTTTATAATCGCTATTTTAATATGGAATCGTTCCAGGGCTTGGAGTTGTCTGGCAGGATGTAAGCCTAACCTTGGGAAGAAAGGTTCCTTTATACTTTCCCTCCCTTTCCTCTTCTCCAGGGGGTTCTGATCAAACTTCATATGGAAGGGGCCACTGTGATCCTCCTTGCCCCATTCTGGCCACCTCAGACCTAGTTCCCCTTATTGCAGCAGTTTTCAGGAGGAACCTCCCATACCCCTCCTCCTGTGCACAAGCTTACTCCCCCAGGAGTGGGGCACCCTGGTCCATCCAGACCTCAGATCTCTACACCTTCATGCAGGGCTCCTGAAGACATAGCTGTGGCTAGTCCTGGGGTGCCCAAAGTGGAAGCGTTTTCCTGTATGGGCCACTTCTTCTCCTGGATTCTTTCACTTGTCCAATGCATCAGATTCTGGGGTGCTTGCTGTCCCTCTTTGATCTGAAGTACTCCTCTCCTAAGGCGCATCTGTTGTGCATTTCAGCCTTCCATATGTCCAATGATGGCTGTACGGTGGCTCAGCTGGATGGGTCCCATAAGTTCCTAAGAGCCATTCCTCTCTGGGATTTGACTTTTGTGTTGGAAACGTTTACTGTGGCTCCTTTTGAGCCGACCACAACTGACGGGCTACACTTCCTGTCATGGAAAACATTGTTTTTAGTTGCTTTACTTCTGCTCAAAGGATTTCCGAGCTATAGGCTCTCAGGTGTGAGCAGTCTTATTTGTTTTTTTTCTCAAAGGCAGGGTATCTTTGCGTCTGAATCCTAAGTTTCTTTCTAAGCTGGTGTCTGATTTTCGTTTCAGTCACACCATCCACCTGCCTGTCTCTTTTCCAGAGCATGTCAGTCCAGGGGAAGCATTGCTCCATACTTGGGATAGACATAGCTTTCTGCATTACTGTACACACCGTACAAAGGACTGCAGGCAGTCCTTACAGCTTTTTGTTTCGTTCTCCCCTGGGAAAGAAGGCATTCCAGTTTCTAAACAGCACCTGTCCAAATGGTTGGCCAGCTGTATTATGTTTTGCTACAGGAGGTATGGTAAGGAACTTCCTGACATTGTTCATGGTCATTCCATCTGGGGCATAGCCACTTCTGTTGCCTGTGTCAGGAGTGTTTCAGCTGCAAAGATCTGTGCTGCTGCCTCTTGGAGTACTGTCCACTCCTGTTCCATGCTCTACAGTCTGGACATCATCTCTCTGCATTTGGCCAGTTTCAGTCTAGCACTGCTTCAGCGCCTTCTTTTTTAGACTCAGGCTCTCCAGTCACCCAGACTGGTTCTTCTGTTGCCAGAGCTGCTTGGGACTCGTTCCTTAGGTGTGGCCTGCTGCAAGAGATAACCTTGATGAAGATAGTACAGTCATGTAAGAAGTTACTGTAACAGTAGATCTTCGAGGGGATCTTTTGCAGCAGGCCATGTTGTACCTCTCTCCTTCCCCCTTGGCTGGGAGATCTTTTTGTGTTTGTATCTCTTTCTCCTTTGCAGAGAACTTCCTACTTTATTTTTACTATTACTTTTATTTCTTTGTCTGGAACCTTCAGCCCTTCTTCAGTTTCCCAGCGTAACTTTGCTTCTGGTCTCTGGCGGGAGAACTGAGGAGGGCGCGGAGGCTACCCACTCTTGTAGGCTAGGGTGCAGTCAACGTGTGACATCAAAGTGGGCAGCCCCCTTGGTAGACTGCTAGCTAGAAAAGTTTCTGTGTGGTCCTAGTGCCTGGCGTCTATAGTTCCTTAGATATGGCCTGTTGCAAGAGATCCTCTCGAAGATCTGCTGTTACGGTAAGTTCTTACATAACTGCAGAAGCAAACAGAAGACTCGGCTTCACCATCACTGTCTGGATTTATAAATGCAGCTCGATGCAGAGGGATGAAGCATACACAGTCTTTATTTCAACAAACAACCAGCAGCAAGATGCAGGTGCCCCTTCCCACAAGAATAGCCGAATGTTAAATCCTGACAGTGATGGTGAAACCGAGTCTTCCATCTGCTTTTGTGAGTACACTTTGTACTTGGCTCCGTCTTATGTAACTGTACTTTTCCTGCCCATCTAACTATGTCCCTAGCTGCATCCAGGTCCTCCAGCTATTTCAGCGGTCTTCTGCAGGGCACCAAGTTAAAAGCCTTGCTGAACTCGAAGTAGAGTAAACCCACAACATGGCCATTATTTAGCACCTCTGTTACCCAGTCAAAGAAAACGATCAGGTTGGTCTGACAAGTCCCTCATTAGGAAGAAATAAGCAAAAACTCGCTCTTATAAAGGTATTTTGACAAACTGGAAAAACACAGACCCTCCTGCTATTAAGCAGTGGATGCGTTATTTGATAGATATGATCAAGCTGGAAAAAATTAATTCAAACCCCAGGAATCCCTTACTGTGCTTAACAACTGCAATCAGTCCACTGGATTTCCGCTGGAAACAATTTAATTGATAAAGGGACAAACTGAGGATGGTACTTGGATTTATTTGCAGATGTAGTATTATTGCTTATAAAAGATTGACTACGAAGAATAATTTAATGCCAGTTGAAAAATCTGCAGTGGTAACAAGGCCTATAAGAAGGCTATTATATTACTGTGAGAAAAAGTATGTCACACATAATGCCCATACTATTTTAACTAGTTAAAATATGTAGGTCTAAATGTTAAGCTAGAAGTCTGTGACTTAACTCAGTTGAATATTTCTGTTCTTTATTTTTGTGCATTTTCTATAAAAATTAATAAAAACTATTAAACTAAGTAGCAATTTTAAAATAATTATTTTTAGCATCGCTTGTCGCAGCTACGTTTTTCTTTCTCTCATGTCGTTTACAACATCATCTCAGCTTCTTTTGTCCGGTGTTGCAGCTACATACGTATTTCTTTCATGTCATGTACAACATCATCTCTGCTTCTTTTGCTCCTGCCCCCTGCGTCAGTCCATGGGGGCCAGGGAATCGAGAGATGCATGCAGCTATTGCCACTAAGAAAGTGGAGTCAGGGCTCAACTCCCGCCCTGGGTTCCTATTCAGGTGTAGTGACCTGGTGCTTCCTGGTCCCAGTGCAAGCCATGAGAACGGGACCAGATGAGCACTGAAGAGCCTCAGAGGACATAGCTGATGGCAGGGAACAGGACATTGGGGGGCGCCAAGAAATAGTGGTGGGGGGCTTACATATTCATAAAATTTTTAGTGTGTTTGCTTACTAGAAAATCTCCTTCTGTCCATACCAACTTACCAGGAAGTACTGCTTCTTACCAGTCACAGAAAAAATTGAGACCATGGTCCCATATAAGATTCTTCTGTGAGTATTGGGGGTGTGTGTGTGTGTGTTGCTTGAGGGTGGATGCAAGGAAATATTCTGCTAGAAGCATACAGAATTTTGAATTTGTGTATTTTGTGGTAAACATTTCATTAATTGAACATGGGTAAAGACAGAGAAAACAGAAACGGGGTGGAAATGAAAAAAACTAGAACTGAGTGTGTCTATTCTTTGCCAAATAAACACTAGTATCATCCGACTCTCATGTGATGTATGTGCACAGCAGTTATCATAGCCATACCACCTACCTTAGAAAATCATACTTGTCCTTGACATTGTGTTTACATCAGATCATTCAACAAAATATGTTTATTAAATACAAATGAAACAAAAACACAACGGGGCAAACCTATTTTAAATGGGTGAAATAGAAACAACATAGAACAACAGAATACATACACAACAACAAGGTAACATATTTACATAGTACTATATTTACATAACATATAAAGAACATTGTTTTATTCATAATTGTGCCATGAAGAATTTGTGTCCACATAATTATATCACAAGACGTATGCTGCTGAATCTGAAGTGAAATATATGTGGAAATTCAGTGTTACTTTTTTACTTTCATTGTTACGTTGATTAAAATGTTACCTAACAACATACATGTTAGAAGCATCAGTATACATTCTCTCTTCTTCTGGTGACAACATTCTTAGCCTAAACTTTTCATTAGTAGCTTTATTCTTGCATTTCAAGTGACATGAAGAACGTTTTCTTCATAGATACAGATTGTGTAATATCATACACCTACTCAGTGCTACATGGACCAGTCCTGGAGGTATATTTCCATTCATACCAATGTCAAGCACTGGCCCTTGGTAATGTCTTACTTTTTAAATTATGCAGAGTGCACCCATATGCCACAGAGAGCAGTACTTGTTTTCTGAAACCAGCTTTTCCTAGACATATAAAATTGCATTTCACCAGTATGATTGGAAAAATATGATTGATAATTTATTCAATATGTGTTGTAAATGTGAAGCATTAACTGTTGTTTATAGGCAGTGTTTTGAAAATGATCCGTTTTGAATCTTGGTGTTCATTGGCAACATGACACATGCATCCTCGGTAATTGTTATTAAGGGAGACAACCCCCCTGCTTTTGAAGTTTCATGTGGTGCAGTACATGAGTGTTCAGCACATATGTCATTCAGAACTGTGTCCAGATGTTGCATATTTTTGTTTTCACCAGGACAATTTGTAGCCTTCCTCACTACTCCAGCAAGCATTATTTCTCTACACAGTCAAAGCCATGGCTTTGTCTTATGTGTGTGTACGTGTGTGTATATGTGTGTTCCACCAACTTACTTTTACAATATTGATGTTCTATACCAGTGTTAAAGAAAAGGAAACGTTAGAAAAAAAATTTCTGGGCTCAGATCAGGACATCTTTAATTTTGCAATTTTTTTATTAGGATGGAGTAACTCTTCTATAAGGAGTAACTGTACCTATGAAGTAACTCTTAACTGTTTAAGCAGGAATGGCAGGTAAAAAAACAGGGAACATGAATGTAAGCTGCGGGGAGGTATTTAGGAAGAGGGATGCTAGAAAGTTTTGCTTTTGTGAGAGAGTGGTTCAGCTGTCGAAGAGCCAATCAGCAAAGGTAGTGAACACAAAAAACATTAATGGGGTTAAGCCCGGCTGGGACAAAGTAAAGGGTTTAATAGTTTATTGGGAGTAGCATTAAGGTGTGGAGCGAGGGGGACGAAAACCCCATCTGGGCAATAGGTTATGGGGTACAGTAGGGTAAAACTAGGCAGACTAGATAGACCAATAGTCCTTTTTTGTTTTTGCTGACATTGTCTCAAGTGAAAATTGGGACTAGCCCCACACATGTGTGTGGAACTCTCAGTACTGTTTCCCTTTAAATGCCAAAAATGCAGGTACAGTATCTACTGGTGTTGGTCTCATCAGAGAGGTGATCTAATCTTGACGGATGAGGTGGAGGTGGAGTGGTGTTAGGTGCTCGAGATCCAACAGCCAGACCATCCTTCCTGTAAAAGGAAAGGTGGCGTGGAGGGCTTGAGTGTGGGAGTCAGGCGACAAAGAGGAAGAAAATAAGTGCTACAGTCTCCTAAGTACCACAGTGATGATGTAATGATTATTTCAAAACTGATTAATTGCTAGCAGAAGTTTTGTTTGTCATTTTCAATAAATGTTGACCTTATCTAGATATGAGAATGTACTGTATAATTAAAATGGGTGAAAGTACCACACATCTGTGTAACTCCTTGGATGCGTGGAACTTTTGATGTCTTCTGTTTTGACTCTGCTAAGCTGCTCTGCTAAGGAAAAGTAGGCAGGGAAGCACATATTTTCTGCTATGAGAATAACGTTCTTGTTTTTATGGCAAACGCACTAACATCTGAAAATAAGTCCTTAATGTTTTTCTGTCTGTCGTCTTTTTCAGAGGAAGTCAAAGCAGTCTGTTCCTTATTTCACTATTGGATTTCAGATATCCTGCCTGTGGCCAGTAGGAAATGAAATGTGGATCACAGCCGGTCTGATGTTAACTGTTAATATTAAAAATGCAATAAGTGGTACAGACTGGACTGAACATGGCTTAAGCTTCAGTATTTTTTATGTCAAAGCAGACATTGAACTGGGCTGTTCACTTTATGTGATGTCTTCACAAAGACTAATTGATTGCAAACACACGTACCCCAAAAAGGAAGTGATTTTTATTTGAGGGGTGGCAAAGAAAAAATGCTGTGACTGCTTAACTAGGCCGCTAAGTATTTACAGTTTTAGGGGGGAAATTGTAAATATTGTGTTTGTTTAACTTATAAATTTGCTTTAACTTGTTCATATTTGATGTGTTTATATGTTTCTGGTACTTCAGATTTTGACCCCAGTGGCTGTACATTGGACATTATTAGCATTGTGAAACCATACTGTTGTATTCTTTCATGATGATGTTTTTCATGTAACACAAGCAATAAAATAGCACATAATGAGATTTTAATTTCTGAGGTAGTGAATTTTCTGATGTGAAGTGTTTGCTCATCGTGTTCAGTTTCATATTATAAAGGATCTACTGTACTGGGCAGGTAGTGAGACAGTAGCTGAACTGCAAAACTTGCAAACTGAACTGGTAGAAATCCATTATAGCGTATGGTGGAACGTTGTTCTTACTTGAAATTCCACTTCACTGAAATGCTGTTCAGCCACACCTAGCAAAATGAATGGAACTCTATACTGACCGTACCTGCAGAACAGTGTTGCATTCAGAGTTAAAAGCTTGAGCCACCGTTTGAAATCAAAATCAGAAAACAGCCGCATCACCATTATTTACAACTATACGCATAATTGCTGTGGTGGTTTTGTGAAACGAGAACAGTTAATTTTCAATTATGCAGAATGCAGGATCAACCAGATATGCTAACTTTACTTACAATTTTCGTGCTCGTATCCATTTCTGCTCTCACTAAGTGAAACGTCTAGCTGCCATGTTTCTTTTTTGGCAGATCCCTCCCACAGTAGAATAGCAACCAATGGGAGTGTGCGCTACTAACATAGGGTTGCCCATTCCCTAGCAACCATACAACTCCCCATGAACAAACGGGAGACAACAGATTATTTTCTCTATGTAAATAATACATGTTAAAAGCCGAGAAATAGCACAAAAATAATTTGAGGGGCACCATACACTATAAAAAAATATTAGCTGGGTTACCCCATAGAAACATAGACTTTGACAGCAGACAACTGAATGTATTTGAATATGATGGTTTTAGCTATGTTTGATACCTAAATTTAGTACTGATTTTGTAGTGTTTTAAGTTGCACAGTGCTTTGAAAAATTTAAAAGAGCTATATAAATAAAAATTGTTATTATTATAAGGACCGCTTGGCCCACCTAGTCTGCCCATTTCCCTACCTATTCGATAAGCTGCAGATCCTAGTTAACCAACAGCCAACTTCTTCCTACCCCTCACCAGAATTGCCTTATGTCTGTCCTATGCATTCTTGAATTCCCCCACTGTTTTTTTTTTTGTTTTTTTTTTCACCATTCTACTTGTCACCTCCGGGCACCAGAACTCTCTCAAGCCCAACTTATCCCCCACTATACCGCCCGCTGTGACCTCCACCTACCTCAAGGACGTTACTTTCTCCTGCAGAGCCCCCGGGCCATACCCCACAGGAGATCGATGGGGCAGAGGTAGAGGTCCAGCATTGGGCGTGTGGCTACCCTCTTGGACTTGAAAGTTTCTACCATGTCCCCCCTCTCCCTCCTTTCCTAGAGGGTATACATATTAAGCTCCTTTAGTCTCTCTTTGTATGGCTTGTGGTGCAAAGCCTGCACCATTTTAGTTGCCCTCCTCTGGACTGCCTCCATCCTGTCTATGTCCTTGCAGGAATGGGTCTCCAGAATTGCATGCAGTACTGCAGATGGGATCTCACCAACCGTCTGTACAGAGGGATAACAACTTCCTGTTTTCTGCTGGTGATGTCTTTCCCTGTGCATCCCAGTATCCCCCCAGCCCTTCTTACTGCCTTCTCACATTGCTTGCCTACCTTTAGGTCATCTGATGTGACCACCCCCAGGTCCCTTTCTATTTTTGTTGTTGTTAGTACCTCCCTCCCCCCACTGTGTAGTCGTCCCCTGGGTTTTTGTTTCCCAGGTGCATTACTTTGCACTTCTTTGCATTGAATTTAAACTGCCATACTTTTGACCATTCCTCCAACCTTGCCAAGTCCGTTCTTATCCTTTCCACCCCCCCTTGTGTATCAACCCTGTTGCAGATCTGCAAAGAGGCATGCTTTTCCTTTCAGCCCTCCGCAATGTCACTTATAAAGACATTAAAAAGGACAGGTCCCAGTACTGAACCCTGCGGTACCCCACTAGTAACCCCCACTGTCTATGAAGTGGACTTTGTTTACTATTACCCTCTGTGTCCTGTTGTCCAGTCAATTTTTTACCCAGGCTACCACCCTGGGACCCACTCCCAGACTTGCTAACTTGTTTATTAATCTTTTGTGTGGGACTGTGTCAAATGCCTTGCTAAAGTCTAGGTAGGCCGTGTCCACAGCCCCTCCCTGGTCTACTACTTTGGTCACCCAGTCAAAAAAATCTGTTAGATTTGTCTGACATGACCATCCCGCTGTGAATCCATGCTGCCTTGGGTCCTGTGCCCCACTGGCCTCTAGGTACTCAACAGTTCTTTCTTTCAGAAGTGATTCCATCATTTTCCCTACCACTGAGGTCAAACTAACAAGTCTGTAGTTTCCTGCCTCTGTTTTCCTCCCACTTTTGTGTAGGGGAATCGCATCTGCCCTCCTCCAGTCCTCAGGTACCACACCATCCTCCCATGATTTGTTAAAAAGGGTAGTCAGTGGTATCACTAGTTCTCCCCTTAGTTCATTTAGAATTCTGGGGTGAATCCCATCAGGCCCCATTGATTTGCCCACCTTCAGTTTTGGGAGTTCTTTCAAGACCCTTTCTTCTGTGAATGGACTGGCATCGACCTCCCGATCCAGAGTGCTTCTATTGATTGGTTTAGGTACCTCCCCTCCTCTTCTTTTGTGATTACTGAGCAGAAGTATTCATTCAGTATCCCTGCTTTTTCACTGTCACCGTCTGCCCACCCACACTCCTCTTTATTAAGCCTCACTATTCCCTCCCTTGGTCTTTCTCCGCTCCCTAATGTACCTATAAAATGTTTTATCCCCCTTCTTAACTGAGTTGGCTGTCTTTACCTCAGTTTGGGCCTTTGCTATTCTGACTGCCTTCCCTGCTTCCTTCTGCTTTAACTGGTACAGTTCTCTGTCCTGCTCCTTCTGTGTTTCCTTATACTTCCTGAATGCTATCTTTTTCTCCTTTACCTTCCCTGCCACGTCTTTTGAGAACCATAGTGTTTTTTTCCTTTGTTTTTGATTTATTTGCTTCACACAAAGGTTTGTTGCCTCTGTGATGGCAGTTTTGATTTTCCCCCATTGTTGCTCCACCCCTCCTTCTTGCCCATTTGCTAGTGCTTTTCTGAGGCACTCTCTCGTTTTGACAAAGTCAGTCCTCCTAAAGTCCAGTACCCTCGCTTTTGTATGGCTTGACTCTATGACTGTTTATCATGAACCACACTGTTTGGTGGTCACTTGTTCCCAGATGGCTACCCACTTCTAAATTTGAGATCCTGTCTGCATCCCCGTTTGAGAGTACCAGGTCTAAGATTGCTCCCTCCCAAGGGGTTCTAGCACTAGCTGTCTGAGGCAAGCCCTCTGTAGGGCATCGAGAATGACCCTGCTCTTGGATGTGGCTGCAACAAAAGTGCTCCAGTTAACATCTGGCATATTCAGGTCCCCCCATTAACAATATATCTCCTAGCTGGCCTGGTGATGTAGAGGGCTGAGGCGCTGGCGCCTTACCTCTTACCACACTGGCGACCCGGGTTCGGGAGCAAACTCAGGTTGCCAGGGGTCGGCCGGGGGAGAGAGGATCAAGCATCCACCAGACTGCTCTCCTGTCTTAGGAAGGGGTGGGTTGAGGATCCCTGGCAGCAGGAACACCACACAGAGGTGTGCTGTCCAACAGCCAGGGCCACTTAAGGTATTGGGAGAGGCGACGGCAGACGTCCGCTGGGATGAGAGTGGGAGCGCGCTTGTGCCTGCACTGGATGTCATCGCACATCCGCGCCTCTGAGGGAACACGTAAAAGAGGAAACACCCCTCTCGCCAGGAGGAAGACGTCACTCTTGCCACCACACCAATGCTGGATCCTCCTCCGAGTCCTGATCGCCTCCCCCTTTCACCTCTGCCCACCTTGGCACTAGATAGAATGAAGATTGCCGCAGCAAATAAGATGACCCCGCCTCATGGGGAAGAACGATGGGTGCCAGGTAACTGTCATGGGTGGGTTGGAGGAACAGGATCTCCAGTAGAAGGCATCACAGCAGGGTGGGATACAGTGGGGTGACCGATTGGGCCCCTGCGAGAGGCTACAGGAGGAAAATAAAATAAAAAAACAAAAACATCTCCCTTTTTTTGCCATCCTAAGGATGCCTTCTATCATTTCCTGTCTCCAGGGTGACCCACAGTGCCTCCTCTCCTCCCTGTTTACCTTTAGTTCTGTTGCTTTGATCCCTTCCCTTACTTAGAGAGCTACTCCTTCTCCTCTTTTACCCTCCCTGTCCCTCCTATAGATTGTGTACCCTGGTATGTTGACATCCCAGTCATGGTTCTCTGTGTACCACGTTTCTGTGACTGCCACGATATCCAGGCTTCCCTCTTCCATCAAGGACACTAGTTCAAGGAGCTTGTTAACCAGACAACGGGCATTGGTACTCATTGCCCTCCATTTTTTGGTAGCCTTACCCCTTTTTGCCCCCTTCCTGTCCTTACCTTTTTCTCCATTTACCCCTGTCCTCCCAGTGGACTTTTCTACCTTGGTGTTTGCCTCACTAACTACCCAATTTTGGGGGGGGAGGGGGGCTGGGATTTCCCTTCTCCTTTTCAGTGCCACCCCCCCCCCCTTGGCTGGATTTAAATGCTTGCCAATGAAGCATTTAAACCTATCACCTAGGATCTTGGTTCCCCTCCTGGACAGATGCAGACCATCGTGCCAGTATAGGCCTGTATCCCTTCAGGTGGACCCCCAGTCCCCAGTGAAGCCAAAACCCTGAGCTCTGCACCAGTTTTTCAACCATTCATTGAATCCTGTGGTGCTGAGCACCCTAACCTCACCCATGCCATAGACAGGCAGGACCTACAAGAAGGTTACTGTGTGTGCTACTTGTCTAAGGCCCCTCCCAACTCCACAAACTCCTCTTGCACTGCTCTGATCCCATTCCTAGCCAGATCATTTGTCCCTAGGTGGACAATGACGTCCAGCTCCCTCTCTCATGCTGCTGCTGTACCAATCCTGAGGATTCGCTCCCTGTCCCTCCAAATCGTGCCACCGGGAAGGCACCTTACCTCTCTCTCCTCACTCTCCCAGTTCTACCCTCTTAACAACTGAGTTAATAATAATAAAACTTTATTTTTATGGCGCCTTTCAAATATCAAGGCACCTAACAGATTTGAAATCACAAGTCAAACATCAACAATGTACACTATATAAAATCAGTAATATCATCATACCATCAGTCACCGAATGCCTGGTGCCATAAAAAAGTTTTCAAAGCTTGCTTAAATCCTTCCATAGTCGTGCCCTCCCATAACCGATGGGGTAGAGAATTCCAGAGGGTTGGGGATGCATGCATAAATGCTTTGGCCCCAGAAGATTTCAAACACACCCTCAGAATCTCTAGCAACCCCTCGTCGGCTGAGCGGAGTGATCGCCCGGGGCAGTAAGGGACCAGAAGCTCTTTCAGGTAGTCCGGGCCCAGTCCACATAGGGCTTTAAAAGTCAGAAGAACGACTTTAAAGGTACTCCGCCACTGAACAGGCAGCCAGTGCAGTCCGCGCAGCACCGGCGAAATATGACAGGACCGAGACAATCCCGACAGAAGCCGAGCCACCGCATTCTGCACCAGTTGCAAGCGACGGATTTCCACCCCTGATAGCCCTAGGTAAAGGGAGTAGCAATAATCTAAGTGCAAGGATATAAAGGCATGAACCAGGGTAGGAAGGTTATTGGACAGAACAAGGTGCTTAATCCTGGAGATATTCCTTAGATGGTAAAAGGAAGATTTGACAACAACCAGCACCTGCGAATGTAGGGTCAGTCCTTCATCAAAAATTACCCCCAGGTTTCGCACCTGTTCAGAAGTCGGGAGTGATAAGCCCCCAAGAAAAAGTCCAGAGGGCGAACCAACTCCCAACCCCCCTATCCTGCGACCTGGGTCCACAACCAGCACCTCAGTCTTTTCCGAGTTCAGCTTCAACAAAGTGGAATTCATCCACTCCTGGATTTCAGCGAGACAGCTATTAAAGACCGAGAGAGCTCCATCCTAGTCAGGTGCAAAAGAAAGTTAGAGCTGGGTATTATCAGTATAGCAGTGAAACCTCAGCCCATACCTTCTTACAGTGTCTCCTAGGGGCAGCATATGCACCGCGAACAACATGAGGTACAACACTGAGCCCTGAGGTACCCCATATGACAGTGAAACTGTGTCTGAGGAACCAACCCTGGACACCACTCTCTGAGTTCTTCCCATGAGGAATGATGTAAACCACCTGAGGACTGTACCTGACAGTCCACAGGTTAACCTCAGTTGGTCCAGTAGTACCCCATGATCCACAGTGTCGGAGGCTGACGAGAGATCCAGTAGAACCAAGATGGAACGTCTCTTCCTGTCTCTAGCCATCAGGAGATCATTGAGCGCTCGAACCAGCGCTGTCTCCCTACTAGGTGTTTTTTCCTTGCTCTGTGGGGCCCTGTGCCACCCTCCTGTGGGTCTACTTTTTGGAGGTTCCCAGCATCCTCCTTGGCCTCCACTGTGGGTGCCTTCATAGAGGAACCACGTTCCGCCAGAACAGCGTATGTATTGTGGAGAGGTACAGTTAGAGGGATGCACCTCTGTTCCACCACCCTTACCCTCCCTGAGCCCACCGTGGTCCAACCACTCCTCCATCCTGGCAACCTCTGAGGCAGTGGTGGCTGCCTGGGTGGGAGAGGAGGTCCCCTGAATCCTGGCCACCTCAGCGTGGGAACGAGCAACATCATCCCTCAGCCCAGAGAGGTGCCTATAGATGGGACAACACTGCATCCTCCAAAATGTCTCCTAGAAAGACTGCTGCTCCACAGCCACTGCACTGCACCACTCCCATCATGTCTTATTTGTGGCCCCTCACCTGTTGTTTTGTGTGCATACTCTTTCCTTTTTATGTTTGCTTGCTCACATGTGCAAGAAACATAGTGCCATCATCCGAGTTTTCTGAGGTGTGGCAGCCGTCTTCCAATTCAGTCAGTGTGTTTGCAGGTGCAGTCGCAGTTCTTCAACCAACGCTGCAGCTGTCTATGACAGCAATTGAAAATGCAGTGCCGTACAGTTGAAAGGGAGCGCTCCGCTTCAGTGAGCAGAGCTCCCCCCCTCCACACGCACGCATGCATATTGCGTGCTCATGCGCTCTCCTCCCCACGCACATACTGTATGGCACAATAGGGTGCCCAACCCCGTCGGCCCCCCCAACAAAGCTTTCCAGGTGCCATGCTGGGTGCCCACCCCAGCGTGGCACACGCCCCAGATGGCCGACGAGGTGCCCAATCCCACGCCGGCTCCAGGCCCCCCAAAACAGCCTTCCAGCTGCCACGGTGGGAGCCCACCCCAGTGTAGCAAATGTCCCGCATCGCCTTCCTTAAAAAAAAAAAAACTGTAAACTAGAAAACTTTCCCTTGGCGGTCTCCCAACCACCGCGCCCTCCGCTGCACACCCTGCCTCCCCACACCCCCATCCCATATTTCTGCTCGAGCTCAGGCGCGACGATCTCGTGGACCAGAAACACATCTCCGCTTCAAAGCCGACTCACTAACTGAGGAAATGCTGTAAGCTGTATAATGCAATAAATAGGGTTTTTCAACTTTAATTCATATCTCAGGCATTTTTGGAATTATGGCACCAAATTTTCAACATGAGGGTTTTGGGACCCTCTCATGAATTCTTGAACTGTCATGGCGTTAATTGGGCCGAGGTGATTTTGCAGTCACTGTCTGAAATCAGCTTCGGGACCGATGTGAGCTAAACGATGCCAGCTGTTCGACAGGTGGGCTCTCAAAAAGCCTCTGTTGCAAATTTGTGAAAAATTCCTAAAGGATTACTGTTTTACGAGCATGCGTTGCACAGTTCTTACGCATGCTTGTAAGTTCGTGAATTTTTAATATTTGCACTCTGGATTTTCAACGTTGCCATTTTACCACACCTACTTATGAGCAGTACAGCTGTCATTTTTCACATCTCGTCCAAAATGTGTTTCCGCACATGTAGCGCACAATGGCGCAGTCGGTGTGTGAAATCAATGTATGGGACACATTAAGAAAATCACAGTGACACTGTTCAGGAGCAGAGGTCTTAAAATGGCAATGTTGAAAATTTGGTGAAAAAATTCTAAAATGACTTTTACTGAGCGTCGTTAGCAGTTCTATACTGCACTTCGTAAGTTGTAATTTTAATATTTGTACTCCAGATTTTCAACATTGCCATTTTACCATACCTCCTTATGAGCAGTATAGCTGTCATTTTTCACGTCGCCCAAAATGTGTTTCCCTGCATGTAGCGTGCAATGGCGTAGTCGGTGTGCGCAATCAATGTTTGGGACAGATTAAGAAAATCACAGTGACACTGTTCATGAGCAGAGGTGTTAAAATGGCTATGTTGAAAATTTGGTGAAAAAAATTCCCAAAAATGACTGTTTTAGGAGCGCACATTGCGCAGTTCCTATGCACAGTCACAAGTTTGCGCATTTTTAATATTTCCATGCCAGATTTTGAACATTGCCATTTTATTACACTTCCTTACGAGCAGTACAGCTGCCATTTTTCACATCTCGCCCAAAATGTGTTTCCACACATGTAGCGCACAATGGTGCAGTCGGTGTGCGAAAGCAATGTTTGAGACAGATTAAGAAAATCACAGTTACACTGTTCATGAGCAGAGGTCTTAAAATGGCTATGTTGAAAATTTGGTGACAAAAGTCCATAAAATGACTGTGTTACGAGTAAGCATTGCGCAGTTTCCACGCACCTTCGTAAGTTCATGACTTTGTAATATTTTCAGTCCAGATTTTCACCAGTGGCATTTTTCCACACTACCTTATGAACAGTACAGCTGTCATTTTTCACAACATGGCCGAAATGTGTTTTCACACTTTCAGCGCAGAAATGCGTGGTCTCTGTAGGAAATCATTGTTCAGGACAGATAAAGAAAATCTCAGTGACACTGTTCATGATCGGAGGTCCCAAAATGCCTGTCTTGACAATCTGCTGTAAAAAATCCCCAACCTAATTACATTACGGGTGTGCGTTGCCCAGTTTCTATGCACGCTCGTGACTTCACCAGTTTTTTTTATATTTTCACTGCAGATTTTCAACATTGCCATTTTTTACATGAACAGTACAGCTGTCATTTTTCATATCCTGTTTGGAATGTGTTTTTGTACCTGTGGTGCTAAATGCCGTAGTTGCTGTGCAAAAGCAGCTTTCAGCTAAGAAACTGCTATTGCCACTGTTCATGAGGTGGGGTCACAAAAAAAATGTTGAAAATTTGGAGTGAAAGTACCGACAAATGCCTGAGGCATTAGGGTTTCCGACCATAATACCCCACCCTGTAGAGAATGACAGGCATCAGGGGTGTGACTTGGGATTCTCGCCTGTAATGTTCATACCATTCCACACCCTGCAGCCAGTGAGAGGCATCGAGGTATGCCTTGGACTCTTCGGTCCCAAAGTTCACCCCATTCTCCTATACCGCACCTATCTCACTGTATTTCCTGATGGAATGGGGTACGCATAAGGGCCAAAGACCCCAAGGCACACCGTGACACTTGTCGGTGTCTGCAGGGTAGGGTGTGGTGAAATGGCATGGCCGCTATGCCTGACGCCCCAAAGGCACACCCCAATTCCCGTCAGTCTCTGCAGGGTGGTGGTGGGGTTGGCTTCAGTTCAGTACTTCACTGCCATTCCTATTATGCAGCTCTCTAACTCCTACACTACCAGTGCCAGCAAGGAAACCTTCGGCATTGACAAATGCTTGTTTTGTTTGTTTGTTTGTTAGTTTGTTTTCTCTCCCTACTTTCCTACTGCCTATATGCCCTTACAGCTCCTGCCCTTCCTGCACTGGGACAGGAAGTTCCTGTATTTCTCAGTAGTCTCCTTCTTACTTGCTCATAGTCGGGGGGCTACAGTATTCTTTTCCTTCTAGGATGGTGAGTCTTTTGTGCCTCTGTGATCACTCCCTTCCTGCTCCCAAACAGGAAGTTCCTGTCATCAGTCAAATCCAGTGCCTATAAAAGTGAAACTGGCTAAGGATGGGAAGGGAGGACTATATAGTCCCAGCAGAAGAGAAGTAAAGTTATAGCAGTATCTCCTTCCTCTTGCTGCTCTCTGCCAAAAGCTATCTAGGGCAGTTTTAAATGCAAACACCTGCTTTTCTGCTGCCTAAGCCATATTCCCCAATTTACAGCTCTCTTCTTCACCTAGCTAACTGCACAGATAACAGTCCCTTTCACCTAATTCAGACAAGCACGCTAACTCTTGTTTTTTAACCTAATTGAAGGTCCCAGTAGTAAGTTCTAGTCCTTTAGTCCCAGTAGTAGAGAAGCAAAGTTCTAGCAGCACCTCCTTCCTGCAGAACCTGTGTGTTCTGCCACCTCCGGGGTCTGATTCCCAAGGACCTCTTGAGCTTCACTTTTGAGGTCACACGGAATCAGAACCCTCTGTGGCAAGGTCCTTGGGAATCAGACCCCAAGGTGGCAGAACACACTGGTTCTACATGGTTACCCATCCAGTATTTTCTATGTCCTGGAGAAACGTTATCCTGGTAACTTCTAAATAGACTACCACACACAAAGTGGAATGCAATCATAAATCGAAAGTCAGGCGTTACTGTGAACAAGAACTGCAACTTCAGATCCAAAACAATAGTGTTGTACAGTGGTAAATACATAGAAAAAAAACTATGATTACTTAGCAGATGCAACATGCCAGCTGAGTGTTCAGCGTAACCTCCGTGCTTCATGTATCAAACTCTTCATCAGGGGTGTAGTCTGCTTGATTACTTGTTGCTACTAAATACTATTACATAGAATCTGTCAGCAGAAAAGGGCCACTTGGCCCAACTAGTCTGCTCAGATGGTCCCTGTCTAGTCTGTCTCTGCAGACCCTAACTGGTCTCTGGCTACCCTCACTACTCCCTGTCTATTCACTAATATTCCCCTTTGTCTGTCCCATGCGTGCTTGAAGCTCCCTACAGTTTTTGCCTCCATCACTTCTGCTAGCAGTCTACTCCAGGCATCTACTGCTCTTTCAGTGAAGAAGTACTTTCTCATATCCTACTCCACCACCTCCAACTTTATTGCATGCTTTCTGGCCCTGATCCTCATTTTCATTTGAAAGAGACGCCCTTCCTGCACCCTGATCACTCTGATGAGGTACTTTTAGGTCTCTATCTTGACTCCTCTTGCTCTCTTCTCTTCCAGGGTGTATATGTTGAGATCCCTCAGTCTGTCACAGAACTGGACACAATACTCTAGGTGGGATCTCACCAGCGAGTGATACAGGGGTAACACCACCACTTAAAGATACCGCTTCCTATGTATTTCATTGGTCCTACCCACTGCTTTATGACACTGCCTTGCCACTTTGAGGTAATCACATATGATAATCCCCAGGTCCCTTTCCTGATTAATGACTGTCAGTACCTCCCCCCTCCATCCTGTATTCAGCTCCTGGGTTCCTATGCTCTAGATGTATGATGTTTCACTTTTTGGAACTGAACCCCAACTTCCATCCTCTTGACTACTTCTCGAGTTTTCCAAGATCCCTACGCATTCTTTCCACCCCTCCTGATTTTTCACCACATTGCAGATTTTGGTGTCCCCTGCAAATAGGCATACCTTCCCTTCCACTTCCTCTGCAGTATCACTTATGAAGACATTGAAGAAGACTGGTCCCCATTCAGAGCCCTGCGGCACCCCGTTGGTCACCCTCCCATCAATAAAGTGAGTGTCATTAACCACCACCCTCTGTAGCTTATCCATTTACTAGTTTCTTACCCAGTTCACCACTTCCTAGGCTGCTCAATTTCTTTATCAGTCTCCTCTGCGGCACAGTATCAAAGGCCTTGATAAAGTCCAGATGGGCCATGTCCACTGCTCTCTTATGATCCATTACCCTGGTCACTCAGTTGAAGAAATCAGATTTGTTTGGCATGACCCCCTCCCCCCCCAATGAATCCATGTTGCCTTTGGTTTTGCATCCTTTTGTATTCCAGATACTTTACCAACCTTTCCTTTAACAGTGTTTCCATTAGTTTGCCAAAAACTGTCAGTCAATCAAAATTTTTATTTATCCAGGCGAACATCATTGAGCAGAGCTCTTTTACAAGATGGACCTGGTTAGAACAGGGTCGGATAACATCCATCATAAAAACATATAAATACATGTAAATAAGTATATAAACACAAACACAATGGTGTAGTAATAGGGGAGTCAAATGATAAAAGGAAGACAAGGCAAGCCATAACAGAGGAGGATTCAAATACAAGGGGGCAGGTCCACCATTGAACCATGCAACTGTATATAAACCATGTTCTCTGTGTAGAAGTACCAGTTAGTTCATTTACCAGGGGCAGTCACTAGTACTAGCCATGAAAATGGCTTGCAGAACCAACAACTAATGGCAGATGGGGTACCAGGAGGGGGTATGTACTATGTAAGTGAAGGATAAACATTGTGAGAAGTGAAGTCCCAAGGATAGGTCGGTAGAACTGATGCGCGGTGGGGGCCTACGGGGAGAGGGAAAGGGGAGTTAGGACTTTTATAGTATGACTGCATGTAGATTGTGGATGAGTGCAGTATAGAGTTGTGAAAAGAAGGCTGGAGAAAGCGGGAAGATAGACCAGTATCAAAGGGAGTACAGAGGCATCAAGTTGTTACATGAAAGCATGATGACAGACAAGGACCAAGGAGGAGACAAGCACTAGAAGTAATTTGTTCCTGGTTAAATGGTACAGGTTAGCATAATGACAATTCATGGTCATGGGAAACAATTGCACTGATCATTTCTGAGACGTGAATATAAGAGCTTGAAAGATGAGATGCCGATGGGTGACCTCAGTTTCAGTTTTTTTTTGCAATTTATTCCACAAGGAGGACAGTGTAAAGCTCACAGCTATAGGCCAGATGAGACTGACTGGCCTATAGTTGCTAGCCTCTTCTCTGCTTCCGCTCTTATGCAGAGGGACGATGTTGGTGCTCCTCCAGTCCTCCAGAACCACACCTGATTCCAGTAAGCTGTTGAATAAGGACATCAGTGGGGCGTTAGCATCACCCTGAGTTCCTTTAGTTCCTGCAGCTTGGTTTTTGCTTGTATTATGCATAACTAAATTTCAAAAATGGTTTTGGCCCTTGTTAGGCTAGCAGGGTTCCTCACCCACTGGCTTCACCTGGATTAATCCAGGTCCTTGGTAAGTGGCTTTCTTGATATCATTCAGCTTTATATTACTTACAGATATGCCTTGTTTGCTTTAATATCCTCTTTAGTACCTTGTTTTGGCTGGAATGCTTTTGCCTGGCCTGCCTGCACTCCAGCTCAGATACTGTATATCACTCCACTGAAGGAAAGACTGCCAGAGCCAGCCTCTTTTTGTAAGAGGCTGCAGCACTATAGAAACACTACTTGGACAAAAAAATAGCAGTTCCTTAAAAACCATTACACTACAGAAAAACAGTTGGGGCGGGATATTCAGAATGCTCCAGGCAGGGGCGCAAGCCTGGGCACAGTGCAACTGGGCTGCGCCAGGACGTGGTCTGGGCGATATTCAATAGTGCTGCCGCCATGGCTCAGCACCGTTGAATATGGCACATTGGCCGCCTGCATTGTGCAGGGTGCAGTGGCACTGCGCCAGCCCAAGTGGGAAATGAGGAGCAGGGGGATACGCCAGTGCAAGTGCAGGTGCGCTAGGCACAAGAACTGCGATATTCAGCACTGGGTATGCAAATGGGGCCATAATGCATGCAAAGGCGCAAATGGGGCCATTTGCATGTCATCAGCACCGCTCCCGGCGACTGCGCCTGGCGCTATACCGGAGCTGCAACCAACGAGGGCGGCGACCCCCTGCCCCACGGTGTCCAGTGCACCCCAACGCCCGATCAGCGGGCATATCAATACCATTATCCCTGGTGGTCCTGTGGACCTGCTCCCCAGACCGATCGCGGGCTTAAATAATATTAAATACTCCCTGGTGGTCCAGTGGACCCGCTCCCAAGCCTGATCGCAGGCTTAAATAAAAATAAATACTCCCTGGACCTGCCCCCAAGCCCGATCGCGGGCTTAAATAAAATTAAATACTCGCTGGTGGTCCAGTGGACCCGAACCCAAGTCCAGTTTCGGGCTTCTGAAAACGTAATGTCCCTGGTGGTCCAGCGCCACCCCGGCCCCCGCCGGTCAGTGGCGGGTGGCAGCTCTCCACCGTCAAGCCACCCCTGACTGACAGCGTACAGTAGCGGCTGTATACCCATTGGTCCACTGCATGGGCCAATGGTGCATACACCGTGCTATCCACAATCATTTGGACTATGTGGTACAGTATGGCTGTACGCCCATTGGCCCAGCCAGTGGACCAATGGGTGCAGCCGCACTACACTACCAGTCAGTGGGGGCCGGGCGGCTTCGTGGGTGGGGAGCTGCTGCCCACCGCTGACCCGGGGGGGGAGAACGGGGTGGCGGGTCTGAGCGGGCTGGTGGGGAGGGGGGTACCGCTGGACCACCAGGGACGTCACGTTTTCCGAAGCCCACGATCAGGCTTGGGTTCGGGTCCACTGGACCACCAGGGAGTATTACATTTTATTTAAGCACGTGCTTGGTCTTGGGTTCGGGTCCACTGGGCCACCAGGGAGTGTTTAATTTAATTTAAGCCCACGATCGGGCTTGGGGGCAGGTCCACTGGACCACCAGGAAGTATTTATTTATATTTAATCCCGCGATCGGGCTTGGGAGCAGGTCCACTGGACCAACAGAGAGTATTTATTTATATTTAAGCCCATGATCGGGCTTGGGAGCGGGTCCACTGGACCACCAGGGAGTATTTATTTATATTTAAGCCTGAGATCGGGCTTGGGAGTGGGTCCACTGGACCCCAGGGTGTATTTATTATTATTTAAGCCCACGAGTGGGTGGGAGGGGGCGCGACGATGACTAGACCGTGGCTCTGGAGGTCAGGTGGCCACCCACAGCTGGCGGCTGCCGTGTTGCGCCCTGCTATATGGCAGCTCACCTGTGGGTGGCCAGGCCTTGCTCCTTTTTCACGGCAGATCTTTTGCCCCTCTCTGCGGCGCAAAGGCGGGTGTGTGCCTGCATATGTGCCACACCATCCGGGCTGAATATCGGGATGTGCTGCATATGCATAGAGCACGCCCCCCTCACTGGCGCCGCAACATTACTGGAGTTGCCCAGCATCGGGATTTGTGCAGCTCAGCATCCCCCTTTAAATATCGCACCTGGGCCACTGCGCATGGCGCAATACTGTTGCGCCATGCGCAACCCCTTTGAATATCCTACCCTAAGTGTCTTCCTAAAGGTAGATACCACTACATAATGTAAAATCACTGAACTATGGAAAAACCCTAACACAGACTACTACACTATGGGAAATAACTACACTATGATAAAACATAGGACACAGCAAAAAGTGTCCAACCTAATGCATTATGTAAAATAAAAGATGGCACGGTCCATCATACTCATAAAATAATACCATCTCAGGGTCGAACACGCATATAAAAGTCACTCACCCTTTGAGCTCATTTCTTTATGGCTTGATCTTCCTGGACTAAGTCTCCATCACTCATTCACACTAGTGGGATAGTGCCGGAGGTGCTGGGACCAAGCGGGAGCCAAACATTTTCTGAAGGGTCGGCGCCGAGGTAGGACTGCGCATGCGAGACACCGTGAGACTGATTCGCGCCTGTGTAGGCTGTCTCGGCGTCGACCCTCCAACTGCCTCAGTTCCTTTTCTCCCGCCGTCGAGTGTGCCTGGATGTCGACGTCGCTTGTCTGCCGGAGTCAAAGTTTTCGCTTATACGACAGCAGCGTTTAGTGTTTAATTTAACTATTTAATAGTAATTTCTTATTTTATGAACAAGAAATGAAGATTATGAAGAAAAAGAAATTCTTTCCTGCCATCAACGGAGTTGTCCTTAGACAGTAGCGGTGACAGTAGGAAGATTTCGTTTGAAAGTTGTTATGGCAGAGGGGCTGTGCCCGGTCAGTCACCCTTAAGTAACGGGGGAGGGTCTGACTACAGACAGTCCTGTGCTCGGGGGGAGGACAGTCCACTGAAGCATGGATCTAGCGCTTCCGGGGATCCAGCTCCGCTTAGCCTCGAGCTCTTCTTCATCGTTTGGGGAAGAAGAATCAGTGCTGCTCGAGGTCACCCTTTGGTATGTCTGCACGAGGTTTCTTCGACGGAAGGGGCAATAGGCCTGAACTGACTTTTGTGGTTTCTCCTTGGCCCCGCTCCTAACAGCCGCTTTCTCGACTCTGGACTCCATCTCTGTCCTCGTTGGAGTTCCAGTTAGCGGTTTCACCTCTGGGCTGCTCCTGTGGAGCAGAGGGTTGACTTTTCTCTTTTCCTGGCAGTGTTCCTGTTTTCGGGGCCTCAGAGCCATTGGACCGGAGCCGGGTCAATTGGATCAGATGAGCGTGGTGCCCTCCGGTGCCTTCACCATCTTATCGACCCTCTGCCTACCCCCTCTTCCTTTTCCATGTTGGGGCCGGCTCGGGCACCACCTTTTTCTTTCTCCCCATCTTCTCCATTGGCTTTTCCAAGGCGTTTTTCTTTGCGCCGTGTCCAACGCCTTGGTGGCGCCGCAGGTTTGGCGCCGTGGCCACTGGTTTGGCATTGGTGCCGTAAGTGGTGCCGCTGGTGTTTGGGTTGGCACCGGGAATCGGCACTGTGGATCAGCACCATGGCTTAGCACCGTGCTGTGGGTGCTTTCATTGTTGCCTTCATTGCTGGTGCTGCTAGCGGTGCTGTGGGCATCTCACAGTGCCACGGGTGCTCGTGGGTGGTGCGGGCACCTGCGGGTGGTGCTGAGCACCCACATGTGCCACCATGGGTATCTTTGGTGCCATGAGTCCATCGGTGTCATGGGTGTCGTGGGTACCATGAGGTCCATGGGTGTCATGGTACCATGAGTCCATGGGTGCTCTCAGGTGCCATGCTGCACCATGGGTTTCTTGGGTGTCAATGGGCATCGGAGGCACCCTTGCGTGCCATTGCTGCCATGGGTGCTGAGGATACCTGCCGGTTCTGCCGTGGGTGCCCTTGGGTGTCTCCCAGGTTGGCATAGGTACTGCTTGGTGCCCTCCTGTGCCACGAGTAACGCTGGTGCTGCAGGGGTGCCAGTTGTTGCTGTCCAACAGGACTAGGGACAGATCTCCTTTTGCGGACCTCTTCTTCTGCAGGACTTGTGGCAGGATGTTTCCGCAGAATGAAGTCCTGTTCTGCAGATTATTTTTTTCCACACACCTTAGTGGGTGGTGGTCTGCATCGGGTCTTGTGTCATCCAGCAGTTTCCACTGATGGGACTCTTCTGTTCTGTTCTGCCAGTGGAATTTCTCATTCTGCTCAGCACTTTCTCAGCTCCCTACGTGGTGCCAAGCTCCTTGACATCCTTCCTGGTGGCAAAGTTTCTAGTGGCTCTGACCTAGACCTCTCTTTGCGGTCCTTCTACAGTAGAAGGGCATCTAGATGAGTCTCTCCCTGTCCTTCTGGTCAGTGATACATCGGATGACTCATTTTATATACTGAAGGACACGCCCTCTCTGTCTCCAGAGTCCATGATGGAAGCTCTTTTCAGTAGTTCCCCAGTAATGGGGTCCACCATAGTGTTCAGACTGCATCCGTGGACCATACAGCTCTGCGTCTAGACTCTTTCGGTCATCAAGACAATTACACTCTGTGGAACATTCTAATTCAATGGACGGGAGATGCACAGACTCTTCCACTCCTTTGATGGGGTTTATTTATTTATTTATTTATTTGTGAAATCAGTTTACAACCTTTGAGCCAGAGGCTCGTTTCCAAAGGTACCTCGTCACATTAAAGACATACATAGAGTTTTAGGTTACATAGCATAGGTTTGCAAAACAATAGGCGTTCAACAGAGGGGTATACAGCCCCCTTCTGATGCTGCCCCTCTGATGGTTGCTGTGGCACAGGTGGTTAACATCTGTCTAGCTATTATCAGTCCAGTCAAGAGTTCAGTTATGGATCCTCAGACCCCTCCTGCTCCTCAGAGGGATGACATCCTTGTCATTTCTGTATCAGGCAATCCTTGTGAAATAGCACCCTGCAACCTTGTCAGGCTTGGACTAATGATAAAAAAAAAAAAGGGTTAGAATTTTCACAGCACAGGGCCTAGTCGGAATTTCCCGATACCACACTTTGGATCTGGTCAGGTTCCGCCTCAGCCCTGAGGCAGTCGTCTCTAAACTTCGGTAAAGAGTACCTGATTTCTTTTACCCCTGGGGCAGTCCGATCCAGCGGTGGTATGGCTCACCTCTTTTTTTCAGAGAGATTTCTCTTATTCCAAGATATTTCCAAAACCTAGGTGTCTAACCAGTCTGTTAGTCCCTCTTTTTTTATCAGGCTTTCTTCTCTTGATCAGAGCCTCGCAGCAAAAGAAGTGACTCTTCAGCGAGTCGGAACTTAGATTCCTACTTCCATGCTTGGTTCAACTTAACAGACAACATGCTCCTTTCTTGATCATAGGTCAAGTAGGTCTTTTCCGAGATAACTTCTCAAATATTCACACCTTCAGTTCCTGCGCACTGGTTCCGAGCTAGTCACACACGAAGCTATCCTCTCCGACTGCATGACGGAGCTGTGATGTTTTGTTTTTTTCAACAAGGCAAACTAGAGTCCTCCTACTCCCTTCAGGGAGGCTGGAGTAAGTAGTGCCTCACCGCATTGAGCCGCTTCTGCCGCTATTCGGTCACTTCAACGAATGGGTTAACCCAAGCTTGGTCCTGCTGTGTCCCTCCTCGACGCACATCTGCCTCTAGTTGCCTTACAAATCCAGCCCCTGTTTTTTTTCTGTTGGAATGTTTTTTTCTGCAGTGGACACATCCTCCTGTACACTTTTTCCTTTCTTCCCTGAGTTCAGAGACTGCTACTACAGTTATACACACAGGGGCAGGATGATTCCTTTTTGGAATATGCAGTGGCTAGGATCTGATTCTACTAGACCACCACAAGAGGCTTCTAAGTTGTGCTTCGCCTTCCATCAGGAAGGTTTCAGTGACTAAGTGAAAACTATTCTCCTTGATGGGCTAACCCCACCTGGACCTTCTTTTGCTCACCAAGTAAGGGGTTCAAGTGCTCCTGGACCTGTTGTTTGCAGGTCAGCCATACTTGGTAATGGGGGTTCCGTCTGCGCTTTTCGGTCTACCCTGAACCAGTACTATTTACTTCCAGCTCTTGCAGTTCCTGAGGTCCTTTTACATTAGCTTAGTACATGTCTTTGACACTATTAATTTTGGTCCTATACCAAATTGTCAGTCCGGGTTCTCTCCGCTCTCTCAGAGTGGTTGCGGCTTCCTGGCAGAGTTTCATTTTGTGCCCATTGCAGTCGTCTGCAAAGTGGTGAGTTACAACTCGAGCGCTTATCTTGTAAGCATCATGTTCTGGATGCTCTTTACAAAACAGCTCTTTTTATTAACAGGACAGTCTTTGTCCGTCCTTTCTGGGTGAACCCTATCTCCTGCCACCCTACTCAGGGTTGTTGGTTTTAGCTCAGTACTTTCCCACTAGTGTGAATGAGTGATGGAGACTTAGTCCAGGAAGATAAGGAAATTACATACTTAACATAATTATTGCTCTTCTTGGACAGTCTCCATCACTCATTCACATGCCCACCCACCATCACCTGGGTTCACCCATTTTTCTTTCCTGGTCTTCATGGCCCTATGGTTCGGACTGTGAAGACATTGTTCTTTGACCTTTCTTACAAAGGCCATCAGGGCCCTCTCAGGCCCAGAAACTCAGAATGAGTTATTCCCATTAGTTACGCTGCACCTTCTCTGTCGAAAAGGTACTGAGGCGGTTGGAGGGTCGACACCAAGATAGCCTACACAGGCACAAGTCAGTCTCGCGGCGCCGCACATGCGCGGTTCTACCTCGGCGCCGACCCTTCCAAAAATTTTTGGCTCCAGCTTGGTCCTAGTGCCTCTGGCTCTATCCCACTAGTGTGAATGAGTGATGGAGACTGTCCAAGAAGATCAATAATTACGGTAAGTACGTAATTTCCATTTCTACCACTTGATGGTATTATTTCCTTGTAAACTTCACCTTGCCATCATTTATTCTCTCCTGTCTATATCTCTTTATAGATATAGATATTTATTATAGTGGCATGGTAGCATCTCTGTAGTTAAGGTTGAGCAGGTCTTTCTGTGTTAAACCCCAAAGTTTGCACTTTAATAATGTTGCAACTTTTCAACGGATTTACACGACATTTTGCAAGTACAGTCTCGTGGGGTAAATCTCTTGATATGCCAACTTTTGTTCTGGTTGGATTTGTGGATTTCGAAATGTGGATAGTGAAAAAATGTACAAAATTGCCGTTTTTGCAGTTTCTCATCACCTTGCACCCAGTTGGTTTGGAATTTTGGTCAGAAATTTTCAGGGTAGAAAGGGCTTGGCCTACAGATGTGCCTGTCGCTTGTTTGGTGAAAGAATATTCATCCATTCAAAAGGTATTAAATTTTAACTTTTCCATTTTAGTCCATGTGCAGTACAGTCTCTTGGATAGCTTCTTGGAACAAAAAAAGAATTTTTGTCCTCCGGAAAAATTATTCTTTTTCATTTGGGGCCAATCCTTTTTTGTGAGGAAAAAAATTCCTTTTTTGTTTGCCGCCATCTTGTTTTCCAGGTTGTTGGGGTTTTTTTGTTTGTTGTTTTTTAAAAAAAATTGCATTCTGCCAAGACACCAACACATGTATCTTGCTCATCGGGACTCTGTTAGATGGATTTTGTGGTAATCTGGTTCAAAATTACCCTGAAAAAAATATATATATATATATATATATATATATTTGAAATCTTTTTTCGTGACTCACTAATGCCGCAACCAGAACTTCAACACAGACGAGTGGAGGAAGAGTTTGACTTTGTTCCTGCTTGAGACTTCCCCTTCCACCACAAGGAGCAATAGCCAGCAGTCGGGAGCAGAAGAAGCAGAGCAGAGGGGCTCGTTCAGCAGCTCAGTTCGACCATAAAGCAGCAGCAAAGTGGCTCCTTCAGCGGCTCTACTCAGCCGCAAAACAGCAGAAGCAGACGGATCTCTTTCGGTGGCTCAGATGGTCGCAAACAGCAGAAAGATGCTCGGGAGTGCAGCAGCAGCAGCAGCAGAGAGTCTTCTCCAGCAGCTCAGTTTGGCCGCAAACAACTAGGATTTTCTGCGGCTCCAATCTGCCGCAAAGGACTTGGCAGGCGGCCAGTCAGGGCAGGCCGTGACAAATTCAAAGGAGCCGTAGGGACTTTAAAAGCCGTAACTAGAGCTTCAGCACAGAAGTGCGGAGGGGAGAGGTCAATTTTGTCCCTATTTGGGACTTTCCCTTCCATCACAAGGAGCAGTAGCCAGGAGGGCAAAATTTCCCACCCACCCCTGCATCTTATTAAATGCTCAAGGGTCAAAGGGGACTGAAACACTGAGAAACAATCACTTCAAGGGACAACTACTTTTAAATGGACAGTTGATTTATTTATAAATAGTTGACAATAAGTGAGATTAAGGTGGTGCTGGTGTTATGCTTTTTCTACTAGCTATGTTGTAGAGTGATTAAGGTTAAAAATTGTTTTAATGGGGCATGACAAAGAACTGCTGCTACGATTTTTCTAATGGCTCTGTCATAGAGTGATTAAGGAGGAAAGCTGTTTTAAGTGTAAAACTCTAGGGACTGCCTGAGGTAGGAGGATGAGATAGGAGGGTAAACTGCACAACATTGGGGTAAGCTGTTCTTAAACTTGTTTATGCTGAATTGTTTGCTTAAAGGCTAAGGAATTATTTCTTGTTGAATTGTTTGACTGCTATGGAAGTTTAAAACTCTAGGGGCAACCTGAGGTAGGGGGAAGAGATAGGAGGGAAAACTGAACAAAGTAGGGGCAAGCTTCTTTTAAACCTGTTGGGCACAAACTACTTGTGATAACTACTCTTTTTTTTTTTACTACATAGGGTCCTACTAGGAGGCATGGCACAAATGTGGGGCAGGAGAGAAGTGCTACAATGGATCGGGGGAGGACCATGGAAGGAGGTGGACGGGGCAGAGTAGGGTACGTCAGGGAGAGGATCGGTGGCAGTGGAGGGGGGGTTACACTGGAGGAAGGAGGGAAACAGTGGTCCTAGAGGAGAGAGGATAGTGGGGTGTAATAGTTGTGGGGTAGCCGTGTTCATGAACACTCTGTGGAGATTGGGGGGGTGCCCAGTTTATCAGAAGCTTGGGAGGCTGGAAGCTGAACTGGCATGGCTAAAAAGGGAAGTGGAGAAGAGGATAGGGGAGGTTTGCAGGGTAGAGGATAGGAGACAAGAGGACAGAAAGAAACAGAGGATGGAAGGAGGGGCAGACTGAGGGCCTAGAGGACAGGGGCCAGGACAGATGGGGAAAATCACAAGGGCACACAGACACAAAGGCAAGCGACAGCATAAAAAGGTATATGGAGGGTTCAAACAGGTACTGGCCCTTGGTCGGGCTGTTGGAACAGGAGGTGGTAGAGGGGAGGGGATCAGAAGAGAACATGGATTAGTGCCACAAAAACCATAAGGATCCAGGGGTGAGAGAAAAACATGCAGCGAGGTTACAAGAGAAGAGTGGCAGAGGTAGCACAATGGAAGAGGGAAAGATATAGAGAGATGGGGGAAGCTGCCAAGGACAGGAAGGAAAATAGAAAAGGTGCAGAGAAAAATTAGACAGAGGGAGGGGAGAGGCAGATATGGGGAAAACTGCGATTGTGAATATGTAACGAAGGATAACTAAAGGGAAAGTAGTAGTGGCAAGAAGATCAGGAGAGAGGGGGACATGACAGCATAGAGTAGAACAAGAGGAAAAAGGGATGGCATATGCAGGGGTGGGGAAGGAGGGAGACCAGGGTGGAAGCGTAAGGAAATCATGAACAAACCAGAGAAGAGCTACTGAGGCATCCTCGAAGATGGTAAATAAAAAATCAGTGATAGTATATGGGGACTCAGTTACAAAGGGAATCCATTGGTTGAGAAAGGGGGTAGCATTTAAGGGGAGATCAGTGTTCCGTGATCCAGGGATGGAAACAAGCAGGTCGCTTCCGAGAATTGAGGACAACTTTAGGCTAATTGGAGGTAAATCACGCCTAATCATATTCCTCGGAACTAACAATCTGGCAGGGGAAGAGGTGGAGGAGGTACAAAGGAGATTCAGGGAGCTAGCAAAGGGGTGTAAAGGGATAGTCAGTTCCATGGCTTTTTCAGAGGTCCTGCTGGTGCACTGCATCAGCATGGCTAGGCAGCTAAGAATCAAGGATTTTAACCACTGGCTGAGGCAGTAGTGCAGGAAGGGAGGATACGCATGTATAGGAGACTCGGGGGGGGGGGACATGGGTAGATGCATACCTATATGTAAGGGACAGGCTGCATGTAAATGATGAGGGGGTAGACTGTTAAGGGGGAAACTGCAGGGGTACATAGATGGAATCCTGCGGGATGATTTAAACTAGGGAAGGGGAAGTACGAAGCTAGGGGAGGTCTTAACAAGAGAGGCTGGTGGAACTTACCTAACTCGCACTCCCCCAAAACTGGGGGCAGGAGACACTAGGAGAAATAAGATTGGAAGGGGGGGGAGTGGAAGGGTCTGCTGGCGAATGCTAGGAGTCTGGGAAATAAGATGGATCTGGAGGCAGTGGTGGGGGCGGATGACCTAGATCTGATAGCGATTACTGAAACATGGATGAAAAACCACAATTGTGAGGTGGAAATACCAGGGTATAGTCTCTTTAGGAGAGACAGGAATGGAAAAAGAGGGGGAAGGGTAGCCCTGTGCGTAAGAGATGAAATAAAGACAACAGTGAGCAGGGATTGGCAGGGATCAGCGGAGATCCTTTGGGTCATGCTGAGTAAGAGGACAGGGGAAGCAGTAAGGATGGGGGTGGTCTACAGACCGCCAAATCAAGGGGAGGAGGTGGACAGGGAGATGGTTAGGGAAATACAAGGGATGGCCAGCAAAGGGGAAATCCTGGTAGTGGGAGATCTAAATCTTCAAGACATGGACTGGGGAATCCCAACAGTAATGTCAGAAAGGAGTAGGGAGTTGTTGGAGTCCATGCTGGAAGCATTTATTCACCAACTGGTCAGAGAACCAACTAAGGGTGGGTCCATACTGGACCTGGTTATGACAAATGGAGATAGTATGAAGGATGTAGTATTTGGGGAAAATCTGGGAGATAGTGACCACGGGATGGTAAGGTTTAGCCTTTAGACGGGGTCGGTAAAGGGCAGGTCCACCACTAGGGTACTGGACTTCAGAAGCAGATTTTAAGAAAATGAAAGGGATTTTACAAAAGGAACTAGAAGGGAAGGAGAAGCTGTGAGCAGCAATTAAAAAGGGAATCTTGCAGACGACAGAGCAATGCATCAAGAGGATGAGCAAGAGTAAAAGAGGGAGGAAACCACTTTGGTTTACACCTGAGGTGAGGGAAGCAGGGAGAAGAGGAAGGCATTCAAAATCTACAAAGCTTCTTGAGGTGGCAGACAAAGAAGCTTATAGGGTGAAGCTAAAGAAAGCCGGGAAAATAGGAGGGCTAAGGCAGATATGGAGGAGATAATTGCGAGAGAGGCCAAAAGGTGAGACAAGAATTTTTTCAGGCATGTGAGTAACAGAAGGAAAGGCAAGCAGGGGATTATGAGACCCAAAGGGTAGGAGGGAGCTCTGATAGAGGGGGAGGGGGAAAGGCGAATCTACTGAATGACTGCTTCACCTCAGTTTTCATGGTTGAAGAAGGGAGAGGACCAGAGCTCAAAAGTAGGGGGAGGATAGGCAGGGAGATGGACACTAGCCCCTTTATGGAGGGTAGGGTATTGGAGGAATTAGGAAAACTATGACTGGACAAGGCAATAGGCCTCGATACAATCCACCCAAGGGTGCTCAGGGAGCTAAGGCAGGAATTGGCGGCACCACCCGCGAGGTTATTTAATCAGTCACTAAACAGGGGCAGGGTCCCGGAGGATTGGAAAAGGGCTGATGTGCCATTACACAAGGGGGGAGGAAAGGATGAACAAGGAAACTACTGCCCTGTTTGCCTTACCTCTGTGGTGGGAAAGCTGATGGAAACACTCATAAAGGAAAGGCTTGTACAGTATGTAGAGGAGAGCCTCATAGATGACAACCAGCATGGGGCACAGGTGGAACGTCATGTCAGACCAACTTGATCGAATTCTTTGATTGGGTAATGGAGATATGTGAACAGGGAGGGGCAGTGGGCGTGGCCTATCTGGACTTCAGGAAGGCATTTGACATGGTCCCCCACAGGAGGCTGATAAATTGAGTAGCTTTGGGGTGGGGAGCAAACTCACAAACTGGGTGGAAGATTGGTTGGGTGGGAGAACTCGGAGGGTGGTGGTAAATGGAGTGCACTCAAAGGAGGGAGGGGTGATGAGTGGGGTTCCCCAGGGGTCTGTGCTAGGACCAATACTGTTTAACATATACTTTGGGGACATTTCAGAGGGCCTAAATGAGAAAGTGTCTGTTCGCAGACAACACGAAGATATGTAACAGGGAAGACACACCGGGGGGGGGTTAGAAAAGAAGATGGAGGATATGGCCAGGCTGGAGGAGTGGTCAGGAAAGTGGCAACTAAAATTCAAAGCAAATAAAATGTAAATTATGCACATAGGGTGTAAAAATCAAGGGCAAGATACTGGCTCGGGGGCTAGGTTACAGGAGGAAAGGACCTGGGATCACAATTTAGATAACCTGAAGGTTCAGAATCAATGTGATAAAGCGATGGGTAAAGGAAACAGAATGTTGGCATGCATAGGAAGGGGCTTTACTAGCAGGAAAAGGAGGTAATCATGCCACTATACAAAATGATGGTCAGACCACAGGTAGAATACAGGGTCTAGTTCTGGGGGCCACACTTACAGGGAAACAGGGACAAGCTGGAGAGGGTTCAGAGAAGAGCAACCAAGATGTATCAAGGGCTACACGAGAGGACACATGAGGAATGGCTGGAGGAATTAAATATGTTCACACTGGAGATGAGGAGGGAAGGGGGATATGGTAGAAACCTTCATATACCTGAAAGGAATAAACAGGGTGGGGGAAGCTAGTATTTTCAGGAAGAGTGTGAACAAATCCACTAGGGGCATGCATTCAAGCTGGAGGGGGTAGATTTACAGGAGATGTAAGGGGGAGTTCTTCACTGAGAGGGTTATGGGCCCATGCAACAGGCTGCCAAAATGGTTTGTGGGGGCAGATTCAGTGGACAAATTCAAAAGAGCTCTGGACACCTACGTGAGGCTAGATAAAATTGGAAGGGTAGGGAACAGAGGGTGTAAGATCAACTAGATGGGGGGGTATTTCAGGCAGACTGGATGGGCCATGGGGTCTTTTTCTGCCAGCAGATTTCTGTGTTTTTTCATGAGTCTTTTTCCATTCAAACGAAAAAGGATTTGTTGATATAAAAAGGATTTCTGACTTAATTTTTCCCACCTTTTTTCGTTCATCCTTTTTCATTCAAAGAAAAAAAGAACCCTTGTAACGAAAAATGATTTCAGACTTAGGACCCCTCCCCTCCCCCCGATTCTTTTTTTGTGAGAAAGGATACTTTTTCTTTTGATATTTTTGTTCAAACGAAAAAAGATCCCTTGACACGAAAAAGGATTTCGGACTTAGGTTTTTTTCCAATTATTTTTTTCGCGTCAAGAGATCCTTTTTCCTTTGATATTTTCATTCAAATTAAAAATTATCCTTTCTCACGGGAAAGGATTTTGGACTTAGTTTTTTCCCCAATTCTTTTTTTGTTTGAAGGGATCCTTTTTCGTTTGCTATGAAAAAGATTCCTTCAAACAAAAAGTGTTCCCCAAGTCTTCCTCATAATTCTGTGAATTTTCCTGGTGTCCCCCACCTGATTGCTCCTCCCATATTTTTTTTAACACTTTATATGTTCCCCTGGTGTCTAGTGCCCCTCCGATCGCTACTCTCATCATTTTTTATTGTTACCATGGTGTCTAGTGGGGCCCCCACCCACCCATCACCATCCCTGTAATATTTTTATTTTCCCTGGTGTCCAATGGCACCCCCCACCATCTGATCACCTTCCCTATAAAAAAAAAATGACCCGGGTGTCTAGTGTCACCCCACCCTCCAGTTTTCTATCCTGTGTTGCTGTACCTGTAATAAAGAAAACAGTCCCTCCATGTCTTTTTTTTTTTAACCTGTTAAAAAAAAAAAAGATCCCTCGCCGATCTGCTCCCGACCTCCCATTGAGCAACCACCACCCTGCACCCACACACACACACACACACCCCACCTCACTCACCTGAACAGGTCCTAGTGTGAAGATCCATTCTCCCATTGAAGACATGTCTTGCTGCTGGAATCATCGACTGCTGTATGAGAAACTAAGGTAAATGCGGTTCAGTGTATTTCAATGGGGTTTTCAACTTTGATGCATCATTTTGTCATTTTTGCATATTTTGACCCCATATTTTCAACATGGCCCTTTTGAGAACCCACCTCATGAACAATGTCCGTATAATTACGCAAATCTGGCCAGAAAGGTGATTTTACGGTCACTTGGCGAGATCACCTTTCGGTCATAATTTGAAAATTTTCACCACTCTTCCTCATGAGGTGGGGTTATAAGAAGGGTATGTTGAAAATTTGGGTTTAAAATATGCAAAAATGGCAACGTTATGTGCATACATTGAAATGTTGCTACGCTAGCTCATAACTTTGACAATTTTAAATATTTTGACCCCAAATTTTCAACATACCCTTTTTTTTTTACACCACCTCATAAACATGACAGCTGTCATTCTTAAAATCCTGCCAAAGCTTTCTTTTCACAACTGTGGCATGGAGTGACGTTGCGGTGGTGTGGAGTCACATTTTGTCAGGGATTTTGAAAGGTTCAGTACTGTGTACATGAGGTGGGGTGATAAGAAGGTTATGCTGACAATTTGGTTGTTGTCTTACAAATGGAAGCATAGAGCCCTGTGCTTCCACAGCAACATTCATATATGCATTTATGGAGGGATGGGAGCACAGGACCCTAACAAGCATTAGGCTTAAGAACCCCAAGGCACACTCCAAGCCAGATTTGCTACCTGCAGGGTGAGGGTGGGTGTTAGGGTTGGAAACCGTAATGCCACATTTCCCTACTTTTTTCCATTTAACCCTAACTAGTGCATTAACAAAGTTTTTTTTTTGCAAATATATATATATATTTATACCATACCTGTGAGGATAAAAAAAGGGACAAATATTCAAATATTTTCAATATTCTCAGGATGGTCTGACCTACAGTGAGAATATCACATTTATTCTCACTGTAGGTAAATTTATCCACACAGTAAGTAGAGACTGTCTTATTCTGAACTCATTTGCATATTCGGCCTCAGTAGCAGTAGTAACCGTATTCAAATGTGAATAACTTAAAAATGAAAAATGATACCATGGTGCTGTGAGAACAAAAGTCGTTCAGCACAACAATATCTACAAAATGAGTGGTGTTTCATTTATGGTTAACTTTTATTTTTTTACATAATTAGCCGAAAAATAGCAAAAAATGCAGTTATGTTTGCCTTTTCGACAAACAAATGTGAATAACTTTAAAACGAAAAATGATAGCATGGTACTACGAGCATGAAAGTTGTTCAGCACAAAAATATCTACAAAATGAGTGGTGTTTCATTTATAGATTTCTTTTAGATTTTTTATAATCAGCAAAAATGGCAAGTTACTCCCCACACACACACACTTTTTGGAGTATGGCATAAATGGAATATACAACCCCTTACTATAATATTGTCAATATTTTTGTTCTTGTGCCAGTTGACTCGATAGCATCGCTGTGGCAAGCTGCGTTATTGGGTCAAACTGCACTTGAACAAAAAATATTGACAATATTCAATAGTGGTTACATATCATATATATATATATATATATATATATATATATACACACACACACACACAGTATATATTATGTGTGTGTATGTAGAGCTATATATGTATTTTTTCCATTTCTACAATGCAGTGAGTTTTTAAATCGGATGATAAAAATATTAAGCGCAGAACTGTTCAAAATGAAGATTCTGTAAATGATTTATCTTCATTTGGAATATTTTATCTTCATTTGGAACATGATTTATCTACATTTAGAATCCCCATGCAGTGCAAAACTGTAAGTAATCAGTACAATACCAAGAGTCATGACAAACTTAACCACACTATATAAATGGAATACAACATGGGTTTTGCTAAAGATAAATTGTTCTATCTTCACTCATTATAATGGACATGGCCTGACTGCACTCCTCCTCATATCATGCCAGACAGTCCATTTAAAACTCATGAAGATAAAAAAAAAAAAAAAAAAATCTGTAACCAGTTCATGCTGTATCCCCAGGGTGGGATATTCAGACTGCGCCAGGCTGTGGCGCAAGCCTGGGCGCAGCGCAACTGTGATGTGCCAGGGTGCCAACAGGGTGATATTCAACAGTGCTGTGCCATGGCTCAGCACCGTTGAATATCGCGCCGTGGCCACCCGCAATGTGCATGGCGCAGTGGCACTGCACCAGCGCAAGTGGCCAGAGAGGGGCCGGGGGATGCGCTAGCGCAAGTGCCATTGCGCTAGGCGCATCACCCGCGATATTCAAAAGTACACATGCAAATGGGGCCATTTGCATGTCATTATGGCTCCATTTGCATGCAGGTGCGCCCATCCCCAGCGACTTACGCATGGCGCCCTGCCAGGCTGCAGCCATTGAGGACCGACGCCCCCTGCACAAGCGGCAAAGTGCCCCACTGCCCGATCGCAGGCATATGTACTAGATGTAAAACGTCCTATATCCCTGGTGGTCCAGTGGACCGCTCACAGCCTTATCACGGACAGAAGTATAATTAAATTGCCTCCTGTATCCCTGGTGGTCCAGTGGACCGCTCACAGCCTGATTGCGGGCAGAAGTATAATTAAATTGCCTCCTATATATATATATCCCTGGTGGTCCAGTGGACCGCTCGCAGCCCGATTGCGGGCGTCAGTTATAAAATATTAACAACCAATCCATCCCTGGTGGTCCAGCGGTACCCCTCCCCACCCGCCCACTGGGCCCTGCCTCTCCCGGTCAGCTGCGGGCGGCAGCTCCCCACCTGCATGCTGCCCAACCACCCGGCTGACTGACTCCGTTACAGTAAGGGCTGTATGCCCATTGGTCCACAGTGTGGGCCAATGGGTCTAGCCCTACCATACTACACAGTCCAGTATTGTGAATGGATCCATTCACATTTCTGGACATGTGGTAAGATGTCGAGCTACTACGCCCATTAGTCCACGCTGTGGACCAATGGGCGTACAGCCCTACTGCAGTCAGTCGATTAGCTCGGCATCTGGTGGAGCTGCCGCCCGCCCCTGACCGGGGGCGGGTGGTGGGGCTCAGTGGGCGGGTGGGAAGGGTACCACTGGAACATCAGGGATGGATTGTTTTTATTATTTTATAAGCGGAGCCCACGATCGGGCTGCAAGCGTCCACTGGACCACCAGGATATACATGATATATAATTATACCTCTGCCCACGATCAGCTGCGAAATGTCCACTGACCACCAGGGTTATTGGACCATTAATACATTACTAATGCCCGTGATCAGGCATGGGGGGGGGGCGCTACCACGAAGGTGACGCCAGAGCTCGGGTGGCCACCCACAGCTGGCAGCTGCTGTGTTGTGCCCTGCAATATGGCAGCTCACCTGTGTGTGGCCAGCTGTTACTCCTTTTATTTTTCGCTCAACTGTGTGCGGTCCAGGTACGGTTGCGCCTGCATCTGCTCAGTACATCAGGGCTGAATATCGGGATGTGCGGTGTATGCATGGGCACACCCCCCCCCCACTTGCGCCGGATACATTGCTGATGCACTCCGGCGCATCGGGATATTTGCCATGCACATTCCCTTTCTGAATGTCGTGACCAACAGGAGTTGGCGCTGGCACAACTCGTTGTGCCATGAGCAACCCTTCTGAATATCCCACCCCCTGTATACAAGTTATTTTTGACCTGTAGCGGCACACTGACCTGTGATGGTTTATTCCCAGGTGCGTCCTGGGGATGGGAGAAATGAACCCGTTTATTAACAGGGAATGTTTGCCATGACACCAGGGAAACTCCCCTCCCTATTCAAAAACTTTCAACTTTATTTACACACAAACAGAATGGTTATGTTCAGAGGGTATTTTAATTGTGGTCTTGCTATTGAGGACAGAGGGGGCTCCACAAAGAGACTCTATAGTGATGTGTATTTTCTAATCAGATGATCCAGACTGCATGACTACAGGATGGCTGCAAAGCAGTACATAAAATTGTAGCCAAAACTTATTTTTGAGGCATTCTAGCCACTCAAATTGACTTTATTTTTTTCTCTCCTAGATAATATACTTCAGGGAGCATGTACAGTGCCCACTGGGACATCAGACCATGTGGCTGTGTCCTGTAGCTGTAACCCCAAGACTCCACTGAAATCAAGAAAACAGTAATTTGGAAACTAAATAATACCATACTTGCTGATAAGAAAATCATGCAAAAATGGGACAGCCTGTACCAGACCCGTAACCCTATTCTGTGTGCTTACAAATAAATTGTGGATTAGTGGCCTGCCTCCAAACAGGATTTTGAGGTTTTTTTTTTTATTAGACAAGCTGTTAAGCAGTCACAAAATAAGTATATTCATTATTTAAAGCTAAGTGGACATCCACAGAGACAAATAGCAAGAGCTCATGAACACAAATGTAATCTGTCACAACAAAATTCAGAATGTAAAAACTGAAATGTATAAATATCAATACAACAGGACTATATCACTGAAATTTGAACAGCAAGTTGGCATCCAAGGGCGTAAACAGGAGCTGAACATCTTTAAAGGCTGCACTGACAGAACAGACAAGACTCAGATATTGGGATTAACTGACCCTGTAACTAGTCAGCATCATCGAGAACCTAGTAGCATAATGTCAGTTATTCATTCACATATTGTATCTACCTTTGGAACTCCATCACATACACAGTGGGAACCTTCTTTCTTAGCAAATGTTGCCACACCAAAACTATCCAGAAGGCTGTTAGGTGGTAGGTAGAATAACTTGGAGATAATCCATAATCTGTTTTAAACTCTGTATAGTATTTCGCCACCTATTGTCATTATGTTGCAGAGTGCACCATGTCTGGGTCAGTTTTGCTGCAAGGGTTGGAAGTGCAGGCTTGGTGGCCGAAGATGGAATTTTGATACCCTTGTATTGGAGCACAACTTTTGCATCATCAGGTGTGTTAAACATTTGGGTGCCATCCTCAAAGAAAACAGGTGGGCTGAGTAGGGAATTTTGCACCTAATCTGTTTTGCTTAAAGTCCTATCATGAGTGGTATGTATTCCATGCATCGTTCCATGATGGGAGGATAGTCATTGTCAAAAAAGACCCTCAGGATGCTCAGTATCCGTTTTTTTTTTTTTTTTGCCAAGACTTGAGGAGTACTTCTTCCTGATCTGGATATCTTCAAAATTTTATTATAATTGATCGGGGTTCAGCTCCGGTGGGCCCATTCAATCTCTAGAGGTCGGTCTGCTGGAATGTCAGGTGAGTGGTGAATTAATTCCTGCAGGAATTATTGAGATCATGCCCTTCAATGTCTTCTGGCATGTTGTAGAGGTGGAGAGTATTTCTCCAGTTGCAGCATTCCACATCTTCAAGTTTGGCCTGCATTTCTTGTACCACTGAGTGCTTTTGGATCTAGGCTCACTCGATCACACCCTCTCTCTGGTCCTTTGCCAGTACTTGGTCTTCTGTGACCTGTTGCTTTTTGTCTATTTTATCAGTGTCTGTGTACAGTGCCTTAGTAGTAAGCCTGTGTTCTTTCCTAAAATGTTTTCACTTTCATAGTATAACATCTAATTGGTGCTGCATGTTGTTCAGAGTGCCTGGGCATTGGGAGCGGAGGTAGAGTCGTGAGGTGGAGGAGGCCTGCAGCCTCCCACTGTCATAGCCGCCTCCATTGAATGAATCCTAATGGGCCAGGACAGGGGTCAGAGACAGTCACTGTAACTGCTCTGTGACTCTCCTCTCTTGGATTGTTGGGTTTTCAATAACGCAGAGCCACCGAGAGTGAATGCTTAATCTTCCTCAAGGATATCTCTTTTATCAGGCCACACCTATGAAACATAGCCACCAGGTGCTTGGACCACATGGACACTTTTGCAGGCGGCCCCTTCCCTCCTCAGTTCTTTTCCTGCTGACTACTGTACTCTTCAGACCATTTACGGAAATGCCGCTGATTGCCACTGCTTTATTTTTCTCTCCCTAGTAAAGTAATCACTTTACTAAGTAATTTTCGATGGCGTGTGTGTCATCGAAGGAACCGTCAAAGTTGCTCCAGTATTGTAAATACGGTGTGAAGATTTACACTGGTGATTCTCAAGATGTGTGCGTCTGTTGTCTCGACCCGGACCACAATGTGCAGGCCTGTCCGATTTGTAAGGGTTTTTACACTGCCACCTGATGATACCGAAAGGGTGCCTTAGAGAAGCACCTTTTAAAACAGCAAGTAGCTCGCATGGAAAAGGAGCTCCAGCAAGAGTTCTGCCTTGTTGCCAGCTCATTCCTTCGGGTCCAGGTCATCCAAATCGAGGGAGACGTCATCCAGGAGCCATAAGCACAAGCACTGGGAGAAGGAAAAGGATAAGGAGAAAACCTCCCTGGTGTGCTCCAAGTTGCCCATCTGCAGAGCAAGTATGACCTCCACAGCGCCGTTGACTGCTCCAGCAGTGACACGGCCTACACCCTCCCTCCAACTATTGACCTAATTTCCAGGTCGGTGCATGGCATGGGCCAGGCCTAATGTGGCAGGTATGTCTCCATCGATGGCAGGGGCCTTGCCTCCTCTGTCGAGCTCAACCTGTGCACTCATCGGCCACGTGGGTGCCGACATCCAGGCAGTGCTATCATTCTTCACAGACATGCTTCGATGCCTATTGCCTCCTCTCCTCCTCCTCCTGTACCAAGAGGCCCATCAACAGGGCCTGTAACTCAAACCCCCTGCAACAACACATGCTAGGGCTATGCCTCAGCCACCTCCTTGAGCGCCAAAAACCTTACCAGCACGCTCCCTCCTACCAGTCGACCAGGTAAATGATGACTTCGAATTGAATCCTGATCTCATGGTGCAGGATGAAGAGGCGGAACCTGAGGATTATGTGGAAAGTTCCTATGAAAGAAACACTAGTTCAAGTGTCTCCACCTGCAGTGAGGACTTGGTGGTCTACACTCCCCCAGTCCCCTCCAGAGGACCCCACTTTCATTACCATGATGCAGCAGTTACAGATTGCCATTGGTTTTGACTTGGAGGAACAGAATACCACCAAGAAAGATTTCATCAATTTCTTGGAGTTACCTGATGCACCCCTATTGTGATACCACCCCACCTCCCTGCCCTAGAGGATGCCACCTTTGCTGCCTGGCATAGGCCGAATGTCATTCCTGCCATACCAAGAAAGGCGGACAAAATGTATATGGTTCAGTCAGAGAAGCATAGAAACATCGAATTTGATGGTAGATAAGGACCGCTTGACCCACCTAGTCTGCCCATTTCCTTGCCTAATGGATAAGCTGCAGATCCTAGTTAACCAACAGCCTACATCCTCTTTCCCTACGCTAGAATTGCCTTATGTCTGTCCCATGTATTCTTGAATCCCCCCCCCACTGTTTTTGACTCCATGACCTCTCAGGAAGGCTGTTCCATGCATTCACTGCCCTCTCCATGAAAAAATACTTCTTCATATTACCTCTGAACAGTCCCCCCCCCCCATCTTCAAATTATGCCCCATTGTTCTTGCACATCTCTTTTCTGAAAGATGCTACCTCTTGGACTTTGTTGATTCCCTTGAGGTAACTGAGAGTTTCTATCATATGCCCCCTCTCCCTCCTTTCCTTGAGGGTGTACATGTTAAGCTCCTTTAGTCTCTCTTCGTATCTCTTCTGGTGCAGACCCTGCACCATTTTGGTTGCCCTCCTCTGGACAGCCTCCACCCAATCTATGTCTTTGCAGAGATGGGGTCTCCAGAACTGCACGCAGTACTCCAGATGGGGTCTCGCCAACTGTCTGTAGAGAGGGATAACAACTTCCTGTTTTCTACTGGTGATGCCGCTCCCTATGCATCCCAGTATCCCCCCAGCCCTCCTTAGTGCCTTCTCACATTGCTTGCCCACCTTTAGGTCATCTGATATAATTACCCCCTGGTCCCTTTCCATTTTTGTTCTTGTCAGTATCTCACCCCCTATTGTGTACTCTTCCCCTGGGTTTTTGTTTCCCAGGTCCATTACTTTGCACTTCTTTGCGTTGAATCTAAGCTGCCATACATTTGACCATTTCTCCAACCTTACCAAGTCCCTTCTCATCTTTTCTACCCCACCTTGTGTATCAACCCAGTTGCAGATCTTTGTGTCGTCTGCAAGGAGACATACTTTTCCTTCCAGTCCCTCTGCGATGTCACTTATAAAGACATTAAAAAGGACTGAACACTGTGGTACCCCACTAGTAACCACCCCTTTCTTCACTGTGGACTCATTTAGTGTTACCCTCTGCGTCCTGTTGTCCAGCCAATATTTTACTCAGGCTACCACCCTGGGACCTAATCCCAGGCTGGCTAATTTGTTTATTAATCTTTTGTGTGGGACTGTGTCAAATGCCTTGCTAAAGTCTAGGTAGGCCATGTCCACAGTCCCTCCTGGTCTACTACTTTGGTCACCCAGTCAAAGATATTGATTAGGTTAGTCTGACATGACCTTTCAGCTGTGAATCCATGCTGCCTTGGGTCCTGTGCCCCACTGGCCTCTAGGTATTCAACAGTTCTTTCCTTCAGAAGTAATTCCATCATCTTCCCTACCACTGAAGTCAAACTGACAGGTCTGTAGTTTCCTGCCTCTGTCTTGCTCCCACTTTTGTGAAGGGGAATCACATCCGCCCTCCTCCAATCCTCAGGTACACCACACCATCTTTCCATGATTTGTTAAAAATGGTAGTCAGTGGTGTTACTAGTTCTCCCCTTAGTTCTTTTAGAACTCTGGGGTGAATCATATCTAGCCCCATTGCTTTGACCACCTTCAGTTTTAGGAGTTCTTTCACAGCCCTTTTTTCTGTGAAAGTACTGATATCAACCCCCTATCCAGAGTGCTTCTATTGACTGGATTTGGTACCTAACCCTCCTCTTCTTTTGTGAATACTGAGCAAAAGTATTTGTTCAGTGTCCCTGCTTTTTCACTGTCCCTCTCTGCACACCCACCCTCCCTCCTCCTTATTTAGCCTCAGTATCCCTCCCTTTGTCTTTCTTCGCTCCCTAATGTACATATAAAAGGTTTTATGCCCCTTCTTAACCAAGTTGACTATCTTTTCCTCGGTTTGGGCCTTTGCTATACTGACTGCCTTCCCTGCTTTCTTCTGCTTTAACTGGTACCGTTCTCTGTCCTGCTCCTTCTGTGTTTCCTTATACTTCCTGAATGCTATCATTTTCTCCCTAACCTTCCCTGCCACCTCTTTTGAGAACCATAGTGGTTTTTTCTTTCATTTTAGTTTATTTGCTTCACACAAAGGCTTTTTGCCTCTGTGATGGCAGTTCTGATGTTTCCCCATTGTTGTCCCATCCCTCCTGTTTTCCTGTTTGCTAGTACTTTTCTGAGGCACTCTCCCATTTTGACAAAATCAGCCTTCCTGAAGTCCTGTACCTTCACTTTTGCATGGCTTGACTTCACAGCTGAGTTTATCGTGAACCACACTGTTTGGTGGTCACTTGTTCCCAGATGGCTACCCACTTCTAGATCTGAGATCCTCTCTCCGTCCCCATTCGAGAGTACCAGGTCTAAGATTTCTCCCTCCTGAGTGGGTTCCAACACTAGCTGTCTGAGGCATGCCCCCTGTAGGGCATCGAGAATGGCCCTGCTCTTGGATGTGGCTGCAGCAAAGACGCTCCACTTAACATCTGGCATATTCGGGACCCTCATCAACAATATCTCCCCTTTATTCTGCCATTCTAAGGATGCCTTCTATAATTTCCTTGTCCATTTCCTCCCCCTGAGACGGGGGTCTGTATGCAACTCCTGTGCATATTGTGGTACTATTTCCAGTCTCCAGGGTGACCCACAGTGCCTTCTCTCCTCCCTGTTTACCCTTTAGTTCCGTTGCTTTGATCCCTTCCCTTACATATAGAGCTATTCCTCCTGTAGATTGTGTACCCTGGTATGTTAACATCCCAATCATAGTTCTCTGTGTACCATGTTTCTGTGACTGCTACGATATCCAGGCATCCCTCTTCCATCAAGGCCACCAGTTCAAGGAGCTTGTTACCTCGTCTATGGGCATTGGTACTCATTTCCATCCATGTTTTGATGGCCTTACCCTTTTCTGCCCCATCCCTGTCCTTACTGCCTTTTTCTCCATTTACCCCTGCCCTTCTCCCTCTCAACTTCTCTATATTGGTGTTTACCTTACTGACAACCCTGATTTTTTTTGTGGGGGGTGCTAGGATTTCCCTTCTCCTTTTCAGTGCCCCCCCTTGGCTAGTTTAAGTGCTTGCCAATGAAGCATTTAAACCTATCACCTAGGATCCTGGTTCCACTCCTGGACAGATGCAGACCTTCGCGCCAATATAAGCCTGCATCCCTCCAGGTGGACCCCCTGTCTCCAATGAAGCCAAAATCCTGAGCTCTGCACCAGTTTTTCAACCACTAATAGAATCCCATGGTGCGGAGCACCCTAGTCTCACCCATGCCATAGACAGGCAGCACTTCTAAGATGGTTACCATGTGTGCTACTTGTCTAAGGCCCCTCCCCAACTCCACAAACTCCTCCTGCACTGCTCCGATCCCTTTTCCAGCCAGGTAATTTGGCCCTAGGTGGACAATGACATCCAGCTCCCTCCCCCGTGCAGTTGCTCCCATGATCCTGGGGATTCGTTCCCTGTTCCTCCAAGCCATGGTGCTAGGCAGGCACCTTACCTCCCTCTCCCCTCCTTCCCCCAGTTCTACCCTCCTAACAATGGAGTCCCCCCCCACCAGGAGTTGTTTCCTTCCTTCCCCTGTGGGTCTCCTTTGTGGAGGTTCCCAGCATCCTCCTTGGTCTCCACTGTGGGTGCCTCCATAGAGGAACCACACTATGCCAGAATGGCATATGAGTTGTGGAGAGGTACAACTGGAGGGATGCGCCTTTTGTTCCACCACCCTCACCCTCCCTGCGCCCACTGTAGTCCAACTGCTCCTCTTTTTTGGCAACCTCTGAGGCAGTGGCCCTTGTGATCCCTGGGTGGGAAAGGAGGTCCCCCGAATCCTGGCCAACTCAGCCTGGAGATGAGCAACCTCCTCCCTCAGCCCAGAGAGGTGCCTTCAGATGGGACAACACTGCATCCTCCAGAACATCTCCTGGAAGACTGCTATTCCACAGTCACTGCACTGCACCACTCCCATCATGTCTTATTTGTGGCCCCTTAACTGTTGTTTTGTATACCTAGAAACCCTTCTTTGCTAGCCTACTAGAGGCAGACTCTGTAGTCATCAATGCTACCCATAATAGATGAGGGGCACCAAAACATCTCAGTTCCCTTCCTCCTGATGTAGGAAAACACCTACTTCACACAGCCTATGTTGTATCTGATGCCTCATCCAGGGCTGCTGCCTCAGGAATATGTGTAAGAGGTGTTCCTGGCTTAGGGTGTCAGGGTTTGTGAATGACGTACAACAGTCCATACTCAGTGCCCCTTTTAGCGGATAGAAATTATTTGGCTTAAATGATCAGGATGTCCTTTCTAACCATCAGGCATCAGGCAGGACTTTGAAGTTGGTACATTCCCTCTACTATACCCAACCAAGGGGTAAACAGAGAATACCTTTTCACCAAGTTGGTACTAGACACCATCCTGCCACCTGACAACAAGGTAAGGGTAAGGGAGCAGGAGCCTTGCCCACCCCAGGAACCACTTCAGGTGCACACTTGGAAGCCCCTAGAAGTCGTGGTGCATTAGGAGCCACCACAACCAGCTCTACATAACTCCTTGTACACCCCTCAACCACCATTACCTTCAGGGGTGGTTGTAGGGGGTCATCTTTCCCTCCATCTAAATCAGTGGAAGGAGGTAACATAAGATGCCTGGGCCCTGGAAATCATAGCACGGTGTCTTGCTCTGGAACTTATAGACACACCTCCAGATCATCCACTGGTGCCAGCACACTATACTCTGGACCACATTCCTCTGCTCCTAGAAGAAGTGCAGACTTTTCTTTAGAAGAAGTCTATAGAACCTGTGCCCTTAGAACAAAGAAACAAAGGATTCTAGGGACATGGATATGTTGTTCTTCCACACTGTCTGGCAGGTTCCTTGCCACTTTAAATCTTGCCAGAAGGTCTTCAAGCTGGCTCCTCCCACCCACCCGGGTGGTAAAACTCTCGGCTCCGCCCCATGATGCCAGATCTTCCTTACCGCTTGGAAGCTCAGGTTCCCCCCCTAACGCTCTGCGTATAGACTGGATCCTAATTCTTCGGTTCGCCCGAAACTCGTTCTTAAGTTTTCAAGACTTCAGTCTAATTACTCCCTCGTGGCTGCGATGGACAAATTGACTACCGCATTTCGCGGTGCCCATGTGGGCAGAAAATGTCCAGGACGGATCCGCACTCCACGTGCGTCTACTGCATGCCTAGATCATGACCCACAGGTCTGCAAGTTATGCCGTTTGTTTTGTTAGTCCTGGAAGACCGTGCTGCCGGTTAGCCGGGCTCCCTGCCGCACGGTGAAGTCAAGGAGGCCCATTGGGTGGTGTCTGCGGCGGCTGGCTCAGCTGAGCAACTCGAGCAGATGATCACCCTCGATCTTCATCTTCCTTGGTCACGGCATTTATCCTGCTCTCTCTGGGATCCCCCTACACAGCTTCTTTTAAGGAGCTTTGCCAATCCCTTTCCATGACGGGAAAGGGGCCATCGGGACACTCTTCTCGGTCCAAAAAGAAGGACTCGAAAGGTAAGTCCCACCGTCAGCGTTTGTGGGAGCGGGAGAGGTTCCCTTCCCTGGACAGTCGACACTCAACTCGGGTGAGCTTGCGGCTAAGGCCGCTGGCTTCACGGTGTCCCTGTCAGGTCAGCCGGGCGGAGACACCCGCCGACGCAGTCGGAGATTTTCTCAACCCGCCGGACGGGCTGTTGACTGGTGAAGCTGACAACCCTTCTTCACTGGTTCCCCGGTGGAGACGAGACACCCTCCGCCTCCCATGCGGAGTCCCGGTCAAGGCTCCCGAGCTGAGGAAGCGCGGTGTCCCAGCCCTTCCCAGACTTGCCCTCGAAACACCGAGGGTCTCGAGTCTCGGACCTCATCTCGGTCCAGCCGATCCCGCCCGACATCGGCAGTCTTGGTCTCGGCACCGAGTAAGCGGGGCGGCGGCGCGTCCCTCGCTCTTCCTCCTCGGAAGGAAGGCTTGGCGCAAATTGCGTCGCGCTCACGAGACCTAATGTGGCAGCAGTTACTTCTGTCCGGGAACAAGTCGATGCGTCGCCTTCCCCGGCCATCAAGTGGCTGTCACCCGAACGGCCGAAACAACCCCTCGCTGTAGTCGAGGTGCCCAGGCCTGGGCCGGTTGTTTGGCGGAAGCCAGCTGCCCCACCGATTGTGGTGGAACCTCCACCTCCACAACCGAAATCGGGGGCGCCAACCAAGGACTCTCGGTCGGGTCAGGGTCTGCCCCACAGGTTGTCGGTCACCCTCACTCCCGACCGTCCTCGGCAGGTGGAGGGTGGCTCAGGCCCCAGGCAGCTCTTCATGGACTCCTCAGAGTCCGATGACGACTCCTCCCTGTTTTCCAGGCCCCTTGACCTGGAGTCCTCCGGGGGGCAGTCGATGGATGAGAGCCCATCATCTTTTATGGGTCTGCTTCGGCTCATCTCGGAGTCCACCGGGATGCAGCTCGAGCCTGTATCCAAGTGGGCCAAGTATCCCCTCACGGAGATATTGGACCGAGGGGATTCGCCCACGGAGTCCTTTCCAGTGGCTGAAGCGGTTGTTGGCCCAGACTTGGCGCTTTGGCAGCAGCCGGCTTCCTGTCCTGCGCCTTCGGCCAGGATGGCCAAGAAGTATGCGGTCCCTACCGGCTCTTTGTCCAGTTTTTCGGAGCACCCCTCTGCGGAGGAGTTGGTCACCGATAGCATTTTCCGGCGTTCCGGGAATGCTAGGGATGTGGATAAGCCCCCAGACGAGTCCAAAAAGCTGGACTATGCCGGGCGCAAGGTGTACACTGCATCCTCCCTTGGCCTCCGCCAGGCCAGCTCGGCCGTGCTGATGGCACACTTCTCCCACGCCCTCATGGGCTTCCTGGATGAGGTGATCCCTCATCTCCCAGCCGACCTGCAGACCACGGTCAAGCAGGTGCGGGACCAGGGAGGGGCAGTGGCAAAACAGCAGCTCCAAACGGCTCTGGACATTGGAGGCTCCTGTGCCAGATCAATTGCGGCCGCAGTGACCATGTGCTGCAGAGCATGGCTGAGGATATCCACCTTCACGGCAGATACCCAGCATAAACTGGCAGATGTCCCCCTTCCTGAGGACTGACCTGTTCGGCCCTGGAGTGGAAGACCACCTCCAGCGGATTGAAAAGTCCAGTGCTACCCTGGACTTGGTCACCTCCGCCCAGAAGGACAAGGGCCATCGTCAACAACATAAGTCCTTTCGCCCTTCTGTGCCTGCGGCACGTCCGGTCCAACAGCACCAGCATCAGGGCCAGCAGGCTCGCGCTTGGCATCCCAAAGCCAAGCCCGCGGCTTCCTCTAACAGGAAGCAGGGAGGAAAAGGCGCAGGAGGTCCCTCAGCCGGTCCCTCCTCCAAGCCTGCCCAATGACGGGTTGAGGGGTGTCGCCCCCAGCCTCGTCACTCCCCACTGGGTTCCCCCGTGGGGGGACAGCTCTGCCACTTCCTTTCTGCCTGGTCCGCTATCACCACGGACCGCTAGGTGTTGGAGGTGGTAGGAAAGGGCCTGCCTCTGGAGTTCGAGCAGGCCCCGCCCTTCCGAGCCGTTGCCCCTTGGGGGGGGCTACGGGGTCCGCAGCCAACATTGCCCTGCTCCTCGAAAAAGAGGTGATCAAGAAGGTGCCGGATCCTCCACCAGACCCGGGGTTTGTGTCCAGGTACTTCCTGGTCCCGAAACGGATGGGGGGCTGGCGCCCCATTCTAGACCTGCATGACCTGAGCAGGTTCCTAAGGTCTCGAACCTTCAGGATGGTCACTCTGGCTCAGATAATTCCATCCTTGGAACGAGGCATGTGGTTCTGTTCTCTGGACCTCCAGGACGTGTTCTTTCAAGACCAGTGTGTCTTTGCATACTCGTCCAAAGGTGGTGTCTGAGTTTACTTTAAATGGAACCATCCACCTGCCAGTTTATTTTCCTGAGCATGCCAATCCAGGGGGAAGCATTGTTCCATACTTAAGTTTAAATGTACATAGAATACTCAAGTACCGTATGCACTGCATGACAGACTGTAGAAAGTCCTCACAGCTTTTTGTTCCATTCGCCCCTGGGAAAGAGGGCGCCCCAGTTTCTAAACAGTGCTGTCTAAATGGTTAACAAACTGTATTACTTTCTGTTACAGGAAGTACAGTAAGGACCTTCCTGGGGTTCGTGGTCATTCAACCAGAGGCATGACCACATCTGTTGCCTGTTTCAAAAATGTGTCTGCTGCCGGCCTGGTGGCGCTGAGGGCTGAGGCGCTGGGCGTCTTACCTTGCACCACACCAGCGACCCGGTTTTAAAGGAATGACCTCGGGTCGGTGTACTGGCATGTGGAGGAAGGAAGGAGCAGGATTGAGCAGCCAACGGCAGCTCTCCCCTCCTAGGGGGTGATTTTCCACCCCACCCCCCCATAGTTCCGCTCCCATCGGGTGGAGGTCCAATGGGAAGCGTAGGCGAGAGGGGGTGGCGGCAATTGCCAGAGGAGGGGCGGAAGGGGCCAGGTTGGTACCTGGCATGCGTGTGCCCCTCCACATGCACACGCGTTTCTGCCTGGGTCAGGAAGAAAAAGGGAAAAAGCCGCAAAAACTACATATAGTAAAAAAATGTATCTGCTTCAGACGTGTGCAGCTACCACCTGAAATACTGTCCATACTTTTGCTAAACACTACGGTCGGACATTACCTCTCGAAAAAGGGCTGGCTTTGGCCTAGCTGTGCTTCAGTGCCTGCTTTCTTAGCCTGTAGGCTCCAGCCACCCAAACTGTTTTATGGTCATTACTGCTTGGTACATGATCCATAGGTGTGGCCTGATGACAGAGATATCCTCGAAGAAGATAGAACAATTGTGTGCTTACCAAAACAGTAGATCTTCAAGAGAATTTTTTTCCTCAGGCCATGCCCTCCCACCCCCCTTCCCCCTATAGGGTCCACAGACTCTAGTTAGTGTTGTCTCATTCTCCATGAGGCTATACTTGTTGTTCTTCACCTCGCCTGGTTGGCAGAGCCCTAGGTTCTCTCCTGGTTCCCTTCGGGGAGGTCCTTCAAGCGTGATCTCCAGCAGGGAACTGAGGAGGGAAGGGGCTGCCCTCGTTTATGTAGCAGTTGTCTGACATCATCATGGGCAGCCCCTGGTGGACTTCTTGCAAAAGTTTCTTTGTGGTCCTACCACCTGCAGCTGTACGTTCCATAGGTGTGGCCTGATAAAAGAGATTCTCTCAAAGATCTACTGTTTTGGTAAGTAAGTAACTGTTCTTTTTTGGCAGAAGCTCCACCCATTCCAGCCAAGTCAGCCAAACAGCAGCATGACCAGAAGAGGCACGCTCATTTTGAAAAGCTGAACGGCATTTTAAATTCGCAGTTCAGCCGTCCATGGGACTTAGTGCGCCAGGACAGGGGTCAAGAGAGTCACTGTAACTACTTCATGACTCTTCCCCCTTGGATTGCCAGGTTTTCAGCCACACAGTACCACCAGAAGTGAGCACTTGTTTCAGCCGGAGCTCTGCCACCTCCAGCCAGTCAGTAGTGTGACCTCTTCAAAAGCAGCCACCCCCTAACAACCCTCTGCATGAAGGACCAAGTGTATAGAATATCGGGAGTCTGCCAGGAGTCCGCCAATGAGACAGCCAGCAGCCAAGAACTCTTCCCGTCTCATCCCAGGTAAAACTGTATAGACACACGTAACTGCTTTGTCAGTGGAAACATTGTGTGGGGTCCTAGCTGTAATATATTTAGGAGTGTACTACAGGTTACTGTAGTAGCATAGGTCAGCTAAAATTAATACTCATTGCTCACGTAAAGTGTTTGCAGAATAGTGTTTTGTGCTATAGCTCATGAACCTTTAATTTGCTGGGTTGTTTTGTTATACAGTTAAATCATACAACTTCATCCTATGTGGGTAAGCACTACAGGATCATTTAAATCCTGTTTTCTATGATAAAGCTAAGCCATCAGGTACACCCTATCTGGGTGACACAACAAGGTAGTTTTAACTCCTGTTTTCTGTGCTATAACTAAGCCTGCAGCTACACCCTATCTAGGTGAACACCACGAGGTAGTTTTTACTCCTGTTTTCTGTGCTATAACTAAATCTGCAGCTGCACCCTATCTAGGTGAGCACCACAAGGTAATTTTAACTCCTGTTTTCTGTGCTATAACTAAGCCTGCAGCTACACCCTATCTAAAAGACAAAGAACCTCTGTGCGTAAACACTGAGGCAAGAGTTACCCCAAAGGGCATTTGGCTGGGAAGCCAAGTATCAAGAAAATACAAAATCACACATGCCCCCACAATGCAAAGCATCATGGGCTGCATATGCAAATCACCACAGAATGTTATGCTGGTCCAACTTTAAGCAGAATTGCATGGTGCCGAAAGGCCTCTCACACAGTTTGCAAAGGGTGCTAACAGAAGACATAGACACGTGTTTCGTCCTACCAGGACTCATCAGTATGCCTCATCTGTTTGACACCTCAGTGAAATGGACCAGCTACCCCTAAGGCAGTGTGCCTGGGATATATCGTGGTGAACCCATTAAAATAAAAAAACCTTTAAAAGACGAAGAACCTCTGTGCGTAAACACTGAGGCAAGGGTTACCCCAAAGGGCATTTGGCTGGGAAGCCAAGTATCAAGAAAATACAAAATCACACATGCCCCCACAATGCAAAGCATCATGGGCTGCATATGCAAATCACCACAGAATGTTATGCTGGTCCAACACCCTACACCCTATCTAGGTGAGCACCATGAGGTAGTTTTAGCTCCTGTTTTCTGTCCTATAACTAAGCCTGCAGCTACACCCTATCTGGGTGAGCACTACGAGGTATTTTTTGTATCCCTGTCTTCTATCCCTGATAGTTAGAGTTACACTCCATCTCGGTGAATACTACGAGTTAAATTAGATGTTTGCTTAGTACAAGTCCTTATGAGGATGGAGTCCAGAGGGGAGACAATCAGTTGTGCAGGCTGTGGGATGCTCTTCTGTAGGGATATGCAGTGGAGGAGGGGGCACTGCCCCATCACAGGACCTTGGTGGAGCTCTGGGCTCAGCTGGTGGCACAAAGGGTAGAAAATCTCAGCTGTGTCATCAGCTCAGCCGAAGCCCACAGCCCCTTTCCCCCAGAGACCCTCTGGGCTGGGGGGGTGGGGAGTGGGACGAAGAGGGGAAGCAGATTTAGCCTCAAAGAGATTGTCCAGGCCCTCACCATCCAGATGGTGAATAGCCTCAGACCCCTTGAGGACAAGCTGCCGCCTGGGCTCTCGGACTAAATGGCTGTGGTACGGAGTTCTCTGGCTGGCTGCCCACCCTCACACAAGTTCCTGGAACCGACTCTGAAAATCTAGCCCCCACCTGGGTTCTTGGACTAAACGGCTATGGTACAGAGCTCTCCGGCCAGCTGCCCGCCCTCACACAAGCTCCTGGAACCGGCTCTGAAGATCTAGCCCTGCCTGGGCTCTCGGACTAAACGGCCATGGCATAGAGCTCTCCGGCCAGCTGCCCACCCTCACACAAGCTCCTGGAACCGGCTCTGAAGATCCAGCCCCCACCTGGGCTCTCGAACTAAACGGCAGTGGTACAGAGCTCTCCGGCTGGCTGCCCACCCTCACACAAGCTCCTGGAATCAGCTCTGAAGATCTGTCCCCTGCCTGGGCTCTCGGACTAAATGGCCGTAGTATAGTGCTCTCCAGTTGTCTGCCCGCCTTCACTCAAGCTCCTGGAACCGACTCTGAAGATCTAGCCCCTGCCTGTGCTCTCAGACTAAACGGGCGAGGTACAGAGCTCTCCAGCCAGCTTCCCACCCTCACACAAGCTCCTGGAACTAGCTCTGAAGATCTAGCCACCGTCTAGGCTCTCAGACTGAACGGCCGTGGTACGGAGCTCTCCAGCCAGCTGCCCGCCCTCACACGAGCTCCTGGAACTGACTCTGAAGGTACGAACTTGGGAATCGAAAGCCCGCTTTTTGATTGGACTGCTGCAGGATGGCTTTGTGCCTGATTGGTCCGTTAGGCTTGCCTGTCAGCTGTGACTGGCTCTGAGCTTGTAGCTTCCCAGAAGACAGCCTCCGACCCTGTCTGCTCTGCTCTCCCGGGTCAAGAGGGTGCTGTACTGGCTGGCTCGCAGCACTTCTGCCCCTGGGCAAGCTCGCTGATTACAGCTCTTTTGTGAAAAAAATTCTTAATTAACTAATGCTAATTGCTCTGTTCCCAGTTGTTACTGGATTAGCCTGTTACAGTTAGCCAGCACTCACTGTGTTAAGATTAATTGCTATTTAAGTTTCCTTATGGTAGTCCTGTTCCTAGTCCCTTTTACTGCCTCATTTAGATTGCATTTAATATTGATTACAGCCAGCGTTTACTGTATTACTAGCTTCTTATATGTGAACCTCTGCTAGTGCTGTTTTCTCTGTTTAACCTTTAATTTGGTGACTAGGCTAATCACTAAATATCTGTATTCTTTTATTTTGTATCGTCTGCCTTATCTAACTCATTTCTGTCTCCCTATCTGATCTCATACAGTGTCTTAGACAGTGCGGGTGCTGCCCCATCCCCTTATCTTCAGTTCTGCCTGCTTTGACTTGTGCCTAGCAATCTCTTTATTTTTTCTCATCTTTTACTGCTTTGCTAGCCCAACCCCCGATTCACTAAGTGTTGGACCTGTGGCACTCCACCCACCCCAAAATTCTCACCTCATCTATCTTTTTTTTTTGTTAAATTTGCACCTCTCCTAACCCTTTGTATTGCTAAACTACTATCCTACCCCTCGCTTCTGACGTGCACCCATTGGCACCTCTTTTAAGTCCTCTCTTCTAGGAGCGTGTATATGTTGTTCATCCACACTGTTTGGCATGTCTCTTTCCACTTTAAATCTTTTTTTTTAACTCTATTTTACTCCAGTCACGGCAAGGGGGACCTCTCTCAGGCATCCTCTCCCTGTGCCTGCCTGCCTGCCTGAGATCTGCTGTAGGTTTATGCCCTTTCTCTCTTCACCCCTTCTGTTGTCAGCACCCCTGTAACCTGCCCAGGGAGGGTAGCCCAACCACTTACTTGGGTTCCTTGAAAGACAGACTCTGGCACGGGAGGGAGCGGGGTGAGGAGCGATGAGGGCCAGCCCCTGTCATATCCGGCACTAGGCATGAAGGAGATGTGCTGTCGCCTATCCCCACTTGCCAGGTTTTTCCATTTTCTTCCCCACCTTCCCTTGCATGTGCACCTCCCGATGCTTGCGCACAGCAACCCAGCCAGTGCAGGCACGTGGTAATGTGCTTGCCCGTGTGTCTGCTACACCCTGGTCTCCACCAGATGTCGACAGAGCTCCGAAAATCCCCGAACCCTCCCCCTCGGGACAGGAGAGCAGCCAGCCGGGCACTCTATCCAATCCCTCCTGTCCCGACCCCCGGCACCCGAGCTCTCTCCCAAACTCGGGTCACCGGCGTGGCACGAGGTGTGGCATCCAGCGCCTCAACCCTCAGTGCCACCAGGCCGTTTCCACTTTAAATCTTGCCAGAAGTCTTCAAGCTGGCTCCTCCCACCCACCCGGGTGGTATATACCTCGGCTCCGCCCCATGATGCCAGATCTTCCTTTCCGCTGGAAGATATAGGTTCCCTCATGCTCTCAACATTTCATAGGCCCTGGCTTTCAAATTGTCAGTTTTACTGAAAATCAAACTCATTCCAGTTAGCAAACATGCTTTCGTCGCAGCGACTATGGAGGAAAAATCTTCCCCAGGATTTCGCCGGTGCCCCTGCGGCCAGATGATGTCGCGCACCGATCCCCACCTCACGTGCGTTTACTGACTAGGTGTCAGACATGACACCTCATCATGCGGTTTTTGCTTGGCCTTCTATCCCAACATCCTGGACGACCGCAAGGCACGCTTGAAGCTGGGGAGACCGCAAAAGAGAAACCCACTGGTGAAATTGAAGGAGGCTAGGTGGGCTGTTTCCACAGCCATGGGCTCCGCCGAACAGCTAGAACAGATGACGGCATTCGAGGAGGAAGCAGCTTGCGCTTCGGCCAGTTGAAGCTCCTTCATCCCGCTGAACCTAGGCTCTACCTTCAGGGAGATGTGCCAGTCTCTTCCCACTCGGGGTGAGGCACCCTCGGGCTTGCACTCCTCCCACTCTCGGAAGAGGGAGAAGGACCCAGTGTCTTCGTCTCGATGGAGACGTTCTTGGGACCGGGAGAGGTCCGAGTCCCAAGAAAACGCGGTGTCAACCTCGGTCGAGATTGCATCATTGGCCGCTGGCTTTTTGGACCTTCCATCTGGCCAAGGGACTGAGGAAATGGCTAACAAGGTCATAATTATCCTCGACCCCATCAACCCCTTGTCGGCGGCTGTTCCTGATGACTCGTTGGAAAGGACTCCGGTCCTGGTCTTTCCAGATGAGGAGACCCAGCCTGCTGGGATCCCCATCAAGGACCCGGTCCCGGACCTCCGGGTCTCACCGATCCTGGTGTCTCCCGATCAACCGAGTTAGCCTCCCCAATTTCAGTCTCGGTCTAGGACCCCCTCGGACGATCCACCAAGGAAGAGCCATAAGCGCTCAAAAAAGAGGCGACACCACAGGTCCTCAACCTCCTCGGACGAGGAGAGGCTCCGGCTGAAACTTCGTTGGCACTATGAAGACCTTATGTAGCAGCAGCTGATCTTGACCGGGCAGAAGCCGGCTCCGCTGCCTACCCCAGCCATCACTTGGCTCTTGCCTCCTAAGCTGAAGCCGACCCCTCCGGAACCGAAGCCCTCGGTTCCTCCACCCGTGGGGCCAGGCCATCTCCCGGTTAGGCCTACTCCAGTCTGTCGTCCAATTCAGTTGGAACCACCGCCTAAACAGCCTGAGGGAAAGGCGCCCTCAAAAGAGGACCAACAGGACACGGGCTTCCCCGACATCTGTCGATAACAGTCACCCCAGACCGCCCTTGGCAGATTGAGGGTGACTTAGGCAGTAGACCGCTGTATCACGACTCTTCGGACTCTGACGTCACCGACTTGCACTCACATCCCGGAGATGACAAGTCGTCATTCGGCGCAGGGATGAAGGAAGGCCCTTCCTCTTTCCAGGGCATTCTCTGCTTCATCTCCAATTCCACTGGAATGCCCCTGGAGCCTATCTAGAAAAAGGCAGAGTGCCCTCTCACCGACATTCTTAAAAGAGGGGATACCCTGACAGAGGCCTTTCCAGTGGCTGAGGCAATTGTTGGCCCAGCCTTTGAACTTTGGCAGCATCCTGCCTCCTGCCCAGCACCATCTGCCCGCAAGTACACGGTGCCCATGGGGTCCCTTGTGGGGTTCACAGAACACCCTTTGACTGAGAGCCTGGTGACTGCCTCTGTGTTCAGGCATACTGGTAGTTCGGGCGACACTGACTGACCCCCGGACAAGGAGTCCAAGAATATGGACCACACTGCCCGTAAAGTCTATGCGGCCTCTTCTTTGGGTTTTCATCAGGCCAGCTCGGCTGTTATTATGGCACACTTCTCTCATGCCCTTCTTTGGTCATTAGATGAGGTCCTCCCTCATCTCCCACCAGACATGCAGACCACGGTCAAGCAGGTCCGTGACCAGGGCTGTGCTGTTGCTAAACAGCAGCTCCAGATGGCCTTGGATATCGGGGATTCTTATGCCCACTTGCTTGGCAGCTGCAGTGGCCTCTCGCTGCAGGGCTTGGCTGAGGCTTTCTTCCTTTCTGACGGATACTCAGCATAAGCTTGCTGACGTGCCCTTCCTGGGTACCAACTTGTTCGGTCCAGGAGCGGCCGGTCACCTTCAGCGTGTAGAGCAGTCCATTGCCACCTTGGATGCTACTTCTGCCAAGGGTTCTTTGGCCAAGAACCAGCAGAAGAGAAAGAAGAAGCCATTTCGGCACTCTTCCCCTGCGGTCCGGCAGCCCTCCTATCAAGGAGGACAGCAACTTCAACAGCAGCAGCAGGCTTAAGCTTGGTGCCCTCGGCCCAAGCAGGGTCCTCAGCAGCCCCATAAAGGATGCCGGAGCTCAGGTCTTGGAGCCTCTTCCTCCTTTTCTAAGCCTACTCAGTGATGGGTTGGGGTGGCCACCCCTACACCCATCACACCAGCTCTGGATCCTCCCATGGGGTGTCAGCTCCACCACTTCCTTTCCGCCTGGTCCGCTATCACTTCGGACAGGTGGGTTCTCAAAGTGGTCGGTCAGGGACTGCCTCTAGAATTCGAGCAGTACCCTCCCAGCCGAGCCCACGCCCCTCGGGATGAACGGATTTCTGCATGCACCCAGTCGGCTCTTTGAGATGACGTAGCACAGCTCCTCCACAAAGAAGCAGTAGCTCCAGTGCCGGTTCCTCCAACAGACCCAGGCTTTGTTTCCAGGTACTTCCTGGTGACCAAGCGGATGGGGGGTTGTCACCCCATGCTAGATCTCCACGACCTGAATCAATATCTCAGGTCCCGTACCTTTCAGATGGTCACTCTGAACCAGATCATGCCATCCCTGGACCGAAACGTGGTTCTGTTCACTGGATCTACAGGACGCGTTCTTTCATGTCCCAATCCATCTGTCCCATCAGCGATTCCTCCGCTTCAGGGTCGAGGGGACCCTGTATGAGTTCCGAGCCATGCTGTTCGCCCTGTATCGGCCCCACAGGTCTTCACCAAATGCATTGCAGTGGTGGCGGCCCACCTTCGGCATCGAGGAGTCAGAATCTACCCTTATTTCGATGATTGGCTCTTGGCAGGTTCCACCCAACAGGAGGTGGAGAGATCCAGGGATCTGGCCCTCAAAACCTGCTACCAACTCAGCCTCCTGATCAACGAGGAAAAGTCGGAACTCGTGCCTTCTCAGGTGATGGGCTTCATTGGGGCAGAGCTCAGCTTCCAGCGGACAGGGCCGAGGTTCTCTCCTCCTTTGCCCTATAATTTCTGGTTCAGCATTTGTGCCCTGCCCGGGACTTTCCGCGCCTTCTGGGTTACATGGCAGCGTGCACCTTGATGATCCGTTGGGCCCGGTGGCACATGCACCCCCTTCAATGGGAGCTGGCCTTCCAGTGGACTCAGCGATATGGTCACTTTGACTAGCTGATCATTGTAACCCAGAAGATGTGGGACACTGTCCAATGATGGACCGCCCAAGACCGGTTGCAGGAAGGGATCCCCATTTGTCTGCCCCGAGCCGACGGTCATCCTTACGACCAATGTCTCCCTCATGAGCTGGGGAGCCCACATGGGGGACAACAGGGCCCATGGGTTCTGGACCCCCGAGGAGTCCCGATGCCACATCAACCTGTTTGAGCTCAGAGCAGTCAGACTGGCACTGTCAGCTTTTGCTACTCAGCTCCGGGGTCAAGTGGTTCAAGTCCAGACGGACAATACCACAACCATGTACTACCTCAACAAGCAGGGCAGCACACACTCCCTTCTGCTTTGCAAGGAAGCGCTCTGCATCTGGACCCTCGTAAGCCGTTTGGAGGCAGATCTCCTAGCCATCCATGTGGCAGGAGCCTCGAACCAACTAGCGGATGCTCGCAGTCGCATAGGCCAGACATCGCAGGAGCGGTCTCTCCATCCAGAGGTAGCTTACAGCCTGTTCTCCCATTGGGGCAAACCGATCATGGACCTGTTTGCCTCCAAGAAAAACAACAAGCTGAGGCTGCATCATGCCCGCCTCCCTCAGCAGGGCTCGCTGCAGGGGGATACCTTCTTGAGGCCATGGACCCCAGGCCTCCTCTACTCCTTCCCTCCATTTCCCTTGATCCACAAGGTGTTACTCAAGGTGAGGAGGAACAAGTCGAAGGTTATTCTGGTAGCCCCAGACTGGCCACGCCAGTTCTGGTACCCAGATCTCCTCAGCCTCAGCTGCAGGCCCCCAGAGTGGCTTTGTACACACCCAGACCTGATATCTGTGAACCAGGGGAAAGTATTCCATCTGGACCTTCAATCCCTGCACCTCACAGCCTGGTACCTGAGTGGCTAGTGTTCCAGGCTTTGGGTCTTTCCAAAGATGTCTTCACTGTGGTGGAGGCATCTCGAAAGGAATCTACCAGGAAATGTTACGCCTTCAAATGGAAAAGGTTTTCCATTTGGTGTTAGGGTAAGAGTCTGGACCCCTTATCCTGTCCTGTGGCTAACATTCTCGACTACCTTTGGTCACTCTCCAAAGGGGGTCTACAGTCATCGACCTTTAGGGTGCACCTGGCAGCCATTTCTGCTTACCGGGCGCGGGCTGGTCAGCCAACATTGGCGCAGGAGACAGTGGTCGGGCGCTTCTTCAAAGGCCTGGATCACATATGCCCTCTGGTGCGTGAACCTCCACCTCCGTGGGATCTGTTGCTGGTTTTGGCAAAGCTCATGGGCAAGCCATTCGAACCCATGCACAAATGTGAGCTCTCACACTTGTGGAAGACGGCCTTCCTGGTGGCTATCACGTCAGCCAGAAGGACAGGGGAGCTCCAGGTGCTTTCGGTGGACTCCCCTTACCTGTTTTTTCACAGGGACAAAGTTGTCCTGCGCCCCCACCCGAAATTCCTTCCAAAGGTGGTGTCAGAGTTCCACCTTAACCAGGTATTGACTCTACCGGTATACTACTATAATTACGCCTTGGACACTGAGTACAGGCTCCATACCTTGGACCTGAGACGTGCTCTCTTCTACTACAAGGAGAGGACAGCGGAAATTCATGGAGAGGTTCGCCAGCTGTTTGTCACCTGCACTGAAGCTGCTTCTGGCAGACTTGCAGCCAAATTGACCATAGCAAGATGGATTACATCATGCATAGGTCTGTGCTATGAGTTGGTGGGCAAGGAGCCTCCCAGAGGGATAAGAGCTCATTCTGCCTACCATACTGCTGCATCGGTGGCTGCTTCCAGGGGCATCCCTATCCAGTAAATCTGTCGGGCTGCTACCTGGAAGTCAGCAAACACCTTTATCACCCACTACCACATCAACCTTGAGTCACGCCAGGATGCTGGTTTTGGGGCCTCGGTTCTCCAATCTCTGTTTCCTAAGTAGGGGGTATGCGCCTTGCCTCCCTCCTCCCGGAGAACTGCTTGGAGTCTGCCAAACAGTGTGGATGAACAACATAGCCACGCTCCTAGAAGAACAGGTTACTCACCTGTAATAGTAGTTTTAGGAGTGGTATATGTTGTTCATCCACACGCACCCACCCGACTTCCCCGGCTTCGGGCGCACAACCTTGCTTCCAGCGGGCTAAGATCTGGTGTCATGGGGCAGAGCCGAGGTATGTACCACCTAGGTGGGTGGAAGGAGCCAGCTTGAAGACTTCCGGCAAGATTTAAAGTGGAAGGGGACATGCCAAACAGTGTGGATGAATAACATATACCACTCCTAGAACTACTGTTACAGGTAAGTAACCTGTTCTTTTTGTCTGTCTCCTAGCTGCCACTCTCTTGTCCTGATTTCTCTGTATTTATTCCGGGTTTTGTTTATTTTGTTTTATTTGTTCCGGGTGAGGGAGGCAGTATAGTGCAGTGGGTTAAGACTCTGAGCTGCAAATCTGGAGACCTGGGTTTGAATCCCACAACCACCTAGGTGCATACTGTGTGATCCTGAGCAAGTCACTTAACTTCCTTGTACTCCCAGGTTGCATCTGGAAACAAGCTTCAGCTTAGTGTGCTACTCCTGCTTAAACAATGTTCCCTTTCCCCTTTATCTTCCTTTCAGATGTAGTACCTGTCTGGGCTCTCGGACTAAACGGCCATGGTATAGAGCTCTCCGGTCGGCTGCCCGCCCTCACACAAGCTCCTGGAACCGGCTCTGAAGGTACAAATTCGGGAATCAAAAGCCCACTTTTTGACTGGACTGCTGCAGGACGGCTTTTTGCCTGTTTGGTCCGTTAGGCTTGCCTGCCAGCCATGATTGGCTCTGAGCTCATAGCTTCCCAGAAGACATCCTCTGACCCTATCTGCTCTGCTGTCCTGGATCAAGAGGGTGCCGCACCAGCTTGCTCGCAGTGCTTCTGCCCCTGGGCAAGTTTGCTGATTACAGCTCTTTTTTGAAAAATTTCACCTTCCCCCCCAACCTTTATTAAATAGGCCCTAGCTCCACCCCTATCCAATACCCTTCTCCCATTGGTCCACGGACTGTGAAATCCTATACATACTTGGGCCAAATAAATTCTACGTGCAGTGCTTTTTGGCTTCCGATCTAATCCCCATGTCTGACCCAAGGGGCAATATCCCTCCCAAAGTTAACATGAATCCTTTTTCAGCAACTGCACCTCCACAGGCTGCCATGACTATGTACTACTACTATATACCTTATCGGTCCTTGCGGTTACTTTTATTTTGCTAGCTGCTCCTCAGCTGTACTATCTGCCTCACTCACGCACCTGCCATCCTGCATGCTTCTGTGGGTGGCAGTGCTCCCAGATCTACAGGGATTCCTGTATTTTAAGGGATTTTTACTACAAAAACGGGATACGGGAAGGAAATCTTTATTTTTAAAATATCTGGGGAAATGGACAAACACTACGGGAAAATGCCCATTATGAATCTCATGGCTGCCAAGATCCAGACAGAGCCCTCCAATTGGTGCTCAGTTTGCTGACTTTGCTACACTAAGCAATTCAGTTGGTCCATTTGCAGCCTGTGTTTCTCTGGGGTAGTAAGGTAATGTGTTGGCAGTCCATCTTTCTGAGGATGAATTCAGATCTTCTGATCAAGAATCAGTGAGCTGCTGCATGATCCAAACACCTGCCATGTGGCCCCACTCAAAACAGCAACACCGTTGAGTCAGCCGAGCTGCATCTCAAATGCCACTGTTCTGGACTGGCAGAGAGCCTAAGCCACTGAAGGTAAACTAGCCTTCTTGTGGGCAGCCTCAGGTTAGTCTATTTTAAACTCATTCTAAGTACAAAATGAGTCAGACAAAATACTGACCACTTGATGATGATATGCTGGGGGTGTGCAAGAAAGAGTGCTTCAAACACCATGAAGTCTTGCTATATTAGGACTTCTGCAGTTAGGCTCAGCCTCGGAACTGCCCCGGAGAGGAAATAGTTAACTCCAGTGAAATCTGGAGTTCGACAGCACGAGGGCGCTGTTCAAAGCTCTATCTGGCCAGTTTCAAATGAAACTGCCAGATTCTTTACTCCGCTTCACTGAACAGTCGCTCCGGAGATAAGCTCCTTCAGCTTGGTTCATTCTCAGTTCAAGTGAGTATTTTTCAGTTCATTTGAACCGGCAAAAAGTATTTATTTTACCGCATTTCGGTTAAAGCTCTATCTGGTAAACCGTAAGTACAATATTGAAAGTCTGTGTGGAAATCCAATTATCGGTTCGGTTTTGAACCGATCGGTTCTTTAATTTAACGTTTTAAAAGTGTTTTGGGAGCTTTTAGAGTGCGGTTCCAGTTCTTATGGTTCTAAAAAACCTTGAATTTTAAAAGGGTTTTTCAAATACCGTGATCTACGGTTAGGAACGATAAGGGTGTCTTGCCTAGCACTGCCATTAAAAGGGCAAGTTGTTGGTTGAGCTGGCATTATGTCTGAGAAACCCAAAAGAAATACCGGGCCCACTGGGTTTCAACACTGTGATGTTTGTGGGGAAGCCTTTGCTAAGGCTGACCCACACACCACTTGTGTTTATTGTCTGGGGGCTGTCCATCTCCTGTCAAACTGCCAGGTGTGTAAAAATTTTCCTGCAGCCACCCTGGAAAAGAGATTGGGCGGCTCAGGGAGCGAGAGGCCAAAAGTCCGCTGACCGGATGGCCAGCCGGTTCAGTACCCACTGGACCAGAGGTGCCCTCTGACCAGAGGCGAGACTTCCTCGGGCAAAGGAAGGCTGGTTCAGAGGAACCAGTCCCAGCAAAAAGACAAAGAAATCAGCAGGTCTGGGTCAAAATTGTCTCTCCAACTGCTGCAGAGATAGCTAAAGCCATACAGATTGTTCAGTCTTTGTCTCAGGGATCTGTCAGACCCCTACAACTGGAAAAAGGGTGGTTCGTTCAGTCCCAGTGGTTCAGGATTATGATGTTGAGGTTTTATGAACCACAGGAGGGAGGAATTTGATCAGTATGTTTGTGACTGGGAAGGTCTGGGCGTGCCCATTGAACGGACATTTCTCCAGACAGACCTTTAGAATCTCCCCTATGCTGTCTGAGTCCCTTCTCTTTTTATGTTTTACAAAAGGTTGCAGAAACCCTCCAGCTTCCTTTAGAAGGGCTGGGATGAGCAAGAGGAGCCTGATTATGTTGAAATGATGGATATTCCAGAGTCTAGGAGGTTGTCTATTCCTTTGCATAAGTCATTTAGGAAGCAAACAACAAAGATTTTAAAAATCCTCATTCTGTCCCTCCTGTAGATAAAAAATGGACAGAAGGTATGCTTTATCAGGTCCTGATACAGACTTCCTCACTGAGCAGTGTAGTCATGTAGGTGTTGTTCAAGCTGCAGCCTGTGACAAGGCTAATATTCCCTGGCCTCACATCCTCCTGATAAGGATTCCAGGAAGATTGATGACATGGCGAAAAACAATATATGGCAACCGTTGGGACTCAGGCAGGCTAATTATATGGCTTATGTGGCTAGATATCAGAAATCTAGATGGGACACTATATTGCAGTTAGCCAAGCAGGCCCAGGGCCAGCTGGCTAGTGAGTTGGAACAAGTGGCTGCTGATGGCATTGAAGCCTCTAAAGTTCAATTTCATGCTGCTGTTGATGTTAATGATGTTTCCTCTAGGGTCATGGCCACTTCTGTAGCTCTCAGTAGGTTGGCATGGCTCAGATGCACTAATCTGTCCCAAGATACTCAGTCAAAGGCTATGGATTTTCCTGTAGTAGGAAATTCTCTGTTTGGGATCAAACAGAAAATTACATGAAAAGATGGATGAATACAGAACTACCTACAAAAGTGCCCAAGCTAAGGAGGCATGCCACTCCATAAGGCATGCCCCAGGGGTAGGGGCAGGCCTTTCCTCAGGCCTTTTATCAAGTTCAGGCCTCTTCAGCCTTTGCACAGAGGGTTTTCAGAGGCAGAGGTAGGCCAGGCGCAGGCAGACCGTCTCCTCTCCTCAGCAAAAGCTGCTGCCAAGCAGGCACCTGATGGGTGCCCAGGGCCGATTCTCCTGTACGGTGGGGGGCAGGTTGGTTTATTTCAGCCAGAATTGGTTGTCCCTAACCCGGACAAATGGGTTCTGGAGGTGGTAAGCCAAGGTCTGGTTCTCAGCTTCAAACAGTTCCCAAAGATGAGAGCCAGACATTTTCCTACAAATCCTTCAAGGCCCTTGCTTTGGAAGCAGAGGTTTCTTCTCTTCTAGGCTGCAAAGCAGTGGAAAGGGTTCCTCCTTGCCATCAGGGCAAGGGCTGTACTCAAGATACTTCCTTACCCCAAAAAGACAGGAGAATGGCGGCATCCTAGATTTAAGGTTCCTGAACAAGCATCTTTGAAACCAAAGTTCAAAATGTTAACTCTGGCAATGATTTTGTCTTCCCTAAGGCCAGGGGACTGGCTAGCTTCCCTGGACCTCAAGGACGCCTATTTTCATATCTTGATCAGGCCTTCTCACCCAAAGTACCTCAGGTTGAACTGCCCTCTTGCCACTACCAGTTCAGAGCAATGCCCTTGACCTCACCTCTGCTCAAGGGTTTTCACAAAATGTCTAGCTGTGGTAGTGGCTCATTTAAGAAGGCAAGGGGTTGCTGTGTTCCCTACCTGGACGACTGGCTCATAGTGGGTCAGTCTCAGATCAGGTAAATCCCTACAGTCACCCAGCAGCTTCTCACTTCTGGGATTCCTGTTGAATTTTCAAAGTCAGTTCTGGAACCAGTTCAGGTACTAACTTTCATAGGTGCAGAATTGAACACAAAAGTCAGCCAGGGCATTTCTTCCCTTGGAAAGAGTGGACAGACTCATTGCCCTGGCATCCTCCTTTACCCTCGGGTCTCTCGACCAACAAGGCACTCTGCAACTCCTAGGGCACATGGCTGCTTCCACAGCTGTCGTGCAGGGAGCAAAATTTCAGATGAGGAGACATTCAGTTCCACTTGAGGTCCTACTGGTCTCAAGGAAGGACCCTCTTACCAAATTAGTCCCAGTGACCAAAACCTGATCCTGGCCCTTCAGTGGTGGCAGGATCAAAGCAATTAACTCAGGGGTCCCCTTCTTGCCGTTCTTCATTCCCTCACCCTCACCACGGATGCCTCCCTGTTGGTGGGGGGCTCCTGAAGCGACCTTTCCACTCAGAGTGTGGTCCCCTCAGGAATCTTGCTCCACATCAATCTTTTGGAATTCAGAGCTGTCCTCTTAGCTCTCCAGGCTTTTCAGCTACTGTCCAGAACAAGGTAGTTCAAGTCAGGACAGACAACATACAACAATGTGGTACATCAACAAGCAAGGGGGCACTCGGTCTTCAGCCTTGTGCACCGGAGCAATGAAGTTGTGGTCTCTGGCTTACTCCCTGAACACCTCCCTGATAGCAGTTCACCTTCCAGAGAAGGACAATGTCCTGGCGGATGCCCTCAGCAGGATTTCCCAGGGTCATCACGAATGGACTCTGAATCCCCAGGTTCTGGGGTCGGTCTTTGCCATATGGGGCACCCCTCAGATCTCTTCGCAGCCCCAGACAACCACCAACTTCCTTTATTTTGTTGCAGGCCTCCAGTGTTGGGCTCAGTCCCCCTGGACGCCTTTCTGTTGGATTGGGAAGGGAAATTCCTGTATGCCTTTCCCCCCTTCCCTCTCCTCTTCAGGGTACTAGTGAAAATCAGAACTCAGCCCTGCAAAGTGATTCTGATTGCTCCAGACTGGGCCAGACAGCCTGGTACCCTCTTCTCCTGTCCCTGACATTCCACCTCCCTGAGCTTGCCCAGGATCCACGACCTGAGCCTGTGCACAGGGAGGTGGTACCCGGACCTCAATCCCTCCACCTCAAGGCTTGGTTCTTGAGGAGCTAAATTGCTGATTTACACCTTTCTCAAGGTGTCTTGGACATTCTAAAGGCTTCTAGGAAGCCTTCCACTAGAACCACTTACAATTCTAAGTGGAAGAGGTTTTCCTTCTGGTGTTCTGAGAAAACAAATTGTACCAGAATCTGCTGACTTGGCCATTTTATTGGACTATTTGGTCCATCTAAATTCCCTAGGCCTCAAACCAGCTACCTTGAGGTTCATCTGGCAGCTGTTTCTGCTTTTGTGTCTGCAGGAAACCTGTTTCCTCTCTTCTCACCCTGTGTTTTCCAAGATTTTTTAAGGGTTACTTCACACTAACCCTCCCTTTGGAACCAGCTCCTGCCTGGGACCTGAATGTTTGCATTGCTCAGCTAATGCAACCTCCTTGAGCCTCTGTCTTGCAGATCTCAAGTTTTTAACTTGGAGAGCTGTTTTTCTAGTGGCTATCACTTCTGCTAGGCGTATAAGTGAATTACAAGCCTTGTCAGTGGAAAAAGATTTTATTTCTTTTCACAGAGATAAGGTAGTCCTCAGGACTAACAGAAAGTTTTTACCTAAAGTGGTTTCAGATTTTCATCTAAACCAATCCATCTCTCTTCCAGTATTTTTCACTGAGCATTCCTCCTCAGGGAGAGGAGATTGCACAGTCTGGACGTCAAAAGAGCCTAAGCTACTATTTGGAGCACGCACAGGGTCACAGGTTCGAATCCCTCCAACTCTTCCTTACCTATGGAGAAGTTGGCAAAGGGAGACCTGCCACTAAGAGGACAATTGCAAGGTGGATTGTCTCTTGTATCCAGTTCTGTTACCAAAAACTAGGTAGAGAACCTCCCTCAGGACTGAGGGCTCACTCCACCAGGGGTACAGCTGCATCTCTAGCGGCTGCTAGAGATATTCCCATTTTGGAAATTTGCCAAGCTGCTACATGGAAAACAGTCCACACCTTTACAAAGCATTATTCCCTGGATGTCCAGTCCAGGAGAGATGCTCGTTTAGCACAGCTGTGCTTCAGGCCTATTTCCTAAGTAGGTTCTGGCCCTCCTCCATGGAGGTACTGCTGTAATCTGCAGAAGTCCTAATATATGAACACCATGGTGTTTGAGAGAAAAAATTACTCCTTAATAATTGCTTTTCTTCTCATGGAGTCTTGCTATATTAGGACAACCCTCCCTCCTACCCCTCTCAGAACTCCTACTTGGGTACGGGGTTGGCAAGTTAGTGCAAGCACTGTGTCATGCCATTTTAGTTCTCCCTAGTCCCCCCGTTTTCATTTGGGTTAGGGAACTAGGTAATTCTGTTTTTGTTAAGTGGTATATGGTCCCCTCCCTGGACTTGAGTCTTTTGGGGAGAGGGGGTCTATTAGTGCTTGTCATGGGTGATACTAATAATAATATGTAATATTGTTATTATTCTGTGATTGTTGTTGTGTTTTTGTTGTTCTACTACTGGTAGGTAGCCAATGGCTAGTGTAGAGCTTTTCCACACAGACTTGCTATGTTAGTTTGGCTTCGTAAAGAACCTGGCAGTTTCATTTGTAACTGGCCAGATAGAGCTTTGAACAGCGCCCTCGCGCTGTGGAACTCCAGGTTTCACTGGAGTTAACTATTTCCTCTCCGGGGCAGTTCCGAGGCTGAGCCTAACTGCAGAAGTCCTAATATAGCAAGACTCCATGAGAAGAAAAGCAATTACTAAGGTGAGTAATTTTTTCCTAAGAGTTGCTTGAAGGAAGCAACACCCCAAACCACCAAGGGAAACAAACCTTCTGTTTTGCAAATTTGTCTGTTTTAAACACATGAAGTGCAAAAAGCGAGCCAGACAAGAGACTCGATGATGGTGGGCTTTAAAGGGTGTCGGGGACACAAAGAGTGCTTAAGTGCTACTTAGCTTGTTTGGTGCACAGAGCAGAGTTGTGTTTTTAAAAAGATCACTAAGGCAACACTTCTTCTGACCAGCCTAGAGGTTGAGGTTATTTGAAAAAAAAATTAGACAGTGTTTCTATTTAATTGTGAGCCTGGGAAAGGTATGGGGGTGTCTTCATCAAGATAAGCAGGAGTTATGAATTATATGTGTGAGATCAGAAGGTACCCATAGACCCTGATCTGGCCTAAGGTTAGTAAAATAAATGAAAAAAAAAGGGAATATTTGTTTTTACCTCTGAGAGTTCAGTGCACAAAGCTGTGTGTGTGTGTGTGTGCACATGTGTGTATGGGGGTGCTTAAGGATGCCAATGAAAAACACAACAATACGCTGAAACAATGTTTATTAATGGGGCACTACAGGTACACAGGGCTGTAGGCCCAATGCACAATTGGTGTGCAGTGGCTATGCACGCATATCTGGGGCGAGTAGCTACTCCACACCCCCTGTGCCCCCCGCATGGCATGCATGAAGGGGCACATGCAGTCCACTGCATCTGATCCCCATGTCTGCAGACAGCTCCGCAGTGGGGACGTTCCGGGGGTGTGCCAGCACTACGTGTATTCACTAACCTGTGTAGTTCTGGCCACGTGGGTGCAGAGGGTGGTGCAGGGTACACCAGGGAGACCCTGCCATAACCCACAGCATGCCCCATGAACGCAGGTATTCGATCACTGGGGGACCAGGACAGTGCACACTGTGCTGCTCCCGATTGCTGGGCAGCAGGAGGTGGGAGGGGCAGCTGGATGGGTGAGCACCCAGAAAGTTTATGCGAGGCAGCACTGGGACTGGAGGGTACCACGCTGGTCCGGGTGCATGCTATCGGCATGCACGGCCCCAGACCCATGCCACCCTATGTGTGAGATCCACTCTGGGTCCCAGGGGGGCATCCCATTGGATGTCTGCCTGGGACAACTCCTCCCCCGGCCACTCTGCAGAGTCCTGTGCATTGGGGGAGGAGCTGTGGATAGGTGGTTGGCATTGGTGAATGCCAGTATGGGTGCACCTGTCGGCGGGGTGCAGGGACAAGGGTGGGGTATGCACATTTTGTGCATCTCTATGCCCCTTTCATGCATTGTGAGCAGAACACAAACTGTATCAGTCTGTGATTAAGGGGTAAATTTGAAGTTAAGGTAGTTCATACTATAAATAGAATATTGTATAAGGGACTGTATTATTACAAGGTTATAATACCTTCAGGAGGTTCTGGAGACATGTGAACCTTGAGAACTGAGCTTTATACGTTCCAACATGTCCCCAGAACCTCAAGATGGTATTATATTGTTATATATATAGTTCTTATAGTTGTAGAGTTGTTATGTGATACATTGTAGGTGATTTTTTTATATTTAAAATAAATAAGAACACATAAAACAGCCTGAACATTTGTCCTAGTGATTTTATTGACTGGCATAATGGCACCAATTGAGTACTTACATTGATTTGTGCATACAGGAAAATCTACAGGAATTTCATCCCAGTTTTACAGGGAAAATACAGGAGAAATTAGGATGCACTACAGGAAAATGCTTTGCCTGATCTGGGAGCACTGGGGTGGGCACTGGTCTTCTGCCCACCATCCTTTGGATATAAATGTTCCTCCCTTCATTGGACCCCATCATTCATACACTCAAATATATCCAGCCGTACTACGAGCAGAATATAGGGGACCTATTGGCACCACATGCTCTGTGCTCCCTCTTCATTTTATCGATCCTAAACCTAACTACTTAGAAAATAAGTCTCTTGGCTCAAGCCTTCTATTACTACTTTGTGCAGCATCTATCAAAAATCTGTTCTGAGCCCCTGCATTACCATCGGCCTCCTTCACCTCCTCACAGCACAAGAACGTGCGCCCGCTTAAAGTTATACGTCAAGGTCTTAGAGAATTCCTCTTACTGCTGCTACTTTGCTCTGGCAATGTTGAATTAAACATCGGCCCCATTGCTCCCTTAGATTCCCCTGCTGACCTTCAGAAACTTAAAGGGATCTCCTTCCTTCATAGCAATGCATGCAGCCTTCTGAAAAAAACCTGGGCCCTCCATATATCCCCCAATGTGTTTGTGATTAACGAGTCCTGGCTCCGTGGTTCCGACCTTAACTCTGCCATTAACCTGCCATCTTATAATGTCTTTAGGACGGACTGGCCGAGCGGGGGCTGGGGGTTGCTATCTACATTGCTAACAAATTTACGGCCACAGTTATAAACTCCCTATCAGTGCCCGAAGAATTTGAGAGCCTCTCTTTGAAAATCCTGATGCCATCCAATCAGTCCATCCACATGACTGCCTGCTATAGACCACCCTCTAGGGGTAATAAAATACTGAACCATATTCGTGATTTATCCTTAAGCAATGATTCCAAATGTATCATCACAGGGGACCTAAATATGAATTAGTTCTCTCCTGCCTCAAAATTGCTAAAAGAGCTCTGTGATAAAATTGGATATACGCAGCTAATAACAGAGCCTACTCACACTAACTCTAAGACACCTAATAACAGTTTCTTACTTGACATATTCTTAGTCATTAAACCACACAAAATATCTCATGCTGGAATACTTAATAATGACATCAGTGACCACGGGGCCATCGCATGTGTTACGTTTACGCCACGTATTGGGACCCTTCCCCACTTTATATTCAAAAGGAACTGTCGCAAATTCAATTCTACTGACTTCTTGACTGATCTAAATGCAATCAGATGGCAAGATTTCTACCTTGCTAAAACAGTTTCTGAAACTTACTCCTTGTTTCATTCTTTAGTGCTCAATGTCATCAGCAAGCATGCTCCCGAGGTGAAACTTAGAGCCAAGAAAAGAGCCTGCCCTTGGTTCACTCCCTCCCTTAAGTCTGCTTTGCGCTCCAGAGATGTACTTCGGAAAAAATCTCATATCACCAAATCCACCTCGGACTGGACTGCCTTCAGAGCAGCTAGAAATAGATGCACTAAACTGGTTAGAACAGAAAAGGCTAAATATTTTCAAACTTCACTTGACTCTACCAAAAATAATGCTGTAAGGTTCTGGCACATGCTTCGTGAGGTAGAGGGACACAGTCCCCCATCTCCACTAGCCTCCAAAATGTGCATGGATAGAATTACCTATACTGACAGGTTATCCATCTTAGAACAGTTTAACAATCACTTTGCTACAGCAGGTTTGGCTTTCGATTCTTCCCCTGCAAGCAAAATTGATTCCTCCACTGGAACGCCACACCACCAGCTGGACAAATTCACCAACAATACCTTCAGCTTCAGTACAGTCTCCTTAAAACAGGTGGAAAATCTACTTCTAGCCCTTGACCCCTTATACTGGAAACTCGACTACTTCATTCTAACCCCTCCTGTCTCACACCTTTTTAATGTGTCTCTCTTTCACATGGCACTCCTGTCTGTCTGGAAGGTAGCACATGTTATACCCCTCCTCAAATCCAGTGACCCATCTGATCTTAACAATAACTGCCCCATCTCACTATTACCCACCCTTTCTAAGCTGTTAGAAAAAATAGTCAATGCCCAACTCAGTGATTACCTAGAGAATGCTAAACTCCTAAATCTGCTCCAGTCTGTGTTCCGACCTACTCACAGCACAATTTCTGCTTTGGCCATGGTCACAAATGACTGGCAGACTGCATTGGATACTAAAAGCTCTGTCTGTGCGCTATTCTTGGACCTGAGTAAAGTGTTCGACATGGTCGACCATACCCTGCTCCTGACCCTGACGAATAACCTAGGTATTGATAGTAATGTTTTCAGTTGGTTTTACTTATATCTCACAGGTAGGCAGCAACAAGCGTCTGCACAAGGCGATCTATCCCCCCTAAAATCCCTGCAAAGAGGGGTCCCCAAGGCTCTATCCTTGGGATTCTTCTCTTCACAATATACATTAATAACATTGATCAAAGGGCTACAAACGCTAGTGTTCACTTATTTGCTGACGACACGGTTATATACATCACAAAACCCTCATTAGATGAAGCCTGTCTGGAATGCCAGAAATAATTTAACTTGTTGCAATACAACCTGCTCCGATTAAAGTTATTGCTCAGCACCAAAAAAAAAAAAGTAATGTCATTTTCCCACCAAGACAAATTGGGCGACCTAAAAACTTTCCCACCTGCCTTACAGATTACCACCATCTTGGGAGAAACTATCGAGGCTGTCGAATTTAAATATCTTGTTTTTTGGTTGAATCACAGATTCTCTTTCTCTCTTCATATTGAAGAACTCATAAAAATACGTAAGCAAAGACATACTATTTGCCAGCAGATTAGGCCTTATGGTCTATCAAGTCTGCTCGAACCTAGATCCTTAGTTGGGTGCCGAGACTTGGAATCTTTTTTAGACTCTGACATTTACTCACCTTTGAAGCCAAATGAAGGCTTGTCTCTGCTACATTTTTGCCATTCATTGACTATGCCGATGTACTGTACAGCCATGGGACCAAAGCCGCTCTCGCTAAAATAGACACTCTGTATCATATGGCAATAAGGTTTGTCACAAATGCCTCCTCTAACATACACCATTGTCTACTTTATGCACAAATAGGGTGGGGGTCTTAAGCTGCTCGCAGATGCCGGAACGCTGCCCTCTGTGTGTACAGGGCTCTAACTTTGAAATTACCTCCATACATCTGTAACCTCTTTAAAACCTCTCCTCGGTCATACTTCCTCCAGTGTTATGACTGCATCCATTTGGACACCCTGAGAATCCAGACTCGGTTTCGTGCTGCCTCCCTTAGCTATGCCATCTATATGGAACTCCATTCAAGACTCCTTGAAGCTAGCCTAATTAGTTAGCCCAAATTCCTTCAAAACAAGGTTAAACTCTGCTTGAAAAATGTCAGTGTTATGCCAGCTACTTCTCCTACTCATAGCCTGTCCATAATCTCTAGTCCAATTTAAAGCACTTCTGTCGATCTTTTATTTTTTTTAAACTTTATTTAATAAAGAGTTGGTAGGTAGGGAAGGTACAAATCAGTTACATCATTATACGATACAAATACTTTCTTGTACATATGTATGAGAGAAAAGATATCCAGGCAATCATGCTTCATGCTATACATCACAGACTTAATTACTTTAAAACGAGTTCAAATTTCAAATTGTCAACTTATATTCGGTTTCAGAGTTAAGCATGACAGATGAAAACAATCTCCCATTCTTGTTTCCTTCCTTTTCCAGCCCTAATTGCTCAGAAAAAGGGGAACCAAGGTTCACTCATTGCCCTCGAAAGCGGGGACCATATCTGATTATACTTATCAGTCTGTCCCCGTAACTTATATTGAATGTGTTCCAGTTTCATATTATCCAGCAAGGTTCTGACCCATTGGGCAATAGTGGGCGTAGCTTGAGCCATCCAACTTTGGGCTAGGACTTGTCTGCCCACTACCAGGGCCAATCTTCTCAGAGGGTGAGAGGTTTTTGCTTGCCCTTTCCCATTCCTACCTACTCCCAGCAAAATATCCACTGCATCCAATGGAATGTCACATTCTAAAACCTTGTTTATTAAATAATTACTCTCGTTACAGTATGCCATTATTCTAGGGCAGGCCCATATCAAATGAAAGAATGGACCCTCCTGTATAAGACATTTTGGGCATTGATTAGGGACCTGGGAGTTTATCCTGTGTGCTATATCTGAAGTAAATTAAGCTCTATGAAGAATATTGTAATGGATATTTCTGAGCCTATTGTTAACCAAAATGGTCTTACATCCTTTCATAACCAAAGTCCAGTCTCCCCCTGACAAAGATTCTCCATTCAAGTCCACTTTCCATCTATCCTTTAGTTTCTCTAGCTGATCTGGTCGGGTCCCCAGTAGAGCTCTATGGAGAGCACTCAGAGATTTTCTATTAGAGTACTTCCTACAATATTGATATATCTCCTCCAACGGTATTCTACTTATAGATGGACTGTCCCCCCATGGCTTTCCCCACTTGTTTAATCTAGATTTTACTTGGAGATATATAAAATAAAGTGTAGGCTGGATATTATAGGATTGTATTAGATCAGAAAAACTCAAAAAAGCATCCTTATGGAATAAGTGGGAAAGGAGATATACTCCCTTTCTTCTCCACGTCTCCAAAGCTCTCTTTACTGGGGGAAGGGCTCTACCATTCTTCCATAAACTATGCAATATAGAACCATCAGGGGATAAGCCTACTCTCTCTCCCATTTGCCATTCAGCTATTCTCCATGCCTTAAGCATGGTGCCAGTATATGGGTTTCGTGGCTTCTTCTCCTCCCATCTTCCTGCACTCAAAGGCAAAATATACTAAACAAAAGGAGAAATTTCCAGGGAGCACGATTCCAGAGAAACCCAGGCCCGCAACCTATCCCCTCTTTCCAGGCAATCCACTATACATGTTAACTGTGCTGCAAGAGCATAAAGTCTCAAATTGGGGAGCGCCAGTCCTCCTCTGTGGATTGGCTGCCATAGCACCTCCTTCCGTATTCTAGGTCTACGATTTGCCCATAGGAGGGAAGTTATTGAGCCTTCGAGTGACCTCAAACAGGTTGACGAAATCATAACAGGTAATGTTTGAAAAAAAAAGATACTGAGGCAATACTTGCATCTTTACCAAATTCACCCTCCCTAAAAGAGACAATGGGAGTGATTTCCATCTGTTACATTGTTCCTTGATTTTTATAGCCAAGGGTTTGTAATTTATATCACCTATTTCACCCAATCTCTGAGGAAGCAATATCCCCAAATATTTTATTACTGGCTTTGGGGGTATGTCCACCCTGCCAATTTGAAGTGGTACTCCCACTTCTTTCATTGGAAGCCACTCACTTTTACTCCAATTAATCTTGTGACCAGAGATAGGACCATATTCCTCAAAAAGAGATGTCAAGGCAGGCATTGCAGTCATAGGATCTGCCAAAAACAAAAGAACATCATCTGTGAAAAGAGAAATAACATGTTCCTCCCCATTTACCATATAGCCTTGTATTCCTTGGTGATCTCGTATAGCTGCTACCAACACTTCGATAGTGAGTACATATATTAAGGGCGAGAGGGGACAACCCTGTCTAGATTTTACTTCGAGTGGGAGGTCTTGCAGCAGGCTGTTACAATCAGGACTATGCCGCAGGCACTAGGACCCTCCGGTGAAACTTCTGCCAGCAATACACAGCAGGGACCACCCCCAATGCCGGTCCCACAATGACGTCGGTCAGGGTACAAGAGGGGGCAGACCCAGCTCCACCTCAGTTCTTTCCCGCCGCGTCCTACACGTGAAGTCGAAGGAACAGCTTCTGCTTGCAGTTGCAGCTAAAAATTTGATCTACTATCAACACAATTTTCTTCAATTTTCGATGGGTTGTCTCGTCCTCTGGTACCTGACGTCAGTCCACTGCCCGTCGGTTGTTTTTCTCTGCCTTTAAAGTGTTGTTTTCCTCGCTCTCACCCATTTTCTGAGTACCCCATCAGTCGCTTCCAGCCGAGTTCGATGTCTTCTCAAGGCCGCAGCATCTCCTGAACACTTAAACAAGTGTGACTGCGGGAGGCAGATCCCAGTGAAGGATGGCCATCAGCGGTGCGTTTTTTGTCTAGGCCCGGACCACGACACAGCCAACTGTGCAGACTGCCAGGCCTTTACCAGCCGGACCCTCATCCGCTGCCTGAAGGCCCTCAAGCAAGGCCTACCTGCTGGAGCAGAAGATGGATCTGCACTCCTCGGAGGGGAAGCAGAAGGAGAAAAAGCGCCACAGCAAGGACCGTAGTCAGTCCCGTCACGGTCGCGCTCGTGGCCATCTCCCAAAAAGGCCCATCCCTCGGGTTCTGGAGATCCTCCGAAGACTCCTCAGGCTAAGGCCGGCCTGTCGGGGGAGAAGCCGGCCAAGCCAAAGGTGACCCCACTAAGGGTCATTGCTAAGCCCTTAGAGGTGCTCACCGCCCCACCTGCTAAGGCACTGACGCCCGCCTGCCAAAGGCGCGCCCGGAGACTAAGGACTCTCCGCGCCTCAGCTACTCCATCGCCTGTCCCTACACCGACGCCGATCGGCGGGGAGAAGGACGCTGGGATGCTGTGCCGCCCAAGTCCTCCTGCCCCTGGGCCCTCAGGAGAGCTCTCCTTCACGCCCCGACGTTCCGGAGACTTCTTTCCTGAAACGAGCGGCTGAAATATTCACCAAGGATGAGCTCAAGGATCTTTTCTCCTTATGGTGGGGACAGGTCCACAAGCAGTCCTCCCCATCGCCGGCCCAGACACCGGTACCGGCCCCTGCAGGAAAACCACAGCCGGGAGGTGAGTCTTCCCCGAGGAAGTCACCGGAGCGCCAGCCTTCACCTCCTGCAGGCTCTGCTCTCGCACAAGGTCTCAGGACCACGCCACTCACTTCAGGACTCGGTGACTGACGTCGATCTAGATCACACTGCAGGAGCCTTCTCGCTCCAGGCAAGAACGCTCCCGACATCGGTCCCCTAGCTACCGACGTCAGCAAAGGCATGGTCATAGGACAGGGTCAGACTACTCCAAGTCGGATAGTCGATCCTCCTACCCAAAATCAACCTCTTCTTCCTCTCTCAGCTTCAAGCGCTCCCCGGGAGAGAAGGACCAGCCTCACTCGCCTCCAGACAATCCTACTTCTGTGGACGTCATGAGGCATATCCAGGCCTCCAACGAGTGGGACACGGAGCACCTGGATCCGGGATGCCAGAGATTGGCAAGAATCTGAGGCAAAAGGAGTCAAAGCCTCTGGTTATACCTCCTTAAGTCGATACATTCCAGGACCTTACCAGAACCACCTGGATTCATCCGGCCTCAATCCTGGCAGTTCCAAAAAAGTCGGACAGGCTGTATAAGGTCCCGAGGGCAGAACCCTTTCTAGCGGAACACCCTCAGGCCGATTCTTTGGTGATCACAGCTGCCCATGACAAGTCTCGGCAACTGAAGCACCTCAGCTCCCAGCCTCCCAACCCGGCGTTCCGCTACCTGGACCAGGTGGTCAAGAAAGTATACGCTGCCTCCACCTGTTCCATCCGTTCCCTTAATTTCCTAACGCATATGGTACAGTACCAGAATGCGATGTGGGAAAGGGGACTAGAGCTGGCGAAGACCATGCCAGACTCTGACCAAAAGGCAGAGCTCCTGGCCCTCCTCCAGTCAGGCTCAGATGTAGGCTCCCATGTACTGAGGGCCTCGTATGACACTGCAGACATGGCAGCCAGGGCAGCCGCTTTTGGGGTGTGCCTCTGGCGCCATGCCTGGTTGAGAGTCTCGGGCTTTCACCAGGATCTGCAGACTGGTATCGAGGATCTGCCCTTCCAGGGTACTGTGCTGTTTGGGCAGGAGACGGAGGCCTTGATCTCCCGCCTCCAGGAATCAGGCAAGTCGATCTGGTCAGTCCACCAGATGTACCGTGGCAACCAGTGATGACAGCACTGTAGATGGCCTTTTCGTACGTCCTCAGGCAGTCAAGGTCCAGCCCGTGGCAACCAACAGGGGCAGAGAGGAGGCTTTAGCAGGAGATCCGGAAACCAGCATTCTGGTGGGCCTCCTGCTCGTGGGCCCAAGTCCTCCGAGGCCTCTCTCCCCACTCCCGGCTCTGCCCAATGACTCCCTTCTGCGGGAAGATCCGGGGGAGCCGGTTGGGGGCCGTTTCTCCCTTCATTTCGAAGGGTGGAAGTCAATCACCACAGACCAGTGGGTCTTGGATATCATTAGGAGAGGACACACGCTGGAGTTCACAGAGTTTCCACTGCATACTCCACCAAAGCTCTCCCGTTATCCTCCTTCTCACATCCCACTAATAGAAGGAGAGATACAGACTGTCTTGCAGAAGAGAGCAATAGAGAGGGTTGCCTTGCATCAGCAAGGGCAGGGGTTCTATTCCCACTTCTTTCTGGTCCCAGAAAAGACTCAAGACCTTTGTCCCATTCTGGACCTCAGTCCTCAGAACCTCTTTATCGAGTACAAAAGGTTCAAGATGGTGACTCTTCAAGGACTCCTTCCCTTGCTGCACCAAGGGGACTGCCTCTGTTCTCTCGACATGCAGGATGCATATATGCATATCGGGGTCTCTCCTCCCCACAGGAAGTTTCTGAGGTTCCACTTCCTAGGGGAGCACTTTCAGTTTCAAGTGCTTCCGTTCAGCCTGTCTTCCGCTCCGCGAGTCTTCACCAAATGCCTAGCAGTGGTGGCTGCGGCTGCAAGGCGTATGGGGCACTATGTGTTCCTCTACCTAGACGATTGGCTGCTTACAGTCCCGTCAAGAGTAAGCTTTTCACGAGCTCTCGAAGACACTTATACTCTGTTCCGAGAGCTGGGGATCACCCTAAACTTACTAAAATCATCCCTGGAGCCCAGCCAAAAGCTCGCCTTCATAGGAGTGATCCTGGATTCCGTCCAGGGCATGGCCTTCCTCCCCCAGGACAGGGGAGTTCGCTTGAGAGAGATGGCAGAACGAATCTCCATAACTCCTCGAGTTCCGGCCCGGAACTTCCTCAGTTTACTGGGGCACATGGCGGCGGCCATTCCTGTCACTCCCTTGGCCTGCCTCCACATGAGAATCCCACAATGGATGCTCAGGGTGCAGTGGGACCAAAGCAACGACGATCTAGACTCCCTGGTCAAGATCTCGGAGCCAGTCAGGAGAACTCTGCTTTGGTGGATGGACCCCAGCAATCTGGAGAAAGGGGTCAGCTTTAGTCCGGAGCCACCAGGTCAAACTCTGACAACAGATGCCTCGGACCTGGGGTTGGGGGCGCACCTGGGTGCACGTCGAACGCAAGGGGTTTGGTCACCCGAGCAGCAGTCCCTCCACATCAATGTGCTGGAAATGCGAGCAGTCCTCTCTGCCCTCCAGGCTTTTCAAGAGGTCCTGGTGCCAGGTTGTCTTCTAGTTCAGACAGACAACATGGCAGTCGTCTTTTACATCAACAAACAAGGGGGCACTCATTCGTATCCTCTTTGCAGGGAGGCGATGAGAGTCTGGTAGTGGGCGCTGGAGTGGGGCATCCTGCTGTCCGCAATGCATGTTCCAGGCATCCTAAACGATATGGCCGACAGTCTCGGCAGGTCGCGTTCCAGAGCGCATGAGTGGGAGCTGCTACAGTCGGTGGCGGACCAGCTCTTCGACAGGTGGGGTCTTCCAGAGCTGGACCTCTTTGCATCACCATGCAATGCCAAACTACCAACATTCTGCTCGCGAGAGCACGCACCTGGAGTTTTCTGGCCAGACGCGTTATCCCTTTGCTGGGCAGGGAGGTTTCTCTATGCCTTTCCACCCTTCCCTCTCATTCAGAGAGTGCTGCTCAAGTTACAGGCAGAAGAGGCCCGAATGATCCTAGTGGCCCCCAAATGGCCTCAGCAGATTTGGTTCCCACTACTGCAGTGGTTATCAATGGAACCTCCAATTCCGCTGCCCATATGCTCGCAGTTACTGTCCCAGGACCAAGGGTCACTGGTCCATCCGGATCTTCGATCCTTATACCTACATGCTTGGCTTCTTCAGACATAGCTCAACATAGATACGGGGTTTCCCCGGAAGTGGCGGCGGTCCTAGTGTTGGCAAGAAAGCCCTCTACTCGCTCCGCCTACGCTATGAAGTGGAAGCGTTTCTGTCTTTGGGCAATGCCGCAGCATTTGGATCCCGGCACCTGCCCTGTGAACTCAGCTTTACAGTATCTCCTCTCCTAGTACGATAAGGGTCTGAGTTACTCCTCTATCAAGGTGCACATGTGGGCAGTCTCCACCTATCATGCTGTCATGGGAGATAGAGCATTAGCACAACTGGATGTAGCCTGCACCTTTCTTAGGGGAATTCTACATATGAGACCTCCCATTCAGGACCCTGTCCCACCCTGGTACCTCCTTTTTGTGTTGGAGAAACTCACCCTCCCTCCTTTTGAACCAGCAGCAGATTGTGAACTGTGTTACCTTTCATGGAAGGTTTGCTTTTTGGTCGCTGTTACTTCAGCTCGAAGGGTTTCCGAGCTTCAGGCTCTGATGTGTAAAGAGCCCTGTTTGGTTTTCCACAGGGAATGGGTTTCCCTGAGAACAAATCCTAAGTTTCTTCCGAAAGTGGTCTCAGAATTGACCCTCAACCAGTCGGTTGACCTTCCTGTTTATTTTCCTTCGCCTTCCAATAGAGGGGAGGCTCTCCTCCACACATTAGATGTCCACAGGACTTTGAGGTATTACCTCAAAAGGACGGATCAGCACTGTAAATCGGAGCAGCTTTTTGTGGCTTTTGCACCACATTGCTTGGGTCAACCGGTGTCCAAGCAAACTATCTCTAAATGGATAGCTCACTGTGTCTTGTTTTGCTACGAGCATCACCAATAAACCCCTGCTGGGCCCGGTTAGGGGTCACTCCACCAGAGGAGTGTCAGCTTCTTTCGCTGCCCTGCGAAATGTTGCCATTCAGGACATTTGTGCTGCCGCAACCTGGAACTCGGTGCATACCTTTGTCAAGCATTACAGCTTGAATATCGTGTCCAGACGCCAAGCTGGCTTCGGCCTAGCCGTATTACAAGGGCTTTTGTCCTAAGGCCTCTGGAGTCAGCATATTCCACCTCCCGGAGTCGTCTACCTCCTTGTTGTGGGACTGCTTGGGACTCAGTCCGGATTGTAATAGCCTGCTGCAAGAGCTTCCACTCGAAGTAAGATAGTACAGTTATGTAAGAACTTACCATCACAGTAGATCTTCGAGAGGAGCTCTTGCAGCAGGCACTACTTCCCACCCGCCTTCCCCCCTTGAGGTGTGCAGATTCATTTTCGTTTTTCTTCTCTGATTCTCTTCATGGTAGGCTTCGTCTCCTTCTCTTATCAGGCCTTCTTCTGGGTCTTGGCAGGAGAACTGAGGTGGAGCTGGGTCCACCCCCTCTTGTACTCTGACCGACATCGGGGCATGGCCGGTGTCAGGGGTGGTCCCTGCTGTGTATTGCTGGCAGAAGTTTCACCGGAGGGTCCTAGTGCCTGCGGCATAGTCCTGATATAATAGCCTGCTGCAAGAGCTCCTCTCGAAGATCTACTGTTACGGTAAGTTCTTACGTAACTGTACTTTCCTCTGAAAAGCCGAAAGGGGCTTGACATATTATTATTAGTGAGTATTTGGGCCCAGGGAGATTGATATATACACTCCACCCATTTTCGAAAGACCCAGTGCAGGCCAAATTTTTCCAACACTGCAAACGTAAAAGGCCATTCGACCCTCTCAAAGGCTTTTTCTGCATCTAAGGCTAGAAGGCCCCCCGGTCCACACCTACCTCTTGACCCTTGCCACATAATTTTCAAGACCCTTCTTATGTTATGTCTGGCCTGCCTGCCTACCCTGAACAAAACCTCCCTGATCAAGATGGATTATCTCCGGCAGGACACCTTCCAGCCTCCTTGCCAATACCTTTGTTATTATTTTATAATCTTTGTTAAGTAACGAAATAGGTCGGTAGGAGCCACACTTTTTGGGGGGCTTTCCTGGTTTAGGGAGAATAGTTATAGTACAACTGCTGAGATGGTGTTAATCCTTCACCCTAACACCTCCTGGAGCATATTCATAAACAAAGGTGACAATCTCCCCAGAATTTCTTATAAAATTCTAAGGGCAGAACCATCGGGCCAGGGGCCCTGCCTGATCTAGAAACCCAATCCGCCTCCTTAACCTCCTGTAAAGTGAGAGCTCAGCCAAGCAACTCATTACTTACTGTTGAAATTATTGGTACAGAAACATTATGTAGGAAGGTCTCTGGAGTTGTCCCCTGGGGATCTCGGAAGTGTATAACTTCTCATAAAAGAATTTAAAAACCTTATTGATCTCGCTGGCCGACGAGGTACCGTCACCAGCTTCATCCTCTATACCAGTAATGGACATCTCTGCTCTTTGTTTTTTAATTAGCCATGCCATCCATCTCCCAGATTTATCTCCCTTGAAGTATTGTCCTGCTCTTAACACCATAATATCTCTCTCTATACGTTTGGAGCTAAGTTGGTTGTAGTCCCCTTTTATACTCTTCAATAGCGTCATGTCTCTGGGAAATTGAGTGTTCATGAGTTGCTTTCCAGCCTCACTATGTGAGATTCTAATTCACTTTGTCAGCTTTTGCCTGTTTGCCCTTAAAGGCTGATATGAAATAATTTCTCCCTCTAAAAGCTTTTAAAGCCTCCCCATGTAACCGTGGCTGATGTATCTTCTATCTTATTATTCTCTACATATTCCCTGATACATTTGGACATCTGCTGGATAAAAAGAGGGTCACTCAGTGAGGTAGGATCAAGCCTCCATTGTCGCATCTTACATATCTCTGTTTCAATTTTCAGTTCACAGTATAAGGGCACATGATCCTATATTAATATAGGCCCATACCGAATTTCTTCTGTATGGTTCAAAAAAACCGGAGATGACAAAAAATAGTCTATCCTAGTATAAATTTTGTGGGCGTGAGAATAAAAAGAACCTCTGCCATGTCTGGATGCTTATAGCGCCATACCTCTTTGCATAGCCCTCTTCTGCCAGTTTTCTTAATGCCAGTACACTTTTGGGGTATCTGCGAAAGTGTGGGTTAGAATGATCTAACAGGGATCCCAATAGGTATTAAAATCACCCCCTAATAGCAACCTATCTGGGAAAGTCGCCAGTGTAATAGCCAGGTGTTCAAAAATTCTGAACAATCAAAAGCTGACATATAGATCTCAGAACTATCAAATTCTTCTTCTACAATGGTGTGAACTACCACGATCTTCCTGACCATCCACTTGGGAAGAAATTATTTGAACCCTGAGCCCTGGTCGAAACCATATACAAGTACCTCTGGCCTTGGATGTAAAATGGGACGCTATCAGGATAACCCCCCATTTATTCTGCAACTGTTGGGTCTCCTCGCTTGTTAGATGTAACTCTTGTAATATCACAACATCTGCCTTGATTTTCTTAATATAAGCCCATACCCATTTCTGTTTCACTATTTTTTTAATATCATTAACATTCCAAGATAACAGCTTTAAACTATCCATTTAAGCTTATCAGTATGTCATATTGTCCCAGGACACTCTCTACACACTATACAAGTTTCTCGTTCATCCTATCCTCTCTACACAACTCTTGTTCTTTTTTAATTTTTAATCATCTAACGAAACCCTTCCCATATCCCTCCCTCCCCTTAATAATCCCTAATGCCTCTCTTTTCCTTCTGGGGTATATAAGCCCTTAAACTTTAAAGAAAATCTGCGCCGGGCAGCTAAGCTAAATTGAAGAACTATCTCCAACTAACACACCAAACAAACAGCTAACTAAACATCTCTCGCCCCCTCTCCAAATCCCACTTCCCACCTTTGTAACTTTGTGGTTCCTTCCCTCTTTAGTTTCGTGGAGTTAGCCTTCTGGCCTCTCTGTCCTAGTCCCAACAGTATAACAACCTGTGGAGGCCAAAGCCCCATCAGGGAAAAGGTCTCAGTTGTTTTATTTTATACTCACAGCCCATAATTCAGGTCTATGTTAGGGAAAGCCATAGAGTGTTCAAATGTATGGAGAGGCACTACCGAGGCCATTCTGCCCATGGAGAAACCCCAGCTTGGGAAACCCATATAGCAAAAACTGCCCCTGTCAAATTATCCTTCTTTCAGTCCCCATAATTACTCAGACGTCCTTTAATTGCTCTGGTCCCCCCGCCCCCTATTTTACTGATCACTATCAGTATGAAGCAAAGTTAACTAAGAATACTTTATATTTTCTGCTTTTCAGGCCACCGCTATAGACAGAAAAATTGTTCCCACCCCCGACCCCCTCTTCTTCTCAACATATTCGTGATAAAATAACATACATTTTTTTTTCGTCCTTCTTTATAAAGCTTATCAATGTAACAGGTCTACTATTAGCAAAGTTCAGACACTAGAGTTCACAAGCTTGCGTATCCTATAATCATAACTCTAATATAATGTTTAGTTAACCAGAAGCACGCAAGGAGAAACATTCTGGGAATGAGAAAAAAAAACAAGAAAATGAACTTGCATCCAGATCGGGGGAAGAGAGTGGGGGAGGCCACCCAACCCAGCCCCAATGGGCCTCTCCGAGTTACGGGTCAGACCGAGCAAAGCTCAACTCCCCACCCGGAGCTCTTCACGCTGGCTCTGTTACACGAGAGAGAAAAAGATAGAAATAGACAAAATTAATAATACAAGCCCTGGAGTCTCTCAGCTCTACATATTTTGTAAAAATAGCGACTCCGTTCAGTCAGCAGCTTTGTCCTTAGGTTCTTGATCAATATACTGCATTGCCATATCGGGATTTGTAAAGGTCTTTGGGGCCACATCCTTTCTCTTTATAATTAAACGAGCCAGATAAACCAACGCGAAAGGCCAGTCAAGTTGGTGTAGTCTCCTCTTTACTGGCATAAAGGTATTCCGGTCCATCTGTACCAATCGAGAAAAGTCCTGAAAAATACTTATACTGTAGGTCGAGAGTCTTTCCTGAGATGGCCTGCTTTTCTAGAGGCTTCCAACACCAGTACTCTGTCCTGGTATCTAAGAAATTTCATGATAATATGTCGTGGCCTTTCACTTGGACTAGGGCAGCGTCCAGAGGTTCTGTGTGCTCGTTGGATTTCTAAAGTGCACTCCGGAGGCAAATCAAGGTGAGATTTCAGCCATGATTTACAGTATGAGATACAATCTCATCCTTCCTTCCCTTCAGCCATCCCCACTATACGGATATTGGTGCGTCTCTCCCTATTTCCGTGATCATCCAATGTTCCCTTTAGTTTTTCAGTTTCTTCCAAAGATGACTGCAGTTGAGGGCTTATCTGTGAATATTTATCTTCTTGAGCGCCTACTCTCTCTTCCACCTCCGTTAATCTGGTCGAGTGTTGCTCCGTCGTTTCTCCCAGAGAATTCACAGTAGTTTGGAGATGCACCAGTTGAGCTGAAACATTTTCAAATCCAGCATTCATCTTGCAAGTAAGATCGTATTTAAGCTCATTAAATAGCTTTTCTAGGGCCAAAAATGGTGCACTCGTAGCGGGCTGTTGCGAGCCATCAATTGCCAGATTTGCCGACGCTTCAGCTCGCGGTTGTAGGTCCTCTGCGCCCGAAGTTTTCGATCCGGTGCTGGAGCTTTTAACTACTAAATTACTTTATTTTTTTGACATTTTTGGTGGCATACTAGGTTTCTATGCCAAGTTCCACTTTTTTACTTAATTAAATGGGTCCCAGAGGGTAGGCGGAGACAGTATAACTGACAGAGAAGGCTCAGAGTTCCAGAGTTAAGCAGCCATTTTGGATACCGGCTTGGCCATGCCCCCCCCCCCATCAATCTTAATTTATATAAATGGAAATCCCCTTACTATCTGTCACTCATGCTTCTCACTCCTACTTATTATCTCTAAGCTCACTTCTTCCCTCTATATGCTCTCACCTACTCCCAATGAATGGCTTCTCCATTCTCCTTTCATATGTGCCTCTCTCTCGCTATTCTTCTGCTTTACCCTATTCCCTATCAGCCTAACCTAAATTCAACCTCAGCTCCTGCAAATTCAAAGTCACACATAGGTTTGTATATTTCACAGACTTTTGTGCTATTATAACTGGTTTCACATTATTGTATGCTGATGTTATTTTCCTGTTGTTTTGTGTTTTGCATTACATGTATTGTTTCCATTGTCCTCCAGGACTACTTTGTAAATGAGCTTGTCTCAATGATGTGTTCCTGGTTAAATAAAAATTGAATTGGAATTGAATTGACTATGCGGGGGGGGGGTGCCTCCAAGAGCATCAGTGGGAAAGGGCAGGGCAGCAGGATGGCAGCCAAGGGGAGCAAGTCTGCCGGAAGAGTCTTAGTGATCGGGGACTCAGTGATTTGGGGGGGTATAGAGAGAGAGAGAGTGGTGGAGGGTGGCTGGACGTGATGGGAGGGGGTTGGTGTGGTGCCTTCCTGGGCTTCTGCCATCTGGGATTTAGACAGGACAGGGAGGATATTAGGAGGAAGCAGGGAGAGCTGGGGAGCTGGTACACCTGGGTACTGGTGATCTAGTGAACCAATCGGTGGAGTAGTGAAGTGGAACTTTTGTAGACTGGGGGACAGATTGGCGGTACACTCAGCCTCCCTGGCCTTTTCCAAAGTCCTCACTGTGTGGGGGAGGAAGGGTAAGCAAGATAGGATAAGGAGGGAGATAATAGAGGAGTTTAACAGATGGCTCAAGGGATGTTGTAATGATAAAGGGTACCACTTTGTGGGGGACTGCAAGGACTTTTGAGGCAGGAGGCTTTTCCAGAGTGAGGGATGACACCTGACGAGAGGGGCAGGGCTCCCAGATCTACAGAGATTCCTGCATTTTACAGGGAAATTGTTTCCATAGACTTGCACTGGTTATACAGGAAAACTAAGCAATTTGGTTTCCATAGGAAATAATGTAATCTACAGGAAAACCTGGGAATATTGCCCTGGTGTTACAGGGAAAATGCCAAATACATCTGGGAGCACTGGAGAGAGCCTACACGCTGGGGCAGGCGTTTGATATGTGGGTCAGTCGTTAAAACTGACTGCGGGGAGACTGGGGCTGGGGAACCTTGATGGCAAGAGAGAGGAAGGGGATCCTAGCTAGTACTTCCCCGCACCTGAAGCACAGCAGGTACAAATACAGCTCTGGCCCATACTGGACTAGGTGAAGGGACTTTGGAGGGGCGGAACACATAGGGTACAAGCAGCAAGAGACAGGAATGAGAGGACATGTGAAGCACAAGGGTAGTAGCAAATTATGATCAGTGGTCAGATGGAAGGGGGTATGCCTTCCAGGAGCATAGGTAACAAAATCAGTGAGCTCCAGGTGCTGATAGCAGACACTGAGGTGGACCTTGTGGCCATAAAGGAAACATGGACTTTGTACATGATCGATATAAGGAAGTAAACGCTGCCACGAAAAACCATTCATATCCATGATGCGAGTCTGTGGCACAGCCCGTTGCGCACGTCACTTCCGGTCCGTGGGTACTCGAGAAGCACTTAAAATGGAGGGCGAACTGCACGGAGGGTAATAACGTCAGAAACACTTCATTTAAGACTTTTATTAGGATTTAATACTGCCATCTGGTAGTGATTTATTATAATTACAGTGTCCCCTGGAGCATGACAGTAACATCGTGTCCCTAGTAACAGTAGTATTTGGAATGAATTAGTATTAATTTGCTGCCTGTAAACTACTCAGCATTGAGTTCCCATAGCCGTTCATCAATGTGCATCTTATTTTTTGCATGTTGTGCAGATCAGCTTAGTCAGCTCCATACTTGTAAGTCCACTAGTTTACTGACATTCCAATGGGCTCATGTTATATTATGTCAAAATACTTTTACTAATTGTTCTGCATGGTTGTGATGTAGCACAATGCATCTGTTCCTAGTAGTGTGTGTGTGTGTGGGGTTGGGGGGCCAAGTGAATTAGACTGGGATGTCAACATAACGGGGTACACAGCCTACAGAAGGGACAGGGAGGGTAAAAGAGGAGGTGGAGTAGCTCTATACATAAGGGAAGGGATCAAAGCTACAAAACTGAAAAGTAAAGGGGGAGGAGAAGAGGCACTCTGGGTCACCTTGGAGACAGGGAATGGCATCACAGTCCACACAGGGGTTGTATACAGACCCCCGTCTCAAGGGGAGGAAATGGACAAGAAAATGATAGAGGACATTCTCAAAATGGCTGAAAAAGGGGAGATACTGTTGATGGGGGACCTGAATATGCCAGATGTTAACTGGATGACATGTACTGCAGCCACATCCAAGAGCAGGGTTATTCTTGATGTCCTGCAGGGGGCAGGCCTTAGACAGCTAGTGTTGGAACCCACTCGGGAGGGAGCAATACTAGACCTGGTACTCTTACATGGAGATCACAAATTTAGAAGTCAGTAGACATCTGGGAACAAGTGACCACAGCACAGTGTGCTTCACAATAAGCACAACCACGAAGACAAGCCATACAAGAACAAGGATACCGGACTTTAGAAGGGCTGACTTTGGCAAAATGGGTGAATACCTGAGCAATGCACTAGCAAATGGCCAAAAAGGAGGGGTGGAAGAACAATGGAGAAAAATCAAAACTGCTATCATAGAGGCAACAAGCCTTTGTGTGACACAAATAAAGAAAACAAAGTGGAGTAAAAAACCACTATGGTTTTCAAAAGAGGTGGCAGGGAAGGTTAAGGAGAAAAAGGCTGCATTCAAAAAGTATAAGGAATCACAGAAGGAGCACGACAGGGAACTGTATCAATTAAAGCAGAAAGAAGTGGGGAAGGCAGTCAGAATATCAAAGGCCTATACCGAGGAAAAAATAGCCAACTCAGTTAAGAAGCGGGATAAAACCTTTTATGGGTACATTAGGGAGCATAGAAAGGTTAAGGGAGAAATAGTGAGGATTAATAAAGGAGAGGGGAGGTGGGAAGAGGGAGACAGTGAAAAGGCAGAGATACTGAATGAATACTTTTGCTCAGCATTCACAAAAGAAGATGAGGAGGAGTTACCTAAACCAGACAATAGAAGCACTCTGGGTAGGGGGGTTGACACCAGTCCATTTATAGAAGAAAGAGACCTGAAAGAACTCCTAAAACTCAAGGTGGACAAAGCAATGGGGCCTGACGGGATTCACCCCAGAATCCTAAAAGAACTAAGGGAGGACCTTGTGACACCACTGACCATGCTTTTTAACAAATCATGGGAGGATGGGGGTGGTACCTGAGGACTGGAGGAGGGCAGATATGATTCCCCTTCACAAAAGTGGAAGCAAGGCAGAAGCAGGAAACTACAGACCTGTAAGTTTGACCTCAGTGGTACGGAAAATTATGGAATCACTTCTGAAAGAAAGAATTGTTGAGTACCTAGAGGCCAGCGGGGCACAGGACCCAAAGCAGCATGGATTTACAGCAGGAAGGTCATGTCAGACGAATCTAATTGATTTCTTTGACTGGGTGACCAAAGTAATAGACTAGAGAGGGGCTATGGATATGGCCTACCTAGAGTTTAGCAAGGCATTTGACACAGTCCCGCACAAAAGACTAATAATTAAGTTAGCCAGCCTGGGAGTGGGTTCCAGGTTGGTAGCCCTTGGTAGCAAACTGGCTGCACAACAGGACACAGAAGGTAATAGTGAATGGAACACATTCCGAAGAAAAGGGAGTTACTAGTGGAATACTTCAGGGCTCAGTACTGGGTCCAGTCCTCTTTAACATCTTTATAGGTGACATGGCAGAGGGTCCGGAGGGAAAGGTATGCCTCTTTGCAAATGACACAAAGATCTGTAACAGAGTTGATACACAAGGGGGGGTAGAAAGGATGAGAAGGGACTTTGCAAGGTTGGAGGAATGGTCAGACATATGGCAACTTAGATTCAACGCAATGAAGTGCAAAGTAATGCACCTGGGAAACAAAAACCCAGGAGAAGAGTACACAATAGCAGGGGAGGTACTAACAACAACAAAACTGGAAAGGGACTTGGGGGTAGTCATATCAGATGATCTAAAGGTAGGTAAGCAATGTGAGAAGTCAGTAAGGAGAGCCAGGGGGATACTGGGATGCACAGGAAGGGGCATCACAAGTAGAAAAAGGGAAGTGGTTATCCCTCTGTACAGACAGTTGGTGAGACCCCATCTGGAATACTGTGTGCAGTTTTGGAGACCCCATCTACACAAGGACATAGACAGGATGGAAGCAGTCCAGAGGAGGGCAACTAAAATGGTGCATGGTCTGCATCAGAAACCATATGAAGAGAGACTGAGAGAGCTTAATATGTGTACCCTTGATGAAAGGAGGGACAGGAGGGACATGATAGAAACTTTCAAGTACCTCAAGGGAATCAACAAAGTCCAGGAGGGTAGCATCTTTCAAAAAAAGAGATGTGTAAGAGCAAGTGGGCACAATTTAAAGATAGAGGGGGGACGGCTCAGGGGTAATGTGAGAATTTTTTTCACGGAGAGAGTGGTGGATGCATGGAACCGCCTTCCTGGGGAGGTTGTTGGGTCTAAAACAGTGGGGGAATTTAAACATGCATGGGACAGACATAAGGCCATTATAGTGGGGGGTTGCAGGAAGTAAGCTGTTGGTTAACTAGAATCTGCAGCTTATCCAATAGGAAGGGAAATGGGCAGACTGGGTGGGCCAAGTGGTCCTTATCTCCCGTCAAAGTCTATGTTTCTATGTAGTATGTGTGGGTGGGGTAGGTATGGTATACTGTGTGTGGGGGGGGATAAGTTTTGTGAAGAGTGTGTGTGTAGGGGGGATGGTATAGTGTGTGTGTGTGTGTTTTTGTTGTCTGAAATACCTGTACCTTCTCTAAGTCCTTACTGAGATGCATTCTTTAAAAGTGATGCCTCAGTAATGAACTATATAGTGGCATCACCTGCTCCCACCTTTTTTAAGTTGACATTGCTCTCTATTCACCCCTGCTTCACAACGTCTCTTTTCCAACAGTATTGGTACATTGTTTTGCCAAAATATTGTCATCTCATACAATTACACATAAATGTCTTACATGATTTGTAACTATCAGTATCTCTCCCCCCACCCCAATCCAATCTTGTAATCATCTATTATGTTTATGCACCTTGAATGCATGATGTGAGCTTTCATATTTTTTAACATTTCTTTGCTGTACCTATGTCCCTATTCATTTTATACAATCTTCCATTTCTTTGCACCATGTTGCCGAAATCGCCAACTGATCTTACTTCGAGACACAGCTCTTGCAGCAGGTTACACCATTAGGACTGAAGCCAGCAGGCATCAGGACCCCCTGAGAAAAAATTCTAGCTAGCTATCTTCATCGGCGGGGACCTTGACTGTCGGTCCCGCTTCGACGTCAGGCTTAGTACATAGGGGCGGTCCCTAGATTCCCCAGTTCTTTCATATCGACTTGCATGTCTCGACCCTTGGTTCAGTTCTAGCGGCATGGCGCGTAGTAAAGTGTTTTCCTACGGAAATTAGTTTTCTACAATCAGTTTCTTCTCTGATGTCGCCCCTGACCTCCGTCACTCCTCAAGTGTGTTTGTGGGAAGCAGATCCTTTCAAGGATCCGCACTCCTGCCTGTGTCCAGTGCCTAGGCCCAGACCACGACACCCGGTCCTGCACCTTTTGCCAGGGTTTCAATAGCAGAACCCGGATCCGTCGCCAGAAGGCCCTACAGGCATTCCTGCTAGAGGAGCAACTCAAGACCATGGCTTCCAAGGGGGATTCTTCTCAGAAGGCCCGCAAGCATGCTGAGAAGCACAGGGAGAAGGCCCCTTCCAGGTCCCCATCTAGGGCCTCCGACTCGCGCAGCTCTGGCTCCAGGTATGACCGCTCTCCTTCCCGGGCCAGCTCTCAGCCTCCCCCCGCTGCGGTGAAAAAATCTTCATCCTCTTCCCGGGCCAAGACTCCCAGGCCTTCCTCGTCCTCCAAGGCCCTGGCTAAGTCGGGGGATCACCACCATCACCACAAGTCGGGTTCCCGCCATTCTGAACCCGACGTCAGGTCTGCCTCCTTGCCTCCACGCAAAACCATGGAGCTCACCTCACTTAAGAGGCCGCAGGACCCGACGCCAGTGCATCCGACATCGGCCTCTCGCCACAGGTCCCCAGAGCCGTCGTCTGCCAGAAGACTGTCGCCGGCCAGGCCATCTCATCACCGGACGCTGGTAGGGGGACCGGCGCCCGCTCCAATTGAGAAGAGGACCCCGACGCCTCCGACCGACGTCAGTCAGGAGACCATCATGTAGGAGGAGTTAACTCAGCCCGAGGACCAGACGGGCGAACCCGGTCCTGTTGAGACTCCCAGGGAACCCTCGCCGCAACCCGAGCCCCCTGTGGAGCCGACACCGGGGCCCGACGACCGTCCACCAGCGCCTGGACCGTCGTCGGGCCTTTCCTTTTCAGAAGTGAAGGAGCTGTTTACTTACTGGTGGGACACCATCAAGAAGGACATGGTCCCCACTCCACCTCCACTTCCTCCTCCTCCTCCTACACCGGTTGCTCCTCCGGTTCCTGTGCCACCTTCTCCATCTGGGTCTGCAGGCCGGTTACCTCCTCCCCGGGAGCCCAGAACCCCTCCAAGGGGGAGACCAGACAAAAGGAGACCTCCGTCCAGATCCTCTTCTAGGTCACCCAGTCCCAAGAGACCCAGAAGACGCCGACGTTCGCCTTCGACGGAGGACACGGGATCAGAGTTTTCTACATCCAGATCCCCATCTCCCCTCTCCATCCCTTCTCCGGACCCACGTGAGATGCCCAAATCTCCTCCGGATGACCCTTCGTTCTCGGATACCATGAGACACATCCAGGAGAACATGGGATGGGATGCGGAAGAGTTAGACCCCGAAAGGCTACGCCTTGCGAAGTATCTTCGGCAGAAGGACCCCAAGCCTGTGGTGGTGCCACCCTTGGTAGACACTTTCGTGGACGTCACCAAGGCAGCGTGGAAGCGTCCACATTCTCTCCCGGCGATGCCGAACAAAGCTGACCGCTTGTACAAGGCTCCCAGAAAAGACCAGTACTTGACACAGCATCCTCAGGCCGACTCTCTGGTCATAACAGCCTCTCATGACTGGTCCCAGAGACCGCAACATTTGAGCACCCTGCCACCAGACTCAGAGTCCAAGCAGCTGGACGCCAAGGGCAGGCGCATGTATGCTTCCGCTACCTGCGCCATCAGATCCCTGAATTATTTGACCCACATGGTGCAGTTACAAAATGCCCTGTGGGAGCAGGGTCTGGATGCGGCTGAGAAACTTCCGGAAGGTGAGCAGAAGGAGGAGATGCTACAGCTCCTCCGTACGGGTTCGGACGTGGGAACCCAAGTGCTACGAGCTGCGTACGACTCCGCGACCTCGGCCTGAGCAGCAGCTTCAGGCGTATGCCTCCGGAGGCACTCTTGGCTCCGTGTCTCCGGTTTTACCCCGGACGTCCAGAAAAACATTATGGACGCTCCATTCGAAGGAGAAGTTTTGTTTGGTAAACCCTCAGAGAAGATAATTACCAAACTCCAAGAGGCCGGGAAGGCAGTGAGGTCGGTTCAGGCCACGTACCGACCCAAGCTTAGTTCCTTTCGTAGGAACCAAAGCCGATTTCGTGGATGAACACAGAGACAACGGTCCCGCCCCGTTCCACAACAAAGGGGCCCCGGCTTTCGGAGAGCCCAGGGGAAACAACCCGCAGGCCAAAGCCAGCGTAATCCTAAGCCGGTCCAGCCAGCAGGAACCTCAGCCGCCACAGCCTGACTCCTTCCCGGCCCCCACCCCTCAGGATCAACAGGACATCGTGGTCGGAGGTCGCATTGAGAATTTTCTGCCAGGATGGCAGACTATAACCACCGACAGGTGGGTTCTACAGCTGGTCGGAAGAGGCCACTTTATAGAATTCGCGGAAAAGCCACCCTCGAGGCCTCCTTTGCTCTCCCGGTACCCGAGTCAGCACAAGTCACTGATCAGGCAAGAAGTACTTGCGCTCCTACAAAAGGGAGTGATAGAGTACATCCCAGAGAACCAGAGAGGACAAGGATACTATTCCCACTTCTTCCTGGTTCCAAAGAAGACAGGGGACCTCCGTCCGATTCTGGACCTCAGCGACCTCAATTTTTCGGTTGCATACAAAAGATTCCGCATGGTAACTCTTCCGGGTCTTATTCCCATGCTGAAGCAGGGCACCTTTTTAGCATCTCTAGATATGCAGGACGCTTACCTGCACATCCCCATAGCTCAAACGCACAAGAGGTTCCTGCGCTTCGAGTTTCTCGGCCATCATCTTCAGTTCCGAGCCCTCCCATTCGGGCTGTCATCGGCACCCAGGGTTTTTACCAAGTGCATGGCAGTAGTGGCAGCGTCTCTAAGGAGACAGGGCCATTATGTGTTCCCGTACCTAGACGATTTGCTTCTCATGGCTGCCTCCAGAGAGGCGTTGTTGCGGGCGATCCAGAGCACCCAGGACCTGTTCCGATCTCTGGGTATCCTAATCAACCACGAGAAGTCTCTCCTGGTACCGTCGCAGAAGCTGCAGTTCATTGGCGCAGTACTGGACACCATTCAGGGAAGAGCATTTCTTCCAGATGACAGAGCGGAGCGCATCAGATCCCTCATCAGGGAGCTTTCGTCGCACAAGACCGTCCCAGCCAGGTCAGTCCTTTGCTTGCTTCGGACACATGGCTGCGGCCATCCTACTGTCCCTTCGCAAGGCTCCACATGCGGTAACTCAGTGGATGCTCAAGGTGCAATGGGACCAAAGGCAAGACCACATGCAGCATCCGTCAGAATCACGAACACCGTAATCGAGATTGGCAGTGGTGGCTAGACCCAGGATGCTCGTGATGGGTGTCCTGCTTATAGCGCCATCCCGGAGGTAACCCTCACCACAGACGCCCAGGTCTAGGGTGGGGAGCACACCTGGATGGGTGAAGTCCCAGGGAATGTGGACCCCTCTGGAGGCCCACCTCCATATCAACGTCCTAGAGATGAGGGCGGTCCTTTATGCCCTGCAGGCCTTTCAGTCAGAGATCCCGCCGGGTACTCTCCTGCTTCAGACAGACAACACGGCAGTGATGTATTACCTCAACAAACAAGGAGGCGCACACTCTTACCCCCTTTGCAGGGAGGCCATGAGGGTGTGGGATTGGGTCATCCGACACGGCGCGAACCTGATCGCAGTACATGTTCCCGGGGTGGACAACACAAATTGCAGACGGCCTGAGTCGCTCCCAGGCCAGAGTCTACGAGTGGGAACTTCTTCAGGAGGTAGCAGAGGATCTGTTTCTTCGATGGGGAACTCCAGAATTGGACTTGTTCGCTTCCCCATCCAACGCAAAGCTGCCCAATTTTTGCTCGCTAGATCCAGGGCCTGGTGTTTTCTGGCGAGACGCGTTGTCCCTCTCCTGGGCGGACAGATTCCTCTACGCTTTCCCTCCCTTCCCGTTGATCCAGAGAGTTCTTCTCAAACTGCACAGGGAGCATGCAACAATGATCCTGGTGGCCCCCTTCTGGCCCAGACAGATCTGGTTCCCTTTGCTAATTCAGCTATCTCGGGAACCTCTGCTCCCATCTCTTGTCTCAAGAGGAAGGTTCACTGGTCCACCCGGACTTACGCTCACTGAACCTGCATGCATGGCTCCTAGAGACATAGCCATCTTGCGTCACGGGGCCTCGCAAGAGGTTGCGGAAGTTCTTTCTGCAGCCAGAAAGCCGGCAACGCATGCGACGTATACCATGAAATGGTGCCGTTTTTGTTTAGGGTCACAAGCATGCGACCTTTCCCCGTTAGGTTGCCCGGTGAAAGCAGTGTTAGAGTACCTGCTCTCCCTTTTCCGCTCGGGTCTCGCCGACTCCTCTATTAAGGTGCATCTCTGTGCCATTTCAGCTTATCCCCTCCCGGTGGGACAGCGCACAGTGGCACAATTAGATGCCTGTCGAGAGTTCTTGGGAGGGGTGTTACATCTTAGGCCGCCCATTAAGGACCCAGTGCCTCCATGGGACTTGCTCTTTGTCCTGGAGCAAGTCACGCTCCCCCCCTTTGAGCCTGCCGCGGATTGCGAGCTCCGTTTTCTGTCATGGAAAACGTTGTTTTTGGTTGCTGTTACGTCAGCGTGAAGAGTTTCTGAGCTTCATGCTCTCATGTGCAAAGAGCCCTATTTAATTTTCCATCGGGACAGAGTATCCCTGAGGACAAATCCTAAATTCTTGCCTATGGTGGTTTCCACACTCACTGTCAATCAGGACATTGACCTGCCGGTCTACTTCCCTAATTATTCTAATAGAGGAGAGGCGCTGCTCCACACCCTGGATGTTCACCGCAGCTTAAGGTACTACCTGAGCAGAACTAAGCAACTTCGCTCTTCGGAGCAACTTTTCGTTTCCTTTACTGAAAGAATGATTGGCCAAACAGTCCCTGTCTCGCTGGCTTGTCCAGTGCATCTCATACTGTTATGATATCAAACGAAAGCCCCTCCCAGGAGTAGTCCGGGGTCATTCCACTTGGGGTGTGGCCACCTCCTTTGCAGCACTTCGAAACGTCTCCACTTCGGCCATTTGTGCTGCAGCCACTTGGAGCTCTGTACATACCTTTATCAGGCATTATAGCCTGGACATCGCTTCACGGCGAAGAGCAGGCTTCGGCCTGTAGGTGCTACAGGGTCTCCTGTCCTAGATTCAGGAACTGGAACGTTCCTTCCAATTTCCTCCTCCCAGAGTTTGCAAGCGCTACTGCTTGGAAATCAGTCCTAATGGTGTAACCTGCTGCAAGAGCTGTGTCTCGAAGTAAGATAGTACAGTTACGTAAGAACTCACCGTAACAGTAGATCTTCGAGAACAGCTCTTGCAGCAGGTCCTTCCCACCCACCTTCCCCTTGAGGAGGCATGGCTTTAGCCTTGTTAAACAGGATTTTCCTTTGTCTTCTGGACGGTGGATCCTCGGTCTCCATTTCAAGGTCAGCTCATGGCCGGAAGTCTCCGCAGGAGAACTGGGGAATCTGGCAGGACCGCCCCCTTATGTACTACGCCTGACGTCAGAGGCGGGACCGACGTCGGGGACGGTCCCCGCTGAAGATAGCTAGCTAGAATTTTTCCGTGGGGTCCTGATGCCTGCCGGCTTCAGTCCTAATGGTGTAACTTGCTGCAAGTGCTGTTCTCGAAGATCTACTGTTACGGTAAGTTCTTACATAACTGTACTTTATGCATTTATCTCCCCACCGCCCCATCCCACAAGAGAAATATATGTACACAGCTGACAGTCTTTATGAAATCCCATTCTCTGTACCTTGCATGTCTAAGACTGGCCATGCTCATCAGTAGTTGCTTCAAACATGGTGTAATGATTGTTCTACATTGGCATTGTGATCCTTATTCAGTGCTATTATGTCTTTGTCTTTGTTGTAAGTAATCCACTCCTGCATGTAGTGAGTACTTTGATGATGTTGCTTGTTTGATGGAAATAATAGTTCAGTATCGATGAAATGTTTGGTGGTTACAACCAAATGTTGTATATATTTATACCTTACATATTACTTTGTACCATTGTAACCATTTTTACCACATGAGTGTATACAATATTTTTGTGTGGCTATGTTTATGCTTTTATTACAGCCATTAATGTGTACTGCACCTTAGTTATGTATGTGACTGTGTGTTTGAATTAACATGTCTGTGATGAATATCAGTGACATGGTGTGAACATTACAAATCACACACTTGGTTGTGGAACATCTAGTACTAATGATAGAATGGAATTTGAATTCCTATGAGTGTCAGTAACTCACACTGTGTCAAACTGGTACTTATTCAACGTATCTGAATGATTGTTGGGTGGGTCAGAAGTTGGTCAACTGAGTGGCAAACTGGTTGGCGGGCAGAAAACAGAGAGTGGTGGTAAACGGTATACAGTCAGAAGAGATGCAAGTCACAAATGGGGTACCTCAGGGACCAGTCCTGAGGCCAGTCCTCTTCAATATCTTCATCAGTGACATTGCAGATGGACTGGAGGGTAAGATTTGTCTGTTTGCAGATGACACCAAGATTTGCAATAGAGTAGATGATCCAGATGGGGTGGGCAGAATGAGAAGAGATCTGGATAAACTGGCAAAATGGTCGGAAGAGTGGCAACTGGGGTTTAAAGCAAGGAAGTGCAAGATCATGCACATAGGGAAGAGAAACCCTGAAGCCACCTATAGGTTACATAGATACATAGATACATAGACAGTGTCGGCAGATAAGGGCCTATGGCCCACCCAGTCTGCCCATTTGAGCTTGTAAGTTCAGTTTGTTTTCCTAGAAGTCTGTTGCCCCTTACCCCTGACCTCCAGAATTCCTTTATGTCTATCCCATGCATTCTTAAATCTCGTGATTGTTTCAGCCCCCACCACTTCTCTGGCAGGGTGTTCCACTTGTCCACCACCCGCTCTGTGAAGAAATTCTTCTCATGTTTCCTCTGAATCGTCCCTCCCTCCAACTTCATCCCATGCCTCTAGTCCTGGAACATCTTTTTCGCTTAAAAATAGTGTTTTCCTGCACCTCTTCCTCCCTGTAAGATACTTGTATGTCTCTATCATATCCCTCTCTCCTCCTCTCCTCCAGGGAGTACATGTTCAGTTCCTTCAACCTGTCTTCATAGGACTTGTGATGCAATCCATGCACCATCTTTGTTGCCCTTCTCTGAACCTTCTCTACCCTGTCTATGTCCTTACGTAGGTATGGTCTCCAGAACTGTACACTGTACTCCAGGTGGGGCCTCACTAGTGTCTTGTATAGTGGAATTATGACCTCCTTCTGCTGGTGATGCCCCTGCCTATACATTCCAGCATCCTATTTGCTTTACCTGCTGCCTTGTCACACTGTTTCCCTACCTTGAGGTCATCAGAGATGATAACCCCAATATCCCTTTCCTGCTTGGTGCATGCTATATCCTCACCCCCAACTGATATATTGTGCCAGGGTTTTGTGCCCCATATGCATTATCTTGCACTTCTTTGCATTGAATTTCAACTGCCAAACCCCTGACCATTCTTCAAGTTTCTGCAGGTCGCTTCATTCTGTCTACACCCTCTGGTGTGTCTACTCTGTTACAGAGCTTGTGTCATCAGCTAACAGTGAAATTCTGCCTTCTAGGTCCTGTGCAATGTCACTGATGAAGATGTTGAATAGGACCGTCCCAGCACTGATCCCTGTGGTACCCCACTGGTCACTCTTCCCGCTGTGGGTGACAGCCATTTACCACCACCCTCTGTGTCCTGCCACCCAGCCAGTTACCTACCCACCACACTACTGTCCTGCCCACACCCATATTCCCCAGTTTGTGTAATAGTCTTCTGTGTGGCACAGTGTCACAGGCCTTGCTGAAGTCCAGATAGGCCATGTCCACCGCCCTTCCCTGATCCACCTCCCTAGTCACCCAGTCAAAAAATTCAACGAGGTTGGTCTGACATGACCTCCCCCTGGTGAAACCATGCTGCCTTGGGTCCTGTAGTCCATTGACAACCAGATGTTCTACCAATCTCTCCTTCAGTAGTGCTTCCATGATCTTCCCCACTACCAAGGTGAGGCTAACTGGTCTGTAGTTCCCTGCTTCCTCTTTGTTCCCACTTTTGTATAAGGGGACTACATCTGCTGTCCTCCAGTCTCTGGGTACCTCCCCTGTTTCCAGTGATCAGCTAAACAGGATAGCCAGAGGTTCAGCCACCACCTCTCTTAGTTCTTTAAGGACCCTGGGGTGCACCCCATCTGGCCCCATTGCTTTATCAACTCTTATTACTTTCAGTTCCTTCAGGACCCTTTCTCGTGTAGGTTGGGAGGGGAGTTGCTGGCAATCACAAGGGAAGAAAGAGACTTGGGTATCATCTTCACAGATGACCTGAAATCATCCAAGCAGACCACTAAAGCAGTAGGTAAGGCTAGAGGGATGTTGGGGTGTATTAGTAGGGGTATCGCAAGTCATAAGAGGGAGGTAATAATCCCTTTTTACAAGACACTGGTTAGGCCTCATCTGGAGTACTGCATACAGTACTGGAGGCCGCACCTGCACAAGGACATTAACAAAATGGAGGCAGTCCAGAGAAGGGCAACCAAAATGGTGCAACGACTGCATCAGAAAACATATGAGGACAGATTAACAGAGCTCAATATGTATACCCTAGAGCAAAGGAGGGAGAGAGGTGATATGATCGAAACATTCAAACATCTTAAGGGCATTAACAAGGTGAGAGAGTCTAACATGTTTCAGTATAAGAATAATAGCAGGATAAGAGGTCACGGCATGAGATTAGAGGAAAGCTGATTAAGAGGTAATGTGAGGAAGTTCTTTTTCACAGAAAGGGTGGTGGATGCATGGAACAGCCTACCTCAGGAAGTGGTGGATATGAATACAGTGCAGGGCTTCAAATGGGCATGCAATAGGCATAAGAGAGCAATACAGATTAACAAACGTACCTGTGTCCAAATAACATTTTTTAGTTACATTACAGCAGGGACTACTTTATTGTGTGGCAATGTAAGTGGAAGGCTACTACATTCACATGGGATACTTTTCTGTATTTTAAAGAAAATAAATAACATTTTTGAAACTTACATGAGCCCATGTTATAAGTGCAATAACCGACTCCAGGGTGTGATGTTACTGGGGATTAATCAACATACTGGGTGCGTTGTGAGGCACGAGGCACCCTGGAGTGGGTTATTGCTTACATATCATCCATGCCCTTGTTGACTGTTTCTGCTGTCTGCTTTATATGTTCATTTGCTTGCACATAAATTGTGACTTTGTTCCTTTTTATTTGTCTGTCTTCATGTATGTACTTCTAACTTTGTCTTTCCATATGTTTTTGTTACTCTACACGTGCAACGCACACATATTGTGACCATAACAGTCACCGTCACTTCTGTCACAACTGCAGCAGTCACAGTGTTGCACACTTCTTCATGAAGCTGTTGAATCTGACAGTGTCATAACTGGATGAAGGGTGGATTTTAAAAGTTATATCCACGGGATACAGAAGTATATACCAGTAAGTCACATTTTTTTACAATAATTCATGCGTGATGAAAATAGTATTGTATATTCATGTAGCAAATGTACAACTATGAATTACATGTATTTTTTTTTGTACTAACTGGCACACATTCCATTGACTTAATCTACACTCCGGTTTTTATTATTGTCAGGATGTTATCGGATTCAGACTACAGTAATGATGAAGAGTTCGACTTTGCTGCAAGTAGCAGAACTCTTCACCCTATATGTTTGAACTGGAATACCCTCCTGGTCAAGCACCACATTTAATTAACAACGATACAGGGTCATCAGATGAAGATGTACGTGAATCCTCAGATGAGCATGTGAGAAATATTAATTGGTGCTGTTATCAGAAATGTCATACTATGCCAGCTCACCTTGAATGTTTATGCTGCCATGAAGTTGAACTAGGCAATGATAAACGAAAAGCTAATTATTTACAATATTTTCTTGGGAAGTTATCAGTTTGTTCAAACAAGCTATGGCCTGTCTGCGCTCCATGACTGTCCCCCAGCACTGTCCCACGACTTTCTTAGACTTTTCCTCTATTTTCTGTTTGTTGTGACCTCTCACCATTGGTTGATTGTGTATGTGTCGCTGTCAACAGGGTGTGCAGTACACACATTCGACAAATCAACATTGGCTGAGTTACACCACTCCCTACATGTCTTCATGGTAATGTGTACCGACACCCATACACAGCTGGGTGTCAGATTAGTTCTGTTCCATCCATCCTTCCACTTCAATGGAGAGAATAGCCGTCCTTTGTACGATGGATTCTCTACCACTCAGTCATACCCCTGATGACCCAATCAATCAAGCGCTCACTGGTCGCCGGGGAGGCAAGAGGTAAGGCATGATGACTCAGCCCCTGACTCAAACCAGACAGTCTCAATTTGTCACAATATGCATGCCATAACATACATCAGACCATGGATGTATCATGACATTAATGCATGCCCGGGTGAGTTGTGAGGCACAATGGCAGGCCCTTTTGCATCCCAACACACCCATGTTGTGCATTCATGCCCTGATACACCGATGTGCTGGAGTGGGTTAACACACTTATAAAACTGGCTAGCTAATTGTAAAAAGGAAAAAAATCAAAAACTTTTTACGATTGGCATGCCAACTGTTGGTGTTCCGGGGCATTAACGATTGGTCATCTGACATTTTCTGCCCAATGGTAAGTCATCATTTCACCTTTCATTAATGACTGTTTTATAATACAGATTGCAAAAACATACTAACATATGAAAATGCCAGCAGAAACTGGCCTCGTGGTCTATTGAGTCTGCTCGTTTGTGACTCTAGTCCCTTACTTTGCATCTGCCCCATCCACCATTACCATTGTCGTCATTACACACACCCCTCTGTGTTCTACTTCCGCTTAATACCGTCTACCATGCTATATGTTGATACCTCTTCATGCAGATTATTCAACTTATCCATCTCGCGCTCTCCAAAAAACATGTCTACTGACTTCCCTCATGAATCTTCCCCCACCCAGTCTCAGCTGTTGCCCCCTCATGGCCGTCTCCCTTCTAATCTTGAAAATCCCTTCTGTAATAGTCTTGGTTATCCCCTTCAAGTATTTGAAGGTTTAGAGCATGTCTTCCATCTACCCAGCAGTAATACCCCTTCCTCTCCACTATTCTCCTCCTCCACTCTCCTTATACTTTGGTATCTACTGCTAGAATCCATCCCAGCTGTTTCATTGTCCTTCTCTACAATGGATCTGTACCCCACTCCCTCCATGTCTTATCCCTGCTCCCCGTAATTGTTCCACCGCTCTCATCCACATCATTACCATCCACTTTAGTCTCCTTCTCACCCTCTACTAAGTGTCTCCCTTTCTCCTCCCTCTCGGTGCTACTTACCAATTTACCCGTCTCTCTCCCTTCTTCCATTATTCCAGTTGTGCCCCCCTCTCCTATACCCTTGTAAACACCCTGCTTCATTCTATCACCCCAGCTCTCCTTCTCCTACTCTGTCGCCAGTACCGCAAACCTATTATTGTTGTTCTGTGTACGTCATTTTATTTTATCTATATAACACAACAGGGTGTCTGTTAATGCCATTATTTACTCAAGCCTGTAGTGGATTAGTCGCTAGGCCTGAGGCAGCGTGATTAAACAACACCAGAAGTGGGTAAACACATGCATCGATTGATATCGTATCCTCATTATTGAGAAAGTAAACGTTAATAAAACACACTTTCTGTATATGCAGTTTTACAGAGCATATTCTTAGCTGTGAGGCATGATTCCATTCCTGTTGTACAAATACAATAATTGTATGATGTCATGAGGAATTTGTGTTTCATTGTGATCAGACTGTTCAGGACTGTACAACATTGTGTAAATTAATACTGCTATAATAATATAGTTGTCATGTTGCGTAATTTATTATAACTTTTTCTAAAACTAAAATTTCAGATTCTGCATGTGTGACACATGTTCCAGATTTTGAAAATGTCTGCGTAAGTCAGGAGGTTCTGCACTGCACGTTTATTCTTTTGCACGAGGTACAACGTGACCCTATTCAGGATCCCATTCCTAACAGGTACTGTATTAGCATTATAACTGTACTTTTTCTGCTGTTAGCCTTACGCTATATCTTTACTGTATTAATATACCCTACATTCCCATGTTACTATCCATCGTCTGGTGTTACTCATACTGAACGCATTTCCACAATCACATCTCTAATTACACTATCTGATCTATGTATCTGTTGGAGTTTGGTAATGAGAGAACCAAATGAGAATGCAACTGAGTGACTGTCTTTCTTTTACAGTACAGAAAAAGGTACATAAACCACTCATGAATCATCTCAACTGTGCCTGATCGCAGCGGTGTAATTTTGTAACAAGGTGTACCGCATTGAGATGGTTCTCATATTTTATCCTATTTCTCCTTCTTCTAATTGAGATTTTGGTAAATTTTCTTATTACTCCTTCTCTATTCACTTCTGCCTAGCAGATTCCTTCATTGTGTTAACCTCCACTCAAGTTTGACATACCCCTTGCATTACTGCGCCCCCCCCCACACACACACACACACTTTTGTCAGTCATGTGTTACTTGCGGGTACAAAATAATTACATAAACCTTTAGTTACATTTTGCTTACATAGTGTGTTTTAAGACTGACCTCACTGTATTCACGATGCAAACTATAATTATGAATTTACACGTATTTTATTGTGAATGCATGGATGCATAACATTTTACAATTCGACTTTGCGGGTGAAAATGAAATAAGACAACAATCAGAAGATGAACTAATAACATTTCATACTGTAAAGTACATACAATATATGTAACAACTAGATTACTGAAATAGCAAGATTTTACTCTATATTTCAATACAACAATTAAAAACAAAAAATAATTCACTAAATGTACAAGTCGGTTAGAACACATTGTACAAATTATTAATCACACAGTATACAGCTGTGGGTTAGCCATGTTTGAAGATGTCTGACTTGCATTCTGTCACAATTTACCCATTGTTAATACTGCGATATACAAAGCCAAAGTAGTAGACCAGGGAGGGGCTGTGGACATGGCCTACCTAGACTTTAGCAAGGCATTTGACAGTCCCACACAAAAGATTAATAGTCAAATTAATATGCCTGGGAGTGGGTCCCAGGGTGGTAGCCTGGGTAAAATATTGGCTGAACAACAGGACACAGAAAGTAATTGTAAATGGAGTCCACTCCGAAGAAAGAGGGGTACCGCAGGGTTCAGTCCTTTTTAATGTCTTTATAAGTGACTTTGCAGAGGGACTGGAAGGAAAAGTATGCCTCTTTGCAGATGACACAAAGATCTGCAACAGGGTTGATACACAAGGAGGCGTGGAAAGGATGAGAAGGGACTTGGCAAGGTTGGAGGAATGGTCGAAGTATGGCAGCTTGGATTCAATGCAAACAAGTAAAATAATGCACCTGGGAAACAAAACCCAGGGAAGACTACACAATGAGGGGGTAGTAACAACAACAAAATGGAAAGGGACCTGGGGTAATCATATCAGATGACCTTACGGTTGGCAAGCAATGTGAGAAGGCAGTAGGGAGGGCTGGGGGATACTGGGTATATAGGAGAGGCATCACCAGCAGAAAACAGGAAGTTGTTATCCCCTGCTCAGACAGTTGGTGAGACCCCATCTGGAGTACTGCATCCAGTTCTGGAGACCCCATCTCTGCAAGGACATAGACAGGATGGAGGCAGTTCAGAGGAGGGCAACTAAAATGGTGCAGGGTCTGCAAGAGAAGCCATCCGAGGAGAGACTAAAGGAGCTTAATATGTATACCCTTGAGGAAAGGAGGGAAGGGGGGACATGATAGAAACGTTTGAGTACCTCAGTGGAATCAACAAAGTCCAAGAGGGTAGCGTCTTTGAGAAAAAAAAATCTGCAAAAACAAGGGGACACAATTTGAAGATAGAGGGGGGACGGCTCAGGGGCAATGTGAGGAAGTATTTTTTAACAGAGAGGGTGGTGGATGCATGGAACAGCCTTCCTGAGGAGGTTGTGGGGTCTAAAACTGTGGGAGAATTCAAGAATGCATGGGACAGACATAGGGTAATTTTTGTGAGGGGTAGGAAGAAATAGGCTGTTGGTTAAATAGGATCTGCAGCTTATCCTCTAGGTAGGGAAATGGGCAGACTAGGTGGGCCAAGCGGTCCTTATCTGCCATCAAAGTCTATGTTTCTAAGTAAAAGTGCAATCCTGCCCCTCTTTTTTTATTCCATCCAATGACCCACACGCCCCACTCCCCCATTCCACCTCTGGCTAAGTGAAAACCAGCACCATGCACATTCCCATCACTTCCTTAATAAATTCAAACATGAACTGCAGTGATCAAGTAAAGGTCAGTCCAAGGGAAAAAAATCACAGGGTACAACACAAGCAACATTGTTTTTTATTTCACTACTCTATTTCCTCTGGTATCGTAAGCACTTTAAAGTGCAGCTACCTAACCTCTTTGCAGGTAAATCATACATGGAGCACATGGGCATATGTTTCCTGTGACCATCTCTCTAACTGGTGTGTCTGTGTTGTAGGTGTGGGGGTTGGGAGGTTGAGGCTAGGAGAGGTTAACAAAAATTATCATCAATATTTGACAGGATATGCCAATATGGGCAGGAAGGAGGGGTGGAAAAACAATGGGGAAAAATCAAAACTGCCATCATAGAGTCAACAAGCCTTTGTGTGAAGCGCATAAAGAAAAAAAAGAAGCAAAAAACAACTATGGTTTTCAAACGAGGTTTCGGGGAAGGTTAGGGAGAAAAATATAGCATTTAGGAAGTATGAGGAATCACGGAAGCAGCAGGGCATAGAAATGTATCAGTTAAAGCAGAAGGAAGCGGGAAAGGCCATCAGAATAGCGAAGGCCCAAACCGCGGAAAAGATAGCCAACTCAGGTAAGAAGCGGCTTAAAACCTTTTATAGGATCATCAGGGACCGAATGAAGACCAAGGGAGGGATAGTAAGGCTTAATAAAGGGGAAGGGAGATGGGCAGAGGGTGAGATACAAAAGGAATACTGTTGCTCAGTATTCACAAAAGAAGAAGAGGGGAGGTAACACAACCAAACAATAAAAGCACTCTTGGCAGGGGGGTCGATACAAGTCCATTCACAGAAGAAAGGGTCCTAAAAGAACTCTTAAAACTCAAGGTGGACAAAGCAATGGGGCCTGGTGGGATTCACCCCAGAATTCCACAAGAACTAATAGGAGACCTAGTGACACCACTGACTATCCTTTTTAACAAATAATGGGAGGATGTATGGGGGTGGAGGTGATTCCCCTTCACAAAACTGGGAGCAATGCAGTGTCAGGAAACTATAGACCCTTTAGTTTGACCTCAATGGTAGGGAAAATGATGGAATCACTTCCGAAAGAAAGAATTGTTGAGTACCTAGAGGTCAGCGGGGCACTGGACACAAGGCAACATAGATTCACAGCAGGAAGGTCATGTCAGATGAATCTAATAGATTTCTTTAACTGGGTGACCGAAGTACTAGACCAGGGAAGGGCTGTGGATGTGGGCTTCATAGACTTTAGCAAGGCATTTGACACAGTCTCACACAAAAGATTAATAAACAAGTTAGCCAGTCTGGGAGTGGGTCCTAGGGTGGTAGCCTGGGTAACAAATTTGCTGGACAACAGGACGTAGAGGGTAACAGTAAACAGAGTACACTCTGAAGAAAGGGTGATTACTAGTGAGGTACCGCAGGGTTCAGTACTGGGACCGGTCCTCTTTAATGTCTTTTAAGGAGACATTGCAGAGGGGCTAGAAGGAAAAGTATGCCTCTTTGCAGACGACACAAAGATCTGCAACATGGTGGGTGGAAAGGATGAGAAGGGAATTGGCAAGATTGAAGAAATGGTCAAAAGTATGGCAGCTGAGATTCAATGCAAAGTAATTCACCTAGGAAACAAAATCCCAGGGGAAGAATACACAGTGGGGGGGATATCAACAAAAATGGTAAGGGACCTGGGGGTAGTCATATCAGATGACCTTAAGGTAGGCCAGCAATGTGAGAGGGCATTAAGGAGGGTTGGGGGGATACTGTGATGCATAGGGGGAGGCATCACCAGTAGAAAACAGGAAGGTGTTATCCCTCTGTACATACAGTTGGTGAGACCCCATCTGGAGTACTGGGCGTAGTTCTGGAGACCCCATCTCCTCAAGGAGATAGACAGGATGGAGGTGGTCCAGAGGAGGGCAACTCAATGGTGCAGGGTCTGCACCAGAAGCCATATGAACATAGACTAAAGGAGGTTAATATGTATACCCATGAGGAAAGGAGGGAGGGGGACATTTATTTATTTATTTAGCTTTTGTTAGCTGGGTAGGTACACTAGACAAGTATTATGCCTATTTTCAGGAACGACCCGGGAGAGTACAACAGGTAATACAGATACATCAGAACAGAACAGCAGGTAAAGCAAGTACATTGAGTAACATTATACATTGAGTCACAAAACAGTAAGGCATGTAGTGAACTACTATGACAGAAAGTGGTAAAGTACTTATAATCAACAATATATAGACTTGGACAAATATAGTGCAGTCAAGTGCCTTAGTGAGAAATTGGATCATGAGAGACGAGTAATAGATCATTAGCAGGTCCTCAGAAACACGTGGGTCCCTTGCTTGGGACATTGTGCTAGGGAGACTTGGGACACTCACATGCTGAGGCCAGCTTCAGAAACCCCCACAGGGATTTCTGGAAGCACTGATGGGAGGAGGCAGAATTAACCTGTTCAGGAAAGGAGTTCCAGAGCCTAGGAGCACATGCAACAAAGTCCCTGTCCCCCATGAGGGTTCAGGTGAGAGGTCCTTTTAGCATCCCAGAAACCTAGGACCTGAGAGGGTAGAAGGAGAAGTCAGGAGGTGAGAGAAGCTGTGCCAGCCCTGGAGGGGTGCCAGTTCTGACCACTTTACCCACAAGGCATCCCAGCCCAAAGTTCAGGTAATTAGTTGGAGAAAGCCAACCTAGTTTATCATAAAGCTCACAATGGTGGGTGAGATGGGGGCGGCCAGTGCAAAGCGGCAGATATTGTTGTACGTCGTGTGCCACCGAGTAAAAAGAGCTTTGGAGGTTCGAGCAAATTGGTGGAGACCATAGCTAAGGGAGGGAAATAGTACACCTCTAGCAAGTGCCAGACGAGCAGCAGGTGTCAGGTTATATTTGGCCCTATAGGCCAGACCCAATTTGCAGTTCACTGTTCTACAGACATTTAAGATATGACTCCCTAGGTCTAGTTGGGGGTCAAGTGTCACCCCAAGGTATTTGATGGAGTTCACAGTTAGAGGGGAGTTCTGTCCAGACAATTGATACCCAAAGGGGCTGGAGAGGCTTTTGTCTTGGCTGCTGATCCAAATAACATAGCCTGCATTTTTGTCAGGTTGAGGACCAACTTGTGTTTGGTTACCCAGGCCTGAATGTTGTTAAAGTCCTCAGACAGATGATGGTTGAGAGTCGCAATGTCCCAAGAGTGGTCCAGGATAACCAGATCATCCGCATAAAGAGTGACACTACAGTTTGTTACTGCAGCTGGGAGTTGGTTAACAAAAAGGGAGAAGAGAAGGGGTCCCAAGACCGAGCTCTGGGGAACACCAAAGGTCACCGGTGAGGGATCTGAGAAGACTTTGTTGAATTTGGTCAACTGTATTCTACCATGCAGGTAGCCAGTTAGCCAATTCATAGCAGGGGGGACAGGCCAAGAGACCGCATCTGAGTACAGAGCAATGCATGGTCTGCAAGGTCAAAGGCCTTGGACAAGTCAATGAATATTGCTCCAGAGAGTTTCCCCTGGTCCATGGCTGCTCTGATGCTGGATGAGACAGAGACCAGGGCCATGGTCATGCTGTACCATTTAAGAAAACCATGCTGGGCTGGGGACAACAACTCGTGGACCTGAATGTACTCCGAAAGTTGCTCAGCCACAGCTTTTTCAAGGAGCTTGCTGATAGCCGATAGGATGGCGATCGGCTGATAGTTGTCCAGAACTTTGGGATTACCCTGCTTCAGTACAGGGACAATCCTGGCCACCTTCCAGATGTCGGGAATAACCCCGGTAGCAAGGGACAGGTTGAGGATGTGGGCTACTGGAGAGGCGATGTGATGGGCTCCTAATTTCAGAAGCTTAGGCTCCAGGTTATCAGGGCCAGCACTGGAGTGCTGGGAGAGGCTGGAGAGGAGACTCAGCATCTCCTTGTCTGACACAGCCCTAAGAAAGAATGATGGTCAGGAGGGATGAGACTCCTGTCATGCTGGGGAGAGGGGCCAGTAGTACTCTCATCAGGAGGGAAGAGTGAGGAGAGTGCTGATAGGTCAGAGAAGTGGGAATTGAGGGCATTTGAAATCGTATGTTGATTGTTGCAGGAGACCCCTCCAATAATCATGTCGGATACCCCTGAGTTAGAGGAGCCACTGACAAGAGTTTTTATGTTTCTCCAGAACCTTCTTGGATCATTGGCAGAGCTAAGTAGGACGGACTTGCAGAAGTCACTTTTTGCTACCCTAATAGCTTTTTTACACTCATTTCTAAGTTTTCTATATTGTTGAAAAATGGTCTGATCAAGGGAGCATTTGAAGTGGGCCCAGCACTTATCCCTAGCCCACATAAGGGCTAGGAGACTCCCATGCAACCATTTAGTGGCGGACCCCCTTACCCTCCGCCTAATAGTTGGGGCATGCTTGTCTTGCAGGGCACCAAAGGTGGTAAGAAACTGGGTAGCAGCTGTAGAGGGATCTGGGGCACCATACACCCCTGACCAGTCGGTGAGCCTCAGACATGATAGAAACTTTCAAGTACCTCAAGGGAATCAACAAAGTCCAAGAGGGGATTATCTTTCAGAAAAAGAGATGTGCAAGAACAAGGGGGCACAATTTGAAGATAGAGGGTGGACTACTCAGGGGCAATGTGAGAAAATATTTTTTCATTGAGAGAGTGGTGGACACATGGAACCACCTTCCTGAGGCAGTCGTGGAGTCAAAAACAGTGGAGGAATTCAAGAATGCATAGGACAGACATAAGGCAATTACAGTGGGGAGTAGGATGAAGTAGGCTGTTGGTTAACTAGAATCTGCAGCTTATCTAATAGGTAGGGAAATGGGCAGACTAGGTATGCTAATCGGTCCTTATCTGCCGTCAAAGTTTATGTTTCTATCAATAATATGACTGTAAGTGAGGGACAACATTTTGTTGTGTGAGAATATATATATACAGACAGTTCTATGGAATAACTAAAAATCAAAATTGTTTTTATTTTGTTTTCATGCACTAAAGGAGGGCCATTGTAACAAACGCATTATCACACGCCAGGGTGTGTCTTATTATAGGATTTACACATGTCTGTTGTGTGTTTCACACTCGGCCTGCGAACAACTGATCAGACTACACGCAATGTGTTGGTAAATGTTATCATAACACGCACCCTGTCGTGGTGTGCTGCTATAATACACCCATGGGCTGGAGTTGGTTATTGAAGCTGTTAAACGGGTGAGTTAATTGTAAAAATCAAACTGTTGGTCCGCCTGGACAATAATGGATGATTAGGTGACGCTCTCTTTTCAAATTGGAAAATAATCATGTTTCCATCTATAATCATCACTAAACATTTTACAGCAACAGAGTAGATTATCTTACAAAAATATTACATGTACTGAGTTATACATGTTTATGCATCTTTCTGCATGCTGTATGACTAAATAAATTATGTTTGGATTTGTTTAGGTCGTTCAGGTGGGCGAACTACACACAGTTCACTCACTGGATACATCAGAAGCTTGGTAAGAAAGTTTGTCACGTTATACCAGTGTGTGCTTAATGGGCAGTCCAGAATGCATACCCTGAGGAATCTGGGGAATATGAAGGCTTTCATGGCACTGATGAAGATATGTGTTTCCCAAAATAGAAAACAATAATATAATATATCATTCGGTGTTGATTGACAACGTGTTATGTCACTGTTTTCTGTTATAATTGTTTCTTTCGAAAATTAATAAAACATTATTTTGATGCTGATGTTTGTATGTTGAAGTCTTTATTTGCACCAAAGTGAGACACATGGCTGGCGATTACACTTGCTCTGTCTGGTCTTTCTTTACTGGCAATGTTTTTAGTGTGACGCTTGTGATTTGTAGGCGTTGGTGGATGCCTGTCAGCCCAACTTGAGATGACTTTCTTCATCATGTGATGCTGTATGGCAAAGGTTTTTCTTTCCACCCATTCCTTTTTGCTTTTCGGATACACCAACCTGTAACATTTGTCTCCAACCTTAATCCGAGCTTGACATCTACTCACATTTTGATTGTGATCAACAGAGGCAAGTTGAAGCCTGGCAATCATGGATTCGTATCCAAAGTGCTGTCTTTTGAATGCATATTTCAGAAGCAAGGAATGGAACACTTCCAATCCTCCGATGTGACAGAAGTCTGTGACTTTCTCAATATATTTTATAAACCGCTTATTGAAAATAATTTTCTGTAATGATTCATGTGCCTCAGAGTTTAGTTGTAGCCATATTTTATTTTGATGTCCTTCTGGCTATAGTTTGGGGTGGGCACATTTGTGGAATTTCTTATATCCGGACCAGCTATGTTTGTCCACAGTGTGGTGCATTACAGATGCCGCCATCTCCCTCAGCATGGTTGGGTCACCCTTACACTCGCTACTTGACCACCAGAAGTGGCTTGAAATGGATGTTATCCACGGCATTAGATCTTCGCATCCTTTGCTTTTTGCCTTAGCAAACAGCTGTTTTTTAATCCACTTACATAAGTGTCATACATTAAACTTATGTTTTATTTGATGTTCCGGAGTGTATTTCTTGATCTTCTTCGAGATACAGCTCTTGCAGCAGGTTACACCATTAGGACTGAAGCCGGCAGGCGTCAGGACCCCAAGGAAATGTTCTAGCTAGCAGTCTTCAGCGGGGACCGCCTCTTACGTCGGTCCCGCCCCCGACGTCAGACGTAGTACATAAGGAGGCGGTCCTGCCAGAATCCCCAGTTCTTTCCCGCCATCGACTTTGCATGTCTCGACCTCTCGGTTAAGTCTAGCGCGCAACGACCAGGAATACCTTCCAAACTTTCCAAACTTCGGAAAAATCTACTTTTCTGCCGTTTTTTCATCTGATGTCCTCCCCAACTTCTGTGGAGGGCCATTCTTCGAAGTGTGCCTGTGGGAAGCAGATCCCTTTCAAAGACCCTCATTCAGCCTGCGTTCGGTGCTTGGGCCCAGACCACGACACCCAAGCCTGCTCCTTCTGTCAGGGCTTTAACAGCCGAACGAGAATCCGCCGACAGAAGGCCCTCCAGGCTTTCCTCCTTGAAGAAAAGCTTAAGGCCATGGAACCTTCCTCCAGAGGGGAATCTTCAGGGAAGTCACACAGGCACCATGAGAAGCACCGGGAGAAGGTGAGACCCAGATCCCCCTCCAGGGCCTCGGACTCCCGCAGCTCCGGCTCCAGGTCGAACCACTCCCAGTCAAGAGCCCACTCTCAGCCTCCCCCGGTTGTGGTTAAATCAGCCAGTGGTTCTTCTACTCTGCGGCCTGCCAAGACCTCCAGGCCCGCTTCCTCGGCTAAGGCCTCATCCAGGTCAGAGGAGTACCACAAGTCGTCTTCCCGGCACTCGGCCTCCGACGTCCGGTCAGTCTCCCTGCCGCCACCACCCCAACGCAAGACCAAGGAGCTGACCTCCCTCAAGCGGACGTCAGATCCAATGTTGGCCCACCCGACGTCGGCCAAGGTTCATAAGCACTCCAAGGAACCGGCGGCAGTTTGTCACCTGTTGCTGGTCAGGCATTCGCCCCCCAGAATGCCGGCGGGGGGACCGGCATCAGATACCGCAGTCAGGAGGACCACACCACCGCCTACCGATGTCGGTCGGGAGACACTTTCGGAGGAGGAGGCGTCTACCCAGCCCGAAGACCAGGCGGGCGATTCCGGACCTGTCAATCTCCCACGGGAGCCCTCTCCAGAACCAGAGACCCCCGGGGAGCCGGCGCCCGGTCCCGACGACAGGCCACCAGCGCCCAGTCCATCGTCGGGTTTAAACTTGTCGGAAGTGAAGGAGCTCTTCACCTTCTGGTGGGACACCATCAAAAAGGATGTGGTCACCACGCACCCTCCTCCTGCACCTGTGGCACCACCGATGCCTGCACCCCTCCTTCACCTAAGGGGTCAGCAGGCCGAGCACCTTCCCCCCAGGAGCCAGCAGCACCTCCGAGGGGCAGATCTACAGAAAAGAGAAGGCCTCTGTCAAGATCCTCTTCAGGGTCACCCAGCCCCAAGAGACCCAGAAGATGCCACTATTCACCGTCCACGGAGGATTCCAGATCTGACATCTCTGAATGCTCCAGGTCTCCTTCACCAATCAACATCCCCTCTCCGGACCCATGCGACCCCCCTAGGTCTCCTCCGGATGACTCCTCATTCTCCGAAATAATGAGACACATTCAAGAGAACATGGGATGGGTTGCGGAAGAACTCGACCCCGAAAGACTACGCCTTGCCCGCTACCTTCGGCAAAAAGACCCCAAGCCTGTGGTAGTGCCACCCTTGGTGGACACCTTCATGAACGTCACCAAGGCAGCGTGGAAGCGTCCACATTTGACCCCGGCAATGCCGAAGAAGGCTGACCGCCTGTACAAGGCCCCAAGGGAGGACCAGTACATGGCTAACCATCCTCTGGCCGACTCCCTGGTCATCACAGCCTCTCATGACCGGTCCCAGAAACCGCAACATTTGAGCACGCAGCCACCGGACCCGGAGTCCAAGCAATTGGACATGCTGGGCAGGCGCACTTATGCAGCCGCGACTTTCGCCATTAGATCATTGAATTACCTGACCCACATGGTTCAGTTTCAGAACACACTGTGGGAACAGGGACAGGATCTGGCGGAGAAACTGGCAGACGGTGGCCAAAAGGAGGAACTCCTACAGCTCCTCCACACGGGTTCAGACGTGGGGACCCAGGTGCTCCGAGCTGCATACGACTCTGCGGACTCTTCGGCCAGAGCAGCAGCCTCAGGCTTATGTCTCCGGAGGCACTCATGGCTCCATGTCTCCGGGTTTATCCCGGACATCCAGAAAAATATTATGGACGCTCCTTTTCATGGCGAAGCTTTGTTTGGTGAAGCATCGGAAAAGGTCATCACCAAATTGCAGAAAGCTGGGAAGGCTGTAAGATCTGTCCATGCCATGTACAGATCTAGATTTAGTTCCTTTCGCAGGATCCAGAGTCGCTTCGAGCCGGACCCAGAGGCAACAACCTCGTTCCGGCCTGCAAAAGAGGGGCGCCTTCTCTCGGAAAGCCCAGGCCAAGACGTCCTCAGGTAGAGGCCAACGTGTTACCAAGTTGGCCCAACCTGCAGGACCCACTGTTGCCACAGCATGACTTCTTCCCAGCCCCCGCCCCCCTCAGGATCAACGGGAAACAAAGGTCGGGGGTCGTGTCGCAGACCACCTGCCAGGGTGGCGGTCGATCACCACCGACAGGTGGGTGCTACAGTTGGTCGAAAAAGGCCACTATATGTTATTCGGGTCAGCACACTCTGCTCATAAGGCAGGAAGTGCTCACGCTTCTACAGAAAGAAGCTTTGGAGCATGTTCCAAGGAACTAGAGAGGAGTGGGTTATTATTCACACTTCTTCCTGGTTCCAAAGAAAACAGGGGACCTCCGTTCAATCTTGGACCTCAGCGACCTCAATATGTCGGTCGTTTACAAGCGCTTCCACATGGTGACCCTCCCGGGACTAATCCCTATGCTGAAGAAGGATGCTTTCTTGGCATCCTTGGACATGCAGGACGCTTACCTGCACATCCCTATTGCTCAAGCGCACAGGAGGTTCCTGCGCTTCGAGTTTCTCGGCCGCCACTATCAGTTCTGAGCGCTTCCTTTCGGGCTGTCATCAGCACCCAGGGTATTCACCAAGTGCATGGCAGTCATGGCAGCGTCTCTGAGGAGACAGGGCCACTACGTGTTCCCGTACCTGGACGACTGGCTTCTCATGGCCTCCTCCAAGGAGGCATTGCTGTTGGCTATTCAGCATACCCAGGCTCTCTTTCAGTCTCTGGGCATCTTAATCAACTATGAGAAGTCTCTCCTGGTACCGTCCCAGAAACTGCAGTTCATAGGGGCAGTTCTGGACACCATCAAGGGGAAAGCCTTTCTTCCCGAAGACAGAGCAGAACGCATACGATCCCTCATAAGGGACCTATCAGCGAAGAAGACCGTCCTGGCCAGATTGGTCCTTCGCCTACTCGGACACATGGCTGCTGCCATTCCAACAGTCCCGATGGCAAGACTCCACATGCGGGTAACCCAGTGGATGTTAAGAGTGCAATGGGACCAAAGGCAAGACCATCTGCAGCATCCAGTCAGAATCACGAGGGCCATGATTCGGGACTGGCAATGGTGGCTAGAACCGGGAACCCTCTCTACGGGGGTTCCTTTCTCGGTGCCGTCCCCGGTGATAACCTTCTCCACAGACGCCTCAGGGCTGGGGTGGGGAGCGCACTTGAACGGGGTGAGGTCTCAGGGGACATGGACGACTCAGGAATCTCATCTCCATATCAACATATTGGAGATGAGGGCAGTCCTTTATGACCTGCAAGCCTTCCAGTCGGAGATTCCACTGAGTACTCTCCTGTTACAAACAGACAATACTGCGGTGATGTATTACCTCAACAAACAAGGAGGCACACACTCCTACCCACTTTGCAGGGAGGCCATGAGAGTGTGGGAATGGGTAATACGACACGGCGCAAACCTCATTGCAGTTCACATTCCCGGGGTGGACAACACTGTCGCAGACAGCCTGAGTCGTTCCCAGGCCAGAGTCCACGAGTGGGAACTTCTACAAGAGGTGGCAGAGGACCTGTTTCACAGATGAGGCACTCCAGAATTGGATCTATTCGCATCCCCATCCAACGCAAAACTGCCCAATTTTTGCTCGCTAGATCCAGGGCCTGGTATTTTCTGGCGAGACGCGTTGTCCCTCTCCTGGGCAGGCAGATTCCTCTACCCCTTCCCTCCTTTCCCATTGATCCAGAGAGTCCTTCTCAAACTTCACAGGGAGCACGCAACACTTATTTTAATAGTGCCTTTTTGGCCCAGCAAACTTGGTTCCCGCTTCTGGAACAGCTGTCCCGGGAACCACCGCTTCCCTTGCCAGTCAGCTCCCACCTGTAGTCTCAGGAGGCGGGTTCACTAGTCCACCCGGACTTACAGTCATTGAACCTGCATGCTTGGCTCCTAGAGACATAGCCATGTTGTGACACGGGGTCTCACAACAGGTGGCAGATGTACTTTCTGCAGCCAGAAAATCGGCAACACATGCAACATATGCCATGAAGTGGCGCAGGTTTTGCCTGTGGACTCAAGCACGCGGTTTCTCGCCCTTAGACTGTCCTGAGAAGCTGGTTCTGGAATACCTGCTTTCTCTTTTTCAATCCAGGCTAGCTTACTCCTCGATTAAAGTGCACCTTTGTGCAATCTCAGCTTATCATGCCCCCATAGGCCACCACATGGTGGCCCAGTTGGATGCTACTCGTGCCTTTCTAAGGGGGGTCCTCCACCTTAGGCCGCCCATCAAGGATCCCGTCCCTCCTTGGGATTTACCCTTTGTCCTGGAGTAGCTTACACTGCCACCTTTTGAACCAGCTTGTGATTGCGAGCTACGTTTTCTGTCGTGGAAAACGTTGTTTTTAGTTGCTGTTACTTCGGAGAGAAGAATCTCCGAATTACATGCTCTCATGTGCAAGGAGCCTTATTTAATTTTTCATCAGGATAGGGTATCCCTGAGGACAAATCCTAAGTTCCTGCCTAAGGTGGTTTCAGCCCTTACTCTTAATCAGGACATTGATTTACCAGTGTACTTTCCTAAGTACACCAATTGAGGAGAAGCACTGCTTCACACCCTGGATGTTCACAGGTGTCTCAGATATTATTTGACCAGAACCAAACAGCACCGGAAAGCAGAGCAGCTGTTTATATCCTTCGCTGAGAGGATGAAAGGGGCCCCCATTTCGAAGCAGACCCTTTCACGCTGGCTCATTCAGTGTATCTCGTTTTGTTATGACAAACGTAAGAAACCCTTACCAGAAGTGGTCAAGGGCCATTCCACAAGAGGAGTGGCTACCTCCTTTGCGGCACTGAGGAACGTGTCCACTTCGGCTATCTGTGCCGCAGCCACCTGGAGTTCGGTGCACACTTTTATCAGGCATCATAGCCTGGACATCGCCTCAAGGTGAGGAGCTGGTTTCAGCCTAGCCATTCTCCAGGGACTTCTGTCTTAGGCTCAGGATGGGTCTTAATTTCCATCTTGCCTCCTCCCGATGGCTTTACAAAGGCACCATTGCTTGGGAATCAGTCCTAATGGTGTAACCTGCTGCAAGAGCTGTATCTCGAAGAAGATAGTACAGTTACGTAAGAACTTACCGTAACAGTAGATCTTCGAGAACAGCTCTTGTAGCAGGTACCTTCCCGCCCACCATTCCCCCTTGGAGGAAGTAGGTTCTAACCTAACACCATCCTTAGGATCGGAAAGGTCTGTCCTTAGTCTTGGCCATCTGATGGCGGGTCCTCAGTCTCCTCTTCTGATGTCATCCAGCGGCCGGAAGTCTCCGGCGGGAGAACTGGGGATTCTGGCGGGACGCCTCCTTATGTACTACGTCTGACGTCGGGGGCGGGACCGATGTCGGAGGCGGTCCCCGCTGAAGACTGCTAGCTAGAAAATTTCCGTGGGGTCTTGATGCCTGCCGGCTTCAGTCCTAATGGTGTAACCTGCTGCAAGAGCTGTTCTCGAAGATTTACTGTTACGGTAAGTTTTTACGTAACTGTACTTTCTGTGCAAATCTGGGTGTGACGATCTGTCGCAATTGTTAATATTTGTACACCCTTAGATAACAGACTGTCAGTTGTTCTCGTGAACCCCTCTTTCTCCATGTTTGTGGAGCTACCCACTTCGGTCACTTGTACCATGTTAAAATCTATTATTTTCTTTGTATCCATCTCCATGACTGTATAGACTCTAAATTTTGCAGAGAAACCTGGAGAATCACATCTCCCATCACCACAGAGCATAACACTGTCCTTTACCTCATTAATAATGTTTTCCTGCATTGACCGCCATTCTTTGTCTATTATTGGAAATAGGTATTTTTTGTTTGCGTTGAAATGTGTGAACACTTATAGATTTAAATTTCAGGAAGTCAAAGAACTGTTCTATCTTTGTAAAGTAGTTCCCGCTGAAAAGAATTGCTGCTGAAACCTCCAAGTTTCCAGCAGCCATGCCATTCACAAACGGTTGAGAAATCCACTTTGTATCATGTCCATTACAGCAGTGCATTTCGAGTGTTAATATAAGTACCCTGTAATTTTGGAGTAAGTTCAACAATTGTTCCTGCACATAGTGAACAATGTTTGACAAGTTCAAGCAACTGACCGTAGCAAACAATGTCATCACTAGCAACTGTTGCGCTGCTTTCATCTTCTGTTTCTGCATCTCCATCTTCAGAATCAGTTATGCCTTCTGAATCACTGTCCTGTTCAGATGGAATGTATTCACTACAACTTGAATCATCATCTGTCAAGGATTCACTGCTGGTGTCAACTGGGCTGATATCAGAATAACAATCTTGAAATCCTGACGTGGATGCTGTTGGTTCATCATCCTCAAGCAAAGATGATGAGAAATATAAGTGGTCCTTCTTCACCTTGTTGAAGTCAACAAAATAATTAAATTCATACTCTGGCCATTGAATCCCTTTATCCAATGCAGAGTATTTGGTCTGTGTGGCGACATTTGAAACTGACTTTTTTAGAGGACAATGACAGCAGCCTGTTGATACTTGTTCCTTGATTTAATTATAAGAAAAGAAATAACATGTTAGTAATGCATGTAATTTTTTAGATTATGAATAACTCATAAAGTAGTGAAGAACACGGCCAACATACTATGTTATTATTCTCCATTTCAGTGGGGTGCATAGTGCAATCAGCATAGGATAATGAATTATCAAGATTTACAAATCCGGAATCAATGTCATTAGTATCCTCATTTTGTTCTTGCACTGCCTCATCAATTATATATTCGGTAGCCCGTTTACTTAGGCTTAGAATGCTGTCCAACACCTAAGAATAGAAAGAAAACAGATTAATATTTGTTGTTTTGAGTACAATATATGCAAATGTAAAAGCCATATGCACATAGACGCACAGTCAGGTCATGCAACTGTATGTAAGGAATAAAACTCGAGGAGGTGAGGTATATGGCCTGATAGCACACACCAGTTGCATAATGAGGAATGAGGGACTTGCAGCTAATGCCTTTATCGACTTGGAAGTCCTCTTATCAACCCATAAAACACACCTCTGATTTTCTTATTCCAGTAATAAAATGGTTACCAATGTAATTATTTAAAATAAACACCAACAAAAAAAACATTTTAGCTGACTTACATAGCGATTTTGAACAGACTTACCAGTCTCAGCCCCTGCACGTGATATACAGGTGCCTTACCTCATGGGCAGCACATCAAGATACAGATGCCACCAAATAATCCATTAATTTTGATAAAGTTTCACTCACAAAAATAGTTTTAGTGGGTTCCAAGGACTTCCCGGTCTGAAGTACCACCCCCACGCTCTGCTAAGTTGTAATGCGATGCCAGGGAGAGAGCGGGGACAGGCATGTCTATAGTGTATGAGCAGCAGCTTTTTTAAATGGCATGGGTCAGTTGGTGATGAAACGTGGGCACCAGTTGACTAACAAGGGCCTTGTTAGTCGACTGGTGCCCACGTTTCATCACCAACTGACCAATATCATGTAAAATTGTCAGGAAAACCTCTGCCTATACACTATAATGACTCTCATCCCCACACTCTCCCTAGCATTGCGTTACAAATTAGCAGAGCGCGTGGGAGGAGAGGGGACAGTACTTCAGACCGGGAAGTCCTTGGCACCCAGTAAAACTATTTTTACGAGTGAAACTGCATCAAAACGAATGGATTATTTGAGGGCATCTGTACCTTAATGTGCTGTACATGAGGTAAGGCACCTATATATCAGGAGCTGGGGCAATTTACTTTACCTTGGTGAGTCTCTTTAACATATATCTTACCAATACCAGGTTTTTTTTGTTGTCACTTTTGATGCATTTTTTTTGTAAAGTATACATAAATTATCACGGAGGAATGGGTATGGGATTTTATTTGGAAGATGCTACTATTTTCACCCACTCGATATCAAAGGGGTTGATTGGCAGCAGATTTAAAATTTGTGGCACGCAGTTACCTTAGTTGACAGTGTACGGCTTTTACCACAGCATTACAGGGTAGTCTTCAGTAAAAACAAAACAAACAAAAAATGGGATTTAAGTAAATGGTTGTGAATTGAAATGGATCGTAAAATTGAGATGTCTACGTGTGTGCATGTGTGTGGATGGGGGTGAGGGGTGTGATGTCTTCTGCAGTTCGACAACATCGAGACATCTCCAATTTTGAAATATAGACATAGGTACAATGATATCTGATGTACAACGTCATGAGTGGCTGATGAGTTACCAGTTGGCACAGTATTCACGACTAATGTCACAACCAAGTGTACCTCACAGACAATCAGAAAACAGAAAACTCCCAACCCATTTTATAAGACTGGTTAGTTACATCCCATTATGGTCATCGGTTCAATTAATCCAACACCATCCATTATCCTCTATGTAACTGAATGTCATGTACCTCCATGTGTTTTTTCCATTCAGCCCTTCTCTCACTGGACATGCGTGGTTTTCTTTGCTTATCTTGATTATGCAGAAATATAGTAGGGAGAGCATCAGGTTTCAGCTTTGGTGGCCTTTTCAAATTCAGTAATTCAGCCTAAATTTGACAAATATAACCAAGACGTATGTGTTTGTGAGTATTTTCAACATTCTAGCAATATGAACAGTTAAAATCATAACTAAATATTTTGCAAAAATACATTTACTCACCAAAAATGAATAACAGAGGGGCAAGGAAGATGCAGACACATACAGCTGTAGACATACTTTGTGACTATCCAAACGAAAGACTTAATAAAATGTCACAGCATTTAAATAGTAGTGAACAAGCATTGTTAAACAGCATTTAAAATATAATGGCACAGGTGGGGAATGGCTGCAGGCATCAAACTGACCCACCTAATTAAGAATATGGCCAGAAAAATGGTACAGGGAATGCATCACAAGTCCTACGAGAACTGACTGAAGAACTTGAATATGTACTCCCAGGAGAAGAGGTGGGAAAGAGGGGATATGATACAGGGTTTTATTTAACTCTAAAAATTGACTAGCGTTTTGCTCATAAAAGTTCTAAAACATTGTGAAAATGCATGGCACTTGCCTCACTGTGTTTAACAAACATAACGCTTCTAGAAAACCTATATAAATGCTTTCTGTACAGTTAGTATTGTCCCAAGAAAAAAACTGCTAATCAATTATTTAAAACCCTGTGATAGAGACATATAAGTAACTTACAGGGAGGAACAGAGTGCAGGAATAACCTATCTTTAAGTGAAAAAAAGATGTCCAAGTATTTGAGAGCATGGGATGAACTTTGATTGAAGGCGCTTCATGGTAAATGTAAGGATGAATTTCTTCACAAAAAGGGTGGTGCACCTGTTGAACACACTGCCAATGGAAGTTGTTGAGCCTCAAGCAATCACATAACTTACGAATGCATGTGATATATAAGGGAATCCAGCAGTTCATGGAGGAGGTACAGCAGACTTCTCTGAAATCATAAAGGGAACTTAAAACATCAAATAGGAAGACATGGTGTGGCATATTTCCTTATATGACAATGGTAGCGATGTATCTATGTATCTCGCTATTTGAAATTATTTACCAACATTTCAACATATGTTATTGTCATGTTATCTATTTTTCTTTTTGCTATATGGATCTGAATCAGATTTTAAAAATTTTATTACATTGAAAACGGTCGCCCCGGTACCAGACTACTTTGCACGCTACGGGCGCTTGCGCTGTAGAGGTTTGCTGATAATAGTATCGTTCAGGTATGGAACAATGATATTACTGAATCTGAATAATACTGTTATCACTAGAGTAGTGTGGTATTATCGCTTTGGAAATAATAGTATTATAGCCAATTTGTGTATGCTTTACTGCCCTATTCATTTCTAAATTCATATATTAAAATACTGTAAACTACCTCCACCAAACCCACCCAACAGAGTGTTAATTTAATTTAAAAGGAGTGGTGGTCTCTTGGTATTCACCTCATGACCCTGCAGTGTATTCACCCAGCTACCAACTTGAAGGTCGCCCACACATCAGTTGTGTCAGTACTCATTGAAAAAAAATTTGCTGGAGTCTGATTGTATACACAGCAAATGAGCAGTCAAATGGTGGGCAGCTACCTAAATAATAGACATATGTCGCCCATAAAAAAAAATTACAATCACAATCCAGTAATGCAAACCAATGAGCAGTTGAATATTTTCTTTTCACATATAAAATCATCCGCCCAGTACATGAGCACTCATAGCTGCTGTCAAGTGTTTGCCTCTGGCCATTCATAATGTACAGAGCTGCACAGTCTGAGATGCCAGATGGTAACTGTACTTTTCTAGGTCTTGTTCGGTACCTGTACGGTGTCTGTTGGTCCCTCAGTAGTCTGTACCTTGCTCTACTGAATATGCAATGACACATGTCAAAGGTGTTGCCATCTTAACACTGCTCATGATCACATCAGCACTGACAGTTGCAAATAAATGAAGAACATGTAGGGATTTTCTGTAGCTGTAACTGTTTCTGTGGGTATGAAAGTAGTATGTACATCTCTTATCTGGGTCCCGAATGGCACAAGTTCAAGATCTTGCCATGCGGCCTTGCTAACATACAGTGGAACAATGTCATAGGCCACTAACATAATGTGTTTTTTTTTTCTTTCATTATATGTAAATGGCTATATGATTTGGTATCTTGGCCTTGATAGAAGTGATGAGTGCTCATGGATTAGAAGGTTTAAATTAGAAAACAGGAAGTTATTATCCCTCTGTACAGACAGCTGGTGAGACCCCATCTGGAGTACTGTGTACAGTTCTGGAGACCCAATCTCCGCAAAGACATAGACAGGATGGAAGCTGTCCAGAGGAGGGCAACTAAAATGGTGCAGGGTCTGCACCGGAGGACATATGAAGAGAGACTTAAGGAGCTTAATATGTATAGCCTCGAGGAAAGGAGGGAGAGGGGGGACATGATAGAAACTTTCAAGTACCTCAAGGGAATCAACAAAGTCCAAGAGGGTAGCATCTTTCAAAAAAAGAGGTTGCAAGAACAAGAGGGCACAATTTGAAGATAGAGGGGGCGGCTCAGAGTAATTTAGAAGTATTTTTTCAGAGAGGGTTGTGGATGCATGGAATGGCCTTCGGAGGTTGTGGAGTCAAAATCAGTGGTGGAATTCAAGCATGCATGGGATAGTCATAAGGCAATTCTGGGGGGTGGGGGTAGAAAGAAGTAGGCTGCTGGTTAACTAGGATCTGCAGCTTATCCAGTAGGTAGGGAAATGGGCAAACTGGGTGGGCCAAGCGGTCCTTATCTGCCGTCAAATTCTATGTTTCTATGTTTCTATATGCAGAAGCTAAGTAATAAGCCACTCAGTGGTGTGCAGTACATCACTGGAATGCACGGCCACTTGTGCGTACTAATGCATGAAACCGCAGGCCAAGTAGCCTTACGTCAAGAGTGGAAGTGCATCACAATCCAGTAATGCAAACTAGTGAGTGGTAGAATATTTTCTTTTCACATATAAATTCTTCTGCCCACTACATGAGCACTTATAACTGCTGTCAGCTGTTTACCTACGGCCATTCATCATGTACAGAGTTGCACAGACTTAGGTGCCAGATGGTAAATGTACTTTTCTTGGTATTGTTCGATACCTGTATGGTCTTACTGTCCAAGATGCGGAGCTCAGGCCATCACCAGTATGAAATTCCAAACGCTTGAATGTCATATAAAAAAACTGCATTTATTGTAAAGACGCCAACCCTGGTGCTGCCAAACATTTTCGAGCCTCACTTGGCTCTTTCTCAAGGCAGTCTTGGACAGTAAGATTGTAAGGTATACGTGGTGCAGCTCGGTCAGTCCTGTGGCCATCTTCTTGTTGGTGTGGTACCTGTACGGTGTCTTTTGGTCCCTCAGTAGTCTGTACCTTGCTCCAGTGAATATGCAATGGCACATGTCAAAGGTGTTGCTATCCTAGCACTGCTCATGTTCACAGAATCAAGAACAAGTGAAAATAAAGGGAAAACAATTTGGGATTTTCCTTACCTGTTACTGTTTTCATGTGGACAAGTAGTCATAGAAACATGGAATTTGACGGCAGATAAGGACCGCTTGGCCCACCCAGTCTGCCTATTTCCCTACCTACTGGATAAGCTGCAGATCCTAGTTAACCAGCAGCCTACTTCTTCCTACCCCCACCCCCTAGAATGGCCTTATGACTGCCCCATGCATGCTTGAATTCCACCACTGTTTTTGACTCCACAACCTCCTCTGGAAGGCTGTTCCATGCATCCACAATACTCTCTGTGAAAAAATGCTGCCTTAAATTACCTGTAAGCCGCCCCCCCTCTATCTTCAAATTGTGCCCCCTTGTTCTTGCACACCTCTTTTTTGAAAGATGCTACCCTCTTGGACTTTGTTGATTCCCTTGAGGTACTTGAAAGTTTCTATCATGTCCCCCCTCTCCCTCCTTTCCTCGAGGCTATACATATTAAGCTCCTTAAGTCTCTCTCTTCATATGTCTTCCGGTGCAGATCCTGCACCATTTTAGTTGCCCTCCTCTGGACAATTTCCATCCTGTCTATGTCTTTGCAGAGATTGGATCTCCAGAACTGTACGCAGTACTCCAGATGGGGTCTGACCAGCTGTCTGTACAGAGGGATAATAACTTCCTGTTTTCTACTGGTGATGCCTCTCCCTACGCATCCCAGTGTCCCCCCAGCCCTCCTGTATTACCTTGCTAATGTTGCCTCCCAACAATGTCAGAGGCCAGTAGGATAAAGGGTTTGTGTTTTGTTTCATTTTTGTGAGAATGACTGTAAAGTAAGTTATCTTTACATTGATACGAGTAATGAGTGCTCCAGGATTATGCAATTGAATTTATACATTTACAGAGCATCACAAGAATTTCTCCTCCTTGTCATCAGACAGTATGGCTCTGTATATGATCAAAGGCAAGCAGGCAACACTTCATGTTCTTGTCCTTGACAAAAGTGATTAGTGCAGTGATCTGTGTGCAGTCATTGATTATGCAAAGGCCAGGAACATAATGTTTTGCCATCCTGACCCTAATCATGCATAGAACAACACTTTCTGATGCCAACATCTGAAATTAGATTTATTTCTAGATTTCTATAACATAACATTGTGTTTATTATATCGGTGGTCTTTCCCTCTATCAAAGGGATATGGTATGACCATGTCAAAACCTTTAGCTGTCTGCCCTTGCTCCTGTACAAAGACATACTGGGCCTGATATTCAGAATTGCGCCAGACAGTGGCACAATTGGCGCAGTGCAACTGAGGTGCACTGAAGCAACTAAGGGATTTATTCAAAAGAGATGTGCCATGGCACATCTCTTCTGAATATAGCAAATAATGCGCATGGCACAAATACAATGCGCCGGTGCATCCAGTTCATTCACAAAGTTGTGAAAGACTCTTACAGTATGCACTGCAAGTCCATTGGTCCACAGTGTGGACCAATGAGCGTACAACACATACTGTAAGCTGTCATTTGGTGGGCAGCCGCGGAGGTATGCGGGAGGGTATGCTGCCCGCCGATGACTGGGGTGGGTTGGGGTTCTGTGTGAGTGGGGTGGGGGGATCACTAGTCTACCAGGGACCGATATTGGTCTTGTTTTCGGTGATCAGGGTTCTGGGATGGGGGAGGGGTACCACTAGACTACCAGGGATCTTACTTAAGCAATAAGGCACAATGGGGGGCGGTGTTATGGTGGGATAACGGCCCACCTCAGGTGGGTTGAAGCACAAGGCATAGCCAACTGCTTCCACCACATGAGGTGGGCTGTTATCCCACCATAACGCACCCCCTGGAGTGCCTTATTGTGATTTTGAAATGGGTCATTTTTAGTCATTTTTATGCATTTTTTAAAACATATTACTTTCAGCTGGGCTGTTGTGCTGGGATAACTGCCCAGATGAAAGCAGCTCTCAGCCAATCAGAATTCAGCATTCTTTCTACTCATTTCATAATAAAGATTAATACGGCGATCGGGGTTACGGGCAGAGAGGGTGGAACCACTAGACTACCAGGGAAATATGTGGGTGCCTGTGAATGGTGTTCTGGGGGGGGTTGCCACCCATGGCTGGCAGCTGCTGTGTTGAGCATTGTAATACAGTGACACGCCTGTGGGTGGCTAGCAGTTGAGCCATTTTTATGGGCTTAACTTTGTGCCCAGCAGGTATGCGGTACATCTCTGGGATATGCCGGCTGATGCACCACACATCCCGGGCTGAATACTGGGATGTGCCGCATATGCATGGGCACACCCCCCTGGGGATGTGCCGGATACATTATCTTTGCGCCCTGATGCATCGGGAATTGTGCTGTGCAATTCCGCCTTTTGAATATTACCCTGAGGAGCATTTCTGGGATTGTGCTGGCGCAGCCCCTTTGAATATCTCGGCCACTGTCTGACGCCACATGGAAAAATATAGATATTTTAAGATTGCATGTCAGTGTTATTTTTTTTATTGGGACATTGTCCTATATACCTATCAAGTCTGGATCTGGCATGGCACAATTCAAATATGTGGGTACCCCCCCTCCCGAACACCGTTCACAGGCACCCACTTATTTCCCTTTCCATTTTAGGTGTGGTACTAGCAACAACTAAAGTGGAAAGGGACCTAGGGGTAGTCATATCAGATGACCTAAAAGTAGGCAAGCAATGTGAGAAGGCAGTAAGGAGGGCTGGGGGATATTGGGATGCATAGGGAGAGGCATCACTAGTAGAAAACAGGAGGTTGTTATCCTTCTGTACAGACAGTTGGTGAGACCCTTATCTGGAGTACTGTGTGCAGTTCTGGAGACCCCATCTCAGCAAGGGCATAGACAGGATGGAAGAAGTCCAGAGGAGGGCAAATAAAATGGTGCAGGGTCTGCACCATAAGCCATATGAGGAGAACTAAAGGAGCTTAATATGTATACCCCAGAGAAAAGGAGGGAGAGGGGGGATATGATAGAGACCTTCAAGTACCTCAAGGGAATCAACAATGTCAAAGAGGGTAGTATATTTCAGAAAAAGAGATGTGCAAGAACAAGGGGGCACGATTTGAAGATAATGGGGGGAAGACTCAGGGGCAACGAGGAAGTATTTTTCACTGAGAGGGTGGTTGACGCATGGAACAGCCTTCCTGAGGAGGTTGTGGGGTCAAAAACAGTGGGGGAATTCAAGAATGCATGGAACAGACATAAGGCAATTCTGGTGAGGGGCAGGAGGAAGTAGGCTGTTGGTTAACTAGAATCTACAGCTTATCCAATCGGTAGGGAAATGGGCAGACTGGGTGGACCAGGCAGTCCTTATCTGCCATCAAAGTTTCTATGTTTCTGTGTTGCCAGTCTGCAATTGCTCATAGACAGAAGCACAATGCATATGGCAATTAAAACAAAAACAAATGTATTATAATGTTATGTACATGAGCATTTTTTACTTGGGCACTGAGTACTCTGTAAATATCTAAACTCAATTTGAGAAGACAAATGGCAAAATTGTTTACATCCTGTCTTCACTCATGTACATAGACTGCATTTTGCTAATAGCATAAAATCTGATGCAGTAGTTTCTGTAGATGTAACTTTTTTCTTTGCACCACAATACTTATATTTCTCAATTTCCATCTGTGCCTGTTCATCAGAATGAATATATGACAGGTCCAAGATGACAGTTGAGACACAACAACCACCCCACAACTCAGGAACTAACCTGGAATTAATTACCTAATTTGTGGAAAGTGCAATGTTAAAAAAATATATAAAACATGTTAAAGAAATGTAAACAGGTGTAGATAACAATTGCTAACAAGAAAAATGACACACAAACTGCGATACACTAGGAAAGTGGCATCAAAACGAGTGAATGACATACAGTCGCATTGCTGACAAGAATGCATGTCTAATACTGCACACCTTCAGATTCCTTTCATGGGAATCGGGTGTAAATTGCAGCGAACACAATACTGTATTTCGTTTGGACAAATCATGCAAATTTTTCCCTTTTACTGCGGCGACCCACTTTGATAGAATGTGGGTTTTTGGGGCATCTGAAAAATGACAGGGATCGGCACTCAGATTTGTGAGAGGCGCTTATGCATCCGACTGCTGAGCAAAACATCATCGCAAAATTAATTGGAACTAATAGCTTATTAGTTAAATAATCTGAAATGACACTGTACTAACGATTATGTTAAACATTTAGTTGTGACACTTCAAAGGGTCTCCCATCAAGCACATGCAGCTGGGGACGGCAATCATTTCTGCTTTCTGACAATCAGCTCCTGTACACGGAGCCCGTAGATTACGTCACGCGTCAGTGGAACTGCACTGACAGTACGTGGAAATGGCGCGCAAGGCACAGATTTTACCATGGTAGATGCGATTGTTAAAACCTCAATTACTACATATTACTGCAGTACTTGAGCAAGGAGAAAGGTTAGATGGGGTTGTCAGGGACAGTATTAACTTAAATGTAGTAAGCAGCCATGTAAGAATTTCCCTTTAATTTGCGACTTCTAACCTGTGTAGCTGACTCAGTTATACATTACCACATGGGGCCTATATACAAATAGCTGATTACAAAGAAAACTGCTTAGGCTTGAATTGTTTTTAGCCCTCCTATTTTGAGTGTTTCTTCATACTCCCAATCAAGGGTTTGCCTGTTTTTGTTTTTTTAGCACCCTCCGAGCACCCAATTTAAAACAACCACATGCTTCTACATTTTACACTGTTTTGTTTGTTTTCCTGACATCTGTGAATTATCTATTTACCGCTGCTTTTGTTGAAATTGCAGTGTCTCACTGTTGGAATTTTGGTTTCATTTGCTCTGTCTGTAACAAGACTACATTTTATTTTTCAAGCTTTATGGTAGTTGAATATACTCCCCCAAACTGGACATGGTGCCTTGTTCCTAACCGAGTCTCTTATTCTCTGTCATTTGTCCAAATATAACTTTTGCCGACCTATGAGCAATTTTCCAATAATTTGTCTCACTAATGTGTGGTATCAGCTTCTATGCATTACCTTATCTGGTGATACTGAACTTAATCCAGACCCCACTTCTGCAGATCCTGCTAGCTCCCCAGTGATTTGAACCTAAGGGTCTTTAAGTGGCTCACCTGAATGTCCGTAGTCTTATGGCTAATTTTGCTGAGCTTCAGGCTTGGGTGAGTCATTATACTCCTGATATGCTTTAAGTGAGACCTGGTTAAAACCCACCACCCCGATTCTGTGTGCTCCTTGCCTGGCTATAAGCTACTTAGGTGTGACTGCCTAACCTCAAAGAGGGGAGGTAGTTTCGCAATTTATTTTAAAGAATACCTGAATTTCTCTGCGCTAACTTTAGAAAATGGGCTTTTTATTTGCTGGGTTCTGATTGGCCAGTACTTCTGCTGGGGGGGGGGTACATTAATTTTCAATAGACGTCCAGCAAATAAAAAGTGTTAGTCACCTGACCCCCATCACCACCTAAGGTATCCTTTTGCTCACTGTGCTTGTTCATTGGCCAAAACAGTCACGCCGAATTTGAAATCCTCACCATTTTTATCTTGCTTAGTGAGTGTTACTGGCCCCCGAATACTCCCTAGGTGAGTGCCAGCCTCCCCCCAATGACAGAAGACCCCACCACCACCAGCAGATTCCCCAAATACATTAGCATCTCTCATTGAACCACAGACTCTGCCAATTTAACAGTAACCCTGTGGGGGGAAAAAAACTTTTATTTTCAAATCAGTAGTACTGGTACGTCATGTGCTCAGCACTATTTACAGACACCAGTACTGAAGGCTTTGTCCATGAGTTACCCCAACTACATTCTTATTCTACTAAAACTTATTTTCTTTGTTTTTTTTTTTTTTTTGTCTCTGAATTGTTTTTCAACAGTACCTGCTTCGTTCCTGTCTTCACCCAACAGTCCGATGTACAATGCTGCCAACAACAGAACATCTTCTCAAGACACGGTGCTGCAGCTGACCGAACTCCGAAATTACTGTCCCTCTGCCTCATTTTAAGATTATTTTAAGATAAGTAGTAGTAGTAAAATTTTATTGATCAGTCATAAGACCATTACAATTATTACAAAAAATAAGAAAATTAAAGAGCAGGTACAAAGAAGAAGAAAAAAAATGGAAAGAAACCACAAAGAAGCAGTTTGTTTGATTGGCTTCTTAGCGGGTGAGCCGTCAGCAGCCAAGACAGTTTACAATATTTGTGCCAAGACTCCCCTCCCATGGGACTCAGTCTCATTTATATACACTGACTCCACTCTCATTCTACTAGAACTTATTTTCTTTGTGTTTGTTTGTTTGGTCTCCGAATTTTTTTTCCACAGTACCTGCTTTGGTCCTGTCGACCAACAGTCTGATGTACAATGCTGCCGACAACAGAACATCCTCTCAAGACACGGTGCTGCAGCTGACTGAACACTGAAGTTATTGTCCCTCTGCCTCATTTTAAAATAAACCTTATTTTAAGATTTAAAAAAAGTTAAAGAGCAGGTACAAAGGAAAAAAGGAAAGAAACCACAAAGAAGCAGTAAAATTTTATTGATCAGTCATAAGGCCTTTACAATTATTACAACAAGCATTTGTCAATGCCGAATGTTTGCTTGCTGGCATTGGCATTGGTAGTGTAGAAGTTACAGAGCTGCATAATAGAAATGGCAGTGAAGTATTGAACTGAAGCCAACCCCACCATCACCCTGCAGAGAGTGACAGGCACTGGGGTGTGCCTTTGGGTCGTCAGGCATAACGGCCACGCCATTTCACCACACCCTACCCTGTAGACACTGACAAGTGTCACTGTGTGCCTTGGGGTCTTTGGCCCTTATGCGCGCCCCATTCCATCAGGAAATATGGTGAGATGGGTGCGGTATAGGAGAATGGGGTGAACTTTGGGGCCGAAGAGTCCAAGGCATACCTCGATGCCTCTCGCTGGCTGCAGGGTGTGGAATGGTATGAGCATTACAGGCAAGAATCCCAAGTCACACCCCTGATGCCTGTTGTTCTATACAGGGTGGGGCGTTATGGTTGGAAACCCTAACACCTCAGGTATTCGTTGGTATTTTCACTCCAAATTTTCAACATGTTTTTTTTGTGACCCCCACCTCATGAACAGTGGCAATATCAGTTTGTTAGCCGGAAGCTGCTTATGCACAGCGACTACGGCATTTAGCACCACGGGTACAAAAACACATTCCGAACAGGATGTGAAAAATGACAGCTGTACTGTTCATGGGGAGGTGTAAAATATGGCAATGTTGCAAATCTGCAGTAAAAATATTAGAAAAACTGGTGAAGTCAGAAGCGTGCATAGAAACTGTGCAACGCACACCCGTAATGTAATTAGTTTGGGGATTTTTTACAGCAGATTGTCAGCACAGGCATTTTGGGACCTCCAATCATGAACAGTGTCACTGTGATTTTCTTTATCTGTCCCGAACAATGATTTCCCACAGTGACCACGCATCTCTGCGCTGAAAGTGTGAAAACACATTTCAGCCATGTTGTGAAAAATGACAGCTGTACTGTTCATAAGGAAGTGTGGAAAAATGCCACTGGTGAAAATCTGGACTGAAAATATTACAAAGTCGTGAACTTACTAGAGTGCGTGGAAACTGCGCAATGCTCACTCGTAACACAGTCATTTTATGGACTTTTGTCACCAAATTTTCAACATAGCCATTTTAAGACCTCTGCTCATGAACAGTGTAACTGTAATTTTCTTAATATGTCCCATACATTGATTTCGCACACCAACTGTGCCATTGTGCGCTACATGGGCAGAAACATGTTTTGGGCAAGATGTGAAAAATGACAGCTGTACTGCTCATAAAGAAGTGTAATAAAATGGCAATGTTGAAAATCTGGGTAAGAATTCGCAAACTTACGGCGTGCGTGGGAACTGCGCCAATGCGGCGCTTAATAAAAACAGTCATTTTAGGAATTTTCCACCAAATTTTCAATATAGGTTACAGGCTTTGAGAGCCCATCTTATGAACAGTGGTAGTGTCGTTACATCGTCCCGAAGGTAATTTCACGCAGTGACTGCGAAATCATCCTTCGGGTCCGTTAACACCATGACAGTGAGAGTATTCATGAGAAGGGGTCCCAAAACCCCATGTTGAAAATTTGGTGCAAAAATTCCAAAAATGCCTGAGATATGCAGCAAAGTTGAAAAATCCTATCTATCCCATTATACAGCTTACTGGCATTTCCTCAGTTCGCGGTCGGCTTTGAAGAGTGCAGTGTGTTCCTGGTCCCAGTCGTCGCGCTGGAGTCCGGAGTAGTATGGGAGTGAGGGGTGTGGGAGGCAGGGTGCGCGGTGGGTGGGCGCAGGCGGAGGCAGGAACAGCAGCGGGACCGTTTTTCCATTTCAGTTTTTTTTTTAATGACAACGCGGGACGTTTGCCACTCTGGGGTGGGCTCCCAGCGTGGCACAAGGACAGCTGGTGGCGGGGCGTGGAGCCAATGGGGGATTGGGCACCCCTGTTGGTGATAGCATCTGTTGCCACGCTGGGGTGGGCTCCCAGCGTGGCACCCTGTACTCTCGCGGGGTACCAGTGGAGCCAACTGAGGATTGGGCACCCCGTCCAGCTATCACGATAGTATACGCTGGGGTGGGCACCAGCGTGGCATGGGCTCTCTGTTGGGCGGCAGCAGCCGACGGGGATTGGGCACCCCATCGGCTACACAGTGTGCACGGGAGACGGCACGCAATAGCGCGTGATGTGTGTAGGGGGGAGCCGCGATGAGCAGGAGATATCTTATCGCTGCTCACTGGAAGCGTAGCTCCCTTTCAACTGTACTCCACTGCATTTTGGACTGCTGTCATAGACAGCTCCAGCAGGCATTGGAGAACTGCGGCCGCGACTGCAAACACACTGACTGAATTGGAAGAGGGCTGCCACACCTCCGAAAACTCGGATGATGGTATTATGTTTCTTGCACATGCGTGCAAGCAAACATAAAAAATAAGAAAATTAAAGGGCAGATACAAAGAAGAAAAAAAACAGAAAGAAACCACAAAGAAGCAGTTTGTCTGTTTGGCTCCTTAGTGGGCAAGGTGTCAGCCACCAAGACAGAGGGTTTATAATATTTGTTTTGGGGGGGGGGACTTTACAAAAATTCTTGTTCTGAAGGAGGTGCTGCAGGGGGGGGTGGATAACTACAACCAAATGCTCTGTGGGGGTGGCAATAGCTGATGGAATAGGACAGAAACAGAGGGACTACTTTACAGGCAAAGACTAAAACTTAATTCTTACTCTATTTTTTAGTTCTGCTTTAATTTTTTTTTTAAATCCCACATACAAGTGCCACAGGTAGCCCATTTTCTAAGCCCAATAATACCCTCCAGGTTGAGGAGTAGTGGGCAATACCGGACCTTCTAGGGGCTATAAGACCCTCTGCCTGCAGCATCGGACCTTATTACACCCCTGGGCAGTCCAGTATTGTCCAATACTGCTCACCCTGTCAGATATTATTGTTTACATAAACACCCAAAGTTCCTGTTAAGTCCTGCACTCACTTCTAGTTCTTGATAGTACAAAGAAATTCCATATTGTATGTGTTTATAATCCCCCCCCCCCCCACAAACATGGATTGTCTGGGCTAACTGATATTATGAACTGAGGATCGTAAATAGAGGAATCTGATGGGCTGAGAGCTCTTTGAAGCCATGATGATATCAGACTACATCATCACAGCGTCAAAAAAGCTCCGGCGTCACCAGCCTTCTTGCTCTCTACTGTCTGAGAACTATTTTTTCATAATGTTCTCCTACACCACCCAAAAACTCATTCATAAAACGCTTTAAAACCTGTTTCTTTTATTTTTTTTATTTATAAAACTTCAAACTCAGTTCATAATAGCAATAAGTCACTCCAGGGTGTGGTGTATCATGGGATATCATCACTTCTTGAGTGGTTGGATGCACTCGGACTACTGCCTTGTTTAACCACCCAAAACGTGACGATGTCTCATGATATACCACAACCTGCCATGCCTTATTGCTTAATTATATAACAACTGGCTTCAAGTATTGGAAATAATTAAACTCTCCTTTTGGGTGATTTAAATCTGGATTGGCTTGGAAACGAAACAAGTTTGTTTGACTCTCTGTTTGGGAATCTTTATCTGTCTCAGCTGATCACTTATCCTATTAGGGTCTCAGTGAGGAGTAATTACTAGTCCCTTATAAACTGGATCCTCACAAATAGAAAAGACAGGATTATTACCTCCAGCATATTGCCTGACTCCATAAGTGATCACTTGTCAGCCTTTTGCATCTGGAAAGCTCAAGCCCAGGTATTGGTGCCAAAAGAAATAGTGTTTAGGGATTTTTCTAAACTAAACCATGTTGCCCTCACCATATATTTACATCATATAGATTGGTCTCCATTATATCATGCACTTAATGGAGACAAAGCCCTTGAATACTTTGTTTCTACACTTCATGCCTTACAGGACAAGCATATTCCCCAAGTAAGGTGAAGGGTCAGATGAGCAGCTACTAGGTGGTTGCATAGTGAATGGCATGCATCCCTTAAATCTAGGGATAAATGCTAGGCTAGATTTAAACTTTCAAACCTTGCCTCCAATTGGCTTGACTGTAGAAGGCAGAGAAATGAATATAAAAAAGCTATTTGGGTTGCTAAAAGTAATTGCCTTGAACAGCTTCTCCAGTCCTCTGTAGGTGACTGCCATAGGTTTTAGAGTTCTAGTAAGGGTTTTATGGGGAATGGTGCTAGCACCAAAATATCCAATATGGTATTGGCTGATACAAATTCAGCTCTACTGAAATCTTACAGCTGAGCTGCAGTCTCGAGCAGACTAGACAGACCGTAATGGCCTTTATCTGCTAGCAGTTTTGTATGTTCGCAAGTATGTTGGTATGTAAATTTCAATAATGCTGTGACTATAGTAAATGCTTTTAATGCTCATTTCTCTGATCTTTCCACATATTCAAATATGTCCTGGTGTGCCACTGACCTGAACTCCATTGGAGTGAAATTAACTTCCCATCCCTCCATCTTAGGGCTGTCACTCATGGAGCGGTATTGCACCTTATGAGGTCTATATTTTCCTATAGTAGTTCTGGTTATGATGGCCTTGTACCTAGGCTACTTAGGATTGCTGTACCAACGCTAGCTGTCCCATTAATTTAAGCATTTAACCTATCCCTCTCCTCAAGGGTACTGCCCAGGCTATACAAGCGCAGGTCAGTCTGGCTTCTGAGTCACCACTCACAATGAATTCAAGGCTCAGTGGCTCAGGATAAAAAATCTTTATTAATCCACAGATAAAAATGCTACCAGCAGCAAAGGTCTCAGTGTAGGGATGCCCCCTCCCACAAACGGTCAAATGTTTTCACACATTTCATGCTTTCTCAAGACTTCTGAGTCTTGAGAAAGCGCGAGATGCCTCACAGATGCTTGCTGAAGAAGGTGTAAAATCTGGGTGTAGCTAAGGTCATAGTAAACTGGGTAGGTAACTGGCTAAAGGGGAGGCAGCAGAGGGTAGTGGTCAACAGGATTAAATCAGAAGAGAAGTAGGTCAGGAGCGGGGTTTCACTGGGATCTGTCCTGGGTCCAGTCCTCTTGAACATTTTTCATCAGTGACATTCATGTGTGAATCCGGGGCAGGTTGTGTCTCTTTGCAGATGGCACCAAGCTCTGTGAGAGGGTGGATAGTGATGATGGAATAAAGGAAATGCAAAGAGACTTGCAAAAGCTGGAGGGGTGGTCAAGGGTTTGGCAGTTGAAATTCAGTGCCAAAAAGTGCAAGGTTATGCACCTAGGAAACAAGAACCCCAGGACGGAGTACTGGATGGGAGAGGTGAAACTTGGTACTACAACTGAGGAATGAGACCTTGGAGGTATCATCAGTGACTCCCTTAAGAAACTGAGTAAGTGCAACAAGGCTTACAGCAAGGCCATTAGTATGCTAGAATGTATTGGGAGGGGTATAGCTAGCAGAAAAAGAGAGGTAATATTTACTCTGTGTAGATCCTTGGTGAGGTCTCACCTGGTGTACTGCACACAATTCTGGTGTCCTCACCTCAGGAAGGATAGGGATAGACTGGAGATAGTGCTTCATAAGGTAACAAAAATGATTCAGGGCCAGAAGTGCAGGTCCTATGAGGAGCACCTCAAGGCACTAAACACATAGTCTCTGGAGACCAGAAGGGAGAGAGGAGATGATAGAGACCTTCAAATTCCTAAAAGGAAATAACAGGGTGAACTGCAAGGAACTGTTTAATTTGAATACTAGCTCATGGTCATGTGGTCATGAGTGGAAGCTAACAGGAGGGAGGTTCAGAGGGACATGAGGAAGAATTTTACCGAAAGGGTGGTGGAGCTGTGGAAGAGGCTGCTGGCCACGGTGGTGGGTGCAAAATCTGTTAGTGGTTTTAAGTACAGGGGACAGAATGAAGGGTGTATTGGTTACTTGGGGTGTCAGAAAAGGAGAGGAGAATGTGGGGAAGTTGGGGAGGGCTGGGACTCTTGAGGAGTAGTAGGTCCCCGGGCTAGACAAGGAACTTGGGCAGATTGGCTGGACCTGACACAGTTAAAAAGAGACAAGGCAATGGGACCTGACGAGGTGCACCCAAGGATACTGAGGGAGCTTAAGAAGGTGCTGGCTACACCACTGACAGTTCTGTTAGACCTATCACTAGAAACAGGTGAGGTTCCCAGGGGACTGGAGATGGGCATATGTGGTCCCACTACACAAAAGTGGAAATAGGGAGTAGGCAGGAAATTACAGGCCTGTCAGCCTGACTTCAGTAATAGATATAGTAATGGAATCGCTACTGAAGGAAAGGATTGGGGAATACAGATGAAGCTGCTTAATTGGGATGGCTCTGTGGCAGCCAGTTCATCCCGATTAAGTGGTCGTCTCATCTAACTGAAGTACAGAGTAAACATGGCCCAAAAACAATGAAGCCACATACTGTTAATCATTGAAGTTCCAAACGGTAACTGTGATACTTCAGTACTTTAGTAAAGTGCACTAAAAGCTAAATCAGGTGAAATGCAGTGAAACATTGCTATATTCTTTTTTAAGAAATCATCACACATGAATTAAACTGCTTTGTAAGCTGTACAGTGGCGTGAAAAAGTTTTTGCCCCCTTCCTGATTTTCTCTATTATTGCATATTTGTCACACTGGATGTTTTCAGGTCTTTAGAGAAAATGTAATATTAGATAAAGGGAACCTGAGTGAACAAATAACACTTGTTTTTTTTTTTAATTTCACTTATTTAATGAAAAAAAGTTAACCAACACCAACTGGCACTGTGTGAAAAAGTAATTGCCCCCTTACACTTAATAACTGGTTATGCCACATTTAGCTGCAATGACTGCAACCAAACACTTCCTATAATTCAATATCAGTCTTTCACATCACTGTGGAGAATTTTAACCACTCTTCCTCACAGAACTGCTTTAATTCAGTAACATTTGGTAGGTTTTCAAGCATGAACTGCTCGTTTCAGGTCCTGCCACAGCATCTCTATTGGATTTAAGTCTGGACTTTGACTAGGCCACTCAAAACTTTAATTTTACTTCTTTTAGCCATTCTGATGTGGACTTGCTTTTGTGTTTTGGATCATTGTCTTGCTGCATGACCCAACTACGCTTCAGCTTCAGCTGACGGAAGGATGACTGGACATTCTCCTTAAGAATTTTCGGTACAGAGCAGAATTCATGGTTCCTTTAATTATGGCAAGTCATCAGGTCCTTAGGCAGCAAAGCATCCCACACCATCACACTACCACCACCATGTTTGACTGTTGGTATGGTGTTCTTACTGTGGAATGCTGTGTTTGCTTTCTGAGACATTATAGGATCCATGTTGTCCAAAAGTTCCACTTTGGACTCATCTGTCCATAGAACATTTTCCCAAAAGGCTTGTGGATCATCCAGGTGCTTCTTTGGCAAATGAGAGATGAGCATTTATGTTCTTCTTGGTTAGCAGTGGTTTCCCTGCTACTCTCACATGAAGCCCATTTTGCCCAGTCTCTTTCTGATTGTGGAGTCATGAACACTGACCTTAGCTGAGGCAAGAAGCCTGCAGTTCTTTGGATGTTGTTTTAGGATCCTTTGAGACTTCTTGGATGATTTTACACTGCCCTTGGAGTAATTTTGGCAGGCCGCCCTCCTGGGAAGGTTCACTACTGTTCAAGTGTTCTCCATTTGGAGATTATGGCTCTCACTGTGGTTCGATGGAGTCCCAGAGCCTTAGAAATAGCTTTGTAACCCTTTCCAGACTGATAGAGGGCAACAAATTTTTTCTGATCTTTTCAGGAACTTCCTTTGATCATGGCATAATGTGCTTGTTGAATCTTTGTGCTACAACAGACTCTGATGGGGCAAAATAAGTGAGGTTTATATTGAGCAGGGCTGGCTGTAATCAAGCCTGGCTGTGTTCAATCAGCTGACTCTAATTATCCCTTTAATTGGGTTGATTTAACTAGGGGCAATTACTTTTTCACACAGTGCCAGTTGGTGTTGGTTAACATTTTTTCATTAAATAAATGAAATAAGTAAAAAAAAGTGTTATTTGTTCACTTAGGTTCCCTTTATCTAATATTATATTTTGTCTAAAGACCTGAAAATATCCAGTGTGACAAATATGCAATAATAGAGAAAATCAGGAAGGGGGCAAATACCTTTTCACGCCACTGTAAGTGAGCATGCTATCTGGTACTGAGTGTATGTACACTCCTTACACCTCTGCATAAAGTTTACAGTGGGATAGATGGAAAGAAATCAGTCTCACGTCAGAGCACATCTTACTGGCCACAGTCGATTCCAAGGATGGGAGAAGATTCCACTCCTCCATCTTGCTGTTGTGCTGGCACTGTGCCATCAGCGAGTGCAGGTGAGCAATCGCCTGCTGGTTTTATGGAACCACTACCGGGCACTCTTGCAGATTCTCCTCAGCACCAGATTCTTTGTCTGGTTAATCCAGGCGAGCATTTCTTGGCGCTGTGCAAATGTCCACTGTTGTTAACTCGCCTTCTGTCAGCAATCCTGAGTCCATGTCCACGAACTCGGCAAATGCAACTGCCGACATGAAAACTGGCGTCACAACATCAGCCAGAGCTGACTGGTCCGCAGCATCAGGTTCGTCAGGTGTGACGATGCAGAACGCCTTCTGGAAACAATTTTCAATTGTTGAGGCTTGAACATTGTTCCAGGTTTTGGCAATCACGTAGATCGCATCAAGGAATGTCACTGCCTTAATGACCGCAGAAGCCTGAGCGTTGCCACCTTCATCAATGACACCGACAATGCGGGTTGTCATTAGGGACCTGTAGCACTCCTTGAAATTATGAAGTTACGCCCATGTCCATGGGCTGAATCAGACTGGTTGTGTTGGGGGGTTAAAAAACTATCTTTATGTGTGGGAACTTGCCAGTCAGGTCTTGAGGGTGAGCAGAGCAATTGTCGAGCAGAAGAAGGACCTACTTCTGCACCTCTTAAGTTGCTGCTCCCAGGATGTCAGCCACTCCTCAAAGATTCATCCTGTCATCCAGGCATTTGACGAAGAGGTGTAAGTGACTGGGAGTGTTTTTAAATCTTTCAGCAAACACCTCAGGCATTTGCTTTTGCCGATGAACAGCAACAGCCTCTTATCTGTTCCGTTCATGTTGGCACACACTAGGGGCGAGGCTCGGTCTTTTGCTTTTTTGCCTCCCAAGAGCTCCTGGTCCTTATGTATGTGCCCATGGTCAGGGAATCCGCTGTAGAAAAGGTCAGTTTCAAACAACATGAAGTCTTGCTGTATTCTGACATATGCAGTGATCACCAACCTTTGAACTGCCCCAGAGAACAAAGAGTTAACTTTCCATGCAGGGCATGGAACGCTGAGCTCGAGCTCGGTTGAAGCCTCTGTCTGCTGTTGTTTAAACTCCAACCATCAGATTCTTTACTCCACCTCACTGAACAGTCGCTCCGGAGATTTCTCCTTCGCTCGGTTCAAAAAAAGTCAGTTAAAGTGTCATTTTTTCACTCTGTTTCGACTGAATTTCTGCTACTGAACCTGTCGGTTTAAGTCTCTGTCTGTGGTACCATGAGTACTAGATAGGTTTTTGTATTAGTTTCTGTGTGGAACTTGTAAACATTGGATCGGTTTGGTTTGAACCGATCAGGTTTGTGTCAAAAAACTTCTGTCTTTATTAGAGTGTGGTAACCGGTCCGTATCGGTTCTAAAAAAAACAGATTTGATTCGTTTTTCCAAGACCCGTAAACACGGTCAGGAACGATAAAGGTGTCTTGTCTAGTGGATTGCGAAAAAAGGGAAGTTGTGGTTAGGATTGGCCATGTCTGAGAAACCCAAGAAAAAACTGGGCCCTGGGTTTCAACACTGTAGTGTGTGTGGGAAGCCTTTACTGGGCTGATTCCACACCACCTGTGTTGATGTCTGGGGTTTGACCACCTCAATTCAGACTGCCAAATTTGTAAAAGTTTTCCCAAAGCTACCCTGGATAAGAGAGTAGGTAGACTGAGGGAAAGGGAGGCCGAGAAGTCCACTGACCTGGATGGCCAGCCCGGTTCGGTTCCAACTGAACCAAAAGGGGCGCCCTCTGACCAGGGTGAAACTTCTTCGGGCAAAAGGAGAACCGATTCTGAGGAGTTGGTTCCGGTTAAAAGGGAAAAATCATCTGGTTCGGATCCACAAGTTCTATCTCCAACCGCTGATGAAATAGCCAAAGCGATAAGGATAGTTCCATAGCTAACTTCGGTTCCGGCCGAACCGGCACCATCTGTCAGGGACTTGGTTTGGTCGGTTCCCCCGGTTCCGGATTATACTTTAGAAGAATTTTATGAGGAGGAGGAGGAGGAGGGAGAGTATGAAGGTAATGATGATGATGGAGATTATGAAAGTCTGGATGTGCCTATTGACCTGGACATCTCCCCAGACAGACCTTCAGGTGTTTCTCCTCCTAGGCTTCCTGAGTCCCCTTCCCACTTTATGTTTTACAAGAAAGTGGCTGAAACCCTCCAGCTTCCTATGGAAGAAGCAGTAGAGGATCAGGAGGAGCCTGATTTTGTTGAGATGATGGACATCCCAGAGTCCAGGAGATTGTCTATTCCCCTCCATAAATCTTTTGGAAACAGACATTTAAAATTCTAAAACTCTAATTCCATACCTCCTGTGGGCAGAAGAATGGACAAGAGGTATACCATTTCAGGCTCGGACAGGTTCCTTTCCCAGCAGTGCAGCCATGTTGGGGTAGTGCAGGCTGCTGCCTGTGATGAGCAAATATTCCTTGGCTTCCACCCCCCAGATAAGGACTCCAGGAGGATTGATGCCGCCATGAGCAGTACATGGCAGCATCTTTGGGACTCAGGCAGGCTAACTATATGGCCTACAAGCTAGATACCAGAAGTCCAGGTGAGACACTGTGCTGGCTCTAGCTAAACAGGTCCTGACCAGCTTGCCAAGGAGCTGGAGCAGGTGGCTGTGGATGGGATTGAGGCATCCAAGGTGCAATTTCATGCTGCTGTGGACTCCAGTGATGTTTCATCTAGAGTCATGGCTACATCTGTGGCCCTTCGGAGGATGGCTTGGCTCAGATGTACTAGCCTATCACAGGATACCCAGGCTAAGGCCATGGATTTTCCTGTCATTGGTAATTTTCTGTTTGGGGAGCAGACAGAGAACTACATGAAGAAGATGGATGAGTACAGGACCACCTACAGGAGTGCTCAGGCCAAAGAAAGGCAAGCCACTCCTCAGAGGCAGCATTCTGGGGCAGGGGAGGCCCTTTCAAGGCCTTTTACCAAGCCCAGGCCTCCTTCTGCTTTTGCTCAGAGGTTCTTTAGAGGAGAGGCAGGCGGGGTATGAGCAGGCCTGCTTCCACCCTCAGCCTAAAGCCCCTGCCAAGCAGACACCCTGATGGGTCTGCCGGGCCGATTCTCCAATACCCGTGAGAGGCAGGCTGGCTTACTTTGTCCAGGACTGAAGTCTTTAACATGCAGACAAGTGGGTCCTGGAAGTAGTAAGCCAGGGACTGGTTCTCAGCTTCAAAAATTTCCCAAGATGAGAACCAGATCCTTTCCACCTGCAAATCCATCAGAAACCCTTGCCCTAGAGGCAGAGGTTTCTTCCCTCTTGGCTCTCAGAGCCATAGAAAGGGTTCCTACCCTACACAGGGGCACAGGATTGTACTCCAGGTACTTCCTAACCCCCAAAAAGACAGGAGAATGGTGGCCCATCCTGGATCTGAGATATCTGAACAAGCACCTTTTAAAGCCAAAATTCAAAATGGTGACTCTGGGAATAATTCTGCCCTCTCTAAGGCCAGGGGACTAGCTAGCCTCCCTGGACCTCAAAGATGCCTATTTTCACATTCGCAACAGGTGCTCCCACAGAAAGTACCTCAGGTTTGAGTTGCCCTCAGGCCACTATCAATTCAGAGCAATGCCCTTTGGCCTAACATCAGCCCCAAGGGTGTTCACAAAGTGCCTGGCAGTAGTGGTTGCTTTCCTAAGGAGAAAAAAGATCTACATCTTTCCATACTTGGACGACTGGCTCATAGTGGGTCAGTCTCCAGACCAAGTCAAGTCACATCTTCAGATAACTCAGCAACTGCTCACTTCTTTAGGATTCCTCCTAAACCTTCCAAAGTCAGTTCTCGAGCCAGTACAGCTCCTCACCTTTATAGGGGCACAGCTGGATACAATAAGAGCAAAGGCCTTCCTTCCCCTGGACAGGGCAAGGACCCTTATAGAACTGGCCTCTTCTTTCACCCTTCAGGTGTCTCGACCAGCAAGGCACTTCTTGCAGCTCCTGGGCCACATAGGCAGCCTCTACAGCAGTGGTCCAAGGGGCAAGATTCCAGATGAGGGACATTCAGTTCCACTTAAGAGCCTTCTGGTCCCAAAGAAAGGATTCCCTTACCAAACTAGTCCCAGTGACTCGAACCCTGATACAGGCTTTGCAATGGTGGCAGGATCAGGACAATTTAAGACAGGGAGTTCGTTTTGTCACTCAGTCTCATTCACTAATCCTCACCACAGATGCCTCCCTTTTGGGCTGGGGAGCCCACTTGGGGGATCTTACCTCCTAAGGGCTGTGGTCACCTCAAGAATCTCTGCTTCACATCAGTCTATTGGAACTCAGAGCAGTGTTTCTGGCACTGCAAGCTTTTTCCAAATCCGTACAGAACAAGGTGGTCCAGATCAGAACAGACAATACCACCACAATGTGGTACATCAACAAGCAAGGAGGCACTTCGGTCTCTGACCTTGTGCACAGAAGCAATGAAGTTGTGGTCTCCGGCCTATTCCCTGCAAACCTCTCTGATAGCAGTTCACCTCCTAGGGAAGCACAATGTCCGAACAGATGCTCTCAGCAGGATATCTCAGGGCCACCACGAATGGTCCCTAGATCCCCTAATTTTGAAAGTGATTTTCTCCAGATGGGGCACTCCACAAATAGATCTTTTTGCAGCCCCAGACAATCACCAACTTCCTCTCTTTTGTTGCAGACCCCCAGTCTTGGGCTCAGTCCCCCTGGATGCTCTGGTTCTGAATTGGGAAGGGAAGTTCCTGTATGCTTTCCCCGTCCCTCTCCTGTTCAAGGTGCTAGTCAAGATCAGGTCTCAACCATGCAAAGTGATTCTGATTGCTCCAGACTGGGCCAGACAGCCCTGGTACCCACTGTTGCTGTCCTTAGCAGTCCACCTTCCCCTGTCTGTTCCCAGGAATTACAACCTGTTGACATCCTCTGAGGGAAGGATTTGGTATCTGAATCTCAAATCTCTCAATCCCAAGGTCTGGCTCTTGAAGAGTTAGAGTTTGCTGATCTGCACCTCTCTCAAGGTGTTCTGGATATTCTTAAGGCTTCTCGAAAGCCTTCCACCAGAAAGACTTACAACTCCAAATGGAAAAGGTTCACTATTTGGTGCTCTGATAAGCATATTTCTCCAGAATCTGCTGGGTTGCCTACAGTCCTGGACTATATGGTTCTTCTCAATGGCTTGGGACTTAGACCAGCTACACTTAAAGTACATCTGGCAGCTGTTTCTGCCTTTTTATCAGTAGGCAAGCCTCTCCTCTATCAGTCCATCCTGTATTTGTAAATTCTTCAAGGGATTGCTGCACAATCCTCCCTTTAGGGACCCTGCTCCCTGCTTGGGACCCTTAATGTTTGCATTGCTCAGCTTATGCAACCCCCCTTTGAGCCTTTGTCCTCTGCAGAGCTTAAGTACTTGACTTGGAAAACTGTGTTTTTGGTAGCCATTACCTCTGCCAGGCGCATCAGTGAATTGCAAGCTCTGTCAGTGGAGTCTGATTTCATCTCTTTCCATAGAGATAAAGTGGTCCTGAGAACTAACAGGAAGGTTTTGTCTAAGGTGGTTTCAGATTTCCACCTTAATCAGTCTATGTCTCTCTCTGTTTTCTTCACTGACCATTCCTCCTCTGGAGAGAGGAGGCTGCACAGCTTGGACATAAAAAGGGCCCTTAGCTACTACATAGAGCGCACCAAGGGTCACAGGTTTGAGTCCCTCCAGTTGTTCCTTACTTATGGAGAGGTCTGTAATGGCAAACCTGCCACTAATAGATCTATTGCCAGGTGGATTGTCTCTTGTATACAATTCTGCTATGAGAAATTGGGTAGAACCCCACCCTCAGGCCTGAGGGCTCATTCTACTAGAGGTACAGCTGCTTCCCTGGCTGCTGCCAAGGATATTCTTATCTTAGAAATCTGTCAAGCAGCAACCTGGAAAACAGTCCATACATTCACCAAGCATCACTCTCTGGATATCCAGGCTAGGAGTGATGCTCGGTTTGGCACAGCAGTACTTCAGAGCCTTTTCCCAAAGTAGGTTCTGTCCCTCCTCCTTGGAGGTACTGCTTGGTAGTCTGCATATGTCAGAATACAGCAAGACTTCATGTTGTTTGAAGAAAAAATTACTCACCTTAGTAATGTTGTTTCTTCTAATGGAGTCTTGCTGTATTCTGACCTCCCCGCCTCCCCTCTCAGAACCTGGTTTTTGGGATGTGGGTGGGCAGGAGCAGTGTTGGCACCTAGAGGTGCCCCTTTCTCACCCTCCTTAATTTTGGGTGTGTGTTGTGTTTTGTTTTTTGGGTTTCCTGACTTGAGTCTTTGCTTTGAAACCAAAAACCTTTTTTAACAAATTTAGTTGCCAGTTGGCTAGTGTGAGTTTTACAGTTTCCACACAGAACACCTAGTGAGTATAGCTCGTAAAGATCTGACTGTTGGAGTTTAAACAACAGCAGACAGAGGCTTCAACCAAGCTCGAGCTCAGCGTTCCATGCCCTGCATGGAAAGTTAACTCTTTGTTCTCTGGGGCAGTTCAAAGGTTGGTGATCACTGCATATGTCAGAATACAGCAAGACTCCATTAGAAGAAACAACATTACTAAGGTGAGTAATTTTTTCTTCGTCACCATTGTACACATTGTCTGGCGTGTAGTCCTGCAAAAGGGGTGGCAGCACAGTACTTACCCAGTCAACAGTAGCATCGCTGTCAGCATCTGCTTTCTCTCCCCCCCCCGTGTTTTCTTACAGACGATGGCATGCCGCTGCTTCCACCATGATAGCCAGCTGTCTGAAGCAGTGAAGGTCTCATGCTCAAGCTCCACTGCAAGATATTTCCCTTCTTTTTCAACAAAGGACCTGAAATTCTGGCCCCTCTGCTCACTGCATTCTGAAACCAAGCGAGCAGGGCTTCCTCCACCACTGAGTCTTTACCCTTCCGCTTCCACTTTCTCTGAGGGTTTGCATTTGCCATCCATTCAGAAAGGATTGCTTCTCCATTCAAGCTGATCCTTTCAGCTTGGCTCTTTGAGATTCTGAAGGACTGAGCAACCTTTGAAACAGATGTTTTGGCTCTCTGCAGAGCCTCAATTACCTTCACTCGCTCAGCAAGTGACTGCTCCTTCCTTTTTGAATCCATGTTAGTGTTTGTCTCACCAGAACACAATGAAAGCGAGCAACATAAACTTCTATTTATCAAAAACATTCCAATTAGGGGAGCAGGCGTCCCACTTAAGCAGCAGTGAACCGCATTGGAATGAATGGCCAATAAAACAGTTGCCAGAGAAACGTCCCACATAAGTGGACATCCCTGTTAACCGTGCCCCGCTTATGTGGCTTCATCTGTATCTTGTAACCAGTGGATTACAGGATCCAAGGCAACATGGTTTCACATGGGGAAGGTCTTGCCAGACACACCTGATCAAGTTCTTTACTGGGTGACCAGAGAAGTAGATCAGGGAGGAGTGGTAGATGATGTCTACCTGGATTTCAGTAAGGCCTTCAACACTGTTCCACATAGAAGTCTGGTGAGGCAGCTGGGCAACCTAGGAGTGGGTCCAAAAGTAGTAAAATGGTTACAAAGTTGGCTAAGCAATAGGAGTCAGAGGGTGGTGGTAAATGGGGTCCACTCTGGAGAAGGCAGGGTGAGCAGTGGGGTGCCACAGGGGGTCAGTACTAGGCTTAGTAATCTGCAGTGTCTTTATTAGTGACATTGCGAAATGGCTGGAGGGGAAAGTATGGCTGTTCACAGGTGACACAGAAATCGTCAACAGAGTGGACATACTGGTGGGGGGGTGGAAAGAATGAAGGAAGATCTAAAAAAAGCTGGAAGAATGGTCAAGGGAATGACAGCTTGGTTTCAATGCAAAAAAGTGCAAAATCATGCACTTCGGGCACAGAAATGCAGAGGCAACGTACCAAATGAGCAGGGATGTATTAGCAACCACAAAGCAGGAAAGGGTCCTAGGGGTAAGTATTTCTGATGACCTGAATGTAGCCAAGCAATGTGATAAGGCAGTGGGGAAGGCTGGCAAGATGCTCGGTGCATAGGGAGGGGCATCACCAGCAGAAAGGAGGTAGTATTACCCCTGTATAAATCACTGCTAAGACCCCACCTTCAGTACTACTGTATGTCCAGTTCTGGAAGCCCCACCTCTGGAAGAAAATAGCTAAAGCAAAGGCAGTACAAAGGAGGGCTACCAAAATGGTGCAGGGCCTGCATCAAAAGCCCTACGAGGAAAGACTCAAGGAATTAAATATGTACTCTCTAGAGGAAAGGGGGGATATGATACAAATGTTCAAATACCTCACAGGTATTAATTAGGTACAGGAAGGTAGAAAATGTTGTACTCTCCCGGGTCGTGCCTGAAAATAGTCATTTCATGGCTAGTGCACCTACCTGGTTAACAAAAACTAAATAAATAAATTTTCCATACAAAACGATGCTCCAGGACAAGGGGTCATGCTATGAAGCTGGGGGAGAGGCTCAGAGGAGATGTGAGGAAATACTTCTTCATGGAAAGGGTGTTGGATGCCTTGAACAGCCTCCCAGCCAAGGTGGTGGGGGCTAAAATGGTAACAGGATTCAAGCATGCATGGGATAGACAGAAGGGGATCTTAGAAGTAGGACGGGAAGGGGGAGAAGACCAGAGATAGAGTATGGTCTGTGTTAGCACTATATCTTTCCTGGTAAAACTTTTGAGATAGATAGATAGATAAAAATGTTGTGAGGTCTGGTGAGAGGTCTGCGAAGGGAAACTGAATGGTTCTGGCTGTCCAAATGTCATGAAAGAAGTCTGTTAAAACAGCATCAGAGATATCCCTCAGAGGCCTTATTAACTTGTTAGAAATCACTTGAGTTAATAGAATATGTTTTGTGTTCAGGTTTTTAATTTTAGGTAATTGAGTCTAAAGCTGCTTTTCTACCTGTGAAGTGAAATGGTCTCCTTTAATTTCTCCCATGAGATGATGACTGTACACAGGATGAGAGGCATGCAGCTCTGAGCTCTGGATAGCTGGAATTACATAAGTGATTTATAATGTGCCGTAATGTTTTCTATCCTATGCATTGTCTATTTGTGTGTCTTGTTCCTTAATTAGATTGTGTTGCATAAAATAGATACACAGTAAGTTGATTTATTTCTAGCAAACAGGAATACATCAGAACTTATGGGCAAAATCCAGTTCAGGTCAGTGTTATTGTTAGAAAGACACCCATGTGTAGCCTTCACACTGACCGTCCTCATTACCTGGTAATCAGGATTAACACCCATTGTTATAAAACAGATAAGCTGTTGAGTTGCTGTACTTGTTATCCACTCACTTACCAACTTCGAAGAGACAAAAGTGCTTCACTAGGGAAAGCTCCACACCCAGGCAGTATTTGGAAATTCTACTTTCAACGCCAAAGCCCTTCGGACAGATCACATGTGACAGCTTATGTGATTTGGTTAGGCTTTATATGCAGGGCTGGCATGCATTTGTGCACAGAGTGCTTAGGTCTTAGGAAAATTTTGAGCCTAATCTAGGAGGAGTGCATCCTTTGAAATTCTATAACTAAGATATTGCACATAGACAGTGAAGCACATCTTCCTGCATTCTTCCATTGCATAAGGTTGCTTTCTCCTAACATTTGTTTGAAATTGAAGGAGTGTGGGGGGCATTCTCAAAAATAGTAATGCGGCTAAGAAAGATAACCCCTGGATACATCAAACTGTTGCAGGTAAGTAGCTCCAGCAATCTGAAATGATTTTAAAAGTCATCCGTTTTATGTCAGCACAGGCTGTTCTTGTGTGATTTATGGAAGAGGCCATTTATTTGGTATTTCTGACTAGGTAAGTTTTGCTAAAGCCTGCATTTTGCAACGGCTGAAGAGCAGACATGCCTTGAATATTGAATAATTTAAAAGGTCAACATAATCCCTTTCAATGAAGCTGATTAGATGTCAGTGATACTAAACTATGCTACATACTTGGGTTTACACGTGGCTACCAGTTGTCACAAAAAAAAAAAACAGCATATAGAAAACTTTGAAAGCTAGTTTTGCGTCTCACTTTATGTTCACATTGACATAGGTCTTCAAGTGGTATTTTGTTTATTTTTTTTTTGCATGTTTTCTTCACTTTTTTTGGGGAATAAAACAGGAGCTGCTGGATAGTTTGATACCTATTATTAGACCAAGAAACACTAATTTTTCTTAGTCAGTGAATGTCAGCTATATGTAAATGAATGTTTTGTGGCAGACTGGGTGGCCAAGCGATCCTTTTCTGAAGACAAATTCTGTATTCTGTGTTTGTCGGTAGCTTACATGTTGACATTTAGTGATAACCAAGATCACTAATTTTTTAAAATAACATTAAGTACATTTTTTTAAAACACATTGACTGTAAGTCCACTTTTAAACCTGTATCAACATTAGCACACACAAATGGGACATTAAGTGAGTTTCTAAAGATTTTTCTAAAATACCTGGTTGCAATTATGTGACAAGTTAGCTACTATACATGTAAACTCTGTAGTGTAGGATTGTGTATTGTCAATGTAATTTAAACTCACTCATTGAGAGAGTGTAATTACTGTATGCAGTATGACACAAGGACTTTGTATAAGTCAATATGGTATAGCTATTGCAGGGGTAAAGGTTTTTTTGCTCTAATTTACCTTTATTGTTAATACTTGAGTAAGACTGTTAAATCCCTAAAGCATCCAAATCTCTCATGTAATCAAGTTGGGTATTTAAAAACACAAGCTGTTGGAAGACCATCAATTTACTCAAAGTGCCTGTTCTAAAATGCTGTGATGCATTAAAGGCAGTCATTTGTTTTATCACTGTAAGTCAAACATCTAGGAAAACATCTAATTGAAGGGTTTTCTGTTTTAAAATGAAAAGGCATTTATTTAAATGTTATTTTTTTTCCCTTGAGATCACTGACAATGTGTTAAATGCACTAACCCATAGTGCCCACCTTTAGGAAAAACAGGCTTTCTTTATTCAGAAAAAATACAGGCATTGTGTTTATTATGTAACTATCTAAGATGCTATTATATTGCCTCTTTTCTTTAATGGCTTCACAAAAAATCATTTTGCTTTTATCTGACTGACTAACAGATGCTTGATAGACTGCTGATATAATGTAGACCTTAAAAAGCCCCAACACCATTACGACATCTCAGGAAAAATGTAATATTTAGACCAATTAAACCTTTATTTCATTTTTTATACAATTCTCACAATTATTTCTTTATTACTAAGGAGATTTGCATGAAAATAAGATATCTGCTTTATCTGCTCTGGTTGATTTTCTCCAAGTGACATCAGAGTGCCCTTTATGACATCACAATCTTTCTATTGAGATAAATATATCATAAGCAAGTGATTGTGATGTCAGTTATAGACAAGCAGCAGGAGCCGATAAAGTTTGGAGACAGCATGTTAGTGTCTATGCAATTTTCTACAGTAATAAAGAACAGGGGGAAAAAATTACAGACAGTATATGAAATATAAACTAAATTTGTAGTTAAATCTTACATTTTTCACATTTTTCCCAATCCCAGTGGTGTCAGGGTCTTTAAGAAGCTAATTTTCTTCAAGGGCATGTCAACACACACAGTACATTAGAGTGTGAAATGGTAAAACAGCAATCTTTGCTTAGCAATAATCTTATTTGCAATTCAAATACTCCACAGTGACTGTTAATAATACAAACTTGAAATATGACCTTGATTACTGAAAGTGTTGTAATTTCTATGATTTGTTATAGAATAATTTAAGAATAGCTTAAACATTTATGTACATAATTTGTTAGAGGTGATGGTATTTCTGTAATGTTTATGTTTGTTGTTTATGTTGATCTTCAAAAGACAATACAATTTATCAAGTAAAAAAGCATTTGTCTGATAAAGACTTTCACCAACAGATTTATACCAGTGCAACACCACAATTCAATATTGGACTGATCACTAACGCACCAGAAAGAGTATCGAGCCCGCTCTCCAATCCTAGGTTGTCAAGCTCCTAAATTGTAAATGTTCTAAATTTGTTTTCCTTATTATTTTCCAGACCCAAATGTAACTTATAGCTCTTTTTTTCTACTTCCTTCAGGTTCATCCCAGTGTTGGAGCTGCATCGTTTTCCCCAAATGTGTCCTTTTCCCCTGTACTTTTCCCAAATGTATACTCATACAAAAATGTGCACCATTACTTTGCACCTCTCCCAAAATATATATATGGTACTCCAGTGTTACAAACCATCAGAGCTTCCCCCACACCTTTTCTGCATTTGTAACTCAGCCCTGCACTCTATCATAATGTGTTTCTCTTCTCCAACATACATCACAAAATGTATACTTACCACTGAACCACTCCCAAAATTTGTACCTCTTTATCCTGCCCCAAAATGTGTACTCCTCCCCACATCTGTACCACTTTTCAAACTTTCTCAAATATGCCCTCCTCCCCTGCACCACTACCAATATTTGCCCCACTATAGCTCACACCCCTACCAAAATGTGTACCACTACTCTCACAGTTCCTAAAAAAGTACCCTTATCTCAGCTCTCCCACCAAATTGTACCCCTCTTCTTCATCCCTCCCAAAATTTATATTCTAGCCACTACACCATTTCAAAATGTCTACACCATGTCTGTGCATTACACCCCACATTTTCACCCATCCGTTTACACCCCTGCCATCACACCTCTCCAAACAGTTGCCCCTCCCGCCCCACATGACTCCTGAACTTTTGACCTCCTCCTGCACTACTATGTGAAACTGTACCCTTGCGACTGCACCTCTGAAAACTGTACACCTCTTACCCCACTCCCCCCCCAAAAGTTTGTATCCCTTGCCCTAACAATCCTCCAATGGGTACATATTTTGGAAATGGATGGAGGAAGCTATAAATCTGAGGAGGGGAGCAAAGATTAGAGTGATGCAAGAGTAAAGGTACAAATATTGAGAGGGGCAGTGGGTACATATTTTGAGCAGAAGCTGGATGCAGAGGAAAAAACATTTGGAAAGTGTTACACATGTTGAGTGAGTAAAGTGATAGGGTAAATCTTTGGGAGGGATATAAAAGTCAGGGTACCAATTTTAGGAAGGATGTGGGGGTAAAAGTACATACTTTGTGAGGATGCAGGAGGTAAACATTTGGGGAGGGGGCCAAAATAAGGCATATAGTTATGTGTGTAAATGAAGGGGTGCACATTTGTGTGGGGTAGAGGAGTAATAATACAAATTTTGATAGGTGAGTCAGGGTAAAGGTGAAATCCTTGGGAAAAGGGCAAGTGAAGAGGTGCAGATTTTAGGAAATAGCAAGAGTTGAATGTCTAACATTAATCAGAATGTGGAGCAGAGTATCTAGCATAGTGAGGTGCAGAAACATGTATGTATATTTTTGAAGGGTTGCAAAGACATGATGCACAACTTTTGTGAAGGGTACAGAATCGATGTACATATTTAAAAGTGTAGTAAGTAAGCAATAATACCTGACAGGGTTGGCAGTACTGTGCTATACCAGACTGCCCAGGGGCGTAATGAGGCCCAACGCCACAGGCGGAGGGCCTTATAGCCCCTGAAAGGTCCGGTATAGCACAATACTGCCCACCCTGGAGGGTATTATTGCACTTAGAAAATGGGCACTGTCAAAAAAATAAGTTTAATAAGAAAAATGTTAATGAAAAATTTATTGAAAGTAAGTTTTGTAATAAAATAGTTCCTCTGCCTGCATTTTTGGAGGTGATTGCCATGGTTACAGGTACAGATGGCAATAGTTTGTCTGCTAGTCGCGCTAGTCATCACTAGGAGGAGCTCTTAAGTATGACTACAGTGATGACTCAGTGTGTGCCCCGCTTCATGTCTTTTATTTTCCTTTGCTCAACTTTGTTTTATGAGTTCCCGGTCCTCGCTGCCTGCTCTGAGGACCAGGACTAACTTATTATTTTTTTTATTGTTTACGGGTTCCCAGTCCTCGTTGTCTGCCCTGAGGACCGGGAGCAAGATGAGCATTGCGTTGGGAAGTGAGAGTCAGCCAGAAGGTGGTGCGCAGGTGCCGTATCCAGAGAAGCTGCAAAACAGAAGGCAACATCCAGGAAACATTAGGTAGTTTTAAAGAAGCGTTTAACTTAATTCAGTTTGCTGTCGAGTAGCAGGGATGTTCAGTAGTTTACTCTGCCAGACTATCTGTATCATGCCCGAACCCTTGCCAGCAGTCTGTTTTGTGACCACTGCTTCTATCCCTTTTCCCTCTTCTATCTTGCTGAGATTTTTTTTCTTTTTTTTAATCAAGTTCTATTGATTTTTAGTAACCAAGCTGGATTTTGGGGTGGGGTTACATTTTTTGAAATAAATAAATGGATGTGGAGTTGTGGGAGGGTTTTGTGTAACAGTGGCAGGGGTCATGGTCCATTTTTCGTCTCGCTTAGTGAGGGTAAAAAAATGGCGTCAGGTAGAGTTGCAAAATGCTGGCACTGTGATTTAGGTAACGAGGTCCATTGACACAGGTACTTGTTTTAAGTGGGCGTCTGTTGTCTGATAGATGCCCACCTAGACAAGTCTCTCAGCCAATCAGAAGCCTCAAATATTTTTAGCCATTTTCTAAAACCCCATTAAAAGGGAATCTAAATAGACTAGAGAAAAGGAAAGATGCAAGCGGCTGCAGTTGGAGCCAGCAGGGAAAATGGAAAACTGAATTTACATGTTAAAACCCTTATGGGTTTTTCCACCTCCTCCACTTCTTGATATTGTCCCCAAAGTGCTTCTGGTTGGCCTGGGAAAGTTGACACATATTTACCAATGGTATTGGGGTAGTATAATTCCATAGACAGGTGTCCCACTCTGGCCATCAGAAGCAAAGACTGACTTTTGTAATTTTACAATTTGATGTACTGTACTGTGTGTGTGTATTGAGCTGCCAGGACCTTGTGGAAAATGCAGTTCTTTATTAATTTATTGTGCCAAGGCTCATTTCCTGGTGTCACCTGAAGGGAAGTGTACAGGGGGAAACACATGTGTTCAGTGGTAAAATGAGGTAATTTAGGTCACAGTGACATCAGCACTCATGCAAGCTTCTGCCAGGCATTTGGAAAATGTCTTGGGACTCTTCTCTGACTATACGTTTTTATGGCGCACATCTGTAAGAATGTCTCCTCACCAATTCTTAGGGCAAAAGAAAGTGCTAGTGCTCTAGGGACCTAACAGTAACAGTATATAACATGTGACACTCTTAGAGCTGCACCAGACTGTATGATCTTGATATAAACATATTTTAAGGCATAACAAACCAGGCTTTGGGGGGGGGGGTGGCTTTAAATCCGCATAACGTATAAAACAAACACTTCTGTTTATAACAGTGAAACATGACATTTTTTCAAACACTGTGCCTGAGGCCTTATCATTTATAGCTTGAAGAGATCTGCCCAACCCATACGAGACAATTGTCAGCACCATCTGATTGAATTAGTACTAATTATTTTTTAATCCAGCAAATAAGAGAGGCAATAACATAACATTTATATATGAGATGGGGCAACTCCTGTACTCCGTCTGCACTACATAAAGCTTTGTAAACGCAGAGATTCAGGCACTCACCACCTGAAAAGGATAATGGACGCCAACAGCTTAAATAACGTTTAAAAGTCATTTACAGTCCCCACTGCTTATAACAGGTACATTTGTCAAAGCAGCATCCACCCTGTTATATGCAATGGATGGTATACCATTTGTTAAAAAAAAAAACAGGAGACAGCACTGCAGTGAAAGAGTGGCATTTACTGCTCTATGCAAGTGCATACAGTGCTTTACAGTAAATGAAATCACAGTACAGTACACTGCATTGAAATCTAGCACAGCAAACTAAACAAGTTAAACAACCAGCAAGATACAGATGCTTTACACTGCAAAGAAAGAAACAAAACAGAATTTAGCTAAACATCAAGATACATGGCAGAAGTTAAACAAGGCATCAACAGAGCAGCAAAAGTAACGTGAAATAAAGCTCAGTACAGTACATTACATTAGCTAGTGATTTTATGTATGTAAATCACAGCACTATACGTCTGAGAGCACTGAACTGTTTTAAGCACCTCCAATCACCTGTGAGCACTCTAGCAATCGACAGCTGAGATGAGAGCAGAACTAAGTACTGTAGGTGCCAATTAGTGCTCATTGATGTGAACAGGTGCTAAAAGGTGGTAAAACTTCAGTGCTGCACTTGTTGAGCTGCCCGGAATAGACGGCATGAAACGATCATTATAAGCAGCTTGATTTGCATTGAAACAATAGCGTATGGCAAATTGTTTCAGCGTTCTCCCCAATTTAACCGACTCTCTGCATTATGTGTGAGTGAAATAAGTGGAGTTGACTGTATTAACATAAGGCTGCAGTGTAAAACATCCCACAAAAAACGCATCCTGCCTGATGTGTTTTGGACAATAACATATAGGATAAAGTATGGGTCTCGGTGTGTAACGAGAATTTACACACACCTGAGGGGTTTATGCATAGCATCAAACCCGAGGGTGTGTGTAAATTCAAGTTTACACTGAGACTATATTCATATATATAATTGTTGGGCTTCACTTTTGCCTCAGCAATTATATAAAATAAAAATAAAAAAAAGACTGCTGTGCCGGTGCAGTCAGATTAGGTCAGAACGCGAGGTCCGCTTTCACTTTATTTTAATTATTGTTATGGGGTCCATCCAGTAGTTGAGGGGAACATCTGAAGTACTTTAAAACAATTTACTTACTGCCGAGTGTCCGTGGCAGTCTGTCTTTCTCTATGGTGTGTTTGCGGTAGGGTTTCTGGTTTGGGAAGGACACAGCGAGCGAGGAGTACGAGCATGCGCAGTGCGGGGAAAACCGTTTGCCGTTATAAACGCTTCTTTATAACGGCAAATTACGCCACGGTTTCCCAATGGGAAAAAGGGAAGCCCATTAATTATTGTCCTTTATCAAAGGCTAAGGAACAGGACTACATCAAACATTTAAATACATGTGGTCAGTCAGGTGGTAAAGTGACCTCATCATTTTCTGCTGCCTGGGTAGGTCAGACAAAATTTAAAACTAAAAACATCACACAGCAGTGCAAAATCCCATAATAAATGATAAGACATATATATAAAATCATCTTTGACTTTGTTCTGTTTCATTCCCAACATGGGATTTTAATAAGTATTTGTTGTTTTTTCATAAGCTGCTGCGTCTAGATGAATTGGTTTTTTGAGTGACCGGCCTACAGTTTGTGTTGTAACATGTAATGTTGGATACCATGTCTAGCCTATCTAGTTTTAGATTTTAACCGCTAATGCCCAGAAAAACATCACTGGACATTTTTCCAGGCATTAGGCTATAATCAGAAAGCACCAGTACTGCTGGTTAATTACTGACCCATTTCAATACCTGTTCTGTGATGCTGATGGCTAAGATGAAATGCCACTTCACTCCATTAGGTTCACAATGGCCCCCTCCTCAAGATGGCTCTATCTTACTGGACTCACTAGGCTTGTATTGCATGATTTTTTAACAACACATTTCAGCGTGAATCCTAGCACTTTCTGTAGCAGAGTTGCAATCATAGCACTAGCACTTTCTGAAATGTCAGTGTAAGTATTTTGATCATTAAATAAGACTTGATAAAATTTTTTCAGGAACTACAATAAAAAGAAAATTAACACTGGAAAACACATTTTTGTTACTTTTATTTATAATCAGAAAAACAGTTTCCAAAAAATTAAAAATGCTAATAAACATAGGACACATCTGGAAATTAGCTGATACCAGCTCAGTATGACCTTCCTGGCAAAACATTTTAAATAAATAAATGGGGCGGGGCTGAAAACAGGGAACCTTTACCATATACCTGGTTATTGCACCAAGGTTCTAGGTATAATCCTTTTTATTTTATACGACTGGCCATTTTTCCAACATGTAATCAGTGACATCACAGCCTTGTACCATGGCAATGACATCAGCTTTTTGTCGTACCATCATTCTGATGTCAGATCAATGACACAACAGCATGCTGATGTCCGTCATGAACGTTTAAACTTAATACAACTGTTGCTTTCACTGAGTGTATTGAGCAGAATCCACAAACCACACTGTTGACGTTTACTTTCTTGTTTCTAATAAATATCTGATTAGGTTCAAATGACCTGCTTTTTGAATTGTCAAAAAATTGACAAGTCCTAAATAACAAAAAAAAGAATTAATAAACAGCAATATTGTTCAAGTCCTTGTTCCCATCATGGGAATCATTTTTTTTATTTATCTGAAATGTTCAGCACGCGGACAGCCTCATTTAATTGCATTACCTAGTTTTCAGAAGGGTCTTGAGTGACATTTAAAACTGCAGTAGCAGCAGAAAATGTTACATGAATTACTTAGCTTACATAACATACATACAATTGAATACACAAGTACTATAGTTAGCGTACAGTTGATGTGAAGGTATAGTGTATACATTATTCACAGACCTCCATAATTACAGTAAATCTTACATATTCAGTTGCACAGAATTTAGCAGAAAAATGATCTTGCAAATACATAACATCAGTATGCTGACAAGATTGGAGGTATGTACTGTTAGGTAATAGGGTATAACAATTGAGTGATGTTCCCCCCCCCCCATTTCTCCTCACCAGCTTCCAGGCCATCCACCCTCCCAAGCCCTTATGCCCACCGTAAGAGTCTAATGGTCTGACCTGCCACCAGCCTGTGCTCAGCATCCACTTCTGAATCCTGTTTATAACCCCCTGTGGGTGGCCCTCCATTTCCCCAAGCTGGGAGGAGTGTACCTCACTTGATAGTCGAGATCCTTGAGGGAGAGCAGAAGAGGGGGAAAAGAGTTGGTAGGGCCTAGTGGGGAAGTGCTTCATCTGCCTACAGCTGCTATTTTTTTTTTCACTAAATCCTCACTCATCCCTTCCCAGGACAAGGTGTTGAGGAGCAACTTGGTAGAAGTACTATCATAGTTGACAGAAAGGTGGGTAAGCCCCATCCTACCTTCAGAACTCCCCTGCTGGCCCACTCTGGCTGTGTGATGCCTCTGCAACACATGCTAGGCAAGTGGGTGCATGCTACTCCAAACAGACCACATATTTGTTCTCATTTGACACCCTCTCCCTGGGCCACCAGGGGGAAGTCATGCAGAGAAAGATGGTACCATGCCTCCTTGAGACAGATGCCAGAACCCCACCTTGCTTGTGAGCACCAGACATTCTGGGCTCAGGGCCTAAACCCAGGTCATCTGGATGGCAGTCAGTAGCATTACCATTGCACTAGCTGACCAGCAATTGAGTGGCATATATTCTCTAAAGATGCAATGGATCACTTTTTATGTCTTGGGGTGTCGTTGAGCACTTGATATTCACTCTAGTGGTTAATAATGGAACCTAGTCTTGTGCAGTGTTGCCCATGCACTGTTCCATTTGTTGGCTCAGTAGCATACAATACTTCAGTGCTATAGTTAAATCACACTGCTAAAGGGAAACTACAGTCAACATTTACAAACAAAATATGTTGTGTAAAGTGTTTTGATTTGTGGGGGTTGTCCCAGTGCACTGTTTCCTTTGTTCGCTATTAGGATTTTTTTCTAAATTTGCCTACTTGTTGTATAGCCCCTGAGGATCTCCTTGTCTGCCTGTTTCATTACCTTTCCTTTTCCATCCTGGGCATACACCTTGAAAACAAAAAGATTGGATTACAAATAATTATTTATTTGAGACCAAAATAGCAGGCTCCTTATAGCAAAATGCTGCTGCGGAGTGAAAAGTAAGTAAGCACGCACTGAAATATTGGTCTCAGATGTGTCACTGTCACATGGGACAGGAGGCATTGTAGGAGTAGGAAAGACAATTAAACAGGCAGACGTGGATATCCCAGGGGCCATTAAACAAGAAAGCAAATTTAGAAAAAACTAATAGCAAACAAAGGAAAGAGTACGCACACAAATCAAAACACTCTGCACAGCATAGAAGGCTGTCAGCATGGCTCAGTTAATAGCACATCCACCTCTGGACCACAGGGTCATGGGTTCTTGTCCCACACTAAGATTGGGCTCAGGGTGTGCTTTCCTTCAGATGAGATGTTAAACCAAGGTCCCTTCTACCCATCTCTGGTACTGTCCTGGTGGGTGTCCAGGTGGAAGTAAAAGAACCCAAGGCACTTTTCAGAAGAGCAGAGGACTTTCCCCAGTGTCTTGGCCAACATTCCACTTCCTATAAAACTGGTTCATGCAATTATCTAAGACTGTGTGTGGGTGTTGATGTGGGATATGGCTGTCACTACACATTCAGTCATTTCACTACCAGTCTAGCATTGCTTATAAAGCACTTTGGGATACAGTGTGCATGCAAAGTGCAATATAAATGCTAGCACTCCTTCTTTTTGTTTTTAGAATATTTGACTGTAGTTCTTTAACCCTCACAAGCTGGTTTTGGTACTTTTAAACTCTTTTTTTTGAGGTGGGGAGATTAAAAATGTCTTAAAACAAACAATTAACTGGCCTGGTGGCAGAGAGAGCTGATGCACTGTGGCACCTCACCTCTCAACACGCCTGAAACCCAAGTTCAGAAACAAGCTTGGGTTGCTGAGGGAGGGCTGGGAGAGGATTGAGGGGCTATCTGGTAGCTTCCCTGTCCTGGATCGGAGTGGTGTGTTGTCCTGGCTCTTGGCTGCCACCAGGTGGAGGCCTGGTGGTGGTGCCAACACCCGGGAGGCAGACTTTGGTCATGTTGGGTAGAATGGGCCACAGTTCCAGAGTGTATGTGCACTTCCACATGCATGCATCCTCTGTGTTGCCATGGTGCTGGGAAGAAAGGAAGAAAAATGAAAAAGTGATGATAGGGGCTTAACGAAGCCCTGCTGCCTTCCTCTGACCCTCACTGCTGACCAGGCTGCCTGTTTTGACCTGGACATTTGGACAGGGGGGAAGGACATTCTTCCATCCTCTGGCCCCACCACAGGGGGCAAGCTGTGGGAAGATTCCCTGACCAGATAGGTCCCAGGGGCAGCAGGCGCCAATTGGGAGGAGGTAGGACAGGATTGAAGAGCTGCCCCTGCTGTTAGTGGAGAAAAAGGTCTAAAACAGAGAATGAAATTCTGCAATGAAGACGCTTTCAACCCCCTAACACCCCCCACACACCCCACCCCAAAGCACACACAGTCTGAAAAGGCCAAAACTGATTGGAGGGATATAGAGACCTTACAATTAGGTATGGCAGAAATATTACAGCACCAGTAAGCTTTATGCCTTCGCATTGTATTTTGATCATACAGAATATAAACATAACTTCATAGCATTAGTAGTGACGGACATGTGGTGCCCCTAAAGGATAATTTTTTTTTCAATTTAGGTTTTTATGGCCCAGATTTTTTCCCCCATTTTCTCCCGGCCCTTGTCCTAGACATGTGCATGCACGTGGAGGCACGTGCATGCCGCAGTACTAGGACACCCCTCTTGCTACATGCTGTTTCCCCCCACCTACACTGCCATGGGATCTCCACCTGATGGCAGCAGAACTACCGGGGGGGCAACAGCCTCCCGGGAGAGCAGAGCTGCCTTTTGGCTGCTTGATCCTGCTCTGTTCCTTCCCCCACCTCCATGCCAGCTCTCCGACAACCTGATTCCATTCCTGAACCTGGGTCACCAGCATAATGTGAGGTAAGGTGTACAGCGCCTCCACCCTCTGCACCACCGAGCCGACCCTCAAAGATAAATTTATACTCCATGACATACACTGAGTAAGCACTCCTACAACCATAATTCCAAGAACAGAAATTACCATTCACTGTACTTGGAATGGGCTCTTATAGATCCAAACAAATTGTTACTGGATTTTGTGGAGCTGGATAGACCAGTAAGGTGTATTCAGGTGTGTGGATGGATCCAGAATGGGATCTCAGGGAGCCTGATGAACCCAGAACAAGAATTCACTGTCTCAAGCTGTTTGAGACCATGTGTTAGGGGATCAAGCTGAACAAGAACTGGTATTCTCTGATTCAGATTGTCCTGAAGCACACATTCTGGGGTCAGATGGGCTACGATTTGGCTTTCAGAGACCTTTATTTATTTTTATTTTTTTATTTATAATTTTTGAACTGGAAAGACATGCTAAGCTGTCACAGCTTGTTTCCAGGTGTGCCCTGGAGGTTGGACTGCATAAACCTGTTTTATTGATGAATAAATGTTGGCCATTCACCGGGGAAACTCCCCTACTCTTCATCAATAAATGCCATGGGATCTATTACTTCCCCCTGGACAGTGACCAGAGATAGGCAGAAAGGACCTCGGTTGAATGGCTCATCTGAAGGATGGCATGTCAACAGTGCAGTTATCCCCTCATACTGCACTACAGTGTCAGTTATGGGTATTACTCCAAGTACCTGATGTGGGGCTAGAACCCAGGACCTTCTGACCTTCCAGACTAAAAGGTGAGCATGCTACCTACTGAGCCACTAACACTGCATGGACCTAGAGGAAATTTATTTTTATTTGTTTAAGAGTTTCACCAGGAAGGGCACACTGAACAACAAGTTGCTCATCTTACGGTGCGTCATGGAGGGTGGGGGAGTTGGAAGGCACGCAATAAAACATAATCAGCATAACGGTATACATTGCCAATAATGAATGATGAATAATGAGGACCCTGTAAAATAATGAGTAGTAATGAATAAAATAATGAGTGCTCAATGAGCTGGACAGACCAGAAGCAAGGATTCAGTGCACCTAGATGTCCTCAGGATGGACTTACCAGGGCCCTTGTGGACTCAGACATAGTATTCATGTCCCCAGACAGACTCAGAATTGGTCATCTAGGACCCAGTCAGCAGAGTATAGGCTTTTGGAGACCTGGGTAGACCTGGACTGAGCACTGCATGAGCTGGTTGATCTCAGACCAAAGACTCGGGGAGCAGACAAACTCTGAATGGGGATTCAGCAAATCAGATAGACTTAGAACTGGGACCTCAGGGACCCAAGGGCATCAAGGATCAGTGTGTCCCATAGGCCCTCAGAATCACATCCCCAAAGCCTTATGAAGGAACTACAACTTGTGCTCAATAAGGATAGTAAACAGAAAAAAAGCATATTCCCTTAACCACTAATAGCCTACACACAGCCTCAGAATCTCTCTATTGTACTTATCCATAACAAACTCCTATCAAACCAGGACAAGAAACCAGAAAGAAATTTACCCCACAACATCACAAGATGAAAACCTGCCCCTACAGTATGATATGCACACAAACCACCATCAGAACACTGTAGAACGAAGTAATATAAATTCATGGATCATACACCTGGACATCAGACAATGTGGTTTACCTTGTACAATGAGAACATATCCAGAAGGATGCTATGTGAGAGAAACCAAACAACCCCTTCAAACTAGGATGAATCTTCACAACCACACAATGTCAAATAAGATAACACCAATGGGGCTGTACTTCACCTAATCTGACAATTTACGTTTAGACAGCAGTACCGACAACTCCAGAATTACGCAGTAAAGAGTGGTTTGGGAGGTTAAGTTCATAAAAGTGCTTGACTCCAAACATAGATTTAAAGCAGCAGTGCATGTTATAGTGAAAAGTCTGACCTATACTTTTTTATTCTGTTTTATATTGCCCCTTACCTCCTGTCTTGTATGATACTATTCTTTCTCCTTTCTGAATCTGCCTTAGCATATTTTGGTCTTTGAAATAATAAAAAGAGTGCTCCTTTTAATATAACTGAGACTAGTTTTCATTAGTCTTTTCAGCTGTTTTGTATACCTGTTGTACCATAAGGCTAAAGAGTACTGTCTGCTACATGCTATTTTATTTCAGTCACAAGAAAAGTTAGGCATGGGCTACCCGATGGGTACCCAGATTGGGTAGTGTGGGTATTTGCTTTTTTTAGCCAAGTAAGGTAGTTTGGGTAAAGCACTACCTTACTGGCATGAGAATGCATGAGTGCGGGTCAGGTATTTTGGTTCAGGTAATGGGCAAGGGGTTAGGTACTTACAGTGATGTGCCATGCTATTGCTGCTGCCATCATGTGACTCGTGACTGACTGATTCCATGTTGCATATGATCATCAGTTGTTCCCTTTGTGCACTGTGCCTACCACACTCCTCCAATCACAGTGCATATCTGAGGGAGTACATAAGCTACAGTGTGAGCGTTGCAGAGTTGAAGGGATCGCCATGACCTGCATGAGATAGCACAGCAGAAAAGCAGGCTGCATTAGTGGAAAGTGTGGAACAGCATACTGTATGTAAAAACAATTAACTAATGAATGCCGTCAAAGCCTAAGAGGGAATCTGAAAAAAAGTACTATTATTGTCTTGCTACCCACTGCCCACTACACTTTTGGAAGGATAAATAACAGCAGTCGAGGAGACAGTTCAGTGCTTGCTGAGTGCAGCAGAGCCACCTACAGCCATGATGTGGTGTCCTGTATTTAAAAAAATATACAACTGATTAGTCAGAAGTAAATCAGAGAGGAAAGGGAAATGGTGCTGTGCTGCCTGCCATACAGTTGGAGGAATTGAGATCAGAGCAGGCAGTTCAGTGCTTTTTGCTGATTGTGTCAACCAGACTGGGCTATGTGGGGGAAGGAAAGCAAAGGAGAAAATATAACAAGCATTTGTCAATTCCAAATGTTGACTTGCTGGCATTGGCATTGGTAGTGCAGGAGTTAGAGAGATGTATAATAGGAATGGCAGTGAAGTATTGAAGTGATGCCAGCCCCACCCCCACCTTGCAGAGACTGACAGGCGTGGGTGCCTTTGGGTCATTGGCGATAACGTTCATGCCATTTCACCTCACCCTACCATGCAGACACCGACAGGTGTTGCGGTGTGCCTTTGGGTCTTCGGGCTTTACTCTCATCCCATTGCATAAGGAAATATGCTGAGATGGGTGCAGTATAGAAGAATGGGGTGAACTTTGGGGCCGAAGACTCCAAGACACACCTCAATGCCTGTTACTGGCTGCAGGGTGGGGGTGGGGTGGAGTGGCATAAGCATTACAGCTGATGATCCCAAGTCACACACCCCGACGCCTGTCAGTCTCTACAGGGTGGGGTGTTACAGTTGGAAACCCTAATGCCCCAGGCGTTTGTTGGTATTTTCACTCCAAATTTTCAACATGGGCTTTTTGTGACCCCACCTCATAAACAATGGCACTATCAGTTTGTTAGCCAAAAGGTGATTTTGCACAACGTCTGCACCATTTGGCACCACAGGTGTGAAAACACATTTCGGGCAGGATGTGAAAAATGACAGCTGTACAGTTCATGAGGAGGTGTAAAAAAATGGCAATGTTGAAAATCTGGAGTGAAAATATGAAAAATTGGTGAAGTCATGAGCGTGCGTAGAAACTGTGCAAAACACACCCATAATGCAATCATTTTTTGGATTTATTTTACCACATTTTCAACATAGGCATTTTGGGACCTCCCCTCATGAACAGTTGCACTGTGATTTTGTTAATCTGTCCTGAAAGTTGATTTCCCACAGTGACTGCACCACTGTGCGCCACGGGTATGAAAACACATTTTGGGCAGGATGTGAAAAATGACAGCTGTACTGTTCACGAGGAGGTGTAACAAATGCCAATGTTGAAAATCTGGAGTGAAAATATTAAAAATTGGCAAAGTTACAAGCATGCATGCAAACTGTGCAACGTATGCTCGTAAAGCAATAATTTTTTGGAATTTTTTCACCACATTTGCAACATGGGTTTTTGGGACCCCACCTCATGAACAGTGGCACTGTCATTTTGTTAATCCGGCACAAATGGTGATTCTGTGCAGTGACCACGAAATCACCTTTCAAGGCCAAGTAACGAAATGACAGTCACATGTGTATGAGGTGGGGTCCCAAGAACCCCATTTTGAAAATTTTGAGCCAAAATTCCAAAAATTGGCTGAGATATCCACCTAAGTTGAACCCCCCCATTGATGCCATTGTGAAGCTTACCGTGATTTCTCTTCAGTTTGCAGTCAGCTTTTGAAGAGTTCAGAAGTGTCCCACTCCACCAAAGATTGCAGCGCCGGACCTCCAAAGGTAAGTATCAGGTGAGGGGGAGGTGGGGTGCGCAGAGGGTGGGTGTGGGTTGAAGGAGGGGATGCAACAGGATGATGATGGACCATTTTCTTTTTTACAGGGACAAAAAAAACTGACATCAGGGAAAGGTTTTCTTTATTTACAGATTTAAAAAATACTTTTGGGCACACTGGGGAGAGCTCTCAGTGTGCCACATGAGTTTGGGATAGGGGGACTGATGCCGACAGGGATTGGGTAACCCCGTCAGCAAACAAAATGGGGGGACATGATGCCGATTGGGATTGGGCACCCCCATTGACAAACAAATTAAACTGGGGGGACATTATGCCAACAGGAATTAGGCACCCATGTCAGCAAACAAATTAAGCATGGGTGGGGATACATGATGCAGACGAGGATTGGACACCCCGTCAGCAAACAAATAGAACTGGGGGGGACATGCCGATGGGGATTGGGCACCCCCGAAGTCGGCTTTCTGGGGATTGTGTAGCGGATGGCAGGAGCCACCATATTTATTGAAATGTTTCACCAGGAAAGACATGTAATGGAGTCTTGTCATCTGACACTCCAATGAGGAAACTGCACCTCATTGGAGTGGCAGATTTCTTTCCACTCCGTGGCTCTCTTTGAAACTGCTGTCATCAGCAGCATGCTCGATAATTGGAGGCTAAGGGATGCACCCACTAAATGTTCCCTGCATTGGTGACAACACTGACACACCTCTGAAATGCGCTGCTGCCACAAGATGTTGCTTGCTCATGCATAAGCCGGCATAAAAAGAAAGTGAAAAATTCAGGCATGCTTGGGCTCTGACAGGGTGGAATAGGATCCTGTCCAGTTATTATGGAAAGAGTTTGAATGCAGGAATATATTCTGTTGTCTTCTTTTCTGTCTCTTCTCTGTCTGGTTGTGCAACCACATTTTCCTGTGAGACCTAGGATTTGATCACCCTGACAGTCTCACAATTCTTTGCCTCTCACTGTCTCTCAGTCTTCCCATGCTGTTTGTCTTTTTCTCCCTTACATAGCTGCTGTTATAAAAAATATATGCAAATCATTATGTGGAAATGTAGCTGATATTGGGATCCCTTTGCTTAGAAATTATGTAGTGTTAATTTTTGAAATGTATATAATTATAGTTTGAGATTATTGCAAAAAGCTATAGGAAACTCAAGAGGTTACCTGAGTGCAATTTTTAAGCCTTTTGCAGAAGAGCTGTGGAAAAGGGGCCTCAGCTCAGGCACACTGTGTTCTGCCAGCACCTGCCTGAAACATACAAGAACACTTTGGAAGATGCTTGTTAAGAATGGGGTGTTGGAAGGACTTATAAGACAGGGCTGCAACTGCTTGCAAGTTGGACACAGAGACTAAAGGAAAACTCTGATGGATCTTCTCTATTTTATTTTGTCTTTGTAAATAGTTATACTGAAAGATTTTATTTTTTATGTGACTGCTAGTACAAATAAATATTTTTGGTAAATTCTACAACTGCTCCTGGTTTTCCTATGCTTCCTGACCTGTGCCCCAACAACAGATGGTGTCAGCTTAAGTGGGATTTATGACGTGCATACTCTAAGCCAGGAGTTTTGTGCATGGGTACCGGACCTAGTACTAGGGAGGCATAGAGAAAGGTATGGATTCTGCAGCAGCAAGTCCAGGAGTGGTTACCAGAAGAATGGCAGCCAAACTAGCAGAGACAGAAGTCCAAGCTAGGTTATACAGCCAGCACAAGTTATGGAAAAGGAACAGGCAGTGACAGAACCTGAATGACTTATGGACTTTTTCAAATGGTGGGCTATACAACAAAAAGAGATGGAGAAGCAGAGAAAAGAAGTAGCACATGAGAGAAGAGATGCAGCGACAGGAGTAGCGATGGCTGGATGCCTTGCAAACTATCAAAGGCAGAGGATCTGGAACAGATCCAGACAAGCAACAAAACACAAGCAACTTAAAAGCCATTAAACTTACAAAGTTGTGTCCCTCGGATGACATCGAAGCATACCTGGCAACTTTTAAAAGAGTTGCCACAGCCTGCCAATGGCCAAAGCAGCAATGGACAATTAGACTGGTACCCTACCTGACAGGGAAAGCCAAACTTGCCTACAGCAATATGGACACTGCACAGTCAGAAAACTATGACCTAGTGAAAAGAGAAATCCTGAAAAGGTATGACATCTCAGGAGAGACCTACAGTCAGAGATTTTGATCTCTGAAGTACAACTGAGTCGACAATCCTCAAGAAGCCTTCACCTGACTCAGAGAACTCCTTTTAAAATGGCTCAGACTAGAAGCCAAAACAGTCCCACAGATCATCGACACATTTGCAATGGAGAAATTCATCAACATCCTGCCTACAGGTGTGCAGCTTTGGGTAAAGCAACACTGACCAGAAAGTGGGGAAAAGGCTGTTTCTTTGGCCGAGGACTACCAAATGGCAGGACAGATGCCACAGCAGCGAGGTAACAGCCAAACACCGGTAAGACACTCTTTTTCTCATTTAAACTCCAAGCCTGATAAAAACTCTAGGGGGGGTAACAAATCTGCACCCAAAGACATTATATGCTATAACTGTAATAAGCCAGGCCATATGGCAAGAAACTGCCATAGTAAGGAGAGTACTTAACAGATGTGAAGGTGGGAGATAAGAATTTAAAGGGACTCACTGATTGGGGAAGCAGACAGACCCTAGTGCATATTGAAGTGCTGGGAAAAAATGTCCAAAAGGACCAAGTACTGGTGTCATCTGCATCCACGGAGACACTCGATACTATCCCACCACCCAAGTAACTCTGACCATTAAGGGTGTGTCACAACAAATGAAAGTGGGGGTAGTACCTAAGTTACCTATACCTGTGATTATTGGATATGACTTTTCAGGATTTGCTGAGTTAATCACAGAAGGAGTAAATCCTGATGTTTCAGCAGCTGTGGTGACAAGAGCTCAGGCAAAGAAAATTTCAGATGGTGGGGACACTTTTCCTTTCAGTAATTTTGATTCGGACTTGTTTGAGCACAGCTACAAGATCCAGAAATCCAGGAAAGAAAGACAATGCCTGAAGAAACTGTGGCAACAAATGACTGATGGACATGAAGGGTTAAAATATGAAAATGTTGAAACTAAGCTGATAACTGATTGCGATTTTCTTCCAGAGCAAGCTAATGATGTTTCTCTCCTAAGTTATTTTAAGCAGCTGGGGGTGAAACCAAAGCAGGGTGGACCAATGTTTAAAAAATGTAATGGGTTACTGTACAGAGTTTGGGTTAAACTTCAGACACAGAAACAGACAGAACAACTGGTTATACCACAGAAATGTATAACAGAGTTGTTACAGATAGCACATGATACTCCTATGGCTGTTCACTCAGGGCTGGATCGCACCTTTGCGAGATTCCTGTACAGATTTTACTGGCCTGGAATTCATGAAGATGTTGCTGCCTATTGTAATTCCTGTGCTGAGTGTCAGAAAGTAGCCCCAGTCACTAGAAAAGACAAGGTGCCCCTACCCTTGATAGATGTGCCTTTTGAGAGAATTGCAATGGATGTGGTTGGTCCTTTAGACAAAAGTAAAAAGGGTAATAGGTTTATCCTGGTGGTATGGAACTATGCTACTCGATACCCAGAAGCAGTTCCAATGCATACTGTCACAGCTTAAAAATTGGCAGCAGAGCTTGCAAAATGTTTCTGCAGAGTGGGTATACCTAAAGAAATTATTACTGATCAGGGTATTAATTTTGGTGCCTCATTACTTAAGGAGCTGTACAGACTATTAGGTATCACTGCCATAAGAACCTCCCCCTATCGCCCTCAGACAGACTGTCTTGTTGAGCGTTTTAACCAAACCCTAAAATGCATGTTTAAAAGGTTTGTAAAAGGGGAAGGGAAAGATTGGGACCAGTACTTGCCTTACCTACGTTTTGCTTACAGAGAAGTGCCACAGGCATCAACAGGGTTTTCACCATTTGAAATGCTATATGGTAGGCAGCCAAGAGGGCCACTGGAAGTGTTAAAAGAAGCGTGGGAAGATAACCCCACTCAGAAACAATCTATAACGTCTTATATGTGTGCTTTAAGAAAGAAGGTGGCAAAATATGTTGAAATTGCCCATAGTAATCAGGAAGAGGCGCAAAACCAGCAGAAGGTATATTATGACCATGGGGTAAAAGAAAAAGTTTTCGAGTCAGGTGAAAAGGTTTTGCTACTGTTAACCACAACAGAAAATAAACTGTTAATGAAGTGGCAAGGGCCCTATAAGGTTCTTAGATGTACTGGCACCGTTAACTATGAAATTGAGACCCCTGACAGGAAAAATCCTAGTAAGATATACCATGCTAACCTCCTCAAGAAATAAGTTGAAAAATTGCCAAAAGCTGCTTTGCTAGTTTTACCAGAAACCAATAAGGAAGATATTGATGTAGCTTATGATAGACTGGAAAAAATTGTAAATGCTGATGCTGTAAAGGTGAATGTTTCCTTAACTTCAGAACAAACTGCAGACATTCTTAATGTGCTAAAGACATATAACAGTACTTTTACCACAGTATCAGGCCGAGCAACAGGGGTTGAGCATGTTCTAGGGACAAGGAATGCTCGTCCTATTAGACAAAAGACATACAGGTTACCAGAGCGGTTAAGAGCTGACGTGGTTAAGGAAATACAAAAAATGAAAGAATTGGGTATCATAGAGGAGTCGAGGAGTGCTTGGTCATCTCCAATGGTAATAGTAAACAAAAAAGAAGGGGGTGTTAGAATCTGCCTTGATTTTAGGAAACTTAATCGTCAGAATTTGACAGTTACTGTATGCCTAGAATAGTTGATTTGGTGGACAGACTGGGGAGTGCAAAGTATATCAGTACCTTCAATCTCACCAAGGGTTACTAGCAAATACCTTTAGCTAAAGAATCCACAGACAAAACTGCATTTGCCACTTCTGTTGGATTCTGTCAGTTCATCACCATGCCATTTGGTTTACATGGTGCGACAGCTACATTCCAGCATTACATGGATGTAATTTTATCACCTCAGACTAGTTACTGTGTTACATACCTGGATGATGTCGTGTTGTACAGTCCAGACTGGAAAAGCCACCTGGAACACCTACAAGCAGTTGTCCAAGCTATTAAAGATGCAGGTCTGACTATTAATCCTACCAAATGTGCACTGGACATGTAGGAAACCAGATATTTGGGCTATGTATTGGGAATGGAGAAGTTAAGCCAGAGGTTTCTAAAATAGAAGCTGTAGCTAACAGCCCTGTCCCTAAAACAAAGAAATATATCCGGTAATTTTTAGGGCTGACTGATTATTATCAGAGATTTGTTCTCAACTTTGCTGAGTTAGCTACTCTCCTCACTGAACTCACTAAAAGAAGGTACCAAAATAATGTGAAATGGACCCCAGAGTGTGATGAAGTTTTTCAAGCCATTAAGGCTGCATTATGTTTGGCCCCTGTTTTGAGAAGCCCAGACTTTGAGAAACCATTTTTGTTACAAACAGATGCATCAGAGGTAGGCCTAGGTGCAGTCCTGAGTCAAAATATAGATAGGAAAGAACATCCTATTCTGTACATAAGTAGGAAGTTGCATGACAGAGAGAAAAGGTACTCCACCATTGAAAAGGAATGTTTAGCAGCAAATTGGGCCATGGAGTCCCTTAAGTTTTATTTGCTAGGAACTGACTTTGTACTTATAACAGATCACAATCCTCTCTCTTGGCTTAACCAAATGAAAGATAAAAATTCCAGAATCACAAGGTGGTACCTGGCACTACGGCAATTTAAATTCAATGTGATACACAAATCTGGTAAAGAGAATAGCAATGCTGATTTTCTGTCAAGATATGGATCTGGAATTGAGGGTTCTGAAGGCTGAAAAATATATGTATGGGTTTGACCTTTACTGTTTGCTGTACTGTTATAGAAAAAATGGATAATGCACATATGCTTAATTTCTGAAACGTAGAAGCTTATGTTAGAGAATTAATAGAAAGGTTTGGAAACCTGTTCGATAAAACAGGTTCCCTCTTAAGGATGGGGGTGTGTGTGTATGTGACAGGGTGGAATAGGATCCTGTCCCAGTTGTTATAGAAAGAGTTTGAATGCAGGGATCTGTTCTGTTCTCTTCTCTCCTTTTCTGTCTCTTCTCTGGTTGTGCAACCAAATTTTCCTGCAAGACCTAGGATTTGATCACCCCGACAGTCTCGTAATTCTTTGCCTCTCACTGTCTCTCAGTCTTCCCTTGCTGTTTGTCTTTTTCTCCCTTACATATCTGCTGATATAAAAATATATGCAAATCATTATGTGGAAATGTAAGTGATATTGGGATCCCTTTGTTTAGAAATTATATAGTGTTCATTTTTGAAATGTATGTAATTATAGTTTGAGATGATAGCAGAAAGCTATTGGAAACTCAAGAGGTTACCCGAGTGCAATTTTTAAGCCTTTTACAGAAGAGCTGTGGAAAAGCGGCCTTAGCTCAGGCACACTGTGTTCCTGCCAGCATCTGCCTGAAATATACAAGAAAACTTTGGAAGATGCTTGTTAAGAATGGGTGATTGGAAGGACTTATAAGACAGAGCTGCAATTGCTTGCAAGTTGGACACAGAGACTAAAGGAAAACTCTGATGGATCTCCTCTGTTTTATTTTGCCTTTGTAAATAGTTATACTGAGCAATTCTATTTTGTATGTGACTGCTAGTACAAATAAATATTTTGGTGAATTCTACAACTGCTCCTGGTTTTCCTATGCTTCCTGACCTGTGCCTCAATGACAGGCTCCATTAGTGGAGCTCAGCTAGGGTTTTTTATTTATTTATTTTATTTATTGTCTTTGTTCCTGCATGCCTGCCATAGAAAGGATCAGCAGTTTCACTTTCGGCACAGCATAGCACAGCAGTCGAAAGGGTCGAGTTAAAGAGTAAAGCAGTCAGTAGCCACCCACACGCTTAATTCAATGTGACTGTCCTGGAAACTGTAGAGCATCAGGTCTTTTTTTTAATCAAAAGGAACCTTTACACAAGGGGGAGTGGTGTGTTGTACTGTGCACTGATCGCTCATTCCTCTATTGGCACCGCCACCACCATGTATTTACACAGCAGCAGTTTACAGTACTCTGCACAGCACTCTCTCTCTTTCAGTGTCTCAGCAGCACTTTCCTTTGACCGGAGAGGAGAGATGCTGTGGCAGAAGCAGAACAGGAATGGGAATTGGGGTCAGAGGGTGGGACAGCAGCAGAAAGTTGTAGTATGGGGCAAAACCAAATGGGAACATACCAGGGTACACAATCTACAGAAGGGACAGGGAGGGTAAAAGAGGAGGTGGAGTAGCTCACTACATAAGGGAAAGGATCAAAGCTGCAGAATTAAAAAGTAAAGAGGGAGGATAAGAGGCACTCTGGGTCACCTTGGAGACAGGGAATGGCATCACAATCCGCACAGGGGTTGTATACAGACACCCCGTCTCAAGGGGAGGAATTGGACAAGAAAATGATAGAGGGCATTCTCAAAATGGCTGAAAAAGGGGAGATACTGTTGATGGGGGACCTGAATATGCCAGATATTGACTGGATGACATGGACTGCAGCCACATCCAAGAGCAGGGTCATTCTCAATGCCCTACAGGGGGCATGCCTTAGACAGCTAGTGGTGGAACCCACTCGGGAGGGAGCAATATTAGATCTGGTACTCTCAAATGGAGAGGATCACAATTTAGAAGTCAGTAGACATCTGGGAATAGCGACCACTGCACAGTGTGCTTCACAATAAACACAACCATGGAGACAAGCCATACAAAGACAAGGATACTGGACTTTAGGAGGGCTGACTTTGGCATAATGGGTGAATACCTGAGAAATGCATTAGCAAATGGCCAGAAAGGTGGGGTGGAAGAACAATGGAGAAAAATCAAAACTGCCATCATGTAGGCAACAAGCCTTTGTGTGAAACAAAGAAAACAAAGCGGAATAAAAAAAGACTGTGGTTCTCAAAAGAGGTGTCAGGGAAGGTTAAGGAGAAAAAGGCTGCATTCAAAAAGTATAAGGAATCACAGAAGGAGCACGACAGGAAACTGTATCAATTAAAGCAGAAAGAAGTGGGGAAGGCAGTCAGAAAAGCAAAGGCCCAAACCGAGGAAAAGATAGCCAACTCAGTTAAGAAGGGGGATAAAACCTTTTATAGGTACATTAGGGAGCATAGAAAGGTTAAGGGAGGGATAGTGAAGATTAATAAAGGAGAGGGGAGGTGGGCAGAGGGAGACAGTGAAAAGGCAGAGATACTGAATGAATACTTTTGCTCAGTATTCACAAAAGAAGAAGAGGAGGAGTTACCTAAACCAAACAATAGAAGTACTCTGGGTAGGGGGGTTGACACCAGTCCATTTACAGAAGAAAGAGTCCTGAAATAACTCCTAAAACTCAAGGTGGACAAAGCACTGGAGCCTGAAGGGATCCACTCTAGAATCCTTAAAGAACTAGGGTAGGACCTAGTGACACCACTGACCACACTTTTTAACAAATCATGGGAGGATGGGGTGGTACCTAAGGACTGGAGAGGGCAGATGTGATTCCCCTTCACAAAAGTGGGAGCAAGGCAGAAGCAGGAAACTACATACCTCTTAGTTTGACCTCAGTGGTGGGAAAAATGATGGAATCACTTCTGAAAGAAAGAATTGTTCAGTACCTAGAGGCCAGCGGGGCACAGGACCCAAAGCAGCATGGATTCACAGCAGGAAGGTCATGTCAGATGAATCTAATCGATTTCTTTGACTGGGTGACCAAAGTAATAGACCAGGGAGGGGCTGTGGATATGGCCTACCTAGACTTTAGCAAGGCATTTGACACAGTCCCACACAAAAGATTAATAATCAAGTTAGCCAGCCTGGGAGTGGGTCCCAGGGTGGTAGCCTGGGTATCAAACTGGCTGCACAACAGGACACAGAAGGTAATAGTGAATGGAACACATTCTGAAGAAAGGGGGGTTACTAGTGGAGTACCTCAGGGCTCAGTACTGGGTCCAGTCCTCGTTAACGTCTTTAAAGGTTACATTGCAGAGGGTCTGGTAGGAAAGGTATGCCTCTTTGCAGATGACACAAAGATCTGTAACAGAGTTGATACACAAGGGGGGGTAAAAAGGATGAGAAGGGAATTGGCAAGGTTGGAGGAATGGTCAGACATATGGCAACATAAATTCAGTGCAAAGAAGTGCAAAGTAATGCACCTGGGAAATAAAAATCCAGGAGAAGAGTACACAATTGCAGGGGACGTACTAACAACAACAATAATGGAAAGGGTTCTGGGTGTAGTCATATCAGATGACCTAAAGGTGGTTAAGCAATGTGAGAAGTCAGTAAGGAGAGCCAGGGGGATACTGGGATGCATAGGGAGGGGCATCACAAGTAGAAAAAGGGAAGTGGTTATCCCTCTGTACAGACAGTTGGTGAGACCCCATCTGGAGTACTGCATGCAGTTTTGGAGACCTCATCTATGCAAGGACATAGACAGGATGGAAGCAGTCCAGAGGAGGGCAACTAAAATGGTGCAGGGTCTACATCAGAAACCATATGAAGAGAGACTGAGAGAGCTTAATATGCATACCCTTGATGAAAGGAGGGACGGGGGACATGATAGAAACTTTTAAGTACCTCAAGGGAATCAACAAAGTCCAGGAGGGTAGCATCTTTCAGAAAAAGAGATGTGTAAGAACAAGGGGGCACAATTTAAAGTTAGAGGGGGGACGGCTCAGGGTAATGTGAGGAAATTCTTTTCACGGAGAGTGGTGGACGCATGGAACCACCTTCCTGGAGAAGTTTGGGGTCTAAAACAGTGGGGAATTCAAACATGCATGGGACAGATATAAGGCAATTATAGTGGGGGGTTGCAGGAAGTAGGCTGTTGGTTAACTAGAATCTGCAACTTATCAATAGGTAGGGAAATGGGCAGACTGGGTGGGCCAAGTGGTCCTTATCTGCCATCAAAGTCTATGTTTCTATGTTTCTGATTGGGGTTGGAGGATGGGACAGCAGCAGAGGGTTGGAGTGGAGTGCAAAACCAAACAGGAAGGGAATTGGGGTTGGATGGTGGGGTGACAGCAGAGGGTTGGAACAGGCAGTGAAACCTGATGGGAAGGGAATCAGGGTTAGTAGCTACAGGTACTAAGAAGGGGGACAGCACAGCATCTCATGGTGCATCATGGGGGTGTATCGATGCAGGCTGAGCAGCGTGTTTACACATTTGCGAAAACCACCTGCACTGATACACAAACCAGTGAAAACACTGATTGCTCTGTGCTGCATCAGAGCACATCGCAGCCACCTACAACACTCTGCATCATGTTTACACTGTCTGACCTGCACTGATACAACTCATCTGCACCTCTCACAATGGTGCAGATCGGACAGTATAAACGGGCCCTGTGATTTTTCCCACCATGGGTGTTATTTTTGGAAATTGAAACAGCATCCGGCTCACTCACAGCAGCTGCACCTGTCCTACCTGCCTTTAAAACAGCCCCATGTGGGTAGTTTTCTCTGTTTAGGGTAGTCAGAAACAAAGTCTTTTACATTTGTTATGGTCAGGGTAGGGTGGTAAGATAGTAGAAAAACAAGGCAGTAACTACCCTACCCTAATCAGATGCCAGTTTTTCATTAGGGTATTTCTAGGGTAATTCAGGGTAGTTTGGAGGTACCCGCAGGAAAAAGGATGTTAAATAGCGGGTGTCCACAACTAACAGAGAATACTGATGGAAATCTGGGCTGAGCCATATTAAAAGGAGTGCTCCTTTAATTATTTCACATGTAATGAAAAGGTGCCAAAGCTGACTCAAAATGGGGGGAAAGTATGTGATACAAGATGGGATAAGAGGCAATATATAATTTCATAAAAATCATAGGTCAAAATGTTCACTGTTAACATGCACAGCTGATTTAATTAGGATGCCGATTGCATGACACACTATGGACCTCTGATCCATTTACTGTAATTACACCATATCTAATGTAATAAGATGTTCTGATTACATGGAAATGTAAGTTCATTAAATTACTAGGCCATATTTTTTAAGCTAAAAATCCACGCTGCATCCATGGGCCATTTCCAAAGAGGATGTGCTGGCACCTTGTCCATGAATGCTTCTGGGTGCATGGAGTCAGAAGCAAACAGCACAAAATCCATTGTTAGACATCGGTGCCTAAAGGACTAAGGGGGGTGCTAAAAGGACATAGGAGGCATCAGCAACTGTATCTACAGTTGGATGCATAATGCTGAAAACCACAGCAGATTGTCATAAATTGGCTGCAGTGTTGAAAACAGAACCCGCTGCTTCTAAGCAGGGCTAGACCCAGGTAGATCTGGCTCCTGGACCCAAAGCCAGTTAGCCGAAAAGTGATAGGGTTGAATGACATACTATGGGGACCTCTGACCCATTTCATAGCACCATTTCTCTTATCACCCTGACATCAACCCTTCCCACACCCCTATAATTAACATATCTACAGATCTGAGGTGTCAAACATCTGCCTACCTTTTCCAGTACTAACTTTTAACACCAATATTCGGTATAAAACCTGCTTCTTCTGTTGAGACTGCGAAAACATCTGATGAAAGGACCTGAGTGGCCCCAAAAGCTTGTATTCTGTTACAGTTATATACAATTTCTTGGTTGGTCCAATAAAAGGGATCACATGCTGCATTAAATCCAGTTTTCACTGCTAGCGATGCTGAAACCCCGGGTTCAGGAATGAGCCCGGATCATCGGCGGGGAGGAGGATTGAGCATCCCAGAGGACATGCTCTTTCTCCATGGAGGGTGGGTCACTGTCCTCACTGCAGTACTGCCACTTGGGTGACCCAGGTGGCAATGCAGTTGAGGGCAGTAGAGGGTCGGAGGGATGGAGTTGGGCCAGAGGTTTGATGTGGCAGCATGCTGGTCATGCACACATGCCTTGGACCTCCCATGTACCTGTGAGGGCTGTGGAGAAACCATGAGAATGGCCCCATTGCTCAGAGGATGACACCCTGGTAGACCAAAGAGGGACTGGTCCTGAACCGCGTGGCTACCATGGATGAAGGCTATGTAGATTGAGGGAGGCACACACCCTCTACCCCACCCGGGGGGAGGGCAGAACCGAGGCAGCATGGAGGTAGGCAGCCTGTGGAGGGACAAGGTCAAGCAGAGCCAGGCACCTATGGTTTCCTGAGGGACTGGGAGCAATGGAGTGTGAGGGGCATAATCCTGGCATTTAAAAAATCCAGGTTTCCAAGATCTAGCACAGCTGCAGAATTGTCTCCCTTATTTTCCATCATTAACGCTCTTTTGCCATTTATTTGCCCACTCCCCTAATATAAGATGATTCTGAAACTAATTTGTTATCCTCCTATGAACTTACTATGCTACTCTTCTTATGTTGGTATTAAGTTATCAACTGCAAATTAAAAAACCCAGCACTCTTCCCCGAACTCTGTGTCTCTTATGAATATATCAACAAGATTAAAAAACACCCTCTGTTCTGCTGTCAGTCCCCTTCCCCAGCTCCAAATAAACACTTGTAGTTTATCTACTGGGTGCTTAGTCTCTACCTGCCTGCATTACTGCATAATGTACTTAACTGCATCCTTCTGTTCATCTTCATTCTGCATTCTGCTATTCTATCAATGCCAGTTGTGCTCGATTTGTTTTTGTGCCTCAATGTTACTTGTTATGTATGCAATGTTTATTACGTTTTTTACCTATGTTGCAGTTCCAGTTATTTTTCTGTAACTCCTATTCCCCTTCCCCAGGACACATCTGGAAATGAGTTATTACCAGCTCAGTATGTCTTTCCTGGTGAAACTTTTAAAACTAATAAATAAATAGGCTGGTGCCAGCAAGGCTGGTCTTTCTTCTTTTTATGTTGTTATCTTTGATTATTTTTGTAGCAGACCTTACTGTCTCACCAGTCTCACTGTTATAATTGTAGTTCATAACTGAGAATAAGGAGATGGCAGATAGTTTCAATACTTATTTTTCCACAGTATTCAATGTAGGCTATAATATCAGGGTTCCCATAAAAAACCTACAACATATAAATTGCCCCAAAATACAGGTAGAGGATGTGAAAAAGAGGCTAAGAAACTTAAATCAAAATAAAGCACAGGGTCCTGATAGTATGCATCCGAGAATGCTTAGAGAATTGGACTTTTTAGCAGGTCCAACTACAGCATTATTTCAAAACTCTTTGGAGACAGGACAGGTCATTGAGGCCTGGAAGCAGGCCGTAGTGATACCTATACACAAGAAGGGATCTAGACAGGAGGTAGCTAATTATAGGTCATTCAGTTTGACCTCCGTCCTCAGGAAGATTCTGGAGGGCATAATAAAGGATTTGATTATAAACATGATCGAAGCTGATGGTGCCATTGATGAGACACAGCATGGATTTTGTAAGGAACGATCTTGTCAAGCATTTTTATGAGCGTTCTATGAGAAGGTCAGTAAAGCACTTGACGAAGGTAGTCCTGTCGATGTCATATTCCTGGACTTTGCCAAGGCTTTCGGCAAAGTCCCCCATGAAAAGCTGATTAAAACCCTTTCAGATATAGGGGTTCAGCCAATACTGATGCAATGGATTGGGGCCTGGTTGACCAAAAGAAAACAAAGGGTTAGTGTGTTGGGGGAATTATCAAATTGGACAGGCGTTACTAGCGGAGTTCCTCAGGGATCTGTGCTGGGACCATGTTTGTTTAATTTATATATCTCAACCAAGAAAACAAAAACAGAAACCTGGATTTCAAAATGTGCCGATGGCACACGTATAGGTTTCCCGGTACGTAGGAAATCTGAGGCATTAAAAATCCGGGAAGCACTGAGTGAACTGGAGACCTGGGCCCAGGAAAATGGGGCTATTTTTAATGTAGATAAGTGCACAGTGATGCACATGGGAAGGAAAAACCTTGAGGTGGAATACATCTTGGCTGGGCAGGTGTTAAGGGTAGTACGGGATGAGCAGGATTTAGGAGTAAAGGTTAGTAATGACCTTAAATTTAATCTACACTGTAACTGAGTGATTAAAAAAGCAGGTGGCATCCTGAGCTGTATTCTTAGACATGTCAAGAGTAGAAGTGAGGTACTGTTGCCCCTTTACTCTTGGTCCGACCACATACAGAGTGTTGTGTGCAGTTTTGGACACCAGGAAATAGGGGTGATATAAATGCATTTGAAAGGATACAGAGAAGGGCAACAAGAAGAATAAGGGAAGTCCAGGTATTGAAATATGAAGACAGGTTAAAAAAAATGTGATCTTTTTTCCTTGGAGTACTGTAGATTAAGAGGTGACATGTGCCTGGTGTATCGGGCCTTGTTGGATTATAAATTGTGGGAATTACTGGGCCTTGATCTTAGAGATCAGTTTTATAACACAAGAATCACACCCGCTACAGTTAAAGTGTGATAAATTTAATAAACAAAATAGAAAGCGTTAGTTTTCACTAAGAGTGGTGAAGTTATGGAATGAACTACCCATTGAAGTGGTAGGTTGTCAAACAATGCTAGCTTTTAAACACTCCCTTGACTTATTCCTACTTAGCAATAATATTATGGGGTATTAGCCAATGACATGGCGAGCCAAATGGACTTCGGTCTTTGTAGTGCTCAGATTTACTTATGAAACCTATGACCATATCCAATGTCACTTTAACAGATTTCTTTTTTGCATACAATGCCAACAGGGAGACAGCGACATTGCCTTTCAGTAATGCTCCCTATGCAGAACACTGTGGTTCAACTCCACCCAACACCAGGCAGTTTGTTTCGTCCCCCACGATCAAACACTTATAGCAACCCCCAATCACCATGTTTATTTTTATGTTGTCTTATGCACACGCAAGCAACATCTTGTGGTAGTATGAGAAATGCAGAGGTGTGTCAGTGTTGGCGAATGCAGGCACGCTTTAGAAGGTGCATCCCTCATTCCCCAATTAGTGAGCATGCTAGTGGTGACACAAGTATATGCAAAGTGCCAACAACTTGAAACAAACATGCTGCTGCAATCAGAGACACACTCGTCATGCAGTGGCACAGAAGACACACCTACTGTACATGCCTTTCTTGGTAAAACATCTCAGTGAACATGGTGGTGGCAGGAGAGCAAACACCTGTTTGCATTGTAACGTCTCCGCCTCGCCACTCCACTGGTCCCTGCCTGAATGGTGGGAGGAGGCACTTTCCTCACCTGCCTCCTCCACTTCCCACTGTCTCCAGCTCGAAAGTTCTCCCAGCCATGTGGAGCAGGCCACAGCCTAAGCTCCGTACGGGCTGGGCATATTCAATGTCCGAAGGCACTTGTACTTTAAGCGTGATCCGATCGCACTGGTGGACCCCCGCCTGCTGACATCGGGGTGCATAATCCCCCCCATCCTTTAATGTGGCACACTGGGAGCCCACCCCATGTGTGCCAAACCCTTCTGTGGTGTTTCCAACACCGGGATGCTCACTCCTGGTGTTGGATGTGGGTCCCCCCCCACCATATCCTCCGACTTTAGGGTGCCCAATCCCCGGGTCGGCATCAGTCCCCCTTTGATCTCCCCCCCAGTACTGTGGCACACTGGGAGCCCATCCCAGTGTGCTGACATCCATAGTTTCCCTGTAAAAGAGAAAATGGATACACAAATTTTTTTTTTTAACCTGAAAAACAAGAAAACAGTCCCTAGTCATTGCCGCTGGCCCCTCTCCCCAAACCCGCACCCTCCCTCTGCACACCCCACCTCCCCGCACCCCCTCATCCATACTTACCTGCGAAGGTCAGGATCAGCGATCTTCAGTGGACTGGGAACACATCTGCACTCTTCAAAAGCCTACCGCAAAGTGAAGAAATGACAGTAAGTCTGATAATGGCACTGAATGGGAGGTTTTCAATTTAGGTTGATAGCTCAGCCATTTTTGGCAGTTTTGGGCGCATATTTTCTACATGAGGTTCTTGGGACCCTGCCTCATGAACACAGTCACTGTCATTTTGTTATTCAGTCCCGAAAGGTCATTTCATGGTCACTGCGTGGAATCACCTTTCGGGACTGATTAACGAAATGACAGTGCCACTGTTCATAAGGTGGGCTCCCAAAAAGCCTATGTTGTAAATTTAGTGAAAAAATTCCAAAAAATGACTGTTACGAGCGTGCATTGCACAGTTTCCATGTACGCTCGTAACTTTGAGAATCTTTATTATTTTTACTCCAGATTTTCAGCATAGCCATTTTTTCACACCTCCTTATGAACAGTACAGCTGTCATTTTTCACATTCCGTCCGAAATATGTTTTCACACTTCTGGCACACAATGGCATGGTCACTGTGGGAAATCAACTTTCCGGACAGATTAACAAAATCACAGTGCCACTGCTCATGAGCGGAGGTCCCAAAATCCCTATGTTGAAAATTTGGTTAAAAAAATTCCCAAAATAATTGCATTATGGGCGTGTGTTGCACAGCTTCTATGCACGCTCGTGACTTTACCAATTTTTCCATATTTTCACTACAGATTTTCCGCATTACCATTTTTTTTTACACCGCCTCATGAACAGTACAGCTGTTATCTTTCACATCCTGCCCCAAATGTGCTTTCACACCTGTGGCACCAAATGGTGCAGTTGCTGTGCAAAATCACCTTTTGGCTAATGTACTGATAGTGCCACTCTTCATGAGGTGCGGTCACAAAAAGCCCATGTTGAAAATTTGGAGTGAAAATACCAACAAATGCCCGGGGCGTTAGGGTTTCCAACCATAACACCCCACCCTATAGAGTCTGACAGGCATCAGGGGTGTGACTTGGGATTGTCGGCTCTATTGCTCATGCCATTCCACCCCCACCCTGCAGCCAGTGACAGGCATCAAGGTGTGCCTTGGACTCTTCGACCCCAAGGTTCACCCCATTCTCCTATACAGCACCCATCTCTGCGTATTTCCTTATGGAATGGGGTGAGTGTAAGGCCCAAAGGCCCAAAGACCCCAGGGCACACCGCAACACTTGGTGTCTGCAGGGTAGGATGAGGTGAAATGGCATGAGCATTGTGTCCGACAACCCAAAGGCACACCTCAATGCCTGTCAGTCTCTGCAGGGTGGGGGTGGGATTGGTGTCCGTTCAATACTTAACTGACATTCCTATTATGCATCTCTCTGTTCCCTGCACTACCAATGCCAATGCCAGCAAGACAACATACAGCACTGACAAATGCTTGTTTATTCTGTAATGCTCTGGGTTGGACACTGGACGTGCCGGGTAGATGGGGTGAGAGGGCAAGATTTTTTATTTCCTGATGGGCCAGGGTGGGCAACAGGCCCATCATGTAGTTTGGGGGAGGGAGACAGATTTTGTTTTTATTCACTGATGGTCCAGGTTTAGCCCTGGACTTATCAGGTGGTTGGGTGAAGGAAGTGTGACAGATTTTTTTTATACACTAACAGATTGTGTTGGGCATAGGACCCATTAGGTAGTTGTGGGAGGGGCAAGATTTTTTTTTTTACTTCCTGATGAGCTGGGTTGGGCACTGGACCTACCAGGTAGTTTACGGGAGGGGGACAGATATTTTATCCCTTGACAGGCCAGGTTGGTCACTAGACCATTCTGCTGTGCAGCAGGCTGGGTTGGATCATACATGGCAGTGGTAGGAGCAGCAATGCGGCAGCAGCCCCAGCGATAGTGAAGAATGTCGGACCAGTAGCATAGCAATGTTAGTGAATCTCAATAGTTACTCTATTTTACTAATACGTCGCTACATTGCGTAAGGATGGACAAAAACAAAACTGCCACAGAGAAACGAGAAACTGGGAAGATGTGGACTCCAGAACTGATCTCAGCCTCTCTAAAAAGAACAGAAAAAGAAAGATACATAGATTTTAACGGCAGATAAGGGCCTATGGACCACCCAGTCTGCCCATTTCTGCACTCAGCTATGCCTCTTGAAGCTCCCTCAGAGCTTGGCTGTCCCCTTCCCTCAACTACCAGGATCCCCTTATGCCTATCCCATGTATTCTTAAATCCAGTAATTGTTTCTGCCCCTACCACCTCTTTTGGCAGGCTGTTCCATCTGTCCACCACCCTCACTATGAAGAAGTACTTTCTCAGGTTCCCCCTGAACCTGTCTCTCTCTCTCTCTTCAGTTCCACCCCATGTCCCCTTATCCTGGAGCATCTCTTCCTGTGAAAAATTGAGTTTTCCTGCAACTTGTTTCTTCCTGTGAGGTACTTGTATATCTCGGTCATATCCCCTCTTTCCCTCCTCTCCTCCAGGGAGAAAAAGACAAGACTGAAGTACTGGTGCTTTTTTCATATTATTTTTATTGTGGGGCTCTGTGCCAACCTTTTTAAATGCATATGCAGTTATGTATATAGATCTTTTTTTTGTATTGAGGCTATGCCCCAAATCTAACTTCAAGTTACTTTTTTTTAAACAGAATCTTGTCTCACCTATGCTCTAGGCAGCACATCGTAGCATTGGTTACAGCTCACACACTAGCAGCGCGTTATTGCTAAGCAACACTATGCCAGTGTCGGTGGTCCAGTATTCTCCACTATCACCACAGCACCAAGCCTCCCGTGCAGTGTTTGTGCCCCTGAGAGTGGATGGGCATAGAGAGAGCAGTGTTTTATTACCGCACCTGTTCCACCTTCTGCTCACCACATTGCTGCTCCTCCTTTTCTCTGTTTGGCTTAATACACAGACCGGGTTGGGCATAGGATCCATCAGGTAGTTGGAGGGAGCGGGACAGATTTTTTAAATCACTGAGAGGCCATGTTGGACACAGGATCTGTCAGGTTGCTGGGGGAGGGGCACTTTTTTAAAATTCCCTTCTTAGGCCAGGTTGGGCACTGGATAGGCTTGGATTGTTGGGGGGGTGAAGACATATTTTTCTTATTCTCTGACAAGCTGAGTTGTATACTGGCCCCTTCAGGTAGTTTGGGAGAGAGACTTTTTTTTAATTCCTTGATAGGTTGGATTGGGTATTGGACCAGTCAGGTAGTTGAAGGGGAGAGGGAGACAGATTTTTTTGTATTCCAATGGGTCAAGCTGGGCACTGCACCTGTCAGTTACCTGGGGGGGGGGGGAGTACAGATTATTTTTTAATTCCCTGACTGTCCAGGCTTCTTACCAGACCCATCAGGTAGTTGTAAGGTGGAGTCAGATTTTTTGTTCATTCCTTGTTAGACCAGGTTCGGCACTGTAAATCCTATTATATGCTACATTCCCTGTGTGCCTTGTAAAATACTTTGTGATACAGATTGTATTTATTTATTTAACAGACTTCAGGATTACAACCTTTGAGTGAGGGACTCATTTACAAAGGCTCTGTGTCAGAAAACATGAAAGTCATATTGGCTGATTGTTGTTTTGCAAACTGTTTCACCCTGGCCCCAGCTTGCACCAGTAACTGACCCCCCCCCCCCTTGTTTTTCCAGTCCCTGGCCAGACTATTCAAACTGACTGGCAACTCTTCAATTTTTATTTCATGCCACCTTTCAAAATGCCTGGTGCAACATTCCAGGGGCTTCCTGCAGTCTTGGGTGTCAGCAGATGGCTCAGCAGCTCAGAATAGTTGGATGGGTATAGTCCCCCCAGCAACACGGATAGGATTACCTGGCCGCTGTCAATAAGACATAACTGCTAATAAGGTCTATCCCACCACTAAAAGTAAAGTGATGTGATGTGCAATGCGCTTTTATGTGTAGGGTGACCACAGGAACGAGGGCCTGATGAAAGGGCGGAACCCCCCAAATGTCACAGTGGCATTTTAAAAGTGACATGACATAAAAATTGAAGACAATTAATATCCTCTAACGTGTGGAGTGAGTCCTTTATTTCACAATATTTACTGGGTTTCTTCAGCAAGGGTATCCCCAATACAAAGACTACCACTATTCCCATAAAGGGAAGAGGCAGCCTGAAAAACTCTGACTCAGTGCTGTGAAGGCCACACTCTCAGGCTCCAGGAGGGGAGAGTAATTATGACCAATCCAGCAACTGCTGCTATGGGTCATGAGAGGGAACTAGCAATGTAGTTGACCAGGCCACAACTTTAGAGATAGGGCAGAGCAAGCACATCAGTTATTCTCATCTGGCAAAGTAGGATGGGTTGAGAAGAAAACTTGGAAAACTGTCACCTTGCACTACTAATGATGGCCGGTCCTCCTGCCCCATGTCACAATCCTCAATTTTACCCACATCTCCCCATTGGCACTCAGCACTGAAGTGGATGCTTCTGTCTAGGCTGGAGCAGCTGACTGGCCTGGGCCCATCATGATGGGGCAATTTGGGAAGCTTCTGCCAAGACACCTGGGGTCTGGCATGGTATTGTAGGTCTACAGGCTGAGCCAGTCAGTGACAGACAGGAGCAGCAGGGGCTAGAGTGATCAGGCTGAGCTACACAGCTGGTGTAAGGTAGGGCTACAAGAAAAGTGTGAATTAAAAAAAACAATCACTAACGCAGTTGTCCATGTGTGTGTGTGTAGTAGTCATTGCACTACCAATTTCGAACTCATATTTTTGTAAAGAGCTTTTAGTTGTTTGGATGAGAGGCTCTATAGAAGGCCAAATTCTTATCAATACTGTTTTTTCCAGGGGCCAGGAATCCCCATTTGCCCCTTTTTTTCCTTAGATCCCTCTGAACCCATCCCGATCACTTAATAAATGCTTTGCAGAACTTAATCTCCAGTGAGATAAGAACTGGCAGAGGACTCATCCAAGTACAGGTACCCACCAAATCTTGCTTATAGCTATGATGTAGGGATGCAGTAGGGGGATAGCTGCAGAGTAATGCATTATAACCCTCCCTCCCTGAAGAGCAAATATACTACCACTGTACCTACCCTCCACTGGCCCAGAAAGCTGGAGATCTGAGGTCACTCTAGAACTTCTGTCACCCATGGTACAGCACAGTTTAATGACACCAAGCCACTGGCCCAATGAGTGACAAATCTGAGATCACTCTAAAACCCCTGTCTCCCATACAGCAGCACAGTGCACTGATACCCAGTAAGTGAAAGATCTGAGGTCATTCTAAAACTTCAGTCTCTCATGCAGCAGTACAATGCACTGACACCCAGCCACTGGCCTAGGGATTGAGAATTCTGAAGTCATTCTAGAACCTCTGTCTCCCATGCAGTACAGTGCACTGACACCCAGCCACTGGTTCTGTGAGCAAGAGATCTGAGGTTGGTCTAGAACCTCTTTCTCCCTTATAGCAATACAGTACACTGACACCTAGTCACTGGCCCAGTGACGGACACATCTGAGGTTGTTCTAGAACCTCCATCTCCCACGTGGCAGCACAGTCCATTGACATGCAGTCACTGGGCCACTGAGTAAGAGAGCCGAGGTAAATCTACAACCTCCATTTCCCAAGTGGCAATAGAGCACACTGACACCCAGCAACTGGCCCAGTGAGTGCTGTGGTTACTCTGGAACCTCCATCTCCCATGTGGCAGCACAGTTCACTGACACCCACTCACTGGACCAGACAGCAGGAGATCTGAAGTCATTCTGCAACCTCTGTCTCCCATGTGGCATCACAGTGAACTGACACCCAGTCACTAGGACAGTGACTAGAGATCTGAAGTTGCACTTGAATCTCCATTTCCAATGTGACAGTGCAATGCACTGACACCCAGTGAGTGACACCTGAGGTCACTCTGGAACCTAAATCTCCCATGTGGAAGCCCAGTGCCTTGACACCCAGCCAGTGGCCTGTGAACTAGAGGTCTGAGGCCACTCTAGATCCTCAGTCTCATATGTGGCAGCACAGTGCACTGACACCCACTACTAGACCAGCAAGCAAGAGGTTTGAGGTCACTTTTGAACCTCAGTCTCCCATGTGGCAGCACAGACACTGACCCAGTGAGTGACAGATCTGAGGTCACTTTAGAACCTTGGTCTCCCACACCACAGCACAGTGCACTGATACCCAGCTATTGACCCAGTGAGTAGTAGATCTGAAGTCATTTTAGAACTTCTGTCTCTAGTGTGACACCACAGTGTATTGACACCCAGACACTGGCTCAGTGCGCAGGAGATCTGAGTTCACTGTAGATCCTCATTCTACCATGTGGCTGCACAGTCAACCGAACCCAGCCACTGATCCAGAGAGTGAAAAATCTTTAGTCACTCTAGAAGCTAAATTGCACATATGGCAGCACAGTGCCTTAACATCCAGCCACAGAGACAGTATGTGAAAGATCTAAAGTTGCTCTAGAACCTCTGTCTCCAATGTGGCAGCACTGTTCACTGACAACTAGCCACTGGGCTAGTCAGCAAGAGATCTGAGGTTGCTATAGATTCTCAGTGTTCTATGTGGCAGCACAGTGAACCAGTAGCCAGCCACTGGCCCAGTGAGTGAGAAATCTGAGGTCACTCCAGAATCTCCGTCTCTCATATGGATACAGCGCACTGACAACCAATCACTGGGCTAGAGAACAAAAGATCTGAACTCACTCTACAACTTCCATCTCCCATGTGGCAGCACAGTGCACTAACACCCAGTCACTGGGCCACTGAGCAAAAGATCTGAGGTCACTCTACAACCTCTGTCTCCCATGTGGCAGCACAGTACACTGACACCCAGTCACTGGGTCAGTGAGCAAGAGATGTGAGGTTGCACTAAAATCTCCATCTTGCATGTGGCATCACAGTGCACTGACACCCAGTCACTGGCCCAGCGAGTGGGTGAGAGATCTGAGGTCACTCTAGAACCTCCATCTCCCATGAGCCAGCATAGTGCATTGGCAACCAGCCACTGGCCCAGTGAGCAAAAGATCTGAGGTTGCTCCACAATCACAGTTTCCCATGTGGCAGCACAGTACACTGGCACCCAACCAGTGACCCCATGAGTGAAAGATCTGGGGCTCGATTTTCAATCGACCCTTAGAGCGGCACAAGGTGCGCCGATCTATGGCTGCAGCAAACTCAGGGTGTGTCAGGGACCATGTGTTTTATTCTAGAAAACGGGGTCCCTGTGACAAAGTCTCAAGAGTTGCTACAGCTGTTGGGTTGCACCAAACATTTGGTGCACCTGAGAGTTTTGACGGAGGGTCCTGTCAGCCCCCCCTTCCCCATCTGGCACAACCCTAGAGGAGTCACAAAGGTGGGAGTGGTTAATATGCCTGGAAGGTGGGGACTGGGGCAGAGGGAGCAGTGGGGTTCCATAGGGGGGCAACGGGGGCGCAGCAGCATTGTGAAGGTACTGAGGTGGCACCCGGCAGAGGTGCCATGCTCTGCAGGACAGAGCCAGTCAGCCCAGGTAGTGGGGGTTTGACATGAAGGGACCATGATCTGGATCCCAGGTGGCAACAGCCATAGCACTTGCCCCAGAGGAGCCACAGTCCCCGGCAGTGTAGTTAGGCATCAGCCTGCTGCCACGAGGGGGACTGAGTACCAGAGTAATGTCACAGTCCTTTGGAACATTCATTTTTGCCAACTGCACCATGCAGTCTGCAGTCACTGCCACCCACCGCATGTAGGGGACTGTGTCACCTCTGGGGCAGGTGCCCCAGCTGTTGCCAACTGGGGTCTAGGTCAGGGTCCATCCATGCCAACCCCCACACCCGGGCCGATCAGCTCTGTCCCACTGCTCATGGCATCCCTTCCGGGTGCCACCTCAGCACCCTGACATTGCTGCTATGCCCCCATTGCCCCTTATGGGCCCCTCCACTGCTCCCTCTACCCCTGGTCCCAACCTTCCATGCTCAACCCCAACTCACCTCCATGCCAGGCAGTGGTGCAGGGCCCTTAGATCAGCTCCTGGCTGGTATAAACTCAGACCCCTCTTGCAACCATGGCTTGGCTTCTAAAATTCAAAACAAGGGGATGGTGCAGCCCCACCATGGCACAGGCCCCCTTACAACCTGGTGCAAGAGCGGCGCTGGGCAGCTTTGGGACAAGGCATCCCAATTTTGACACAGCTTGTGTTCGAAAATTGAGATTGCTGCAGACTTTGGCATAAGATGCCACATGCATCAATTCCATTTGGCACTGGCACCTTGGGCCAAAGTTCTTGCTTTTAAAATCAGGCCCCTGAGGTTGCTGTAGAACCTCAGTCTCCTATGGGGCAGCACAGTGATCTAACAACCACACACTGGGCCAGTGACCAAGAGATCTCAGGGCACTGTAGAACCTCAGTCTCCCATGTGGGAGCACAGTGCACTGAAAACTAGCCACAGGGCTACCAGGTCTATACAGTTTCTTGCTGAAATGGCAAACTGACCCCAATGAGCAGTCCAGTTTTCCAAAATGAGTGTTTTAGGACACTTTTGACATATCGGGACTGTGTAGTATGGTACGGTCTGCCGCCCATTGGCCCATGCTGTGGACCAATGGGCGTACAGCTGTACTATGTATGCTGTCCAGTCAGCGGGTGGCCAGAGCAGCTTGCGGGTGGGGTGCTGCCACCCGCTCATTGACGGGGAGTGGGGTGGCAGGAATGAGTGGGCAGGTTGGGAGGGGGTACGGGTACCGCTGGACTACCAGAGATAATTGAAGTACTGCATGCCTGCGATCGGGCAGGGAGCTATGTCCACTGGACCACCAGGGAGTTTATTTATCATTACAGCCCATGATCGGGCAGGGAGATAGGTCCACTGGAGACAATGAATCATTTAAACCTATCACCTAGGATCCTGGTTCCCCTCCTGGACAGATGCAGACCATCACACCAGTATAGGCCTGCATCACTCCAGGTGGACACCCAGTCCCCAGTGAAGCCAAATCCCTGAGCTCTGCACCAGTTTTTCAACCACCGATTGAATCCCATGGTGTGGAGCACCCTAGCCTCACCCATGCCATAGACTGGCAGCACCTCCGAGAAGGTTACTGTGTGTGCTACTTGTCTAAGGCCCCTCCCCAACTCCACAAACTCTTCCTGCACTGCTCTGATCCCTTTCTCAGCCAGGTAATTTGTCCCTAGGTGGACAATGACATCCTGCTCCCTCCCCCATGCAGCTGCTTCGGCAATCCTGAGGATTTGCTCCCTGTCCCTCCAAGCCATGGCGCAAGGCAGGCACCATACCTCCTTCTCCCCTCCCTCCCCCAGTTCTGCCCTCCTGACACTGGAGTCCCCCACCCTCCTGTGGGTCTCCTTTGTGGAGGTTCCCAGCATCCTCCTTGGTCTCCACTGCAGGTGTCTCCATAGAGGAACCACACTTTGCCAGAACGGCATATGAATTGTGAAGAGGTACAACTGGAGGGATGCACCTCTGTTCCACCACCCTCACCTGCCCTGAGCCCACTGTGGTCCAACCGCTCCTCTTTCTTGGCAACCTCTGAGGCAACGGCAGTGGCCCTGCTAGCCCCTGGGTGGGAGAGGAGGTCCCCCAAATCCTGGCCAACTCGGCCTGGAGATGAGCAACCTCCTCCTTCAGCCCAGAGAGGTGCCTGCAGATGGGACAACACCTCATCCTCCAGAACATCCCCCGGAAGACTGCTGCTCCACTGCACTGCACCACACCTATCATGTCTTATTTCTGGCCCCTTAACTGTTGTTTGGAATACTTACTCTTTCCTCTGTTTATTTATTTATTTATTTTCTCCCTACTTACTGCCTCTGTTCCCTTTAAGCTCCTGATCTTCCTGTTCTGAGACAATAAGTTCCTATATTTCTCAGCAGTCTCCTTTCTTGCTCAGAGTCAGACCTCCACCAGTTGGGGGGGTGGAGAGCTACTCTTTTCCTTCTAGGATGGTGAGTCTTTTGTGGCTCTGTGATCACTCACTTCCTGCTCCCAAACAGGAAGTTCCTGTTGTCAGTCAAATCCTGTGCCTATAAAAGTAGAACTGGCTTTTGAGAGAAGGAGGGGAATATAGTCCCAGTAGAGAAGTATAGTTATAACAGTAGTTCCTTCCTCTTGGTGTTCTCTGCCTGTTCTCTGGCAGAAGCTATCTAGGGCAGTTTTTAAATCTGGTTTTAACCTGGCTTCCTTCTAGCTAAGCCACTTCCCCGACTTTACAGCTCTTTCTACACTTAGTTAATTGCACAGATAACAATTCCCTTCAGCCACCTGAGACAAACACCTAAATAACTGCACAGATAACAATTCACTTCAGCCAACTCAGCTCCTTTAGTACCCTGGGATGTATGCCATCAGGTCCCATTGCCTTGTCCACCCTGAGCTTAGCAAGCTCTTGTAGGACCCTTTCTTTTGCGAAGGGGCTAGTACACACCTCCCTCCCCCCTGTGTCCATGGTGCTGAGCTGTGGGCCCTGCCCTACCTTTTTCTCAGTAAATACTGAGCAGAAGTATCTTTTTAGGATAGATGCTTTCCCTTGGTCCTCTTCCTCACACTCCCCCTTATCCCCTTTGATCTTAGCAATCCCCCTCTGGACTTTCTCCTTTCACTAATGTATATATAGAAAGTCTTATCACCTTCTTTTACTGTTCATGCTAGTGTTTCCTCGGTTTGGGCCTTTTCCTGCCTTACTGCCTTCCCTGCTTCCCTTAGGGAAGTTTGGTATGCCTCCCTGTCTTCATCCCACTGTGTTTCATTTTATTTCCTGAAGGCCAGCCTTGTATAAAGCCCCCCTGGTATAAAGGAAATTACACCCTTGGGGTGGGGTGGGTAGGGTGAGGGGCGGTGGTGGGACTAAGCTCATTCCCTGCAGAAACAATCAGGTACAGCTGTGACCCACCACCCCGGTGGGTGCTTTCCTTCCTTTCAGCAAGACAACCTGCACAACAATTTAACAGAAAATATACCCTGCAAAAACAATTTCAGCTACTGCTCTCTTGGTTCCCTTTGCTTCTCTTCTGTCTTACTAGTTTGCTGGCTCTGTCAGGATCTAAAGGCTTTGTGGGTGGGCAAGTCTCAGGCAAGTCCTGTTTTCAGCTGCTGCTCTCTTGGTTTCCCTTGCTTCTCTCCTGTCTTCCTGTATGGTACCTGACAGAAAATAAACCCTGTCCCATACATGGGCAATTTTCTGGTATTCATTTAAAAAAAATTAGATCCAAGAGTTTCAATAGGCAATACAGTATATAAGTCATATCAGTTTCTTTTTTCCAGAATGTCTGATTTTGGTGTTGTAAAAGGATATGATATAGGTACCACATTTGTAATTTTTTTACCAGTAGTGTTCCTAACTTTAAAAAAATGGATGTAGTGAAATAGGTCTCTCTGATAACACATGGATTGAAAACAAGTGTTTTAATGGGGGGGGGGGGGAATTGTGCGCTCACTGGCAAAGGTACTTAAAACTGATGTAACTGCAGAAGGTAAACACAAATGAAAATAACCCAAGTATCATTTTGCACCCTTAGATTCAATCCACTGGTAAAATAAGAATTGACTCAACAGATGTCAGGATGCAACGTGTGGCCCTGCTACTGGGAATATTTGGTACCAGTTTGTCCTTCTATAGTACGCGACTGATCACTCGAGGAAAAGGATCTACTTCGGACCATTAAATTTGGAGGATTTTGATAGGATGTGCAAGGTGACATTGACGCTTTTGTGACTGAATTCTAAATGATTCTGAAGTTTACACATTTTGGGTCGTTGTTATAGAAATTATCACCTTTTTATTGTTGTTCTGATCTTAACTGGAAACCAAACATGTTTATTTTGAATATATAATGTAACCCATCATGTCATGGAGATAGAAATCAGTGGGCTGTATTTTCCATGCATCCTTATTAGCAGAGAGAAACGATTTGATCATGGGGGTGTTGAGAAGTTAATGAGTGTTTCTTAACATTATCCAGTACAAGCGTTTGTTATGAAATGTTCTCCTTTGTTGTGTGATGATTCATGCCCCTTCTTTATAATTTACAGTGTCATGTCAATTCTGGGAGCTGCATGTACTTTATCTGAATTTGTAAAAGCTTGGTATTCCCAAGGTGAATATTTTGTGAACTGTATCACAATGCTAAAGATATCTCAGAGAAAATAATTTTTCTTGTTAATGTTTTTTTTTTTTAATTGGGCAGGGGCAACATAATCCCTCCTGTATTAAGCATTAGCATCAACAGAATATAGTTCTCACATTTTAGTGCAGAACTGATTTATCCTTCTCGCTGAGGACTTTAGAATTAAGAGTGGTGCGTGCTTTTCAGTTTGTCATAATGCCATTTATTCATGTATATTTCTTTAAAACTCAATGTTTATTGAAAATTCACGGTACATTACAGATATAGGCAATCAATGCATGACAAATACTTCAATTCTTATGCAAATAATAAATTACATCCGCAATGTCACTATAGAGTGTGGCTTCTTCTTTCAAAAATAACTTCCTGTAATACTTTTCCTTCTCATTTAACAGAGCCAGTTGACCAGTCTTACTTTACACTCGCAGCTATTGTCATAAACTAAAAGTTCAATAAAGACTATTACAATAACAAGTATAACCAGGGTCTATTGACCTAACCTTTAACATAACTGTGCATTTTTTCTAAGCTATAAACAAAAGAAAATTAGGTATTCTGCATTGATTAATTGAAACATCTACAGGTTTACATCTACTGTAATTTGCTTCTTTATGCAGAATCATGCAAGTAGCCACCCTTAATTTTCCCCACATAACTCATGGGGAGGGGAGGGTGATTCATCAAAGCTCAAGTTTCATATGTCACTATGTCTAACAGACCCTCACTTCCCATAAACCTATGGTGGGTTTTCTGACTCTTCGTGTTGTCCCTCCCTGAACTGACCAATGTATATCTTTATTTATTTTGATAACTGGTTGGGTGCACTGGCACCAGGTGGCCTTTTCAGGCATGACCTGGATACTGAAAGTACAATACAGAAAGCCATAACATGCTTACAAGAATATATATCCATACATATGACTGAGATCAGGCAAAGGTATACAAGATGGGATAAGAGTTACATAAAATTTGAACGTGCATATAATTACCAGAAACTGTCTAAATAGCATAGTTTGATCCAGAGGATCGCATATTCAAAAGGTGTATAACATCAGGCACAAAGGTCTGTTAGGACATGCAAATGTGCTCACAAGGCCTCAGAAGGCATATTGTAAGAAGCTTGCTGTCAAGGTTCAAAATGCAATCGTGTGTCCAGCATACCACCTGTGAGAGCAGCGCAAAGTCGAACCTTCATGACAGTGCAAAGCACAGGTCAGACCACTCATGCAAATGGCCTCTGAGCTGTGAGAAAGCTGGGTAATGTGAAGGCACAGACCCATTAGTGATGCAGAGCAGAACTGCAATATTGGTAATGCTAATGGCCCTACTCAGCAGGCAGTGCCCTACTACTTCACTACCATATTCTCACCATATCATACATTGCAGTAGTAGATAGAGATACTGTATGTCCCAGTATATCAAGATTTATAATCATACAATATATCACAGGAAATCCCCAGTTATTTTAATGTAATTTCCTGTAATTTGTCTGGATATACTGTATAGGGAATATGCTATGGCCTGACTCAAAATATGCAGTTTATTCTCATGGGTGAGGGAGGCAAGACCATAACCCATGAGTGATGGAGTGAGTTATAAAAATCCAGCCCCAACCCACGTGATGATAAATTACTACCCTCCAGCATCTCTGTTTTCCCTTCCTAGTCACTTTGCCTTTCTTCATTTCCTTATCTCCTTCTCTCCATCCCTCCCTCTCTCTCTCTCATCCCCTCCCTCCTATATTTCCTACTGCAATTACAAAAGTCCAAAACTACACTATTTAATCTTTGCCCTCCTGCTTCTTTCATCAGAGAACATCCACCCCAACCCTGGTCCTACTTCTCCTACCCTGACTCCTTACCTAAACAACATGTCTCCAAACCCCACTTCCACTACAACCCTTCCTAATGGGTTGAAGCTCCTCCACCTGAACATCTGCAGCCCGCTACCTAAACTCAATCTCCTACAAACTCTCATGATTTCGTACACCCCTGACATCCTAATTATTACCAAGACATGGCTCAAAAAAAGCATCCCTGACAATGCCATTGCTATCCCCAGGTATTCCCTCTCCAAACAAGATCAATCGGGTCACCGAGGGGGAGTTGCCATGTATATCATGTCCTCACTGCAGTTTATTACCACCCCAGCTGCCTCCATCCCAGCTACCTATGAAGCCCTTGTCACCCGCATTATCTTTCCTTTCTCAATCCCAATCTTTGTGGCTGGCATCTATTGCCGCCCAAGCATTCAACCCTCAGTCACGACTGAACACTTAGCCAATATCATCTCCCTCTTGCAATCTGGTGAACTGTTCATAATGGGTGATGTGAATCTAAATTGGTTGTCTCCCAAGTTAAACAAGCTACGCAATGACGTCACTGCTCTAAACCTCACTCAATTTATACTTGAGCCCATACGCCCTAATCCCAAAACACAAAACCACACCCTGCTTGACTGGGCACTCACAACCCACCCGCACCGCATCATTAAATCTGGTCTCCTCCCTGATGCCCTTAGTGATCACAACCCCATTTTCATTGTACATAAGGTCCATCACCCCAAACCTCCCCCTAAAATCATACAGCTCTGGTCCTTTAAATCCTTAGACCTTACCCCACTCAGCTATGCACTTGCTTCCATCGACTGGGCCCCCCCTCTCCACTGCCATTTCTGTTGACCAAGCCCTTGACTATTTTAAGGATAAATTCATTGCCACCTGGAATGCCTTTGCTCCTTTCAGAAGGACCAGAGTCTGTGGGCTTCACCTCCCCTGGATCACCCCCAAACTTCTGGCCTGCTTCAGGGAGCGTGATCTGGTCTGGAGATAACACAAATCTACTAAACATCCAAATGACTACGCCAAGTACAGAATGCTATGCAATTCATGTACTAAAGCTACTAGACTGGCTAAGACCGATTATTTCAATTCCTCATTCGTGACTAACATTAACTCTCCATCTAAATTCTGGAGGGTAGTTCATGCCCTATTCTCTCCCCCTCCAGTTCTCAAAATAAATAACTCCCTATTTTCTGACCCTGGCTCCGTAGCCAATGAATTTAATGCCTACTACACCTCATGTGCCACATCTCTTCTAAATTCCCTCTCCCCCTTGCCGCCTACTAATTTCAGCCCTTCACCTCAGCCAGTGCCTGCCCCTCCCCCTTTTTCCTTTTCTATTATCTCCTCTGATGAAGCTCTTAGTGCCCTCCTATCCCTAAACCCCTCTAAAGGGTCCTTACCAGATGAGCTTGATCCTAAACTTCTCTACCTTTCTGCTCCTGCAATTTCTTATCCTATCTCCCTAATCCTTAACCTCTCCTTTATTTCTGCCCAAGTACCCTCATCCTGGAAACATGCTATAGTCCTTCCTCTCCCCAAGGGTGGTGACACATCCACTCCTGTCAACTATCGCCCCAGTTCCCTCCTTTCTACCCTTGCCAAATTTCAAGAACATTTAGTTCTCTCTCAACTATCACCCTTCCTCTCCAATTCCTCCTTCTTCACCCCCTTCCAATCTGGTTTTCAGAAGAACCACTCAACAACCACCTCCCTCCTCAGGCTTACTGACTCCATCCTTTCAGGGATGGACGATGGCATTTTCACCTCGGCCATCTTTGTCAACCTAGCCAAAGCTTTCAACACTGTTTCCCATCCCCTGCTTCTTGATTTCCTCTCCTCAGCTGGCCTTGCTCTGTCAGCCACCAACTGGTTTAAATCCTTCCTCATTGGCAGGACCCAATCGGTGAGAATCCTTGATTCCATCACCCCTCCACTCCCCATCAACACTGGTGTCCCTCAGGGCTCAGTGCTTGGTCCCTTACTGTTCTCCATTTTCCTTAATGATCTTCCCACAGCCTGCTCATCCTTATCTATCCACATGTACGCTGATGATACTATCTTATACAGTTCTGGCAAAAACCCTGCTGCTGTGGAAACCAGCTTACAGCATGACTTCAACCAAGTTCAGCTCTGGTTTGCTTCTCACCAGTTTTTTCTAAACGCCAAGAAGAGAGTCTCAATGACCTTTGGCACCAGGCAGAGACTCTCTAGGCTCCCGGCCCTACCTACCTTCCACACCCTTGATGGGACCATCCTGAAGGACACCTCCTCATATAGATATCTGGGGTTTTGACTGGACCAGCACCTCAACTTCTCTGTGCATATCGATGCTATCCTGAAGAAACTGTGCCCCAAGCTTGGCGCTGTGTACAGGAATCATAGTTGCATCCCGCTGACTGCGAGGCATGAACTTGTTCAGAAGATGATACTCCCCATCTTTGACTACTGTGATGTAGTCTATGGTGCTGTTCCCAAATCTTCTCTGGCCAAGTTGGACACTCTCTTTAACTCTTTCTGATGCTTTGCCCTTGAATCCCCTTCCCACTCCCACCACTGTGAATTCTATCGCTCTCTAACCTTCCTTCCACTATCTCACAGACGCATCTCACACTGTGCCAAACTAACCTCCAAATCCTGGTTCGGAGTGCTCCCCTTCTATCTCTCATCCTCTCTCTCCAATCCACCTCCTCCCACCCACTCTCTCAGATCTAATGACGCCCGCAGCTTGACGGTCCCTCACCACTCCACCCTCATTGGTCAGACTGGTTTCGCCCATCGCTTCCCTAAAATCTGGAATTCCCTCCCCCCCGGAATATGACACTCCTCCAACTACTCCCTTACTTCTGCACTACACCAATACCTCTCCCTCAGCTGTTCCTGCTTTAACCCTCCTTAATACCTATCCCCAGTTCCTACCTCCCCCCCCCCAGCAGGGTTCTCAACATCCTGAAGGGGGAATCAGGAAATGGCTACCTCTTCTCCTCATATTCAGTTCTTGCCTCTCCCTCTGTCTTCTCCATCTGCTCTTCTGGGCCACTCATGTGCACAACCTACCCAGTCCTTTTTACTCTAACAGCACTTGCGTACTACCTCGAGCCTGCTCCTGGTTGTGACTGTTTTGTATGTTTATATGTTCTTTTGTATGATTTTGGACATGTATTGTAATTTACTCAATGTTTCACTACTGTTTATTGTACAATACCCTGTGTTCCAACTGTTGCATAATCTTGCAATGTTGTATTGTTTGTACTACCCACATACTATTGTAACTGATCATCCTTCACAACCCTATGTAACCCATTCCCCCCCAGGTCACACCGTGAGATGAGCAACTTGTTGTTCAGTGTGCCCTCCTGGAAAAACATTTCAATAAATAAATAAATTTAAAAAACTGCATATTTTGAGTCAGGCCATTGCATACTGGATTTATGCAATATCAGTTAACTCGTTTAACTGTTAAATCTGCTGTTTATTTGAAAATGTATCTGTTTTTGATTGCAGCTGTTGGCTTCAGTGCTACACTAGACAATTGTGATGCCATCAGCATCGTGAAAGCTTTACACTGACTGGTTCAGTATTCCATTGTGATTACACTAACCATCACTATATCCATTTGTAACAGTAACACCAACACATTTGTAATATCTTCTTGTTACAGCTATCAGCCAAGATATCACTTTTATCTCATTATTTTTACCCCCCACTCCTGTTGTACAAATCTAGTTATAAAATGGGCTGGTTACATCTTGGATGCTGATTGGTCATTAGCTGTCCAAAGCTGTGCAGTAATTGACCTGTAACCACACAGGGTCTGCAAAGTGCCTTGCAAAGCATGAAACTTGTTTTGCAGGCTGGCCAGATTGCCTAGAGGTATCACTATGCTCCTTCAGAACTCTCATTAACAGTGACAGTTTGACTTCAAAAAAGAAAAGAATACCAACACCATGAGTAACCTGCCTTCAGACCAATTTGATCTATTTCTGATCTAGACCAGTATGAAGGAAGTCTAAAAATTTACTGATCAGCTTCAATAAATAATCATGAAACATGGTGCAAGATCCTGTCAGGTGACAAAGTAACACTGAAACAGCATGAGTGCAGCTCCATGGAATGATGCCACACCCACCAGTACATGCCTGCCCTCCTCCCCCAGACAGAGACAAAATCACACAACCACAGGTCAACTGCACTGAAGAACATGACCATGAGAAATCTATGTACAAGGAACTTGATGACACAGAAAATATACTTGAACTGTGCCCTGACAAAAGCTTTTTTTTGCTTGTATTGGATAATTGTTCAAAAAACAAATAAGAATCAGCCATCCAGTCAATGAATAAAAATGATATGCATGACATGTTTGAAACAGAGCCAAATATGTATAACAGTAACGTTAAGATACCTGCTGAACTGTGTTTTGTGCCAGGTACAGTACAAAAGTGCCAGCCTTTCATCCCCAGCATGCCACCAGTAACAGCTCTCTGTGCAGCAGACCCAACCATGCTGGAACTTGGGGTTCTATCTACCATCAACACCATTGCAGCCACGAGCCACCAGTCCAACACAAGGTACCAAAACATCTCCATCCCTTCCAACGACTCCTCAGTATGTCTAGGAAGAAGCAGGAAATCAAGCTGACTTGCTAGGTTCCATAACCCAGCAGCCAGTGACGAAATGTTACCCCAAACTGATGAATGATTCATCGCATAACTGTCTGCATAACTTGGAGCCCCATAAAAGGCTGCTGGACGTTGGGAGTGACTGAGTAATTCACCCATCCACTTCCACTGCATGATCTCATCTGATGATGACACATAGGGGATTGCTACCAATTAACTGGGTAACTTCACAATTAACGGAAATGTCCAAGTTAACAACCACTATCAGAAGAGTAAATGCCAGATGTAATAAAGTGCTGTAATCACACAATATGTAGTTAAACAACAAGCTGTTACTTCATTTTATGACTGTTTGGGAGGACTATTTTTTGCCGTACTGCATTGAGATCAGTGTAAAAATAAACAAGCATTTGTCAATGCCGAATGTTTTCTTGCATGGTGTATGCTAAATAAGTAAAAGAGAAAAAAGTGGCACGTAAACTGCAACACCTGGAGATAATAGCGTGAAATGAATAACACAGTTGAAACGGAAACTTTTTGTTAGGCGAACAGGTACCGATGGTCGGCATAGGAAAGAAGCTGAATGTATCATACAGTGTGTAGCACGAACAGCAGCAGAACAGGAGTCCTGGCTGCTGCTCTCACCCAAAAGGATTACCGACCTCATGCAGTGTCAGTTCGCCAGGTGAGAAATGCCACCATACTTTCTAACAGTCTTTCACAAAATACAAAATAAAGCCACATGCTGACAAACAAACACAACACATGCCATTGTATTCGAACAACATGAAGTCTTGTTGTATTCTGACTATATGCAGTTAGCCCCAGCACTTGAACTGTCCCAGAGAGTAAAGAGTTAACTCTATGCAGAAGCATAGAACGTTGAGCTTGAACTCAGTTTTCAAACCTCTGTCTCTAGCACTCTGAAGTGTAACCGTCGGCTTTTTTACTCCGCCTAACTGTGAAGTCGCTCCGGAGATCATTCCTGCACTTCAGTTCGGTATAGTTTACATCGGTCAGTTTTATCTAACCGCTTCTTTATTTTCGGTCTTCTTAACTCTGTCTCAGTAACAGTAAGCGGTAGTAGTAGGTAGTTTGTTGTAATTCTAGTATTTATTGTGGAAATTGTTTTTACCTTCTGTTCTTCTCCGGTCAGTCAGGTTTAGAACCGAATCCCATTCTATTTGAGTTTTGTTCAAAAATATTGCTGTGGTTTCCGGTACTCATCAGTTCCTAAAAAAATGTGATTTTCTGGATTTCTTTAACCGACCCATGACACGGTTGGAACCGATCAGTTTTTAGTTGCCTGGTGTAAAAGCTGGTAAGCAGGGTGTAGCTACCGATCGCCTGGCACACCACGGCGTGCTGTAGACAGTCTTGAGGGGTAGCAGATCTGAGGTAGCAGAAGCCGGCCGGCGTCGCTTCAAAACATTTATTTGTCTTCCGCTTGTTTCGGCTTTTTGCGGACTTTTCAAATTCAGTGGCCCAATAGTGCTCGGGTAAGACCAGTCGCAACTTTCGATTGGGGGGGGCGCGGGTGTCTCCGATGACGTGCACGCCACGCCTACAGCAAGCTGCTTTGTCTGTCCTCAATCAGGTCCGCTAGCGCTTGTGAGGAGGCGTACCTAGTAAGGGGCAGGCCAGGTGGGCTCTTTAAATTCCCCTGTGGGTAATGCTTCCTCTCATTTCAGAGGAGCTTTTGCCGTTGCTGAACTTGCTGTTGTTTGTCTTGTCAGAAGCTGTACTACACGCCCGCCGGTGCCGTAAAAGCCGAATCCGAAGGGAGGGATGGAGCATTTGCACTGCACTTGAGGCTTGAGCTGGAGAGACGAGATAGAAGAAGATTGTAGGAGCCGCCGGCGCTGACACTAGTTCGTCTGACCCCCAACGGTGCGTTTCGTTGCGCGGCTCTGCCCTACTATTCCAGTCACCAAGAAAGAGGAGAGGATTAATTTTGGACACCAGCAGCACCTGAGCCTGACTGTGGAAAAAAAAATCATCTGTTTACCAGGACAGGTATGTTTTTTTTTAGTGGGTATTGAGACAGCCTGGAAATGTTTAATGCAGCCAATATATGGTTGGTGGCTCTCTGTTTGGGGGCTATACAAATGCATAAGTCCCACCAGTTCCTGTCATACTCTCCTATTCTTGATCTTTTTGTTTAGAAAGGGAATGGTAGCTCATCATGGCACTTAAATATGCTGGGTCTCCACAGCAGTCAGCTTTATAAATGTAATGCTAAGCTACTGTTAAAATGTTTAGTCCCTCTTATTGCTATGTTCTGTACCCTGGAGACCTTAGGAAGATTGGACTGATTTCTGAAGCCCTCAATGTGTGCATCTTAATTCAAGCCCCTTTTTTTTCCCTTTAAAAGGACAGGGCTAGCAATCTTTGAGTGGTTGCAATTACACAAATTGTTTATCTTGGTTGCCTGCAAGTAGCCACATTCCCCTAAGGATAGTAATAACTACACTGGTAAACTGACATAAGGGGAAGATAGGAGGCAAGAAAGAAGCACATAGGGACATTTACTCACATTTTGACTTCTCTCTGGTTAAAGAGAAAGTGCACTGGGAGAAACCCTAGTATTGTGGCACTGTGGTAGGGACCAGGGTGAGGCTGACTGCGGATCCCTCTGACTTCCTGGTCATATAATGGGACATCAAGAGCAAGATCAGTCTGTTTGCTGGTGATACCAAGGTAGGCGCAGTGGTGGATGACCTAGGGGGATGGCTTGGGTTACAGGATGATCTGGCAAAGCTTGAAACCTGGCAACCGGGGTTTAATGCCAAAAAGTGCAAGGTGCTGCATTTTGGGATGAAGAATCCAAGAAGGAGTTACCCGCTGGGGGGAGTGCAGCTAGTCCAGACGGAGGAGGAGAAGGATCTGGGGGTGCTCATTACAGGGTCAATGAACAACTCGGCACAATGTAGGAAGGCAGCTGCAAAGGCCAACAAAATGCTGGGTTGTATTGCAAGGGGGGTATATCCTCGAGGAGGGAGGAGGTGATTCTGCCACTGTTTAGGTCATTAGTTAGACTGCACCTGGAGTACTGTGTGCAGTACTAGCGCCCGTATCTGAAGAGGGACATTGAGTTACTGGAGGGGGTGCAGCGCAGGGCGACAAAGATGACCAAGGGGCTGGGGGACTTATCATACGAGAGGAGGTTGAGGGAGTTGAACATGTACTCACTGGAGGAGAGGAGGGACAGGGGTGACATGATTGAAACCTTTAAATACATGAAAGGAATAAACAAGACTGGTATGGAGGGGCTGTTCAAAGTAAGGGAGGGGAGGGCTACCAGGGGCCATGATATGAGACTGTAGGCATGAAGGTTCAGGAGGGAGATGAGGAGACACATTTTAACAGAGGGTTGTGGCTGGGTGGAATACGTTAGCTGCAGAAGCGGTATCAGAACAGTGGACTGCTTCAAAAGGGGGTGGGACAGGACAAGGGGAGGGTTAATGAAGGGGGAAGGGTGGAAGTGAGGGACAGCTGCAGAATAAGGGGTGCTAGCTGCCCATTCGAGCACACTTGATAGACCGCTAGGCCTTTATCTGCTGGCAAATTTCATATGTTCATATCCTGCTAAGAGATGGGAACCGTGGCAACTGGTAAAGTGTTGAGTAACAGGAAGATGGTTGGTTGATCTCATAAAGGTTCATAATTGGAAGGGAACGGGGCTTATCTCCAGTTCTTTAGAGACCAGCAAGGGGTTCCACTGGGGGCTCCAGTTCACGGATTTTGTGTGACCCCTACCAGAGGGACTTGAGGAGGGATGTGTGTGTGTGTGTGGGGGTTTATCAATGAGAGCTCTGTACTAAGGTCGGACAAGAATGGGTGGTGGGACCCTAATTGACAATACCTTAGGAGCCCGTCAATAAAGAACCAAGGATGATATTCCTGGACTCTCACGACCTTTGCAATGTTCATGTGTACAGGATGTTTATTCTGTATGGTTTAATAGGAGAGAGTGTAATTTGGTTAGTAATTCTTATCCCTGGGGAAAAAAGTGATTACCTAAAGGATCTTCAACCTAAGACACCAAATTTTAATGTTTTGGACATCCTCATTAATTTACTTAAATGCTTGGGAGATGGGGTTAGCCCATGAACAACGCCAGTTCTTATGGCTGTCCCATTCCTGTTTTCAGGGTGACCCACAGTTCTTCTGGCTCCTTATGTGTATTCTGACTTTCAGTAGCTTTGATATTTTCATTGACATGCACCTCGGTCTCTTCTGAACAATACATAGCCAGGTACTGAAGTCTCCCAAGTGTGGTTACTGGTAAACCACATCTCAGTAATTGCTACTATGTCCAGTTTAGCCTCTGACATTATTGCCTGCAGGTCTGGGATCTTATTTCCCAGGCTGTGAGCATTTGTGTACATGATTTTCCATTGGCCAGATTTTGGTGTGTCAGTTGTTGGGTGACGTTTGGCATTACCCCTATGCGTCGTATGGGGAGACAAACCTTTTTTCTTACCTGGTGATGCAAATGAACTGCAAACATGCTGAATCCCTGCTTGACCAGTAGCTGAGGGGAAGGGGTGTTCATCCCATTTGATGTATCTGGTGCTGCACCCCCTCCCCCTCTCCCGCCTGTTTGAAGCCCTGTGCTGTATTTTTTTAATGCTTACAATTGTGCACTGCAGATCGGGTGGTGGCGGGCGGTGCACCACCCACAGAAGCAATGAAATGTACTATAAAACTGCAGATCACCACTGGGGACCCGGGTGATGTGGGGGGGTGGAGCGCATGTCAACTGTCAAAAAGCAACTCTGCAAGGCCACCTTTTCAATCCTGACTCCTAGTATTGAATTTCAACAGCGGCTGAGTGGACATGGAGAAATCGGATTTGGAGCATTCTGACTGATTGCAAGATGTGTGTGGGGGGGGAGCGTAGAGACGTTGGTGGGAGGACATATTACATATTAGAAGTGTGTTCTTTCTCTGCTGTAGTTTTTAGCTCATAAGAGGGATATAATTCATGGAACTATTGGTCAATGTTTAAAATGCACTCTGCAGAAATGTGTGCATTGGGAACTGCTTTTCTGAGTGGTGTGCTTCCCCCCACCTAATAAAGGTTTGATAGTGGTTGTATGTTTTTCTTTATGTAGTGTTACTGTTCCTTGGTCCTGAATGAGCACTTGATGCCTAATAGTAATACCTAAAGTAACTGCTGCTGCTGTTAATGCTGTTAGAATAAGTGCTGGTCACAAGAAGGTTATTGGAACCCATAGCAGTCACGGAGGCAAAGGACCTTTGTCCCACAGGTGCGACAGCAGTGTACATTAAAAATCTGGCTTGCAGAGCTCCTGATACAGTAACAGTTTGATAGCAGAGGTAGTAAGTTTTTGCACTCTGAGGGTCTTTTGCCTCGTTGTTTTGGACAGTAACATGTTTGGTACATGAGTATCTTTGGATTGAAGCCAGTTAGTTGATGGAAAGAGGGTAAGTTCTGAGCCTATCAGGGGAGCTGGAAAATGGCATAGTTAGTCTTGTAATTCATAATTAACTTGTGCATATGGAACCATCTTTTATGACTATGAAATTACTCTGTAGCCTGGATTCAAGAACCTTATGGTCTGGATCACTGGTAAACAAGACGGCATCATCAGCATATAAAAGGATGTGACCCTAACCGGAGCTAATCCTGTGAGATGCGACTCCCCAATTGTGCTTCTCAGCCATGTCTTCGACGTTATGGTCGGCATTAAAGTTCCTCAAGGGTATAAAACAGGTGCAGGGGACACGCTGTGCAATGCTGCTGCTGGACAGACAAGTCTGGACTCTGAGATGTAGTCGAATGGTCAGCGACAGGGGTGACTCGAGTGCTGAGGACATGCCGGTCATAGTGCTACAGTGAATAATACAGCTGTTGCACATCAGAGTGCAGGCAGTAGCTGTCCCATTAGGAAAACACAGTTGTGATCCTGCAGTAACCATCCATGTGGAAGGAACTAGTTGGTCTCTAACAGACTGCGGAGCTGTGTGCTCTGTTACAGAGCAGTTGCTTGCAGGCCTGAGCTGTCTAGGTGTTCTCAGTTTAAACAGTAATTTCTTTATGCTACTTGAAATCATACAGCCCTGGTATTGTTTCCGTTCCTTTATTCTACTTTGGATGGCCCTGTCAACTCTATCTGTACAGGGAAGCAGTTTTTCAATTGCAAATGGCACATTCTAATTTCTAATTTCTATTTTAAGGGTGCCATCCTGCGAGGTTGGGTACAAGGGGCATAGCTGTGGGATGTCTGGGGAAAGTGTGCTACACAGAACAATGGAGTCCATTAAGAGGAAAGCAGCCATCTGGGTCCCAGGTGCGAAAGGCCAAACGGGCCAGAATGGAAGAAAATGCAAATGTCTCAGCGGATGCAGTCCTTCATCATCCGACCACATCCACTGCAGGGTAAGCTTTTTGATGGTACCGATTCATCCACTTGTGTGTAAACAAATATCTAGTGTCACTTTACAAATTTATTTACTTATTGTTTTAGTGGTAACAATGCAGCTACACCACAGATGCAGGAAGACTAACACAAGAACCTGTGCAGATTCCAAATGCATCTGCCACTGAAACCGAAGCCACCACGGAATCCCAGACCTCACAACCTGCATCCCAAGAACCTGATGAGGCTGACCTGCACTCTGTGATGGAGCCTGTTGAGGCCGACATTGTGCCACTGACAGATGTGCAGATACCTACTTTTGTTGGAGAGTTGAGTTGAACCAGCCAGACACTGAAGACCTTGGCTGTTTGGATGTGGCCACCTAACTGATGCACAGAAGAAATGCATCCTGGAATGCAGTGGCAACCACCATCTGGATTTCAGTTCCTTCCGCTAATGGGTTCTGAAATTGCCAATCAGCAGCTAGGAGATTCAATCCACAATATCTGCAAACATAACATTTGCAAGATATTCAAAGTCTTTAGATGGTGTGTTTTGTGCCCATTGTTTTGTGTTTAGTACCACAAGTGGCACTGTGTTGATATCCACGCCAATGAGGACTGGTCAAACAGCAAGAAAACCCTTGAGAGGCACAGCAAATGTAAAGAACACTTGAATACCACTGCTAAAACAGATGGTTTCTTTCTGTCTGTGATGGCAAGCTGGTGACTGCCTACCAGTCTCTAACTGACCAAAATACAAAGGGTGTCCCAGCAGACCAACCGCTTCCTGCTGCCAGACTGTGAAAATAATCTTGTTCTGTGGAAGAAACAACATTGCCCTCGCGAGGAAAATATGCAGATGGAGGAAACTTCCAGGAACTATTACAGTACACAGCAGAACTGGACCAAAATTACAAGATCACCTGAGACTAGCTCCCAGAAATGCAGTTCTACACATCTCCTCAAATCCAGAACGAGCTGATCCAGCTTATGGGCCTGCAGCTGCAGCGAAAAATCTTACAAAAGTCAAAGAAGCTAAATGGTTCAGCCTAATTGCAGATGGTACAACTGATGTATCAACCAAGGAACAGATATCCTTATGCATTACGCTACGTCCCACCACAACACCATAGGCGACACTGGAGATACGGAAGATTTTGTAGAGTTCACGAAGGCTTACAACACAGGTCGAGGGACTGGCAGATCTCTTTATCGCGACGCCTGTCTGCCTGGGGCATTGACGTCAACATGATGAGAGGCAAGGATATGACAAGGGCAGTAATATGAGTGGTAGATTTAATGGGGTCCAAGCAAACATTAAGGCTGTTGTAGCAGAAGCCTTGTATACAGTCTGCAAAGCACACAGCCTCAATACTGAAATTGTTCACTCCTGCTCCATGAGGCAAGTATCAAACATGTTTGACACTACAAAAAAATTATTGCCTCATTAAAGGCATCCGCCAAACGGAAATATTTTCCTTACAGAACTGAAGGAATTTCGCAACATCCCGAACGATTATGATGACCCCAGATCACATCAGGGGTATTCCTGCAGCAGGCAACACAAGATGGATGAGCCAGGCTGACTGTTTGTCAAGGTTTAAGGAGAAATACTTGGTGGTTTGTAGCACACTGGAGAAGATGTCAGAATTTGAGGATGATGCTGAACGGTTTCTTTATTCCATCACCAAATTTGATTTTATCGTGACCCTGAGCTGTGTTGATCACATTATGGCCTTGACAAAACCCTTGCACCTTTATTTACAGTGTGTGGACATAGACCTCATTCAAGCGTCCGAGGAGGCTACTACTTTGTGGGAAGTATTGAGGGGCATGAGGGAGTCCTCTGAAGCTCATTTTGGGGAACTGTACACAGACATCATGTCACTGGCAGCCTCAGTGTGCATTGATGAATCTGTTCCCGCACCTGTGGAAGACAAACGCAACGCAGCAACATCAGTGTCACTAGCCCTAAGAATATTGCGGCTCAACATCTTTATCCCATTTCTGATCATGTCATTCTGAGCTACAGAGCAGCTTATTGAGTGTCGGCCTCGCTTCCTTGCTCAGTACCTTGTCCCACAAAAGTTACATTTGCTAATGCATGAGGAGCAAGTGTTGGAACTCTATAATGCATACAAGGTGGATTTGGGCAGCATGGCAGAATTTAGGATGGAACTTGTAAGATGGCGTGCAAAGTGGGTGAATATTCCAGTGAAACAGAGGCCAGAATCTCTAATTACAACATTGCAGCACCTAAACTCGGCACTGTATCCGAACATCAATGTTGCATTATCCATCTTGGCAACCATGCCAGTAAGTGTAGCTAACTGCAGAGAGGTCTTTAGTGCACTGTGACGGTTGAAGACATGGCTGAGAAGCACAATTGGGGAGTCGCTGCTCACAGGATTAGCTCTGCTGCACATCCACAGGGATATGGAAATTGATGTGGAACAATTGTTGAAGGACTTTGACCCATGCCAGGACAGGCGCTTTTCTAAAAGATGACCCTGCTGTGTCTGTTTGTAAGGCAATAAATGTGTCTGGTGGGTGGGTGTCTGGTGTGGTGGGTGTGTCTGGTGGGTGGGTGTGTCAGCTTTACTGCAGTGACTTGTGAGAAATGCAAAGTGGGTAAATGTTCAGTAAAGGATCTGACCCCAAATCAGGATGTGAATGGTCCTCTGTGGGACTGGCTACCTTGTCGTGGTACAGAGGCTTGACACAATTGAGAAATTGTAACTAAAAGCCAGTCTTGGTCTGACTGAGTGAGTGCATTTCATCTTTAGATTGTCGTACAGAGATGCTGCAAATGATGTGGAGCAGGGGCCGGGCATGGAAAAGCGGTGGAGGGGTGGGCAGGGCATGGAAAAGTGTTTGTGGCAGGCAGTTAAGACGATAGTGGCTTGGGGTAGTAAAGGGGCAGACCGAGAGGGGCATGAGTAGTAAAGGGGCGGCTTGGTGTACAAAACTGAAATGTCTGGCTACACCCCTGCTGGTAAGGGTAACTGTTTCAGTTTTTCGGCATGTCTGACAAACCCAAAAAGAAAACCAGTCCCACTGTGTTTCAGCACTGTACCAAGTGTAAGGAGGCCTTTGCTAAGGCCGACCCTCACTTCGTCTGTGTTTACTGTCTGGGGTTTGACCACCTCAAAGAAGACTGCCAGATTTGTACAAACTTTCCCAAAGCCACTCTGGAAAAATGTTTGAGTAGGCTGAGGGAGGGAGACTAAGAATTCTGCTGACCCGGATGAGTCAGCCCGCCCTGGTTTAGACCTAACCTGAGGAGGTGCCCACTGACCTGGGCGATACCTCCTCGGGCAAAAGGAGAGCCAGTTCTGCGGAATCGGTTCCTAGTAAAAGGAAATGTAAATCAGCTGGTTCGGATCCGACTTCCCATGGTCCGACCACTAAGGAGATTGCAAAAGTGATCACTATAGTTCAGTTGTTTTGCCTGGTTCCAACCGGACCGGCAACAGTTCACAGAGGTTTAGTTCAGTCGGACATAGTCGCTTCTGACATTGATCCAGAAGCTTTCTATGAGGGCGATTGGGATGGAGAAGAAGAGTATGATGAAGAGGAAGATGAAGGCCTAGATGCGCCAGTAGACCCTGACATCTCCCCAGGCAGGCCTTCCAGTGTGTCTCCTCCCAGACTTTCTGAGTCCCCTTCCATTTCTTGTTTTACAAGAAAGTGGCTGATACCCTACAGCTCCCAGTTGAGGAAGCTGAACAGGATCAGGAGAAACCTGACTTCATGGAAATGATGGATGTCCCAGAGTCGAAGAGAGTGTCTATCCCTCTGCATAAATCCCTGGGGAAACAGACACAAAAAATTTTGCAGTTTCCAACTTCTATACCTCCTGTGGATAAAAAGATGGACAGGAGATATACGTTGTCAGGTTCTGGAACAGAATTTCTTACTACTCATTGCAGCCATGTTGGGGTAGTGCAGGTTGCAGCCTGTGACAAGGCTAATTTTCCCCTGGCATCCCACCCCCCAGATAAGGATTCTAGGAAAGTGGATGCCTTGGCCAAGAAACAGTACTTGGCATCCTCTTTGGGACTCAGACAAGCTAATTATATGGCATATACAGTCAGATACCAGAAATTGAGATGGGATACGGTTCTGGAACTGGCCAAGAGTGTCCCTTCCCAGCTAGCCAAGGAGCTGGAGAAGGTGGCTGCAGATGATATTGAGGCATCCAAGGTCCAGTTTCATGCTGCTGTTGGCTCGAATGATGTACATTCCAGGGTCATGGCTACATCTGTCTCCATGAGGAGATTAGCTTGGCTCAGATGTACCAATTTGTCACAGGATACCAAGACTAAAGCCATGGATTTTCCTGTTGCTGGTAACTCTCTGTTTGGTGAACAGACAGAGGCTTACATGAAGAAGATGGATAAGTACAGGACCACCTACAGGAGTGCTGCAGCAAAAGAGAAGCAGGCCACTCCTCAGAAGCAGCAGTTTAGGGCTGGCAGGGGCAGGCCTTTTCACAGGCCTTTTTACCAAGCCAAGGCCTCCTCTTCATTCCAGCAGAAGGGGTTCTTATGGCAAGAGGTGACTAGGGATGACCAGAACCCCAGCATCCACTCAGTCCAAGCCCCCTGCCAATCAGACACCCTGAAGTGTCAGTCAGGGCGCCGCCCCGGTTCCTGTAGGGGGTAGGCTGGCTCACTACTCCCAGGCCTGGGAGTCCATTACTTCAGACAAATGGGTCCTGGAAGTAGTGAGCCAGGGACTTGTCCTCAGTTTCAAAAGGTTCCCAAAAATGAGAGCACGAGCCCTCTTTCCCCCCCTTGGAGACAAAGGCCTTAGAGGCAGACACCTCCTCTCTTCTGCTCATGTGAGCAGTAGAGAAGGTACCTCTTTGTCACAGGGAAAAAGGACTTTATTCCAGATACTTCCTTACCCCAAAAGAGACAGGGGAGTGGCGACCCATCCTAGATTTAAGGTACCTCAACAAACACTAAACAAAACTAAAGTTCAAAATGGTGACTCTGGGAATTATTCTTCCCTCTCTGGGACCAGGAGACTGGCTAGCCTCCCTGGATCTCAAGGATGCCTATTTCCACTACCCATCAGACATTCCCACAGAAAATACCTCAGGTTTGAGTTGCCCTCAGGCCATTATCAGTTCAGAGCCATGCCTTTTGGCCTAACATCTGCTCCAAGGGTGTTCACCAAGTGCCTGGCAGTAGTGGTGGCATTCCTCAGGAGACAAGGTATCCTTCTGTTCCCATATCTGGACGACTGTCTCCTAGTAGGTCAGTCCTCAGACCAAGTCAAGTCAGCCTTAGAGGTCACCCAAAGGCTCCTGGAGTCCTTGGGTTTCATTCTAAAACTAGAAAAGTCAGTTCTGGAACCAACTCAGCTGCTCACTTTCATAGGAGTGAACATAGACACTACCCAGGCAAGAGCATTCCTTCCTCTTTCAAGAGTCCAGTCTCTAGTCACTCTGGCTTTCTCTTTCCATCCTCTAGTTTCTCATCCAACCATACATTTTCTGCAGTTACTGGGCCACATGGCAGCCTCCACAGCTGTGGTCCGTGGGAGCAAGGTTTCAGATGAAAGATATTCAATTTCATCTCAGATCTTACTGGTCTCAGAAAAAGGTCCCTCTCTCCAAATTGGTTCCAGTGTCTCAAACTCTAGTTCAGGCACTCCAGTGGTGGCTGGAAAAGGACAACCTTTGGCAAGGTGTTCCATTCATCAGTCAGGCTCCTTCAGTGACTCTCACCACAGATGCCTCTCTCCTAGGCTGGGGAACTCACCTGGATCAGCTTACAGCTCAGGGAACCTTGTCTCACCAGGAGTCTCTCCTTCACATACATCTTCTAGAGTTGAGAGCTGTCTTTCCAGCTCTGCAGACATTCTCAGCTGTGGTTCAGGGGAAAGTAGTACAAATCAGGACAGACAATACCACAACCAATGTGGTACATCAGCAAGCAGGGAGGCACCAGTCCTCGGCCTTGTGCACAGAGGCCATGAAGATATGGTCTCTGGCTTATTCCCTTCAGGCTTCCCTGGTGGCTGTGTACCTCCCAGGGAAGGACAACATTTTAGCAAATGCTCTCAGCAGAATTTCTCAGGGAAATCACGAATGGACTCTGAATCCCCTGATCCTTCAGGTTATCTTCAAGAGGTGGGGTACTCCAGAGATAGATATATTTGCAGCCCTGGGCAATCATCAGCTTCCTCTCTTTTGTTGCAGGCCTCCTCTCCTAGGCTCTGTATACCAGGAGACTCTACTATTGGATTGAACAAGCAGGTTCCTGTATGCATTTCCTCCTTTCCCTTTGATATTCAGGGTCCTGATCAAAATGAGATCTCAGCCTTGCATGGTGATTTTAGTGGCACCAGACTGGGCCAGACAGCCTTGGTATTCTCTACTACTGTCACTGTCAGTGACAATGCCTCTGTGTCTTCCCAGACAGTTCAATCTTCTGACATCCTCCCGCGGGAGGATCCTCTACCCCGCTCTTCAGGCTCTAAGGCTCTAGGTCTGGCTCTTGAAGAGTTAGAATATGCAAATCTAAACCTTTCTCAATCAGTCTTGGATATTCTAAAGGTTAGCAGGAAACCTACTACCAGAAAGACTTACAATTCCAAGTGGAAAAGATTTGGTTTTTGGTGTTCCCAGAAACCTGTTCAGCCAGAGTTGGCTGATATTGCTACTGTATTGGACTATCTGGTGCATCTTAGTAGCTCCAGCCTACTACTCTCCAGGTACATTTGGCAGCTGTGTCTGCCTTCCTTTCCGCTGGTAAGGGCTCTTCCTTAGCCTCTCATCCAGTCTTCAGAAGTTTTTTCAAGGTCTGATGCATGTTAATCCTCCCTTCGAGACTCTACTCCTTCTTGGGATCTGAACATCTATATAGCCAGCTTATGCAGCCTCCTTTTTGAGCTCTATCTCTCAGCAGAACTGAAATACTTGACATGGAATACTGTATTCCTGGTAGCTGTTACCTCTACCAGGAGAATCAGTGATTTACAGGCTTTATCAGTGGAACCTGATTTCATTTCTTTTCACAGGGATAAGGTGGTCCTTCGAACGAACAGAAAGTTTCTTCCCAAAGTAGTGTCAGACTTTCATCTGAACCAATCAGTGTCATTGCCTGTGTTTTAAATGACCATTCATCCTCTGGGGAGAGAAGATTACACAGTCTTGACGTAAAGAGGGCCCTTAGTTACTATGTGGTGCATACTAAGGCCTATAGGAATGGCTGTTCTCAGTTATTTCTCACCTATGGTGAGGTGGGAAAGGGCAAACCAGCCACCAAGAGAACTATTGCCAGGTGGATTGTCTCCTGTATCCAGTTCTGCTATTCAAAGCTTGGGAAGGAACCTCCCTCAGGCCTGAGGGCTCATTCTACCAGAGGTACAGCTGTTTCACTCGCAGCAGCTAGAGATATACCTTTAGTGGAAATCTGTAAAGCAGCCACCTGGAAAACTGTTCACACAATTACCAAACATTACTCTCTGGACATTCAGTCTAGAAGTGATGCTAGGTTTGGCACAGCTGTGCTGCAGAGCTTGTTCCCAAAATAGGTTCTGTGACTCCCTCCTCCTGGGGGGTACTGCTTGGTAATCTGCATATAGTCAGAATACAGCAAGACTTCATGTTGTTTGAAGAAAAAATTACTCACCTTAGTAATGTTGTTTCTTCTAATGGAATCTTGCTGTATTCTGACCTGCCTCCCCTCCTGGAACCTAGTAATTTTGGGATGCGGGTGGGTAGGCACAGTGCTGCACCCCAGAGGTGTACTTGGCTTGCCCTATCTTATGGGTTTATTAATGTTTTAATTTCACTACCTACTTTGACTTTGTCTTTTTCTTATCTTTAGCTTTCTTTTTGGGGTTCTCGACTTGTCTTTTTGACCCTAAAAACAATTTGTGGTGGCCATTTGGCTTACAAAAGTTGAAACAATTTCCACCTGTTAATTTGATTAGTTAGTGCTCATAATAATCTGACGGTTACACTTCAGAGTGCTAGAGACAGAGGTTTGAAAACCGAGCTCGAGCTCAACGTTCTATGCTTCTGCATAGAGTTAACTCTTTACTCTCCGGGGCAGTTCAAGTGCTGCGGCTAACTGCATATAATCAGAATACAGCTTACTAAGGTGAGTAATTTTTTCTTGCACTTTGGGTGTGTTTGTGTATGTATGTGAGAGTTTTTGGTGTGCTGAATGCAGACGTTAGTGAATCAAAGACATCCATTTCTATAATGTAGATCTAGTAACAGTGTTAATTTGGGGTGAGGAGAAAATCATAAAAGGCTTGTTGTGGTTGCAGACCTACTGAGTCTGTAATGGGTGCAGCCACCCCATTACAGTCAATCCAGCAAAATATAGGTAACATAAAGGGATTTACTTGAGTACAGGGGACCAACAGGTAGTCCTGAAGAGATGTTGTCTGCCGCACCTGTAAAAAAAGAATAGTAAAGGGATCACAAATGATCCACAGCTCTTAGGGGTCCAAAAGGGTGGAAGGGACAGGATAGAAGTAAAAGTATATTTATTTGATGAAAGTAGGAACCCCTGTCCAGTCAAATCTGCAAAATAAAAGAGAAGTTAGGTTAGATGGGGTAAATAAAAAAAAAAAAAGTAAAGGAGAAGAAACAGAGAAAAAAGGGAGTGAGGTTTGGGGAAGGGGGCTCAGCTAAAACCCCTTTGCCCATAATGGTGGCCGAGTGGTCAGTAATTTAATAGCCCAGGTGGTTAGTGATGGCTAGTAGCCCTTTAGTTTAATAAACGAATGCATTGGTGGTCTTGGGGCTAGGAAATGCCCTGGGGGGGGAGACACAGTGTAAACATTAGTCCTGGTGGTCTAGGGGCTAGCATCAGGTGAGCCAGAGACTTGTTCTCAGTTTCAAAAGGTTCCCAAAAAATGAGAGCAAGATCTTTCAGCCCTCTCTCCCCCTTGGAGACAAAGGCCTTAGAGGCAGAAGCCTCCTCTCTTCTGCTCATGTGAGCGGTAGAGAAGGTACCTCTTTGTCACGGGAAAAAGGACTTTATTCCAGATACTTCCTTACCCCAAAAAAGACAGGGGAGTGGCGACCCATCCTAGATTTAAGTTACCTCAACAAACACTGAACAAAACCAAAGGGGCTAGTGGTTTTCTTTATTAGGTTAATCCCCTTCCCTGGGGTCTAGTGGGGGCTCCCTTGGACCTTTTATGCTGTGACATTGCTGGAGGGGCATGGGCTTATTTGTGGCAGTGGCAGTAGGAGGATTACGCTGGGCTGCAGTTGCAGGCAGCACCGCTAGTGCGAACACACTTAAGTTAAAGTGCCTTCGGGCACTATAAACTCCCAGCCTATACAGAGCTTAGGACATGGCCTACTTCCACATGGGTGGGAGAAGAGGAGCAAAAGGGAATCTGTGGGAGGTGAAGGAGTCAGGGGAGGAAAGTGCCTCCTCCCACCTTCCTATTTTCAATTTATTTATGCCCTACGGAACTTAAGGAGGCAGCCAGGGGTGGAAGAGGCTGGAGCAGGAGCAGCAAGGAGCTGCTATTTAGTGAAGCTGCTCTGGCGTCAGTGCAAGGTGGGGTGGGAGAGTGTGTAGAGCAGTAGAAGCTGCCAATAAGTGGAGCCACACCATAGCAAAAATAAAAGCTGGGGGGGGTTCAGAGCAAGGAAGCAGCAGCAGAGTGGCGGGTGCCACATAGTGTAAGCCACACCACGGCTTAAATGCAATGGCTGGTGGGCTAATTTTTTAAATATAAATTAAAAGCCTGAATGAACACAGGCAAGGGCAGAATGCTCCCAGAGGTGAGAAAAGAAAATCAAAACAGCTGCACCTTAGGCCAGGGATGTGCCTTGTGAAGAGATGAACTGCATGGTCAAGTTTCATTCTGTTGCAGAGTTGATGAGACAGATGTCGGGCTGGTAAAAAAAGAGAGAGGTCCAAGTGAGTGAACTTTCCAGCATAAACCAGTGAGCATCAGGCCAATGGAGAGAGAGAGAAAGAGAGATGAATGAGTGAATTTTTGAGCATCCTGCCAGCGAACTTAAGGGTGTCAGGCCAGTGGTATGTGAAGCTATCAATGTTTTTTTTTTCTTTTGTATGAGGCAGCATGGGAGAGAATAGTAGTGTGTTTAGGGAGAACAGGTAAGACAGTGAATTACAGAGTGGGAGCAGTGAACCAAAAGTGCCTTGCCAGCTCCACAGCAATGGGACAAATACAGCATGCAGGGAGAATGTGTACTGTTTGAATCAGCACACTCAGAAGGCATTTTTTTTTAATATATTGTCGGTAAGTGAATGGGAAGCTATGACTGTTACACAAAGGGATCCCTTCCCATTTTATAAAAAGCAATAAAGCCACTCAGCTGCTTGCCAGCTGGCTTTATGCAAATGAAAGTACTGAAGTGCTCTCTCATTGGAGCGCTTCATTTCTTTCAAGTACACAAAGTTTACGCCCATGAAAGTCTGACCACCATCATACTCTGCTTGTGTGGTCATTGGTCTGGCAGGGATGAGCCCAATGTACATTGCTCTGCATTGGGCTAATCCGTGACACACCTCTGAAATGCCATTCTATGAAGCAAAGCAAAATGTTTCTTGTGCACGTGCAAGGAAACATAACAATAAGTTGATCCCTTGTGTTTTTTGTTGTTTTTTTTGGTCTGTGGTCATTTTATAAATGCAGTGATATACTGCAGGGCATGTGGTTACTGGGTGATTAGCCCCCCCTCCCCATTGATGGCATGAGGCATCACTCCTGCTGGGGGGGGCATGTAGTAATTACTCAGTAACCGCACACCCTGTTGTATATTATTTTTTACGTAATAACTGGGTACTGTTTTTTTCCATTGGAAAAGCTGATTTTAATTCACCATTATAACCCATGGGTTATAACAGTAAACATGTGGCAGCTTTTCCAATGGGCAGCTCACGCTCACTCAGCCACACAGTGCTCACTTGACCAAATGGCAAACCCCACAACTGCCGTGAATGTTTAACAGTATAAAAAATAAACTGTGCCAGTATCTTTTAGTCTATCTGAACTCACCTCACCACCTCAGTAAATCAGATGCTATCTCACTGAAAAGTAAAATCGGAGAAACAGTGCTAAGTTTTTGGCCATCTCCCATAGAAGCCATAGTGACCTCTGAACTATGCTGTTCATTAGACTGTCACTGTGGGAACCATTTATCTGAGCACCACTAGATTCAACGTATAACAATAATTTATACTTTTGGGATACTTAAATTACTACCAAAAAAACAGTTTTCCCTAAATAGTTCTTTGACTAGTTTCATCTGTGTTTTAAACCCCATTCATCATCTGACTCTTGCCATTTTGAGACTGACTACTCAAACAGTTCTAGTAGCGAGCTCACTTCTAACTGCACATGATTGTTTTTAAACAAATATCGTTTTTCAAATTAAATTGTATTTTTTATGCTACTAATTGTGTTTCATAGTGTCTACACAGAAACATAGAATTTGATGGCAGGTAAGGACTGCTTGGCCCACCTAGTCTGCCCATTTCCCTACCTAATGGATAAGCAGCAGATCCTAGTTAACCAACAGCCTACTTTCTCCTACCCCCCACTAGAATCTCCTTATGTCTGTCCCATGCATTCTTGAATTCCCCCACTGTTTTTGACTCCACAACCTCCTCAGGAAGGCTGTTCCATGCAACTATAACCCTCTCTGTGAAAAAATACTTCCTCACATTACCGCTGAACCGTCCCCCCCGTCTTCAAATTGTGCCCCCTTGTTCCTGTACATTTCTTTTCTACTTGTAAAAGTAATTGGAAAATATAGCACTTTTATTTCTAAAACAGTAGCTGGCAAAAAAAAAAAAACAGCACCCAACAATTACATGAAACAACCCATGGGGAGAGTGCAAAACTTGAATTAATGCACACTCTTGGTGTGGGATGCTTTGATGAACCCCTTGGGCTTTGCCCTTGGGGTTTATGTAGCATCCCACACCTTGGATGTGCATTAAATTATTATGCACTCCCCCCTCCCATGTATTATTCTGTATATATTTACTGAGATGCATCTGTGACTGCCACTGTACATGCAGATTACATGTCATTATCAAGACACATTACTCGAGGCAGTGGAAGTAGACTGTGGGTTACATAATTCTACAGAGCAATCCAGATCCACAAGTGAGATGGAAGAAACCTGAGAATGCAGCACACATTTGGTCAGAGTGAAATTAATGTAGTTCTGTGGTTAGGAAGGCCTGCATTACATTTGTAATACACTTGTTAGAGGTCCACTATGTCAACATGCTAATGTACTGAGGTCCACTGACCATGCAGGTTTCACATCAAAGCTCTCCACAATGCAACAGCAATACTACAGAGAGCTCTGTTAGAAGTGTTCATCCATCCCCTTGGTTCAATACTGCAGCATAATTGGCTATTACAGGGCACAGTGTTTAGTATGGCCAATGTTATTTGCAAGCTGATAAAGCATGCTTTTCCCAAGTGCTATCTAGCATTGCACAAACAGTCAGTTAATGCATTCCTTGGGTTTACGATAAACCATTGTGTCATGTATACATGACGCTGCCTTTCATTTGCATATGCTCCAGTACTGTCTTTGTGCAACTGCACAAAATAGAGAATAGAGGAATTTAATGGATGGCTAAGAACCTGGAGTTGTGCTAAAGGGTATGGGCTGTTGGGGGAGGGGGGATGTGGAGGGACCTGGGAGGACAGTAGTCTCTATGCCAAGGACAGACTACACTTAAGTGAGGAGGGAAAGAAAGTGTGGAAACAGAGGATGGAGGAGTACATAGAGGAAGTTGGGAATTTAAACTAGGAGTGGGGTGGCAATTGGGCAAGAGATACGCAGAGACCACAGGTTGGGAAACCATATGAGCTTAACCCCCATAACAGTGACAAAGGACAAATGGCAAGTACTATTGGTGATGCTAGGAAAGGAGGGCAGGATGGGAGGGGGGGGAGAGTGGAAGGTGGTTACCCTTAATGCTAGGAGCCTTGGGAGAAAAACTACAGAGTTACTGGTGCTCATGGCAGAGGGAGAGGTGGACATTGCAGCCATCACAGAAACATGGGCCACCCAATACAATGACTGGGACCTGTCTGTGCCAGGATACAGGTTATTTTGTAGGGAGAGGGTGATTGGGAAAGGAGGGGGTGTGGCACTATATGTGAAGGAAGGACTGAAGTGTGTAAGGGAGGAAGGGAAGGAGGGTAGTACAGAGTCACTTTGGATGCAAATCCAGGATTCCAAGAATAGGATTCTTAGAATGGGAGTGGTGTACAGGCTGCCATCTCAGATCGAGGAGTTAGACAGGGATCTAGCAGAACAGATCAGGAGGGCCTGCGAGAAGGGTAGTGTGGTGATTGTGGGGGACTTCAACATGCCAGGAGTGGACTGGAGTACCCCAACAACCAGGAACAGAAGGGAGCAGGTACAGCTGGATGCCTTCCAGGACAGATTCCTGCTGCAAATGGTCAGTGAACCAACCAGGTTAGAGAATACCCTTGACCTTGTGCTGGCAAATGGGGACTTTGTGAGAGAACTTACAGTGGAGGAACCGCTGTCAGGGAGTGACCACCACTCAATATGGCTCACATTGGATATGGGCAAGGAAGGAGTGGAATCTGGCATGAGTGCTGGACTTCAGGAGGGCTGACTTTGGGAGGATAGGGGAAGTGGTAAAAGGGTGCCTGGCCTGAATTCAATCGAGTATGGACACTAACCAGAGGTGGGAGCTCATAAAGCTGGGGATAGTGGAAGCAACCAAAACCTGCTGCAAGGCCCAGAGCAAGAAGGCTAGGGCTAAGAAACCAAGCTGGTTGAGCAAGGAGGTCATGGAAAAGGTAAGCAGAAAAAGAGCTGCCTTTAGGAAGCACAAGAAAACAGGGAGGGGGGAGGACAGGGAGGAGTACTTGACAGAATCGAAGGAGGTGACAAAGGCAGTAAAGGGAGTCAAAGCATCTACGGAACTCAGGCTGGCACAAGGCATTAAGAAGGGGGAAAAGGACTTCTTTAGGTACATCAGGGAGAAAAGGAGCTGTAAGGACCACATAGTAAGGATTAGGAAGGAGGGGCGTTGGGTGGAAGCAGGGTGCGATAAGGCAGAAGCACTAAATGAGTACTTCTGCTTAGTATTCACTAAAGAGAAGGGGGTGACACCCAAGGGGAGTAATGGCAGAAACAGGGGAAGGGGTGACAGATGGGGAAACAGTGGAGGGCAGAGTTCGGAGGGTTTGAAGGCACTGAGGGGTGACAAGGCGCCAGGCCCAGATGACATCCACCCCAGGGTACTGAAGGAGCTGGCAGAGGTCCTTGCAGGACCTTTGGCAAACCTGTTTAATGCCTCACTACATTCGGGGTGTGTAACTCAGGACTGGAGGATGGCTCATGTGATGCACCTCCACAAGAGTGGCCCCAAGGATGAACCAGGAAACTACAGACCAGTGAGCCTCACATCCATCGTGGATAAGCTAATGGAGACTATCCTGAAGGAGAGGCTGGTAGCCCTCCTAGAGGACAAAGGACTACAGGACAGCAGACAGCATGGCTTCATATGGGGCAGATCCTGCCAAACCAATCTGGTGGAGTTCTATGACTGGGTAACCAGACAACTGGACAGGGGCCATGCAGTGGATGTCCTGTATCTGGACTTCAGTAAGGCATTCATCTCGGTGCCGCATGGGAGGCTGGGAAGTAAGTTAGTAGGCACAGGGGTGGGTGCAAAGCTGGTGAGATGGGTAGGAAACTGGCTTCAGGGAAGGCAACAGAGGGTGGTGGTGGGTGGGGAGCTCTCACACCCAAGGGTAGTGACGAGCGGTGTTCCACAGGGCTCGGTGTTGGGACCAGTGTTGTTTGGGATATTCATTGCAGACATATCATGGGATATTTAGAGCAAGATCAGTCTGTTTGCTGATGATACCAAGGTAAGAGCGGTGGTGGATGACCTAGGAGGATGGCACGGGTTGCAGGATGATCTGGCAAAGCTTGAAACCTGGTCAGACACCTGGCAACTGGGGTTTAATGCCAAAAAGTGCAAGGTGCTGCATTTTGGGATGAAAAACCCAAGGAGGAGTTACCAGCTGGGGAGTGCAGCTAGCCCAGACAGAGGAGGAGAAGGATCTGGGGTGCTCATTACAGGGTCAATGAACAACTCGGCACAATGTAGGAAGACAGCTGCAAGGCCAACAAAATGCTGGGTTGTATTGCAAGGGGTATATCCTCGAGGAGGGAGGAGGTGATTCTGCCACTGTATAGGTCATTAGTTAGACTGCACCTGGAGTACTGCATGCAGTACTGGCGCCCGTATCTGAAGAGGGACATTAAGTTACTGGAGGGGGTGCAGCACAGGGCGACAAAGATGATCAAGGGGTTGGGGGACTTGTCATACGAGAGGAGGTTGAGGGAGTTGAACATGTATTCACTGGAGGAGAGGAGGGACAGGGGGGACATGATTGAAACCTTTAAATACATGAAAGGAATAAACAAGACAGGTACAGAGGGGCTGTTCAAAGTAAGGGAGGGGAGGGACACCAGGGGTCATGATATGAGACTGGAGGAGGAAGGTTCAGGAGGGAGATGAGACACTTTTACAGAGAGGGTGGTGGCTGGGTGGAAGCATTACCTGCAGAAGTGGTATCCAGTAGAACAGTGGACTGCTTCAAAAGGGGATGGGACAGGACAAGGGAAGGGTTAATGAAGGGGAAGGGTGGAAGGGAGGGGCAGCTGCAGAATAAGGGGTGCTAGCTGCACATTTGAGCAGACTTGATAGACCTCTAGGCCTTTATCTGCTGGCAAATTTCGTATGTTCATAAAATGTTTTGTGTCACACAAACAGCACAGCAGCCTACAATATAGGGATTAGCATGCAAACTATCATCCAAGTGCTAACATGCCTTATTTGGGCAGCACAAACTGTTCAAATATATTACCCAGAGTGTGCAAACTCAGCTTACCCAGACTGTTATTTATTTTACAACCACAGTTGTGGTTCAAACACCATGAAGTCTTGCTATATTATAACAATAGCAGTCAGCCACTGCAGCTGAACTGCCCCGGAGAGGAAGGAGTTAACTCCAGAAGATCTGGAGTTCTACAGCGCGAGGGCGCTGTGCCCAAAGCTCTATCTGGCAGTTTCAAATGAAACTGTCAGATTCTTTACTCCGCTCACTGAACAGTCGCCCGAGATCAGCTCTCAGCTCGGCTCATTCGTCTGCTGGTATTTTTCGTTCATTTGAATCGCAAAAGTTATTATTTATCACAGATTCGGTTTTAAAGCTCTATCTGGTAACCGTAGTACTAAAATTTAAGTCTGTGTGGAAAATTAATTATCGGTTCGGTTTTGAACCCGATCGGTTGGTTTTTTCTGCATTTAAAAAGTGTACAGTGGGTTTTAGAGTGCGGTTCCCAGTTCTTATCGGTTCTAAAAACCGGAATTATAATGGTTTTTCAAATACCGCGTGACACGGTTAGGAACCGATAAGGGTTTGCTACCTAGCACTGCCATCAAAAGGGCAAGTTTTGGTTAGGCTGGCATTATGTCTGAGAAACCCAAAAGAAAACCGGCCCACTGGTTTCAACACTGTGATGTTCAGGGATGCTTGCCAAGGCTGACCCACACACCACTTGTGTTTATTGTCTGGGGGTTGACCACCTCCTGTCAGACTGCCAGGTGTGTAAAAATTTCCCTGCAGCCACCCTGGAGAAGAGATTGGGCTGGCTCAGGGAACGAGAGGCCAAAAAGTCCGCTGACCCGGATGGCCAGCCCGGTCCAGTACCCACTGGACCAGAGGGAGTGCCCTCTGACCAGGGCGAGACTTCCTTGGGCAAAAGGAAGGCTGGTTCAGAGGAACCAGTCCCAAGTAAAAAGACAAGGAAATCAGTAGGTCTGGAGTCCAAAATTGTGTCTCCAACTGCTGCAGAGATAGCTAAAGCCATTCAGATTGTCCAGTCACTGTCTCAGGGATCTGTAGAACCACCAACAGCTGGTAAAAGGTTGGTTCGTTCAGTCCCAGTGGTTCAAGATTTTGAAGTTGAGGATTTTTATGAACCACAGGAGGGGGAGGAGGAATTTGATCAATATATGTGTGGCTGGGGGGGTCTGGACGTGCCCATTGAACCGGACATTTCTCCAGACAGACCTTTAGAATCTCCTCCTATTCTGTCTGAGTCCCCTTCTTTCTTTATTTTTTACAAAAAGGTTGCAGAAACCTCCAGCCTTTAGAGGAGGCTGTGGATGAGCAAGAGGAGCCTGATTATGTGGAAATGATGGATATTCCAGAGTCTAGGAGGTTGTCTATTCCTTGCATAAGTCATTTAGGAAGCAAACAACAAAGATTTTAAAAATCCTCATTCTGTCCCTCCTGTAGATAAAAAATGGACAGAAGGTATACTTTGTCAGGCTCGGATACAGACTTCCTTACTGAGCAGTGTAGTCATGTAGGTGTGGTACAAGCTGCAGCCTGTGACAAGCTAATATTCCTCTGGCCTCACATCCTCCTGATAAGGATTCCAGGAAGATTGATGCCATGGCGAAGAAAACAGTATATGGCAGCTTCTTTGGGACTCAGGCAGGCAAATTATATGGCTTATGTAGCTAGATATCAGAAATCTGAGTGGACATAGTATTGCAGTTAGCCAAGCAGGCCCATGGCCAGCTGGCTAGTGAGTTGAACAGGTGGCTGCTGATGGCATTGAAGCCTCTAAAGTTCAAATTCATACTGCTGTTGATGTTAATGATGTTTCTTCTAGGGTCATGGCCACTTGTAGCTTCCTCAGAGGTTGGCATGGCTCAGATGCACTAATCTGTCCCAAGATACCCAGTCAAAGGCTATGGATTTTCCTGTAGTGGGAAATTCTCTTTGGGGAGCAAACAGAAAACTATATGAAAAGATGGATGAATACAGAACTACCTACAAAAGTGCCCAGGCTAAGGAGAAGCATGCCATGCCACAAAGGCATGCTCCCAGAGGTAGGGGCAGGCCCTTTTCCAGGCCTTTTTACCAATTTCAAGCCTCCTCTGCTGTCTCGCAGAGGGGTTTCTTCAGAGGCAGGGGTAGACGTGGCACAAGTAGACCGTCCCCCTTCCCTCAGCCTAAGGCTGCTGCTAAGCAGGCACCCTGATGGGGTGTCCAGGGCCGATTCTCCTGTACCAGTGGGGGGCAGGTTGGCCTATTTCAGCCGGAACTGGCTGTCCCTAACTACGGACAGATGGGTTCTGGAGGTAATAGGCCAGGGTCTGGTTCTCAGCTTCAAACACTTTCCAAAGATCAGAGCCAGGCATTTTCCACCTGCAAATCCTTCAGAAGCCCTTGCTTTGGAAGCAGAGGTTTCTGCTCTGCTGGACTGCAAAGCAGTGGAAGGCTTCCTCCTTGCCATCAGGGCAAGGGCTTTATTCAAGATACTTTCTTACCCAAAGACAGGAGAATGGAGGCCCATTCTAGATTTAAGATACTTGAACAAGCATCTGTTGAAACCAAAGTTCAAAATGTTGACTCTGGCAATGATATTGCTTTCCCTAAGGCCAGGGACTGGCTAGCTTCCTGGACCTCAAGGATGCCTATTTTCATGTTCTGATCAGGCCTTCTCACGAAAGTACCTCAGGTTCGAACTGCCCTCAGGCCACTACCAGTTCAGGGTAATGCCCTTCGGCCTTACCTCTGCGCCCAAGGGTATTGTTACAAAATGTCTCGCTGTGTAGTGGCTCACTTCAGAAGGCAAGGGGTTGTTAGCTTCCTACCTGGACGACTGGCTCATTGGGGTCAGTCTCCAGGTCAGGTGAAATCCCACTTGCAAGTCACCCAGCAGCTTCTCACTTCCTGGGATTCCTGCTAAACTTACCAAAGTCAGTTCTGGAACCAGTTCAGGTCCTAACTTTCATAGGCGCAGAATTGAACACAAGGTTAGCCAGGGCTTTTCTTCCCTCGGAAAGGGTGGACAGACTCATCGCCCTGGCATCCTCCTTTACCCATGGGTCTCGACCAACAAGGCATTTTCTGCAACTCGGCACATGGCTGCTTCCACAGCTGTCGTGCAGGGAGCAAGATTCCAGATGAGGGACATTCAGTTCCATTTGAGGGCCTATTGGTCTCAAAGGAAGGACCCCTTACCAAGTTGGTCCCAGTTACTCAAACTCTGATCCTAGCCCTCCACTGGTGGCAGGTCCAGAGCAATTTAAGACAGGGGGTTCCCTTCATTCCCATTTCTCACTCCCTCACCCTCACCACGGATGCCTCCCTGTTAGGGTGGGGGGCTCATCTGGGCGACCTTGCCACTCAGGGGGTATGGTCTCCTCAGGAGTCTCTGCTCCACATCAATCTTTTGGAACTCAGAACTGTCTTTTTAGCTCTTCGGGTGTTTTCAGATTCTGTACAGAACAAAGTGGTTCAAGTCAGGACAGACAATACCACCACAATGTGGTACATCAACAAGCAAGGGGCACTCGGTCTTCAGCCTTGTGCACGAAGCAATGAAGTTGTGGTCTCTGGCTTACTCCTGAACACCTCCCTGATAGCGGTTCATCTCCCAGGAAGGACAACAGTCCTGGCGGACGCCTCAGCAGAATTTCTCAGGGCCATCACGAATGGGCTCTGAATCCACAAGTGCTAGGGGTCTGTTGTGCCAGATGGGGCACTCCTCAGATAGATCTTTTCACAGCCCCAGACAACCACCAACTTCTCTTTTTCTGTTGCAGGCCTCCAGTTCTGGGCTCAGTCCTCTGGACGCTTTTCTGTTGGACTGGAAAGGAAGTTCCGTATGCCTTTCCCCTTTCCTCTCCTTTTCAGGGTACTGGTAAAAATCAGATCTCAACCTTGCAGAGTGATTCTGATTGCCCCAGATTGGGCCAGACAGCCCTGGTACCCTCTGCTCCTGTCCTTGGCAGTCCACCCTGCCCTGAGCCTGCCCAGAGTCCACGACTTACTGGCCTGTGCACAGGGGAGAGTGTGGTATCCGGACCTCAACTCTCCACCTCAAGGCTTGGCTCTTGAGGAGCTAGAATTATGGACTTACACCTTTCTCAAGGTGTCATGGATATTTTAAAGGCTTCAAGGAAGCCTTCCACTAGGGCCACTTATAATTCTAAGTGGAAGAGGTTTTCCATCTGGTGCTCTGAGAGGCAGATTATCCCAGAATCTGCTGATCTTCCCATTCTACTGGACTATTTGGTCCATCTGAATTCCCTAGGCCTTAGACCAGCTACCCTGAAGGTTCATCTGGCAGCTGTCTCTGCTTTTGTGTCAGCAGGGAAGCCTGCCTCCCTTTCTTCTCACCCGGTGTTCTCCAAGTTTTTTAAAGGGTTACTTCATACTAACCCTCCTTTTGGGAACCAGCTCCCGCCTGGGACCTGAATATTTGCATTGCTCAGTTAATGCAACCCCTTGAGCCTCTGTCTTCTGCAGAGCTCAAGTATTTAACTTGAAAACTCGTTTTCCTAGTAGCTATCACCTCTGCCAGACGATAAGTGAGCTACAGGCCCTGTCAGTGGAAGAAGATTTATCTCTTTCCACAGAGATAAGGTAATCCTTAGGACTAATAGAAAGTTTTTGCCTAAGGTGGTTTCTGATTTCCACCTGAATCAATCTATCTCTCTCCCAGTATTTTTCACTGAGCATTCTTCCTCAGGTGAGAGGAGACTGCACAGCTTGGATGTCAAAGAGCCTTAAGCTACTATTTAGAGCGCACCAGAGGTCATAGGTTCGAATCCTCCAACTCTTTCTTACCTATGGCGAGGTTGGCAAAGGGAAACCTGCCACTAAGAGAACAATTGCAAAGTGGATTGTTTCTTGTATCCAATTCTGTTATCAGAAACTGGGTAGAGTATCCCCCTCAGGATTGAGGGCCCACTCCACCAGGGGTACAGCTGCATCTCTAGTGGCTGCTAGAGACATCCCCATTCTGGAGATTTGTCAAGCTGCTACCTGGAAGACAGTTCACACCTTTACCAAGCATTATTCCCTGGATGTCCAGTCCAGGAGAGATGCTCAGTTTGGCACAGCTGTGCTTCAGAGCCTATTTCCTAAGTAGGTTCTGACCCTCCTCCATGGAGGTACTGTTGTGTATCTGTTATTATGTTATAATATAGCAAGATTTCATGGTGTTTGAAGAAAAATTACTCACCTTAGTAATTGCTTTTCTTCTCATGGAGTCTTAGTTATATTCTCACCCTCCTCCTGCCCCTCTCAGAACTTCTACTTGGGTGGGTGGAGTTGCAAGCACTGTGTCATGCCATTGTAGTTTTTCCTTACCTCTTTTCCTTTGGGTTAGGGATCTAGATTGTTTCATTTAGGTTATTTATATTGCCCCCTTCCTGGACTTGAGTCTTTGGGGAAGGGGTTCATATGTGCTTGTCAAGGGTGAGGAAACGAACCATAATACCATCAATTTTTGTTATTATGGCTCTGAGTGTTTCTTTGTTCTTTATATTGTTGTTATTACTACTAGTAGGTAGCCATGGGCTAGTGTAGTTTTTTCCACACAGACTTTCCGTCCTTTGATGTTAGCTTCGTAAAGATCTGACAGTTTCATTTGAAACTGCCAGATAGAGCTTTGGGCACAGCGCCCTCGAGCTGTAGAACTCCAGATCTTCTGGAGTTAACTCCTTCCTCTCCGGGGCAGTTCAGCTGCAGTGGCTGACTGCTATTGTTATAATATAGCAAGACTCCATGAGAAGAAAAGCAATTACTAAGGTGAGTAATTTTTTCTTGTAGCAGCTGGGGCAGAGAAAAGGGTTATTTTTTACTCACAACATTGTGCCACCATCAGATACTCCATGATACTCAGATAAAGTTGTAAATTACAATGGGCATTTCCCTGCCACGAGTAGAGAACAGTGTCAATCTCCAGTCCAAATGCCATTTGTGCCCACCTCATCTTGTCATGTGCCTGGGGATATGAGATAGTGTGGCATTGTGACAAGTATCTGCACATGTCATGATGCCAAAAGCTGCACTACATTGTCAGTAGTGGGGGTATACAGCTGTCTAGAAGAATTGTGCTCTCTTACTTAAATCACCCACATCTCTGGTTCACTGTAGGTCTCATGGCCCCCCAACACCCTGAGTGGTCACTTTCTGATGGTCCAGTGGCCCCCTTTCCACTGCCAGAGTATCCAAGATCCCTCATGGTCCAGTGATCCCCCCCCAGCCCCGGTGTCTGTCTGCACCTGGTTGTCTGATGGTTCCTCCACTAATCCTGGGTGACTCAGTGGCCATATAGCAGTGACTTGTGCCCTTGTGGCACACTGTGGCTCTATTCTCCAGGTTGCAACAGGAAACAAGCTTGTACCCCCCATTAGGCATATAATTTTTGGACCCAAAAGTTTAGTTGTCAGTGACTGCCAGGTCACACATCACTGTTGCACTTGCTGTGATATAATCCACCCCAAAGTACTTTCCAATCTGGAAGTTATTTTTGTCCATCCAGGGACCACATTGAGTTATCAGTATGGTTAATTATTGTGTGGCTGCAAACTGTTCCAACAAACCTTCTGCCACTGTGTCACTTTTTGAATTCCCAAAAAGGGACAAGTCACCCCTCAGATTTAAAAAGTGGGTGAATTTTGTTTTGATGGACAGAGAGTGAGACTGGAAATCTGAAGCGTCCCCAACCTTGTGCTCTGCACATTTCTATCCCACAGACTTCACTAACTATATGCAGTTTCAGATGAAGTATACCAAGCTGCTGAAGTTAGTAAAGGATGCAGTGCCAAGTGTGCACGCACAAACAAGGAAATCTTCCCAGTTATCCAGTGAGAGGAGTAGTGAAGGAGAAGGTGCAGAGTGCACTTCATCAAAGCAAAGGAGTCATGCAGTTCACAAGCTGACAGTAAACAGGGTGAGAACCAATGTCACTTTTGTGTACTGTGTTTTCTCCTCTTTTACATCATGTGCAGTTGCATGTTCCACACCATTGTACTGTTGGGTTCACAGTTCTCCAGTTGCTCCCACACTGTGGTCTTGCACACTCAATTCCTATATATGGATTAGCCTTTGAATTGTATGTTGATGGGAAAATGGCACTCCTTCTGCATGTGGACACAAATCACCAGATGTCCATTATGTCCTGACAGTTATCTGTCTGCTCCCACATTCAGTTCTGCTGTGATGACTAATAACCCATGGATCACTTATCCCAAAGTTCCTGCATGGCTGCACAGTCACCTCAACTGGAGAAAGGGGCCATGCTGACTGCACACTGAAAACCACTGGCTGGCACCCCGTGGTGTGCTGTTTGACTTGGAGCTGAGGTTCCTTGTTCCAAATAAATGCCTCTCTACCCCACGGCATCTCCATGGCTGGACACTCAACGTGCACAAGGAGGGTGTCAATGCTAACTGCTCCCTGCAAACAAGAGGCTGGCAACCGGTGGCATGCTGTTTGAGTTTGGGATGAGGTCTTGAGTCAAAATCCATGCCCACTTAGCCCACAGTATCTGCCTGGCTGGACACCCACCTATCATGGGGGGGGGCATGCTGAGCTCACCCTGAGAACCACAGTCTGGCAGCCCATGATGTGCTGTTTTAGTTTTGGCTGAGGTCCACACCCACAATCTGTGCCCACTTACCACAGAGCATGTGCACGGCTGGACACTTATCTCACTTGGGGAGGGGGGCCCGGTTGACCTCACCCTGAGAAGCATGGGCTGGCAGGCCATAGCATGCTGTATGACTTTGGGATGAGTTCTTGAGTCAAAATCCATGCCCACTTACCCCACAGTATCTTTCTGGCTGGACGCTCTCCTCACCCTGGGAGGGGGCCATGTTGAGCTCATCCTGAGAATCACAGACTGGCAGCCCATGGCATGCTGTTTCAGTTTGGGCTGAGGTCTCGAGTCAAAAACCTTGTCCCCTTAGCCACCAGCATGTGCACATCTGGACACTCACCTTGTCCGGGTAGGGGAGGCCATGCTGACTGCATACTGAAAACCACAGAGTGCCAACCCATGGCATGCTGTTTCACTTTGGGATGAGGTCCTCAATCAAATTCTGTGCCCACTTACCAGACAGCATCTGGCTGGCAGGACACTCACCTAGCCTGGGAGGCCATGCTGACTGTGCCCTGAAAATTACAGTGTTACACCAACTATCATGCTTTTACAGTTTTGGCTGAGGTCCCGAGTCAAAAACCTTGTCCCCTTATCCCCAAGCATGTGCACGGCAGGACACTCACCTTGTCTGTGGAGGGTGGGCCGTGCTGAAAGCACACTGAAAACCACAGGGTTGCAGCCCATGGCATGCTGTTTGACTTTGGGATGAGGTTCCCAGTCAAAATCCATGCCTACTTGCCAGACAGCATCTGCCCGGCTGTACACTTACCTAGGCGGGGGAGGGGGGGTACATGCAGACTGCACACTGAAAATTATAGTGTTACACCCAATATCATGCTTTTACAGTTTGGGCTGAGGTCTCTAGTCAAAAACCGTGTCCCTTTATCCCCCAGCATGTGGATGACTGGACACTCACCTCGCCCTGGGAAGGGGGGCCATGCTGACCTCACCCTGAGAAGCATGGTCTGGCAGGCCATGGAATGCTGTATGACTTTGGGATGAGCTCTTAAGTCAAACTCCATGCACATACCCCACAGTATCTGCCTGGCTAGACCTCCCGCCCGGCAGGGAGGGTCGCCTTGTAGCCCAGTCTAGGGAATCACTGGCTGGCAGCCTGTGGCGTGCTGTTTCAGTTTGGGCTGATGTCCACAGTCAAAAACCATGTCCCCTTATCCACCAGCATGTGCACAGCTGGACACATACCTCGCCCAGGGAGGGGGGACATGCTGACTGCACACTGAAAACCACAGGATTGCAACCCATGGTGTGCTGATTGATTTTTGGGATGAGGTCTCAAGTCAGAATATATGCCCACTTACCAGACAGTATCTGGGGGGGGCATGCTGACTGTGCACTGACAATTACAGTCTCACACCCACTATCATGCTTTTACAGTTTGGGAAAGGTCCAGAGTCAAAAACTGTGTCCCCTTATCCCCCAGCATGTGCACAGCAGGACATTCATCTCAAATGGGGAGGGGGGCCATGCTGACAGCATACTGACAACCACAGTTTGGCAGCCCATGGCATGCTGTTTGTTTTGGGATGAGGTACCCAGTCAAAATCCATGTCCACTTACCAGACAGCATCTGCCCGACTGGACACTCACTGAGCCCGGGGGCGGGGGGGGCCATGCTGACTGTGCACTGAACATTAGAGTGTTACACCCAGTATCATGCTTTTACAGTCTGTGCTGAGGTCCTTAGTCAAAAAACATGTCCCTGTATCCCCCAGCATGTGCATGGCTGGACACTCACCTCGTCCGGGGGCATGCAGACCTCACCCTGAGAAGCATGGGCTGGTAGGCCGTGGCATGCTATATGACTTTGGGATGAGGTCTCGAGTCAAAATCTTTGCCCACTTACCCCACAGTATCCACATGGCTTGACACTAACCTCACCCAGGGAGGGGAGCCCTGCTGACCTCACCCTATGAAGCACGGACTGGCAAGCTGTGACATGCTGTATGACTTTGTGATGAGGTCTTGATTCAAAATCCATGCCCACTTACCCCACAGTATCTGCCTGGCTGGAGACCCACCTAGCCCGGGGGGGGGTGGCCATGCCTACTGCACACTAAAACTTAGAGCGTTACACCCATTATCATGCTTTTAGAGTTTGGGCTGAGGCCACAATTCAAAAACTGTGTCCTCTTATCCCCTAGCCTGTGCACGGCTGGACACTTCTCGCCCAGGGAGGGGGGGGGCCATGCTGACAGCACTCTGAAAAACACAGAGTTATACACACTAACATGCTGTTTGAGTTTGGGCTGTAGTTTCTAGTCATAATTCATCACCAGCAGCCATGTAGCATGTGCACAGCTGGACACTCACCTCGCCGGTGGGGGGGGGGGGCAATGCTGACTGCAAAATGACAGTTACAGTATTACACCCATTGTCCTGCTTTTCAGTTTGGCCTGAGGTACTGAGTCAAAAAACGCGTCCCCTTATCCCACATCATGTGCACGGCTGGACACTCACCTTGCCTGAGGAGGGGGTGCCATGCTGACAGCACACTGAAAACCACAGGGTTATATACACTAATGTGCTGTTTGAATTTGGGTTATGGTCCTGAGTCTTAATCCATCACCACCAACCACGCAGCATCTGCACAGCTGAATACTCACCTATCCCATGGAGGGTCAGCAAATGCTGACCGCACCATGAAATCCACAGGGTGCAACCCACTGGCGTGCTTTTGGTGTTTTCGCTGAGGTCCAGAGTACAAACTCATGCTACGTCAACCAACAGCATCTGCACGGCTGGACACTCACCTTGCCACTTGGTGGGGGAAGGCACATGCTCACTGTGCACAGACAATTGTAGTGTTACGCACACTATCATGCTTTTACAGTTTGGGCTGATGTCCCGAGTCAAAAATCGTGCCCCCTTATCCACCAGCAGGTGCACGGCTGGACACTCACCTCGCCAAGTGGAAGGTTGAATTACCAAGTCCAAACACATGTCCATTCAGCCATCAGCTTTTGCACTGCTGCACCCTCACCTCGACTGTCAAGTGTGGGCCAAGACACATAGAATAACACAGATTGAATGGCAGGAGTCTGCTGTGGGTGTTGGGGATGAATCCATAGTGTCAAAATCCATGGCACTGCCACTTGCAAATGTAAATGACAACGACTACTTCAGCTCACTTACATATGTTGCGGTGGATGCTGTGTGTCTACATGTAACTGACACATGGCCATGTAAGTCATGAATGTATAAAAACTATAGTTCTGCAGACTGACGTAACAATCTTACACATTGGCCTTACTATACTTCCCTGCTTCCAGCTTCTATCTGAGTGTGCATCATCCAGCAAGACCTACATGAAGTATGTATCTTCTGAGGCTGATCTTGCTACCGGTGACTCAATCCGAAGCATCAGTCAGGTACATGGCTTATGACGGTTGGATGATTTAATTAGTAGTTCTGCTTCGCTAACATTATTCAGCTTAGATACTGATTTCCTGACCTTGCATTCACTTTTCAGTGTGACCACTATGCACTCAGATTTCTTGATCTGTATTGTCAGCCATCAGCCAATTCCTCTGATGTTGACATCATCCGTGCATGGCAATGTATGCACTGATCACAACATTTTCTGTAATTTCCCAATGTGGGCATGATAACCGCTTTTACAATGATGGACATTATTGTCATATTGTGTCACCCAGAAGCTGTCTCAACAGTTATAACTCTTTATATACTCCAATGGTGGTCAGATTTCACAAACTTCAAAGTGTTTTGTGTGCCTGCTTTGTACTTCCCATAGGTGATGTGAGATTTATCCAGGTTAAAACAGTAATGGGGATTGGCATCACAGTGTGCATGATATCTCATTTCTACACCATTTGTTTTTCTCTGTTGATTCTCACTGCATTGTATTTTGTGGTCAATGAGCACACTATGGCCCCTATGCACATAGGGGCATGAAGTATGCGCCAGAGGCATGTATCCTGCCCACAGAGATCCGCACCTGTGAACAGGTGAGCACTGGTAGCATTCACGACCACTGGACACCTATTCAAGCCCCGCTCCCTCCGGCTTGCAGGTCCGTGCGGGGTGGACAGGGGTGGGGTTGTGGTCCCAGGCATGTGGCCAATCCAAAGGCCTGCCTGGGACCCAGAGTGGATCCCCCACACATGACCAGGGTTTGTGAATTTTTACCTATGCACCATGTGCTTTGCCACCATCGGCAGAATCCCCCCACCCTGGAACACAGGGGGCACTGGCCCCGGGACTGCAGTACCACCACAGGCAGAAACACGAGACCCCCCCTTCCGCACCATCCACATCACCTCCGACATTCGTACCTGGCAGCCATGGGCTGCCGGCGGCAATGCCCACCGCACACTTCCCCCACCACCTGCACCTTGGCAGGGGCTTAGGTGTGCAGGTGGAGGGGGCTGAGCTGCAAGGACTGTGGCGGAGCCTGAGCTGCATGGACCGGGGACTACTGCTGTTGAGGGAGGGAGGAGGGACCAGTAGTGCCGAGGTGGTGACCCTGTGGGTGCTCTGCCATGGCCGCGTACAGCCATTACAGCAGGGTCCCCCCTGACATACCCTGCTATGTCCTCTGCACCCCTGTGGACAGCACTATGCATGGTTGTGACTGCTGTGTAGTGCTACCATGCCGCTAGCCACCACCGATGCATAGCTGTCCATGCTACCAGGGAATCAAGTGCATAGGGGCTGCATGCCCCCAGTAGTACATCCTGTGTGGGTGGCGCAGTGGTTATGGAGTGGCTCTGCACCACTATTACACAGTGTGGAGCCACTCTGCCCCTTCATGCTTAGGAGCCTATGTGTTACGCCTGGTTTTGACAAGGTCATTATTCAATACACTCACTACATAAACATCGCTGCATGCAGAATGAATTGCAGTTGACGGTAGGAAACCATGGAACTGTTTTAACATGTTACTTATGTCAGGACCACTCCTCTTCCATCTTTCAGCTCAGGGCAAGCCCAACAGTGTCATCAGAGAGTTCTTCAGATGTGAACATGTCCATGCCTGTCTCTGTATTACCGTCAACCATGGTAAAGACACTTGTTTGAATTATGTGCAGTCGTGTTTCTGTTCTCATGATAACCTTTCATTTTTAAATATGTACAACAATTTAGATTTTATGTTGGTGCTAACTTTATGTGCTTTCACCCTGAAACAGTATTCTGTCAACACACTCAGCAATCCAGACTCTACAACACTAATGATGCTTGCACATGGCATACCAACCAACATCGTGTTGTGTGCCATGGTGCTACATAGAATCATAGAAATTGTCAGCAGACATGGAATGCTATGCCCATCTACTTTGCCCGGAGGCCCTATACGTGTGTGTGTCCACTGACCATAGGTGCTTAATGGCTTGTCATCACACCCTTCCTGGCCAATGTTCCCTTGTGCCTGACACAGGCGTGTTTAAACCACTCCAATGTGCTTGACCATGCAACTGATTGTGGTAGAGCACTGAAAGCATTCACAACACACTCTGTATCGAAAATTTCCTCATGGTAGCTCTTATTCTACCTCACTCACATTTCATACATGGCAACCTTCTGTTTGATATCTTGTCCACATTACAAATGATCCCCCACCTACAGTTTCTTTGTGCCATACAGGTACTTCAAAGATTGGGAAATGTCGCCTATTTCTCTCATCTCTAGTGAGTATATATTGAAGTGTCTTACGCTATCCTCATATGTGTTGTGGTGGTAACCATGCACCATCTTTGTCGCCCTTCTTTGGACAGCCCCCACCTGGTCTATGTCCGCATGCGTGTGTTGTCTATAGTACTGCACACTGTACCACAAGTGAGGCATTACCACTGTTTTAAACAATGGCATCAGCACAGACCGCCTACTGCTAACAATAACAGCCTATGAGTGCACCATGCCACTGGATCTCCATGCAGCCTTTTCACACTGCTGTGATACCTACAGGTGATTAGATATGATAACTCATAGGTCCCTTTCCTCTTTGGTGGTAGACATCACCTTCATCTCCACCTCTAGCATGTAGGTCTCCACATGGTATCCATGACCCCAATGCATTATCTATGATTTTTTGCTCATTCAACTTCAGTTGCCATGCCTCTGACCATCTTTACAGCTTCTACAGGTCCGGCTTCTTTTCAGCACACCGTCTGGAATATCGACCCTGTTGCAGATCTTGGTGTCACCTGCAAGTATGCAGACCTTTCCTTCCAGTCCTTCTGTGGAGTCATTAATGAAGATATTTAACAGAACTGGTCACAGTACTGCTTCCTGTGTTAATTCACTGGTCACCCCTCTTTCCCTGGATTGGATGCCATTTAACAACACCCTCTACCCTCTGTCCATCCTCCAGTTTATTCCTTATGTATCACCGTGTGCCCCATGCCGACATTGCTCATCTTGTTAACCAGCCTTGCGTGTGTGAAGGCACTGAAAGATTTGCTGAGATCTAGGTCAGACACGTCCACAGCCCTTCCATGAATCCCTTCCCTACTCACCAATTCAAAAAAATCTATCAGATTACTGTCTCAAGACCTTCCTGCTGTGAATCCATGCTGCCTCATATACCAGCAACACTGCATTCCAGGCATGCCACCAGCATTTCTTTCAGCAGTGCCTCCATTTTCTTACCTATCAGTACGGTGAGGCTTGCTGGCCTGTAGTTCCCCACTTCAACCCTACTGCCAGTTACTGCAGTGGGACAACATGCACCCCGCTAACACACTCTGGAACCACGCATACGTTGACTGACTCTGGGAACAGGTTGGCAATAGTCTGTGCTACTTCCCTCCAAAGTTCCCTTAATATGCGTGGGTGTATGTCATCTGGGCACATGGCTTTATCCACCTTTAGGTTTGAGAGTTCCTCCACACCTCTGTCTATTGTCAGTGTACTGATGTGCACTTTTTTCACCACCCTAAAGCCAGTTGGCTGTGATCCTCAACTGTGGTCCTTGACTCACTCCATCCTCATGGAATACTGAACAGAACTATTTGTTCGTTATTTATGACTTGTGTTGATCCCCCTCTTTTCAGTCTAACTCATCCCCTTTCATGCCCCCAACACTGTTTATTGTATTGGTGATGTGTCTGTTTTCACAGTGCATGATAAACGGTCCTTTGTCCGAGCCTTGACTCTCCTAACGCTCTTCCCTTTTTATCCAATTGTTTAACCAGGTGAGACTTATTAAGCTGAAAGCTTGTTTACAGGTGCAACCTGGGAGCATAGGGAAGTTAAGTGACTTGCTCAGGGTCACATTCAATGTACAACGCTATGTCCTTCTTCCTTTATCTCCCCTTATACTTCATGAAACATTGTCTATTATCCTTTACTTACTCTCCCACCTCTTTAGACAACCATAATGGGTTGTTTATTCTTTTCTCTTTGGCCACTATCTTAATGCACTGGGTAGCCACCTCCATAGTACATCCTTTTATTCCCCCCACTCCCTGTACCTGCACAGCCTCCAAAACATCTGCCTTCTCCAGGGCTACTCTTACACATCTACCCATTTCATTGAAGTGTAGCATCATGCAATGTAATACTTCTTCCACTGTGTGGCTTATTTTGGTTGCTGTTTCCATGCCAAACAATCACTACTATTAACTCATTACTTAGCACCATACTTTGTGCCTGAGAAGTTTTCATCCTTTGTTTCAGACCCTGTCACAGTCAGCTTCTGGTGACATTGATGATTCAGAACCATGCCGATCATCATCATCCTTTCACTTAGTAAATAAGGACCACAGCATAATTTCAGAGGTATGTGATGTGCACAGTCAGTTACACAATTCATCTATGTCTATGGTACTTCAAATTGAAGAAGTGCTGCATGCTTCAAGTACATGTACGGTGTATACCAATATTTGACTGCAAATCTCAACATTTTTTAATGTACCCGACATATGGGCATTACCTTTTTGCCTGCAGGTACCCACACAAAACTTAACCATTGACCATGAAGGACAGTGCATAATTGATGTGCATTACATGGTGGAAGATACTCCTGAGGTTCAATACTAAATAATGTTTCTTGACACTATGGATGAACCAGACATGAGCACAACACAGCACTCCGAGGTCATCGTTGGGTACAATGCCATACCGCCCTTGCCCCTGCCAATGAAGAAGTCTGTTAAAGTACAGACAAACTCCAAGTTTTTCAGCAAAAGTAAAGGTGAATAGTCTTTAAAAACTTTCATCATTTCACAGTTCACATTATGTCCGTATGGAATCCTAATGTCATTATAACGTTCATTTCAGGTGTTATGGCAAAATTACCATCAGTTACCTCCATAGCAGTTCAGTGCACATTATTAAATGATGCAGATACAGCACTGTCCACTCCAGAAACCACTGTGGAGGATCTACAGGATTCTGAATATGTTCCATCAAATACTTCCATCCAACAGGCAGAACATGACAGTGAAATGAAATTTATAGGCATAGTGGCTTGCCAGTTTATTATCTGCTAAATTGATTATGAAGCGTATTGAGTCTTGTCTGTTATGCAACTTGCTGTTTCATTAACATTGCATTGCCAATGGCTTGCCATCCGGCTTAAACATTATAAGTGACACATTGCAATGTTCGGCCTGTATGGGTGTTGTGAGCATTGCTTCATACAAGTCACAAGAACAAATTTGCATACACCATACTATGCAACACTCAATCGCAGGTTTGTAATGCGCTGCACCATGGCCTGTGTGATAGAAAATATCACATGACCAATTTAGTCACAAACAGCACAATGATGAACAACTCCCTGACAATGACACAAGACACAATATAACTGCATGTCATCAAGTATTTCTCCTACTTGACAAGAGCAAACTTTGACTGACAGATGTGCAGCACCATGTCCTGTTTCTGGCATGGCACACTTTGCAGTGCAACACTTACTGAGTTAAGCAAGACTCACACATAGATATCAACCATATGACAAGATGTCATGCTATATGCAACAGTGTCACTTTCCTATATGCCCATGCTACCCCAGTACTGTGGAATAAGGTCCTTGGACACCTACAGGAAGCCTCCTCCCTAGTGAAATTCCAGAAATGACTACATGAGCACCTACTAAACTCCAGTCTAAGCTCCTGTCCCAAAGGCTAGCTTACTTACATCCTGTTCTGTGGATTACTGCAAAGGCTAATGCCTTAATCCAGTCACCATTTTCTCTCATGCTTGTGATTTCATTCAGTTGCTGTTGTTGAACTGTGTAACCTTGCTATAAATAACTTCTCTCTACTGTGAAAACTGTATACTGTCTTTGTAATCCTGTATGATATGACCTGCACTGTACAACTTGTATGTATATGCCTTGCTTTATGTAACTAATTCCGGGTCGCTCCTGAAAAAGGGACCTTTGGGGCTCAGTGGGCCTAGCCAGTTAACAAAATTTAATAAATAAGTAAATATCACTGCATACCTTCTTGTGTGAATGATGCTGATGCATCAACTTAAAGTCTATGACGGTAAATATTTATGGGACTCAAGCTTCATAACAACTGGTATGAATTTGCCAGTACTCCTACATTACCCTTTATTGAGTAAAAATGCAAGCCACTGCATAAATGGTTACATGGATGCGTGACACTGTGAGAGACATATTGACAAACAATTACTAATTTTACATACATGGGTCAAGGAGTCCACATTGACACAATCCAACATTGGCCACACACATACAATCAAAGCATGAAAACTATTAACGTTGTTTACTCACAATCCACCCAGCCACTCAGAACAACATCAATACTGACAGTTCATCAAGCCTCAAACGACATAATTTATTTCCAAGATTACCCCAACAGGCACAGCTTGCACCCCCAGCCATACATATGTTCTAGTTACAGTTCTTCAGACTGTTGTATACCGTCAAGTGATAGCCACATCATATTGGTACATTATGAATTTCCAAGTATTGCTCTTCATTGCATTAAGTGTTTTGTTCTTCTTCTTTCTGGTGTCTTTGCAGCATGCCAAAGAAAAGGGGGGATGAGGACAAATTCATTGTTTTCAGATCATCCTTAGAGGAGCTGTTCCGATATTGCGAGCTATGTCATGGTATCAACAAGGTTACATTTTCCACCGATGACCTAAAACGGAACCAGGAAATGTTTCTAAACATCACCTCTGCATTTCGGGACTGCAATCACAAAAGGTCATGGAATAGCCAGCCATGCACTAAACGTCATGTGCTTGAAAACATACTTCTCTCAACAGCGGTGCTTGGGTTGGAATGTCCAATTTAAAAGGCTCTATGATGGTTTCAATACATGAAGATTCCATGTGTCACAAAATCAACAGTGCAGTATCACATCAAAACCACAATGTCACCTGTGATACATTCAGTGTGGAAAACCGAGCAGGTGAAGCTGTTTACTGCACTGCAAGAATTGGATAGAGGGATGATTTTAGGAGGAGATGGAAGGGCTGACAGACCTGGACACACTGCAAAATCTGGCTCCCTGCACTATGCTGGAGCACTGCATCAACAAAATCATCGATGTGTGCCTTGTTCAGGTATTGTGTCTTGCGATTGTCATAAGTTATGCATTGATGTGAAGTGACAGGGAACTTGCAATGTAACAATTATTTAGTTTACCTTACACGTCTCTGTGGCTATGTATTTCAAGCTGGAGTTTGACCGTGCACCGAAACTGGTGACTTCATACTACCGTGACGTGTTGGTTGCCAGTATGTGGCCTAATGACAGGCGTGAAACATGATCACAGCACAACTGTGCTATCACAAGTAATGGTATGCTTCCCATTTGTCCACAACAGAGCAATGAAGTAAAGAACTCCTCTTGGATGGAGACAGAGGGGGTTGAAAACATCATTAAGTTTCATAGTGAAGAAGCAACAAATGAAAATAGACAGTATCATCACGGACCGTCATCGACAAATAAATTCATGACTGGCCACAACACCACTAATGGAGGATGCAACACATTATTTTGATGTTTGGCACATTGCAAAAGGTGAGTAACAACTTCACTTCTTGGTACACCTTGTTGTTACATGACAACATTGTCACAGGGACATATGCAAACATAACACATGTTCAGCAACACTGTTTCTTGAGGAAGCAGCATACATAGCTGGTCACTAGTATTGTTATTTGATGCCACAGGATTCACAGTCATGGTGATGAGCAATGCAGTACATGATCAATCGTTCCACTTTTACAAACTTTGGTGAAATGTCATCACAGGACATAGGAAGATGGTTGACGCCCTTGGTAAGCAAGGTGAGATGGAGGTGATACACCCTTAGACGAAAACAATCAATAACCATGTATATTGGGTGCCAGCCACTACGCCGGATTGTGATAAAGCCATAATGGAGGGAAAGTGGCTCTGTATGATCCGACACCTTCAGAACATCCATGAAGGACACAGTGAAGCTTACCTTTCCTATCACCATGGGCCTCTCGAAGGGAAACAAAGGAAAAAGAAGTAGCTGCTTCCCAGTAAGTTTACTGGTGTTCACAGTTAGTTCTTGGTTATAACCTTTGTTGCTTCTTAGCTTTTTCACATTCTCAAGGTTGGTAATGGTATCACGGGAAGGTCTTCTTCTTTTGCTTGCAAGTAAGACTCTAATACTGTTGTCATGCCCATGTACACTGCATCATTATGCATGCTGTTTAATTGTTTTTATAACTGGCTGACTAACACTATAGTTGTGCAACACAGAAATGGCAAAATAAATCTTTGACTTCTTACTCCATCAAAAGGAGAAAAACAGAGACAGAGGTCACGATAGTCATAGGGTGCTGCATTTTGCACAAGATGCATCAAACAGCAGCTTGCACTATAGCCCATGCACCAGGGACCCTGCACCACAGTATGGTACCAGAGTGTTCCCAACGCTGAAGGCATTACACTTGCGGCAACCCCTTCCATGCATCAGACACCTGTTGCATGGGACTGGTCTTCCACAAGAAAGCATTTCCCCCAACCCCATCCAGATTACACACAGGCTCTTGATGGTGTGTAGGTCCCACCCCAACTTCCCTGATTCTGCCTTCTGGACATATGTATTACCCACCCCCATACAGCCAGTACAATATTTATTCACCCCCATCACCAATCCTGCCCTCTACATGCACAATATGGTTGCCCCTACCCCATCCCGGATGCAGCCACAATAATAATTAACAACATGCTCCCACGGTGGTGGTATACTCCCCCCCTCCACACCCCAACTGGCAGTGGCCACCCTTTCTCCCACATGTCATCCCAAAAAAATGCAGGCAGCAGGGAAAGCACACCTCTCACCTCAGCATCTGGTGCTGTCTGGATGGTCAGGGTTAGCATAATGTACCTGTCCTTTGCTCATGTACAGTATGGTAACCCAACAGTCCACTCTGCACCAGGATGCAGAGGTGAGAGGTGGCCGGTGATGTCCGCAATCACTTTTTGTGATGTGAGTGGGGCAGGGTTGGTGGGCAGTATCTATTGGTGGTGTGGGGTACCGTTCCACCACTTTGGGATGATGATATTAATTAGGATTGTGGTGTCATCCAGGATGGTAAAGGGGTAACTTTTATAGGGGCTGCATTAGGGTGTGGGATACACTTGAAGAAACATAGAAACATAGAAGTTGACGGCAGATAAGGACCGCAAGGCCCATCCAGTCTGCCCATTTCTTTTTCTACCTTATAAATGTGCCATCGGCCTTTGCTCTGTCAGTGACCTATCTATTCATAGTCATTTGTATTGCTCCCTTATGCCTATCCCATGCCTGTTTGAAGCCCTGCACTGTATTCATAGCCACCACTTCTTGTGGTAAGCTATTCCATGCATCTACCACCCTTCTGTGAAAAAGAATTTCCTCACATTCCCCTTAATCGGCCTCCCCATTCTCATGCTGTGTCCTCTTGTCCTGCTATTTTTCTTATATTTAAACATGTTCGATTTTTCACCTTGTTTATGCCCTTAAGGTGTTTAAATGTCTCGATCCATATCACCTCTCTCCCTCCTTTGCTCAAGGGTATACATATTGAGCCCTTTAATCTGTCCTCATATGTCTTCTGATGCAGTCCCTGCACCATTTTGGTTGCCTTCTCTGACTGCCTCAATTTGGTTAATGTCCTTGTGAAGGTGTGGCTCCAATACTGCAGCAGTACTCCAGATGGGGCTAACCAATGTCTTGTACAGAGGAATTATTACCTCCCTCTTACGACTTGTGATACCCCTACTAATACACCCTAACACCCCCCTAGCCTTACCTACTGCTTTAGAGGTCTGCTTGGATGATTTTAGGTCATCAGTGATGATGATGCCCAAGTCTCTTTCTTCCTTTGTGACTGCTAGCAAGAAGTACATCTGACGGGCATCATTGGGGTGGTGTGATTTTAAGCAATATAATATGGGCTACATCAGGAATAGGTGGTACATTTGTTATATCACGTGGAAGAGGCATCATCGAGGTGGGGGGTATGCTCTGATTTATAACACTAGTTGCAGTGCTGTTCAGTAAGGGGTGCATGTATGGGTGCTATTGACAACATTGCTGAGCATGGCACAATGTCACATACGGGGGACTCTCCCAGAGGGCAAATTTATAAGTGCCATTAGACCATCCCTGGCTGGGTTCAGGGCACTTAGGAATTTGTCCTTGGGGGACTTTACAGAATGTAATTTTGGGGGATGTTGCAGCATGCATCTGCCACATGCCCCCTAGTGCTACTCCAACAGCCTGGTTTTAGGGTGAAGTCATAGAAACATAGAAACATAGATTTTGACGGCAGATAAGGACCGCTTGTCCCACCCAGTCTGCCCATTTCCCTACCTAATGGATAAGCTGCAGATCCTAGTTAACCAGCAGCCTACTTCTTCCTACCCCCATCCCCTAGAATTGCCTTATGATTGTCCCATGCATGCTTGAATTCCACCACTGTTTTTGACTCCACAACTGCTGGAAGGCTGCTCCATGCATCCACAACCTCTCTGTGAAAAAATACTTCCTTAAATTACCTCTGAGCCACCCCTTCTATCTTCAAATTGTGCCCCTTGTTCTTGCACACCTCTTTTTTTGAAAGATGTTACCCTCTTGGACTTTGTTGATTCCCTTGAGATACTTGAAAGTTTCTATCATGTCCCCCCTCTCCCTCCTTTCCTCGAGGCTGTACATATTCAGCTCCTTAAGTCTCTCTTCACATGTCTTCCAGTGCAGACTCTGCACCATTTTAGTTGCCCTCCTCTGGACCGCCTCCATCCTGTCTATGTCCTTGCGGAGATTGGGTCTCCAGAACTGCATGCAGTACTCCAGATGGGGTCTCACCAACTGTCTGTACAGAGGGATAATAACTTCCTGTTTTCTACTGGTGATGCCTCCCTATGCATCCCAGTATCCCCAGCCCTCCTTGCTGCCCTCTCACATTGCTTGCCCACCTTTAGGTCATCTGATATGACTACCCCAGGTCCTTTCCATTTTTGTTGTTGTTAGTGTCTCACCCCCATTGTGTACTCTTCCCCTGGGTTTTTGTTTCCCAGGTGCATTACCTTGCACTTCTTAGCATTGAATCTAAGCTGCCATACATTTGACCATTCCTCTAACCTTGCCAAGTCCCTTCTCATCCTTTCCACCCCACCTTGTGCATCAACTCTGTTGCAGATCTTTGTGTCATCTGCAAAGAGACATACTTTTCCTTCCAGTCCCTCTGCAATGTCGCTTATAAAGACATTGAAGAGGACTGGTCCTATTACTGAACCCTGTGGTACCCCACTAGTAACCCCCCCTTTTTTCAGAGTGGACTCCATTTACTATTACTCTCTGTGTCCTATTCTCCAGCCAATTCTTTACCCAGGCTGTCATCTTGGGACCCACTCCCAGGCTGGCTAACTTGTATATTAATCTTTGTGTGGGACTGTGTCAAATGCCTTGCTAAAGTCTAGGTAGGCCATGTCCACAGCCCCTCCCTGATCTACTACTTTGTCACCCAGTCAAAGAAATCTATCAGATTTGTCTGGCATGACCTTCCGCTGTGAATCCATGCTGCCTTGGGTCCTGAGCCCCTCTGGCCTCTAGATACTCAACAATTCTTTCCTTCAGAAGTGATTCCATAATTTTCCCTACCACTGAGGTTAAACTAACAGGTCTGCAGTTTTCTGCTTCTGCCTTGCTCCCACTTTTGTGAAGGGGAATCACATCTGCCCTTCTCCAGTCCTCGGGTACCACCCCATCCTCCCATGATTTGTTAAAGAGAGTAGTCAGTGGTGTCACTAGTTCTACCCTTAGTTCTTTTAGAATTCTGGGATGAATCCCATCAGGCCCCATTGCTTTGTCCACATTCAGTTTTAAGAGTTCTTTCAGAACCCTTTCTTCAGTAAATGGGCTGGTATCAACTTCTGTATCCAGAGTGTCATGACAAAAGAACACATTGTGGCAGGCAGCATTTGTGAATATCTCAGGGGGCTGAATTGGACACAAGGTGCCACTTGCACACTTGATGTTTGGTGCAGTCACCATTCATCCAATTCAGGGCTTTGAAAATCTGGCCTAGATAAAATACTGCGACAGAAAGAGAAGTTATCTGGTTACAACAATCACAAATAATGGTTATTATTGTCTGTGTGTCTACACAGGGCAATAGCAGAGTTCAGAAATAAATATTTGACTTATGCCAGCATCAAGAGTAGAGAAAGAGAGACTGTAGAGGGCAAAAGAGAAATGTTACAGTTACAGAAATAACCAATGATGTTTACTCTTGTCCAATATGTGGCTGTGTGTGTAGACAGGGCAAGAGCAGGCTGGCAAAATGATTTTTTGCTTTCGGCCACTATCCATAGGCGAAAAAGAGACACAAAGAGACTATTGCTGGCCTTAGAGAAATGTGATAGTTACAGAAATCACAAATAAAAGTTATTGTTGGACACATTGTGGCTGTGTGTGTGCACATGGCAAGAGCAGGTTGTCAAAAGAAGTCTTTGACTTCCACAACCATCCAGAGGAGCAAAACAGAGAGAGTGACTATTTGGTGCCAAAGAGAAATGAACTAGTTACAGAGATCACAAATAAAGTATACTCCTGGACCACTGTTGCTGTGTGTGCGCGTGCAGGGAAAGAGAAGGACAGTAAAATAATCTTTGACTTGTGTCACTATCCAGAGGAAGAAAAGAGAGAGAGAGCTCATTTGGGGACAAAGAGAGTGGTCATAGTCATTGAAATCAGTAGTAAAGGTTGTTATTGTCCACAGTGTGAATGTGTCTGTAAACATGGCAAGAGCAGGCTGGAAACATATGATGTTTGCCTGTGCCACCATACAGAGGTGAAAAAGAGAGAGAGAAACTATTGTAGGCCAAATACAAATGATGTACTTACAGAAATCATAAATAAAGTTTTTTCTTGTCCCCACTGTTGATTTGTGTACACACAGTCCAAGAGCAAGGTGGTAAAATAAGTCTTTGACTTCAAGCACAATCAAGAGAGGAAAACGAGAGAGAGAGAGAGTACAATACTATTACACTATCTGAAAAAGTAAGGAAACCCATTGCAAAAAGTTGGTTAATGCATCACTTATGATGAGAACCATAGCGTATAGTGAAGGGAAGATATGCATTATTGTTTCCAACCCTAACCCCCCCACCCACATTGCAGGGAGTGACAGGCGTAAGAGGTGTGCCTTGAGGTTGTCAGCCATAACACTCACAGCATTACAGCACAACCCCCACCCTGCAGACACTGACAGGTGTCGGGTTGTGACTTTTCGTCACCAGCCCTAACGCTCACCACATTCCATAGATTAATAGTCTCAGATGGGCACAGTATAGGTGAATGGGGTGAGCATTATGGCCAATGACCCCAAGACACACCCCGATGCATTTCCCTGTCTGCAGGGTGGTGGTGGTGGTGGAATGATGTGAGCATTTTGGACGATGACCCCAGGGCAAGCACCCATGACTGTCAGTCCCTGTAAAGTGGTGGTAGGGGTGGGCCATTAGGCTTGGATACCTAAATGACTAACTTTCCTTTGCTGGCCAGTATAGTTCCCACACAAGCTGATGCATTACACAACTTTTTTCAATGAATGTATACTATACATGTAGTGATACTCATATATGGAATGCGGTGCATTTCCACCATTATATTGCTGGTGGTACCAATAGTATGTGGTCTGGAGGACATGGGGATCCAAGACCACATTATGAAAGCTAGGATGCAAGGTGATACAAGGCACAATATCATCCTCCTGTCAGTAGGTGATGCATTCAATTTCCACACAGCACAGGCACTCAAGCTTGTCCTCCATAATTGGGCAATTTCCGCACAGGCACCTGTAAAGATATAAAGAGAAAAAGAAAATAGTGAAACTTGTGTATCAGATTTCTAAATCCAAATGCATCACAATTTACTTCTATGTGTAAAAAAGCATACATTAACGTACAATATGGAGATCATAGCATTAGTGACACATGTGAGTAGGAAGAGAAATGTTACTCACCAGGAGGATGGTTAACATAAGAAGCAAACAGTGTCATCACATTGTGGGACAGGAACTCAAAGGAAAAATTGAAAAGTGATGCTTTGCAGAAAGACATTGAAAGGCATGACAGCTAATATTGACCAACCCAAAAGAATACATTCAACTGAAATTAAACATGATGCAATTTTTTTTTAATTTAGCTTTTGATCCTCCTCTGCATGCAGGTGCTTATGTTGGATAGCCATTGCTGTTCTCCAGTGTCATTCTGGTTCTCATTACGATGTACGTGTCCCGGTGGATCCACAGAGCCGACACGTATGCTTTATCCTGCTGTGACCCCAAGTTTTTTTCAACAGTTTTTCCCTGTTATCACAAGGCCCTAGAATGCAGTGGTGCATTCGCGTGAAAGCGCAGAAACAGCACAGTTCCAGTGACAGCAACTTCCGACATCCTCTGGCCAGTGCACGTTCCCCTCATGGGTGGCACTGCCACCCATCCTCCACCAGGATGCAGCCAAGTGCTGAGGAGACCCGCTCAACCTTTACTAGGAGAAGAGCTGCTATCGGGCAGCTCAATCAGCTCCTATCCCTTCCCTGCAGCCGCCCACTGGCGACCTGAGCTGTTGCACAAACCCGGGTCACTGGAGTGGTGCGAGTTGTGGGGTTGGCCGCCTGAACCCTCATCACCACCATGCCGGGTGATGCACTGATTAACACAAAAAGGAGAAAAAATGAAGTAGTGAATAAACAGATAGGGAAAGGATAAAGGAAACAAAAATTTTGGAAGTGTTAGTGGAAAGCTGTGTTGCCACGGCAAGGCCCTTCCTGTTCGACACCAAAAAACAGTATGCCTTGCTTTATCCAAGACAGATATGAAAATCACATAATGAGAGATATGACAATCTTGAATAACCATTTGTGATATGGAACACAGAGCTGTATCAATGTAACACATTGAGTAGTAACATTGGAGAGTACTTTCAGAGTTAAATACATATTTGATCAGATTCACAAAAGGCATGGCATGTCGCAAAGTGACTTGCACTCTAAACAATGGTGCAAGTAGCACTTTGAAAAATGACTTGTGTCATTTGAGATTCAGCAAAGCTGCCTGCGACATGTTGCAGGCTGCCTGCGAAAAAGTGGACTTATGCACCATAAACCACCTTGCAGCATGGTGAAGGGGTGTCTATGGCAGCAGTTGCACCCTATTCAGGAAGGGTGGCTGCCAAGTCCCCAAACTGAGATTCACAGACAACCACCGGTGGACATCCGTCAAAGAACATTTACAGCAGCTATGAGCTGTTGTAAGTGTTCTTTGACATCTACCGGGGGTTGCCAATGTGCCCCCATTCCAGGTACACAGAGCCCTCTTTGACTACTGGCCCACCCATGGCTTGATGCCACAGAAAATATAGTGGAAGACCACATGGGCAAGCAACTACCCCATCCCACAGCCCCAACCACCCAGTACATAATTTCAAAAGCCCATATGGGCAAGTGGCCACAATCCATAGCATCGATCCCCGAACCCCAATTCTGTCCCGATCCCACCTTCAATTACAATAGCAGGTGTTGCCAACAATAAAATAAAATATAATAGTATTAAAGGTATCCCTGGTAGTGTTGTCATCCCCACCAACCCAGCAGTGCCAGCCCACCCTGCTACTCCCCTCACACCTGTACCCGGACAGTGACTGGCATAGCCCACCTCTCTATCATTCACTGAGCTGAACAGCTGTCATTCACTGAGCATGTATATTTACTGTATGTGCTCTGAGCAAAGCTTAGTAGGTGACAGGACATGGAGTGCTGGCTGGGTATGGGTGGGAGGGAAGCGGGTGGGCTAGCAGTGCTGGGTGGGAGGCCACTACACCACCAGGGCTATATTGGACATGTGGGGTTACTGTTTTTATGTTCGGTACTGTGATGGCATTTTGGGCTCCTCTTGCAGTCAGTCATGGATAACTGAAATTCCTGTAGTTGTGTACCACAAAAGATATGGTAGACACTCACTGGAGATACAGTATGAGGAACGCCTACCGAAACTCATATTAAAGGCAACATGCATTAACAGAAGTCAAGTAACGCAAGACAAATATATTACATTTATTTTTTATGAATGAAAAAACAACTAATGCAGTGTGTTGCAGCACACATCTGACACCATCAGTTCATCAAGATGTCACACAATGCCCCTCAGGAGAAGATGGATAACAACATGAGTACTGTGGTCATGGCTGAATCTGGAGCTATCACTAAAAGTAATGCATTATGAGTTGGGTTATTAATATAGCCTGAGTGTGGGGTGAAGGATGAATGTGTGGGTAGCAGTACAAGAAATGCACTATGACCCTCTGATTCTGATGTCATTGGGGCAGGGGGGGAAGAAGGGAGACTGTGGTGACAACATAACAATTAATGCAGTCTAACCAGGGGGTTATGATGTGGTGAGGGTTTGGGGGTGGGAAATGTCTGAATAGCAGTACAAGTAATGAATTCTAACAAGGGGTTTAAGATCCGGCATGCGGGGAGGGGGAATGTGGGGATTGCAGTACAAGTACTGCGTTGTGAACATGGGCTTGTGATGTAGCATGGTGGGGGTTATGTGAGGATAACAGAAAAGTAATGCATTCAGAAGAGGGGTTTCAGATGCAGTGTATTGAGGGGGGAAGAGGACTATGGGTCTAACAGTACAAATACTGCATCATGATCTTGGCTTTCTGCTGGAGCATGTGTGTGTGTGTGTGAGGGAGGAATAACAGTACAATCTATGCATTGTGACCATGCCTTTGTGATGTAAGGTGGAGGACCTACTCCATGACACACCTCGGATGGACCTCATTAGTGGTAGAACAACAAGTATGCAAATATGTAAATGTAGGGGAAACAATAATCGGGGGGGGGGGACACTGATGTCACAACACAGAAGCAAATAACTCCTGTCTGTAAGACTTGGCACCGCAGTGTGAGTCTTTACACTACCTGGTCATTACCATAACTATCATGACAGAGCCCATACTGGTACAGACAGTATGCAGTACAAACACACTACCAGATATGGGTAATATAAAGAGGAAAACAGCAGTGACAGGAGATTTGGAGAAATAAGGACAGAAACCATATGAGAAACCAATGAGAAAGATAATGACAGAATGTCACACCTGTCACAAGTTCACAACTGGTTCTGCAAAAGCCTATCATGTTGACAGTAATATTACCTATACCACTGACTACAAGTAGCAGAATTGAGCTGCATAATATCTCAAAACTGGTAAAACACAGCACACTCAACTTCCACATTGAAGTACAGCGTACCAAGAAATCATTACATTCAGTTAGAGCAAACACCTCTCCCGGGATGTGCAGGGTAAAGACATGTGGCTGGACAACACGTGAACAAACTGAAAACAAAGAAGAGCCAGTAACACAATAAAAATACAGATGCAAACCCACTGACTGCACAAGTCACAGAATTTCTGGGGTAACACAAACAGCAGCACTCACAGAACTGAGATCATGCAAAAGTGTTCCACCAGGTAACCAACAACTCTTTATGGGGACATGATTCTCTCAGAAGCGTGTTACAGCTGCAAAAGGAATAAAGAGAATAACATTGCACAATAAAAATATTTTTCAGTAAGGTTACCATTGATAATGCCCCAACAGTCCCTCTCCTCCGTAAGCGTTGGGGTCATCTTCATTCCCTTGATCTTGCTCTGCCTCTGTTCTGCCCTCAGAAGTATCAGAGACATAAAGATCATCTCAAAATGGATATGCAAGTGAAAACCCACCAGACGGTTCCTCGACATCGTTCCCATTACCAAAATTGTCATTAGAAACTGACTCGGGTGAACTTTCACCACTGTTAGAAATAGCATCCGGCATTGCTTCCTGATACGGATCCCTGGCAATACATCACAACTCTGAGTAAAGAATAATGTGCATGCGCAAACTTGAGTCGGACGAAAATCAAAACAAGAAATGTTGCTTCTGGGTTCGCGACAGATAAAACTTAAAAAATTATATATTTACACTAAGTGTACGCAGGACAAACGGGGGATATTTGCAGTACAACACATAAAAGACACCCATCACCGAGGAACAGGTACTTTCATCAGAAACTTCCTTTTTTCAGGGCAGAGCAGGGACCAGTTTACTAATTATCATCCTATTTCAGTCTTGTCCTAGGTTTCTAAGTTATTGGAAAGATTTATGGCAAAACAACTGTCTGAGTTTCTGAATCAGAATGATTTATATGATAAACATCAGTCAGGCTTTCGCAAATCACGATACAATATCCGCTGTCTCAAAGGTCTTGGATGATGTCAACAAAGCTATGGACAAGGGTCATTTGACTGGTGCCATCTTTGTTGACCTTTCCAAGGCCTTCAACATGGTGGATCATCAAATTCTACTTTTGAGTTTGAGGGACCTTGGATTATCAGGTGGTGCTTTGAAATGGTTTGCCTCTTATTTAGAGGGAAGGATGCAGTGAACTATTGTTAACAAGGTTGTTTCCACGCCCTTGCCAGTAGTCCGAGGGGTCCTCCAGGGTTCAGCACTTGGACCCTTGCTTTTTCTGATTTATCTGAAAGAGCTTGGCTGCCATGTGAATAATGTGGCTTACCAGCTGTATGCGGATGATACAATGGTATACACTTCTGCTTCTTCTCTGGATGAGATTCAAGTAAAATTACAGCTAAGCTTTGATAGACTATATGAATATCTGATGAAGCAGAAACTTAAAATGAACATAAGTAAGACAAAATGCATGATATTTGGCTCCAATAAGAAACTTAAGGTCTGCACTGAACTATCAGTATTTGATGCTGAGGGGATAAGATTAGATCAAGTGGTGACTTACAAGTACTTAGGATATTGGGTGGACCCCTCGGCTACTGGCAATTCACACATGGACGAGTTGGTTAGGTTAGTGGGGAAGAGGGTAGGTTTAGTTTATTGGAATAAAAATTGTTCGGGTGGAAATATAATAATGAAAATTGTTGAATCACAGATTTTTCCTCTATTTGATTATGGAGACGTACTTTATGACTATTCTTATTATGGAAAATTACATAAATTAGATATACTCTATAATTGCTTGGCAAGCTTAATTTTATAGTGTCCTAGGGATACCCACCACTGTTTGATGTATCATAAATTAGGATGGATCTCTTTGTCAGAGAGAAGACAACTCCACAAATATATTTTGGCCTACAAAAGTATTACAGCAGTGATCCCGGATTTTCTGCCTGAAAGGTTAGAACTCAGGGACGTGAATTCCTTTTTAAGGAATGTGGCTTATCGAGAGTTGTTAATGCCAAGGATAAAAACCAAATGCTCTGAGCACTTTTTCAGCCAGCTAGTTCCAAAATTTTGGAATAAAATGCCTATAAAATTCTGTTTGTATAATAGTAAAAGTCCCTCACGAAATGTTGTTAAAACTTGGTATTTGGAGTCACTTTTAGTTCAAACTAAGGTTTGTTGTGGTTAATTGTTTGATGTAAAGTATTTGTATGTATGTAATTGTATGGTGTTGTATTGTGCTTATGTATTGTGATTGTTTGCATTATTTGCTGTAATTACTGTCGAAACTATTTGCTGCTAAACTACGGGTCACCATTTTAAATGAGTCTTATTCAACGGTCTAACCCATTTAATAAAAATGAAAAATGAAATGAAAATCCCAACTGTCTGTAGCTATATGAGGTTTATTTAATTTTCTTTGCAAACCAAAAGAAGAAAAATATACAGCACCAATCTGCATATAGAAGTATAGACCATTCTGTCATAACCTTTTGGGATATGGAATATTTCCTCATTTAACTCAGCTACTAAACCATTGATAAAGAGATTGGAAAGTGTTGGTATGAATAAACAACCCTTTGAGACTCCCTGATTAGAAACCAATTTTTCAGTCACATCCCAGTTGTGGCCTACTGTGATTTGGAACCAAGTGTGATTATCAATTTCTTTAATCAAAGCCAGGAGATATGGGTCAATACTCATATTTCCTAGCTTCCTCCAAATTACCTCTGTGACTATTTTGTCAAAAGCAGACTTGAAACCTTTCAATGTGTTAAAGATCTTATCCTTCCTCACCTTTACATGTTTTTTGATTATGTACTGTACATGAGTCTGTAACAATTATGTATATTCAAATATTTAGGATGGAATCCAGGTTCTTCTTCCTTTAAAATACTGTGTTAAATGATCCACGTACTTAGCTGAATTAGGATGAACCTTGAAAAAACTTCTGTAATAATATTGATCTAACTGATCGGGTGGTAAATATTGGACATATTTGTCACCTTTTTTGTAAATGGGTATCTCAATATCACCCTTGTGACATTTTACAGGTTTCAAATACTAAATTAGACAATTTATAAAGAAAGAATTAAAGTCCACCAGGAAATATTGGAGAGAAAACTCTCTACTGGGGGTACCTCCTGCCCAATGACTTTACCTCTTGCTTGCTGCAGTAATAGATCCAAAATAATTTCTCTGTCAATATGGTCTAGTTAAGTGTATCTAGACACATACTTAAAGGATAGTGGTTTAACTTGTCAGTAACCAGATGATTGTTTAAAAAAAAATGGTGTATCAGTGTTAAAGAATACCAGTCCGTGTTATTTTGGGGATATTTTCTTTTGCAAATTTTTTTAACTGTTGCTAGTACTTGAGGCTACCAATGACCAAAAAGCTGGTCCTGGGTAAAATGTGCCACTAAAGGCATAAAACTGACCAAATAAAGTGTAAAAATACGGCATATAATGAATAGACCGGCCCGTAGACCCCATCAGACATATTTCATCCCACATCACAGGTGGTGGGTTTCCTAATATTTCATGAGAAAACCTGCTCAGAGACCCCCATCAAAGATAATCCATCCTACTTCAACAGTGGTGAGTTCTACCAGCTATTGTTTTCCCTTTGCTACACTGACACCCTGACCAGTTTAGTGTCATCAGCAAACATAGGCAGTCTGCTGGAGACATCAGCTTCCAGATCATTGATGAAGATGTTAAAGAGCAGTGGAACTGTACTAATCACTGAGGGAACACCACTGAGCAGTCTTCTTCAGTTGGAGTAGTGCTTGTCCACTGACACCCTCTGCTTCCTGTCCCCAAATCAGTTAGCAATCCTCCTTGTGTATATCTCATACTGCATTGGTGTACCTTGCTCTGAAGTTTGTCACATGCCTCAGTATCAGAAGCTTTGCTGAAGTTTGAATAAACTATCTCCATGGCCCTGCCCCGTTCACTTCCCTGGTCACCCCTGAAGAAGGTGATCAAGTCAGTTTTGCTTTGGCATGATCTATCCATCATAAACCAATGCTGAGATGGGGCAAGATTCTCGGCCTCAACCAGGTGCAGCACTATTCTTTCCTTGATAAAGAGCCACACTACCCCCTTTGTGTCAGGCCTGTCTCTCTGGAATAATCTGTATCTGTATATCCTGGAATTGCAGATATTTTCTTCTCCCTCCTACAGTAGGTCTCAATGAGTACCACCAAGTCCTGGCATTTGAAATACATTAGGCCCTCAAGCTCACTTATTTTGCTGTGTGTGCTCCTCATACTTGCCCCTCTATGCTTTCTTTGCCCCCCCCCCCGGAGTCTCTGTTCTTTGTGCTCAACTGCTCTGCTGTCCTCCCCTTGATTATCTCCTGTATCTGCCATCTGCCTATGGTGATTCCCTGTACTAGCCCCTCTCCCTAACCTTTTATTTTAATTTGATATTTTTTTTAACCGGGGTAAGAACCTAAGGGCAAAAACTGTCCATTTTCAAGGGGGACCCAGAGTAAGAAATGGAAAATACACAATATAAATACAGTAAAAGTCACATAAATATTACAATACAAAGGAGAACAAATAACTATAAAAGAAAAATATGAGTACAACCATGCAAAATATTTACACACACTACAAGCCAACAGATTCTTATTCTCAATTATTCCCAGTGGTTGCAACAGAAGTAAGCCATTGTAGCCCATCAAGACTTTCTTCCACTCCAGGCGGATGTATCATACCTTGTTTCTTAAAGTTTACAAATAGCTATCCAATTCCATTTTGAATTTGTTAAATGATATAATATCTACAAATTCTTGTGGCAATGTGTTCTACACATTTGCTGCCTGAACTGTGAAGAAATTGTCACATTTATTATTTGCCTAGGTATTTTTAACTGTTTAGTATGTGATCTCAGATTTACCATTCTGTCTTTAAATTCTATACTGCATTGGCTTATGAGATCTGAATTACCCAGTATTTTAAATTAAAAAAATGTTGCCCCTTAGCCTTCTTTTCTCCAAGGTAAACATATTAAGTTCACTCAGTCTTTTTGTATATCTTCTGTTCTTTAATCTTGGAATTACTTTGGTTACCCTACTCTGAATACTCTCCAGCAGGTAGATATCTTTTCGCAAGTGTGGGGACCAAAAAAGGGGACCTGTTATCCAGATGTGGTCTCACATATGTTCTATAGAGTATGATTATGCATTTTGGAACACATTAGAGACTTAAATATGGGTAATTTAGAAACTGTAGTGGGTAGACATTTTGCTGAAAAACGTGACCAGAATCCTAGTTGTGCAAACTTTTGTACAACTGAACATGTACAGAAATTGTATAAGGGTGGGGATCGTGTTCGATTACTACTATAGAAAGAATCCAGGTAGATTTACAATTTAAAAGCATTACTATCGATAGGATTAAATGAAGAAATAGGTTACACAGTATTCCTGTAGTAGTGGTCAAACTTTGGGTATTTGGTTTATGTGGCATGGGTTTATAACAGAAATTAATAACTAAATGGTTAATTAGGGGCTCAAGTTGGCAATTTTCTGCCTGAGTGGTTCTGCTTCTTTGTTTGATTTTATATGATGCAATCAATATGACATGTATATCATCAGATCAATTTTTAAACAGCAAGGTCAGTTGTGTGTGTTGTGTTATAATAGATATGTGATTTAGGATAGCTTTAAATATTCACAGAGTATTGATGAATTTTTTCCATGTCCTTTTTGTCACTTTCAATTAAGAAATTATTCATTTTGTCTCAACAATGTTTGTAAATGAAGGGGGAGATTTTTTATTTATACATTTGTCATGTGAAACTTGTCTGTAACATGAGTGGAGTGATAGAGGGGACTGATAGATGGCAATAGCAAGCTAAGTGCTTACCTTATGGGCTGATCCTTTTGAATTATGCATGAAATTTATTAATATTCACTAATCAGCCTTCAAATGTGTGAAATGCGATTGCTTGCATTAAATCTCCCCTTGTTGATTTCCCTACTTCCTTTGCTCACCCTCATCCTCCTCCCTGGGTGGAGCATTACTTAGGGGTAATACCTAGTCCCATCCTGCCCCACCCTCTGCCCCTTGCACCATCCCCCCACCATTTCCCACAGATTAATTGCTATCCACCTCCCTCCGCTACCTCTCTACACTTAGGCAGCCCACTAATCAACTTTAGCGCTTAGTCTGTATTACACACCATGCTTCTCCACCCTCCCTCTTCCTTGAATTCCACTGTCTTTTCCATTCTTTCCTCTCTTCATCCCTTATACATTCCCTGCCCCACTCACTATCCTCCAGCTGTTCCCCTACTGCGAATCTTGATCTACATCCTCTTGCCACTCACCCTCACCTACCCTTCCCTGCACCCTATCAGCACTCTGAACAACTTAGACACAGACTTTGCTTTCCAACCTCTCCATCCCAACCCTTTCCTGTCCCCCTCAGTCCTCCCCCTCATGTTCCCCATCATATCTCCCCTCATTCCCCTCCTTGTACCTTCCCTATGCTTCTCTGCCCATTGTCTAAATCCCCTCAACATAATCTCACCTCCTGTGGCACCCACCCCATGCTCATCCATTCTCCCCCACAGCACTTATCTACACCCCTGTTCCTGCTTGCCCCCTTAACCACTCTTTTGGTGGCCCTTCCCCCACCCCTCCCTTATCACTTCTTCTCAACTGTCCCCTCCCTTCCCTCTTGTAGATCAATCCCCATGCCCATTTTTGTTTGCCTCTATTACTTGTTCTGAAGCACTTTATTTTTTTCTATTACCAAAAAGTTTGTTGTCATCGAGCTCATTACCACCTGTTTATAACTGTGTTATAGTGTAGAGTGTTGTTCTGTATATAGTTCCATCCCTTTCAAAATGCTGTTGTACCACAGTTCAGAGTTCATGGAATGTTATTCTACCCTACTGTGGTAGAACAGCACTCTAGAACCTCTAGAGACTGCATGAGTCAATTTTATTTTGAAGGCAAAAGAACTCACAAACACATACTTCACACAGTACTATACACTATAAAAAATACAGGATGAGCAATTCTATGCACAACCAGTGTGTTTTGCCACCTCGGGTTCTGAGTCCCATGGACCTCTCGAGCTTTGCTCTCGAGGTCAGAGGGAATCAGAACCCCTCTGTGGCAGAACACACTGGTTGTGCACAGTTGCCCATCCAGTATTCTCTATATTATTATCCTGCTGTCTTGTTGTTCATTTGTATAAAAAACTCCATTTGTTACTGCTCCATTCACTGTATTTATTGTACCTGTTGTTTTGTTCTCACTATGACGTGGAACCTTTGTAAATGAGCTTTTAGCTCAAAGGTGTAATCCGAGACAATAATAAATAAAAAAAAATAAAAACAAGTCACCTCTGATGTAGAGGCAAACCATCGCCCCCCCAGGCAGCATGCCGAGAAGCACTGGGGATTCTGACTGTCTCATCAGTGTGTCTATGTGGTTGTTTAATAACCATTCAATTAATTCACTTTGCTAGCAGTCACAATATGTGTGCACCAGTCATTCTTGTTTTTGTCCACGCTCATTTTCTACTGATCTTAGTAGAGTATTATTTAATTTATAAGATTTCATTGGATTGTTTCTTCCCAGGTGGAGCACAGTACATTTCTTGGTGTTAAACTGCATCTTATTTTTGTAGCCCATAATTCAATGTGTTTCAGATCATTTACATGGGATTGGTATTTACCCTCAGTATTCACTTCATCACTGATCTTTGTGTCATCCGTAAATTTCAGTATATTATTTACCAGATTATGGTGCATATAACTTATCTATAGTCCAAACAATGTTGAGCCCAGAACAGATCTCTGTGGAACACCACTCTGACCAGACCCTCTTCAGAGAGGTGGTCACTGATCCGTATTTGCTGGGTTCTGTCGGTCAGCCAAGACTCAACCCACTTCACCAGTTTTAAATCGAACCCCCAATTTTTTTATCTTGTCAACTAGTTCAAAATGTGGCATGGTGTCAAAAGCCTTCCTAAAATCCAGAAATATCACATCTACTAGAGTACCATTATCTATAGTCTTACTAACTTTATCATAGCTATTAGGTTAGTAGTGCATGACTTCCCCATGGTAAAACCAAGCTGTGTTGCAGTATATCCTGTTGACCCCTAGCAGTAACTTCACTGTTGAATCTTATGTTTAATAGTGCCATTGTTTTACTCAGTACTAATGTGAGACTTAAGGGCCTGTAATTTCATGCTATTGATTTGCTTCCTTTTTGTGAATAGGTACAATAATTGCTTTTTTCCAATCCAGGGGACCATGCTCTCTTCATGTAGATACTTCCTTAATAAACCCAGGGTGTATCTCGTCTGGGCTAGGGGATATATTTGATGGAATTATAGGCTAGCAAGACTTCGTTCTCAGTAAAGTTGTTTAATCCAATGGAGACAGAATTGCCTATTACCTTTCCTTGGTTCTTATCACTAAAAACCAAACAGAAGGGAGTCATGTGATGCCTCATCGGGAGTAGACATGCTGTAACGCAGCTCCCGCTCCTCGCTTCAGATTTTGTTATTTTTTAAACCAAATTTTGGGTAAACTGCGGCTTAGTTTCATTGCTCAGAGCTCTCAGCACCTACCTATTCTGCTGGATAGTGCTCTATTTCGTGAACTTTGAGATAATAGATGTTGGAAAGAAGTTGACCCGCCATGCCATACGTCACCTCTGACACCAGACAGATCAGCTAAACGGTCTAAGGGCCAGGCTGACAATGAATCTTCTGTGCAGGCACTTCAGTAGAGAAGTTCCTCCAAGAATTCCAGCCACTTAAGAACTCAATTAAAATCCTGACGGAGGAATTGAAATCCCTAAGATCCAAGTTGCGGGATGTAAGCCATCAGGTTTTCAACACTGAAAGATGAACATCCTCATTGGAGCAATGGGGGGACCAAATGGAGCCTGAACTCATGTCCCAGTGGAAAAAACTCTACAAAATGGACACTAAACTGGAAGACCTCAAGGGGCGATCTAGACGAAATAATTTGATCATATTTGATCCCCAGAGGATGTTGAAGATTCCTCTCCTATTGCCTTTGCTCAAATATTCTGGGAAAAGATTGCAGGACCCTCTCCCAACAACTCCTGTTATATTGTAGAGAGGGCTCACTGCTCTCTTCAGCTGAGGCTGCCTATGGGATCTGCACCCAGACCTATAATAATGCGCCTTCTCAATTGTTTGGATAAACAACATGTTTTAATGAAAGCCAGAGAATTGAAAGAAATAACATGGGAGGGCAGAGCACTTAATATAATGCAGGATCCCCACTACACGGTAGAAGAGAGCTTTGTTCCATCCCATCATATTGAAGCTAGTTGCTGCTGGCATTTGCTTTTGGATGTTGTATCCAGCATGGCTCCAAATCCTGACTGCTGGTACCAGGCACTTCTCTGAAGAGGTGGATCATGCTAGTCAGGAGCTTAAATAGTTATTTCCTTGATCTTTTCTCCGCACGTTACGAGTCCTAGCAGATTGTTTTAACTTAGCTACAGGACTGGGTTGTGTCGGAGCTCCTTGCCTGGTGGATCCCTAATTTTCCCTATTTGATTTATGATGCTACAAATAAGGGACTACCCAACCTATTATCTTTGTTTTGCAGCTGCAGAGTGTTATTCTGGGCATCCTGGATGAACTATGGCATTATATCAACAAATTGCCTGGGGTCCTCCCTTTTCTTTTTATGATCGGACTTTCTCGATCGACCTTGGATTTACACCAAAGTGCTTTGCTGCTGGGGCTTGCGATCCTGCTTCGAGTTGGGATTCTTGTTCGATCTTGATACTTTGATGGATCCGGGCTGGGGTACAGGATTGCTGTATTTTTTCCTTGCTGATTGGTTCTTCACTTCTCCTTCCCAGCCTTATCAGCTCCACTTGGGTCCTAAAATGGTTTTCATCACTTCTTCTGTGCCCCCATCCTGACGACTACAGAGTTCTACTACTGCTGAACTTGTTCGACACAAGATTATGCCCTGCTTTTTCTGTAAATCGAGCCTTCTGTAGTAAAACCCATTCTGCTTCTGGAGAGAATCCTGTATCATAAAAGTGGGACTTTGAGCTGTGCTTCCTGTAGTGTTGAGCAGCCTTAGTTTCACAGTCAGCCTGATTTGGATGGTACCTCTTGCAGGGTTCAGTACTGGAGGCCAGTGGTTTTTTTTTTTTTTGTTCTTGCTGGCTTACTTATCTGACTACTGCATAGGTTTAGATGCTGGAGAGACATGCAACCTTGAATCTCTGCATCGGAACACAACCTGTCCTAATTCTCTTTTTTCTATTGCCCATACAGCGAGATGCTGGCTACAGCTGGACTACCCTACTGTCCTGGGATTGTCATTTAGTTTGAAAAGTTGTAGTGTTTATTGGACTGTTCTTTGACACTCCATGTGAATTAAAGATATTCCAGTCTGCAAGTAATGTTATTGTGGACATGCCTTTAGGGTCTCTCCACACTGGAAGGATTAGTTGGCTCAACAGAATGTTCATAAAAACTTTTTCTCTGTGTCTCTGGTTCGAATGGGAAAATCTGAGTGGACTACATGCAGTATGATATTTGCCAGCCACTAATTAAAAACATGGTCACCCCAGTATAATGAGGAGCTACTTTTTTTTTTTCATTTCTCCAGTTACCCCTTAATATTATTCTGGACTATTATAGACATTTTTGTCTTTGTTTATTGACATTTTAGAGCCCATACTTTGTACTGATGTTCATAGTTCCACCATTGTTCTGTTTATAAGAATGGTATTTTCCCATTTATTTGCTTACTTATCTAGTTGGAACAATTGTGTGAACCAGGTTTCTTAAATGTTTTGGTCTATTACTGCTACACCTCATTTAGTCCTTTTCGAGGGGCAGGAGTGGAGGGATAGTGGCTTAAACCTGCTCACAATGGGTGGCGTCATACACCAAATTGTGGGGTTGGGTGGGTATTGTATACCTGCCTGAGGTGGATTTTTTGTTGACTGGGGGAACTTTTACCTTTGTATTCTTTTATTTAACTCACTGGGGTTCCCAGACGAGTAAGGGTTCTCTCCTTCATACCGATGCCCCATTGATAATCTTTTCATGGGTTTGGGTCCACCTCCACCTCCAACAGGTACATACCAGGGTAAATTTTTGTAGGATGTTCTACATTGTTCTGATTGTGGACCGTGGATCTTGGTTCAATACTACTGTTTTTGTGGACATTTACTGAATTGTGGGGAGTTAAATGTGGGTGGGAATTTGATGGGTGGGGTAGGCATGGTCTCATTGGGGCCAGCAGGGACTTTGGGTTGTGTTCTGTTTTGGTTTTAACACTGGGGCCACTATGACGGGTCTATGGGGTGGGTGGGTCTACCACCGGACGATGAGACTTCATGACAGGGTTTTTATGTACCAAGAGCTACTGGATCCCCGACAGAGTTTATTTTACCTACTTTTATGCCATGGCGGTTGCCTATAACTTTTGCTCTTGGAATATTATAGGTGCTCAATCCCCCTGTAAAATGAGCCAAGGTTTTGCTCCATCTCAATAAATTACAGGCGGATATTGCCTTTTTACAGGAGACTCACTTGCCCACATCCCAGGTCACCCTTCTTTGGCATGCCTGGATGGGACAAGTCGGATCTACGATCGTTAGTCGACAAAAATTTTATTGAACGACCGAACAGCGAAACCTTTATGTCAACTGCTTTCACAGTCGGCATGAGGAATCTCACTGTATACCATGTTTTCTTCAGGGGGCTTTGCCCCCAAATCCCCCACACACCCCCACTAAATATAATCAAATCTGAGTCAGTACTGATTAGGGGAGGGGGTGCAAGACCACCTGAAAACAGTGTCGGGGTCCAGCACTGACACTACAGTGACCTGGTGCTGTAGTCGCTGTAGTGTTGGTTGATGTCGAAGTCTCAACGTTGGGGTGATATACCAGGCAAGTCTTTGGTGCAGGCATTGATTCCTGGAAATGGGGAGTTGCTATCGTAGTGGCAAGGAGGGTGCATTTCACTTGCTACAGGAAACAGCGGATCCTCAAGACCAGTTTCTTATTCTGTGGGCCCTGCTTGGGTATTTAGAGGTCATTTTGGGACCCATATATGGACCCACTATAGATGACCCTGAATTCTTTACTTCTCTAATGTCTTTACTGACCCCTTGGACCTTTCTCCCCATGCTCCTTATGGGAGACTGGAATGTGGTTTACTGCAATGAAACCGACAGAGCTCCTGTTTGCCATCACCCCTTGTCCCCTGGGCAGTTGGCTCTTTGGGAGTTCATGGATTCCTTGGGTCTTGTAGATCCTTGGAGGACTTTACATCCCAACACCAAGGAATGCTCATTTCACGCTCTGCCCCATAACTCCTTTTCAAGGATTGATTACTTTTTGTTGAGGACTGAGCACCTTCCTGCGGTCCTCGCTTGTCATTATACTGCCTAAGTAATATCTGATCACCATCCTACGACCCTCTAGATATGTCTTTCCCCTTCCTTGGAATGAGACAAAATCTAGAGGTTTAATAATAAGTTGCCTCATTACCTCCAATAGCTCCATATGAAGTCCAAACTATCCATTGTTTACCTGACACAAAATGGCCTCCCAGGAGGAAATGAGTCTTTTGTTGATCATGTCCAGTGTTATGTTGTTTATAACTCCCTTTCCATGCCCAAACTGGACTTTCTTTGGGTGCACTGAAGTGTGCTGCCCAGGGGGAGTTAATCCACCTGGCCTCCAAGTGGAAAAGGGTGGCCTCAGAAGAGGTGGCCTGTTGGGGTGCCTCTCTTTGGCTTCACCTGAATCTGATTGAGAGCATTTGGAAAGTCTCCAATCTCGGTATAATATTTTATTAGGAGAGAAGTCGGAGCACATGCTGATGCACTTGAGGGTACTGTATGATACTTTGATCAGGGTGAAAAAGCTGGCAAACTTTTAGCATTACACCTGAGAATGCAAGCCATGGATAGGATAATACCCTCTATTCGCTCTGATGCAGGCCAGCCTGTCACATCCCCCCGGGACATAGTTGACCATTTTCAGGAATTTTACCAAGCCCTTTATACCTCACCACCTCCATACCCTGACCTGTTTTGAAACTTTTTTTCAGCACGTAGACTTACCTCATTTGACTAAGCCATGCTCAGATATGTTATAGGCTCATCTTACTATCTTTGAGACCCACCAAGCCATTGACTCCCTGGCACCTGACAAATTCCCAGGCCGAGATGGCTATTCTGCTAATTTTTATAAGGCTTTTAAAAATGTGTTGGCTCCCATCCTTCTAAACACCTTCAACTATATTTTTAAAGAAGGTCTTTATGATCCCTCTCTTACTGAGGCCATCATTGTTGTTTTACCAAAGCCTGTTAGAGATCCCTTACTGGTTTTCGACTACAGGCCAATCTCACTTATCAATATTAATTTTAAAATCCTCGCTAAGGTGTTAGCATGTAGACTGGGCCAGGTTTGGGACCCTCTTGTAAGTAGGGAGCAAGTTGGTTTCATACTAGGGAGATTATCTGCTGCTCATATACGCAAACTCTGCCATCTTATTTCTGTATCCAGGGATTTTGGCACCTCTGCAGTGCTTGCGTCTCTGGACACAGAAAAAGCATTTGATAGGGTACCATGGGATTATCTGTTTACCCTGTTATCTAAATACCATATCGCCCCGGCCTTTATACTGTGGGTCAAGGTGCTTTATTCTTCTCCTTCAGCTCTCATTCCTTGTAATGGGGTCCTTTTGAAATCTTTCCCTTTGCATCAGGGCACCAGGTAAGGATGTCCACTTTCTCCCTTCTTGTTTAATTTATTTTTGGAACTATTGATCAGGAAGCGTGATGCATCTCTGCAGGTCCTTGGTATACCAATAGGGTTGCACCAATACAAACTCTCAGTCTATGCGTACCATATTTTATTACGTTTCATCTCTGGCCACATCCTTGCCTACTGCTCTGGATGTAATTTCTCAGTTTGGTCGTATTTCCAATTATAAATTAAACCTATCCAAAATGGAACTAATGCTGCTTAATAGGAGGACTTTTAAAGCCTAAGTAGATCATCTGGGTCTTGTGTGGATCTGAGGCAACTTGAAATACCTTGGTATATATTTGAGTGTCTCGCTATCTAAAATGAAACAATATAACCTTGACTCAGCAATTTCTCGAATTAAAACAGAGTTGGAGTGCTGGTCTCTCTTACCTATTTCAATGTGGGGACGCTTGAATATCATCAAAATGAATGTGTTACCCCATCTTTTGTATCCACTTCAGATGTTCAATTATGTTTTACCAAAGTCCTGGTTTGCGAGGTCAGTAGAATACTGTCCTCATTTCTATGGCATAGTAAAACTCCCCGATGAGCTTTTACCAAGCTGATGCGTTCCAAGGAGCAGGGGGGCTTCAAGCCCCAGATTTTTTTCCTATATTATTTGGCCAGTCACTGTTCTAAATTCTCTCAGTGGGTTCAACCAAAACCAGAGGATGGTACCAAATCTTATATCCCTCAATGGCTGGATACAGAATGTTATTTATGCTCTCACCATGAAATTGACATACAAGCCCTTCTTTATATACCCAGTAAAAAACATACATGAACATTATATGATTCCCCTCTGGGTGCATCCATTACAATAATAATAATGATAAATCTTTATTTATATGGCGCCTTTCCAAAGCCAAGGCACCTAACAACAGTTAAAACAGAATAAATCATAAAATCACTCATTATAAATATTTCCATTATAAATATCCATGCAAGCTCATACGCAGTTGTGTTCCCTGGTTAAAGTACAACCTTTTAAGGATATTATGCAGCCCATATTGGGGAACCCTAATTTTATATTTGCGGGTCGAATGCTTACTAGGACATTTTGGCCTTATGGAGAGGTGGATACTGTTGGGGATCTCGCATGGGATTGAAAACCCTTCATTTTTTAGGAGGCTCAAGAACGATATTGCTGGACTGCTTCAGTGTGCTTTAAATAATTCCAACTCACCCATATGTTATGGCATGATTTTGGCAACAGTCCATGGGACTACTCTTATGGGACTCATATCCTCCCCTTGGCTATGAGGGCTTCGGCCTCCCATGCCATATCTCATTACTATCATTAACTACAGGCACTTCTTGCTAACATGGAAAATCCAACTTTTTATTATTGGGACCAGGCTGTACCTATGAATAATCCTCCCAAAAACTGGCCCCGAATTTGGAAGCATTTATATAAATACATAAAGCGTGACAGATATAGTTTTCTTCAATTCCAGGTTCTACTTAATTTATACTACACTCCACTTAAATTACACAGAATGCACAAACTCTCGTCTGATGTTTATTCTAGGTGTAACAATGAACCTGGCACTCTTTTTCACATCCTCTGGTCCTGCAAAAAGGTGACCTCCTTCTGGGCAGCTACCCAGGCTTGCCTGGATCCCATGCTTGGTCTGTCTGAGGCATTTACCCCCCAAGATTTGCCTAGTGGGAGAATATGAGAATAGGTTGATGGGTAATCAAAAACCATATATGGTCCTTATATTGATTTGTGCTAAGAAAGTTATACTTCGACAATGGCTTGACCAGCATACCCCTCAATTTATTGAATGGTACAGAGAGATTCTCTTTGCAATACAGGCGGAATGGCTTGTAGCAAGTGTGAAAGGTAGATCACCTAAATTTTGGAGCATCTGGGAACCACTATATATTTTATTAACAACCTGAGGGTTTCCTTCTTCTTGTTTATCTCCCGGTCCCTATAAAGGTTTGTTTTCTTACAGTAGCTTATTTACCTGAGTCATACTAATATTTAATTTGCTATGGTGGTCTTGTCATTGGTTTTATAATCTATTACCATTTGATCTTCCCACCCTGCATATGTCCCTGGGTATCTATTTACTAATTTGTTCTAAAGCTTTAGTATCCCCGCTGGTAGGGTGGGAGGGTGGAATGGGGGGGGAGGGGAATACCATTTTGTTCGCTTTTTTATAGTTGTTACTATGTTGAAAACTGTACATAATTAATATGGTTATTCTGACTCTGTTTTTTGCATCTGTGTTGCTTCCATAAAGTTTGCTCAATTTGAAAAACCAAAAACAAATAGAAGTAATTATTTAGTGCATTGGCAATTTCTACAGGATCCTGTATAGTTTCACCATTATCAGCCAAAGGCCTCACAGATCTAGCATGCTCTTGTTATTGTTGACATATGAGAAGAATGTTTTTTGGTTGTTCTTGGTATGGGCTTTCTTAAACTCTAATGTATTCCTTTTTTTCCTTATCAGTGATTTAGATGTTCTCTGCTCTGCCCTATACTTTGTAAGTTCAGATGGGTCTTTCCTGAAATTTGCATAAGCGTGTTATGTTTTTTTATTGGACTCTCAATTTTATTTGTTAGCCACATTGGTATTTTGCCCTTGTTATTATATGTTTTCCTTAAAAGAATTAATTTATATTCCAGTTCTTTTATTTTATTTTTAGTAAAGTTCCAATATTATTCCACAGATAAATCACACATTTCCTTTTCCCATTCGAAAGACTCTATGTTTTTCCTAATACCATTGTACTGGACCTTAGCATAGTTTCTCAGTATAGTTTTTCCAGGATACCTGTTTGAGCATACTGATACACAATACACCAGAGACCTGATAAAATTATTTAAGTATAAATGAGTAAACCATACTGTGATAATACAGTTGAACTCTAGCAATATGTACGTGTATTGTGAGAGACTCAAGGGCAGTATACACATTATATACGTAAACAAAATACAGCACTACAGTAATAATGTGGGCTATGGATGAATGCAAGCTGGGTATGCACAAGAAGCACATACTGGGCCCACGCAGCTCCACACTTGCAGACAGGCACATGAGGTGTAGCATGCATTAATGCATGCCACCGCATGGTGCCTGTCTGCATCCCTGCCCCCCCCACTGCTCTACTGCGCATGGGGTGGATCAGAGGACACAGGCAGGCATCCCATTGGATGCTCTAACTCATACTATAGTAGAGCTCCTGCTCTGCATGGAGCAAGGGATTCTCGGATGGTACAGGACATCCGTATTTTACAAAAAGGGGTGAGTGCCCAAATGGCCACCCCCAGCCCTGCCAGTCAGCCCAGACAGCTGGAGCAGCACAGTGGCTGGAGGGGGATTCCTCATCCTGCCGCAACTAGCTGGTGCTCAAAAGATACAGCAGGGTCCCTGCTTCCATATCCTGCTCCCTCTTGCCCAGCACTCTGTACGTCTATGAATAGTGCAGAGTGCAAGCATCACCAAAGACATGCCCCCCGGACCAGTCATGCTCATAGCTGCATGAGCTGCATGAACAGTCAGAGGATCCTGTATGGAACAAATATGCGTCCCTTACATAAATGCATGCAGGGGTCCATGGGACCCTCAGATTGTGGCAATCAGACATAGGGTTGCCTATGCACTGTGGATCTGCAGTCCATAGGCAACCCACCCCTTAATGCACAGGGGCTAATATGATTAGAGGTGACTCATATTCCATGACAGCACTAAAGATGTTGTTAACTCTACCTGCAGAGTATTTGTGACAGATGCTGAACCTACTCTAAATTACATAATAATGGGCAGAAGAAGGAGAACACAAACAAATCTACAGAGGAGCAATATACGCAGAGCACAAAGATGTTTCATCAATAAATTTATGGGACTCCTCCTGGTTTATACTCCCTGTTGAAATCTCCTGATACACCCTGAAGTCCTTGCTCTTGCAACACATTATGTTTCATTGAGCCGAGGTATTCTACTAATATGGGACTTGTGGCCTTCAGTGTATCTGTTCCTAGGCTTTGAAATTGTCTTCCTCCCAAAGTGAGGCATTCTGATTCTCACTGTTCCTTTAAAGTAGCCTCCTTTAGGTATTATCATAATTCATTTATGTGTGCTTGTTACTGATCTACTGTGGTCTTGTATGTATACCTGGGGGCATAACTGTAATTTGTTGTTCAATGATACTGTTCTTGTCAAAACTGTAACTGATTTATTGTGTCCTGTTTTAAAAGCTGTTTGCCCCAGGTCATTCCTCAAAATAGGTGCTTTGTTGCATAGTGTACTTACCTGATTAGCAAAAACTAAATAAATAAAATGCAGGAATTGTACCTGCCGATATGAAAATTCACATCCCTCCCTTGCTTATAACTACAGATCTTACTTCGAGAGGGCTCTTGCAGTAAGTAATAACCTTGAGGACTGCGTCCCCTAGTGTCAGGACCACACGGACACTTTAGTTAGCAGTGTCTGACAGGGGACCACCCACCCAAAGTCACGTGATGGACGTCAGCATGACACTATATAGTGTGTGGTCCCCACGCACACCTTCCAGTTCTTTTCTGCAATTGACCTGTGCACGTCGGACATCATGGAGATCGTCACTACAGTTCGACTGCCATTTCTTGGATGAATATCCATTTTTTCTTTATTTTACAGTTAATTCTGGAGTTTTTGCATGTCTTCTCCATCATCCACTGAGTCACGTAAAACCAAATGTCATTCTTGCGGCATGCAGCTAAAGCACAAGGACTCCCATTCTCTTTGCCTCATCTGCTTGGGCCCGGAGCATAACACCGAGGACTGTGAGGCCTGCTGAGGATTTAACCAGGCCACACGGAAGCACCATCAACAGGCCCTCGAAGCCCAACTCCTAAAAAAGAAGCTGGCATCCATGGAAAAAGAGCTGCAAAAGTTGAGGAGCGCTTCTTCCTCACCCACTGACTCCCATAAACACAAGAAGAAGAGGGACAAAGAGAAGCACTGGGACCAGGATCAGTCCGTCATCTTACCCGTGGCCGTCCTTGGGCCCCTCGGGTGAACTGCGGCCCTCTTCCTCCAAGAAGACTGCTGCTACTACCAAGTCTGCCCCATCTTCCCAGGAGCAGCCCTTGGTCCTCCCGCTGCCACTGGTAATGGTGGCCATGGGCGCCTCGGCAGAGTCCAAGGCTTCCGCCACCCTTAGACCCATCTCCACCACTGGGTCTCAGCAGGCTGTCACAGCCAATAAGCCACTTGTTGGGCCCTCTGACAAATGCCTGGCCCGGGCTGATAAGTTGAGCTCTGGGGACTCCAGTGCCTGCACGGCCAAGGTTGATAAGCTGGTCATCGGACCCTCTGATGACTACCCTACCATTTCACTCATGTTGGGCTCTGGCGCAAGCCCCAATGTCATCCAGCCAGACAAGAGCCAGCTTCCGGTCTCTGGGCAGTATGCTCTAGTGGATTCTACCCATGGAGATATCCCATCTTCTCCCATTGTGGAGCCACCTCTGCCCTCCCCAGGTCAGCGGTCGTTCACCAAACCTGACATCGGAGCTTCCGGGCACCACACAGGTCCCTTCCCCACCATTTTTTCCAGGAGGACCATCTGCACCACCACAAGACTTGCCACCCATTGGCCCTGCACCTGACTTAGTTCTTTCGAGTTCTTCTGAGCTGATTTTTAGGCCTCCTCAGGGTTCCACGTCGGCCCCTACAGTTCCTCCATCAGAGCCTCTGACAGGCTACCCTCTGCCCAGCTACCCGACCTCTCATTTTGTCCCTGGGTACTCTCCACCAGGCTACCAGGTGTCAGGCTTCATGACATTGGGGTATGCACCTTCATACCCTTGGCCAGATTATCCGATGCACGGGTACCACATGTCAGGATACCCGATGACAGGGTACCCTTCAGGGTTCCAGCCAGTCTATCAATCTCTTCTGCCCCCTCCACCTCCTCCTCCTCCTCAGACCCAGGTGGACTTTCGGGCCATCCTCCAGTCCTGGTGGTCCTAGACAAAATCTCAGCTTGTCTCAGAGCTGGACAGCTGGCACCTGGTGAGAACCCTTTCCCCGGTCCACCTGGATCAGACTCCTAGGTCTGTTTCCCCACCAGAACCATGCCAGTCGATGTTGGGCCTGCTGAAAGGTCCTTCAACAGCCCTGATGACCATCAGTATTCCTCCCAGAACTCAGGAGATCTCTTGTTCAGACTTCAAGCCTTCAGATTCTTCGGACTTGGAATCCAAATCCAGGTCTTTCTCTGCAGCTTCAGGGTTTCAGACTCCCCCCTCTAGAGGAGCCCAAGTCAAAGGACTCCCCCAAATCACCTCCAGAGGACCCTTCGTTCACAGACCTCCTGAAAAAGATTGTGGAGGTCTATGACTGGAAGACGGATGTGCAGGATCCCAAGCGTTAACAGCTTGCAGAACAACTGGACATCCAGGAGACAACACCTGTCCTCACACCCCCGTAGCTAGAGCTTCATGAGAATTTGGCCACCACTATATGAATGGTGCCTTCCTCCATTCCAGGAATGGCAAAGAAGGATGATAGGACCTATAGAACCCCAGAGGGAAAGGATCACCTAAGTGTCCACCCTAAGGCTGACTCTGTAGTCATCACGGCAACCCATGATAACACCTCCAAGCCCAAGCTCATGAGCACCTCCCCTCCTGACAAGGAGTTGAAGCAGCTCAATCAGTTTGGTAGAAAGTTTTATTCTTCCTCCACTCTAGCCATGCGTGCCCTTAATTTTGTGGCACACATGCTGCTGTGCTAAAAGTCACTGTTTAGCCAGTTGGAGCCTGTCATTGAGGCCATGGCAGACTCTGAGTCCAAGACGGTATTGGCAGACACCATTAGGTCAGTCAAAGTCACCTATCACCACTCTCTGAGGGCCACCTACGATGTGGTAGACTCCTCAGCAAGGGGCACTGCTACGGCAGTATGTCTCAGGAGATTTTCCTGGCTCAGGGTGTCAGGCTTGGCATCTGATGTCCAGGTGGCTCTCCAGGATGTCCACTTCAGGGGTTCTGTCCTGTTTGGGAGTGATGCCCAGGATATAATTACCAGCCTCCAGGATAAGGGCAAGACCTTGAGGTCAGTTCATACCATGTATCATCCTAGATCCAAGGCCAAGATGCCTTTTTGTTGCCAAACCAAGTGCCAGATGAGGCAACGGCAGATGGCCAGACGTCAGACTAAACATTGGGCCCCTTCAGCATCAGCCACCCCTCCGGCCAAGACCCAGAGTGCCTCAGGGGTGGCTCTTCCCATTCTTTCCTCTGTCTCTTGACTCGTGGCCCACCCCCTCTCCTCCTCTTCCATCAGGGGAGTCGGTGGGCCAAAGATTCACCAGTCACCTGATAGGGTGGGAGGCAACCATGACAGACTTGTGGTTCCTTCAGTTGCCAAGACAAGGCCACACTCTGGAGTTTCTCGAGAGACCCCCATACAAACCACCAAGGGTGTTTCATTACACAAAGGCACACACTCCCTTCATAAGGGAAGAAATCGAGGCTGTTCTGCAAAAAGAAGCAATAGAGCCCATTCCATCAAACCAGAATGGAAAGGGACATTACTCCCACTTCCTGGTTCCAAAGAAGACAGAAGATTTGCATCCCAGCTTGGACCTCAGTGCTCTAAACCTGTTCCTAGAATACAAATGGTTTTGAATGCTGACTCTCCCAGGTCTGCTCCCCCTGCTGAACAAAAGACAGTGGCTCTGTGCCCTGGATATGCAGGATGCCTATCTGCACATCCCAGTCTTTCAGGCCCATCGCTGCTGCCTCAGGTTCTCCTTTCAGGTGGAGCATTATCAGTTCAAGGCCCTTCCCTTTGGCCTGTCCTCGGCACCCTGGGTGTTTACCAAGTGCCTTGCAGTAGTGGCGGTGGCCCTGAGATGCCAGGGCCACTACGTATTCCCCGACCTCAACGAATGGCTTCTGTCAGCCCCATCAAGGGAGCAGCTGGAACTTTCCCCTTCAGCTACCATGGCCCTTTTTGCACAACTGGGAATTGCTGTTAATTATCCCAAGTCCCAACTTGCCCCTTCCCAACACCTCCAGTCTAGTGGAGCAGTGTTGGACACGGCTCAGGGTATGGCTTTCCTCCCTTTGGGCAGGGCGGAGACCTTGAGAAACAGGCTCATTTAGTAGCCTCCAGCAGGTGGGTTCTGGCCAGGTCAGTTCTTTAGCTTTTTGGCCTTATGGCAGCAGCCATCCCCATGGTCCCTCTAGCCAGGCTCCACATGCGAATTTTGCAGTGGACACTCGGAGCACAGTGAGATCAGAGGTCGGATGACCTAGACCACATGGTCATGGTCTCCAATTTGATGCAGTGGGATCTCCTATGGTGGCAGGATCACAACAGCCTCACCAAGGGGATTCCCTTCCAGTCACCTCCTCCCACCCAGATGCATCAGGGATGGGTTGGGGCGCTCACCTAGGGAGCCACAGGACTCAAGGGCTGTGGTGTCCATCAGAGCTCTCTCTGCACATAAATGTGTTGGAGATGAGGGCAGTGCTGTATGCTCTTCACCATGGCCCACTATTAGTCCAGTCAGACAATATGTGCATAGTCTGGTACCTCAACAAAGAAGGGGGCACTCACTCATATCCCCTCTGCAGGGAAGTGACACAGGTGTGGAACTGGGCAATTCTGCACTGGATACACCTCCCTGTGGTTCATGTTCTGGGCATGCAAAACATCCTAGTGGATAGTCCCAGGCACACCAAACTGACAGCCCATGAATGGGAGCTCAGGCAAGCTGTGGTCAATGACATATTCAACCTATGGTGTCATCCAGACCTGGATCTGTTTGCCTCCCCATGCAATGCAAAACTACCCAGGTTTTGCTCACCCACTCCCGGGCATGGTGTTTATTGGTGAGGTGTGCTATATCTTTGGACAGGGAGGTTTTTATACACCTTCCCTCCCTTTCTGGTCCTGCAGAGGGTGCTGCTCAAGCTTCAAGTGGAGGGGGCTCATGCGATCCTGATCGCCCCACATTGGCCTCGCCAAATATGTTTTTTGCTTCTTCAGCAGCTTGCTGTGGAACCTCCGGTTCCCCTTCCCCTCTGCCATGATCTCCTGACTCAGAAGAGGGGTATGCTGGGCCATTCAGGGCTGAAATCCCTTCACCTTCACGCGTGGCACCTCATGACATAGCTGCTTCATGTTATGGAGTTTCCTCTAGAGGGCTCAGGTCCTTGTAGAGGCCAGAAAGTCTTCTACGAGGATGACGTATGCCACGAAATGGAAGCTTTTCTCCATTTGGGCTGTTTCGAAGGGTTGGGATCCCTTTTTGTGCCCCATTCCTCAGGTCATGGAGTATTTGCTACACCTATCTGACCTGGGCCTGAGTTACTCTTCACTGAAGGTTCACCTGTCTGCTATTTCTGCCTACCACATCTTGGTGGAGGGCAAAACTATAGCTCAGCTTGAGGTTTCCAAAACCTTTCTGAAAGGGATCCTCCACATGAAACCCCCGGTGCTCAGTCCTGGGCCACCTTGGGATCTAAATTTTATTTTGGAAAAACTGACCTTGCCTCCCTTCGAACTGGCTGGTAGTTGTGATATGTGCTATTTATCATGGAAAGTGAACTCTTTTTAGTTGCAATTACTTCTGCTCACAAGATTTCTGAGCTTCAGACCCTGAAATGTAAGGAGTCCTATTTAATTTTTCACAGAGATCAGATGGCTCTGCATACCAGTCCTTAGTTTTTACCAAAGGTGATTTCTGAGTTCACGTTGAATCAGTCTATTCAACTCCCAGTGTATTACCCTGAGCATTCCAATCGTGGGAAGGTAATTCTGCATACCCTAGATGTTCACAGAATCTTGCGTTAATATACTAACCGAACTAAGTCTGTTCAGAAGACGGACCAGCTATTTGTTTTGTTTGCACCTAAGAGAGAAGGTGCAGCAGTTTCCAAACAGTGTTTATCCAAATGGTTGGCAAACTGCATTGTTTTCTGTTATCAGAAGTTTGGTAAAACCCTCCCGGGGGAGGTTAAGGGGCATTCTACCAGAGGCATGGGCGGCTGCTTCTACTGCTTGCTTCAGGAACGTGTCAGCCGCTGACATTTGTGTGGCGGCCACTTAGAGCTCTGTCCACACTTTCACCAAGCATTACAGTCTGGATATTACCTCTAGGCACAGGGCTGGCTTTGGTCTAGCTGTCCTCCAAGGCCTCCTCTCCTAAATTCTCTGCCTTTCTACAGACTTTCCTGCCTCCCGTGTTTCAGTTTCTTCTGCTTCACTTTGCTTGGGACTCAGTCCTGAAGGTTATTACCTACTGCAAGAGTCCTCTCAAAGTAAGATAGTACAGTTACGCAAGAACTTACCATAACAGTAGGTCTCCGAAAGAGGCTCTTACAGTAGGTAACCTTTTTCCCTTCCTCCTTCTTCTGCTCCATTTCTTTGGCTCTATTTTCGCTCCAGGAGCCTACATTTTCCATTCTCCTGTCACTCCCTTTGGAGGTCTCCAGTGGGAGAACTGGAAGGCGGGCATGGGGCCACCCACTATATAGTGTCATGCTGATGTCCATCACTTGATGTCGGATGGGCAGTCCCCCATCAGACACTGCTAGCTAAAGTTTCCATGTGGTCCTGCAGTCCTCAAGGTTATTACCTACTGCAAGAGCCTCTCTTGAAGATCTACTGTTACAGTAAGTTCTTATGTAACTCCACTTTGTATTACCCAGAAAAGTAAACATATTCTTTTCAGAACCCATACATATAAGCTAAGACGTGCATAGTCAGATCACAGGCTTGTTCTTTACCATTTCCTACACAGTCGTATAAATGCCATCAACAGCACATGGAGGGAGTTGAACCTGAAAAGAGACTAGGACACCAGAACGATAGAGACTTTTCTAATAAACAAGGTGAATATAACAACTTTAACAAAACCCTGCCAAAAAGATATAACAATGCCACATAAGTCATTGTATTCAGTTTCACACCAGCAGACTTTAAAGCAAACAGATGCAGCTAAGAGCTGAGGAATATTGTACTTTTAAATGGAAAGCTTCCAACTTATTCAGCTCCAAGTTGGACCAAATACTTCCCAGGTCAAGTACCAATGGAAAGCCTAGAGGACACACACCTGACCAATCAGAATTTAACATCAGAATCCTAATGAGCTGTTTGATACAGTGCCTCATCGACAACATACTCAGCACAGGATCTGCATGAGACACCATCTTCACATAGAGGTAGACTCTCACTCCCATCCTGAAAGATTCTTAGACATACAGTGGAGCTCGCCAGGATGAAGCAGTGTCACAGTTTCCAGCATGACAAAAGGCATTAACTCTGATTGAAACTGCCTTGTTTTCTGCAGTAGCTCTGCTGCAGAATTGTGTTTCATCATAGCAGGACTAACTGTTGGAGCTAAAAGTAAATAGAACAGGCCAGCGCAGTGGCGCAAAGGGTTGAGGTGCTGAATGTCACACCTGCCACCACATTGGCAACTTGGGTTCAAGACTGAGCCTGGGTCAAGCATCCAGCACCTCAACCCTCTGTGCCACTTGGCCAGCCAAGGGAAGGAGGGTTGAGCATCACAGAGGATGGTCTCCTCCTCTAGGGAGGGAGGGCAGTCATGCTCTGGCACAGTATTGCCACCATGCTGACCATAGATGGCAAGGCTCTCAGAGAGACTTTCTAAGCGGGGGATATCAGCGGTAATGCCCTCCACACTTGCATTTGAGCATGCATACCACCCAAAGCCAGCATCCCAGGTGAGAAAACCAGGAGGGAAAATTCCAGACAGAGCAATGATAAGAGGTCCAATCCCTTGCAGGCCCTACACCAGTGACAATGCCCTTTCCCACAAACTAGATCCATTCTCCTGCAGGTAAGATGAGGCCTGTTGACCCCACTATGGTGGGGGGAAGCCATAGAGGAAAAATAGAGGTCAAGCAAAGTTCCTGGGATGCTGGGTGATGGGGCTGGACCAAGATAATATGGCCTGTACTGGAGAAGCATAAACAAATTAACAAAAAGGAAGTAGAATTTGTAGTCCACATGTGGAAAAATATAATGCAAACTGTGGTATAAGATCATCTGTTAGGCATAAAGTTTTAGTAAAAGCAGGTTATGGGAATACAACATTAGACCACAACTATGGCCCAGGCAGGAGCAGCAGTTACAAAAGAGACTCTGGAACCAGAGGTAATTTGGAATGGAAGGCCAGAAAATATAAAAAGGATATAGTCAGGTTTATGCAGACTCCAACTACATTAAGCAAGACTTTCACAAGTGAAAATTGTTTATTATTATATGAGTTTCAAATGCAGAACACAACTGCTGTGCTGCACTGTGATAATAAAAAATTCACTTATATATTATAAAGGCACAGGATTGAAGTCTACGTATATATTTAATGAAAACGACAAGAAAATTAGCTAGTGGCTAAAGACACTAACAGTCCAAAGTTATCTATATACCAGACCACCCCCTCTGCCTGAAATACAGTGAGTGTAATCACATACAGTATGTAAGCAATTTGTTGAGATCTTCAGGGCATTATGTGCTGCATACATTGAATACAAATCAAAGTATTTCAATTAACAACAAATACTGAATGGGTTACCAATGGAAAAGTCATTGCCAAAGGTGTAACCCCGCTTATTTTTCTGCTGGCTCCATATCATGCATACAGACGGTGAGCACAATAATGGAAATGTGTTAGAACAGGGCAAATTTAGATTAGAAATAGGATGCAAAGTCTGTACACCCTGTGAAGGAAAGGGTGGTGGGAGACACCAGGCTATGTTAGTGGAGATAAAAGAGTTGATATGTTGGAGAGCAAAGAGGTTGCAGGCAGCTTTGGAGATCAGTGACACAAAGGCTTTAGATACTGTAGGAAATCTGGTGTGCTTTCTTGATCTCATAATGGACTTTGAGGCAAATCAATTTCCAAGGCACAAAACAGTACCCCTGAGCACCCTACACTGATGAGTATACCAAAAGCCAAACAAAGAAAAATAAATTTTCAACTACTTTTTTGTCAGATATTCAGCTCAATTGTACTTGCAATGTGTCACTTTCCCAGTCTAAACCCACACTTTTTGCTTGCTGTGGCGATCAATGCTATATTCAGTCAAGGGAAATTGAATCATATTTTGAGATACACTTGGATGTAATGTTGTTATAGGCTCATATGAATGGTGGAGCCAGCACAGTTGACAACCCTACACATTTTGTTAGACTTAAAATCATATGACTTGCTAGTGGAAGTGTTACTGATGCAAACAAATAAATCTTAACATCCTGGCCAGTTGCAAACATTTTTCAGCATAGCCAAACTCACAAAAACAGTCCTTTTTGACATTAACCAGCAAACAGGGATTGTAATGTCTGCTGGTATTGGAGTCCATATCTATTGAGTGGAAGAGGCACCAAAGAAGTAAGTAAATGATGTTACAGCTATATGGCAAGGTCAGATAAACCCCCACAAGGTTCAAATAGAGTGCACTCCCACAGTACACTGATAGCCTGGGCAGGTGATGCTTGTGGCAGAGACTACGATATGAACACTCAGCTACCACCTGTATACCATATTTGAGCAGTGTGGTGTCAGGTGCACTTCTCTGGGGTTACAGGGAAGCATGTTTCATCCCTTCCCCCAAAGGAGTTGAAAGACCTATCTGAGCTGCTTATGCCCCCTGAATATAATCCCCTTATTCCAGCTGGCACCACTTTGGCTACAAATCATTCATAATACCTCATAGGAGATGTTTGGTTTGTGCTACATTTGCTGGCTTGTGTGCAGACAGGTCCTTATCATAAGGGTTAAGTTAGATTTTTTTAAATGTGTAGCACTAGTTGTTAATCAAATAGACTACTGGATTGTTTCATCTCAAGGCTAGCACCCCTTTCCTAGTGCTGCATTACAGTGTCAGCACTGGGTATGAGCTCAAGTCCTGATAGGAGACTCAAACCCATAGCATCCGAGCCCAGAGGCAAGTGTTAAAAACTAATCCAGAATGACACCTAAAGTAAATCTTCTGCTTTAACTTCCTCTTTTGTAATACTGTATATCACACTTGACAGTGAGTGAGTACTTTAATTGAAACAGCCATGGCACCTACAGATGCCAGTTAGAATATTGAACTGTACAGTTCTAATTAATCCTGAAATCAAGAAAAGTAAAATGCAGAACTGAACCGAGGCATGCCATCTGACAATATTTTGTTTCCCCAAATCATCATCATGATTAATGCAGATACTGCTCTCTTGAAATCTCTCTAGCTGTAAAGAAACTGTCTTCTCACTTTCATGATAATTTTTCCTGGTGGTGAGTCTGATAGATCAGAGAGTGACATCTCATTCCCAGAGAAACCAGCGAATCAATCACAAACTCGTTGAAACAATCAAGACAGCAATGTAGGTGACCTACGGCATGTCAGCAGAAACTAGCTGGTGGGATTAAGTTGAATGGTAATTATTACAGGTTGTTGTGCTGTCATCCTTTCTTTCAAAAGTCTAAAACCTTATGAGACTTCGTTCAGCATCTATATGTAAAAAAGTGGAAGAGAATACATTACAACCAAAAGTAAAATGATGTGTACAGGGCTTCTAGTTGTCGTACTCAAGCAAAAGTCCTTTCAAATGCATGTCATAAATGTTCAGTATGGCACGGACAATTTTAACTATGGTTTGCATGCTGTATAGCATACAGAACGATTGGGAGAAGAGCAGCAACTGAATAATTATTCAATACAAGACAGCAGCACACACAAAAAAGACAGTGACATATTGTATGCATTCTGTACTGGGATATGAGTAGCACAAGGCAAGGCAAGACACATTTATTTCTTAGGTGCCTATCCAAAGCTCTAGATGCCATACAGACACGAAACTTAATATAATTACATACACAACAAATATAAAAGTAGTGTATATATACATACCAAAGCAAAACTCTGAAAATTAAGTACAGGTTAAAATTCCTAAAGTTTAGGTGGTCCCAAAGGCCTGACTTAAAAAGTAAGTTTTAGTAAACTCTTGAAACATCCCAAAGAGGGGGCTCCTCTAATTAGAGCTAGAAGTACATTCCACACTACAGGAGCTGCAACACAAAAAGCTCTGTCTCCCGTAGGGGAACATGGAACCATAAGGAGATCCGCCCAGTGGAACAAAGAGGGCAAATGGGAGTGTATTCTGTCAGGACGTCTTACAGATAGCTTGGCCCCAGATCATGCATGACTTTGTGTACCAACAAACATATATTAAAGCTGATGTGCCACCTCACCAGCAACCAGTGCAGCTCCTGGAGTACTGGAGTGACTTGCCCAGACTGGGAGATTGTGTCTCTTTTTCATGACATGCTTGGTCATAAGGTTCACCCTAAGTTGTTTTTAACAAGGTAGAATGTTTTTTCACTAAGGAATGTGGTAATTGAATTGTTATTTATTGTTCGTAACATTGGATTGGATATTTTGGTCACATGCACTTTATGATGTCAATATTTAAATAAGGTTCAAACTTCTATGAAATTAAATTCACTCTGATGATGCCTGATAGTAGTCAGGAGAAACGTTAGTGGTTATACCGCCTGACTGATAGGGCTTACTTGGTGTAAGTGAATATCTGCACTTGTTCAAATAAAGAACTTTTTACATTTCAAAACTACTTGAGTCCTGTGCCTGCTGATTTCTGTGGGTGCTCTTACAGTAACAAACTGCCTCTGGTTAATAGCAGTGATAAAAAAAGAAAGTTCTGACCGTACTGCCTGATGATCTCCCCCAATGACAACATGCACATAGCAAACAACATGGGTGCCACAATCAACCCCTGAGTCACTCCACAGCTGAGAGTAACAGCATCTCAGGTGTTTCCAGTGCCACCTGCTGCACTTTGCCAGTGAAGTAGGACTCAAACAGTCGCATCACTATACCTGATAGTCCTACATAGTGTCTCAGATGGGATAGTAGCACTCCGTGGCTTTCTATGTGAAATGCCGAGGATAGATCCACCAGTACCAAGATGGAACAATGGCTGCTGTTTCTAGCCCAGAGAAGGTCATTGAACACTATGACAAGAGCAGTCTCTGTACTGTAATGAGGCCTGATCCCAGACTGAAAAGGCTGAAGTATCTCAAAACATTCCAAATGGTTCTGTAGCTGCACCGCCAGTACCCTCTCAATAACCTTCCCTAAGAATGGGAGGTTTGAGACAGGCCTGTAATTTATGAGATCATCAGAGGTAGAAGACTTGGTTTGCTGGCCAAGGCACCTAGCTTCACCTGAGCTCTGTCCTTCTAAGACTGCTTGAAAGGCAGAGTAGAGAAACTTACCAGAGCAAGGGAGAAGGATTAAGACTTAGTTTGGCTAAGCAGATTTACTGTGTGGTGGTGTTTTTATTTTTTACTCACAGGGATTGCTACTGTTTGTTGCTAACATTTCATTGCTTTATTTTTTCTCTGATTCAAATTGTTGTTGCTGGTATACCTTCTTCTGCATTATTACAAGGTGTGCCTACAGGTGTGTGCTAACAGATTACTGCTGTAATCTTCTGATTCAAATTGTCTTTTGCAAGGTATATCTTCTGTTACTGCTTTATTTTTCTCTGGAGCCAAGTGTTTCTTACAGGGTATATCTTCTCTGAAATTATTACAGGTGGTGCTTTACAGGTTTTACAGTTTTATCTAACATTAGGATAAGCTTTCAGGGTTACTGCATTTGTTGTTGACTGATTGTTTCTGCTCTTACCTCCTTGTTCTTTCGTCCGTGGTTCTTCTTTTTAGGCAGGGGAAGGGCCCAGCCACCCACCCCCATCCCCAACCACCCCACGCTACACTCCTTTTATAGGGTACCACAGTTGTGACATTTCCTGTGGCAGAGCAGGAAGGGCGGATCAGTGGGGCCTCCACAAGGTGATCTCATTTACAGGGCACTAGTAATTTAACTTGTTATAACAAGTTAAACAAAGCACAATTAAACCATTACTTGCATTTTTTCCTTCTAATTACTCTGACTAGGTTACAAACCCAGCAACTTATTTGGAATGGATTTCATTAACTGCAGGTACTGTGGAACAATTTTCAGAAGGACATTCTTACAGGATTTAGGACACTGTCCTACATGCTGGGCCTTTGGAGATCTTAGGTCTCAGCTCCGGGCAGCATGGGCAGAGATTGCACGCCTCAAATTTCATATTGAAGAGAAATACATTATAAGAACCACCACCATTTCCCCAGCATCCAACAGAAAATCTCAACCGCAGAGGGTAGTTGGTCCAGGAGGTTGGCAGGTGGTTAGGAGGAGCAAATCAGGTGCCCCATCACTCTCTGCTCTCCAACACATTACCTCCAAAACCATATAAACACTACAAACAGGTATCTGCCTCTATCTCTGAAATCAAATAAAGAGGCAGAAGACACTGCAGAGCAGGACACTGCGCACAGGAGCTAACACAACAATACTCACCCAAATCAGGAACCAAAACTAAACTAGCACAAAGGAAATCAAAAACTTCTGATCATAGGAGACTCCATGATTCGGGAGTTGATACCCATCTCCAGCCAGGGTGATGGTCAGATGTCTCCCAGGTACATCAGCATGGAGAGACACTGACCGCATTGCTAAATTGTTCACAAAGCAGGAGAAAACATAGATGTCCTAGTACACATAGGGACTATCGATCCGCCAGCCGGTCAGTTGTGGAGACCAAGGAACACCTGACTAGGCTGGGTGACAAACTATCATCTATTTCGTCGGCATCTCCTTCTCTGAGATCCTGCCAGTCTGGGAGAAGGGAGCAGATGGACGGAAGGTCAGAGAAGGGAGATAGGGGAGCTAAACACGTGGCTCAAGGACTGGTGCCAGGAAAAGGACACAGATTTGTAGGGAACTGGCAACAGTTCTGGGAGCGAAAGTTCTTTAAATTTGATGGACTGCATCTGACTAAAGAGGAGTCAGTGCATTGGCAGAAGTTTGACGTCTTTGCAGAATATTTAAACTAGCAAATGGGGAGAGGGTGCAGCACCCATACGTTGAATGGGAAGAACACCCTCCCCTCAGCTAGTGGTCAAACTGGAATTCAGTGTGTTTGCCATTCATTTGCATCACCAGGTAAGAAAAAAGGTTTGTCTCCCCATATGATGCACAGGGGTAATGCCAAACCTCACCCAACAACTAACACACCAAAATCTGGCCAATGGAAAATCATGTACACAAATGCTCACAGCCTGGGAAATAAGATCCAGACCTGCAGACAATAATGTCAGAGGCTAAACTGGACATAGTAGCAATTAGTGAGACGTGGTTTACCAGTAACCACACTTGGGAGACTTCAGTACCTGGCTATGTATTGTTCAGAAGAGACCGAGTGCAAAAAGGGGAGGAGTGGCCCTGTATGTTAATGAAAATATCAAAGCTACAGAAATTCAGAATACACATAAGGAGCCAGAAGAACTGTGGGTCACCCTGGAAACAGGAAATGGGACAGCCATAAGAACTGGGGTTGTCTACAGGCCCCCAGACCAGGAGGAGGACATAGACACATTACTGTTAGAAGATATACAAAACATGACAGCTAAAGGGGAGGTTCTGATAATGGGAGACTTCAACATGCCAGATACAGATTGGTCAATACCAGCAGGAACATCTGCAGAACTAGACTCATAGTGGATTCCCTGCAGGGGAGGGCCTCAAACAACTGGTACAGCAACCCACAAGAGACGGGCTATCCTAGATCTAGTACTGACTAACAAAGAAGGGATCACAGATCTCCAGGTAGAAGGTCACCTGGGGCCAGTGACCATCACATGGTATGGTTCAATTGGCTACTACATCTAAATCATCCCATTCCAAGGCAAAAATATGGGACTTCAGAGGCTGACTTTGATAAGATGGCCAACAGAGTTAAGCTAGCCCTGGCAAAAAGAAACACAGGTGAGGAGGTACAGGCAAAGTGGGCAAGCATTAAGGATACAATACTTGAAGCAACATCCCATTGTGTTAGACAGAAAAGGAAGTAAAAGAAGAAGAAACCACTTTGGTTCTCAAATACAGTAGCAGAAAAGGTCAGAGCCAAAAGGCTGGCCTTCAGAAAATATAAGGGAACACAGCGGGATGAAGATAGGGGGCATACAAACTGCCCTAAAGGGAAGCAGGTAAGGCAGTAAGGCAGGCAAAGTCCCAAACTGAGGAAACACTAGCACAAACAGTAAAGAAGGTGACAAGACTTTCTATAGATACATTAGTGAAAGGAGAAAGTCCAGAGGGGGTATTGCTAAGCTTAATGGAGAAAAGGAGCATGAGGAGGAGGACCCTGTAAAGGCATCTATCCTAAATAGATACTTTTGCTCAGTATTCACTGAAGAGAAGGTAGGGCAGGGCCCACAGCTCAGCATCATGGACACAGGGGAGGAGGTGAGCACTACTCCCTTCACAAAAGAAAGGGTCCTACAAGAGCTTGCTAAGCTCAGGTGGATAAGGCAATGGGACCTGATGGCATACATCCCAGGGTACTAAGGAGCAAAGGAGGAACTAGCAGAGCCATTAGCAGAATTGTTTAGTGAGTCTCTGAGCACAGGAGAGGTCCCAGAAGACTGGAGAAGGGCTCATGTGATCCCACTCCACAAGAGTGGTAGCAGGGAGGAGGCGGGGAACTACAGACCGTCAGTCTTACCTCAGTAGTGGGCAAGATTATGGAAGCACTCCTTAAGGAAAGGATAGTGCAACACCTGGAATCCATAGGGCACAGGATCCAAGACAGCATGGGTTTACAAAGGAAGGTCCTGTCAAACTAATCTCATAGATTTCTTTGACTGGGTAACCAGAGTGGTGGACCAAGGGGAGCAGTTGATGTCGCCTACCTTGACTTCAGCAAAGCTTTGACACTGTTCCACATAGAAGATTGATAAATAAGCTAGGTAGGCTCAGGGTGGGTCAGAAGTTGGTCAACTGGGTGGCAAACTGGTTGACTGGCAGAAAACAGAGAGTGGTGGTAAATGGTATACAGTCAGAAGAGATGCAAGTCACAAGTGGGGTACCTCAGGGGATCAGTCCTGGGGCCAGTCCTATTCAACATCTTCATTAGTGACCTAGCAGATGGACTAGAGGGTAAGGTTTGTCTGTTTGCAGATGACACAAGATCTGCAACAGAGTAGATGATCCAGATGGGTGGGCAGAATGAGAAGAGATCTGGATAAACTAGCAGAATGGTCAGAAGAGTGGCAACTGGGATTTAATGCAAAGAAGTGCAAAATCATGCACATAGGAAAGAGAAACCCTGAAGCCACTTATAGGCTGGGAGGAGTTGCTAGCAGTCACAAAGGAAGAAAGAGACTTGGGCATCATCATCACTGATGACCTGAAATCATCAAGCAGACCTCTAAAGCAGTAGGTAAGAGCTAGGGGGTGTTAGGGTGTATTAGTAGGGGTATCACAAGTCGTAAGAGGGAGGTAATAATCCCTCTGTACAAGACATTGGTTAGGCCCCATCTGGAGTACTGCGTGCAGTATTGGAGGCCACACCTTCACAAGGACATTAACCAAATTGAGGCAGTCCAGAGAAGGGCAACCAAAATGGTGCAGGGACTGCATCAGAAGACATATGAGGACAGATTAACGGAGCTCAATATGTATACCCTGAGCAAAGGAGGGAGAGAGGTGATATGATCGAGACATTTAAACACCTTAAGGGCATAAACAAGGTGAAAGAGTCTAACATGTTTAAATATAAGAAAAATAGCAGGACAAGAGGACACAGCATGAGATTAGAGGGAGGCGATTAAGGGGAATGTGAGGAAATTATTTTCACAGAAAGGGTGGTAGATGCATGGAATGGCTTACCACAAGAAGTAGTGGCTATGAATACAGTGCAGGGCTTCAAACAGGCATGGGATAGGCATAAGGGAGCAATACAAATGACTATGAATAGATAGGTCACTGACATAGCAAAGGCCGATGGCACATTTATAAGGTAGAAAAAGAAATGGGCAGAGTGGATGGGCCTTGCGGTCCTTATCTGCCGACAACTTCTATGTTTCTATCAGGATCCTGTGATGGTTTCTTCAGAAGAGGTTTCACCACTCCACTCTTCAGTCCAGTAGGGAACACACCCTCTCTAAGCAAACAGCTGACAATCATGGCTATAATTGGGGCCAGGGTTGACCAGCAACTTGAGAGAAAGCTAGTAGGCTCTGAATAGGACCACTCAGGAGACCTTCTCAACCGGTGCTGGATCAAATTCCTCTCAAGATGACAGTGTGCTCAAGTCCCTCACTTCCTGAGCACTGCTGCAGACCACCTGAGGAGACTTGGCTGGATGGAGAACATCTTGCTAAGGAAAGATTGATTAAACTTATTGTACTTTTTTTTGCTGTAAAAACTCTTCTTGACTGCAGTCAGTGAGGATTTAACAATCTGTCTACAGAATTGAAGTGCTGAGCCAGACAATTTTTACCTTCAGCTACCAGGTATACTGTGATAAGGGTGCTCGCTATTGAGCAGACACCAAAAAGGGCAACTCAATAGCAGTGCCTTATCAAATGGCTAGTGGATGGGGGGGGGTGACAGCAGGTATAACGACATTCTGTCGCTATATATATATATATATATATATATGCGTGCGTGGGGGGTAGTGAGCATAGCAGAAGGGGAGGGATGGTTTGTGTACCGTGTTTCATTGCCAGGCTTCTGAGCTGCCCTGTGGCATGGTGGGTGGGTTGCCGGCTTCACCTGAGAGGGTGCTGGGTTCGGGTCTGGGCACACATACATTTTATTGCGCCTGTCCTGAATTTTTTTTTTATTTGCACCTGCCCGACATGCACCCCTCGAAGTGAGAATCTTATAGTAAGGGGTGCGGGGTGCATCTACATAAACATTAAAATGTAAGTCTCTTACGCTGATTTGCTACCGGGTTGTACATCTACGAAATAGATTTTCACTAATGTACATTTGCCATAACGGTGATCGCCTTTCTGCGATCACCATTATGACATAGAACCCAGCTATCACGTGACAGGAACACAGTCTTTTTCAGCATGCTAGCCTGCTGATACTCCATGGAGTGAGCATGCAACGCTGAATTGTCCTCCTCAGAGATGGTCTTCCTCCAGGAATGCTCCAACCTCAGCCCCTTAGTCTTCAGCCAACTGAGATCAACATCAAATCAAAGAGATCTGGGGTAGGAAGTCAAGGGGTGAACACGATAAGGTGCTACAGCATCGAAGACAGCTGTAAGGGGTTTTATTATAGCCCTCCCTGGCATTCTCCACACCCCCAGCACAAGCTGATTTCCTCCTCGAGATGTCCAGAATCAGGAGATTATTTGTCTCCACATTTTTGAAAGAGTGCTATCTGACCATCTCCAGAGAGGGATTTAAAAATGTGGAGCCCCACAATGAAACTGTACAGCATGATGATCCAGTCATCTGACTGGATCAACTCTGACATCATTAATGTTGAGACCCAATGCAAAAACCAAATCTAAGGCATGGCCTTTTTGTTGGGTCCCAGTGCAACTAGTCTGGTAGATATTCACCCAGGAAAGGACTTGTTGCTGGATATAGGATATTTTTGCAGTAGATTACATTGGACATCAATTTATGCACCTCAAACAAAAGGCACAGAGAGTGGAATTATTTAGGGAAATTCAACCCTATCTGAATACTTCCAGGACGGTAATATGGTGAGGGAATTTTAACTGTGGTGTGACGAGAAATGATAGAGGCTTGCAAACTGATAAACTATTTTGTGATAAAAACTCTGAGAAATCTAATTAGCACTACAAATTTGCAGGATGCTTATAGAAGTAAAAATGCTACTGGTGAGAACATATACTTTAGAAGTATTAATTCCACCTGAATAGATTTCATTTTTGTGCCCAGTCTGGTTAATATTCAATCAGTAGTAACTCAGACTTCAGGAATTTTTAGATCATAGGTCGATTCAAGTGGACCTCACTTGGGGTGATGCTCCCACACATGAAAAAACATGGATGGAGACTGAACAGCTCACTATTAAAACAAGAAAGTATCACAAGAAAATGGCAAAAATTATGGGCAGTTAGAATTTCAGTTTTGTGTACGTATGAGGACATTACTCGGTGGTGGGAATTACACTTGTAAGGAATTTTTTTCAGGATTTTCAAGGAAAAGTGCAACAGAATATTTGAAATATTTGCAACTAAGAGCACAGTTACAAAGATTAATTTTGATAGCTGAGACTAGTAAAAGAGGTTATAGTCCACAAATTAGAAAAATAAAGCAGGATATGTGTGAACTAAAATATAATTGAGCAAAATAATTATCACAGGAGATGAGATTCAAAACACAGAACAAAAACATACGTATGGGCCCTTTAAGGACTGCAAACAGAGGGTACAGCATAGGTTGTTTAGGAGTATAACGATGGAGGATGACTGCAGTGAGCCAACACCAGCTGGTATGTTGACAACAGTGGAAAATTTCCTTACAAATACTTTTGGCACAGAAGCTGATATTAACTAAGACTTAACGTTCCTTTCTCAGCTAAATCACTCTCAACCATCATCACAAGAAATAATTAATTTAGAGGGCACAATTATGAAGGAGGAAGCAGAGTTAGCTATTTTGGAAGCACCATGGAAGAGCAACGGCTACCATGCCGACATCCATAACAGCGACACATCTGAAGTGATGCATACAGCCCCGATGTACACCTGCCAGGTGAACAGAACAGCGACGCATGGCACTGCACACCCCGCCAGACACTGACATGACTGGACATAGTGATGCACCAGGCGCATACACCCCCGAGAGTGAACTGCTGATAGCGCCCCCCCAACAGTGTAGTGATGGAAATGGACAGTCCTGTTGTGGATTGATTTGCACTACAGCAACCCATAGCAGATATAGGCAGCCATGCCACTGCCATCGCCCTCTCCTTTCACCCCGGTAAAGGGTGCTTGCACTCTGCTCTTGTTTCTGTAGTGCGCTGTCGGCACGCATATTGACGCCGGGGGGAGGGTTGCTGTGTTCTGCCGGACGCTGTGATTGCGGTCGGCTCAGGGGTGTTGCTGTAGGGGGAGTCACTGTGAGGGAGTCACCATTCTGTGGTGCTTCCGCTATTTCATCCTTGCAGAATGATACATCACCAGGTACAGATGAATGTGGAACAGAGTTCTAGAAGACCTTTAGTGTGGAATTAGTACCAGCTTCGGTTATTCTGTTTAATTTTCTTTTAGAAACAAATTCTCTACCAGAATCAATAACAAAGGCCATTTTTATAATGATATATAAGAAGGGGAGAAAGGTTGGACCTCAGAAATAGGAGGCCTCTAAGCTTTCTAAACACAGACTTTAAGTAATTGGGGAAAATCACAGCAAACTGACTAGCTAAACTAGCAGACCGACTCATTAGCCCTTTCCAAGGCTGTTTAGTACCTACAGAATATTTTGATTTTTCTGAGGGAGGTTTTTGCAAAAGGGGAAAAAAATTTGTTAAATGGTTATATTATGTTTGGACCAAGAAAAAGTATTTGACCGTTTGTTTGTCTCACAAATATTTGTTTTGTGCTCTTTAGGCTTTTGGGATCCCAGAATGTTTTGTTCACTAGATACAAACCTTATATTTAAAGGCTAAGACCAACTATAAGCGGATGGATAGGGAAAGATATCCCTGTGTGTGTGTGGGGGGGGAGGGGGTAAGACAGGATTATCCAATGAGCCCTTTATCATATATTTTGTTGTGTAGACCCCTTTCTTACACATATTGCAATGGATCAGTGGATAAAGGGTATTTCACCAACTGAGGGGCAATCACCAATCAAGACTTTAGCGTATGTAACTTATAGTTTTAACACTGGATCAGACCACTTCAGAATAAGCAATAACAGAACAAGTGGAAAATATTTCTAAGGCATCAGGCTCCAAAATGAACTTTGAGAAATGTCTGGGCACTATTTTAAGAGCCACACCTATTCCTGAATGTGGAAAAATGGCTCAGATAGCTAGTATAGAAGGAAATTTAAACATTTTGGTGGTAATGTTTGGAAAGGGTGACATGGATACCTGGAATTTGAAGATTTGTCTAAAAATAGCTGATAGACCTACAGCAAATTGGAAGGGGAAGCAAATTTCAAAGAAAAAAAAGAGTTTTGTTGACAAAAACATTATTGTTGCCAACCTTTTTTGTTTCTCAGCTATATTTTTCCACCACTACAAAAGTTAGTGGTGGCTCTTTTAATTTTTTTCTAGTTTTTTGGGGGGAATGGACTAAATCCTATAAAAAGAGAAGTGACATATACACCAGTTAAGGGTGTATGTCGGGGGTAAATATGATAAATCTTTTAGTCTTTTATGTTAGTATTTTTATTTATAACAATATTTGTTCAGCTTTAAGACTGGAAGAGAAGACATGGGAAACTGTAGTGCTTGAATGGCAGACACCCAGTGTAGATGCGTGGTGTACTGGGAATTCAAGGAAATTGGCTAAAGTACAGAATCTGTCCAGTTATGCTAAGGAGGTTGTACAAAACATGAAAAATGGGGGATTCCATATAACCAAATCCTGACTATCACTAGAGGCAAACTTTATAGCCTTATTCTATACATAGAATATAAGGGGGATTAAAAAGTTGCCATGGAAAATTAGGAGTTAAAAGCAACCATAGACAAACAGATGGAGGATAGATATTTTTCCACAGCTGGTTGTACAAGTATCTTGGAGACACAGGTGCACTTATTTTTTTGAATGTGCTTACATCGTACCATTGTGGTTACTGCTTGCTAAGAAAAGGCAAAACTATTATATTTGTCAGTTGATTACGAAGCTTTATGGCCACATATTTGGCCGAGATGCAAGGCGCATCCTCTCCGGACTTGAGCGGGCCATCGGGGGCATGGCCATATTCAAATGCCACCGATGCACCCCTCGCACCCACAACTGCACCTCCTCATACAGTATTGTGATGCACCTATGCAAATGAGGGGTCCCTCATGTATAAGCCGTGCATCACAATATTGAACCCCTCCCCCAAAGTGTAACTATGGCTGGCTGCACCAGCACATAGTTACGCATTTGAAACCCTACTTTAACTATGCACGGAGCAGGTTGGTGCCCCATGCATGGTCTATGGCCAGGTACACAGTCCCCCCCCAACCCCAAGTCCCATAGATGACTAAGTAAAGACAGCCCTGGTGATCAAGTGGACCCATCCCACCCTGATTCCTGATCTGTAGTATGGTAACATGTGCCAGTACTCCCCCCCAGCCCTGATCACTGATGTTATGAAAATAAAACCGATCCCCTTTCCCTGGTAGGCAAGTATCCCCCCTCCCCAACCTCAATGACTGATGTTATAAAAATAAAACAGATCCCCTTTTCCTGGTAGTCAAGTGGACCCTCACCCCATTAGCAAGTGACCCACCACCCGCTTCCCCCACAACCTGACCAGAGCCAGCGACTGGCACAACCCACCTCACACCACACCAGGCAACCACTGACTGAACAGTACAGGAGCACTGCACAGTATAAAGTACATGCCCATTGGTTGACTGGTCAACCAATGGGCATGTACTTATACTGTACAGTGCTCCTGTACTATTCAGTCGGTGGCTGACCAGTGTGGTGTGAGATGGGCTGTGCCAGTCACTGGCTCCAGTTGGGTTGGGGAGAGAGGTGGTGGATCACTGGTTAATGGGTTAGAGCCACTTGACTACCAGAAAAGGGATCTGTTTTATCTTAATAACATCAGTGATCATGGCTGGGGGGGCACTTGCCTACCAGGGAAAGGGGATGTGCTTTATTTTTATAACATCAGTGATCAGGGCTGGGGGGGGTCACACTAGACTACCAGGGCGCTGGGGGCATATTCTTTATTTCCATGAAGATCGGGGCTGAGGGGGGCTGCCCCAGCACATTCAGCCAGGTGCAGCTATGCAAATGAACCTACAAGGGCCATGCAAATGGCCCCTTTGTGCCATGCATGCCCAATGGGCTTATTTGCATGTTTGTGCTGAATATTGCCTATGGGGGCTGCCACGCATACAGGTATGCACCATGCATTTGAGTGAGAAACAAAACGTGCTGCACTACAAGCCAGGTGCCACGCATTTCCCTATGAGCGGTCCTCAGCCCTGCACCCTGGATGCGCTGTGCAAAATTTGGCAACCCTCTACAGTGCTCTGCACATCCAGGGTCTGATATTCAAACAGATTCCGTGATCTGTTCGGATTGCGCAATCTGTTTGAATATGGCGCCAGAGCTGGCCGGCCCAATTTTTTTGTGTGGTGCAACATTTTGCATGCGCATCTGGACTGCTCTCAATATGGGGCCCAGAGTCCTTATCATGCTTCCAGTGGATTGGGGTAAATACAGTCTAGAAACCCTTCAGGTAATATTTACAATTGTTAAATACTACATATGATAGGCCTTGTGCACATGGGTAATACAGCAAAAGACTGTTGGCGGCCGACCTGGTGGCACTGAGGGTTGAGGGGCTGGATGCCACACCTCGCACCACGCCAGTGACCCGTGTTCGGGAACGAGCATGGGCTGCCTTGGGTCGGCAGGAAGGAGATGGATTGAGCATCCAATGGACTGCTCTCCATCTCCGGGGAGGGGGGTTTCCTGCGGCCGGTGCTCGCCTGACCCCTAGCAGAGACTGGGGATCAGTGGCACATAGCCACATACCATGGGGGCGGGAGGCAGCAGACGCTTGATTTGGGGCACACACAGGAGTGTGCAGGAACCCAGTCGCTGGCATCATTGCATGCTGTCAGCCCGCAGAGGAGAAAAGTGGAAAAGGGAATTCCAGTCGCAGCAGCTTGATGGCCGTCTGTGAGCACCTGTGCTGACTCCAGGAGGGGAATCGCCAAGTGTGGATCCATGTTAGGTGGGACTGCCGCCCCTACCTCCCACCATGGGGTAACTGGTGGGCACCTGGGTGGTCACCTTCCATGGAGACCTGCACGAGTCAGACGGGCGGCTGAGAAAGGGATGCGAGGACAGATTGGCCAACTGGAAGCCCCAGGAGAAACAATATCCAAAAAAAAAGACTGTTGGTCATCAGGAAATACTGAAAAATATGGTTATCTTGATGAAAAAAAAGTTAAATAAAGTAACATAAAGTTCCTTGCTGAAAATAAATTTAGGACACTGGGCAAACTGTAAATTTCTGTAATTAAGAGTATATAAAAAAGGGTAGCTTGGTGTTTTCTTAAAAAAGGGATGCTAAGATTAAGCGTAGGATGTTCAAAACAATTGAGTAGCTTTTCCTTCAAAGAAATAAGGAATAATTTATTTTATGTTCAAACATTAGTTTTCTTTTGGAAATGAAGCTTGAGTTTTTTGTTGTTATAGTGATTTAAAGAAACACTTACATTTTTCTTTTTGTGATAATTTAGTTTGTGTCATTGTTTTTCTTTGATATCCCCTTTTGTTGAAGTGTATGTACAATGTTATTTTCAAATGTATTTTAAGTAAAATACCCCTACTGTTGCAAAAGTGCCTTGGGTTCTTTTACTTCCACGTGGACACCCACTGGATATAATATGAGAGACTGACCGGCTCTTCCCTGACGCCCAAAATCCTGAAGCCACACTCCTGACACATGGTATCCCGACAGTGAAATTTTGCCATCAGCAGAGTTTATTTAATGTTTCAGGGGGCTTCGCACCCCTTTAGTTAATATAACAAGCTTCACCGTGGGCATAATTTCAGTGTTGGGATATCGTGTGTTCGGGATGTGGCGTCGGAATTCTGGGTGTTGGGCTGTTTTGTTTCTGTCAAATAAAAGTATACTCACCCACCAGGACAGCACCAGTGATGGGTAGAAGGAGCCTCAGTTTAATGTCTCATCCAAAGGACGGCACCCTCCAACAGCACAGACCCCCCTAGTACTGCATTTTAGTGTCAGCATTTAAGGTATGAGCCCCATACCTCTCAACCTTTTGTCCTCCAAATGTGGAACATTGCCTCTCCAAATGTGGAACAAATGAGCAAAATGTGGAACACCTAATCAAATCTTTATCTAAGAAGCTCAGAACACTGTTAAAAGGTTTGTAATATATGGAGATACCTAAATAATACAACAGTATCCCATACAAAAAAATCCCGATAATACACTAGTAGCCAAAGTGATAATACTATTGTTGGCAAGTGATAATACTATCGTTCAGAGCTCATAATACTATCATTCGAGCTCCGAACGATAGTATTATCACCAAACCTCAAGAGCGCAACTGCAAGATCTACACTAGTTCCTGACATCCCCAAGGCAACCTCCTAGCCCTGCGTGCTGATGTTCCTAAAACTCGCCTCCTGATTGGAACTGGTTCCTCTGTGGTGGTGCAGAACAATTCAAAAACAGCAATGGCCGCCTCTCGCTAAGCGAGACTATCGATCCCTTCACTTTATGGGCAGAATTTTTTAATCCCTCAACGGTCTGATGAAAGAAGTAAGGTAAAACATTTTTTAAGTAAAATGGACACAGACTGAGTTTGTGGGTGGATGGCTGAGCAGTGCTGATGGGTGGATGGAAAGTACACACACACAGTGGTGGGCGAATCCTCACTGCAATGACGCTGCAGCTTCACAGCACCACTTTCACAGAACTGCTGCAAACAAAACTGGGCTCCATATATTACAAAAATAAAGCCAGGCTTAGGGTTCAGTTTATCAGAATACCACTGAGGTTCTGGGGACAGGAGAACCTCTCGAGCTTCGCTCTTGAGGTTTCCTTGTCCCCAGAAACTCTCGATGGTATTACTCCCTTGTAATAGACCCTCACCTATCTATTATTCTATTTGTATTTATATTCAGAAAGTCTGTTATTAATTGAATAATATATTTTTTGAATCATTTACTATAGATTTCTGCTTAAAAAGGTTAATACTGAATGTGGAACTAGTCCTCACAATGTGGAACAGGGAGCTTTTGTGAAGTAAAATGAGGAACGTTCCTCGTAATGTGGTACAGTTGAGAGGTATGATGAGCCCAGTCCCAGTGTGGGACTAGAGCCCACAACCTTCTGGTCCATAATCAGATGTGCTACCAACTGAGCCACACTGACAGATTTACTCTATTTCAACTTCAGCAAAGCATTTCACTCAATGCCAGACAGAAGGTTGCTGAAGCAATTAAGAGAATCTGGGAGCAGCAAATGACCTAGTTTAATGGGTGGGAAGTTGGCTATTAGGGACACAGCAGAGAGTAGTGGTAAATAGGGTCAAGCTGGGGCGAAGAGAGGTCCCAAATGGGGTACCATAAAGTCCCTGGACCAGCCCTTTTTAACATTTTTATTGTCGACATAGGAGAAGAAATATGGTGGCAGCCACTGCAATGAACCTAGTAGCCATCACAGAAACTTGAGCCACATAGAATAATAATTGGGGTCGGACAGTCCCAAGTTACACCATGTTTAAACATGATAGAGGAAAGGGAAAAAGAGGAGGCATAGTCCAATATGTCAGGGAAGGCATAGAGGCAATGGAGGGTGGAAGCGTTGCAGGAGGTAACAGGGAAACAGAATCACTGTGGGTTCAGCTCATGGCATCCTCAAGCAAGAAACTGCAGAGGGAGTGATCTTTAGACCAATAGAACAAAAGAAGGATAAGAAGCTAGGGGAAGAACTAGAAAGAGGGTGGCAAACGGTGGGTGGTGGTGGGAGATCTAAACATGCCAGATATTGATTGGGTCATTCCAGTGGCCAGGAGCTCCAGAAGTCCGGCCCTGCTAGATATATTGCAGTACAAACAAAGAGTTGTAGTGTGCTTGGAATTCACCATGCCAGTGCTATACTGGGTTAGCCAACCCACTGACTGTACAAAAAACAAAAAGTAAGCACTCAAGGAAAAAAATGAAACATATAACAAATTATACTGCAGACAGTGCTGTTTATTATGAGCTCCAAAAAGGGTTAGCATCCTTTTTGGAGATCACAATAAACAGCGCATCTACAGTATAATTTATTATTTTATTTCATTTTTTCTTCAAGTGCTTCCTTTTTCTTAGATACACTGCAGGACTGCCTGGTAGTGCAGCTGGTTAAGGAACCCACTTGGTAGGCTGTCTTTCTGGATGTGATGCTCACCAACTCAGAAGTGGTAGGAGGTGTGTGGGTAGGGGAGCCATTAGCATCCAGCAACCAAAACTCAGCATGATTCTACCTGGCCCTTGGAACAAGTATGTCATCATCAAAGGCTGAAGTCCTAGATTTCAGAAGGGAAGATTTCAATCAGATGAGGGAGCTGGTTCGGGACAAGTTAGTCAGAGTGGACAGCAACAGGGATGTAGAGGAAAGATGAGGGGAAATCAAGCGGACCATTCTTGAGGGGCAATCTAAAGAAACAGGTACAAGAAACGAACATGGTTCTCTTGAAAGGTCAGGGAAGCAGTGAGAGCCAAAATGAAGGCTTTCACCAGATACAAGGAAAAACAAGGGAAGAAAGAATGGGGAGAGTACCAAATGAAAACAATGGAAACCAAGAGGGCAGTCGAGAAACAAATGCAGTCACAGAGCTGCATATTGTGGAGGAAGTCAAGGGAGGGGGAAAACAGTTCTTTAGACATATTAGGGGAAAAAAGAAAGAAGTGAGGAGGAATTGTTAGGCTAACAGAGGAAGGTAGGGTTATCGAGGAGGACAGGCAGAAAGCAGCCATTAAGACCACTTCTGTTGTTATTCACAAGGGAAGACAGAAGGTCCCTGCCAGAGAGTGGCATTAAGGCAGTTTAAAGGGGGATCCCTGAAATGAGGTTGCAAGTATTTACCAGTGAAAGGGTTCAGAAAGGGCTAGCAGACCTAAAGATAGATAAGACTCTGATGCCAGATGGAATACATCTGAGGGTTCTCAAGAAATTGACAACGGAACTAACTGAACCACTGGTTGGGCTATTTAATAGCTCAATTCAGATGGGGGTAGTTCTGAAAGACTGGAGGATAGCGTACGTAGTCCCGCTCCATAAGTGGGGGGGACAAGTAGTGACCAGGTAACTACAAACCTGTCAGTCTTACCTCTAATGTGGATAAACTGATGGAGACAGTAGTCAAAGAGGACCTTGTGAACTACCTGGAGAGCAATGTACTCCAGGATAATAAACAGCATGAGTTCATGACAGGGAGGACTTGTCAGACCAATGTGACAGCATTATTTGACTGGGTAATGAGGGTAGTGGATGAGTGCCATGCTATGGATTTAATCTACTTCAGTTTCAGCAAGGCTTTTGACACTGCCCCTCATAGAAGGTTGCTGAAGAAGCTTGAGGATCTGGGTGCAGTGAAGGACACAGATGGGTGAGAAACTGATTATAAGAGAGACAGCCAAGGGTTACGGTTAACATCAAATTTGAAGAGCGGGAGGCCACCAGTGGGGTGCCACAAGGATTGCTCCTGGGTCCAGTCCTTTTCAATATATTCATCATTGACATAAGAGAAGGAATCCAGGGCAGGATGTGTCTCTTCCTATATGACACTAAGCTCTTTGGTGGGGTAGACTGTGAGGAAGGGGTTAGGGATATGCAGAGAGACTTGCAAAGGCTAGAGAGGTGGCCAAAGATTTGGCAGTTTAAATTTGATGTCAAAAAGTACAGGGTGATGCACATAGGGGAAAAAGAACCCCAGGAATGAGAACTGGATAGGGGGTAAAGCTGGGCATGACCACTGAGGAAAGAAACCTAGGGGAAATCATCAGTGACTCCCAAAAGCAATCAAGCCAGTGTAACAAGGCTTACAGTAAGGCAAACAGGACACTGGGGTGTAAAGGAAGGTGTACTGACAGAGGTATTATTACCTCTCTACAGTTCACTGGTGAAGCCCCACCTGGAGTACTGTGCCCAGTTCTAACCTAAGGAAAGATAAGGACAGGCTAGAGACAGTGCAGTGTAGGGTGACAACAATGATTCAGGGCCAGCAAATCTGATAGATTTCTTTGGGTGACAAAAGCAGTAGACCAAGGGGGGGCAGTAGACATTGCCTACCTCGACTTCAGCAAAGTCTTTGACACAGTCCCACATAGGAGACTGGTCAACAAGCTAGGCAGCCTAGTGGTGGGACACAAAGTGGTGAACTGGATTGGTAACTGGTTAAGGGAGAGAAAACAGAGAGTAGTGGTAAATGGAACCCAATCAGAGGAAAGGGAGGTGGTGATCAGTGGGGTACCTCATCCTCTTCAGTGTCTTCATCGGTGACATAGCAGACAGGCTGGAGGGAAAGATTTCCCTGTTTGTGGACGACACCAAGATTTGCAACAGGGTGGATACCCCGGAGGGGGTGGAAAGGATTAGAAGAGACCTGGAATGGTTGGAGGGATGGTCAGGAGTATGGCAGCTAAGGTTTAACACAAAGAAATGCAAAATCATGTTTGTGGGGAGCAGGAACCCTGGAGCGTGCTACAGGATGGGGTGGAGCTGTTGACAGTAACTAGGGAAGAGAGAGACTTTGGGGTCATAATCACAGATGACTTGAAAGCTGCTAGGCAGACTGCCAAGGCAATGGGAAAGGCCAGTGGGATGTTGGGATATATTGGAAGGGGAATTACAAGCAGAAGGAGGGAGGTAATGGATCCATGGCCATGGAGGTCTGGGAGCATTATGCCTCCCACTGCAGCTTGAGGACAGTGAAGGTGATGCCTACCCACAAGCAACTTGTATAGATTGGCATACAGGATGCTGTGAATGTTGCAGGGTACATGCCATGGGCCATCAGTGCCTTGAAGCACAAATGGCAAGACATGCAAGGATGGCAAAGCAGAACCTGGAACAGTGACGGTGGGAACAGCTGGCAACAGGTGGGGTCTGCCCTGGGAATGATCCAGAGTTAACTGCAATGGATAGCATCATGGCTGACACCATCAGCAAGCAGACTGTAGGAAATGAGCATGATGGGCTGGAAATGCTGGAGGGGAAGTACAGGCACAGGCCACACAAGAGCAGGGCATGGATCCAGACAGGTACTAACCACCAACTGTAACCCACAGGTGATGTACCGATGGCTCCTGACCAGGAGGACAATGGTGTCATGGATGAGGATGGGACCGAGGCTAAAGTAAGCACTCAGGGCATCACACACAGGGCAACAAACCTTGGGGTCGAGGGGCACTCTGTCCAGTAACCTCTTATGGGGAAAGCACAAATATAAATACACAAGTTGTACCAAGTCAATCTATACAAGATACTGAAAGCACAAAGAACAGTGGTACTAATAATAGAAAAAGCACTCGAGATGATCTACAAGGTGAAACTGACACTACAGAGACCACCAAAAATAGCAAAAAAAAGCAGAGATATTAATACATATGCTGATGGGGAATGATACACAATCAGGTGGAATAATTTTGTAAATAAAAAGGGTAGGAGAGCAATCTCGCTAAATGACATCCCAAACCACAACAGACATACCCCTTTGTCTGAGGTTAGTGCTACCAAAATGGATACGGAAAAATCATATTCAGGTGCAGTGGAAATGATAGTTCTCAGAGATTTATTAGGAAGTGTGACTCCATTGTGTGTGTTTCATACAAAGAAAACAAAATGTTATTATGCTACCTGGGGGCTAAAACTGACGACATTCGTGCAGTTTTACCACAAGTTGTTACAAACTCAGCAAATGAATGAATTGTTACAATACACGCTGGAACTAATGATGTTGGGTATCAGCATGAGAAGGACATCTGCTACAATCTGATCAGCACAGGGGAGGATATTAAACACAGAGGGGCTGAAGTACTCATTTCTGCAATTCTACCCATTCCAAAAGCAACACATTTCAAAAACCAAACAATTGAAAGAATTAATGCACTGTTGAATAATTGGTGTAAAGAGAAGAGTTTCCATTTTATTAATTCTTGGGACCACTTCTACGGTAACAGTTATTTGTACAGTGCAGATGGACTACATCTGAATAATGAAGGAGCAAAGATTCTGGGGAATCTAATAAAATCCCAAATGGAAACCTTACATTTAAACTAAATAGGGCGGGGGAAGGGGCACATACGAAAAATAAGAAAAAACATAGGATGTTAAAGACTACCGTTTCCAAAAATAACAAAAAACAAATAAACTATTTATTAAGCAATGCAAGGAGTTTAAATAATAACTTTGAGGAACTAGAGGGTAGATTGATTGCAGAAAATATTGACATAGCTTTAATCACTGAGACTAGGTGGGAAGAAAATTATATTTGGAAAAAAAATATTGATGGGTACCAGTTAATCAGAGTGGATAGAGAAAATAAAAGGGGGGGGGCATTGCAACTTACATCTCACAAGCTTTAATAATCACTGATATATCATGTATAATTATGAAACAACTTTCCACAATAGAGACAATTTGGTTGGAAATATCTAATTCACACTATGGTGATTTTATTTTAGAACTATGTTATAGACCACCAGACACTACTGAAAATATAGATAACAACATATTAGAGGAAATCATGATTGCCTTAGATGTAGGGGATATTTTGTTCACAGGGGATTTTAATTATCTTGATATATACTGGACAAAAAAGCAAACAACATCAAAGCAAAGCAAGGCATTTCTAGAAACTTGTTTAGAAAACAATTTAATATAACATGTCAATACTGCTACTAGAATGGATAACATTTTGGATCTGGTCATAAGCTCTGAAAATATATTAGTAAATAATTGTAAAACATGGAAATAGTGACCATGACTGTGTTACTTTCTGTACTGAAAACATGATAGGACACCAGAAAGGTTGCACACAAATTTATCTATATAATACTGCTAACATCAATGGTGTTAATGAAGACTTAAACAATATTGATTGGAAAACAATATTATTGAATAAAACAGTAGATGTAGGCTGGATATATATTAAAGAAACTATACATGCAGTCATGAAAAAATATGTACAATGTGTAAACAAATACAACAGTAAAGGCAAAAAGCCTAAATGGCTAAATAAAGGAATATTAAAATTCATAAAAAAGAAAAATAGGGCATACTGGCAATACAAACAACATGGTACTGAAGAAAGTTGGCTCATATTCAAAAATATACACAACACGTAAAAATAAGATAAACAAGTCCCCAAAAAAGTTTGAGGAAACTTTAGCTAGAAATACAAGCAAAATAAATAGCAAACAGTTTTATGGCTATATAAATTCGCTCAAGAAGAACAACCAAAAATTAATGACTATAAGGGATAACAATCATTTAATAACAGATCCATGTGAAATGGCTGACATTTTCAATAAATACTTTTGTTCTATTTACAACCCACCATCAGAAAACCCAAAAAAGGAAATTCCATCCATTAAGAAGGGTAACCTTGAAGTACAAATAGATGACATTATAGGATATATAGATAAACTAAAACCACATAGTGCACCTGGGGTCGATGACATCACACCTTTAATGCTGAAGTTAATGAAAGGGAGTATTTGTATCCCATTTAAAATACTGTTTGAAAATTCCCTCAATACTGGGACAATTCCAAATGAGTGGAGAATGGCAAAGGTAACACCCATCTATAAGAAGGGTTGTAAATTAAACATGACTAACTACATGCCTATAAGCCTGACTTTAGTGCCATGTAAAATTTTGGAACAGATAATAAAAGATAAAATCATATCTCATTTAGGAAAAAATCCATTATTTGATACAAACCAACACAGTTTCAAGCAGGAAAAGTCATGCACCAGCAACCTATTGTGCTTTTACAAATGTGTAAGCAAACACTTGGATAGTGTGGATCCTGTGGATGTACTGTTACTGGATTTTAGGAGAGCCTTTGATTATGTGCCACACTGGGCACTTAGTATTAAATTAAACAAGTGTGGAATAGACCAGCACATTGTTGCTTGGGTAAATGAGTGGCTCCGCTTTAGAACACAGAGGGTAACAATAAGAGGACATCTCTCATCTGTTGGAGATGTGTCTAGTGGGGGTCCTGCAGGGATCAGTGTTGGGGCCTATTTTCCAACTGTTCATGGTGGACCTTGATGACCTGGTCAAGAGTGATATTACAAAATATGCAGATGATGCAAAATTGGGTGGCCCTTGCAAAACACCTGACTAAATCAAAACCATACAAGCAGACTTGGATGCTGTTGCAGATTGGGCATGTAACTGGGGAATGGCATTAAATATTGATAAGTGCTGTGTACTATGTATGGGTCTCCATAATCCACAAACACAACATTCCATAAATGGCATGATACTGTAGTCAAAAACAATGGAGAGAGACTTGGGTATATTGATGGATAATAAACTGTGCTTTAAAGATCAATGCACAACTGTGGTAGCTAGAACTTACAGAGTAGTAGGAGCCATTAAGAGAAATATAAAAAGCAGAAGTAGTGAGATGATGCCTCTGTACTTGTCATATGTAAGACCTATACTTGATTATGCATCTCAACTATGGAGCCCTTATAATAAAGGAGACATAGGTAGGGTAGAGAGAGTGCAGCATAGATTTACAAAATTAATTAAGAATCTCAAACATCTTCTTTATACATCAAGATTGGAATAATTGCAGCTACACAGTTTAGAGTTAAGAAGAAAAAGCAGGGGAGACATACTGATTTACTATAGTATTATAAATGAGCCAATCCTGATAGCTGAACTGAATATTGAATATAAGAATATCAATTCAGTGACGTGTGGTCACCCACTTCAAGTCAAAACCAATAAATTCAGAACCAAAAAAAGACAATTTTTTTATACCCAAAGAGTTGCTAATCTGTGGAATAGATTACCAGAGCAAATTATAATCATTGAAAACAAAAATATATTCAAGAGAAGATTAGATTATTATATAGCATGTAATGGAGATATGGTATATTACAAACTTTCCTAGACAGAAGACGATCATGGCCTTCGGCCTTTTGTTCTCTTTACATCATAAGTGTCATAAGTGTCCACATATCCCTCCCCCCACATACACCAACTACACTATGTGAAGTAGTGCAGCACTACCTGAGTCCTACATGCATGCCCTGCATGGTACAATGGGTCCTGAGAGTTGGGCATCTGTGTACATTGGGCATCTGACCATTCACATCTCCAGGCATGTCACTGGCTGGTGGCATATCATCATCTGGCACAGGGAAGCACTTCCTTACAGCTATGTTGTGTAGCATGCAGCTTATGGTGAGCACCCTGCACACTTTTCTGGGTGTGAGCTGCAGCGTGCCCCCTGCCAGGCACCTTAAGCACACCTTGTTAGTTAAGCAGTAGCCATGATTTGTTCCGAACAGCCATCTAAACTAGAAAACTTTTACTTTTAAAAACAGCCCCATTTCATGTCAATGGGGCACGTCAACCATGCTATCCATATAGTGACATCACAAACTGTGATAGTGCGGGGACAGATTAGGGATGGACCACAGACTGAAGTGGTACTAGGAAGTGAAAGGGATCAGCGCAGCTTGGCTCCATGGAGCCAAATTATGATCCCTTCCCTTCCCTTCCTAAAAGGGGGCACATAGAAAATGTAATTCTTGCACAAGTGGACATGGAGCCCAATAAGGGGTTTTCATGCTTCTGGGGGGATGTTATAGAAAAGAACGAGTTAGTTGCTTTTTAAAGAAATACAAACAATGAAAGAGTTTGGTATCATTGAAGAATCGAGAAGTGCTTGGTTATCACTGATGTTGATTGTAAATAAAAAAAGAAGGAGGTGTAAGAATCTGCCTTGATTTTAGGAAACTTAATCAAGTGTCTGTATTTGACAACTATAATATGCCCAGGATAGATTATTTAGTGGACAGATTGGGAAGTGCCAAGTACATTAGTACCCTCAATCTCACCAAGGATTACTGGTTACTCTTAGCTGAAGAATCCAGAGACAAAACTGCATTTTCCACTCCAGTTGGATTCTATCAATTCACCACCATGCCATTTTGTTTGGATGTAATTCTAGCCCCTCACACTTGTTATTGTGCTGCTTACCTGGATGATGTCATGCTGTAGAGTTCAGACTGGAAAAGCCACCGAGAACACCTACAAGCATCTATCCAGTCTATCAAAAATGCAGGTCTGGCCATTAATCCTACCATGAGTGCATTTGGCATACAGGAAACCAGATATTTGGGTTGTATTTTGGGAAATGGGGAAGTAAAGCTAGAGATTTCTAAAACAGAAGCTGTAGCTAACAGTCCTGTCCCTAAAACAAAGAAACATGTCAGGTCATTTTTAGGTTTGGCTGGTTACTACCAGAGATTTTTTCCCAACTTTGTCCAGTTAGCTACTCCCTTCACTGAACTCATGGGAAAATGGTACCCAAATGCTCTTTTGCTTATCGAGCACCACTCTGGTTAAATGGCCTCAGCCCAACCATCTCCTCTGCCCCAACTATTGGTATGTTTAAAACTAGGCTCCGGGACTATCTCACTACCAACAGCTCCTGTGACTGCCCAACTTAACCTTGTTTCTCCACTTCCCTTTCTGCTCTAGTTGTCCCCCTCCTCACTGGATTCTACCCTCACATCTTGGTATACCCAATGCTGCACTTTTCACCCTCTTGCCACCCTTCCTACATTCCTTCTCCCCCACCCTCTTCCCTCTCCCTATGACTCTGGCACTTCTTATCTGTTGTCTATTTTCTCTGACAAATGCCACTGGCTGCCTTGTTACAATGCTACCCTTGAACTGTATTAATCTGTACTCTGTTTGCAATGTTCACATTGTTGTAATGCCTGTCTTGATGTTCCCCATAATTTGTATTTCTCTGACATGGAACCTTTGTAAAAGAGCCATGGCTCAAAGGTATTTGTAATCCTAGACATGATAAAATAAATAAATAAAAATAATGTAAAATGGTCCCCAGAGTGTGATGAAGCTTTTCAGATCATTAAGACCACCTTATGTTCACCCGTTTTAAGAAGACCAGACTTTGAGAGACAATTTCTGCTACAGACAGATGCATCAGAGGTAGGTCTTGATGCAGTCCTGACTTAGAATATAGATGGGAAGGAACATCCCATTCTGTATATTAGTAGGTAACTGCACAACAGAGAGAAAAAGTATTCCACTATTGAAAAAGAATGCCTTGCTGCAAAATGGGCAATGGATACCCTTAAGTTTTATCTGCTAGGAGCTGACTTTGTACTTATACCAGATCACAATCATTTATGTTGGCTTAATCAAATGAAGGATAAAAATCCCAGAATCACAAGGAGGGACCTGGCACTACAGCCATTTCAATTTAAAGCGATGCACAAATCCAGAAAAGAGAATGTCAATGTTGATTTTGTCAAGATATGGCTCTGGAATTGAGAATTCAGAAAGTTGAAAAATGTGTGTACTTAACTGAAATATTTTCCATAAAAGGTGTTATTAAAATGATACTGCATATGTAAAGAACAGTAAATGTCATAAGGTAATGTAAAAAAAGAAAAATAAAAGAAGATTTTGGAAATCTGTTACAAAAGGGTTCCCTCTTAAAAAGATGTGTGTGATAGGGTTGCGTAGGACCCTGTCACATTTGTAATGCAGAGGGATTTAAAAGCCAGGATCTATTTTGTCCTCTCCTCTCCTATTCTGCCACTTGTCTGTATTTTGCCTGTCTGATTGTGCAATCAGATTTTCTTGGAATTGGAATTGGCCACTCCGATGGCAACACAGTTTCCCTCTGTTATCTCAGTTCCTTCACTTGCTGTTTCTGTTCATTCTTTCTTTCTTCCCTTGCATCTCTGTGGTTAAAAAAATAATATTTTTTTATGTGAAACTGAAATCCCTTGGTTTGCAAATGTATATATTTATATTGTTAAAATGATTGCAGAAAGCTATGGAATTGACCTTGAGATGTATTTTGATCTCCACAAGCTTGTTTACAGATATGTCAATAAGAGACCAGCTCAGAGACAGAATATTCTATTTTGTTGCACCTGTTAAAGACTAAATGTGCTTTTCAGGCTGGCCTCATGAAAGAAATTGACAAAGTTCTGGTACATTTTGTGAGAAACAGGAGTTGCAACTTAAAACAATCAGGATGCAGAGTTTAAACTGTCAGGAAAAGACATCTTATAAAAAGAGAACAATGTTTTGTTTAGATAGAGAGAGAGAAAGAGAGAGAGAGAGAATTAACTTTAAATTGAGAGAGAGACTCTCAGATGTAGGACTTTCTTTGTTTGTACTAGCTGTATGAAGAGCTACCTTGTACAATCTGAATTTGTTTAATGTTATTGTTAACAACAATAATAAAGCACTACTTGTGAATTTTAAAACTTCTGGTTTGCCTGTGCTTCCTCGCCTATGCCTCTATGACACACACACAGCAACACCCACAACTCTGAGTTCTCCAGTATGTATGCATCATGTGTGGAGCCTGCATCCTTGGCACAGACATGCATAATTAAACCTGCAGTATTGCACATGACCTGAATGTTCATACTGTGGTATGCCTTGCAGGTCCTGCATGCGTCCTCCACCTGGGAAGGGGCGATGATCACCCCATGTGTACATTTGACTGCCCCAATGATATTCAGCATGCCAGTCATAGCATAGAAGGCAGCCTGCATGTCCCACATGGCCTGCTCTGACCTCAGAAATGAGATATGGTTGCCTAGGTGTGCCAGCAGGGTATCCACCACCTGTCAGAGGCACATGTTCATGGAGGACTGGCTGATACCGGCCATGGCCTATGTTATCCTTTAACAGGTATCAGAGGCAAGAATGGGGGGAGGACAAGAAAATTACCAAAATACAGTCTCTTCTTCAGGTTTACAATGTTATTCTCAGACAATTGATGTATGCAGAATCTCACCCTCTATGTTTTGCCTATAACGTGTAGGCTTCTTCAGGAGATTGCCTAAATTAGTTTACTTTAAGTGCTGAAACACAAAATTAGCTTTTAGCCATCAAACTTTGTAACCATGCACAGCTTTTATGCTTAAATTTGATCCAGTCGATGTAAAAGCTGCACTGCTCTGAAACACTCTCTAGCATTTCAGAGTAGTCTAAGCATAAAAATGTGATATGTTATAGGTCAAATAGTCCTGCAAAATCCTGGGGAAGTGCAGTTCAGGAGTAGTGTCAAAGTTCTTAACTAAAATATTTTTCAAAAGGTCCAACTAAATGTACCTATCCATACATGGTTATAGCACAGTTCAGTTCATGAAACCTTCCTCCTAATGACTCCAAGTTGACTGTGTTGTTCAGTGAATGTCTTTAATGGGCTCATCTGTTTTTAGAAAAGGAAAATATCTTCTCCAGGACTGAGCTCAATGGATGGTTGTCTCATTATCTGTGGAGGCACTCCAGTGAGGCACTAGCCAAGTGCCTATCAAAATCCAAAATAATTAAATTCAGCCCACCTCGGTTTAAGTGGATGAAAAAAGATTAAATCCAGGGGAAGCCATATCCATCAAAAGTTCAGTAAGCATTCAGAAAATCAGATCACCAGGCTCACCATAACCAGTTCATAAACTCTGGCCAGAGACGGTATGGCTACAGCCAAGTGGGTGGAACACAGCACTATCTGCCCTGCCCAAGATGACAGCTAGAGTTGAGTGCCCATGCACAACAAACCACGCATGCACACTGACACAGTCCACTGTGTCCAAGATGGCTGCTGAAACCCAGTGTGCATGCGTGAGTCACCGCACATATGCAGAGAACTCCAGTGGCCATCTTGGAAATGATCACCATGTGTCACCATGCCACCAGAGTTCTGTGCACATGCACGAGTTGTTGTGCATGCATACTCAACTCCGGCCTCCATCTTGAACACAGCAGACAGTGTCGTGTTCCACCGGTACCGACGGACAAAATAATGCAAGATGAATGCACAGTGATTGCCATTCGCCTCCACTAAAACAAGTCCGTTCGGTATCCAATAAGCTCCCGTTTCTCTAAAGTACTCACAAGACATCTGCAGGGCTATGCCCACTGCAGCTGTAAAAATGAGGATACAGTATTTTATTGATTGATTTTTCAATATTTTGTACAAATAGTGGCCTCCAGTCTTTATTAAATTGCTAACATTTCAGGGACTGTTTCTCCTTCATCAGGGAGACTGGTTCTTTTCTATAAATAAACATGCAATATATTAAACTCTCTATTTACAAAATATGTCATTTTTATCTCACTTCTTGTGTAAAAACCAAATATTACATTATGTATATATTGTACTATTTAAATGTAAGCCCCCCAAAATCCGGGGGCTTACCTGTCAGCCACCTCTGGAGGTGTGCATCGTGGAGAATCCAAGGGCCCTGGAACAGCCAAGTGGTAGGTTGGGGGCTGTTACAACTGGAGGCACTGCTGGGACCTACTGCCCCACAAGTGTGTTCCCCATACTCAGATTCTGGAAAAAATATAGTACCCCCAAAAGTGTGAAAGTCAGCATGGCACAATGAGAGTTAAAAGACTGGTGTCAAGGGGAGTGCCTGGACCTGAAAAAAAGCACTTCTGGTCACAGGGATCCCTGAGGGTACTGAAAGGACTGCTGTTTTTCAGTCCCTAGACAATTTATTTATTTATTTTATTTTTATTTATTTATATCTCAGAATTATAACCTATGAGCTAAAGCTCATTTACATAGGTGCCACATCTGCAGAAAGGCAATCTATATAAAAACAAGGGCATTACAATTATCATGAATTGCCAGTGAGGATTAACACTGTATTACAAAAGTAAAGCACATAAAATGCATGTAAACTACAGAAGGGTATTTATGACTAAAGTTAGATCAAGTACATAATGTACAGTAGAGGAAAAGGAACAAGTGAGAAAGTGCCAGAAACCCAAGCCAGTGGCTTCCATTGTCAGACTATAGGTAAGGGAGGGGGGTCAAGACACAAAGGCACAGTAGGGAGAAAGGAACAAGGAAGACCGTGCCGGGAATTGGATCAGTGGTTTCCATTGTCAGACTGTAAATAAAGGGTGTGGAGAAGATAGAGGAGGAGTGGTGGATTAATTAGGGAAAGGGTGGATGACAGGTGTGGGAGAAAGGTGGGAGGGAATGAATAGGGGATAGTAAGGGGGGTGATAGGAGTGAGGGGTGAGCAGCAGGCAGGAGTAAGTAGCAAGTTGTGGCAAAGCAGAAGTGCTATATTCAGAGGGGCAGGACAGTCAATGGCAAGGGAAAACAGGTTATGGAAAGCAGGAGCTGGACATATGATTAATGAGGTGAGTGCGGAGTTTGGATTTAAAGGGACCAATTTTGGGTTCAGCAATGAGATCAATTGGTAGGCAGTTTAACCAGAGTGGCGCCTGGTAACCAAAGGATCTCTGGCCTTGCTTGGTATGATGGAAAGGGACCTTAACTAGATTGGTGTTTGAAGCTCTAGTTAGCCTTATGGTTTCTGCTGGGCTGAGCATAGCACACGTTCCTGGTAGCAACAGGCTGAGGGTAGCTTTTTTGGCTAAGAGACAAACCTGGTAGTGAATTCTATTTTCCAGGTCTAACTAGCCACATTGAGAATAGAGATGACAGGTGTGGGTTAGATGTGGTGCGCCTAGTGCCAATCTGCAGGCCATATTCAGGGTGGTGGTTATGCATTTGAGGGTAGTGTCGGGGACCACACTATATATAGCAAGGCCATAGTCTATGCAAGAGAAGACTGAGCTATTTACAAGGTTTTGGAAAATTGAAAGTACATGGTATGAGGTATGACCAGGCAAATCAAAGAACCACTGCCTTAGTGGAAAGTGATGTGGAAATAGATGTGAGCAAACTACCTGCCTCCATTAAACCAGAAGGGTCCGAGGATGTATGGAACCTCTTTGGTAAGGGGGAGCAGTCTGCAGTCTGACCCCCCTTCCTCTCCCACACTGGAAACAAACTGGATGGAAAAAATAAAAAATATTGTTGGCAGCTGAGGAAAAGGCTGTTAAAGATGTGCAGGCCTTATTTAAAGAAGAGCCCCCTCAGACAGTGCTGTCGGGTGGACCCAGGGTTGTGGGGCCTGATTGGACCCCTTACTTGGTTGCGCCTTATGAGCAGTATAAAATATTACACACCTTCCTGAGAGCCATTCCTACTTCCACTGGAGAAGATAATTAGAGCTGGATGAGCCACGCTACAAAGATGGAACAAGTGTGGAAGTGCTCAGATGATGATAGGCGTAAGAGAATTGTGGAAAGCTTGAGAGGTATAGTCCTGGACGTAATTCGTTCCTTACATGAAAGTCAGCCTAACTGTACTGCAAGTGATCACTTGACTATGCTAAAAAGTACATTTGGAACTGTGGAAAGGAAAGAGGAATTAATTTTTCAATTGGGGGCCACCACACAAAGAGACAGAGAAAAGTTGTCCCATTACATTACTGGAGTAGAGACAATAATACAGAAAATTGCTGAAGCTGGATGTGCACCCCGGCTCAGATTGCACATGATGAGACTAGACCAAATTTTGAGAGGTGCTGTATATTCACGATGGATTCTGATATCACTCAGGTTAAGAGATCAAAAAGCCGAACCCCCAAACTTCTGTCAGTTGCTGGATGAAGTAAGGAAGGAAGAAGCACAAGAAGATATTGTAGACTCCCTCCATGCACCCAGTGTGAAAGCTACACTACTGCAGCCGCAAGTAGACAGCCGCACAGAGCCTAGTAACATCCCTGACCTGGGTACTGAGCTCAAAGAAATCAAAGAGTGTGTTAAGGCCCTGCAGCTGGCACAAGTGCCCCGTCCACTGTCAAATGCCTCGGTGCCTGAAATGGGACACTCGGTGAATACTGCCTCTGCCCAAAAGGTCAAGCCATGACCCTCCTCAGTGCCCAGAGAAGGACTGTTTTGTTATCGTTGTGGGGAAGATGGACATCTCACCCCTGGATGTGCCTACCTAGAGAACCTGCAACTGGTTGATGAGAAAATGAGAAGATGCCAAAACCCACAGGGAAATGACAATGAAGCCCAGTGAGGGAGTGACCTGGGTCTCCGAATGTACCATGCTCCATGAAATGGACTGAGCCTAAGATCCCTCCAGGGAGCAACTTGCCCTTCAGGCTGTTGGGCCCTCAAGTAGATGTTCAGATTTATGTTGAAGGACACCCCTGTACTGTGCTGCTGGACAGTGGGGCACAAGTTACCATTGTCCACAGTACTTTCGACAATCACTACGTGAGACATCTGCCACTCCAGCCATTGAAGGGACTCTCACTGTGGGACTAGAGTGACTCCAGCTAGCCCAATGATGGTTACTGTGTTGTGCAATTTGAGTTCCCCAGAATGGGCAAGGATGTGTCACACAAAATTGACACCATAGCACTGATCTGTCTGGAATCCAAGGCTATGGATGATACCTCTGTACTGATTGGAACCAATGAAGACATGTTTAGTAGGTTGGCCATGATGTGTCAGAAGACAGGACTAGCCCAAAGCTTATGAAGTCCATCTTTATAAGCAGCCATGAAGCAAGTGAGTCTAAAGCTTGATGACCTAGTGGCTGTGCTAACAGAAGAACACATTGAAGTAATTCACAGAGTCAATGGTAAAGTAATGATCCTGCCACCCAATTCGCTGTGCCAAGTAGTTAGTGTTGCTGAAAGTACACCTCAGCCAGCTGGACTGGTGCTCATCATAGATGCTCCCCTTGAATGTAGTTTGCCAGAGGGACTGATGGTCCAGAGAAGAGTGATGCCACCACCTGCTACCCCCTAAGCTAGACCAGTGACTGTAAGGGTGAAGAATGAAATGGAGAAACCCATTGCCATAAGGAAAGGGTGAGTGCTGGCACACATCTTCATGTTAACAGTGTGACTGGGGTGGACCCTACTTTGGCCACAGATACAGAAATAGATCCTGGATTATTCAACTTTGGGGACTTACCCATACCAGACCAGTACCGGTGGAGCCTGAGTAACAAGTTGGACAAACAGCAGAAGGTATTGTCTTTGTATGAGTGGGACGTGGAATGTGTCCATGGAGAAGAGCACCATATTTCACTGAAAGATGACCGCTCTTTCTGAGAGAAGTCCTGGAGACTGGCCCCATGGACATCAAGGATGTCTGGCACCATCTCCAGGAACTACTAGTGGCAGAGATTATTAAAGGAATCAAGGAGCCCTTATGCGTCACCTATAGTGGTGGCCTGAAAGAAGAATGGTGCCACCCAGATATCCATTGCTAATAGTACACTGAACAATAAGACAGTGCCTGACCAGTACACCGTGCATTGAGTAGAAGATACCCTGGCTAGTCTGGCAGGGAGTTAATGGTTTTCGGTGCTGGATCTGCACAGTGGCTATTATCAGATCCCCATGGTGGAGCCTTTATCTGCCCTCTGGGGTTTTAGCAGTTTGAGAGAATGCCTCAAGGAATTTTGGAGGCCCTGGCCACTTTTCAGAGATTGATGGATAAAGCAGTGGGCAATATGCACCTACTGGAAGTAACTGTGTACCTGGATGATTTATTTGTATTCAGGAGGACTTTGGAAGAACACAAAGCCCGACTCATGAAAGTATTGGACTGGTTAGAGAAGTTCAGCTTGAAAGTGTCCACTGACAAGCGCCAGTTTTGCCAGGCCTCGGTGAAGTATGTCAGCTGCATTGTCTCCACCAATTGTGTACAGACAGACCCAGCCAAAGTGGAGGCCCTTACTACCTGGCCGAGGCCGCATGATCTCAAAGCTTTGCAATCCTTCCTTGGATTCTGTGGCTACTACAGACATTTTGTAAAAGATTACTCAAAGATTGCTCATCCTCTGAATGATCTCACCCAGGGCTACCCACTTACCAACAAAAAGAAAGCCTATTCTAGGGGACACAGTCCTCAAAAAGAGTATTTGAAAGTAAATGAGCCTTTTGGTGATCAATGGACAGAGCAATGGACAATGTGAAACAGCTTTTAGAGAGATCATTAAGTGTTTGTGTGAAGCACTCATGTTAGCTTTTGCTGACCCTACCAAGCCATATATAATGCAAACAGATGCCAGTCTGAGTGGTTTGGGAGTTGTCCTGTACCAACAGCATCCTGAAGGACCTCGCCCTGTAGAGTATGCCAGCTACAGTCTGAGCCCTTCTGAGAAACTGTACCCTGTGCACAAGCTTGAGTTCTTAGCCCCAAAGTGGGCAGCGCTGAAAAGTTTCCTGACTATTTACAGTATATGGCATCCACTTCACTGTTGGACCGACAATAACTCTCTCATGTATGCAAATACAACTGCCAAATTAGATGCAGCTGGACATCAGTGGTTGTCTGCCCTATCAACATACAAGTACAGCTTAGAGTACTGAAGTGACAAGAGCAATATTGATGCAGATGCACTGTCCAGATGCCCCCACCCTGATCAGCCAGAGTTTAGTGTGCAACTTTAAAGTACTGCAGTGAAGGCAACGTGTGCCAAGTTTGATACCACTGATCATGTCACCCCAGCCAACCCTGACAGAGCCACTGACATGTTGGGAACCTCTCCAGACACCATTCCTGCTGCCTATCTCAATTTCATTGGGTTGGACCTGTCCACTTTGCCCCAGTCAAGCAAGCCAGAATTGACACGTGCTCAGAGAGAAGACTGTGTTGAAGGGAGTAATTCAAGCACTGGAGAAAGAACTTGATGCAGACCACGTCCGCATAACTCACCCTGATGTATCCTTGTCACCGAGGGAGTGGGGCAAATTGTCATTGAAAGATAGACTTTTAATTCACACTAGTCATGACAGTGCTCATCCTAAGTTTCCTAGAAAACAACTGGTACTGCCCTAGAAATACCAGAAAGCGCTTATCACCTCCTTGCATGATGATATGGGTCACTTGGGGTTTGAACGCACTCTAGTCTTAGCAAGAGCCCGATTTTATTGGCCACGAATAAAGAAAGATATCAAAAAGCATAAAACCTGCATCAGATACATAAAAAGAAAGACTCTGCCTAGAAGACCCTTTCCGCAACAATAAAGAAAGCGGCCGTTAACATCCACCCCTCCCCCCCCAACTTCACCACCAGCTCAAAAATTACAAGTCTGCTTTACGAAAATAAATCCATTTTATAAAGAGCCTATCCCACAGCAGTTTGAAATCCAGTAGAGGGAAGGGAGAGAATATTGGTGCTATGTGGGCTCACAGAGAGATTCAAGAAGCAGAGATTTAGAAAGAGGGTAAGCACTCTAAAGTGACCTGCTCAGGATCAACCAGTGGTAAGTGACAGTTGTGAGATTCAGACCCGGGTCTACAGGGTCACAGCTCTGTCTTCTCTTAACTGGACCAAACTGCCCCTCGCATCATCATTTATAAAGCTGAGCATGGTGGTTAAAGGGCCATTTACATGGCCACTTATGCACTGCAGCAATCTGAGTGCTTGGGTTGCTGCTGTGAAAAAGTGGATGTGTGGACATTTACCGAATTGTGGTAATCACTCATTGAGCCTCTTGGGAACTGCATGAATTTGTGGGAAGCGTTGTGGAGCAAGTGGTATAAGCAGCTGCATGGACAGGCTGTACCACTCACTCCAGCATGTGCAGGGATGCTCCTAGTATGCTGCAGTGCTTCAGTACTTTCAAGTCCTCTCCATGCATATTGCATCGGCACTGAGAGAGGCCATGTGAATGCAACTTGCTATTTCCTCCTGAGGTAATCCACTCTCTGTTCCCCACAGGAAAACCTTTCTTGAGCAATGATGCTTCATGTATAGAGCCCCACTCTGGTTAAATGAGGTCCCTACAACCATACTTAACACTGACAACCTCCCCTCCTTCAAAACTAAATTGCAGTACTACCTCACTGTAATTGGGTCTTGTGAGTGCAGGTTTGGGACCTGATCTTAGGCCCCGTGCCACAGTTTCTCACAGCTCTTACTATGCCCCCCACTTCAGGCTATGAATTTCCATGCTTCTGAATTGTCCCCTTTGTTTGCTCTGACCCCTCAAAGAGTAGCTGCACTTACTGCCAATGGTCACTTACTGTTGTTTTACTGGCTCCTTTTTTGCTTTCACTATTTTGCCACCTGTCACTTTCTTTGCTTACCCTCAACCAACCTCCTTCTTTTTCTACTCCCATGGTATCCTGTACCACTTCCCCACACCCCCATGCTCTCCCTTTTTGTTCCCACCTTATACTCCTCCATATGCCCCTCCCTTTCCGTTGTTACCTTGACAATGCTAAATCCTTAGACTGCTCTTCTCAGAAGTATGTATGCTCATGAAAGGACTTTCAATGTGCCATGGTGTTCATTGAAGTTTGTGTTTGTAATTTGATACTTTTTCAGTTTTAAGTTCTGCTACTTTGCAACCTCCTTGGCCTATGTCAATGTGTTTATAAGAAATGTAATTTGTTTTGTTTATTCTATGTATTGTCCTGTATTTACTGATGTGGAACCTTTTAAAAAGAGCATCTTGCTAAAAGGTTATTTCCGAGAATTTAAGTAAGAAACTAAATAAATAAATAAAAGAGCTGCATCCCTTGTGAACATCAAAACAAGTGGACCATTAGAGTTAGTATTCATGGACTTCCTTTCTTTGGAGCCTGAAAGCACAAACACATTCAACATCCTGGTGATAAAGGATCACTACACACGTTATGCCCAGGTGTAACCCAATAAAGATCAAAAAGCAAGTACAGTGGTGAAAGTGTTGCAGCAGTATGTCATTCATTATGGAACCCCCCAGAGGATCCATTCTGACTAAGGGAGAGACTTTGAAAGCAAATTGGTCAAAGAGTTTCTTGCTGCCTATGGTATCAAAAAGTCCCACACTATGCCATACCACTCCCAAGGAGACTCTCAACCTGAATGTTTCAACAGAACTTTGTTGGACATGTTAGTTACCTTGGACCCTGCTGAAAAGTCAAATTGCAGCCAGAACGTGAGTTCACTGGTGCATGCATATAACTGTATGAAAAATGACACCACACAGAGGTCACCTTTCTACCTAATGTTTGGGCAGGAAGCACGATTGCCTGTTGATTTATGTTTTGGATTCTCAGTTGATGGGGCCTCTAAGGAAACATATCTAGACTACACTAGGTGGTTATGACAACAGTTGCAAAGAGCCTATCAACTTCCCTCTGAAGCTGCAGCCAAAAACAGCCAAGCAAAAGAGAAAAGATACGATAAAAGAGTTTGACATCAAGTACTACAAGTGGGAGATCATGTCCTTCTGAGGAACTTGGGTCTGCAAGAGAAGCACAAAATACAGGATTGTTGGGTGCCAGAAACTTATATAGTGGTGCAACAAATGACAGACATGCCCGTCTACAAGATTTGTCAGGAACATGGCAAAGACTGCATAGAAACCATCTTCTACCCATTGGAGAAACTGTGCCTGACCTTGCACCAGAAAGTGAGCACCCAGTGATGAGGAGACCAAATACCATGGGTCAAACCTCCGGGTAGTGGAAAGAGAGGCCCAGCATTATTCAAGTTCCCTGGATACTGAGCCTGTACCAGAGTCTATGACTGAACTATCAAATGATAGTGATGATTGTCACAACCCCACTCAGCAGGTCAGACCCTCTGCTCCCACAGTACCAACCTCCGAGCACAGTATTGTGAACAGTTAACAGAACAGAGTAACCCCCCTGTCTGTTTTGTGGGTTCGAATCAAACTTTGGTGTCAAGTTCTGGAGGGATTCAAACTGTTAACCTCTTGCTAGCGTACCCAATGTAGAGGCTTGGATAATTCTGCTCTTCGGGGGGGGCAGATATCTTTCGCCTACGGGCACCTAATCAGGTGTACAAAATGAACACTTAAAACTCTATTAAAGACCTCAGAATAAACTCTTACCTTTTCCAGTTTGGTAAACCAGTAAGCTATGCCCAGTGTCACTGTAACCATATATGCTTCACTTGTCAAAGAAAGAATTTCAAAGGCACACCAAGTAGTCTCTAAAAATGAGATGATTACTTAAAAATAGATAAAAATGTAAAATATAAATACAGAACCATATATCACAAAACATACAAATCACTTAAAAAAACTGGTTTAAAAGTGCAGACAAAATATCCTACCACAGTACACTTAGAATTGTCTTTTCTAATGTATACTTATCTCCTAACAGTGCCTGATGTTGCTTTTTTCGGAGTCCAAACGTATGTGTCTCTTAGTGGACAACAGAATACTGTTTTAAAACTGGCTTTGCCAACCTCTTTGCATGAGGTCGCCTAGCTTCTCCCTGTCAGAATATAAAAAATCATACAAACAGGATGTCTTATTCAGAAGGTAAATTAAATTCTATGACCTCAGCAAAACTCATTTTTCAAATGACTTTCTTTGATCTTAAGAGCAGTTTCCCTTCTCCAAGACATCAAAGGACTTTTTATGACTCTCTGCCAGATCTCACTGAGGTGCAATATGCTTTGTAACACCATATGAAATTAACTGTGTTTCCTCTGAACGTCGTAAAAGTTTATGATCTATATTGACAGCTGGCAAGCTGCAGTTAGTCACATAAACAGGAGATCCTTAATTTAAGTCTCTTCTAGCCTCTAATTATCTCCTGGCTTTTAGGATAACAGCTTGTAGTTGAACCCTGGGGTGGAGGTTTTGTCATCCCAGGCCCAGGATTCCTCATGACAGACAATCACACTACATTTTTATATTACAAAAAATCATACAGTGATCTGAACCAGCTGTCCAAGTGTCACAATCCTCCCCACCTAGACTGAATTTGGGGGCTCTATTCCCTGCATGGGATGAGCTTCCCAAATCAGTTCACTCCTCATAGACACGAGACAGCCCATCAGAGTTCTGATTTTTAGCTCCAGCCCTATGTAGAATTGTCATGTCATACCCTTGCAAAGCAAGACTCCATCTTAGCAATCTACCATTGTTTTTTTCCCATCTGTGTCAGTCAAACCAGGGGGTTGTGGTCAGTCTGTACCACAAAATGCTGCCCATACAAGTATGGCTCCAACTTCTTTAGGGCCCACACTATGGCAAGACACTCCTTTTCCACAGTGGAGTATGCCTACTCCCTGGGAAGTAACTTCTTACTCAGATACGCTACACGGTGATCTTTCCCTTGGCTGGATGTCTGACTCAGTACTGCCCCAATGCCCATGTCTGAGGCATCAGTCATTAGTCTATAAAGGGTTTGCTATAGTCAGGACTTGTCAAAACAGGAGCACTGCACAGACCCTCCTTCAATCTGGTAAAGGCTTCGTCAGAGACTGGGTCCCAGGTAATTTTCTTTGGCATTCTTTTTTTTACCAGGTCAGATAGAGGAGCAGCCAGAGCACTGTAATTTTGTACAAAATTTCTATAGTACCCTGCTGTCCCAAGAAAACTCCTGACCTGCTTCTGCATTTCTGGTCTGGGCCATGCCTGGATTACCTCTATTTTTATTTGGTTAGGACAGAGCTGTCCTCGACCTTCCACATGCCTGAGGTCTGCCACTTCTCCCATGGCCACCTGGCACTTCTCTGCTTTGACAGTGAGCCCGGCCCTCTGTATCCTGCCCAACACTTCCCTAAGGTGGGATAGGTGTTCCTCCCAGCTGGTACTAAAGATGGCAATGTCATCCAGGTACACCACGGCATACTCCTCAGCACCATTTAACACCTGGTTCACCAACCTTTGGAAATTGGCCGGGGCATTCTTCATTCCGAAAGGCATTACTTTAAATTCAAATAAGCCTATCGGAGTGATGAAGGCCAACCTCTCCCTAGCTCTGTCCATCAACTCTACCTGTCAATAACCCTTAGTCAGGTCAATCGTCATAAGGTAGGTCGCCCCTCCCAATTTGTCCAGGAGTTCATCTGTCTGGGGCATCGGGTGGGCATCTGACTTCATGACTGCATTCAGTCCACAATAGTCCACACAGAAATGAGTACAGCAATCTGGCTTAGGCACAAGGACTACGGGTGAGGCCCAGGGGCTGTGGGATCTCTGGATTAACCCTAAATCCAGCATCTCCTCCACTTCCTTCCTAATGTCCTTTTGGACAGCCTCTGACACCCGATATGCTGTCTGCCGTATGGGCGTCTGTGTCCCTGTTTCCACATTGTGCGTTGCTAAGGAGGTTAGTCCAGGATTGGCGCTAAACAATGGGGCAAAGTCTGCTAAAACCTCCCTTACTTCCTGGATCTTGTCCGGGGTCAGCTGGGGAGACAATTTAACTGCCTCCACAGAGGACTCCTGCTTACTTTCTTCCAGGGATCTCCTTCGTCCATCCCCTTCCCAGGACTACACACTGCAAACACCATGTCAGCCCTATTTGCACATGGCTTCATCATGTTGACATGGAACATCCTTTCTGTCTGTCTTCAGTCAGGTAACTCTACAATATAGTTCACGTCATTTGCCTTCTTAACCACTTTGTATGGTCCTGCCCACTGAGCCTGCAGCTTGCCTTTCCAGACCGGAATAAGGACCAGGACTTCCTGACCTACTATGTACGAGTGAGCTCTGGCTCTGTGGTTGTATCACACTTTTTGTTTCTGTTGGGCAGCTGTCAGGTTGCTTTGGGCTGTCCCCATAAGCTCCTTCAGCCTTTCCCTAAACTTAAGGGTGTAATCCACTATAGGAGTTCCCTGGGTGGCGTGCTTGCCTTCCCAGTCCTCCCAGATCAAGTCTAGGGGCCCATGTACCCGGCGTCCATATAAAAGTTTGAAGGGGAAAAATCCTGTCAACTCTTGGGGCACCTCCCTGCATGCTAACAACAGGTGGGGAAGGTATTTCTCCAAGTCCCTCCCATGGTGTTCAGCAAATGCCTGGAGCATTGACTTCAGGGTACCATTGAATCTTTCCACAAGCCCATTGGCTTGTGGGTGATACAGTGTCGTGCATCTCTGCACCACCCCAAACTTCTTCCATAAACATTTCATCAGGTCCGACATGAAGGAACCCCCTCGATTGGTGATAACCTACTGCGGAAACCGAACATGGGAGAAAATCCCACGTAAGGTGTCTGCCACTTTGTCTGTCCTCAGTGAGGACAGGGCGACTGCCTCTGGGTACCCGGTGGCATAATACACCACAGTCAGGATGAATCTCTTCCCTGAGGAGCTGGGGGGTATTTAAAGGCCCCATAATATCCATTCCCACCATCTGGAATGGGTCCTCCACTATGGGCAATGGAATCAGGGCAGCTTGGGTTTTCTTGCCCGCCTTCCCTATTTCTTGACACCAGTAACAAGACCTGCAATACTCCCTTCACCTGCTGGGTGAAGTTAGGCCAATAGAAATTCTGGGTCAACTGCTGTGTAGTGCACATGATTCTGAGATGACCAGACAAGGGGATATCATGTGCAATCTTGAGCAACTGCTCTTGATACCCCTGGGGAATGACAAGCTGCCTGCCTAACACCCCTCCCTCTGTCTGCACAACCTGAGTATACATCAGTCCATTTTGCCAATAAACCTTATGTCTGCCGTCACCTCCCTGTGCCCGTCAGAGTCTGCCCAAGACCTCAGCTTCTCTAGACTAGGGTCACTTCTCTGAGCAGCTGCAGACCCCTCACACATTTCCAAGGCATGGGACAGGTCCCCTTCAGTCGCTAAACTAGGGTCCCTAGCACTAGCGTCAGGTCACTCAGGATCACTGTCAATCCCAGCCCTCTGACAATGAGTCACCCCTCCCTCTAAAGAGTAACCCTCCATAGCTGTGTGGTTAACTGCTACTGGGGAATTTCTACCCCCTTTTCATTCAACTCCACATCGGGAGACACAGGCTGGGGAACCAGCCTCTCAGTGGTTTCCACAATGGCTTCTGTGGGGTTCAGGGAACTACAATTTTCCCTTGCTGCTTGGCTATGGGTAACTGCACACACCATCCCCTGTTTTAGATTGTTGCCCAGGATGACATCTACAGCTAAAGCTTTGGCTACAGCCACCTGTTGCACATTCCCCCCTGTTTCACCCCAGTCTAGGAGAACACCAGTGAGGGGCAATGTTTTCTCTTCACCAGTAAAGTCCTGTACAGTGATGTATTTATTGGGTATAAGCTGACCCGGCTCTACTAGATCCCCCTTTACCAAGGTCAAGGAAGCCCCTGTGTCCCTTAACCCTTGCATCTGTACACCATTCACCATGACTGGGTGCATGTGTTCCCTCATGTTCACTGGCATGCTTTCAGGGACACACAAACAACCCACTTCCTTCCTAGCCCCCTGTTGTGTATTGTTCAAATTTTTGGGACACTGTCTGGCAATATGCCCAGTTTCTTTACACAACCAACATCCATTTCTTTTCTCAGAGAAATCTTTTCTCTGAAACCTGGGGCTAACTGGTTTTGGTGGAGGCAGTGAGGGTTTTAGCTGCCCTTTCTGTGCTGCCGTACCCGAAGGTGTGCTTTTCCCTTTCTGCACTGCCACGACCACCCCATTCACTCTCAGAGCAGGTCTGCTTTTGCATAGCAGTCCGAGAGTTCAGCATGCCTTGCACTGTTTTGTGATCTCGGTCCTCCAGCCAGGTTTTCAGCTCTGCTGGGCATGCCCAGAAAAACTGTTCTAACAGAATCACATTTTCAATTTTATCAACAGAGTTTGCTTCAATTCCTTCCCACCAACATTTTAAAAACTGACATTGTTTCATGGCTAGCTCCTCATAGCTCATGTCAGGGCTTCTACTGAGCTTACGGAATTCAGCTCTGTATGATTCAGCAGTTAATTCAAAATTCTTTAACAGTGCGGCTTTATGTTTGCTGTATTCACCACTGTCCTCATTGTCCATTTGACCCAATGCATCCTGAGCTTTCCCAGTAAGTAGTGGGGATAGCTGGAAGCTCCAGGACTCCCTAGGAATTTTAGCCTGAATACAAACTTTTTCAAAAGAATTTAAAAAGGCATCCATATCCTCCCCCTCTTTAAATTCAGCTATCAATTTGGAATTCAATTGTAACCCCGTCCTGTAGTCCCAGTTAAACCCAAGCCACTTATCTGCTCTGGTGCCGCTGGTTGGAGTCATAGCTTCTCCATTTCATGTTGCCACTGGCTCTCACACTCCTCACGCTCAGCCTCTGGCTGTTCTCAGTCCCTCTTCTCCTCTGCAGCTCACTGGCGCTCATGCTCCTCACGCTCAGCCTCCCGCTGCTCTAGCTCTCTCCTCTCCTGGAACTCCAGCTCTATTCAGCGCAACTTAATCTGCAGCCTGAGTACTTCTGACTCCAGAATGCTGGTGATCTTTCCCTGCTGCTGTGGCCCTTGCTGACAGTGGCTCTGCTGCCCTCCCCATCAGATTGGGGCACCTCACTGGCCACTAGCCCTTCCACATTCAAGGTTTGGTCCCTTATAGTCACAGTCTGTGACTCAGTGCTCTGGGTATCTGCTATCACCAGGGCATCCATGAGGTTCTGTTTGGTGGCTTTCACCTCGAACAGGACTCCTCTGTCCCCGCACAACTGCTTTAAGTAGTCTACAGTGTGCCTGCTGTAGTTGGAAGCCATCTTCTTCCCTAACTATGGCTACTCTGACTTGCACTTTAGAAAAAAAAATAAAATGGGTCGGAACTTGACTGTACGTCAAGTGATATAGTTCTGCCTCCTTTTTTTTTTTTAAATAAATCACTGCTTTTTTCTTTCTTTGCAAGTGAGCTGATGGTCTCAAGTTGACACATTGAACAATAAAAGCTTGTAATACCAAAACTATCCCACCGCCGCCACCAATCTGGCACAACCCCACTCAGCAGGTCAGGCTCTCTGCTCCCACAGTGCCAACCTCTGAGCGCAGTATTGTGCACAGTTAACAGAACAGGGTAACCCTCCTGTCTGTTTTGTGGGTTCGAATCAAACTTTGGTCTCAAGTTCTGGAGGGATTCAAACTGTTAACCTCTTGCTAGCGTACCCAATGTACAGGCTCAGATAATTCTGCTGTTTGGGGGGGCAGATATTTTTCACCTATGGGCACCTAACCAGGTGTACAAAATGAACCCTTAAAACTCTATTAAAGACCTCAGAATAAACTCTTACCTTTTTCAGTTTGGTAAACCAGTAAGCTATGCCCAGAGTCACTGTAACCATATATGCTTCACTTGTCAAAGAAAGAATTTCAAAGGCACACCAAGTAGTCTCTAAAAATGAAATGATTACTTAAAAATAGATAAAAATGTAAAATATAAATACAGAACCATATATCACAAAACATACAAATCACTTACAAAAAACTGGTTTAAAAGTGCAGACAAAATATCCTACCACAGTACATAGAAACATAGAAGTTGACGGCAGATAAGGACCGCAAGGCCCATCCAGTCTGCCCATTTCTTTTTCTACCTTATAAATGTGCCATCTGCCTTTGCTCTGTCAGTGGCCTATCTATTCATAGTCATTTGTATTGCTCCCTTATGCCTATCCCATGCCTGTTTGAAGCCCTGCACTGTATTCATAGCCACCACTTCTTGTGGTAAGCCATTCCATGCATCCACCACCTTTCTGTGAAAAAGAATTTCCTCACATTCCCTTAATCGCCCTCTAATCTCATGCTGTGTCCTCTTGTCCTGCTATTTTTCTTATATTTAAACATGTTAGACTCTTTCACCTTGTTTATGCCCTTAAGGTGTTTGAATGCCTCGATCATATCACCTCTCTCCTCCTTTGCTCAAGGTAGTGCTATATATTGAGCTCGTTAATCTGTCCTCATATATCTTCTGATGCAGTCCCTGCACCATTTTAGTTGCCCTTCTCTGGACTGCCTCAATTTGGTTAATGTCCTTGTGAAGGTGTGGCCTCCAATACTGCACGCTGTACTCCAGATGGGGCCTAACCAGTGTCTTGTACAGATGGATTAATACCTCCCTCTTATGACTTGTGATACCCCTACTAATACACCCTAACACCCCCTAGCCTTACCTACTGCTTTAGAGGTCTGCTTGGATGATTTTAGGTCATCAGTGATGATGATGCCCAAGTCTCTTTCTTCCTTTGTGACTGCTAGCAACTCCTCCCAGCCTATAGGTGGCTTCAGGGTTTTCTTTCCTATGTGCATGATTTTGCACTTCTTTGCATTAAATCCCAGTTGCCACTCTTCTGACCATTCTGCTAGTTTATCCAGATCTCTTCTCATTCTGCCCACCCCATCTGGATCATCTACTCTGTTGCAGATCTTGGTGCCATCTGCAAACAGACAAGCCTTACCCTCTAGTCCATCTGCAAGGTCACTAATGAAGATGTTGAAGAGGACTGGCCCCAGGACTGATCCCTGAGGTACCCCACTTGTGACTTGCATCTCTTCTGACTGTATACCATTTACCACCACTCTCTGTTTTCTGCCCATCAACCAGTTTGCCACCCAGTTGACCAACTTCTGACCCACCCCGAGCCTACCCAGCTTATTTATCAATCTTCTATGTGGAACAGTGTCAAAAGCTTTGCTGAAGTCAAGGTAGGCGACATCAACTGCTCCCCCTTGGTCCACCACTCTGGTTACCCAGTCAAAGAAATCTATGAGATTAGTTTGACAAGACCTTCCTTTTGTAAACCCATGCTGTCTTGGATCCTGCGCCCCTATGGATTCCAGGTGTTGCAGTATCCTTTCCTTAAGGAGTGCCTCCATAATCCTTAAGGAGTGCCTCCATAATCTTAGAATTGTCTTTTCTAATGTATACTCATCTCCTAACAGTGCCTGATGTTGCTTTTTTCAGAGTCCAAACATATGTGTCTCTTAGTGGACAACAGAATACTGTTTTAAAACTGGCTTTGCCAACCTCTTTGCATGAGGTCATCTAGCTCCTCCCTGTCAGAATATAAAAAAATTATACAAACAGAATGTCTTATTCAGAAGGTAAATTAAATTCTATGACCTCAGCAAAACTCATTTTTCAAATGACTTTCTTTGATCTTATGAGCAGTTTTCCCTCTCCAGAACATCAAAGGACTTTTTATGACTCTCTGTCAGATCTCACTGAGGTGCAATATGCTTTGTAACACCATGTGAAATTAACTGTGTTTCCTCTGAACATCATAAAAGTTTATGATCTATCTTGGCAGCTGGCAAGCTGCAATTAGTTACATAAACAGGAGATCCTTAATTTAAGTCTCTTCTAGCCTGTAATTATCTCCTGGCTTTTAGGATAACAGCTTGTGGTTGAACCCTGGGGGGGGGGGGTTGTCATCCCAGGCCCAGGATTCCTCTTGACAGACAATCACACTACATTTTTATATTACAAAAAATCACACAGTGATCAGAACCAGCTGTCCAAGTGTCACATTGATAATTTCTCGTACTGCCAGCAGGTGCCTATTCTGACCCAATGTGCTCTTACTCCACAATTGGACTGGAGAAACTCAATGCCATCCACAAGTACCACTCCTGTTAAGGACTTTGCTACTAGTGAACTGGTGCATCAATTGAACCTTGAAGCTACACCTTTTCTACCAGAGAAAAGGCCCATTGAGCAAACTATAGAGCCTATAATAGATTATGACATTGACTTAAATTGTGATGAGCAAATTCCAGAGACTGATGCAACTACAGTTATTCTGGACAATGCACCTATGGTGGACAGAGAGCTGGGAGCAGGTGAGGTGCCATATGTTTCTAGGGAAGATGCTGTGTTGCCCAGAAAGTCTGGATGATAGCCCAAACCCATTATTAAGCTCACTTATGACACCCTCATTGTCTCCTCAGATACCCCCCTTCAGGTGGTTCATAAGCACATTGTCCTTGTGATATACCCTGCAGTATGCTACAAAATGGATAGGGTGAGAAAGTGTAACTGTCAGTATGTTAATTATAGTCACTAGATAGATACCAATTGTCTAGCCAGAAAATGTTCATTGTGTACAGTATGTATGCATGTGTAAATAATTTGGATAGTTAGGCATCAGGTGTTAGTTAGAATAAAGGAATAATGCCTGACAGGGTGGGTGTTATGCTGGGATAACAACCTGCCTTGGGTGGTGGCCTCAGGCATCCAACATCTGAGAAGGGATATTATTCCAGCATAACACCCACCCTGGAGGGTATTATTTCTATTATACAATGGCTCGTTTACAATTACATTAGAAAGATAGTTAGAAAAATACTATTTTAATTGTATTTATTTTTATTGTGGAAGGATATTAATGCGAAAAGTAGTGCCTTATACTTTTTATGTCTAGGCTGTTGGTTAACTAGGATCTGCGGCCTATCCTGTAGGTAGGGAAATGGGCAGACTAGATGGGCCTAGCGGTCCTTATCTGCCGTCCAAGTCTATGTTTCTATGTTTCTTATACAGCAGGTGGAGCTGTTATTCTCTGTATCTGTCATAGGTGTTTAATAATTGCCCCCCCCCCTCGGTGGCCATCTTGGTGTTGTCATAGTGGATTCCTTTTACTCCTTTACTGTTGCTGTCCTTGTATTGCTCCATGTATTTACAAAAAAAGAAAAGAGATGGAAGACAAGCTGAACGGCGAGCGAGCGTTAGTGCAAGGGGTGCATGCTGACTTTTGAAAGGCTGCAAACTTTTCTTGCTTGTTCAGCTCCTTCTTCATTGGGATCACGTGTTGTTTTACAGTTATGTTTATTTGTTTATTTAATATAAAGGTATGAGCAGACTTAAAGTCCGTCACTGTGGAAACCTGTAACGGAGGAAGCAGAAAGTGAAGGCGAGGGTGGTGTTGGCGAGGTGAGCACCAGAGAAGGAGTGGGAGACTGCTGTAAAGCCGATACCAAAGATGACTTTCATTTCAGGGTTGTTTTTTCTTTTTTTTTAAAGTAATAGAAAAGAAACAAAGTTTGTTTGGGGGGACATGTCAAAGCTGTGCCTTCTGTTCTGTGACGCTGATCAGAAACTTGACTTTCACTTTCAGTGGGAGCAGGAAACAAGGGACAGCTGCAGGCAGATTTTTTTTTCACTTGGTCATGGTCATGACTATACTGGGACTAGAGCCGGGATGTTATGTTGGGATAACATCCCAGGAATCAGGGATCAGGATTCTCTCTTGCCATTGTATAATCATATATAATGTTGTGTTGACTTTAACTCCTGTGCCAAATGCTATATGGGTAATGTCTTGGTGAGGACACCAAGAATTTGTCAAGAGGAGTATGTAAGCCCCCCCCCAAATTCAGATGCTTAACTATTTGCTGCAGCCTCATTTGCCCCAGTGTCCATGTTTCTGCCTATGGTCCCGAGGACTGTTGGAATAGGACTGGAGGGCTTTGTTCAGGAGCTCTGGCAGGATTCAGGACAGGGCTCCCTCCACCATCTCTGTGGCAGCTGCCACCATAAATCCTTGTTCTTTGGCCCCCATGGAAAGTGGGGCTGAGGTTCTTTGTGCTATTTTGCACCTCTGGGCACTGTGGAAGGCATTGCCCAGTCCGGAGTAGACTGTGGACAGACCGGGAATGTAAACAACAATAGCCACACATGTAGTAGCTGCACATGTGCAACTAGAGTCTTAAAGGAGCTGCAGCTGCCAGTAATAGTTGAGCTTGCAGGCATGCATTTTAAGGAAGCATCCCTTGCTCCAGGGTAGGCAACGGAGTGGGAATGTGAGTGGAAAGCACTTTCAGGAGCAGTTTGTATGGGCTGTGTAGCTCATGAGGGCTTAAAATAACTAATAAGGGCTGCTTGTGTAATGCAGCAAATGGCAAACAATATTGGCAGCCCATATGAATTTCCTTGCTGCAGAGGCCACTGGGAAAGGTGAGAGGGCATAATCCTGAGCCTGGGAACTGTCTGGCCAATCAGATGAGTAGCTATGGGCTCATATAAAAAGAGTCTGTAGCCTAGGAAAAAGGGAGAGTTCGGCAAGAACCAAGAGCGAGAGACTGTGCTAGAGGCTGCACTAGTCTATAAAGGCAATCCTGGGTGCACAAAACATAGGCGTAGCCAGGGTGGGTTCCTGGCTGCATGGAAACCCCATCCCCTGCTTGCTTAAATATTTGCATTCTCAGCACTGAACTGTGGCAGCCAAGGGGTTGCGGAAATCAAAGGGCGAGTGAGACATGGAGGTGAGTGTCAGCTCATGAATATATAGCACAAGCCCACCTCCCTCCGGGGACAAGAAGCTGAGGAGCCACCTCCAGACATCGCTGGACTGGTCAGATGATCTGGGGGAGCAGCATCACATGGGTGGTCAGAGAAGCAGAGTGCACAGAGTTGCAGGACGCTGTCACTTTCCCACCACAGTCAAGTTGGAGAAGTGTGTCTCTGAGAGCGCTCCTACTGATATTTTTTTAATTGTGTCTCTGACTATTTCATGTGGCAGCATAGAAATGGACCTGGTCTCTGACTCTCTCTCCTCAGCTCAATGTCGTCTCTGTCGGTCAGATTGGAGAAGCTCAGAGAGCGTCCATGAGCTGGGGTAAAGAGTCACTCCCCAAGTCAGTGTTTGTAGCCCCAGAGCCGTGGCAGCTAATTGCAGTAGCATTAATTGCAAAATCCTTATGTGCCTTGCCCTAGAAGCAATCAGTAACTAGTGTCTCCATATCTTCCTGGCAGAAAAGAAAAACATAGATTTAAGTCACAGATTGTGTGACAATAGAGCTGGGAAAAAAAGGAAGAAAAAACAGTGCAGTGTGTTTGGGGCTGCTGCTGTACCTCCACTACTCCCAACACTTTATATCTTACAGGAAAACAGAAACAGCAAAACAGGAAGTATAAAAATGGTATTATTCAATACTATCCTGTACTGGTAGCCATAGAAATAGTAACTGGGTAGGCGCACAAAACATCATGGACCAGTAGATCCTTTTAAGTGAGCAGTGATGATTTTTGTAAGTGTCCATTAGCCTCTTGGCCACTGGATGTTATAGCAGTCAGCCTGGTTTTGTTCCGATTTCTGCCACAGTTGTACTGTATCTTTTTTTTTTTTTTGGTAGTTGTTTAACCAGGACTATCTGCATTCACAGTAAAGGCACCCGCCATGTATTGTATCTGCATCCACAGTCAGGGCACCCACAACATTCATCATGACTATAAGGCTGAAGCAACAAAACGTTAGAATTCAGTTTTCTATTATTCTATTATCTGTTCCTATTTCAAGCCCAAAGCAGTTGTTGATCAGAGGTTAATACTGACCTGCAGTACTAATTAGTAAAGGAAATTCAAATACAGGAGATCAGGTGTTCAAATGTAGAAACGACTGGGTAGGTACCATCTTAGGAAAGAGAATATTTTGGTTAAGTGACAGAGTTTGTGAAGACATATTAAGTGAAGGCAAAGATGAACAAGGGAGGGGGAAAATAAAGTAATATTTCTGTTAGCAAATGAAATTCAAATACAGGAGAGAATAAAGGAGTTCCAGTGTTGAACTGTCTCAGAACTGAGGAAAGAATATTTGGGTCAAATGAAAGAACTGTTTGTGAATCAACGTACTGGGACACATAGAAAGTGAAGGCAAAGATGAATAGAGCAAGGCAGGGGGAAAATAAAGTAATACGTCTGTGCTGGTTGGTTTGCGCCTGCATTATGCATGTAATGTAGGTAGAGGAGAAAGGGAAGGAGGCTAATGTAACAAGCATTTGTCAATGCCGAATGTTTGCTTGCTGGTATTAGCATTGGAAATGCAGGAGTTAGAGGGATGCAGAATAGGAATGGCAGTGAAGTATTGAACTTCACACCGACCCCACCTCCACCCTGCAGAGATGGACAGGCATTGGAGTATGCGTTTGAGTCGTAGCCCATAATGTTCTTGCCATTTCACTTCACCCTATCCTGCAGACACCGACATGTGTTGAGGTGTACCTTGGGGTGTTTGGCTGTACAGTCACCCCATTTCATAAGGACATACGCTGAAATGGGTGCAGTGTAGGAGAACGAGGTGAACTGTGGGGCTGAAGAGTTCAAGGCACACTTCGATGCCTGTCACTGGCTGCAGGGTGGTGGGGTGGAATGGCATGAGCATTATAGTTGGCAATCCAAAGGCACACCTCTGATGCCTGTCAGTCTGCACAGGGTGGGACGTTGTGGTTAGACATCCTAACACCCCGTGAGTTTGTGGGCATTTACACTACAAATTTTCAACGTGGTCTTATTGTGATCCCCACCTCATGAAAGCATTTGGAACCTCTTCTCATGGACAGTGGCACTGTGATTTTGCCAATGTGTCCTGAACTTTGAGTTCCCACAGTGACTGTGCCATTCTGTGCTAGATGTACGAAAACACAGATCAGGCAGGATGTGAAGAATGACAGCTGTACTATTCATAGGGAGCTGTGAAGAGATGGTAGTGTTGAAAATCTGTAGTGAAAATATTAAAAATACTCAAATGTCCAGGCTTATGTGGAAACTGTGCAATGCATGTGCGTAACACAGTCATTTAGTGGAATTTTTTCATTAAATTTTCAACATAGGCATTTTGTGACCTCTGCTCATGAACAGTGTCACTATGATTTTCCTAATCTGTCCCGGATATTGATTTACAACAGGTATCACGCTATTCTGCGCCAGATGTGTAAATGCATATTTCAGGCAGGATATGAAAAATTACAGCTGTACTGTTCATAAGGAGGTGTGAAAAAATGCCAATGTTGAAAGTCTGGAGTGAAAATATTACAAATGCACGTAATTACGACGGTGCATGAAAACTGTGCAATGTACACTCATAACACAGTCATTTCATGGACTTTTGTCACTAAATTTTCAACATAGGCATTTTGGCACCTCTGTTCATGAACACTATCACTGTGATTTTTTTTTAATCTGTCCCAAACACTGGCTTCCCACAGAGACCACGCTATTCTTTGTCGGAAATGCAAAAACACATTTTGGCCAGGATGTATAAATGACAGCTATACTGTTCATAAGGAGGTAAAAAGCAATGTTGAAAAGCTGGAGTGAAATATTACAAATTACATAGTTATTCACAGTATGCATGGAACTGCACAACTGTAGTCAGAACAGTCATTTCTTGATTTTATCCACTAGATTTGCAACATAGACTTTTGAGAGCCCCTCATGAATAGTGGCATCGATATTTCTGCTAATCGAAGTCCCAACAGGTGATTCCCACACAGTGACTGTGGAATCACCTTTGGGGCCGATTAACGCCATGACAGTGCAAGAATTCATGAGGAGGGGTCCCAAAACCCTGTCATGTTGAAAAATTTAGTGCCAAAATTCCAAAAATATTACTGAGAAATGCAGCAAAATTGAAAACCTCTATCTATCCTATTATACAGCTTACCGGCATTTCCTCAGTTCATGGGTCAGCTTTTGAAGAGTGCAGACTGTTCTCGGTCCACCAAGATCGCTTCCAGACTCTGGAGGTGAGTCATGGGGTGGGAGGTGGGGAGGCAGGTGCACAGAGGTGGATGCAGGTTGGGGCAGGGACACCGACTCGACGAGGGACCGCTTCGGTTTTCAGGGTAAAAAAAATAGATAAATAAACATCAAGGACAGTTTTCTAGTTTGACAAGGCATTTGGGCACGCTGGGGTGGGCTCCTAGCATGCCATCTGACTGTTCTTTTGGGGGCTGGAACGACAGGGGATTGGGCACCCCATCGCACATACGTGGGGGATGCAAGAGTTGAGGGGATTAGGCACCCCCAGCAGAAAGCAACCATTTTTTTGGGGAGATTATGCTGATGGGGGAGGGCCCTGTTGGCAAATTCAACTTGGGCAGGATGGGACTGAAGCCGACGGGATTGGGGCCCCAGTCAGCAAACAAAGACATTTTTGGGGGTATGATGTCAAGGGGCTGGGCTATCCCTCAGCACACAACAAACGGGTGAGGGTGGCGGCAATCTGCCGCCATGTTAAATTTATTGTCTCTACTTAGGAGGCACGCCTGCAATGATGGGTCGCTTTCCCCATTGCAGCAGACACGGCTGAGGCTGCAGTGATGGCAACCCCTCATTGCAGCAGCGAAAAACGCTTGTACTTGCACTTAGAGACCAGTGTCATTGGTATACTGTGCTCCATTGGTCCACCAGTACCAAGCCCCCAAATGCAGTGTCTCTGTTGGCTGTCACGCCATCTCCACAACCCGGCTTCCTAAGCTGCCAGATCATGTTTCTTGCACATGCCGCAACAGAAAAAGGGAGGCATTAACTGCCCCCCCATGGACTGAAGCAGAGAGAAAGGAGGACCCACAGGGAGAAACATCCCCCAGGAAGCAAAATAAACAAAAAAAGCAGTGTGATAGAAAAAAGGGAATGGGAATGAGACTTGAAAAAAGAGAAAGGAAAAGGAGCCAAGGCACAATGGGAAAGAGGGGGGGTATCAGGCAGCATGGGAACAAAGCATGGAAAGCCATGTGTGCAAATGCAAGAAATCTAGGAAATACAATTCTGTACCTAGGAGGCCATCATGGTGGAGGCAGACCTTGATACTGTGGCTATTAATAGTTGTGGTGTACATGAAACCATGACTGAGCCATAGCTACAGAAGTCTATACCTGTTTCAGAAAAGATAGGTGGGAAGGAAGGGGTGGTACTATATGTGAGGGCAGGTATCAAGGCAACATAGACACAGAAAATCCATGGGGGTGGAGGGATTGGAGGTACTGTGGGTCACCCTGGAGACAAGAACCAGTGACACTATTTGCCCTAGTGTGATCTACAGACCCTAGCACAGGGGGGAGAACAGGGGGTATCAGATAAGGCACTGGAGGAAGCCATTAGCACAATGGCAGACAAAGGGGAGGTGCTGCTGGTGGGGGACTTCAGTCTGCCAGATATAGATTGAAGCCTTCCAGCCACAGCTTCAGCTAGAAGCAGGGACATCCTAGACTCCCTGCAGGGGACATATCTCAAGCAGCTCATTAAGAAAGCCCACTCGTGATGGGTCAATACTGACCTGGTGCTCACTAACAGGGACAGTATTGCAGACTTCAAGGTGGGATGCCATCTGAGGAGCAGGGTTCGACACACAGTTTCACAACATGAGGATGGCACTGAAAGTGAGCCACACAAGGATTGGGGTCCTGGACTTCAGGAGGGCAGATTAAAAAAAAAAATGGGTGAATGCCTCAGAGATCACCTAGCAGGGAGGAATGGCCTGGGTGGGGTGCAGGCACAGTGAGCTTCACTAAGGGAAGGCATAGTGAAGGCAACAAACCTCTGCACAAAGCAAGTGAGCAAAAGCAAGAAGAAAAGCAGACCGCTATGGTTCTCAAAGAATGTGGCTGAAAAGGTAACAGAAACAAACTGTAGATAATGACAGTAGAAAAAGACCAATAGTCCATCCAGACTGCTTGAGTTCCCTATTTAGCCTGGGATCTATCACCACTCTGGGGTCCTATCCCTTCCCATCCTCCTTCCATGCTCCACCCTGATACTGCTGCCCTGAGCAACCACTGTACTCTTCCATCTGTCACAAGCGTGCCTGGAACCACTAAAGGTTTTCAAATCTACCACTTCAGCTGGCAGACTGTTCCATGGCTCCATCACCCTTCCTGTAAAATAATACTTCTTCGTTCCCTCCTGAATCTCCCCTGTTAGTTTCCACTCATGTCAACTGGACCACGATCTAGTGTTCAAGCTAACTATTTGCTGCAGTTCATCTTCTTTTAGGAACTTAAAGGTCTTTATCATATCTCCCCTCTTCCTTCTGGTCTTAGCGACTATGTTCAGAGCCTTGAGGCACTCCTCATGGACATGCCCTGCTGGCCTGGAATCATTTTTTGTTACCCTGCACTGCAGTCTCTGGTCTATCTCATCCTTCTGAGGTGAGGACTCTAGAACTGGGCACAGGACCCAGGTGTGGCTGTGAAGAGTTACAACCTGCTCTCGATTCCCTCATTAATGTTACTAATGAACAAGTTGAAGAGGACCTGACTCTGGACAGATCCTCACGTAATTCTTGCTTGTTACATCCTTCTCTTTGATTTAACTACTACTCTCTGCTGCCTCACCTTGGTCAGTTACTCACCCAGTTTACTTACGACCTTAGCTAATCCCAGATCTTGCACCTTCTACAGCAAGCATCTGTGAGTCATCGAGTCAAAAGCCTTGCTGAAGTCAAGTAGAGCAAACTATTCAGCATGGCCTCTATCCAGTTCCCTTGTCACCCAGTCAGCAAAACTATCAGGTTAGTTTGTCAAGACCCTCCTTACCACAAATCCATGTTGCTTACTATCCTGAGACCATTGCTCTGGTTGTCCATGAGGTCCTTCTTTGACTCAGTGACTCCACTCAGCTTCCCTACAATAGAGATGACTGATAGGTCTGTAGCTCCCTGTCTCCCTCCTTATGGAGCAGAACTATGTCTGCCATCCTCCAATCCTTTGGAACCACCTCATTCTCGGTGAGTGGTTAAACAGATCTGCAAGCAGTGCAGCCTAGTTCTGCTGCCAATTCCCTGAGTATCCTCTGATGCAACCCATCTGGTCCTGGGTTGTTCATCTTTAGGGCTGCCAGTCCTTTCAGGCTTTTTTGCAAGTAAATATTGGCTGCCCCATCTGCAGGACCTCTTTATTTTATTTATTTTATATTTATTTGTTTGTTTGTTTATTTATTTGAAAAATTAGTGATCAGAGAGGCACACTGAGCCAAGGCTCATTTCAGAGAGGGGAGAGGAGAGTGCATACAAGAAACAAAAAAGACTGATAATGAAAATTACAAGAACAATAACATAAAGTGAGTTAGTCGAGTGAAGTACAGACAGTAATAAGCAAACATTGTAACTGAGTTCCAAATAAATAACGTACAAAATCAAAAGCAATACCGCAAATCTGGTAAATCTGAAAAGTGCAGGGAACCTGTGTAATGGGATGGTGAAACCAGTGCTGAGAGTAGGTCAGGGGAGGTAAGGAATGGTTCAGGAAGAAAGTTGGCAGGACAAGGAGGAGGAAGGAGAAGTTTTAGTTGATGTCTGAGAGAGGAAAAGGAGAGAAAGAGAGAGAGAGAGAGAGAGAGAGATACAGATGCAATAGGGAAGCTGATGCCAAAGGGAAGGGAGATGGTATCACAAAGCAGATTTGCCAGCTAAGGAGTGAGGGGTGGGAGGGGAGTAGTGTGTGGGTCCCTGAAGTGCAAGGAGGAGGAAAAGGGAGGAGATGTGATAAATAAGAGAGGAGGGATCCAACCAGTATTTAGAAAGAAGGGAAAGCACAGTGGAACTGGTGATGTTTGGGAAGTGAGGGTGATAGGAGGAGCACAGTGAGTACTGGTGGGTGCGAGGAGGGAGATTGTAAAGGCAGAAGGCATTGCAGAGGGTGTCCAGTCTGGCCAGGAAGTGATGAGGCAGTGCCATTGACCATTTGCACAGTCGGGTTGACCAGGGAAGCCATTATGATGACTAACTCCCTGCAGACCATGTGGGAGAGGCACACCTACTGCAGTACAGGGTACGGGGCTTGGGGTGTGGCGTTTCAAGGATGGCATTAATGTGGGCTAAGAAGTCAAGCCCGCTGTATAACCACATGCTAAGGTGTTAGAAGGATGGGACAGCCTGAGCCAGTGGTTTTCTCTAGTGGAGAAAACAGGGAGGAAGGTGAGGTGGGCCAACTCTGGCAGATACTAACAGTCGCAGACACAGTTTTTTCTTTTGTTTTGACCCGTAGCTGGTTGGACAGGAACCAGCGAGGACACTGTGAACATCATGCTGGAGCAAGACTTCCAGAGAGGCACTCTGATGACCTGAGTACAGAGGACTGGCTATTCAAGGTTATGACTATGAGCTGGCACAGCAAAGGATATTTCACTGAGGAAGATAGAGAACAGGATTAGTCCAGTACGGAGCGCTGGACTTAGCCTAGATGGTGAGTGATGTGGAAATGGTGCCTCCTATCCCCTGCCCCTTAGTGGCCGCTTTGATGCCACTCTCTGAAGGGCCGCCCTGTCCTCCTAGTGAAAACTGAGCAAACGTACACATTGAGGATGGCTGTCCTTTGCCTGTCCTCTCTCTCATCCTACCCTCAGCTAGCCTTATGATTGTCCCTACTTTTTCCTAATGTATCTTAAAGAACTGTGTTTCACCACTTTGACCCTCCACAATATACAGCCTCTGTGTCTGCTTTTGCTTCTCAATCGCTCTCTTGTCTCCCTATTTTCAGTACATTTTCTCCCAATTTTCCTCCTCCTGCTTTTCTTATATTGTAGAATGCCTTTTTCTTCTTCCTCACCATCTCCTTGACCCTTTGCTGAGAATCATGATGCTCTCTTTGAACTCATATTTTGGTTATCGTTCTATATATTCCTTAGATGCCCTACAGTGGCCCCCTTAATTACTCCAACATCTCTTCCAATTCCTACCAGTGTTGTCCACCCATACTAACTTTGACAGCTTCGATCCTTTCATCCTACTGAAGTCCACTTTTCTAAAATCAAGGACTTCAGCTCTGATTGTGGTTCATTGGATGCAAGGTCCAGTTCAAACCAAATGGAGATTCAGGAGCTATAATGATAGGAGGAAAGAGGATAGGGAGGTGTAGCATGAGAAGCACAGGAATCAGGGAATATAATGACATGCAAAGGCACACAGTAACAAAAGAATAGCCCAAGGTAACTGAAGTGGCACAACACCTTTGTAGGTACAAAAGTAAAAGAAGATGAGAGGAAGGATTATGAGGTTAAGAAGGATTGGGGGACTGCAGAGGGGATCAGAGAAAAGCAAACATCCTGAACAAATACTTTAAAGGTTCTCACAGAGGTAGGGGAGGGGATGGGCTACTTTGTAAAGCATGAGCATTGAGGTAAGAAGTTGGGCACATGTCCATTTACAGATGAGACAGTCCTGAAGGGCTCATAACTTGAAAGTGGATACTTGCCACGGGGCCAGATGAGGTACCCCAGCATAGTTTAGGGAGTTCAGAGTGCTGGCTGCACCTCTGACAGCACTGTTCAATAACTCACTGGAAACAGGAGTAGTTCTTGGAGGACCGGAGGAAGACAGCAGCAGTCCTGTTTCATAAATGTTGTAGCAGGAGATGGATGGCAGCTATAGATCAATCAGTCTGACATCAGTGTTGGAAGTTAATGGAGTTTTGCTAAAAGAAAGTATTATGGAGTATCTTGAACCAATGGGTTGGCAGGACCAGAGGGGCAGAACTGGATTCATAGGGGAGGTCATATCAACCAAATCTATAGGAGTTCTTTGACTGAGTGACCAAGGAAATAGATTAGGTGAGGTGATGGATGTGCCTACTTAGATTTTAGTGGAGCATTCAACACCGTACTACATAGGGCGCCTGGTAGAAACTGGGCTTAAACGGTAAAAATTGTGCTAATGGTTAGCAACAGAGGATGGTGGACAATGGAGTTCACTCCAGGGAAAGGAGGGTCCCTATGGCACTCAGAGCACCAGCATTACAGTGCCAGGCAATCAGGGCAACAAATGCAGGATCTTGATTGCCCTTCCCAAGGTCCACACCCCAAGTAGGTATCCTTAGAGGGGTACATTCCTGCCAAAAAGTGATTGGTGACATTGCCGACTGCGTCTCTAATTGCCCAGCACAGGAATGCTGTACCGTTTCGATGGTTGAACTAAAGCAGGGTGACCAGCAGGTGCCTCACTGCTCAGTACTGGGATCGATCCTCTTTAATGACTTTATGCTGCTGCAGATGAACTGGAAGGGAAGGTATTCTTCCATAGTCACTCAAAATCTGCAATAGGGTAGACACTGCAAAGGAATAATGGGAATAATGTGAGACCTCAGAAATTTTGAGGAGGAAATAAGGGTATGGCAGCTGTATTTTCAATGAGAAAGTGCAAATCATGCAGCTAGGGCAACAGAAACCCAGAGGCAGAGTTTTAAAACAGGAGGAGAGATATTGACAGTCACCAAACAGTAAAGGGACATAGGTAATCAAAACTGATGATCTCCTGGTGGCAAGACAGGACACAAGGCAGTGGTAGAGCTAGGGATGCTGGGTTCAGAGAGAGAGGTATCACTAGCAGAAAGAGGCCTGCAGTGCTGTGTCCAGTTCTGGGACCACATTTCAGGAAGGACATAGACAGGGTGGAGGCTGTCGAGAGGAGTGTAACTAAATGGTGTAGGGGCTGCATCAGAAGCCCTAGGAGAAGAGACCAAAGGAGGACCTAAATATGTACAACCTGGGAAGAGAGATGGGAGAGGGGGACTTGATAGGAGACCTACAAATACTTCATGGGTTAAACAAGGTACAGGAGGGGGTATTCACAGAGGAAGAGATGCATGAAAAGCAAGGACATGCGATGAAGCTGGAAGGGGGGAAATGTAGATTGATGTGATGTAAGTATTCTTCACTGAAAGAGTAGTGAATGCCTTCAGTAGTCTTGACGAGGTGGGGACAGCAGTGGGGTTTTAGCTCATGTGCCGTGATAGGCAAAAGTGAATCTTAGTTGTGCCAAGTAGGTCTGGATCTGGGGTACAGGGATCCACCTGGAATGTGTTGTCAGGTGCTGGTGCCCACCTGAAAATCTGTAGGGGAGATCCCAGGGTGACACATATCTATATCAGTATTCCACTAAATTGATACACTAGCTCCTGTGTTTCTATCTTCATATTACTTACAGTGCCCCACATACCCACATACAAGGAATCTTGGTTGGGAAACGGTAGGGTCAGACTGGGGTACTGGGGCCCACCTGGAAAATGGGAGACCAGAGCCCACCTGAAAACCAAAAAGGGAGGCTCAGGGTGACACACTTTATCACTACTCCACTTAAGTTTGATACATTATGTCTGTGTTTTCATCTACATTTTTGACAGTGCCCAGGATGATAAATGCAAAGAATTGCAGAGTTTAGAAGGTAGCCAGTACCCTAACTGAAGGGGCCCACCTGGAGATTTCCAGGTATCTTGGGATTCATTGACTTTGGGGAGGGAACAGGAGAGCAAGTAGGTCTGTGCTGACAGGATAGAATCAGCAGGGAAAATGGGCAGATCAGGTGGGCTACAGTCATTACTAGCTATCAATTCTTGTGCTTCTGTTTCCATATTTAAATATGGTGGAAAATGTTAAATGTGGGGTAGAAGCATAGTTACATAGATAATGATGGCAGAAAAGAACAATGGTCCATCCAGTCTTCCCATAGTTTTCTTATTAAACCCTGGGACCACTGTCCATACAGTACTAGCCCCCACTATCCACACCCTTGTTTCCTCGCTATTGCTACTAGCCTGAGTAATCACTCTGCCCCAGCTGTGCTTGAAACTATTTATAGTTTTGTGCCCATCAGCTTGCTGGCAGACTGTTCCATGATTCCTCCTACCCATTCTGTAAAACAACTTTCACGCCTTCTTGAACCTTTCCTCCTGTCAGCTTCCATTTGTGTTCAGTATCCTTAAACTGTTAACTTCCTTAGGGTGACACACTTTATCACTACTCCACTTAAGTTTGATACATTATTGTCTGTGTTTTCATCTCATTTACCATACAGTGCCCCAGGATGATAAATGCAAAGAATTGCAGAGTTTAGAAGGTAGCCAGGTACCTAACTGAAGGGGGCCCACCTGGAGATTTCCAGGTATCTTGGGGATTACCCTGACTCTGGGGAGGGAACAGGAGAGCAAGTAGGGTCTGTGCTGACAGGATAGAATCAGCAGGGAAAAATGGGCAGACTGGGGTGGGCCAAGCAGTCATTACTAGCTATCAATTCTGTGCTTCTGTTTCATATTTAAATATGGTGGAAAACAAGTTAAAATGTGGGGCATAGAAGCATAGTTACATAGATAATGATGGCAGAAAAAGAACAATGGTCCATCCAGTCTTCCCATAGTTCCCTACCAAACCCTGGGACCTACTGTCCATATACAGTACTAGCCCCCACTATCCACACCTTGTTTCCCTCGCTATTGCTACTAGCCTGAGTAACCTTCACTCTGCCCCAGCTGTGCTTGAAACCATTTATAGTTTTTGTGCCCATCAGCTTGCTGGCAGACTGTTCCATGATTCCGCCACCCATTCTGTAAAACAACTTTCTCACGTCTCTCTTGAACCTTCCTCCTGTCAGCTTCCACTTGTGTTCAGTATCCTTAAACTGTTAACTTCCTTGCAGGTCACCTTATTTATTTCAGGAACCTGAAAGTCTCTATTATATTACCCATCTTTTGTTTGGTCTCCAGTGAGTACATGTTAAACACCAGTCCCCATATGATCTGCCCTGCTGGCCCCGAATCAACTGAATGTCCCTGGGACACCACAGACCACACAGCATGTTGCAGAGGCAGAAACTCAGGGGCCTGATACACAGTCACAGTTGGGACTGAAAACTGCTATACACAAAGTCGAGACTTAGGCAACTAAGTTGCAATGCAAATAATACACGCTGCATGTTTTTGGTCAGAAACTGGGATTCTGCCTGCAAACATAAAAACTGCAACCACCATGGGTATCTCGACATGGCATTGCATCAGTCATGTGGCATGAGACGCTACCACTCAGTTGTCCCCAACCCCATATCTTATGGCCTACTTGTGGGTGGAGTCTTTTTAATTTTTCACATCTCTTGCTCGTATTTTTTGGTGGTCTTATGACCCCCATGCTCACTCCTGATTATGAAATGTATCCCTGGTGCCCAGGACAGCCCCTTCCGTAGCCACCTCCCCACACTTGTGGCTGTTACTTTTCCAGTCCCCTGCCAGTCTCAGACACATTGATCATCATTTCAAGGTCAGATGCCTGAGCTAGCCCTTACAGAACTGCTTCATACAGTTCTGCTGGAGTCTGACATGCTGAGACATGTGGCCAGATTTGTGGGGCCAGAAAGCATCTGTTCATACACCAGTGCTTCATTAATATGACAGTCCCACGCCTTTCCCTGTGCTTGTGCAATGCCCATTGGGATGATGCAGGGAACAGACTTGGGACTTCTTTATGTATAACACAAAGGGGTGCAAGGTAATGGCGCAAAGTGGTCGTTTTGATCACTTTATGCCATTTAACTGCAATTATGTAACCCCCTCCCCCCGAACTCTGTGAAAATAGGTACTTTCCCATCCATAAAGTGTGCTGTTCCTTGGGCAGCAAAGAGTAAAATAAATTTCTGCTTTACAGTCTCAGAGAATGGGGACAGCACCTTCTCCACTTGGGGCATACTTCTCAACCCATTGTCACTGAAATGTGGGACACTACCACTCAAAATATGAGACACTGGGACATTGGCCCTGAATCTCACATTATCAAACATGAAGATGCAAGCTGTGATATTGTGAAAACTAATGCCATTACCTGTACAGGTTTAATTTTGCTTTAGAAACATGGATTGTTATGAAACTGCTGCTTTAAAGGCTAAGTTTACAGCATCTTCTCTGCATGGGCTGCACCTTTTCCATGTGGGACAGAGCTATGCTCTGCTATCTCCTTACTGGCAGCTGGCACCTCCAACCTAGCAAAAATCCACCGACACCAAGCAATCCTTCAGTAGTGATCCCTTCAGCTGTCATGATTGACCACACACATGGTGTATATGTGTGTGTGTGTGTCCTCTTGTCCTTCTAAATCTTAACTGGGAAGAACTGTTTAGTCTTTCTGCAAACACATCTTCCTACTCCCTTTGTACTATACTAGAAAGTGATTACTGCTCATTTGCAAACGCTATTTCACGTGCAGTAATTACCACTTGTCCTTGAAAGGCGCCCTTGCTCCACAAATTAGCTATTCTTATTTTTCCCGGTCCGCAATAAATCTGTCACTTCTGCACCCCTGCCTGAGTCTTCAGGAAGGGTGAGTGAGAGAGAGAGAGAGAGAGATTGCTAAAACAGATTATCAAACTGGAGTGTGTGTGTGTTGGGCCGGGGGGTTAAGGAACTGAAAAGTTCAGGGTTAGGTGGATGTGTCTGACTGGCCAATCATAGCCCACAGTGAGTCTGATGCCTCCATCCAGGGGCAGGGGCAAGAACTACAAACCTTGACACACAGCCCCCAACTCTCAGACCCACAGGAGCAGAGACAGCAGGAGGAGGAGGAGGACGAGGGAACCGGGGGATGAGCAGGCGTGAGAAGACACTTGCAGTAGCTCGGAGTCAGCCAGTGAGTGCAGCAGTTTGGGAAGCAGTCACCCTACGGGCCATCGTGAGCCATCAGTGGTTCCTCATCACCCCTCTCACAGTCCCTGTCTCTGTTTGTAGTGGCTCTCCGAGGCGCAGTATGGTGGACAGGAATCGCAGCCCGAGGAGTCCCTTAACAGTGCTTCAAGCCTCGGCTACCAACCGGGGCAGCTAAGGGCCCCTATCTGATCTCACACTGACTGAGAGAGTCTAAGAAGCGAGAGCCCCCTCCCCACCCTGCCTCCTCTCCTTCACTTCTAGACCCCCTGCACCATCTCCTCTCACCAACCCCTCACCCACCCAGCGAGCCCGGCACCACTTCCCAACTATGATGGTGATTACTTGGAACCTATTCCTGCAAGCATTCCTCCTATTGCTGGTCTGAGCAGACCCAAAGAGCCACCCATGAGACTCTGCCGCCAACTGCGACTTCCACAAGAAAGTAAGTGGCACATATGCTCGCTGAACTTCAAACTTTGCTAGTTTTCCAATCTGCTCAGCATCTGTCTGTTCTCGCTTTCATCAGGACTGTGAGATTGCAGAGCTGGCTTATTTAGTTGATTTTGTGACTGCTAATATTTTTTGTGAATGGGGTGATTGTCATTTTATAGTGTTCTGCTTATAAACAACTTATAAGACCGTGGTATTTATGTCTGAAGCTTATGATGTGCCTGCAGTCCTTAGGCACCTAGTAATCATCTTATATGTAAAGATACCTGTGCAGCTGTCACCACCATAGAGTACTACTGCCAAACGGCTCCTCTTCTCACCTGAGCCAGTAGGGTTATATGTGAGAAGCCCCACCACTCAAAGTCAAATATTTCTATGCCTGATGCTTTTGTTGTGTTCTTTGAGAATGTAAGGAACTGATCAATGCTACCCTAATGAACCGATCTTGCCTCTGCTTTGGTTCTCCTCTCGTGATCATGTTCACACCCCCTCACCTCCCTTGCCCTAGTCTCCCTGGATTTGTGGTATTGGTTGTGCTGGAGCTTATGTTTGCTTGCCTTTTCCAGTGTCAGATCTCGTGCTGGTTTGTCCTTCTAGAATTTCAAACAGTTGTGTTGTTTTTTCCTTGCTCTCCCCACCCATGTCGCCGTGATCGTGTTGGTGGTCGTGCTGGGTCCCAACTCCCAGCCTTGTTGTGTAGCCATGGGGAGTGTTGATTTTCGCACTGAACAGGATAAGCTTTGTAAACTGGGGATCTCTGTCACTGTCAGCTTATTGCTTATAATAGTTTTCAACTGTTGTAAACTTTTGATCTCAGTTTGCTTGCAGATTAACATTATTTTCTTTTGTTCCTGCTATGTACATGATGGGGGGCACGGTTAATGCAAGATTAGCATCTAACCATGATTTTTGCCTGCATATTGTATATGGGGGTGTCTAGTGGGCAGATTTTCTAAATGTTAATTTGTAGATTGCAGCTGATGAGGCTTGAATGCAGCCAGTTGATGGGATGAGCGCGATACAATTTTCTGTGTGGACAGTTGCAGCTCAGCTGTTTGTATTGCATCCCCTCCAGTTTTCTGTTTACTTTTTCTGATCATCCCATCCCCTTGACATGACAATCTCTCTCGTTCCCTCTCTCATTCTGCCAGCGATCACATGCAGCAGCCCCCTGCTCTCTTCAAACGCTACTCGTTAATGCTTAATTTACTTTGGTGGTTTTATCCGGCTTCCTATTAACTCAAAGGTTTACTCTGACTACCAAATGTCCATAATCAGGGACACATCTTAAATAAACTGATGAAGTAGCACACCGACGTCTGCAACTATCAGGGGCCACCTGCCATCGCACCGCCAGCTTCAGACCCAACAGAGAGATGAATGCCTGATGCTGCTGCAATGACGAGGCGCCCCTGATTGCAGTGGCCAAATCATTTAAAGTTGGTGGCTCTTCTGGAGAACTAGTATCACCAGGACAGTAGGGCTGCATTGGTTATACAGCAGCAAGCCCACAAATGCAGTGGTGGCATCGGCCGCCACACTGCCATGCCTCCGCAACCTGCTTCTCTCCTAAGCTGCCACATAATGTTTCTTGCTCACGCGCACAAGCAAACATAAAATGCGTTCAAACTGAACAAGTAAAAATCCTTCAAACTGAAACTTCACTGTGATCAGTTATGCCAATTGCAGATCGGTCCCTGTTAAAGGCATGGAGCCACACATGCATGCATGCATGCACACGAGCACACACACACACACACACACACACACTCTCACTCCCCAGTCCACCATGTTCCCATAAGTATTATTTTTCTTGTGATTCCATGGTGGTATAGTGCCCCCTCCCCCATCCTCGATATAACCAATACATAACATTGAAATATTGCTCGATGGTACAGCTAAGCTCAATTGCTCAAAGTTAGGGGATTCATGTGGGAGGTCAAGTCACTTGCTCAGGGTCACTGTATCCTGTTGTTTCTGGCCAGGGACACATAAGCTGCAAGTGGCGAAATCACTCATCGAAATAATGTTTTTTTTTGTTTTAAATTAATTGGTGGCATGGTAAAACAATGCACCCCAGCCCAAAAACTTGTCACAAACCACTGATTTGAATGCCAACCTCACAGGGTTATGCACAGGATATCCAGGTGGCTAGCCTCTGTTTGCCTCTCGATGGGGGCGGGCGGGGTGGTGCAAGAATGAATAGTGTTGTGCAATATAGTGCTGGGATGGAAGTCAGTACAACATCAAGGCAGTGTAATATAGAAAAAAATAATTGGGAACATCTGGGATTGGGTTAGGTGGGCAACTACACCGCCACCTTATTGATACCAAAATAGATACTTTTTGTACACAGCAGTGATCATGCTGAGAGGAATAAAGGACTGCTCTGTTCCAAGTCACTTACCACAAAAACTTGTTGTGTCTCCCCAAAATTGGAGGGGTAAAGAAAACCTCAGTCCTGGGAAATACAAAGAGATGTCTGACCAGTTAGAGAGCACAGAGAGAGATGAAATCAGATGGCTAAAGAAAACCTGCATCTTTTATTTTAATTTTTTTTGTTTGTTTTATTTTGCCATACCAGAACAAAATGGCAGGTCCTGGGAAACACAAAGTCTGACCAGTTAGTGAGCACAGAGAGATGAAATCAGAAGGCTAAAGAAAAGTTGCAGTTTTTATTTTTTGTTATTTTTGCCACACCTGAACAAAACGGCAGGTCCTAGGAAACAAACACATGTCTGACCACTTAACGAGCACAGAGAGAGGCAAAATCAGAGGGCTAAAGAAAACCTGTATCTTTTATTATTTTTTTTTTCTTTATAATTTTTTGCCACACCTGAACAAAATGGCAGGTCCTAGGAAACAAACACGTCTGCCCATTTAACGAGCAGAGAGAGTGACAAAATCGGAGGGCAAAAGAAAACCTGCATCTTTTATTACTATTATTTTTTTTTTTTTTTGCCATACCTGAACAAAATGGCAGGTCCTGGGAAACACAAACAAATGTCTGACCAGTTAGCGAGCACAGACAGAGTCCAGAGACAACTGTACAACGTAATGTAATTCAGAGTCTTCCTCTGTTTCTTCGTTACATTTGCACTGAAATATTATCATTGCCCTGTGCTCTTCATCTTTCTATGCATCGTGTCTGCTAGTGCAATGTACAGTTTACAAGCCCATAAATCGTTCATGAAATGATGCAAAGGACTAAGAAGTCAAGTGTTGACTGACACCTTGTACACGCAGCCAAAGACTATGGAGCAAAGATCAAGTTATTTCCCATAAATAATATACATGCTGGAAAGACATGCTTACCATAGCGTATTTCTGTGTTTTATAAACATACAGTATATATTTTTAAGTTTTCCTAGTGGTTTCAGGGAACATTAGTGTGTGTAACTAAATTCATTAGAACAAAGACCTGAACTAAAAGCACCACCATACAGTTGCTGATTATGATATTATGTTTGTAAATGAAAATTGATCGTTTTATGTATTGTTGCTGCATTAAACGAATCATAAATCGGGTTTTAAGGAACTCCATGTTTTTTATGGGTCTGACCTTCCGTCCTGTTGTGATAAATAACATGGTCTATACAATTCCTAAATGACAATGCTATAATTCACAAAGAAAACCCTCCCTCTGAACCCGGAATATTCCACCTAAATATTGCCAGCATCGATGTGACTTACCATCAAAGTTGTTTTTCCCCCAGATTCTGACGTCACAAGGAGCTTACTAGGATATTTGGATGTTTGAACATACCTACCATGTAACCCTGGTTAGGAGAACCGAGATCTTTCAACCCTCAGTCTCCCAAAAATGGATGCTGTGCAGGCTGGGGCCTGAATGCTGTGTTTAAATAAATATTGACAAAGAGCTTCAACTATTTTGTTTTCATTCCAAACTCAATTTCAATTGTATAGTCCTGTGTTACTTTGCAATCATGATGAACAAACATCTTTGCGACAGTGGCCAGTATATACCTATGGAAGTGTTTATCTAATTTTAACAGTTTCCCTTATACAGAGAATTATATCATTTGTTGAAAGAACGGGGAGATTTTTTTTTTTTTGGCGGGGGGACTTTTAGCTGTGAAATCCAAAGTTGTAATAATCCCATTAAGTGTCCCGCAACTCGCCTCCTCCCCAGAACCATCAACATACATGGATTCCACTCGGAGTCCTGTCTGTAGAACAACTAACCGGTCAGAATGTTGTTGAATTTCTTGCGGACCTGTTTTGAGTTGAGTCTCACACACATGCATGTACACACACACACACACACACACAGTGTCCTTGCTTCGAAAGGTGACTGTTCAGGTAATCAGAAGTGCTCCCCCTCAGTGTGTCTAAACTGACATCAAAGCGAGCCAGTGGTGGGTATAGACTTATAAAGTATTTGGGCTCTGTTATGCTTCTTTTCTGGTTAATCCCCTTTGGCCAAAGGGAGTTAGCATGGGGGTTGAGGGTTGCAGTCAGATTTGACAGAGTGTTCAATGAGAAACTGAAATGTGAGCACCAGTCTATAGCTACAGTACCCTTGGCAGATGAGGGAGTGGGGAAAAAGACAGTTAAAAGCTCAGGGTTTTGTCTTAGCATTTTCTTTCTCATTTTCATCGTACTTCTGTACTACCCGACCTGCTATGAGTATGGACTCATGGGCTTTGAACTGGAAGGGGAGATTTGAAGAGAGACAGAGCGAGAGAGAGAGAGAGAGCGAGAGAGAGAGAGAGAGAGAGAGAGAGAGAGAGAGAGAGAGAGAGAGCGAGAGAGAGAGAGAGAGAGAGAGAGAGAGAGAGAGAGAGAGAGATTGGGCTAAAAACATTCCGATTCAGTGAAAGTCACTTATTTCGCATCCAAGCACCGCAGGCTGACTGACTGGATTTTTTTCACATTTCAATCGCTTCTTAACCAGATCTGATTGCTCCTTCTGTGATCAGATAACTGTGACTCTGAGAAGAAACCAGCACAAATATCAATGAGCTGGAACTGAGCAAATCTAGCAGCAGAAGCAGAATTTGACATCTACGGTGCAGCTAGGGCAGAGAGGAGCGGGGCAGAGACTGTCAGTTTATTGCTTGCAATAGTTTTCATCTGTTGTAAACTGTTGATCTCACTTTGCTTGCAGATTAACATTATTTTTTTTTCTGTTCCTGCTATATGCGTGAGAGGGGGCATGGTTAACACAAGGTTAGTAGCTACCCACGAAGTTTGCCTGCACATTGTATATGGGGTTGGGGGTGTCTAGTGGGGAGATTTGCTACATGTTGACTTGTGGATTGTAGCTGATGAGGCTTGAATGCAGACAGTTGACGGGATGAGCGCAATAAAATTGTGCTGTGTGGACAGTTGCAGCTCAGCTGTTTGTTTTGCATCCCCTCCCATTTTCTGTTTACTTTTTCTGATCACCCCATCCCCTTGACATGACAATCTCTCTCACTCCCTCTCTCATTCTGCCAGCGATCACAGGCAGCATCCCCTGCTCTCTCCAAACACCACTCATTAATGCTTCATTTACGTTGGTGGTTTTATCCGGCTTCCTATTAAATCAAATGTTTACACTGACTACCAAATGTCCATAATCAGGGACACATCTGATGAAGTAGCACACCAGCAGCTGCAAAAAATTATAATCTGATGAAGTAGCACACCGGAGGCTGCAACAATCAGGGGCTGCCCACCATTGCACCACCAGCTTCAGACCCAAGAGAGAAATGAATGCCTGATGCTGCAGTGAGCAGGTGCCCCCTGATTGCTGCGGTCAAATCTTTTCATGTTGGTGGCACTTCTGGAGAACTAGTGTCACCAGGACAGTGGGGCTGCACTGGGTATACAGCGGCAAGCCCACAAATGCAGTGGCGGCATTGGCCGTCACGCTGCCGCGCCTCCACAACCTGCTTCTCTCCTAAGCTGCCACATAATGTTTCTTGCACATGTGCGCAAGCAAACATAGAAAGAAGAAACAGAAAGTAGGCAATTAAAGGGGAAATGCATGCAATGAGACAGGTGGAACATAAAAGGCAAGGCGATAGGTGAAAACAGATATGAAAATGAGTGGGGAAGTAAAAATTAAAAAACTTAAAAGGAAGAGCTGGAAAAAATAGAGAAGGAGGTTTAGGGATGGTAACAGAATGGGATGAGATCTAGAGAAGAGAGAAATGTAAGTATAAAAAGGGAAAAAAGAATTGTGAGTTCAGCTCAAAGACCTGGGACTGGGAGTGATGAGACTGACAACTTGAATTTTGATGCATTTTGTAACTCAACAGTTATTGCCTAAAAATGCACTAAACTGCATCATTTAACTCCTAAATTTTCTAAATTTTCCAGGGCAACATGACCCCAACTCCCCCCCCCCCCCAGAAAAATATTTAGAAACTCCCCCTCCTCCAAATCCTGGCTATGCCCCTGCAAAAGCCCCACTGAGCCCCAAAAGAAGGTCCAGGCAAAGCACCTACAAGATTATTTAGCCAACAGGGGATGAAGTGGACTGCTGCTGATTTGTTTCCCTGTGGGTGAATTGAACCTGTGCTGTGCTTTGTAGTTTGCAGCAGCCTAAGAACTTATAAAGACTGTCTGAACTGTTCCTAGCCTGAAAGAAAAATATTTGGGCTGAGATAGAGACTGTTAAGAGCTCATTTGTGTTGGTTGCGTACTAGTGGAAGCTATGTGTCCAGAGGACGTCCAGGGTAACTACCCACTTGCCCAGACACCCTGGACTGATAAAAGGCCAGAAAAGACAAAGACGATGAAAGACCTTAGAGGCGAAGATGACAAAAGCCCCCAAGAGGTGAAAATGATTACAGGCCTGTCACAGTAGACTAGTTCTGCATTTTGCATTGCATCTACAACTGACTGATATGGTGCAAAGAAAGACTGTCTGCTGATACCAGAGCAGTAGCACAGTTATGTGTCCTAGTTAAAACCCCTCCTTGAAGTCTTCAGAAACTGTAAGTACCTCCAGGCTGTGGCCCTGAGGAGTTCTTCTTCAATTTAGTTAGCTAGATAATATAAGGGGGGTGAAGTCCTGGGCAGGACTTTGTAATCGGCAGGATAAGCCCAGGCAGAAAATTTAAAAAGTTCTACAATTTTTATTCTAGAGCTTATTGGGGCCCCTCACAAAGTTCTGCATTCCAAGTTTCAAACTGTTATGCTTACTGCATCCCAGCCTCCATGGTGCACCATACCTGCATCCACTGGTTGGCCACCAACAACGCGGTGAAGTACCCACCCCAACAAACTGTTACCATCAGTACGGCCACTGGGGGGAAAGCAGGGTGAACCTGTTGGGTGGTACTGGGACTGTTGTGGAGCAACCATTGAAAACAAAGTTGTTTGGTTTATGCTGTTTTATTCCCCTCTACTCCTCCCGCTCCCCCATAATAAATCTGAGGTTAGTTTACATTATAATACGAGCTCATTGGTTATTGCTTGGTGTGTAGTGGGAGGGAACAAATACTTATTCCTGGGGGGGTGGTAACCTTGTGTTTTATCTGCCAGGTACCCCATACCACTACCCCTGGTGGAGGCACCATGCCATTCTACTCCAGTGTAGCATACCCATTAGTGAACCCAGGCTGTCCCCCTCATGAGGTGTGTATAGTGGAGACCCCAAGGGCCCTGGAACAGCCAAGTGGTAAGTTGGGGGCTGTTACATAAATGCTGTGTGTAGAATAAGCTCTGCTTTATGAGGAAGCCTAATTGGTAGATGATATCTAGGGGTGTTTTCTCTCTGCTCCTGGAGCAGGCATTGCACTTCAAAATAAATGAAAGTTAAATAAAGATAGCTTTATGGGGAGTGGAAGTACGGGCCTGTGTTGTTGGAGGATGTGTTGGGCTGTGGCTGTCCCTGTCAGGCACTACTACTCCTCTGAACTCCGGGGCCTCCGGACCTTTTTTCCTCCTCCTCTGTCTGCAGTGGTCTATAACCGCTGTATGGCATTGGGTATTGTTAGTAGGAGGAGGGGAAGGGAGGGTCCAGGGGTCCTGGACCTCGGGGGGGGGGAGCGGGGCAGCCTTATCGGGGTTGTGCGGTCCAGGGGATGCCCTGGGGTGAAATGGTCACTGGAACGTGGTCCTCCATGTCTAGTTACCATACCCAAGGTCTCCAGTATTTCTGGGAAGATAACTCGGTCGGCCCCAAAACCCCATCCGACTCGAGTGGTGTTATGCAATGCCATGTCTATTAAGAACAAGACAGCAATTATTGCTGATCTTGTTGGGACAGCAGCCCTGGCTTGCATCACTGAGACCTGGCTTGATGACAATGCAAGCCCCATTTTGGAGGCAGCTGTCCCGGCCAGTTTTTTGGTGATGCACCGCTTGAGATTAGACTGCAGGGGCAGGGGGTGGCTATCTGTTTTAGATCGGAATTGGGCCTTACTGATGTACCAGTTGAGGGGGCCAGATCATTTAAGTTTACAGCAGTAGCAGGTGTGGGTTGCAGGATCATTCTTATCTACTGTCCACCCGTGGGTGAGAAAATGTTCCTGCAGGAAGTCACAGACTTCATCGTTGACATGATGCTGGAGTCGCCTAGGCTGATGATCCTGGGTGACTTCAATGCCTGGGTCGATGATGAACTCTCGCAGTTTGGTCAAGACTTCCTCCAACTTATGTGTTCGTTGGGGTTCACACAGGTAGTTACCTCTGCTACTCATAAACAAAGTCACTCCCTTGATCTGGTCTTCCTCCTGGGGATCAAGTCCTTCGACTTAGTGGTGGAACCAGTCGATGGTCCGATCACTACACAGTGAGATTCAATCTCCAGCCTCCCCAATAGACCTGCCCCTGTGGAGATGGTCAGATACCACCCATTGAGGGGAGTAACCCCTGAAGGCCTTCAAGCAGTATTAGACCTATCGGGAGTTTCGTGGGCAGGCGAGGACCCAGAAAGTCTAGTTTTGGCCTACAATAAGGCTATCACTGAGGCCCTGGATTCTGTCGCCCCAGTCCATGTTCGGCCGCTCTCTCTCCACCCTCGGATCCCTTGGTTTGATGGAACTTTGAGGGAGTTGAGATGAGTTGGAGGAAAGTTAGAACGTCGCTGGTGGAAATCGGCCCTAGAGGCCGACCACCTTAGATTGATAGATCATTATCAATGCTATCAATCAGCAATCATGCGTAAGAAGGCAGAATTCCTGTCTGGTGAGATTGCTGCTGCTCAAAACTGACCAGCTCAGCTCTTTTGAACCGTAGACAGGTTGTGCAACCCATCCTGTCTTCAGGTTCAAAGAGCATTTTCACAAGTTAAGTGTGAGGAGTTTGCTTGATTTTTTTATGGCTAAGGTGGCCGGCATCAGGGCCGAAATCTGCTCAGCGTCTTCTATGGGAGTTGATGGTGGTAGGTATTTGGTCACTTCTTCTCAGTTACCCTGGAGTTCTTTTGACCGGCCGGAGATGGGGGATATCATGCGGATTGTCCAGAATTTGCGAACAACATGCTGTAGTTTGGATCCAGGCCCTACACACCTATTATTGGGATGCATTGAGTTTATCGGCCTGATCCTTGCACAGATTGTTTGGTGCTCCTTAGACTCAGGAGAATTCCCTAGCTCCCTGAAGGAGGTGGTGATGACACCGCTTCTTAAGAAAGCTTCTTTGGACCGGAACAACTGTGCTAACTACAGACCTATCTCTAACCTTCCTTTTGCTGGGAAGGTGATTGAGAAAGTGGTTGCGCTGCAACTGGAGAACCATCTTACCATCCATGATATCTTCGATCCTCTCCTGTCGGGCTTCCGGAAGAGACATAGTACCAAGACTGCTCTGGTTCGGGTGCTCAATGATCTCCTGATGGTGAGGGACCAGAAACGCTGTTCCGTCTTGGTACTTCTGGATCTCTCTTCAGCATTTGACACTGTGGACCATGGGGTGCTGCTTGAACGTCTGAGGGTTATCTGTAGCCTGGCTGGTCCCGTTCTCAGATGGTTTCACTCTTTCCTTGCTGACAGGTCTCAGAGGGTGGTATTTGGGATTTTTTTCCTCTGAACCATTCTGTCTGCCATGTGGGGTCCCTCAGGGCTCGGTGCTGTCCTCCATGTTGTTTGCAGTGTATTTGCTGCCCCTCAGAGACATTGTAAGATGATATGAGCTGAGGTTTCACTGCTATGCTGATGACACCCAGCTCTATCTGTCTTTTGCACCCGACCAGGATAGTGCGGTCTCGATGTTTAACAGCTGTCTGGTGGAGATCCATGACTGGATGAAGGCTAGCTGGTTGAAATTGAATTCCGGGAAGACTGAGGTATTGGTAGAGGATCTGGGGTGCCGGATAGAGAGGCAGGTCATGGGTTTACCATCTGGGCTTTGGCTTGATAGTGTACAACTGCCTGCCTCTGAATGAGTGCGTGATCTGGGGGTGATTCTTGATGATGGGCTAACGCTGCGTGCGCAGGTGTCAGCAGTCATCAAGTCCTCCTTTTACCATCTTAGGAACATCGCCAGAAGTAAGCACCTTATTCTGTCTGATGATTTGCCCAAGTTTATCCATGCCTTTGTGACTTCACACCTTGATTACTGTAACTCCCTTTACCTGGGGCTTCCAGGGGTTGATATCTGCCGCTTGCAGCTGGTGCAGAACACAGTGGCTCAGTTGTTAACTGGGTTGTTGCGCTTTAGTCATATTACTCCTGTGCTGCGTGTTCTGCACTGGCTGTCTATGCAGTGGTGGATCACCTTTAAGGTCGGTCTGCTGACCTAAAAAGCCCTGCATGGACAGGGACCGAATTATCTGCAAGAGCTCCTGGTTCCCTACAGCCCTGGCCGTCCTCTCCGCTCGTCTGATGAGGAGTTGTTAGAGGTTCCCAGGGTGCGTTTAAAAACATTTGGGGCCCAGGCATTTAAGTTTGCGGCACCATCCCTGTGGAACTCTCTACCTCGTCAGATTAGAGAGAGTGCAGAACCATGGAGAGCTTTAAAACCAGATTGAAAACACATCTTTGCCAACAGGCTTTTACTGATTGATATTTATAAATGGTGAAAGTTTTAAATTGAAGCTAAATTTGTGTAAGACCTTTTAAATTATTTGTGATATTTTTTTATGTAGCACTTTGATACTGAAATTGTGCTATATAAATAAAAAATATTATTATTATTAAATTAACTGCCTTTGGTGTGTGCACCATCATTTTCCCCTTTGGCAGACTATTTTCATCACTGGAGTCTATTTCTCTCATAAGCTTTTGTTCATCTGCAAATGTAATTACTTTACTTGAGATTTCTGACCCCAGGCCATCAATAAATATATTGACTAGTCCAGTATGGGTCTGAAAATTGTCCCCTGGGGAACCCCACTCATAACTTCCTTTCAGTTAGATACTATCCCCTGCACCACCACCCACTGAACCCTATTATTTTTATGAGATTTAAATCTGTTGTGCAATATTTCTTGTAAACCCACATTTTCTCAGCTTCCAAACCAGATTCTTATGAGGAACTGTAGTAGGTATACCTGTAGTGCCAGAACACTGACAGGGGCTACTGGTTCATTGTTGCTACCTCAGACACAAACCTTATCTGGAAATACAAGGACAGACAGGCATGACATTCAGATGCAACCAAAGATTTTTTTGGGGGAGGGGAGGGGAGGGAAGGGAAACCATGTGCAATGTCAGAAACAGGAGGAACAATTCCACAAGGTCAATCGGTAGTATGCTAGGTGCTAAACTTCCATTCAATATTGGTATAAGTTATACTATATAAGATACCACCAGCACTGTAAAGAATTGTTTACACTCTAAGTGATCTTAAACATTCTAAGTGATTCTAAACACTCTCTCTGTGCTAGCCAACAGTAACCTGAAACCGTAGTCTGACTAACCTTATATGATGCCTGATCGCTAAGTAACCTGCAGGTTATATTTTGGCAAGATGGTAAAGTTGAACAAGTTGAACGTCTTGCAAATTAGGGTGTTGGGCACTAGTTGGGAGCTTCGCAGAAGGTGCCTCCAGTCAAGGCCAGAGGGATTTAATTGCAGAAAGTGGGGATCAATAGAGGGCACATCTCATTCTCTGATTCACTGGAAACTTCACTGCCCAGAATAGGTAGCGTCAGACTGCAAGACAAAATGCAATTGCACAGAACTCTTTCGTCAGACCCTCAGATCGCCAGGAGAAAGGTCATAGCAGACCACCAGGCAGGGTATACTGGAAACTGACCTCTTTCATCAGACCCTCTGGTCACATGAAAAAGGGTCATAGCACACCCCCGAACTGGGGATGCACAAAGAAAAAACAAATTGTATCCTTAAGGTCTTGCAGCTTTCATCATTCCTGGGGTTCTGGCCACTTTCCTCTCTCCTGAGGATCTTGCCACTTTCATCAGTCCCAGGGATCTGGACACTTTTGTAACTCCTGATGAAGGAAAACTCCAAACCACTGTATGTTGAAGTCCCTGACTACTGAACCGGTGCAGCTCCTAGCCTGGCTTTACTTCCTAATGGGGATGGACTGCAGTAGAAGAAGATGAAGAAACAGGAGGTGACCTTGCCTGACTATCACCCTAGTTATGACTTAACAGCTGGCCCCAGGACAGAAACGTGCTTACCATAGATGAAGCAGGATGTAGCAGCTGTAATAAAATTCTTGTCCAAACAGGTGTCATTTCTTGTTTACACACAGTAGTGTGTCTTTTGCAAACAAAACCTATTTAACACTTCAGGCAGATTACAGTTCAGCAGGATACTCTGCGGGAGGTACAGCGTGGAGCACCACACACTTTAGGCAGGTTTCAGTTTGGTAGGGCACTCTGTAGGAGGTACGGTGAGGAGCACCTCACACTTTAGGCAGGTTTCAATTTGGTAGGGCACCCTGGGGGAGGTGCGGTGAGGAGCACCACACATTATAGGCATGCTACAGTTCAGTAGGGCACTTTGTAGGAGGTGCAGGAAGGAGGACCAGATGGTTTAGGCTGCTCTCAGTTCAGTAGGGCAATCTGTGGGAGGTATGGTGAGGAGCACCACACACTTTAAGCAGGTTTCAGTTGAAAGGGCAATGCATTATTGACTTGATGTGGGACCTTTGTAAAAGAGCTCCTACTCAAAGTTTGTTTCTGAATGATTAATAAATAAATAGAATTATTAGTGGAAATAAAATGAGGAGCATCAACACATCATCAAAATGCATTTACAGGGGGAAGCTCTGAAACAGTTAGGCAGACTTTTAATCAGAAAACTGGCACTTCAGATGGTGCTTGGGGGTGGGCTCATAACATCAGCACATTGTCTTTTATAGTACAGTTCACAGAAGCAGGCTTTTCAATAAATGTCCCAAAATAGTTTGTTTGCTCTTAGGGATCTCTGGCTCCTGTGGAGCTTCTTCACGTCATGCCCTACGGGTGGTTAAATGATTGTGATCTGCTTGCCCCCCACAAATATCCACAAAAATCCTGAAGGGGAAATCAGGAAATGGCTACCCCTTCTCCTCATATTCAGTTCTTGCCTCTCCCCCCACCTCTTCTCCACCTGCCCTTCTGGGTCACCAGTGTGCACAACCTAACCCGATCCTTTTTACTTCACCAGCACTTGCATACTACCTCAAGCCTGCTCCTAGTACACTCATGCACTATAAATGGTTCTATAGGTTTTGTACGTTCATATGTTCTTTTGTATGATTTTGGACATGTATTGTAATTTACCTAATGTTCCACTACTGTTTATTGTACAATACCTTGTGTTCCAGCTGTTGCACAATCTTACAATGTTGTATTGTTTGTACTACCCACATACTATTGTAACTGATCATCTTTCACAACCCTATGTAACCCTTCCCCCCAGGTTGCACCGTGAGATGAGCAACTTGTTGTTCAGTGTGCCCTCCTGGTAAAACATTTCAATAAATAAATAAATACTGACTCCCATGGAATCCTGCAGTAGTCACGGCCTATGGACAAATTGTATTCAAAGTTTGCCCACCCACACAAGTACTGGTTCCTGTGGAGCTCTGTTATTCCTGTCCTAAGGACAGTCCCTGAATTGGGCTTTAGCAAGCCTACACTGGCTCCTGTAGAGTCTCTGCAATGCCTCTATGGGCAGTCCTAAATCAAGTAGCACTTGCCCACCCACCTGGCTTTAGCTGCTGCTTCTAGTGCCGATTGGTGCTATTTGTTGTTTTACATAATAAAAACTTCCTCCCCTTATTTGACACTCATCATGGCTTCCCTGTTTGGTCAGGGTTTAGATGACACTGGCCCAGAGATCACTGCTGCTGCTGAAAGGGGAAAGATAAGGGACCGAGAGGTCTGGCTGTCCCGCTGATGCAGCTGAACTAGGGCAAGGATGGCCCTCAAGTGAATACTGCTGTGGCTGCTCTGTAGAATTGCCAAACGTTTCACCATTACTGCCCAACTGCTGCTGTCTCCAGGAATTCCTGACCGACCAGAGGAGAAGGACTGCCCACAAAGCCAATGGACCCACTTCAACCTCTTTCAGGTAAACCATCAAGGTACCCTTGCTCCTGCATGCATCTCCATCTCCGGTCTCTTTAGGACTCCCTAACGATTGAGGTGACCATTCCTTGGTGGCTTGGGATTCTATTCTTGAAAACCAAACGAGAGTCACAAGATAGGTCCTCATTTTCAATTTTGCCCATATGCTGGGCTTAGGCTAAGACCACAGCACACGTATCCTCTTAGTGTGCTGCCTGCTTGGAGGGGTTCTGAATGAGCAGGCAGTAGGAAACAACAAGGAGAGAAAAACATGTTTTAAAATATAGCCCAGGCTTGGGCTTGCAGGGGACATTAAGGTTACTCTGAGGCTGGCTACTGTGAGGTTTTGTTGCAAGTGGATTCAGCTGGGCCCTACTGGGAGACTAGGGATATTAGCTACAGGTGGAGATGCTGGTGGGGAAATACTGGTACCACACAGGGGCTAGAAGGGCTATTGGCTACAGGGTACGGCCTTCTGGTGGGGGAAACAGGCTGCTACTGGGGTTTTCAGTGGTCAGCATGCCCAAAACAAACAACATCTTCCCCCTACTATACTCTGGGGCCCTGGCTGCCCAGTCCTGTGCTGTCTGGCTCCCTTAGGAGTCCCAAACACACTACCATTACCCTGTGCATCCCTTAGACACTTACTCCTGCCATCTGGCCCTTGGAGTGGTCCATGATCACCTACTGTGTTCCCCTCTACGCCCCAGGGGTCCCACTGACTTCTTCTTAGAGAGCCTCTTGTTCACCTGGGCACTACAGAACAATGCAAAATGCTTTACTAAAATCTAAGTAGGGTTGCCTTTCCACAGATTCTCCTTTCCTACTAGTCTGCTTCCAGTGGCAAGAAGTTGACACCATAAGGCAATTAATAGGGGAAGCATTCTAGGCAGTCTCCTACCGCCATTTTTAGGACAAAGCAACTTGCCCTGTGACCAACCTTGTCACATGATTGTGGCCCATTCAATCAGGCTGTAGAGTCACAAGAAGGCAGGACTTCCTACTTCCTTTATAAATAACTTATAAGTATCTCCCCACCAAGTGATCCCCTGCAAAGTGGCTACCAGCAGGAGGGTATTTTTTGCATGAGTTTCAGTATGGCATGAAAGCATACCTGTATGTTGCTATGCTTGACTCCCTCTTGCTGCCCCATAATTAAGGTAATTGCATTTTTAGTTATGTCTATGTAAACTGCTGGTCCATGATGGCTGCTACCGTTGACCCTTTCTCCACTTTTGCCTGTGGTTTCACTACTGACTATCTCCTCTCCTCTCCTACACCAGTTGCCTCTTCTTGTGTTTCTCCCCTTCCCTCTGCTTCTTGCCTTCAATATAATTCTTCTTCCTCTCTCCTTGCCCTTGACCCTCAGTCATTCTTTTCCTCTCCTCACCCCTGACCTTCCCTAGTCCATTCTCTTCTCTGTTCCTCCCCCCCTCACGTTTCACCTCCTCCCCCCTCCACCTCAGCTCCCCCTCCTCTTATCCCTACTTTATCAGTAGTAGTCTCCTCCTGCTCCTCTCAGTCTGGAAGCTCTCTAGAAGTCTCTCTTTCCACTCTTCTCCACCCTGTCCCCTACTTCTGTCCCTCCACGCAGAGGAAGTCTCCATCCTGGGAGGGGTAGAGGAACAGTGGAGAAAAATAAGGGAGTGCATAATTAAGGCAACCAGCTTCTGCATGAAGGAAGTGAGTAGTAGTAGGAAACAAAGATAGTTATGGTGGTATAGGGAGGTGGCCACTGTGGTGAAGGAAAAAAGCTTGACATTCAGGAGGTATAAGGAAATGCAGAGGGAGGAAGACAGGCAGGTGTACCAGGTAAAAACAGAGGGAAGAAGGTGAGAAAGTGAGAGGAGCAAAGGTGCAGACATAGGAAAGGATATCTGAAAGGGTATCTAAATGGGATAAGATTTTCTTCAGGTATATAAGTGACATCAGGAAAGCAAGGGGAGGGAAACTGAGGATAAGGAGGTCAGCAGAGGGAGACTGCATAGAACAGGACCAAGAAAAAGCAGACATCCTGAACAGGTACTTCTGCACAGTCTTCACAGTGGAAGGAGGGAGGAACAGACCACCAGAAAGCAGTAGAAACAAAGGGTGGGGGAAGGCAGACACAAGTCCATTTTCAGAGGAAAGAGTCCTGAAGGGACTTGCAGCTCTGAAAGTGGACAAGATTCTAGGACTGGATGGGATGTATCCAAGGGTACTAAAGGGACTAAGGGAGGTGGTAGCTGCCCCACTGACAGCCTTATTTAACAGCTTACTGAAATCAGACATGGTTTTGGAAGCCTAGAGTAGAGCAGACATGAGTGCCAGCAGTGAATAAGTTTGCAAATATAAGCCGATCAGTCTCACCCCAGTGGTGGGGAAACTAATGGAAACTAGGGATGCTCGGAATCAGCTGAGTCTGATCCAGTTTTAGGATTTAGGATTTTAGGAATGTCCAAATCCTAATCCATTTTCATGTAAAACCAAAAAAAGATCTTAACATCGGATTTAGGATTCGGATTTGAAATCCTAAATTCCAACTGCCTATGTAAAATAGGTTTTAAGATTCAGTTTAGGATTTAGGACTTTCAGACTGCAAACCAAAAAATCCTAAGTCCGAAATTTGGATCGGAATCCGACAAATCTAATTTTGCTTCCCAGATTCCGAGCAATCATAATGGAAACACTGTTAAAGGAAAGTTTGGTAGAGCATCTTGAATCCAGTGGGCTTGAAGACCAAAGGCTGCATAGATTCATTGGGGGGGGGGTCATGCCAGAGAAATCTGATTGATTTATTTGATGGGTGACCAGAGAAATAGATCGGGGAGGACAGTGGATGCGGCCTATTTGGACTTTAGCAAGGCCTTTGACACCGTGACGCACATGAGACTGATAAAGAAATTAAGCAGCCATGGGGGTGGGATCCAGAGTGGTGAATTGGCTTAGAAACTGGTTAATGGATAGGTGACAGAGAGTGAGGGTTAACAGCAATCACTCTAATGATGGAAGAATAACTAACGAGGTGCCATAGTGGTCAGTACTGAGACTGGTCCTCTTCAATGTCTCAAATAGTGACACTGCAGAAGAACTGGAAAGGAAGGTATGCCTTTTTGCAGATGACACCAAAATATGTAATAGAGTGGACAATCAGGAGAGGGTGGAAAGAATGTGTAAGGATCTTGGGAATCTTGAGAAGCGATCAAGAGCCTGGCAGTAGCATTCAGTGCCAACAACTGCAAAATCATGCACCATGGGCATGGAATCCAGGAACTGAGTATATGATGTGGAGGGGAGGTACTGACAGTCATTAATCAGGAAAGGGACCTTGGGGGTATCATATCTAATGACCTCAGGAAAGGGACCTTGGGGTTATCATATCTAATAGTTTGAACAGGTTGGATAAACGGCCCACTCACCAAGCATGTAAAAATAAAATTGTTTAATTTTCTGTTTTTTTAATTACATTCAGAATTCATTTTCTACTTTTCGGGGTTCAAATAATACCCCTTCAACAGGGAACTGGTTGTTCATTTAAAAACTGAACTTGCTTTTTTTCCTTTATTGCATAAATCCTTTACTTCTTTTTATGTTCAAAACTCCGAGACTGGAGAGGACAACCCACACATGGTGCTCAAGTTTTCAGTTCCTCAATGGGTGCAAACAGTCTTCCTTATTCATCACACCTTCATTTGTGTCCCCTGTTCCTATGCAGTTCTGAAACAGTTCCCTGATGAATGGGTATTATTTGAATCCCGAAACATAGGAAATTAATTCTGGTTGTAATTCAAAAAATGGAAAATAAAATAATTTTATTTCTTCATGCTTGGTGAGTGGGCCGTTTATCCAGTCTGTTCAAACTGTTCACATATTGCTTGATTGGTTTAGGCCTCTCCCATCTTTTTGAACTTTCCTTATTTTCTCCTTTTTTGAGGGTGGATATATCAGTTTCCTGGTTTCGTTATCATATCTAATGACCTCAAAGTGGCAGGGCAGTGTGAACATGCAGTGGGTAGGGCCAGTGGGATGCTGGATTTATAGGAGAGGTACCTCCATCAAGAGGAGGAAGGTGGTATTGCTTCTGTATCACTCATTGGTGAGACCCGACCTGGAGTATTATGGCCAGTTCTAGAGGCTGCACCTCAGAAATGACATAGACAGGGTGGAGCAGTCCAGAGGAAGGCAACTAAAATGGTGCAGGGGTTGCAACAAAAGCTCTATGAGGACAGACTAACGGATCTCAAAATATACACCATGGAAGAGAAGACAGTGAGAGAGGACATAACAGAGACTACAAGTACCTCACAGGGGAGAACAGGGTACAGAAGAGTGGGTCTCTTTCAAATGAGGAAGAGCACCCGGACCTGAGAGTATAGTATGTCAAGAATCTAGGTGGGGAGTTAAAAGTGATATGAGGAAGTACTACTTCACCAAACGAGTGTATATGCCTGGAACAGACTGCCAGCACAGGAGTTGGAGGCAAAATCAGTAGGGGACTTCAAGCATGTGTGGGATAGACATTGGGGAATACTAGTAATTAGTATTCTTGGGTTGCACCTGGAAACAAGCCTTGGCCTTTCTCAGGTACCAATTTTCAAATAAATAAATAAATTGTAAATAGGTAGGGAGGAGGGAGGGTTGGCACAGACCAGTTAGGGTCTGTGGAGACAGACTAGGCAGGGACTATCTAGGAAGACCGGGTGGGCCAAGCATTCATTTTCTGCTAACAAATTCTATGTTTCTATGTTTTTATGTTCATATCCTTTAGGCTTACCATTTCCTTATTGCTTCTGCTGTTGGAAGATAGTGAACTTTACCCTGCCCTCTCTTACCTCCTGTCTTCCCCCTCCCCAATGGTCTTGGTGTCTACTTTGGAACACTTGCCTGACAGCTTTGTAGTCACTGAGTCCTGGCTCTCGGCTAAGCTCCGTGACATAGAAGTTGTCATTTCTGGTTGTGCATTTCATAGACAGAACCATGGGAAGTGGAGAGGTGGTATGATCATGTCTGTTTGTTTCAGTCTCAATTTTATTACATTACATTCATCAGGACAAAACGAGGCATGCTTACCTAGTATGTCGCCCATTGCCTTCATGGTTATGCTCTCTAATACCCTTCAAATCCAGGTAGGCATCCAATCTCCTCTTAACTCCAGAACTGCCATTATTACTTTGACAGGCAGACTATTAAACAGCCTGACAATTCAACTGGAAAAAAATTGTTTCTTTATGTCCAGCCTAAAACCCCCTGATTTTAGATTAATTTCATGTGCTCCTTTTCTCACATGCTCTATAGTCTCTCAGAACTTATTAACTTTAATGCTCCAGTGCATAATCTTATAGGGAGTTATCATATCCCCTCTCCACTCTTCTCTTCACTAAAATACCACCAACATCTTAATCTGGTTCAAGGTCAGTTGGCATTCATCTGTATCCCCCTCCCCGGGTCGTGCCTGAAAATAGGCAGGATTTGTCTAGTGCACTTGCCCGGTCAACAAAAACTAAATAAATAAAAAAATAAAAAATTCCTTTTGTTCCAGAGACAAGCTCAGATCTGTTAACCTGTCCTGATATGCCATCTCCCAAATCCTGTAATAATTCTAGTTGCCCTTCTTTAGATCCTTTCCAGTTCAACAACATCCATTCTTAGATACAGCAACCAAAGCTGTACACAATATTCCAGATGCAGCCTTACCAAATCCCTATGTTGTGGTAGTATCACTTCCCTAAATCTTCTTATAAAACTGATGTTTTCTAAAACTGCATTAGCTGCTCTACAGTCCTTTGCACATTATTTAACGTTCCTAAGATCTCTGGTTACAGTCACGCTCAGGTCCTTCTCACTTTCTTCTGCTTCCAGTATCTGACCTGTCGATGTGTACTACTGTTTGCCATTGTTAAAACTGGTATGCATTATCTTACTGTACATATACTAACATTTAATTTCTCCTGCGTCTCTCCCACCAACTAACCAAATTTACATAGCCAACATAGTAATTTAAGGATGATGGGGACACTAGGCCCATCATGTCTGTCACTCTTGCTTTACAAGCAGGGTTGTAAAAAAGTATAATGTGCAAAAGCGTACTATGCCAATCCTTTATTAGTTCATAATTACATCCTCATCACTCTCCACAGTATGCTCCATCTTTGTATCATCCATAAACATTGCTATTCAGTTCCTTAATCCTCTGCTTAAGTCTCCAATATATAAGTTAGACAGTCAACCCCAACATCAACCCTTGTGGCACACCACTTTCCCACTTTCCACAGTAGCCCAACCAGACATTTCTCCATCCACAAACAGTGACTTGACTCCCATACTCTCTAATTTCTTTGCCAGAAATTTACAAGTAACCTTTTATCAAAAGTCTTTGCGGAAGTCCAAATATACTAACTCCACTGGCTTCCTCTTGTCAAGTTCTCTCTACACTTTCTCAAAAAATAATAACAGATTAATCTGGCAGGACCTACCTTCCCTAAACCCATGCTGGCTATCCTCATCTCATTAAGCCCTTTCTCTTCTATGAAGTTGTGTAATATTTCTCATGATTTTTTTTCTAGGATTTTACATACCGCTGATGTCAGGCTCACAGGCCTGTAATTCCCTGGTATATTCCTTCTGCCTCTCTTGTGGATCAGAACTAATTTTTTTTTAACTTCTCTAGCATTGCCGCATTTTTGACTGAAGAATTAAATATCAAAGTTAGTGGCAGTGCTATTCATCAGCCAGATCTTTTAGCACCCTTAGGTGTATCACACAAGCTCCTGGTGATTTCCCTGAATTAAACCCCTTAAGTTAACACATGGCTTTTCTATACCCCACTCTCTTAACACTGAATCCCCTCTGTATAATTTTCCTTTCTATTATCCCTTTCTTCCTCATTACTAAAAACTGTGGCAAATTACTAGTTTGGTTCCTTAGCTATTATCTTAGGGTCATCTGTTGTGCCTTGCCCCCATTCTGTGTGATTTGCCCAAATCCCACTCCCCATCTCCATTTGACACTTCATTTATGTAAGTGGGTTTTCCTGGGTCCGAGCCATGTTTTATGCCTCCACTGAATGCTCAGGGGCTGTCTTGGTGACTATTAGGTTTGAGAGTTCCCTTTCAGCCAAAAAGACTTATTATCACAGATTTCTATGTGTGCAGTGCCTCCACCAAGAGCAGTCAGATAGTGGGTTAGCTGGTTAAATGGAGCAACCCTCTCGGATGCTGCACCTACTCACCTCCCCTCTGACGTGACTGCCTCACCACAATAACCCCACAGAATGATATATGTACTTGTTCAGACAATAAACTTACCAATGTAGCATTAACTGTCTTATTGCAGCAATGGCTCCTGCAATGGAAGTGGGTTAACCCAAATACTCTAAGATCATTCCCCCAATTAGACACCCTACAGCTGGGGTGTAAATTCAGTGCCAAGGCTACTACTTAGAAAGGTGCTTTATGGGCTAGTGGCAAATAACATTATGGTTTCTGCTTAGCTTCTCCTAACTAGGCCCAACTAGACACAGCTCACTTTGCCCCTCAAAGATGTACTCTACAACCCTAACCACTCTATGCCACCTGTACTGGAGGCCAGTACCCTCTCCCACCTGGTACCATGATTTTTCTTGTGTAAGTTAGAGTGTCTTAAATTCAGAATCAGTACAAGACAGGTACAGTCATCATGCATACATAAATATTGTGATTCATGCAGACATATAAGCATTACATAGATAGTAAAAATAGCTAATTAATATTTTTCTGACATGTCTGTAAATACTTATGAAATGGGTAATAAGAATCTCAGCTCCTGACTGGTTGAGAGCTCCTTTCAGCCAGGCCGTTATCCCAGCACAACGGCCTGGGTGAAAGTAGCTCCTGACAAAGCAGACTGTGTACCTAAAATAACACCCCTTCACATGGCTCAGCTGCCCACACAAAGCATGGTACCTGTGAATACAGCTCTCCTCCGTCACACGCACACACTCTGGTTCGGCTGTCAGGAACAGATCTCTGCAAAATGCCCAGCTCCTGTCTTCTCAGTGTCACACATCCTGTTGGTTATATCACCAAATGCCTTTCCTTTTCAGGGTTGCAGTAGGTGGAGCCCTGCAAACTTATTGCTTTCCCAAATGGACTCTGCATTTCTTTCTTTGCAACCGAACAACATGATAAAGTGTCACCACAGTTGCCTCCACATCTGTGGAGCACTCCGGTCTCACTGCACTATAAAAAAAATAGGGCTGGCCTGATTGGGTCAGTGGGGGATTGGACACCCCCAGTGTCACTATTATTTTTCTGGAGGGGGGTGATGGGTGCTGAGAGGGAGGGTTGGGTGGGGAGCATATTCCTACTTTAAAGAAAAAAATGGCCATCATGGTGGAACACAACAATCTGCTGTATCCAAGATGGCCACCACACTCCAGGGTGTGTGTTATTGTGTAATAATGTCATTTCTCGGGTGTTGAATGCACTCAGCCTGTGGCCGTGTGCTTCAATTACCCGAGGTGTGATGTTATTACACAATAACACACACACACTGTAATGCCTTATTGCTTAAGTATACAGTACATGCTATATTGCTAGCATTACTGGGCTTGTCTTAGCACATTTAAAAAACAAAACCTCACACCAACTAATTGTGCAAGTGTGTCTAAAACTTTAAATATCAACCAGACATAAAAAAGAACAGTATCAAGCAATTTGTCCTTGTATAATTATTTCAACTTTGCTATGGTCAAATACTTCTGCAAATGAGTTTGTGGAGGTCAAACTGCATCTCAAGGTTAACCTCCTGAGTTCCAAATAGGTGTTTGTAATCATTTCAACAATATAACTGTATACATTTTCAAACCAGTGAACCCAGTTTGACATAAAGATCCACATTTATTTGTATAATCATAGATTAGCAAGGGGAAGAAAAGATAGAAATAGCAAGAAACAGCAAGTGAAGGCAGGGAGATAACGGGAGAATCGTGAGACTGCCAGAATGATTCATTCCTAGGCCTCAAAAGAAAATTTGATTGCGTAATCAGACAGACAAAAGACAGAAAAGAGAGGATCGAACAGATTCTTGCTTTTAATTCTCCCAGCATAACAAACGGGACAGAGTCCTATTCAACCCTGTCACATACTCACCACTCTAAGAGGGAATCTGTTTAAAAAAAAAAGAGTTTCCAAAACTTTCATTTAAATCTCTTCTAACATTACCTTATAATCTTTACAGTTCTGCACACAGAAACATAAAAAGTGATGGCAGAAGGGGATCATAAGATCCATCTAGTCTGCCCATGCCCCTACCCCCCATTCGTTAACTGCTGCTCGGTGTTATGATGACTTTGTACTTATCCCAAGCATTTTTAAAAGCTGCAACCGTTTTTGCCTCCATCACTCATTGGGGGAGGCTGTTCCATGTGTTGACCACCCTCTCCGTGTAAAAGAACTTATGTGTGTTGTTCCTGAACTTGCCCCCTCCCAGTTTTATATCGTGACATCTTGTTTTTGTATAACTCTTGACCTGAAATTGGTCCTGAACTTGTACCTTATTAATTCCCTTCACATATTTTAAGGTTTCAATCATGTCTCCCCTCTCCCTCCGTTGTTCCAAGGAATACATGTTGAGATTCTTCAACCATTCCTCATATGATTTCAGATGCAGTCCCTGTACCGTCTTTGTAGCTGTCCGTTGCACCGCCTCCAATCTAGCCAAGTCCTTTCTAAGATGTGGATGCCAGAACTGTATGCAGTATTCAAGGTGTGGTCTTACCAGTGACCTATAGAGTGGCACCACAACTTCCCTTTTACTACTGGTAATTCCCCTTCCTATGCATCCCAGCATACCATTTGACTTTAGTGCCGCCTTCTCGTACTGCCTGGTCTTTTGAGGTCATCCGTTATAATCACCCCTAGACCTCTTTCTTGCTTTGCGGCCTCTAGTTTCATGCCCCCCCAATGTGGTATTCTTTTCCACGGTTGCCCTTCACCAGGTGCATGACCTTACACTTCTTGCGTTGAATTGTAGCTGCCATGTTTTTGACCATAATTCCAACTTCCGGAGATTTGCCCTCATCCTGTCCTCCCCACCAGGGATGTCAATCCTATTGGCTATCTCTTTGACATCAGCGAATAGGCTCACCCTGCCCTCTAAGCCTTTACACATGTCTCTGATGAAAATATTAAAGAGGATTGGTCCCAATACTGATCCCTGTGGCACGCCACTAGTCACCTCTCTTCTGATAAGGTGCCATTTACCAGGACCCTCTGGGTCCTTCCACTCAGCCAGCTCCCTATCCAGTTTACCACTTTCTGACCCACTCCCATGTTGGTGAACTTGTTTAGCAGCCTTCTGTGTGGAATGGAGTCAAAGGCTTTGCTAAAGTCCAGATATACCATGTCCACAGCACCAACTTGATCCACAGTTTTGATTACCCAGTTGAAGAAATCTATTAGATTTGTCTGGCATTATCTTTCTGTGGTAAAAGTATGCTGTTTTGGGCCTAAGTTACCACTCTCCTCTAAGGAGGCTAGAATTCCTTCCTTGAATAGGGCTTCCATTGTTTTTCCCACAATCGAGGTGAGGCTGACCAGGGTGATAGTTGCCCGCTGTTTCCCTACTCACGTTCTTATGGAGAGGGACAATATTGGCCCTTCTCCAATCCCTCAGGACCTCACCTAGTTCAAGTGATAGGTTAAAAAGTTCAGCCAGAGGTGCTACAAGCTCCTCTCTTAGCTCCCTAAGAATCCTAGGGTGAATTTAATCCGGGCCCATGGCCTTGTCCACCTTGAGTTTCCCCAGTTCTTCAAGGACTCTTTCCTTGGTGAATGGTCTTGAATTGACTTCACAATTGATGGTACAACTTCCACTCAGGGTGGGTCCACAACCATTGTCTTCCTTGGTAAAAACAGAGCAGAGGTATCTGTTGAGTATCTCTGCTTTGTCCTTGTCATCTTCCGCATGCCCCCCTTCATCCCTTGTGATTCTGACTATAACCCCCATCTTTCTTTTCTCTCTGATGTATCTAAAGAAGGTCTTGACCCCCCTTTTGACCTCCTGGGCTAACATTTCTTCTGTCAGTGCCTTTGCCACCCTAATTGTCTTGCTTACTTCTCTCAGTTTCTCCTTGTACTGTATGTGTCTCTGTCTTTGTCATATCCAGTTTCCTTGTATCTCTTGAAATCAGTTTTTTTCCCTATCCCTAGTGGCAACCTCCCTAGAAAACAAGAGCAGTTTTCTCTTCCTCTTTGCTTTGCTCACCTGTCTTAGACATTGATTTGAGGCTTCTATTATAGTCCTCTTTAGATGTGCCCAGTACTCTTTAACCCCCCTCCTGTTTTGTTTACTAGGTTCTTTTTTGACATTCCTTCATTTTGACAAAATCAGTCTTCTAAAGTCTAGTACTTTAGTTTTTGAGTGTCTAGTTTTCACTGCCATATTCACCTGGAACCACAGCATACGGTGGTCGCTGGACCCCAGATGGCTCTCAGCTTCTACTGCTGAGATGTTTTCCCCATTGGTGAGTAACAGGTGAAGGACAGCTTCCCCCCTTGTTGGTTCTCTCACAAGTTGCCTTAGGCCTGATCCTCACAGAGCTGCTAGGAAGTCTTTGCTCCCTGTTGATTCTGTCTGTGTAGGTACTCCAATTTATGTCAGGCAAATTGAAGTCACCCACCACTATCACCTCCTCCTTGTCAAGTCATCCTGTGTATGGTTTCGATGATTTCTTTGTCTCCCTCCAAGCCCTGGACTAGGGTTTGTAGATTACTTCTACCCTAGTCACCATGCTATTTCAGCCTTGAGTGTCACCCAAAGTGCTTTGGATTCAGTCTGAGCATTTTGGATCATTTTGTAGCGTGTATTCCCTCCCTCACATACATCGCCACCCTTTCTTCCTTTTCTGTCCCTCTGAAAGAGGCTGAAACCTGGGATTGTTACCCAGTCATGGTTTTCATTGTACCAGGTTTTAGTGATGGCAACCCAGTCCAGATCTGCCTCTGTTATGATTTCAGTAAGGTCAGCTACCTTGTTTGCGAGACTGTGTGCGTTGGTACACATGCTTTCCAAACCTGATTTACCCCTTTTTTAGCATTATGTTTTTCTTTTGAACCCTTTTTTTAATTTTACTTTTTTCTCTGCCTCCGCAAAGCTAGGTAGGTAGCTCAAGCCCTCCCTCAGAGGGACTCATTCTCTGGCCACGATCCCCCCACAACAGCCATGCCGCCGAGTTCCCCTGTGGATTAACCCCCATGGCAGGGCCAGGAAGAGGAGTGTTGGCTTTACTCCCCACCCGGAGCCCAATTCAGAATTGGGGCTTGCTGGTGCGGTGGTGCACCGGGCCTCATGGAGCCTGCTGGCTCCCAGTATTTTCTGCTGCTTTTCCTCCCGGGCCCCCAAAAATGCAATGGGTGGAGATGGCTGGACTCCACCTCCACAGAAGCAGCCATATGCCCTGTACATGAGGCTCTCCCTTTCTGATGGCATGCATGTGCTGACACCCAGCCACCACTGGGTGTCAGGCAAACAGCGTGCTGTACTGTCTCCCCCTCTCTGAAGGAGGAGAGCTGTCTACAGACGCTCACCGCTGCCAACCCCCGAGTGACCTGAGTCCATTTCTGAACCCGGGTCAGCCAGCTTGATGTGAGGTGTGGTGTCCAGCACCTCAACCCTCAGTGCCACCAGGCCGGCATCCTTTGAACTCTTTTTTACAGTACCCTTCAATCCCTCATTTAATAGACGATCCTTTTGTTTTGTTTTATCGTAGAAAAATCTGAGTTTTGGGGGAGAGGCAACAAGGCCTGCTGAAGGTGGTGCTGCCGCCCTCTCCTCTGTGCCTAGTTTAAATGTCCCACAATGATGTCAAACTTTTGTTCTAGCCCTCTTACATCTTCCTTAGTCAGGTGCAGTCCATCATGCCTGAATAAACCCCTGTCCCAGAAGTCCCTCCAGTTTCCAGTGAAAAAGGTGATCCCTCTCCAGGCACCAGCCCTGAATCCAAGCGTTTAGCTCCTCTATCTCATTTTTGCGGATTCTTTGTATACCACCTTGTCTCTCTCCCATATTGGGAGGACCTCAGAGAAGGCAATGATGGTGAGTGGGAGGCCCAGTTTGTCACCTAAGCATGTTAGGTGCATTTTGGTCTCCTCTACCATGTGATCTGCAAGATCATTTGTTCCTAGATGGATGAAAACACCTGTGCACTCTCCTTCCTTGTGAAGTATCCTATTTATATGGTCAGTATCCCTTTTAGCAGAAGCTCTGGGTGGGCACCTGACCACCACATTTGTACCAGTGTCCCAGCTTCAAGTGCTTGAAGTAGAGACTTCTCTGATCATGGAATCCCCTATAATGAGTATTTTCCTTTTATGCATGGTATCTGGCACCCTGGTTATGTTACCCTTATCCTTCCCATTTGGGTGATGTAACTGGTGATTTCCTGGTCATGTATTCTTATCCTTAACCATCACATTGGCTAAAGGTGTGATTCTGTAAGCTGTTTTGATGGGTACCCCCTTGGTTGGGGACTGTTGTTGGGACCTATGTGGTTTGCCTATGCCCTTTTTTATCAACTGCCACTACCCTGAATTAGGCTTTCTCTGGGGGAATGGGGTGTTTCCTTGTTGGAGATGATAAGGCAGTGAGCCACAGGGCTCATTACTTAGTAGTACCTTTTGAAAGTGGAGGATGTGGGCCCAGGCCTCCCTGAGCTGAGCTCTTAATTCTCCTATGGTCCAACATGTGGTATGCAGTATCCTTTTCCATAACAACCAGTATGGCAAATAGTTAAGTTTAAACCCACACATATGTTTTACCTTCAGAATTCTCAATTCCTGATTCATACCGTGACAGAAAATCAGCACCGACATTCTCTTTTCCAGATTTGTGCATCACTTTGAATTTACATGGCTGTAGAGCCAGGTACCACCCTGTGATTCTGAAATATTTATCCTTCATTTGATTAAGTCAACAGAGAGGACTGGGATCTGTTATAAGTACAAAGACAGCTCTTGTAAGTACAAAGTCAGCTCCTAGCAGATAAAACTCAAGGGATTCCATGGCCCACTTTGTCACAAGGCATTCCTTTTCAGTTGTGGAGTACCTTTTCTCTCTGTCGTGCAATTTCCTGCTAATATTTATTTATTTATTTTATTTATTTCAAATTCAGAATTACAACCTTTGAGCCAGAAAGGCTCTTTTACAAAGGCTCCAAGTCAAGTAGATGCAAGACAACAAACAATACAATACATGAAATACAATGCAGTACAAAAAGTACATGAGTTTGGTGATGTAGGCAGCTACAATACATTAGGATGGATTAAGGTTGCAAAACAGTTATGCAAATTGATCAAACAAATTTCAAACAGTAACACATATTTCCAGAAGTCTGAAGATGTCAAATCAATCCATTGCTAAGTGCTTGAAGTAGAGAGGTAGCAGCCTGAGATGGTTTAGTCAAGGAGAGTGGGTGTAGGGTGAAGGAGATAGGAGGTGGGAGGGAGGAGGGAGTCGAGAGTGAAACACCCGGTACATTAAGTTCAGTAAGTGGAGAGATAGCAACCAAGAAATGGCTTTGTCAAGGGAGGGGGGCATAAGCAATGCATAGGGGATAGAGGGTGAGAAGAGAGAAGGGGAAGATGGGTGAAAGGGCAACCTGGGTACTTTGAGTCACTGTGGCTAACAGTAGACACGGGCAAGGGAAACTCCTTCAGAATCAGTGTTGTGTACAGGCCCCCAAATCAAGGAGATAAAGGAGACAAAGACCTAATAGAGGAAATCCACAAAATGTATGATAAAGGTGAAGTAATACTGGTGGGGGACTTCAACCAACCAGAAATTAACTGGAGCACACTAACGGCAGCAACAGCAAGAAGTAGAGACTTCTTATTGTCACTACAAGATGCTGGACTGTGCCAATTTGTTAAACCCCCAACAAAGGGAGATGCCATTCTTGATCTTGTCCTAACAAACTCAGAAAGTATCAAGGACATTGAAGTGGGATGCCAGATGGGCAACAGTGACCATCACATGGTAAGCTTTAAGGTAAACATAACACAGGACACCAGCCACTCAAAGATAAAGGTGCTAGATTTCAGAAAGGCTGACTTCCAAAAAATGAGGAACAATATAAGTAGTCAGTTAATGGAAATAGAGGTTGAGTTGAGGAGGTGGAGATCATGTGGGGGAGACTCAAGAGAGCAATAAAGACTGCCACAGATCAATGTGCCAGATGGGTCAGCAAAGCAAAAAGAAAAATAAATCCTTTATGGTTTTCCAAGGAAGTGGCTACCACAGTCAAAGAAAAAAAGAAGGCATACAGCATATACCAGGAAACCAAAACTGAGAAAGACTGGGAGTCATACAAGGGAAAAATGAGGGAGTCTAACAAACAAATTAGAAAGGCAATAGCCAAGACAGAAGAAAAGATAGCAGGGGGGCAAAGAGAGGAGTCAAATAATTGTTTAGCTACATTAGGGAAAGTAGGAAGGCAAAAGGGGGGATAGTAAAGATTGAAGAAAGGAAATGCACCAAACATGACCCAGAGAAAGCCGAAATCCTCAACAAATACTTCTGCTTTGTGTTTATCAAAGAGGACATAGGGGATGGCCCAGCCCTGAAAAAACACAACACCCCATGACCCAGGGTAGACACAAGTCCCTTTACAGAAGCTGAAATACAGGAGGTGCTAAATAAACTAAAAGCAGACAAAGCCATGGGATCTGACGAAAAATACCCCAGAATCCTTAAGGAACTGGGGACAGAATTAGCAGCTCCTCTAGCACTCTATTCATGAAATCCTTGAAGAGCAGTGTGGTACTCAAAGACTGGAAAAAGGCAATAGTGGTTCCACTTCACAAATCAGGCAGTTGCGAAGAGACTAGTAGTTACAGTCCAGTGAGCCTCACGTCTATAGTAGGGAAACTAATGGAGACACTACTCAAACAGAGGATCATAGCATTCCTCGAAACTAGCAGCTAACAAGACCCTAAACAGCACGGTTTCACAGCAGGTAGGTCATGCCAGACAAATCAGCTCAAGTTTTTTGACTAGGCTACAAAAATAGTGGATGACGGTGGGGCACTAGATGTGGTCTACCTAGATTTTAGCAAGGTCTTCCACTCGATTCCACACAGAAGGCTAGTAAAGAAGCTTGACCACACAGGGGTTGGTTCAGAAGTAGTCAGATGGATACAAAACTGGTTACAAGGCAGAACCTAGAGAGTATAGATTAATGGAACGCAATCAGCAGAAGGCAAGGTGACCAGCGGGGTGCCCCAGGGCTCAGTGCTGGGGCCTCTGCTCTTCAATGTTTTTATAGCAGACATCACTGATGGACTGGAAGGGAAGGTGTGTCTGTTCGCAGACGACACCAAGATATGTAACAGGGTGGACACCTCAGAAGGAGTGAGCAAGCTGGAAGCTGACCTCAAGAAACTAGAAGAATGGTCTGGAGTGTGGCAGCTGAGATTTAACGTCAAAAAGTGCAAGATCATGCACATAGGAAAGAAAAATCCAAGAAAGGAGTATTACTTAGGAGGTGAAAGACTGGCAGCCTCAAACCAGGAATGAGATCTGGGAATCATAATCTCAGACAACTTGAAGGTTAGTAAGCAGTGTGAGAAGGAACACTGAAGGCCAACAGAATGCTGGGCTGCATTGGGCGGGGAATCACGAGCAGAAGGAGAGAGGTGGTATTACCACTGTATAGATCACCGGTCAGGCCTCACCTGGAATATGGAGTCCACCTCTGGAGGCCTCACCTCAGGAAGAACATTGACCGAGTGGAAACAGTACAGAGAAAGGTGACAAAAATGATTCATGGTCTGCAGTACATGTCCTGCAAGGAAAAACTTAGGGAACTGAATATGTACTCCCTGGAGTAGAGAAGAGAGAGAGAAAGAGAGAGAGAGGACATGATTGAAACATTCAAGTACATAAAAGGCATTAACAAGATACAGGAACAGGAACTTTTTAACTTCAAGAAGTGCTCCAGGACCAGGGGACATGGCCTCAGGCTACAAGGAGGGAGGTTCTCTACCAACACCAGGAAGTTTTTCTTCATAGAAAGAGTGGTGGATGCCTGGAACAGCCTGCCCCAAGAGGTTGTGGGGGTCAACACTGTGGGGGGATTCAAAAATGCATGGAATAAACGCAAGGCATCCCTGACTAGAAAGGGCAACTGGAGTGTCAAAATAGGTCTGAAACAAATGGGCTGACTAGATGGACCTAGCGGTCTCCTTCTGCCGTCGACTTCTATGCTTCTATGTTTCTAGGTGAGGAGGACCTGGAACAGGGATAGGATGGCTTCCAATTAGGGATTGCAGACACAGTGGTTGGTGTTGGTCAGGAGGGTACGAGGGCCTTTTTTAAAAGGGACGGGTTTCTCATATTGTATGGGGGGGTAGATCGTTACATAGGTCATTTAGATGGGATGTTCCTTCCCATCTATGATCTGACACAAGACTGCACCTAGGCCTATCTATGAGGCATCTGTCTGTAACAGAAATTGTTTCTCAAAGTCTGGGCTTCTTAAAATAGGGGCTGAACATAATGCAGCCTTGATAGTCCGAAAAGTTTCATCACTCTCTGGGGACCATGTCACATTATTCTGGTTTCTTCATGTGTCCAGTGAGGGGTAGCTGTCTTGGCAAAGTTGGGAATGGATCTCTGATAATAACCAGCCAGCCTTAAAATTATCTGACATGTTTCTTTGTTTTAGGGACAGAACTGTTAGCTACAGCATCTGTCTTAGAAATGTCTGGCTTTATTTCTCCATTTACCAGAACATATCCCAAATATTTGGTTTCCTGCATGCCCAATACACGTTTGGTAGGATTAATGGTCAGACATGCCTTCTTGATAGGTTGGATAACTGCACATAGCTGTTCCAGGTGGCTTTTCCAGTCTGGACTGTACAGCATGACATCATCCGGGTAAGCAGCACAATAACAAGTGTGAACAGCTAAAATTACATCCATGTACCGTTGGAATATAGCGGGTGCATCATGTAAACCAAACAGCATGGTGGTGAACTAATAGAATCCAATAGAAGTGGCAAATGCAGTTTTGTCTCTGGATTCTTTAGGTAGGGGAATTTGCCAGTAACCCTTAATAAGATTGAAGGTATTGATGTACTTGACACTTCCCAGTCTGTCCACCAAATCATCTATCCTTCATGTAGGATACCTGTCAAATTCGAACACTTAAGTTTCCTAAAATCAAGGCAGATTCTAAACCCCACTTCTTTGTTATTTACGATCACCATTGGTGAAGACCAAGCACTTCTCAATTCTTCAATAATATCCAACTGTTTCATTTTCTGTATTTCCTTAACCACGTCTGCTCTTAACCTCTGGTAATCTGCATGTCTTTTGTCTGATAGGGTGAGCATTCCCTGTCAATATGAAGTGCTCAACCCCTTTTGCTCAGCCTGGCACTGTGGTTAAAGTTCTGTTAAATGTCTTTAGCAAGTTACGAATTTCTGCGGTTTGTTCAGAGATTAAGGAAACATTCACCTTTACAGCATTGGCAGCCACAGTTTGTTTCAGTCTGTCATAAGCTATATCAATATATTCTGTAGAAGTTTCTGGTAAAACTACCAAAGCAGACTTTGTTGTTTTTTCATCCCATTTCTTCATGAGGTTAGCATGGTGCATCTTGGTAGGGTTTTTCTATCTGGAGCCTCGGTCTCATAGTTAACTGTGCTAGTATGTCTTAGGCCCTGTCCAGACTAGTGGTTTAGTAACATTACTGGTGTCCTGTAACGTTACCGCTTGGTCTAAAAATGGTAGCGTCCATACCTGTAACTTTTTAAGAAGCATTCCCTAAACCATTTTTTAGACCACCAAAGAGCAGGTCTTTAGCACGGTTATTAAAGCGTTATCTTATTTTTCTTCAGTCTGCTGAGTAGTGCGGATGGGTGTTTATTTTATTTATTTATTTAGCTTTTGTTGGCCAGGTAAGTGCACTAGACAAATCCTGCCTATTTTCAGGCACGACCCGGGGAAGGGGGATACAGATGAATGCCAACTGACCTTGAACCAGATTAAGCTGTTGGTGGTATTTTTAGTGAAATGAGGGAAATTTGGCCAGGACACCGGGGAAATTCCCCTACTCTTTTCGATAAGTGCCATGGGCTCTTTAACATCCACCTGAACTACCACCAATCTAGGCAGATGGGACCTCGGTTTAACGTCTCATCCGAAAGACAGCACCTCAGAAAATGCAGCACCCCTCTCATGCTGCATTACAGTGTCAGTACTGGGATATTAACCCAAGTGCCAGATATGGGAACTGAACCCACAGCCCTCTGATCTCCCGGCCTCAGAGGCGAGTGTGCTACCCACTGAGCCACTGACACTGCTAAGTGAACGAAGTGCTGTTGTGAAATGTGTTCTCCAGTGATTCACAGTGCACTGCTTTACCTTCCCAGAGCACAGTGCGGTGTTGTGGCATATGCGCATGGTGCCTACCAGGAAGTACATGCACAGTGTCAACAGCACTGAGCGGGAAGTTTAAATACCCTCCTCCGTGCAGTTGAGTAGCAGTATACACAGCAGCAGCAATGAGTGATCATAGCGCAAGTTGGCCTGAAGAGGCCACTAAACTCCTGCTTGATTTTTGGTCTCAGGAGTGCATGCAAGAGAAGTTAAATAGTTTCAGGAGAAATACTGTAGTACACCAGAAGGTGGCTGAGTATTTATTTCAAAATGGATTGAGCGGTCAGCCAAACAGTGCCGAGATAAAATAAAGCAGCTAATGGTCAGGTATCACAAGGTGAAGGACAGCAATCGCCGATCTGGCGGTCGTCGGGTTGTATGTCCTTTTTTTGACCAGCTTGATCACATATTGGGCACAAAACCCAGATCTGATCCACTGCATCTCTTTGAAAGCAGTGAAATTGAAACAAAGGTGGACCCTCTGGACCCTGAACTTGATGTAGATGACTACCCTGTCACTGAGCTTCCAGAATCAGGTGTGTTGCCATTTGTTCCATTATGCATGCCTTCCAACCCCCCCCCCCCAACAGCATACCAACTCAACATGTGCTAACCTTATTTATTGCAGATATTGATCAGGCTGCCAAGTCATCTGTCAACTTAGATAGTGAGTTTGCTGGTGAGGGCACATCAAGCCCATGTGGAACATCTGGCAGCAGCACTGCATCCTCTGATGTGAATGCTGCTCAGCACAAGTGGACACCCAACAGTGAGCCACTATACAACCTCAGAAAGAAGAAGAAGGACAGTCGGATGCAGGAGCTTGCTGAGGTAGTCTTCAAGCCCACTAGGAAAATGCTGATGGAGCAACATAAGGAGTTGATGGCCATGGAGAGGGAGAGGGCCAGGGAGGAGAGGGAATGGAAAAAAGATTAAGTAGGCAGGAGGCAGAGCAGAATGCAGAGTTTTTCAGAAATATGTTACGCTACTGTCTGGCCATTATTGGCCTCCTAGTGTGGCAGCACAAAATGCACAAACATGTACACCTACACAGGGTGCAATGACTGCAAGTCATAGCCACGAATCTGGAATATCAGGTGGTATTGCTCCCACTCCACAGTGTGGTGGCAGTGCATTGTCCTTTCCTTATATAGCAACTGTACCAGTACCCACATTTGGTAATCCCACCCCATTATTACCCACATCGTCAGCACAGGCATCACTGAGTACTGCTCCCATGCAGGTGGTCAGTACTGCATCAGTGAACAACATGAATGCTGCTGGTGTAGTGACTTCACGTGTTGGACAAGCTGCCAATATATGTGATGCTATGTCACAAATCTACACACAGTGACATGGGACAACATTACAACAATAACCATAATCATACTGGTACTTTTTTCCATGGCGGTTTCGCACAGGCCTTAATGGGTGATGATGTTACTTGGACAACCTTGTAGGTATGGGTATCTGTCAGGACGGTAATAAGGTTCTGACGATATGTATGCCTCTGACCGCGTGATGACTGATATACATCATCTTCATGTTCTGGCACTACTGACAAGTACTGCTTTTCTTTGAGCAATCATTAAAAATACATAGCTAACTTTCAACTGTTAATGCTGTTTATTGTGTTACTGGTGTATGGTGTTGTCATTGCAGCAACCCAGTAATAATAATGACACACATTTGTAGGTGGTATCTATAGCTATGGTTTTAATACATATTGTGCAGTGCACATTCAGAACCAGAGCCACGAGTTTTGTATTCAAAACTTTAACGTTTAAACTACATTTTAACAGTTTTACTGTTGTACAGTACAGGTTATTAAACATTTTTAATTAGCAATTCCAGTGTTAAAAACACTACAGTTTTAGGACATATTTGCTGTGCAATAAGGTTATATACATTTCAAATACATTATAAATTTCATGCAACAAGATACATGTTAAAAAATATTAACTCTTGAAACAATTATTTTTCCAATTAACTTTATAAAGTTTTAACTAATTTGTATATGTTATTGCAAATGTACTTCCTTTTCTGTACGTATCTGAGCAGTTTCTCATGGCAGTAGTAATAAAGAAGCATCTTAACATCTACAGCTTGTCCTGCTTTAACTTTACAATATTATATAATGTGCCACCTGTATGCTGTGCTGCTTAGTGGCTCACAGATACCACTGCCAGTACTGTCACACACATTAATGGTCGTTGACATATTCTATTAGTGCATCCCATATCTCAGTGGACTGGCGATTCACGGCTGCCACAGATAATTCACCTGGGGGAAGACAGTCTTGGTCAGCTGGTTGAGGGAACTGGCAGCACTCGGCTTCTGAGACCCAACTGGCCAGAAATGCCTCTGACTTATCCTCACAAAGGTTGTGCAATGCACAGCAGGCTCCTATCACATAAGGGACATTCTGAATGGCATATTCATTTCTCTTGCGTAGACATCTCCAACGGCCTTTCAATCTGCTGAAGGCACATTCCACTACCATTCGGGCCCTGCTCAGACAGTAGTTAAAATTACGGTGAAGGTCATTTCCAAAATCAGAATAGGGCTTCATGAGCCAAGGCAGAAGAGGATAGGCTGGGTCTCCCAATATCACAACTGGTACACTGACCCAGTTGATGTCTTGAGGCATAGAACGGAACAGCTGACCACTCTGTCCTAGCTTGTATAATTGACTATTCCTGAGCACCCAAACATCATGAACCTTGCCAGGCCATCCAATGTTAACGTCCAGAAAATGAAATTGATGGTCAACCAGAGCCTGCAACACTACAGAATAGTAAGATTTCCTGTTGTAGAATTCACGGGAATTACCAGGAGGTGACAGAATTGGGAAGTAGGTCCCATCAATTGCCCGCCCCCACAATTGGGGAAACCCCACTCTCGAACCCCTGTATGATGTCTGGTACATTATGTATTCGGATCACCTTGGGTAGTATGACACAGACAATGGCCTTGCACACATCGATTACTGTCTCCCTGACAGTAGATCTGCCAACCCAGAACAGGTGCCCAAGGGTTCGATATTCCACGTTGGTGGCAAGGCACCACAAGGTAATGGCAACCCGTCGCTGCACTTCAACAGCCTTGCACAGTACTGTGTCGGACCACTTTATGTATGAAACATAGAAACATAGAAGTTGACGGCAGATGAGGACCGCAAGGCCCATCCAGTCTGTATGGGCTCAGTTCTGTGCACAAAGCTGTAAAAGTCGTTTAGACATATGGAAATTACTGAGCCATTGCTCATCGGTCCAAGAAGAAAGCACTATCTGCTCCCACCAGTCGATGGACCTTGGATGTCTCCACACTATTCTGTCCACTGTCACAGTGTTCAGAGTTATTGAGAGAAGCAGGTCGCTCACAGCAGCAATATTATGCTGCTGCATCTGTTGAAATCTATGTGCCTTCAAGTGGCGTGCTACCCGGCGATGTTGTCTCTCCCTCATCACTAGCTGCTGCTTCGTGAACCAGCGATTCAGGCAGAGCAAAACAGCAGTGTTTAAATAAGGCGCCTCCATGTCAGTGGTCTGTTTACATGGAGATGCTGCAATGCTTTATGGGACCGTGCATCGCAGCCTGTAGTGCAGCGCTGATTGCTGGGATATGGGTGGGTAGGGGCGACCTCCAGAGGACTGTAACGCTTTTCAAAATGTTACCAGAAAATGGATAAAGAACACCAATGTGGATGCAGAGTAACGGTTTAAAAACTGATCCAGCTCTTAAATGTGGACGCACACAAACGGATTGAACGGTAACGGTTTATAAAATGTTTTTACAGCTCATCGCTAGTCTGGACAGGGCCTAAGAACTTCATAAGGCCCTTGCCACTTCATTAACAGTTTATTTTCTGTAGTGGATAACAGTAACAAAACCTTGTCACCTGACTCAAAAACGTTTTCTTTTACCCCATGGTCATAATACACTTTCTGCTGATTTGGGGCCTTTTCCTGATTATTACAGGCAATTTCAACATATTTTGCCAGTTTCTTTCCCAGGGCACACATATAAGATGTAATAGAATTTTTTTCTGAATGGGCTTATCTTCCCATGTTTCTTGTACTACATCTAGTGGCCCTCTAGGTTGTCTACCATACAGCATTTCAAATAGTGAAAAACTTGTTGATGCGTGTGGCACTTCTCTGTAAGCAAAAAGCAGGTAAGGTAAGTATTGGTCCCAATCTTTCCCTTCCCATTTTACAAACCTTTTCAACATGCGTTTTAGGGTTTGCTTAAAATGCTCAACAAGACCATCTTTCTGAGGGTGATAAGGAGAGGTTCTTATGGCAGTGATACCTAGTAGTCAGTACAGCTCCTTCAGTAATGCAGCACCAAAATTACTACCCTGATCAGTAATAATCTCTTTAGGTATGCCCACCTTGCTGAAAATGTTGGCAAGCTCTGCTGCCACTTTTGGGGCTGTGACAGTATGCATAGGAATTCCCTCTGGATATCGAGTAGCATAAACACATACAGTACTACTAAAATGAATCAATTACCCTTTCTACTTTTGTCTAAGGGGCCAACCACATCCATTGCAATTCTTTTAAAAGGCACATCTATCAAGGGTAGGGGCACCAGGGACACCCTGGGCAGGATTTTCCAAACTCCTAGATCACCGCAAGCCCTGGTGTGTCGACAATACGCCGCATGGGACTTGCGGCAATCTAATGGGATTTTCTATCCGGTGCAGCAGTTGCTGCAAGTTAGACCAACTTTTTCTGGTCTAACTTGCAGCAATCCTGAGGGCCATTATTACGGAGCTTGCACTAGATAGTTGGCATGAGCTGCCGTAATATGTGAAACAACTGCACCTGAGCTTGCAAATTCAGGCACAGTTGTGGTGAAGAATTCGGCACACTGCCAGAACCTAAATACCCTGGTGCAGGGCTGGATGCAAGCCCTGTGCCAGGCTTTGAAAATCCAGCCCTGTGCCTTTTTTAGTCACTGGGGCTATTTTCTGACATTCAGCAGAAGAACTGCAATAGGTAGCAGCATCTTCTTGAATTCCAGGCCGGTAAAATCTGTACAGCAATCTGGCAAGGGTGTGATCCTTCCCTTAGTGACCAGTCATAGGACTATCATGTGCTATCTGTAACAACTCAGTTCTATACTTTTTTGGTATGACCAATTGTTCTATCTGTTCCTGTGTCTGAGGATTAGCCCAAGCTCTGTAGAGTAGTCCATTACATTTTTTAAACATTGGTTTGCCCTGTTTTTGTTTCAGTCCCAGCTGCTTAAAATAACCTTGGAGAGAAGCATGATTAGTTTGCTCTGAAACAAATTCACAAGCACTTATCAGTTTAGTTTCAGCATTTTTAGAGATTAACCCCTTGTGTCCATAAGTCTTTTGTTGCCACTGTTTTTTCAGGCATCTTCTTTCTTTCCTGGATTTCTGGATCTTGGAGCTAGTCTCAAACAAGTTTGCATCAAAGTCGCCAAAAGGAAAAGTGTCCCCACCATCTGAGATTTTGTTTGCCTGTGCTCTTGTCACCACCACTGCTGAAACTGCAGGATTTACTCCCTCTGTGATTAACTGAGTAAATCCTGGAAATTAATTTCCAATAATCATAGGTACAGGTAACTTAGGTACTACTCCCATTTACATCTGTTGCAACACCCCATTAATGCTCAGAGTCACTTGGGTGTTGGGACAGTATCGCATGTCCCTGTGGCTGCAGATGACCCCAGTACCTGGTCCTTTTGCATAGTTCTTTCCCAGAACTTCAATATGGACCAGTATCTATCTGCTTCCTGAGTCTATAAGTCCCTTCATAGTCTTATCTCCCACCTTGACATCTGTTAAATACTTGCCACAATTTGTTAAATCTGCTCCAGTGTTACCCTCCTTATTTTTATGGCAGTTTCTTGCAATATGGCCTGGCTTATTACAGTTATAGCAAATAAAGTCTTTGGGTACAGATTTGTTACCCCCACCAGAGTTCTTATCTGATCTGGAGTTAAACTGGGAAAAAGAGGGTCTTACCAGTCCTTGGCTATTACTTCACTGCTGTGTGGTCCATCCAGTCACCTGATAGCCCTCAGCCAAGAAGCGGCCTTTTCCTCACTTTTTGGTTGATGTTCTTTTACCCAAAGCTGCACATCTGTAGGCAAGATGATGAATTTCTCCATTGAAAACATGCCGATAATCTGTGGGACTGTTTTGCTCTCTGGTTGGAGCCATTTAATGAGGAGTTCTCTGAACTGGGTGGAGACTTCTTGAGGACTGTCGACTGAGTGGTACTTCAGGGATCAGAATCTTTGCCTGTAGGTCTCTTCTGAAATGTCATATCTTTTCAAGATTTCTATTTTCACAAGGTTATAGTTTTCTGACTGTGCAGTGTCCATATTGCTGTAGGCAACTTGGTCTTTACCTGTCAGATAAGGTACCGGCCTGATTGCCCATTGTTGCTTTGGCCACTGACAGGCTGCGGCAACCCTTTCAAAAGTTGTCAGGTATGCTTCACTATCATCCGAGGGACACAACTTTGTAAGTTTAATGTCTTTTAAGTTGTTTGTGTTTAGTTGTTCTGCTGGACCTGTGCCAGATCCTCCAGCTTTGTGGTGAAAGGGAGACAGTAGTGGTTGGACATGTAACTGTTACTTCATACAAATTGTGTAAATACGCAACACGCAAATGTGTGTAACCACACAACACACAAATGTGAAACTAGTTAACAACTACATAGTAGTTACATGTAACTGCACAGTAGTTACAGTGTAGTTAATGACACTTAAAATAGTGTTACTGCTAAATGTAAAAAAAATGACAAAAACGAGAAACACGGTGTATCCAATCCAATTGTGCCTTGCAGAAATGGAGCTTAGCTGTGTCACAGGCTTTTGGGGATATGGGTGGCATTTTTCAATAATTTGTTTAAAGTCTTATTTGTCTACATGGATAGGCCTAAATAAAACCTTTTAGTGGGGCGAGGAGTGAAAGATGGAGATACAGAGGGGGGTGTATATATAAATATATATATATTTATGTAATGGGGGTGAGGATAAAAAACAGCAAATATCACCAATATCTTGGAGTAGTCAGACCTACAGTTAGGATATCGCATTTATCCTCACTGTAGATCATTTATCCACACAGTAGGTTACTGAGAGGCACTATCTGTAGTTAAACAGAAAGCCAGCATAAAGTGCAGTCAGCCAGAGCTCACCCTCCTTATGCACCCCAAATTCACTCACTCAGTCACAGTACAGCTCTGATTTGCAACCTTCTCAGTGTGAAACCGTCATTCACATTGAGAGGTACGTTTTTTTCCTCTATTTTACAGCTTTCTCAGGAAAAATAAACAAAACAGAGCACAAAGTCATGCAGGGCAGTCAATACCTCACTCCCTTCCCAGACCTGACATCCACTCTGTACCTGACAGTAACTCCGTACCAGCCAGGACATCTGCTGCAGCCCAAAGATCTCCAAGTGAAAGGCAGGATCAATCAGATATAGAACAGTTGTAAAATAAAATTTACTCCCCCCCAAAAAAAATGATCAAAAAAGAAACTACCGTGCCACAGTCTCACTTCCTCGCTAAGTGGGAGCTCCGCTGCCATGTTTAAAAACCTACTCAGCCCGCCCACAAAAAACTGAGGCCAATCAAATAGCACATTACCAATGGCACCACATAGACACACTAGCAACCACGCTAGCATCCCTACCCACTGCAAATACGGGCACAATACTTTAGCAGCAAATGATTAAAATAAATCAAATCAAATCAGACTTTATTTTTATAGTGCCTTTCAAAGCCAAGGCACTGTACATAAAATCGGATACAGACAAATATAAATATAAGTTAAAACAGGAACAATAAAAATGAATTAACCGTAGTTAGGGAAGGCTAAATTAAATAAATTCATTTTTAGCTCAGTTTTAAACCTGTCAATGGTCAGGCATTCTCTTAACCAATGAGATAAAGAATTCACAGGGTTGGAGCTGAAAAAGAAAAAGCACGGGCACCAGATGTCTTCAATCGCACCCTGGGAATCTCTAGCAATCCCTCATTGGTGGATCGGAGAGGATGGAGAGGACGGAGGGAGCAGTAGGGTACCAGGAGGTCTTGCAGGTAACTGAGTCCCTGATCATGTAGGGTGTTAAAAGTTAGCAAACCAACCTTAAAGGTGCTCCACTACGGAACAGGCAGCCAGTGCAGCTCATGGAGCACAGGCGTGATATGACTGGTCCAAGAAGTCCCAGTCAAAAGTCTAGCTGCCGCATTCTGCACCAGCTGCAAGTGGTGGATATCAACCCCAGTAGCCTTAGGTAGAGGGAATTGCAATAATCAAGGCAGGTAGTGACAAAGGCATGGACAAGTGTTGGAAGATCGTCAGGAGGAACCAAGTGTTTCACCCGGGCAATATTCCTCAGATGGTAGAAAGAGGATTTGATGACAGCTGACACCTGAGATTTTAGTGTCAGGTCATCATCAAAAATATCACCCAGGTTACACACCTGGTCTGAGGTAGTGAGCGGTATGTTATCAAGCAATAGACCTGATGGCTGTCCAGCCCCCAAACCCACCCTGGATGATCAGGGTCCACTACCAACACTTCAGTCTTATCTGGATTCAGTCTCAGCCAACTGGTACTCATCCAAGTTCTGATCTCGGTAAGGCAATTATTTAGCACGGAGAGTGCATCATTCTGTCCAGGTAGAAAGGACATATACAGCTGAGTGTCATCTGCATAGCAGTGAAAACTCAGACTGCATCACCTAATGATATCTCCCAGTGGCAGCATGTATACTGCAAATAGCATGGGGGCCAAAATGGAGCCCTACGGCACCCCTCAGGGCAGGGGTTGAGCACCAGAGGAATAAATTCTGGTGGCAACTCTCTGAGACCTGCCCATGAGGAATGAGTGGAACCATCTGAGGACTGTACCAGACAGCCCACAAAGAAGCCGCAGGCACTCCAGCAGCACACCATGGTCTACAGTGTCAAATGCAGCGGAGAGATCAAGAAGGGCCAGAATGGTACGTGCCTTTTGATCTCTTACATTAGGAGGTAATTCAATACCCAGACAAGTGCAGTCTCATGCTATGCTTCTTCCTAAAACCAGACTGGAGAGTATCATAGACATTGTGAGTTGTAAGGTGATCATCCAATTGCAGCGCAACCACCTTTTCAATAACCTTACCAACAAATGGCAGGTTAGAGATAGGCCAGTAGTTAGCTAGACAGTCTGGATCCAAGGAGGATTTCTTAAGGAGTGGTCGAATGACTGCCTACTCGAGGGGGTCTGGGAAGACCCTGCTCTCCAAGGACTTCCAGACAATTTCAGCAAGGATCAGGCAGATAACATCTACACATCCCACTAAAAGGGGTGTAGGGCCTGGATCCAAACTACAACTGGTTGGGCACAGTGTTTGGACAATCTTCACAATGTCCATGAATTCTGGCTGGTGAAATCTGACCAGACAGACTGAGTGCATGCCACTTCCTGCCAATCTCTACAATCCCTCATAGGAGAGAGGTCGGGTCGATGCCAGGCCTGATGCTGGCAACCTTATCTGCAAAGAATTGAGTGAACTCCTTGCATTTCAGCTGAGAAAAGGCTTCTCTGGGCTGGAGACAGATTGGATTGCACAATCTGTTAACAGTCCGGAAAAGCTGAGCTGGTCGATTATGCGCAGCAGAAATCTCCCTGGACAGAAATTCTGCCTTCTTATGGGTGATTTCTGATTGATAGCCATCATAATGTGCTATCAACCTAAGCCTGTTAGCATCAAGGCTGGACTTCCACCAGGCTCTCTCCATCCTTCAGCTAACTTGCCTCAGCTCCTTCAAGGAGCCATTAAACCAAGGGCTCCTTGGGCAAAGGGTGAGAGGCCAAACACGAACAGGAACAATCTTGTCCAGGACATCTCCCACAGCCTTATTATAGGCTAATACAAGATCATCTGGACTCATGCATTCACCCGACAAACCCAATAAGTCCAGCACCGCCGATAGGTCATTGGGGGTAACGCCCCTAAAGGGCGGTACTGAACCATCTCCGTAGGGGCAGACCTATTGGGGGGGGTCCCTGAAGCTGAACCTTATGGTGTGATGGTCAGACCAGCTGACTGGTTCCACCCCCAAGTCAGTTACCTCCATACCCAAAAGAAAGATCAGATCCAATGAGTGACCCCCTACATGGGTCGAGGAGGTAACTACCTGTGTAAGACCCAGCATCATCATCAGATAGAGGAGATTTTGACCAATGTGTGAGAGTTCATCATCAACCCAGGCATTGAAGTCCCCCAGAACTATCCATCTGGGGGACCTCAACACCATGTCAAAGATAAAGTCTGTTATCTCCTGCAGGAATTCTCCACCATCTCCTAGTGGACGGTACATGAGGAGTATCCCGCAACCTACACCCTCTCCCAGGATACACTTGAAGGATCTGGTACTTCCCAATGGCACATCCATAAGGCCCAGCTCAGTCTTAAATATAATGGCCACACCCCTGCCCCTACAATCCAACCTTGGGTGGTGTATCACTGAGAACCTGACTGGAACTACAGAGGCCAATACAGGGCCTGCATTTTCATCCAGCCAGATCTCGATGATGCAAGCCAGATCAGTTGTTCCAACAAGATCAGCTATAATAGCTGTCTTGTTCTTAATAGATCTGGCGTTGCATAACACTGCCCAGGAGGGATGAGCTGTTGGGGAAGACCTTGGCACCTGCCCGCTAACATCAGAGCCCTTGGGTATGGAGACAAGACAGGGAGGACCTCTGTCCTGACTTCATTTCACCACAGGGCGCCTTCTGGACCTCATGACTCCAATCCGCCCTCCCCTTTCCTCTCCCCTACCAGGCCCAGCTCTCACCCTTATTATGCGCTTTCTTAATATCTCCAAAGCATGACACCTAAAATAGGTGTCAGATGATAATGGGCGACATTCAAAGGGACGTAATTCCTTGAGCCTGGTGGGGGAGTGATGCCTGACCATTGCTAAACCTCCCCAATGCATTATTATGTGAGGTAGTAAAGCAAAATCACAACACTCTAAAATCGAATGACCCACCCCAAAGCAGAAATCCAATAAATCTAATCTTAATAGTAATACACTTATACCTTAAACTATAAAAGTAAGCAAACTAGATAATAAAGTAACTCAGTAAGATCAAAACAATCCCAACCCATCCCAAATTAAAACCCATAAGGCGACTATCCAAAAGGATTAGGACGGCTACAGCTCTAAATTAAATCCCTTATTATTGTCCAAAGAAAAATATTGTCAAATGTCTTTATATAAGACTGCTTCAGGAGTTTGCCAAGTCCTTTAAAATTAGTGCAACAAGGGTAGCTCTCACCGAGCCCTTGTCAAAATAAAATGTCCAAGAAACGTGGCCCTCTCACTGCCACAGAAACTGAATTTTAACAAGTATTGAGTTCCACCGAGGTTTTCTCACTGCCTCCAAAATAAAGAAAGATAGTTTCAGTACCTGCTGATGGCATAGTCTGGAACGAGATGAAAAATGCAGCAAACCTGTTGAAGGTCGAACCAAAAGAAGAGACGACTTACATGTAAATGTTACTGACCCCAGCACAGCTCGGAGATAGGGCCTTCGAACAAAGAGACACCCCACTAAGCCCACCAGTGCCACCCAGTAAGACTAGGAGGCAGCAGTGTGGCACAAGAGAAAGAGTTTTCTACCAGCCCTCCAGCTGGTACCCTCTATCCCCATGGGAGCCCTAAAGACCAGGCACCCACCACCAACAAAAACAAATAAATAACAAAAAAGAATTAAAACAACACAAAACCTAAATAAAATAACATTTCACATTACATAAATGAGAAATACAATGGGACTACTTGAAACATCACTGATATTTCTCCTCGTGCAGTTTGACCTTGTGACCTCACGAGTGGCGGAGAAGGTCAAACTGCACTCTGGGGAAACATATATATATATATATATATATATATAACTGTAGCGGCGCAGTAGCACCACTATAGTTAGGGTTCAATGGTCACTTCTATGTTAAAGCCAAAATTTTGCACTTTAATAACTTTGCAACTGATTAGCATGAAGTTTTGCATGCACCATCAGGAACCAAAGATCTCTTGATGTGGCAAGTGTCGTTCTGGTCTGATGTGTGGGTGCAGAGATGTGGAGTGTCAAATAATGTAAAAATTACCATTTTTGTCTAAATTCTTTGTCACACCGTTTCTCAGAAACTGCGTGGAGTTTTGCTCTGAAATTTGCAGGGTATATAGATCTTGGGACACATATGTGCCTTTTGAAGGTTTGGTGAAAAAATATTAGTCTGTTCAAAAGTTATTAAAGGTATAATTTTTGCATTATTTCCTATGGGAAAAATTAGATGTGCCATGCGAAACAACTGATTTGTTGCCATGAAAGCAGTATTTACTGTCCCAAATGTGGGATGTACTGTTGAGAGTCTGCCATCTTGTTTTCAGTTAGCCAGAGAAACACATTTAAATATTTTAAAAAATACTTTCAAATGGGAAACGCCAACAGTTGTGTTTATCTAATCGGGGCCCGAGGAGTCTGATCTTGTGGTCAGTTTTCACCACATATGTGAAGAAATATGTTTATTTTATCTATGAAGGTTTCACTGCCACAAATTGTGGCACCATGTTCGTGAAACAAGGGGGGACTCTGCCGCAAATTACGGCAAAAGAACTCAGTGACAGGGCTATCCTAGATCTAGTACTGACTAACAAGGAAGGGATTACAGATCTCCAGGTAGAAGGTCACCTGGGGGCCAGTGACCATCACATGGTATGGTTCAATTTGGCTACTACATCTAAATCATCCCATTCCAAGGCAAAAATATGGAACTTCAGAGGAGCTGACTTTGATAAGATGGCCAACAGAGTTAAGCTAGCCCTGGCAAAAAGAAACACAGGTGAGGGGGTACAGGCAAAGTGGGCAAGCATTAAGGATGCAATACTTGAAGCAACATCCCATTGTGTTAGACAGAAAAGGAAGTGCAAAAGAAGAAGGAAACCACTTTGGTTCTCAAATACAGTCGCAGAAAAGGTCAGAGCCAAAAGGCTGGCCTTCAGGAAATATAAGGGAACACAGCGGGATGAAGATAGGGAGGCATACCAAACTGCCCTAAGGGAAGCAGGGAAGGCAGTAAGGCAGGCAAAGTCCCAAACTGAGGAAACACTAGCACGAACAGTAAAAGAAGGTGACAAGACTTTCTATAAATACATTAGTGAAAGGAGAAAGTCCAGAGGGGGTATTGCTAAGCTTAATGGAGAAAAGGGAGCATATGAGGAGGAGGACCCTGTAAAGGCATTTATCCTAAATAGATGCTTTTGCTCAGTATTTACTGAAGAGAAGATAGGGCAGGGCCCACAGCTCAGCATCATGGACACAGGGGGGAGGGAGGTGAGCACTACTCCCTTCACAAAAGAAAGGGTCCTACAAGAGCTTGCTAAGCTCAGGGTGGATAAGGTAATGGGACCTGATGGCATACATCCCAGGGTACTTAAGGAGCTAAAGGTGGAACTAGCAGAGCCATTAGCAGAACTGTTTAGTGAGTCTATGAGCACAGGAGAGGTCTCAGAAGACTGGAAAAGGGCTATTGTGATCCTGCTCCACAAGAGTGGTAGCAGGGAGGAGGCGGGAAACTACAGACCAGTCAGTCTTACCTCAGTAGTGGGCAAGATTATGGAGGCACTCCTTAAGGAAAGGATAGTGCAACACCTGGAATCCATAGGGGCACAGGATCCAAGACAGCATGGGTTTACAAAAGGAAGGTTCTGTCAAACTAATCTCATAGATTTTTTTGACTGGGTAACCAGAGTGGTGGACCAAGGGGGAGCAGTTGATGTCGCTACCTTGACTTCAGCAAAGCTTTTGACACTGTTCCACATAGAAGATTGATAAATAAGCTGGGTAGGCCTGGGGTGGCTGTAGTTGGTCAACTGGGTGGCAAACTGGTTGACGGGCAGAAAACAGAGAGTGGTGGTAAATGGTATACAGTCAGAAGAGATGCAAATCACAAGTGGGGTACCTCAGGGATCAGTCCTGGGGCCAGTCCTCTTCAACATCTTCATTAGTGACCCTGTAGATGGACTAGAGGGTAAGGCTTGTCTGTTTGCAGATGACACCAAGATCTGCAACAGAGTAGATGATCCAGATGGGGTGGGCAGAATGAGGAGAGATCTGGATAAACTAGCAAAATGGTCAGAAGAGTGGCAACTGGGATTTAATGCAAAGAAGTGTAAAATCATGCACATAGGGAAGAGAAACCCTGAAGCCACCTATAGGCTGGGAGGGGAGTTGCTAGCAGTCACAAAGGAAGAAAGAGACTTAGGCATCATCATCACTGATGACCTGAAATCATCCAAGCGGACCTCTAAAGCAGTAGGTAAGGCTAGGGGGATGTTAGGGTGTATTAGTAGGGGTAACACAAGTCGTAAGAGGGAGGTAATAATCCCTCTTTACAAGACACTGGTTAGGCCCCATCTGGAGTACTGCATGCAGTATTGGAGGCCACACCTTCACAAGGACATTAACCAAATTGAGGCAGTCCAGAGAAGGGCAACCAAAATGGTGCAGGGACTGCATCAGAAGACATATGAGGACAGATTAACAGAGCTCAATATGTATACCCTTGAGCAAAGGAGGGAGAGAGGTGATATGATCGAGGCATTCAAACACCTTAAGGGCATTAACAAGGTGAAAGAGTCTAACATGTTTAAATATAAGAAAAATAGCAGGACAAGAGGACACAGCATGAGATTAGAGGGGGGCCGATTAAGGGGGAATGTGAGGAAATTCTTTTTCACAGAAAGGTGGTGGATTCATGGAACGGCTTACCACAAGAAGTGGTGGCTATGAATACAGTGCAGGACTTCAAACAGGCATGGGATAGGCATAAGGGAGCAATACAAATGAGTATGAATAGATAGGCCACTGACAGAGCAATGGCCGATGGCACATTTATAAGGTAGAAAAAAAAATGGGCAGACTGGATGGGCCTTGCGGTCCTTATCTGCCGTCAACTTCTATGTTTCTGTGTTTCTATGTTTCTATGTGTTGCAGTAGACCCCACCTTGATTCATGAAAATAGTGCCCCTATTTGCTATAAAAGAAACATTTCTGCCCATTTTTGGGACAAATGACCAGAAAATCAGATTCCTCTGGTCTCGATTAGGTAAACACAAGTGTTTGTGTTTACCATTTATAATTAAAAGCTCCACTTATAACATTTCCTGGTGGTCTAGCTGCCCTCTCGCCCTGATCTCCAATATTATTTTTGTTATTTTACATTTTCATTTTTTGGTGGTCTAGTGGCCCTCCCTCTCTGATTCCTGATACACCCTCCCCATTCTTATATTTCCCTGGTGTTTAGTGGCACCCCCTACCCTCACATTATAATTTATATGTTTCCGACATTGGAGAGCCCAATCCTCTTGTCACCACTGGAAGACCCCCCAAGCAGTGTGGGACACTGGGGATCCCACTCCCAGTATCCTGAAATATTTATTTTTAATTGTTTACCCAAATAACTAAACAGAATTGGAGACATATTCATACAAGACTTAGGACTAGATAAACAACATAAAACTTGCCAAAAATGTAAGAAACCATGTACTGGAGAAATCTCTGATAATAATAATAAAGGAACCCAGTAGGAGAAAATTATTAACCAGATTTTTTTTTTTTAATATTTGTTTATCCCTCCTTGGCTTCCTGAGCTGCTCCCCCCTTCGGGGACATTCAGCCGCCGCCTGCCTCTGCCATGGACACCCAGACTATGCGGCCCCCCCCCCAGCAGCAGGGCCACAGGAAGCCCTGCTCATAACTCCCCGCAGAGCATGGATCAAAGCAGGTGCTGTGGCAAAACTGCGAACGGCCATCAAGCCGCTTGCTTCAGGTGCCATTTTATCCTGGTTTTCTCCCTCTGTCCCATCAGTGCACGCTCAGACAGTGCCCCCAGTCTCCAGTGGGGGCCACTGCTGAGCGATGCATTCCCGGATCCAACCCCCGGAGGGAGAGCAGTCCTCTGGATGCTCAATCCTCTCCACCCCCTGCTGACCTCCGGCACCCCGAGTCCATTCCCGAACCCGGGTCGCCGGCGTGGGTCAAGGTAAGGCACCAGCGCCTCAACCCTCTATGCCACCAGGCTGGCTATTAACCAGATTTTGATTCGAATACTTTAGTAGCCAAAGACTACATGACATACTTACAAAAAAGGATCCAAGTAAAAGTAAATGCAGATGTAACAAGGAACCTAATGATCTGATACACTTATTGATTCTATGCCCATTATATGAGCACTACAGGAGCCAATTACTGGGAAATAGTCTTAAGACTGCTGAATTTGAACCTAGAAACTTGGCCACAGGTTTGTTAAAATCACATTCAAGAGAGGTCTTAGAATCTGTAATCTCATTTCTGAACATCATTGATAAGTTTAAATTGCATATGAATGCCCAAGAGGTTTAAGCAGAAACAAACTTTTAAACAAATTGTATCTTGAAGGAGTTTTAGTAGAACTGTTCTAAGTACTGTATGTGACTGAATGACGTTTGTAATTGTGCCTCTTTTTGATAGTTTATAACAGAATGATTTTATGGACAATATATGAATGAAACTGTTTTAACATGTTTACCTGTTTATATGTTTGTAACAACATGAACTGTCAAACAACAAACTTTGAACTGAACTGAACCTGTAAAGAAGAAAACTGTCCCCCAACGTCTTGTTGTATTTTCCCTGAAAAAAAAACAAATGGTCCCTTGTACTCCCTGTCATCCCCCTCCCCCATCCTGACCCTCCTACTGAGCACCCACCACCCCACAAACCCCCTTACCCTGTACTTAAGAGCAGAGGTCGTAGGCTGTCATCTTCTGTGGACTGGGACACGTCTGCACTCTTCAAAGCCAAACCACGAACTGAGGCATTTTGAACTTATGTTAATATCTTTGGCATTTTTAGGTATTTTCACCAAATTTTCAACAAGGGCTTTTTGGGACCCCACCTCATGAACACTGTCACTGTTGTTTCGTTATTCGGGGGCCGGAAGGTGATTTCATGGCTGCTGCACGAAATCACCTTTCTGGACCGATTAACGAAATGACAATGCCCATGTTCATGAGGTGGGGGTCCCAAAAAGCCCATGTTGAAAAATCTGGTGAAAAAAATCCTAAAATGGATGAGTCATGAGTGTTCATTGAAATGTTTCTACGCACGCACATAACTTTGGTAATTTTTAATATTTTGACTCCATATTTTCAACATAGTCATTTTTTCACACCACCTAAGTACAGCTGTCATTTTTCACGTCTTGCCCAAAATGTGGTTTCACACCTGTGGTGTGGAATGGCATTCTGGCACAGATTTGAAAATTTTCACCTATGGGGTTTATGAGGTGGGATTATAAAAAGACTATGTTAAAAATTTGGGGTCAAAATATGCCAAAAATGCCAAAGTTATGACCATTCATTGAAATTTCAGTACGCCCACTCGTAACTTCAGAAATTTTAAATATTTTGACCCAACATTTTTAACATAGCCTTCTTATTACCTGACCTCATGTGTGTCACAGTTGCCATTTTTCAAATCCTGTCCAAAATGTGTTTTTGTACCTGTGGCATGAAATGGCATTGCAGTTGTGCAGAATTATGTTTTGGTGTGAATTCAATAATTTTCTGTACCAGGGTACATGAGGTGTGGTAATAAGATGGCTATGCCGACAATTTGGTCACTGTTGTCCTATGAATGAGGCGCGCATGGGGCCTGGAGGGTCCAATGCTTCTGACCCTATACATATCGTATATATGGAGGTATGGCCTGCGCCTCACAGACAAATAAGGATATGATTATACTATTTGAAAAAGTAAGGAAATTCATTGCAAAAAAACCTGCATTAATGCATCAGTTAGGATTGATACTAAAGATACAAAAGGAGGTAAATGTAATGTGAGGGTTTCCAACCCTAACACCCCACCCCCACCCTGCAGACACTGACAAGCATTGGAGGTGCGCCTTGGGGTTATCGGCCTAACACTCACCCCATTCTACTATACTGTACCCATCTCAGCTTATTTACTTATGGAATGGTGTGAGTGTTGGGGCCGACAAACTAAGAAACCTCCCAATGCCTGTCAGTGTCTGCAGAGTGTGAAATGAACCAAGTTGAAACCTAACACTTTCACATTCCCTGCTTTGTCACTTTAGTATCAACCCTAACTGATGGATTAACAAAGTTTTATAATAAATACATATATATATATATATATATATATATTATGTGTGTGTGTGTGTGTGTGTGTACCATATGTAACCCTGTCATCTGTATTGTATTGTCTATGTAACTGACGTGGAACCTATAAATGGGCATCTGCTCACTGGTGTAATCCAAGACCTCAATAAATTAAAAAAAAATATATAGAGAGAGTATATATATATATATATATAGAGAGAGAGAGAGAGGGGGGGGGTACGTTTTACATGCATTGGGAATTCATAATAAATTACAATTTTTTTTTTTTTTTACTACAAAGCTGTTTATCTCCTTCAGCACCCTGACTGGCCCTCATCTGGGCCAGTCTTCCCAGCCCCATCACTCACTTTCTCTGGGACTTACTTTTTCTGGTGGTCCTGCCACAGGACCTTGGATCAGAGGTGCCTAGTCATAGGTGTGGGGCCTGAAAGAGAGCAGGCCATCACTGTTCTACAGTCAGAGGGCTTTTCCTCCTATTTTCTCCCCTATGGGGCCTAGACATGTGTGTGTACTTGGCCTCCATGGAGACAACTCAGTCATCCAGGTGTGGGGTCCCTTCCCATGCTGTCCCATGGTGCTACCACCTAGATTCCTCTTCCTGTCCTACAGATGTCCATCCTTCCTCCCAGGCCAGCCCTCAAGCAACCCAGGTCCATTCTTTAACCTGGGTTACTGGCATGGCAGTCAGTGGCTAAAAGCAATACAGTCAGTGGCTAAAAGTTTGAAACAGAAATAGGTTAGACAAACCTAAAATTGGAAATCAGAACTACACAGAGAAATGGCCCCATATTAGGCTGCCCCTTGCAAAGTCCCTTTCCTGAGTGCAAATTAACACAGTTCACTAAATTTGCTATACTCAAACATGTTTGCAACAAAGTGCGAGTGCCTCAAGCATGTTTCAAAATAGTTCACCAAAGCAAAAATGAGGCACTAAAATGTGTACTCAGCACAATTCTCATCCCCCTGCTGGCCAGAGAGAGATACAGTATTTGGTCACTGAAAACATACAGACTGTTACGGAGCCAACTCACACCCTGTGTTGGGGTGCCCAACAAGCAAGTAGACCTTTGAGGAATGTTCACTAGTGAGTGGTAACGAGTTGGAGTTTCATCATCATTATTAAATTAGCCATTGTCATTCAGGTTCCCCATAGTAGTTTTAACAGACTGCTGCTGGACCCCGAGTTGAGTGGTAGGTACTCTTGGTTCTAAGCAACAGGAACAGTCTTTCCATCTTTTAAGACTCTAGATTTGAATCAGCTCATGTTCCTACCCGGTTACCAAAAAACAAATAAATAAAATACATTAAAACATGAGTTCATCATCTGAATCTCATGTCAGATATTCCAGTGCATGGATTTCTCACCATTGGCTTTCACGACTTCAGTTTTCCAGAATACTGGTTCTTATTCTCACTCTTCGAGTTATACCCACTGTTGTTGCTACAGTTTGGGGGTCTTCACTGGACTCCCCAATTAGTTATTTTCCATTGTACTAACTTGACTACTACTTACATCTGGAATAAAAGAAGATTGTCCTCACCCGTTATTGTATTTCCTCTATAAATGGACTTGAACTTTCCTCTTTGGACTCCTTTAACTTCAACATATCTCATACCTGGCTCATCTACCCTACAGTTGATGCTAATCCTGTTTTACTTTTCTTCTACTACGTTGAATGTTACTTCAAGCAGATGGATCCTCAGCCATCTGAGCATGCTGAGGTAAAGCTCTCATAATGTTCCAACCAGGTACATAACAAACCATAACCAGGTACATAACAAACCACAACCAGGTACATAACAAACCATAACCAGGTACATAACAAACCACAACCAGGTACATAACAAATCATAACCAGGTACATAACAAACCATAACCAGGTACATAACAAACCACAACCAGGTACATAACAAACCATAACCAGGTACATAACAAACCATAACCAGGTACATAACAAACCACAACCAGGTACATAACAAACCACAACCAGATACATAACAAACCATAACCAGGTACATAACAAACCATAACCAGGTACATAACAAACGTACAGTAAGTTCTCTCTTCAGAATCAAAGTAAGCAGCAAAGAGACACAACTTGCCACTGTTACATTCCCCTTTGTCACTGATGAACATAGCAACACCCTGCTAATGACCTTCTTGTATCCCAGCTTGGCCCCATTCACTACTACCCTCTATTGCCCCTCAAGCCAATTTCCTACCCACCTGACTAAATCATGCTTTGCTCCCAAGTCCTCCAGTTTTTTTAGCAGCCTCCTGTTTTGTACCAAATCGATGGCTTTGCTGAAGTCAAAGTAAAGCAATTTACTGTTTGTCCTCTGTCTATCACCTTAGTGACCCAGTTGAAAAAGGTAGTCCATTAATGTGCCAATGGAATATTGCCACTGAAATGTTGTTGGGGCAATAATGTTGAATGCATCTTGTGTGACATGGGCTGTTTGCCATTGGGCACTGTTGCCAATCTCTGGATCGCCCTTCTTACCACCAGGGTGCAACCCAGAGTTTGTTATTTAAATATATCGGTTGTGGCCCCCCACAATTGCTGGCACTCCGACTACCAGATGGCAGATTGTCAAAGCGCTCTGCCAGGCGTCGACCAAGTGCTGTTGACATAATTTACGCCAGCAACTTGGTTGTCGCTCCAGCATGGGTGAACCATTGAAAAACAATATTAAGTTGGTCTGGCATGACCTCCCTGATACAAACCCATTCTACTTGCTGTCCTGCAGTCCACTATTGTCTAGGTAGGCCACTAAGTTTTCTTTGACTATGGTCTCCATCAGCTTGCCTATAATGAAGGTATGACTAACAGGCTTGTAGTTACCCGGATCCTCCCTGTACCCCCCTCCCCGGAATGGTACTACGTTGGTGGACCTCCAATTCTCTGGCACCATTCCTGACTGCAGCAAGTCATTAAAAAGTTCAGTTAGGGGTACTGCCACTTCAGTAGCCAGTTCCCTAAGTACCCATGAGTCTAGACTGTCTGGGCCTAGTGCCTTCTCTACCCTGAGAGCTTCCAGTCCCTTTCTCACCTGATCTACCATTTACTCCACCCTGCCAGTTTCCTGACACCCCCCCCCCCATGTGGTGGTCTTTATAATGCTCTGTGATATAGAGGTCCATCATCCTCTATCATGAATATTGAATAAAAGTACTTGTTCAACACATTTGCATTCTGCTTGTCCACCACTTCCTTCCCCCTGGTAGCCTAGGTCCCCTTGTTTTCCATTTCTGCCAATGTAGCTAAAATTATTTTTCCCCACCTTTTAGACCCTCAGCAATTTGCAGCTCTGTGTCTACCTTTGCCCTCTTGACTGCCACCCTTGTCGTTTTGAGTCTAGCCTGGTATTCCTACTATTCTTCCTACCCCTTGTTCTTCTTGTACCTAGTGAAGGCCCTTCATTTCACCCTCACAGCCTCTCTCTCATGTCCTTTGAAAAAGAGATTGGCCTTTTGTGCTTGTTTCTTTTTGTTGGCCTTCCTTGCACAACGGTCAGTTGCCTTTAGATGTGCCCCTCTAAACTACCCCACTGTTCTACCCCCTCAGTCTGATCTACACCTGCCAGTCTCTCTCTAACCAGTTCCCACAAGAGGTCTCAAATCTTTTTGTTTGCGGTCCAGAACTAGACCCACTGTCTTCATGGGGGTAGGAGACATTGTTCTGGGTGCCAGTTCAAACCATACAGTGTTGTCATCACTGGACCTCAAAGGTTTGCTCAGAGATCAGCACAGAGGAGAAACAGGCAATTAATAGAGGAACTCATCATAATTAGTGATGAACATCCAAATTGACTTCCTTCTAAAAAAAAAGATGGTATATCATTAGAATGGCAACTGAATTATGTCACTGCAATTAGGGCGCTGCAACAAGGGTGACGATGACAGGGGCGATCTTGATTTGAAATCACCCCTCAGTCATGCCATCCTTTGTGCCCACACTGTTTCTACCCCCTCTGGGGCATGCCCACCCTGTAGGTTGTTTGGAGTGTGCTGGTCTTGAGCAACTCCTTACATTAGAATTGCGAGGTGAAGCCCCTGCAAAACAGGACTGTTTCCCATGATGGGGCTTTGGCGCTACATGTCCCGGGGAGCCGCAATGCCTGGCGCTCTAATGCCAGATAGCATATTACCTTTCCCCATATAGGCATCAACAAAATGACTGTCGTACCAATAAGGGTGAACCAAAAAAGACATTTAAAAACCAAAGAGATTTTAACAATACTTAAGAGTCTTTGAATATATGTTAAACAAATAACTGCAATAGTGCTTCTGCTAACAGAGGCTGTTGCTTTATGTTGACATCCAAATTTATTTTTATTTCAGAATATTTGGCTAGGAGAGGCAGACTAAGCTGAGGCTCATCCCCAGGGGTACCCTTGTGTCTTCCCATGGCTCATTATCCTGACACACACCTGCCCGGGTACTAATGCCCAATAGGTGTAGTGTCCTGATAGTAAGCATCCCATCGATAATATATCAGATGGATTTTGACAGGGGTAAGGTAGCAGATGTGACAGGTTGCTACCCTGTTCAATCTTGATAAGGGACAGTTGTTTTGATGATAGGTTTAAATACTTCATTGGCAAGCATTTAAACTAGCCAAGGGAGGAGGCACTGAAAAGGAAAAGGGAAATCCTAGCCCCCCCAAAAAATAAATCAGGGTAGTTAGTGAGGTGAACACCAAGATAGAGAAGTTGATAGGGAGAAGGGCAGGGGTAAATGGAGAAAAAGGCAAGGTTGGTAAGGACAGGAATGGGGCAAAAAGGGGTAAGGCCATCAAAAAATTGAGGGTAATGAGTATCAATGCCCGCAGTCTAGGTAACAAGCTCCCTGAACTGGTGGCCTTGATGGAAGTGGGATGCCTAGATATCGTGGCAGTCACAGAAACATGGTACACAGAGAACCATGACTGGGATGTCAACATACCAGGGTACACAATCTATAGGAGGGACAGGGAGGGTAGAAGAGAAGGAGGAGGAGGAGCTCTCTATGTAAGGGAAGGGATCAAAGCAACGGAACTAAGGATAAACAGGGAGGAGAGGAGGCACTGTGGGTCACCCTGGAGACTGGAAATGGCACCACAATCCGCACAGGGGTTGTATACAGAACCCCATCTCAGGGAGAGGAAATGGACAAGGAAATGATAGAAGGTATCCTTAGGATGGCAGAGAAAGGGGAGATATTGCTGATGGGGGACCTGAATATGCCAGATGTTAACTGGAGCACCTTTGCTGTAGCCACATCCAAGAGCAGGGCCATTCTCGATGGCCTACAGGGGGCATGCCTCGGACAGCTAGTGTTGGAACCAACTCGGGAGGGAGCAAGGTTAGACATGGTACTCTCAAATGGGGATGGAGAGAGGATCTCTGATCTAGAAGTGGGTAGCCATCTGGGAACAAGTGACCTCCAAACAGTGTGGTTCATGATAAACTTAGCTGTAGAGTCAAGCCATACAAAAGTGAAGGTACTGGACTTCAGGAGGGCTGATTTTGTCAAAATGGTAGAGCGACTCAGAAAAGCACCAGCAAACGGGCAAGAAGGAAGGGTGGAGCAATAATGGGGAAACATCAAAACTGCCGTCACAGAGGCAACAAGCCTTTGTGTGAAGCAAATAAACAAATCAAAATGAAAGAAAAAAACACTATGGTTCTCAAAAGAGGTGGCAGGGAAGGTTAGGGAGAAAAAGATAGCATTCAGGAAGTATAAGAAAACATAGAAGGACCAGGACAGAGAACTGTACCAGTTAAAACAGAAGGAAGCAGGGAAGGCAGTCAGAATAGCAAAGGCCCAAACCAAGGAAAAGATAGCCAACTTGGTTAAGAAAGGGGATAAAACCTTTTATAGGTACATTAGGGAGCAAAGAAAGACAAAGGGAGGGATACTGAGGCTGAATAAAGAGGAGGGTGGGTGGGCAGAGAGGGACAGTGAAAAAGCAGGGTTACTGAACGAATACTTCTGCTCAGTATTCATAAAGGAAGAAGAGGGGGAGGTACCTAATCCAGTCAACAGAAGCGCTTTGGTTAGGGGGGTCGATATCAGTCCTTTCACAGAAGAAAGGGTTCTGAAAGAACTCCTAAAACTGAAGGCAGACAAAGCAATGGGGCCTGATGGGATTCACCCCAGAATTCTGAAAGAACTAAGGGGAGAATTAGTAACACCATTGACTACCCTTTTTAACAATTCATGGGAGGATGGTGTGGTACCTGAGGACTGGAGGAAGGTGGATGTGATTTCCCTTCACAAAAGTGGGAGCATGACAGACATAGAAAACTGCAGACCTGTCAGTTTGACCTCAGTGGTAAGGAAAATAATGGAATCACTTCTGAAGGAAAGAATTGTTGAGTACCTAGAGGCCAGTGGAGCACAGGACCCAAGGCAGCATGGATTCACAGCAGGAAGGTCATGTCAGACGAATCTAATTGATTTCTTTGACTGGGTGACCAAAGTAGTAGACCAGGGAGGAACCGTGGACATGGCCTACCTAGGCTTTAGCAAGGCATTTGACACAGTCCAGCACAAAAGATTAACAAACAAATTAGACAGCCTGGGAGTAGGTCCCAGGGTGGTAGCCTGGGTAAAACATTGGCTGGACAACAGGACACAGAGAGTAATAGTAAATGGAGTCCACAGTGAAGAAAGGGGGGTTACTAGTGGGGTACTGCAGGGTTCAGTACTGGGTCCGGTCCTTTTTAATGTCTGTATAAGTGACATTGCAGAGGGACTGGAGGGAAAAGTATGTCTCTTTGCAGAGGACACAAAGATCTGCAACAGGATTGATACACAAGGTGGGGTGGGATGGAAAGGACAAGAAGGGACTTGGCAAGGTTGGAGGAGTGGTCAAATGTATGGCAGCTTAGATTCAATGCAAAGAAGTGCAAAGTAATGCACCTGGGAAACAAAAACCCAGGGGAAGAGTACACAATGGGGGGTGAGATACTGACAACAACAAAAATGGAAAGGGACCTAGGGGTAGTTATGTCAGATGACCTAAAGGTGGGCAAGCAATGTGAGAAGGCAGTAAGGAGGGCTGGGGATACTGGGATGCATAGGGAGAGGCATCACCAGTAGAAAACAGGAAGTTGTTATCCCTCTGTACAGACAGTTGGTGAGACCCCATCTGGAGTACTGTGTGCAGTTCTGGAGACCCCATCTCCGCAAAGACATAGACAGGGTGGAGGCTGTCCAGAGGAGGGCAACCAAAATGGTGCAGGGTCTGCACCAGAAGACATACGGAGAGAGACTAAAGGAGCTTAATATGTATACCCCCGAGGAAAGGCAGAAGAGGGGGGACACGATAGAAAACTTTCAAGTACCTCAAGGGAATCAACAAAGTCCAAGAGGGTAGCATCTTTCAGAAAAAGAGATGTGCAAGAACAAGGGGGCACAATTTGAAGATAGAGGGGGATGGCTCAGAGGTAATGTAAGGAAGTATTTTTTCATGGAGAGGGTTGTGGATGCATGAAACAGCCTTCCTGAGGAGGTCATGGAGTCAAAAACAGTGGGGGAATTCAAGAATGCATGGGACAGACATAAGGCAATTCTAGTGGGGGATAGGAGGAAGTAGGCTGTAGGTTAACTAGGATCTGCAGCTTATCCATTAGGTAAGGAAATGAGCAGACTAGGTGGGCCAAGCAGTCCTTATCTGCCATCAAATTCTGTGTTTCTGTGTTTCTGTATTTCTATGTTTCTATGTTTTGGGGAGTTGGCCGAGCTGCTCCAGTGGTGTACAAGGCTAAACCACCAGTAGCTCTGCCAGCACATGCCCTCAGACCCAGGTTCTGGTCCAGGTCACATCCTTTAAGGGAACACACACCCCCATAACATTTATTTTTTTACTCTGGGGTCCGCTTCCCCTTGAAATTGGTTATTTTAGTTACGGGGGGTGTGTTGGGTGGAGCCCACATAGGCGCAGAAGGCGAAGCACCCCGCATTCTACACTTAATGACGTTGTAATGCCCAAACTATTTCCTGTCGGGCATGCGATTCATTCGGGGCTGTGTATTTCGGGTGATTGAACTCAGTATGCTGAGCATCGGCATACCGAGTTTAGGGATACCATAGTATAGCCTTTCCAGGTGACTCCCAGAAGCACGGAGAGGTTAAGTGACCAGCTCAGTGTAACACAATATGTAAGTGGTGGTTGTGGGTTTCCTACCCAGGTCTGATAGGTCTACAGGTGCACAGCTTGTGCTCTAACCCTCAAGGCTATTCTGACTCCCTTATGGGCACTAATTCATGCTCAATATAGTTTGCAGTGACGGAAAAGGCAACATTACCTGTAAAACAAGGAAAATCATGCCTTCTTTATTGACCCATCAGCAAAGAACTAATAATTTGTGTAAGTGAGGGACAACTGAAAACAAAATACTGAATTTTCATGTGCCTCTCCTCCAAGAAAAAATACGGCATGAAATATGAATAGATAACCTATCAGTACCATTCCAAGCAGGTCTTGATGTTATAAAACTGACCGGCATAACTCAATCCTGTACACAGAAGTCGCTGAGAAATCCATCTTCAACCCATCAACATGACCCACTAAAGTTTATTGAACTTCCTTTTCCATGCAAAACAGTATATCCTTAGTAACAGGTTCAAATTGCGTTCCTGAAGGTCCTGGGCACACTGAGGACAGAGATATCACTACACATGCAAGCAATACTGTATCATTTCCTGAGTCAATTTTAGTCTACTTTTCAGCCCATGGTATTCATTACTTAAATTGCCTCTGTACTGTAATTTAAGCTTCTTTGCTGTGGCGCAACTACTGAGGTACCTTGAAACCCTTCTCTGTTTTGCATCTCTGTCCCAAACAAAGAAGTACTGTGTTAGTAATGTGATGTCCAAAGAGGTCAAAAAATAACCATGCTTCGTTTGTGCACTACTTCTCCTTCATAGTGGTGTCATGTGCAATACATGTTAAAAGAGCTTGGACTGCTGTATGAGTAAGTAGAGCGAGTTCATTTTTTTCCAAGAATCATAGCTTCTTTCTTTAAATGCACCACAAAAACATATTCATCCAGGGTATTAATCAGAATGCTCAAGATGCATAACGTCCCCAAATAGAATTTGTTACTCATTTTTCTACATAACTCTAGCTTAGTCTCAGTGAGTTCAGCTGTTCTGTGATTTCTAAACATTGCCCTTCATTATACAAAGCAGCAGAAAATGAGAAGAGAGAAGCAATTAAATAGGTGAATGTAACCTGACAGTACTTTCATATTATTTGAAAAGTGATTAGTTTTCATTGTTCGGACATGAATTGCTAAAATTATTTAAATATTTACATTAGAGATGAGCGAACCTCTTTCAGTTTGGTGCATGAGAGGTTCAAATGTTTTATGAAAAGCCCAAAAATGTTTCTTGTCTTTGAACCAGTAATCTGATATATTTTTGTGGTAAACAGAGTGTAAGAGGGTTCTAATGGGCACTAGTGGGAAAACACTGTCAGATGCAGTACAAAACATGAAACTGTCACTGATTTAATGCTGTGGGCCTGCAGCAAGTAATGTGGCATGGTAATCGTGGTTATGGACCAAGGGTATCCAATAAAGGTGTTGGAGTTAGTATTACTGCTCAGAATCCATATGCAGTATGTTATTCATTGTTTGCATTGCACCTGAGGAGTGAAAGAGTGGCAGTCATGACACCTGTGGCATTATTGTGGTGCTCATCCGCACAACAATAGACTGACACATCATGAAATGATAGAAGGCATGAAATGTGTTACTGAAACGTTTCTGAGTAGCACGAAGCCATGCCACCCATCCATCAGGTGCACTGAATGATGTAACTTGCCGGTGCTGGGATAGGAAATGGCAACATTAAAGTGGAACCTAAATACACAAATCCAGGCACACACCACAACAAAACAGCTGCCACATGAGAGGAAAAACATTTAAAACATGATATTTTATTAACCTGACGCATTTCCGGTCCACTGGATAAAGGGTCCAGCGGACCAGACAGCGTCAGGTTAATAAAATATCATGTTCCATAATTTTCGCTATTTATTAATAATTCTCTAATGTGTATATTATTAGTTTCTGTTTTTTCCATGGCACCCCATCCTGGTATGAGCTCCTTTGGGTTTTCTATTAATGTGGAACCATAGTCTGTGGTAACATCACCTGCTAGATGTTAGTCTCCTGTCAACTACAGTGGTCTGGACTGAGGCCACACAGTGTTGTGTAACTCCTACCACAAAGTGCACTACAGTCACTTAGCATGCATCAACCCAAGAAACAGAATGTACTCCTGCCAGGAACAAATCAGACTTGCACTAGAATTTAGAAATGCCAAAGTGCTTAGTTTAACTCAAAAGTAATTGCAAAGTCTGTCACAGTTACAAACAACAAGCCTTGAATGGGCCACCTGCCCTGGTGCTTTAGAAACATAGAAACATAGAAGTTGACGGAAGATAAGGACCTCAAGGCCCATCCAGTCTGCCCATTTCTTTTTCTACCTTATAAATGTGCCATCGTCCTTTGCTCTGTCAGTGGCCTATCTATTCATACTCATTTGTATTGCTCCCTTATGCCTATCCCATGCCTGTTTGAAGCCCTGCACTGTATTCATAGCCACCACTTCCTGAGGTAGGCCATTCCATGCATCCACCACCCTTTCTGTGAAAAAGAATTTCCTCACATTCCCCCTTAATCGGCCCCCTCTAATCTCATGCTGTGTCCTCTTGTCCTGCTGTTTTTCTTATATTTAAACATGTTAGACTCTTTCACCTTGTTAATGCCCTTAAGGTGTTTGAATGCCTCGATCATATCACCTCTCTCCCTCCTTTGCTCAAGGGTATACATATTGAGCTCTGTTAATCTGTCCTCATATGTCTTCTGATGCAGTCCCTGCACCATTTTGGTTGCCCTTCTCTGGACTGCCTCAATTTGGTTAATGTCCTTGTGAAGGTGTGGCCTCCAATACTGCACGCAGTACTCCAGATGGGGCCTAACCAGTGTCTTGTAAAGAGGGATTATTACCTCCCTCTTACAACTTGTGATACCCTACTAATACACCTAACACCCCCTAGCCTTACCTACTGCTTTAGAGGTCCGCTTGGATGATTTCAGGTCATCAGTGATGATGATGCCCAAGTCTCTTTCTTCCTTTGTGACTGCTAGCAACTCCCCTCCCAGCCTATAGGTGGCTTCAGGGTTTCTCTTCCCTATGTACATGATCTTGCACTTTTTTGCATTAAATCCCAGTTGCCACTCTTCTGACCATTTTGCTAGTTTATCCAGATCTCTACTCATTCTGCCCCTGCCATCTGGATCATGTACTCTGTTGCAGATCTTGGTGTCATCTGCAAACAGACAGGCCTTACCCTCTAGTCCATCTGCAAGGTCACTAATGAAGATGTTGAAGAGGACTGGCCCCAGGACTGATCCCTGAGGTACCCCACTTGTGACTTGCATCTCTTCTGACTGTATACCATTTACCACCACTCTGTTTCTGCCCGTCAACCAGTTTGCCACCCAGTTGACCAACTTCTGACCACCCGAGCCTACCAGCTTATTTATCAATCTTCTATGTGGAACAGTGTCAAAAGCATTGCTGAAGTCAAGGTAGGCAATATCAACTGCTCCCCTTGGTCCACCACTCTGGTTACCCAGTCAAAGAAATCTATGAGATTAGTTTGACAGGACCTTCCTTTGTAAACCCATGCTGTCTTGGATCCTGTGCCCCTATGGATTCCAGGTGTTGCCTATCCTTTCCTTAAGGGTGCCTCCATAATCTTGCCCACTACTGAGCTAAGACTGACTGGTCTGTAGTTCCCTGCCTCCTACCTGCCACTCTTGTGGGTGGGATCACATGAGCCCTTCTCCAGTCTTCTGGGACCTCTCCTGTGCTCAGAGACTCACTAAATAGTTCTGCTAATGGCTCTGCTAGTTCCACCCTTAGCTCCTTAAGTACCCTGGGATGTATGCCATCAGGTCCCATTGCCTTATCCACCCTGAGCTTAGCAAGCTTTTGTAGGACCCTTTCTTTTGTGAAGGGAGTAGTGCTCACCTCCCTCCCCACTGTGTCCATGGTGCTGAGCTGTGGGTCCTGCCCTACCTTCTCTTCAGTAAATACTGAGAAAAAGTATCTATTTAGGATAGATGCTTTTACAGGGTCTTCCTCCTCACATGCTCCCTTTTCTCCATTAAGCTTAGCAATACCCCCTCTGGACTTTCTCCTTTCACTAATGTATCTATAGAAGTCTTGTCACCTTCTTTTACTGTTCATGCTAGTGTTTCCTCAGTTTGGGACTTTGCCTGCCTTACTGCCTTCCCTGCTTCCCTTAGGGAAGTTTGGTATGCCTCCCTATCTTCATCCCGCTGTGTTTCCTTATACTGTATTTCCTGAAGGCCAGCCTTTTGGCTCTGACCTTTTCTGCTACTGTATTTGAGAACCAAAGTTGTTTCCTTCTTCTTTTGCACTTCCTTTTCTGTCTAACACAATGGGATGTTGCTTCAAGTATTGCATCCTTAATGCTTGCCCACTTTGCCTGTACCCCCTCACTTGTGTTTCTTTTTGCCAGGGCTAGCTTAACTCTGTTGGCCATCTTATCAGAGTCAGCTCCTCTGAAGTCCCATATTTTTGCCTTGGAATGGGATGATTTAGATGTAGTAGCCAAATTGAACCATACCATGTGATGGTCACTGGCCCCCAGGTGACCTTCTACCTGGAGATCTGTGATCCCTTCCTGTTAGTCAGTACTAGATCTAGGACAGCCCTGTCTCTTGTGGGTTGTTGTACCAGTTGTTTGAGGCCCTCCCTGCAGGAATCCACTATGTGTCTAGTTCTGGCAGATGTTCCTGCTGGTATTGACCAATCTGTATCCGCATGTTGAAGTCTCCCATTATCAGAACCTCCCCTTTAGCTGTCATGTTTTGTATATCTTCTAACAGTAATGTGTCTATGTCCTTCCCTGGTCTGCGGGCCTGTATACAACCCAGTTCTTATGGCTGTCCCATTTCCTGTTTCCAGGGTGACCCACAGTTCTTCAGGCTCCTTATGTGTATTCTGAATTTCTGTAGCTTTGATATTTTCATTGACATACAGGGCCACTCCTCCCCCCCTTCTTGCACCTCGGTCTCTTCTGAACAATACATAACCAGGTACTGAAGTCTTCCAAGTGTGGTTACTGGTAAACCACATCTCACTTATTGCTACCATGTCTCACTAAGGCATCATCAGGGGGGCATTTAATCAATCAATCAAAAACTTTATTTAACCAGGCAGTTACATCATTGAGCAAGCTCATTTGCAAGATGATCCTGGGCACATGGAATGAATCCATTAACATCGTTCACATCACTTCATAACACAGTAGGCAATGAAACAGCCAATTTTTTAAGTACGAGATAATTAGTATCTGGAGCAAGACTTAGCTAACATAGTCTGTATACATACACAGGCAATTCATCATAGTGTGGCGAGAAGCCATGGAGGCGGGAGGGAGGGAGGAGAAGATGGCAAGGACACAGTGGAGAAAAGAGGGAAGAGAGGATGAAAAGACACATGGGAGGGGAGCACTGCTAAGGAAGAGGCCCCGGGGGGGTTGCCATAGGGAAGGAGGGGGGAGCTGGGGGGGGTAGTTACACTAAAGAAATGCCGGCCGACAGGGAGAATAAGAGGGCCAGGGGGTCAAGGTGCTAGGGGAATATTCAGTTCACATGTCAGTGATTTACCTGAAGCAGTCACACGCAGTCTTCAGGCATCGATAGAGCATCTGTCTGAATATGTAGGGGTTGGGCAGGAGGGAGAGTTTAAGTGCTTTTTTGCATGTTATTCCAGAGTGATGGGAGGAATGAGCTGACGGCAGTTAAGCCAAGACGTGTCCTTGTTCATGGTAGCTTGAAGAGGACAAAGGAGGAGTTCCACAGGCCATATGCACCTTTTGACCATTCAAACAGGTTACAGATATACGCTGGGAGTTTGTTAGAAATAGCCCTGAAGAGCCACATTAGGGCGTTTATTTGCCTCTTCACGAGGAGAGATGACCAATCAATTGCCTGGTACAACAGGCAGTGGTGAGTCTGCAGGGGCATGTCAAGTATGAATCTCAAGGCGCAATGATAGAGTGTATCAAGCTTCTGGAGTGCATACTGGGGGCAGTGATTGTATAGAAAGTCAGCATAGTCAAGCAAAGGTAGAAAGTTTGTTTGAACCAGCCACTTCCTGGCTTCAAGTGTAAGTAGATGTCTAATACGGTAAAATATGCCAAGGCGCTGTCTTAGTTTTTTTGTTAGCTCACTTAGGTGTACACTGAAACTGAGTTTATTATCCAACCAGACTCCCAGATATTTGAATTCATCCACTATTTCCAGAGGTTCACCAAGGAGGGTGAAAATCTGGGGGTTACCAGGTGTCCCCATATTGTGGGAGGAGAGCTGGGAGATAATCATGGCTTTGTTTTTTTTGGCATTAAGCAAGCACTTCAGGCTCAGCAGGTTATGTTGGAGGATGATAAAGTCCTGCTGTAACTCCCTGTAAGCAAGATCTAGAGAGGGGTTGGTTGTATAAAGGACTGTGTCATCTGTGAAAAGGTGAATATTTTCTGCAGATATGCCAGAGTCTATGCGGTTAATATAGCGTGTGAAGAGGATAGGCCCCAAGATAGAACCTTGTGGAATGCCTTGGGGCAGAGCTTTTAGTGGGGACAGTTCCCCTTGTGCTTTACTTTGTTGTCTTCAATTTGTGAGGTAGCAGTGGAACCACTTTATTGCAGCAGGGGTTAGACCAATGCTACCCAGAGTGTCAAGCAGGATGGAGTGATCAATCATGTCAAAGGCTTTGCTAAGGTCAAGGAAAAGTGCATAGATGTGCTGTTTGTTGTCCAAGGCTTTTAACCAGTCATTAGACACTTTGGCTAGAGCCGACACAGTGCTGTGCTTAGGTCTAAACCCTGATTGGCTGGTTTAAGGACATTTTCACAATCCAAATACTCCCTTAGTTGAGAGTTGACAATTTTTTCTAGTAGCTTGGATAGTACAGGGAGAAGTGAGATTGGCCTGTAATTATTCAAGTCTGTGGGGTCTCCCGACTTGAACAAAGGGATAATATGCGCAATTTTCCAACTGAGCAGTAGCTCACCTTGGGCAAGTGAGCTATTAAATAGATGGACGATTGGTGCTGTCAAATAATATCCTGCTTTTAGAAAGAAGGGTTTAAAGGATACTGGCTGGAAATTAAAGGGAGGGCGTCCGGTACAGGGGCAGAAGTAGTGCTTAAACTTGAAGGTGGCGGTGGAAGGAAGGTGTGGGGAGCACCTGATGCAGGCTACAGCGCAGTGGTCACTCAGGTCATTATGAAAGTCCCCTGTATGGGAGATATTGTGTGGCTTGATAATGAGCATAAGATCCAGTAAGGAGCTTTGGTCGGGTTTTTTTTTATTAGGTCAGGTAGCTTCAGGAGTAATCTGTGTTAGCCCATGCTCATCACAGAAGTCTTTAAGCCTGTCAGCGCAGACATCGTGCCAATTAAGATTAAGATCCCCCATTATGACGCATTTATTGTTCACTTTTTCTAGGAGGGAGTGAAGGTGAGGCAGTATACCCAGGCCAGCAGCAGGTGGCCTATAGCATGCAGCTATCAATAGGGTTAATCCAGGTGATAGAGTTAACTTGAGGGCAAGACACTCAACTTCTTTGGGCACTGATGTACGGACAATATCGTAGGTTAGGAATTTGTCCTTAATATATATATGGCAACACCACCGCCTCTGGTTGACCTGTCACACCTGTGTAGGTTGTAGCCAGGGATGTTAATCATTTTGTCAGGTACGTGGTTCTTAAGCCAGGTTTCTGAGAATATTGCAATGTCAGGCATTGAGTGTAGTTCCCATGCTTGGAGCAGGTCAAATTTGTTGCCGATGCTGCATACATTCATATGCAGGAAGCTCAGACCCTTTAGCTGTGGTAGCTCCCTGCAGTAGCTAGCAGATGGGGGCGGGTTTAGTTGCACACTGCCTGCACAAAGCAACAGCAGAATTAGTAGCTTTCTGAGCCATCTTTCCAGGAATCTGAGGAAGACTTTGTTGGGTTGCTTAGCTTGGGCACTGCCTAGGGCAGCAAAACAAGAGTTGGGGGGGCATCGAAAGGTGGTCAGAGCAAATATTGCTACCCTAACAGAGAGGATTCATTTCCTACCACCTAAAGCTGCCTGGACTATGGCCCTGGAGTGTTGTGTAACCTCTACAGCAGCGTGCCCCGCAGTCGCTCAGCACACATCACCTGGCAGATGTTTTCGGGTAATACTCTCTTTAATGCTGCAACCCAATAGAATATCCAGTATTCTCTAATATTCTATAGGCCCTGTGTTGCTTAGAAAGAGTGACAGCAGTAAATCATGACAGTGGCAGACATCTAAGTAATTATGCAGCCCTGTGCATCATCAGAAAGGGGAGGATAAACACTGGAAGAAAGGTATTAGGGAGACAAGGGCAGTACAGAAAGAATTAGTGTGAAGTGGGGCCTCAGGGCAGACTTGATGGACTAAAAGTTTTTTTCTGTCCTTAATTTCTCTATCTTCAGCAGCAGTTGACTAGCACTGAGAGAATGAGGTGAGAGAGACTGAAGAAGATTGGTGGTAGAGGTAAGAAGAAAGCAGCAGTCAATCATCGAATTGATGTCACTGGGTCACCGTTGATGTTGCAGAAGCTACCCTTACCTTGTAGGCACCACACGGTTAAGGGGACTGGGTTCAATAAACATCTGATTGGGGGAATTCTAGCCAAAGTTAGAAATAAATACCATGGTGCCTTCACCTAGAGAAAGGTTTAAGTGGGCCTGGTGTAGGTATGGCACCACCTCCTAAGACTTAGTACCTGCTCACCTTCCCACAAGATCAATCCACATGTGAACCAACCAAAAGCAATCACAGTCCCCACAAAATGCAATGTATACTTTAATTCAAATAATAAGTGTTCCGCCAGTAATTAGAAACAAAATAACAGGGACTTTATTAGGGTCTAGTTGCAGGAATGAGAAAGGAAAGTAGAGTAAGGATAAGGCAATTCAAATAGCACTAGTTGATTCTTCTATACCCTTCCAGAACGAGCCTAATACATATGGCTGCTTTTCAATCACCCTTCTAGGTACAGCCAATTATAACCTAGGGCTGTGCTCAAGGGCCCTTCCAAGCTCAGCCCAATAGCTGTGCCCACCCCCAAAAACACACATCACAGTACTTTTAGCTGTTTCCCCACTGTACTGGAAGGCACAGCCCTCTTCCCACTGGCACCAATGTGTACATAATTAAATCTTAAAGGAAGTTCCCATTGTTTCGGTGGGTACCTAGCCATGGAACTGGTGTAGGCCTGATGGCGTTGCATGTTGTTGACTGGCAGTGGTACACTTAACTAAGACCAAAAGTAAGGGAAGGAACAGTCAGGTTGAAGTAAGGAGAGAAGTGGGAAGAGGAAGATAATGGAAAGCTGAAGATTCTGAATATAAATATTTCTGCTAGGTGTTCACAATGGAGGTCAATGAATCAATGCCTGACTGTGCCATCAGGACAAAGGGGGGAGGGGGAGGGGAAGGAGTCAGTGTGGATCCTAGTTCATTGACAAGGGTACTAGAGGGTTTAAGCACAATTAATGTGGATAAATCCATTGGCCCAGATGGGATACATCCACGTGTGCTTATGGGGATGTGACAAACCTGAAATATCATCTGTTCCCACTCTGACAGCTTGTATCCCCATAGCTTCTGTATGTGGTATCTGTGCTGACAGATCAGTCCCTGTGTAGATTGTAAATGGGACTTCAGCATGTTGTTATTGTGAACAGTTATGCTGGCTCCTGTGATCTGCTATATGTGCTGCCTATTGGCTCTGCCTTATATCTCCCATTTTTGTTTGTTGCAGCCTTAACTGATGGAGTTCCTGCAGCGTATATCCTGCTTATGTGGGGTCATTACTTAGCCCTCTCCAATCAGCAGTATTGGCAATGCTACTACCGTTTAAAACTCATAGCTAGCAAGGGAGCAGCAGTGCACTGAGTGCGGGCAGCTGAGTGGGATGTCAGAGTAGTGAGTGCAGGTGTGTGGCAAAGCTGAAATATTATCTGCTCCCACTCTGACCCTTCTATCCCTATACCTGCTGTATGTTGGATCTGTGCTAACAAAGCAGTCCCTGTGTGGACAGTCTATGAAGGGACTTCAGTGTGTTGATTCTGAGAAAAATTACACTGGTTCCTGTGATCCACTATATGTGACTGCCTACTTGACTTGACCTTCTGTCTTTCATTTCTGTATGTTGTAGCTTAAGCTGACTGAGCACCTGCTGACTAGATCCTGCCTGTGTGTTGTATAAGCCCCCTCCATCCAGCAGTAGTGGCAGTGCTTCTGGGGAAGGGCTACTACTGCTTAAAAGTCATACACAACCAGGCAGCAGTGGAGGACTGAGCTTCAGCTGCCAACTAGGATGGCATAGTGCCAAGTCTGCTGGACTCAGCCAGAGGAACTGGGGACTGAGGAGATATTATGCCCAGTGATTTTTAATTTAATTAACATTATTTAGAATATGGATACGTTAAATATTGTATTCTGATTGGCTGTTGCCATTCCATTGGCATATGTTTATGTGCCAATACCCCGCTGTAAAGAAAAAGGTTCAACATGTGATCTGGAATTTGGGCAAACCACATGCAGAATTCATGAGCCACTTCATTCATTCTGGATTTCTATCATAGACATGACTGATGCCTTTACTGTTATATAAAAACCTTCAATTAGGCCTCAAAAAATCCCCCCGTAAGTTAAAACAATACATAAATAATTGAATGTTCTCTGAATGGTCTTTTCTCACCTTGGGTCTTCCCTTCCTAACATTTATTAACAGCCCCCCCCCCCGTCTAGTTTATATGCTTATCCATGTAGCATTTGAACCTGCCATCAAGGGCTGCAGTCCCTTTCCTAGAAGGATGCATACCATCTCCCTTATAGAGGCCCATATCCTCCCCAGTCCCCAATATAACAAAAACCTGCCTTCAGCACCATGCCTTCAGTTATTCATTAAATGCCCTAATGTGGCATTTCCTTGCCTTCCCCAGATGTACACAGGTAGCACCTTGGAAAAGGCCACCATGTTTGCTACCTGCTTGAGACCCCTCCCCAGCTCCCCAAATTTTCTCTGCACCCTTCCTATCTTTTCCCATGCTGTATCATTTGTCCCAATATGGACAAATACATTCAGCTCCCTCCCAGCCCCTGATGTCCTAGCAGTCTGCAGTATCTGCTCACCATCCTTCCCAACTGTGGCACCCCTCAAACACCTCATCTCCCTATCCTCCCCCAGATCCTAAATCTGTCTTCCTCACAACTGAGTCCTTCACCACCAGCACACCTCACCTCACTATCCTTCCCCCAGATCCTAAGTCTGTCTCCTTCACAACTGAGTCCCTCACCAACACTTCCATTCTCTTTGGCTAGGGATATCTCCCTCCTTCCTCGGGGCCTCCATTTCTGAGGACCTCCACCTCCTCCCATCCCACTGCGATGGGTATCTCCTCTCGGTTGCCTCTTTCCACTAGTAAAGTGAAGGTGTTCTGCAGTGGTATAGGTGGAGGAGCTTGCACTCTTCCCCCCATCCCCGCCCTCCTGCAGCCTACCATTGTCCACCTACTGTACCTCCGTCTAGGCATCCTCTGGGGGAGCAGCAGCAGACTTTGTGGCCCCTGGATGGAACAGAAGGTCTGCTGTGCCCTTGCCAGTTTGGCCTGGAATCCAGCATCCTGTACTTGCAATGCAGAGAGGTGAGTACATCTGAGGCAGCTCCTCAGTCTCGAGAAGGTCTCCCAAAAGACTGGTGCACCACAACCATTGCACTGCACCACTCCCATGATACTTAACTTCCTTTGCTTAGTGTCTAAGCAAGTTCAGTTTACCTCTCCACCTCCTTTCTACTTCTGTGGCATTTACACCTCACCCTTGTTGCTTCTTTGGAACTATTTCACAACCTTACCTTAGATAGGGTGTTTCCTACTTTCCCCTTTCTTAACCCTCTTACCTGTTCCTACTTTTAGAAAACACAGAATGGCTGCACAAGGAGAGGTGGTGCTCCAGTCAATTGCAGTAAATACTCAGTTCAAGAAAGGCACTCACCAACCATGTAAAACACACAGGCTCCAAAATTCCAAAAGAAGATTTTTACTCCAAAACACACAAAAGCATGCTAAGCGGGCAATTAGGGTGCAAATCGGCAATGTCGATGATCACTTTTTTTGCAGGAGTCTGCAATCCGTACACTCTCTTGTGGGGGGCTGTGCCCCCCACCCTTCCACTTAAAGATTCCTACTCTGGGGGGGGTGGACCTCAGGGAGTAGGCAGCGAATTCTGCATGTGGCACCCTGATTGACTGGTACCATAATGTTGGAGCTCTGAGCACCATAAGGGGTTCGAGAACGGACTCGGGTCGTCAGGGAACCAGCATGGGGAGGGGAGGGTGAGAGCAGGATTGAGTAGCCGAATGGCAGCTTTTCTCTCTCGGGCTGGTTGTCGTCCCCTTGTAGTTCCGTTGCCACCGGGTGGAGGTCCGGTGGCTAGCATAGGCAGGAGGGGGAGGCAAGTTGCAGGAGGGCACCTTGAGCCATGGCCACATGCCTCCACATGCACGATCACAGCCAAGGTGCGGGGTACAGGTGAAAAACAGGGAAAAAATGGGGCATAAAGTATACATGGAAGAAAAAAAGAAAATGATGCAGTGCAGGACAAGTTCTGCTTTACTCATGGTTCTCATAGACATGGGTCTCTCCCCTGATACACTGCGGTGATGGAACAGGGTTTTTTTTTTTTTTACTTTATTTTTATTACATTTTATACTAGTACAGCAAAGTACAAATGTCACAGGAGAATTGATGTAGGCAATAAAAATAACATACAGTTACTCATACAAGATTCCATTTGATACATCATTGGGAGTGATCATCATTCAAATTTGAATGCAGTTAAGTATAAATTTGTCGCATAACCTAATGCAGCCAATGTGCTAGGACCCATAAGTACTGCTATCACTACTATCTGTAAGTGTATCCCACTGTGCCCATCTTGCTAGAAAAATAAAAACTTCCAAACCACATGGTATTTAAGATAGCAGACCATATTAACAATTTATAGAGAAACGATCAATAAAACTCATAAAACAATATCAGTCCTATCAAACTTGAATATCATCAAAGTTAAATACCTGCCGTGGGCCGGCCCAGTAGCGCTGAGGGTTGAGGCGCTGGATGCCACACCTTGCACCACGCCGGCGACCCGGATTCTGGAATGAACTTGGGTTGCCGGGGGTCGGCAGGGGAGGGAGAGGATACAGCGTCCGGAAAACAGCTCTCCTCTTTCTGGGGAGGGATCCGGGGCTGCCTGGTGTCCTAGCAACCCCTAATGGAGATCAAGGGTAGCACAGGCACACCAGCTGACGTAAGAGGGAGGAGTGCAGCAGACGTCAGCAGGGCAGCCGTGCGCGGATGTCACTGCATGCCGCACTCCTAGGGAAACCTATGAGAAAAACCCCGCCATCGACTATGGATATGATGGGGGCTCCAGGGGCAGGACTCACTTCCCATCGCCGGCCCATCCACTTGGAGGACTCCAGGCCCAACCTGGCACCCAGGTAAGGCCTCTCTAATTAAAGATAGGCCGTTAGGGGAGAACGGACCCATCCCAGGGTGGTGATCCAGGAGGCTAGGTCAGCCTGGGTAGTCGGGGGAGTCTCTCCGAGATCGGGTTCAGGCAGGGAGTAGAAGTCCCGTCGAGACAGCACCCCAGAAGGATGCCCGGCTGTGGAGGTGAATAAATAAAATATACAAAAAAAAAGTTAAATACCTGCCGAGTGAAGGGGCTCAAGCAAGACTGGAGCTTGGACTATAAGCGAAGAGCATTACCAAGTTGAGACTCTCATCATTCCTCCGCATGGCTGAAACACAAATACGTCATCACTATCCCCTGAATCTTATGCCATACTGAATCCTGTATTGTGAACATTTTTCCACTCCAACCCACTCTCAGTAACATTGAGAAAACATGAACTAACACATGACAATTTATGTATATGTCTGTGAATTATTTACATAAAATAACCAGCAAATTTTAACATACTGTATTAAGAACGAACAGTTTGACAGCAGCTGGGACTGCCAACGATATTGTCTACCTCTATGCCTATTAATGGGCAACTTCACCCCCTTCCAGAGTCACAGACAGTAATTACCATCCCAGAGTTCAGCAATGAAAAATTAGGCAAGTAGGTAAGTGCCCAGTAGTACACAGTGAAATACCTTAAATTTCTCACATCATCCCTCAGATTCTGAGGTGGCTTCTTCTTCACCTGACTGTTGGACCTGCTCTGATCACAGTCTCTCCACTAGTTTGCTGGCCTCTTCCGGGTCACTAAACACATAAGTCAGTGACTCTGCTTGTACACTCAGTTTGGCTGGATAGAGGATGCAAAAGGGGATTTGTATCTCCATCAGTTCCTGTTTCATTCTGTCAAAGTTTTCCTGACAGGACTGTGTAGCATAACTTAAGTGTGGGAAAAATAGGACACTTGCCCCATCCACCTCCACACGCTTTGTCTTCTGTGACATCGCAAGTAGTGTCCCTTTGGGATGACCCTACCCTATGCATCAAGGTATGTGAAACCCCTTCAGTTATCTTCTAGGGGTAATGAGAAACATGTGGGTGATTGATACTGAGGAACATACCATGTTCAGTAGGAGCACTTCAGCGAGCCAAGTGAGGACAATGGCTTTCACTGAGTCTGCCATTGTCCCTTGGAAGCCATCCTGAAGGCCATTAATATGAATATTGTATTATGCTCTCCAAGTTGATTTTCAGTATATTCAAGTCTGAACTTAGCTGAGGATTTTCTTTCACAAATCCAGATGTAGCTGTTAGCACCCTACCCACAACTGAGGAGGCCCCTCTCGCTTCAACAGTACTAACCTCCACTTGTTGCTAGACCCGTAGGATCTTTGGAGAAAAAACATGAAATTTGGTGTTTAGTAGTTCGAGATTTTTGCTCATGTGCTATACAGTTTGTTGGAGACTCTGTAGACTGGCTTACCCTCTGCCACATATCTCCTGGTGGGTCTGCACTGTCTTTGTGGCATGCTGTTCTGAAGCCTGCCAGACTGTTGCCTGACATGTCTCCACCATCATCATGTAAGACAAACAACATAAAATTGTTTCCAGGTGACACAAGTGCAGTAGCACTGATGTGCTACCTTTATAGATTTGTATCTACAGCTGCATAAGCACAGGCCCCACTAAGGCCTGTGCTTATGCAGCCAAACCTGTAGGTATAGGTCATACAGCGTGCATGAATACCTGTGTCTATAGAACTACTGTTGCAATCATGGTTTCGACAGCAGATCTAGAAATTTTTCAAGAGGTGGCAGTTTTGCTTAGAGGAAGCACTTCCCCAATAATGTAAAATGTTACCTCTGAAAGCTCAGATTAGCTTAGAACAGCTACTTTTGTTGGTCTAAGATGTTAGCGGGTGCGGAAAGAGTTGTATGTTGTTTGTCTTACCTGATGTTAGCTGTTTGTGGCTAGCCTGATGCCCAGTAGTGTCATTGGTTCAGACATCTTCACTGTCACTTCTAGGGTGCTTGTGCTGCAGCACTGCTACCTTCCCAGTGACTCTAATCTATATGCCTGCTGGGCCTATTTATATGCTCTAGTGTGAGCTAGACCAGCTACACATTGGTCTAACAGGTGCATACTATTATTGGCACAGTGCACAGGTGTTGCAGCTTGTAAAATCCCCAAAAAGGGGATGGTGCATTATTTTTTGGACATAAGCCCCGTTACGACATGGTGTGCCAAATTTTTTGATGCAAGCATGTCGCAAGGTGCATCATAAAGTCATACTTGGCCCAACATTTGACACAAGTCGCAACTTGCATCAAACATTTTTGGCACAAGCCTTATGGTTTTATTTACTGTTCTCCTTGTTATTGCAGTACTCTCCAGCAGTGAATCATTATTTATAGCCCTAAAAACTAAACATAGGTCCCCTCTTAACCTTCTATATTGCATTGAATATAGTCCTAAACTGTTCAGTCTCTCTTCATATGTTTTGTCTGTGAGGGTTTTAATTTTTTTTTTATTCTTCTTTGAACTCCCTCTATAATCCTTTGTCCTTTCATACTCTGAGGGGTGCAGAAGGCAGAGCAGTATTCAAGATGAGGTCTCATCAATGTTGAATACAAAGGCAATATTACATCTGAGATTTTGCTTTTTATGTGTCTTAATATATGCCCTTGTATTTTATTACATTTTGTTACCATATTTCTGGTATGTGTATTGAATGACAAGTCTCTTGTAGTAATAATACCCACGTCCCTTTCATTTTCAGTTTCTTGTAAAGTGATCTTATTTCATTTATACTATGCCATTGGATTGTTCTTACCAAGGTGCATAACCTTGCACTTGTCCACATTAAAACTCAATTTCTACAGTTTGGCCAATTTTTCTAATTGTTACAGATCATATTGAAGATGAGTTATGCATTCTTTGTTAAGTATGATGGACTCTATTTTTCTGTCATCAGCATATTTATATAACCAAGAATGTTTTGAGGTTTGCATTGAAGAGATAAAGATATTGAAAAAAGTGGGTCAAAATACTGATCCCTGTGGGATCCCTGTGGGATCCCACTAGTCATTATTCCCCAATTTGAGTAATGTCCTGCAATGCCAACTCTCTGCCTTCTATTGCCTAACTATGTTTCTATCCAGGAGACAACCTTAGGGTGCAGCTGTTTATCCCTGAGATTTTTAATCAAAGTTTGATGATAAACTTGGTCAAAAGCTTTTGAGTAGTCAAGAAAGATAGTGTCAACAGGTAGATCCTTGTCTAATGCTGCACTCATGTTTTCATAAAAGTTCAATTGCTCAAACAGAACTAAACAAGAGGCTTTAATACTCAGCTTAGATGCTGAAAAAGCATTCGACCAGGTGAATTGGAAATTTTTGTACGAAGTGCTTGCTGGGTCTGGGTTCACGGACACTTTCATAGCCACGATTACCAGGTTATATACAGACCCACAAGCATACATACGCATTAATGAAATGATCTCTAAAAGGATTAACTTGGGGAGGGGCACACGGCAGGGATGCTCCCTATCGCCTTTGCTGTTCTCCTTGTATATTGAGCCCTTGGCCCAGTGGAAAAGGATAGACCAGAATATAAGGGGTGTACAATTAGCAGGGACAAATTATAAGATTGCACTCTATACAGACTATGTCTTTTTATATTTGACTTCCCCAGACATCTCTCTGCCTAGAGTGATGGACATTATAGAGGAATACTCGTTGTTATCTGGGTTCACACTCAATACCACAAAGACAGAGATTTTAAAGATAAATTATACACCTTTGCTAGCCCTACAAGCAAGATATAAAATGAGATGGGATTTGCATACCTTTAAGTATTTGGGTGTCATCTTGAGGGTGGATACTAGCTATTTATATCTAGATAACTACAAACCAATAGTAATACAAATAGAAACAGACATAAAAAGATGGCTAATACTTCCTTTCCCTATGTACTCCCGAATTCAAATGGTAAAAACTAATATATTATCCAGAATTTTGTATTTGTTTCAATGTGTTCTGGTTGCACTATCCCAAAAATGGTTTAGAGATTTCCAGGGGAAGATTTTTAGGTTTATCTGGGCCAACCAGAAACCTAGATTACATAGAACTCGTCTAATGGCAGGTAGAAAAACAGGAGGTTTGGCTGTACCAGATTTTCTGGAATATTGGCTAGCCGCCCTGGTGAAGTATGCCTTTCTCTGGACTCGTACCCCTGCCTGGACACACTAGCAGGACATAGAAACTACTCTGTTACAGGGAAATACCCCATCCTCTTGCCTCTACCAGCCTCCTACACAGAGACCCCTTATAATAAAAGATCATAGGGCTATACAAACAACTCTAATACCATGGGACATGTTTTGCAAATATCCCAATGTTAAGGTGGATATCTGGAAGTTTTGCTGGTTGATACATGCCCCAGATTTTTTACCTGGAGATTTAGAGCCATGGTATAGGTGCCAAGTGATGAGAGGGTTCAGATATCCTAAGCAGATAATGAAGGGGACAATTATGTTTTCTTTTGAGGAATGTATCCAAAAGTTTGGATGGACTGAGAAAGATAAATGGCGTTGTATGCAGATATCTACATATATCCAAAGGAAATTAAGAATTATTGCACAAAATCCCACAGACTTCATGGGACACATACCCCTTGAGGATCTCTTCTCTCTAACCATTGTCAAACCAACAATCGCCAAACTATATCAGTTTTTAAATGTTCAAAAAGCCAAGACAAATCAGTATATTATCACAAAATGGGAAGGGGAAGGAGGCTTCCATCTCTCTCCACTGGACTGGAATAAAATTTGGGAGAATTCAGCAAAAGCGACCTCTTCGCCCTTATGGCAGGAATTCTCCTGGAGGGTAAAAGTTAGATTTTTTTTGACACCTGATAGAGTGGCAAAATGGGACCCAGATATGTCCTCAGCTTGCTGGAGACTGTGTGCTGAACAGAGAGCCACTCCGGTTCACATATTTTACTCATGCCCTTCTTTAGAAATCTTTAAGGCACAGGTACAAGAACAACTGAGAAAATTATTTCAGATAGAAGAACCATTCTGCCTCTATCATTTAGTATTTGGTCTACCTATGAAGGGTATCAGAGGTATCATTTCACTGTATCTATGGTACATCTATACCATGGCCTATAACAAAGCCACTACTTGCAAATGGCTGAAACCAATCCCACCTAATCTATGTGACTGGAGGGAACTGATTCTGAATATCCAGAAAATGAAAGATTTAACATTTCAAATCCAGAATAGAAAGGAAGCTTTTATAGCAAGATGGTCCAGATGGGGTTTACAACAAGATTAGTATGAGTTAACGGGGTTGTTAGGTATCACATATTATGTGGGCTTGTTGACCAAAATAAATACAAAAACCCATGTAATCATCTCTTAGGCGAGAAGTCCTACCCCTTAGATAATGAGTAAAAAAGCTGAAGTCGGGAATAAGAATAACAATAACAATAATAAGAATAAGAATAATATTGATATAATTTGTACCAAAAATTACCCAGTCTTGGTTGTTTGTTGATGTATTTTGTAGTGTAAAAACAAAACAGGCCTAAATGGAAGCCTATTATTATCATTGCAACTATTACTGATGTGACACTAACTGATGTCCTTATCTATATTTGACTATTAGATATTGTTAAAAATGTGGTGTCATGCTGCTTACACTCTCAATAAAGTAAGTATATATAAAAAAAGTTCAATTGAGCTATCAGGCATGAACGCTCCAGAGTGAAACCATGCTGTGTAATACTTACATGACCCTGTGCTCCAATATGATTAATTATATAGTGCAGAACTCCTTCCAATAATTTGCCAAGGATCAATGTTAGGCTTATAGGGTGATAATTAGATACCTCTCACCTTTCTTGAATATTGGGGTAACTGTGATTTCTCTCCACTCAGCAATTGTATCCCCCTCATTAATGGAAGTTGAAAAGAGTTTTGTTATAGGACCAGCAAGTTCATTCATTTGTTCTTTTTTTCTTGATTAATCTTTTTATAGCCCCTACGTGCACCCGAGCTGCCTCTCCTTCAGGCTGCCAAGGTCCACAGGCATTCTCCCTACTATCCCCCCTTCAACCACCTTACCTCATATTTGCAGCCATTCACAGAATAGCCCCGGTGTAAACCTTCATCGGGTGGGTCCTCGCTCCTCCGAGGGGGAAGGCACCGGTGGGGAGGAGGCACCAGCACACTATTTCTTTCTTGTAATCCCAGGAGCTGCTGAGGCATTCTATGGCTTCCTGGGGAGTCTTCGGGGATGCCTGGGGCCAGCAGCCATCATCTGACTAGACTTCTGATGCAGATTTTCTAGTTTTCTAGTTCCTCCTAGTGCACTGCTTCCTGTAGTGCCCCTGGTCTCCACTGGGAGCCGCTACCTGAGCGAGGCAATCCCTAACCCTCCCCAGGATAGGAGAGCAGTCTGTTGGGTGCTCAATCCCATCCTCCCCCTGCCGACCCCCGATGACCCAAGTCCATTCCCAAACCCGGGTCGCCGGCATGGGAAGAGGTGAGGCGCCAGCGCCTCAACCATCTATGCCACCGGGCCGGCCTACATTTGTTCTTTTAATAGGAGCGGGTTAATACCATCAGTAGATTTACAGATTTTAAGTTTTTCAATTTTGTTGATAACAGTGCGTTCCACTTGGTCACCACCCTTTCTGTGAAGAAGTGTCTCCTAATCTGCCTTCTAAACATCCCCCTTTCAGCTTAAGGCTGTGCCCCCTATTAGTTTTGTTGTAGCTTTCCCTGAATAGACCTTTGTTGTTTACTACTGAATCCTTTCATGTACTTGAAGGTCTCAAACATGTTTCCCCTCTATATTCTGTCCTCCAAGGAGTACTGTACATGTTCAGGGCCCCCAGTCTCTCCTCGTACAATCTATCCTGCTGCCCCGCAGTCATCTTGGTAGCCATCCTCTGGACCATCTCCATTAGGTTGATATTTTTTTTAAGATGAGGGCTCCAGAACTGCACTGCATATTCCAGATGCAGGCTCACCAGTGGCCTGTACAAGGGCAGAACCACCTACTGCTGATCCCCCTGGCTATGCAACCCAATATCCAGTTTGCTTGTGCCACTGCCTTTTTGCACTATGCAGAGTGCTTTAAGTTGCTAGATATTATCATCATGCCTAGATCTTTCTCTTCAACTATGGGAGTTATCCAAACCCCTCCCAGGTAGTACTCTGTACTGGGGCTTTTGGCTCTAATGTGCATGATCTTGCATTTCTTGGCATTGAAGCCTAGTTGCCAGATCTTTGACCACCTTTCAAGTTTTCCCAAGTCCTTCTTAAGGTCCTGTATCCCCTCTGTTAAGTTCACCTTCCCACAGAGCTTGGTGTCATCTGCGGATGGACTCATTTTGCCCTTGATATCATCCCCAGTATCGTTAATGAAAACTTTGAACAGCACTGGCCCTAGCACCAAGCCCTGTGGGACACCACTTGTGACCTCCCTGGTACAAGACAACTCTCCACCTATGACCAACTTTTGGGACCTGTTCCATAGCCATTTTTCCACCCACCTAATCAACGTTTCTTCTTCTCCGAGGTCCACTAATTTCCTAATAAGCCTCTTGTATGGTACAGAGTTAAAGGCCTTGCTGAAATCCAGGTATAGAAAGTCCACTGCTTGGCCTCTGTCCACCGTTTTGGTTACACAGTCAAAGAAGTCAATCAAATTCATTTGACAAGACCTGCCTCCCATGAAACCACACTGCCATGTATACTGGAGGCCATTTTCCTCTAGATCCTGAATCAACCTTTCTTTCGGTATGGTTTCCATAAGCTTGCACACTACTGAAGTTAGTCTGACTGGTCTATAGTTCCCCGGTCATCTCTTGTGGAGGGGCACCACATGTGCCATTCTCCAGTCCAGAGGTACAATGCCCGACTCCAACAAACAACTGAACAGGTCTGCCAGTGGCTCTGCAAGTTCCTTTGCTAGTCCCTTTAGCATCCTGGGGTGTACTCCATCTGGGCCCGGTGGATTGTCTGTCTTCAAAGCTAACACTCCTTTTTTTCACTCTTTCCTTTTATATTGCCCCATCTGTTCCCTTCCCCTGGTCCCCTTTTCCCCCTATTGGCACTGGTCCATCTTTCTCCTTCGTGAAGACAGAGCAGACATATTCGTTCATTAATTCTGCTTTCTTCCTATTCTCCTTCATCCACCCTTCCCATTTCTTAGTCTGACTGTCCCCCTTTCTTGTCTCTTTTCTTGCTTATGTAGTGGAAGAAAGCCTTCTCCCACCCTCTTAATACCTTCTGCTAATTGTAAGTCCTTCTGGGCCTTTGCTCTCCAACCTGTCCTTCCTGACTCACTCACCCACCTGTCCCAGGAATACTTCTCTGTCCATTTCCTTCTTGGCCCTCTTCAATTTCTTGTAGGCCGGCTTCTTATTCCTCACTGCCTGGGCTACCTTATAGCTGAACCAGCATGGTGCTTTGATTTTGGAGTTCTTCATTTTATTCCTAGCACACTCCTCCATTGCAGCCTCTACTCCTTTCTTGAAAATGGCCCATTTTTGGTCCACCTCCATTACTGCAGTTATTTTTGCAAGATGCATTTTTAGCATCTTGCCCATTTTCCCAAAGTCCACCCTCATAAACTCCAGGATTTTGGTCTTAGTGGTGACACTTTCCCTTCCCATGTCCAGCCTGAACCACAGTGAGCAATGATCACTTCCACAAAGTGGTTCCCTGTCTGTTATATCCTGTACATGCTCTCCATTCATGAGCACCAGGTCCAGTATTGCCCCTTCATGGGTGGGTTCAGTGACACCCTGGGTCAGGAACCCAAGCTACATCACTTCCAGTAGTTTCTGGCTCCTGGTACATGTCATTGCTTGTGTGCTTATTCTTTTGCTGCTAGGGGGTGGAGAGTTAGGGTTGGAAACCCTAATGCCACATTTCCCTACTTTTATGGCTGTACATTGAACCCTAACTGGTGCATTACCACAGTTTTTGCATAGAATTTCCTTTTCTTTTTGAGACACTGGAATTGTATCCTCATTCATGCAGGTCTCTTTGGGACCTGCATGAACAGATGCAGATGCGCAGGACCCAGAAAAGTGAAGAGTCTGGCTGCAGACATGCAAGGCCCTCTGGGCCCTGCACTTCCATATGGCAACAGATGTCAAGGATTTGTGGGGCTGTCTAGTAGGCTATGGGCCGTGTGCTTCCATATGGCTATAGATACAGGCATGCAGGGCAAAGAGTCCATCTTTCTGCCAAAGCACAGGACCCCTCTAACAGCCATGGGTGCAAAAGTGCAGGGCCCTAGGCTAAGAGAAGATTTCTCTTCACTATATAGTACTTGGACCCATGCAGGCAACTCTTCACCTTCTCTTCCCAGGCTGGGGTGGTGCCACAAGGCAGCCTGACCCCCCCAGCATTGGCCCATCCAGCTGGCTCACTGAACTTGCCACACACACTCAGCTCACTGGCATGGGATCACAAAGTACTACTCACTGGGGTAAATATTTGCCCCAGATTTTCAAGATAGTAATTTTATGACTTCCCCCTTATACAGATGATATGTGGTATTTATAGAATAGTGGCTGAAATGCCACTTCGCACCACAAGTGTGAAAACCTACCTTGTCCAAGATTTGAAAAATTACACCTGTCATAATTATGAGGTGGTGTGAGAATGATTATTTTGAAATTTTGGAGTCAAACTATTGAAAATTAGCAAAGTTATGAGTAAACGTTGAAAGATTTAAATGTTCACTAATAACATGGTCATTTTATTATATTTATTATACCCCAAATTTTGAACATAATGTTCTTATGGCCCCATGCTATAAACCCGGAAGGTGAAAATTGTCAAATCTTGCCTGAAAGGTGATTTCATGGAACAACTGCAAAATCACATTTTGGCCCCAGATTTGAAAAACTTCACTTTCCTTGTTCATACGTTGGGGTCCCAAAAACACCATGCTGAATGTTTGGTTAAATATTGAAAACTGGCAAAGTTATAATGAATACTGAAATATTTCAATGTTCACTAATAACTTGGTCATTTTACCATATTTTTCCACCAAATGTTCAACATACTCTTCTTATGACCCCACCCTCATGAACCCAGTAGGGGAAATTTTTCAAATCACACCCAGAAGGTGGATTCATGGAGCACCTGCGAAATCACTTTTCAGGGCAAATTTGAAAACATTTACCTACCTTGTTCATAAGGTGGGTTGCCAAAAAGGCCATGTTGAAAATCTGGACTAAAAATATTGAAAAAAATACAAAGTTATGAGTAAAAGTTCAAAATGTATTGAAATACATTAACCAGACTTAGCCCATTTTCTCATATCCTAGGTGCTGTTTCCAGCAGCAAGACGTATTTTCAATCAGAGAGTGGATCTACATCATGGGACATGTTTAAATGAGTGAGGGTGTGATTGGAGGGAGGTGAGTGGGGGTCAAGGTGGGTGGGTGGGGGTCAAATTGGCAAATGATCATTTTCTTCTTTGCAGATTTATTAAAAAAAGATCAATGAGGGACAGTTTTCTTTATTTACATGGAGACCCGAGCCAACACTGGGGACTGGGCACCGCAGTGTCAGGATGCTCCTCAGTGGCACGGGGGGTGGGCACTCTGGTGCTGCCACCTATATATTGGGAAGTAGTATAGTGTAGTGGTTAAGAGAACTGAGCTACAAACTTGAAGAAATGGGTCTAAATGCCACAGCCACCACTTGCATTCTGTGTGATCAAGAACAAGTCACTTAACATCCCTGTGCTCCCAGGATGCACCCAGAAACAAGTCTTTGTTTAGTGTGTCTTTCCTGACCAAAAATTGTAAAATAAAAACATACTGAGGGGGCAGGCAAAAAACAAAAAATTGCTGTTGCAGCAAAAATCTGTTTGCAACTGTTTTAGTACTTGATTTGTGTATGTTTGCTATTAGATTTATAATTATTGTCTTGTAAATTATGACTGGGGGTGTTCTATAAATGAGACTTGCTTCTCATGGAACCAATCCTATATTTCTGCAACGTTTGAATAAAAACATTTTTGTAAAAAAAAAGGGTACCCTGGAGGGGAGGAGGAATAGTTTAGCAGTATCGGGGTGAGCACCCCAGTCCTCTTTCAAACAGATAGATAGATAGATAGATAGATAGATAGATAGATAGATAGATAGACAGACAGACAGACAGACAGACAGATAGATAGATAGATAGATAGACAGATAGACAGACAGATAGACAGACAGACAGACAGACAGACAGATAGATAGATAGATAGATAGATAGATAGACAGATAGACAGATAGATAGATAGATAGATAGATAGATAGATAGATAGATAGATAGATAGACAGATAGACAGACAGATAGATAGATAGATAGATAGACAGATAGACAGATAGACAGACAGACAGACAGACAGACAGACAGATAGATAGACAGACAGATAGATAGATAGATAGATAGATAGATAGATAGATAGATAGATGCAACAGAAGATCAATAAGAGACAGTTTTCTTTTTTTACAGGGGACCCAAGCTGACACTGGATATTGAGCACTCCAGTGTCAGGATACTCTTCAATGATGTCTGGAGTGGTCACCCAGGTGCTGCCATCTATATATGGAGTGGTGCTTTGAAGGGGAGGGGGATAATTCAGTGGTACCAGGGGAAGGAAGGAAATCCAAATTTGCCAGCTACCCTGCACAGGAGTGTGAGGAAGACTACCAACACACTGCTGACTCTCAAGCCAGCAGTGCATCCCCATCTACATCTGCAGGTATGAGAAAAGTCCTGCTGTCCTCATACAGAGAACACTGTTCACTTACCACTGGCTAACACTGCCTTTGGGGTGTCCAGACAAGTTATTTCTGAACATAAGTTTAATAAATAAGCACTAGAATCTAGCCAAATGGATGCCCTTTTTAGAAAAAAATGTTTTAAGTATTTTCCACATTTTTTAGTAAAAAAAAAACTAAAGATAGTGCCATCTTGAATGATGTTTTTTTCTCACGAGTGATAATTTGCAAAAGGTAAATGCTTGTGAAAGGTAAATTTATCTTTCATATCAGAGGATTATCCAAAAACCATACTGAGAAGGCTCAGAAAAAATCTTTAAATCCATATAACTCTGGAAGCCCTCATTATTTTTTCTTGAAGCCTTCAAAAGGACTACCTTGGCACAGGCTGCTTCTACCCCTAAAGTTTCAAGGGAAAACATCTGTACCATCTAGGCTGCATGTGAGAGTAAAAAATAAATGTGTATTAAGTATAGAAAAAAGCACCATGATTCATTCAAATTGACATTCTGTAACTCGGAAACAGCAGTAGATGCCATTACAAAACTTTAAACAACTTGAGACCCTGCCAGCCAGACTATGCATGCCGAATTTTGGACTACTTTGTCTAAAACCATCACAGTTATTAAGGTGCAAAAATTGGGGTTTAACATTAAATGCCTTACTCAACCAAAACTACACTGGCGCAGTATATTATAGGGATGCAGTCATGCCCCTACAGTTAGGGTTGAGTAGGCTGTTTAATGTTAAACCCCAGTTTTTGCACTTTAACAACTTCACAACCTTTCAATGGATTTCCATTACATTTTGCATGTGTGGTCTTGTGGGGGTAGATCTCTACATGTGCCAACTTTCATTCTTGTCGGATATGTAGATTCCAAGTTCTGGAAAGTGCAAAAAGTAAATTTTTTTAACTTTTTTCCCATAGGTTATAATGCATTTTTGTCTGACAGCTGTAGCACACAGACAGTTTGGAATTTTGATCTGAAATGTTCTGGGTAGAAAGGGGCTGGCCCACAAATGTGCTTTTTGCTGGTTTCGTGAGAAAATATTAATCTGTTCAAAAGTTATTTAATTTAAAATTTTTTATAAGTTGGTTCTGAGCTTAGTAAGCACCTCAAGATAGCTATTTTAAACAAAAAATAATCTTCTTTTATTTTTGACATCATCCTTTTTCATCACGGGAAAATCCTTTTGTGTTTGCCACCATCTTGTTTTCCATTTTTACTTAAAAATTCTAATCTGGAAACCCCCAAGAAATGACATTCTGGGGAACAATCAACACATGTAGCTAGCTTATTGGGACACCTCTACCTGGATTCTGCATTTATCTGTTACAGAAATGCCCATCGAATGTGTTTTTTCTTACATTAAAAATATTTTTACACATTGCATGATACAAAAAAAGATTATATTTTCATATCACTAGTCATAAAAAAAGATACTTATTTGTGAGAGGGAAATCCTTTCTTTTTGCTAACATCTTTTCCCTTGTATCTAGTGGCACACCCCACCCTGTGATTGCCATCCCCATTCCTTTGTGTGATCCTGAGCAAGTCACTTGACCTCCTTGTGATTCCAGGTCGCACCAGCAAACAAGTGCTTGCTTCCTGGTTAAACAATTTCCCCTTTCACCCTTTCCCTGGTGTCTACTGGCCCCTACCCGCCGATCACCATTCCTGCATATCTTTTTTTCCCTGGTGTCTAGTGGCACATCCACTCTCTGATGCCCATCCCATAAAAAATGTTTCTTTCCCTGGTGTCTAGTGGCACCCCCCACCCTCCGATTGTGGTCTCCATAACAATTATTTTTTCCCTGCTATCTAGTGCCACTCCCCACCCTCTGATCACTGTCCACCTAACAATTCTTTTTTCTCTGGTGTCTAGTGGCACCCCCACTCTCTGTCCATTGTCCCTGTAAGAATTATTTTTTCCCTGGTGTCTAGTGGCACCCTCCGATCATGGTTCCCATAACATTTATTTTTTCCCTGGTATCTGGTGGCACAGACAATTCCAAAGTAAGGAGCATTCCAACAAATGAACATGTGAGGACTAAATTAGATATATAAAACCATATTTAATAAAGAATCAGAGTCCATAGGTAATCAGAACACCAAAAAAGCAACAGCACCTCTATCCAGATTAATGAAATCACCTTGATTTGCAGAATTGGCTACTTCCGCCTTTGCTTGTATTATGGCATCACTTAACACCTCCAGCTTCACTATGTCCTCCTTAACAATTATTTTTGTAAACTCGATTGAGATGTATATTATTCCACTGACTAGAAAGAGAAGTTCAAATAAAATGAGCTCAGTAAATCCCACAAGCTCAGAAAGCACAAGTAGCAGTTTCTGCCTGGAGACCTCCACATTATTCTGGAACAGGTGTTTCCAAGCAGGAGCTAAACTGTGAGGGACTACAGAAGCAAATGGAGCCATGACTTCTACTACAGCTACAGACACAGGTGAAATTAAAACTGTCTTTTTCACACTAGAAAAACTTCTCATTAATGAGTTAAATCTTACATACAATATTATGACCGTATAAATCTACAGTACATTGAGAGAAAGCAAGCTCCCAAAGGTCTGAGGGGCCTTATAACACCATTGGATGGGATTGATACTTTTAGGAATAAGGATGCTTGGCTAAAATTAGCCCACGAGTGTTCAATCGAGTTTACAAAATTAATTATTAGGGAGGACACAGAGCATTAGAGGAGCTGAGTGATGCTATAACAGAAGTAAAGGCCAAAGTAGCCAAATTTGCTGATCACAGTGATTTCATTAAGCTGGATAGAGGTGTTGTTGCTTTTTAGGTGATCTGTTTACTTTTGGACTTGGATTATTTATTAAAAGTGTATATACAGTATATATATATATATATATATATATTTTTTTTTATATATATATATATATATATATATTTTATATATATATCATTGAGTCCTCACATGTTCATTTGTTGGAGTGCTCCTTACTTTGGAACTGGTTGTGTAAGTTAGGGCTTGCTAGCCCTGTAGGAGCACCACTCCCACTGACTTTTCCCTGGTACAACTGTGTTTCTGGATTAGTTACTGTAGGTTTTCAGTATGTGACAGGACAGGTGTAGCCATACCTGTGGATGGGGTTCTTTTGAACTTTTACCATTAAACACCACTTTAAATCAAGGTATTGGCTGCTGGCCTCCATACATGTAGCTTGCAACAATGGGTTGAAACATCTGTTTTGTTTTTTTGTTTTTGAAAAAAGGAGATGTGTATTACTCCATTAACACAAAAGTAACCCATTAGGACACAGCATTTGGGTTACGCAAAATGGAGGCACCACTGGGATTTCCTGTTAGCCATGACATGCCCAGCATGGACCCCCCCCCAGCTTACTAAGCGTGGTGACCCTAAAATGGTTGCAATCTATTGAGAGTAATGGAGAAGTGTTTTGGCACCAGTTTCTGCCCCAAGGCTGTTTATTACTGGTCAATAAAAGTATGCAAGGGGGACTCTCCCTAGTGGCCAAAAGTGGAAATGCACCAGAAATGTATTCCAGCTTAAAATCTATTAATGCTAGGGGTTCCCCAGAGAATATGAAACATCTGCTAATACACATTGTTGTAATTGTTTTACTATTGTTTAGATAGTTTATAATTGTCTGGATTAGGACACTGTGGTTGTCAATGATAGCTAGGAACCTATATGTCTAGTCAAACTGAAACTGTTTGAATGTTTTAAAAATTGGTGAATATGATTCATTGGGTGCCAGCCATGCCCATAGACTTGGTGCAGATGCCAAGTTTTCTCAGGCAGGGGAGAGTGTAACTCCCCATGGGGCTTACTTTATTTGCCCCAGTCTCCTGTTTGTCTCTGGATTACCTCCTGGTGTTCCCCCATTTCCCCTGGTCTGTGTTGCCACTTGGCCCAAGCCCTTATGTGCTCTTAAACATCCATCTGGCCCCTGCATCATTCTGGAGCTGGAAATGGGGCCAGAGGAGCAATTGTGGAGCCATCGCCCATTCCACTGGCATAAATGTGCCGGTGACTGGGTCGCACATGCACAGTAGTGTTCTACTGTTTATTTACCACTATAGCAGTAAAATGGGAGCCGCTATGCTGGCCCCAGTCCTCAATTATGGCTGCACGGGTACCTGAATGAGGTGGGAGAGAGGCCTCTGTATATTTTAATTAAGGGGCGTGAATTGTGCTGTACTCAGGGCCCATAAATATAAATTAGAGACCATACATATTAATGAGCAACCTGTCTAGCACTTGGGAACTGTATATTCTAACACTAGCAACAGGCACAAGACTGCAAATAAATGTTAACTGTTGGAAGCACTTAAGAGGGCACAGGTTGTGCTACAAAATTGTGGGGCTACTGATTATTAAAAGTAACTATTCTGGCTGCACCAGACTGCTGAAGTTGGAACTTTATGGACTGCAAGGGGACTGTATTTGATCACAGCCATGTTTCCAGCCTTTGACCTTTCTGCAGCAAATCAGAAAGCTTGAATTAATCAGACTTACGGGACATGCCAGAGACTTGTGGGGGAAAAAGCAAGGACAAATTTTGGTGCCTAAACAAGGAACCTATCAAGCATTGAGGGAGCCTGATGAATATCAATTTTTATGAGAGACAATGGAATCAGCCAATCAGGAGCTGCAAAGAGCTCCCAAAACACCAGAGTCTTTTCAGTTTGGGATCAGTTTAGCAAGGGGGCTCTGGCCCCTTGTGTGAGAAATGTGGCTGGAAGAAAATTGGAGTGGTTGGCCTGGGGGGTACCAAATACATGTCCCCCAGGCATTTACTCTTACCCCATTTGAAGGATGTGTGAGGAGAATTCTGATTTAACTTCAGCTGTGAGAGTGCTGCAAGAAATTATTCCTGCAGTTGTGAGAGAGCTGCAAGAATGCTTCTACCTCAACAGTGAGAGTGCTGATGAATCCTATGTCATCAGTTAATATAAAGCTGCATGCTAGATCCTGAGTGAGTAAACTTCTACATAAAAGTAGAAGTAAATTGGAGACCTGCTTGCGGGCCAAAGCAGCCATGAAAGCCAAGAAGTGCTCTAGTTATGTCTGCATCCTACATTTGATCAGCGCCTAGTATAGGGTGGATGTCTGTCTGAGGGACTGTGGATGGTCATGTGACTGAAAATGCCTGATGTGATTGTTTAAGTGTGCCTACAGGGATGGAAGAAAAGTATTCTGAGGTTAAAGCTTTGTCAGAAGTTGCCTGTGAGGGCTTTGTAAAGTTTAGTTGGAGCTACCAAACAACTTGCTAGCCAAAAGGAACTGTGTTATTGTGATTCTGCTTGTGAGAAGCTACTCTGCAATGCTGGCCAAGTGTTTGAAGGTATTGTGATAATATAAAGCTACTAAATGCCAGAGAAAGAGACTGTTCATGATCAGCTTAGGAGTTATTCTGGTAGTGTGCCAACTAAGGCCCTGCCATATGCACTTCCCCAGAGGGGCATAGCCTAGATGTGGGGATCTGAGGTGTGCTGGCCCTGGTCCCAGAGTTGGTCTATCCAGAATATTTCAGAATTTTACTTCAAGCCCAGAGAAAGGGATATCTTCTAAAAGCTGAAATAGGTTTCCAGCCTGCAAAAGCTGCAAGAGCCTATAGTCAGCAAGGGGGAATATGGCTGCAAACCTTTGCCGTGCACCTCAGCATCAAGAGTCAAATCCGACCTGCCATGACTACCTTGAATCTACCTTGTACAACCTGATTTCGACTTTGCCAGATGATGACTACAGAATCATGAGTACGCAGACTAGCTCTACAATACAAGGAGGGAACAGTAAATAGTTATTTCATGCTCTGCCAAGTACAGTAGTAAAGTCTAAGAATGCTAAAGATTAAAGTTTGCTCTTCTAAGATGAGCCAGAATTATTAAAAGTAACATAAAGAAAAGTAAAGGTTGATTCTACTTTGATTTCAAGGCCCAAACGCTGGCCAACCAGCTGCAACAGTAACAGGCCTGTAACAATTATTTAGTGCTGGGTACCCAGAGGTATAGAATTGCAGGGTTCTATTATAGATTGGGGACTGGTACCAGTGTGGGCACTTAATTTGTCATCTAGTGCAGCTAGCTAGATAGAAGGAAAATCCTGAATCAATCAAAAAGTAGGTGGGTGACCAATGTAATAGATGTTTGAATTCAAAATGCAAAATGATTATTTTGATGCCCTGCCATTCAATGCAAACTGTTGTTTAACCTCTACTACCCATTTACCCCTATCCTAACCCTCACTCCTTGTAAATAAATTGTTGGTTAACTGTTTTTTACAAATATGGTGGTGTGAGCATATTACTAGAGTTAGTCAATAACTCTGAAATGTGTGTTTTGGGGTTTGTTAAAGTCAATCCATGTGTAGGGTAACAACATGGTACTGTGGGTGGGTACAGTATCCCAGTGGGTTGTACCAGGTTTTGCCAGACCCTCTTAAATGTTTACTCTGGGTGGAGGCACTGCACAATATTGTTATCTGTGTTAGAACCAGTTTAAAATATCAGAATGGGAATGCAGGCCCCTAAACCTTGGTCTGACCAGCAAGGCAGGGGTAAGTAGCCCATTAGGACATGGCGTTCAGGTTACACATTAAACACTACTTTAAAGAAAGGTATTGGCTGCTGGTCTGCATACACATAGCTTGCAGCAACAGGTTAAAGCATCTGTTTTTTTCTAACAGAGATGTATATTACTCCATCGACTCAAAGGAGAAGTTTGAGTGAAATGAGCTCAGTAAATCCCACAAGATCAGAAAGCACAAGTAGTAGCTTCTGCCTGGAGACTTCCACATCATTCTGGAACAGGTGTTTCCAAGCAGGAGCTAAATTGTGAGGGACTACAGAAGCAAATGGAGCCATGAAATTTACTACAATTACAGGCACAGGAGATATTAAGACTGTCTTTTTCACACCTAATCTTACATACAATATTATGACCCTAGAAACTTACATTGAGAGAAAGCAAGCCCCCAGAGGTCCGAATGTCCTTTAAACACCATTGAGCGGGATTGATACTTTTAGGAATAAGGACGCTTGACTAAAATTAACCCACAAGTGCTCAATTGAGTTTACAAAACTAATTATTAAGGATGACATGGAGAACTTTGAGAAGTTGAGTGATGCTATAACACAAGCAAAGGCCGAAGTAGCCAAATTTGCTGATCACGGTGATTTCATTAAGCTGGAAAGAGGTGCTGTTGCTTTTTAGGTGTTCTGATTAAAATTTGATTTATATATCTAATTGAGTCCTCACATGTTCATTTGTTGGAGTGCTCCTTATTTTGGAACGGGTAATGTGAGTTGGGTCTTGCAAGCCCCATAGAAGAAACCTGCCAACTTTTCCCCTGGTGTAACAGTGTTTGTGGATCAGTTACTGTTGGCGTTCAGTGTGCAATGGGACACTTGTAGTCTCACCTAAGGAAGGGGTTCATTTGAACTTTGACCATTAAACACCACTTTAAAGCAAGGTATTGGCTGCTGGATGGCATACACATAGCCCTGGGTTCCCACAGGCAAATAATGATAGGATTATACTATCCCAAAAAGTAAGAAAAATTGATTGCAAAAAAAAATTCATTAATGCACTAGTTCAGGTTAAAATGACAAAAGCTGGGAAATGTGGCATTAGGGTTTCTAACCCTAACACCCCACCCCTACTGTGCAGGCAGCAAACCAGGCATGGGGTTTTCCATGGTGTTCTCAAGTCTAATGTCATCCCATTCTCAGATACTGTCCACATCTCAGTTTCTTTACTGATCTGCACCTATTGGAGACTAGAAGGGAGAGAGGGACATGATTGAAAATTTTAAGTACATGAAGGGGATCAGTAAGGTGAAGGAGGAAAGCTTGTTCAGAAGGAACATGGCGGCTAAAATAAGAGAGCATAGCCTAAGATTGGAAGGTAGGAAATACAGAGGCAATGTGAGGGGGAAATTCTTCACAGAGAGGGTGGTTGAGGCTGGAATAAACTACCAGGAGAGGTGGTGGGGGCTAAAACAGTAGGGATTCAAGAGGGCATGAGACAGACTTATGGGGTTGAGAGTGGGGGAAGGAGGGCCCATAAAAGTGGAGATGAGTAGGGAGGGAAGGGCAGACTATATGGGCTGGTAAGGTCCTTTTTCTGCCATCAGATTTCCATGATTCTGGCAATGGAGATGGAGTGAACATTGGGCTTGAGAACTCCAAGGCACTTACGTTTGGTTTGCACCTGCATGGTAGGGGTGGGATATTAGGGTAGGAAACTCTAATGTCACATTTTCATTGTCACTTTACCCTAATCTGCGCATTAATGTTTTGGCAAATCAATACATGTGTATATGTTGCAAAAATCTTCATTAATGCTTCAGTTAAGGTCAAAGTGACAAAAGTTGGGAAATGAGGCATTAGGGTTTCCAACCCTAACACCCCACCTTCCCAAGCCAGGCAGGTGTAGGGTGTGCCTTGGGCTTCTCAGGCCTAATATTCACCCCATTCTCATAACGTCTATACATCTGACCTTATTCATAGATGGAATGGGGGTGAGTGTTAGGCTTGAGAAACCTGCTAAAGGATGCTAGAAATACATTTTGGCTAAAAACTATGTGATGACATTTTTTGACAGCTATCAAATATTGCTGCTTTAAAACTTCATTCTTTTAGCAGGAAAACTCACATAGGTGCAGGCCTTGTTTTCAGGGATGTCCTGAAGTTACAAGACTGGCAGTGGCGAAGTTCGGTTAAGTCTCGAAGGTAGTGACGAATACTGTAGTTAAGATTAATTAGTTGCATCTTATTAAGCAGCAATCATGTTTTGAAATGAAAAAATCAATTACATTTAAAGTACCCAAGGTCACATTGGGCTGCAATTAAGTGTTCAAAGCAAATAAACAAATTAATTAGATTTTGGTTAGCCCAAGATTATAAATAATAAGATGTAATTTATCAAGTGCACTGTGCTTGTAAATGGATTTAGTCCAGCAAAGAGAACTTTACTTTTCTCCAGCTTTCTTCTAGCTGCCGAGGAATGTGATACCAGGCTGGAGTAACAAGCAAAATAAAAGTATGACTTGACCTTCCCAGATAGATTAACGGTCGAGGTGCATCGCTGCTCCCCCTGCTTGATGAACAATCTGGCAAAATTTGAGCAGTCTGCTATGTCACTCATAAGTTGTTCCAGATGCAACAAAAATGGTAAAAAGGCCGAAGCATATGGGTAACTGGGATGTTGGGGACATGCTTATTTTTCTAAGTTAACTTTTATTTTACTTTCAGGGCACTCATGTCACAGGCTAGAGCTCATAACAGGGATACTGCTTACCACCACAGACTGCTTGTTTGCAGTTCCGGGGGCCAGGACATGGCTATTTATTGTTTAGAAAATTGGCTTATTTGCTGGGTTCTGATTGGCTAGTACTCCTGCCAGGGGGGGTACATTAACTTTCAATAGATGCCCAGCAAATAAAAAGTGCCAGTCACCTGACCCCATCACCACCTAAGCTATCATTGTGCTCACCCTGCTTGCCTATTGGTCAAAATCACCCTATTCAAGTTGAAATTAGTGCCATTTTTTCTCTCGCTTAGCGAGTGACACTGGCACCACCATGGCTCCCTGCTTCAGTGCCAGCACAGCCTAACGAGAGAAGCGCCCCACTCCCTACAGCATTCCTCAAATACACTAGAGTTGGTTTCTACAGTAGAGTCCTGGTCTCAGCCCTATGCCACAAAGCATTTCAAACTGAATCAGCCACTATTTTTCTCCCACCTCCTAACCGAACGAGACTCTGAGCAAAGCCCCCCATCGGGAAAAGTTTCCTCCCCCACAGCCTCCTATAGGCAAACTAAAACCATCAATGTGAAAAGAAAATGTTCTTAAAATAAAACAAATGTTTTTAAAGCACAACACACTCAACTAGAGTGACTCAGTTACTTTCGACTCCCACTCAGTGAAAAGTCAGCCACAGCAGTGTCAGATCAAGCCAGCCACCACCCATGAGAATGAGAAAGTCATATCGCAATTCATGCTGCTGGCAACAACTCTGTAAGCCTGGCCACCACAGAAAAGCCCCCCCTCCACTTCCACTCTTCAGTCCATGCTCCTCTCATGGCCAGTACTGGTATCGACCCTTTTCTCATAGCCCCTCTGTCATCACAAGTCTCCACAACATCAAACTGCCTCCTCAAAATAATTCTCACCTGCATGTCAAATAAAGAAATGCTGCTCCAACCATGGTCATTCTCCCAGCCAGATACATCTTTGCAGTGTGACTGTGATACAAACCGAGATGTCTTCTCCTGGTACAACAGCTCCCAGCTCCAAAAACAAACTGCCGGAGGAAAAAAAAGTGTACCCTCTCACTAAGCTCCACTGTAGACCATGGTCACAGTCTCTCTTTTTTCTTCTCAATCGTGATGGATACACATGCTCTCTCTTTTTTTTCCCTTTCCCATCACCATAAAACAGATGCCTGTAAATAGAAAAAAATAAACAAAAATAAAACAAAAAAGAAAGACAAGGTGGTAGTAGTGTCAGGTCTTGAAAAATACAATTAAGGGTTTCAACCTCACTGATTATTGGGTGTAGGTCCTTAGTAATCTTACATAGAAGTTCAAGGTCAGGCTGATATGTGACTACTAAGGGTGCATTCTTAGTAGTGTTCCTTTCATTATATTGCAGTAGGTGTTCTCTTGGTACTTGTGTAGCACGTTTCACTGCTCTTTCAATTTCTCTGGAAGAGTGTCGTTGCTCAATAAAGGTGCTTTTCAACATAGCTAAATGTCTATCTCTGTCTTCCTCATTTGAACAGAGACGGTGGTACTAAAGTGCTCGACTATACATGACAGAGTTTTTTGTGTGACTCGGGTGATTACTTTTCCTGTGTAAGTATCTCTGTCTGTCTGTTGGTTTCCTGTAAATACATGTATGTAGGGTTCCACCCTTGATGGTGACAGTGGTATCCAGAAAATTAACACTGGTGGCAGAATATTCCAGGGGAAGCTTAATAGTTGGGTGGAGATTATTAAGTTCCTGGTGAAAATCCTTAAGTGTGTCAGTGCCCTCTGTCCAAATTATAAACAAATCATCAATGTAACAGAAGTAAGCGAGTGGTTTGTGTGTACAGTGCCTTAGAAAATCCTCCTCCAAATTCACCATAAAAAGATTAGCATACTGTGGAGCCATCCTGGTTCCCACTGCTGTTCCCATAGTTTGAACATAATGTTACCATTGAAGCTGAAGTTGGTATGCGTCAGAATGAATTTAGTAAGTTCCCCCATGACATCAGGGTCGATGTTGTGGTCCAGTCCTTTCTCATACATGTATTTAAAGCAGGCTGAAATGCCATCTGTATGCAGTGTATTAGAGTAGAGCGATGTTACGTCCATCATGGCTAAAAGGGTATCAGGTGGTAAGTCCTTAAAACCAGAAAGTTTACACAGGAAGTGAATAGTGTCCTGAATGTAACTGTCTGTTTGTATAACCAGCGGTTTTAAAATAGCTTCTACAAAACCTGAGATCCCCTCTGTCAGGGTTCCATTACCAGAGACTATGGGTCTGCTCAGGTTCCCTGGTGTGTTTTTTTAGAGAGTCACAGGAATACTACAGTGCTTATTGCAGTGAAATGTAGCACACAGGGGCCCGGGGCCGCCCCACTCACTCATGTTTCCATCAATCGATCTTTCCGATGCTGACCTGCTCCACGTCCTGGCTACTGCTCCTAACATATGGTTATACCTGATACTTTTCTTGATCTTTCTTCTGGCTCTCAAAGAACGAGATACAAATGAACAGTTTACTGGGAAGCTGTTTGTTTTTTTAACCTTTTGTGTCACGACACTTCAACAAGACAGAGCCAACAAAAGTTGACTCACTTACCACCCCAGAGTTGCTCTTTGCTTCTCCCAAGGCTGGGAACCATCATTCACTGAAGTGTTTCTGGAAAATACGCTGCTTACCTTGTATGCACAGCACTCCCGTGCAGCCCAGGACTGATGTAAGGAACAGCATGGGGGGGGGAGCGTGATTGAAATTTACATGCTCAGGCCCCCTGGAAGTTCAGGACCAGTAAGAGGAAAAGCATGGGTGGGGGGTAGTAGAAGCAATGCACATGACAATCAGGATGGGGGAGAGAGAAGCAATGCGGCAATTGGTATGGGGGGTGGAGAGAGAAGCGATGTACACGGATTTGACTAGTGGAACCTGGGACACAGGTGGGGAGAGGCACCAAAAGAAACTAGCACTGGTTAAGGGGTAGGGACCAGGAATATCAGAACAGGACTTGAATAGCACTTACACATTATTATTTAAGACATCACAATAATGGGAGCAGTTGATAATGATAGAAACTCCCCTGAATTGTGTGAAAGTCTTACTGAATTGGATTAAAAATATAAAGGAAATCATAGATTTGTAAATTACAGCTTGCACGTTCACAATAACCTGTAACTATGACAGCTGTCAAATGTTCACGTGGAGAAGCAATACCAGTATGACTTATTGTACTAGACAACGAATACATTACTGTCTCTGTCTCTCACTCTCATGATTTGTCCTGCTACAACATTTTTTATAAATTACAAAATGTGTTTCTGAAAAGAAGATAGAATATATTTTTTTTATATAAGGGAAGGGATAAAAGCAACAGAACAAAAGAGTAAACAGGGAGGAAAGGAGGCACTGTGGGTCACCTTAAAGACTGGAAATGGCACTACAATCTGCACAGGGGTTGTATACAGACCCCCATGTCAGGGGGAAGGAATGGACAAGGATATGATAGAAAGCATACTTAGGATGGCAGAGAAAGGGGAAATACTGTTGATGGGGGACCTGAATATGACAGATGTTAGCTGGAGCACCTTTGCTGCAGCCACATCCAAGAGCAGGGCCATTCTTGATGCCCTACAGGTGGCATGCCTCAGACAGCTAGTTTTGAAACCCAGTCATGAAGGAGCAATCTTAGACCTCGTGCTCTCAGATGGGGACAGTGAGAAGATCTCAGATCTAGAAGTGGGTAGCCATCTGGGAACAAGTGACCACCAAACAGTGTGGTTCACGATAAACTCAGCTACAGAGTCAAGCCATACAAAAGTGAGGGTACTGGACTTCAGGAGGGCTGACTTTGGCAAGATGAGAGAGTGCCTTAGAAAAGCACTAGCAAACAGGCTAGAAGGAGGGGTGAAGCAACAATGGGGAAACATCAAAACTGCCATCACAGAGGCAACAGGCCTTTGTGTAAAGCAAATAAACAAATCAAAATGAAAGAAAAAGCCACTATGGTTCTCAAAAGAAGTGGCGGGGAAGGTTAGGTAGAAAAAGATAGCATTTAGGAAGTATAGGGAAACACAGAAGGAGCAGGACAGAGAACTGTACCAGTTAAGTTCAGAAGGAAGCAGGGAGGGAAGTCAGAATAGCAAAGGCCCAAACTGAGGAAAAGATAGCCAACTCAGTTAAGAAGGGGGATAAAACCTTTTATAGGTACATCAGGGAGCATAGAAAGACAAAGGGAGGGATGGTGAGGCTGAATAGAATGGGTGGTGGGTGGGCAGAGAGGGACAGTGAAAAAGCAGGGATACTGAACGAATAATTCTGCTCAGTATTCACAAAAGAGAAGGCAGGGGAGGTGCCTAATCCAATTAACAGAAGCACTCTGGATAGCAGGGTCGATCCCAGTCCTTTCACAGAAGAAAGGGTTCTGAAAGAACTCCTAAAACTGAAGGTGGACAAAGCAATGGGGCTTGACGGAATTCACCCCAGAATTTTAAAAGAATTAAGGGGAGAACTAGTGACACCACTGACTACACTTTTTAACAAATCATGGGAGGATGGTGTGGTACCTGAGAACTGCTGGAAGGCGGATGTGATTCCCCTTTACAAAACTGGGAGCAAGACTGAGGCAGGAAACTACAGACCTGTTAGTTTGACCTCTGTGGTAGGGAAAGTAATGGAATCACTTCTGAAGGAAAGAATTGTTGAGTACCTAGAGGACAGTGGGGCACAAGACCCAAGGCAGCATGGGTTCACAGTGGGAAGGTCTTGTCAGATAAATCTAATTGATTTCTTTGACTGGGTGACCAAAGTAGTAGACGAGGGAGGTGCTGTGGACATGGCCTACCTAGACTTTTGCAAGGCATTTGACACAGTCCCACACAAAAGATTAATAATCAAATTAACCAGCCTGGGAGTAGGTCCCAGGGTGGTAGCCTGGGTAAAACATTGGCTGGACAACAGGACTCAGAAGGTAATTGTAAATGGAGTCCACTCTGACGAAAGAGGGGTTACTAGTGGGGTATTGCAGGGTTCAGTATTGGGTCCAGTCCTGTTTAATGTCTTTATAAGTGACATTGCAGAGGGACTGGAAGGAAAAGTATGCCTCTTTGCAGATGACAGAAAGATCTGCAACAGGGTTGATACACAAGGAGGTGTGGAAAGGATGAGAAGGGATTTGGCAAGGTTGGAGGAATGGTCAGAGGTATGGTAGCTTGGATTCAATGCAAAGAAGTGCAAAATAATGCACCTGGGAAACAAAAACCCAGGGGAAGATTACACAATGGGGGGATAGGTAGTAACAACAACAAAAAGGGCAAGGGACCTAGGGGTAATCATATCAGATGACCTTAAGGTTAGCAAGCAATGTGAGAAGGCAGTAGGAAGGGCTGGAGGGGATACTGGGATGTATAGGGAGAGGCATCACCAGCAGAAAACAGGAAGTTGTGATCCCTCTGTACAGACAGTTGGTGAGACCCCATCTGGAGTACTGCATCCAGTTCTGAAGACCCCATCTCAGCAAGGACATAGACAGGATGGAGGCAGTCCAGAGGAGGGCAACTAAAGTGGTGCAGGGTCTGCAAGAGAAGTCATACGAAGAGAGACTAAAGGAGCTTAATATGTATACACTTGAGGAAAGGAGGGAGGGGGACATGATAGAAACTTTTAAGTACGTCAGTGGAATCAACAAAGTCCAAGAGGGTAGCATCTTTCAGAAAAAGAGATGTGCAAGAACAAGGGGACACAATTTGAAGATAGAGGGGGGGATGGCCCAGGGGCAATGTGAGGAAGTATTTTTTCACAGAGAGGGTGGTGGACGCATGGAACAGCCTTTCTGAGGAAGTTGTGGGGTCTAAAACTGTGGCAGAATCCAAGAATGCATGGGAGAGGCTTAAGGCAATTCTTGTGGGGGGGTAGGAAGAAATAGGCTGTTGGTTAATTAGGATCTGCAGCTTTTCCAGTAGGTAGGGAAATGGGCAGACTAGGCGGGCCAAGCGGTCCTTATCTGCCGTCAAAGTCTATGTTTAAATGACAGGGTGAAGTAGAAGAATCCCACCATAATAAATCCTGCCAGCTGCAACTGCCCCCTACCCAAGCTTTGATCAGCATGTTTTACAATGATACAGGCTGCCGAGCATAGTCCCAGGGTTGCTGTTGATTATACTCAGCATATGCTCTGTTGCATTCTATGTTAAATGCAAACAGTATGCAACCAATACTTATGTAAATACTACAATTTGTCTTGAAAAATTCAATTTCCCCTACAGGCAGTGCTCAGATTCCTTATCTGTGTATACTGCAGCAATTCAAGAGACATGATTTTCCTTAATACTCTTTTGTCGACTAATGCTCTGAACTGTGAAGTGTGATAACATGGAAGAATCCCACTATAACCACTTACTTGTACACAGCCCAATCGTCTGCAAGTCAGTTTCTTATAGTGTAAACAAATGCCTTACTACTTCAGGGTCAAAACAGAAAGTATTTGCTCAATGATTTGTTATGCTGCACAGTGACTCTGACCTACTGCAGCAGGAGGCGTCTGCAGAATCCACAGTTTTTTTTATCATATTGATCAATTTTGTGTTACTTGACACTTGTGAGATGCAGTTTGAAGCCTTTTCCCCTGCAACTTTTTGTTCTGACCCTGAAGTGGTATTTGCAAATGGGAATTAGAGCTTGGAAGAGTGGGGGTCCTAACTGACTGACGAGCGCTATACATATATATATACAGTATATATACTGTATATTTGGATAGATATATCTTTATTCAATGCTGTGAGGATAAATTCTGGCAAATGTTTTTAATATCTAGAGGGTGGTCAGACCTAGAGGAGGATATTGCATTTATCTTCACTCTAGGTCCCCCGTGCCAACATTTATCCACACTATAGGTAGGGATTGTTTGGAGCCAGCAATGCAAGCAGCACACCTTCTTTCTCTGGTACCAGCTGACTCATGCACTGGCTCCAAGTCCGAACTTCTGAGTGTAAAAAAGGCAGTCACACTGAGAGGGCCTCTCTTTTTTTTTTTTAAACAATCTACCCCAAAACACTACTAAACACGTCCTATTCCCTTCCAAATCCAATTTACAAACATCTCGATCACCTACATTGTGGTCCTATCCCTCCCTCTGTGACCCTGAGTACACACCACCCTCACTGCCTCCACTGGCCACCAACAAGCTCTTTCTTTTGGCCGAACTCAGCTCAATCTCCTGTTCTCCACTTAATTCGCATCACATGCCACTCGCTCCCTTGTGATGCACAGTGAACACGCACTGATGTGCTTAAGTTACGACATCACTACACTGGTGTCGGTGAATAAGTGGTAAAATCAATCACCTGTTTTTCACTCGGTCATCCTGAATTAAGCTGTAACATGACAAAAAAAAAAAAAAAACAGAAGTACTCAAAAAGAAAGAGCCTTGCATAAATGAATATCCCATGGCCCTTACTGAGAATATCATTGGTTATCTCTCTTCATGCACACTGAATTTTGACATCACTAATGGCTCAGCCGCTCATGATGTCAAAGGTCAATGTGCACTCAGGAAGAATATTAATGATTTAGTTTTTGTTTACCGGGTGAGGTGCACTAGAAAAACAGTTGCCTATTTTCAGGCATGACCGGGGAGAAGTAGAAAGATAGTATAACATGCAATCCACAGGAATAGAATAACCTAGAATGGACAAACACTGCATGTTTGGAAATTTAGGTTGTTATGGTTAGCTTGGATTGCATTGTAATTGTTATGTTTGTACTTCTCCTGGATCCTGCCCAAATATAGGCAACTGTTTGTCTAGTGCACACAGTAAACAAAAACGAAATAAAATAAATAAATATTCTCAGTTAGGCCATTGCATATCCCTTATTTATACAACAGGAATGGGTTTGACCAGCTCAAGATATCACTACTGTCTTACTGGCTACTGTGAAGATAGTAGTGCTATCTTCCAAGTTCAGAGATTATGACTAACAATAGAGCCATGCAGGCAAAAGGAATGCAGTGCTTGAGGCCCGATTCTGGAAGTGGCTGCGATTGCCACAGGGGACTTGCGGTAGGACATTTGATGCAAGTGCCTATTTGCATCAAAACTGCTATTCTGGAAGCCAGCTACTGCAAGTCCCCGATGCAGCAAAGTCAGACCCGCTCCCCCCCAGTCTAACTTTGCATCCATGGGAGTACTCTTTGTATGGGGCTTGCACCAAACCTTTGGCGCAAGCTGCCATAAAGTGGGAAAACTGCCGCAACTGCGCCAGCCCTTCTGGAATAGGAAACAGTTGCGTCTGAGGGCTGTGGCACAAATGCAACAATCCTTGCAGTGGATGCAGAGCTCAGCGCAAGCCCTGCACCCACCTTCTAGAATCGGGATCATGGTGTCTTCATCAGCTAGGATTCTAAACTTTAATTTGAATTCACTGCTCAAAACTGACGCTGCACTGCTACTATGGAGTCAAATTCAGCATCTGTGGTAGCGCTATCAGAACAATCGCGGGTCCGTTTACCACCCACCCCTCAGCACAGTGACAGCATGCTGTCCAGCAACCCACACCACTAACAGTGAAATAAAATTCTCTCTCCAGTGATCCAGTGAAACCATGATGGCAGCCCTGTCACCCCTAACAGAGTGAAATCGTGTCAGCCCTCTCTCCCCCAACACAGTGAAAGACTGTCAGTCTAAAATGCTTAAATAAAAGCAGAAACTTCAGTGCAAAACTTATAGTGGATATCAGCTTTGAAATAAAGCCAGCTCAGCTATCCTTGTTAGACTCCTAAACCACTACAGAAAGTGAGCCCACCCCTCCCCCAGCACCAGAGACTGCTACTGACAGTGGAGCTGCCAATAGAGACACCAGCACTAGCCACCAGCCAGATAAGTCAGGAAATTAAGACCACTTAGACTTATTAGATATTGTTTTATATTCTTTTATTGAGGCAAATGAAAATAAAAATACAACAAGAAAGAACCAGAGTGTGTACAGATACTTAAAGGCAAAAAGTTACCCTTTTTTGTCTAAGTCAGGGAATTTTGAACTGACCCATAAGGTCTAATTGCCAAGCAGAAACATTTCATGTCACCAGAGAAGGGAAGCAGACCAAATGCATCAGACGAACTGACCGATGATATTGTTGACAAATTGTATCAATGCAAGCAACTAGGGCCCCACAGTACAGCATCTGTGCTAAACAGTATGTGGCTTCTGTGCTGTCTTTTTTCCTTTTTTTTTTTGTTTTGCATAAGAGGATGTATGGAAATAAAACAAATGAAGTTGTGGTGATGTCATCCTAAAAAAGGATGAAAGCAACCTATGGTACCTTGATTATGCCTCCGAAAGGCAGACCAAAACTAGAAATGGCCTAAATGTGAAAGATACTCATAAGCTGAAACCAAAGGTGTATGAAAATTTACAGACCCCAACCAGATTTCCAGTGGCCACTTAGCTCATATTTGAGTTGCACAGACCTCCAACCATCAAAACAAAGGAAATCCCTTTTTTGTAGCAGTGAATAACAATATGGAATCCTATGGCGGCACCAATAAATGGTTTAAAAACCAGTTGGTATTAATAAAATAGGCACCATAATGAAAAAAATGCCACAAAGTGCAAACATTTATGCAGAAAAAAAAATCACCAACCATAGTGCCAGAAGGCAGCAGTCCAAAAGCTGAATGATACAGAAATCAGAAAGTTGTGGTAGCCAGCACTCACCTAAAGGCACACATTCTGTGTAGGCTCAATGAATCAATATGAACACTCTTTGTATTCCTCTGTGTACAAAACTTTTAATGATAATAAATATCCACCAAGACAGGAATCACAACTTCCTCATTGCATCAGTAAGCAAGTGAAATATAAGTCCAAGTCCAAGATTCAAACATTAAAAAAAAACAGGCCCAACCTGAGGCTGACATCCAACTTATAGCTTATAGCTTGTGGCTCACAGCAGCAGATCTGGAGGGGGGTCCACCTCCTAAGGTCACCTGATGCATTTCGTACTGTGATCAGTACTTTCTCAAAGGATGATCATTACCTCTTTAACTCCTCCTTGTCTACCAGTCTCTTAAAGAGACAGTGACCATTACCATTACATATAAAAATTAAATAATTCTCAGTGATACTAAAAAATACATAAACATGCATAAATACCACATTTCTTATAACCAATCACCCCACTGACACTATTAATCTATATTCCACATACAGTATTATATAAACAAAAGTTACAAAAGATAGAAACATACTGTGCCATCTACACTTCATAGGGCACCAGTAAAGTGTTGCACAAGTCTCAATCAAAAGTTCAATAGGAATTCTTCCAATATCTTAGATATTTTAGTCTTCACCCTGGTAGGTGAACGCCAACTGTGCAAATGTTGTAAAAGGTAGAAATAGGAAAAAATATAAAAATGTATTAATAACATCAAAAGACAGCAAATACACATTGACAACAAATTCATTTTTTCTTTAGAAAAGGATTAATCTCAATCCTATCATTTAATCCTGGTGGCTGCATAGCTTTCATAGAGAAAATCCAATATTGTTCTCTTCCATAAGAGGATGTATGGAAATAAAACAAATGAAGTGGTGGTGATGTCATCCTAAAAAAGGATGAAAGCAACCTATGGTACCTTGCTTATGCCTCTGAAAGGCAGACCAAAACTAGAAATGGCTTAAATGTAAAATATACTCATAAGCTGAAACCAAAGGTGTATGAACATTTACAGAACCCAACCAGATTTCCAGTGGCCACTTAGCTTGTATTTGAGTTGCACAGACCTCCAACCATCAAAACAAAAGAAATCCCTTTTTTGTAGCAGTGAACAACAATCTGGAATCCTATGGCGCACCAATAAATGGTTTAAAAACCAGTTGGTATTAATAAAATAGGCACTATAATGAAAGCTGAATGATACAGAAAAGCAGGCTACATAACAAGGTAAATGACCACAAGAACATTAAAAGTGTAAATGAGTATTGCAAGCTAAATGACAAGCAGCAATTCAACATTTCCAATATTTTTAAATGATGTGCTACCCCAATGTACGCCTACTACGAGCACAAGCTGCCAGCCATTCAACCTGCACACTACAACAAGCCAAAGTGCTTAGGAAGGATATTTTTATCAACCCTGCTTTCAGGCTGCAAATATATTTTTTTCATTTCAATTCAGGTGAAAAAAAAAAGAGTAAATTAAAAAAAACAAATTCAATTTTTATATATAATTCCCAGCACTTGTACTACTAAAATATCTGTGCTACCCACAATATCCCAGCCTCTCTGGTACAAAGAGACTGACCCAGAAAACTTTACAGAATGCTACAAATTTTCTCCCCCCTCCCCACCCTTACTGTAAAGTTACATTTAACGATCAGCCCCTTCCCCCTTCTCCTGAGCTAGTTCTATTTTACAGGTACCAGCCAAGAAAAATAATTAACTACTTGTCTCTTAACAAGTTCTCATCTAAGAAAGGCCTAAATGAACCCTTGTTGTTACAGTAGTCACAAATCTTCCAAACGTGTCTATTTTTTCCCTTTGTATGCATAGGATAGACATAAGAGTATCCTCACAATAGGGAGAGAGGGTAAGCTGCAGATTTTATCTTTTATTTTATTTATTTAAACATTTGGCAACCGGAAAAGGCACTCTGAGCCGAGGTTCGATTCCAAGTGTGACCCGGGACACTGTAGTGGAAATACAAACAATAAATGTAGAGAATTAGTTAACAGAACAACAGCAGTTAATTACAATCAATATAATACAGCAGTGAGAGCAAAAAAAACATGACGTGATGAATCTCTATAGGCGAACAGTACAACTAGGTCAACTAGGGTCTGCGGTATTGCATTTGGTGGGGAAAATGGGCAGACTAGGTGGGATCATGGTCATGGTCCTTATCTGCTGTCAGCTTCTATGTTTCTATATATTGCAGATTGTCCAGGAAAGGAAACAACAAGTTAGAGAGTCTGAGCTATTGAAAGTGACATCAACTGAGATTACAACATGACAGTAATGCACAGAATCTTAAACTAAATCTTTTAAAAGCATTGACATGTCCTGTGTAAAAGACAGCAATATTAAAATAAATGTAAACCAATAAAAGTCTATTGGCAGTTCTTCCTTTTTTGTTATTAAAAATCATCTTTTAACTCTTTGTTTTTCTTGTTTGAACTACGCTATATCTATGTGAAGAAACACTAAACAACTAGACTTATGACTAATGAAAATGTGAAGTAAAAAAAGTATATATTGATGTTTCTTTTGTTTTCTCACTCTCTTCACAGACTCCAGTACCTAACAAAAAGAAATACCAACCTGCTACTGTAAAAGAAAAATGAACTCAAGTTACAGAAATCTTTAGAATGACTATATGATCTCCTTGCAATTTTTTTGTGATATACAGCCAAATTGGACTGCATGGCATTCATATATAAATCTAGACACCCTGCCTATTTTTCTAAGTTAAGTAACCTGATTCACTGTGTAGAACAAATCAAATGTAATGTAAAAATGAAATCCTGCCTGCTATTTTCACAGTCTCTTAGTGCAGAACCACAACCTTTTATTACTGTTAGCAGTGTCACCAAGCAGTCTCAATCCTACAAAAAAAATGTTGTCAGGTGTGTAACAGAAACCTAGCTGTGAAAAAAAAAAGCAAAAGAATGGACATTTCTTTTAGTTTTCTGCTTTTTCTGTGAAAAAAAGCTCCATTTGTAGGGAGTAGAGTAATCGTGGAGCACTTTTACTTTTCATTGCCGAAATATAGCGTGACCGAGCGGTGCTGTTAAGACGTGAAAGTAAGCCCCTCTCTGTTTAAAAACTGTGAAAAGTCTGTCTCTCCTGTTAGCTTGTTTGAGGTTTTAGTAATAGAAACTGCAGACTATATCCAGAAGGGAGTGAGGAGAGATCAAGGAAGTCGAAAGCATTAGGAAGCTAGACGGAAGCCAGAGCGAGTGTTGTTGATATATGCATGCCTTGGGTGGTTGAATGCACTCGCGCATCAAAACGCACACCAAGATGTGTGTATATCAGAGTACGACCGCACACCCTAGAGTGGGTTATCTATTACATATACTGTATATGTGTGTGTGTTTCGATATATACAGAATAGAATTTTCCTTTTGTTTTGTGTTAGTGAAATCATATCCTGGGACCTGCACAAATAACAGAATAGTGGAGATATTTCAAGTCCCATTTTTCATATCAGCACACTTCTGCCAACACTGTAAGTGGCCCCATCAGGCCTTGACATGTACTTCAACCCCTTGTCAGGGAAGGCTCCCAGGCCAAGCCACAAGGTGTCACCAGTTTGGCAGAACACCACACAATACCTTCCCAGGCTAGGAACTCTGGTACACAACAATGCTGATTCCCATCCTCATACTGCCCAGCTCCCCAAGCTCACCCCAAACCTCAGTCACTGGCATGGGAACACAGTACATTACCCCATGGGCCAATGGCCAGAACTGCACATAACATTCCTTCATAATTTTTTGTTATATATGTTGACCCCAAATGTTCCATGTAGTGTTTTCAAGACCCCCACCTTCTGAATATGACAGGTGTTATTTATAAAATACTGGCCAAAATGCCATTTTGCACCACAAGGGCAGAAACATGCTTTGGGCAGGATTTGAAAAAAATGACTTGTCATATTCACGAGGTGGTGTGTAAAAATGTTGAAAATTTGGGGTTAAAACTTTGAAATTACTAAAGTTGGGTGAATGTTGATAAATTTCAACATAACTTTGTAACTTTGTCTTTTTTTTATGATTTTGACCCCAAATATTCAACATTATCTGTTTATGATCCCACTTACTGAACCTGGTAGGTGATATTTTTCAAATCCTGCCCAAAAGGTGATTTCACGGAGTGACTGCAAAATCATTTCTCAACCTGGATTTGAAAAATCTCACCTACCCTGTTTATGAGGTGGGGTCCCAAAAAGGCCATGTTGAAAATTTTGTGAAAAAAATATTAAAAAATTACATTTCAGTGGGATTTGAAAATTTTCACCTACCGGGTTCATGAGGTGGAGTCATAAGAAGGTTTGCTGAAAATTTGGTGTACAGATATGGTATGTTCCCACATTATTATCATTTCTTGCTTGTCCTGTTTTTAAGAAATCCTCTCTATCAACCATACCAACAAACTGACTCACTCTGTTTATATAGTCCTGCCTGTAACTATGATGTTGAAATCATTGTGTCCATTCCCTTGATGTTTCCCACCACTGCCAGCATACACATTTTTTAATATCTTTGTTGTATTTAAGAAATGTTTTTTTCTTGCTTCTCTAGTTAAAGAGGAGCATACATAATAATATGTGATCTGCATAGTTCTTCCTTCTGCTTGTTTTCCATCCTTTCCTCCCACCCCACCCTACCCCTACCCTCATCCTGCCATTTTGGCTTTTTGTAAAATATAGCCAGTAAGCATCTTTGTGCATGAAATTTACTGGGGCAATGCTTTTTAAATGTATTTACTTATTTATTATAAGTATTTATTGAAAGTATGTGCTTATTGAGCTGTGTATGTGTTTAAGTGTCATATGAGCGGTTTCTTGATGGCTATTTGCTGTTTTGAATTTCATCGAGGCTATATAAATTATTACCTATTGGTGGCACTTACACCTTGAAAAAGTGCACGTATTTAGGGCAAAACATTGGTGACTTGGGTTGTGGACATGTCGTTGCTGCATTTTATCCGTGCCTAGCTTATACACTGAATAAAAGTCTTCATGAATCGTAACAGTGATTAGAGTGTTTCTATGCTAGCCATCTTGGTGCCCAGCTTCTATTTTTATTTTCAGTTGTCTATAGTATACTGTGAACACTGTTCCATAGGTTTTGGAACAGCATCTCCCAAAACCAGCTTCTTAATTGGTAGCAACTCTCAATTTGTGCAGTTTCTCAAGTGATACTGTTAGCTGTGACATTAGTATGTTTACCTGCAACTCCTCCTTTGCTAGTTCTATTGGCTCTTTCTTCAAAAATGCACTGCTCAATGAATCTGCAATACACATTTCTTTTCCTAGCTTGTATTAAACTTGCAAGTCATACCTTTGAAATCACATTAGCATCTGAAGCCTTGCTGGTGATTCATTGTTTTTTTCAAACAGCCTATAGTGGGTGATGATCAGTTTCTACCTGTACTGTTTTATTACTCTGTGTGTGTGTGTGTATATATATATATATATATATATATATATATATATATATATATATATATATATATATTGATGGACTATTTCACTCCAACATACTAGGGCTAACAACTCTTTTTCGATCTGTGCATACCTTGTCTGGCATTCACTGGCAGCACTTAAAACATAGAAACATAGAATTTGATGGCAGATAAGGACCGCTTGGCCCACCCAGTCTGCCCATTTCCCTGCCTACTGGATAAGCTGCAGATCCTAGTTAACCAGCAGCCTACTTCTTTCTACCCCCACCACGTAGAATTGCCTTATGACTGTCCCATGCATGCTTGAATTCCACCACTGTTTTTGACTCCACGACCTCCTCTGGAAGGCCGTTCCATGCATCCACAACCCTCTCTGTGAAAAAATATTCCTTAAATTACCTCTGAGCGCCCTCTATCTTCAAATTGTGCCCCTTGTTCTTGCACACTTTTTGAAAGATGCTACCCTCTTGGACTTTGTTGATTCCCTTGAGGTACTTGGAAGTTTCTATCATGTCCCCTCTCCCTCCTTCCTCGAGGCTATACATATTAAGCTCCTTAAGTCTCTTCTATATGTCTTCTGGTGCAGACCCTGCACCATTTTAGTTGCCTCCTCTGGACAGCTTCCATCCTGTCTATGTCTTTGTGAAGACTGGGTCTCCAGAACTGCACACAGTACTCCAGATGGGGTCTGACCAGCTGTCTGTACAGAGGGATAATAACTTCCTGTTTTCTACTGGTGATGCCTCTCCCTATGCATCCCAATATCCCCCAGCCCTCCTTGCTACCCTCTCACATTGCTTGCCCACCTTTAGGCCATCTGATATGACTACCCCCAGGTCCCTTTCCATTTTTGTTGTTGTTAGTATCTCACCCCTCGTTGTGTACTCTTCCCCTGGGTTTTTGTTTCCCAGGTGCATTATCTTGCACTTCTTAGCATTGAATCTAAGCTGCCATACATTTGACCATTCCTCTAACCTTGCCAAGTCCCTTTTCATCCTTTCCACCCCACCTTGTGTATCAACTCTGTTGCAGATCGTTGTGTCATCTGCAAAGAGACATACTTTTCCTTCCAGTCCCTCTGCAATGTCGCTTATAAAGACATTGAAGAGGACCGGTCCTAATACTGAACCCTGTGGTACCCCACTAGTAACCCCCCTTTCTTCAGAGTGGACTCCATTTACTATTACTCTCTGTGTCCTATTCTCCAGTCAATTTTTTACCCAGGCTGTCATCTTGGGACCCACTCCCAGGCTAGCTAACTTGTATATTAATCTTTGTGTGGACTGTGTCAAATGCCTTGCTAAAGTTTAGGTAGACCATGTCCACAGCCCCTCCCTGATCTACTACTTTGGTCACCCAGTCAAAGAAATCTATCAGATTTGTCTGGCATGACCTTCCCACTGTGAATCCATGCTGCCTTGGGTCCTGTGCCCCTCTGGCCTCTAGATACTCGACAATTCTTTCCTTCAGAAGTGATTCCATCATTTTCCCTACCACTGAGGTTAAACTAACAGGTCTGTAGTTTCCTGATTCTGCCTTGCTACCACTTTTGTGAAGGGGAATCACATCTGCCCTCCTCCAGTTCTCGGGTACCACCCCATCCTCCCATGATTTGTTAAACAGGGTAGTCAGTGGTGTCACTAATTCCACCCTTAGTTCTTTTAGAATTCTGGGATGAATCCATCAGGCCCCATTGCTTTGTCCACCTTCAGTTTTAAGAGTTCTTTCAGAACCCTTTCTTCTGTAAATGGGCTGGTATCAACTTCTGTATCCAGAGTGTTTCTACTGTTTGTTTTAGGTACCTCCCTCTTCCTTTGTAAATACAGAGCAAAATATTTGTTTCTTATCTCTGCCTTTTCACAGTCACCCTCTGCCCACCCTCCCCCATTAAGCCTCACTATCCTCCCTTGGTCTTCCTTCGCTCCTGATGTACCTATAAAAGGTTTTATCCCTTCTTAACTGAGTTGGCTATCATTTCCTCAGTTTGGGCCTTGCTGTTCTGACTGCCTTCCAGCTTCCTTTGCTTTTAACTGATACAGTTCTCTGTCCTGCTCCTGCTGTGATTCCTTGTACTTCCTGAAAGCTTTCTTTTCTCTTGAACCTTCACTGCCACTTCCTTTGAGAATCATAGTGGTTTCTTACATCGCTTAGTTTTGTTTATTTGCTTCACACAAGGCTAGTTACCTCTGTGATGGCAGTTTTATTATTCCCATTGTTCTTCCACCCTCCTTCCTGCCCATTTGCTAGTGCATTCCTTAGGCACTCACCCATTTAGCAAAGTCAGCCTCCTAAAGTCCAGTACTTTGCCTTTGTATGGCTTTGACTCTATTGCTGTGTTTATTAGAACCATACTGTTCGATGGTCGCTAGTTCCCAGATGGCTACCCACTTCTACATCTGTGATCCTCTCTTCATCTCCATTTGAGAGAACCAGGTCTAAGATTGCTCCCTCTCGAGTGGGCTCCAATACTAGTTGTCTAAGGCATGCCCCCTGTAGGGCATCTAGAATAACCCCACTCTTCGATGTGGCTGCTGCAACTGCACTCCAGTTAACATCTGGCATATTCAGATCACCCATCAGCAATATCTCCCCTTTTTCTGCCTTACTAAGTATACTTTCTATCATTTCCTTGTCCATTTCCTCCCCCTGAGAAGGGGGTCTGTATACAACCCCTGTGCGGATTGTGGTGCCATTGCCGGTCTCCAAATTTACCCACAGTGCTTCTTCTCCTCCTCCCTGTTTTCCCTTTTGTTCTGCTGCTTTGATTCCTTCCCTTATGTAAAGAGCTACTCCTCCTCCTCTATTACCCTCTCTGTCCCTCCTGTAGATAGTATATCCTGGTATGTTTACGTCCCAGTCATGGTTTTGTGTGAACCATGTTTCTGTGACTGCCATGATATCCAGATGTTCCTCCTCCATCAAGGCCACTAATTCAGGAAGCTTGTTACTCAGACTACGGGCATTGGTACTCATTGCTTTCCATTTTTTGATGGCTTTACCTTCAGTTGCAGCATCCCCCACTGACCTTTCTACCTTGGTCTTTTTCTCATTTAGTACCCTGTTTTGTAGGGAGAGGCTGGGATTTTCCTGCTGCTTATCAGTGCCTCCCCCCTTGACTAGTTTAAAAGCTTGCCAACGAAGCATTTAAACCGATTGCTCAAAAGACTTGTTCCCTTCCTGGACAGATGCAGACCATCCTGCCAGTATAGGCTGGTGTCCCTCCAGGTGGAACCCCAGTCCCCAATGAAGCCAAACCCCTGTGCTCCACACCATTTTTCAACCATTAATTAAACTGCATGGTGCAGTACCGCCACTCATGCCATTGACAGGCAGCACCTCTGAGAAGGATACTGTGTGTGCTACTCTGTCTTAGTCCCCTCCCAGTTCTACAAAATCCTTCTGCACTGCTCTAATCTCATGTTGAGCCAAGTCATTTGTCCCTAGGTGGACAATGACATCCAGCTCAGACTCCCGTGCAGCTGTTCTCGGTGATCCTGAGGGTGCGCTCCTGTCCTCCAAGCCATGGCACCAGGCAGGCACCTTACTTCAGTTTTCCCTGCTCCCCCCAGTTCTATCTCCCTAATAATTGAGTCCCCCACCAGGAGCTGCTTCCTTTCCTTGTGGTGTCCTCTGCCTCCTTCCTGTGGGCCTCCCTTGTGACAGGTGTCCTCAGCCTCCTTAATCTCCTCTGTGGGTGCATCCATAGGGGAGCTGTGCTCCCCCAGAATGGTGTATGGATTGTGGAGTGGAACAACTGACTGGGTGTGCCTCTGTTCCACCATCCTCATCCTCCCTGAGCCCACTGTGGTCCAACTGCTGTGCTTTCTTTGCAACCTCTGAGGCAGTGGTGGTGGCTCTGGTGCTCCCTGGATGGGGGAGGTTCCCTTCTTACCATCCAATCTGGCCTGGGGGAAGGTTCCCTTACTGCTATCCAGTGTGGCCTGAAGATGGGCAAATTCCTCCCTCAGGGCAGAGAGTTGTCTGCAAATAGGGCAGCATCTCAGCCTCCAGAAAGTCTCCTGGAAGACTGCTGCCCCACAACCATTACATTGCACTACTCCCCACATGATTATGTACTTTTTTTTGTGTGTGTGTGTGTGATTGGTTTGTTATATAGCAATATATATATTATACAATGTGTATGCTTATATTTTCAGTGCTGTGTGCTAGAGAGGATATGACATTGATATACCTTGCACTCTTGAAAATGATGTCAGAACCCGAGGTATAAGGAACTATTTACAGGGTGGGTGGGATGAGGGTGGGAAGGGGTTGGGCCTAAACTGTGCCCTCACAAAACAATCAACTAAGAGCTCTGACCCACCGCCTGGCGAGTGCCTTTCTGTCAGCAAGATGCCCTACACAACAATTTGACAGAGCAAATCCCCTGCTAATCAAACAGAGAAAAATTCAGACATCCAAGTCAGACACAGGTAAACCTCCCCAGTCCCAAAACAGCCTGGTGGTTTGTGCTTCTGAAAGCAGTCAGCCCCAAAATAAGTCAGCTGTGCTTTAAACTTTTCCTGCACTGAAAATCTTAAGAATTGTAACAAGACTGTCTTTTCCTGATTAAGTTCCTTATTTCACCTTTCAGTAAGAAGTAGCCTCCACCTGTAGAATATCTGCTACAAACCAAAGACAATTGCAAGGTTCACCTCCCTCTGTTGTGAGCACAACTCGCTTTCTTGCAAATTCTATGTTCAGTATTGTAGCTCCCAGCAAGAGGTAGCTTGCCTTAAAAAATATTAGCTGTTCTTGTGCAGTAAACTACAGGCTTGCCTCCTTACAAAATCAATGCCCCAGTTCCCTCAGATTTTGCAACTATCAATAAGATTATGTTCTGTGGCACATCATAAAATTTGAGGACCGATGACGGAGAAACTATTTTTTAAGCTGTTCAAAGCTTTTCTGCTGTTGTTTTCCCCAGTGCTACTGGATTTTGATCTCCAGCAGTTTCTGCAGTGATGCTGTCACTTCAGAGAAATTGGGAATGAATGCTAACCTCAGCAATGCTGGTTTATCTTCAGGCTCAGACATCAGCTAAACGACTGTCATACTTTCAGGATCTAGCTTCAAGCTATCTTTGCTCAGCATGTGACATTTGTAGTAACTTCAGTTATTCTGCCTTTGCACTTTATATAGTTCAGTTTCAGATTTTTACTTTGGACTCTGTCCAACAGTGGAATGAGCCTCTGATCTTGTTACTGTACATTGTAACCCCCATACCATTATATCATCAATAATATTCTCAACTCCCTCTTGGCCTTCGATCATCCATGCAGTTTTGTTTCTGAAAGACCTTGGGTGCAGACCTAATAACAAAGTGAAACCTCTTGAATTAGTACCTACCAAAAGGTGTGCTGAATGTACACAGCTTTGAGCTCTCTCATTTAGCTGTATGTGTTAAACCCTTGGTTAGTATCTAACACATGCGCAAGCTTATTGCATTCACTGCCTAATTCATGATGTCTGTGTACTGTAACCCTCTAATGACATTGCTGTAAATTTTGTTACTGTTAGTCTATAATTCTCCCAGGTCGTGCCTGAAATTAGGCACACATATGCCTAGTGTATCTTACCTGGTATCAAAAACAAATAATTAAATAAACACTGAAAATATTTATGCCTTTGGCATTCTGGCCACAACTTCCTCTACAGTATGCAATTGCTAGTGTTCTCTTTCAAATGCAAGGTTTAAGTCCATAGATCTGAATCGCATTGGGCTTCATCACTGTTACCATACTGTTCACTCAATATGTAGTTTCAATCTGCTAGCTATCACATCTACTATAATTGTTCCATCCTGTCAAGTTCAGTTTTAATTTTATCCCTTAGGGCTACAGGCATGTTTGCCAGTGGAAGCACTACAAGATGTAAATCGAGAGCCAGCACGGTGGCGCTGAGGGTTGAGGTGCTGGACGCCACACCTCGTGCCACGCCGGCAACCTGGGTTCGGGAACGAGCCTGGGTCAGCGGGGGTCAGCAGGGATGGGGAAGAATTGAGTGTCCCTAGGACTGCTCTTCATCCCCGGGAAGGGGGGATTCCACCAGCTGATGCACTAGTGGCTGCAGAAATGCAGGGCTTGGAAGCTCAGTGAACGTCTTTCAGGGGTGCATGGGAGTGTGCACCAGCCGAGCTGGACGTCAGTGCACGTCCAAGCTTCGGGGGAGAAAAACTACGTAACTACCCTGCACTTGTGGATAGGCAATGGCACTGTCTCTCACCAGTCACACTGCATCAGTCGGGCTCCCTCCTGTCCTGGGCCGAGCCCAGCCTGGCCACAACTAGACTGTAGATAGAGGGCCCTGGGCAGATAGGGTGGCCCTACCTCGGAGGGGCTCAGAGCCAGGTGGTTGCCAGATTGGTGCTGGGACTCAGGAGGAGCTTCAGAACAGGAGGTAGAGCTGGGGGTAAGTCAGTTGCCTGAGAGAGTTCCCCGAGCTGCAGTGCATAAATAGAGTCCACAAAAAAAAAAAAAAAAGATGTAAATCGAGATCTAGCTGAATATGGTAATGGTCTGATATACATTCAAAGCCCGTAAACACATCTGCATGTTTACTCAAAATGTCTCTCTCACCATTCACAAAAAGAGGTCCTTTTCAGCACACCTAACTGAATGCATGCGGAGAGACGCAGTATCACAGGCCAGTTTTGTTCAATTACCTGGAACAATATATCTTACGTCTGTCCTTTGTATGCACATGTAAGCTCCTTTTGATCATATGGAGATATCTGGTGCCTTGAAAATGTAGCCAGTATGTATCTAAATCTGTTCAATTTAACCTACTCAAGATCCAGCATTTTAGTAACCACAGATATCACATTACATTCTGCTCCAGTGTCAGATTTGAACTGAACATCCCAATTGTTTATTTGAAGGGTTTATATCCAGTCTTTATTACAGTCACTTTGTTTCTTTTTTTCATTTGTGTAAGTGACTGTTGTAACTTATTGCCGTATTTTCCTCATTTTCCCCTCCCACCAGAACACATCTGGAAACGAGTTATGCCAGCTCAGTAAGTCTTTCCTGTTAAATCATTTGAAGTAAAATAAATTGTGGTAATGGCTTTCTTCTGTTGTTGTTTTTATCTCAATAGTTCCTACAAAGTTCCTCTTCTACTGCATGTACCTCCTTGTGCTGTTTTCTGTGGTTTGATATGCACATCTTTACAAAGTGATTCTTTTTGTGACAGGCCTTACTGTAGATAACTGACCAAATGCTGGGCATTTGCACTTTTCATGCTAATACTCACAACTACCACATTCACATTCTCATTTCTCTTTTCCTCTACCTTTTTAGCACTATGTTTTATATTCCTGGAGCCCAGTAATACGTGTTTTATGTTGTGAACCTGCATCTCTGCATCATCGGAAAGTATGGTACTTTCATTTGGGTGTGGCAAACTTCAGATGCATGACAGGTAGCAGTAGTTTTTTTGGACAGTACAGTCTGCTTCTCTAAGAGGGGAGGCAGTATACGGTAGTGATTAGGAGCACTGGGCTATAAACCTGGAGAACTGAGTTTGAATCCCATAGCCATCACTTGCATACTGTGTCACCATGAGCAAGTCATTTAACTTCCCTGTGCTCCCAGGATGCAGCTGAAACAAGTCTTGGCTTAATGTGTCTGTCCTGGCCAAAAATTATAAATTGTAAAGTCCACCTATAAGGTAATCAATCCTGGTATCACACTATGCAATCTCTGATCAGTGACTCTGCTGAAGGCCCAAACTCACAAACGTTAGCCTTGTTCTTTAGATCAGTCACAGTTGCATGTATTCCATCTGCTCCCGTGCTCCAGTGAAAAAATAGGTGTCTGAAATATACCATAATTTTCCTTGGGTCAAAATACTGCTGACACTTCTCAACTTTCGTAGCTTGTTTCTATCCCCTGCATTTTCCAATTCAGAAGTATTAAATACCTTCACTGCATCACCTCCGACAACATCCATGAACATGGCACACGTGGACCGCCTCTGAATTTTCAGCAGTCTCACGCGGGCTTTGAGAAACAATTCAGATCTTTGTACAGTATTCAGACTCTACAGTTCTCTGCCACATTGTCTTCTAAACCCAGGGTCAGTGGAGGTCTCAGCTGCACCATTTTTTCAGATGACAAAACTCTACTTCTGAAACCATGTAAAATCTGCTGATGTCGGAAATTTCAAGAACTGCTTCATCAATCACTGATATTGTGCCCACAAGACAGCCACGGAAACATAGACTTTGTTGGCAGAAAAGGACCACTTGGCCCACCCAGTCTGCCCATTTTCCACTGCCTTTACTGTCACCACAGACCCTACCTGATCTCTAACTACCTCCCTTTCTCTCCTTATGCCTATCCCATGCATACTTGAAGTCCATCAATGTTTTTGTCCCCACCACCTTAGGGTTGCCTCTTGTCCTGATTTTGTCAGGACAGTCCTGGTTTGGTGGGTTGTGTCATGCCGAAAAAAACAGGACAAATGCAAAATGTACTGATTTTAAATTAGAAAAAACGTCTTCTGTCTTTCCTCTAGAAGATGCAGAAAACTGATACCTTAAATAAAATGCCTCCAAATGATAGGATACAATATGAATAACTAAAAAAAATGAAAACACTATGGGCCCCATATTCAAAGCTGGATGTCTTCGTGCACACACGGGGGTGCTGTGTGAAAAAATAGGGCTGCTCCGCTCTGACACGATCTTCAAACAGATTGTGCAATCCAAACTGACCATGCTGTCCATCTGAATATTGAACATGTTAGCCTGGCACACAGCCAGTGGTTGCCATACTGTGTGCCATGCTACCAGAGTGTCAGGCCGATGACTGCCCATAGGAGTAAAGTACAGCACACAGTCAATAGTGCCACAGTCCCCATGGGTGATATTCAGCCCAGACATGCAGATGAGACCACTGGGCATGCATGGTGCTAGTGGGCCAGTAGCATGCCATTATGGGATTATCTGCATGCTGCCGCAGTGGCTGAGTGCGGCGAGCCAGGTCCCCCCTCCCCAGCCCCAATCCTCTTTCCAACAAAAGTAAATGTTTCCCTGATGGTCTAGCAGTCCCTCCTCAGCCCTGATCCATTGTGGTGATTGGAGCTGGGGAGGGACTGCTAGACTACCAATCAGGGCTGGGGAGGGACTGCTAATGTACCAGGGACACTTATACATTTGTTGGACAGCGGACAGTGGATCGGAGCCGGGAGAGGCTGCTAGACTATCAGGGACACTTTTACATTTATTGGACAATGGATCAGGGCTGGGGAGGGACTGCTAGACTACAAAGGACATGCTTACATTTGTTGGACAGCAGATTGGGGCTGGGGAAGGACTGCTAGACTACAAGGGACATGTTTACATTTGTTGGACAGCAGATTGGGGCTGGGGAGGGACCGCTAGACTACAAGGAACACTTTTACATTTGTTGGACAGCAGATTGTGGCTGGGGAAGCACTGCTAGACTACCAGGGACACTTTTACATTTGTTGGACAGCAGATTGGGGCTAGGGAAGGACTGCTAGACTACCAGGGACACCTTTACATTTGTTTGACAGCAGATCAGGGCTGGGGAGGGACTGCTAATCTACCAGGGACACTTTTGCATTTGTTGGACAGCGGCCAGTGGATCGGAGCTGGGGAGAGGCTGCTAGACTACCAGGTACACTTTTACATTTATTGGACACTGGATCAGGGCTGAGGAGGGACTGCTAGACTAAAAGGGACATGCATACATTTGTTGGATAGCAGATTGGGGCTAGGGAAGGACTGCTAGACTACCAGGGACACTTTTACATTTGTTTGACAGCAGATCAGGGCTGGGGAGGGACTGCTAATCTACCAGGGACACTTTTGTATTTGCTGGACAGCGGACAGTGGATCGGAGCTGGTGAGAGGCTGCTGGACTACCAGGGACACTTTTACATTTATTGGACAACGCATCAAGGCTGGGGAGGGACTGCTAGACTAAAAGGGACATGTTTACATTTGTTGGACAGCAGATTGGGGCTGGGGAAGGACTGCAAGACTACAAGGGACACTTTAACATTTGTTGGACAGCAGATTGGGGCTAGGGAAGCACTGCTAGACGACCATGGACACTTTTCCATTTGTTGGACAGTATACTGGGGCTGTGGAAGGACTGCTAGACTACCAGGGACAATGTTACTTTTGTTGGACAGCAGATTGGGGATAGGGAATCACTGCTAGACTACCAGGGACACTTTTACATTTGTTGAACAGCACATTGGGGCTGGGGAAGCACTGCTAGACTACAAGGGACACTTTAATATTTGTTGGACAGTGGATCGTGGCTAGGGAAGCACTGCTAGACTACCAGGGACACTTTTACATTTGTTGGACAGCAGATCAGGGCTGGGGAGGGACTGCCAATCTACCAGGGACACTTTTGAATTTGTTGGACAGCGGACAGTGGATCGGAGCTGGGGAGAGCCTGCTAGACTACCAGGGACACTTTTACATTCATTGGACAATGGATCAGGGCTGGGGAGGGACTGCTAGACTACAAGAGACACACTTACATTTGTTGGACAGCAGATTGGGGCTGGGGAAGGACTGCAAGCCTACTAGGGACACTTTTACATTTGTTGGACAGCAGATTGGGGCTAGGGAAGCACTGCTAGACTACCAGGGACACGTTTACATTTATTGGACAGCAGATTGGGGCTGGAGAAGCACTGCTAGACTACCAGGGACACTTTTACATTTATTGGACAGCAGATTGGGGATGGGAAAGAACTGTTAGACTACCAGGGACACTTTTACATTTGTTTGACAGCAGATCAGGGCTGGGGAGGGACTGCTAATCTACCAGGGACACTTTTGCATTTGTTGGACAGCGGACAGTGGATCAAAGCTGGTGAGAGGCTGCTAGACTACCAGGGACACTTTTACATTTATTGGACAATGCATCAAGGCTGGGGAGGGACTGCTAGACTAAAAGGGACATGTTTACATTTGTTGGACAGCAGATTGGGGTTAGGGAAGCACTGCTAGACAAAAAGGGACACGTTTACATTTGTTGGACAGCAGATTGGGGCTAGGAAGGACTGCTAGACTACATGGACACTTTCATTTATTGGACAGCAGATTAGGGCTGTGGAAGGCACTGCTAGACTACCATGGACACTTTCATTTATTGGACAGCAGACTGGGATAGGAAATCACTGCTAGACTACCAGGGACACTTTTACATTTGTTGGACAGCACATTGGGGATGGGGAAGCACTGCTAGACTACAAGGGACACTTTTACATTTGTTGGACAGTGGATCGTGGCTAGGGAAGCAATGCTAGACTACCAGGACACTTTTACATTTGCTGGACAGCAGATCAGAGCTGGGGAGGGACTGCCAATCTACCAGGGACACTTTTGAATTTGTTGGACAGCGGACAGTGGATCGGAGCTGGGGAGAGGCTGCTAGACTACCAGGGACACTTTTACATTCATTGGACAATGGATCAGGGCTGGGGAGAACTGCTAGACTACAAGGGACACACTTACATTTATTGGACAGCAGATTGTGGCTGTGGAAGCACTGCTAGACTACCAGGGACACTTTTACATTTATTGGACAGCAGACTGGGGCTGGGAAAGGACTGCTAGACTACCAGGGACATTTTACATTTATTGGACAGCAGATTGGGGCGAGGGAAGCACCGCTAGACTACCAGGAACACTTTTACATTTATTGGATAGCAGATTGGGGCTGGGGAAGGACTGCTAGACTACCAGGGACACGTGTACATTTGTTGGACAGTGGATCATGGCTGGGGAAGCACTGCTAGACTACAAGGGACACTTTTACATTTGTTGGACAGTAGATTGGGGCTGGGGAAGGACTGCTAGACTACCAGGGACACATTTACATTTGTTGAACAGCAGATTGGGGATGGGGAGGGACTGCTAATCTACCAGGGACACTTTTGCATTTGTTGGACAGCGGACAGTGGATCAGAGCTGGAGAGAGGCTGCTAGACTACCAGGGACACTTTTACATTCATTGGACAATGGATCAGGGCTGGGGAGGGACTGCTAGACTACAAGGGACACACTTACATTTGTTGGACAGCAGATTGGGGCTGGGGAAGGACTGCTAGACTACCAGGGACACATTTACATTTGTTGAACAGTGGATCATGACTGGGGAAGCACTGCTAGACTACCTGGGACACTTTTACATTTGTTGGACAGCAGATTGGGGCTAGGAAGCACTGCTAGACTACCAGGGACATGTTTACATTTATTGGACAGCAGATTGGGGCTGGGGAAGCACTGCTAGACTACCAGGGACACTTTACATTTATTGGACAGCAGATTGGGGCTGGGGAAAGGACTGCTAGACTACAAGGACACTTTTACACTTATTGGACAGCAGATTGGGGCTAGGGAAGCACCGCTAGACTACCAGGGACACTTTTACATTTATTGGATAGCAGATTGGGGCTAGGGAAGCACCACTAGACTACCAGGGACACGTTTACATTTATTGGCCAGCAGATTGGGGCTGGGGAAGGACTGCTAGACTACCAGGGACACGTTTACATTTGTTGGACAGCAGATTGGGGCTGGGGAGGGACCGCTAGACTACAAGGGACACTTTTACATTTGTTGGACAGCAGGTTGGGGCTGGGGAAGCACTGCTAGACTACCAGGGACACTTTTACATTTGTTGTGTAACCCCCCTACAAATGGGGGTTCCCAAAAGACTTCTAGGAGCTTGCTTGAATGCTCCAAGCCTGAATGGTGTTTGGCATTTAAGCCATTTATCAGTGAGTGTTTTTAGAGCCTCTGGTACTGTCTCTTTAAGAGCTGTCTGCTTGCAGACATAATTAGGTTGTATGGGGACTGTGTGCTTCTCTGAGTACCACTCAGGCTGCTGCCAATTCACTTCATTTTTGCAGTCACTAGGGTGCAAAGGGAACCTATCTGAAAGATGTAACTGTTTGCCAGAAATTATTTAGAGTAATAATGAAGGTACAGTTTGTCTAACCTGCTTTCTTTTGCAGTCAGAACTGTGTCTGCTAGTTCCCATTCTAGTTTTGAACTGCTGAACTGGACCAATCGGTGTGGAGTAAGCTAGCTCTAAAATGGTGCCTTGGACGAATCAGAACTTGGACTCATAATCTGAGCCAGCCACAAGAGGATTGTATGGCGAGTGACTCTGGGAGATGTAGTTTAGACTTCAGTGCCTTTTGGACCAGCAGCAGCAGTCTATTGTGGTGACAGCCAATCCAGTCAAGAACTGGGAGGGAACTCAAAGAAATGCCAGTTTTGTCGGTTGGAGTTCTAGTTGAGCTTTGGCAGTGAAGAAGGAAGGAGCCCTGTGCTTTTCAGTGTGAATTTTAGTCAAAAAACGTGTAAGGCCCAGAGTTCGGTCTGCAGCTTGTTAACAGCATGTTGGGACTGAATCAGTCCTGTGAAAAGAATCAAAGGATCTCTGAGAGAGTAGAAACCAGGTCACCCTGTAGAAGACTGGAGAATTGTTGAATTACCTCGAGTCTGTCAGGAACTGAATCTGCTGTGTGTTCTCCCGGTATTGTGCAGTAATTGCGATCGGATACAGATGCAGCCTGCCTGGTGTAGTGCTTTCTTGTATATGGATGTGTGAAAGGTTTGTGTACCTCAAGTGAGCCCTGCTGACATTGAAGGACCCTATCTTATTTGGAGTCGTGAGTACTAATTCAGGGTGCTCCCTGTTGAATTACTACATTAAATCAAATGGAATTACTGTACTACTGACTGTTTAATTCTCCTTTTCTCTGTGTGAAAGGGCCCCTACCAGCTGCCAGGTTGGACTAGCCACTAGGGCTGGGCACCCAGGGACAGTAACTGATAGGGATAGGCCTGCAGCACAGAGCCATGGTTAGATTATTAGAGTGATAAGCTAATTAACCTGATTTCCCCCTGTCCTTGGTATATCCCTAAATAAATCAGAGCTGCTTGTTTCAGCAAAGTTATACTGCCTGAGGTATTTGGCTCATGTTAAAGTACTGTACTGTGATTGTTGCACTGTATCTCATTTCACAGGAGGTCCCAGTGCGGAACCAGACCTGGGGTAAGTGTATACTGAGAGGTAATTCTGATATATTGTGTGGGCCACTAGTGGGAAGAAAGGGGTTGCAGTGTCCCAGGGCTGTGACAAGTTAGTTTAACTATTGCAAACCCTGACCTCTGGGTGGAGGCACCCGCCATTGGATCCAGGCCCCTCAACCTGTTAGTGGCAAATCAGGCAAGGGTAGTAGCCCCTGGGATAGCGCCATCTAGGGGTTACATCTTGGAGGCTCACCGCTGGGATTGTGTGTCCTCTAGTGGCCATATTTACGAACCACTGTTAAGAAAAAAATGGGTACCCCGACAGAAGTGGCTGTGCACCGGCTGGTGGAGGGTGTACTGGGAGGAGATCAACTTCAAATGCTATGCTTATCCTGGACATCCCCTGGTATCAATACGGACACTGTGCAGGAGTACTTTCCAAGGTGGAAGGTTTACAAACCCTGTGGTGGTGGGTCGGCATGCTAATCTGCTCACCCACACTTTCCTGGCCCTAGTAGAGTTTAAGGATCCCATAGATAGCTCCAAGTGCCACAGACCATTACCCCAGAGGGAGCCCTCACTGCTTGGAGAGTGATAACTAAGGACAGTAAAGACCTGGGGGAATCAGCCCCCACCACTATCTGAAACTTTGAGGAGAAATTTGCTACAATGGTTGCTGAGAAGGGAAAACTGTGGAGGACTTGAAGAAACTATTCTTGCCACCTGGGGTTGTCCTCCCCAACACCCTCTCCTGCTCCAGTGCCCGTAATGGTGGCTGAACCAATGCAGACTCCTATTTCTGCACCTGCCATTAGTCACGACTCTACCGAAGGTTGAGGATCTTCTCTGGCACCTCCCACCCCAAGGGGGATGACTGGGAGACCTGGATAGACTATGTTGCCCCCAAGTGCTAGAATTGGCAATGCTCGGAAGGCAAAAGCTTAAAGAGGTTAGGTGAGAGCCTCCTGAGGTCCCGCCCCTGGCTACCATCCGCAAGGAACGGGCCAGTGCAACCCTGAAGCGACTGCACAGGCCTATCTTGAGGCCTTGGAGATGTGTATGGGAGCCCAGATTCTGATGAGGGACCTATGGTGGAGAGTAAGAAATGCACAGCAGTACCAAGGGGAGTTGTTGTCTGTGTATGTCTCGGCTGGAAAAATTGTTGCAGAATGCCTCAGAAAGGGTAGTTTGCCAGCGATTGAACTGGACCGAACCAGACTGGACAGAATCATAAGTCTCCCCCTTCTCAGAACTGCTGTTGCTTCAGTTAGTCCTGGCAATCGACTGGAATCCCACCCTCCTATGATGAGTTAATGAAGAAATTCGAGGAGTTGAGAAAAGGCGACCTCGGGAGGTACCTGCACCAACAGCTGTGGCTACGACCCGAGTGACTGAGGGTACCCATCAAAGTGAGTTCAGGGGCAGAGGTTGACAGTCAATGAGTGCTCTGACAAGGAAAAGATATGCCACAATGGTGCGAACTGTTGAGAGAGATCCGGAATTCAAAAGCAGTCCCTTTATGAGAGCCACGCCTGCAAGTGAGGCCCTGACCTATATCCGACTGCATCTGCTATGGGGTGGGGTACCCACCCGTGTATCTCCTGCTGATAACAGCTCCAAACTCAATTCCTTGACCATGGAAGTGGAGAAACTGGAGATGTCTCCAAATGCTTATCACGCTGCAGACAGAGATGGCACCCAGGTTTCCAGTTAGTAATACCCGCCCTGGCTCCCAGTGTGGCGCCTCGGCCAGCTCAAACTCCAGAAAGTATGTTTTGCTATAATTGTGGGAAAGATGGGCACATGAAAAGGGAAATGCCAGTCCCCAAAAGACACTGACAAAGTTGCATATAGGCTACAAGGAGAGCTTCGGAGAAGAAATCAGTGGTTAAGAGGTGCACACATGATCCCAGTGAGGGCACCAAAATGCTAATTCACGTCCCTTTGTGGCAGGTCAGTTGCCCAGGCCCCACTACCGCCTCTCCAGACTGGTCCAGAATAGTGGGTCCCTCCCCATGGAGACCACTGTAAAGGTGAATGGAGTGTCTACAAGAGCTGTATTAGACAGTGGCTCCCAAGTGACAATTATGTTCCAGGATTGGTATCAGAAGCATTTGTCAGACGTACCCTTACAACCATTAGAAGGACTGCATGTATGGGGGTTAAGTGAGAAGGCCTACCCCTATTCCGGTATATCCAATTTGGCTGTCTTCCCACCTCCGTGGCTGGAGTGGCGAACAAGTAGAGACCCTAGCCTTAGTGTGTCCCCCACTGGGCTGTATGATGGTGTCCCTTTGTTGATGGAACAAATGCTCATATGTTCGGAAGGCTGGCACAGTTGTGTTATGAAAACAGGGTCAAAGACTAGTAGAGCTTTAAGAGTTCGGCTTTAATTAAGAAGGCCTATGAGGCACGAGAGATGCTGAAAAAACAGAACCAGAGGAACCGGGTCGGAATTGTGATGGAAGAAGGATCCTGAGTCTCTGATCCTGGCGCCAAATGCCCAGTGTACCTTACAGGAGAGGTCCGTATCAAAAAGGATGTTAAGAATAAAATATTAATGTTGGATGCACAGGCGATGGGAAATTGCCAGAGGGACTGCTGGTCAAGCCTAGTATTTTGCCGCTAGAGCCCATGCTTATGCCAGAAGGGTAATGGTCAAGTTCATAATGTGTCTGAAAGAGACATTCGAGTAAACAGAGGTTGCATCCTGGCTAATGCATTGTGCAGACACTGCAGGTGCTACCAGCAGCAAGAGTTCAAGGAAGAATGACAGAAACGCCTTCTGACTTGTTTTGATTTAGCGACTCGCTGCCAGCTGAATGGAAAGTGAGGATCAGTGAGAAGCTTGCCCAGAGACCAGGTGTTTTCTTTAAAGGAATGGGATGTAGGATCGTGCAGGCTGAGCACAATATCCGGCTGCATGACGAAAGACCATTTCGTGAGAGGTCTCGACGCCTGGCAATGCCCCTGACATAGATGATGTGAGAGCCGGCATCTGCAAGAGATGTTAGCTGCTGGTGTAATACAAGAATCCAGAAGCCCTTATGCTTCCCCCATTGTGGTAGTGAGGAAAAGAATGGAACAGTAAGGATGTGTGTGGATTATCGCACCTTAAACCGCGGACTATCCTGATCAGTACACAATGCCCCGCATTCAGGATGCTTTGGACTGCCTAAGCGGGAGCAAGTGGTTCTCTGTGCTGGATCTCCATGCAGTGGGTACTACCAGATCCCGATGGCCCCAGAGGACCGTGAGAAGACGGCCTTTATCTCCTCCGCTTGGCTTCTATGAATTCATGAGGATGCCTCAAGGGATTCAGGTGCCCAAGCCACTTTCAACGATTGATGGAGCGTGCAGTGGGGACATGAACTTACTAGAGTGCCTGGTATACCTAGATGATGTTATTGTGTTTGGCAGCTCACTGGAGGAACATGAGAGCAGATTATTTAAGGTATTGGACGACTGGAGGACTTTGGCCTTAAACTGTCCATTGATAAGTGTCAATTCTTTCAAACATCAGTAAAGTATGTGGGACACATAGTATCCACCAGGGAATAGAGACCGACCCAAGTAAAGTTGAGGCCTTGACCACCTGGCCACAGCCCAAAAATCTAAAAGAACTGCAAAGATTCCTGGGATTCTGTGGTTATTATCAGCTTCATCAAGGACTATTCAAGAGTGATCCGCCCTTTATTAACCTTACTCAAGGGTATCCCCCAACCCACAAAAAATACCAAAAGTCAGCGTCCTCAAGACTGAAAGAGTGTATTTTCATCCGAGTGAAGTATTTGAGGCCCGCTGGACTCCTGATTGTGAGACTGCTTTCATGAGATCATATATCAACTTACCCATGCTCCAGTGCTGGCCTATGCCGATCCAAGAAACACTTATGTCCTGCACACTGATGCTAGCTTGCAAGGGTTGGGGGCTGTGTTGTACCAAGAGCACGAGAATGGCCTGAGACCAGTGGCCTTTGCCAGTAGAAGCCTGACCCCATCGAAAAGAACTATCCTGTACATAAGTTAGAGTTCCTAGCTTTGAAGTGGGCTATTGTTGACCAATTCCATGAGTACTTGTATGGGGCTAAAATACTAGTAAAACTGACAATAATCCTTTGACCTATGTGCAGACCTCAGCTAAGTTGGATGCCACAGGCTATAGGTGGCTTTCTGCATTATCTACATATGACTATGCTCTCGAATACCAAGCAGGTCTGAACCACATAGATGCTGATGTTTCTCTCCGAGGCCTGTTCCCCAGAATGATTGGGTCCGATTGGCAGAACCTGACATTCGGGCACTCTGCAGAAGTTTGACAGGGAGGAACAAATGTCCACGGACGCAGTGGACTGCATGGTGGATTGCTTGGGAGCCTCTGAGAATTGCATACCTGCTGCTTATTGCCACTTTTCTGCAATAGACATTGGTGCACTGCCTCAGCTGGACAATGACAGTATCAAGCGGGCTCAATCCCGCGATCCCATGATCAAAGCAGCTTTAAAAGCCCTATATGCAGGAAAGATGTGTCCAATTACGCTCCACTGATTTGAGAACTGCACTGTTATACAAAGAAGGTCCTAAGTTGAAACTGATCAATAAACTGTTATACAGAGAAACAGTAGACAGAGGGGACAAGTAGACAAACAACAACTAGTGCTGCCCACTGCCTTTCGAGACTCAGTACTGAGGTCCTTGCACAACCACATGAGGGCACCTTGGTATAGACAGAACACTTGACTTGGTGAGATCCAGATTCTATTGGCCTAAGATGGGGCTGATGAGCAACACATTCGAATCCTGTAGTCGCTGGTTACAGAGGAAAGCTTTGCCCCAGAGGGCTGCCCCCTTGTTAACATCACCACCAGTGCACCCATGGAGCTGGTCTGTATTGATTTTCTGAGTTTGGAGTCAGATCAAAGAAATATCAGTAATGTGCTGGTGGTCACTGACCATTTCGACAGATATGCCCAAGCTTTCCCACAAAGACCAGAAAGCATCCACTGTGGCCAAAGCACTTGTAGAAAACTTTTTTTGTTCACTATAGGGCTCCTACAAAGAATCCATTCTGATCAAGGAGACTTTGAGAGTCGTCTGATCAAAGAGATGCTTTCTGTGGGAGTCACGAGTCCAGAACCACTCCTTACCACCCCAGGGGACCCACAGCCTAAACGTTTCCAACCGCACTTTGCTAGATATGCTAGGCACCTGCACCCAAAGGACAAGCCTAGATGGAGCCAACAAATTAGCACCCTGGTACATGCTATAACTGCACCAAAGTGATGCCACTGGATTCTCCCCTACCGCCTGATGTTTGGAAGAGAAGTTCGACTACCAGTAGATGTGTGTTTTGGGGGTCTCCTGATGGGGTTCAAGCTGACAACTATTTACAGTATGTGCAAAGTTAAAGGCCCAGCTAACTCATGCATACCAACTGGCTCAAACCATGGCTGCCAAAAGAAATCTGGCCAACAAAGAAAGGTATGATAAAAGGTGAAAGCACAGGAACTCCAGGAGGGAGATCGGTATTGCTAAGAAATCTGGGACTGCATGGCAAGCACAAGATTGCTGACAGATGGACCATCTCCCCTCATTGTAGTGGGCAAACTAGATGATCTCACAGTGTACAAAGTAAGGCCTGAGAATAATTCAAAAGATGTAAAACAATGCATAGAAACATTTACTGCCCATTGGACAAATCTTAATTGAGTCTGAGCCCTAGAAGATGCCCCCTCTGGACCAGTGACTAGAGCTGCTGCTAAGAAAAGATCAAGAAAGTCTGCACCTACAGAAGCAAAGTTAAAGTGTTCCCCTCCACAAGTCCCAGTTGAGCATGACTGTCAGTCCATATCGGAAGAAAGTGAGAGTGACTTTGAATACTATCCTTCTTACGAACTGAGTCAATTGTTTCGGGGCAATCCCCTAGTCAATACTGGAGACAAAGCTGGGCCTTCTGGACTGTCTAAGCCCCCAGCTTCATCCCTGGAGCCAATGCTCCCAGAAAGTGAAGTGCAAAGCATCAGATCAGATGAAATGGAATCATTGTGCATGGTTGAACTGTTTGAGCTTTCAGGGGAGGAAAATGATAGATTGGGGCAGACTGGTGATACACCCGAACAAGAAGAGTATTTTGAGTGCCTGACAGTCCACTGCCAGTGTCCGAAAGCTCTCCATGCGAGCCAAATGTTGTGGACTCAGAAACTGTAACTCCTGGAGCTGAAAGTGCCCCAAGTTCTAGCCTCTCTACCCCATGGAGACTCCCTGACAAGTGAGGACAATGCTGAAAATGAGGCTCAGAGTGCAGAGACTATACGTTCCCCTAGAAAGACTGTCGAGCTGTAAAGCCTGTGGTGCACCTCAGTTATGATTCACTTGGGAGGCCTGTGGACTTGCCTCTCAATGTTGTCCATAAAGGAGTGTATGTGTCCCAGAGCTCATTGCCCAAACTGAGCATCTCAGTGCTAACTCCAAGTTACTTGTGTTGCCCTCTAAGTATGGTGCCCTTGCCCCATCCAGCCCCAAGGTAACTGATAGGAAGGTCCCCTCTCTTCAGGTTTCCATGTACAAGAGGTAATAACTTGAGTTATGGTACAATGTGTATGTAATACTGTGTAAAGAGTGACGACTGCAATGTTTCAGAAATGTGTTCTTGGTAAAATCATATATTGACTGATGATTACAGTAGCGAGCCTAATGCAAATGTATATGGTTGCAGTTGAAACTTATGGTACTTGGCTTGACGCTGGACGCCAAGCTTTCCCAGGCCAGGAAGGGTGTAACCCCTACAAATGGGGTTCCCAAAAGACTTCTAGGAGCTTGCTTGAATGCTCCAAGCCTGAATGGTGTTTGGCATTTAAGCCATTTATCAGTGAGTGTTTTTAGAGCCTCTGGTACTGTCTCTTTAAGAGCTGTCTGCGCAGACATAATTAGTTGTATGGGGGGACTGTGTGCTTCTCTGAGTACCACTCGAGCTGCTGCCAATTCACTTCATTTTGCAGTCACTAGGAGTGCAAAGGGAACCTATCTGAAAGATGTAACTGTTTGCCAGAAATTATTTAGAGTAATAATGAAATTACAGTTTGTCTAACCTGCTTTCTTTGCAGTCAGAACTGTGTCTGCTAGTTCCCCATTCTAGTTTTGAACTGCTGAACTGGACCAATCAGTGTGGGGTAAGCTAGCTCTAAAATGGTGCCTTGACGAATCAGAACTTGGACTCATAATCTGAGGCCAGCCACAAGAGGATTGTATGGGCAGTGACTCTGGGAGATGTAGTTTAGACTTCAGTGCCTTTTGGACCAACAGCAGCAGTCTATTGTGGTGACAGCCAATCCAGTCAAGAACTGGGAGGAACTCAAAGGAAATGCCCAGTTTTGTCGGGTTGGAGTTTGGTGAGCTTTGGCAGTGAAGAAGGAAGGAGCCCTGTGCTTTTTCAGTGTGCAGTTTCAGTCAAAAGCAGTGTATAAGGCCCAGAGTTCGGTCTGCAGCTTGTGTAACAGCTTGTTAGGACTGAATCAGTCCTGTGAAAAGAATCAAAGGATCTCTGAAGAGTAAAACCAGGCTCACCCTGTAGAAGACTGGAGAAATTGTTGAATTACACTCGGTCTGTCAGGAACTGAATCTGCTGTGTGTTCTCCGGGTATTGTGCAGTAATTGCGATCGGGATACAGATGCAGCCTGCCTGAGTGTAGTGCTTTCTTGTATATGGATGTGTGAAGAGGTTTGTGTACCTCAGTGAGCCCTGCTGACATTGAAGGACCCTATCTTATTTGGAGGTCGTGAGTACTAATTCAGGAGTCGCTCCTGTTGAATTACCACATTAAATCCAAATGGAATTACTGTACTGTTGACTGTTTAATTCTCCTTTTCTCTGTGTGAAAGAGGCCCCTACCAGCTGCCACGGTTTGGACTAGCCTACTAGGTCAGTACCCAGGACAGTAACTGATAGGGAGCAGGCCTGGGCACAGAGCCATAGGTAGATTATTAGAGTGATAAGCTAATTAACCTGATTTCCCTGTCCTTGTTATATCCCCCAAATAAATCAGAGCTGCTTGTTTCAGCAAAGTTATACTGCCTGAGGTATTTGTCTATGTTAAAGTACTGTACTGTGATTGTTGCACTGTATCTCATTTCACAGGAGGTCCCAGTGCCGGAACCAGACCTGGGAGTAAGTGTATACTGTGAAGGTAATTCTGATATATTGTGTGGGCCACTAGTGGGAAGAAAGGTTGCAGTGTCCCAGAGGCTGTGACCAAGTTAGTTTACTATTGCAAACCCTGACCTCTGGGTGGAGGCACCCGCCATTGGATCCAGGCCCCTCAACCTGTTAGTGGCAAATCAGGCAGGGGTAGTAGCCCCTGGGATAGCGCCATCTAGGGGTTACAGTTGGACTGCAGATTGGGGCTAGGGAAGGACTGCTAAACTACCAGGGACACCTTTACATTTGTTTGACAGCAGATCAGGGCTGGGGAGGGACTGCTAATCTACCAGGGACACTTTTGCATTTGGTGGACAGCGGACAGTGGATCGGAGCTGGGGAGAGGCTGCTAGACTACCAGGTACACTGTTACATTTATTGGACAATGGATCAGGGCTGGGGAGGGACTGCTAGACTAAAAGGGACATGTTTACATTTGTTGGACAGCAGATTGGGGTTAGGGAAGCACTACTAGACAAAAAGGGACACGTTTACATTTGTTGGACAGCAGATTGGGGCTGGGGAAGGACTGCTAGACTACAAGGGACACTTTAACATTTGTTTGACAGCAGATCAGGGCTGGGGAGGGACTGCTAATCTACCAGGGACGACTACCCAGGACACGTTTACATTTGTTGAACAGTGGATCATGACTCAGGAAGCACTGCTAGACTACCTGTAACACTTTACACTTGTTGGACAGCAGATTGGGGCTAGGAAGCACTGCTAACTACCAGGACATGTTTATTATTGGACAGCAGACGGGCCTGGGAAGCACTGCTGAACTATGGACACTTTTACATTTATTGGACAGTAGACTGGGGTTGTGGAAGGACAGCTAGACTACCAGGACAATATTACACAGTTGGACAGCAGATTGGGATGAGATCAGCTGGACTACCAGGGACACTTACACATTTGTTGACAGCACATGAGAGGCTGAGGAAGCACTAGACTACAAGGAACACTTTTATATTTGTGGACAGTGGATGGCTGGGAAGCACTGCTAGACTACAGGACACTTTTACATTTGTTGGACAGCAGATCAGGGCTGGGGAGGACTGCCAATCTACAGGGACACTTTTGAATTTGTTGGACAGCAGACAGTGGATGGAGCTGGGGAGGCCTGCTAACTACCAGGACACTTTACATTCATTGGACAATGGATCAGGCTGGGAGGACTGCTACTAAAGAGACACACACACACATTGGACAGTAGATTGGGGCGAAGGACTGCAAGACTACAGGACACTTTACATTTGTTGGACAGATTGGGGCTAGGAAGCACTGGACACCAGGACACGTTTACATTTATTGGACGCAGATTGGGGCTGGGAAGCCTGCTGACTACAAGGGACACTTTTACATTTATTGGACAGCAGTTAGGATGGAAAAGAACTATTAGACTACCAGGGACACTTACAGATTTGTTTGACAGCAGATCAGGGCTGGGGAGGGACTAATCTACCAGGGACACTTTTACATTTGTTGGACAGCGGACAGTGGATCGGGCTGGTGAGAGAGCTGCTAGACTACCAGGGAGACTTTACATTTATTGGACAATGAATCAAGGCTGGGAGGACTGCTAGACTAAAGGACATGTTTACATTGTTGGACAGCAGATTGGGGTTAAGAGCACTGCTAGACAGGACACTTACATTGTTGGACAACAGATTGGGGCTGGGAAGGACTGCTAGACACAAGGGACACTTTAACATTTGTTGGACAGCAGATTAGGGCTAGCAAAAGCACTGACTACCATGGACACTTTCACATTTATTGGACAGTAGACTGGGGCTGCTGGAAGACACTAGACTACCAGGGACAATGTTACATTTGTTGGACAGCAGATTGGGGAAAGGGAATCACTGCTAGACTACCAGGGACACTTTTACATTTGTTGAACAGCACATTGGGGCTGGCGAAGGACTGCTAGACTACCAGGGACACGTTTACATTTGTTGAACAGTGGATTATGACTGGGGAAGCACTGCTAGACTACCTGGGACACTTTTACACTTGTTGGACAGCAGATTGGGGCTAGGGAAGCACTGCTAGACTACCAGGGACATGTTTACATTTATTGGACAGCAGATCGGGGCTGGGAAGCACTGCCGAACTACAGGGACCTTTACATTTATTGGACAGCAGATTGGGGCTAGGAAAGGACACTAGACTACCAGGGACACTTTTACATTTATTGGACAGCAGATTGGGGCTAGGGAAGCACCGCTAGACTACCAGAGACACTTTCACATTTATTGGATAGCAGACTGGGGCTAGGAAAGCACTGCTAGACTACCAGGGACACGTTTACATTTATTGGCCAGCAGATTGGGGCAGGGGAAGGACTGCTAGACTACCAGGGACACGTTTACATTTGTTGGACAGCAGATTGGGGCTGGGGAGGGACTGCTAGACTAAAAGGGACAATGTTACATTTGTTGGACAGCAGATTGGTGTTAGGGAAGCACTTGTAACCCCTAGATGGCACTATCCCAGGAGCTACTACCCCTGCCTGATTTGCCACTAACAGGTTGGGGGCCTGGATCAATGGCGGTGCCTCCACCCAGAGGTCAGGGTTTGAATAGTTAAACTAACTGGGTCACAGCCCTCTGGGACACTGCAACCCCCTTCTTCCACTAGTGGCCCACAATATATCAAATTACTTCACAGTATACACTTACCCCAGGTCTGGTTCGGCACTGGGACCTCCACTGCTGAAATGAGATACAGTGCAACAATCACAGTACAGTGCTTTAACATAGACAAATACCTCCAGGCAGTAAACTTTGCTGAAACAAGCAGCTCTGATTTATTGTGGGGATATAACAAGGACAGGGAAATCAGGTTAATTGGCTTATCACTCTAATAATCTACCTATGGCTCTGTGCACGAGGCCTATCCCTATCAGTTACTGTCCCTGGGTACCCAAGCCTAGTGGCTAGTCAAACCGTGGCAGCTGGTGGGGCCCTTTCACACAGAAAAAAGGAGGAATTAAACAGTCAGCAGTACAGTAATTCCATTTGAAGTTTAATGTGGCAATTCAACGAGAGAGGCGACCCTGAATTAGTACTCACGACCTCAAAAAAGATGGGTCCTTCAATGTCAGCAGGGCTCACTTGAGGTACAAAAACTCTCACACATCCATATAAAAAGAAAGCACTATACAGGCAGGCTGCATCTGTATCGATCGCAGAATTACTGCACAATACCCGGGAGAACACACAGCAGATTCAGTTCCTGACAGACCAGGTGCAATTTTCAGCAATTCCTCAGTCTTCTACAGGGTGAGCCTGGTTTCTTCTCTTCAAGAGATCCTTTGATTCTTTTCTCAAAGGACAGATTCAGTCTAACAAACTGCAGACCCGGAACTCTGGGCCTTACACCGTTTTTGACTAAAACTGCACACTGAAAAGCACAGAGACTCCTTCCTTCTTCTGCTAAAAGCTCAACTGCAAACTCCAACCGACAAAACGGGCACTTCGCTGAGTTCCTCCCAGTTCTTGACTGGATTGGCTGATCCTCACAATAGACTGCTGCTGTTGGTCCAAAAGGCACTGAAGTCTAAGCTACATCTCCAAGTCACTGCCCATACAATCCTCTGTGGCTAGCTCAGATTATGAGTCAAGTTCAAGATTAAGTAAAGGCACCATTTTAGAGCTAACACCCCACTGATTGGTCCAGTTCAGCAGTTCAAAACTAGAATGGGAACTAGCAGACACAGTTCTGACTGCAAAGAAAGACGTTAGACAAACTGTAATTTCATTATTACTCTAAATAATTTCTGGCAAACAGTTACATCTTTCAGATGGGTTCCCTTTGCACTCCTAGTGACTGCAAAAATGAAGTGAATTGGCAGCAGCTCAGGTGGTACTCAGAGAAGCACACAGTACCCCATACAAACTAATTATGTCTGCAAGCAGACAGCTCTTAAAGAGACAGGACAAGAGGCTCTAAAAACACTCACTGATAAATGGCTTAAATGCCAAACACCATTCAGGCTTGGAGCATTCAAGCAAGCTCCTGGAAGTCTTTTGGGAACCCCCATTTGCAGGGGGGTTACACACTGCTAGACAAAGAGGGACACGTTTACATTTGTTGGACAGCAGATTGGGGCTGGGGAAGGACTGCTAGACTACAAGGGACACTTTAACATTTGTTTGACAGCAGATCAGGGCTGGGGAGTGACTGCTAATCTACCAGGGACACGTTTGCATTTGTTGGACAGTGGACAGTGGATTGGAGCTGGTGATTGGCTGCTAGACTACCAGGGACACTTTTACATTTATTGGACAATGCAGCAAGGCTGGGGAGGACTGCTAGACTAAAGGAAATGTTTATATTTGTTGGAAACAGATTAGGTTAGAGAAGCACTGCTAAACAGAAAGGAACATGTTTACATTTGTTGGACAGCAGATTGGGGTTGGGGAAGGACTGCAAGACTACAAGGGAAACTTTAGCATTTGTTGGACAGCAGATTGGGGCTAGAAGCACTGCTGAACCACCATGGACACCTTACATTTATTGGACAGTAGACTGGGGCTGTGGAAGGACTGCTGAACTACCAGGGACAATGTTACATTTGTTGGACAGCAGATTGGGGACTAGGAATCACTGCTAGACTACCAGGGACACTTTTACATTTGTTGAACAGCACATTGGGGCTGGGGAATCACTGCTAGACTACAAGGACACTTTTATATTTGTTGGACTGCGGATCGTGGCTAGGAAGCACTGCTAGACTACCAGGGACACTTTAACATGTTGGACAGCAGATCAGGGCTGGGGAGGACTGCCAATCTACAAGGACACTTTGAATTTGTTGGACAGCGGACAGTGGATGCGGAGCTAGGAGAGCCTGCTAGACTACCAGAGACACTTCCATTCATTGGACAATGGATCAGGGCTGGGAAGGGACTGCTAGACTACAAGAGACACACTTACATTTGTTGGACAGCAGATTGGGGCTGTGGAAGGACTGCAAGACTACCAGGGACACGTTTACATTTGTCGGACGTGGTTCATGGCTGGGGAAGGACTGCTTGACTGCCAGGGACACTTTTACATTTGTTGGACAGCAGATTGGGGCTAGGGAAGCACTGCTAGACTACCAAGGACACGTTTATATTTATTGGACAGCAGATTGGGGCTGGGGAAGCACTGCTAGACTACATGGGACACTTTTACATTTATTGGACAGCAGATTGGGGCTGGGAAAGAACTGTTAGACTACCAGGGACACTTTTACATTTGTTTGACAGCAGATCAGGGCTGGGGAGGGACTGCTTATCTACCAGGGACACTTTTGCATTTGTTGGACAGCGGACAGTGGATCGGAGCTGGTGAGAGGCTGCTAGACTACCAGGGACACTTTTACATTTATTGGACAATGCATCAAGGCTGGGGAGGGACTGCTAGACTAAAAGGGACATGTTTACATTTGTTGGACAGCAGATTGGGGTTAGGGAAGCACTGCTAGACAAAAAGGGACACGTTTACATTTGTTGTACAGCAGATTGGGGCTGGGGAAGGACTGCTAGACTACAAGGGACACTTTAACTTTTGTTGGACAACAGATTAGGGCTAGGGAAGCACTGCTAGACTACCATGGACACTTTCACATTTATTGGACAGTAGACTGGGGCTGTGGAAGGACTGCTAGACTACCAGGGACAATGTTACATTTGTTGGACTGCAGATTGGGGATAGGGAATCACTGCTAGACTAGCAGGGACACTTTTACATTTGTTGAACAGCACATTGGGGCTGGGGAAGCACTGCTAGACTACAAGGGACACACATTTGTTGGACAGCAGATTGGGACTGGGGAAGGACTGCTAGACTACCAGGGACACGTTTACATTTGTCGGACAGTGGATCATGGCTGGGGAAGGACTGCTAGACTACCAGGGAGACGTTTACATTTATTGGACAGCAGATTGGGGCTGAAGGCACTGCTAGACTACCAGGACACTTTTACATTTATTGGAGAGCACATTGGGGCTGGAAAAGGACTGCTAGACTACCAGGGACACTTTTACATTTGTTTGACAGCAGATCAGGGCTGGGGAGGGACTGCTAATCTACCAGGGACACTTTTGCGTTTGTTGGACAGTGGACAGTGGATCGGAGCTGGTGAGAGGCTGCTAGACTACCAGGGACACTTTTTAATTTATTGGACAATGCATCAAGGCTGGGGAGGGACTGCTAGACTAAAAGGGACATGTTTACATTTGTAGGACAGCAGATTGGGGTTAGGGAAGCACTGCTAGACAAAAAGGGACACGTTTACATTTGTTGGACAGCAGATTGGGGCTGGGGAAGGACTGCTAGACTACAAGGGACACTTACACATTTATTGGACAGCAGATTGGGGCTAGGAAGCACTGCTAGACCACCATGGACACTTTTACATTTATTGGACAGTAGACTAGGGCTGTGGAAGGACTGCTAGACTACCAGGGACAATGTTACATTTGTTGGACAGCAGATTGGGGATAGGGAATCACTGTTAGACTACCAGGGACACTTTACATTTGTTGAACAGCAGATTGGGGCTGGGAAAGCACTGCTAGACTACAAGGGACACTTTTTGTATTTGTTGGACAGTGGATACGTGGCTGAAGGCACTGCTAGACTACAGGACACTTTTACATTTGTTGGACAGCAGATCATGGCAGCAGGAGGGACTGCCAATCTACCAGGGACACTTTTTGAATTTGTTGGACAGCGGACGGTGGATCAGAGCTGGGGAGGCTGCTAGACTACCAGGACACTTTTACATTCATTGGACAATGGATCAGGGCTGGGGAGGACTGCTAGACTACAGACAACACCACATTTGTTGGACAGCAGATTGGGGCTGGGAAGGACTGCTAGACTACCAGGGACATGTTTATTTGTTGGACAGTGGATCATGACTGGGAAGCACTGCTGAACTACCAGGGACACTTTTACATTTGTTGGACAGTAGATCAAGTGGCTAGGGAAGCACTGCTGAACTACCAAGGACACTTTACATTTGTTTGACAGCAGATCAGGGCTGTGGAGGGACTGCTAATCTACAGGGACACGTTTGCATTTGTTAGACAGCGGACAGTGGATCGGAGCTGAGTGAGCTGCTAGACTACAGGGACACTTACATTCATTGGACAATGGATCAGGGCTGAGAGGACTGCTAGACTACAAGGGACACACACATTTGTTGGACAGCAGATTGGGGGCTGAGGAAGGACTGCTAAGACTACCAGGGACAAACTTTACATTTGTCGGACAGTGGATTATGGCTGGGAAGGACTGCTAGACTACCAGGACACATTTACATTTGTTGGACAGCAGATTGGGGCTAGGAAGTACTGCTAGACTACAGGGATACGTTAGTTTATTGGACAGCAGATTGGGGCTGAATGGGACTGCTAGACTACAGGGACACTTTACATTTGTTTGACAGTAGATCAGGGCTGTGGAGGACTGCTAATCTACAGGGACACTTTTGCATTTGTTGGACAGCGGACAGTGGATCGAATGCTCAGATGAGAGCTGCTAGACTACCAGGGACACTTTTATATTTATTGGACAATGCATCAAGGCTGGGGAGGACTACTAGACTAAAAAGGATAAGTTTACATTTGTTGGACAGCAGATTGGGGTTAGGGAAGCACTGCTAGACAAAAAGGACACGTTTACATTTGTTGGACAGCAAATTGGGGCTAAGGAAGGACTGCTAGACTACAGGGACTCTTTAGCATTTGTTGCTGGACCGCAGATTGGGGCTAGGGAAGCACTGCTAGACACCATGGACACTTTTACATTTATTGGACAGTAGACTGGGGCTGTGGAAGGTCTGCTAGACTACCAGGGACAATGTTACATTTGTTGGACAGCAGATTGGGATGAGAATCACTGCTAGACTACCAGGGACACTTTTACATTTGTTGAACAGCAGATTGGGGCTAAGGGACTGCTAGACTACCAGGGACACTTTTACATTTGTTGGACAACAGATCAACGGCGATGAGGACTGCCAATCTATCAGGAGACACTTTTGAATTTGTTGAACAGCGGACAGTGGATCGGAGCTGGGGAGGCTGCTAGACTACCAGGGACACTTTAACTTTCATTGGACAATGGATCAGAGCTGGGGAGGACTGCTAGACTACAAGGGACACACCCATTTGTTGGACAGCAGATTGGGGCTGGGGAAGGACTGCTAGACTACCAAGGACACGTTTACATTTGTCAAACAGTGGATCATGGCTGGGAAGGACTGCTAGACTACCAAGGACACTTACATTTGTTGGACAGCAGATTGGGGCTAGGGAAGCACTGCTAGACTACCAGGGACATGTTTACATTTATTGGACAGCAGATTGGGGCTGGGAAGCACTGCTAGACTACAGGGACACTTTTACATTTATTGGACAGCAGATTGGGGGCTAAGGAAAGGACTGCTACACCAGGGACACTTTACATTTGTTTGACAGCAGATCAGAGCTGGGGAGGACTGCTAATCTACCAGGGACACTTTTGCATTTGTTGGACAGCGGACGGTGGATCGAGCTGGGAGAGAACTGCTAGACTACCAGGGACACACACACATTTATTGGACAATGGATCAGGGCTGGGGTGGGACTGCTAGACTAAAAAGGACATGTTTACATTTGTTGGACAGCAGATTGGGGTTAGGAAGCACTGCTAGACAAAAGGGACACGTTTACATTTGTTGAACAGCAGATTGGGGCTGGGAAGGACTGCTAGACTACAAGGACACTTTAACATTTGTTGGACAGCAGATTGGGGTTAGGAAGCACTGCTGAACTACCATGGACACTTTACACTTATTGGACAGTAGACTGGGGCTGTGGAAGGACTGCTAGACTACCAGGGACAATGTTACATTTGTTGGACAGCAGATTGGGGATAGGGAATCACTGCTAGACTACCAGGGACACTTTTACATTTGTTGAACAGCACATTGGGGCTGGGGAAGCACTGCTAGACTACAAGGACACTTTTATATTTGCTGGACAGTGGATCAGTGGCTAAAGAAGCACTGCTAGACTACCGAGGACACTTTTACATTTGTTGAACAGCAGATCAGGGCTGGGAGGGACTGCCAATCTACCAGGGTCCTTTGAATTTGTTGGATAGCGGACAGTGGATCCCGGAGCTGGGGAGAGGCTGCTAGACTACCGGGACACGCACATTCATTGGACAATGGATCAGGGCTGAGGAGGGACTGCTAGACTACAAGGGACACACCACATTTGTTGGACAGCAGATTGGGGCTAGGGAAGGACTGCTAGACTACCAGGGACAACGTTTACATTTGTAGGACAGTGGATCATGGCTGGAAGGACTGCTAGACTACTAGGACACTTTACATTTGTTGGACAGCAAATTGGGGCCAAGGAAGCACTGCTAGACACCAGGGACACTTTTACATTTATTGGACAGCAGATTGGGGCTGGGATAGGACTGCTAAACTTCTGGGGACACTTTACACTTGTTTGACAGCAGATCAGGGCTGTGGAGGGACTGCTAATCTACCAGGATACTTTTGCATTTTGTTGGACAGCGGACAGTGGATCGGAGCTGGTGAGAGGCTGCTAGACTACCAGGGACACTTTTACATTCATTGGACAATGGATCAGGGCTGAGGAGGACTGCTAGACCACAAGAGACACACCCATTTGTTGGACAGCAGATTGGGGCTGGGGAAGGACTGCAAGACTACCAGGGACACGTTTACATTTGTCGGACGTGGTTCATAGCTGGGGAAGGACTGCTTGACTACCAGGGACACTTTTACATTTGTTGGACAGCAGATTGGGGCTAGGGAAGCACTGCTAGACTACCAAGGACACGTTTACATTTATTGGACAGCAGATTGGGGCTGGGGAAGCACTGCTAGACTACATGGGACACTTTTACATTTATTGGTGTAACCCCTAGATGGCGCTATCCCAGGGGCTACTACCCCTGCCTGATTTGCCACTAACAGGTTGAGGGGCCTGGATCCAATGGCGGGTGCCTCCACCCAGAGGTCAGGGTTTGCAATAGTTAAACTTACTTGGTCACAGCCCTCTGGGACACTGCAACCCCCCTTTCTTCCCACTAGTAGCCCCACACAACATCAGAATTACCTTCACAGATATGCACTTACCACCAAGGCTGGTTCAGGCACCGGGACATCCTGTAAAATAAGATACAGTGCAACAATCACAGTACAGTGCTAACATAGACAAATACCTCAGGCAGTATAAACTTTGTTGAAACAAACAGCTCTGATTGTTGGGAGATATAACAAGGACAGGAAATCAGGTTAATTAGCTTATCACTTTACTATCTACCTATGGCTCTGTACAGGCCTATCCCTACCAGTTACTGTCCAGAAGTACCCAGGCCCTAGTGAGCTAGTCAAACCGTGGCAGCTGGTAGGGCCCTTTCACACAGAGAAAGAAAATTAAACAGTCAACAGTACAGTAATTCCATTTAGATTTAATGCTTGGCAATTCAACAGGAGGCGACCCGAATTAGTACTCCACGACCTCAAAGAAGATATGGTCCTTCAATGTCAGAGGGGCTGCTTTTGATCTCAGAGACTCCACACATTTATGGTAAAAAAAAAAAGCACTATACCCAGGCAGGCTGCATCTATATCCCAATCGACAATTACTGCACAATAACAGGAGAACACAGCAGATTCAGTTCCTGACAGACCCGAGTGTAATTCAACAATTTCTTCAGTCTTCTAGGGTGAGCCTGGTTTCTACTCTCAGAGATCCTTTGATTCTTTTCACAGGACAGGATTCCAGTCCTAACAAGCAGTTACACAAGTTGTAGAGCCGGAACTCTGGAGCCCTTGCACGTTTTTGGCTGAAACTGTGCACTGGAAGAACACAGGGGTTCTTTCCCCTTCTTTCAGATCAAAAACTGAAACTCCCAACAGACAAAAACCGGGCACTTCTGGCACAGGTTCCTCCAGTTCTTGACTGGATTGGCTGTCACTCACAATAGACTGCTGCTGTTGGTCCAAAAAGGCACCAATGCTAAACTACATCTCCCAAGTCACTGCACACAATCCTCTTGTGGCTGGCTCAGATTATGAGTCCCAAGGGTCTGATTCGTCAAGGCATCATTTAGAACTGATTTACCCACACTGATTGGTCCAGTTCAGCAGTTCAAAACCAGAATGGGGAACTAGGCAGACAGTTCTGACTGCCAAAGAAAGCAGAGTTAGACAAACTGTAATTTTATTATTACTGTAAATGATTTCTGGCAATCAGTTACATCTTTCAGACAGAGTTCCCTTTGCACTCCTAGTGACTGCAAAAATGGGGTGAATTAGCAGCAGCATGAGTGGTACTCAATCAAAAAACACACAGTCCCCTACAAACTAATTATGTCTGCAAGCAGACAGCTCTAAAGAGACAGTACCAGAGGTTCTAAAACACTCACTGATAAAATGACCTAGCATGAAACACCATTCCAGGCTTGGAGCATTCAAGCAAGCTCCTGGAAGTCTTTTGGGAACCACCCCCATTTGCAGGGGTTACACCCTTCCTGGCCTGGGAAAGAAAGCTTGACATCCGCGTCAAGCAAGTACCATAAGTTTCAACTGCAACCATATACATTTGCATTAGGCTCACACATGTAATCATCAGTCAATACATCATTTTACCAAGACCATTTCTGAAACATTACAGTGCGTCCTCTTTACACAGTATAACACACACATTGTACCATAACTCAAGTTATTACCTCTTGTACATGAAACCTGAAGAGAGGGACCCTTCCTATCAGTTACCTTAGGGCTGGACAGGCAAGAGCACCATACCCCAGAACAACACAAGTAACAGAGTTAGCACTAAACTCAGTTTGGGCAATGAGCTCGGGACACATACACTCCTTTATGGACAACATTGAGAGGCAGGTCCACTGGCGGCCCAGGAATCATAACTGAGGTGCACCACAGGCTTTACAGCTCGACCAGTCTTTCTAGGGGGCTGTTACAGTCTCTGCACTCTGAGCCTCATTTTCAGCATTGTTCTCACTTGTCAGGGAGTCTCCAGGAGGGTAGAGGCTGAAACTTGGGGCACACTCAGCTCCAGGAGTTACAGTTTCTGAAGTCCACAACATTTGGCTCGCATGGAGCTTTCAGACACTGGCAGTGGACTGTCCAGGGCACTCAAAATACTTCTTGTTCCAGATGTATCTTGATCACTCCCCAATCTATCATTTTCCTCCCTGAAAGCTCAAACAGTTCAACCATGCACAATGATTCCATTTCATCTGATCTGATGCTTTGCACTTCACTTTCGAGAACATTGGCTCCAGGGATGAAGCTAGGGAACAGAGACAGTCCAGAAGCCAGCTTTGTCTCCAGTATTGACTAGGGGATTGCCCGAAACAATTGACTCAGTTAAGTAGAAGGATAGTATTAAAAGTCACTCTCACTTTCTTCTGATATGGACTGACAGTCATGCTCAACTGGGACTTGTGCAGGGGAACACGCTCTGCTTCTGTAGGTGCAGAGCTTCCATGATCTTTTCTTAGCAGCAGCTCTAGTCACTGGTCCAGAGGGCATCTTCTGGGGCTCAGACTCAATCAGGTTGTCAATGGGTAATAAATGAATTTCTATGCATTGTTTACATCTTTTGAATTGTTCTCAGGCCTTACTTTAGCACACTGGCAGATCATCTAGTTTGACCCACTACAAGTATGAGGGAGATGGTGCCATCTGTCAACAATCTTGTGATTTGCCATGCAGTCCCAGATTTCTTAGCATACCAGATCTCTCCTCCTGAGTTCTGTGCTTTCACCTTTTTATCATACCTTTCTTTGTTGGCCAGATTTCTTTTGGCAGCCATGGTTTGAGCCAGTTAGTGCATAGATTAGCTGGGCCTTTAACTTTTACACATACACAGCAAATAGTTGTCGCTTGAACCCCATCAGGAGAGACCCCAAACACACACATCTACGGTGATCGAGCTTCTCTCTTCCAAACATCAAGCGGTGAGGGGAGACAGTGGCATCACTTTTGGTGCAGTTATAAGCATGCCACCAAGGTGCTAATTTGTTGGCTCCATCTGAAGCATCCTTTGGGTGCAGGGTGCTAGCATATCTAACAGGAAGTGAGGTTCAAGCGTTCAGGCTATGGGTCCCCAGGGGAGTGAGAAGAGTGGTTCTGGACTCTCCTACCCCACAGAAAGCATCTCTTTGATCAGACGACTCAAAAGTCTCTCCCTTGATCAGAATGGATTCTTTGTGGAGCCCATAGTGAACAAAAAAGTTTTCTCAGTACTTTGGCTGCAATCAGATGCTTTCTGAATCTTTGGTGGGGAAAGCTTGGGCATATCTCGTGAAATGGTCAGTGACCACCAGCACAGTACCAATATTTCTTTGATCTGACTCAAACTCAGAAAATCAATACAGACCAGCTCCATGGGTGCCTGGTGGTTATGTTAACAAGAGACAGCCTCTGAGGCAAAAGCTTTCCTCTGTAAGCTTAGCGACTACAAGTTAATATGTGTTGCTCCCATCAGCCCCATCTTAGGCCAATAGAATCTGGATCTCACCAAGTCAAGTGTTCTGTCTATACCAAGGTGCCCATGTGGTTGTGCAAGGACCTCAATACTGAATCCGACGAAATGCAGTGGGCAGCTCCAGTTGTTGTTGTCTACTTGTCCCCTCTGTCTACTGTTTCTCTATATAACAGTTTATTGATCAGTTTCAACTAGGACCTTCTTTGTATAACAGTGCAGTTCTCAAATCAGTGGGCGTAATTTGCACACATCTTTTCCTGCATAGGGCTTCTAAAGCTGATTTGATCATAGGATCGTGAGTTGAGCCCGCGGGAATACTGTCATTGTCCAGCTGAGGCAGTGCACCAATGTCTATTGCAAAAAGTGGCAATAAGCAGCAGGTATGCAGTTCTCAGAGGGTCCAAAGCAATCACCATGCAGTCCACTGCGTCCGTGGACATTGTTCCTCCCTGTCAAACTTCCGGCAGAGTGCCCGAATGTCAGGTTCTGCCAATCGGACCCAATCATTCTGAGAACAGGCCTCCGGAGAGAGCATCAACATCTATGTGGTTCAGACCTGCATCGTGATAGAGCATAGTCATATGTAGATAATGCAGAAAGCCACCTGTGGCCAGTGGCATCCAACTTAGCTGAGGTCTGCACATAGGTCAAGGATTATTGTCAGTTTTACTAGTATTTTAGCCCCATACAAGTACTCATGGAATTGGTCAATATAGCCCACTTCAAAGCTAGGAACTCTAACTTATGTACAGGATAGTTCTTTTCGGATGGGGTCAGGCTTCTGGCAAAGGCCACTGGTCTCCCAGGCCATTCTCGTGCTCTTGGTACAACAGCTAACCCTTGCAAGCTAGCATCAGTGTGCAGGGACGTAAGGTTTTCTTGGATCGGCATAGGCCAGCACTGGAGCATGGGTAAGTTGATATATGATCTCATGAAAAAGCAGTCTCACAATCAGGAGTCCAAGCGGGCCTCATATACTTCACTGGATGAAAATACACTCTTTCAGGTCTTGAGGGCTGACTTTTGGTATTTTTGTGGGTTGGGGGATACCTTGAGTAAGGTTAAGTAAAGGCGGATCACTCTTGAATAGTCCCTTGATGAAATGACATAATAACCACAGAATCCCAGGAATCTTTGCAGTTCTTTAGATTTTGGGCTGTGGCCAGGTGGTCAAGCCTCAACTTTACTTGGGTCAGTCTCTATTCCCTCGGTGGATACTATGTCCCCACATACTACTGATGTTTGAAAAATTGACACTTATCAATGGACAGTTTAAAGCCAAAGTCCTCCAGTAGATCCAATACCTGCAAATAATCTGCTCTCATGTTCCTCCAGTGAGCTGCCAAACACAATAACATCATCTAGGTATACCAGGCACTCTAGTAAGTTCATATGTCCCACTGCACGCTCACATCAATCGTTGAAAAGTGGCTGGGGCACCCTGAAATCCTTGAGGCATCCTCATGAATTCATAAAGCTAAGCCCGGACAGATAAAGGCTGTCTTCTCCACGGTCTCTCAGGGGCCATCGGGATCTCAGTAGTACCCACTGCGGAGATCCAGCACAGAGAACCACTTGCTCCCGTTTAGGCAGTCAAAGCATCCTGAATCACGGGGCATTGTGTACTGATCAGGGATGAGTCCGCAGGTTTAAGGTAACGATAATCCACGCACATCCTTACTGTCCTATTCTTTTTCCTCCACTACCACAATGGGGAAGCATAAGGGCTTCTGGATTCTATTACACCAGCCGCTAACATCTCTTGCAGATGCCGTCTCACATCATCTATATCAGCAGGTGCCAGGCGTCGAGACCTCTCACGAAATGTCTTTTAAGTCATGCAGCGGATATTGTGCTCAGCTCCTTGCCGCGCATCCTCGTCCCATTCCTTTAAAAAACACCTGGTCTCTCTGGGCAAGCTTCTCACTGATCCTCACTTTCCATTCAGCTGGCAGCGGGGAGTTGCGAAATCAAACAAGTCAGGCGTTACTCTGTCATTCTTCCTTGAACTCTTGCTGCTAGGTAGCACTGCAGTGTCTGCACAATGCACATTAACCAGGATGCAACCTCATTTACTCGAGATGCTCTTTCAGACACATTATGAACTTGGACCATACCCTTCTGGCATAGCATGGGCTCTAGCGGGCAAAATACTAAGCTTGACCAGCAGTCCCTCTGGCAATTTTCCACGCCTGGTGCATCAACATTAATATTTTATTCTAACATCCTTTCTGATACGGACCTCTCCCTGTAAGGTACACTGGGCATTTGGTGCCAGGATCAGAGACTCAGGATCCTTCTTCCATACAATTCGAGCCGGTTCCTCTGGTTCTATATTTTCAGCATCTCTTGTGCCTCATAGGCCTTCTTAATTAAAGCCGAACTCTTAAAGCTCTACTAGTCTTTTGACCCCTGTTTTCATAACACAAATGTGCCAGCCTTCTGAACATATGAGCATTTGTTCCAATCAACAAGGGACACCATCATACAGTCCAGTGGGGGACACACTAAGGCTAGGGTCTCTACTTGTTCAGCCACTCCAGCCACGGTGGGGGAAAGACAGCCAAATTCGGATATACCCAGAATAGGGTGACCTTCTCACTTAACCCCATACATGCAGTCCTTCTAATGGTTGTAAGGATCGTCTGACAAATGCTTCTGATACCAATCTTGAAACATAATTGTCACTTGGGAGCCACTGTCTAATACAGCTCTTGTAGACCTCCATTTACCTTTACAGTGGTCTCCATGGAGGGACCCACTATTCTGGACCAGTCTGGAGAGGCGGTAGTGGGGGCCTGGGCAACTGACCTTGCCACAAAGGACGTAGAATTAGCATTTTGGTGCCCTCACTGGGATCATTTCTGTGCACCTCTTAACCACTGATTTGTTCTCGAAGCTCTCCTTGTAGCCTATATGCAACTTTGTCAGTGTCTTTTGGGGATTAGCATTCCCTTTCATGTGCCCATCCTTCCCACAATTATAGCAAACATACTTTTTGGAGTTTGAGCTGGCCGAGGTGCCACACTGGGAGCCAGGGCGGGGTATTACTAACTGGAAACCTTGGTGCCATCTCTGTCTCTCGGCGTGATAAGCATTTGGAGACATCTCGTCAGTTTCTCACTTCCATGGTCAAGGGAATCGAGTTCGGAGCTGTTATCAGCAGGAGATACATGGGTGGGTATCCCACCCCATAGCAGATCAGTCGGATATGAGTCAGGGCCCGTACTTGCAGGCGTGGCCTTCATAAAGGACTATTTTTGAATTCCGGATCTCTCTCAACAGATTCGCCCCATTGTGGCATATCTTTTTCATATCAGAGCACTCATTGACTGCCACCTCTGCCCTGAACTTCACTTGATGGGCCACCCTCAGTCACTCGGGTCATAGCCACAGCTATTGGTGCAGATCCTCCCGAGGTGCCTTTTCTCAACTCCTCGAATTTCTCTCATTAACTCATCATAGGAGGGTGGGGATCCAGTCGAGTTGCCAGGCGTAACTGAAGCAACAGCAGTTCTGAAAGGGGCAGACTTAAGGATTCTGTCCAGTCTGGTTCGGTCCAGTTCAATCGCTGAGCAAACTACCCTTTCATGAGCATTCTTGCAACAATTTTTCCAACCGAGAGACATACACAGACAACAACTCCCCTTGGTACTGTTGTGCATTTCTTACTCTCACCATAGGTCCTCATCAGAATCTGGGCTCCCATACACATTCTCCAAGGCCTCAAGATAGGCATTGCAGTCGCTTCAGGGTTACTGGCCCGTTTAGCACGGATGGTAGCCAGGGCAGGACCTCGGGCTCTCACTAACCCTCTTTCGCTTTCCGGCTGACGAGCATTGCCATTCTAGCACTTGGGGGCAACATAGTCTATCCAGGTCTCCCAGTCATCCTCCCCTTGGGGGGTGGGAGGGTGCCAGAAGATCCTCAACCTTCGGTGAGTCATGACTAATGGCAGGTGCAGAAATAGGAGTCTGCATTGGTTCAGCCACCATTACGGGTACTGGAGCAGGAGAGGGTGTTGGGGAGGAACACCCCAGGTGGCAAGAATAGTTTCTTCAAGTCCTCCACAGTTTCCCTTCTCCCAGCAACCATTTAGCAAATTTCTCCTCAAAAGTTTCAGATAGTGGTGGGGCTCATTCCCCCCCGGGTCTTTACTGTCCTTAGTTATCACTCTCCAAGCAGTGAGGGCTCCCTCTGGGGTAATGGTCTGTGGTACTTTGGAGCTATCTATGGGATCCTTAAACTCTACTAGGGCCAGGAAAGTGTGGGTGAGCAGATTAGCGTGCCGACCCACCACCACAGGATTTTGTAAACCTTCCACCTTGGAAAGTACTCCCTGCACAGTGTCCGTATGATAGCAGGGGATGTCCAGGATAAGCATAGCATTTTGGGGTCGATCTCCTCCCAGTACCACTCCACCAGCGAGTGCACAGCCACTTCTGTCGGGTACCCATTTATTTATTTTTATTTTTTCCTTAACAGTGGTTTGTAAATATGGCCACTAGAGGACACACAATCCCAGCGGTGAGCCTCCAAAATATAACCCCTAGATGGCGCTATCCAGGGGCTACTACCCCTGCCTGATTTGCCACTAACAGGTTGAGGGCCTGGATCAATGGCGGTGCCTCCACCCAGAGGTCAGGGTTTGCAAGAGTTAAACTTACTTGGTCACAGCCACTCTGGGACACTGCAACCCCTTTCTTCCCACTGTTGGCCCACACAATATGAAGAATTACCTTCACAGTATACACTTACCCCAAAGGCTGGTTCAGGCACAGGACATCCTGTAAAATAAGATACAGTGCAACAATCACAGTACAGTACTTTAACATAGACAAATACCTCCAGGCAGTATAACTTTGTTGAAACAAACGCTCTGATTTATTGAGGGGGATATAAAACAAGGACAGGGGAAATCAGGTTAATTAGCTTATCCTTTACTATCTACCTATGGCTCTGTGCACAGAGCCTATCCCTACAGTTACTATCCCTGGGTACCCAGGCCCTAGTAGCTAGTCAAACCGTGGCAGCTGGTAGGGCCCTTTCACCAGAGAAAGGAAAATTAAACAGTCAGCAGTACAGTAATTCCATTTTGGATTTAATGTGGCAATTCAACAGGAGGCGACCCGAATTAGTACTCACGACCTCCAAAGAAGATATGGTCCTTCAATGTCAGCAGGGCTACTTTTGATCTCAAGAGACTCCTCACACATTTATATGGTAAAAAAGAAAGCACTATACCAGGCAGGCTGCATCTGTATCCCAATGTAATTACTGCACAATAACAAGGAGAACACACAGCAGATTCAGTTCTGACAGACCGAGTGTAATTCAACAATTTCTTCAGTCTTCTACAGGGTGAGCCTGGTTTCTACTCTTCAGAGATCCTTTGATTCTTTTCACAGGACGGATTCAGTCCTAACAACAGTTACACAAGTTGTGAACCCAGAACTCTGGGCCTTGCCCGTTTTTGACTGAAACTGTGCACTGAAGGACACAAGGGTTTCTTTCCCTTCACTTTCAGATCTCAAACTGAAACTCCCAACAGACAAAACGGGCACTTCCTTTGAGTTCCTCCCAGTTCTTGACTGGATTGGCTGTCACTCACAATAGACTGCTGCTGTTGGTCCAAAAGGCACCAAGTCTAAACTACATCTCCCAAGTCACTGCCCATACAATCCTCTTGTGGCTGGCTCAGATTATGAGTCCCAAGTTCTGATTCGTCAAGGCATCATTTAGAGCTAGTTTACCCCACACTGATTGGTCCAGTTCAGCAGTTCAAAACCAGAATGGGGAACTGGCAGACAGTTCTGACTGCAAAGAAAGCAGGTTAGACAAACTGTAATTTTATTATTACTGTAAATGATTTCTGGCAATCAGTTACATCTTTCAGACAGGTTCCTTTGCACTCTAGTGACTGCAAAATGGGGTGAATTGGCGAGCAACAGGTGGTACTCAATCAAAAGCACACAGTCCCCCATACAAACTAATTATGTCTGCAAGCAGACAGCTCTTAAAGAGACAGTACCAGAGGTTCTAAAAACACTCACTGATAAATGGCTTAAACGCCAAACACCATTCAGGCTTGGAGCATTCAAGCAAGCTCCTGGAAGTCTTTTGGGAACCCCCATTTGCAGGGGGGTTACATTGGACAGCAGATTGGGGCTGGGAAAGAACTGTTAGACTACCAGGGACACTTTTACATTTGTTTGACAGCAGATCAGGGCTGAGGACGGACTGCCAATCTACCAGGGACACTTTTGAATTTGTTGGACAGCGGACAGTGGATCATAGCTGGTGAGAGGCTGCTAGACTACCAGGGACACTTTTACATTTATTGGACAATGCATCAAGGCTGGGGAAGCACTGCTAGACTACAAGGGACACTTTTATATTTGTTGGACAGTGGATCGTGACTAGGGAAGCACTGCTAGACTACCAAGGACACGTTTACATTTATTGGACAGCAGATTGGGGCTGGGGAAGGACTGCCAATCTACCAGGGACACTTTTGAATTTGCTGGACAGTGGATAGTGGATCGGAGCTGGGGAGAGCCTGCTAGACTACCAGGGACACTTTTACATTCATTGGACAATGGATCAGGGCTGGGGAGGGACTGCTAGACTACAAGAGACACACTTACATTTGTTGGACAGCAGATTGGGGCTGGGGAAGGACTGCAAGACTACCAGGGACACGTTTACATTGTTCGGACAGTGGATCATGGCTGGGGAAGGACTGCTAGACTACCAGGGACACTTTTACATTTGTTGGACAGCAGATTGGGGCTAGGGAAGCACTGCTAGACTACCAAGGACACGTTTACATTTATTGGACAGCAGATTGGGGCTGGGGAAGCACTGCTAGACTACCAGGGACACTTTTACATTTATTGGACAGCAGATTGGGGCTGGGAAAGAACTGTTAAACTACCAGGGACACTTTTATATTTGTTTGACAGCAGATCAGGGCTGGGGAGGACTGCTTATCTACAGGGACACTTTTGCATTTGTTGGACAGCGGACAGTGGATCGGAGCTGGTGAGAGGCTGCTAGACTACCAGGGACACTTTTACATTTATTGGACAATGCATCAAGGCTGGGGAGGGACTGCTAGACTAAAAGGGACATGTTTACATTTGTTGGACAGCAGATTGGGGTTAGGGAAGCACTGCTAGACAAAAAGGGACACGTTTACATTTGTTGGACAGCAGATTGGGGCTGGGGAAGGACTGCTAGACTACAAGGGACACTTTAACATTTGTTGGACAGCAGACTAGGGCTAGGGAAGCACTGCTAGACTACCATGGACACTTTCACATTTATTGGACAGTAGACTGGGGCTGTGGAAGGACTGCTAGACTACCAGGGACAATGTTACATTTGTTGGACAGCAGATTGGGGATAGAGAATCACTGCTAGACTAGCAGGGACACTTTTACATTGGGTGAACAGCACATTGGGGCTGGGGAAGCACTGCTAGCCTACAAGGGACACTTTTATATTTGTTGGACAGTGGATCGTGGCTAGGGAAGCACTGCTAGACTACCAGGGACACTTTTACATTTGTTGGACAGCAGATCAGGGCTGGGGAGGGACTGCCAATCTACCAGGGACACTTTTGAATTTGTTGGACAGCGGACAGTGGATCAGAGCTGGGGAGAGGCTGCTAGACTACCAGGGACACTTTTACATTCATTGGACAATGGATCAGGGCTGGGGAGGGACTGCTAGACTACAAGGGACACACATTTGTTGGACAGCAGATTGGGACTGGGGAAGGACTGCTAGACTACCAGGGACACGTTTACATTTGTCGGACAGTGGATCATGGCTGGGGAAGGACTGCTAGACTACCAGGGACACGTTTACATTTATTGGACAGCAGATTGGGGCTGGGGAAGCACTGCTATACTACCAGGGACACTTTTACATTTATTGGAGAGCACATTGGAGCTGGAAAAGGACTGCTAGACTACCAGGGACACTTTTACATTTGTTTGACAGCAGATCAGGGCTGGGAAGGGACTGCTAATCTACCAGGGACACTTCTGCGTTTGTTGGACAGCGGACAGTCGATCGGAGCTGGTGAGAGGCTGCTAGACTACCAGGGACACTTTTTCATTTATTGGACAATGCATCAAGGCTGGGAAGGGACTGCTAGACTAAAAGGGACATTTTTACATTTGTTGGACAGCAGATTGGGGTTAGGGAAGCACTGCTAGACAAAAAGGGACACGTTTACATTTGTTGGACAGCAGATTGGGGCTGGGGAAGAACTGCTAGACTACAAGGGACACTTTTACATTTATTGGACAGTAGATTGGGGCTAGGGAAGCACTGCTAGACTACCATGGACACTTTTACATTTATTGGACAGTAGACTAGGGCTGTGGAAGGACTGCTAGACTACCAGGGACAATGTTACATTTGTTGGACAGCAGATTGGGGATAGGGAATCACTGTTAGACTACCAGGGACACTTTTACATTTGTTGAACAGCAGATTGGGGCTGGGGAAGCACTGCTAGACTACAAGGGACACTTTTGTATTTGTTGGACAGTGGATCGTGGCTAGGGAAGCACTGCTAGACTACCAGGGACACTTTTACATTTGTTGGACAGCAGATCAGGGCTGGGGAGGGACTGCCAATCTACCAGGGACACTTTTGAATTTGTTGGACAGTGGAGAGTGGATCAGAGCTGGGGAGAGGCTGCTAGACTACCAGGGACACTTTTACATTCATTGGACAATGGATCAGGGCTGGGGAGGGACTGCTAGACTCTAAGGGACACCCTTACATTTGTTGGACAGCAGATTGGGGCTGGGGAAGGACTGCTAGACTACCAGGGACACGTTTACATTTGTTGCACAGTGGATCATGACTGGGGAAGCACTGCTAGACTACCAGGGACACTTTTACATTTGTTGGACAGTAGATCGTGGCTAGGGAAGCACTGCTAGACTACCAGGGACACTTTTACATTTGTTTGACAGCAGATCAGGGCTGTGGAGGGACTGCTAATCTACCAGGGACACGTTTGCATTTGTTAGACAGCGGACAGTGGATCGGAGCTGGTGAGAGGCTGCTAGACTACCAGGGACACTTTTATATTTATTGGACAATGCATCAAGGCTGGGGAGGGACTGCTAGACTAAAGGGACAAGTTTACATTTGTTGGACAGCAGATTGGGGTTAGGGAAGCACTGCTAGACAAAAGGGACACGTTTACATTTGTTGGACAGCAGATTGGGGCAGGGGAAGGACTGCTAGACTACAAGGGACTCTTTAACATTTGTTGGACAGCAGATTGGGGCTAGGGAAGCACTGCTAGACTACCATGGACACTTTTACATTTATTGGACAGTAGACTGGGGCTGTGGAAGGACTGCTAGACTACCAGGGACAATGTTACATTTGTTGGACAGCAGATTGGGGATAGGGAATCACTGCTAGACTACCAGGGACACTTTTACATTTGTTGAACAGCAGATTGGGGCTAGGGATGCCAGCTAGACTACCAGGGACACTTTTACATTTGTTGGACAGCAGATCAGGGCTGGGAGGGACTGCCAATCTATCAGGACACTTTTGAATTTGTTGAACAGCGGACAGTGGATCGGAGCTGGGAGAGGCTGCTAGACTACCAGGGACACTTTTACTTTCATTGGACAATGGATCAGGGCTGGGGAGGGACTGCTAGACTACAAGGGACATACTACATTTGTTGGACAGCAGATTGGGGCTGGGGAAGGACTGCTAGACTACAGGGACACGTTTACATTTGATCGAACAGTGGATCATGGCTGGGGAAGGACTGCTAGACTACCAGGGACACTTTTACATTTGTTGGACAGCAGATTGGGGCTAGGAAGCACTGCTAGACTACCAGGGACATGTTTACATTTATTGGACAGCAGATTGGGGCTGGGAAGCACTGCTAGAGTACCAGGGACACTTTTACATTTATTGGACAGCAGATTGGGGCTGGAAAGGACTGCTATATTACCAGGGACACTTTTACATTTGTTTGACAGCAGATCAGAGCTGGGGAGGGACTGCTAATCTACCAGGGACTCTTTTGCATTTGTTGGACAGCGGACAGTGGATCGGAGCTGGTGAGAGGCTGCTAGACTACCAGGGACACTTTTACGTTTATTGGACAATGGATAAGGGCTGGGGAGGGACTGCTAGACTAAAAGGGACATGTTTACATTTGTTGGACAGCAGATTGGGGTTAGGGAAGCACTGCTAGACAAAAAGGGACACGTTTACATTTGTTGAACAGCAGATTCGGGCTGGGGAAGGACTGCTAGACTACAAGGGACACTTTAACATTTATTGGACAGCAGATTGGGGCTAGGGAAGCACTGCTAGACTACCATGGACACTTTTACATTTATTGGACAGTAGACTAGGGCTGTGGAAGGACTGCTAGACTACCAGGGACAATGTTACATTTGTTGGACAGCAGATTGGGGATAGGGAATCACTGTTAGACTACCAGGGACACTTTTACATTTGTTGAACAGCAGATTGGGGCTGGGGAAGCACTGCTAGACTACAAGGGACACTTTGTATTTGTTGGACAGTGGATCGTGGCTAGGGAAGCACTGCTAGACTACCAGGGACACTTTTACATTTGTTGGACAGCAGATCAGGGCTGGGGAGGGACTGCCAATCTACCAGGGACACTTTTGAATTTGTTGGACAGCGGACAGTGGATCAGAGCTGGGGAGAGGCTGCTAGACTACCAGGGACACTTTTACATTCATTGGACAATGGATCAGGGCTGGGGAGGGACTGCTAGACTCTAAGGGACACACTTACATTTGTTGGACAGCAGATTGGGGCTGGGGAAGGACTGCTAGACTACCAGGGACACGTTTACATTTGTTGAACAGTGGATCATGACTGGGGAAGCACTGCTAGACTACCAGGGACACTTTTACATTTGTTGGACAGTAGATCGTGGCTAGGGAAGCACTGCTAGACTACCAGGGACACTTTTACATTTGTTTGACAGCAGATCAGGGCTGTGGAGGGACTGCTAATCTACCAGGGACACGTTTGCATTTGTTAGACAGCGGACAGTGGATCGGAGCTGGTGAGAGGCTGCTAGACTACCAGGGACACTTTTATATTTATTGGACAATGCATCAAGGCTGGGGAGGGACTGCTAGACTAAAAGGGACAAGTTTACATTTGTTGGACAGCAGATTGGGGTTAGGGAAGCACTGCTAGACAAAAAGGGACACGTTTACATTTGTTGGACAGCAGATTGGGGCAGGGGAAGGACTGCTAGACTACAAGGGACTCTTTAACATTTGTTGGACAGCAGATTGGGGCTAGGGAAGCACTGCTAGACTACCATGGACACTTTTACATTTATTGGACAGTAGACTGGGGCTGTGGAAGGACTGCTAGACTACCAGGGACAATGTTACATTTGTTGGACAGCAGATTGGGGATAGGGAATCACTGCTAGACTACCAGGGACACTTTTACATTTGTTGAACAGCAGATTGGGGCTAGGGATGCACTGCTAGACTACCAGGGACACTTTTACATTTGTTGGACAGCAGATCAGGGCTGGGGAGGGACTGCCAATCTATCAGGGACACTTTTGAATTTGTTGAACAGCGGACAGTGGATCGGAGCTGGGGAGAGGCTGCTAGACTACCAGGGACACTTTTACTTTCATTGGACAATGGATCAGGGCTGGGGAGGGACTGCTAGACTACAAGGGACATACTTACATTTGTTGGACAGCAGATTGGGGCTGGGGAAGGACTGCTAGACTACCAGGGACACGTTTACATTTGTCGAACAGTGGATCATGGCTGGGGAAGGACTGCTAGACTACCAGGGACACTTTACATTTGTTGGACAGCAGATTGGGGCTAGGGAAGCACTGCTAGACTACCAGGGACATGTTTACATTTATTGGACAGCAGATTGGGGCTGGGGAAGCACTGCTAGACTACCAGGGACACTTTTACATTTATTGGACAGCAGATTGGGGCTGGGAAAGGACTGCTATATTACCAGGGACACTTTTACATTTGTTTGACAGCAGATCAGAGCTGGGGAGGGACTGCTAATCTACCAGGGACTCTTTTGCATTTGTTGGACAGCGGACAGTGGATCGGAGCTGGTGAGAGGCTGCTAGACTACCAGGGACACTTTTACGTTTATTGGACAATGGATCAGGGCTGGGGAGGGACTGCTAGACTAAAAGGGACAGGTTTACATTTGTTGGACAGCAGATTGGGGTTAGGGAAGCACTGCTAGACAAAAAGGGACACGTTTACATTTGTTGAACAGCAGATTCGGGCTGGGGAAGGACTGCTAGACTAGAAGGGACACTTTAACATTTGTTGGACAGCAGATTGGGGTTAGGGAAGCACTGCTAGACTACCATGGACACTTTTACACTTATTGGACAGTAGACTGGGGCTGTGGAAGGACTGCTAGACTACCAGGGACAATGTTACATTTGTTGGACAGCAGATTGGGGATAGGGAATCACTGTTAGACTACCAGGGACACTTTTACATTTGTTGAACAGCAGATTGGGGCTGGGGAAGCACTGCTAGACTACAAGGGACACTTTTGTATTTGTTGGACAGTGGATCGTGGCTAGGGAAGCACTGCTAGACTACCAGGGACACTTTTACATTTGTTGGACAGCAGATCAGGGCTGGGGAGGGACTGCCAATCTACCAGGGACACTTTTGAATTTGTTGGACAGCGGACAGTGGATCAGAGCTGGGGAGAGGCTGCTAGACTACCAGGGACACTTTTACATTCATTGGACAATGGATCAGGGCTGGGAAGGGACTGCTAGACTCTAAGGGACACACTTACATTTGTTGGACAGCAGATTGGGGCTGGGGAAGGACTGCTAGACTACCAGGGACACGTTTACATTTGTTAGACAGCGGACAGTGGATCATGACTGGGGAAGCACTGCTAGACTACCAGGGACACTTTTACATTTGTTGGACAGTAGATCGTGGCTAGGGAAGCACTACTAGACTACCAGGGACACTTTTACATTTGTTTGACAGCAGATCAGGGCTGTGGAGGGACTGCTAATCTACCAGGACACGTTTGCATTTGTTAGACAGCGGACAGTGGATCGGAGCTGGTGAGAGCTGCTAGACTACCAGGACACTTTATATTTATTGGACAATGCATCAAGGCTGGGAGGGACTGCTAGACTAAAAGGGACATGTTTACATTTGTTGGACAGCAGATTGGGGTTAGGGAAGCACTGCTAGACAAAAAGGGACACGTTTACATTTGTTGGACAGCAGATTGGGGCAGGGGAAGGACTGCTAGACTACAAGGGACTCTTTAACATTTGTTGGACAGCAGATTGGGGCTAGGGAAGCACTGCTAGACTACCATGGACACTTTTACATTTATTGGACAGTAGACTGGGGCTGTGGAAGGACTGCTAGACTACCAGGGACAATGTTACATTTGTTGGACAGCAGATTGGGGATAGGGAATCACTGCTAGACTACCAGGGACACTTTTACATTTGTTGAACAGCAGATTGGGGCTAGGGATGCACTGCTAGACTACCAGGGACACTTTTACATTTGTTGGACAGCAGATCAGGGCTGGGGAGGGACTGCCAATCTATCAGGGACACTTTTGAATTTGTTGAACAGCGGACAGTGGATCGGAGCTGGGGAGAGGCTGCTAGACTACCAGGGACACTTTTACTTTCATTGGACAATGGATCAGGGCTGGGAGGGACTGCTAGACTACAAGGGACATACTTACATTTGTTGGACAGCAGATTGGGGCTGGGGAAGGACTGCTAGACTACCAGGGACACGTTTACATTTGTCGAACAGTGGATCATGGCTGGGGAAGGACTGCTAGACTACCAGGGACACTTTTACATTTGTTGGACAGCAGATTGGGGCTAGGGAAGCACTGCTAGACTACCAGGGACATGTTTACATTTATTGGACAGCAGATTGGGGCTGGGGAAGCACTGCTAGAGTACCAGGGACACTTTTACATTTATTGGACAGCAGATTGGGGCTGGGAAAGGACTGCTATATTACCAGGGACACTTTTACATTTGTTTGACAGCAGATCAGAGCTGGGGAGGGACTGCTAATCTACCAGGGACTCTTTTGCATTTGTTGGACAGCGGACAGTGGATCGGAGCTGGTGAGAGGCTGCTAGACTACCAGGGACACTTTTACGTTTATTGGACAATGGATCAGGGCTGGGAAGGGACTGCTAGACTAAAAGGGACATGTTTACATTTGTTGGACAGCAGATTGGGGTTAGGGAAGGACTGCTAGACAAAAAGGGACACGTTTACATTTGTTGAACAGCAGATTCGGGCTGGGGAAGGACTGCTAGACTACAAGGGACACTTTAACATTTGTTGGACAGCAGATTGGGGTTAGGGAAGCACTGCTAGACTACCATGGACACTTTTACACTTATTGGACAGTAGACTGGGGCTGTGGAAGGACTGCTAGACTACCAGGGACAATGTTACATTTGTTGGACAGCAGATTGGGGGATAGGGAATCACTGCTAGACTACCAGGGACACTTTTACATTTGTTGAACAGCACATTGGGGCTGGGGAAGCACTGCTAGACTACAAGGGACACTTTCATATTTGCTGGACAGTGGATCGTGGCTAGGGAAGCACTGCTAGACTACCAGGGACACTTTTATATTTGTTGAACAGCAGATCAGAGCTGGGGAGGGACTGCCAATCTACCAGGGACACTTTTGAATTTGTTGGATAGCGGACAGTGGATCGGTGCTGGGGGAGAGGCTGCTAGACTACCAGGGACACTTTTACATTCATTGGACAATGGATCAGGGCTGAGGAGGGACTGCTAGACTACAAGGGACACACTTACATTTGTTGGACAGCAGATTGGGGCTGGGGAAGGACTGCTAGACTACCAGGGACACGTTTACATTTGTCGGACAGTGGATCATGGCTGGGGAAGGACTGCTAGACTACCAGGGACACTTTTACATTTGTTGGACAGCAGATTGGGGCTAGGGAAGTACTGCTAGACTACCAGGGACACGTTTACATTTATTGGACAGCAGATTGGGGCTGGGGAAGCACTGCTAGACTACCTGGGACACTTTTACATTTATTGGACAGCAGATTGGGGCTGGGATAGGACTGCTAGACTACCAGGGACACTTTTACATTTGTTTGACAGCAGATCAGGGCTGTGGAGGGACTGCTAATCTACCAGGGACACTTTTGCATTTGTTGGACAGCGGACAGTGGATCGGAGCTGGTGAGAGGCTGCTAGACTACCAGGGACACTTTTATATTTATTGGACAATGCATCAAGGCTGGGGAGGGACTGCTAGACTAAAAGGGACAAGTTTACATTTGTTGGACAGCAGATTGGGGTTAGGGAAGCACTGCTAGACAAAAGGGACACGTTTACATTTGTTGGACAGCAGATTGGGGCTGGGGAAGGACTGCTAGACTACAAGGGACTCTTTAACATTTGTTGGACAGCAGATTGGGGCTAGGAAGCACTGCTAGACTACCATGGACACTTTTACATTTATTGGACAGTAGACTGGGGCTGTGGAAGGACTGCTAGACTACCAGGGACAATGTTACATTTGTTGGACAGCAGATTGGGGATAGGGAATCACTGCTAGACTACCAGGGACACTTTACATTTGTTGAACAGCAGATTGGGGCTAGGGATGCACTGCTAGACTACCAGGGACACTTTTACATTTGTTGGACAGCAGATCAGGGCTGGGGAGGGACTGCCAATCTATCAGGGACACTTTTGAATTTGTTGAACAGCGGACAGTGGATCGGAGCTGGGGAGAGGCTGCTAGACTACCAGGGACACTTTTACTTTCATTGGACAATGGATCAGGGCTGGGGAGGGACTGCTAGACTACAAGGGACACACTTACATTTGTTGGACAGCAGATTGGGGCTGGGGAAGGACTGCTAGACTACCAGGGACACGTTTACATTTGTCGAACAGTGGATCATGGCTGGGGAAGGACTGCTAGACTACCAGGGACACTTTTACATTTGTTGGACAGCAGATTGGGGCTAGGGAAGCACTGCTAGACTACCAGGGACATGTTTACATTTATTGGACAGCAGATTGGGGCTGGGGAAGCACTGCTAGAGTACCAGGGACACTTTTACATTTATTGGACAGCAGATTGGGGCTGGGAAAGGACTGCTATACTACCAGGGACACTTTTACATTTGTTTGACAGCAGATCAGAGCTGGGGAGGGACTGCTAATCTACCAGGGACACTTTTGCATTTGTTGGACAGCGGACAGTGGATCGGAGCTGGTGAGAGGCTGCTAGACTACCAGGGACACTTTTACGTTTATTGGACAATGGATCAGGGCTGGGGAGGGACTGCTAGACTAAAAGGGACATGTTTACATTTGTTGGACAGCAGATTGGGGTTAGGGAAGCACTGCTAGACTACCATGGACACTTTTACACTTATTGGACAGTAGACTGGGGCTGTGGAAGGACTGCTAGACTACCAGGGACAATGTTACATTTGTTGGACAGCAGATTGGGGATAGGGAATCACTGCTAGACTACCAGGGACACTTTTACATTTGTTGAACAGCACATTGGGGCTGGGGAAGCACTGCTAGACTACAAGGGACACTTTTATATTTGCTGGACAGTGGATCGTGGCTAGGGAAGCACTGCTAGACTACCAGGGACACTTTTACATTTGTTGAACAGCAGATCAGGGCTGGGGAGGGACTGCCAATCTACCAGGGACACTTTTGAATTTGTTGGATAGCGGACAGTGGATCGGAGCTGGGGAGAGGCTGCTAGACTACCAGGGACACTTTTACATTCATTGGACAATGGATCAGGGCTGAGGAGGGACTGCTAGACTACAAGGGACACACTTACATTTGTTGGACAGCAGATTGGGGCTGGGGAAGGACTGCTAGACTACCAGGGACACGTTTACATTTGTCGGACAGTGGATCATGGCTGGGAAAGGACTGCTAGACTACTAGGGACACTTTTACATTTGTTGGACAGCAGATTGGGGCTAGGGAAGTACTGCTAGACTACCAGGGACACGTTTACATTTATTGGACAGCAGATTGGGGCTGGGGAAGCACTGCTAGACTACCAGGGACACTTTTACATTTATTGGACAGCAGATTGGGGCTGGGATAGGACTGCTAAACTACCAGGGACACTTTTACATTTGTTTGACAGCAGATCAGGGCTGTGGAGGGACTGCTAATCTACCAGGGACACTTTTGCATTTGTTGGACAGCGGACAGTGGATCGGAGCTGGTGAGAGGCTGCTAGACTACCAGGGACACTTTTATATTTATTGGACAGCAGATTGGGGTTAGGGAAGCACTGCTAGACAAAAAGGGACACGTTTACATTTGTTGGACAGCAGATTGGGGCTGGGGAAGGACTGCTAGACTACAAGGGACTCTTTAACATTTGTTGGACAGCAGATTGGGGCTAGGGAAGCACTGCTAGACTACCATGGACACTTTTACATTTATTGGACAGTAGACTGGGGCTGTGGAAGGACTGCTAGACTACCAGGGAGAATGTTACATTTGTTGGACAGCAGATTGGGGATAGGGAATCACTGCTAGACTACCAGGGACACTTTTACATTTGTTGAACAGCAGATTGGGGCTAGGGATGCACTGCTAGACTACCAGGGACACTTTTACATTTGTTGGACAGCAGATCAGGGCTGCGGAGGGACTGCCAATCTATCAGGGACACTTTTGAATTTGTTGAACAGCGGACAGTGGATCGGAGCTGGGGAGAGGCTGCTAGACTACCAGGGACACTTTTACTTTCATTGGACAATGGATCAGGGCTGGGGAGGGACTGCTAGACTACAAAGGACACACTTACATTTGTTGGACAGCAGATTGGGGCTGGGGAAGTACTGCTAGACTACCAGGGACACGTTTACATTTGTCGGACAGTGGATCATGGCTGGGGAAGGACTGCTAGACTTCCAGGGACACTTTTACATTTGTTAGACAGCAGATTGGGGCTAGGGAAGCACTGCTAGACTACCAGGGACACATTTACATTTATTGGACAGCAGATTGGGGCTGGGGAAGCACTGCTAGACTACCAGGGACACTTTTACATTTATTGGACAGCAGATTGGGGCTGGAAAAGGACTGCTATACTACCAGGAACACTTTTACATTTATTGGACAGCAGATTGGGGCTAGGGAAGCACAGCTAGACTACCAGGAACACTTTTACATTTATTGGATAGCAGATTGGCGCTAGGGAAGCACCGCTAGACTACCAGGGACACGTTTACATTTATTGGACAGCAGATTGGGGCTGGGGAAGGACTGCTAGACTACCAGGGACACATTTACATTTGTTGAACAGCAGATTGGGGTTGGGGAGGGACTGCTAATCTACCAGGGACACTTTTGCGTTTGTTGGACAGCGGACAGTGGATCAGAGCTGGGGAGAGGCTGCTAGACTACCAGGGACACTTTTACATTCATTGGACAATGTATCAGGGCTGGGGAGGGACTGCTAGACTACAACGGACACACTTACATTTGTTGGAGAGCAGATTGGGGCTGGGGAAGGACTGCTAGACTACCAGGGACACGTTTACATTTGTTGGACAGTGGATCATGACTGAGGAAGCACTGCTAGACTACCAGGGACACTTTTACATTTGTTGGACAGCAGATTGGGGCTAGGGAAGCACTGCTAGACTACCAGGGACATGTTTACATTTATTGGACAGCAGATAGGGGCTGGGGAAGCACTGCTAGACTACCAGGGACACTTTTACATTTATTGGACAGCAGATTGGGGCTGGGAAAGGACTGCTAGACTACCATGGACACTTTTACATTTATTGGACAGCAGATTGGGGCTAGGGAAGCACCGTTAGACTACCAGGGACACTTTTACATTTATTGGATAGCAGATTGGGGCTAGGGAAGCACTGCTAGACTACCAGGGACACGTTTACATTTGGTGGACAGTGGATCATGGCTGGGGAAGCACTGCTAGACTACCAGGGACACTTTTACATTTGTTAGACAGCAGATTGGGGCTGGGGAAGGACTGCTGGACTACCAGGGACACTTTTACATTTGTTGACAGCAGATTGGGGCTGGGGAGGGACTGCTAATCTACCAGGGACACTTTTGCATTTGTTGGACAGCGGACAGTGGATCAGAACTGGGGAGAGACTGCTAGACTACCTGGGACACTTTTACATTCATTGGACAGTGGATCAGGGCTCGGGAGGGACTGCTAGACTACAAGGGACATGTTTACATTTGTTGGACAGCAAATTAGGGCTGGGGAAGGACTGCTAGACTACCAGGGACAGGTTTACATTTGTTGGACAGTGGATCATGGCTGGGGAAGGACTGCTAGACTACCAGGGACATTTTTACATTTGTTGGGCAGCAGATTGGGGCTGGGGAAGCACTGCTAGACTACCAGGGACACTTTTACATTTGTTGGGCAGCAGATTGGGGCTGGGGAAGCACTGCTAGACTACCAGGAATACATTTACATTTGTTGGACAGCAGATTGGGGCTGGGGAAGCACTGCTAGACTACCAGGGACACTTTTACATTTATTGGACAGGAGATTGGGGCTAGGGAAGCACCGCTAGACTACCAGGGACACGTTTACATTTATTGGACAGCAGACTGGGGCTGGGGAAGGACTGCTAGACTACCAGGGACAGTTCTACATTTGTCGGACAGCAGATTGGGGCTAGGGAAGCACTGCTAATCTACCAGGGACACTTTTACATTTATTGGACAGCACATTGGGGCTGGGGAAGGACTGCTAGACTACCAGGGACACTTTTACATTTGTTGAACAGCAGATTGGGGCTGTTGAAGGACTGCTAGGCTACCAGGGACACTTTCATATTTGTTGGACAGCAGATTGGGGCTGGGGAAGCACTGCTAGACTACCAGGGTCACTTTTAAATTTGTTGGACAGCAGATTGGGGCTGGGGAAGCACTGCTAGACTACCAGGGACACTTTTCCATTTGTTGTACAGTTGATCGTGGCTAGGGAAGCACTGCTAGACTACCAGGGACATGTTTATATTTGTTGAACAGTGGCTCGTGGCTAGGGAAGCACTGCTAGACTACCAGGGACACGTTTACATTTGTTGGAGAGTGGATTGGGGCTGGGGAAGCAGTACTAGACTACCAGGGACATTTACATTTGTTGGACAATGGATCGGGGCTGGGGAGGGACCACTAGGCTACAAGAGACTATTTTACATTTATTGAACAGCAGATAGGGGCTAGGGAGGGACCACTAGACTACCAGAGGCATTTTCACATTTGCTGGGTAGAGGATTGGAGTTGGGGAGACTGCTAGACTACCAGGGAAACCTTTACTGTACATGTACATAGGCTCAGGGCTAGGGAGAGACCTCTGGACCACCTGGGATTTCTTTTATTTTTACTTGTATTGGGATCGGGGCATGGGAGGGACTGCTAAACAGCCAGGGTACCCAGCCTTTGACAATGCGTGGATGGGCTGTGGGGCACCCACCCGCTCTGTGAACTGTTAAGGACTGGCTTTCAGAAACATTCATCTACGCTGCACTTGTGGCTGTTTATTGCTTCTGATAATTTTTAGTATCATGCTGCGCTGCATATGCATGGGGGATCCCTCCTTTGCATATGTACTGTGTGATATTGTGCCATGGTGCTATCGAGAGTGCGCTGCACATAGATGGCCTTTGAATATGGCCACACCCCTGATGGCTAGTGCTATTCTTGGTTAGCATGATCAAACCCAGTTTGTGCCATGCTAACCTTTTGAATATGGGGGCTTATATCTTAATTCTGATTATTTAGAGAAAAGATGTATGTTGCATTAGTGGAGATTACACATTGTCCTGCAAAAAATCATGTTTCAGTATGAAATGTCCTGATTTGGGATTCTGACAATGTGGTAACCCTACACTGCCTCAACCAGAAGACTGTTCTAGGCATCCACCACTCTTTCACTGAAGTGCTTCCTCACAGCCTTCCTAAGTTTTCCCCCTTCCAGCTTCATCGCATGCCCCTTTGTTCTTGTGCACCTTCTCCTCTGAAAAATACTCCCTTCCTGTACCTTATTCAACACCATGAGGTAGTTATCGATCTCTATTATGCCCCCCCCATCCTCTCTTCTAAGGTGTACATACTGAGATCCCTCAGTCTCTCCTCATAAGAATTTTGATGCAGGCACATCACAGTTTTAATTGCTGTCCACCGGACAGCTTCTACCCTGTTTATGTCCTACCTGAGATGTGGTTTCCAGAACTGGACTCAGTACTTTAGGTGGGGTATCACCATTGATTATACAGTGGTAATACCACCTCTCTCCTTCTGCTGGGGTTCCCCCCTTCCCATGCACTCCAGCATCCCGCTGGCACTACCTACTGTCATGTTGCATTGCCTCACCACCTTGAGGTCATCTGATTTGACAGCCCCAAGGTTCTTTTCCTATTCAGTGACCATCAATACCTCTTCCCCCATTTTATATTCTGCCACTGGGTTTCTGTGCCCTAGGTGCAAAATTTTTCACTTTTTTTGCACTGAAACACAGCCACCATACCCTTGACCACTCCTCCACTTTTCTCAGGTCTCTACACATTCTCCCCACTCCCTCTAGAGTATCTACCCTATTGCAAATGTTGGTGTCATTTGCAAAGAGGCATACCTTTCCTCCCCTCTCTTTTGCAATGTCACTTATTAAAGATATTAAAGGGGACTGGACCCAGTGCTGAGCGGAGGTATCCCGCTGGGCATACTCCTCTCCCAGGTGTGAGTGCCATTCACCACCACCTTCTGTTGCCTAACCATCAAACAATTTTGTACCTAGTTTACCACCTTGGGACCCACCCCCAAACTGCCCACTATCCTTATGAGCATCCTATGTGGTACATCATTGAAGGCCTTGCTGAAGTCTAAGTATTCCATGTCCACTGCCCCTGATCTGCTTCCCTGGTCACCAGGTCAAAGAAATCAATCAGGTTTTTCTGACATGACCTTCCCCCCCAGTAAATCCTTGCTGCCTCATATCTTGTAACCCGCTGGATTCAAGATACTCTACTAGTCTTTCCTTTAAAAGCATTGCCAATAACTTCCCCGACACTGACACCAGACTGACAGGCCTATAGTCGCCAGCCTCCTTCCTGTTGCCACTTTTGTGAAGCAGGACTACATCAGCTCTCTTCCAGTCCTCTGGAACCATTGTTCCAGTAAGTTGCTGAATAGGGCTGTCAGAAGCGCAGCCAGTATCTCCATGAGCTCCTTCACAGCCTGGTGTACCCCATCTGGCCCTTAACTTTATCCGCTTTCAGGTTCGCAAATCCTTTCAGGACTCTTTCGTCTGTAACTGGAATTGTGTTTATGTCCCTCCCCCCAGTTTTCCTGCTGCTTTTATGTGGTCCATCCCCATCACTTCTACTCTAAAGACTAAAGAGAAGTATGTGTTCCATTTACTGGCTTTTTCCTTATCCTCCTGCGCACACTCTCCACCAGCCCTTCTTAACTTCACAATCCCTCCCCTTGTCTTCCTTTCACTTTGTACCTAAAAAAGATAAAAATGTCTTGTCCCCCTTAGTTACCCCTTTAGTTATCCTTTCATTTGTGTGCACCTTTGTTCCATTAACCACCTTCCCTGCTTCCCTCTGCTTTTCCTGCTACATCTCCCTATCCTCTTCCTTCTGCATCTGTTTGTACCTCCTGAATGCTACCACTGTAGCCTTTACCTTTGCAGCTACTTCCTTTGAGAACCATACTGGTCTCTTTCTCCCCCTGTTCTTGTACACTTCATTCATAGACCTCTGTTGCCCTAACTACACAATCCTTTAATATGGCCATTGTTCCCTTAACCCCACCCAGGCAACCCCCGTGGGTCATCTCTGTAGCATTCACCAATTTTTTTTAATTTGCCTGAAAACCCAGGACCCTCATTCTTCTGTGGTTTGCATCTGCTACCATCCTTATGTTAAACCATAGTGTAGGGTGATCGCTGGTCCCCAAGTGGCATCCCACATTGGTGTCTGCAATACTGTCCCTGTTTGTGAGAACCAGGTCCAGCATTGCCCCATTATGAATGGGCTTTATAACTAGTTGCTGTGTTAGAGCAAGCCTTGGCACAGAGGCTGGGGTATTGGAGGTTCCGCTGCCAATTGCTGTAGTAAGGGGAATCGGATCTGACAAGCCCAGAAGGAAATAATGAGGATCATGGTTGCTCCTTCTATCTGAAGCTTGATCAGCACCCTCTGAAGTAGTGGAAAGGGAGGGAAGGCATAGAGGAACCTCCTTTTCCAAAAGAAGGACGTGTCACACCAGAAATCTCCAGGCCCTGGAGTGAGCGAAAGGTCAAACTCTGTGATGATCCCACTTGTCGAACAGGTCTTTTATGACTAAGGTCTGCAGTTCCCACTCATGCATCCTGGACTGCAGCCTGCTTAGTCTGTCTGCCAAGACATTTTAGGTGCCTCGGACATGGACTGCCAACAGTTCTAGACCATGTTCTACAGCCCAGTACCAGACCCTCATCACTTCCCTGCACAGGAGGTATGAATGGGTTCCCCCTTGCTTGTTGATGTAGTGCACTACACTGATGTTGTCTGTCTGCACCAGCAGAGGGCCCTTGGACAGGTAGTCCTGAAAAGCTTGCAGGCCATATAAATCAGCCCTCATCTCTAGAATGTTTATGTGGAGGGAACTCTCCACTGCAGTCCAAGTTCCCTGGGTCTGGTGACAGTCCAGATGAGCACCCCAGCCCATGCCTAAAGCGTCCATGGGAAGGATCTGATATGGGGAGGCAGTCAGGAAAGGAACCCCTTTGAGTAGATTGCTGGGTTCCATCCACCAATGAAGCACTTTCTTTACCAGCAAAGTTACTAGACCCTTCTGTTCTAGATCATCGGTGCATTGATCCCATTGGACCCTTAAAGTCCATTTGGGGATCCGCATATGCAGCCTTTTCAGAGGAACCGTGACAATGGCTGCAGCCATGAAGCCCTGCAGCCACATAATGTCCTGGCTGTGACATGCCAGTTGCTGTAAAGGAACTGGGCCTATTCTATCAGGTGTTCCACCTTGTTTTGGGGCAGGAAGGCTGCACCCTGGGCAGTGTCCAGCATGGCCCCTCTGTAAGAGAGATGCTGACAGGGGGTCAAGACTGACTTGGGCAACTTGTCCATTATCCCTAGGGCATGGAACAGCTGTTTGGTATGCACTAGGGTGCGGATGAGTTTCTCCTTGGAAGATGTACAGTCCCTCCTTCCTGAGTGCTAGCACCACCACCATAAAGCATTTGGTAGAGACCCATGACATAGATCACAAGCCACAGGGCAATGCCCTGAACTGGTAGTTCTCCCCCTGGAACAAGGTACTTCCTGTGGGGAACACAAATCGTTATGTGCAGGTATGCATCCTGCATGTCCTGGGAGCATATCCAGTCTTCCTTTTGCAATGGAGGCAGGAGGCCTTGTAGGGTTACCATCCTGAACGTCTTGTATTGGATGTAGAAATTCAGGTTTCTTAGGTCCAGGTTGGGCCGCAAATCTGTGGATTTGGGAACCAGAAAGAGTGGGAATAGAACTCTCTGTTCCTCTGGAACTGGTTCTAAAAGAACTAAGGGAAGAACTAGTAACACCACTGAATACCCTTTTTAATAAATCATGGGAGGATGGTGTGGTGCCTGAGGACTGGAGGAGGGTGGATGTGATTCCGCTTCACAAAAGTGGGAGCAAGACAGAGGCAGGAAACTACAGACCTGTCAGTTTGACCTCAGTGGTAGGCAAAATGATGGAATCACTTCTGAAGGAAAGAATTGTTGAGTACCTAGAGGCCAGTGGGGCAGAGGACCCAAGGCAGCATGGATTCACAGTGGGAAGGTCATGTCAGACAAAGCTAATCGATTTCTTTGACTGGGTGACCAAAGTAGAAGACCAGGGAGGGGCTGTGGACATAGCCTACCTAGACTTTAGCAAGGCATTTGACACACTCCCCCAAAAAAGACTAATAAACAAATTAGCCAGTCTGGGAGTGGGTCCCAGGGTGGTAGCCTGGGTAAAATACTGCCTGGACAACAGGACACAGCGGGTAATGGTAAATAGAGTCCTCAGTGAAGAAAGGAGGGTTACTATTGGGGTACTGCAGGGTTCAGTACTGGGACCGGTCCCTTTTAATGTCTTTATAAGTGACGTTGCAGAGGGACTGGAAGGGAAAGTATGTCTTTTTGCAGATGACACAAAGATCTGCAACAGGGTTGATATGCAAGGTGGGGTGGAAAGGATGAAAAGGGACTTGGCAAGGTTGGAGGAATGGTCAAATGTATGGCAGCTTAGACTGAATGCAAAGAAGTGTAAAGCAATACACCTGGGAAACAAAAACCTAGGGTAAGACTACGCAATGGGGGTGAGATACTGACAACAACAACAATGGAAAGGGGCCTGGGGGTAGTCATATCAGATGACCTAAAGGTGGCCCAGCAATGTGAGAAGGCAGTAAGAAGGGCTTGGGGGATACTGGGATGCATAGGGAGAGGCATCACCAGTAGAAAACAGGAAGCTGTTGGTCCTCTGTACAGACAGTTGGTAAGACCACATCTGGAGTACTGTGTACAGTTCTGGAGACCCCATCTCCACAAAGACATAGACAGGGTGGAGGCTGTCCAGAGGAGGGCAACCAAAATGGTACAGGGTCTGCACCAGAAGACATATGAAGAAAGACTAAAGGAGCTTAAGATGTATAACCTCGAGGAAAGGAGGGAGAGGGCATGATAGAAACTTTCAAATACCTCAAGGGAATTAACAAAGTCCAAGAGGGTAGCATCTTTCAGAAAAAGAGATGTGCAAGAACAAGGGGGCACAATTTGAAGATAGAGGAAACGGCTTAGAGGTAATGTGAGGAAGTATTTCTTCACAGAGAGGGTTGTAGATGCATGGAACAGCCTTCCTGAGAAGGTCGTAGAGTCAAAAACAGTGGGGGAATTCAAGAATGCATGGGACAGACATAAGGCAGTTCTAGTGGGGGTAGGAGGAAGTAGGCTGTTGGTTAACTAGGATCTGCAGCTTATCCGTTAGGTAGGGAAATGAGCAGACTAGGTGGGCCAAGCGGTCCTTATCTGCCGTCAAATTCTATGTTTCTATGTCTCTATTATGGCTCTTTTCTGCAGCAGCAAATTTCCTCCCACAACACTTGAATATGACATGGAGGGTGGCTTGAATGAACTGGAGGAAGATCCGGAGGACATTCCAGAAGTTCTAGCATGTGGCCTTGCCCTATGAGCTGCAGGGCTCAAGCATCTGTTGTGATTCCCTTCCACCAGTCCAGGTGGAGGGAGAAGCAAACCCCTACCACCACCTCTTGCAGTGCTGCAGGGTGGGAGTCTGGCAAGGAGTCACGCTGAGGTAGGAGCAGTGGCCCGGGCCACACCTCCACCTCTAGAGGCCTTCCCAGTGGTGGAGGTAGGGGTGGGCAGGGCTGTGGCTGCTCAGTGCTTGCCTGGCTGTCAGGTACCCAGCTTGGGATTGCGGGAGTCCCAACAAAGAGGCACCTTCTGACCACCTCTTGGCTGTGTATGGTAAAGGGAGTGAACAGACTGCAGGGTTCTCATCAAGGCCTGTAGGTCAAAAAGGATGTCCCATACATCCGCCCCGAAGAGCTTGTAGCCTCTGAAGGGGGTATTCAGAATGAATTGTTGTATGTCAGTGGCAAAACCAGACACTCTAGCCAAGAATGTCTGAGACAGATACCAACTGCAGCTGCTCTAGCAGAGACATCAGCAACATCATAGGCAGCTGTCAAAGGGTGCTTGCCCACATCTGACCGAGAGTGGAGGGCTTTAAGCAGCTCCTGTCTCTGGGGACCCTCTGGAAGGGCCTGAGCTGCTGCTTTGCCCTTCTTTCAGACAGTATTTTGAAACTTGACCATATGGGCAACATAATTAATAACTTTGATAGCCAATGTGGAAGAGGCATAGGCCCTCTTACCCATAAGATCCAGCTTTCTGGATTTATTATCCAGGAGAAGAGAGCTGAGGTATTGAGATCTTTTGGACCTATCGTGGGCAGTATTTATCACTACTGAATCTGCTGTGGGTTGCTCTAGGAAAAAAAGTAAAGAAACTGAAGATTTGATGGTCGACTGAAGTAGCAGTGTCTCCGTGGAGTCCGATACATGATGGTCGATTGCAGGCAAAGAATTGAGAAGGGCATGGGGCCACCCACATTTATATAGGGAGGACATCGGCATCAGACGTCATCATGGGCGGCCCCAACTAGACTGCTAGCTAAAAAGTTTCCGTGTGGTCCTAGTGCCTGACAGCTATAGTTCCATAGGTGTGGCCTAATACAAGAGATACCCTCGATGAAGATCTACTGTTTTCAGTCTGTGTGTGTTGGAGCATTGCACACACCTGCCACAAGGGAAATTCCCCCTTTCATCAAGATTTGTCGAAAATTCCCTTCGGCATTTTTTGGGACCTTATAGTATGTATGGACAATATGGTCGCTTAAGTTCCACACTCTTTCAGATACTATGAGAGGCAGGTTCACAAATATCTCTGGGCCTTCCCTATTGGTCTGTAATATCTTCCAATGTCTCAGGAAGATGTTTTTCGATGTGTTCTTCCAGCTGGTTTCAATTACCTCAGAAACAAAAATGAATGATTATCATCTGTCTTACAGAGGAATATGTAAATGAATTATTCACTAACACCCAGTATGAGATGTAAATTAAGTTCATGTTATTATGAAAATAAACACAAAGTCTAAAAAAAATAAATGATTCTAATACCACATGAGGGAAATGGGAGAGGGTCTTACAGGGGTTTAAAGCTTTGCTAGCAGTCATGCTGGCCTTCCCACTTAGTGAGGAAGAGGGTAATCAAACCAGAATGCTGGAGATGCAGGTAAGATCATTACCTGTAAAGAAAGGCTAGAAAGGTATTTTAAAATAAAGAATGCTCCCTTTTGTAGAGAGCCATGTGGATGGCTTGTAGTATTTACTTGCACTTTTTTGCACAGAGGGCGCATATGCATGTTTTAAGACTGAATACTGCTTTTGGCCATTTTGAATCTGTATTTATATTTTTCATCAGACACTGAGTGAATTGTATGATGTTAACATATGGCCCAGGCTGTAAATAAGCACTGACAGAGGATACAGAGTGCTGAATGTATATATTTCTAGAGATGTTGGCTGGAAAGGACTATTGACAGAGTACATACAGACTGAATATTTAGTGGTAGAGAAGCCTAATCTTATAGAACATACTGTATATGTATACAGACTATGAGCAGGAACACTCAGAACAGTGATATATTACCAGCAATCGGTCTCTATATTAAAACTTTCTTCTTAATCTCGTCTTATGTATTGAACGTTAAAATTTATATACAGGTATATATATTATGGTAGCACGGTAGTGCTACCATAGTTAGGGTTGAGGAGCCATTTACATGTTAAACCCAAAATTTTGCACCTTAATAACTTTGCAACCGTTCAACAGATTTGCCTGAAATTTGGAATACAGAATCAAGACCCATATGCCTTGGAATCTGCCAAGTTCCGTACTGGTTGAATATACGGCTGCGGAGTTATTAAGCATGATCTGCGCATGCGTTTACACTTTTTTTGGAATTCTACGGTCACCCTACAGGTCACATGGTTTGTGTAACCGGTCAGAAATCTTCAGGGAACGTGTAGCCAGGGTCCTCGATGTGCCTTTCAAAGATTTTGTGAAAAAATATTAAACGGTTCAAAAGTTATTCAAAACACAAGTTCCCATTATAAGTCAATGGGAAAAGTTAACAAAAAGTTCAACACTTTCAAAATCCATTTTTACTGTCACAAATGGCCTTTTACTGTCTCAAATCCACCATTTGTTTTCAGTTAGTGATCAGAAAAATGCTTGGCATTTAAATTGAGACCCTCTAGCAAACTAATTCTTTTGTATTCGCCTAGTCGGGCCCTGAGGATGCTAGCCATGTCTTTATTTTGGGGTAAAACACCCCAGAAATATGTTTTTCAGATTTCTGAAAAAGTACTTTCGCAAAGTAGTGTCGCACTCATGAAAGTGTCACAAATTTTTTGCGAAAGCTTTCGCAAATTGCGACAGTACTTTTCTAGGTTGTGAGAAAATGACAGCAATTCTTTGCTACCCTGCTGCAAAAGAACGGTTTGGTGCTTTCCCCTGAAATTTGGAGAGAATGCAGCCAACATCTCACAGATGTGCCTTTCAGTATTGTGTTGAAAAAATATTACATGGTGGCAAAGTTACGGCACTCCAAAGTTGACACTTTTTCCAATAGGATAACATTACGGCATCTGACGCACTGCAGCAATGCTTTGGCGCCCTGCTGTAAAATAATGGCTTGGTCTTTTGGGCTGAAATTTGGAGGAAAGACAGCCAACATCCCTCAGATGTGCCTTTCAGTGGTTTGGTGAAAAAAATATTACATGGAGCCAAAGTTATGCCACTCCAAACTTCTCTTTTTTTCCCATAGGATAACATTACGGCATTCACCGTGCCTTTCAGGGCCCGTATCTCGGAAACAGTGTGAGATACGGACTTTTCATCGGACAAATATTACAAAACTAGCCAGGAAAGTCCTAAATCATATGACTTTAAAAATTTTTTCCTACGTCGTACAGTTCCTGATATATAAGCTATTTAGTATTCCAACTCCTCATTATCTGCTCCGAGACACATTATTATGCATACATTCTTTGTACTCACTGTCTTTCTCTATGCAGCCTTTGGGGAAAACCAGCCTGTGCACTTACATAACTGTTACCATTGCCCTTTCCGCTTGTGGTTCCGTACCCGTTTCACTTACTGTTCACGTCTATGCTACCATGTGCGTTATCCTTTGCGTTTCCATTTGCGCTTGCGTTTCCATTATTTTTTTCCATTTATGTCTACAGTACTGTTTCTCATTCTGTTTTGCTTTGCGTCACTATGCCCATTGCCATTTCTGTTTGCGGGCACCATCTTACTATGTGACAAGACATCACGTGGCAGACCGCTCCCGACCATGCCACCGTGTGCGTTACCCTTTCTGTTCTTATTTGCGCTTGCATTACCATGTGCGCCACTGTTAGCGCTTCTGTTTGTGTTGCTGTTCCTGTTACTATGTCACAAGGCATCACGTGGCGGGAGCGCGGGGCCCCGTGCTCCCGCTGGTGCATTACATTCAGTATTTCTCATTACCATTCTCAAAAAGAAGGGAAATTAGAGGCAAAAAACTCCATTTAATGCATCAGTTAGGGTTGTTCCACAGTGACAAAAGCAAGAAAATTTGATGTTAGGGTTGAAACCGTCTTTGCACCCCTCCAGCCCACCCCTCCAACTGGAATCGGGGTGTGCATTGGGGTCATCGGTCCTAACTGTCACCCCATTCTCCTATTCCTCAACTTCTTTCCACATGTGATGGGGTGACACTTAGGGCCGATGATCCCAATGCGCACCCCGATTCCAGTTGGGGTGGGCTGAGGGTGCAAAGGGGGTTTCAACCCTAACATCAAATTTCCTCCCTTTTGTCGCTGTGGAACAACCCTAACTAATGCATTAAATGGAGTTTTTGCCTCTATATATATATATATATATATATATATATATATATATATATGTTGCAAAAAAACACCATTAATGCATCAGTTAGGGGAACATCGGCCCTATCTCTCACCCCATTCCATGTATAAGGAAGCTAAGATGGTACAATATAGGAGAATGGGGTGAGAGTTAGGCCCAATGACCCCAAGGCACACCCCGACACCTTTTGGTGTGTGTAGGGTGGGTGGTAGGGGTAGGAACCCAAACACTGAATTTCCATACTTTTGGCACTGTAATAGGATCCCTAACTGATGCATTAATGGAGTTTTTTACAATTAATTTCCTTACTTTCTGCGATAGTATAATAGTTTCCTTATTTTACTGAGGGAGCGCAGGGTCCTTTGGATCATGCGCTCCAATTCCTCCATAGATGTGCATATGTATGTAGGTGTGGATGAGGGCCCTGCACTTCCATATGTCAAACAACAGTGACCAAAATTGTCAGCATAGCCATCTTATTACCCCACCTCATGTACCCTGGTACAGAGAAATTGTGAAATGCAAGGCAAAACATAATAATGTGCAACTGCAGTGCCATTCAGCACCACAGGCGCAAAAACACATTTTAGGAAGGATGCGAAAAATGATAGCTGTACTGTCATGAGGTGGTGTGAAATCATATCTATGTTGAACATTTGGTGTCAAAATATTGAAAAGAACCAAAGTTATGCGTGTGCGTTGAGTAAATTCAATGGACAGATATAATTTGGATATTTTTAGGAATTTGTTCACCTCATTTTCAGCATGGCCTTTTGGGGACCCCACATCATGAACACTGACACTGTCATTTTGTTAATCAGTCCTGAAATGTGATTTGCACCGTATACATGTCATTCTGTGCTACAGGACCTAAAACAAGTTTTGGGCAGGATGCGAAAATGATAGCTATACTGTTCATAACGTGGTGTGAAAAAATGGCAGTGTTGAAGGTTTGGAGCGAAAATATTAAAAATTGCTGAAGCTGCGAGTGTGCATAGAAGAATTTAAATTACCACGGGCAACTCGGGCATTTTTTGGTATTTTTGCACCAACTCTTCAACATGGGCTTTTTGTGACCCTACCTCATGAACACTGGCACAGTTATTTTGTTTACTGGCCCTGAAAGATGATTCCGTGCAGTGACCACAAAATCACATTTCGGGACTGAGTAACAAAATGACAGTGCCAGTGTTCATAAGGTGGGATCCAAAAAAGTCCATGTTGAAAATCTGGTGCAAATATGCCCTAGAAATGGCCAAGATATCAATATAAGTTCAAAATGCCACTGACAGCCATTATACGGCACTTACCTTGATTCTTCAGTTCGTGGTTCAGCTTTGAAGAGTGCAGATGTGTCCCAGTCCACAGAATATGACAACCTCTGCTAGTAAGTATAGGGCATAGGGGTGTGTGTGGGGTGGTTCAGTGGGAGGGTTGGTATGGGGGAGGGGGATGGAGAGACTGTTTTTTTTTTTACAGGATTTAAAAAAAATAAAAAGATGTCAGAGGGCTGTTTTCTTTTTTTCAGGTGTACTTTATATAAATAAACATTTCAGGACACTTGGGGTGGGCTCCTCAGTGTCCCACAGTACTGGTGGTGGTGGGGTATGATATAACTGGGCACACTGGGAGTGGGCTCCCCAGTGTCCTGCCTTGGGGGGGCTACCACCGACATGGGGATTGGGGGCACCCTATTGTCAGAAATGTACTGCACTGTTTGCCTCTGTTGGGGACACTGGGAGTGGGCTCCGCAGTGTCCCACCCTGGTGGGTGGCGTCTTGTGCTAACACAGGGGTTGGGCACCCAATATTGGCAGAAAAGTTTATTTTTAAATAAATATTCCTATTTTCAGCTCACGAAGTAGGATCTTACTTCGTATCTTGTCATACGAACTAAGATCCTACTTCATATTACGCTGATATGAAAGAGCAATTTCAATACTAAATAAAAGAACATTTTAAGGGCATTTTTGAGCAGTAAAGTGCAGAATGCACCTAAGGGGTCCCAACAAGCAAGCTACATGTGTTGGTTCCTCCCCAGGTCATCATTTTGGGGGACGGTGGGAGGTTCCAAATTTGAATATTTCAGGCAAAACTGAAAACAAGATGGCACCCATATGAAAGATGAATTGTCTCATATGAAGCAGGATTCCTCTTTCGTTTCATACAGCTATATTTTAGTGCTTATTGAGCATACTCAGAAATTATTTTTTCAAATTTTTTATTGCAATAACTTAAAATGGATTATTTTTTCACCAGACTAGCAAAATGCACATGTGTGAGGTAGTCTGTTTCTGCCCTGAAAATTTCAGACTGAAAAACCAAATTCATCTGGGCTGTAGACAAGTTCAAAGACAAATTCCAGCAAAGTCAATGAGCAAAAACATATTTTCAAACAACATGAAGTCTTGCTATATTATAGACATTAGCAGTTTGATCCAGCTCTAGAACTGCCCTGGAGTGCAATGGTTAAAACCATTCCAAAATAGAATTTTGGCACGAGAGCAGCTCTATCTGTGTCATTTCAAACTTGAACTGTCAGATTCTTTACTCCGCCTCAGTGAACAGTCGCTCCGGAGATTTCTCCTTCTGCTCGGTTCATTTCTCAGTTTAAAAAGTGTTTTCTCGGTTGGATTTAACGAGAATAGTTTTATTTTAACATAAAAACCGTTCAGTTCAAGCTCTATCTGTGGTAACCGTAAGTAAATGAGGGTTTTGTCTGTGTGGAATTTAAGTTATCGGTTCGGTTTTGAACCGATCAGTGGATTAAAACTCATTTAAAACTAAAAGTTACTATTTTAGAGTGCGGTTCCGGTTCTTATCGGTTCTAAAAAAAATTTATTACTTTTTCAATACCATTGACACGGTTGGGAACCGATAAGGGGTGTCTTGCCCAGCACTGCCGTTAAAGGGCAAGTTTTTGGTTAGGCTGGCATTATGTCTGAGAAACCCAAAAGAAAAACCGGCCCACTGGGTTTCAACACTGTGATGTTTGTGGGGAAGTCTTTGCCAAGGCTGACCCATACACCACATGTGTTTATTGTCTGGGTTTGACCACCTCCAGTCAGACTGCCAGGTATGTAAATTTCCTGCAGCCACCCTGGAAAAAGATTGGGCAGGCTCAGGGGCGAGAGGCCAAAAAGTCCGCTGACCCGATGGATGCAGCCCGGCTGGTGTCAACCGGTATAGAGGGTGCCCTCGACCAGGGCCAGACTTCCTCGGCAGCAAAGAAAAGCTGGTTCTGAGGAACCAATTCCAGTAAAGAAACAAGAAAATCAGCAGGTCTGGGTCCAAAATTCCTTCTCCAACTGCTGCAGATAGCAAAAGCCATACAAATTGTCCAGTCACTGTCTCAGGGTCCGTCCAAACCACCACTATCTGGTAAAAGGTCAGTTTGTCCGGTCCCAGTGGTTCAGGATTATGATATTGAGGAATTTTATGAACCAGAGGAGGGGGAGGAGGATTATGAACAGTATGAATGTGGCTGGGAAGGTCTGGGTGTGCCCATTGAACCAGACATCTCCCAGACAGACCTTTAGAATCTCCCCCTATGCTGTCTGAGTCCCCATCTCATTTATGTTTTATAAAAACGTTGCTGAAACCCTCCAGCTTCCTTTAGAAGAGGCTGTGGATGAGCAAGAGGAGCCTGATTTTGTAGAAATGATGGATATTCCAGAGTCTAGGAGATTGTCTATTCCTTTACATAAGTCTTTTAGGAAACAAACAATTACAATTTAAAAGCTCCTAATTCTGTACCTCCTGTAGATAAAAAGATGGACAGAAGGTATACATTGTCAGGCCCTGATACAGAATTCCTTTCTCAGCAATGCAGTCATGTTAGTAGTTCAGGCTGCTGCCTGTGATAAAGCTAATATTCCTTGGCTTCATCCTCCTGACAAGGATTCCAGGAAGATTGATGCCATGGCAAAAACAGTATATGGCAGCCTCTGGGACTCAGGCAAGCAAATTATATGGCTTATGTAGCTAGGTATCAGAAATCTAGATGGGATACTGTTATGCAATTGGCCAAGCAGACCCATGACCAGCTGGCTAGTGAACTAGAACAGGTGGATGCTGATGGCATTGAAGCCTCTAAGGTTCAGTTTCATGCTGCTGTGGATGTTAATGATGTTTCCTCTAGGGTCATGGCCACATCTGTAGCTTTTTGTAGGTTGGCCTGGCTCAGGTGTACTAGTTTGTCACAGGATTCCCAGACTAAGGCTATGGATTTTCCTGTGGTGGGAAATTCTCTGTTTGGAGAGCAGACAGAGAATTACATGAAGAAGATGGATGAATATGGGACTACTTACCAAGAGTGCCCAGGCTAAGGAGCGCAAGCCACTCCTCAAAGGCATGCCCCCCAGGGGTAGGGTGTAAGCCTTTTCACAGGCCTTTCTACCAGACTCAGGCCTCCTCTACCTATGCTCAGAGGGCTTCTTCAGAGGCAGGGGAGCAGGCGGGGTGGGTAGACCTGCTCCCACCCCAGCCTAAAAGCTCCTCTTGAAACAGGCACCCTGATGGGGTGCCCAGGGCGATTCTCCTGTACTAGTCGGGGGCAGGCTGGCTTACTTCAGTCAGAATTGGGCTTCTTTATCCTCAGACAAGTGGGTTCTGGAAGTAGTAAGCCAGGGTCTGGTTCTCAGCTTCAAAAAGTTTCCCAAGTTGAGATGCAGACTTTTTCTCCCTGCAAGTGCTTCAGAGACCCTCACTCTGGAAACAGAGGTCTCATCCCTGTTAGCTCTCAGAGCAGTAGAAAGGGTTCCTCCCTGCATCAGGGCGAGGGTCTGTATTCAGATACTTCCTTACCCCAAAAGACAGGAGAATGGCAGCCCATTTTAGATCTCAGATATCTGAACAAGCATCTTTGAAACCAAAGTTCAAAATGATAACTCTGGCAATGATTTTACCTTCCCTAAGGCCAGGGACTGGCTAGCCTCCCTGGACCTCAAGGATGCCTATTTCCATGTCCTAATCAGAAGATCCCATCGAAAGTACCTCAGATTCGAACTGCCCTCAGGTCATTACCAGTTCAGAGCAATGCCCTTCGGCCTTACCTCTGCTCAAGGGTATTCACAAAGTGTCTAGCAGTGGCAGTGGCCCACTTAAGGAGGCAGAGGATTGCTGTTTTTCCCATCTAGATGACTGGCTCATTGTAGGCCAGTCCCCAGAACAGGTAAATCTCACCTGCAGGTCACCCAGCAGCTTCTCACCTCCCTGGGTTTTCTGCTAAACCTACCAAAGTCGGTTCTGGAACCAGTCCAGGTACTCACCTTTATAGGGGCAGAATTGGACACAAAGCTAGCCAGAGCCTTTCTTCCCCCAGAAAGGGTAAGGAATTTAGTGGCTCTGGCCTCTTCCTTCACTCTGCAGATCTCTCGACCAGAAAGACACTTTCTGCAGCTCCTGGGGCACATGGCTGCATCCACAGCTGTTGTGCAGGGAGCCAGATTTCTGATGAGAGACATTCAGTTTCACTTGAGAACCTTTTGGTCTCAGAGAAGAGACCCCTTTCCAAGTTGGTCCCAGTGACTCGAACCTTGATCCTAGCTCTCCAGTGGTGGAAGGATCAGAGCAATTTAAGAGCGGGGGTCCCCTTCATTTCCCCTTCTCACGACTTGACTCTCACTACAGATGCTTCCCTTCTGGGTTGGGAGCTCACATGGGTGACCTTTCCACTCAGGAGTTTGGTCCCCAGGAATCTCTGCTCCACATCAATTTGCTGGAACTCAGAGCTGTCTTTTAGCTCTTCAAGCTTTTTCTGCATCTGTCCATGACAAGGTGATACAAGTCAGAACAGACAACACCACAACAATGTGGTACATCAACAAACAGGGGCACTTGGTCTTCGGCCTTGTGCACCGAGGCAATGAAGTTGTGGTCTCTGGCCTATTCCTGAACACTTCCCTCATAGCAGTTCATCTTCCAGGGAAGGACAATGTCCTAGCAGGATGCCCTCAGCAGGATTTCCCAGGGCCATCACGAATGGTCCCTGGATCCTCAAGTGCTGGGGATAGTTTTTGCCAGGTGGGGCATCCCTCAGATAGATCTTTTGCAGCCCCAGACAATCACAAACTTCCTCTGTTCTGTTGCAGGCCTACAGTGCTGGGCTCAGTTCCCTGGATGCCCTTCTTCTGGATTGGGAGGAAGTTCCTCTGCTTTCCCCCCTTTCCTCTCCTATTCAAAGTACTAGTCAAATCAGATCTCAGCCTTGCAGGATGATTCTGATTGCCCGGATTGAGCCAGGCAGCCCTGGTACCCCTCCTTCTGTCTCTGACAGTCCATCTTCCCTGTGCCTCCCCAGGAATCACAATCTGTTGACTTGTGCCCAGGAAGGGTTTGGTATCTGGACCTCAAATCCCTCAACCTCAAGGCCTGGCTCTTGAGGAGTTAGAGTTGCTGATTTACACCTCTCTCAGGGTGTTCTTGAGATCCTAAAGGCTTCCAGAAAGCCTTCCACTAGGGCTACTTATAGTTCTAAATGGAAAAGGTTTTCCATTTGGTGTGCTGAGAAAAATATTTCCCAGAATCTGCTGAATTGCCCATTTTGTTAGATTACATGGTACATCTTAATTCCTTGGGTCTCAGACCAGCTACCCTGAGAGTTCATTTGGCAGCTGTGTCTGCTTTTGTGTCAGCAGGAAAGTCATCCCTCTTTCTTCTCATCCTGTGTTCCAAGTTTTTAATTGATTACTCCATACTAATCCTCCTTTTGGGAACCGCCCTGCTTGGGACCTTAATGTTTGCATTGCCCAGTTAATGCAACCCCTTTTGAACCTCTGTCTTCTGCAGAGCTTAAGTACCTAACTTGGAAAACTGTTTTTCTAGTGGCTATCACTTCTGCCAGACGCATAAGTGAATTGCAAGCCTTGTCAGTGGAGACTGACTTTATTTCTTTCCACAGGGATAAGGTAGTCCTTAGGACTAATAGGAAGTTTTTGCCTAAGGTGGTTTCAGATTTCCATCTTAATCAATCTATCTCCCTTCCAGTATTTTTCACTGATCACTCCTCTTCGGGTGAGAGGAGGTTGCACAGCCTGGATGTTAAGAGAGCTCTTAGTTATTATATAGAGCGTACCAAAGGTCACAGGTTCGAATCCCTCCAACTTTTCCTTACCTATGGTGAAGTTGGGAAAGGCAAACCTGCCACTAAGAGATCAATAGCCAGGTGGATTGTCTCTTGTATCCAATTTTGTTATCAGAAAGTGGGCAGAGCCCCCGGTTTGAGGGCTCATTCTACCAGGGGTACAGCTGCGTCTCTAGCTGCTGCCAGAGATATCCCTTTATTAGAGATTTGCCAGGCTGCTACTTGGAAAACGGTACACACTTTTACCAAGCATTACTCCCTGGATGTCCAGGCCAGGAGAGATGCTCGGTTTGGCACAGCTGTTCTTCAGAGCCTATTCCCTAAGTAGGTTCTGCCCCTCCTCCATGGAGGTACTGCTGTGTATTCTGCTAATGTCTATAATATAGCAAGACTTCATGTTGTTTGAAGAAAAATTACTCACCTTAGTAATGTTGTTTCTTCTAATGGAGTCTTGCATATTATAGACCTCCCCAACCTGCCCCTCTCAGAACCTCTACTTGGTGGTGCGGGCAACTTAGTGTGGGCACTACTTATGTCCTGTTAGCATTTTGTCTGCTTTGGGACTTTGGGGTGTGTATGTATGTGTGTGTGTTTTATTATACTTATGTTCCATTTTCATATTATTAGAATGGTGTTAGTATTTCTGGTCCCTGACTTGAGTCTTGGGTGTTGGGACCATCAATGGTTGTTATTATTTAGGTAGCCATTTGGCTAGTGTAGGTTACAGCTTCCACACAGATCTTAGTGAGTTTGGCTCGTAAAGATCTGACAGTTCAAGTTTGAAATGACACAGATAGAGCTGCTCTCGTGCCAAAATTCTATTTTGGAATGGTTTTAACCATTGCACTCCGGGGCAGTTCTAGAGCTGGATCAAACTGCTAATGTTTATAATATAGCAAGACTCCATTAGAAGAAACAACATTACTAAGGTGAGTAATTTTTCCTTTTGCACCTCTCCGTAACTCAGACACTGCACATCTGACCAGAGCATAACTTGCCACATCAAGAGATCTACCCCTCAGGAAGGTGCATACCAAATGTCCTGCAAATCCATTAAATGGTTACAAAGTTATCAAAGTACAAAATTTTCAGCTTAACATTGAACTGCCTACTAAACCCTAACTACAGGGGCACGACCGCATTCATATTATATATACAGTATACATATATATATATATATATATATATGCATGTATATCTACACATATACAGTAAAACAGGCTATTAGGGTTGAGTAAGCATGTCTATGTTAAACTCACATATATGCACGTTAATAACTTCACCACCTTACAACCGATTTACATGAAATTTAGGAAGCACAGTCTCTGTGCCAGGAACTCTTGCTCCTGTAAATTCTATGTAGATTGCTTAAGGGGTGGCAAAGTTACTGAGGTGCAAACATCCATAGAAGTCTCCATTTTTGAAAATTTTTAAGACTTTTTTTGCCACCTGATAACTGAAAAAATAGGAGGTGTTGGAACATGAAACTTCAGGTTTAATAGATATTGGTCCAAGATGTATGCTTTTGTGGTTTTTAAGTCCCACTGTTAAGTAGTTTTTAAAATATTTAATAAAAATTTTCCATTTCTGAGCAAGTGCAGTTCAAAAAATCAATGTTCTATTCATAACTGAATTTTTGCGAAAGCAGCAGTTTACAGTATACGACACAGCTGTCTTTAATAAACGACAGCTGGGTTGCATAGTGCAACCCCTGCTGCTGTCATCATTCATAACCATCCTTAATTGGACTGTTATCTGCACACTGGGGGCCCCAATACCAGGTGGCAGTGTATTTATTTATTTATTTTATTTTGTATTTATTGTTGTTGTTGGCTGACACTGGGATGCCCATCCCCATGTGCAGTCTGTTGATTAAGTAACACTGTCAACGTCATGGGGGCCAATCCCAGTGTCAGTATTTACATGCCCCCCCAGCAGTGTGGGACACTGGGGAGCTCACCCCCAGTGTCCTGAAATATTCTTCCCTGAAAAAAAAAATCCTGCAACATCTTTTTTTTTAACTGAAAAATAGAAAATGGTCCCTCGTCGTTTGCCACCATCTCCCTACCCCCAACCCAACCCTCCCACTGGGCACCCTCCACCCCACCCCCATTACCCTATACTTACCTCCAGTGGTTGAGGCACGTATAACACAGCTGTCTTTAATAAACGATTGCTGTGTCATGTAGTGCAAGTACTATATGACACAACTGTATAATAAATGACAGCTGTGTCATATAGTGCAAGTACTATATGGCACAGCTGTATAATAAATGTATGACACAGCAGTCTTTAATAAACAACAGCTGTGTCATGTAGTAATTGCACTATATGGCACAGCTGTCATTTATTAAAGGCAGCTGTGTCATATACGGCAAGCTGCTGCTGTCGTGTTTTGTGCAGTAGGTCAGGGATGGGGCTACTGTCATTGTAGCCCCACCAGCCTGGCTGTGGCTTAGTTAAATGGTTATCTGCACACCGGGAGCCCTAATCCCCAGTGGCAGTGATTTATTTATTTATTTAAATTATTATTTTGTATCCTTATCCAACACTGGGATGCCCACCTCTGGTGTCGAATGCTTCCCCCCTTTTAGGAGGCAATATAGCATAGTGGTTAAATGCACTGAGCTGCCAATCTGGACACCTGGGTTTGAATGCTGACCCGGGTCATGCCTGAACACGGTCCCAGGGATCAGTACACTTACCCGGTTACCAAAGTCATAAATTAATAAAGACATAAATAAATAAATCCCACAGCCCTCACTTGTATACTGTGTGACCCTGAACAAGTCATTTAACTTCCTTGCACTCCCTGATCCTGCACGGAAACAAGCTCTGGCTTAGCATGCCTCTACTGGTTAGACAATTTACCTTCCCCCCTTTGCAGCCCATTGATTTATAACCACTGCTAACATCAGGGGGGGCACAATCCCCATGTCAGCATTTGCATCCCCCCTAGTAGTGTGGGACACTGGGGAGCTCACTCACAGCGTTTCAAAATACTTTTATTTTATTTATGTTTTCCCTAAAATGAAAAAAGTCCCATGATGTCTTTGTTTTTTCACATGAAAAAAGAAAACAGTCTCTAGTATCGCCACCATCCCTTTGCCTACCCCTACCCTCCCACTGAGCACCCACCACCCCATACTTCCCCTTACCCTATACTTACCTCCAGAGGTCAGCCAGTGCAATCTTCTGTGGAGCAGGACGTGTCTACACTCTTCAAAGCTGAACCATGAACTGAGGAATACAGGTAAATGCTTTATAATGCATTTTCAATGAAATTTTGAACTTAGGTTGATATCCATCATTTTTTTGAATTTTTTCACCAAATATTCAACATGGCTTTTATCGGACCCCACCTCATGATTACTGTCATTTCGTTAATCGGGCCTAGAAAGTGATTTCGCAGTTGCTGCACGGAATCACCTTTCAGGACTGATTAACAAAATGACAGTGCCAGTGTTCATGAGGTGGCGTGCCAAAAAGTCCATGCTGAAAATGTGGTGAAACAATTGCTAAAAATGGCCGAGTTGTGAGTTTGCATTGAAAATGTTCTACTCAGGTGAGTAACTTTGGTAATTTTACAATATTTTGACTTCAGATTTTCAGCATACCCATTTTTTCACACCACCTCATGAGCAGTAGAGCTGTCATTTTTCACATCCTGTCTGAAATGTTTTCACACCTATTGCATTGAATGGCATTTCAGCATGGATTTGAATATTTTCACCTACAGGGTTAATGAGGTGGTGTAATAAGAAGACTATATTGAAAGTTTGGGGTCAAAATATAAAAAAAACAAAGAATTTATGAAGTAACATTGTTCGCAGGGATGTACGTTGCATCCCTGGGGAACACGCTGCTTTACCATGCCAGTGGGCTGAGTTCAGGTGTGAACGGGGCAGGTGCTTCAGCATGCAGCACCAGTCACAGCCTGAGTAGGGACGGAGCAGTGTTTTGGTGCAAATGACACACCTTGTTGTGGGTCAGGAAACCTCACCTACAAGGTATCGACATGTGTGCTGGGGTCTGCTGGGCCCATACACAGCATCAGGACTGCCTCCAATATTGTATTTATCTCATTTTGCACAAACGAGGATGCAGTTCAACTATCACAAAAAGAAGGGAAATCTCCAGAGTATTGGTGAATCAGTGGTAGATCTTACTTGGGGTTGTCAACCCTAATGCCCACCTCTACTCTGGATCAGATGAGGTCAAACATAATGGTTTCACATAGGACCCTACGTGAAGAAAGCTCTGACAGATTATGTTGGCCATACTATATCACTATGAGCCACTAGGTTGGAGCTATATCTTGTAATTCGGACAGGAGACTATGGGCTGGGGTGTGGGCATTAGGTCAGACAACCCCAAGTAAGACCCCACCACTGATTCGCCAATACTCTGGAGACCCAAATCCCTAATGTTTTTTTCATTTCCTGTCTTTGTATGCTGTGTGTTTTTACAACCCTGAAGTCTGCATTACTGTAGTTTTTTGCAAAGAATATATATGCAATAGATTTTTAATTTTTTATATTATTTTAGTCTTTTGGTAACCGGGTAAGGCCCACTAGGCACAAATGCCTCTTTTCAGGGACGACCTGGGAGCACTGGGTGGTTAAGTGACTTGCTCAGAGTCACACAGCTCCTGTGACTGCCCAACTTAACCTTGTTTCTCCATTTCCCTTTCTGCTCTAGTTGTCCCCCCCTCCTCCACTCCTCACTGGATTCTACCCTCACATCTTGGTATACCCAATGCTGCACTTTTCACCCTCTCGCCACCCTTCCTACATTCCTTCTCCCCCCCTACCCTCTTCCCTCTCCCTATGACTCTGGCACTTCTTATCTGTTGTCTGTTTTCTCTGACAAATGCTGCTGGCTTCCTTGTTACAATGCTACCCTTGAACTGTATTAATCTGTACTCTGTTCGCAATGTCCACATTGTTGTAATGCCTGCCTTGATGTTCCCCATAATTTGTATTTCTCTGACATGGAACCTTTGTAAAAGAGCCATGGCTCAAAGGTATTTGTAATCCTAGACTTGATAAATAAAAAAATAAAAAATACACGGTATGCAAGTGGAGGTTGTGAGAATCAAACTCAGGTCTGGTCTGCTGGATGTATCAAGCTCATTCACACCTCGTTCCTCTAACCCTAGGCTATACTGCCAGCCCACTATCTTACTTATAACTTATTTTCATGCTAAACACATAAGTTTTCCTATAGGAAATAATGGGAAATTACAAACTTTATTAACTTTTGAACGGATTAATATATTTTCAACAGAACAAAAGGGTAAACAGGGAGGAGAAGAAGCACTGTGGGTAAATTTGGAGACTGGCAATGGCACCACAATACGCACAGGGGTTGTATACAGACCCCCTTCTCAGGGGGAGGAAATGGACAAGGAAATGATAGAAAGTATACTTAGAATGGCAGAAAAAGGGAGATATTGCTGATGGGTGATCTGAATATGACAGATGTTAACTGGAGTGCAGTTGCAGCAGCCACTTCTAAGAGTGGGGTTATTCTAGATGCCCTACAGGGGGCATACCTTAGACAACTAGTATTGGAGACTACTCGAGAGGGAGCAATCTTAGACCTGGTTCTCTCAAATGGAGATGAAGAGAGGATCACAGATGTAGAGTGGGTAGCCATCTGGGAACTAGCGACCATCGAACAGTATGGTTCAAAATAAACACAGCAATAGAGTCAAGCCATACAAAGACAAAGGTACTTATTTTAGGAGGGCTGACTTTGTCAAATGGGTGAGTGCCTAAGGAATGCACTAGCAAATGGGCAGGAAGGAGGGTGAAGAACAATGGGAATAATAAAAACTGCCATCACAGAGGTATCAAGCCTTTGTGTAAAGCAAATAAACAAACGAAACGAGGTAAGAAACCACTATGGTTCTCAAAGGAAGTGCAGTGAAGGTTCAAGAGAAAAGAAGGCATTCAGGAAGTACAAGGAATCACAGAAGGAACAGGACAGAGAACTGTATCAGTTAAAGCAAAAGGAAGCTGGGAAGGCAGTCAGAACAGCAAAGGCCCAAACTGAGGAAAAGATAGCCAACTCAGTTAAGAAGGGGATAAAACCTTTATAGGTACATCAGGAGCGAAGGAAGACCAAGGGAGGGATAGTGAGGCTTAATAAAGGGAGGAGGGTGGGCAGAGGGTGACTGTGAAAGGCAGAGATACTAAACAAATATTTTTGCTCAGTATTTACAAAGGAAGAGGGAGGTACCTAAAACAAACAGTAGAAACACTCTGGATACAGAAGTTGATACCAGCCCATTTACGGAAGAAAGGGTTCTGAAAGAACTCTTAAAACTGAAGGTGGACAAAGCAATGGGGCCTGATGGGATTCATCCCAGAATTCTAAAAAGAACTAAGGGTAGAACTAGTGACACCACTGACTACCCTCTTTAACAAATCATGGGAGGATGGGTGGTACCGAGGACTGGAGGAGGGCAGATGTGATTCCCTTCACAAAAGTGGGAGCAAGGCAGAAGCAGGAAACTACAGACCTGTTAGTTTAACCTCAGTGGTAGGAAAATGATGGAATCACTTCTGAAGGAAAGAATTGTTAAATATCTAGAGGCCAGAGGGGCACAGGACCCAAGGCAGTATGGATTCACAGCGGGAAGGTCATGCCAGACAAATCTGATAGATTTCTTTGACTGGGTGACCAAAGTAATTGATCAGGAGGGGCTGTGGACATGGCCTACCCTAGACTTTAGCAAGGCATTTGACACAGTCCCACACAAAGATTAATATACAAGTTAGCCAGCCTGGGAGTGGGTCCCAAGATGACAGCCTGAGTAAAAATTGGCTGGAGAATAGGACACAGAGTAATAGTAAATGGAGTCCACTCTGAAAAAGGGGGTTAGTAGTGGGGTACCGCAGGGTTCACTATTAGGACCAGTCTTCTTCAATGTCATTATAAGTGACATTGCAGAGGGACTGGAAGGAAAAGTATGTCTCTTTGCAGATGACACAAAGATCTGCAACAGAGTTGATGCACAAGGTGGAGTGGAAAAGGATGAGAAGGGACTTGCAGGGTTAGAGGGAAAGGTCAAATGTAGCTTAGATTCAATGCTAAGAAGTGCAAGGTAATGCACCTGGGAAACAAAACCCAGGGGAAGAGTACACAATGGGGGGGTGAGATACTAACAACAACAAAAATGGAAAGGGACCTGGGGGTAGTCATATCAGATGACCTAAAGGTGGGCAAGCAATGTGAGAGGGCAGCAAGGAGGGCTGGGGGGATACTGGGATGCATAGGGAGACCAGTAGAAAACAGGAAGTTATTATCCCTCTGTACAGACAGCTAGTGAGACCCCATCTGGAGTACTGCGTGCAGTTCTGGAGACCCAATCTCCGCAAAGACATAGACAGGATGGAAGCTGTCCAGAGGAGGGTAACTAAAATGGTGCAGGGTCTGCACCGGAAGACATATGAAGAGAGACTTGAGGAGCTTAATATGTATAGCCTCGAGGAAAGGAGGGAGAGGGGGGACATGATAGAAACTTTCAAGTACCTCAAGGGAATCAACAAAGTCCAAGAGGGTAGCATCTTTCAAAAAAAGAGGTGTGCAAGAACAAGGGGGCACAATTTGAAGATAGAAGGGGTGGCTCAGAGGTAATTTAAGGAAGTATTTTTTCACAGAGAGGGTGGTGGATGTATGGAACCGCCTTCCAGAGGAGGTTGTGGAGTCACAAACAGTGGTGGAATTCAAGCATGCATGGGACAGTCATAAGGCAATTCTAGGGGTTGGGGGTAGAAAGAAGTAGGCTGCTGGTTAACTAGGATCTGCAGCTTATCCATCAGGTAGGGAAATGAGCAGACTGGGTGGGCCAAGTGGTCCTTATCTGCCTTCAAATTCTATGTTTCTATGTTTCACCAAACCTTCAAAAGGCACATCTGTGACTCAAGGGCTTTCTACACTGAAAATGTCAGCCCACAACATAAAGCCATTTCTGAGATCCAGCTGTAGAAAGAAAATGTCAAAAGTAAAAAATGATTTTCTATTTTTTTAACACTTTATATCTCAGATAACCCACTCTAAGGTGTGTGGTTGTGCTGTGATATACGCACGCCTTGGTGTGTTGTTACTCAACCACCCAAGGCATGTGTATATCGGAGCGCGACTGCACACCCTAGAGTGGGTTATCTATCCTATAATATGACAAAATTGTTTTGGAGGGGGGTGAAAGTGCAGGTGTGTGGTCGTACTGTGATATACGCACGGTCATGTGATGTGTTTCAATCAACCAGCAGAGATATTTTTCCTACCCATGTTATAGATATATATATATATATTCATTGCAAAAAAACTCTTTTAATGCATCAGTTAGGGTGAATATCACAGCGACAAAAGCAGAGAAATGAAGCATTAGGGTTTCTGACCCTAATGCCCCACCCCCAGCATTCCCACCCCTACCACCCTACCCTCCACACCAACAGGCATTTGAGTGTGCCATTGGGTCATCAGGCCCAACTCTTACTCCATTCCACATGTAAACAACCTTACATGCTATAGTATAGGACAATGGGGTGAGAGTTAGGCCTGACAACTCAATGGTGGGCTCCCTGTGTACCACAATAGTTGGGGGGGGGTGATACACACTGACATGGGGATTGGGCAACCAATGTTGGTGCCAAAAATAGGAATTGGGGGGGGGGGCAGGATCCTGCATCGAAATTATGCACATTTTGATGCAGGATTCTGCATTAAAAAAAAACACTTGTGAAAGTCAGATTTTCTCACCAGGACACTTGTGAAAGCCTTATGTTTGCACCTTGACCATGCGAAAGTCAGATTTTTTTTTTTGCCCTAATTTGCACAAATCTTACTTTCATGCTAAACACATAACTTTTCCTATAGGAAATAATGGGAAATTACAAACTTTATTAACTTTTGAACAGATTAATATTTTTTCACCAAACCTTCAAAAGGCACATCTGTGACTCAAGGGCTTTCTACCCTGAAAATTTCAGCTCACAACATAAAGCCATTTCTGAGATCCAGCTGTAGAAAGAAAATGTCAAAAGAAACAAGCATTTGTCAATGCCAAATGTTGCTTGCTTATATGTGCTGTTTAGGTATTTAGAAGTGATAGTTCCATGCCTTCCTCCCAAGACATTCACTGTGTCTTTCCGTTCAGTATTCACAGAAGAGTGGGAGGGACAAGGGCCACAGCAGTACAGCAGTTGCCAAGGGGGTGAAGAGGTGGACAATTGTCCATTCAAAAGCAAGAGTCCTGCAGGAGCTCAGTAAATTGAAGGTGGACGAAAGATATTAAGAGAACTGCGAAGGGAGATAGCAGTACCTCTGGCAGCCAAATTCACTGAGTCATTCAACATGAGTGAATTGGAGGAGGGCACATGTGGTCCCTCTACACAAGTCCGGCAGCAGGGAGGAAGCGGGGAACAATAGACCATTCTGCCTCACCTCAGTAGTGGGGACGATCATGGAGACATTGCTTAAAGAAAGGATAGTGGGGCATCTAGAAGCCATAGGAGCCCAGTACCATAGACAACATGGATTCACAGTGGGGGCATCATGTCAGACAAATCTGGTTGATTTCTTTGACTGGGTGACAAAGGAAATGAATCAGGGTGGGGCAGTGGGCAACATTTACCTTGATTTCAACAAAGCCTTTGACACCATCCCACATAGGAGGCTGATAAACTAGCTGGGTAGGCTGGGCATGGGGGAAAGGGTGGTAAACTGGGTTAGAAACTGGCTAACAGATAGGAGGCAGAGAGTGGTGGTAAATGGGGTGCAGTCTAGGGAGAGGGGGCGACCAGTGGGTGCTGCAGGGATCGGTCCTGGGGCCAGTCCTGTTCAATGTCTTCATTAGTAACATTGCAGAATGGCTGAAGAATTTTTCACCAAATTTTCAACATAGCCATTTTAATACCTCTGCTCATAAGCAGTGTCACTGTGATTTCCTTAATCTGTCCCAAACATTGATTGCGCACACCAACTGCGCCATTGTACGCTACATGGACGGAAACACATTTTGGGCGACATGTGAAAAATGATAGCTGTACTGCTCATAAGGAAGTGTGGTTAAATGGCAATGTTGAAAATCTGGAGTGCAAATATTAAAAATGCATGAAATTACGAGCGTGCGTAGAAACTGTGCAACGCACGCTTGTAAAACAGTCATTTTAAGGAATTTTTTCACCAAATTTTCAAAATAGCCATTATAAGAGCTTTGCTCATGAACAGTTTCACTGTGATTTTCTTAATGTGTCCCATACATTGAGTTCGCACACCGACTGCGCTATTGTGCGCGACATGCGTGGAAACACATTTTGGGCAAGATGTGAGAAATGACAGCTATACTGCTCATAAGGAGGTGTGGTAAAATGGCAATGTTGAAAATCTGGAGTGAAAATATTGAAAACGTGCGAACGTATGAGCGTGCGTAGGAACAGTGCAACGCATGCTTGTAAAACAGTTATTTTGGGGAATTTTTTCACCAAATTTTCAACATAGGGTTTTGGGCCCTACCTCATGAACTGTGACACTGTCATTTTGTAAATCAGTCCCAAAAGGTGGTTCTAGCGCAGTGACCACAAAATCACCTTTAAATGATTAACCACAATGACAGTGACAGAATTATGGTGGGGTCCCAAAACTCATGTTGAAAATTTGGTGAAAAAATTCCCAAAATGCCAGAGATATGCAGAAAGTTGAAAAAAATGTATTCCATTATACAGCTTACCAGCCTTTCCTCTGTTCAAGGGTCGGCTTTGAAGAGTGCCGGCCTGTTCCTTGGTCCACCCAAGATCATCACGCCCAGACTCCAGAGGTAAGTATGGGGTGAGGTGGGGGGTGTGGAGAGAAGATGCACAGAAGGTGGGTGCGGGTGGGTGGAGGGGGGGTCAGGACAGTCTTCGAGGGAAGGTTTTTTTTCTTTTAAGTGTTTTTTTTTTTTGGACAATGCTGGACTTGTGCCACGCTGGGGTGGGCTGCCAGCATGGCAGCTGGAAGGCTGTTTGGGGGCGGGGCAGTGAAGCCAACAGGGGATTGGGCACCTCTGTCGGCCATAGGACCTGTTGCCATTCTGAGGTGGGCTCCCAGCGTGGCACCCGATAGTCTCGGGTTGGGGGAAAACAGTAGAGCTGATGGGGGATTGGGCACCCCCGTCCACCATACAGACTACTGCCACACTGGGGTGGGCTCCCAGCTTGGCACCTAGGACTCTGTTGGGGAGGAGCACAGCACAGCCAATGGGGGATTGGGCACCCTCGTTGGCTATACAGTGTGTAAGTGGGGGGAAGCATGAGCACGCAGTGTGCGTGTGTGTGTGTGTGTGTGAAGGGGAAGCGTGTATGAGCACGCGATCTTATCACTGCTCACTGAAGCATAGCTCTCCCTTTCAACTGTACGGCACTGTATTTTCAACTGCTGTCATAGACATCTGCAGCATTGATTGGAGAACTGCAGCCGTGCCTGCAAACACACTGACTGAATTGGAAGAGGGCTGCCACACCTTCAAAAACTCGGATGATGGCACTATGTTTCTTGCACATGTGTGCAAGCAACATAAAAATGAGTTTCTGTTTTTTTAACACTTTATATCTCAGAAACCACTTGACAGATTTCCATGGAATTTGGCAGGTCAAGAGACGTACCACTGGAGATTATGCATGACAAATTGATTGCATGGCTCCAAAGTTATTAACCTTATATATGTGTGTGTATATATATATATATATATATATATATATATATATATATATATATATATATGTATGTGGGACACACAACAGGTAAACATTTTTATTCATACAAAAATGAATATGGATAACTCCACTGAGCCTAAGCTCATTTTCAGGGAGGTCCAGAGTTCAAATTCTAGTTACTCTTACAAAGGTTACACACTAGCACAGTATCAACAAAACACAAAAATGTTCACCATTCAAAATCTGCAAGTTAGTAAAATTACCAAGATGTCCATATACATACATTACAAATAACAAAACAATATATATAAAGTGCATACTTTCATATACATATCTTAATATAAGATAGCCCTAACTCATATGGTGAATTAATACCATAGATAATGAGTTATCCTACTCTAACACCCCATCAATGTTCACATGTTGAATATACAATTTTTTTATTTTGTGTCTCTGGATTTCTCTGCTCAAGGGTCTTAAACACTGTGGCAATTTGTTCCAGAGAGATGGACCAATATATGTAAAATGGTTTCTTCCAGATTCAGTTATGCATTTAGGTACTACACATTCCAGACTTTCGGCTGAACATAATCCACTTACAGGTGTTTTAGTACAAATACTATCAGCTATATAATCAGTTATTTTCCCCAAGATACATTTAGACATGAATGTTGTTATATTCAAAATTCTCCTTTGAGACAGAGAAAGCAAATCCAGGACATTATACATGTCTATTCTGTGGATCATTTTTGGTACATCTAAAATATACCTTGCTAACTTATTATACATGAGATCCAGTTTATGCAAATGTGTTTTTGCTGCCCCTATATATACTAAATTTCCATATGCCAGTATGGGTAATACCATAACATTTACTATAAGTCATCTAATCTCAAGAGACATACAGTTTCTAGATCTATAGAGGGACCCTAAACATTTCCCTACCTTTTTTTGGGTTTCATCAATATGTATGTCCCATTTTAGGTGTTTATCAAGGTGCACCCCTAGATACCTATACTTGTCTACTTGTTCCAATTTAATCCCAGTAGAGGTCACAATCTGTAAACTCTTATCTTCTAATTTAGTTTGTGTGCCTCTATGGAACTCCATGACCTGTGGAATAACTGATTTATGTTCATGAGAGCTGTTTGACCTTGGGTAACCTCACAAGTGGCGTAAGCCACGACTGATGTGCCCAAGGTCAAACAGAACAAGTGAAAATGTAAAAATAAATTAGTTATTCCATCAGGTCCCTGTTGTGTATTTCATTTATACAATAGGAAGGGACCTCATAGGTTGGGATAATTAATTATAATGGTTTTATTATTTTTGGAAAATCATTAAAGTTTTGTGGTTTACTTTTCCTACAAGTGCTGTTGAACTTTTTGTGCTGTCGGTTGCTAGGGTGATCACTAGGAAATCGGACATGATGATGTCCTGTCATTGCTGAGACATATTTCTTGATTGGTTCTTTTGGTCTATGTGGGCAGACCTTTCCAGAAAAAAAAAATGGTGGCTTCATTTCTCCGTTACGGAGAAGGTGATTTTCTGTGTTTTTTTTTTTCACTCAGATCTGTCTGGTTGATCCTGCATTCGGTGGTGTGGTTTATGGGGTGAGATAACTGGCTGATTCTGCTTTCAGAGGGGTTCAGTGCAGTGTCAGTAGTGGTTTGTGTTTGGGGAGAGGAAGGGAAGAACGGAACACTCGCATGTCCACAGAGAGACAAAGCACTGCTGGTTATGGGAAAGCTGTGGGCAGAGACATGAGTAACTGAAATTTGGAGAATGATTACAGAGCAAAGGTATTGTTTTTTTGTTGTTGTTGAAGCAAGGAAATTCTGTGAAGAGTACTGTCAGGGAAGACAAGTGTTCTAGGAATGAACATATGTGAAAGGTGTGTGTGTAGCCAAAACGAAGCCTAACAGGAATGGGTTGGGGGGTCCAGCTGTAGTTCCAGCAGGAGGGGGTGATGATTGATGGCAGGGTGTTAAATAAATGTGTTTGATTGACACTGGGTGTTAAATAAATAGTGATTCTGAGATTTATTTAACACCAGTGTGAATAAATGCATTTATTTTATGGATTTTGTGCCCACTCCTATTGTATAAATATATATATATATATATATTATTTGCAAAAAAACTTTGTTAATGTACCAGTTAGGGTAACTTAATGCCACAAAAGTAGGGAAATGTGGTGTTAGAGTTTCCAACCTTAAGTCCCAATCCCCCCCCCCAAGCAGCTAAAGGAAAAAACATAAGGGATTTGGGTCTCCAGAGTCTTGGTCAATCAGTGGTGGGGTCTTCTTTGGGGTTGTCAGCACTAATGCCTACCCCGTCCCCTGAGCAAACAACATCACACATGATCTCCTTTCTTCATGCATGGCCCACAGGGCCCTGTGTAAAGAAAGCTACAACAAATTGTGTTGGCAATTTGTGGTGAGACATACTTCTCTGCCTTTAAAGAGCGTATCACTATGAGGCACTGGCTTGGAGCTGTACCTTGTGCTTCAGGCTAGAGGCTATGGGCTGGGGGGAGGAAGGAGCATTAGGGTTGGCAATCACAAGGAAGACCCCACCACTGATTCACCAAGACTCCAGAGATCCAAAACCCTAATGTTTTTCCCTTTTGCTGCTTGGGAAGGGGGGGGAGTTAGGGTTGAAAACCCTAACACTACATTTCCCTACTTTTGTGCCATTAATTTATCCTAACCAGTGCACTTACAAAGATGCAAATAATTTCCTTTCTTTTTGAGATAGTGGAATCATATCCTTATTCATGAAGGTCCCTTTAGGACCTACATTATCAGATGCAGATACCCCGTGCCAAGGAAAGACTACAACCGCCTACAGAAGTGCAGGGCTCTTGCAGGCCCTACACTTCTGTGCAGCAACAGATGTGGAGAATTCATGGGGCTGTCTGGTGGGCTGCAGAAGCACAGGGCCCTGTGGTTCCTCCACTTCTATGCAGCCATAGATACAGATGCACAGTGCAAAGAGTGCATCTGTTGGCTGATGCAGAGGGCTGTTTGCCAACAATGAGTGAAGAGGTGCAGGGCACTATGCCAAGAGTACAGCTGTCTTCACTATATGTCACCCAGACCTGTGTGGACAACCCTGCACCTTTCATTTCCTGGCTGGGTGGGTGCTGTATAACAGTATCATCCCCTCACCCTCAGCCCATCCAACTGGGTCCCTTAGCTCACCACTAAACTTAGCTCACCAGCATGGGATCATAAAGCATACCCAGTGGGATCAAGACTGGCACTATACACAAGCACTATACACAAAGCTTAACACTTATATTTTGTTTTTAATTTTGAACCAGATTTTCAAAATACTTATTTTGTGATTCACCTTATAAACATGGCATGTACCACTTATACTACATTGGACGAAATGTCAGTTCACACCACAAGTGCGAAAACACATCTCATCCGGGATTTAAAAAATGGCATGTGTCACGTTTATGAGGTGGTGTGGAGAAATAGCTATGTTGAAAGTTTGGAGTCAAAATATTGAAAATCAGTGAAGTTATGAGTGAACATTGAAACACTACAATGTTCACTCACAACCTAGTCATTTTACCATATTTGTACACCAAATTTTCAGCAGATCTTTCTTATCACCCCCACCTCATGAAACCAGTAGGTGAAAATGTTCTAGTCCCCACTGAAACATCATTCCGCACCAATGAACAACAGGTGCAAAAACACATTTTGGCCAGGATTTGAAAAATGACAGTTGTCACATTCATGAGGTGGTGTTAAAAAATGGCTATGTTGAAAATTTACAGTAAAAATATTTCAAATTACTGAAGTTACGAGTAAGCATAACAAAATTTCAATGTACGAGCATAACTTATTTTGATCCCAAATTTTCAACATAGCTTTCTTATGACCCCACCTCATGAACAAGGATGGTGAAAATGTTCAAATCCTGCCCAAAAGATGATTTTCCCAAGTGACTGCAAAATCAACTTTTGGGCCTGATTTACATAATTCCACTGCCGTTGGTCATCAGGTGGGGTCCCAAAAAGGCCATGCTGAAAATCTGGGGTCACAATATGCAAAAATGACAAAGTTATGCATCAAAGTTTAAAACCCAATTGAAATACATTGAACTGCACTTACCTTAGTTTCTTGTATTGCAGTCAGCGGTTCCAGCAGCAAAACGTGTCTTCAACTAGGGAGTAGATCTTCACCATGGGATATGTTCAGGTGAGTGAGGGTGTGTGTGTGGGAGGGGGATGGATGCTGAGTGGGAGGTTGGATGGGGGGTCAGATCGCCACGATAACATTTTTTCTATTTTTTTTTTTGCAGGTAAAAAAATTAAAACAGAACAAAATAAATGAGGGACAGTTTTCTTTTTTCAGCAGATACTGAGATTTTGTACTGGGGACTGGGCGCCTCAGTGTCGGGCCACTGTTAGGTAGTACCAGGGGTGGGCACCCATGTGCTGCCATGTGTTTAATGGGAAGGGGGGATGATCTGGAGGGGAGGACAGGTCATGAAAAGCAGTACCACAGGCAGGCACCCAGGTCTGCTTATATGATATAAACATTGGGAATGGCAGGTGGGTGGCCTGTAGGGGGGGGTAAAGAAGCAGTATCGGTGGTGAGCACTCTGTTCCACTAGATAGATAGATAGATAATAGATAGATAGATAGATAGATAGATAGAGATAGACAGACAGACAGAGAGATAGATCCACAGAGAAAGAGTGCACAGTGGAAGAGTAGTGCTCAGAAACAATCACAGCACTCCAAAAATGAGTTTCGAGCACACACAACCTGTTAAACAGGGATGTCACCACAATGGAAGTTTTTAAAATGTAATCCATAAGCAGACAAAAACAACTGTGTCCCACTTATGGATTAAATTTTGAAAACTTCCATTGTGGTGGTGTCCCTTTTTAAAAGGTTGTGTGTGCTCGAAACTCTTTCTTGGAGATAGATAGATAGATAGATAGATAGATAGATAGATAGATAGATAGATAGATAGATAGATAGATAGATGGGGATTGGCGGCACACTGCAGCCCACAGCAGGACTCAAGCTGTTTCAAGGGAAAAAAACAAGATGGTGGCTCGGGTGCTCACAGCACAAAATAAATTTGGTGCTGTGAGAAGCAAATCGTGAGAAACCAAAAATGGTCTTGCAACACAGAATTTGTCTGGTATCAGAACTTTATCCCCAAAACTCTATTGAGCATGCTCAGAACAGAAAAAAAACTTTAAATCTTTATAATTCTGGAACAGTTTAATATTTTTTCACCAAACCCTACCAAAGGCACTACCTAAGTACAGTATGCTTCTACCCAGAACAATTTGGAAAATAATTCCATTCTGTGCATGCTGTATGTGAGAGCAAACCCAAATCCCAAGTTAAGTATAGGAAAAATTAGACATTTACAGGAAACTGACATGAGGATCTCAGAAAATACACAATCTGCCATCATGAAACCTTCCACAGAGTTAGACTTTGCCTCCTAGACCACACATGCACTAGTTTAACTGATTTTACCAAATGCTGCCAAAGCCAATAAGGTGCAAAGTTAGGGATTTAACATTGAACACCCTACTCAACCCTAACTAATATATAATTTGGATTTAAGGCAACCCATTCCAAACTGAGGAAGGGGTCTCAACCCCCAAGTGGTGGTAGTATTCATGACAATTATGAAGTTCTGAAAGACGTAAACTAACCATATTAAATTATCACCTTTAACTCTAGATGAGTGGTCATTTGATTCCTATTAGCTGTAGCATTTCTAATCACTATAGGAACAGATTGCTCTCTGATTATCTATATTTTTTTTCAGTATTGTGGGAGTATGCAGATTCTGTGGTTTCATTCAATCTGTATCCGGCAGATTGAAGTCCCCCACCAGCAGCACCTCCCTTTTTCTGCCATTGTGTTGATGGCTTCCCCCAGTGCCTTATGTAGTTCACCCCGTGTCAGGGGTCTGTATAGCACCCCAGTGTGAATAGAGGGTCTGGCTCCTGTCTCTGTAGTAATGCACAGTACCTCCAGTCCTTTCTTTCTGCCCTGTTTCCCTTGCAGTTCCATCACCTTGATACCCTCTCATATTAACAGCACAATCACCCCTCCCTTCCTCCTCTCCCTATCCTTCCTGAACTACGTTTAGCCTGATATGGCCATGTCCCAGTCATGTCTACCTGTACAACACAACTCAGTGATGGGCGCAGTATCCATGTCGGCCTCCGCCATGATGGCCTCAACAATATAACAAGTCACATTAAACTGTCTCACCAATGAGTTGATTTAGCATTGTTTTTTTTTACAGCTGGCAATGCACTGGCAACTCACATTGCATTGTTTTTCAACACTTTACCAGATCAAACAGCAATGTTTGTAAAATATCTTTGCATCTCACTTGGAATGTACCTGAAGTCCAGTCATAATATAATGCAAAACTGAGTTGTAACTCTTAAGATACAGTTTGTTGAAGGCTTTGTACTGACTCCAGCAAACACTTATTCAACTCAGTCGGAAATGCTAAAGCAACTCATTGACGGAACAGCTGTGAACTGTACTGCTTTTACGAGCACACACAACCTCTTAAACAGGGATGCCACCACAATGGAAGTTTTCAAAATTTAATCCATAAGCAGACAAAACAACTGTGTCCCACTTATGGATAACATTTTTAAAACTTCCATTGTGGTGGTGTCCCTTTTTAAAAGGTTGTGTGTGCTAGAAACTCATTTTTGGAGATAGATAGATAGATAGATAGATAGATAGATAGATAGATAGATAGATAGATGGGGGATTGGCGGCACACTGCAACCTGCAGCAGGACTCAAGCTGCAGCTACAGAAGTCTAGATAGTCCCACTGTTCACATACAGAGAACATGAGTGAATGGCTCATTTTGCTAAGCTGGGCACCCTGAATTTTGAGGTGCTCAAAAAGGTATTTCTGGCCATTATTTAAAAAAAAAAACATTGGAATCTAGTTAATCAAGTTTGCTATTTAAAAGTACACTATTTTATTTTCCATGTTTTTTATTTCAAGGGAAAAAAACAAGATGGTGACTTGGGTGCTCATAGCACAAAATAAATTTGGTGCTGTGAGAAGCAAATTGTGAGAAGCCAGAAATGGTCTTGCAACACAAAATTTGTCTGGTATCAGAACTTTATCCCAAAAACTCTACTGAGCATGCTCAGAACAGAAAAAAAAACTTTAAATCTTTATAATTCTGGAACGGTTTAATATTTTTTCACCAAACCCTACCAAAGGCACTACCTAAGTACAGTATGCTTCTACCCAGAACAATTTGGAAAATAATTCCATTCTGTGCATGCTGTATGTGAGAGCAAACCCAAATCCCAAGTTAAGTATAGGCAAAAATTAGACATTTACAGGAAAATGACATATGAGGATCTCAGAAAATACACAAGCTGCCATCATGAAACCTTCCGCAGATTTAGAACTTGCCTCCTAGACAACACATTTGTCTCCTTGCCTCTTAGACAACACATATTTTAGCTAATTTCACCAAATGCTGCCAAAGCCAATAAGGTGCAAAGCTGGGGTTGAACATTGAACACCCTACTCAGCCCTAATATATAATTTGGATTTAAGGCAACCCATTCCAAACTGAGGAAGGGGTCTCAACCCCCGAGCGGTGGTGGTGTTTGTGGCAATTATGAAGTTCTGAAAGACGTAAACTAGCCATATTAAATTATCACCTTTAACTCTAGGTGAGTGGTCACTTGATTCCTATTAGCTGTAGCATTTCTAATCACTATAGGAACAGATTGCTCTCTGATTATCTATATTTCTTTTCAGTATTGTGGGAGTATGCAGATTCTGTGGTTTCGTTCAATCTGTATCTGGCAGATTGAAGGCCCCCATCAGCAGCACCTCCCTTTTTCTGCCATTGTGTTGATGGCTTCCCCCAATGCCTTATGTAGTTCTCCCCATGCCAGAGGTCTGCATAGCACCCCAGTGTGAATAGAGGGTCTGGCTCCTGTCTCTGTAGTAATGTACAGTATCTCCAGTCCCTTCTTTCTGCCCTGTTTCCCTTGCAGTTCCATCACCTTGATACCCTCTCATATTAACAGCACAATCACCCCTCCCTTCCTCCTCTCCCTATCCTTCCTGAACTACGTTTAGCCTGATATGGCCATGTCCCAGACATGTCTACCTGTACAACACAACTCAGTGATGGGCGCAGTATCCATGTCGCCTCCACCATGATGGCCTCAACAGTATAAGTCACACTAAACTGTCTCACCAATGAGTTGATTTAGCTTTTTTTTTTTTTTTACAGCTGGCAATGCACTGGCAACTCACATTGCATTGTTTTTCAGCACTTTACCAGCTCAACAGCAATGTTTGTAAAATATCTTTGCATCTCATTTGGAATGTACCTGAAGTCCAGTCATAATATAATGTAAAACTGAGTTGTAACTCTTAAGATACAGTTTGTGCAAGGCTTTGTACTGACTCCAGCAAACACTTATTCAACTCAGTCAGAAATGCTAAAGCAACACATTGGCAGAACAGCTGTGAACTGTACTACAGGGTTGGAATTTTATTTCCCAAACTCCTTGCATTTGCACACATGGCCCACTATACAATGGTCCCACTCTGCCTACAACCCAACTTCCTCCCCTTTTGCACCACCTCATTTTCTCCTTTGTGCAAATGTTGTTCCCTTCCCTCTTGTCCTTTACTTTTCTGCTATTTCCATTAACCTGCCACCTGAGGGATGTTCCTCCCCAGAGTCCTAGTGCTTCAGTCTGTGGGAGTAGGCAGTTTATGTCTCCCTTTGCCTTTCCTTCATCCCCCTCAGCCAGTTTAAATGTTTATTAAAGTAACATTTAGATCGTACACTGAGGACTGCAGTTCCCTTTACAGACAGATGCAGGCCATTACCTCTGTATAGGCCATATCCCTCCAGGTTGGTTCCCAGTCCCCAATGTAGCTGAACCCCTCTTCTCCACACCATTCCTTCAACCATGAGTTGAAGATCCTGTTACATAGTACCCTATCCTTCCTTTGGCTGTAGACAGGCAGCACCTCAGTGAAAGCCACCATGTGTGCCACTTGTCTTAGCCCCTTTCCAGTTCCATGACTCTCCCTGCACAATCCCAGTCCCATCCCTTGCTAGGTCATTAGTCCCTAGGTGGACAATGATGTCCAGCTCCTCTCCCTCCTTGCCACCCTAGCGATGTTTAGGATCCACTGCCCATCCCTCTGAGCTGTAGTGCCAGATAGGCATCTTACCTCCCTCTCTCCCCCTTTCTGTTCCAAAATCTACTCCTGTTACAACTGAATCCCCACCAGAAGCTGCTTTCTCATCTGCTGGGGTCCTCTACCTTTCATCTTGGGGCCTCCCCTACACAGTACCTCACATGCTCCCATGCCACTACTTCAGGTGCTTCCTCCCAGCAGTCCTATCCCACCAGAGCAGTGAAGGAATTTTGTAGTGGCACAGGCTGAGGAATGGGCCCTTGACCTGCCACCTCCTCCTTCCCAGAGCCCACCATGGTCCATCTGGCCCTCCTTTTTATCAGCAACTTCTGGAGCAATGGTGGTAGATTGGGTGGCCCCTGGGTGGGGGAAAAGGTCCTCTGGATCCTAGCCAGCTCATCTGGGAGACCACTGACCTCCTTCCTCAACCCAGAGAGGTGTGTGCAGATGGGGCAGCACCTCAGTCTCCAGAATGTCACTTGGAAAACAGCAGCTACACAAACATTGCACTATAGCACTCCCATAATTGATTTTACATATCTCTACCTATTGTTATCAACTGTACCTTGCCCCTCTTGCCCCCATCCTGTGTTTGGTTCTTTAGCACCTAGTCCTTCTATTGGTATTTACTTTATCACCCTACACTAGATAGGGTGCTTCTTGCCTTCTCCCCTTTCCTCATTGCTTTCCTGTGAGCTCCTGCCTTCTCAGATTAATGGCCATGACAGGCACCATCAAGTGGTATTATGCCACAGTTACATTTAATATTCACCCTATAATATCCCTGTCCATGAGGCTAAGTCAAGGGTGGCCCACTCCCATATAGATTCCTCGAGCCTTTGAGTCAAGAATGCTTCCTGGAACACCTCTACCAGCAGCTGATTCCTGCCACTTTCTGAAACTGGGACCCTCCAGTCCACATCTAGCATGCAACTCCTGCTACTTTGATGCCCTTCTAATTTCATCCCTAGTTCCTTGTCAGCCAACGCTTTCTGTGATGGTGTCTATATGCCACTCCTATCCTGATCGTCCTCCCCACATTTATGATTTCTTGAACCCACACTGTCTCTGTGAACTTGCACACCCTACTATTCCTGACCTCCATGGCTTCAACACCCTCCTTTATGTGTAATGCCACCCCTCTTTCTTTCCCCACTCTCTATCCCTTCTAAATACATTACATTCACAGTCCGTCACATTATGCCTGTGCTGCATGGACTGCACTGGCTGCCAGTTCAGTGGCGGATTACCTACAAGGTAGGCTTGCTTACCTTCAAAGGCCTACATGAACAAGGGCCCGACTACTTGAAAGATCTCCTGACTTCCTACTCCTCCAATTGTCCCCTTTGATCTGCCAACAGTGGATTGTTAGAGATTCCCAGGGTTCATCTAAAAACATCTGGAGCTCATGCTTTCTCATTTGCAGCACCATCCCTGTGGAATTCTCTATCTTGTCGGTTAAGAGAATGCCTGACCATCAGTAGTTTCAAGTATTTATTAAAAATGTATTTATTTTCACTGGCTTTCCCAAACTGATTTTACATAATTTATATTGATGTTTTGCTTGTATATTTATGGTTTATACTGGTACAGCATCTTGACATTGAAACACGCTATAAAAATAAAGATTTGCTTACTTGTTTGCTTGCTTGCTAAACACTGTAAATCTTAAAATGGTCAGATCTTGGTCAAGGTACTGTGTGGCCCATGTTTCCATGATTGCCACCAATTCCAAGCATTCTTTTGCCATTACTGGCTGCAGGTTACTGGTTGTGTTCCCTAGGCATCTGGCATTAGCACAACCCTCCATGTCACTAGCTTTCTTCTTCCCTAACTCCTTGTCTACCATAACTACACCTGCCCCCTTCCTTGGCCCCTTTCCCACCACCCCACTCCCTCCCTTGGATTCCATATAGCTCCTGCACTACATCTTGTTCTCTTACCCCTTAGACTCCACTTTGCCTCCTTCTGTTGTCTTCTGCATTTACTAACACTAGGAGGAGGAAGTCCTGGCCTCTCTTGTTTGAGTAGTTGCACCTACCAGTAACTAAGCTGCCTTCCCTCTGTGGTAGTTTAAAAGAGCCTCAATGCATTCTATAAACCTGCATGCTAGGATACTGGTCGCTTCCACTGAGGGATGTAAGCCATCCTGTTGGTATAACTCTTCATCCCTCCAGGAGTACCCCCAGTGAAATGCATACCCAAAGTCCTCTTCCCTGCACCACTCCTTCAGCCAGAAGTTGAAATGGATGATTCAGAGAAGTCTCCCCTCTCCCTAAGTCCAAAATAAGACGTCGGAGAAAGACACTGAGGGATCAAACAGTGGCAGCCATACTCTGCAGTTGTTAAAAGAGGCAGTGACTTATATAACTTGTAAAAAATTCAAAGACAAGTAAATGCATTCCAAAAGTGTTCAATTACACTTAGAAAAAGTGTGTAGTGCAATTCAAAAATAAAGACACTACAAAAATACAAGACAGCAGACATTACAGCAGGTGCTCTAGCTCTTTGCCAGACATGGCTCAGTCAGGGGGTGGGTACCTGGAGTAACTGACACCCTTTTTAGACTAAAATTAAGATCATATGATTATTTCATCAATTAATTAATTGGCAACATGGTATCACCATTTTCTGTACGCTGCGGAGCATGTTAGCCAATAGGAAGATTTATAAGTGCATATTAATAAATATAAAGACAAAGAACCTCAGCACACAAGCAGTGAGGCAATGATTACCCCGAAGTCAATGGCCAGGAAGCCAATTTTCAAAAGAAATACAAAATCACACATACCCCTATAATGCAAAGCATCAAGGGCTGTATATGCAAAGCACCACAGAATATTATGCTGGTTCAACTTTAAGCAGAAATGCATGGTGCCGAAAGGCCTCTCACACAGTCTGCAAAGGGTGCCAACTGAAGACACATACATGTGTTTCATACTACCACAGTGGCCGGTTCATTCCACTGGGGTATCATACAGATGAGGCACACTGATGAGTCCTGGTAGGACAAAACACATGTACGTGTCTTCTGTTGGCGCCCTTTGCAGACTGTGTGAGAGGCCTTTCGGCACCATGCATTTCTGGTTAAAGTTGAACCAGCATAATATTCTGTGGTGCTTTGCATATATAGCCCATTATGCCTTGCATTATGGGTTGTATGTGTGATTTTGTATTTCTTTTGAAACTTAGCTTCCCGGCCAATGCCCTTTGGGTAACCATTGCCTCAGTGCTTGTACGCTGAGGTTTTTTGTCTTTCAGCTTGTTTTTTGCTTTTATTGGGCTCACCACAACATAACTCAGATAGTCCCGCTTAGGGTAGCTGGTTCCTTCCACTGGAGTATCATACAGATGAGGAACACTGATGAGTCCTGGTAGGATGAAACACGTGTATGTGTCTTCTGTTGGCACCCTTTTGGCACCATGCATTTCTGCTTAAAGTTGAACCAGCATAATATTCTGTGGTGCTTTGCATATACAGCCCATGATACTCTGCATTCTGGGGTATGTGTGATTTTGTATTTCTATTAAAAAATATATACACACATGCAAGAACTGTTCACACGTGGCCCTTAGGTTGCTCCGAGAAAGGCATACAGAAAATTGTGAACTAGTTATAGTAATGAGGAAATAAAACAAACATGAATATAAAACACACAACAGTGAAGGGATCTGAGCTGCTGTAACAAGCATTATAAATATGCATAACGATGTTAGATATAAATATTAAGGTGAAACAACCAAATAATTCATTTATATGGGGATACCCTGAAGACTGATCTACAAGACCACCTCAAGATCAGCTATACTAAAAGTAATTTTAATTTAGACGACAGCTAGAAATATGTGAAGATGATGTAAGTAGAGTTGAGAGCCAGACCCCAGATTGCTCAGGTGCATTTGCCAGTTCAAAACATGGGGAAAAAGCAGTTATACCATTCTCTCCAAACCCCACCCACTATCTGCGAAAGAGACAAATGAGAGGAAAAATTAATACAGTAAATGTCAAGACAAAAAAATATAAACATCTAAACCTAGAGGAATCAGTATTCTGTGATAACACAAAGGCATAGATTTATGCAAATATATAAGACAGAACACAGGTACAGTTTCTTTGCCAGCTGGCCCCTAAGGGGCAAAATTAATCCAACCTTTTGTGCATGGTTATAGAAAGGGTTTTAAACCCCAATTAGTGTTGAGACTGTTTGTTTACAAGCTCCCTAAGCTGAAAATCCCAAAACGTTCACATTGTAGTAACCTCTCCAACATATTATCCCCTCTCCAAACAACCTTAATGCATTTGATGCGCATACAATATCTGGATTGTTGGTAAGGTGTACATAGAAACATTGAATTTGATGGCAAATAAGGACCGCTTGGCCCACCCAGTCTGCCCATTTCCCTACCTAATGGATAAGCTGCAGATCCTAGTTAACCAGCAGCCTACTTCTTCCTACCCCCAACCCCTAAAATTGTCTTATGACTGTCCCATGCATGCTTGAATTCCACCACTGTTTTTGACTCCACAACCTCCTCTGGAAGGCTGTTCCATGCATCCACAACCCTCTCTGTGAAAAAATACTTCCTTACACTACCTCTGAGCTGCCTCCCCATCTTCAAATTGTGCCCCTTTGTTCTTGCACGCCACTTTTTTTGAAAGATGCTACACTCTTGGACTTTGTTGATTCCCTTGAGGTACTTGAAAGTTTCTATCATGTCCCCCCCTCTCCCTCCTTTCCTTGAGGCTATGCATATTAAGCTCCTTTAGTCTCTCTTCATATGTCTTCCGGTGCAGACCCTGCACCATTTTAGTTATCCTCCTCTGGACAGCTTCCATCCTGTCTATGTCTTTGCGGAGAATATTTCTCCAGATCTGCACACAGTACTCCAGATGGGGTCTCACCAGCTGTCTGTACAGAGAGATAACAACTTCCTGTTTTCTACTGGTGATGCCTCTCCCTATGCATCCCAGTATCCCCCCAGCTCTCCTTACTGCCCTCTCACATTGCTTGCCCACCTTTAGGTCATCTGATATGACTGATTGAAAATGCGCTGCCACTGAGCTGTCAACATTGCCTTTTTTAATATGGATATGTTCCAAAATCCTCTGATGGAGTGGTGTATCATCCTACTTATATACAACCATGGGTCTGTACACCACAGGGCACAGACAATAAAGCTTGTTCTGCATGTGAATTGCCACACATGTACCTTTTTCTTGTAGTTAGCCAACTGCAGTGAATCAGACTGATGGCAATAAGTGCATTTCATTACCCGTGCCACAACGGTACATGTTATTAGGTCTAACTGGTAGCCATGTGGAGGGTGTTGGCATGTTTTGTCTTCTAAACTGGCTTTTCACCAGTTTGTCATGAAGTTTAGGAGCCCTACTAAAAGGAAATCCTGGGTCCTTCGCTTAAACAGAATGCCAGTATGGGATCACTCAGCAAAATCAGTCAATATTTTTTGACAATCGATTCAACTTGCCCAGCCAAATGATTATATTCAGTCACAAAATACAGATGTGAATTTGGAGGCTGAGTGTGATTACAGGGATTTTAGGCAGTGCATTCCTATTTGAACTGGAGGCTTTCTCTAATGCAGTATTTAACACAGATTTGATATAATCCTGATTCAAAAACCTGCTGTACAGTTCTTGGGCTTTTGATTCAAAGTGTTATTCCCTGGAACAACTGCATCTAACATGCAGAAGTTGACCATATGGAATCAAAGTGTTTAGAGATCTCAGAATGGCACTATAATCCATCATCAATGGATTATTGTTAGTCATGGGTTTCCTATAACCCTTAGTGGCTACCTTTCCATTTTCAGCTATTCCTTTTTTTTTACAATTTATGTTAATTGTATTATTTTCATAAGACAAGTAACATGTAAGCTGCATGAGAGTTAAATAATGTAACAAACGGCAATTAATACATGCCGAGCTAAAAAGAAGGAAGGGATGGGCTAAAGACATCTAAAACTGACAACATACATAATATAATTTACTGTACAAAATCAGCATTAAGAGTTGCCTTATATAAAACCCATCTGCACCTGAGCAATTCAAATTTATCTATCCAGTGTCTGAGTCCTGCTGTAAGTTGCTCCATCCTATAACTATCAACCGTTAATTGATGTCAGAGTTGCACTGAGGGAGATTCCTCCTTTAACCACATTTTGGTAATAACTTTTTTAACTAGTAATATACAAATAGAAAGCAGTTTATGAATCTGAGAGTGGTGGTACACTTACATAGAAACATAGAAGGTGATGGCAGATAAGGACCGCAAGGCCCATCCAGTCTGCCCATTTCTTTTTCTACCTTATAAATGTGCCAGCGGCCTTTGCTCTGTCAATGGCCTATCTATTCATACTCATCTGTATTGCTCACTTATGCCTATCCCATGCCTTTTTGAAGCCCTGCACTGTATTCATATCCACCACTTCCTGAGGTAGGCCGTTCCATGCATCCACCACCCTTTCTGTGAAAAAGAACTTCCTCGCATTACCCCTTAATTGGCCTCCCTCTAATCTCATGCTGTGTCCTCTTGTCTTGCTATTTTTTTTATATTGAAACATGTTAGACTCTTTCACCTTGTTAATGCCCTTAAGGTATTTGAATGTTTTGATCATATCACCTCTTTCCCTCCTTGCCCTAGGGTATACATATTGAGCTCTGTTAATCTGTCCTCATATGTTTTCTGATGCAATCCCTGCATCAGTTTGGTTGCCCTTCTGTGGACTGCCTCAATTTGCTTAATGTCCTTGTGAAGGTGTGGCCTCAAGTACTGCATGCAGTACTCCAGATGGGGCCTAACCAGTGTCTTGTAAAGAGGGATTATTACCTTCCTCTTCTGACTTGTGATGCCCCTACTAATACACCCTAACATCCCCCTAGCCTTACCTACTGTTTTAGTGGTCTGCTTGGATGATTTCAGGTCATCGGTGATGATGATGCCCAGGTCTCTTTCTTGCCTTGTGACTGCCACCAACTCCCCTCCCAGCCTATAGGTGGCTTCAGGATTTCTCTTCCCTATGTGCATGATCTTGCACTTCTTTGCATTAAACCCCAGTTGCCACTCTTCTGACCATTTTGCTAGTTTATCCAGATCTCTTCTCATTTTGCCCACCCCATCTGGATCATCTACTCTGTTGCAGATCTTGGTGTCATCTGCAAACAGACAAACCTTGCCCTCCAGTCCAACTGCAATGTCACTGATGAAGATATTGAAGAGGACTGCTCCCAGGACTGGTCCCTGAGGTACCCCACTTGTGACTTGCATCTCTTCTGACTGTATACCATTTACCATCAGTCTCTGTTTTCTGCCCATCAACCTGTTTGCCACCCAGTTGACCAACTTCTGACCCACCCCCAGCCTACCCAGCTTATTGATCAATCTTCTATATGGAACAGTATTGAAAGCTTTGCTGAAGTAAAGTTAGGTGACATCAACTGCTTCCCCTTGGTCCACCACTCTGGTTACCCAGTCAAATAAATCTATGAGATTAGTTTGACAGGACCTTCCTTTTGTAAAACCATGCTGTCTTGGATCCTGTGCTCCTAAGGATTCCAGGTGTTGCACTATCCTTTCCTTAAGGAGTGCTTCCATAATCTTGCCAACTACTGAGGTAAGACTGACTGGTCTGTAGTTTCCTGCCTCCTCCCTGCTACCACTCTTGTGAAGCGGGATCACATGAGCCCTTCTCCAGTCTTCTGGGACCTATCCTGTGCTCAGAGACTCACTAAACAGTTCTGATAATGGCTCTGCTAGTTTCACCCTTAGCTCCTTTAGTTCCCTGGGATGTTTGGCATCGTGTCCCATTGCCTTGTCTGCCCTGAGCTTATTGAGCTCTTGAGACCCTTTCTTTTGTGAAGGGACTAGTGCTCACCTCCCTTCCCCCATGTCCATGGTGCTGAGCTGTGGGCTCTGCCCTACCTTCTCTTCAGTAAATACTGAGCAGAAGTATCTATTTAGGATAGATGCTTTTACATGGTCCTCCTCCTCACATGCCCCCTTATCTCCTTTGATCTTAGCAATAACCCCTCTGGACTTTCTCCTTTTAATAATGTATCTATAGAAAGTCTTGTCGCCTTCTTTTATTGTCTGTGCTAGTGTTTCCTCGGTTTGGGCCTTTGCCTGCCTTACTGCCTTCCCTGCTTCCCTTAGGGAAGTTTGGTATGCTTCCCTATCTTCATCCCGCTGTGTTCCCTTATATTTCTTGAAGGGCAGCCTTTTGGCTCTGACCTTTTCTGCTACTGTTTTTGAGAACCAAAGTGGTTTCCTTCTTCTTTTGCACTTCCTTTTCTCCCTAACACAATGGGATGTTGCTTCAAGTATTGCATCCTTAATGCTTGCCCTTTTTGCCTGTACTCCCTCACCTGTATTTCTTTTTGCCAGGGCTAGCTTAACTCTGTTGGACATCTTATCAAAGTCAGCTCCTCTGAAGTCCTATATTTTTGCCTTGGAATGGGATGATTTAGTTGTAGTGGCCACATTGAACCATACCATGTGATAGTCACAGGCCCCCAGGTGACCTTCTACCTGGAGATCTGTGATCCTTTCCCTTTTGGCATTCCAGAAAGAAAATCAAATTTGGTATAATTTGTAGAGAAGGATCAATTATTTCCTGTAAGTACACCTGTAACTCTGTCCAGAAGAGCTGTATCTTTGGGCAAACCCAAAATGCACATGCATGTGTTACTCTAGACAGTCTGCATTTTCTCCAGCAGAAAGTAGTTATTGAAGGATCAAACTTTGCCTGCTACACTGGGGTGTAAACAAATCTATAAAAACATGTCCAGGAGTACTCCTTCCACATATAGGAGGAAGTAGACCTGTGGATATATGAAAGGTATTTGTCCCAGGTACTGCTATCTACTTCAAAACCAAGATCTGTTTGACATCTATGATGGAGATAATCAGTAGATTGGCTCTCTAGTTTCATCAGTGCTTGATATAATCTTGAGATTAGGGAGTCTAAAAGGGCTCCTGCTATAGTATTAAGATCTAAGGGTATGATCATGGGTAGTTGACCACCCAAGGGTTGTGCAGCTTGTTGTTTTAAAATAAAACTATGAAAACTATGTACTTGCACATAGATGAGATAATCAGTAGCTCTCTAGTGAAATTTAGTAATAACGGTTGAAAACTCTACTACTTTGGTGCCCTGCATGGCATGGGTTGGGAGGTAAAAACCCAGTCTTTCTATGTGATGTAAAAAGTTATCCATCCTGGATAAAAGAAACAGGGAGTTTTGAGCTAGGGGTTTTACCAAATACCTGAAGGGCAACAGCATGGGGCATGCCATCATGATATTCCAGGCCATAAAGGATGTAGCTGTAAAGGGATTTTCCAGAGCGGAAAATTTGGGCCAGAGTGCGTGGCTGCAATACCTCTTTAGTGACTGAAGATCAGTCTTCTTCCATCATTTCCAAATCCTTGCATGTGGCCTGGCAATTCAGGGAGAGTCAGTAAAGTACTGTTTGGAAATAAGCAGCTGTGTGGTAGCTGGCCAAGTGTGGTAGAGCCAGCCCCCTTTTAGATTTTGGAAATTCTAGAGTGGTACGTTTTATTCTAGGACAGGATCCTGCCCAAATCATTTTCATCTATTTCTAGTATAATATCTAAAAAATCTAGCTTAGGATCACTAATATTGCTGGTTAACCATAAATTTAAATCATTTGTGTTAAGCCAGTTTAGAAATTGCTCAGCCTGCTTTTGTATAATCTCCCATACTTATAATATGTCACTATATATCAACACCATTTAATTATGTGATGGTGAAAGGGATCGATGGTGTTCATTAGTACTGTGGACTGCTTCCAAAGTGTGAAAAACAGAACTGCAAATACAGGAGCCACAGACATCCCCATTGCAGTTCCACAGCACTGCAAGTAAAAATCATCAACAAATTCAAAGTAGTTTTGTGACAGCACAAAATTGAGACTTTCCAGAATAAATTTCACTGGAATGTCCTCCCTAAGGGGATCCCGGAGCAGGAAAGGCCTACATGCAGAAACACCCTAGTAGGGTAAGACAGAAGTGTAAAGTGGTTTTATGTCTATCCCTAACCACATGTAATTGTTGTGCCACTGGAAGTTTTGAAAATTTTCAAGGATGTGCATTGTATCACAGGTATAGGATGACCAACCAAGGATCCTCCTTTGTAGAAAAATATCTAAAAATGTACATAAGCTGTTGGTCAGTGACCCTATACCCAACACAAAGGGGCATCCTGGGGGGTCTGTGAGATTTCAATCGATCTTCTATAAAATGTAGAAGGTCAGGGTAATAGGAAATTTGGGATGCAAAAAGTCAAACTCTTTATATCAAATCTCACCACAGAACCAGGCTACTTCAAATATAGTAATTCAAGCAATTAATCTTTAAAAGTATTTAACAGACCAGAATTCAATTTTCTATAGTTTTTATCATTATTTAATAATTTGAGGGCCTTAGATTTATAAAATTCCCTTATCATTAGAACAATATTGCCCCCTTTATCTGCTTCCTCCAACACTATATCAGTTAAATTCTGCAATGCTTCTGGTGTTTTACATTCTGGAAGAGAAAGATTATTAAATAACAACAATCTATCATGATTAAAAAGGTCATTCACTTCCTTCAGTGCAATTGTTTTTATACATGTTGATCACCAGATTTGTACTATTAGCACAAAAGGTTGACTTAGTGGTGAATAGTGACTTACGCATACCATTAAATTCACTTTTGTCTGTATTGAAATACAATAACATGGTGTACTGGTCACCCGATGGTTCACTCATTTTCTAGAAACAGAGATTCAAGAATTGCATAGTCCTATAGACCTTAAATTCCAATCAGGAATATCTTCTGTGTCTCAATCTCCTAAATCGTTACTGAAGTCCAATAAGGAGGGATCTGGACCAAGAACAACTGTCTGTGATGAATCACAACCAGTTGCAGAGTCTAGCTTTAGTTGAAAATGGATGCCCATGGTGTTCTGTTCAGGAGGGATTTTTGGAAATATTCTTTAAGTTGGATTTTACAAAAAAAACTTGAATAAGTCCACATTTAGCTGAACTCTGGTGATTTACTAGGAATAAATGGCAGTCCTTTTATCAGAACACTTATTTGAGATATAGCCAATTGGTGATCAGTTAAGTTGATTATTTGTCATTTTTCTTGGTTTGTCTGGTAATTCTTGTTCTTCCTCCTGCCTGTTCACCTCACGATGTTTTCCTTTTTCTTGTGCTTTTGTTTGTTTTTGTTGGTTTGGCTGCTGGTTTGATGTTGCTTATGTTTTGGGATTTGTCTTAAAAAAAATATTTTGATCTGTCAGCAGTGTCTTCAGAGGAGCGTGCTTCTGAATTGGAGTTGACGGGGCTTACAATTATCAATGTTTTAGTTTGGAGAGTGCAAGTACAGTTGCATAAGAACTTACTGTAATAGTAGATCTTCGAGAGGAGCTCTTTCAGTGGGCAACACCAGTAGGACTAAAGCCACCAGGCGCCAACAGCACACAGAAAACTTCTAGCTAACAGTCTATCCCGGGGGACCACCCCCACCAAAGTCAGGATGCTGACATCCGCCTGTCTTATAAAGGAGGTGGTCCCTCACACCTACCTTAGTTATCCCACTGGAGACCTCAAACAGGGGGAGAAACTAAGAACCAAGGAGGGTCCTCGGAGCCAAGGAAAAAGCAGAGCAAAGGAGAAGAAACTATCAGGGGGAAGGAGGGAGGGAAAGCAGCACCTGCTGCAAGAGCTCCTCTCAAAGACCTATTGTTATCTTAAGTTCTTACGTAACTGTACTATCTTACTTTGAGGGGGCTTTTGCAGCAGGCATCACTGGTAGAAATGAGTCCCAAGCAGTACTAGAAATGACTGAAAAGGCAGCCAGGAGGAGGCAGTAGATGTTAACAGAAGGCTCAGGAAAAAAGGCCCCGAAGGACTGCAAGTCCAAAATTGGCAATGCATCTAAAAGCAATGTCCAGACTGTAATGCTGAATGAAGGTGTGGAGAGAGCTCCAGGTTGCAGCTGCACAGATGTCTGCACTAGACACATTCTTGAAACAGGTGGTAGAGGCAGCCATACCTCTGGTGGAGTGGGCTTTATCTGCCCCAGGCAAGGGCTTGCTGTACTTACGGTAACAGTAAACAATGCAATTAGCCAACCATTTGGACAAACACTGTTTCAAAATAGGTGCCCCCTCTCTCGGGGGCAAATGAAACAAACAACTGGTCAGGTTTTCTAACAGTCTGTGTGCAGTTTATGTAATATCAAAGCACCCTGTGAACAACCAAAGTATGAAGTAAAGCTTCCCCCGATTAGAATACTCAGGGAAATAAACTGGTAGGTGGATGGATTGATTTAAAGTAAACTCAGACACCATCTTAGGTAAATTAGTTTTTCACTGTCTTTGTGAAAAACCAAATAAGGATCTTTACACATCATAGAATCTGATGGCAGATAAGGACCGCTTGGCCCACCTAGTCTGCCCATTTCCCTACCTAACAGCTGCAGATTCTAACTAACCAACAGCCTACTTCATCCTGCCCCCCACTAGAATTGCCTTATGTCTCTCCCATGCATTCTTGAATTCCCCCACTGTTTTTGACTCTACGACCTCCTTAGGAAAGTCATTCCATGCATCTACAACCCTCTCTGTGAAGAAATACTTCCTCACATTACCTCTGAGCCGTCCCCCCTCTATCTTCAAATTGTGCCCCCTTGTTCTTGCACATCTCTTTTTCTGAAAGATGCTACCCTCTTGGACTTTGTTGATTCCCTTGAGGTATCATTTCCCCCCTCTCCCTCCTTTCCTTGAGGCTATACATCTTAAGCTCCTTTAGTCTTTCTTCATATGTCTTCGGGTGCAGACCCTGCACCATTTTGGTTGCCCTCCTCTGAACAGCCTCCACCCTGTCTATGTCTTTGAGGAGATGGGGTCTCCAGAACTACACACAGTACTCCAGATGTGGTCTTACCAACTATCTGTACAGAGGGCCAACAACTTACTGTTTTCTACTGGTGATGCCTCTCCTTATGCATCCCAGTATCCCCCAGCCCTCCTTACTGCCTTCTCACATTGCTGGCCCACCTTTAGGTCATCTGATATGACTATCCCCAGGTCCCTTTCCATTTTTGTTGTTGTCAGTATCTCACCCCCCATTGTGTACTCTTCCCCTGGGTTTTTGTTTCCCAGGTTCATTACTTTGCACTTCTTTGCATTGAATCTAAGCTGCCATACATTTGACCATTCCTCCAACCTTGCCAAGTCCCTTTTCATCCTTTCCACCCCACCTTGTGTATCAACCCTGTTGCAGATCTTTGTGGCATCTGCAAAGAGACATACTTTCCCTTCCAGTCCCTTTGCAATGTCACTTATAAAGACATTAAAAAGGACCGGCCCCAGTACTGAACCCTGTGGTACCCCACTAGCAACCCCCCTTTCTTTACTGAGGACTCCATTTACTATTACCCGCTGTGTCCTGTTGTTCACCCAGTGTTTTACCCAGGCTACCACTCCCACTCCCAGGCTGGCTAATTTGTTTATTAATCTTTTGTGAGGGACTGTGTCAAATGCCTTGCTAAAGTCTAGGTAGGCCATGTACACAGCCCCTCCCTGGTCTACTACTTTGGTCACCCAGTCAAAGAAATCAATTAGATTTGTCTGACATGACCTTCCTGCTGTGAATCCATGCTGCCTTGGGTCCTGTGCCCCACTGAACTCTAGGTACTCAACAGTTCTTTCCTTCAGAATTGATTCCATCATTTTCCCTACCACTGAGGTCAAATTGACAGGTCTGTAGTTTCCTGCCTCTGTCTTGCTCCCACTTTTGTGAAGGGGAATCACATCTTCCCTCCTCCAGTCCTCAGGTACCACACCATCCTCCCATGATTTATTCAAAAAGGTAGTCAGTGGTGTTACATCAGAGCCTGAAACTTGGAAATCCTCCAAGCAGAAGTAACGGCAACTAAAAAGAGTGCGTTCCCTGACAGAAAGTGCAGCTGGCAACTCACAGCAGGGGCGTAGTTACAAGTGTGCAGGGGGTGCAGTGGCACCTGGGCCCATGAGGTTTGAGGGGCCCAAATCATAACTTTGGTGTTTATTCAAAACTGGGGAAGGGCCCTGTAACATTGCCTTGCACCCAGGCCCTCTGGGAATTTGCTAAGCTACTGACTCACAGCTGGCTCAAAGGGAGGCAGGTTGAGCTATTCTGGCATGTAAAGAAGGTCCCACGGAGGGACAGGGTCCCAGATGGGAGGCTTCAAATGTAGGATACCACACAAGAATGTAACATTGCAGGACACTTCCAGCTGGGCAACAGATTTGCCCTCAGTAGGTGCATGGTATGCAGAAATGGCAGAAAGGTGCACCTTAAGAGAGGAGTACCCCAGGCCTAAATCTGAAAGGGACAGCAGGTACTCCAAAATCAAATTCACCAGACAGGTGAAGGGGTCCAGTTGGTAAGCAGCAGCCCATAGGGAGAAGAGCTTCCACTTCAAGGCATAGGTGATGCTAGTGGAAGGTTTTCTAGCAGCCACTAGGACATAAGCAAACCTAGAGGAAACCCCAAAGAGGGCAGTAGTTACATCTGCAGGAGCCATGCATGTAGATGCAGGGACTTGAGATCTGGATGGACCAGGGTGCCCTGTTCCTAGGAGAGCAAGCCGGTGAACAGGGGCAAGAGTACTGGAGGTTCCACTGCCAGCTGCTGCAGCAGGGGGAACCAAATCTGATGAGGCCAGTAGGGGGCTATGAGGATCATCTCTGCCCCCCTCTGACTGAAGCTTGAGACAAACCCTCTGCAGGAGTGAGAAGGGAGGGAAGGCATATAGGAACTTCCCTTTCCTGGAGTGGACAAGCATCATGCCAGAAAACTCCAGGCCCTGGATCGAGCAAGCAGAAAAGTAGCAGTTTTGCATTGAGTGGGGATGCAAAAAGTCCAGCTCGGGATGGCTCCACCTGTCAAAGAGATATTTGATCACCGAAGGCAACAGTTTCCACTGGTAAGCCCTCTACCTGGACCAGCTGAGACTGTTGGCCAGGATGTTTTAGGTGCCTGGAACATGAACGGCTGAGAGTTCCAGGCCATGTTCGATGGCCCAGTACCAGACTCTCATTGCTTCCCGACAAAGGGGGTGTGAGTGCATGCCCTCCTGCTTGTTGATGTAGTACACTACAGACATGTTGTCCGTCTGCACCAGAAGTTGGCCAGGAAGAATGCGGGTCTGGAAGGCCTGCAGGGTATAGAGAACTGCCCACATCTCCAGCACACTGATGTGGAGAGGCAGCTCCACTTCGGACCAGGTCCCCTGGATCTGATGGTCGGCCAAGTGAGTGCCCCATCCTGGAAATGAGGCATCCTTCACGAGGATCTGCTGAGGAGCACAGTCTGAAAAGGGACCCCTCGCAGGAGGTTGGCAGGGCTTTGCCATCACTCCAAGGTTCTCATCACTGGATCAGAGACTATGACTGGCTGATCCAGGTCATCAGTGCATTGGTCCCATTGAACCTGAAGGGTCCACTGGGGAACCCACATATGTAGGAGGGCCAGGGGAACCGTGGCTATGGCTGCCACTATGTGCCCCAATAAGTGGAGGAACACTCTGGCTGGGATCTGTTGATTGGAGGAGACCAGATGGGCTTACTCTATCACGTGTTACACCGTGCCCTCTGGCAGGAAAGCTCTGCCCTGGGAAGAGTCGAGAACCGCCCCAATATACTGGCAGCACTGGCACAGACAGAGAGACAAGACTTTGGCAAACTGACCATGATCCCCAAGGCCTGGAAAAGCTGAAGGGTGCATTCCAAGGTCTGCAGCAAAAGCTCACTGGAAGGGGTTTCAGCATTTAGTCATTCATATAGAGGAACACGTAAAAGACCTATCTCCTCAGAGCTCCGACCACCACCATCAGGCTCTTGGTAAAAACCCAAGGTGCCAAAGACAGGCCGAAAGGAAGGGCCTAGAACTCAAAATGGTCCTCCTGGAAACAGAAACAGAGGAAGCAGCAGTGGGTTGGAAAGACCTGGATATGAAGATAGGCATCCTGCATGTCCAGGAAGCAAAGCCAGTCCCCCTGGTGATGGAGGGGCAGCAACCCCTGGAGGGTGACCATCCTAAAGCATTTGTACTCTATGTACAGGTTTAGGTGGCTGAGGTCTAGGATTGGTCTCAGATCTCCTGTCTTCTTGGGGACAAGGAAGATGTGAGAGTAGAACCCCCTTCCTCTTTAAGCTGGAGGAACAGCCTCTATGGCCCTTTTGTGCAGGAGAGCCTGAATCTCTTCCCTGATGAGGGAAAGGTGGGCTGGAGGGTAATGGGAGAGCAAAGGAGGGCTTTCCAGAGGGGATTCCAGAAATTCTAAGGTGTGACCACACTCGACAACCTGCAACACCCTTTGGTCTGAGGCCACTGCTCACCACCCATCAAGGTAAAGGAAGAACCATCCCCGATCACCTCCCCCAAACTCTCTGCTGGGGGGAGTTGGGCAAGGAGTCAGGTAGAGGACACGGGGTGGGCAGAGCAGCTGTGGGCACTCATGGGGGCCTAGAAGCAGCTGCTGCAGCTGGTGGGTTTCGGCCTTGTGCTTGAAGGGGCTCTTCACCCGCTGGCTCTTGGCAGGCTGGGGAGAGGACTGATGAAAGGACTGATGCTGGGCAGACTGAGGCTGTGATCAGTAAAGGGAATGAACTGATCTAAGTGCCTTGCCAGACTCCTGGAGGTGGAAGTTGATGTCTTGGGAATCTCCGCCAAATAGGACGGAACCTCTGAAAGAAAGGGAGGGGGAGCTGGGCAGACTGGATGGGCCAAGATGGTCCTTTTCTGCTGATACATTACTATGAAACTATAATACTATGATAAAGGGGAGTCCAAGATGCTGTGCTGGCTTGAACATCAGGTGCAAAGCCAGACACCCTAATCTGCAAATGGTGATGAAGACAGATCGCTGTTGCCACCCGATGCCCAGAGGCATCAACAGTGTCATATGCTGCCTGCGGGATGTAGATGCTCACATCTGATTCTGACTTCAGGAGATGGGCCAGCTGTGTTTTGGTAGAATCTCCAGGCAGAGTTTGAACCAGGTCCCTCACCTGATCCCAGAGGGCATTCTGGTACTACACCATCGTAGCAGTGTCAGTGGCTCAGTAGGTAGCACACTCACCTCTGAGGCCGGGAGATCAGAGGGTTGTGGGTTCAGTTCTCACATCTGGCACTTGGGTTAATATCCCAGTACTGACACTGTAGTGCAGCACGAGAGGGGTGCTGCATTTCTGAGGTGCCGTCTTTCAGATGAGACGTTAAACCGAGGTCCCATCTGCCTGGATTGGTGGTAGTTCAGGTGGATGTTAAAGATCCCATGGCACTTATCGAAAAGAGTAGGGGAATTTCCCCGGTGTCCTGGCCAAATGTCCCTCATTCACTAAAAATACCACCAACAGCTTTATCTGGTTCAAGGTCAGTTGGCATTCATCTGTATCTCCCTCCCCCGGGTCATGCCTGAAAATAGGCAGGATTTGTCTAGTGCACTTACCTAGTCAACAAAAACTAAAATAAAAAAATTAAAAAAATATGGGCCAAATAGTTGACCGCTCGAATGGCCAGGATAGCAGAGGCATACATTCGCTTGCCCCACTGGTCCAGTTGTCTAGACTCCTTGTCAGGAGGGTGGGTACTAAGGTGTTTGGACCTCTTAGTGCAGTCATGGGCTGCATTCATGACCACAGAGCCTACCATGGGTTGCTCTCCTAAGAAGGGTTTATGCTCCTGAGCAAGGTACAGGCAGTTAGCCTTCTTGGGCAAGGCCAGAGTGGAAGAAGGGTGGTTCCATGCTACCTTGCTGATGTCCTCATAAGAATTGATTAAAGGAGGTACCAGCAAGGGAAGGGTCTCCTTTTCCCATAGGCATACAGCTAGGCGACAGCGCTCTGGGTCCAGCTCCTCTGTTTCCCATCCCATGAGGGATTGGATATGACACATGAAGTCAAGAAATGTAGGGTCATGAGGAGGAGATTTGGGAGCCACCTTAGCCTGGTCCTGCCCCTCAGAGGAGCTCCTGGAGCCCTCAGAGTACTCAGAAGAAGAAGAGGAGTCGTCCTCCAATGGATCACTGTCAGGGACTGGCGTCTGGGGGCGACGGTCGGCCACATGTTGGCCGGAGCCCACACCATTGTGCCCTCCATAAGACCCCATGGTACAGGGGTCACTAGGTCCTGCCTGGTCTGGGTCCTGAGGCAGGGGATCCCGGGAGGACAAGGAGGAGAAGGCCTTCTGGGTGTGTCCTTATCCTTCATGATGGAACACCAAGCAGTGCACAAAGCATTATAATCCACTGGTGAGGGTGGATTATAGACTGGAGGATACAGGTACTGAGGAGGGTTGGGTACAGGTATGATGGCAGGGGAGCTGGCATCAGGCACTCCAGCGTAGGTCCACTCAATGCTGGCTATGGATTCTGAGGAGGACTGGCAGGCATCAGCTGTGGAGCTGGCTGAGGCTGAGGCAACGATGGTTGAGGAGTCATCGGCAAAGGCATCGGTGGAGCTGGCCTAAGTGGCAAAGGCTGGCGATGGTCTGGAAAAGTAGCTAACATTGACCCCAATGGAGATGGCAGTGCCTGCAGGGAAGAGGGACCCAGAGGCAAGGGCAGAGGCATCACCTGCATAGAAGAGGAGGTGAGTGCTTGCTCTGTGCAGTGCCTGAAAGGACTAGCACTGGCTTCAGAGTCGAGGACCGATGGAGGCAATGCCTTGGCTGAGGGGGCGATGGGCAGAGACCTGCCACCAGAGGTGCCAACCCCAGCCGAGCCATCTGACTGAAAGCCCATGGGTGCTAAGAGCCTGAGAGTCAAGGGCTGAGAGGAAGGGGACAAAGTCCACTGCCCAGAAGAACCACCGCCCAAGACAAAGATGAGGGCAGGTGGTTGGACCACTGGCAGTCTGGAAGAGGTAAGGGCTGATGGAGCAGGAAAGGTCGACCCCCCCCACGGAAGGAAGACCCGGAGGTGGTGATGGTCTGTGCATTGTCCACGACAGGCTGATTGAGGATGGTCCCGGTGCTTGTCCCAGTGTTTGTGCTTCCCACTAGATTTCTTCGCCTTTGGGGAAGAAGAAAAAGAAGAAGCCCTGGAGGATTGAGCCAGGAAAGTGGAAGAACTTTTGGGCTGACACTCCTTCTCCATTGCAGCCAACTTCTGTTTGAGTAAGTAGCTTTCTAGGGCCTTCAAACAGCATCCCGTGCGGTCTGGTTTAAGTCCTGGCAGTGCTGGCAGGCCTTGGTATCATGGTCTGGGCCTAAGCAGAGCAGGCAGGAAGAGTAACCATCTTTGGTGGGAATCTGCTTGCTGCAGGCACACTTCATTGGCTGGTCGGAAGGTGAGGCTGGAGAAGAAGACATAAACTTAGCAGAAAAAAAACACTAAAAATTTGATTTTTTATGCACTATAAACAAGAAAAATAAAAGCACAACTTAGTGTGAGAAAATGGCGCTTAACTGAAGTTGGCATTCGTGAAGGTCCAACGTGCATGGGTCGATGGCTGGAAAGAACTGAGGTAGATGTGGGGAGCCGCCCCCTTTATAGGATAGGTGGAGATCAGCATGCTGACGTTGGCAGGGGAAGTCCCCCATGATAGACTGCTACAGTAGCTAGAAGTTTTCTGTGTGGTCCTGGCACCTGGCAGCTTTAGTTCTACCAGTGTTGCCCGCTGCAAAAGCCCCCTCAAAGTAAGATCTGATTTTACCCCATGTCTTGGACTGACAAATGCATCTGAGCAAATCCGGAGTCTGACTCCCAACTCTACTTCATGTTCACAGATTTCTATCTATCATCTAAGTTAAAATTACTTTTAGTATAGTTGATCTAGTGCTGGTCTCATAGATCAATCTTCAGGTATCCCATGTAAACAAATTACTTGGTTGTTTCAACTTAATATTTATAGCTAACATGGTTATCCATATTTGTAATATATGTTGCAGCAGCTTAGATTCTTCACTGTTGTGTGTTTTATATTCACGTTTGTTTTATTTCACGTATGCTATACCTAGTTCACCTTCTCTGTATGCCTTTCTTGGAGCACCTCAGGGCCATTTCAGTCAATCAACCAATCAGTCAAGATCTTTATTTAACCAGGTGGGTACCATTGAGCAGAGCTAATTTTCGAGGTGGACCTGGGGTTTACCATACAAAACAAAAAGTTCACACAACGAACAGCAACAGATACAATGCAGGGACAAACAGCAGAAGGCATATGTAAATACAAGTGCAAATATAAGTGCAGGATACAATACAAAAAAACATTATACAGACAGTGAAAATGTACAACACAAGTGCATTGGAGAACTGTATAACAAACAATGTTGCCGGCAGAGGCCAGGCTAGGCAAAATCCAATCAACGTGTCCAACAAAAAAACAAAAGAGCAACTGAGGTGCATATACAGTATATATAGACAAGCAACAGTATTGCTGGTAAGGACCAGGCTCAGATAGATTCACCCAGGTCCCACAAGGGGATATAACAGGAAGATGTAATAAAATATGAAGGGAAAGAGGGAGGGAGGAAGGGGGGAATTGAATAAAAAGGAGCAGGGGATGAGAATGGGAAGCGGCCAGGACCGGGAGTAGGTGAAAGCTTGAGAGAGGCCAAGTCCATATTTCAGTTAATTAAAAAGGAAGGACACAGGAATACCATGGGGAGGATTGGGGTCAGGCGGTGGATAGGGATGGGCATGAAGAAACAGAGGCAACAGATATTTAGAAAAAAGGAATAAGGGACCCTCATGTAAAGGTTAACAAATGCAAGATTCCTTGTTGTGACTCAAGTATAGCGTTTTGAAGGCTTGAAGGCTGATGGGATGACTTATTTTCATCTTTTTTTTGCAGCTTATTCCACAATTGAGGCAACACATAGCTAATGGAGACCTGACCAAAGCGGGATCTGTCCTTGAGTACCTTCAGTGAAATGTAAGAAGCACTTAGGCAGTGCATAACTACTTAGTAGGCATAGTAGTAAGCAGTCAGAGATACAGTCAGGCAGTTTGTTGAGGAAGACTTTGTAGGTCCAGGTTTCGGCTTTCATCTGTCGTCGGAAGCTGAGAGATGGCCAACCTACTGCAGAGTACAATGAACAATGGTGGGTATTGCAGGGAAGGTCTGTTATAAATCTTAGGGCTCTATGATAGTGCATATCATGTTTCATGAGCGCACCGGCAGGACCCTGGCTGTAGAGGAAGTCAGCACAGTATACTAAGGTAAGAAAGGTAGTTTGCACTAATCTCATCTTGGCATCCCTAGTAAGGAGGTTTTTTATTCTAAATAAGAGGCCAAGTCTCTAAGTTTCTTTGACAGTTCTTCTATATGTCCTAGGAGGGAGAGTTTATTGTCAAGCCATACCCCCAGATACTTGAATTTAGGTATGTACTCCAGCTGTTCGCCGAGTATGGTGGTAATCAGGGGAAGAGTCCCAGATGTGGCCAGATTTGGTAAATTGGGAACGGGTGAAAAGAACATTGCTTCAGTTTTCTTAGCGTTCAGGAGCAACTTCTGGTTTAGCAGCTGAAGCTGAAGTAGATTGAATTTGTCCTGAAGATCTGTACATGCCGCATCAGGGGAGGGTCTACCAATGCAGAGCACGGTATCATCTGTGAATAGATGAATATGGGCCTTTTTTAGGGTGGCATCAATTCTATTGATATGGATTGTGAATAACAGAGGACTCAAAATAGAGCCTTGGGGTATGCCCCTCAGAAGGGGTTTTAGAGGCGAGACATCCCCATCACCTTTTATTTGCTGTGAGCAGCCTGTAAGATAGTTTTTGAACCATCTGAGAGATATGGCATCTATACCAATATTCTGGAGGGATGAGAGAAGCAGGCTATGATTGATGGTGTCAAAGGCCTTGCTTAGGTCCAGGAAAATGCACATACAAATTTCTTATTATCCAGTTCACCCTGCCAATCGTTGGTTACCGTGGCTTGAGCCGAAATTGTGCTGTGATCACTGATATCTGAAAAAAAGACACCAGCATTGGTAAATAAATGAGGTTTACTAACTAGGATGATGTCCAACAGGGTGCTGTTAGTAGGGTTGAATTTGCTTGGCCATGTAGGTTCATTGATAAGCTGTGACAGCCCAAGCGAGTCACAAAACATTTTTAGAGGACTGGAGACACTGGAAAGCCAGTCTAAGTTGAGTCTCTGAGGACCTGTGTCTCAAGATGTTACTTAAATGATTCAGCAGGTGCAGTCCTGCAGACAGGGGCCTGTAACAGCGTGTTATACAAAAAGAGATGCCGGATGAGATCTCGACCTAAAGAGAGGGGTTTTCGAATTCATTGGGGACGGATGTTGAGTCATTGATAGAGACAGAGAATTTGTCCTTGACATAAATAGCCACCCCCCCCCACACCCCTAGTTTGTCTGTCAGCTCAGAACGGAGAGTAGGAGGGGAGGTTCACTTCATGACTGTTAGTTTGCAGACGGAGCCATGATTCTGTAACAACCAGGATATCAGGGGTAGTGTTGCATATCCAAGCCTGGATAGAAGTTATTTTTTTTTAACAAGCTACATACATTAATGTACATACATTTTAGTCCTTTAAGGTTAGGTATGTCAGCAGGGGAACCAATGGCAGTTGGGGAGCCAGGGTTAAGCTCTGAGCATAGTAGCAGAAGAAGCAAGAGTTTCCTAGTGGCACCTATAATGAGCTTTAGGAGTTTGGTCTGTTCACGCCTACGGGGAACATGATATTGACAGGGGGGAACCCTGAGGCTAATGCCTAACTGTGTTAAAGCTATGTAAAGCAAAATCTTGCAGCGAATGACAAGGGAATGTGGACAAAATGATGGAAAGGATATAAGTCCTCTGATGTAAGATCTGCTAGAGTGCCAGAATGTGAGGTTGAGAGAGAGTCCAAATACAAGGAAGGGGAATTGCAGATGCTTAGGAGGTACACTATAGAGCTCAAGATATCATTGCAGCCCATAAAGCTGGAAAGACCCCACATGACACAAGGAGTGTTCCATGAAGATGAGTTTATGCCTAACTGAACATTTGTGAACAGTTCTTGCTTATGTGTATGTATCTTTAATAATATGAACTTAGAAAGTCTTCCTATTGGCTAACATGCTCTGCAGCTTACAAAAAACAGTGATACCCTACTGTCAATTAATGAACTTTTAATCATGTGATCTTCATCTTGGTTTGAAAAGGATGTTAGTTACTCCAGGTATCCATCCCCTGACAAAGCCTTATCTGGCAAAGTGCTGGGATCACCTGATGTAGTCTCTGTTGTCTCATATTTTTGCAGTGTCTTTATTTTTAAATTGCACTACACACTTTTCTAAGTGTAATTAAACACTGTTGGAATGCATTTACTTGTGCTTTGATTTTTTACAAGTTTTACATGTCACTGCTTTTTTTACAATCTCAGAGTGTTGTAGCCACTGCTTGACTTGTTTGTTATTGGGATTAGACATCCCTCGGCATGCAATTGAGTCCTGTACTGGCATGTGCATAACCACCTGTTCATTTTAAGGACACTGAGAGTGCTGCCAACTTGAAACTCCTCCTTGCTTCTTGATGCTATCCTTTACCTTCCCCAATGGCCTGCTAGCCAGGTCATTACTCACAAGGTGGACAATTACAATGAGTCCTTCCCTCCCCCATTCCCCTGAAAATTCTCTCTACCTTGTCTGTATCCCTCCTAGCTGACACCCCCAGAAGGTAATTGATTATTCTACCTTCTTGATCTCCTACACCCACTACTTTCTCTGCCCCCCTAATGATAGAGTCCACAATTACCTGTAATTGTTTCATGCCTTTGTAGGTTCACTTCAAAGCCCCCCTCAACCCACCACTGTGACCTCTACTCTTCCCTTTCCCTCCAGTAACTTGCTCAGAGGTGTTCCTCTCACTGCTCCACTTTCACCGGCAAATTCTAGTTTGGGTCTCTTCCATCCTACTTTGTCTCTCTCCTTACTCCTGTTACTCCCTCACCCTTCAACCTGCAATCCAGCTGTGCCTGCACCTTTTCCTTCCCCCATGTCCACACCTCAGCTGGCAAACTACCTTTCTCCTATAGATTTCCTTCTCTCTGAAACAGCCTTCCCTCCCAAATCCACCTCCTTCCTTCCTTCCTTCCTTCCCCGCTCTTAAGCACTTACTCAGACCTATCCCTAACACTACCTGCATTTGCTCTCCTTCCTAGACCTCGCTTACTTCAGTATGGCTATTCTCCATCTCTTTTGCTGAGTCTCACTGTACATACCATTGTAAATATTGTTGGCATTTATTTGACTCCCTAGTTTCAATACCAACTGTAATGTATATTCTCTGTACATTGTTGAATTTTTATTGTATTTTGCCTTCTTCTGTACCCCGGTCACATCCAGAAATTAGCTTCTGTTCATGGTGCTTTTCCTGGTTATCAACTTTTAAATAAATAAATTGCTAAAAGTGTTCTAGTCCTCAGCTTTCCTTGGCACTATAAACTCATCTCAGGTGTCTACCTAGGAACTAACCTGGTATCCTGGGAGGTAACAGGTTACAATCTTCACCTTGGGGGAGCCAGGCCTACCAAGTCACACAAGGGAGACAACTGATTCACTTTCACCATCTCAGGGCTCCCACCCCTGCCTGAGTACACCCTTCTCTCCACTTGCCAAGTACAGTCCACCCCCTCCCCAAGTCCTTCCCCCATCCAAACCTTAGGTGTCCCTTGGGGAAGAGAAGCAGTGGCTACCTGCACCAACCCCCACTCAGACTTGCTCCAGAGAAGGTTAAGTTCTGCCTTTACCACAGCATGTTCTGCAGCAAGTTTCTCAGTCCTGCCATACATCAGTTAGCACCACCATCCCCAGAGGACCTCCCTGAAGATGACTGCTCTGTATATCTTCCATGCTAGCAGTCCATCTCCCTCTCCCTACCTATCCTCATCTGCTCCTCACATCCTCTAGTTCTGCTCTCCCAGATTCCTGACCTGCCTTACATGTCTTTTTGCCTACTACAGGTGCTTAAGCCAACTCCCCTACAAAGGGAAAGGGGAAATTGTTTATCCAGAAAAGTCACACTAAGCGGAAGTTTGTTTGCAGGTGCAACCACAAGGAAGTTAAGTGACTTGTTCAGGTTCGCACAGTATGCAAGTGGGGGCTGTGGGATTCAAACCCAGTTTTCCAGCTTTGCAGCTCGTTGTCCTTAACCACTACACTATACTACCTCCAAGTACTTGTTTATCTGGGTATCCCACATTGGATTTTCCCGGGACTCTCAAAAAAAATGTCAGCCTAAATATTCTCCTGTGACTTCGTTTTGACTAATCACAAGACAGTATTTAGAGCCCAGGCTTAATAATGTCTTCTAATGCTTCAGAACTTTCTTAGTTTTACTTTTTATTCTCTCTCTTTTATTCTCTCTGCCTCTTATAGCCTCATTCATTTGTCTCACATTATTAACTATGAGCAGAATAACTCGCACAGCAGTTGTCTAAATGCAAATAGCAAAAAACATGAAAACAATAATATTCAGTCCACAGCAGGGTATTACTGATGTGCTGACCTGAATATGAACCATATGTTATTTGAAATAGAAAAGGACAACGGAGTATTAAAAAAGGAAATAGAAAAGGACAAAGAAACAAGGGACACACTTTCTGAACTAACGGAAAGCAAAATAGTATTAAGCATTTACGTTGTCCTCAATGATTTACTTGTAGACATTTGGAACACTTCATTTTTTAAAGAAAAAAAGTCAGATATTGGACATTGTAGTGCCAGTGTTAGTCAATACTTCCAATATATGAAAAAATAATGAGACAGTACAATGTTTTAGCCCCTAAGTAAGGGATATCACAGGATAGGGTATGGGATTATACTGTAATAGCCGCATGCCCTGGGTAGGTTGTGAGACATGAGGTGCATCTAAGTGCTTTCACTAACATGGGAAGTAAAGTTATTATAGCATAACCACATATGCAAGAGTGCTACTGTGCTAATCAAATGGTGGGAAAAGCTCCAGAAGATCAAAAGTAAAGACACTGTAATGGACCTATAAGGTTTTACTGCAATAACTGCACAGTGACATGACTGGATTCTACCACTCACATTACAGGACTTTTTTCGTCCATTTTATAAATCTGTATCATGTACGTAGTCATTGCAAAAAAAAAAAAAACTTAAATTAAATCACCAGTTAGGTTTGCAGCACAGTGCATCAAAAGTAGGGGAATGTAGTGTTAGGGTAAAAAAATCCACTGATTCTGGCTGAATCTGGGAGAGTCATTCCTTGTTGTTTGAATGATTATGCAAAGCAGTGTTGGTGTTGCCTACCTACAGCATTGGCAGAGAAAGGCAAAGAAACAACAGTCACATCAAAATGCTTGGAGATATGTTGCCAAAGTTAAAGCAACACCAGTGCTGTATCACGTGATCATTCAAACTGGAACACCACACCACAGATTCAACAAGGCTCACAACTTTCTACCCACTGCATTTCCCTACTTTTGATTTTGTGCTGCAACTCCAACTGTTGCTTTAATGTAGTTTTTAAAATAAATTTCCATAATGTTTGAAGATATTTAACAACCACTGTTTACAAATTTGGATTAACAATGCCGGCCTTTGGTTGGCATGACAATACTTTCAGGAAGAGGCAAGTTGGCGGCGACGGTGGCCTGCCGTCTGCTTGGGCTCTGATGCCTGAGATGCTAACTGCTTTGAAAACACTTCTTGAGATGTTGTAAGACAGCATTTTAACTTTGAATTTAATTGTAGCTTATAAGGCTTAGCCGCTGGGGAGAGCTCCTGTATTTTTTTTTTAGTTAGTAATATAATAGGGGTTTTAGTGTTAGGCAGGGCACCACAGTGAAGTATTATAGGAGCTTAGGTTTTGTTTTTAGTGAAGGCTTACACTGGAGAGATGGCAGCAGCTGATTCATATATTTTGGTTTCCTATCTCAAGGAGCACACCGAAGAACCTGGGCACTCACCTGGTGGCAGAAGGAAGAGGAGTGGGGGCCACTGGATGTTCGGAGCGCCGGTTGCCTGGTTCGGAATCGCTGTCCAATTGCTGTGTACAGGACTGTTGGACTGTTGAGGAACCATGTGTCCATCGCTGAAGGCTGCCCTGAGGGCTTGTGGAAGGATCTGCTATTTTGGATGGCAGTTGAGCAGTGGGAGTAACCGGTGCGGCAGGAGGTGGGAGCTTCACTGCCCCCCCAAGAGAACCCTGCCTGTCTTCTACTATCCTAATTCAAGCTGTGAGGTGGATCCTGGGCCCTAGAAAGGCATTCTGTTTGTTATTTCTGCCAGTGACAAGGAACGTTTACCCAAGGGACTTCTTCCTGGTCCGGCTATAAAATCTGCCATTTTCTTCTACGGGCTGCATGCCTGTCTTTACTCTAGTCAAGACAACTTAGACGATCTGTACTGGAAAGTGGAAGGCTCAGAGCAAGGGACTTGGTGACAGCTGTCTCCCACTTTGAACTTTTCTACCTTGTGGTTGGTGAGTGCCTACAATTTCAAAGACCTTAAATATTTGAAGTGGCTCTGGTGACAGGAGAGCCTCCTCTGAATTTGCTTTCTTGGTGGTGCTCCTAGAAGACTGAAACAGTTTTCTGTATTGTGTTGTGCAGCATCAAAGACCTTTGAATGTTGGTGATGTGAGCACCTTTGTTCTTTCTGCACTATCAGTTATTAGCCTAAGGAAAAGGCTTGGAATGTTGGATTGGACAGTTAATTTTATTTATTCTGGACATTTTGCACTTGTGTTCTTTGAATTTGCTGCAACACATACTCATCTGTCTGTTTTCTCCCCTGTTGACTGCTTTACTATTTATTTTATCTTACTGGATGGGGGGCAGTTTATGTTGGGTGTGTGGGGGTGTATGACCGGGGCATGTGTATGTTTTAATATAGAATCTGTGTAATTAGAGTGAGTGGGGTGTGTGTGGTTTTGTGGTTAGTTTTAATATTTAGTGTTTATTAGTAAAATGCTGTTCTAAATAGGGCTCCCCTGGTTTGGGCTGGTGTGCCAGGCAGAGATGTGTTGGGACCACGGCCCGGCGTGCATTACCTACACTGCCTCTCTGCTTCATGACCTCCACCCCTTTACTGACCTCCCAGTTTCATCTACCGCAGCCAGACATTGCAGGGAGGTCAAGATTACGAGGAGGCAGGTGGGTCATAGATGGCAGAAGGCAGCTGAGGAAGAGGTGGTGAGTAGCATTGAGGTTGTAAGGTACTGGAGGTGCCCTGGGTTTAAACGGAGCCTAGGGAGAGGCCAGACGTGTTTGGTCTCCATACCCAGGGTTCCCACTACACCAAGTGGCACGCAGTTAGAGGGTCAGCCACACCCTCTAATCCTCTTCAAGCAGTGCTTTGCAATGCCAGGTCAATAAGGAACAAGACTGCCATTTCTGCAGACTTGATTTCCTCTGTCAACCTGGCTTGCATTACGAAGATCTGCCTGGGTGACAATGCTGGCCCAGTTTTAGAGGCTGCCATCCCCACTGGGTACTCCATAGTGCACCGCCTGAGGAAGGATCACAGGGGTGGGGGGGGAGTGGCCATCATGTTTTGATGCAGCCTGGGCTTCATAGTGCATCTGGCTGGCAATACTAGATCTTTTGAGTGCATTGCCATGTGTGGGGGTTCAGGTCCAGCTTGCAGGATTCTCCTTGTTTACCACCCACTGGGATTGGGGGGAGAATTCCTGCAGGAGATAGTGTACTTCATTGTCGATCAGGTGTTGGAGTCCCCCAGGTGTTCAATCCTTGGGGAATTCAATGCCTGGATCGATGACAGATCCTCGTATTTTGGTTACGACCTCCTCCAGTTGATGTCATCACTGGGCCTGGCACAAATAGTTGCTTCTGTGACCCACCAACATGGCCACACACTTGATCTGGTGTTCCAGCTGGGTCTTGGGATCGATAGTCTCAAGACTGATCCGGTCTCTTGGTCTGATCACATCACCATGGGGTTCACGTTTGGGGCCCCTCCCCAAAGTTCTTCCTCTGCGGAGATGGTCAGCTACTGACCTTTATTGGGTTTGCACCCAGAAAGACTTTTGGCATTAGCTGACCTATCTAGAGTAGACGCGGCATGCACGAGTGGCACCAGTGATGTGGCGGCCACCTATAATAAGGTAGAATCCGAAGCACTGGATGTCATCGCCCCAGTTCATATATGACCCAGAACCTCTCACTTGAGATCCCCTTGGTTTGATGGGGATCACAAAGTGATGAAGATCAAGGGTCATAAGTTGGAACGTTGTTGGCTGAAGACCCAGTTGGAGGCTGACAAACTGGTCTTGCATGCTCACTATGGTGACTACCAGGGGGCAATTTCCTATAAGAAGGCAGAATTCCTGTCCAGGGAAATTGCTGCAGATAGAAACAGACCTTCTCAGCTTTTTCAGACTGTGGATAGGCTTCTCCATCCTGCCTGTCTGCAGCTGAGAAAGACTTTTTCATCCACTTTATGTGAAGAGTTAGTTTTGTTTTTCTCTGACAGGGTGTTGTCTATCCAGTCTCGGATTCCGTCAGGGAGGCAATCACCTTACAGTAGTCAGACTGAAATGAACAGATGCAATCTGCCTGTCTGGGAGGAGTTTAGGCCAGTGGAGGTGTCTGAAGTGACTGGGATGATCTTAGAGCTGAAGCACACGTACTGTGAACTGGACCCAGCCCTGACACGTTTCTTAATGGGATGCACCAAGGCTGTTGGTCTAGTGTTCACCAAGATTGTCAGGTGCTCGATGGCAGAGGGGGTGCTCCCAGTGGCCTTGAAAGATGTGCTGGTAAGACCCCTCCTTAAGAAGCCTTCCCTCGACCCAGACAACCTGGTGAATTACCATCTGATCTCCAACTTGTCTTTTTTTTAACAAGGTTGTTGAGAAATTGGTGGCACAGCAGTTCCAGGATTGCCTCATGTCCTTTGAGATCTATGAGCCATTTCAGTCAGGTTTTCAGGCCAGACATAGCACAGAAACAGCTCTAGTTAGGGTGCATAATGATCTGCTTAGGGCTACAGATAGAGGAGACAGGTCAATTCTTGTGCTTCTTGATTCTTCTCAGCTTTCAACACTGTGGACCACGTCGTGCTTCTCGATCAGCTCTGTGAGTTTTGTGGACTTGCTGGTGTAGTTATCAGAAGGTTTGAGTCCTATCTCTCTAATAGGGTGCAGCGGGTAGTGATGGGGAATTTCTCCTCCTCCCCAATGACCCTGTCATGTGGAGTACCACAGGGCTCGATCTTGTCACTGATGCTGTTTACAGTGTACATGCTGCCTCTGGGTGAGATCATTCAGCAATACAGCGTGGAGTTTCACTGCTATGCAGATGACACCCAGCTGTATTTGTCATTTGCACCAGGAACATCCGGTGCTGTCGATGTGCTTAACATCTGTCTGGCTAAACTCAATGACTGGATGTCGTCCAGCTGGCTGAAACTAAGTCTGGATGAGACAGAGGTGCTGGTGATCGAGCCAGGTCACAGGCATGATGGGTTGCCACCTGGAGCTGAAACAGGTATTTTCCTGGGGTCTGCTCCATTGATGGCTTCCTCTTGGGTGTATAATTTGAGTTTGATCCTGGACAGCAGGCTGACCTTTGAAGATCAGGTAGCGTCTGTAGTCAAAAGTGTTTTTTTACCGCTTGCGGAAAATCGCCAGGATCAAGCCCCTTGTTCCGCCCGAGGATCTGCCGTATCTGGCAGATGCCTTTGTTACCTCTAGGCTCAACTACTGCAATTCTCTATACTTTGGGGTAATGGGAGGGACCTTCCGTTGACTACAGCTGGTGCAGAACACAGCAGCCTGGTTGTTGACAGGCCTGTCTAGGTCCAGTCATGTAACCCTGGTCCTGCGTGCTCTGCACTGGCTGCCTGTCTCGTGGAGGGTCCTTTTCAAGGTAGGCTTGCTCACCTACAAGGGTCTATGTGGATTCAGTACTGGCTACCTGTTGGCGCTCCAGACACCTATGACCTCTGCTCGCTCCCTCCGCTCCTCTTTGAGGGGCCTCCAGGACGTTCACAGGGTTTGGCTCAGGAGATCAGAAGACCATGCTTTTAGTGTCTCTGCGCTAACCCTGTGGAACTCACTTCCCTCTGCAGTCCAGAAGGCTCCCTTGATTGGGGTTTTCAAGCTGAGGCTGAAGGCCCACCTCTTTAGCCTGGCTTTTACAGATTGATTATTCCAGCCTAACCAGCCCAACCATCCTAGTTATCTAAAGCTGATCTTAAATGCTGCTATTCTGAATTTTATCTGTTCTGAAAATTGTTATTGTGGTGTTATTGTTTTACTTTTGATATGTTTGTTAGGTGCCCAGAGCCCCAGGGAATGGGCGCCCAATAAATAAAATTTGCCTTGCCTTTTAGCGACTGGCCTTTGACCTACAACATGCTTTCTGAAAAGCCCTGTGGGCCATTCCCAAATCATAGGGCCCGGCATACTAACTTCAGCCTGTGGTGAGCTTTGTGCATGAAGCCCCTCACACCAGTACCCAGCACCCCTTCTGGCCACAAACCCCAGACCCTGTCCCCAATGCCACCTCTAGAACTCCCAGATCCTTCCCACACTGGACTTCCTCCTGCACTAGAAACACTTATAGCACACCACCACCCTTCCAGACAACCTTCCACATACCAGACACATTTATAGTCCCCCAATGACTACCAAAACAGCCACTGTCATCTATACTGTATTTGCCACCCACCCTCCCCACAATACCCCACTTGCCATAATTAAAAATATATCTACATTACATTTATTCCTTACTTGACTGCTCTGGTGTTCCTCTCTCGTGTGCTTCCTCCGGTCTCCAGAGTCCTGTTAGCATTGTCCAGTCAAGTTCTGCTGCTCCTACCTCCTGCTTCAAGATGCGAAGGAGAGAGATGCAACATCCATACCCACCCCACCTCCAGCAAAGTTGGAAATCCCCACACACAATTTCTGATTAAAAAAACATAGAAACATAGAAGTTGATGACAGATGAGGACCGCAAGGCCCATCCAGTCTGACCATTTCTTTTTCTACCTTATAAATGTGCCATCAGCCTTTGCTCTGTCAATGGCCTATCTATTCATACTCATCTGTATTGCTTCCTTATGCCTGTCCCATGCCTGTTTGAAGCCCTGCACTGTATTCATATCCACCACTTCCTGAGGTAGGGCATTCCATGCATACACCACCCTTTCTGTGAAAAAGAACTTCCTCACATTACCCCTTAATCAGCCTCTCTCTAATCTCATGCTGTGTCCTCGTGTCCTGCTATTTTTCTTATATTGAAACATGTTAGACTCTTTCACCTTGTTAATGCCCTTATGGTGTTTGAATGTTTCAATCATATCACCTGTCTCCCTCCTTTGCTCTAGGGACTAGAACTAGGGAACTATTTTTCCCCCAATTAATTTACTGAGGATAGCCATGCTGATATGCAAAATCCCTTTTCCAGTGGGGTCCTGATTCTACCCATTTCCATAGCTGGGTGAATGAGAGGTCAAGCAACTTGCCCATGGTCACTTGGTGAATATTATGGCTCTAGTGTGGTTTGAATCAGCAATCTCTGGGTCCCAGGCAAGTACACTAACCAGTATAGCACACTGTCTTATCCCATGCTTGACCCAGTTATATCATTTACACCACCTACCCAAGCACCCTCTTGCATCCACCACCCTTTGCCCCCAATCAGCCACCAAAAAAGGCAACTGGTGGACAATCAGCACAACCCTCTCTCCATCTCAGCCACCATTTGTCAAATGACTAACACTGCAAAAAGTACAGTTATGTAAGAACTTACTGTAAAAGTAGATCTGTGAAGACATCTCTTGCAGCAGGCCACACCTATGGAATTATAGTCACCAGGCACTAGGACTACATGGAAACCTTTCTAGCTAGCAGTCTACCGGGGGTCACCCACTCCAACATCATACGCTGACAATGAACTACCCTATAAGAGTGGGCAGCCCCCACGCCCTCCTCAGTTCACCTGTAGGAAACTATAAGCCACTTAGTCCCAGCAGAGGGAACCATGGAGGGGCCGAAGGTTCCAACCAAAAGAAAAGAATGAAGAAAGAGGTACATACACAGGAAGACCTCCCAGGTCCAGGGGTAAGGTGGGAGGGACATCATGGCCTGCTGCAAGAGATCCCCTCGCAGATTGACTGTTATGGGAAGTTCTTACGTACAGTAACTATACTATCTGACTTCAGGGGTATCTCTTGCAGCAGGCGCCACCTGTGCAGTAGGCCACAGCTATGGAATGAGTCCCAAACAATTCTGACATCAAGTATGCAGTCTGGGTGATACAGCCTCTGAGTCAAGAGCCTCAGAAAGTAGACCCCATAGAACAGCTAGGCCGAAATTGGCCCTACGCCTAGAGGCAATGTCCAGACTGTAGTGCTTGGTAAAGGTGTGGACAGTACTCTGAGAAACAGCATCACAAATCTGTGCCACTAACACATTCCTCAAAAAGCCAGTACAAGTGGCCATGTTGCTGGTGGAAAGGCCACGAACACCAGGTAGGTCCTTGCCATACTTCCTATAGCAATAAATGATACAGCTGGCCAACCATCTGGATAAGCACTGCTTTGAAACAGGGACACCCTCTTTCCCAGGGGTGGAAGAAACAAACAACTGTTTGGAAGTCCTACAGTCCTTCATACGATGGGTATAATAATGCAGAATTCTATGCACATCTAAAATGTGGAGTAATGCTTCCCCTGGATTGGCATGCTCTGGGTAATAAACCAGAAGGTGGATGGATTGGTTTAATGTGAACTCAGACACCTCCTTAGGAAGAAACTTAGGGTTAGTATGTAAAGATACCCTGTCTTTCTGGAAAATCAAATAAGGCTGCTTGCACATGAATGCCTATAGCTCTGAAATGCTTCGAGCAGAAGTAATAGCAACTAAAAATGATGCTTTCCATGACAAAAAGCATAGCTTGCACATCACAGCTGGCTGAAAAGGAGCCAAAATAAGCCTTTCTAACATAAAATTCAAGTCCCAGGGTGGGACTGGATTGTGGCTAGGAGGCTTCAGGTGAAAAATGCCTCTCAGAGATGTATAGGACACCTCCAGTTGTGCCACCACACATGCCTCAATAGGCACATGGAAAACAGAGATGGTAGATATGAGCACCTTAAGAGAGGAGTACTTCATACTGGAGTCTGAAAGGGACAGCAAGTACTCCAGAATCTGATTCACTGGACAAGTGAAGGAATCCAGCTGATATGAAGCAGCCCACAGTGCAAAGCATTTTCACTTCATAGAACAGGTGGCCCTAGTGGAATCCTTCCTAGCTGCCTCCAGAACATCAGCTACTTTGGGTGACACCCTGAACCAAGCCATGGCTATGTCCCTAGGAACCAGGCGTAAAGATACAGGGCTAGAAATCCAGATGGACAAGGGTGCCCAAGTTCTGGGAGAGCAAGCCGGTGCACAGAGGAAGAGGCACTGGAGGTTCCACTGTCAGCTGCTGCAGCAAGGGAAACCAGATCTGATGAGGCTAGAAGGGGGTTGTGACAGAAATGGGAAGGAAGGAGTTAATGACTTGGATTTTTGGCTGGGATTTTTCTAGCAGGCTGAAAAAAAAACAGTTTAACACCTTCAGATAAATACTCCAGTGGGCAGACATTTCATCACTGAACATGGCTCAGATCCACGGAGCTTCAAGTTTATGGGTGTGGAAAATGTGCAAAGTCCAGGCAGAGGTGGCGATAGACCAAACTTACTACTTCAGAGAGAAAGCTACTGGATTTTTAGAGCAGATAGTGTAAAACCGAAAGTGTTAAATGAAAGATGGGACTTAAAACCATTTCTAACATATAAAAGATGAGTTTTATTGTTTAACTGATCCGTTACTGCTCTATTATATTTCCCTCTCCCTCCCTCTCCCCCTACCTTTTATTCCCCCTTTTTTTCTCCACTTCTCCTTCCCCCTTTTCCCCATTCCCCTACCTCCTCCCCCCTCCTCTCCCCATCCCTTTTCTCTCACCTGTCCCCCTTTCTCTCCCCGATCTCCATCTCCCTCCCTCTCCTTCTCCCCCCTCCCTATTATTACTTTCTGTATTGCAAATTAATTATTGATTTCCACAGACACACGTATATATATAGATATAGATATATGATGTGAATGTTGTGATATAAATATTAACTGTGTTTTTTTTTGTTTTTTTTCAGATACTAAGTATGTACATTCTACATTGTTTTTTCTGGTATGGATGGCCTGGACAGATTTAACTTCTGGTACAGAGGGCTTGAACACTAAAGATGAAATGCCTTTATGCTTTCTCTTTCCCTTATCTATCCTATAGGTAACTTTAACTGTAAGTAAGCTTCTACCTCTAGAAATTATTAAGAGAATGGTGTATATAAGACAATGATTGGTGAATCCCATTTGGAGATCCCAGATAACTGATGCAATTATCATAATAATAATAGTAAAGCTCCAGTTGTAGTGCCTCACTGATGGCTTTTTTATTCGGTTTCCTCCGTCCATAATGTGTTTAGTGAATTTTAACAATGCTAAGTGGAACCTTTTGTATGTAAAAAGTAGCATTTGGTGTAAGGTGTGCGATCGACCAACGATGTTTCATGTTCTAAATGATGTCACAATTTGAATCTGTAATTAAATATGTAATGATTTCCTGTTAGTTAGCTAACGCCCCACAGAAGACACTATGCTGAGACGCTAGGGGATGAGCACAGTGGTGGAGTAAATAAGTAAGTTAATTTAACTTGATTTGAGCTTCCTGCTGCTTTTTTGCTAACAACGCTATTATTTTTTTGGAGTTTGAAAAAAAAAAACACTGGGATTCCACTGCCTAGCAGCATGTAGATAAAGTGACAGCCAGGTTGTATATCTTAGAGAAAATGACCAAGAGGGAGGAGTGCACCTACTCTCACACTCACGCAGAGTTTAAAGGGATTGGATCACTCGGATATAAACTGAAGGTTAAAAATGAATATAATTGGTCACTGATAGGTGTTCAATCTGATTTTGACAATTAAATACATACATGGTAAATGGTGCATTCAAAGGAGGAACACGAATCACCTATTCTCAAGAGAGAATATAAGATGCTGAAAGACAGTCATAGGGGTTGTTGTTGCTCTTGGAGTTGCTGGGAAGTTACATCTGAGAGGTCAAGCTTGAAGCCTACCCTTCTAGCTATGTCTGTGGGAGCTGGCAGATAGCATAAGGTCCAGTTTCTCTTTATGGCTAGGGAAGGGTAAGAGTAATAATAGCATAGCTCAGTAATAGCCTTTTTCTTTTGTCATTTGCTCCTAGATTCTTCATTGGTCACCAGAAGACATACATAATTTAACACTCACTTTAACACAAGATGGTGGCTATGCTGGGCTAGTCGTCCACAAGAAGCAGCACCAGTATAGTTTATTTTTTTAATTTATTTATTCATTTTGTATAGTATTTTGTTATTCGTAGGTTTATTTTTATTTAATTAGATAGTTAAGTAGCTTTCGGTAGTAAGTTAGGGAAGGAAAGTGAGTCATTAAGGTCTAGGTGGCGTAATGGGTTTAGAGAAGGATTTTAACCTCAAGTTTGATACAGAGTTAAAAATGTTTGTTATATAAGAAATTGTGGTAAAGTCTGCAACCCGATTAGCCTCATAGCTCATACCTGTCAGGAGTATTGAGACGTGTGACCGGAGGATTAAAACGGGAGTTTGGAGTCTGGAGTAAGCAGCTATCATCCGGAAGAAAGAACCGCAGTAGCAGGACTCGCGGAGAGTCGGAGTGTCTCAGTGGTTGAATCTCAACAGGAACAACATCGGTTTTGTGCAACTGTGAGCAGGGATACTACAGAACTGGAGCTGTGGTATTTTACAGGATTGTGAGTGGGGATTCCTTGCCTTACCTAGGGAGAGTGGCCTTTGAGCTTTTGCCGAGTCAGGCAGGAAGCACGGGCTTGTGGTCTGCTGGAAAGTGGACAGGGGCTCATTTATTTCCTAAGCATCCCGGGGAGGTTAGCTAGTTGGCTGGCTTAGCCTGGGAGCTGTAGTCACGGGCTCGGCAGGTGAGGAGGCGGCTATCTCCTGGTCTGTGCTGGGAGGGTCTTCTGCTTACCCTGGTTACTGTGTGCCTACCCCGATAGCTGTGGAGGCAGCTGTGGGGGGTTAGATACTGTGTGGAACCTGCTTTTGATCTGAAGTTCTGAAGAAGAAGATCTGTATATTGGACTCGGATTTAATACTGGAGACATAAAGGACTCTCAGTGGAGTCGTGGGTCGGTTCGGGTGAGAGCTGAACTTATTTTGGATTTCCTGTTATGCATTTAGAGTTGGGATCTTTTACCTTAAAAAACTAAGAGTCAGAACTGATTGACTCTGTGAATTACTGGAACTATACTGGCAGTGAGAGTGCCCTACAATCTTATTTTCTCCATCAAATTTTTGGCTAGGTTGGTCAGGTTCAAAGTGAGAGCTGAATCTGGCTGACCTTATCTGGTCATGTCTTAAAGAGGTGGGAGCTCTTTAGACCATAATAGCTCAAAAACTGTGAGACATATTTTGACTGTGACTGTTTACTGATTTGGACTTACATACTGTGCTGCTAAACTTTTTTGTCTAGGGTATTGTATTTGTTTAGTTTTGGGAAAGTATTTGAGTATTGTATGTTTGGGTGTGGGTTAATTTGTATTTGGGATTGTTTAGTTGCTGGAATTTGCTTACTGTGGTGAAAATGTGTTGGGAAGGCATAGGGACGGTCAGATATAATTCCCCCTACAGGCTCAGGGACCTCCGTCCTTTTTTTTGTCCTCCACTGTCACCAGAGGTATTTAGATGGTGTAGGGCTTTGGGGATTGTTAGAAGGAGGAGGAGGACAGTGGCTGGGCTTGGAGAGGTAATGGAAAGGAGTGGGCGGATAGAGATAGTGGGGACAAGGAGACACCCTGTGGTGAAATGGGTCCAGGAAAGTGGTCCTCCCTGCCTGGTTCCCATACCCAAGGGTTCTGCTTGTAGCAGGCAGGTAGCATGGTCATCCTTGGATTCTCATCCTACTCGGGCGGTGTTATGCAACGCCAGGTCTATTAAGAACAAAACTGCTATAATAGCAGATTTTGTTGGATCATCTGACCTGGTGTGTGTCACCGAGACCTGGCTGGATGAGAATGCTGGCCCAGTTTTGGCATCAGCAATTCCAGCCGGGTACTTGGTGAAACACTGCCCTAGGATGGATCGTAGGGGCGGGAGTGTTGCCATCTGTTTTAGATCTGAACTGGGCCTAATGGAGGTACCAATGGGAACTACCAACTCCTTTGAATGTATTATGGGTGAGGGTGTGGGGTGCAGGATACTTCTCGTCTACCGTCCACCATGTGACAGGAATGTTTTCCTGCAGGAAGTCGCAGACTTCATTGTCGACCTGACATTGGGATCCCACAGATGGTTGGTTCTGGGGGATTTCAATGCATGGGTTGACGATGAAATCTTGCATTTTGGTCAGGACTTCCTCCATTTAATGATTTCACTGGGCTTCACACAGGTTATTTCCTCCTTGACCCATGTTGGTGGACATTCATTGGACTTGGCGTTCCGACTGGGGATGGAGATATCTGATTTGGTGATGGAACCTGTTAGATGGTCTGACCATCATACCATTGGGTTCAGTTTTGAGGCCACCCCTAGTAGGCCAGCCCCTAAGGAGATGGTCCGGTACCATCCTTTGAGGGGTGTTTCTTCAGATGGCTGGATGGTGGTACTGGACCTATCGGGTTTACCGAGTGAATGCATGGATCCAGGGGATCTGGTACTCGCCTATCATAAGGCGGTGATAGGGGCCCTGGATTCCATTGCTCCTGTTCATGTTCATCCCCTCACTCTTCGCCCCAGGTCTCTTTGGTTTGATAAGACTTTGAGGGAGTCGAGGAGAGTTGGACGAAGACTAGAGAGGCGCTGGTGGAAGTCGGGCCTGGATTGTGACAAACTTAGTTTGACAGACCATTTTGTGGTCTATCAATCAGCAATCACCCATAAGAAGGCAGTATTCCTGTACAGAGAGATTGCTGCTGCACAGAATTGACCAGCTCAGCTTTTCTGGACTGTGGACAGATTGTGCAAGCCAATCTGTCTTCAGCCTGGAAGTGCTTTTTTCTCAAGAATGGTGTGAGGAGTTTGCTCAATTCTTTGCAGATAAGGTTGCCACAGTCAGGTCTAGTATCCGCTTGTCCCTCCCTAATGGGAGTTGTGGTGGTCAGTAGGAGATGTCGGACACCCAGTTTGTGTGGTTTGACTTCAGCCTTCCCACAGTCAGTGACATTGTGATGATCATCCAGTCATTGCGTCTGACCAACTGTAGTTTGGACCCGGGCCCCACAAGTCTCCTAGTGGGATGTGTGGATAAAATCGGACCGGTCCTTGTCAAAATAGTCTGGAGATCTTTGGAGAGGGGGATCTTTCTTAATCCTCTGAAGGAGGCTGTGGTTCGGCCCCTTCTTAAGAAGTCCTCCTTGGACCCGAATTATCTGGCTAACTACAGGCCTGTCTCTAACCTGCCCTTTGTGGGTAAGGTTATTGAGAAGGTGGTCGCGTCACAGCTGGATGATCATTTGACCAGCCACAGTGTCTATGGCTCTCTCCAGTCTGGATTTAGGAAGAGACATAGTACCAAGGCAGCTCTTGTCCGGGTACTAAATGACCTCCTAATAGCGAGAGATCAAAGGACCCCTTCCATCGTGGTCCTTCTTGATCTTTCTGCAGCATGTGACACCGTGGACCATGGTGTGCTATTGGAGTGCCTGCGGTTTATCTGTGGGCTGTCTGGTACAGTCTTCAGTTGGTTTCAATCTTTTCTCAAGGGTAGAACTCAGAGAGTGGTGTCTGAGATTTTTTCCTCGGCATCACTCCCCCTATCCTCTGGGGTGCCTCAGGGCTCCATTTTGGCTCCCGTGTTGTTTGCGGTGTATATGCTGCTGCTGTTGGGAGCGATTATTAGGTGGTACAGCTTGAGTTTTCACTGCTATGCAGATGATACTCAGCTGTACATGTCCTTTGTCCCTGGCCAAGATGCTGCCATTTCAGTCTTTAACAACTGTCTCGCCGAAATCCAGGATTGGATGAATGTGAGTTAGCTGCGGTTGAACCCAGAAAATACTGAGGTGTTAGTTGTGGCCAGATTACCTTCAGGTTTATGGCTTGGGGGTGTTCAGCTAACTACCTCAGACTAGGTGCAGAACCTGGGCGTTGTGTTTGATGACTGTTTGACACTGACATCTCAGGTGTCGGCAGGTGTCAAAGCCTCTTTTTACCACCTGGAGAATATCGCCCGGGTGAAGCTCCTGGTTCCTTCCGATGATCTTCCAACTTTGGCCCACGTCTTCGTTACCTCCTGCCTTGACTACTGGAACGCCCTTTACCTGGGGTTACCGGGGGTTGATATCCGCCGCTTGCAGCTAGTGCAGAATGCGGCAGCCAGGCTATTGACTGGTTCATCTAGGACCGGTCATATAACACCTGTGCTCTGCGGACTGCACTGGCTGCCAATATGCTGGCAGATCACCTTCAAGGTCAGTTTGCTGACCTATAAGGCCCTACATGATCAGGGACCTGGTTATCTGAAAGATCTCCTTCATCCCTACTGTCCCTCCCGCTCTCTCCGATCCACTGATGAGGGATTGCTAGAGATTCCCAGGGTTCGTTTTAAAGACATCTGGGGCCAGGTCCTTTAGTTTTATGGCCCCAAACCTGTGGAATTCTCTACCTCATCAGGTACGAGATTGCCCGACCGTCCAAAGCTTTAAAGTAGCATTAAAAACATTTCTTTTTAGATTAGCATATAATGATTTTTAAATGCCGCTGTCGTGAATTTTAATTGATACATGTTTTTTAATTATTTATTTATTGATTTATTTTATTATGTTATGTACAGGTGCCTTGGCTTTAGAAAGACGCTTTTTATAAATAAAGTTTGATTTGATTTGATTTGTTATTTAAAACATTTGTTTACTTTTCCTGTAACAGTGTTATTCTCTTGTGTTAAACATATATATCCTGTAATGCAACTTTTGACCTTCTGTTAAGTAAAGATTTTAGTTTCACACCTTATGCCTTGTATTAAAACTTAACAAGCTCTTTAATCCCCCTTGCCTAAGGGGCATCGTTTTCAAAAAAGCACCCACACGCACACTTAAATCTACTTCCTTACCCTTATTAGCAATCCAGAGGACTCAACGCCTATCGGGTAAGTGCTCATTCACCTTCTCAGCTCCTTCTGCTTGGAATTCCCTCCCCCCCAACTTACTCTCCTGCCCCACCCTATCCTCGTTCAAAAAAGAGCTTACCTCTTTCCTACTAAACCCTCTTCTCTGCAATTGCTTTAAAAAACCCTTACAGCATTGTTAATGCCTAGTCTATGTTACTCTGATAGATGTATCTTATAATCCACCTGCTCTCATGTTCCTGCTATGTATATATTGTATATTAGTTATCCTGTTTATTTATATATACTTAATGCCTGATCTGTTTTAAGTTACTTACCTGGCTTTCCACTGTAATAATTTTTGCAACATTGTTAAATCTCTCTGTATCCTGTATATTACTATTATATTTCTCTATTGCACTGTGTTCACCATTGTCATCCGGGTCATCACTGAAAAAGGGACTGCATGGTCTCAGTGGACTTACCCGGTTACCAAAATTCTAATAAATAAAATAAATAAATAAAGACCTATTTATTTACTCACCAGTTGTGGCTGTAATTTAAATTATTTCTAAGGCAGTTTATGGTTTCCACTGGCTAAGGCAAATTCTGTTTAGCATCCTCCACCCAAGAGGCACACTACCAGGCTTTGATCTGTGCAATTACATGTTTGACCTCCCAGTTCTGTGCAAGTGGGAAGATAGGTGCTGGTGAACCCAGCTGATGGCAGCAGATACCCAAAGACAGACACCTGTCTGAAAGCTGTTATATCCCAGAGAGAGAGGTGGGTTGTTACAAATTGGTTGGCAGTGGTGGGGTGACTGCAGGCTTTTTAGCACACTGAGCTACAGAGTTTGCCAGTGGAACTTTTACCTTAGCAGTTACAAAACAGGATATATAAGAGAGTACACTTGTACAACTGTTTTATTTTGTTTCTAGTTAGCACAGTTTAGTGCAGGTTGAGAGAATGAGCTCCACGGATTACAACTCACTTACCGTGCAACAGCTTTGTGACAAATGACAGAAAAAGATAATTCAGTTTGCGGATCTAAAACAGAAGAAGGCAAACCTCATAGCTGCCCTGGTGGCACATGATCAGAAGCAGAAGGTCCTTGGGGGCGAGTCAGGAGCTGGTGTAGCAGACTCCTCAAATCAGCCTGATGCCCTGCGACTGCAGCTGTTGCTGCGAGACAAGGAGCTGGAGGCGAAAAGACTGGATGTTGAGGCAAAAAAGCTGGCCTTTGAGACTAAGAGACTAGAAGCAGAGACAAGAAGACAGGAAGCAGAGAAAGAGCTGGAAGAATAAAGACTGGCGGACAGAGAAAAAGGATGTCAGGAAAGAGAAAAGGAACGTCAGCATGAGAAGGAGATGATAACCCTGCACAACCAGCAAAATGTGAGTAATGGTGGAGTGAGTCCTTCTCATTCCAAAATTCAATCTAAATTGTTTCCTCAGTTTAGAGAGGGAGATGATCTTGATCTATTTTTAAAGTAATTTGAGAGACTATGTGAGCAATTCCATTTGGCTAAGGCTACCTGGTCAACTCACCTCACACCCTTACTTACGGGGAGGGCTTTGCAGGCGTTTACTAAATGAGTAATGGAGACTATGTTGATTATGATAAGGTTAAAACAGTGTTGTTAAAATATTTTGAATTAACTCCTGAGGCTTACAAAAGGAAATTTAGGGAGTTAAAGAAAAGCCCAGAAGACAATTATGTGGAATTGTAGGTTCAATTGTGTACTTACCATGACAGGTGGGTGGAGGGGCCAAAAGCAGACACTGTGGAGCTAATCAAAGATTTGCTTGTGAGGGCAAATTTTCTTAAAATTGTACCTGAGGATCTATGTGTATGGCTCCTAGACAGGGCATGCAGCTCCTCAAAGGAGGTGGTAGTAAGCGCTGACATGTGCATGGCTAGCAGGCCATACACATGGCATAAGTCTCATGGTGGGGGGGTAGCACATGGTTCTAAGGGGTCCCATGAGGGGTAGCCCAAAGGAAAACAGCCTTCACCTGAGCCCAAAGCAGAGCCCTCTGATTCTAGAGGGACCCAAGAGACAGGACTCAGAAAATGTCATATTTGCTATCAAGTGGAGCACTTGACCTATAACTGCCCTCAGAAAATGGTTAAGGGGCAAAGGCCTGGGGGAAGGGGTGCTCAAAATAGCACTGGTCTGTTGGTGGGGTGTGTACAGCCTGAAGAACCACTCTCCTCTGATATGAATGTGCACCCCATTGTAGTTAATGGGACTGTAACCCAGGGACTGAGGGATACAGGCACTTACATTCTTCTGGTGAGGCAGGATCTAATTTGGGCAGAGCAGATGTTGCCTGGGAAATTAATTTTTTTTTATTTATTTAGTTTTTGTTTACCGGGTAAGTGCACTAGCCAGCTGGTGACTATTGTCAGGCATGACCCAGGAGGCACAGGAACAATATATAGTACAATTTCAAATACAATGAGGCAGGGTTACAGGTCCAAGGTACACTGAAATATCACAGATTGTTTTACAGATAAACAGGAGAAAAAACGGGTACTGGTGCCAGGACAGACCTCAGAGATTATACTGGCAGACATGGTGGGAGGAAGAAAGAAAAGTGGGGGGGACATGGCGAAGGAGGGGGCTAAGGATACATGATAGCAGGTTAGGACTGCGCTCTGACGGCTACCGCGGCAGATAGCAGGAGCTTGTAACCGGACTCATAGGTTCGTTCTCCGGCTAGAAGTTTCAAGGAAGGCGGGGGGTCAGAGTGAAATACAGTAAACCTTGCGGCATCGGCGGCTGAAGGTAAGAAAAGTGTCCGGGCCGCTGGTTCTATAACCGGGCATAGGAGCTAAGATTCAGTCGGGGTGCAAAGGGACTTTACAGCTTTTGCGGTAGAAGGCAGGGGTCTGAAACCAGGCTCGTGGAACTGCTTGCCGGCTTGAGAGTGTTCAAGAGGCTGGGTCGGGGTGAAATACGGCAATTTCGCGGTTTCAGTGGCCGAACGTGCGGAAAGTGCCCGGGCTCACAGATTCTGTTCCTGGGTGTGGGATCGGGTGCTCAGCTGGGGGCAGGGGAGGATGGGTCCAGCTGCTATGGAAGCTGGACGAGTCATCCTTGTAACGGATCCGTAGAGGGGCATGGGAGCGGCACATAGTCAGGTATAGGAGGGAAGTTGTGGGAGGGGAGACAGGATACTCCAAGATCTGGAGAGTCACAGGGACAGCAGTCCAAATACCAATGGCTCGAGTCTTCCTGAGCTGGGAAGGGGAACCACAGAGAAAAGGAGGTGGGGATCGTAGAGGACCTCCCTGTAAATGTGATCATGGGGAATGATTTTGACCACAGGGAATCTCTGGTGTGTGTTGCAACCCACTGCCAGGCAAAAGGGCATGCTTCTGAGGGTGAAGGGGGTGACTCAGTGTGGTCCAGCCCCTCCCTCAGCAGCTGAGGAAGTGACTAGCATGAGGGAGGGGCTGGCTAGAAGCAGTAGTCCCGAACCCCAGTCACAAATGGAGGAGCCCACAGGACTTCCTTCTGAAGGGGAACTGGGAAGGGTCAGATGAGGGGAGCTGAGCACTGCACAGTGGACTGATCCTATCTTGCAAAAACTGAGGGAAATAGCTAATAGGGCTGAGGGTCCTCAGGGGGTAAACAGTCACTTTACTGGGACAATGGGCTGCTGTACAGAGAATGTACAGCAAAGGAAGGGCTAGATGGTGAGGTGTTCCAGCAGCCGGTAGTCGCTAAGGTTCACTGCCAGCAGCTTTTGACCCTTGCCCATAATATCCCTTTTCCAGACCACCTGGGTGTGAGGCACATGATAAATCAGTTGGCCAAATATTTCTTCTGTCCTGGTATTGGTAAGGATGTGGCAGATTATTGTAGGACTTGTCCACAGTGCCGGAGGGTGGGGAAAATGGGGGACAATACCAAGGCAGCTTTGGTGCCCCTGCCTATTATTGATGAACCCTTCAAGAGGGTAGCTGTTGACATAGTGGGGCCACTAAGCACCTCAAGTCACACTGGCAAGTGGTATATCCTGGTGGTAGTCAATTATGCCACAAGATACCCAGAGGCAGTGGCCCTATTGTCCACTGAGGTGGAACCTGTGTCTGTCGCACTGTTGGGAATATTTAGCTGGGTGGGCTTTCCCCAGGACATACTGACAGATCAGGGCACTAATTTCATGTCAGGGTTGATGAGTAGTTTGTGGGAGAAGTGTGTGGTAAAGCAGTTCAAAACCTCCCCATACTATCCCCACATTAATGGTCTGGTGAAGCGATTTAATTCAACCCTTAAGACCATGCTAAGGACTTTTGCTGACCAGCATAAGAGGGATTGGGACAAATATTTGCCTCATCTTCTATTTGCATACAGGGAAGTCCCACAGGAGTCCACGGGGTTCTCACCTTTTGAGCTCCTGTTTGGTCATAGAGTGAGGGGGCCCCTAGATTTGGTGCGGGATGAATGGGAGGGTGACAGTGCCTCCCAAGGGGAGTCTGTTGTGGAGTATGTCCAGAACTTCAGGGCACACCTTAAGGAGCTCATGGGGCTTGCTCAGGAGCACTTTGCCACTGTGCAACAGTAGCAGAAAGTCTGGTATGTCTGCGGGGACCGAGCCAGAGAATAAGAGATGGGACAGCGAGTAATGGCACTCATCTGTGTCCAACAAAATAAACTACAGGCAGCATGGGAGGGGCCATTCTCCATTGTCCAAAAGGTTAGTGATGTCAATTACATGATAGAGCTACTTGGCAGGAGATGCAGGTGAAAGGTGTATCATGTTAACATGCTGAAGCCCTACTATGACAGGGAGGAATTGGTCCTTGCTGTGTGCAGCACCCCAGAAGAGGAAACTGAGGCTGATCCACTAGTGGACCTGCTCAGGGAGGCTTGGGTCGGATCCTCTGTGGACAACCTTACCCTCTGCGAACAGCTGACATCAGCCCAGGTGCAGGATATTTGGGGTGTGCTGAGAGAAATTGAGGACATGTTCATAGGGAAACCAGGGTACACCATGCTGACCAGGCACCATGTGGATATTGGGACCCAGGTGCCTCTGAAACAGTCTCCCTACAGGGTACCTGAGCTGGTTAAGCAGACCATGAAACAGGAGCTAAAGGAGATGCTGGAACTTGGAGTAATCCAGGAATCTAGTAGCTCCTGGGGCTCACCTGTGGTATTGATCCCCAAGAAGGACAGTACTACATGATTCTGTGTTGACTACTGGAGGCTTAATAGCTGCATGGAGTCCAATGCCTATCCCATGCCATGAACAGATGAGGTCCTGGAGTGATTGGGGGGAGCCAAGTATCTGACCACAATAGACCTAACAAAGGGCTACTGACAGGTACCTCTGACCCCTGCAGCCAGGGAGAGACCAGCATTCGTCACTCCATTTGACTTATATGAATTCAAGGTAACGCCATTCTGAATGAAGAATGCACCTGCAACCTTTCAATGGCTTGTGGATCGCATTCTCTCTGGGGCAGATGAGTTTGCACTGACGTATATGAATAATATAGCTATATACAGCCAAACCTGGGAGGAGCACATCAAGAATGTGTGGGACATGTTCCGCAGGCTGAAGGACTCAGGTCTGACAGTCAAGGCAGAAAAGTACCAGATAGGTATGGCAGAAGTGTCCTACCTTGGGCACGGGGTGGGTAGCAGATGCATCTGCCCAGCGCCTGTCAAGGTCGAAGACATCCTGGCCTGGCCCACTCCTACTACCAAGAAACAGGTAAGGGCATTTCTGGGGACAGCGGGGTACTACCAGAGGTTTGTTCCTCACTGTAGTGATCTGGCTAAGCCCCTAACAGACCTAACCAAGAAGGGAAAGTCAGATAAGGTGCAGTGGACAGAGAGCTGTGAAGTCACTTTTCAGGAGCAAGCGAAGCCCTTAAGTGGGCCAGCTGTATTGGCCAGCCCCAGTTACAGTATAAAGTTCATTGTCCATGTGGATGCCTCAGACCATGGGCTGGGCACCATGCTGAGCCAGGTTACCCAGCAGGGGGAGGAGCACCCAGTTGTGTACCTCAGATGGAGGCTTCTGCCCAGGGAGGAGGCCTATGCCACAATTGAGAAGGAGTGCTTGGGAACAGTGTGGGCCCTTCAGAAGCTGCAGTCTTACCTATACGGGAGAGAATTTACTGTGGTCACAGATAATAATCCCCTGATCTGGCTCTGTAGGTCAAGTGGGCAAAATTAAAAATGACTACACTGGAGTTTGGTACTGCAGGCATACAACATGACTATCCAGCACCACAGTGGTAAACAAAATGCCAGTGTGGACTGGTTATCTAGGCAGATCTAACAGCATGGTTGCATACTTTGGGCACTTCCCAGCAGTTGCATGGATGGTTATGTCACTTGGGGTGGCCCAAAGGACACACCTTCATCACCTGGGGGAGGTGGGGGGGGAGAGATGTGACAGAAATAGGAAAGAAGGAGTGAATGGCTTGGATTTTTGGCTGGGATTTTATAGCTGTCTGAAAAAAAAAACTGGGATTCCACTGACCAGCAGCATGTAGATAAAGTGACAGCCAGGTTGTATATCTTGGAGAAAATGACCAAGAGGGAGGCATGCACCTACTCACCTACTCACACACTCACGCAGAGTTTAAAGAGATTGAATCACTCAGATATAAACTGAAGGTTAGAAATGAATATAATAGGGGCCGGCCCAGAGGCGCTGAGGATTGAGGCAGTGGACGCCACACCTCACGGCACGCTGGTGACCCGGGTTTGGGAATGGACTCGGGCCACCAGGGGTCAGCAGGGGAGAGGAAAGATCGAGTGTCCCATGACTGCTCTCCTTCCTCTGGGGAGGGATGGGGCAATGCAGCATGCTGTTGCGGCTGCTGGTGGAGGCCAGTGGCACTACAGTAGTGAGCAGACTGGGGGGGGAGTGCTTGTCGGGCGTCGGCACATATGTGCCTAGATGCCATTGCACATCCGGCTCTCCAGGGTAACACCAGAACAGGGAAAAACAACATGGTGACCGGGCGCAGTGGCTTGATGGCCATCTATGGGACCCCAGCTTCAGTGGCATCGCTGCATTACTGGATCTGGTCCCGCGCGGAGAGTGAGGGGGGGATCTCCACTGCTCTGCTGTGGGGGGGGTAAGCCGTGGGGGTAATGGCAGCGAGGGCACCATTGGAAGCTGGGATAAGGACTGGACGGTGGCTGGATATAGAGGATGCATGGACGTACAGGCAGACCAGGAGCCATGAAGGTAAAAAGGATTAACTAAAAAAAAAAAGAAAAGAAATGAATATAATTGGTCACTGATAGGTGTTCAATCTGAATCGGACAATTAAATACATACATGGTAAATGGTTGGTTCTTTCAAAGGGGGAACAAAAATCACCTATTCTCACGTGAGAGAATATAAGATGCTGAAAGACAGTTTATAGGGGTTGTTGCTCTTGGAGTTGCTGGGGAAGTTACATCCGAGAGGTCAAGCTTGGAGCCTACCCTTCTAGATATGTCCGTGAGAGCTGGCAGATAGGATAGTGTCCAGTTTCTCTTTATGGATAGAGAAGGGTAAAAGTAATAATAGCATATCTCAGTAATTGCCTTTTTCTTTTGTCATCTGTTACTTAAAAACATTTGTTTACTTTTCCTGTAACAGTGTTATTCTCTTGTGTTAAACATGTGTATCCTGTAATGCAACTTTTGACCTTCTGTTAAGTAAAGAGCTATTTATTTACTCAACAGTTGTGGCTGTGATTTAAATTATTTCTAAGGTAACTTATGGTTTCCACTGGCTGAGGCAAACTCTGTTTAGCATCCACCACCCAAGAGACACACTACCAGGCTTTGATCTGTGCAATTACATGTTTGACCTCCCAGTTCTGTGCAAGTGGGAAGGTAGGTGCTGGTGAACCCAGCTGGTGGCAGCCGGATACCCAAGACAGACACCTCTCTGAAAGCTGTTACAGGCCAGAGAGAGAGAGAAAGAGAGAGAGGTGAGTTGTCACAGGGGCTATGAGGATCATCATGGCCCCTTCCATCTGGAGCTTGATTAGAACCCTCTGAAGTATGGGGAAGGAAGGAAATGTGTACAGAAACTCCCTTTCCAAGAGAAGGACAACTCATCTCATAGAAACATAGAAACTGACATAAGATAAGGACTGCAAGGCCCATCTAGTTTGCCCATTTTTTTGTACCTTTACGAATGTGCCATAGGTCTTTAATCTGTCAATGGCCTATCTATTCATACTCGTCTGTATTACTCCCTTATGCCTACCACATGTCTGTATGAAGTCCTGCACTGTATTCATATCCAGTACATCCTGAGGTAGGCCATTCCATTCATCCACCACCCTTACTGTGAAAAAGAACTTCCTCACATTACCCCTTAATCGGCCTCCCTCTAATCTCATGCTGTGTCCTCTTGCCCTATTTTTCTTATATTGAAACAATAGACTCTTTCACCTTGTTAATGTCCTTAAGATGTTTGAATGTTTCGATCATATCACCTCTCTCCCTCCTTTGCTCTTGGGTATACATATTGAGCTCTGTTAATCTGTCCTCATATGTTTTCTGATGCAGTCCCTGCACCATTTTGGTTGCCCATCTCTGGACTGCCTCCATTTTGTTAATGTCCTTGTGCAGGTGCGTCCTCCAGTACTGCATGCAGTACTCCAGGTGGGGCCTAGCCAGTGTCTTGTAAAGAGGAATTATTACCTCCCTCTTATGACTTGTGATACCCCTACTAATACACCCCACTTCCCTCTAGCCTTATCTACTCCTTCAGTGGTCTGCTGCTGGGATGATTTCAGGTCATCTATGATGGTGATGCCCAAGTTCCTTTCTTCTCTTGTGATTGCTAGCAACTCCCCTCACAGCCTGTAGGTGGCTTCAGGGTATCTCTTCCCTATGTGCATGATCTTGCACTTCTTTGTGTTAAACGCCAATTGACACTCTTCCGACCATTTTGCCAGTTTATCAAGATTTCTTCTCATTCTGCCCACCCCATCTGGATCATCTGCTCTGTTGCCGATCTTGGTGTCATCTGCAAACAGACAAACCTTACCCTCCAGTCCATCTGCAATGTCACTGATGAAGATATTGAAGAGGACTGGCCCCACGACTGATCCCTGAGGTACCCCACTTGTGACTTGCATCTCTTCTGACTATATACTATTTATCACCACTCTCTGTTTTCTGCCCACCAACCTGTTTGCCACCCAGTTGATGAACATCTGATCCACCCCCAGCCTACCCAGCTTTTTAATCAATCTTTTATGTGGAACAGTATCGAAAGCATTGCTGAAGTCAAGGTAGGCGACATCAACTGCATCCCCTTGGTCCACCACTCTGGTTACCCAGTCAAAGAAATCTATGAGATTAGTTCGACAGGACCGTCCTGTTGTAAACCCATGCTATCTTGGATCCTGTGCTCCTATGGATTCCAGGTGTTGCACTATCCTTTCCTTAAGGGGTGCCTCCATAATCTTGCCCACTACTGAGGTAAGACTGACTGGTCTGTAGTTCCCTGCCTCCTCCCTGCTACCACTCTTGTGGAGTGGGATCACATGAGCCCTTCTCCAGTCTTCTGGGACCTCACCTGTGCTCAGAGACTCACTAAAAAGTTCTGATGATGGTTCTGCTAGTTCCACCCTTAGCTCCTTTACTACCCTGGGATGTATGCCATCAGGTCCCATTGCCTTGTCCACCCTGAGCTTAGCGAGCTCTTGTAGGACCCTTTCTTTTGTGAAGGGACTTGTGCACACCTCCCTCCCCCCGTGTCCACGGTGCTGAGCTGTGGACCCTGCCCTGCCTTCTTCTCAGTAAATACTGAGCAGAAGTATCTATTTAGGATAGATGATTTTCCTTTCTCTTTCTCCACACACTCCCCCTTATCCCCTTTGATCTTAGCAATATCCCCCTCTGAACTTTCTCCTTTCACTAATGTATCTATAGAAAGTCTTGTCCCCTTCTTTTACTGTTCATGCTAGTGTTTCCTCAGTTTGGGCCTTTGCCTACCTTACTGCTTTCCCTGCTTCCCTTGGGGAAGTTTGGTATGCCTGCCTATCTTTGTCCTGCTGCGTTCCTTTATATTTCCTGAAGGCCAACCTTTTGGCTCTGATTTTTTCTGCTACTATTTTTGAGAACAAAACTGGTTTCCTCATTCTTTTGCTCTTGCTTTTCTCCCTAACACAATGGGATATTGCTTCAAGTATTGCATCCTTCATGCTTGCCCACTTTGCCTGTACCCCCTCACCTGTATTTCTTCTTGCCAGGGCTAGCTTACCTCTGTCAGCCATCTCATCAAAGTCAGCTCCTCTGAAGATCCATATTTTTGCCTTGTAATGGGATGATTTAGTTCTAGTGGCCAAATTGAACCATACCATGTGATGGTCACTGGCCCCCAGGTGACCTTCTACCTGGAGATCTGTGATCCTTTCCCCATTAGTCAGTACTAGATCTAGGATAGCCCTGTCTCTTGTGGGTTGTTGTACCAGTTGTTTGAGGCCCTTCCCCTGCTGGGAGTCCACTATGTGTCTAGTTCTGGTGGATGTTCTTGCTGGTATTGACCAATCTGTATCAGGCATGTTGAAGTCTCCCATTATCAGAACCTCCCCTTTAGCTGTCATATTTTGTATATATTTTAACAGTAATGTGTCTACATCCTCCCCCTGGTCTGGAGACCTGTAGACAACCCCAGTTCATACAGCTGTCCCATTTCCTGTTTTCAGGGTGACCCAGAGTTCTTATGGCTCATGTGTAGTCTGAATTTCTGGAGCTTTGATATTTTCATCGACATAAAGGGCCACTCCCCCACCTTTTGGCACCTCAGTCCCTTCTGAACAGTACATAGCCAGTACTGAAATCTCTCAAGTGTGGTTACTGGTGAACCATGTCTCGTTAATAGCTACTATGTCCAGTTTAACCTCTGTCATTCTTGCCTGCAGGTCTGGGATCTTGTTTCCAAGACTGCGTGAATTTGTGTACATGATTTTCTATTGGCCAGATTTCGGTGCGTTAGTTGTTGGGCAAGGTCCAGCATTTCCCCTATGCGTCGTATGGGGAGCTGGACCTTTTTCATTACCTGGTGATGCAAATGAACTACAAACATTCTGAACTCCTGTTTGACCACTAGCTGAGGAGGGAGAGGTGTTCTTCCCTTTCGATTTATCGGGTGCTGCACCCCTCTCCCCATTTGCTAGTTTAAATATTCTACAAAAACATCAAACTTCTGCCCCAATGCACTGACTCCCTCCTTAGTCAGATGTAGTCCATCAAATTTAAAGAACTTTTGCTCCCAAAACTGTTGCCAGTTCCCTACAAATTTGTGTCCTTTTTCCTGGCACCAGCTCTTGAGCCACATGTTTAGCTCCTCTATCTCCCCTTCTCTGACCTTCCGTCCATCTGCCCCCCCTCTCCCAGACTGTAAGGATCTCAGAGAAGGAGATGCCAGATGAAATGGATGACAGTTTGTCTCCTGGCCTGGTCAGGTGTTCCTTGGTCTCCACAGCTGACCGGCTGGCGAGATCATTAGTCCCTATGTGTACCAGGATGTTGAATTTTTCTCCTGCTTCCTGTACGATTTTAGCAATGCAATCAGTGTGTCTGCACACTAATGTACCTGGGAAACATCTGACCTTTACCCCCAGCTGGAGGATGATCTGAAGTGTTTTGGATTTCCTTTTTTTTTTTTTTTTGTTTTGGTCCCTGTTTTGGGCAAGTTTTGTAGTGCTAGCTCCTGTGCGGCAGTATCCTGGTCTGCAGTGTCCTCTACCCCTTTGTTTGATTTCAGAGACAGAGGCAGATACCTGTTTGTAGTTTTTATATGGTTTGTGGAGTTGATATGCTGGAGACCATTGAGTGATGGAGCACCCGATTTGCCTCTCCTAACCGCCTGTCAACCTCCCGGACCAACTACTCTCTGCGGTTGAGCTGCTTCAGTTGGATGCTGGGGAAATGGCAGGTGGTTCTTATAATAAAATAAAATAGTAGCAAACAGTAATTTTGCTTAACCTAATGATAGATAAAAAAGGCACAAAAATGTAAGCACCACCTGTAACAATTTCACAGAAGATATACCCTGCAAAAAAACACATTGCTACAGAGAAAAATAAAGCAGTAACAGAAGATATACCTTGCAAAAAATAATTTGAATAAGTGAAGATTACAGCAGTAATCTGTAAGCACAAAACAGCAACAAACCTGTAGGCACACCCTGTAATAATTAAGCAATAATGCCAGACAGGGTGTGTGTTGTGCTGGGATAAAGTCACGCCTCAGGTGGTTGGGCCTTGCAGGCTGCAGGCGATTGCGTCCAGTACCTGGTGACATTATCCCAACTGCGCCTTCCTGGGCATTATTATTCTCTAATGTTTGTTGTAATACAGAATAAAAAAATAATTTTAAAGAATATTTTTGTTTTTTAAGAAAGATGCAAAAAAAGAGTAAGTAATGGTCATCATGGTCCTCCAAATGGGTTCACATTGCTGAGACTAGACCCTTGATGTTGTGCTGGGATAACATCATGGGTCCAGTCCCAGACTGACCAATCAGAGACAAGGATTCTTTCTTGCCATTGTATAATGCAGCATAAAGTATACCCTGCAACATCAATTTGAATCAGAGATTACATTAGTAACATGTAAGCAAAAAACAGTATCGAACCCTGTGAGCACAAAAGAAAATAGTAACACACAGTAAATCTGCCTAACCAAAAGAAGCCTTAATCTTTTTTCTTGCTCTGATAATGTTGTTCCTTGCTCTGTCCTTCCAAGCAAACCTAGAAGAAAAGAGCTCAGGTGAAGCTAGGTGCCTTTGCCAGCAAACCTAGTCTTCCACCTCTTCTCACCAGAAGACTCCAGGCCCTGGATCAAGTGAGCAAAAAAGCAGCAGTTTTGCATTTGAGGGCAGATGCAAAAAGGTCCAACTCTGGATGACTCCACCAGTGGAACTGGTCTTCTAATACTGAGGTCAACAGCTCCCACTTGTGCGCGTCTGACTGCGAAAAACTTAGGGTGTCCGCGAGGACATTTTGAAAGCCTGGAACATGGACATCCATCAGTTTGGGACTGTAATCTAGAGCCCAATACCAGACTCTCATTGCTTCCCGGCAGAGGCGGTATGAGCGAGTGCCCCCCATTTGTTGATGTAGTGGACTACACTGATGTTGTCCATCTGCGCAAGCAGAATACCTGGGGGATAGCTGAGTCTGGAAGTCCTGTAGGGCACAAAGAATGGCCTGCATCCCCAGGATATTGATGTGGAGACAGAATTCCAGATGATACCAGGTTCCTTGTGTTTGGTGGAGCCCTAGATGCACCCTCCCCATCCCAACCCCGAATCATTGATTGTGAGGATTTGCTGAAGGGAAGGAATGAGGAAAGGAACCCCTATTAACAGGTTGCTGGGTTCCATCCACCAAAGTAGAACTCTCTTCACTGGAGAAGAGACCAGGACTGGGTGTTTCAGGTCATCGGCACACTGGTCCCACTGGAACTTCAGTGTCCACTGAGGAATCCTCATGTGCACTCTGACTAGGAGCACTGTGACTATGGCTGCAGCCATCAGACTCAAAAGCCAGAGAAAGGTTCTGGCTGAGACATAGCCACTGCTGTAGAGCAGGTGGGCTTGGGCTATGAGGTGATCTGCCTGGTACAGGGGGGAGGAAAGCCATACCTTGAGCGGTATCCAGGACTGCCCCATGTACTGAAGGCACTGATAGGGATTCAGAACTCACTTGGGCAGGTTGACTGTAATGCCCAAATCCTGGAGTCTGTAATAGGCACTCCATGGACTGGGCTTTGAGAAGCCAGTCATCTAAATATGGAAAGACATATAGTCCCTCCTGCCTGAGGGCAGCTGCTGCCACTACCATGCATTTGGTAAATACCCAAAGGGCCGAAGACAAGCCAGAGGGCATGGCCCAGAACTGGAAGTGTGCCCCCTGGAAATGAAACCTCAGGTACTGTCTGTGGGGGGCATGTACTTGGATATGCAGGTAGGCATCCTTCATGTCGAGGGAGCAAATCCAGTCTCCCTAATGCAGAAGGGGCTGCAGACCCTGGAGTGTCACCATCCAGAATATTTTGTATTGGATGAACAGATTTAGCTCCCAGAGGTCCTGAATGGGCTGAAGATCTCCTGTGCATTTGGGCACCAGGAAGAAAGATGAATAGAACCCTCTGCTCTGTTGAGTCTCTAGGATGGGTTCCATGGCCCTTTTTGCAACAAGGAGTGAATTTCCTCCCAGAGCACTGGAATGTGGTCTGAAGGGTAGGAGGACAGAACTGTTTTTTTTTCTAGAGGCCACTCCAGAAGTTCCAGAGTGTGGCCGCTTTCTATGATCTGCAGTATCCAGTCATCTCTGGTGATTTCTTTCCAATTGTCCAAGTGTAGGGAGAGGCAACCCCCTACTATCACCTCCTGCCATATGGGAGGGGAGGTCTGGAAAGGAGTCACACTGAACCAGCAGGGGCCACCATGGCTATTCCTCCTCCTGTTTTTTTGGTTTTTTTTGCAGTGGTAGTGGAGAGGGATGGGCAGGGCAAGGGTGGCCCGGCATTTATCCTGAAGTTTGTCGGAGGGCTTGGGTCTATGAGTAGACCAACAAAACGGCACTCGCTGATTAATTTTTGGCTGGTTAGCATGGTACATGGAGTGGACCAAATGGAGGGTACAGCCCAAATTGCAGCTGAGACAATATGTCCTGCACATCTGTGCCAAACAACCTGTGGTCTCTAAAAGGAGCATTCAGGATGGGCATATGAACATCCTAAGCAAAGCCCGACACCCTCAACCAAAAGTGTCTACGAAGGCAAATGCCTTCCATGGCAGCACTCACAAAGGCATCTATGGCATTGTAGGTAGCCCTAAGGAAGTGAATGCCGATGTTGGACCCCACTTTAAAAGACTGTAGCAACTGCTGTTTTAGGGGTTCCCCTGGGAGGGCCCAGGCAGACTCAAGGGCTTTGTCCCAGAGCTGGATTTGGTACTGGACCATATGGGCAATGTAATTTAGCACCCTGATGGCCAGTGTGGCACAAGCAAAGGTTCTCTTGCCTATGTGATCCAGCCTCCATGACTCTTTAACCAGGGGTAAGGAACTGAGGTACTTGGGCCTCTTGATGTAGTCCTGAGTGGCATTGATGAACACCAAATCTGCTTGAGCCTGATTGGTGAAGAAAGGTTTTCCTGCTGGAGATGGGCCCTGGGCCGGGGAAATTTTAGCCTGCATGAAATCCCACAAGGCAGTAAACATAGAATGGAAGTCTACCGCTATAGGCATTAGACCTATCAGTGTTGGTCGAGGAAACACTTGAGTTGGTGCTGGGGTTGGCACCGGAGTCAGCACCAGGGAGGATGGACGCCCAGGCTAGGGCCTGAGGGGGGAGCTCCTAGGCATGGGTTGGTGATGGGGATGGCAACAGCGATGGGGCTCAGGCCAGGGTGACTCCAGAGAAGGTAGAGGCTCCAGGCCCGAGGTGATGACTGAAGAAACTGCTGTTGTCAGTGGCAAGGGAATTGGTTGTGACCCAGCAACTGCCAAAACTGAGCCCATCAACAACGAGCCAGCAGAGCCACCTGACTGAGTTCCCATGGAAAATACGTGCCTGAGCAGCAGGGGTTGTGAATTCAGCGAGGCACCAGAGCCCCATGAACTGACCCCTGCCACCGGAACATTAGTAGGGGGCACTGCCAACAGTAGCTCTGCAGGGGAAAGGATGTGCAAGGCAGAGGGGGCCACCCCAAATGGTGAGGATGGCCCCACTGCCATCGGTGCACGAAGCAGCAACTAGGATCGAGATGAGGAGGACCAGGTTCTGTCCTTGGGACAGACCTTGTCCTGATGTTTATGCTTCCCCATAGATTTGTCTCAGGCCTTGGAGGGTTGCGAGTCCAAAGACAATGAGGAGGAAGCAGAGGAACTTCAAGCCTGAAGCTTCTTCTCCATCTGGGTGACCTTCTGCTTCACTAGGAAAGTTTTGAGGGTCTGATATCAGAACCTCTTGGTGGCCTGGTTGAAGCTGCAGCAGATCACACATGCCTGGGTGTCATGTTTTGGGCCCAGGCAGCAGACACAGGTCTCATGGACATCCTTCTCAAGGATCTTCTGCCCACAGGCACACTTTTTGAAGAGATTCGTGGAGGTGTTCTTCAACAAAAAATGTAGAGGAAAAATCACTTTATCGTTAAAGTGATACGCTCTAGAGACAGAAAACAAAAAAGTAAAGGTTCGACAAGAAAGCTGGTGACATGGAGGTTGAAGCTGGCAGATCTCCATGATGTCTAATGTGTGATGGTCGATGGCAGGAAAAGAACTGAGGAGGGTGCGGGGACCACCCACTCTTATAGGATAGGTTGATGTCAGCATATGACATCGGAGTGGGCGGCCCCCTGGTAGACTACTAGCTAGAAAAGTTTCCATGTGGTCTTGTGCCTGGCAGCTACAGTTCCATAAATATGGCCTGCTGCAAGAGGTATACCTCCGAAGTCAGAGCTACGGTTGCATTCATAAAACATATGCTGACTGACATGGAGTGAGTCTTATGCTAATCACTGCCAAGGAATCTACTGTATCCTTTCTTGGGAAGGTGAGTTCGGGGGAGCAGGGTGGTGGGTGCTAGGGGGTTGTGGGGTGGAAGGTGTCATTTATTTTATTGGGTCAGATGGGGAGGGGTGAGGGAAACAGATGTGGTGGCAACAGCTACCAGGGGGACTGGCACCTGACCACCAATAGTGAAATAAAACTGCAGCAATTAAGCATCTTGGGGGTGGTGGGAGGGAGAGAGAGCCACAGTAGTGGTAGAGGTGACACTACCAGTGGTGTGGATGGGCTCTGTCACAGACTGAATCTCTCCCAGAACTCAGCCTGTATTGTTACCTGTTTTCACAACCCTTCAGATGCCTGAAACGGTTACCTTGGTATGCCGCCACCACTCATCCACAACCTTACTCGGGTATCTCTAGATCCAAATCACACCAGAGCTACTGCTCACACACAGCACTGTGCTCCTTACTTGAGGTTAAATGATCCACCCCATTTGCCACAGCTGAGACACTTTACCTTATACAGTATATGGTAACAGCATCACAAGGGTATCTGAATATTATGTGTAATAAATAAAATAAGGCTTAAACATTGTTAAATTTTTACAAGTTACCATGAAGTCTGCCATGCATAAAGTTACTTAAACGGGCACTGTCAATCCCTGTAGGTCTCAAAGTATACATTGTTTAAAAGACACATATTATGGTTGTTTACATTCTGTAAAGCTTAACTCTTTCCTACTAACCCCCCTCCTCTGCAATTGCTTTAAATAACCCTTATAGTGTCATTAATGCCTAGTCTATGTTATTCTGATAGATGTATCTTATAATCCACCTGCTGTCATGTTCCTGCTATGTATATATTGTATAATATTAGTTATCCTGTTTATTTATATATGCTTAATGCCTGATCTGTTTTAAGTTACTCACCTGGCTTTCCACTGTAATAATTTTTGCAACATTGTTAAATCTCTCTGCATCCTGTATATTATTATTATTATTGTATTTATCTATTGTACTGTGCTCATCATTGTCACCCGGGTCGTCACTGAAAAAGGGACTGCATGGTCTCAGTGGACTTACCCAGTTACTAAAATTCTAATAAATAAACAAAATTCTAATAAATAAAGACTGCTGAAGTAGCTGGTTGTTTGATTCTGATTTGTTTTTTCTTTTAAAAACCGAAAAACAGACAGACCACAATACTAGTGTTATCACAAAAACGTGTTTGTTTACATTCCTTGATCAACTGCACTGCTTCTTTTCTAGACTTAGGAACACCGTCAACACAATCTAGCCACTCGTTATGCAGTGGGAGTTTAGGAAGCTATTCTATCATTAATGGCTGCACTTTTTGGGGATGTTTGTAATGTTCAGTAAAAATAGATCAAGGCTTTGAAACAAAACAAGGTTGGCTATAGCTATCCATTAGCATGCATTTCACTTCTACTAAGCAAGGAGGCAGATAAAGCAACCAGCAACTTCAATGAATTTTAGAGAAAGTAAGAAATCATAAAATGTGGGTTTCTAACTAAAAATAGTATGATGCAGAACAAGTTGACAGTGTCTGTTTAAGCGAAGTCTATGTTTATGAAGGCATAATAGGTCTCCTAGCAATGTAACTGGAATAAGATTTCAGTTACTCTAGTTAGGGTATTGCATCAGTTGTTTAATTAATTTTTATTCTCTTAATTATATACAAATAATATAAGATCTTGATAATATTATAGGGAAAGAGAGTCTTTTGTTTACTTTACTACTTTGTGATATAAACGTACTCCTTTTACTTGGACTGATATTTATTGGTTATATTCATACATGTACAACTTGTTTTTATGCATATTTTACATTGTAATGATCTTTTTATGATTGAACGAAGAAAACTGAATTGAATTGAAATGTATATATATGGTAACTGCAACCTGTCTCTTTGCAAATGGATGACTGACTTGCCAATTTAAGCCAGTTATCTATACCTGAAATGATTCAGTTACACAAAGCATGAAGCATATAAAGATAACATATAATTACTGGTGACCCACTTTTACACATGGTTACATCGGTAGTTTCAAACACTGCAATAACTGGGCTTCACAGTTATTATGGCATTCTGAGAGGAATCTCACAGCTCTGTCCTCGCCCTAAGCAAACAGTGTCTCAAGACCACTGTTTTCAGGCCACTTACCATTAGCATGTCACACAGCTGTGAAAGCACTCACTCGCTCACTGTCCGCCATCTAGTCTCAGTCAAAAACAGCAAATAATCAAGTTTAAACACAGAACGAAATCTATAATTTTCAGAGGTGCCTTAACCTTTTTATTTCTGACCTCAGCACTTCCGGAAATGGTTTCCTGACCTGTAATGAAAGCTCACCATGAAGAAACTGCATGAATATCCATCAACGGAGACCATTTCAAATTCCATGAGTAGAACTTTTCTTAATCTACTGTCTGTTTTTTTGAATGTTTTAGACTGTTAGCGTTTCAAAATGAACTGACTGAGCCATGAAAAATGTCTGTTCTTGTTAAGTCCCTGCATCAGCAATTATGAAAAATAATGGCTCTATAACTTTGATGTTATATATTTCTTAACACTCCCTCGGTGTGTGATGCCTGCATAAACCTCTTGAGCTTCGCTCTCGAGGTTTATGTGGCATTACACACCTCGGGGTGTAAAAAAAATGCATAACACACAGTTGTATAGCCATTATTCTCTATTTAATGCATCATGATATTTACATATATACAAGATAATGCACACTAAAGACTATGGGGGAATACAGTGTTTCTACAGAGAGAAAAATAAATGCATTTGAAAAGGTGTAGGACACACAGAAGAATCTAACTCAAATCTATAAGTAAAGTTGCTACGGTAGTTCAAAACCCCAAAACATAACTACAACTGTAAGTGCAAACAAACACAAAGATATCTTCAGTTTGCCAGCCCACTACAACCGCATCATCATTCATGCTCTCTGACATCACATGCTGAACCATTTCTGGATACTACCTTTTTTGAGAAAGGTCCAAACTGGATATGTTATTTAGACCATGGCCCTTTGGTTCTCCTGGCTGGCTACCCAGGAGGAAACCATCTCCTCTGCTTTGACCTTGTTTACACTCAAAACATGTCTTTTGTTATGAAACAGAAAATATTTTTGTTGCTGTATTGTTCCTTGTAACAAAAGATCTGGAAAAAAAGATGATTTGATACCTTTTATTGGACCAACATATTTGACCTTGAAATGCTTTTCCTTGATGGTAGTCAGCATGTGTTGTCTATATGGCTGTAAGTTGACTTTTAAATGAAAGTTTTTGGTTAGTAGGGATTTTTTACAACTTTTTTTTTGTATGTATGATCTGGTCTTTTGTAGAATGTATTCTTCAAAAACAACTGGCATTAGCTTCCAATGAAGGACTGTGTGTAGTCTGAAAGCGTATGCACTTTTTTCTTTTGTAACATCTATGTTGGTCCAACAAAAGGTATCAAATCATTTTTTTTTCTGGATCTTGAGATTCATTCCTTTGAAGTTTATCCAAAACAAAAGTCTTTTAGATGAAGGGGGAGGCTCAGCATTTGATGTTCAAGTAAAAGAAAAGAGCCTTTGCAATAGAGGAACTGTTGCTCTCCATACCAAACCTCAGTGAGAAGCTAGGAGTGCTCACACAACTAAAATATTTTACAGGCAACATAACTAGTAAGAAAAAAAACCCTGGGAGCTACATCTGTTACATCTCCATCCCCTAACAAAATGAGAAATACATCTTTTAGTGAAACATATGTTTGTAAATCATGTTTTCTCATGTTAGCCAGTTTACTCCACCTGCTATGCCCCTAGATTTCTCTCTGTTTTAACAATTTGTTAATTCTTTAAAGCACCACTATTTCTTTACTGGGCAGGTGGTTATTGCCTAGACAAACCATCTGCACTGCTATGCTGTGAATCACTGCAGTGCCGGATGTCCATGTTATAGAATTGCAGCACCAGATTCCATCTCAACAATTTAAGGTTTTGCCCACTGGTCCTGTGGAGCTATATGAGTGGGTCATGGTCAGTAACCAGTGTGAATGCCTTCCCATGCAAATATGGCTGCAGCTTCTGCAGAGCCCAGACACTCTTTCTTAGTTGTGGCATTAGCCTCTTCTCTAGACAGCAGCTTCCTGCTCAGGTATACAACTGGATGTTCTTCCCCCGTGTACGTAACCTGACTCAGAACTGCCTCATCCCATGATTGGATGCATCCATGTGCACAATGAATTTCAGAAAATAGTCAGGGCTGATGAGCACAGATGCCTGACACAATGCCTCCTTCAACTGGTGGAATGCTATTTCATTGTGATCTGTCCACTGAATTTTTTCCAGCATTTTCTTCCTTGTGAGATTGGACAGTGGTTTGGCCATGCTATTGAAGTGTGGCATTAACTTTTGAGAGTATCCTGTCATCCCTAAGAAGGTCAGTACTTTTCTCTTTATTGTCAGCATGGCCAGTCCCTCTATGACCTCAATTTTTACTGGTTCAGGCTGGATGTATCCACTCCCTACCCTGTGGCCAAGAAGTGGTACCTCTGACATCCCTATTTGACACTTCTCCATCTTGACCATCATCCCTGCAGCCTTCAGCTGGCGAATCACCTTGGTCACATGCCTGATATTATTCTACCATACCTGGCTGTAGATGGCGATATTGTCCATGTACACCAGAGCAAAGAAGTCTTCTGCCCCAGACAGAATGCAGTCTATGAGCCGTTGAAGGTGGCTGGTACATTCTTCATCCCAAATGACATTACTCGAACCTCAAATAAGCAGACAGGGTGATGAAGGCCAAACTCTCTTTGGCTTCAGGGGTCAGTGGTACTTGCCAATAGACCCTTGTCAGGTCTATGATGATCAGATACATGGCTCCCCTTAAACACTCTTGTACCTCCTCGGTCCTTGGCCTGGGGTATGCTTCAGATTCAGTACAGCTGTTTAGCTTGCGGTAGTTGATACAGAACCCTGTGGTCCCATCCTTCTTGGTAATCAATACCACTGGGGAGGCCCAGGGACTACTGGACCTCTGGATTAACCTATGGGCCAGCATTTCCTTCCTCTCCTCCTCAATATCATGTCTTACTCCCTCAAGGACTCTATAAGGTGGCTGCCTTGGTGAGATCTGGAACCCTGTATCCATGTGGTCCTCAACCAGCATCACAGATCCCAGTTTCCCTGTGAACATTTCCCCAAATGTGTGCAACACCCCTCACAAAAATGGGTATTTAAGGAAGTGAATCTGTTTGTTACACGTCTTTTGATAGAGAGAGAAATTCTGAAACATGTCAAGATGTGTTGATTGTCTGTATCAGCACCTTAATAAAGGTTTATGCACGTCAACTATTTCTGTGAGCAGCATTGATTATGTGGTGGCAAATGTGGGATTTCTTGTGCTTATACTGTATTTTAAGTTGCCTGGTTCCTCTTTATTATAGTAGGACCATGATTATCAGAACTGCTGAGGTGGCATCCCTTTAGTTCAGATAATCAGGAGTTCAGTTTAGAGGGAGTACATGATGTGAATAGGTGCTATAGTGATTTTTTTATTTGCTGCTTGTGCCACAGTATTTAGGTGTATAAGGGATGCATAGAGGGTGACTTTGGGATTTGGTGAGTTTACTTTTACTGCACAGCACTGCACTTTATCTGTACTGTATTTTTCTTATTTCAAGAAGTTTGTGATGGACATTTGCCCTACTCTTGTTCTAATGGCTTGCACTTGTAGGTTTTGCAGCAGTATTGCACTCTTCTTGGTTTTCTAGCCACAGTAAGCTCTGTTTGGTATCCTGCATCTGGAAAGGTGGGGGTCGCTGGTGGGCAATGACAGCAATGGGTAGGGTGGTAGGCTGCAACAACTGTGGTGCACCAATCTTTCTAAACATTGCCTGGAGTGTGGGAGGATGTTTAGTGTGCAACCACATAGAAAAACTTAGAAAGGAGATTGAGGGTCTGCAGGAGGAACTAAGACAGGCAAGGCAGATTGGGGGGTGGGTTTAGCCCAATACTGGAGGGAGGAAGAAGGGGAGATGAGGGAGGGCGATTTAAGCCAACAGTGGTGAGGAGAGGGTCAGAAGAAGGGAAGCAGAGACAAAGGGGCCCAGGCCAGGAAGAACGATTGCTGGGAAAACCGGGTCAGGAGACAAAAGACAAATGGAAGGAGGAGAGATAGGGACTTGTGAGGGGAGATGAAGAAGTGGCAAAAGTCATGGAGTGGAAAGGAGAGAACAGGTTACTATGAAGAGAGAGGGAGCGGGCATTTGTGAAGGGTCTTCAGAAAACAGCTGTGCACTGCTAGAGAGGAAGAAAGTGGAGGAGGGAAATGATGAAATTAGAGGAGTAATTGATAAATGCCTGGACCAAACTGGAGCGGGGGGAAGTTCTGCTGGGAGAATTGCAACAGGGGTAAAAGGGGGAAATAATGTGCAGGAGGAAGAAGAGGAGCTGGAAATGAGAGAGGGAGATGAATGGAAGCAAGCAGGGAGTAAGAGGGGTGGAATCTTAGTGCTGGGGGACTCATTACTAAGAGGAGTTAGGTGGGGTAGCAAGGGGGAGAGGCATAGTTGCATTTGGGTGGAGGCCATGCCAGGAATGACAGCGGAAAGGGTGGGACAGTCTGTTCTGAAATATGCTAAAAGGGGTAGGGACAAGCCTCATTTAATTATACATCTTGGGACAAACGACCTGGCTGACAAGACAGTAGATATAGTAGATATAGTCCAGAGGAGGTTTGAGGAACTAGCACAATTATGTGAGGGGGCAGGAAGATCAGTAACTTTTTCCGAGATACTTCTGGTGCCAAAGGCAAGCACAACAAGAAAGCTGAGAATAGAGGAATTTAACGGATGGCTAAGAACCTGGTGTTGTGCTAAAGGGTATGGGCTGTTGGGGGGTTGGGGAGAGACCTGGGAGGACAGTAGTCTCTATGCCAAGGACAGACTACACTTGAGTGAGGAGGGAAGAAAGTGTTGAAACAGAGGATGGAAGAGTATATAGAGGAAGTTGGGAATTTAAACTAGGAGTGGGGGGTGGCAGTTGGGAAGAGATATGCAGAGACCACAGGTTGGGAAATCATATGAGCTTACCCCCATAACAGTGACAAAGGACAAATGGCAAGTACTATTGATGATGCTAGGAAAGGAGGGCAGGATGGGAGGGGGAGGAGGGTGGAAGGTGGTTACCCTTAATGCTAGGAGCCTTGGGAGGTAAACTGCAGAGTTACAGGTTCTCATGGCAGAGGGAGAGGTGGACATTGCAGCCATCATGGAAACATGGGCCACCCAATATAATGACTGGGACCTTTCTGTACCAGGGTACAGGTTATTTTGTAGGGACAGGGTGATTGGAAAAGGAGGGGGGTGGCACTATATGTGAAGGAAGGACTGAAGTGTGTAAGGGAGAAAGGGGAGGAGGGTAGTACGGAGTCACTTTGAGTGCAAATCCAGGATTCCAAGAATAGGATTCTTAGAATGGGAGTGGTGTACAGGCCACCATCTCAGACGGAGGAGTTAGACAGGGAACTAGCGGGACAGATCAGGAGGACCTGTGAGAAGGGTAGTGTGGTGATTGTGGGGGACTTCAACATGCCAGGAGTGGACTGGAGCACCCCAACAACCAGGAACAGAAGGGAGCAGGTACTGCTGGATGCCTTCCAGGACAGCTCCTGCTGCAAATGGTCAGTGAACCAACCAGGTTAGGGAATACCCTTGACCTTGTGCTGGCAAATGGGGACTTTGTCAGAGAACTTACAGTGGAGGAACCGCTGTCAGGGAGTGACCACCACTCAGTATGGCTCACATTGGATATGGGAAAGGAAGGAGTGGAATCTGGCACAAGAGTGCTGGACTTCAGGAGGGCCGACTTTGGGAGGATGGGGGAAGTGGTAAAAGGGTACCTGGCCAGAATTCAATCTAGTATGGATACTAACCAGAGGTGGGGAGCTCATAAAGATGGGGATAGTGGAGGAAACCAAAACCTGCTGCAAAACCCAGAGCAAGAAGGCTAGGGCTAAGAAATCAAGCTGGTTGAGCAAGGAGGTCATGGAAAAGGTAAGGAGGAAAAGAGCTGCCTTTAGGAAGTACAAGAAAACAGGAGGGGAGGACAGAGAGGGGTACTTGACAGAATAGAAGGAGGTGACAAGGGCAGTAAGGGAGCCAAAGCATCTACAGAACTCAGGCTGGCACAGGCATTAAGAAGGGGAAGGACTTCTTTAAGTACATCAGGGAGAAAAGGAGCTGTAAGGACCACATAGTAAGGATTAGAAAGGAGGGGGGTTGAGTGGAAGCAGGGTATGTTAAGGCGGAAGCACTAAATGAGTACTTCTGCTCAGTATTTACTAAAGAGAAGATGGAGGTGACACCCAAGGTGGGAGAAATGGCAGAAGCAGAGGGGGAAGTGGTTACAGATGGGGAAATCATGGAAGGCAGAGTTCAAGAGGGTTTGAAGGCACTGAGGGTGGACAAGGCACCAGGCCCAGATGGCATCCACCCCAGGGTACTGAAGGAGCTGGCAGAGGTCCTTGCAGGACCTTTGGCAGACCTATTTAATGCCTCACTACATTCGGGGTGTGTACCTCAGGACTGGAGGATGGCTCATGTGATGCCCCTCCACAAGAGTGCCCCAAGGATGAACCGGGAAACTACAGACCAGTGAGCCTCACATCCATCGTGGGTAAGCTAATGGAGACTATCCTGAAGGAGAGGCTGGTGGCCCTACTAGAGGCCAAAGGACTACAGGACAGCAGACAGCATGGCTTCATATGTGGCAGATCCTGCCAAACCAACCTGGTCGAGTTCTATGACTGGGTAACTAGGCACTGGACAGGGCCATGCAGTGGATGTCCTGTATCTGACTTCAGTAAGGCATTCGACCTGTACCACATGGAAGGCTGGGAAGGAAGTTAGTAGGCACAGGGGCGGGTGCAAAGCTGGTGAGATGGGTAGGAAACTGGCTGCAGGGAAGGCAACAGAGGGTGGTGGTGGGTGGGGAGCTCTCACACCCAAGGGCAGTGATGAGCAGTGTCCCACAGGGCTCGGTGTTGGGACCAGTGTTGTTTGGGATATTCATTGCAGACCTATCATGGGACATCAAGAGCAAGATCAGTCTGTTTGCTGATGATACCAAGGTTGGTACAGTGGTGGATGACCTAGGAGGATGGCAGGGGTTGCAGAATGATCTGGCAACCCTTGAAACCTGGTCAGACACCTGGCAACTGGGCTTTAATGCCAAAAAGTGCAAGGTGCTGCATTTTGGGATGAAGAACCCAAGGAGGAGTTACCAGTAAGGGGGAGTGCAGCTAGCCCACACAGAGGAGGAGGAGGATCTGGGTGTGCTCATTACAGGGTCAATGAACAACTCGGCACAATGTAGGAAGGCAGCTGCAAAGGCCAACAAAATGCTGGGTTGTATTGCAAGGGGTATATCCTCGGGGAGGGAGGTGATTCTGCCACTGTATAGGTCATTAGTTAGACCACACCTGGGTACTGCGTGCAGTACTGGCATCCATATCTGAAGAGGGACATTAAGTTACTGGAGGGGTGCAGCGCGAGGCGACAAAGATGATCAAGGGCTGGGGACTTATCATATGAGAGGAGGTTGAAGGAGTTGAACATGTACTCACTGGAGGAGAGGAGAGACAGGGTGACATGATTGAAACCTTTAAATACATGAAAGGAATAAACAAGACGGGTACAGAGGGCTGTTCAAAGTAAGGGAGGGAGGGCCACCAGGGCCATGATATGAGACTGGAGCGAGGAAGGTTCAGGAGGAGATGAGGAGACACTTTTTTACAGAGAGGGTGGTGGCTGGGTGGAATGCGTTACCTGCAGAAGTGGTATGCAGTAGAACAGTGGACTGCTTCAAATGAGGATGGGACAGGACAAGGGGGAGGGTTAATGAAGCGGAAGGGTGGAAGGGAGGGGCAGCTGCAAAATGAGGGGTGCTAGCTGCACATTCGAGCAGACTTGATAGACCTCTAGGCCTTTATCTGCTGGCAAATTTCGTATGTTCATATGTTCGTATTCTTCTACTTCACTATGACTAGGAACTTTAGTCAGAAGGTCATTGTCACTCTCTTCCTCTTCCTCTTCTACGTCTTCATCAGCCTGTTCTGTTGTCTGTCCTGTGACCACAGCAATGACCATATCATCATCTAAATGGTCATGTCCATCCTCGTGAATGTCGCAGGTAACCCACTCACTGATTTTAGCCTCTGATATGTTCAAAGTGAGTTTACTGGCAAGCTCTGCTAATGTGTCTATTTCAATAAAGCCTTTAATTTTGATTTAATCAATTATGTGTATGTCTTTCCTACTTTGAGTCCAGCAACCTTTGGCTTGTTTCGTTTATACAAGACTGCATCAAAAAAACTGCAGCAAACTATTTGTGGCTCACTTGCCTAATCCATTTACTCATGCTGTTCCAAAGTTTCCATGTTTTTTAAAAACTTGCAGCCGGCCCCAAAACCAGGTCTCCACAGCAGAGGGCAGGCATGGGTACATGAGAAGGCAAGCACCACATGACTGCTGATGTTTTGGCATCAAAACCATATCTGCTTTAGCAGTAAGGTGCATATGCAGAGAATGGTACTTATATCAGTTCCTGTTACTATGTAACTATGCACCTTTTGCCATGCAACCAGAGCACTTAGTTGCTTCCTAAGTCATAATAATACATTACATTCTAAAAAGAAACACCAAGGGCTCAATTTTCAATCACAAAACGTTGGCATAAGGTGCCAGTGCCAAATGATTTTGACCCAAGTGACACCTTGCACCAAAGTCTGCAGTAATCATGGTTTTCAAACATAGGCTGCATCAAAATTGGGATGCTGTGTGCTAAAGCCACCCTGTGCCACCCTTGTGGCAGAAGCATCCTTGTGCTTGGTTGCAAGGGGCTCATGCCATGGTGGAGTTGCACCATCCCCTTATTTGGAATTCCAGAAGCTCCACTGTGGTTGCAAAAGGGGGCTCACATTAAACCAGCCAGGAGGAGGTCTAAGGGCCATGTGCTGCTGCCTGGCAGGAGGGCGAATGGGGCGAGACCCGGAAGGGGACTGGGGACAGATGGAGCACTGGTGGTGCCATGCTAGGTGAGGGAGCATGGTGACAGTGGGGGGGATGTGAGGAGGCACCCGGCAGAGGTATCCTTTGACTTGGCACAGAAGCTGATCAGATCTAGTGGGGGGGTGGCATAGCTGGCTCATCATGATCCAGACCCCAGTTGACAGCAGCCCTTTCACCTACCCCACAGGACCCAGAGTCCCCTAACTGCAATGGTGGCAGTGGATGCTGCTTGTTGGGTGCATTTCATGGATGGGGACATGCCCCAAGCACAGTGACATTCCCCAGGAACAGAGCCCACCTGTGTTGCAGCCAGCGGATGCCTAACTACACTGCTGGGGACTGTGGGTCCTGTGGGGTCATCGCCAGGAATACTGTCAAAGGCCCAGGTCATAATGGTCCAGCTGTGCCCCCCCTACCTGCCCTGATCATCTATGTGCCAAGTCATAGGGCACCTCCGCTGGGTGCCTCCTCATGTTCCCCCCCACTGCCACTGTGCCCCCTCACTCCCATGGCATCACCAGGGCTACATCAGCCCCCAGTCCCCTGCTTCCAAGCATAGTTACCACCCCCAAGCTCTGTGGGTCTTCAAAGATTGTACTGGGTTGGGGTATAACAGATCCCTCTGTCAAACCCCATGGGTGCAGCCAATGTTTTGTGCAACCCTGCGGCTGTGGCAACTTTTGGGTTTTTGATGCAGAGACCCTTTGTTTTATAAAACAGAGCACAGGATCCCTAATGCACCCAGAGTTTGGCACTGCCATAAACTGTGTCGCTCTAAGGGGCAATTGAAAATCAAGCCCCAAGTGTAAATTAAGTACCGAGTAAGAGCACAAAACACATAGAATTTCCCCTGCTAATATGCACCTCAGTGCTGAACCTTGGGGCAGCATTCAACCCTTTAGAGCAAAATAAGTGTCTTCAATTTTACTTTTGATTCAAAACGTTTTTGATATACATGGGATACACAACTGCTAGACTCAGAACATGCCATTTATTATTATTATTATAGATGAGGGGGAAGGACCAGAGATCACAAGTGGCAGAGCCACGAGTGAGTTAGAAAAGTCCTGCCCCCTCACAAATGATGATAAATATCATATTCTGAGTGGGGCCACTGTGTGTCCTATTTCTACAATGAGCCTGATTTTCAAATGATCTGCGAATGCTGCTGATCATACAGCGCAGGGGACTTGGGGCAGTCTCTTGGCAATGATCAAGATTTTCATCCCTGTGGGCCAAATGCCACACATTAGATCACCTCCCCCTGGTCTAATGTGTGCCATACGGGGGACTCTTTTTATGGTGCTTGTGCCAAATCTTTGGCACAGGCTGTCGTAAAGTGGGAAAACTGTCACTACTGTATCCAGTGTACTAAAATTGGGCGCAGTTGCGTCAAAGGAGTGTGGCACAGCTAGGCTAAACAACAAGGCTGATGCAGGGCTAGATGGAAGCCCTGGGTCAACATTTGAAAATTGGGCCCAATGTATTTTAAATTGAACAACTTTTAGAGTGGTTCATGTAATGAAGAATAAACTGTTTCTGTTAGATTTTGCTGCTCTTGTTTGAATGCAGCAGAGGTCTTTGTGATGTCATCAGGCATTGTTGAAACTGCTCTCCCATTGGTCAAGAGCTTCTCTGAGACCAACCTAAAGTGATGAGAAATGGCGATGGTACTTAGAATTATGATAAATGATTTACATCATTTTAGGTCTTCAGGCCATAGAAATAAATCATTTAAATGTAAGGTTTCATTCTCCCCTACTCTGTATAAGGTAATTTACATCACTTCTAGTACCCTCATCCCTCCTATAGAAAAGGTCAGCATAATGTTTTTCCTTATCAGTGGGTAAAATGTGAGTGTCTAATGAAGTCAACCTATTTCCATGCCCTTTGGAGACTAGTTGCCAAAACGGTTTATTGTTCTTAGAAAGAACTGCATCTTTAAATTAACTCAATTGTGTTCAATACATTGACCACTAGCCACATGTGGCTTGCTGTGCCTGTACCTAGTCAGACGTGGCTCATATACCACCAAGAACACTGCCCACCATATCTTCACTTCTGGGATTTTTATGCTCTGCTCCACTGATCATCTGTTAATCAACAAAAGAGAGGAAGCCAATTGACCACAGCCTCTACCCTTTCCTGATCCTATCCCACCACTTTTATTCAACGTAATATCATTTATGTCCTTTCCGCATGTGCATATGGACTTATGTTCTCCAGCAGCATGTCAGCACTACAAAGTATTTAATCACTTTACTTCTTAGGTGGTTAGAAACCCTTGGCGGTGTCTCATCCTTTTGGACCTTGCAACACTTAGACTATGCTACACATGGTGATGGCGGACCACGTTGGGTTCCACCATCCCAGCCACACTAGCTCAACAATGGGCATTACTTCAACCACCCATTGCTCAAACTTTCCTTATTATATCCGGGCAGGGTGATGTGGGAGTCTTGCCCTTCTAGCTTCAGATATGGCATTCCTGCAACCATGGAGGAACTCATGAGTCCCACTATCCCTATCAAGCACTACTTCATGGAAAAGGTGATAGCGGACCTTGTGGTGTCCCGCCATCCTATTTCACATGCCATCAAAGACTTCACTCATTGTTCAAATGTCATTTACATTTTCTACAGGCGGCTATTTGGGATCTCATCCTTCTACATTGAACTATGTGCTCATACTGCAATGGTGGGCTGCAGGGGTTCCCGCCATCCGTAACTCACACGGTGCTATACCATGGCGATGGCAGACCACATGGGGTCCCGCCATCCCAACATACTCTATGGCAATGGTGGACCACGTGGGGTCCCACCATCCCAAACATACTCTGCTCCATACCATGGTGATGGTGGACCACATGGGGTCCCGCCATCTCATTGCAGTCCTGAGAAGCATACAACAGGGATCTTGCCTCCTTACCTTGGACTATTCCAATGAACTGCGATGGCAGACCATGTGGGATTCTGCCATCCCAATAGCTGTACTGAGAAACATACATATAGACTAGGGGGTTTAATTAATTCCTTATCCTCCTTCTCTTGGACTACTCAAGACTACAGCAATGGCGGATCACGTGGGGTTCTGCCATCCCAACAATGGTCTCACCAGTCTTTCTTAGATTATGTCATAGTACAGTGATGGCAGGCTTGTGGGAAGGTTTTGTCATTCCTATACAGACATGCCCACTCAGGCATAACTTCTTGCTCAAACGTATTTCTCTGTCATCAACAGACAATCTCAGGTGGGGGTTTCACCTCCTTACCTTGGATCATACCACACTTGGTGATGGTGAACCCACGTGGGGGTCTCGCCATCCCAAATCTATCATACCCCACGAAGGGCCTTTTCTTAGTACTCCAACGGATATTCATCTTTACTCCGGCCGACCTTCACGGGGGTCACCCTCCTTAGTCTCCTACCTGTGACCTACACTATTGCCCTAGCATCGAACATTGCATACAAGGATCTAAATGAGAGTCCACGCTCCAGCTAGCCTGCATCTGGGCCTACCTTACTTCATCAAGTCATTCACTTATGCGATTGCACCCTTCCTTCTGTTCCAGTTCCAGACTAGTTCTACACCAGAGATCTCCAGGAAGCACACTTCAATTCCCTGGATGTTCCAGGACAATTTTTCTTTCTACGAGGTACTCGATCATACCCTAATATTATAATGGATGTTCTACAGCCATGCAAGTCTCCCAGATTCACATAGACTCATGTCTCATCATCACTCCCAGCTGGGATACACTCCTACCTTATCTTCATTCCTGGTTATGCACTGCTCTTGACCATTTCTTCATCTGTGATCTACATCCTTCAAATTGCAATTTGGCACCTGCTCCCAGCCATGCTGACTGTATACATAATCTTTATATATATGCCTCACTTATAGCTGCCTAGGACACTGATTAACCTTCGTCTCATTCGGACATCATTCTAATGTGAACCTCTTTCATCATCTGGAACCTTCGTCTTCAGCATTGACCTCCCTGCTCATTGTTGATCTCAGAAACTGGACTATTCAACCAGTAAGATTTAGACTTAATTCCTGGACATACCATAACGAAAACCTCAAGCTCACTTTTAGGATTATTCTCCTCTTCTCGGAAACTGGACTATTCAACCAGCAAGATTCAAACTTAATTCCTGGACACACCACAATGAAAACCTCAAGCCCACTTTTAGGATTACTCTCCTCTTAATATGCCCAGAGGATGGGAAGGTCAGTAGCCATGGGTCCTCGGAGGTTCCCCTATAGGGTTTTTTCCTCTCCTGCGTGCTACTGGCCACACTCTCTGGAGTTGGAGGAGGTAATCACTTTGCTATTACTCTTTTTTGGGGCCTTAAATCTTACACCTACCCAGTATCCTACAGAGGGTGGGATACAGAGAAACACCAAAGTTCAAATTATAAACATTAAGCATTTACCATTCTGCTCACAAGTATACACAAGCACTGAGCTATGCACCTCACGTTGAAATGGAAGGCTTTTAGCCTGAAGTTCAATGGGGCGATAGCTCCTCCCACATCCCCTATTTAAACTTCAGGCTTCCACTTGCTCTGCTTTGAGCATTTCGAAGGCACCCTCCGTCTTCCTCTGCCTCCTCCTCCTTCTATGGCACTCTTGTCTCACCCCCTCCGCTGGTCCTTAAATCTCACACCTATTCAGTATCCTACAGAGGGTGGCATTCCAGGCTGCACGGATGGCCGCCACCTTCTCTTTAATGTGTCACTTATCTGTGCCCACCTTCTTACAGCACTCTTGCACTGACCGCTGGTGGCTGCCCTGCTGGTTCACACATGCTGCCACCTCCTCCCAGGCCCCAGCCCTGGCCTGTGGTGTGCCCGTGGCACCACTCAACAGCAGTTCCCTGTCAAGTTGAGCCTCAAACAGGGCCTCTGCCTTCATGAAATTGGGCCTGCGCTTGTGAGCAGGCCCACCCTCCTCACGTTCTGACATGTTGCTACCTGTGGACATGGACAGCACAGTGTGTCAGTGTCAGCAGTACCCTATTCCGTCCCCCCTGCTGTGCTGGCTGGGCTCAGTGTGCTCCAACAGCATGCGCAACTTACCTTAGAAGGCTGCACTACCGGTCCATGGCCTGTGCCGGTCCGTGGCGCTTTTATGGCGCAATGCATACAAATGAGCATTGGCTCAATGGTAATGACACGCTAATTCTCACAGTGTGCCATGCATTGGCTGATGAGCTCATTTGCATGTGGCAGCTGAATATCATGAATTTGCTCTGTGCGCAGTGAGATTGCTCCAGAACAAGTAGCGGTGCAATGCGCATGCATATGCACTGTGCAGGACCGCAGTGTACATGTGCCGGTCGGTATGCTGCCATCTATTGTGCACTGTGTGCCCACAGCATAATAGGGACCATGGTGCATGGTGCACCATGCCTGTTATTGCACACGTGCACACTGTGCAGCAGCCAACCACTGACCCCTGCTATGACCTCTGCCCCTGGGTGACCCCCATACCTGTGACCCCACCTAGCCATGCCCATGCTGCGCATCTCTGTGACTGTGCGATGGGTGGACACAGCGCATGTCCCCTGTACCCATGCATATGGTGCATGCTCTGGCCACGTGCGCCTCCTGCCACCATTTTGCTCTGTGGATCACTTTAACAGTGATGGCACAGCAGCAGTGACATGGATGGGTGGCCAACTGGTCACGGGTCAAGTTGGCCAACCTCGTGGCCTGCATCCAGCCACACGCACCCCATCTGTTTGGGCAGGTGCCACTGCAGCAGCCCTGGGTGACTGTGTGGCAGGTAATTGCTGCCTCACTCACTCAGCACACAAGGGTGGCCAGAACCAGTAAGCAGTGTCACCACCGATATGGGGACCTGGTGCGGAGAGACCCAGAGTGCCTCAGGAGGATTGAGGCATGCGTCAGGTGTGGGGCTGTACCACAGCCAGGTGAGTAGGCCCAACATGCATATGTGTGGTGCTGTACTGTGGTGTTGGCTAGGCTGCTTGGCATGTCCTACAGGGTGGAGTACTACCATCATGCACATTGCGGGTTGGCTTCGGCCTCCACCACTTATGTTGCGCTCCCACTCTGTGGGATGTGTTGGGAAGGGGCACACCCTGGGCACAGGGGTGGGGGTGGTGAACAGTTGCTGTGGTTGGTTATTGATGTGTACCTGTTTCTGTTCCATTCCCAGGACCTGAGGACAGACATTGGGTGGCACTGGCAGGACGCCAGGCCACAGCAGCCCAGGGAGGAGGAGCGGCTCCAGTGCCACTGGGGCCACAGAGGGCAGGTAGGCACTGACATTGTTCTGTGCACCATCATTGGGGGGGTGGCAGGGGCATGGGTGCGGGCATGGAAATGTGTGCCATGGCAGCTGTCTGTGTTGCACTGTGTGTGGTCACATGTGCCAGCTGCTGGTGGGGTGGGTGTGCACACGGCCGCCACTGATATTGCTGTGGTGCTGCCAGGGCACTGTGCCATGTGACTGCCATGGCGCAGTCAGATGGCCACTGTGTGGTGGGGCCACTTCTGTGCGCTGATGTGGGGTGCCACCTTGCTGGCAGGCATTGGCCCATGCCCCTGTGGGTGGTCTGCATGGGCCCTCTGGGGGGGAGTGTTCCCCCTGCCCAGTACATGCTGTGGTTGGGCCATGTTCCTTGAGACACTGCACTGATCACCTGTCCTGTCCCTTGTCCTAGGTGTCCACCAATGGTGTAGGAGGCCCCAGTACTGCAGGCTCCTGAGGCAGCTCATCGTAATAACCTCGATGACAATGGAGGCAGTGTTCCAAGTCCAGAGACTGCTCCTGGCAGTCCGGAGGCACCAACAGCAGCAGGGGGTGGCAGGACATGGCCGCCGCTAGTCCAACTTTGTGTTCCCCTGTTTCCCCAGCCAAACCTCCCCCTCCAGTCCCTCATCCCACTGTACAGTCCCTGTTCCTTGTCCCCTTCCCTCGCAATCCTTACCCTTTCCCAGCCCCTGGTTTTTGTACATAGTTCTGTGTTAATATATTTTTCTGACTTACCTGCCTGTGTCTGCTTTGCAGGTGGTGTGAGGAGCTATGCTCCAGTGGCCCAGTGCCTGTCCATGTGGTGTGCATGTGTTGGGATGCATGTTGTGCTTCTGTGGATCACTGCTGTGTGCTGCTGTGTGTCCCATGGTGGTGGTGTCCCTCCCCTCGGTTGATGGCTATGCCTTGGGGCGGCTGTCAAGGTTGTGTGGTAGGTATGTCTACTTGGCTGCATGGTCCTGGCTGTGGTCTGGACTGGTCTGGATGTGCGGGGGGGCACGGCCTGCTGCCTGTGGGGGGGCTCCCATTGGTGGCTCTCTGTCCCCATTGGCACCCCCTGTTGCCTACTGTCTGTGCCACTGTTGTGTTCTGGGGTAGGGGTCTGGGTGCCTGTGTGTGCCCTGCTGTGCCCAGCTGGTGGTGGCCTCCTGTGGCCTGTCACTCTGCTTCCCTGGCTCTGTCCCTGGGTCTCCTCTCTGTGCTGTGCCCCCCCTCTGTTGCTCTGGTGTTCTGCTCCCATGGTTGCCCTGGGACTTTTGTGTCTGCCAATGGCACACCTGTGGTTGCGCCATTGTGCACCTGTGGCTGCGCAATGGCACTTCCACAGTTGCGCCATGGTGTAACTGTGCCATTTTCAGCCGTGTTGAGCTGTCGCAGTGCGGCCAGCACAACCTCTGAATATGGCTCCTGTTGCATCATGGCACATCGGATTTGCGCTGTGCCAGACTTGCATTTCTGAATATCTGGCCCACTGTATATTATTAATAATCTCGAGACAACTGTATTCATGACATGACTAGCAGACAATTCCTGAAATTATATTACATTTGCATTAACAAGCCCTTTAATTATCACTGAATCTTAGCTTAAGATACATCTGAAACATGGTTTAATGCAAATTTAAAACTCTAATAATATTGTTTCAATCACATCCATCAGGAACTGCTAGTTAGTCATGAATAACCGAACAGTGACGGGATTAGAACCTAGCTAGGACTTCGAGTAAGATGATTTGGGAAACATTTTTTTTTAGTTTTGTGGGGCCCACTGCAACACTAAGAATCCACTGGCCTTTTAAACAAATTCTTAAAGGAATAATGTCTGACAGGGTGGGTGTTATGCTGAGATTACAACCCACCTCAGGTGGGCCGTCCAACACCCAAGAAGGGATGTTATTTCAGCATAATACTCACCCTGGAGGGCATTATTCCTATTATACAATGATTTGCTGTTTTATAATAAAAAAAATTATTTTAAAGCATGTTTTTGTTAGTGTGTAAAAATATTTTTTGTTTCTTAAGAGAAGCAAATCATCCAACAAATGGTCCAAGTCCAACAAACAATCAGTAGCGATGTTATGCCAGGATAACATCCCTGCTGTGACAGCCAACTGACCAATCAGAATTCAGGATTCTTTCTTGTCATTATATAATGCTGTATATATTACTTATTGAGCTCTAAGTAAATGGTATGTTCCATGCCCCTGAACGAAGGGAGGAAGGTACAGGGCACTGTTAGAAACTGATCGGTTTCTGTATTTATGTATATCAGTGATATAAGGACAAATTGCCCTTTTAACACAAGACAGCACCCTTTTGATGCAAAAAGTGCCCATTTGACTGTGAGCTCCCCCACCTTCCTCAATCTTCTGACACCTCTGAGCAAGGTGATGTGCAGTTTAAATGTGGAGGGGATGCTCGATTTCAGATTTTGGTGGTAACATGCAATCTCACAATGTAGCATAGACATGGAATCTCAGAGTGTGGTGGGGACACACAGTTTCAGAATGTGGTGATCATATGCAATTTTAGAAAGTAGCAGGGTTGCACATTTTTGGAATGTGGTGGGATGTGTAATTTTGAAGCATGGCAGGGAAATGCCTTTTCAGAATGTGACAATACGCATAATTTTTGAGTGAGGTCAGGATGCACAATTTTGGAATGTGGCAAGGATGCCCAATTTTAGAATCTGACTTGGTCATGCAATTTTGGAATGTGACAGGGACACTCATTTTTAGAATGTGGTGGGATGCACATTTCTGGAATATGACAAAGACGGGTAGTTTTAGAATGTGGCAGTGACACACATTTTCGGTATATGACAGGAAGGTACAATTTCAGAATCTGGTTGGGACACAGAATTTTAGAATGTGGTAGGGATGTCCGGTTTTAGAATGTGGCTGGGAAACGCAATTTCAGAATGTGTCAGAAATGCATAATTTTGGAATGTGGTGAGCACGAGTATTTTGGGGATGTGACACAGATGCACAATTTTTTAATATAGTGGTGGTACAATTTCAGAGTTTGGCAGGGATGCACAATTTTGGAATGTGGCAGGGATACATAATTTCCAATTGTGGTGGTGATGCGTAATTTCAGAATGTGGTAGGATGCACAATTTCAAAATGTGGCAGGGATGCACAATTTCAAAATGTGGGTTGGACATGTAATTTCAGAATATGGCAGGGACTGTCATTTTCAGAATGTGGGGTGATGAACAATTTTGGAATATACTGGGGATGCACGTTTTCAGAAAGTGATGAAGATTAGCAGTTTTGGAATGCAGCAGTAAACACACAATTGTAACATGTGACAGGAAGGTACAATTCAGAATATGCATAGAACAAACAATTTTACAATGTGTTTGGGATGTCCAGTTTTGCAATGTGGTTGGGGAAACTCAGTTTCACAACATCGCTGCAATACGTAATTTTGGAATGCGGTGAGAAAGAGCATTTTCAGAATATGACAGTGATGTACCATTTTAGAATGCAGTGGTGACACAATTTCAGAATGTGGCAGGGGTGCACAATTTCAGACTGTGGTGGGGACATGCAATTTTGGAATGTGGTGGTGACTCATAGTTTTGAAATGTGGAGCGGTGCACATTTTCAGAATGAGGCAGTGACACACTTTTTGGTATGTAGTGGTGACACAATTTTAGAATGTGGCAGTGATATATCTTTGGAATGTGACAGGAAGGTACAATTTAAGAATCTGGCTGGGACACAGAATTTTAAAATGTGGCTGGGATGTCCAGTTTTGGAATGTGTCTGGGAAACACAATTTCAGAATGTGGTAAAAATGCATAATTTTGGAATGTGGTGAGCATGAGCATTTTTGGAATGTGATGTGGATGCACAATCTTTGAATATAGTAGTGATACAATTTCAGAGTTTGGCAGGGATGCACAATTTTGGAATGTGGCAGGGATACACAATTTCCAAATGTGGTGGTGATGCATGATTTCAGAATGTGGGGGAATGCACAATTTCAAAATGTGGCAGGGATACACAACGTGGCTTGGATGTGCAATTTCAGAATACAGCAGGGACTGTCATTTTCAGAATGTGGGGGGGATGTGCAATTTTGGAATGTAGCAGTAATACACAATTGTGGCATGTGACAGGAAAGCACAATTCAGAATGTGCATAGGACATACAATTTTGGAATATGGTTGGGATGTCCAGTTTTGCAATGTGGCAGGGAAACTCAATTTCAGAATGTTGCAGAAATGCATAATTTTGGAATGTAGTGAGGATGAGCATTTTTGGAATGCGACAGAGGTGCACAGTTTTTAAATGTAGTGGTGACACAATTTCAGAATGCGGCAGAGGTGTACAATTTCAGACTGTGGCGTGGACATGCAATTTTGGTATGTAGTGGTGACACAATTTTAAAATGTGGTACTGACACACAACTTTGGACTATGGCAGGGATGTGCAATTTTTGAATGTGGCGGGGATGTGAAGTTTTGGAATGTGGTAGAGATGCACAATATTGGAAAGTAGTGGAGATGCAATGCACAATTTTGAAATGTAGTGGGTATGTACAATTCAGGAATGATGCAGGAACTAGCAGTTTTAAAATAAAATGGTGTGTCCTGTCACATGCTGACAGTGTGCATCCTCACTATATTCTGAAATTGTGCATCACCCTGACATTCAATAGCTCTGTCCAGCATTGCATTCCAAAGGCACCTCCTGCCACATTCTGCAGTATAGTACCATGCATCAGAGCATTCTGGAAACATATGCACTTTACCCAATCCTGTGTCAGTTTTTTTTTTCAATTGATTACTACAACTACAGTTTCTTAAACTTTGGAGAAATAAATCCTAACAGGCTGCTGATATAGAGGGCTAGACTGTGAGTTCTGGTCATAATGGTCTTTAGTAACTCTTCAATTAAACTGGCTTCTTTGAACAGGGAGTGAAATTAGGGTTACAAAATGGCTCGGAACTTTTAAACAAAGTAATTTAGAGATCTAATTTTTGGTATGAGGCTTTTTGCAGATTTTCATCAAGGCACAGGTCAGGAAGCATAGGAAAACCAAGAGCAGTTGTAAAATTTGCAAGTGGCATTTTATTATTAACGGTAACAGCAAAAAAAATTGTTCAGTATAACTATTTACAAAGGCAGTACAAACAGAGAAAACAATGCCCTTTGTCTGAGAGTATCTCTAATTCCAAGTTTCAGTCTCAGTCTCTCACTCTGTCTAGCAAAAGCATTGCTGCTCTTATTACAAGTCTTTGTCTGGGAACTCATTAAGAGACATCCTGTTTTCCAAAAAAATGTTCTTGTTAGCATCTTTGCAGAGCAGGCTTGCAAACAGAACAATGTCCCAAGCTGGCCTCCTGCTGACAGCTCTGCAACAGAGTTTGCAATCAAGCCTGAGAGGAGCTCAAACTGCATCTGAGGTTAACCCCTTGAGTTCCAAATAGCTTTTTGCAAACATTTCAACGGTATAACTATATACAGTTTCAAACAAAGGGATCCCAGTATTACTTATAGTTTCAAACAAAGATTCACATATATTTTATAACCGCAGATATGCAAGTGGAAAGAAAAGATAGGAACAGCAAGTGAAACCTGAGAGATAGCGAGAGGTGGAGAATTGTGAGGCTGTCAGAGTGATCATTTCCTAGGTCTCATGAGGACATTTGGTTGCACAGACAGACAAGAGACAGAAAAGGACAGGATAGAATAGTTCCTTGCATTTAACTCTTTCTGCAAAACAAATGAGACAGGGTCTTTTCAACCCTGTCACATACCCCCCCCCCCGAGGGAACCTGTTCAAAAAAAAAAAAAAAAACAGGTTTCCAAAACTTTCTATTAATTCTCTTCTAACATTAGCTTATAACCTTTAAAGTTCAGTGCATACGCAGTATAGCAAACAGCTAAGTTTACTCACAATTTTGTTTTTTAACCTTCAGAATTCTCAATTCCTGATCCATATCTTAACAGAAAATCAACACTGGAATTCTCATTCCCAGATTTATGCATAACTTTAAATTTAAATGGCTGTGATGCCAGGTACCACTGTGTGATTCTGGAATTTTTATCCTTTATTTGGTTAAGCCAACAGAGAGGATTGCAATCTGTTATAAGTACAAAGTCAGCTCCTAGCAAATAAAACTTAAGGGACTCTATGGCCCATTTTGCTGCAAGGCATTCCTCTTCAATAGTGGAGTACCTCTTTTCTCTATTGTACAACTTCCTACTGATATACAGAATGGGATGTTCCTTCCCCTCTATATGCTAACTCAAGACTGCACCTAGTCCTACCTCTGATGATTCTGTCTGTAACAAAAATGGTTTCTCAAAGTCTGGGCTTCTTAAAACAGGGGCTGAACATAATGCAGCCTTGATAGCCCAAAAAGCTTCATCACACTCTGGGATCCATTTCACATTATTTGGGCACTGTTTCTTCATGGGTTCAGTGAGGGGAGCAGCTAACTGGGCAAAGCTGGGAACAAATCTCCAACAGTAACCAGTCAGGCCTAAAAATGACCTGACATGTTTCTTTGTTTTAGGGAAAGGGCTGTTAGCTACAGCTTCTATCTTGGAAATCTAAGGCTTTACTTCCCCATTTCCCAAACATAGCCCAAATATCTGGTTTCCTGCATGCCCAATGCACATTTGGTAGGATTGTCAGACCTGCCTTTTTGGTAGATTGGATAACTGCTTGAAGGTGTTCCAGGAGGCTTTTCCAGTCTGGACTGTGCACCATGACTTCATCCAGGTATGCAGCACAATAACCAGTGTGAGAGGATAAAATTACATCCATGCACTGCTGGAAGGTAGAGGGTGCACCATGTAAACCAAATGGCATAGTGGTGAACTGACAGAATCCAATAGGGATGGCAAATGTAGTTTTGTCCCTGGATTTTTTAGCTAGGGGAATTTGCCAGTAACCCTTATTGAGATCGAGGGTACTGATGTACTTGGCATTCCCCAATCTGTCCACCAAATCATCTATCCTGGGCATAAGATAACTCAAATTCTGACTCTTGATTAAGTTTCCTAAAACCAAGGCAGATTCCTACACCCCCGATAACCAAGCACTTCTCGACTCTTCTGTGATACTCAGGTCTGTCATTTTTTGTATTTCCTTAACCAGGTCTGCTCTTAAATGCTCTGGTAATCTGTATGTCTTTTATCTGATAGGGCGTGCATTCCCTGTCACTATCATGTGCTCGACCCTTTTAGCTCAGCCTGGCACTGTGGTAAAAGTACTGTTAAATGTCTTTAACAAATTACAGATTTCGGTGGTTTGTTCAGCTGTGAAAGAAACAGTCACCTTTACAGCATCAGCAGTTACAGGTTGTTCCAGTCTATCATAATCTATATCAATATCTTCTTTATCAGTCTCTGGTAATACTAACAAAGTAGCCTTTGATGTTTTTTCAGCCCATTTCTTCAGGAGGTTAGTGTGGTATATCTTGGTAGGATTTTTCCTATCGGGGTCTCAATCTCATAGTTAACTGTGCCAGTATGTTTAAACACTTTATAAGGCCCTTGACACTTCATTAACAGTTTATGTTCTGTAGTGGGTAACAGTAACAAAACCTCTTTGCCTGGCTCAAAGACTTTTTCTTTTACCCCATGGTCATAATATGCCTTCTGTTGGTTTTGGGCCTCTTCTTGATTACTATGGGCAATTTCAACATACTTTGCTAGCTTCCTTCTCAGGGCACACATATAAGATGTAATACATTTTTTTCTGAGTGGGTTTATCTTCCCATGTTTCTTTTATTACATCTAATGGCCCTCTAGCTTGTCTACATGCAGCATTTCAAATGGTGAAAAACCTGTTGACTCCTGTGGCACTTCTCTATAAGCAAAATGCAGGTAAGGTAAGTATTGGTCCCAATCTTTCCCTTCCCCTTTTACAAACCTTTTTAACATGCGTTTTAGGGTTTGATTAAAACAATCAACAAGATCACCTGTCTGAGGGTGGTAAGGGGAGGTTCTTATGTCAGTGATACCTAGTAGTCAGTATAGCTTCTTCAGTAATGCAGCACCAAAATTGCTACCATGATCAGTAATATCTCTTTAGGTGTGCCCACCCTGCTGAAAATTTTGGCACGCTCTGCTGCCACTTTCGGGGCTGTGACAGTGCATGTAGGAACTGCCTCTGGGTATCGAGTAGCATAGTCACATACTACCAAACTGAATCGATTACCCTTTTTACTTTTGTCTAAGGGGTCAACCACATCCATTGCAATTCTCTCAAAAGGCACATCTATCAAGGGTAGGGGCACCAGAAGCACCTTGTCTTTTTAGTCATTGGGACTACTTTCTGACACTCAGCACAGGAACCTCTATAGACAGCAACATCTTCATGAATTCCAGGCCAGTAAAATATGTACAGCAATCTGGCAAGGGTGCGATCCCTCCCAGAATGACCAGCCATAGAACTATCATGTGCTATCTGTAACAACTCAGATCTATACTTCTGTGGTATAACCAACTGTTTTATATGTTACTGTGTCTGAGGTTTAACCCAAACTCAGCACAGTAACCCATTACATTTTGTAAACATTGTTTCACCCTGTTTTGGTTTTACCCCCAGCTGCTTGAAATAACCCTGGAGAGAAACATTGTTAGCTTGCTCTGAAACAAAATCACAATCAGTTATCAGTTTAGTTTCAGCATTTTCATATATTAACCCCTTATGTCCATCAGTCTTTTGTCGCCACTGTTTCTTCAGGCATCTTCTTTCTTTCCTGGACTTCTGGATCTTGGAGCTTTGCTCAAATAAGTCTGAATCAAAATCACCGAAAGGAAAAGTGTCCCCACTATCCAAGATTTCCTTTGCCTGTGCTTGTGTAATCATGGCTGCTGAAACTGCAAGTTTTATTTCCTCTGTGATTAACTCACAAAATCCTGGAAAGTCATTTCCAATAATCATAGGTACAGGTAACTTAGGTACTACCCCACTTTCATTTGGTGTGACACCCCATTAATAGTCAGAGTCACTTGGGTGGTGGGATAGTATCGCGTGTCCCCATGGATGTAGACGACACCAATACCTGGTCCTTTTACACAGTGTTTTCCCAGCACATCAACATGCACTAGGGTCTGTCTGCTTCCCAAATCAACAAGTCCTTTCATAGTTTTATTTCCCACCTTGACATCTATTAAGTGCTTGGCTCAATTTGCTAAGGACAAATCTGCTCCATTGTCACTCTCCGGTAGTTTCTTGCAATATTGCCTGGCTTGTTACAATTACAGCAATTACATACAATTATATAAAGTCTTTGGATGCAGATTTGTTACCTCCACCAGAGTTCTTCTCAGATTTGGAGTTAAACTGGGAAAAAGAGGGTCCTACCGGTGCTTGGCTGTTACCATACTGCTGTGGCATCTGTCTGGCCATCTGGCAGTCTTCAGCCAAAGAAACAGCCATTTCCCCACTTTCTGGTTGGTGTTCTTTTACTCAAAGCTGCACGTCTGTAGGCAGGATGTTGATGAACTGCTCCACTGCAAATGTGTCGATGATCTGTGGGACTATTTTGCCCTCTGGTTGGAGCCATTAATAAGGAATTCTCTGAGTCAAGTGAAGCCTTCTCGAGGATTGTCAACTGAGTTGTACTTCAGGGACCGGAATCTCTGCCTGTAGGTCTCTCCTAAAATGTCATATCTTTTCAGGATTTCTCTTTTCACCAGGCCACAGATTTCTGACTGTGCAGTGTTCATATTTCTGTAGGCAAGTTGGGTTTACTTGTCAGGTAAGGTACCAGCCTGATTGCCCATTGCTGTTTTGGCCATTGGCAGGCTGTGGCAACCCTTTCAAAAGTTGTCAGATATGCTTTGATATCATTTGAAGGACACATCTTTGCAAGTTTAATGTATTTTAAGTTGTTTGTGTATTGTTGCTCTGCTGGACCCATGCCAGATCCTCCAGCTTTGATAGCTTGCAAGGCATCCAGCCATTGCAGCTCCTGTCACTGCATTTCTTCTTTTCTCTGTGCCTCTAAATGTCGAATCTCTTTTTTTCTCTCTGCTGCATCTCCTCTCTTCTCTGGTTCTCCATCTCTTTTTGTTGTATAGCCCACCATTTGAAAAAGGCTGTCAGGCTTCCAGGTTCTGTCACTGTCTGTTCTTCTTCTTCCATGAGTGGTGCTGGCTGTACAGTCTCAGTTTGGACTTCTGTCTCTGCTAGTTTGGCTGCCAGTCATCTGGTAATCACTCCTGGACTTGATGTTGCTGAATCCATACCTTTCTTCTATGCTTCCCTGGTACCAGGTCTACTACCCACGCACAAAACTCCTGGCTTAGAGTATGCATGGTGTAAATCTCGCTTTTAACACCATCTGTCATCAAGGCACAGGTCAGAAAGCAAAGGAGTTGTAACATTCGTACAGTAAGTGGCATTTTATTATCGGTAACAGCAAAATAAAGAATAAAAATTGTTCAGTATAACTATTTACAAAGGCAATACAAACAGAGAAAACAAAGTCCTTCATCTGAAGGTATCTCTAATTCCAAGTTTCAGTCTCAGTCACTCACTCTCTCTAGCAAAAGCATTGCTGTTCTTTTTATAAGTCTTTGTCTGGGAACTCGTTAAGAGACATCATGTTTTCCAAAAAATGTTCCTGTCAGTTTCTTTGCAGAGCAGGCTTGCAAACAGAATAATGTCTCAAGCTGGCCACCTTATGACAGCTCTGCAAAAGAGTCTACAAACAAGCCTGAGAGGAGCTCAAACTGCATCTCAGGTTGACCCCTTGAGTTCCAAATAGCTTTCTGCAATCATTTCAACAGTATAACTATATACAGTTTCAAACAAAGGGATTCCAATATTACAGTTTCACACAAAGATTGATATATATTTTATAACCGCAGATATGCATGGGGGAAAGAAAAGATAGAAACAGCAAGTAAAGGTAGAGAGATAGCAAGAGGCAGAGAATCACAAGACCGTCAGAGTGTTTCAGTTCCTAGGTCTCATGAGAACATTTGGTTGCACACCCAGATAGATAAGAGACAGAAAAGGAGAGGATAGAATAGTTCCTTGCATTTAACTCTCTCTGCATAACAAATGGGATATGGTCTTATTCAACACTGTCACATGGATATGCTGATTCTAATTCTGTAAAGTAGTACTTTTGACCAGACTTCCTCTTTTAAGTTTAATCTTCTTGCACCAGAACAGAATAGTTGAGCAGAAAAGGCTACCATACTACCACTACCCTCATCCAGTTCACTAGGAGGCTGTCAGGTGAGATTTTTGTCAATTTTTCAAAAGCCTTTGATATGGTTGATCACTGGCTACTTTGCTCTAAATTGGTTTCACTTGGTCTCTCTTTCCCAGCTGTTGCCTGGCTCACTACCTTTCCAACAGAAACCAAGTGGTTACGTTTTGTCAATCCTTATCCATCAGTTAAACTCAGGGTACCCCAAGGCTCTGTCTTGTGACCACTGCTCTCTTCCCTCTTCATAAATGATCTCCTCCGGGTAACTAGTGTTCTACCCTTATGTGTGCAGATGGTCTTGCCGTCATCCTCCACTCTAATAGCCATATCTTCATTAATGAAGGATTAATCACAGACTTTCAACTCATTTAATCAAGGCTTATTAGAAACAAATGTATCCTAAATTCCAAAAAAGACCCAAGTCATGCTCTTTGGCTCCTTTGCAAGAATCAGATCTTGCACGTGTAACTTAACAGTAAACTGCACTGATGGCTCCCTTCTGAAAATAGTCTCCTCCTTCAAGTACACTGGAGTCACCCTCGATCCCTCACTTGATTTTTCAGAGAATATCAATGTTACTTGCAAGGCTGCCAATACTTAATTGGGCCTAGCTTACAGAACCAGACATGTTCTCACTCCTGAAGCCTGCCTTGCCATTACTAGGTGTTCTTCCCCCCTGCCTACACTGTGGAGCCATTCCTTTTACGTGTCTACCCAAGCAGTGCTGTCCAGATGAGATGTGAATTATAACAATATTTGATGATTTGTCTCATCTACTAACAAACTCACCAACCACTGTGACCTACAGTCCATTCTTGGCTGGTTGTCTCCTTCAAGTAGTTGGTTGTTGATGCTTGGTTGTTTTACTGAAAGGACCATTCGGACGTTTACACCATCCTTAATTGAGTGCTCACATCAGTGCTACTCACTGAGGTCTAATGATGAACCTCTGATTGAATCAAAGGTCTCCACCCTCATGGGTGACCAGGCCTTGTCTTCGTTTGCCCCTCACGCCTCGAACTCTCTCCCTATATCAGCCTGTTCAGCCCCTAGACAGTACCTCTTCAGGAGGGCTTTGAGGAATCACCTGTTGCCCTCCTCAGCTTGCACTTGCACATGACTGAATCACCCTCCTCCCAGCTTGTGTATACTTGTTTAAGCTACCTCTTTACTTTTGATGGGATGTTGTTCTGACTCATCTATTTTTCCCTGTGCTTGTTGACTGCCACCTACATATTCCTGTTTGCTATGTTGTAAGTATATGTTATGTTTGTACTATGTGTGACTATTATTTTGTTTCTTTGTTACTTCCTGGGCTGTTCATAAAAATAGGCAGTTCTCTGTCTATTGTTCTTACCTGGTTAACAAAAAACAAAATAAATAAAATAAATATCAATAGCTGAGAGCATTTATGAATGTCATATCCATATTAAGTAAAATTATCAATATGAATGATTTGTGATTGAAAGGTACTACAGTAGTTGTTTTTTTTTCCTTTACGGCACTAAGCGGGCACAGATCAGCCCCACCAGTGCAACAAAAGGAACTTTGGTCACTGGAGGAACAAAGGAGGAGCATGACTTGAGGAGCTAGTGAAGGGAGTCAATCAGAACTCGGCCAGACCTCCAACCACAGCACCAGCCAATCAGGAAGCAGCTGGGACAGACCAGCTACCAGGGCGAGATGGAGAGGGGCTTTAAATAGCCCTCCACAGTGTTTTCTCAACCACATTCCTTTACGGTGGGAAGTGGGCACTGATCGGTCCCACCAGCACAACAAAAGGAACTTCGGTCACCGGGAGAATGGAGGAGCATGGCTTGAGGGGCTTGTGAAGGAGCTATTCAGAACTTGGATGCACCTCCCTCCACAGCACCAGCCAATCAGGGAGCAGCTGGGACAGACCAGCAACTAGCTAAAGCTATATAAGAAGCAGGCCATCAAGTGTGCCCTTATGCTAAGGACCCCTGAGACAAGGACAGCACAGTAGAGTCTGCCTCCTGGACTCAGCCCAACATGGCAGCCAGCAGCCAGACATGGTGCAGCTCAACAAGCCAGCAGGGAAACAATGAAGGAGCAAGACAGAAGGAAGCAGGACATCAAGACAGTTTACCCTACACCAGAGGTAAGCTTCCTATTTAAACTCCTGTAACTGCACACATATTTGAAGACAGAGAGGAGGGTCAGGGACATGCAATAAGAAGGGTACATGTAGGAGTAAGAAGAAGAGAAAAAAGAGGTAGTGGCACATTAGGGTCTAGCAATAGTCTGGTATAGGTGAAACATCTTATCTAGGGTAGGAGTAAATAGGGGGTTAAAGAGAGCAAAACAAAAACAGGCAGTGTAAAGGTGAATTAGGGTCAAGCAATAGTTTGGGCAAGAGGTAAAAAGGGTCCAAAGGAGGCAAAACAGAAAAACAAGCAAGGTAGGACATAGTTATGCTGGGAGTGGTGCAGTGCAGTAGCTGTGAGGCAGCAGTCTTCAGGGAGCCTTTCTGGAGACTGCAGTGCTGCCCCACCTGCACCTCTCTGGGCTGAGGAGGGAGGTTGCTAGACTCCAGACTGAGTTGGCTAGTATTTGAGGTGCCTCCGTCCCCACTCAGGGACTGCCAAGTCTACCAATGTGGCCCCAAAGGATGCCAAGGACGAGGAGCAACTGGACTACAGTGGGCTCAGGAAGGGTAAGGGTGGTGGGTCAGACATATCCCCCACATGGCACCACTACAAAATTCATATGCCACTCTGGCAGGGTGGGACTGTCCCACAGAGGCACCCGCAGTGGTGACCAAGGAGGATGTGGGGGTCTTCCATAGTAGAGACCCCAATGTGGGTGGTAGAGGCCCCCGGAGAAGAAGGAAGCAACTCCTGGTGGGGGACTCAATTGTTAGCGGGATAGATTTGGGGAAAGGAAGGGAGGGGGAGAGGGAAGTTACATGCCTGCCTGGTGCAATGGCTTGGAGGAATGGGGGGCAGATCCTGAGGAACACCAGGGAAGCAGGATGGAAGGTAGAGCTGAATGTCATGGTCCACCTTGGAACCAATAACCTGGCTAGGGATGAGGCTAGAATAGTACAGTACAGGAAGAGTTCAGGGAGTTGAGGAGGGGACTTAGGCAGGTAGTATGCTCAGAGGCCTTTTCTGAGGTGTTACCTGTCCACGACAGGGTGAAGGATAGGGTATTCTGTACCAGGATCTTCATGGATGAAGGAATGGTGCAGAGAGGAGGGGTTCAGCTACTTTGGGTACTGGGGTCCCACCTGGAGGGATAGAGGCCTATATAGGGGAGATGGCCTACATCCATCTGGGAGGGGGACCATAGTCCTCTCTGAATGGTTTAAATGCTACATTGATGGGTATTTAAACTAGCCAAAAGGGGGTGGCAGAAGGAAATGGGGAAACATAAACTGCCCTTCCCTCAGACTGAAGTAGGCAGTAGGGAGAGCCTTAAGGGAAAGAAATCCCCAAGGGAAATCAAGAACAGGTGGAGGTACTGTGGGTCACCCTAGAAACAGGGAAGGGAGCCGCTATTCACACTGGCAGGATCTATAGACCTCCAACACGGTGGCGGGCGGTAGTTGGATGAGGTTCTAGTGGAAGCCATCCAAAAGATGGCAAACAAGGGAGAGGTACAGCTGGTGGGGGACTTCAATCTGCTGGATGTAGATTGGAGCCTCCCAGCTGCAGCTTCAGGTAGGAGCAGGGACACCCTGAACTTTCCACAAGGGGTATTCCTTAGGCAACTAGTAAAAGATCCCACTCATGAGAGGGCAGTACTGGACAATGTACTCACCAATGGGGACAGTGTTGCAGACATCACAGCAGGTGGCCACCTGGAGACCAGTGATCACTATACAGTGTGGTTCAATAAAAGTACTATGGCAGAATCGAACCACACAATGGAAAGGGTCTTGGACTTCAGGAGAGATGATTTTACAAAATTGGGGGAATACCTAAGGGATACCCTGATTGGGGGAGGAGAACTTGGGGGGTAGAGGAACAGTGGGAAAATCTAAAAGGAAGGATACAGAAGGCAACAATCCTCTGCGTCAGACAAGTAAGCAAAAGCAGGAGGAAAAAGAGACCGCTATGTTCCGGGTATGGTCCTCAAAAGAGGTAGCCGGGAAGGTAAGGGCAAAAAAAATTGCATTTAGGAGGTACAAGGGGACACAGAGAGAGGAGGATAGAGAGGTGTATCAGGAGAAACAGAAGGAGGCAGGGAAAGAAATTAGGAGTGCAAAGGCACAGACGGAGGAGAAAATAGTCCAGGCAGTGCAGAAAGGGGACAAGGTATTTTTCAGGTACTGTATTTAACCAAAAAGAGAAAGACTAGGTGGGGGATAATAAGGCTTAGGAAGGAAAGAGGGGATTATGTAGAGTTGGACCAGGAAAAAGAAGACATCTTGAATAAGTACTTTTGTTAAGTGTTCAAAGAGGAAGGGAAAGGATACGGACCACAGATAACGGCCTGGAGCATAAAAGAAAGGGAGGTAGACACTAGTCCATTTACAGTTGACAGCGTTCTGAGGGAATTCGCAAATCTGAAAGTGGAATGGGACCAGACAGAGTGCATTCTAGGATATTGAGGGAGCTCAGGGAGGTGCTGGCTGCACCTCTTACAGCTCTGTTCAACCACTCACTGGATATGGGAGTGGTTCCGGAGGACTGGAGGAAGGCAGATGTAGTCCCACTTCACAAAAGTGGAAACAAAGAGGAGGCTGGCAACTACAGGCCAGTCAGCCTGACTTCAGTGGTGGGGAAAGTAATGGAATCACTACTGAAGGAGAGGATTGTGGAATATCTGGAATCCAGTGGCCTTCATGATCAATGACAGAATGGCTTCACTGGGGGGACATCATGTCAAATAAATCCAACAGATTTCTTTGACAGGGTGACCCAGGAATTGGATCAGGCTGGAGTGGTGGATGTGGCCTACCTAGATTTCAGTAAGTCATTTGACACCGTTCCACACAGAAGACTCGTAAAGAAGCTAGGATGCTTAGGAGTGGGTGCTATGGTGGTAAACTGGGTGAGAAATTGGTTGGGGGACAGGAGACAGAGGGTGGTGGTATATAGAGTTCACTCTGAGGAAGGGAGGGTGACAAGCAGGATGCCCCAGTGATCAGTACTGGAACCAGTCCCCTTTAATATCTTTTTTAGTAACATTGCAGAGGAGCTAGAAGGGAAGGTATGCCTCTTTGCAGATGACACTAAAATCTGTAATAGAGTAGACACTCAGTGGGGGAGGGTGGAAAAAATTAATAGTGATCTAGGAAAGCTAGAGGAGTGGTCAAGGGTGTGGCAGCTAAGTTTCAATGTGACGAAGTGCAAAATCATGCACTTGGGGCACAGAAACCCAAGGGCAGAGTACAAAATTGGTGGGGGGTTGTATTAACCACCACCAAACAGGGAAGGGACCTGGGAGTAATCATATCTGATGACTTAAAGGTGGCCAGTGTGCCAAGGCAGTGGGGAGAGGTAGTGGGATGTCGGGGTGCCAAGGGAAGGGTATTGCCAGCAGAAAGAGAGAGGTGGTGCTACCGCTGTATAGATCACTGGTGAGACCTCACCTAGAGTACTGTCCAGTTCTGGAGACCACATCTCCGGAAGGACAGACAGGGTACAGGTCATCCAGAGGAAGGCAACCAAAATGATGCAAGGTCTGCATCACAAGCCCTATGAGGAAAGACTGAAGGACCTCAATATGTACACCCTGAAGGAGAGGAGGAGAGGGGGAATATGATAGAACAGTTAAATACCTCACGGGTGTAAAGTTCAAGAGGGAAACATTTTTCAGAAAAAAAGATGCTCAGGAACTAGGGTAGATGCTATGAAGCTGGGTGGGGGGACTCAGGGGAGATGTGAGGAAGTAGTTCCTCACAGAAAGGGGCGGATGTCTGAAACAGCTTCCCAGTAGAGTTGGTGGGGGCAACAATGGTAACGTGCTCCAAGAATGCATGGGATAGGCATAATGGAACCTTAGAGGTAGGTAAAGGGGGGGGGGAGATCAAGTAGGGTCTGTGGTGTTATAGTAGGTAATTAAAATGGGCAGACTAGGTGGGTCAAGTGGTCCTTATCAACTGTCAATATCCATGTTTCTTTTATTTTATGACAGTGTTTTTCCTATGCCCCTTACACCACTGCATTATTTAACAACCCACCCCCCAAACATACTGGTTCAATTATCTACCTTAAAAATTACCATTTTTGTTTTTAAATTATTATTCTTTGTATTGTATTAGCTTAGTAGCCTGTTCTGGTACTATTTCTGTTTTTTTTTTCATTAACTACCACAGTTTTGTATTGTAGACCTCATTCTGCAATCTTCCTGGTCTTCCAGGTTCTCCTTGACACATGTACTGTCACCTGACTTGTTTCATGCCTTTTACATTCTCTCCGGGCAGTACCTGTAAATAGGCATTTATTTGCCTAGTGTATCCTACACAGTAAATAAATATTTTTTAAAGTATTTTCAGCACTAAAACATAGAATAGCATCCTCTACCTGCAGATGTAGCTGAGCTGACTGTCACTGTATGTTATCTACAATGTCATGAGAAGGAACTACTAAATCATATCCAATAGCAAACAAAAGCTGAAACTAACGGCTACTGGGCTCCACATTCAAAAGGTCTGCACCTGGCGCTATCCATTAGGACTAGCGATGCACCCAGTTCTCATATTCAGTGGACAGCACCATGCCTGTCATTAGCGCTAGTGGGTGAGGGCAAAGTTAATATATGCAGCATTCAAACAGGTGCCAGTGATACGCATACCAGGCACAGTGCAATATTCAAAGCTTTAGCACTGTACTAATGGAATAACACAGCACAGCACAGCACAAATAATGGCTATAAAAAGCAGGTCTAAACCTGGGGCAAATCCCAGAGGTGGGCAGAGGCACTGTAGAACACACACACACACACACACACACACACACACACACACACATATGCACACACAAAAAAACAACAACATGGCACACATAATTTACCTGATGCAGCAGGTCATGCACAATGAGGACACGGCCAGTGCCCCTCTGGGCCCCAGCACAGGCCCCGGAGGTGCAATGCTGCAAATAGACAGTATTCACCATGAGTCACATTCAAAGTCCTCAGTGATGAACAAATCATGGGCTGGTACAGGCTCAACAGGTTCATGATCATGCTGCCGTGTAAGATGCTGCATGACCAGCTTGGACAGACACATAGTGCAGCCATGTTATGTCCGTAGAGCTCAAGATGACAGCAGTATTTTACTTCCTGGCCACAAGAATCTTCCACACAGTGGTGGGGGACACCACTGGTATCTCAGTCTGCCACCTCACACCTGCAGGGCCAGTTCCTAGATGCCCTGCTGGCCAATGTTGGGCAGTTCATCGTATTCCCTACTGCACCAGCAGAACAGATAGTAACCATGCAGCAACTCTGTTGAGTTGTGCACCTACCAGCCATACTTGGTGCCACTGACTGTGCCCATGTTGCCATCCAGGCCCCCACTGGTGATGGATCGGAGGCCTAAGTGAATAGGAAGGGGTTCCATTCCATTGACTGCCAGGTGGTGTGCAATGCAACAAGGTGCATCATCAGTGTCCTGGCACAGTTCCCCGACAGTGCCTTCATCTGGCAAAACTCCATCCTGTGCCAAAGGTTTGAAGGTGGGGACATCCCCAGTGGGTATCTCATCAGTGAGTATACCCCAAAGATGTCTCCCCCCCCCCAGTAACAGATGATGTCACTAACTCATGCACTTTGCCTACACGGGGGACAGTATACTGTATATCCCGTGCAGCCCTGGATCCTTTTACCTATCCTATGACACATTTCCATTGCACAGGACAAGTACAATGCAACACACATTGCTACACCAGCATCACTGAGTGGGTCTTTGGCATGCTTAAGATGCAGTTCAGGTGCCTTGATCATTCCGGTGGTGTCCTACAATACACCCCTCAGAAGGCCTATGTCATATTCCTTGCCTGTTGCACACTACACAACATGGCACTCAACTGTGGGATATGCCTGCAGTCCTCAGAGGAACATCCTGCAGCAGATGCTGAGTCAGAGGACCAGGGGATGCAGCAGCAATTCAACAGGCATGACCACACAACAGTAAGAAGGTCACGGGAGTAAAGAGCCCACCTCATCACAGACGCTCTGGATCCATGCAGTGAGCACAGATCACACAGGAGACGGTAATGATGTCAAAAACTGTATTAATGAAAGAATAACAATGATGGTCAGGGAGAAATGAAATAAAGTCATCCAAGTGGTGGTATTAAAGGGGATGAAAGAAAATGCCATACTCGGGAGAGGCTAAGGGAGATGAAAGAAAATAACATGCCAACCTGGCATGGGGAGGGGGTGTTGAAGGATGAGGAAACAAAATAACATGCCATCACAGCAAGTGTGTGTGTGTGTGTGTGTGTGTGCGCATGTGTGAAAATAGGTACTATGAGGTGAGGGTATGAGATGTCTAATGAGGTATAGGACTGGAGGGCCTATGTGCATCCTGTACTACCTCCATGTAGATGGATGCTGCACATATGCTGTATCTGGAAGGGAAGTGGGGGGTCATCAACCATACACAATAGGGGACTAGCGTGGGGTTGGTGTGATCCAACCACAACCATGGCCTCGAGGGATACTGACCCTGCCGAGGAGCAACCCATGGGCAGGGATGCATGGTATCCTAGGTGTGCTGGGCGTCCCGATGCCCACACTGTGAGGGGTGGTGGTACATCAAGGCTTCTGCCATGGGGTGACACTCCCCCCACTGTAATGGCCAGTGCTGTGGTTGACACCTACGGTGCCAGACCATGGCTGTGGTCTCCAGCACAGCAGCAGTCAGCCCACCCATGCCATCCAAAAAGGATTGCTCCAGTCTCCTGAAACCGGCATCCATGGACTGCTGAAGTCCACCCAAGAGCTCCATACACTACACATCACAAGCCTCTGCACACTGCTCATTGACTTGCAGCATACATCCTATGTGGATCATGTCAGCCTGCATGGCCCTCTCGTGCCCCTATAGCTCACTGCAGCAAACGCCTGCTGGATGGCATGGGGGGGGGGGCTAAAGAGTGATGAAACAAAATAACATGCCATCCCAGCATGTGTGTGTATGAAAATAGGTACTGTGAGGTGAGGGTATGAGGTGTCTAATGGGGTATAGGACTGGTGGGCCTATGTGCACCCTAGGTGCACCCTGTACTACCTCCATAGAGATGGACACTGCACATACGCTGTATCCAGGAAGGTAGTGGGGGGTCATCGACCATACATAATAGGGGACTAGTGTGGAGATGGTGTGATCCAACCATGACTATGGCCTCAAGGGATACTGAGCCTGCCAAGGAGCAAGCCATGGCCCAGGGTACATAAATACATAGAATTTAAAGGAAGGTGAAGACCGCCTGGCCCATCTAGTCTGCCCCTATACCCTATCCCCCATGCGTCTCTTTTCTATTCTTTCCCTCTTCCCTCTAGGGTTCCCTTATGACTATCCCATGCATTTTTGAATTCCCTCACTGTCTGCACCCTTATTACCTCCTTGCGTAGGCTTTTCCATGCATCCACCACTCTCTCAGTGAAGAAGTACTTCCTCACATTCACCCTGAGTCTACCTGTGTGGTATCCTAGGTGTGCTGGACATCATGATGCCCACACTGTGAGGGATGGTGGTACGCTGAGGCTTCTGCCATGGGGTGGCCCTCCTCACCACCACTGTAACAGCCAGTGCTGTGACTGACACCTACAGTGCCAGACCATGGCTATGGCATCCAGTACAGCAGCAGACAGGCCATCCATGTTATCTAAAAGGGATTGCTCCAGTCTTCTGAAGCCGGCATCCTTGGACTGCCGCAGTCCACCCAAGACTGCCATGTGTGCCACATGGTGAGCCTCTGCACACTGCTGACCTGCAGCATGTATCGAATGTGGGCCATATCAGCCTGCATGGCCCTCCTGTGCCCCATGACTGACTGCAGCAGCTGCCTGTTGGATGTCTCCTGCTGTCATTGTGTCATGTTCTGGGGACAGGTTCAGGCTGAACCCTGGGCTGTTGTGTTTCCGGGGTGTGCATCATAGTTGGTGCTGAGCAGTGGTCTGTTGGCCAGGGTGGCACTGTGGTGGCTGTTCTGGTGGGACTGGCCTGGGGGGTCAGGCTGTGCCCGGGCTAATGGCAGAGGCACAGAGAAGCAGGATGTTGACTGTCGGCGGCAGGGGCCTGGGAGGCATGGCCTGGGCCATGCCATTTGTGCAGTCATGGAGTGTCAATCATAACTGTGGCTATGCCAAGGGCAATGCCCAGGGGCATCACAGCATTGGCCGTGCCAGGAAGGGGGACTGGGCCCCATCCATAGGGGGACCAGCAGGGGCAGGCAACCCCCCCCTGGTTTGTGCTGGACCCCTCTGTGCTCCACTCCTCAACGAATGTCTTGTCAGCCTCCTAATCACTGTCTGGGTCTCTGTCTGCCCTGGCATGGATGGGCTTCAGAGACAGCAGATGGCATGATGGGCCCAGGCCATCCTCTGCAACAGTGTCCCCTACCATGGACCGGGCTGATGCGGGAAGAGAGCGCAATTGCGGAGTAATGTGCATATCTGTGTTCTGAACGTGGCAGTATGCATGCCAAGTGGACTGTGTCTTGCCACCCCTGCTGTGCAGTGGCCATACACCCCCAGTGCTGCACACACCACATATATTCCATTACCAGTGATCACACAGGAGACAACACACATGTAGGATGGTAGGTAAGTACACAATAGACTGCCACACCACCAGAACAAGTGAATAGCACCATGCAGCCTAACCCCATTGGGCAAGACATCCAACAGTCAGGGTCTGGCTGGAGTTCTTGTGACCCAACTACAATGTTGATAAAGCGGCCAACTGGAGAACTCAATAGGGGAGAGCACAGGGTGACACACATGAGAATATGCCATGTAAATGTGGTACACTAGCTCTGTGTGTGTCTCCTAAATATACCTGCATTGTCACAAATACTCTGTTTAACTAGACAAATGATGTGAACTGCAAGGAGCTATTAGAGATGGGAGAATTTGGGAAACTTTGCTCCATGAAAAATTTTGCATATTGCGCTCAGTACATGCTGAAGCGCAATACGTGAAATTAATCATCTTCTGAGGCCAGATCGATGTGAAGCGTGGAATTTTGCAGGTGAAATTCCACACTTCCCACACAAACTTTGGCCCAGAGTTAAAAAGGTTTATAAATCCCTGGTATCTAGTGCCCCCAATCACAGGGCACAGTTTGAATAATTTAAACAATTACGCCCTGCCCCCCCAACCGATTGCCGGTCAGTCGGCCACATGTAAATATATATAAAACATTTTATTAATTAAATCCTCCATTCCCTAGTGTCTAGTGGTCCCCCCTGCCAATCACAGGACACTGTTTAAATAATTTAAAACCATCATGCCCCCCCCAACGCCAATCGCAGGCCACCTGTAAAAATTATATATAACATTTTTTTTAATTAAATCCACCATTCCCTGAAGTCTAGTGGCCCCCCACCTATCCCACCCTGTCAGGGAGTGTCCCACACCACCCCACTCCCCATCCCAGTCCACCCTGAGCAGGCCACCAGCACAGCCCTCCACTCAACTCCACGGACGGCAGCCCAACTGAGCTCTTAGTGAATCAGTGCATACTTGTACAACCACGTGCTCATTCATTGACAGCTTGCAGTCTTTTGGGCAGGTTTTCAGGGGGATGGAGAACTGGAGGAGGCTGCTCTGGTCGTCAGTGAGAGGAGAGAGACAAGATGGAGAGGAATGGCATTGAACGGAATGGGAGAATGGGGGATTGAATTTTTTAAAAAATGATACATATTTTACGTGACTGACTGGCTGATGATCGGGGTGGGTGGGCAGGGGTGATTGTTTTAAATTATAAAAACTGAGTCCGGTGATCGGCAGTGGGTGGGTCCACTAGACACCAGGGATAGATCAGGGTGGTGTTGGGGGATTCCCTATTTGTAACCTCTACTTGCTTTGGGTTTTTCAAGTGCAATTTGCACTTAAAAACCCCAAATACAAGGTGAAGTCACAAAAATTGCAAATTCCCATTAATCTGGGACAATCTTGTGAACTGCTCCACAGAGGCGAATTTGGCGACTTTGTTGCATTCACCCACAGAGTAAAACTTCACTGCATTATTTATTGTTTATTTATTTATTTAAAAGTTTTACCAGGTGAGTGTACTGAGTGGACTACCGCTCGATTCCAGATGCGACCTGGGGGTTGGGGAGCAAGGGAGTCAACACAGAGTTTAAATACACCAATAAAACATAGGTACAATCAGCAATGCGTATGTACAGGACATATTGTGTACAGAAATACAGCATAAACATTGATGAAATGGATATTTGGAGAGACACAGAATATAGAACAGCAGTATGTAAATACAACATTAAAAGTTAAGGTACAGCACTACCTCTAGCTATAAAGGGTAGAAGGAGACCAGGAACCAATGGAGGGGAGAGACATGGCAATATCAAGGCATCCTGCTGTACTGGTCAAAACATGCACACAGGAACAACATTACAGACAGAGCATGCAGCAGTGATGGCCCATGTGTGTGGTGAACCAGGGCCTGTACAGGACACATAGGATGTGTACATAGAACACGAATCTGTGCAGTACTTCCTGTGCTTACACACTTTGGTTGTCCAGCCATGGTCCATGTCACTATGCCCCCCCCCCACCCGCAAAGCACAACAGCACTATTGCATGCACACACACAAGCACAATGTGATGTGGCTCACACTCACTTACACAGCTGTGTTGGTCCAACCTTTCATAGCCTCCTCCTGGGACGCTGGTAACCTGTATGTGGTGCACTGCTGCAGCCATCACTTCTTCTGCAGGGGCTAGGGGCACTATAGTAATGGGGCCACTGCCTGTGAGCTGGTGGCTTGCCCTTGCCTTGGCCATCATCTCTTTGGTTCTCCTCTTGAGGTCTCTGGCCCTCTTCTTGGCCCATTTCTTTGTCTGGCCTCTTCCTCCCACTGCATTGACCTCCTGTGTGATTTTGTACCAAGCCTGACTGATTTCGGCTCTGGTCTCCCTCCGTCTGCCGATCAGGTCCTCATTTTTGATGTAGGCCTGAGCCAGGGCCAACACCTCTTCCTGCAAAAGACTGCTTCCTCTGCCTCCAGGAATCCATTGTGTTACCTGTTTGAAATAGGGAGGACAGACAGCACTGGATTGTATATACATAGCTGATGACAGAGCAAAGCAGCAGTGGTATGCAGGCCCTGGTACCCCTGGCAAGGACATGCACGGGTTCCTGCACATCCGGGTCCAGCACACAGCTAGCTGCCTGCCTATTGCTGCACTTGTCCATGTGAAGGCAGAGCAACAGTCAAGTCCTGATACAGCATAAACACAATGTTATGATCACCAATATCCCTGTTGTAGGCCAGTCTACAATTCATTTACTTCTAGCCCTCTGCAGTTCCTCTGTGGAATCTGTGTGATGCACTTTGCTCCTTTTATATGCTCCAGGGGCAAGCAGGCATGCAAATTAATAAATACATTCCAGTAATGACATGCAAGTGTGGATTTTGCCCTCAGAATGTGAAATTAGCTCATTTTTATACAATGCTTGAATACTGCAGTTTATCTTCAAGTGCTTTTGTTATTTGCGCTAGTGTGAGCACTTACATTGAACTTGTGCTACATCCATTTGCAGTGCAGACATGACATCACACATTGTGAGCAACATCATTGTATAGCACCGGCAGGCATGCTATGATGTCGCACTATGGCACTGTGCATGTGCAGTGCTGTCCTGCACATGCACACCATACGCACGTGCCACCCCATGCCTGCTGCGTGCAGATGGGCACCCTCCCCACTGGAAACATGCAATGTACTGCTCTGATGTTAGTGTTCTGCTAACACCAAAACATGTTGTGCAAATAGAAGGCCGCACTCATCGAGCCCAGAACTTGTCACTAGCTTAGTGTGTGGGCTGGGACTAGGGATACTGCAACAACAGCTGACAAAAGAAGCAGGGCTGTCATGCAGAGGGACACCATATGATCTGCTACAATAGCGCTGGCTAACCTGGTTGACCTGGTGGTGGCCAGGTGGGACCAGCTAAGGGGCAAGGTGGCTGGGGCTGACAGGCACAGGTGTGAGTTGCAGGCCTCTGTGTGGAGGCAAATAACATGGTGCACAGGGTTCACATTAACAAGGTACCAACGCCGGAACTGGTATAATGATTTGACCTGCAGGGAACCATGCCACCTGCAGCAACTGAGGATGATGGTGTAGAGTGGCACTGTGCCAATGCCGGCTGAGTACAGACTGCTGTATGTATGGTTTGGGTTGTGTCCTGTGTGTAGTAATATTTCCATGCTAATTTTCCTCTGGGTTTCTTTCCCTGAGGAAAGTACACTGTACTTGTGTGTCCCTTCTTTCCTATGGGACATGCTGCACTCTATAGCCTGAGTTTATCAATGCAGGTGAATGGAACCACTGTCCCATTTGATATCCCCGGTGTCCTGTACATTACAGGACCCACTCTGACTCACTGAGACATGCATATGCATTACAGCAAGGGTGTGTGGTAACACAGTCACATGGAGGTGGTGTGATGCTTGGTGACTCTGTCATGTGACATGTGGTCTATGGTTCTATGTCAGAACAGCGACTGCAGAATGACGATTCATGAAGAGGTTGCAAATCCTGCACGCTTCACCCCCCCCTTCTTTATTTATTATACTAACTCCGGGGCGCACCTGTAAATAGGCATTTATTTGTCTAGTGTATCCTACACAGTACATAAATATTTTGTAAAGTATTTTCAGCACTAAAACATAGAATAGCACTCTCCACCTTCAGATGTAGCTGACTGTCACTGTATGTTATCTACAATGTCATGAGAAGGAACTGTTAAATCACATCCAGTAGCAGACAAAAGCTGAAACTAACGGCTACTGGGCTCCACATTCAAAAGGTCTGCACCTGGCGCTACCCATTAGCAGTAGTTATGCCCATATTCAGTGGATAGCACCGTGCCTGTCATTAGCGCTAGCAGGTGAGGGCAAAGTTAATGTATGCAGCATTCAAACAGGGGGCCAGTGATACGCACACTAGGCATAGTGCAATATTCAAAGGTTTAGCACCATGCTAATGGAATAGCACAGCACAGAATAGCACAAATACTGACTATAAAAAGCAGGTCTAAACCTGGGGCAAATCCCAGAGGTGGGCAGAGGCACTGTAGAACACACACACAAAACAACAAAATGGCACACATCCTTTACAGTACCTGTTGCAGCAAGTCATGCACGATGAGGACATGGCCGGTGCCCCCATGGGCTCCAGCACAGGCCCCGGAGGTGCAGTGCTGCAAATAGACAGTATTCACCATGAGTCACATTCAAAGTCCTCAGCGATGAACAAATCATGGGCTGGTACAGGCTCAACAGGTTCATGATCATGCTGCCGTGTAAGATGCTGCATGACCAGCTTGGACAGACACACAGCACAGCCACGTTATGTCCGTAGAGCTCAAGATGTCAGCAGCACCATGTTTCCTGGCCACAGAAACCTTCCACACACTGGTGGGGGACACCACTGGTATCTCAGTCTGCCACCTCACACCTACAGGGCCAGTTCCTAGATGCCCTGCTGGCTGATGCTGAGGAGTTCATCACATTTCCCACTGCACCAGCAGAACGAATAGCAACCATGCAGCAACTCTGTTGAGTTGTGCACCTACCAGCCATACTTGGTGCCACAGACTGTGCCCATGTTGCAATCCAGGCCCCCACTGGTGATGGATCGGAGGCCTAAGTGAATAGGAAGGGGTTCCATTCCATTGACTGCCAGGTGGTGTGCAATGCAACAGGGCACATCATCAGTGTCCTGGCACAGTTCCCCGACAGTGCCTTCATCTGGCAAAACTCCATCCTGTGCCAAAGGTTTGAAGGTGGGGACATCCTCAGTGGGCACCTCATCAGTGAGTATACCCCAAAGATGTCCCCCCCAAAGTAGCAGATGATGTCACTAACTCGTGCACTTTGCCTACAGCAGGGACAGTGTATATCCTCGGCATCCCTGGTTCCTTTCACCTATCCCCTATCTTATGACACATATCCATTGCACAGGACAAGTACAATGCAACACACATTGCTACACCAGCATCACTGAGTGGGTCTTTGGCATGCTTAAGATGCAGTTCAGGTGCCTTGATCATTCTGGTGGTGCCTTACAATACACCCCTCAGAAGGCCTAAGTCATATCCCTTGCCTGTTGCACACTACACAACATGGCACTCAACTGTGGGATATGCCTGCAGTCCTCAGAGGAACATCCTGCAGCAGATGCTGAGCCAGAGGACCAGGGATGCAGCAGCAATTCAACAGGCATGACCACACAACAGTAAGAAGGTCACGGGAGTAAAGAGCCCACCTCATCACAGACGTCTCTGGATCCATGCAGTGAGCACAGATCACACAGGAGACGGTAATGATGTCAAAAACTGTATTAATGAAAGAATAACAATGATGGTCAGGGAGAAATGAAATAAAAGTCATCCAAGTGGTGGTATTAAAGGGGGATGAAAGAAAATGCCATACTCGGGGGAGGCTAAGGGAGATAAAAGAAAATAACATGCCAACCTGGCATGGGGAGGGAGTGTTGAAGGATGAGGAAACAAAATAACAAGACATCCCAGTGTGTGTGTGTGTGTGTGTGTGTGTTTGTGTGTAAATAGGTACTATGAGGTGAGCATATGAGGTGTCTAATGGGGTTTAGGACTGGTGGGCCTGTGTGCACCCTAGGTGTGTTCCGTACTACCTCCATGTAGATGGATGCTTCACATATGCTATATCTGGAAGGGAAGTGGGGCAGTCATCAACCATACACAATAGGGGACTAGCGTGGGGATGGTGTGATCCAACCATGACCATGGCCTCAAGGGATACTGACCTTGCCAAGAAACAAGCCATGGGCAGGGGTGCATGGTATCCTAGGTGTGCTGGGCGTCCTGATGCCCACACTGTGAGGGGTGGTGGTACATCGAGGCTTCTGCCATGAGGTGACACTCACCCCACTGTAACAGCCAGTGCTGCGGATGATACCTACAATGCCAAACCATGGCCTCCAGCACAACAGCAGATAGACCACCCATGCCATCCCAAAAGGATTGCTCCAGTCTCCTGAAGCCGGCATCCATGGACTGCTGCAGTACACCCAAGACCTCTATGCATTCTACACAGCAAGCCTCTGCACACTGCTCATTGACCTGCAGCATGCATCCTATGTGGGTCATATCAGCCTGCATGGCCCTCCTGCTCCCCCATGGCTGACTGCAGCAGCTGCCTGCTGGATGGCGTGGGGGGGGGGAGTTTAAAGAGTGATGAAATAAAATAACGTGCCATCACAGCATATGTGTGTGTGTGTGTGCATGTATGTGTGAAAACAGGTACTGTGAGGTGAGAATATGAGGTGTATAATGAGATATATGACTGGTGGACATATACGCACCCTAGGTGCATCCTGTACTACCTCCATGGAGATGGACACTGCACATACGCAGTAACCAGGAAGGTAGTGGGGGTCATCGACTATACATAATAATGGACTAGCATGGGGATGGTGTGATCCAACCATGACCATGGCCTCATGGGGTACTGACCCTGCCAAAGATCAAGCCATGACCAGGGGTACCTAGATACATAGAATTTGACGGCAGGTGAGGAACACCTGACCCATCTAGTCTGCCTCTATACCCTATCCCCCATTTGTCTCTTTTCTACTCTTTCCCTCTTCCATCTAGGATTCCCTTATGACTATCCCATGCATTTTTGAATTCCCTCACTGTCTGCACCCTTATTACCTCCTTGGGTAGGCTGTTCCATGCATCCACCACTCTCTCAGTGAAGAAGTACTCCCTTACATTCACCCTGAGTCTACCTGTGTGGTATCCTAGGTGTGCTGGACATCATGATGCCCACACTGTGAGGGGTGGTGGTACACCCGAGGCTTCTGCCATGGGGTAACCCTCCCCATCACCACTGTAATGGCTAGTGCTGTGACTGACACCGACAGTGCCAGACCATGGCTATGGCATCCAGCACAGCAACAGACAGCCCATCCATGCCATCCAAAAAGAATTGATCTCCTGAAGCCAGCATCCTTGGACTGCCACAGTCCACCCAAGACCACCATGCGCTCCACATGGCGAGGCTCTGCACACTGCTGACCTGCAGCATGCATCGAAAGTGGGCCATATCAGCCTGCATGGCCCTCCTGTGCCCCAAGGCTGACTGTAGCAGCTGCCTGTTGGATACCTCCTGCTGTCATTGTGCCATGTCATGGGGGACAGGTTCAGGCTGAATTCTGGGCTGTTGTTTCCCAGGTGTGCATCATAGTCAATGCTGAGCACTGGTCTGTTGGCCAGGGTGGCACTGTGGTGGCTGGGCTGATGGGATTGGCCTGGGGGGGCTGGGCTGTGCCAGGGCCAATGGTAGAGGCACAGAGAAGCAGGACGTTGGCTTTAATGCAGCAGGGGCCAGGGGAGACATGGCATGGGCCATGCCCTGTGTGGGGTCCCAGAGTGTCAGTCACAACTTTGGCTGTGCCAAGGGCAATGGCCAGGGGCATCACAGCACTGGCTGTGCCTGGGAGGGGGGCAGGGCCCCATCTGTAGGGGGACCAGCAGGGGCAGGCAACACCCGGGTTTGAACTGGACCCTCTGTCCTCCACTCCTCAACAAATGTCTCGTCGGTGTGACAGAGTTAGGCTACACCCTCGGCTTTGACTGATGGACCACTTTTCTATCTCATTTCCTAGCAACAGTTAACACTTTTCTCTTTGCTTTTCTTCTCCCCCCCACCCTAGGTTGGCCACCTAGCGTAGTTCTTTACTGTCCCTACTAAACTTCCTACTAGTCCTCTGTTTTCATTCTTTTTCCATTTCCATCCATCCAGTCCCTGGAATGATGCCAAACACCCAGAGAGGTGTTGTGTAAAGTGCATACATGCATTTTGTGTACAAAAAGCATAAAGGCTATTTTAAATAGGAATGAATAAAGTTAATAAAGCCTTTTTAAAGAAAAATGATCATAGGCCATATAAAAACAATAATAATTTCATGATTAGTACAGTTATAAGAAATCTTTAAGGTATTTTCATAAATCCACATTATAAACCTGTTACTGTATAAGGTTCTATGTCTGAGAATGTGGTATACAGTAGAAGCCACTTAAAGGGGACGCGGTTAAAGGGGACGTCCACTTAATTGGGATGATCCCCTGGGCACCGATTTTTGGCTAATGTTATTAAATGGGACCAGATTCTGTTTAATTGGGACAGTCCTGTCGCTTAATTGGGATGATTATCTAGTCACAGGTGTATAAACCTGTTACTGTATAAGGTTCTATGTCTGAGAATATGGTATACAGTACTTTGTAAAAGTGGTTAGTCACTGTGGATCAGAGATATAGAGAGAGTCAATATCAATGGAGATATACACTGTACATTTAACTAAACCAAGAAATCCCTTGAACCCCGGTTTTGTAACAACATGTTCAGACATGAAACAGCATGTCCAGACATGTAAATAGAAAAGGGCTCAGTCAGGTGACCCCACCAAAAAGATATAAAAACCTCTTCACTGAGTTCTCTTCAGTGCAGTCCACTTAGGATCAGCCCTGAGAGGGAGGAGAGAGGCAGACAAGCTGTTGAATGCAGATGAGAAGGGTCTTAGGAGTTCTAAGATCCAGGACTGTATTATGGGAGAAACTACTGATGTTAAGCAGTGATTTTCTTTGCAATTTTTTGTTTTCATTTATTATTTTTCAAACCTTTGAAAAATAAATATCACACCAAGATGTGTTTTAAACCTGTAAATTTGCCTCATCTGAAGCTTATTCCCACATGCTGTGACAAACTTGGTGTCAAAAGTGGGATAGTACTAGTTGTCCAGAGAAACAAGGGGGAGACCAGTACCCAGATACCAGCCCTGATATCCAGACATAGGGGGCAAAGAGCAGGATGGCATACCTATAAGATCTCATGGAGGCCAAGGATCTGTTGGAGGAGGGGCTTCCTGGTGTGCATACCAGAGCCCAGGTGAGGAAGACCAGAGAGGAATTACTAACCAGACTGGAGTTCTATGGAACGTGGAGGTGGACCAGTGCTGGAGAGAGGTGGAGCACTGCTGTCAGGTGCTGATGGAGGGTTCCCAACCGGAGGATTTCATGGTTGAAGCAGAGGAGCAGGATCAACAGGTTCTAGAAGAGGAGGACCCCCTGATGGAATCTTTGTTGCCGGCCACTTCTGAGATCCCATTGTTGCCCATTTTTCCAGGTTGCTGCTACTTGGAGGACAATAAGATGAAGGCCCCAAGTAAGGCTGTTTCGGGACATATGCATACTGGGGTGAAGACTACAAGCAACAAGGAAGACACCATGGTTGCTGAGGTGACTTTCCCATGTTTTGAACCCCCTGTGATATGAACTGAAATGTATGAAATGATTACAAGAGATGTATAACATAAAAATAAATGTCTATACTGTATGCTATAAAATGAGGAACCTAGGGTCATGGAGGATCTAGGTATGGGGTGGATCCTATGACTGGGCCCCTGAGTTGAAATGATGCCAAGTGATGGGCATGGAGGAAGCTTGAAGTCAACATAAAACTGCTGTGTATTACTTCCTCTTTTTCAATGTACTGATGAAGGTATGATAATGGGTGCACAAGGTTCTGAAATGATGCCAAGTGATGGGTTCTGAAATTATGTCAAGTGATGGGTATGGAGGAAGCTCGAAGTCATTATAAAACTGCTGTGTATTGCTTGCTCTTTTTTAATGTACTGATGAAGGTATGATAGTTGGTGCATAAGGTTTTGAAACAATGCCAAGTAATGGATTCTGAAATGATGTTAAGTAATGGGTGTTGAAATGATGCCTATTGATGGGTGCCTGATATTATATATGAAGTGTCTGAGTTGTAGTAACCAGAGTGAAATAGGGGATAGACAGTCACTACAGACCGAAGTCCTCTGAGAGCACAGATGGGTACTATGCTGAACTGTATGACAGCTCCAAGGTAATGTTGGTGGACAATACTAAAAATAGCTGAATTAAGAGACCCTGGGGTTAAGCTCTCATAGCGGATGAGAGAAGTTTCAACCAACCCCCATTCTACTGTTTTGGTAGAATATTTATGACCGAGAGGGGGTTCTTGAAAAAAAACAGATTAGTTTTGAGAACTTTTTTTTCTTAAGGAGGGAGGTGTGTGATGGAGTTAGGCTACACCCTCAGCTGTGACTGATGGACCACTTTTCTATCTCATCTCCTAGCAACAGTTAACGCGTTTCTCTTTGCTTTTCTTCTTCTTTTCCCCACCTACCTTAGGTTGGCCACCTAGCGTAGCTCTTTACTGTCCCTACTAAACTTCCTACTAGTTCTCTTTCTTCATTCTTTTTCCATTTCCATCCATCCAGTTCCTGGAATGATGCCAAACACCCAGAGAGGTGTTGTGTAAAGTGCATACATGCATTTTGTGTACAAAAAGCATGAAGGCTATTTAAAATAGGAATGAATACAGTTAATAAAGCCTTTTTAAAGAAAATTGATTATAAGCCATATAAAACAATAATAATTTCATGATTAGTACAGTTATAAGAAATCCTTAAGGTATTTTCATAAATTCAAATTATAAACCTGTTACTGCATAAGGTTCTATGTCTGAGAATGTGGTATACTTTATAAAAATGTTTAGTCACTGTGGATCAGAGATAGAGAGTTAATATCAATCAAAATTGTTATTTACCCAGGCGATCACCATTGGGCAAGCTCATTTACAAGGTGGACCTGCAGTTTGCAAGGACGAGGGTACAGAATAGAGTACAAGTAAAATATACATAAAACAACAGTAGTAAGATGTATAATAACAAAATATATACAGTGTAGAAATAAAGGTAAATAATATATACAGAGATGCCTTTATAATCCTAACCCTCAATAACATGTCCATAGCCTGTAAATGAGTCCCTGGGATATGGAAAAGTGCACGCGTAGGAGGCAGGGATGCTGGCAGAAAGATTCTGGTATACTAAGCAGGTGGTATCAGGGCATAAGAGTGGGCGGGGGGGGTGTTGCAGTGAGTACGTAGTACCAGTGGAACTGGAATGGACTGAGGTGAACCGGTAGTACCGGTGGGACTAGAATGGACTGAGGGAGGGGGGAGTAATCTTGGTAAGGGAACACTTAGTTTGAATGGGAAGGACTTAGATTGAGCTGTGGAGATATACACTGTACCTTTAACTGAACCAGGAAATCCCCTGAAACAAGCTCCCCACCCAGACATGAAACAGCATGTCCAGACATATAAATAGAAAAGGGCTCAGTCAGGTGACCCCACCAATAAGATATAAAAACCTCTTCATTGAGTTCACTTCAGTGCAGTCCACTGGGGCTCAGCACTGTGAGGGAGGAGAAAGGCAGACAAGCTGTTGAATGCAGATGAGAAGGGTCTTAGGAGCTCTATGTTCCAGGACTGTATTATGGGAGAAACTACTGTTGTTAAGTAGTGATTTTCTTTGCAATTTTTTTGTTTTCATTTATTTTTCAAACCTTTGAAAAATAAATATTACACCAAGGTGTGTTTTAAACCTGTAAATTTGCCTTTCCAAAGTTTATTCCCACACGCTGTGACAGTTGGCCTCCTAATCACTGTCTGGGTCTCTGTCTGCCCCCGCATGGGTGGGCCTCAGAGACAGCAGATGGCATGATGGGCCCAGGCCATCCTCCGTAACAGTGTCCTCTACCATGGACCGGGCTGGTGAGAGAAGAGAACAGTGCGATATTGCGGAGTAATGTGCATACCTGTGTTTTAAACGTGGCAGCGTGCATGCCAAGTGCACTGTGTCTTGCTACTCCTGCTGTGCAGTGGCCGTACACCCCCAGTGCTGTACACACCACACATATCCCATTACCAGTGATCACACAGGAGACAATCCACGTGTGGAATGGTAGGTAAGTACACAACAGACTGCCACACCACCAGGACAAGTGAATAGCACCATGCAGCCTAACCTCATTGTGCAACACATCCAACAGTTAGGTTCTGGACAGGGTTCTGGTGGCCCAACTACAATGTTGATAAAGTGGCCAACAGGGGAAATTAATAAGGGAGAGCACAGGGTGCCACACATGAGAATATGCCATGTAAATGTGATACACTAGTTCTGTGTGTGTCTCCTAAATATACCTGCATTGTCAAAAATACTCTATTTAATTAGACAAATGATGTGAACTGCAAGGAGCTATTAGAGGTGGGTGAAGTTGGCAAACTTCCACTCCACAAAAGCATTGTTGCATATTCGCTCAGTATGCGAAATTCACCAATTAAACTTCTTGACTAGATGTGAATCTTGAAGTGTGGAATTTCATGAATGAAATTCACACTTCCCACACAAACTTTGCCACAATGTTAAAAGTATATAAATCCCTGGTGTCTAGTGCCTCTCCTCGTCAACTGCAGGACACAGTTTGAATAATTTAAAACCATCATCCTCCTGCAGATCGCCCGGTCACATAGTAAAAAAAAAAATATATATATATATATTTAATTAAATCCCCCATTCCCTGGTGCCTAGTGGACCCTCACCTACACCACCCTGTCAGAGAGTGCCCCACACCAGTGCCACACCACACTACTCCCCCCCAGTCCACTCTGAGTGGGCCACCGGCACAGCCCTCCACGGCCAGCAGCCTGACTGAGCTTTTAATGAATGAGCGTGTGCTTGTACAAGCACGAGCTCATTCACTGACAACTCACGGTCTTTTGTTCAGTTTTTCAGGTGTATAGAGAATGGGAGGGGCTCCAGTTGCTGGCGGGGGCAAGATGGGGAACGGCATTGAACGGAATAGGGGAATGGAATGGGGATTTAATTCAAAAAGGATATATTTTCACATGTGACTGACTGGCCAGCGATTGGGGTGGGATGGGTGGGCAGGTGGTGATTGTTTCAAATTATACAAATTGTGTCCGCGATCAGCAAGGGTAGGGTCCACTAGACTCCAGGTAATGAGGAATTTAATTAAAAAAAAAGATATATATTTTTACATGTGGCTGACTGGCCGGCAATCGGGGGGGCAGGGGGTTTATGTTTTAAATTATATAAACTGTGTCTGGCGATTGGTGGGGGGCCACTAGACACCAAGGATAGATCTGGGTGGTGTTGGGGGATTCCCCATTTGTAACCTCTACTTGCTTTGGGTTTTTTAAGTGCAATTTGCACTTAAAAAAACCCCAAAGCAAGGCCAAGTCACAGAATGACAAATTCCTGTTAATTTGGGACAATTTCATGATCTGCTCCGCGGAGGCAAATTTGGTGACTTCGCTGCATATTCGCCCACAGAGTAAAATTTTGCTGCATCTCTAGCTATAAAGGGTAGAAGGTGACCAGGAACCCAAGGAGGGGGAAAACATGACAATATCAAGGCATCCCGGTGTACCAGTCAAAACCTGCATACAGGCACACTATTGCAGACAGAGCATGCAGCAGTGATGGCCCATGTGCGTGGTGTACCCAGGCCTATACAGGACACATGCATAGGGCTACAATAGGACAGGAATGTAGAACATGGATCTGTGCAGTAATTTCTGTGCTTGCACACTTTGTTGGTCCATGTCATTATGGCCCCCCGACCAACAAAGCACAACACCACTATTGCATATGCACACACAAGCACAATGTGATGTGGCTGACACACTCAGTTACACAGCTGTGTTGGTCCAACCTGAATTTCATAGCCTCCTCCTGGGACGCTGGTAACCTGTATGTGGTGCACTGCTGCAGCCATCACTTCTTCTGCAGGGGCTAGGGGCACTATAGTAATGGGGCCACTGCCTGTGGCCTGGCGGATTGCCAAAGCCTTTGCCATCATCTCTTTGGTTCTCCTCTTGAGGTCTCTGGCCCTCTTCTTGACCCCTTTCCTTGTCTGGCCTCTTCTTCCTTCTGCAGTGACCTCCTCTATGATTTTGTCCCAAGCCTGGCTGATTTTGGCTTTGATCTCCCTCTGTCTGCTGATCAGGTCCTCATTGTTAATGTAGGCCTGGGCCAGGGCCAACACCTCTTCCAGCAAAAAACAGTGCTTCCTCTGCCTCCAGAAATCATCCATCACGTTACCTGTTTGAAATAGGGAGGACAGACAGCACTGGATTGTATATACATAGCTGAGGACAGAGCAAAGCAGCAGTGGCATGCAGACCCTGGTACCCCTGGCCAGGACATGCACGGGTTCCTACAAATCCAGGTCGAGCACACAGCTAGCTGCCTGCCTATTGCTGCACTTGTCCATGTGAAGGCAGAGCAATAGTCAAGTCCTGATACAGCATAAACACAATGCTATGATCACCAATATCCCTGTTGTAGGCCAGTCTACAATTCATTTACTTCTAGCCCTCTGCAGTTCCTCTGTGGAATCTGTGTGATGTACTTTGCTCCTTTTATATGCTCCAGGAGCAAGCAGGCATGCAAATTAATAACTACATTCCAGTAATGACATGCAAGTGTGGATTTTGCCCTCAGGATGTGAAATTAGCTCACTTGTATACAATGTATGAATACTGCAGTTTATCTCCAAATGCTATTGTTATTTGTGCTAGTGCTAGCACTTATATTGCACTTGTGCTATCCATTTGCAGTGCTGACTTGACATCACACATTGTGAGCAATGTCATTATACAACACCGGCAGGAATGCCATGATGTCACACTATGGCACTGTGCACGTGCAGCGCTGGCCTGCACATGCACACCATTCACACGTGCCATGGCATGCCTGCTTCATTGGGATGGGCACCCTCCCTACTGGAAACATGCAATGCACTGCTCTGACGTTAGTGCTCTGCTAACACCAAAACATGTTGTGCAAACAGAAGGCCACTACCATACAGCCAGGAACTTGTCACTAGCTTGGTGTGAGGGCTGGGACTAGGGATACTGCAACAGTGGCTGACAAAAGGAGCAGGGCTGTCATGTAGAGAGACACCATATGATCTGCTACAATAGCACTGGCTAACCTGGTTGACCTGGTGGTGGCCAGGTAGGATCAGCTAATGGGCAAGCTGGCTGGGGCTGACAGGCCCAGGTGTGAGTTGTGGGCCTCTGTAAGGAGGCAAATGACATGGTGCACAGGGGTCACACTAACAGGGGGACCAATGCCGGCACTGGTATAATGATTTGACCCGTAGAGAACCATGCCACCTGCAGCAGCTGAGGACATATGAACATATGAAATTGCCAGCAGATACAGGCCATATGGTCTATCTAGTCTGCTCAAGTGTGCAGCACTTCAGTCCATTAGACTGCAGCTGCCACCTTCCATTAATTCTTCCCTCCCCCAACTGCCTTCACTGGTATGTATTTTCCCCTTGAATTTGTCCCACCCCCTCTTGAAGCACCCCACAGTCTGCACTGATACGAGTTGCTCAGGCAGTGCATTCCACCATTACCACTCTTTTAGTGAAGTAGTGCCTCCTCCTTTCCCTACTGAATCTGCTCCCCTTTAACTTCAGGGAGGGCCATCTGGTATCTCTTCCATTCTGGAAAGTGAATCCTCCCTGGAAGCCTACTCTGTTCATCCTCTTCAGGTACTTGAAGGTCTTGATCATGTCCCCTCTCTCTCTGTTCTATCCTCCAGGGTATACATGTTGAGCTCTTTTAGTCTTTCCTCGTAAGTTCTATCCCCCAACCCCTGCATCATCTTTGTTACTCTTCACTGCACTTCCTCCAGTAGCTTGATATCCCTTTTCAAGTATGAGCACCAGAACTGCATGCAGTACTCCAAGTGCGGCCTCAACAGGGACCTGTACAGGGGCAATATGACTTCGCTACATCTGCATGTAATCCCCCTTGCTATGCACCCTAGAATCCTGTTAGCCTTAGCCACTGCCTTCCTACACTGGGCCGAGTGGTTTAATTCCCTGGTCACCAGCACCCCCCAGATCCTTCTCCTCATCAGATGTGGACAGTTTGATACCATCCATCCAGTAGCTGTATCCTGGGTTTTTGACTCCGAAAAGCATCACCTTGCACTTCTTGGCATTGAACCCAAACTGCCAGGTGTGCGACCACTCCTCAAGTCTTGTCAAGTCCTCCTGCAGTAATTTGCCACCCTCCTCCCCATCCACCTCAGCATAGATCTTAGTGTCACAGGCTAAGAGGCTGATCTTATTCTTGATCCCAATCGCTATGTCTGTAATGAAAATGCAAAAACAGGACTTGTCCCAGTACTGATCCCTGTGGGACACCACTGTCACTGCCCTGGGCTCCAATGCTTCTCCCCCCACAACTACCCTCTGTTGCCTGTCCCTCAGTCAGTTTTCCACTCATCAGGCTAGCTTCCACCCTATACCAAGACTTCTCAACTTGCAGGTCAACCTTCTGTGTGACACTGAATCGAAAGCCTTGCTGAAATCCAGCTAGACTACATCTACCGCATGACCCTTGTCCAGTGCCCTCGTGACCCAGTCAAAAAATCAACCAAGTTTGTTTGACAGGATCTGCCAGTGATGAACCAGTAGACGATGGTGGAGAGTGGCACTGTACTAATGCCGGCTGAGTACAGACTGCTGTATGTATGGTTTGGGTTGTGTTATGTGTGCAGTAATGTTTTCATGCTAATTTACCTTTGTGTTTCTTTCCCTGAGGGAATGTACACTGTACCTGTGTGTCCCTGTTGTGTCCCTTCTTTCCTAGGGGACATGCTTTACTGTACAGCCTGAGTTTACCAATGCAAGTGAATGGAACCACTGTCCCATTTGATGTCCCCGGTGCCCTGTACATTACAGGACCCACTTTGACTCACTGAGACATGCACATGCCATGGCAGCAAGGGTGTGTGGTAACACAGTGACATGGTGGTGGTGTGATGCTTGGTGACTCTGTCATGTGGCATATGGTCTACGGTTCCATGTCAAAACGGCGACTGCAGAATGGCGATCCATGAAAAGGGTGCAAATTTTGCCGCGCTTCACCCCCCATGCCCCTCTTTATTTATTATACTAACTTTGGGGGGGCATACCTTGGGGATGAGGAGAACCGCCGATCACCTGAAAGTGTCAGCATTGTGGTTCCATTACCCTCTTCACAGGTCACTATTCCTCAGTCACCATTTTGATGTGATACCATGGTCTACATGTAGCTATGGTGGCAGGTGTACCCAACAGCACTTTCTTGAGGCCGTCTGTTACATGTACGCTGTCCCTGTTCTGTAGCACGGGTGTCGGTACACATATGTCATGTCATGCATGGTGTACTATTATATAGCACAGGATTTACCACTCTTGGACCGGCAGTTGCGTTGGGCTACACCTTCAGTACAATGTCCTCCCCTACTGTTGCACAGGTATGCTTCCTGTTCCCCTGTTGTATGGGACCTGGGGCTATGTGCATCCTTTTGCATACTATGAGGTGTACATGGCCTATAGCTGACGTGTATGGGTATGTTGGACAGGGGTGGTGAAGACGGCTGGGCACTTGTGTACACAGTGCTAGGCCATAGCTACAACAGTGGTATATGTAGCATTCCAGCTTCACCTGGGCCCTAGCACACCTATCTGTGTGGGGGATCCATGACTGTGCACAACAGTAGGACATGGTCTAGCACAGACTTGTCTGTCCATACCATGCACATGTGACTGTTGGTGCACAGTACCTGTATATAGGAGTCAGGGCTTTTAATACTGTGCCATGTGTTCCACTGAATGCTACTGATCATGTCTGCTTTGTCCTATAGCCTGTCATGTGAGTCATAATTAAAGATGACTTTACACAGCACAGAACTGGTAAACTAACTATAAGAACAATTAGAAGAACCTCAAGGAAGAAGTTTATAAACTAATATGCAGTTATTAATTAATACATGGCATCACTGTTTTGGTTACACCTATTTACAAAAAAGGGCTAAAGTCCAATGTCCAGAACTATCACCCAATTAGTTTGACCTCCATTCTGGGAAAAACCAAGGAATGATTAATTAAATGTAGATTAGAAAATGCACTGGAAAAATTGAATATTTATGATTTGTCTCAGCATGGATTCAAATCAGGTTTTTCATGTACAACAAATCTCATATCATTTTACCAACATCTTACTAAATTATTGGATAGTAATGTATCTACTGATTTATTACTGTTAGATTTTAGTAAAGCTTTTAACTGTATATCACATTCCTTACTAATAAACAAACTACATAATTGTAAAATCCCATTTCGACTAGTAAATTGGATATCAGAATGGTTGTTCAATCGCACCCAATTGGTTAGAATAAATGGAGTTCTATCAGCTCCTGGAGTTGTTGCAAGTGGGGTCCCACAGGGATCCGTTTTGGGGCCAGTTCTGTTTAACTTTTTTATTCACGATATGGTTATAAAATCTAACAACTACTTATCAAAATTTGCTGATGATACAAAACTTGGTGGAAGAGTTGACACCCCAGAAAATTTTAAATTGCTCGAACAGGATTTGTATACCATAGAACAATGGGCTAATAAAAACTTAATGCTATTTAACATCAACAAATGTACGATTTTGCATTTTGGTAGGAATAATCCATTTCACAATTACTATCTAAATAAGCAGCCACTGGAATCATCAAGCTGTGAAAGAGATTTTGGCATCCTAGTTAACAACAAACTGTCATTAGGTGATCATTGCAGTAAAGTGGTTAGATCTGCCAATATTGTAATGAGACAAATCAAAAAAACATTTATTAGTAAATCAGAACACAATTTAATACCATTGTATAGAGCATAGGTTAGACCCCACTTGGATTATTTCTCCCTTTTGGAATCCTTATTTAAAATATGACATAAATTGTCTTGAACAAGTACAAAGAAGATTAACTAAATCCATTCCTAGAGTGAAAAATAAATGTTATGAGACTAGGCTACAACTGACAAGTCTTTATCCACTAACGCTGAGAAGAAAAAGGGGAGATTTACTGCTAATGTATAGGTTAGTTCATAATTCCAAGTTGTTTAACATATGTGGATTAGCATATGCTGACAAAAGAATTGTGGGAAGATTACACACTAAGCAATTAAAAGTGGAGTGGGCCAATAACAAAAAATATGATAATTTTTTCAATATAAGGGCAGCAAAATCTTGGAATTCTTTACCACCAACTATTATAGAGGCAGTAAATTTTGATACCTTTAAAACTAGGCTTGATCTCTGGTTACTAGCCCAGAGATCTGGTTAATATCCCACTGTTGTGGGAGGACAATCTAGATGGGCCCCATGCCTTCTTTTGTCCTAATTTTATCCAGTAAATCATGTGTATGTACATTTGTATATGGAAAATTCCTCTTTTTCTTTTGACATAAAATGTAGACTTGTTTCATATGAATAAAAATATAAATGTCACCTTTATCCTGCTCCAAAGACACCATGGTCCAGCAGGGACAAGTCAGGGCTAGGGATATTGAGCCAGCCTGCCAGAACCAGTGGTGGCAAGAGAGTATGCCAGGCTGTGATGGTGCCCAGTGTGGCCAGCCCACAGAGGGACATTCCCTGAACATGCATCTACAGAAGTACCCTGTATTGTGTGTTTCACCACTTGATGTTGCATAGCTACACTATGCTGCATGCTTCTGTTGTGGGAGGGTGATGTCCATGTGTGTCTCAACAGGCTGCACAAATGCCTGTGAAGGCAGCACCCATGCAGCTGTGGCCTCACCCAGCCCTTGGGGCTTTGTCCCACCACTGACACTGTGGTGTATCACAGTATATGCAGTCTACTGTTGTGCACATCCTTGTAGAAGGCATCATTCCCTGCATGCCCAATGTGTGTGTGTGTATACTGCAACTTGGGATGTACTACATCATAAGGGGGCATGTCCCCTGTGCCATGGACTTGGTATACCTGGCATCTATGGTAATGCTCACAACCCCAGGCTGTACACCTCTCATTGTCAGTTGGGCCTGTTGTGCTCATTGCAGAGGTAAGCATGGTTCACTGTTGTACCAGAACACCACTGCAGCATGCCATGTGCATCATACAGCGCCTGTGGCATTCTGTCAGTATCTGTGCCATCTCCACTGCCATAAGCACTGGGTGTCATGCCACCACATCGCAACAGAGCTGAGCTTATGTGGCATGGAGTTAATGGCAGAGAGGCACCGGTGGACGTTGCATGTACCCTACCATATGTAATCGACACTGTGATGCATAGTCGGTATTGTCTAAAAAAACACAGTGATGTCCAGAGTATGATTATTCCATGGAACATGGGCAGGGCCATGCATACATTTGGACACAAAGTGGTCTTACCAGGGTCACTGTCTTGTACTGGCTCTGTATGAATGGAAACCCTGTACCTAGGGTGGGACCAGCATCTGCTGGGACGGGGTACCTCCAAGTGGCTCTGCATCACACACTGGTGTGCTGATGAGTGACAGTGTGCAAGATGCCCACGCGTGTATGACACTGCTGCACTCCCATGTTACCCCAACCACTGCACACAGTGCTGCATGACAGTGCCTGCTGTGTGTAACACTGGTATGCCTGGGCTTGCCCTGTGATGGACCATGGTGGCTCATGGATGCCTGCAGTCCTGCACAAGTGTGTTGGTCTGTGTGCTGGATGGCTGCTGTGTAGATTGCTGGGTGTGTGGCTGCAGCTCCAAATGCCTTGGCCCATTACATGGCCTACTGTGCTCTGGCTTGGTGCTGCTGCTGCTTCTGCTGCATTTTCACATCTGGCATGCCTGTTGGCGTTGTGTGCCCCTTGCTTGGCTTGGTTATACTCCATTGCAGCATCTCACATTCACTGTATGGGCAGTTCTTTATTGTTTGGGTCCACCATGCTCTCTCTGGTATGCCACACACATTCCGTTGTGGCTGTTTGACTCTCTTTACCTATGTACGGCATGCTGTCCCATGTGTCAGCTGGTTGTATATCTGTTATGCATGTTATGCCACTCCTGTGTCCCTTGTCCTGTGTGCACAACTGGATGAGTTCAGTGTATTTCTTTTCATAGTCGCTTGGGGTGCCATAGGACAGCAGCAAAATGCCATCCTGAGAGAGGGGTGTGATGAGCTTCTCAGATGCCAGATCCTCCTGCTTTGTCCTCTGGTCCAACAAGTGTGTGAGCTGCTAGCGGTGACTGCCTGTGAGAACTGGTAGCAGCAGCAGCCACCATCACCAGCTTCTGCTGCATCTTGATTGTGCTGTGGACAACGATCCTTTTTTACTTTTTGTTTTTTGACACGCGGGTGCCATTTTTTTTTGAGAAGTGGGTGTTCTTTTTGTTTTTTCTTTGGTGGGCAGGTGCCCCTTTTGTTGTTTTGATGGGCAGGTGCCTTGTATTTGTGTTTTTGTAATGGCAGGGTACCCTGTGTCAATGTTAGTGTAACAGCCGGGTGCCCTGTTTTTATTTTCTTGTAACAGGTGGTTGCCTTTTTTCTTTTGTTTCTCCCCCCTTACAAGTGGTTGTCCTTTTCCTTTTGTTTCCCCACCACCACCACCCTTACAGGCAGATGTCTTTTTTCTTTTGTTTCTCCCTCCCTCTCTTATGGGCAGTTGCCTTTTTTTCATTTGCCCCCCCCCCCATTGTTTTTTTACTGTTCTTGTTTTTTATGGCCTGTTGTCCTTTTTGTACAGTAATGTCTATTTTTGATATCTATGCTGCTGTGTTGTGTGTCTTTTACTGGTGCCCACTGCACACCCACAGCTGCCCCCATGTTCAGCACTGTACTCTGTGCTATATTCAGTGCGCACTGCGCTGGCACTATTCATGAAGCACCTGTGCAATGCATTTGCATTGTACTACACATGTACAGCCCTATATTCAAAGATGTTAGCTCCAGGTAATTCCTCTGAATATCCCAGTGGCAGTGCACTGGTGCTAGTGCTTGTGCAGGTGCTGCTGGCTGAATATGAGGGCCATAATGTTATATAACTGGCATGTTTACCTCATTCCAGTTATGTGAATGATTCATTCACATAACTGGAATGTATCTTGATGGGGCTGCACACCCATTGGCTCACGATGTGAACCAATGGGTGCAGCCCTACCGAGGTGTCAGTCAGCGGGCAGTGTGGCGGCATGCAGGTGGGGTGCTGTCATCCACCAGCTGACCGGGGAGCGGGCAGTGGGCTCAGTGGGTGGGTGGGTGGAGGGGCACCACTAGGCCACCAGGGATATTGGAAGTTTCTTTTACACATGCCCGCTGATGGCAGTCAGTGGTCCACTGGACCACCAGGAATATTGGACCTGTTCCTTTCTTTTTAACAGAAGCCTGCGATCAGGCAGTCAGCAGTCCACTGAACCACCAGGGATATTGGACGGGGTTCTCATTTTTATAGATGTCTGCGATCAGGCACATAGCGGTCCACTGGACCACCAGGGATATAGGACAGAGTTTTCTTTTTGTACAAATGCCCATGATCGGGCTGCAGGGGGTGTCGGTCCCTGATGCACAAGTCTTCGGGGATCAAAGCACCTGTATGCAAATGGGGCCATAATGACATGCAAATGGCCCCATGTGTGCCTTGCATACATTATGGCCCCATTTGCATGTCAACTTTTGAATATCACTGGTACTGTGCATGGCACAATGGAACTTGTGCTAGTGCATCTCCACTCTGGCCACTTGCAATAGCACAGTGCCACTGCGCCATGCACACTGGGGGTGGCCAGGGTGCGATATTCAAAGCTGCTGAGCCATGGTGCAGCTCCTTTGAATATCTCTTAGTCCACACTCTCATGAAAGAAAGTTGAGCTGCGCCCAAGCTTGTACCACAGCCGGGCGCAGTTTGAATATCTGGGCCAAAGTGTAAAAACTAAAGAGGGGTAAGCAAGTATAATGTGAGTGACTTGTATGGTCAGTGTATGTGTGCTGGGTTTATCTGCAATGTTTGGGGACATTACACATGAAAGTAATATATATATATATATATATATATATATATATATGTTTTAAAAAGGGAAAAGAGGGGTAAAAGAGTTTAATATTCTGGTTATAATACGTCAAAATAGAAAAGGGCAAGTAAAGAGAAATGTTTATAACCCAGAAATAGTGCATTATATAAAAACAGTGTGTGAAACAAAAGAAAATGTGTACTGCATACCTGTTAGGATTACAGAAAGAAAAGGGAGGGATAGAAGAAATATGTGTAGGAATAACCTAACAACTATTTCAATTGATAAAAGATGGGTACCAACAATGCTGACTGCAAACATAAGACCTTTGGCAACAAAGGTTGATGAACCTGCTGTGATAATGAGACAAAATGAGGTTCAGGTGAGTTTAATAACTGAAACATGGTGTAGTGTAAATATTCCCAATCAGGTGACTGCAAACCAGGATTACTGACTGGAAAGGAAAGATAGATATGAATGAAATGGGGATGGATTGCATTGTATATTCATGACAATATCCCTTATAAGAGGTTAGATGAATTAGAAATTGAAGGTTCTGAAATGATATGGGTGGAATTAGACATACCAAATCTCCCAGGACAAAGTCAACCATTGATTGTGGGTGGGTTTTATCACCCCCCCCCCAATCAAATAATAAAAAATATATGGTGGATCATATAATTAGTGTTTTGACAAAACTGGGGAAATACATGACAGGTGTGACATTGTAATAATGGGAGATGCAAACAAATTGCAACTTGAGAAAATAGTTGGTGAAAAAAGGATTAAAGGAAATAGTTGAAGAACCTACAGGGGGAGACTGTATTTTAGATATTATTCTGACAAATGTAAGCGAGGTTTTTCTTTTTTTTTTCACCAGGAGAGACACACTAAGCTGAAAGCTTGTTTGTGGGTGTGACCTGGGAGCACAAGGAAGTTAAGTGACTTGCTCAGGGTCATACAGTATGCAAGTGGGGGCTGTGGGATTCAAACCCAGGTCTCCAGGTTTGTAGTAAACTGATGATTGTACCACCTATAGGGTCATCAGACCACAGGGTAGTGTTGATAGCAAATAAACCAGAACGATGTAAAAAGTTAAGAGGAAAAGAAAGCAAATATATATGTAGGAAGGTAAATGATGCAGGGAACAGTAGAACTTTGGATACAATAGCTGGTAAGCTACATCAAAAGAGATATGGATGTGGGGATTTAGATGATATATGGAAAATGGTTACATCCATAATAAATGAATCACTGGTTCAGGTTATGCCCATAAAGGAAAAATATGGTTTGGTGGGATAAACCATGGGTTACTGAAGAATATAAAATGTAATTACTGAGAGGCCAGCAGCTTTTAAGCAAAATTATATTGTAGTATATCACAGAATACAAAATCAAGTAAACAGTAAAGGAAAGTGATTAAGAAAGAATTATTATGAATGAAAAGTGGAGGGGTTAAGGAAATCAGATCCAAGAAAGTGGTGGCAAAATACAAAATAATTTTTAGGATCAGGAAAACAAGGACATCAAACAGATAAATAGAAGCAAACTTGTGGTTAGGTGATTTGGATGGAGATGCCCCTTTTTTAACATCCTTAAACAAAGTGTTTGGTGAAGTGAGTAAGGAATTATCCCCATTACAAAAGAAAGATGAATCAGAGGTGGATGTCCCAGATATAGTAGGTTGCTGATAAAAACTGAAGAAATGGCAAAAGAACTGAAAAAGATAAATGTTAATAAAGCTGTGGGTCCTGATGCTATTCCAAATTGGATATGGAGGAAGGGAGCATATCTCTTGGCACCATGGGTGTGTGATATTTTTAATAGGTCAATGATAGAGGGAAAAATCCCTTTACAATGGAAGCAAGCAAAAATTGTCCCTTTCCCGAAGGTTGCGACACCAAAGAATATGTCAACAGATTTTAGTCCAATAGCTTTAACATGTACAGTATCAAAAGAGTGTGACATTTTTATTTGTAAATGGATTATGGAGATTATAGAAGATTTGTTGGATGATAATCAGTTTGGATTCCTGAGGGGATGTTCAACTACTGACGCTGCTTTGAAATTTTTGGAATTAAGTATGAGAGCTTGGGATAAATAAAAGAACGTGAGAGCTGTATTAGCGGATTATAAAAAAAAGCTTTTGATCTTATCGATCATGGAATGGTAATAAAAAAATTGGAAAGTTTAAATATCCCTGAGTATATTATAAATTGGGTGTATGATTTTTTGCAGGGGAGATCACAATGGATTGAAATGGAAGGGATGATATCTGAAGAAGTGGGCATCAGTGGAAGGGTCACCCAGGGTACCAGATTGCGGCCTTTGTTGTTTTTGATTATGATAAATTATTTAGATACTAAAGGTCCTTGTATAAAGTACGTAGATGATACCACAGTGTTGGATATTTGGGAAAACGTTGAAGACAGTACTACTGTATGCAGCATGATTTGGATTATATAGGCAAATGGTCAGGAAATAATTTTATGCAGATAAATCCCAGGAAAACTAAAAAGATACATTTTGGGAAGCAGAATAGATGGGAGGGTATAAAGCCATTACATTTTGGGGGGAAGAGGTTGAAGTAGTAAATAAAGTTCAATATTTAGGCCTTACATTTCAAAATGATTCTTCTTGGACAGAGCAAGTACTAACTATCGTAAAAAAAGCAAACAGTAGGTTATAAGTCTAACAATTTTGAGACGGGCTGGATTAAGTTTATTTGATTTAGTTTATTATTTTTTCCACAGTAGTTAGGCCAGTGGTAGAGTATGGGGCAGCTAACTGTTCGGTATGGAGGGTTTAAAAAAAAAATGAATCTGAAGAAATACAAAGAGTACAGAAAAGGGCACTCAGAATAATGGTAGGATGGGAAATATAGGGAAGCACTGCTTAAATGTGGTTTGGAGTGGTTGGATATTAAAAGGGAAAAAATGGCAAGAAAGACCTTTAGGAGGGTTTGTGATCCAGTCCATAAATTGCATCGTTTGTTCGCACCAAAGGATACTACAGGCTATAACTTACGCAGACAAGGGATGTGGGAAAGACCATCAGTAAGGACTCAGACTTATAGTAAATCTCTGTACGTTATTTGAATATAGAATACTGATTTACTTCTAAATCTAATTTTTTATGAAATGATTGTGTCTATATATATATATATATATATATATATACACAGTGTATATATAGATGTGTGTGTGTGTGTATGTGTAAAATGTATATTTTTTTCATTGGATAGGTTCTATGTATAGCTTTGAGTTATGATCTTTTTTTATGTAAATGTGATCTTTTTTTAACACTGTAATGCAAACTTCAGCCTACATACTTTGTGTATGGTTGCAATATTAACATTAATAATATGCAATATGTATGCCATGCAACATATTTTGGTTAAATCAAGAGAACCAGGTACTGAATTACCACCAAGTCTTGGTGTGTGGCTATTTAGTGCTACTGTTTTTTAAGGTTTCAGATGAATGGTTACAGTGACCTAAATATGTAGAAGGTATACCGCTAATCGGCTTTAAGGACACATGTGTTTGTGGTGTGCGTGTGTTACACTTACATTTTTAACTATATCTTGAAAAATGCTAGTCAGATTGTCCCCAAACTTGTAATAGAATTTTTAGCCACGGTTACCTAATTATGAATGTATTCTGGCTTAATGGTAAGTCAAACTTCTTACAAATCCCCCTAGCTAACCCAAGTGATTTATAATAAGTTTATAGGTCCTCCATGGGATGTCTCTCATGTTATGAGAAAGTCCTCGAGTGAGGTCTAGGTAGCCAGAACCACTCAGCTTTGTTCTGCTGTCCTCTGGTGCAAACCTCATGCAAAGACTTTCTTGTATCATAACAGACAGCCCATGAAGAACCAATAAACTTATACTATCAATGCCATAAACTGGCTCGCTGGCATGGAGAGATGAGGCATTGAATGCCTTACCTCCTGCCATGCTAGCAACCCATGTTTATGAATAAACATGGGTTGCCGGGTGTCAGTGCGGTGGGAGAGGACTGAGCATCCTTGGGACTGCTCTCCTCTGCCAGGGAGGGGTGGACAGCCAATTTGGCATCTGATTGTCACCGGGAGGAGGCTCAGTGGTAGTGCAGGCAATAAGTTACTCAAATGGAGAGGCCACAGTTCTGCAGGGCATGCGTGTCTCCACATGCACATCCTGATGTGCTGCCGCAACATGGGTGCCTGGGAGAAAACACAAAAAGGGATCTGAAGGTGGACCATTGCTCTGCATACCTCTCTAGGCCTGTACGGCCACCCAGATGCCTGAAGCAACTCTGGATTATGGACTTGGGTTGGGAGGCTGTCCCTCCCTCTCCAATCCTGTCACAGGGAAAAAGCCGTGAGGGAGTCAGTCCAGGTAGGTCTGGAGGAGCAAAATGCTGCCGGGGGGAGGTGGGGACAGATGCAGGGTCTCCGGAGGGTTAAAAATCCACATAAGAAAAAATATCAATGCCATATAAACCAAAGCTCACTACTGTCATCTATAGGGCAGTCACTGAATTACATGTGATATCTGTCACAAACCCACTCAGCAGGTCAGGCCCTCTCCTCCCAAAGTGCCAACCTCCGAGCACAGTCTTGTGAACAGTTTAACAGAACAAGGTAACCCTCATGTCTGTTTTGTGAGTTCGAATCAACCTTTGGTCTCAAGACTTGGAGGGATTCAAACTGTTAACCTCTTGCTAGCATACCCAATGTACAGGCTCAGATATTTCTGTCTTCAGGAGTCCAGGTATCTTTGCCTACAGGCCCCTAACCAGGTATACAGAGATGAACCGTTAAAAACTTTAATAAAGACCTCAGATTTTAAATGCTTCTCTTTCCAGTTTGGTATCACCATTCAAGCTTATGTCTATTATCTGCTTTAACCACATATACTTTTCTTACAACTAAAAGAAATTCAAAGACAGACCAAGTATGTTCTAAAAAAGTATTTTACTAAAATGGATAAAAATATGTAAAACACAAAATACAGAACTGTTATATCACAAGACATACAAATCTTTTAAAAGAACAAGGTTTAAACAGTGCAAATTCCTACTACAGTACTTAGTCTCTAAATACCTGCTTACAAGTGCTCAAGGTGTTTCACTGTCAGAGTCTAGGTAAAAGTGTGTAAGTAAAACAGAATTATTCCATAAACTGTATTTGCCAACCCCTTTTGTGTGAGGTCATCTAGCTCCTCCTCTGTCAGATTATATATAAAAATATATCTAATAAAAAAAACAGGATGTCTTTTCAAAGGATTAATTTTGCAATCCTCAGCATGACTCATATGTTCTTCAAATAACATCTCTTTGATCTCATGATAAGCTTCCCCTTTTCAGGACATGAAAGCATCTTTATGATTTTGGCACTCCTGTGTCATAAGCTGGGTTTTCCCTCCAATGTCATAAAATGGGTATGATCTTCCATCTTAGCAACTACAGCTGTAATTAACTCAGAAAAAACAGGAGGTCCTTGATTAAGGCCTTCCATGTAACACATTGTCTCTAAAACCTGTGTGTGTGTGTGTGATTTCACATGTTGTTTTCAGCATGTTTTTCTCATAGCTTTCATCTTTCAGCTGAAACCTGGGGGAGGGGGGATGACTGAGGTCATTCTAAGACCACCAGATTTTTCAGCAGAGGCAACCAGTAATACATTTTTATATTTAAAACAAAATGATACAGCACTCAGAACTGGCTGTCCACATCACAATATCCTTTTCCAATTATATATTTCCCCCAGGAACAACTGATCCCTCCCACTGTCTGGCTAGCATAGAGGTAGCCCTCCCACTTGCATTCCAGGTGACTTGGGTAACTGGCCCAATCTTGGAATATCTGGTGTTGACTGGCAAGGTAGGGTAATGGCATTTGCTTGGGACATCTCCAGATTTGAGGAGGGAGGGTGCCTCCTGTTGCATAACCACCTTCTAGTGGCCCGAGGGAGGGGGCATCATGCAGGAAGGAAAAGCATGCACTCACCTGTCTGGCGTGTAGTCCAGAGGCATTACATGTTCAGAAAGGGGCTGGCAGGGGAGTTCTGAAAGAGGGGATGGGCAAATCAAACCCTGTGATGGTTCTGACTGGTGCAGAGTTGGGTTGCACCAGAGGAGCATGCCCTATGGGTGGGATCTAGAGGTATGGTGAAAGAAAATAAAAGGTTGAAGTGGGAAAGATTAAGTCCCTGCATCCCGCCACACTTACCTAGTCTGTTTGACTCACCTCCTCATTGACTTTTCTCTCTGGTGTCCCAGCAAGTCAAGGGAAATATTTATCTCAGAGGCCGGGTTCTCTTCACATCCTACCTGCAGGGGACAAGCCATAGGTTGCCTGTTTGGGAGGCTGGAGTTACAAATAAGTGAAAGCAGATATTGAATCTTTGCCTCCAGTAATTCCAAGGATGGGAAACAGACATGAAGAGTGATGGAAGAAGATTCTCTGGTCAGCCTCAGAGGGCTAGAAAGGAGAAATATACCTCATGCTCTTGTATATATTCTTAGTTTTGCCCTACTGTATGTATATTTTATTAAACTTGTTGTTTGTATATTTTATGAAGATCTGTATATTGTCAAATTTTGTAAGCTTAATGTTCCTGTTTTTTTACTTGTACTTTTCTACATTTGTCACACCTGTATGTACAGTATCTATGTTGTGCCACTTGGCCTGGGTCATGCCTGTAAACGATCCCCAGGATCAGTGCACTTACTTGGTTACCACAGACTACATAAATATGAAATTCCTTCATACTTACCATAATATCCTTGTCTGTTAGCTCCAGCATTGTCCATGGGAAGTTAATACATACAGGATTTGAGCACTTCACTGGGATAGCTGTATAGCCAAAAACTGTTAATCAGCACAGAACCACGGGCACATGAGGATTCTAAGAACATTACTCAGTCACTTTTGTCCGCATAGTACCTATACACACATACGTAATTACTAATCTCCATGTCACCAAGGTCAATGAATTCATTCCGTAACACAATAACAGAATACTTTCTGACATGTAAATGATTTGTGCCTTGACAAATAGATAAATGAATGACATACCTCACTTGGAGACCTGTCTGAATTAGTCTTGCTGCTCAATCTTTCCGTCATGCTTCTTGAGCATCAGGTTACTGATCCTCTGACTGTGCTGGCATGCTGCTAATAACACTTGCAACATGAAGAGGTTCAGACATAAATAACATTAAATATAACTATAGAGAACAAGTAAAGCACTAACCTGTAACAGTGAAGCACCAAAGAACACTCAAAAATCATAACGTGCTACCCTGCGATCCTGGCAAGTCCAGTAAAATACAGGTATGTCCATGGTTACCAGACAATTCCTGACATCTAGCTGTAATCATAAACAGTTTATCTTTACTGAAATCCAAATTGACTACATATATCAGACAATAGTGTCTGACAAGACCTAAAGGCTCCTGGGAGAGGCCCAATTGACAATGCTGGAGTTAACATGTAACCCTGGGTCTATGGGAGAAAACTGTTGCTCAGCATTGTGCTAGGTTTGTACTTCTGGTCAGGGGCACCCAAGTAAATCTGGACAATGGAAGCAATAACTGAAATGTCCAAACCAGGATGGGATTCTAGAGTGTGGCTTTTATTCATATAACACAGAGAATAACAAAGCAAAGATGGACCCCCACAGGGCTGCTCTCACTGGTAGTGCAGATTACAGAGGTACAGAGCACACTTCCTCACAAATGAACCCTCAGGTTCTGAACGGCTCTGAGCACACGTGGCCTGAACTGGTACACTCCTCTTGTTTTCCTTGACTTGGCACCCCAGCCAGTACTACGACACTTTTCCATATGGCATGGAGGTTGATGGTGGCTCCCTAAACCACCCATGAGCATTCTCTCGCTCTAAGGTAAAATCCACAATCCCACATCTGGGTGCTTTCTTCAGACACTGGCCAAGTGCCTGAGAGAAAGCCATAGGTGCCCAAACTGAACCTGGAGAAGTAAACCTGGTTACTCCAGATGGGAAGGGTTCCCACCTCTTGCTCCCAAATCTATACTCGGCCATTCATTTGGATACAACACCTTTCTTCTAAATACATTTTGTAGATGCTCCCTCAAAATGTTTTACACATTTAACATTCTATATCTCTGGAGATGTCCTGACTTTAAAAGTACTGTAAGTGGCTATTTCTTTACCCTAGACCCCCACTGTTGCAGATGCTTCTAAGCCATACACAATTTAAAAGTTCTGTACTTGGCAAGTCTTACTTTGACACCACAGTAGGCAGACACTTTTACTCTGCACTCTGTCTCTGGTGAAACATAGTCTCTTTATCAGAGCAAACTCACCATGGTATGCATGTGCCCCAGGGCTTCTTCCCATGAATTGTCTCAGGTACTCACAAACAAAATTGCTTTCAGGCAGCTTCTCCCTCTCCAGGCAGGAGCAGGGGATTGCCCCTGAATTCCTGGAATTCCCCCATCCCTCCGGGGATGGGGCACTGGAACAACTCTAGGAATGGTCTCTACCACTTCCTTCTGGTCTCTTCTGTGTTTCTCTCTAGGGTGAGAGCACACAACCCAAGTCTGAGGTAGTTCTATATCAGAGCTGGGCTCTGAGGGGCTGCCAACTGCAGCACACCTCACACTCTCAAGTCTCCACACAGACTGCCCCCTGAAGACTGACTTGAAGACTGATTTGAATTCCCCAACATTCTACTGCTAACCCCTTGCAGCTAGCATTCCAATGTGGCTTATGCTGCTGCGAGAATTCTATGATGACATCACCACTCCAGCTCTGCTGAAACTGACGACAGAGTGAGACAGTGTGAAACCCATTTAATTGACATCTCACTAGCTGCTTTTCCCTGCCTGCCATTGGTTCTACGTGGGATTCTAGTAACCCCTGGGAACAAGGGGGTTACAAACAGAAAAGGAAATAGCAGTTACGTATGAAGGAATTTCTCTCCTTTCTGTATCGCTCCATGTTGTCAAAGGGAAGTTAATACATATGGGTTCCAAAAAGCAGTACCCATTCCAACTTAGGGTGGAGGAGAATACTGTCTCATATACAACCCATACGAGCAATATATAATACTCTTCTGCTAACCACTGCCTGTAAGATTCTGCACCTGAAGACCGTATAGGTGGAACTTTGGGCATCCAGTCAGTAGTGCTTAGTAAATGTGTGAACAGAGGACCATGCTGCTGCTTTACACAGTTTCAACACCGATACCTCTCCTTCCACCCAGGATGTAACAAGAGCCCTACTAGAGTGAGCCTTGACAACAGCAGGATAATTTCTCTTCTCAGCTACATATGTCTTGGTGATGCAAGCCCTCACCACTTATTTAAGGTGGCCTTTGAAGCCTTCTGACCCTTTTTCACTGCTCCAAGCTGAACAAACAAATTATCTGATTTTCTAAACTCTTCTGTTATCTTTAGATAAGTCTTAACTGCTCTGTACAAATCCAGCTTGTGAAATTCTTTCTCTTTCAGATTTGCTGATTTGGGACAGAAAGACAGCAAACAGACTTCCTGATTTACATGAAAAGCTGTAGGAACCTTAGGCATAAAGGACAGAACCAGCCTCAACACCACCTTCTCCTTATACATGGTAAGGTAAGGTTCTTTATGGGACAGCACCTGAAGTTCACCTGTCCTCATTGCTGAACAGCTTGCAATCAAGAAGCACACCTTGTAGAACAGGATGTCCAAAGGCACTGGTGAAAGAGGTTCAAATTGTGACCTACAAAGCGTGTGCAACACTAAGTTCAGGTGCCATGGTGGCAACGGGGATCGAAAAAATGGATGGCTTCTGCTGACCAACCTGACAAAACAGATATCATCCAAGTGGTTCCCAGGAAGGAACCTATGGATGTGCCCAGCACTGCCCCAAGAGTGGACACCTGTCTCCACAGGGTACTCAGTGCTAGATCCTCGTCTACCCCTGCCTGCAAAAAATCTAATATCTGTGGAACTGTAGCCTTAGATGTCCTTATACCTCTCTCTCTCTCTCTCTCTCTCTGGTTCAGCCAGAGAAGGTTTTCCACACACTGCCAAAAGGTGTAGACAGAAACTTTCCTGAAGGCTATTAAGGTATATACCACTCTCTTGGAGACACCCAGTTATAAAAGTTTCCTCCTTTCAGGAGCCATGCTGTCAGCTGTATCGCCTCTGGGTTTGGATGCAGAATGGAACCTTGCTAGAGAATTTCCTTGTGAAACAGAAGTCGAAACAGAGCCTCAGGGCTAGGTTCCCTAGGTCCAAGAACCATGGCCTTCTTGGCCACTTTGAAACTATCAGGAGGAAGCTTTGTCTTGATTGCCCTATCTTCTGAGTTACCTTGGGTACTAGTGGGAGTGGGAGAAACAAGTAAGCTTCGTGAAGGTCCCATTGCTGGAATAAGGCATCCCCCACCTCTACTTGAGGGCACCAATACTAACATACTAACAGACTAAAATGCCAGCAGAATAGGCCTAACGGTCTTTCGCGTCTGCTCGTTTGGTCAGCCCCCACCCTGGGATACCAACTGAAGAACCTTGGTACCTGAGCATTTTCCTTTGATGCAAAAAGGTCAATCTGAGGTTGACCAAACCTTCTGCATGGAAGACCAAATACCTCCGAGTCCATCCCCCTGGATGAACTCTCAACTTAACCAGTTGGCCTGCATGTTCAGTTCCCCTTCCAGATGAACTGCAGAGAGAGCCAGAAGGTTTTTCTCTGCCCACTGTTGTATCTCAGTTGCTTCAGCAAGCATACCCTGGATTCTCATGCTTCCTTGATTATTTATGTATGTCATGGTTACGGCATTGTCTGACCTTAACTTCATGACCCTGGAATGCACCTGGCTGTGAAAGTGAAACAGAGCATGGAACGCTGCCCTCATTTGCAACATGTTTATCTGAAGCTGCTGCTCCCAGGAGTGTCAGACCCCCTGAACTGAGACTTGGTCCAGGACCACTCCCCAGCCTGACAGGCTGGTGTTGGTCATCAGAATCAGTTCTTGTGGTCTTCCAGAAGAATCCTTCATGAGCTTTTCTACCACCATGCCAGAAACTGCAGTACCAATCAAGATAGTGGGATCAGAGCCTGCCGGTCCTCCAAGGCTGGTGACCATACCTCCAGCATCATGTTCTGAAGAGGCCACATAAGCTGCTGTTGAGTGCACAGCATCAACTCTATCACTGCAGTCATCAGACCTAGAATCTGGAGAAGCCTGTGGGCAGAGACCATTGATTGGTTTCTCAGCCACTTAATCTGTTGCCTCAGGGTCTTCTTCTTGGATGAGAAGAGGAACACATTCCCTTCATCCATCTGGAACACTGCCCCCCAGTACTCTAACCTCTGAGATGGTATCAGAGAACTCATTTACAAAATGATGAACCTAACAATGTGATTCCAGAACCTCCGAGGTCCTTGACACCAACTTATCCACCAGTCACACAGCTGGCACTTGGATGAGCAATTCATCCAGGTAGGGGTATACGTGCTGCCCCTCCTGCCTCAGCTACACCAGGACCACAGTCAGAATCATTGTAAATACCCTGGCCACTGTTGACAGGCTAAAGGGGAGTGCTTGGTACTGGAAATGCTGCCCCTGAATCATGAAACTCAGGAACTTCTGGTGTGACTGACAGATGGGGATGTGGAGATAAGCATCCTTCAGATCTATGGATGCCAAAGAGTCCATAGTGTGGACTGCCCATATGAAGGACCGCAAGGACTCCCTCTTGAGCACTGTGTGGCAGCCCAGTAATCCATAAGATTAATGCTCTGGAAACAATAAAAGATACATATGTTGTTTGAAGGTTCCCCCCATTAGAGGTAAATGCCCTTCTGCATGAAACATCCACTCTCTTGTTGTTAGGGTCAGATAGGGCAGTCAAGTCATTAATAGGCATGGCTGTGTGCTTGACAGAACTGTACACAGCCTTGTCTGCCATTTGGAGGAACCTCACACTTCTTGGAGATCTCCTCTAGGAATGGGTAACATCTCATCCTTAGTCTAGGAAGCTGCTTGTGCTTATCCACCTGGCCCATTCCTGTTCAATAATCTGGTCACAGCACAAAAAGTTTGAAAAACACTTCAGTGCCGAGGCCAAGGTGGATGGAATAGTATCACATCCAAGGACTCCATCTCCTGCACCTCCTTCAGCTGCAATATCTGACATGCTTCCATTGTAAGATAGGACAATGACTTTCTATCAAACATTGGTGGGATAGGAATATTTTTCTTAGGTTCTGTCCACTCTCCCTCTTCCTCTGGGGGAATCTTCTTTTTCATCTGAAGGATCTGATGCCATCAGATCAGGATTATCTCCATGCCACCCTGGATCCTCATCTTGACTTTCCATGCCATCAAGGATGGGGGCTGCCTGCAAATCTGGGTGAGCAGATTGCTCTGCTCTGGAGCACCTGGACATGCCTGCATGGCAACTCCCTGACCAGAGGGACCCACCTTTGGTTTGGGTGTGTTGGTGAGAATGTCCTGTGGGATACTGGAACTCAGCAACTCATTTAAGAATAGCAAAAAGGAGCACAATTCAACTTTACCACTGCCAGTCGATACCTCAGGTGCACCTGTCCCCCAGCTTGAAGGTTTGGCTAGGGGGAATGAAAAAGACATGTTAGATTGCATTACACAGTTAGGGCAGTACAATACCAAAGGAGAGGGTCCCATCATACTCCTTCAGTTCTTGCATCTCTTAAACACTACTGGTCTCCAATAAGCCATGGTGCCACTGGGCCACACTGTCCTAATAGCCAGTAAACAGAAGGAACTTAAAGAACTTACAGTATATGCCCACTGGCAGTACTGAACTTAAAAAATCTTACATGCCCACAGGCAGTACTGAGATAATGTTAAGGATTCTATGCTGCAGCCTGAAGTCTTGAAGGCAATTGTAAAGGAGACATGCTATGGTTCCTATACTGCAGCCAGCAGTTAAAAGGTTTAAGAACAACTGTGAATAACTGTATCCCCCTTAAACTGAGCACCATCAGCTCACCTATAGTTTAGCCCAATAAGACCTTGACTGTGCTTGGGTAACCAGCCTTTCCACCAAACTAACTCCCCCCGCAGCACTGTACCAGCAAGCAGCGTCTTTCTGAAAAAAGGAAAGTCGAGTGCTTCACCAGCCAGTCATGCTGAGAACTCGCTGACATGGACATGTTCCGCCCCAGCTGCAGTGCTGGACAGGCTCAGTACATCAATCCAATTACGTGCTTGCATGGTGACATCATGCCAAGGCCCATGACGTCACAGTGAACAGAAAGGGTGCATCAGGGTACGAGTGCGATGCAGCAAGCAAGGAGTACTTCTGTTCCTTTGACACAAGGGTGCAAAAGTGTCACCCTGGCAGGCTGCCATTAATGGCATGGACAGACCTTGCTCATGGTACCAACCTGCCTCATCAAGGAACAGAAAAAACTCTAAAATAAGTGCGCCCTAGAGCCCTGTAGTTCGCTCCTTTAGTATACAAGACTGTTCTGTTGACAAATACACAATGGGTGCCAAATAGGTAAGGGGGATCCAGTAAAACACACTGGGAGGCACTGCTCAGTTCTTAGGGGATCCACTGACTTCTCTTTAGCAGCTAACTAATGTCTGCATCTTCTAGAATAAAAAGAGAGAGGGAGGAAGAGTCTGTCACCACAGCATGCTAGGGTGAAAAAGAGACAGAAAAAAAAGTAATGCCACTCTCCACAATCTAGCTGACTAATCATACCCCCCAACCCCAATGGAGAAAAAACTTACCTGAGGCACCGGGCTGTGGCAAATGATCAGAGACCTCTACTGCACACTCTGTACAAAAGAATTCCTCAGTTCATGCACTGACACTGAAAGGAGTGTTATATGGCAGGCTAGTCAATTTGAAAGCCACAGCTTAACAGGCACAATTTCAAAATTTGAGGGTGGTCTGCCACCAGGTAGCCTCAACTTGCCTCCCAGTTGCACAATCCTAGCCAGAATATAAATTAATTGTAGAACAGCTGCTTTTTTTGAGAGAGTGCTGTCTATGCTGCTTATCACTCAGTGGTACAGAAAAGACTGAGTAACTGATGATCTCAGAATACTCATGTGCACAGGGTTCTGTGCTGATTAACAGCTTTGGGTTGTACCACTACCCCAGTGGGGGGCTCAATACCAGTATGTATTAACTTCCCATTGACGTGGAGCGATGCAGAAAAAGAAAGTATCAAAAGAATGATTTGCTCTCTCCTTCAGGACTGAAAAGAACTGTAAAGGTGAATCACCTCTCAGGTTGTTAGTGGTAATAAAACACCAGAAGAAACAACAGACAAGTGGCATAAGTGTTAAAAAATGTGTTTATTACACAAAAGCAGAATATGCCCTAATCAGAGCCTTACCGAAGTAGACACTGGGAACCAATGTTCCCCTATACCCCAGGATATGAAGACGGTCTCAAAGAAAATACGTTGTGCAGTAGCTTATGTAGTAAGATAATCACCACAGAAATGTATTATTTGTGCATGCATTAGATATACAAAACAAGCCCTATTGGCCAAAAGTTAGGTAGCTCCACAGTCTGCAGCAATATCTGCCCTGTTCCAGATGGACATGCCAGTTCCAAAGAGACTGAATAAGTTACCAGTGGCACTTGTAACATCAGCAGTGTCACACCTATTGCGTTTCTTATTCGTAGTGTTGGGGTATGGTCTTGGTCAAAATACACCTAAATGTTCAGTAGTTGTGGCCCAGCCACTGGGTCTTGCGTATGTGTCTGGTATGCTGCAAGAATGTCTAGTAACATGGTAGTAACATGGTGCTATGAAACTTAGATGTGTTTGTTTTTTGAGCACATGCTGAATTTGGCCATGTTCCAATGTGTAAAGTTAAAGATAACAGGGATGACCTTCCCAGTGGCGCTGAGGGTTGAGGCGCTGGATGCCACACCTCGTGCTACGCTGGCAACCCAAGTTCGGGAGCAAGATCAGGCGCCGGGGTTGGCAGGGATGGGGCGAGGATCAAGCACCCACTGGGCTGCTCTCCTTCCCGGGGAGGGCTGGGGCTTGTCCGGTGCATCAGTGCTCCCAGTGGAAATCACGGGCACTGCAGTGCGTCGGCAGCATGTCTACATGGCTGACGCAGGCAGGGTTGCCGTGCACCTTGCATCAGAGTGCACCACGCAAGGGAAGGGGGGAAGGGCACCAGAACATGGGAAAAAGCCCGGCTCCATGGGATAGGCAACAGCACCTGACCCCCATGCCCACCGCCGGATCCACCTCGCCTGGCCTTTCAGTTCCTCCACCCAGGCCCTCACCTATAACCAGAGTCTAATCATTAAGAGTGCCCAAAGAGGAGGGGTGGCCCCTCCCCAGAGGGGTTAAGCTGGGGGTACTGGCTGTGGGAAGGGGGGAGAGAGGAGGCTCAGGTTCAAGGGGATCTCAGGCAGGCAGGAACAGGCAGGATGCCTGAGAGAGGCTCCTCGGGCTGTGACTGGAGTGAAAGAGAGTTTGAAAAAAAAAAAAAGATAACAGGGATGTGCATGAACTGCACATTGTTGACAAATGTGCCTGGAATTGATGTGGCGGCCAGGCCACTAGATGGTCTTGGTTCCTGTATGGGGCAGTCTGCGAGTCCCACTTCAGTAGGGGGAACTACTGATAAAAACATAGCTGCTGTAGCCATGTAGTGTCATGTGCAAAAGTCTCTAGCAGAGTCTTCTGGATAGTTACCACAAAAGGGATTAATCAAAGCAATGAAGTTATATATACCAGTATGTTTGTAATTAGCTTGTTGAATAGACAGTGTGCCATTTGGGGCAATTCTGGTATTCATCCAGCCTTGGAAAGTGCCTTTGGAAAGGCAGGCAACTGGAATTTGTTGTTCCTTACTGCCAGTCTACCATTCAATTTGAATTGATGATTTGTCTGGTGCCACAACCATGGCATTCAGATACACATCTGTGCCTTCCTAAACAGTGATTCATTTGCTGGAAACATCTATGCTGACTCCTTCTGGGATGGTGGTAGGTTTTCTGTGTGGGGTTAGATATAGTTCTGCAGGTTGGAGAAGTGGAAGGAGTCACCTTAGACATTGGTTTGTGTGAGATATTGTGCTCATATGCTTGGAATGGACAATGGGGAGTATTCCTGCAAGGAGGAACAGAAGCAAGACAGCCATCTTGTGGGTGTATCTGTAAAGAAGAAAGAAAAGGTCAGTAGGTACTATTCCACAAAAAGGGGTTAGGAAAAGGAATTATTCTCCTTTATATAATTTGAGTTGATTAGCATGTAGCCATTTATCAGTGGGTTTCTTCATGTGAAAGAGTCTAACTTGGTAGACTGCTGGACTGAATTTGTTAATGATGGGATAGCGTCCTTCCCATTTATTGGCAAAGGAATGTGTAGGGAGTGCAAATTTGAGTATCATTACCTGGTCTCCAACTTGCCAGTCCACTTCTTGTGCATGTTTGTCAAAGTGAAGCTTGGATTGTTGTTGGGCTTTACCCATGTGGTGTGCCGCATACAACATAGAAACATAGAATTTGACAGCAGATAAGGACCACTTGGCCCACCTAGTCTGCCCATTTTCCTACCTAATGGATAAGCTGCAGGTCCTAATTAACCAATAGCCTACTTCTTCCTACCCCCCACTAGGACTGCCTTATGTCTGTCCCATGTATTCTTAAATTCCCCCACTGTTCTTGACTCTACAACCACCTCAGGAAGGCAGTTCCACTCATCCACAACCCTTTCCATGAAAAAATACTTCCTCACATTACCTTTGAGCCATCTCCCCTCTATCTTCAAATTGTGCCCAAGTGGGTCTTGACAATGTCATTTCTCAGTTTAGCGACATATGTGTCCATGAACATTCTGTCTGCAGTAGGTGTGTTCAGATCAATCAGCAGATGCTCAGGTAATCTCATGGTTCTACCAGTCATAGCCTCAAAGGGTGTACACTGGGTAGTGGCTGCAGGAGTACCCCTAATTGCCATAAGGAGTAAAGGCAAAAGGAAATCCCAATCCTTGGGATTATCCTCTATGAATTTGGATAACAAGTTTTATCCATCTGTTGGCTCTTTCTACCCAGCCTGAAGATTGAGGGAGGTAGGGAATGTGAAACTTCTGATGTGCCCCAAGACTTTTGAGTGTTTCTTGCATCAACTCACCTGTAAAGTTGGTTCCTTGATCAGAGTCTACCTTGAGAGGTAGGCCCCACCTGGAAAACAATTGTTCTACCAGGATTTTTGCCTTAGCTGTGCTTTCATGGTTGGTAAAAGCCTCAATCCATTTTGAGAATAGATCAGTAACCACAAGAGCATATATGTTATTTTTGCTGATGTTAGTCAATGATCCAATGAAATCAGTTTGAATCGCATGCCAAGGGCCAGATTGTCTGTGGGGTAGTAATTTAGCATTTCTTTTGGTTGGGATTGGATTGTTTTGTGCACAGATCAGACAATTGTTAATGTAGTGCTTAACATCTTTGGTGATACCAGGCCATCAACCCTCAGTTTTCAGTCTTTTGACCATGTTATCCACCCCTGATGTCCACCAAGTGGGGTGTCATGAACCTGATGAATAATCTCAGATCGCAGTGATGTAGGAACCACCTACAACCTGTAGTTCAAGTTATCAGGCTGGTACCATACCAGTTTGTTATCATGTGATAGATGCATTTTGTCTGCATAACTCTTGTAGGGGTTGCTTGGTCAGCAGTTCTTGTTCAGTCCCTTTGTCTAGGAGTCTGAACACTTCCTTTAGCTGTGTATCAGCTTTTTGCGCTGTGAATAAATCCAATGGCATAAAGGTATCATTATTCTTCTTCTTTGCAGTTGCTATGTGTATTGCTGCAAGAGCAACCGGATGTACCATGTCCCAACTGTCCCCTCCTTGAGCACCCTCCTTGGCAAGGGTGTCAGCTCAGTCATTGAACACATGGCATGAGTCTTACTTTGAGTGAGCCTTCACCTTGTGAAGGTACAGTTTGTTTTTAAACTGCTGAACGAGCATGTCAATGTATAGAAAGAGATCTTTATATTTGACAGGGGTGCCATCACAAGAGGCAAAAGAGTTTTTCTGCCAGAAAGGTAAACATTCTGTCTAAGAACAACAGACCCAGTTACAGTCTGTGAAAATGATGGTTTCAGCTGTACCATGGTGTTCAAATTCGAGGGCACAGGCCACAGCTGCCAATTCTGCGTACTGGGAGGATATAACACTGCAGCGTTTGGGAGCATGTACAGTGTTATCGTTGGGATATTTGATCAGCGCTCCTAATCCAGCCACCTGTTCTCCATTGTAATATGAGGCACAGCCATCAATAAAGATGCGACACAGGGAAGTGTCAGCCAGGAGTTGTGGGGTGATGGGAAGAAAGGGACCTGGATCAGGCAAATCAGGAGGCTGGAGTCCGCAGTCTTGTGGGGTTCCCATATACAGGAGGCCATGGGCCAGAACTGAAGGCATTTTGGCAGTGTGGACCTGGATATAATGATCCTGTAAGAGAAGAGAAAAATGTGTTAGTCTGGTATTTAAAACAGAACCATCCTTCACTCTGTCTGATAACAAAAAGTTGGTGGGTATGTGATTTGTGTGTAACACAATGGGTGAGTACCCTATAATGTACGTAAAATGCTTCACAGCCCAATAGGTAGCCAGAAGGCTTCTTTCACAAAGATTGTTCTTCAGTTCTACTGGTGAGAACATCTGGGAAGTGTAGGCAATGGGCCTAAGAGTTCTGTTAACCTTTTGGGCCCACACTGCTGACATGGCAATGTCAAAGGTAGCAGTTTCCAGATGGAAGGGCAGTGCTGGATTCAGATTGACCAAAGCTGAGGCAGAGACCAAAGATTGTTTTAGTAGGGTGACTGCACTGGTGTGAATAAGACCCCATGCCCATGGGACATCCTTTCTGAGAAGCTTGTACAGAGGGGCAGCCTTTTGTGCAAAGTCACAGATGAAATCCCTGGAATAGTTGACCATTCCCAGGAAACGTTTAAGTGTGGCCAAACTGGTAGGTAGTGGCAAATCTTGTAGGCCTTGGATGTTTTTCCAGGCTGGGCTTCTGCCTTGTTCAGTGATACACAGACCAAAGGAGATAACCTTTTTCTTGTAAAGTTGTGTCTTTGCAGGATTGCACTTGAGGCCTGCTCTCTGCAAGAGGGTCAGTAGTTCATCAAGGAGGTCAAATTGCTCCTCCTTGGTGGTTGTGGCTAAAGGTAAGACATCCACATGCTGCAGAAGGTGCTGAGGGATTGAGAAACCCTGCAAGGCATCCATCATGTGTAGATGAAAAATGGAGGGCTGTTGTGAAAGCCCTGTGGGAAGCAGGTCGATGTGTACTGATGACCCTCAAAAGTGAAAGTGAACTTGTATTGGCTTTCATGGTCAAGAGAAAGTGACCAAAACCCATTGGAGATGTCAAGAGTGCTAAACCAAGTCCAATCTGGTGTTAGCAATTTGAGCACATCTGGTGCTGATGCCACTGTGGGGGAGCAGCTAGGAGTAATTTGACTAAGTCTCCAATAATCAATAGTGTGTCTCCAAGAGTTGTTGGGTTTCTTCACAGGCCATATTGGTGATTTGAGGGTGGAGACACAAGGCCTGATGATGCCTTGCTGAAGGAGTGGCTAAATGGTTTCTCTGAGTGATGGTAAGGCTTCTGCAAGAAATGGATACTGTCTTTGCCTGACAGGATCAGGGCCTAGGACTTCAATGTTGGTTTGTATTCTCCCACAATCATGTTTGTGTTTTGCAAAAATGGCAAGGTGCTTCTGCAAAATGGGAAGTAGTTTCTTGAAGAACTCATGGGTTTGAAATAGAGCTATGATGTCATATTCCTTATTGTTGGTTGAGATGGCAGCCACAACATGAGAATCAGAAATCATGACAGCATGTTATTGTCCTTTGATATGGATCAAAAGCTGATTGACTAAGTCTACTACACAGCCGTGTAGTGCTAGGAACTCAATTCCTAGGATGCTGGGATGATGACGTAATACCATGAGGTCAAAAGTGAAATCTGTGATAAGTAGTCCCCAACACCACAGGAAGTATAATGGAAAAATAGGTGAGTAGTGTAGTGCCATCTACAACTTGGGCATTGGTCCTCTGTCCAGTGGACCAGGAAGAAGAGGATGGGTCCTCATCATGTAATGCAGACATGGCTGTGCCTATATCTAAAAGTACAATGAGTTGGTGGCCCCCAACCATGGCCTTGGTACAAGGTTGTCCATTTGCATCAATGATGATATTGTTTACAATACAGACTGGGGCCTGTAATAGTCAATCTGAACTATCATTGTCAATGGCATCGAGTTGGTTCCTGAAACTGTAGGCCTGTAGGGTCCCGCTGGGCCTCTTCCAGGTCTTGAATGGGATACAGGTGCTCCTGGGTAGTAGTAGCAGCAACAGACAGGGGACTGGAGTTTAAGGCTGTTGTGGCCTGGCCAGAGGAAGTTCTGTTGTCTCCTTGGTCTGATGGAGGCAGGGCCGCAGGTGCAAGTACCACTATAGCTTGTTTTGGGATGGACTCGGCCACTGACTGGACTTTTCCAAGAATCTTTCTGAGGATTTTATTTTCTTCCACTACCCGATTGTAGGAAGGGCCTGATCAGTAAATCTGATTGCCCTGAGTGCAATTTTGGTTGGGATTGTTCCAGTTCTTTTGTCTGTTCCTGTTCTTGTTGCGAACCCCCCCCCCGAATAGGGCTGTTTGTCATCAGGGGGTGTGTCCTTGCAGTCCTGGGCTTTGCCTTCCATTGTGTAGTGGGTTGTGGGTTGTGGGTTCTGCTGGCAGGTTGTACCATAGCCACCTTGGCTTTTGAGATGGAATTGTGATCTCAGAAGTACAGTTGGTAAATTTGTTCCGTTCTCACAAGGATGCCTCTGAACTTGTCAATTCTCAGAAGAACCGCAGGTTCGACCTTGTCACGAACTGCCGGAATCATGTTCCAAACGAACATGGATTTGTACTCGATCTGGTCTCTATCTGCTCCCTCTTGTGAGAGAGACTTACCAGCATGATAGGCCAACCATAACTGTAGATGGTATGATGCCAGGCTTTCCTTGGTGTACTGTTTGATGGAGTAGGCCAGCATGACACTGACCATGCATGGGGAGTGAGCGGCAATGAGTTCCATGGTGACATCAAAAGTTGCATCCGCAGCTTAGCAGATTGCCTCTGGGAGTTTTGCCCAGAGGCCTGGTCGATAGTCTGTCAAGGACCTGCACTTGGTAGTCAGCTATGAGACTAAGCATTTCACACTTAGAATGGACCATTTCCAAATGACAGCTGAGGTTGTCACTAGGGCCCATGCGGTCAATACTGTCAGCAATCTACTGAACAGAGTGGGCTGTCTGGAGCGGATTATTGGGAACCGCTGGACGCAGATTGGGGATGGGATTGGAGCGTGTGCTATGAAGGCCAACCTCCACCACAGCGCCAGCCACAGTGCGGAACATCAACTCATGAGTAGCAGCTTCTTTCACCATTTGTTCCACATTTTCTTAAAAGATTTGTTTTAACTCCTCTGTCATCTCGGTCCTGGCAAGGGCCGCATTGATCATTTGATCGATCGCTGCTTTGTCCTCCTTTTTCAGGACAGCAATCGGAGGTAGATGCCTTCACCCTCCCCCGATGTCATGAGGTCACCATCTTGGCGTCGCACATGAAAGTTGCTATATTTCTCATGACATAGGGTCACACTATCATAGTGTAGGGGAATGCCATCTTGTGGGTGGCATGCATGGGAAGTGCCATTTTGAGGATGTGGAAGGGTGCCACCATTTTGGGTGGTTTCATCATCTGAGTCATCGCCTGATGACACAATGTCGATGGGGGTGTAGTGAACTCCGCCCATTGCTTTGACATGACCGGCCAACACCTCTTGCTGATGACGCAGTTTCGCCATCTTTGCTCTACATTGCATATGACTAACTTTTGCATTGTTCTGCCTAACACCTCTTGTAACCACTTTCTGTAACACTCTATATGTGGTGCTGAGTTTGCAATTGTCCCTAAGCAACTCCTCATTCTCATCTCATAACGTCTCATTTGTTTCACTCAACAAATCATTCATTTGCAACATCTGCCTCTTATCCTGCTTCAACCCGTCACAATCCTCTCTTAACAAACAAAACTCATAACTCTCATTCATTATTCTGTACAGCACAGTGCAAAAGTGTCTCACTCTTACTGCACAGAGACTGAAGTTCTCCATACAGTCTCTGCTCTTTCCTAACCATTTCTGTTGCTTGCAAGTCAAACTCCTTTTTTAGAGTTGGGTTTTGCAGTTCAAGGGAATGAAACCTCGATTTGGACGCTTCGAGAGCAGCATAGAGAGCCATGACCAACAGCCCTTTCAGCATTTGCTTTCTGGCTGTTTGCCTCATCTCTGAGTACTGAGATAAAATCCTCAGCATGGGGTTATCCAAGGGTTTCAATTTCATCATGAAGTTGCTCCAGCCTCTATGGGAAGCGAGAAAGTTAGAGACATTGAGTCTCAGGTCTGTGCAGATGTTGGACATGTTAGGGATTTTAAATTAACCCATCAGTTGTGCCCCGCCTGTGTATCGATCCACAGTGGTTAAACCAAAAGATGGTCAGGCGTCTGTACTCATGCAATCCTACAACTCAAAACTGCTGTGGAGCAAGGCGAGATGGCATCATTCTTGCATGGTGTGCAGCCAGAATTTGCAGGGTGCTACAGAGTAAAAGAATGGGTGAGGCAGTATGAAGGTGTATACCTGCTTACTACCCATTAGAATGCCAGTTAAGTAGTGAATTTCTGTTAGTTTAGACCACCAGCGCACAGTCGCCAAAATGTAAAGGTGAATCACCTCTCAGGTTCTTGGTGCTAATAAACCAACAGAAGAAACAACAGACAAATGGCATAAGTGGTAATAAACTTGTTTATTGCTGTACACAAAAGCAGACATATGCACTAGTTACAGCCTTACCAAAACAGACACTAGGAGACAAAGTTCCTCTATACCCCAGGATATGAAGACGGTCTCAAAGAAAATACTGTACATTGTGCAGTAGCTTATATAGTAAGATAATCATAGAAATTTGTTCTTTGTGCATGCATTAGATATACAAAACAAGCCCTATTGGTCAAATGTTAGGTGGCTACACAGTGCGAAAGTTATACAATTTTCGTAAAGTCAGCTAAAAAGTGTGAATATAAAGAATTCTCACAAATTGCAGAGAGATAACACAATAAGATGCGGTGTTGCATAAATCCGCATGGTGGCAGTGTAGTCTCTGTAATGCAGTACATGACTTCTCAGAAGATAAGTATACATAGTGTTATACAAAAAATAAAAGATGCATTATTGGTGCATTACATACATGTTTCCAATAATCATGGCAATAATTATTATATTGTCCCTGATACCTCACTCTTATATGGTAGGTACCTACGCCCTAATAGGTTAGTACTGATTATGGCTAATTGGAGCCACAATTAGATAATACTGTAGATGCTGTCCACGGTATACTATGGGGTTTCCAATATAGATTAGGGGACAGAGAGTAACAGAATGAAAGATCAGAACTCTACTAGTAAGGTAAAGATGTAGCTCCAGTGGCACAGCCAGAAGAAGCCAAATTTGTTACATCATTTTCCACCACAGAAAAGTTTGTCCTAAATCTTGATCCCCTCTTACTGGAATGCCTTACAGGAGGTACTTCTTACAGGTGGGTGGGCACTGGATTTCCAATACATTGTCACCCAGGAGCTGAGTATAGGGTGGGGTGGTAGGTACTGACAGTCACTAAGTAGGAAAGGGACCTTGGGGTTATGATATCTGATGACCTTAAAGTGACAGTACAGTGTGACAAAGCAGTGAGTAGGGCCAGTGGAATTCTGGGATACACAGGGAGAGGTATTTCCCGCAGGAGGTAGGTGGTGTTGCCACTGTTGCTCACCTGCTTGTGCAACCCCATCTGAAGTACTGTGTCCAGTTCTGAAGGCTGCACCTCAGAAAGGACACAGACAGGGTGGTGGTAGCCCAGAGGGGGTCAACTAAAAAGGTGTAGGAGTTGCATCAAAAGCCCTACTAGAAGAGACAGAGGGATCTCAACATGTACACCCAGGAAGAGAGGAGAGTGAGGGGGGCATGCTAGAGACCTACAAGTTCCTCATGAGGGTGAACAGGGTGCAGGAAGAGAGGCTCTTTCAAATGAGAAAGAGCTCCAGGACCGGGGGCATGTGGTGAAGCTGGAAGGGGGAAGTTTAACAGGGATTTGAGGAAGTACTACTTCACTGAAAGAGTGGTGGATGTCTGGAACAGACTGCCAGTGGAAGTGCTGGAGGCAAAAACAGTAGGGGGCTTCAGCATGTGTGAGACAGATGTAAATAGGCAAGGAGGAGGGAGGGTTGCCAGAGACCAGTTAGGGTCTGTGGACTCAGACTAGGCTGTGACCATCTGGGCAGACTGGGTTGGCCAAGTGGTCCTCTATGTTTCTATTTAGGTGCCACCATACAAGCAAATTCTCACTACTGCCATTTGTAGGACAGTCCCTGAATTACATGACATACAATTCAAATTACTGTGTACATTTACCATGGCTATTACAGATTTAAGGCTAGATTTTTGCAAGTCCTGCTGCAACCAGAGGTTCTAATTTTGGGGTGTTTCTGTGGCAAGGTAAATGTATCAAAAAGTTTGGTTGCTAATGTTAAACATTTTGCCACATGTATGGCAGTCAGTGCCTATTTATGACACTATAATGATGCATGCATCAAATATTGGCACATGCATCATTATAGGTCTTCAGTTTCAAGTCGCAGAACATACACACACTAGTTAGACAGCCTTTTAGGTTTTCTAAAATCATTTCAAATGTTAAGAATATGGCATGATTGCACTGCAAGTCATAATGCGTGGTTGACAATCCAGCCCTAAATCTCCGACTGTAGAACTGAATAGCACAAAAGACCAGGGAGTTTCTGACACTGGTGCAATTCCCAATTTTGGGCTGTGCCAGTATCAAAATAACTGCACCAAACTGTTTGATTACTCTTTTCAAATGATTCTGTGTGTAACCCCCCTGCAAATGGGGGTTCCCAAAAGACTTCCAGGAGCTTGCTTGAATGCTCCAAGCCTGAATGGTGTTTGGCGTTTAAGCCATTTATCAGTGAGTGTTTTTAGAACCTCTGGTACTGTCTCTTTAAGAGCTGTCTGCTTGCAGACATAATTAGTTTGTATGGGGGACTGTGTGTTTCTTTGATTGAGTACCACTCAAGCTGCTGCCAATTCACCCCATTTTTGCAGTCACTAGGAGTGCAAAGGGAACCTGTCTGAAAGATGTAACTGATTGCCAGAAATCATTTACAGTAATAATAAAATTACAGTTTGTCTAACCTGCTTTCTTTGCAGTCAGAACTGTCTGCCTAGTTCCCCATTCTGGTTTTGAACTGCTGAACTGGACCAATCAGTGTGGGGTAAACTAGCTCTAAAATGATGCCTTGGACGAATCAGAACTTGGGACTCATAATCTGAGCCAGCCACAAGAGGATTGTATGGGCAGTGACTCTGGGAGATGTAGTTTAGACTTCGTGCCTTTTTGGACCAACAGCAGCAGTCTATTGTGAGTGACAGCCAATCCAGTCAAGAACTGGGAGGAACTCAAAGGAAGTGCCCGGTTTTTGTCTGTTGGGAGTTTCAGTTTGAGATCTGAAAGTGAAGGGGAAAGAAACCCTGTGCTCCTTCAGTGCACAGTTTCAGTCAAAAAACGTGTGCAAGGCCCAGAGTTCCGGTCCACAACTTGTGTAACTGCTTGTTAGGACTGAATCCGTCCTGTGAAAAGAATCAAAGGATCTCTGAAGAGTAGAAACCAGGCTCACCCTGTAGAAGACTGGAAGAAATTGTTGAATTACACTCGGTCTGTCAGGAACTGAATCTGCTGTGTGTTCTCCTGGTTATTGTGCAGTAATTGATTGGGATACAGATGCAGCCTGCCTGGTATAGTGCTTTTTTTTTTACCATATAAATGTGTGAGGAGTCTCTTGAGATCAAAAGTAGCCCTGCTGACATTGAAGGACCATATCTTCTTTGGAGGTCGTGAGTACTAATTGGGTCGCCCTGTTGAATTGCCACATTAAATCCAAATGGAATTACTGTACTGTTGACTGTTTAATTTTCCTTTCTCTGTGTGAAAGGGCCCCTACCAGCTGCCCGGGTTTGGACTAGCCACTAGGGCCTGGGTACCCAGGGACAGTAACTGGTAGGGATAGGCCTGTGCACAGAGCCATAGGTAGATAGTAAAGTGATAAGCTAATTAAACCTGATTTCCCTGTCCTTGTTATGTCCCCCTAAATAAATCAGAGCTGTTTGTTTCAACAAAGTTATACTGCCTGAGTATTTGTCTATGTTAAGTACTGTACTGTGATTGTTGCACTGTATCTTATTTTACAGGATGTCCCGTGCCTGAACCAGCCTTGGGGTAAGTGTATACTGTGAAGGTAATTCTGCTATATTGTGTGGGCCACTAGTGGGAAGAAAGGGGTTGCAGTGTCCCAGAGGGCTGTGACCAAGTAAGTTTAACTATTGCAAACCCTGACCTCTGGGTGGAGGCACCATCATTGGATCCAGGCCCCTCAACCTGTTAGTGGCAAATCAGGCAGGGTAGTAGCCCCTGGGATAGCGCCATCTAGGGGTTACATTTGGAGGCTCACCGCTGGGATTGTGTGTCCTAGTGGCCATATTTACAAACCACTGTTAAGGGAAAAAATAAATAAATAAATAAATGGGTACCGACAGAAGTGGCTGTGCACCGGCTGGTGGAGTGGTGTACTGGGGAGGAGATCGACCCCCAAAATGCTATGCTTATCCTGGACATCCCCCTGGGTATCAATACGGACACTGTGCAGGGAGTACTTTCCAAGGTGGAAGGTTTACAAAATCCTGTGGTGGTGGGTCGGCACGCTAATCTGCTCACCCACACTTTCCTGGCCCTAGTAGAGTTTAGGATCCCATAGATAGCTCCAAAGTACCACAGACCATTACCCAGAGGGAGCCCTCACTGCTTGGAGAGTGATAACTAAGGACAGTAAAGACCGGGGAATGAGCCCCCACCACTATCTGAAACTTTTGAGGAGAAATTTGATAAATGGTTGCTGGGAGAAGGGAAAACTGTGGAGGACTTGAAGAAACTATTCTTGCCACCTGGGGGTGTTCCTCCCCCAACACCCTCTCCTGCTCCAGTACCCGTAATGGTGGCTGAACCAATGCAGACTCCTATTTCTGCACCTGCCATTAGTCCTGACTCTTACGAAGGTTGAGGATCTTCTCTGGCACCCTCCCACCCCCCAAGGAGGATGACTGGAGACCTGGATAGACTATGTTGCCCCCAAGTGCTAGAATGGCAATGCTCGGAAGCGGCGTAAAAGTTTAAAAGAGTTAGTGAGAGCCCGAGGTCCTGCCCTGGCTACCATCCGCAGCAAACGGCCAGTAACCCTGAAGCGACTGCAATGCTCTATCTTGAGGCCTTGGAGAATGTGTAGGAGCCCAGATTCTGATGAGGACCTATGGTGGAGAGTAAGAAATGCACAACAGTACCAAGGGGAGTTGTTGTCTGTATGTCTCGGCTGGAAAAATTGTTGCAAGAATGCCTCAGAAAGGGTAGTTTGCCAGCGATTGAACTGGACCGAACCAGACTGACAGAACTTAAGTCTGCCCCCTTCTCAGAACTGCTGTTGCTTCAGTTACGCCTGGCAAATCGACTGGAACCCCACCCTCCTATGATGAGTTAATGAGAGAAATCTGAGGAGTTGAGAAAAGGCGACCTCGGAGGGACCTGCACCAATAGCTGTGGCTATGACCCGAGTGACTGAGGGTGGCCCATCAAGTGAAGTTCAGGGCAGAGGTTGGCAGTCAATGAGTGCTCTGATAAGGAAAAGATATGCCACAATGGGGCGAACTGTTGAGAGAGATCCGGAATTCAAAAACAGTCCCTTTATGAAGGCCACGCCAGGCACGGGCCCCGACCTATATCCGACTGCATCTGCTATGGGGTGGGGATACCCACCCATGTATCTCCCTGATAACAGCTCCAACTCGATTCCTTGACCATGGAAGTGAGAAACTGACGAGATGTCTCCAAATGCTTATCACGCCGAGACAGAGATGGCACCAAGGTTTCAGTTAGTAACACCCCGCCTGGCTCCCAGTGTGGCACCTCGCCAGCTCAAACTCCAAAAGTATGTTTTGCTATAATTGTGGGAAGGATGGGCACATGAAAAGGAATGCCAATCCCCAAAAGACACTGACAAAGTTGCATATAGGCTACAAGGAGAGCTTCGGAGAACAAATCAGTGGTTAAGAGGTAACAAATGATCCCAGTGAGGGCACCAAAATGCTAATTCACGTCCTTTGTGGCAAGGTCAGCTGCCCAGGCCCCCACTCACCGCCTCCAGACTGGTCCAGAATAGTGGGTCCTCCATGGAGACCACTGTAAGGTAAATGGAGTGTCTACAAGAGCTGTATTAGACAGTGGCTCCCAAGTGACAATTATGTTTCAAGATTGGTATCAGAAGCATTTGTCAGACGTACCTTACAACCATTAGAAGGACTGCATGTATGGGGGGTTAAGTGAGAAGGCCTACCCTATTCTGGGTATATCCAATTTGGCTGTCTTTCCCCACCTCCGTGGCTGGAGTGGCGAACAAGTAGAGACCCTAGCCTTAGTGTGTCCCCCACTGGACTGTATGATGGTGTCCTTTGTTGATTGGAACAAATGCTCATATGTTCAGAAGGCTGGCAATTTGTGTTATGAAAACAGGGGTCAAAGACTGTAGAGCTTTAAGAGTTCCGCTTTAATTAAGAAGGCCTATGAGGCACAGAGAGATGCTGAAAATATAGAACCAGAGGAACCGTCGAATTGTATGGAAGAAGGATCCTGAGTCTCTGATCCTGGCACCAAATGCCCAGTGTACCTTACAGGAGAGGTCCGATCAGAAAGATGTTAAGAATAAAATATTAATGTTGGATGCACCCAGGCGATGGAAAATTGCCAGAGGGACTGCTGGTCAAGCTTAGTATTTTGCCCGCTAGAGCACATGCTTATGCCAGAAGGATAATGGTCCAAGTTCATAATGTGTCTGAAAGAGACATTCGAGTAAATAGAGGTTGCATCCTGGCTAATGTGCATTGTGCAGACACTGCAGTGCTACCCAGCAGCAAGAGTTCAGGAAGAATGACAGAGTAACGCCTGACTTGTTTGATTTTGCAACTCCCGCTGCCAGCTGAATGGAAAGTGAGGATCAGTGAGAAGCTTGCCCAGAGAGACCAGGTGTTTTCTTTAAAGGAATGGGACGTGGGATGCGTGCAGAGCTGAGCACAATATCCGGCTGCATGACGAAAGACCATTTTGTGAGAGGTCTCGACGCCTGGCACCTGCTGATATAGATGATGTGAGACGGCATCTGCAAGAGATGTTAGCGGCTGGTGTAATACAAGAATCCAGAAGCCCTTATGCTTCCCCATTGTGGTAGTGAGGAAAAGAATGGGACAGTAAGGATGTGCGTGGATTATCGCACCTTAAACCGTGGACTATCCTGATCAGTACACATGCCCGCATTCAGGATGCTTTGGACTGCCTAAACGGGAGCAAGTGGTTCTCTGTGCTGGATCTCCGCAGTGGGTACTACCAGATCCCGATGGCCCCAGAGGACCGTGAGAAGACAGCCTTTATCTGTCCGCTTGGCTTCTATGAATTCATGAGGATGCCTCAAGGATTTCAGGTGCCCCAGCCACTTTTCAACGATTGATGGAGCGTGCAGTGGGGACATGAACTTACTAGAGTGCCTGGTATACCTAGATGATGTTATTGTGTTTGGCAGCTCACTGGAGGAACATGAGAGCAGATTATTTAAGGTATTGGATCGACTGGAGGACTTTGGCCTTAAACTGTCCATTGATAAGTGTCAATTCTTTCAAACATCAGTAAAGTATGTGGGACACATAGTATCCACCGAGGAATAGAGACGACCCAAGTAAAGTTGAGGCCTTGACCACCTGGCCACAGCCCAAAAATCTAAAAGAACTGCAAAGATTCCTGGGATTCTGTGGTTATTATCGGCGTTTCATCAAGGACTATTCAAGAGTGATCCGCCCTTTACTTAACCTTACTCAAGGGTATCCCCCAACCCACAAAAAATACCAAAAGTCAGCGTCCCTCAAGACTGAAAGAGTGTATTTTCATCCGAGTGAAGTATTTGGGGCCCGCTGGACTCCTGATTGTGAGACTGCTTTTCATGAGATCATATATCAACTTACCCATGCTCCAGTGCTGGCCTATGCCGATCCAAGAAAACCTTATGTCCTGCACACTGATGCTAGCTTGCAAGGGTTGGGGCTGTGTTGTACCAAGAGCACGAGAATGGCCTGAGACCAGTGGCCTTTGCCAGTAGAAGCCTGACCCCATCCGAAAAGAACTATCCTGTACATAAGTTAGAGTTCCTAGCTTTGAAGTGGGCTATTGTTGACCAATTCCATGAGTACTTGTATGGGCTAAAATACTAGTAAAACTGACAATAATCCTTTGACCTATGTGCAGACCTCAGCTAAGTTGGATGCCACTGGCCACAGGTGGCTTTCTGCATTATCTACATATGACTATGCTCTCAATAGCAGGTCTGAACCACATAGATGCTGATGCTCTCTCCCGGAGGCCTGTTCCCAGAATGATTGGGTCCGATTGGCAGAACCTGACATTCGGGCACTCTGCAGAAGTTTGACAGGAGGAACAAATGTCCACGGACCAGGGACTGCATGGTGGATTGCTTGGGACCCTCTGAGAATTGCATACCTGCTGCTTATTGCCACTTTTCTGCAATAGACATTGGTGCACTGCCTCAGCTGGACAATGACAGTATTCCGCGGCTCAATCCCGCGATCCTATGATCAAATCAGCTTTAGAAGCCTCTATGCAGGAAAAGATGTGTCAAATTACGCCCACTGATTTGAGAACTGCACTGTTATACAAAGAAGGTCCTAAGTTGAAACTGATCAATAAACTGTTATATAGAGAAACAGTAGACAGAGGGGACAAGTAGACAAACAACAACTGGTGCTGCCCACTGCCTTCGAGACTCAGTATTGAGGTCCTTGCACAACCACATGGGGCACCTTGGTATAGACAGAACACTTGACTTGGTGAGATCCAGATTCTATTGGCTAAGATGGGGGCTGATGTGGAGCAACACATACGAACTTGTAGTCGCTACTTACAGAGGAAAGCTTTTGTCTCAGAGGGCTGCCCCTTGTTAACATAAACACCAGTGCACCCATGGAGCTGGTCTGTATTGATTTTCTGAGTTTGGAGTCAGATCAAAGAAATATCAGTAATGTGCTGGTGGTCACTGACCATTTCACGAGATATGCCCAAGCTTTCCCACCAAAGACCAGAAAGCATCCACTGTAGCCAAAGTACTGAGAAAACTTTTTGTTCACTATGGGCTCCACAAAGAATCCATTCTGATCAAGGGAGAGACTTTGAGTCGTCTGATCAAGAGATGCTTTCTCTGTGGGGAGTGAGAAAGTCCAGAACCACTCCTTACCACCCCAGGGGACCCACAGCCTGAACGCTTCAACCGCACTTTGCTAGATATGCTAGGCACCTGCACCCAAAGGACAAGCCTAGATGGAGCCAACAAATTAGCACCCTGGTACATGCTTATAACTGCACCAAAAGTGATGCCACTGGGTTCTCTCCCCTACCGCCTGATGTTTGGAAGAGAAGCTCGACTACCGGTAGATGTGTTTGGGGTCTCTCTGATGGGGTTCAAGCTGACAACTATTTACAGTATGTGCAAAAGTTAAAGGCCCAGCTAACTCATGCGTACCAACTGGCTCAAACCATGGCTGCCAAAAGAAATCTGGCCAACAAAGAAAGGTATGATAAAAGGTGAAAGCACAGGAACTCCAGGAGGAGATCGGTATTGCTAAGAAATCTGGGACTGCATGGCAAACACAAGATTGCTGACAGATGGCACCATCTCCCTCACATTGTAGTGGGCAAACTAGATGATCTGCCAGTGTACAAAGTAAGGCCTGAGAACAATCAAAGATGTAAAACAATGCATAGAAATCATTTACTACCCATTGGACAAATCCTGATTGAGTCTGAGCCCCCAGAAGATGCCCCTCTGGACCAGTGACTAGAGCTGCTGCTAAGAAAAGATCAAGGAAGTCTGCACCTACAGAAGCAGAGTTAAAGTGTTCCCCTGCACAAGTCCCAGTTGAGCATGACTGTCAGTCCATATCAGAAGAAAGTGAGAGTGACTTTGAATACTATCCTTCTTCGAACTGAGTCAATTGTTTCGGGCAATCCCTAGTCAATACTGGAGACAAAGCTGGGCCTTCTGGACTGTCTATGCCCCAGCTTCATCCCTGGAGCCAATGCTCCCAGAAAGTGAAGTGCAAAGCATCAGATCAGATGAAATGGAATCATTGTGCATGGTTGAACTGTTTGAGCTTTCAGGGAGGAAAATGATAGATTGGGGCAGACTGGTGATACACCCTAACAAGAAGAGTATTTTGAGTGCCCTGACAGTCCACTGCCAGTGTCTGAAAGCTCTCCATGCGAGCCAAATGTTGTGGACTCAGAAACTGTAACTCCTGGAGCTGAAAGTGCCCCAAGTTCTAGCCTCTCTACCCCATGGAGACTCCCTGACAAGTGAGAACAATGCTGAAAATGAGGCTCAGAGTGCAGAGACTGTAACAGCTCCCCTAGAAAGACTGGTCGAGCTGTAAAGCCTGTGGTGCACCTCAGTTATGATTCCCTAGGCCGCCAGTGGACCTGCCTCTCAATGTTGTCCATAAAGGAGTGTATGTGTCCCGAGCTCATTGCCCAAACTGAGCGTTAGTGCTAACTCCAAGTTACTTGTGTTGCTCTAAGTATGGTGCCCTTGCCCCGTCCAGCCCCAAGGTAACTGATAGGAAGGGTCCCTCTCTTCAGGTTTCATGTACAAGAGGTAATAACTTGAGTTATGGTACAATGTGTGTGTTATACTGTGTAAAGAGTGACGTACTGCAATGTTTCAGAAATGGTTCTTGGTAAAATGATGTATTGACTGATGATTACATGTGTGAGCCTAATGCAAATGTATATGGTTGCAGTTGAAACTTATGGGTACTTGCTTGACGCTGACGCTGGGCTTTTCCCAGGCCAGGGAAGGTAACCCCTGCAAATGGGGGTTCCCAAAAAGACTTCCAGGAGCTTGTTTGAATGCTCCAAGCCTGAATGGTGTTTGCATGCTTAAGCCATTTATCAGTGAGTGTTTTTAGAACCTCTGGTACTGTCTCTTTAAGAGCTGTCTGCTTGCAGACATAATTAGTTTGTATGGGGACTGTGTGTTTCTTTGATTGAGTACCACTCAAGCTGCTGCCAATTCACCCCATTTTGCAGTCACTAGGAGTGCAAAGGGAACCTGTCTGAAAGATGTAACTGATTGCAGAAATCATTTACAGTAATAATAAAATTACAGTTTGTCTAACCTGCTTCTTTGCAGTCAGAACTGTCTGCCTAGTTCCCCATTCTGGTTTTGAACTGCTGAACTGGACCAATCAGTGTGGGTAAACTAGCTCTAAAATGATGCCTTGGACGAATCAGAACTTGGGACTCATAATCTGAGCCAGCCACAAGAGGATTGTATGGGCAGTGACTCTGGGAGATGTAGTTTAGACTTCGTGCCTTTTGGACCAACAGCAGCAGTCTATTGTGAGTGACAGCCAATCCAGTCAAGAACTGGGAGGAACTCAAAGGAAGTGCCCGGTTTTTGTCTGTTGGGAGTTTCAGTTTGAGATCTGAAAGTGAAGGAAAGAAACCTGTAGCCCTTCAGTGCACAGTTTCAGTCAAAAACGGTGCAAGGCCCAGAGTTCCGTCTACAACTTGTGTAACTGCTTGTTAGGACTGAACTGTCCTGTGAAAAGAATCAAAGGATCTCTGAAGAGTAGAAACCAGGCTCACCCTGTAGAAGACTGAAGAAATTGTTGAATTACACTCGGTCTGTCAGGAACTGAATCTGCTGTGTGTTCTCCTGGTTATTGTGCAGTAATTACGATTGGGATACAGATGCAGCCTGCCTGGTATAGTGCTTTCTTTTTTACCATATAAATGTGTGAGGAGTCTCTTGAGATCAAAAGTAGCCCTGCTGACATTGAAGGACCATATCTTCTTTGGAGGTCGTGAGTACTAATTGGGTCGCTTCCTGTTGAATTGCCACATTAAATCCAAATGGAATTACTGTACTGCTGACTGTTTAATTTTCCTTTTCTCTGTGTGAAAGGGCCCCTACCAGCTGCCACGGTTTGGACTAGCCACTAGGGCCTGGGTACCCAGGGACAGTAACTGGTAGGGATAGGCCTGTGCACAGAGCCATAGGTAGATAGTAAAGTGATAAGCTAATTAACCTGATTTCCCCCTGTCCTTGTTATGTCCCCCTAAATAAATCAGAGCTGTTTGTTTCAACAAAGTTATACTGCCTGAGGTATTTGTCTATGTTAAAGTACTGTACTGTGATTGTTGCACTGTATCTTATTTTACAGGATGTCCCGGTGCCTGAACCAGCCTTGGGGGTAAGTGTATACTGTGAAGGTAATTCTGCTATATTGTGTGGGCCACTAGTGGGAAGAAAGGGGGGTTGCAGTGTCCCAGAGGGCTGTGACCAAGTAAGTTTAACTATTGCAAACCCTGACCTCTGGGTGGAGGCACCCGCCATTGGATCCAGGCCCCTCAACCTGTTAGTGGCAAATCAGGCAGGGGTAGTAGCCCCTGGGATAGCGCCATCTAGGGGTTACATGTGGATTTAGGATAGTTTCCAATTTGTGGCACTTGTACTAAAACATTAGGCAACATTTTAGATAGTCTTTACATTTTGTCATAATTACCACAGCTGCATTCAAAACATGTCACAAGTCATCAGTGCATGTTAGGAGGGTCTATTAAAAATCCAACCCCTAAATTCAACCAGAATGAACAGCTCCTGGCATAACTAATACCCCACCTGGAGTACTGTGTCCAGTTTTGGAATCCGCACCTGAAAAAAGACAGGGATAGGCTAAAGACTGTTCAGAGAAGAGCGACCAAGATGATACAGGGTCTCCATGATCTCTCGTATGAGGAACAGCTGAAAGAACTAAACTTGTTCTCACTGGACACAAGGAGGTAGAGGGGGATATGATTGAGTCTTTCAAGTTCTTGAGAGGCATTAATAAGGTGCCATACACAGAACTATTCTAAATGATCACCAGCTCAACCACCAGGGAGCATGAATGGAAGCTATGGGGAGTGAGCTTCAGAAAAGATCTAAGAAAGCATTTTTTCATGGAAAGGGTGTTGGAACCCTGGAACGGCCTGCCAGTGGAAGTGGGAAGTGCAAATACCATAGCAGCTTTTAAACAGGGATGGGACAGAGCGAAGGCCACAGGGGGAAATGCAAAATCAGGATAGGGCAAAACTCGGTAGGGGGTAAAACCCAAGGCCTATAAGAGGTCTTAGGAACACTCAGGCAGACTCAATGGACCCACAGTCTCCTTCTGCCATCAATTTTTCAGTGTTTCTATGTTAATAGGAGTCTTGGTTCTGGTCAACAAGGTTCATTACACTGGGGAATGAAAAGATCCCTGCCACTGAGCTCTCCTTTCTGCAGCACTTTAGCAGACTCTTACAATATCACCGGACAGCTGAGCATGTGTGGGGTGCTCGACCAGCCTAGCTTTAATGTGTAGCACTAGGCTGACTGTCACAGAGAACAGAAAAAGAGCCCACTAATGTACTACATCAGTTTGTTCCTTTGTTATTTTATATGACAGTCTGCCTAGCATAACTCAGTGCCACTCAATTGTCAGCTGATACTGAAGGGACAGACGAAAACTGTGAGAAATGGGAGTGCCTCTCTGGCCCAGTGGCGCAGAGGGCTGAGGCACTGGGTGCCTTACCTCTCACCATGCCAGCGACCTGTGTTCAAGAACTAGCATGGGTTGCCAGGGGTTGACCGGGGGTTGGCAGTGGATAGAGTGGCCATCAGGCAGCTCTCCTCTCCCGGATTGGGGAGGTAGGCCTCTCTGGCTCTTCACTGCCACTGAATAGAGGCTCGTTGGTAGCATTGGAGAACTGGAAGGTCTGGCACGGATTGGGGCACACTCGGTGCTGGTGAACATATACGCCTTCACGCCCATGCACTGCCTTGAATTGCCGAGGTCCCAGGATGTAAGAGGTGGAAAAAAACAGGTGGAAAAAGGAACCCATGGAGGCAGGATGAAGACCGACCCCCCCCCCCAACAAGCTCTGCACTGGTGACTGGGCATGCACCACAAGTCCTGTGGCAGAGGACGCCAGTGCAAGGTAAGTTCCAAGGGAGCCAGGTGATGGGGCTGGGGTGGGGTTCAAACAGACAGTAGCAGCCAGGGAAAGGGGAATAAAGAAATAATGGAAAGGAAAAAAAAAAGAAATGGGAGAGCTGACCAAGTATCCAGGGTTTCTTATTGCCACAAAATCGTGCATCGAGGTTGAAGAGCACCAGTGTTGGTACTGTTTGGGCTGTAAAGAGCCCAATGGGCAATTCAGAGGAAGATAAATTTAAAAGACGCCATCAGGGAGAGGGAGGACAAGACCTATATTGCAGGGATCAGGAGTCATGGGGGCTCACTTTGTTTACAAAGTGTTTGCCACAGAGCACAGAAGCACAGTCTGGAGACAGGAGGGCACATTCTAAAACAAGGTGCTGATTAAGGGAAGGGCTGGTAGGATGCCAAATAGCAGTATTTACTTCTTCAGGGGCAGGATATAATGGAGGAGGTGAGTGACTGGAGATGCAGGTACAGACTTGTGCTGCACTCCCAACTGCTAGACCAGGATTCCAAAAACAGTAAAACTAAGACCACGCATAAATGCAAAAAAGCACTTAGTACAAATCATCCATTTCCAAAGTCACAGTTACAATAAATAACCTGTGTCATCTCCAAAGTGCTCAGTGCAGATGTCAAACACTTTACACGCAGCATACATAAGACACGATGGGACATGCAGACCCCGCCCCCTGAAAAAGGCTCATCCAGGAGATGAAGCACTGGGACATCTGCCAGTGAGGTCTGCTTGTAAGTGATGTCTGCTCTGAGCACTTTATTTGGATATGATGACACAGGTTATTTATTGTAACTCTGACTCGGGGAAATGAATTATTTGTATTTTTTGCATTTATGCTTTGACTCAAGTTTTACTATTTTTAGAATCATAGATACATAGACAGTGTCAGCAGATAAGGGCCTATGGCCCACCCAGTCTGCCCATTTGAGCTTGTAAGTTCAGTTTGTTTTCCTAGAAGTCTGTTGCCCCTCACCTCTGACCCTGAGAATTCCTTTATGTCTATCCCATGCATTCTTAAATCCCGTGATTGTTTCAGCCCCCACCACTTCCTCTGGCAGGGTGTTCCACTTGTCCACCACCCATTCTGTGAAGAAATTCTTTCTCATGTTTCCTCTGAATCGTCCTCCCTCCAACTTCATCCCATGCCCTCTTGTCCTGGAACATCTTTTTCGCTTAAAAATAATGTTTTCCTGCACCCTGTTCCTCCCTGTAAGATACTTGTATGTCTCTATCATATCCCCTCTCTCCCTCCTCTCCTCCAGGGAGTACATGTTCAGTTCCTTCAACCTGTCTTCATAGGACTTGTGATGCAATCCATGCACCATCTTTGTTGCCCTCCTCTGAACCTTCTCTACCCTGTCTATCCTGGTCTAGCACTGGAGTGCAGCACAATTGTATTATGTGTTACAATTTGCTTGGGCTGAGCACCCCTGTGCTGCACCCCTCCCTGCACCGAGCACATCTGTTTACCTACTCAAGGGTGAATGGAGATGGCTGAAGGAGTGGGGTGCTAGCCCTGGCTACCTGGGGAAGGGGAAAAAGGTTATCCAGTAGCATAGCAATTTAAAGCTGGAAGGGACTCTAGAACCGTCAAGCTTGCCCACTTATTATAAATACAGTGCTCCCTTTTAATGAATTCTTTGATGTATGGTATTTTGCCTTAAAGGAAAACACCACACAAATATAAATCCCTCCCCAGTCAATAGATATGCCCCCAACCAGGATTTTGCCACACAATTCAGATTTCTTTTTATTTTCTTCCAATATGTTTTTAAAAGCATAGTCCTTGTGCACTGAAATCTCCAATTTAAAGACACACACCGCAACCATTTTGCATGCACCAGCCTGCTTCTTGTGCTCTCGTTGTGCTAATTAAGGCTGCTGACTAATGGTAGAGGTCGTCAGTGATAACTAGTACAAACAGAGCACAGGAAGCCAGTTAAATGCTCATGTTTGTCTGCTTTTAATTTTCAACTGTCTTTTTTACTTACATTTTGTTTCATATTTTTTTATTTTTACTGTTTTACTCCCTTGTAAATTGAACATATTTTTGAAATTGCTGAAACTATGCTTTTTCTTGTCTGTTGGACACTATTGTAAAAGACTAATGAGCCTTGACTCAACGGCTGCACTGAAAAAAGTGCACACCCGATGGCCGCAGGTGAGTCTTTAAACTGGAAGTTGTGGCTCACTAGGATTTAATTATGTGGCAAAACCCCAGTTGAGGGCACTTTATTGACTGGGGAGGGCACTATATGTGTGTGTTTTCCTTTATGTCCCAGTTTCTCTCAGTACATTCTAGTGAAGACAACCCAACTTTATAATGAATTTCCAATGCTCATGGAATCCTTGAGCAGAATGAATCTACTGTGCGTCACATAGTTGTAATGTGCTTACAAAGGACCTTAGCCATTTTATTAGAAATGCACAAAGGAATTATTTTGTAGTATTTATTCCTTTATTGGTTTAGTTGCTAAATGCCATAAAGACCTCTGAGTCCATCTCAGGTTTAGTACACTAATCAACCGGCAACTCTCCTCTGAGATACAGTAGTAAATCCCCTGCTAAGTTGATTTTTTTCACAGTCACGTGTCATTTGATCTTTGTTCTTTAGAAGCCTAGTTCCTGTTGCAGGGAAAGAGCTGTAGAGCTTGCCACAAGGGTTTTGGGAAAGAGCCTTTGGTCCAGAAGCTTAGAGGTGTATGGAGGCCAGCCAGGATCAACCAGGCAAAGTTGGGGATATGGAGGGGAAAAGGACAATGACAAAAAAGGATAACTGTGCTTGATATCATTACTTCGCATAGGTACAGTACGCTCTCCCTGTTGCAATGAGAGGAATGTCATAGCAATAATATTATCAGATATTGCATTTAACTATCGAACTTCTGAACTAAGATTTATTGCTAATTAGTGGATCTCATGATATGGCCATTAAAGGAATAATGCCGGACAGGGTGGGTGTTATGCTGGGATAACATCCCACCTCGGGTGGTTAGGCCCGAGGCCACTGGCCGAGGGCGTCCAACACCTAAGAAGGGATGTTATACCAGCATAACTCCACCCTGGAGGGCATTATTCTATTATATAATGGCTTGTTGTTATATATAAAATAAAATAAATAATTTAAAAAAATGTTTTTATTACTGTGAAAAATATTTTTGTTTCTTAAGAGGAGACGCAAAAAAAAGGGATCATGAATAGTGGCCATCATGATGACAGCAGAGCTGTGAACAGCAGGGATGTTATGCCAGGATAACATCCCTGCTGTGATGGCCAACTGACCAATCAGAGCCCAGGATTCTTTCTTGCCATTGTATAATACACAAAATATAGTTTAGGCTACTATAGTTGATATTCTGATACAATGAAGTACAAATCAATTGCCTTAAGTTTAGAAAAATTGATTCTCAGAACATAGCCAAATCAACATGTCTGTCATGCATACAATTAAGACAGTGTCATATGCATGGCAAAACAATTAGAAAAACATCTAACTATACATTTCATGAATTTAATTATAAAACAATATGTAATGCAATTAAAGTTATGTACAATGGGCCCTATTCACAAAGGCTACGTGGTCCTATGCACAGTGTGTAAGTCCCGTGTGGAGGCACATACGTACTGAAGCAGTGTATGCAGCCACTGCATGGTATGCACAAACCGTGCATAGGGGCATGCGTAGCCATGCTGAGTGCAGCAGTGTGTCACACAGGATACACGGTCATGCAGGGGCATGCCCATGTGCACCATACGTCCGGGACGCTGTATGCGCATGCACAACATACAATACATCGTAATGGTGCATCACGTCCCCACATAGGCAATATGCAGTTTGAAGCAGCCGTAAAGTGGCCAATGCACTGCACACCCAGCAGGAGTGTCCAGTGAAGTGCATCATAGTAGGGGGCAACCATGCACACAATGGCAAACCATGCCAGACATGCATGCAGTGATGCATGGCACGCAGGGGTGGCCATGCACATGCTCAGAATGTGCCTCATGCACCACACACTGGTGTGACAACAACAGCAAGACTACAGGCCCAAGCACGGCGTGCATGCCAACCATCAGACATTACCGACACCGCATGCCCAGCATGGCATACAGTGGCACATAGGCCACACCCACAGCAGAGTCAACACAGTCAGTGGTCACAGAAGCAGGAACAGTCCAACACCCACAGCGCACGCACACACACACACACACACGCCCACTGTTGCACACTGTGCCAGAGTGAAGAATGAGGCACACACAGGGCCTTACAGTGAAACACCTTTAATGGCAGACATCAATACAATGCCCACGCAGGGCAACACAACAGTGTGAGGGGAGGGGAGACAGAATGAGAGTGTAGGAAGTCCGTCCAGCCCAGTCTGATAAATCCTCCTCCGTGGCCACCTCCAGGTTGGTCGACAGGGTCACCTCCTGGGAGGGGCGCTGTATCGGTGAATTCGTGTTCCTCCACCACCAGGCACCTGATGGGGTCATGGCAGCACTGCAACGACAAGAGCAAACACATGGGACACACATCAGTACCTGCAATGCTGGCCAGGCCACCTATACAATGTTGCCAGCCACACACACACACAGAGTGTACTAAGGGCCACATACCTGCGAGGGGGATCGAATGGCCCACAGTTCCCCCTCGTCGTCCCTGTAGACCATGTCAGATGTGCTCTGCGACAGGTCGAACTGCAGTGGGATGTCATGGAGCAGCCTCTGGCTTGGGGTCGCCACCACTGCAGGTCCTGGCCCACCCACCTCATGCAGCTCCAGCACCAGCATGACCTTATGCCTCCGTGTCCTCTGTAAACATGCACAGGTAGCAACAGTGAGATGCACACTCAGAGCACCGTCCCCCCCCACCCCAACAGACACAGAACTGAAACGGTCATTGAACAGGCTGTGGTACCTACCTGCCGCTATTCTGTGACCTCCCATATGGCTCCCACTGGAACTCCATCCTGCTACACCTCTTTTACAACATGATACAGGTACCATGGCAGGGTTAACTTGCCCTGTGGCATTGGTGGAGCAGCCACCACCATGACTGACAGTGCAGTTATGGCATTCCAGTGGCTGGCCTGCCCACACCACGTCAGCACGCCATGCCTTATAGGATACATGTACCACACCACACAGCATGCACAGGACACACTTGTGTGCCTGCAATGCCACTGTGTTGTCACAGACAGTGCAACAGGCAGTGGTAGTGCGATGTGCCCAGGGGGACTTCTACACATATCCCTACTAGAGGATGCCTTGGCAGAGTGTCATGCCCGTGTGCAGTGCCTCCAATGGGTATTCAGGCCACAGCTAGAGGCACAGAGCCTCCACACAACAGACATCCTGCAACGGTACCGTGAACTTGTGGAGGATACCATATGTCCCAGTACAAGGCGCTCCATGGAGATTAAGGTGCTGTGTGCACTGCAATACTATGCCTCGGGCACCTTCCAGAGAGTGATGGGGATGTGACAATTGTGAGCCAGTCCTCCGTATCCAGGGCCCTGTACCAGGTAACTGATGTCCTTGTGCACCACGGGCAATGCCATATCATGTTTCCCACGACCAAGGCAGAGCTCAGGGTCATCAAGGGTGCATTCATGGACAGGTTTGTCATGCTTAACACTGTGCGTGTGATAGATTGCGTGCATGTGCCCATCCTCACACCATCCACGTATGAGGAGGCCTACAGGAACTGTAAGGGGTACCACAGCATCAACTGCCAGGTGATATGTGATGCAACATTCATCATCACGAATGTGTTGGCATGGTACATAGGGTCATGCCATGACTCATACATATTTGACAACAGCGTGCTGCGACACCATCTGGACTGGCAGGAGGAGGGATACGGCTGGCTGTTGGGTGAGCACCCATCAATGACTGATGTTACAGTTGCAGCATGTGTGCTACTGAGAGCCTAACATCTCTGTTCAACCTCATTTCCACAGGTGACAGTGGATACGCACTGAGGACGACCTTCCTGACACCATACCTGGCACCGCGGCACCATGTGGCGGAGGCATTCAATGCAGCACATGTGCGGGCATGCGGCATTGTGGAATGCACCATCAGGCTGAAGAAAATGCGGTCCCTCTGCCTGGACCACACAGGTGGCATGATGATGCTTGCGCCAGGGATGGCGTGCAGAGTGTTCACCACCTGTACCATGCCGCACAACATATGTATCTGACACAGTGTGCCACGGCCCCCTGACGTACACCCTGAGGAGCTCAGTGAGGAACCACCACAGCCACCCCATGGACCAGTGCCACTCGGTGATGGTGATAGGGTGCCATCCAGGAGACAGCACGCCGCAGGATGCAAGGTAGCAAGGGCCGTGTGGCATCATGTGGCCCATGGCACATTTGGTAGGTGAGCGGTAGCGCATGCTGGTGATGACGATCTAACATGTCTGAGCTGGCATATGCATCACAAGGCCATGCTGCCAACTGCGTGGAACAGGTGCAGCACGTATGCACTGCCAGCCACCAATGTGTTATGCCGTGTCCCATACGGAGGCCTGCCTGATGCATGCTGTGCATGCCACTGTGCGTTGGATGCTTGTGATGGGGGGCCCATTGTGGCATGCCTGTGACCTGTATGTGTGCTCTGTAGTGCCCTGCTCAGGCAGCGCTGTTCAATGGGGTGTCGCAGTGCACCACTGTGTGGTGTGCCATGGTGGTCGGTGTGAGTGTGGATGTGTGGGGTGTGTGTGCATGACGGCCATGGTCAATGCTGTCGCATCCTCCCCATCACTGTGTAGCTTGTGTCTGTGGCTGTCCACTGCATCCGCGCCCCTTGTCCTGTTCCCCTGTTGCTCCGTGGTGTGGCCATTGGCTGTGTGGCATTTTGTACCACCTGTATGCGTCATGACCATTGGGCTGTTTTGCCTGCACCTGTTGTGGCAGCTGTGGCTGCCTGAGCTGCCACCACACACTGTGGGGCACTGTCACACCCTGCCACCTGTGCCAAGGACAATGGTTGTGCAGCATCAGTCGGCGCTGGTGGCATGCCCATGGCTGGTGGTCGAGCCTGCTGCGTGATCAGGTGTGTGGCTATGGCCAGGAGTGCCTCTGCTGCCCGCTCCTGCGAGCGGACACCCACCACCACCACCTCCACACGTATGTCCTGGGCACAGGCACTTTCAGCAATGGCTTCTGCCATGCATTTCTGCACCCTCACACAGGCGGCAATGCTCTCTGCAAGCCTCTCCTGCACCAGCACGTATGCCACCATGACCTCCCATCATGCGGTGTACTGCCTCTGTGCAGTCTCAAGTTGCTTGCAACTGGTCACGCTCCAGCTGGCGGAGGTCAGGGTAGTAGCTTGCCAGTTCCAAGCCACTGCCACCCTGCCTATGATGCCTGGTGGGTGGGGGGCCCTCTGAAGCACCCATGTCCCGCTCTTGGGTGTCTGGTGGTGAGGCAGGTGATGACATCTCCGCAGTCACCAAGCAGCTGCCCTCCAGTTGCAGGGTGTCCTCCTCTGTGTTCCTGTCTGTTCCTGGTGCTGTGTCATCCTCCTCATCATGGTCCACAGGCGTTCCCCCTTCTTCGCTGGCCTGTGTGTCCAGACCATCACCGTGGCTCAGCTGCCTCTCTTCTCCTGTTGATGTTCTGGTGTCCCTCCATCTTCATGCCTCTGCTGTTCCTCTGCCGTTGCAGTTGGCTGTGTGTCCCCTTCCTGCGTGCCACCTGGGCTTTGCTGCATACCTGTGTGGGTGGGGTGGGTCATCAGTTAGTACACATGCATGTCCATCCTGTGTTGTGCACCACCCTGTATCCATGTCACTACGTCCCTGCATCGTCGGACTGCTGTGACGCTCCTCCGCTGATCCCAGATGGTCCCTCACCGACACTGTCATCATTATGCACTGTGGGTGGGAAGGGTGACAAGTGGTTAGGGTCCGTGTCAGTGTTGCTGTGTAGTGTGGCTGCCCTGTGCATGGGAACATTGCGCTCACCTGGCATGATGTCAAGGCTGTAGGGCTCCCTGTCCATGGCGACGTCACTTATCATGTCTGACACCATCTGTTCAATGGGTATGAGGGGAGGATCTGGCGGTGGTGGGCCTCCCTCAGTGGTGCCCTGTGACTGTTGTGCCTGGCTCAGCTTCTTCATTACCTGGGACTGGAGGTCACGCCACTTGTGCTTTATGACAGCCATGGTGCATGCCTCCAGTCCGGCAGCGTTTATGGCTGCCTGCACATCCAGCCATATTCGAGCCTTCATTTCAGGTGGAGTGTTGAGTGCCCACTGCCCAAACAGCACATTGTAGTGCTGTCAGACCTCTGTCACCAGGATGGCCACCACTGCTTTGTGCTGCCACCACTGCCCGTGCCATGTCCCCCAGTCCTGCTTGCCTGCGGCATTTTCTCCGCCGGTCCATGGTCCTCATTCCAGGCTTCCAGTCTCATGTCCTCCACCAACATCTTTCCACGGCTGTCTGCGTAGTTCTATAGCGTAGTGCTTCCGCATCTCCATATATGGTGGGGTCAAGGGGCATTCCAGGCATCTTGCGCTGTCCCAATCCCACCCTTGCACGTTGCTTCACACATCCGCTGACCCCACCCCATCCACCTAGGGGTGTTCCCGTCATGTTAGTGCATGTCGTATCTTTTGTGTGAGTTGCGCGGTGCGCAGTTGCGCACCTGCCTTTATGCCACTTTTGCATGTAGCGGCAGTCCTTTCGTGAATAGTGCCCATGCTCCTAAGTACTGTTAGACTGAGTTTTAACTATAGTCTGCTAATGTACATGGCTGTTCAAGTCGCCCTCCCCCCCAACGGACACCGGAGATCCCCCCGCCAGACAAGCAAAGAGGAATCTGAATGCCAATTCTTCCTCCTGTGCCTCCAGCCAATAAGAAGACAGCCAACAAAGGCAGGGGTGGAATTTGTAACTTTCCTGCTGCTTCTTCTCTACCATGAGTCAGCAATCTGACTGATTTCTTTGCCCAGAGACTGCTGCATCGGACCTCCCTTTTCAGCAGCCCACTGGAGTTGCCCTCCCACCAGTGGTTCGTCCAAGTATTATAGTCTCAAACATTGACTAACATCAGGTGGGACTCAGCAGTGTCATGCGTGAGTAGGCAGGCCTGTGTTATGCAGCCTTAAATTACATTCTCTCCAGCGTACCTTCATAGAAACATAGAATTTGATGGCAGATAAGGACCGCTTGGCCCACCTAGTCTGCCCATTTTCCTACCTAACAGATAAGCTGCAGATCCTAATTAACCAACAGCTTACTTCCTCCTACCCCCCACTAGGACTGCCTTATGCCTGTCCCATGCATTCTTGAATTCCCCCACTGTTCTTGACTCCACTACCTCCTCAGGGAGGCTGTTCCATGCATCCACAACCCTCTCTGTGAAAAAATACTTCCTCACATTACCTCTAAGACGTCCCCCCTCTATCTTCAAATTGTGCCCCCTTGTTCTTGCACATCTCTTTTTCTGAAAGATGCTACCCTCTTGGACTTTGTTGATTCCCTTGAGGTACTTGAAAGTTTCTATCATGTCCCCTCTCTCCCTTCTTTCCTCAAGGGTATACATATTAAGCTCCTTTAGTCTTTTCTTCAGATGTCTTCTGAGCAGACCCCACCATTTTGGTTGCCCTCCATGGACAGCCTCCACTCTATCCATGTCTTTATGGAATTGGGGTCTCCAGAACTGCACACAGTACTCAGATGGGGTCTCACCAACTGTCTGTACAGAGGGATAACAACTTCCTGTTTTCTACTATTGATGCCTCTTCCTATGCATCCCAGTATCCCCCCAGCCTTCCTTACTGCTTTCTCACATTGCTTGCCCACCTTTAGGTCATCTGATATAATTACCCCAGGTCCCTTTCCATTTTTACTGTTGTCAGTATCTCACCCCCATTGTGTACGCCTCCCTTGGGTTTTTATTTCCCATGTGCATTACCTTGCACTTCTTTGCATTGAATCTGAGCCGCCATACATTTGACCATTCCTCCAACCTTGCCAAGTCCCTTCTCATCCTTTCCACTCCATCTTGTGTATCAACCCTGTTGCAGATCTTTGTGTTGTCTGCAAAGAGACATACTTTTCCTAACAGTTCCTCTGCAATGTCACTTATAAAGACATTAAAAAGGACCGGTCCCAGTACTGAACCCTGCGGTACCCCGCTAGTAACCCTCCTTTCTTCACTGTGTACTCCATTTACTACTACCCTTTGCGTCCTGTTTTCTATCCAATTTTTTATCCTGGCTACCACCTTGGGACCCACTCCAAGGCTGGCTAACTTGTGTATTAATCTTTTGTGTGGGACTGTATCAAATGCCTTGCTAAAATCTAGGTAGGCCATGTCCACAGCCCTTCCCTGGTCTACTACTTTGGTCACCCAGTCAAAAGAAATCTATTAGATTCTGTCTGACATGACCTTCCATCGTGAATCCATGCTGCCTTGGGTCCCAGCCCCACTGGCCTCTAGGTACTCAACAATTCTTTCCTTCAGAAGTGATTCCATCATTTCCTACCACTGAGGTCAAACTAACTGGTCTGTAGTTTCCTGCTTCTGTCCTGCTCCCACTTTTGTGAAGAGGAATCACATCTGCACTCCTCCAGTCCTCGGGTACCACCCATCCTCCCATGATTTGTTAAACAGAGTAGTCAGCTGGTGTCACTAGCTCTACCCTTAGTTCTTTTAGAATTCTGGGTGAATCCCATCAGGCCCCATTGCTTTGTCCACCTTCAATTTTATTAGTTCTTTCAGAACCCTTTCTTCTGTAAATGGACTGGTATCGACCCCGTCTTTAGAGTGTTTCTCTTGTTTGGTTTAGGTACCTCCCCTCCTTCTTCCTTTGTGAATACTGAACAGAAATATTCGTTCAGTATCCCAGCTTTTCACTGTCACCCTCTACCCACATCCTTCCCTTTATTGCCTTAGTATCCCTCCTTTGGTCTTTCTTCCCTCTAATGTACCTATAAAGGTCTCATCCCCTTCTTAACAGAATTGGCTAGCCTTTCCTCGGTTTGGGCCTTTGCTATTCTGACTGCCTTCTCAGCCTCTTTCTGCTTTAACTGATAAAGTTCTCTGTCCTGCTCCTTCTGAGTTTCCTTATATTTCCTGAATGCTATCCTTTTCTCCTTAACCTTCCCTGCCACCTCTTTTGAGAACCGTAGTGTTTTTTTCCTTCGTTGTGTTTTATTGATTTGCTTTATACAAAGGCTTGTTGCCTCTGTGATGGCGGTTTTGATTACTCCCTATTGTTCCTCCACCCCTCCTTCTTGCCTGTTTGCTAGTGCTTTTCTGAGGCACTCTCTCATTTTCCCAAAGTCAGCCCTCCTAAAGTCCAATACTTTTGCTTTTGTATGGCTTGACTGTATGGCTGTGTTTATCGTGAACCACACTGTTTGGTGGTCGCTTGTTCCCAGATGGCTACCCACTTCTAAATCTGAGATTCTTTCTCCGTCCCCAGTTGAGAGTACCAGGTCTAAGACTGCTCCCTCCCGAGTGGGTTCCAATACTAGCTGTCTGAAGTATGCCCCCATAGGGCATCAAGAATGACCCTGCTCTTGGATGTGCCTGCAGCAAAGGTGCTCCAGTTAACATCTGGCATATTCAGGTCCCCCATCAACAATATCTCCCCTTTTTCTGCCATTCTAAGAAAGCCTTCTATCATTTCCTTGTCCAGTCCCTCCCCCTGAGATGGGGGTCTGTATACAACCCCCATGCGGATTGTGGTGCCATTTCCTGTCTCCAGGGTGATCCAGAGTGCCTCATCTGCTCCCTGTTTACTTTTAGTTCTGTTGCTTTGATCCCTTCCTTTACATAGAGAGCTATTCCTCCTCCTTTTTACTCTCCCTGTCCCTCCTGTAGATGGTGTATCCTGGTATGTTGACATCCCAGTCATGGTTCTCTGTGTACCATGTTTCTGTGACTGCCACAATATCCAGGCAACCTTCTTCCATCAAGGCCACTAGCTCAGGGAGCTTGTTACACAGACTATGGGCATTGGTACTCATCACCCTCCACTTTTTGATAGCCTTACCCCTTTTAGCCCCGTTTCTGTCCTTACTGCCTTTGCCTTTTTTTTACATTTACCTCTGTTCTGCTCCCTAATAACTTCTCTACCTTGGTGTTTACCTCACTAATCACCATGTTTTGTGGGGGAGGCTGGGATTTCCCTGCTCCTTTTCAGTGCCTCCCCCCTTGGCTAGTTTAAATGCTTGCCAATGAAGCATTTAAACCTCTCACCTAGGATCCTGATCCCCCCGGACAGATGCAGACCATCGCACCAGTATAGGTCTGCATCCCTCCAGGTGGCTACCCAGTCCCCAATGAAGCCAAAACCCTGAGCTCCACACCAGTTTTTCAACCACTCATTGAATTCCCTGGTGAGGAGTGACCTAGCATCTCCCTTGCCATAGACAGGCAGCACCTCTGAGAAGGTTACCGTATGCGCTACTTGTCTAAGGCCCTCCCCAACTCTACAAACTCCTCTTGCACTGCTCTGATCCTATTCCTAGCCAGGTCATTTGTCCCTAGGTGGACAATGACATCCAGCTCCTCCCTTGTGCAGCTCCTCCCACGATCCTGAGGATTTGCTTCCTGTCCCTCCAAGCTGTGGCGCCAGGAAGGCACCTTACCTCCCTCTCCCCTTCCTCCCCATTTCTACCCCCTAATGATTGAGTCCCCACCAGGAGTTGTTTCCTTCTGTGGGGTCCCATGCCACCCTCCTGTGGGTCTCCTTATGAAGGTTCCCAGCATCCTCCTTGGTCTCCACTGCAGGTGCCTCCATAGAGAACCACTATCCACCAGAAGAGAATGAATTGTGTGGAGAGGTACAGCTGGAGGGATGCAACTCTGTTCCATCACCCTCTCCTCCCTGAGCCCACCCTGGTCCAGCCTCTTTCTTGGCAACCTCTGAGGTAGTGGCATTGGCCCTGGTGGTCCCTGGGGAGAAGGTTTCACGAATCCTAGCCAGGTCAGCCTGGAGACAGGCAACCTCCTCTCTCAGACCAGAGAGGTGCCTGCCAACAGGGCAGCATCGCAGCCTCCAGAATGTCTCCGGAACACTGCCGCCCACAGCCATTGCACTGCACCACTCCTATCATGTCTTATTTTGTATCCCCTCTACTGTTTCTCTGTATGCTTACTCTCTCCTCTCCTTACAACTCTCACCCTTCCTGTTCTGGGACAGCAACTTCCTATATTCTTCAGTAGCCTCCTTCTTCCTTGCTCAATGTCAGACCACCAGCAGCAAGGGGGGGAGAGTGAGCTACTTTTTCCTTTAGGGTTGACAAAACCAATGTTTCTCTATGATACTTCCCTTCCTACTGCCAAACAGGAAGTTCCTGTTGACAGTCAAATCCGGTGGCTATAAAAGTAGAACTGTCTTAGGGTAGAACTGTCTTAGGGTGGGTGGGATGGAGGGCAATTAGTAAGAAAAAAGGCTAGCAACAGGAAGTTGTAATTTGAGTCAGCTGCTTTTATAGCTTCGCTGCCTGGTTGTGTTCTAAACAGGGTAACCTTGAGATTACTTGCTCATGCTACTCGTACCTCTGTAGTCTATGTCCTTAGCATTGCCTAGCTGTAACTGAGTTTCTCTGCTTAAGCCTGCCAGGTTGGTTTCTTAATTTTATGGTCAGTCTTTGCCTTCCAGTCTGTCTTCACTTGCTCCTATTGTATTTATTTATTTAGTTATTTACAAGTTTGGACAAATACCTTTGAGCTGAACAGCTCATTTACAAAGGTTTCTCGTCATCACTAGAGTAGCGGCAAACATCAAATCTAGTGCTAAAGGACATAACAATGGCTACACAGCAACAGTCGACAAGATATACAAGGTTTACATTATAATGCATAAGTTACCACCAACGATATAAAACAAGCTTTGTCAACAGGTAATGAGACACAAGGCAGTGTACAATAGGCTTTGTCAACATGAGAATATGAGGCATTTGAAGAGATGGTCAGTTGGAGCAGCAGAACAAGCAACTTAGAAAAGCATTGTCTGGTACAAAAGAGGGGGAGAGATCAAGGTCAGTTACAGATGATCTTGGGGGTAAGGTCTTGTTTAGGCTGCCTCTTAAACTGGCCAATTCTGTTGAGGTTTATTAGTGAATCCGGGAGCCCATCAAGCCATAAAGGAGCCCTAACGGTGAAGGAGCATGCTGCCAGTGTAATCCTGCAGAACAGGACTTTGAGTGTGTTTTGGACATGGCCCTGGTGGGGTAGGGGTTAGGGGATGGCTGCAGTAGATTCTGTAGTCGGGGGGGGGGGAGTGAGACCTAACTGAGCTTTTTTTTACCAAGGATGCAGGTTTGGGATTTATTTCTGTCCTGTAATGGGAGCCAATTGGTTACAGAGTATAGGGAGCAAGTGTGTGTATTTAGCCAGTGTATATCTCAATTGCCTGCTTGTGCTACACTAACATTTGTACTGCAAGTCGTATACACTACAACGTACTCTGCAGGTAGGTAGAAACATGCTTCATTGTGCATGGCCAGCCACCCACCCTGTAAAGCCTCTCTTATTCTCAGTAGCTGTTTTGGCACTAATACTGACTGGACTGCAAAGGGAAGGTAACTGACAGTGCACTGCTCTTGCTGAAAACTTCCAGTACATGAAATGGTGCTAATGGGAAACGGGTGTCTCTGGGCCTCCTGCAACTAACATAGGCCCCCTCCTGTTGCCACACTCTCTAGTTCTTGCCAACAGAGGCCCTCCTTGGTGTGTACCATACCTCTCCCTATGTCTCTCCTGGCCACAAGATCCACATTAAAAATTGCTCACATACTAATAAGTTACTGCGACCAACCCTTACACTGAAGGATCTACAAAAACTTCTACTCATCCTCCTTCTCATGTCTGGTAATATTCACCCAAACCTTGGTCCACTTCTCAGGGACAGGACTAGCAAGAACCCAATGGGAAAGTCAGCCTCCTTCCAAATTTCTTACAGTGTGAGACCTGGGTGACACTTGTCCAACCTGACATCATCTCACTCACCGAAACATGGCTCTCCTCCAAAATCCCTGATGCTGCCATCACTCTGTACTGAATACAACCTACTCAGGCAAGACTGCCAAGGTAAACGGGGGAGCCTACTCTACCTAAGGGCTAACCTACAGGGCCATAAAATTTCCCTTGAAAATCCCACAAGTTACTGTGAATGCCTGGCTGTAAAACTCTTAGTGGAGAAGGGGTATAAACCATTGGTCTTTATGACAGTATACATATCCCTGGCAAAAACACTTAGGCCTTGAAACATTTGCTAGACATTATGAACAAGCAAGCCATAATTGGGAAACAATAGTCACTGGCAACTTCAATATAAACTGGGCTGCCAAAACTAGTACTGCCTATAAGAATCTTGTGTCCAGCCTTTACCTCACAAAGGTAGTAAAAGACTGCAGCAGGGCCAACTACAAAACCAGAACCAGCACACTCACTGACTGGATACTAGCCACCCACCCAGAAAGGCTAACAGAGGTCACAGTGTTGCCGGACTCCATCAGCGACCACTCCCCGGTACTATGTGACTGAACTGCTAAACTCTCCAAGTCCCCCCTCTAAAACTATCAACAGCAGGTTACTTCGTAAAGGTCAAATCGGTGAATTCAAGGTATACCTGGCCCAAGTAGACTGGGGCTATTTTGACTCTATTCCTGACATTGACTTAACTCTGGATTACTTCATAAACCAATTCAATGTTGCATGCAACAAATTTGCCCCCCACAAAAAAAGTAAGATTAGAGGTACTACTGCTGAGTGGGTTACCCCTTCTCTCCTAGCCAAGATGTAGGATAGGGATAATTTGTGGCAACGGGCAACAGCCTCTGGCTCACCTGGGGACCTGAAAAAGTATAAGGCTGCCCAAAATAAATGTACAACAGAAATAAGGCAGACTAAGGTGACTTATTACAAAGAACAACAGGCTAACAACTGAGGTAACGGGAAAAAATTCTGGGAAAACATAAATGAACTTGTGTTTAAGGATGACAAATCATAGCCCATTATGCTCACTGCAAAGGGGAATGCCACCCTAGCCCCAAAAGAGAGAGCAAATATTTTCAATAATGCTTTCACCGATCTCAGCGCTGTCCTTCCTCCTAATGCTGAATCTGACCCCACTGCTAAACAGAGTGACAATCAAATCACTGCTTCTGCCCAAAACCCTGTCAACCCACAGTTCTGTTTTAAATCCATCACCGTAGCAGACACAGTCAAGTATGTAAAATTGGTACTGGGTAAAACCAGAGTGAGAAGCGATGCTTTGGACAAGAAACTGATGGCCCTGTCCCTGGATGAGCTTGCTCTCCTCCTGACCGAAATACTTAACTTCTCCCTGCAGTACTCCCAATTCCTGGGTATGTGGAAAATCGCTCTAGTCACTCCTTTACACAAAAGTGGGGACCAATCCCTTGTCACCAGCTCCAGACCAATATCAATCCTCTCCCCATTGTTCAAGGCCCTAGAAAGAATTGTATCAGAATAACTAGTCACCCACCTCTGCAAATATAATATCCAGTGTCAACAACAGCATTGGTTCAGGAAGTATCATAGCACCAACACTGCTCTTATTGATTATATTAACATCCTGCATGAGGCCCTGGATAGTGGCCACCTGGTGAGTTCCATGTATATTGATTTAACAAAAGCATTTGATTTGGTACATCACTCACTACTGCTAGCCAAGCTCCACACCCTAGGCCTCTTCTCAGACACAGTGACTTGGTTCCACAGCTACCTTTCCAACCATTCACATTGTGTAACGATCGATGGAGCACTATCCGATGTCAAAGGTGTCTCGATCGAGGTGCCGCAAGGCTCAAAACTGCCTCCACTCATCTTCAGACTCTTTATAAATAATCTCCCTGAAGCTTGCCCCACCTCAAAGGTGCTTCTATATGCGGATGATGCTGTCATCTATTCCACTAGTTCACACCAGGAGATTCTCACTCGTGAATTACAATGCAGCTTTGGGTCACTGGAAAAATGGTTCAAACTAAACTAATACTAAACTACAAGAAAACTAAAACCATGTTGTTTGTTGATCCTCTTGTGAAAAAAAAAGGTCCCTCCCATTACCATTATAAATGAGAAAGGGGCTACTTTGGTACAGGTAGTCTCATTTAAATATCTAGGAGTCACCCTTGATGACACACTCTCCTTTGCATCCCATGTTGACAACATTATTGGTACTCTCAATAAAAAACTAGGAGCCCTATACAGGCAACGACACAACCTCACCCCTGAAGTCAAACGTACTGCTGTACCAGCACAATCCTCCTGATACTAGATTATGGCCTTCCATTATATGGTGCAGCCACTGACTCTGTTCTCAACAAGGTCAGGCTGGTATTAAATAAGGCATGTCGTTTTTGCACATGGGGCTGACAGACTCACCCATACCTGCTCCCTGTATTCCCAAACCAATTCGCTTCCCCTCCAGGACAGAATAAGATACCAGACATGCCTGCTTGGGAAAAAAGCTCTTCTGGGCCTCACTCCACCTACTGTTCGAAACCAAGTACACACTGTCCTCAACCAGTATTCTACCAGGAATATGACCAGGAATGCTGTATCAGTACCCTTCTATAGAACAAGTCATCCCACGCATTCCTTCGCCATCAGAGCTCCACAGTGGTTGAATGAGCTGCATGAACCCCTGCTGGGCCTCCCAAACATAGCCCAATTCAAGAGGGAACTAAGAAAAGTTCTCTTACTTGCATCCAAATGTAACTGCTATAATTGATTTTTTGACAACTTGTAGCCATATGCTATATAACAGTACATTTTTCTGCTTGTTCTGTCCTTGACATTGCTGCTCTGGATCTGCCCTTGCTCATGCTCATTTGAATTATTACTGGTCGAAATACACTTACCCTGCATGTATGGCTCTTGATAATGCTCCTATGTGAATCGCTCTTGACAATGCTCCGATGGATCTTAATTCTCTTGTATTTTATTGTTTAAATCTCTGTAACTACTCAATGACGTGGAACCTTTGTAAATGAGCACTTTTGCTCAAAGGTGTATTTCCAAATAAATAAATAAACAACCCCCCCCTCCTGACAAGGGAAAAGTTTGCTAAGTCTGCACCTAGGTTGCACTACTTACGTTTTTAATTGCACAAAATGCTTCAAAATAACACTTTAAATGAAAAGTTGTGTTTTTTTTTTCAAGTAGGCATATATGCACATATACCATTATGTGTTGCAATATTAAGACAAATTAATGTGAGATAGGAAAAACACTTTAACAAACAAGCATACTTTGTTTTAGTCATTGGTGCAGGCATTATGTTGCTACAAAGCCTGCAAGAATGCATTTTTTGATGAGCTACAAAGTATTAAATTACGGGCCCCACACACAATTGTAAAGTGGTGCCAAATTGGGGTGCAAAAGACTCTCCATTTCACCACCATACTATTTTGGCATACACAATGCTGGTGCGCTGTTGGCAAGAGGTGAAGTCTCCTCTGCAATAGTGTTACCCAGCATCAATATGAAAACCATCAAATCAATTTGTTTTACACAACATGGTTGACTGCAACATTCACAGGTGTCTCTGGAAGGCATAGCACCAGTTGCACTCCACTATGCTATGCACAGAACCCTGGCCTAATGGCACTACCACCGAAACCATCTCCTCAACCTATTTGCCCCACTTTTGGGCATTCTACATTGTGATTTCCTAGCACATGCCTGGTCCTCTCTGGTGGTCCATCCCCCATCCCCTTGGCCAACATCCTGTTACATTTTAAACTTTCCAGCTCCCCCTCCCTAGCTTAGTCCTGGACTGTGCAGGACTGGCGACCTAAACTCTTCATCAACAGAACTTCTGTTCCAGGCTGCAAACCAGCACCCCCAGTAGAGCTGCTTTTAATAGTTCTACCAGAGTTAGGGGGGCACAGTGCCTTGCAGCCCGAGGGGAGGGGGTGCATACACCTGCAAATAAGCCTGGCTTCTCCACCCCTTTCCCTGTGCCAGTACAGTGTCCACAGTGAAAGCACAGGAAAAGTCTTGTGATTCCTTTGTGTATAGCATAATGGGATAGATGCAAGTTGGAACAATGGCACAAAGTGGTCGTTCCAACCACTTCAACCCCTACAAAACAGCAACTGTGTATGGGGCCCATAATGTGAAAGGGGACCCCCGCTAATATATTCAGTGCTGCTTAAGCTGCCTGTACCTCAGAAATGGATTTTCAGAAATATCTGCATATTACACAATTTTTTCAAACATTTAACTTAAAAAATTAAAGCATAATTTATTAGAAACTGGTGTATCTATAAAACTAAATACAGATATCAGAAGTGCAGAGGATTTCCCCGTTAAACATGAGGATGAATTAATCTTCCTAAGAAAGAACACATAAATTTATGTGCAAATCTTGAATATAGCATGTAGCCTGCTTGTAGTTTTGAAAATACCACCCTCTTGTTTGCAAAGGAATTTGGTGCACTGATATTATGGATGATGCAAGCATAAAACTAATAACTCAAGCTTAACTGCAGAGTTGATGTGCTGGAAAGTGTGGCCTGGATATTCAAAGCAGTTGCGCATGGCACAACAGGGTTGCACATGTGCAACTGCAGAGATGCGCCATAGAGTGCTATTCAGTGGGAGCAACTGCGCAGCACAAGTAGCAGTGCGCCAATGTGCAACAGTAATGTATGCATGCGCAAGGGCAGGGGCCGTACCCATGAATATGTGGCACAGTGCAATATTCAACCCCCGACCAATGGTGCAAGTGAGAAGCAACTCTCAGTTGCGCGGAGCAGACTTGAGCATATAAAAACAGGGGGCAAGTAGGAGGAGGGCACTTGCGCCAGAGGGGAGCAGAACAGAGGGAGACAGACAGGCTGTCCGAGAGAGGAAGAAGGAGACAGGGAGAGTGAAAGAGAAAGAGAGAGAAAGAGACCAGGAGTGACCAGGAGAGAGAGAGAGAGAGCGAGAGAGAGAGAGAGAGAGAGAGACAGACAGACAGACAGACAGACAGGGAGGCCAATGGAGGGAGTGAGATGGAGTGGGTGCCATACAGAGCCACCAGACCCAAGGGGAGTGACACAGGCACCAACAGGGGTGGTTGACACAGCCTGCAGGCAATAGCCAGCCAGGGGCAGGGTACACAGGAGGGAGCCCAGCCGAGTGACAGGCACAGCCCCACAGAGCCGGGGGGGGGGCAGTGGAGCCGGATGCCCAGGGGGTGACAGGACAACAGGAGCCATGGCCAATGTGGCATTCCAGATGGAGGCCATAATGAGGGGTGTGAGGAGGCAGGAGGCAGAGCAGTGTGGCCGTGGAAGGGCCCATCAGCAATACGCCCGGAACAGGCGGTACCGGCCCGGCATCAGCTTTGAGACCCATGCTGACACAGAGATCGTGGGCCAGTATCGCCTGAACTGAGTGATTCTGAGATAGCTCTGTGAGCTGTGCAGTGAGGAGATGCAGGCACCCACCAGATGGAGCCACGCCGTGACAGTGGAGACAAAGGTGACAGCTGTGATGTGCCTGCTTGCCACGGGCACCTTCCAGAGACCAACAGGCATAACCCAGTCAGCCACGTCATGGCTCCTCACATCATTCCTCGATGCCCTGCTGCAACATGCTGCAGAATACATCCATTTCCCCAGCACACAGGCTGAGCGTACAGCAACCATGCAGGTGTTCCACAGGGTAGCACGTATGCCTGACGTGCTAGGGACCATCGACTGCACCCATGTGGGCATCCGCATGCCACCTGGCGCAGAGTAGGTAGCTTACATCAACAGAAAGGGCTACCCCAGAATCAACTACCAGGTGGTGTGTGATGCCAGGGGGCGCATAACCAATGTCTGTGCAACACTCCCTGAGGAACACATGATGCCTTCATCTGGCACAGCTCAGCACTGTGCTACAGGTTCGAGAGTGGGGACATCCCCACAGGTCACCTAGTGGGTGAGTATGATGAGACCATGGGCAGCTGGGCACAGCAGGGCATGGAAGTGGGGCGGCCAGGGTAGGGGGACCGCCGTGTGCATCCGGGAAGGGCATGGGGCATAGTGAAAGGGGTCACCGGTCTAGCCCTCTCTCTCTCTCCCCCCTCACACAGGTGACAGTGGCTACCCACTCAGGCCCTGGCTGCTCACCCCCTACCAGCGCCCACCATCCTCAGCGGAAGAGCAGTACGATTAGACACATGCCAGCATGCGGAACATCATTGAGCGTGTGTTTAGGATGCAGAAGGCACAGTTCTGTTGCCTGGACAGGTCTGGTGGTGCCCTACAATACAGCCCCTCGAAGGCCTGCAGCCTATTCCTGGCCTGTGGCATGCTGCACAGCATGGTCATTGACTGTGGGATAGCTGTTGTGGCCAAGGAGGGGAACAGCAGTGGGGATGACGCGGGCGTTGGTCCGGGAGGTGGTGGTGGGCAGCCCCCCCCCGGGCAGAGGGATCCCCGGCTCATGCGGCTGGCACACCACCAGCAAGACACAATTGCACAGGGGCACTACGGTGCATGCAGGTAGGTGGACAAACACCCATGCACAGAACCGACACAGTGGCAGGGCACACAGTCATGTGTGGGCATGGCCAAGGCCATGCACACACAGGTGCAGGGCAATGGCGGTGCAGTGCCACACAGCCACACGCAACACCACATCACACAGCACTGCACAGCATCACACCCACACACACCAACACAGTGGCACCCGCAGTTATGAGACTGGGAGCAAGTGCGTGGCGTGCATCACACGCAGGACACCGGTGCACATGCGCAACCAGTGTTGAGCAGGGATCATCAAGCACACACCACATGGGCCAGCGGCTGGGCAGGAGCGCACTACCACACGGCTGCCACGACCATGCCATGCACACACACACACACACAACGCCCATGTGCACACAGGGCGGTGGCAGCAGACAGGGAGGCATGCACATCAGGTCCTCCACGCAAACACATGGCTGCCACAGACAAGGGACGGCCGGCCAGCGAGCACCCCACGGGGGACTGTGGGACGCAACTGAGTCCTTACAGGGGTCTGCAGGCTCCCAAACAGGCCCACACCAGGCATGCCTGGGATGCCCACAGCGGAGCCCGACATCAACACGGTTGGGGTCGCCCAACGCCGGGGCCGTGGGGTGGACATTGCATTCTGCGGTGTCTGTGGCGGTCGGCCATGCCTTGTGGCAGACAGTGGGGCAAGGCCGACTGAGATCGCATTGCCAATGTGGTCCAGGGCTGCGCTTGTGTCCTCCCGCAGGCATTGATTGGCCTCCAGGACCTGTGCGGTACCCCTCTCATGCTGCTCAGCGGCCTGGTACACCTCTGTGCAGAGTACCCACACCCCAGCCACGAGCAGCACCTGTTGCTCCGTGGAGGCCTGCAGCAATCGGGTGTGCTCGGCCAAGGGTTCAGCGCCCTGGAGTACATGGGCGAGGCGCCGACCCACCGGTGTCATACGACTGTGCTGCACGGCCCCCCACTCAGGTGGGAGCTGCACAGCATGGTCCTCATGGGGATGGGCAATGACAGGTGCCCCGGCTAAGGACATGGCACCTGGCCTCCCAACGTCTCCAGCCATCCGCTGCTGCCACTCCTCTGGCTCCTGTGCGGGTGCCCTGCCACCCTGCGCCACTGTGCCTGTGCACACAGTGGTATCAGGGGCAGTGGTGGCAGCTGTTCCACCTCCGACAGGCCACCGGCCACGCTGCCAGTGCTGGTGGATGGTATGGGTGTCTCCCCTCCGACAAGACCCCCGCTGTCCAGGACTATGGTCAGATCATCATCAGTGTCGGACCCCCGCCCTGATCTGTGTCTCCGCACAGAGCACGCCGTGGCTGACGTCTTGCTGGAACACAGCCAGGGCCTCGTCCGCCACCATGCCCGGGACATCCAGCTATCGGGCCCCTGGATGCCCGTGGAGATGGATGGCCAGTCCTCTGGGGCTGGGCGGGCTACCATGACAGCTGCTGGTGCCCCTGCCACCGCATGCTGGTGTTCCGGTGCTGTAAAGAAACACAGATGTGTTAGAGCCGCCAACTCGACAGGCCCCAGGCCCCCCCCCGCCTGCCTGCCATACTTGCCATGCAGTGATGGGTTCCCTCCAGTCTGGAAGCCACCACCCAGCACACCCTCCACCGCAGTATGCCGCATTGTGGCTGCCACCATCTCCTCCTGTGGCGTGAGCTGTGTCACGGCAGTCTGGCCCCCACCTGTGGCCGACCTGGCAACCCGAATGGCCATCTTCTCCTTTATCTGACGCTTATCGGTGCCCACCTTTTTCCTGCACTCCTGTGCAGACTGCTGGTGGCTGCCCTGCTGGTTCACGGCCTCCGCCACCTCCTCCCAGGCCATGGCCTTGGCCTGGGGTGTGCCAATGGTGCCACTCAGCAATGGCTCCCTGTCCAGGTATGCCTCGAACAGGGCATCTGCCTCCGCTCTCATAAAGTTGGGCCTGCGCTTCCGGGCAGGCCCACACTCCTCACCCTCCTCGTGCTCGGACATGATACTACTTGTGGATATGGACATGTAGTTAGTGGCTGCAGTGGCCCACGCCAGCCATCCAGCATCCTGTGCTAGCCATCCCCTCGGCAGGCGCAACATACTTCTGATGGTTGCGATACCGGTCCCTGGCCTGTGATGTGCGACGCCTTTATAGCGCATCGCATGCAAATGAGCCGATGCGCAACTGTAATGACATGCAAATGTCCTCATTGCACCGCAGATAGGCTGATGAGCTAATCTGCATATGACTGCTGAATATCACGCTGTTGCGCATTGCGCAATGGACTTGCTCTGGCGCATGTCATTGCGCAATGCCGTGAAATGCACAGTGAGCACCCGCCAACGTGCATGTGCAACAGCATATGCTACCACCTATTGTGCAGTGTGTACTGGTTGTGCTATAGGGGCCATCGTGCCCTATGCACCATGAACCCTATGGCACTCGGGCGCTGTAGGGCCTATGGCACTCGGGCACTATAGGGCCTATGGTGCTAGGGCGCTATAGGGCCTATGATGCTCAAAGCACCATAGGCCCTATATACGCCTAAGCACTATAGGCCTATAGTGCGAAAGCATAGGCCCCACAGCAACTGAAAGCCAGGGTTCGTGGTAAAGGGCATGATGGCCCCTATAGTGCACCTAGCGCACGCCTGTGCTGGGGCATGGTGCCTTTGTGGCCCTATTGCACAACATGCGCCATGGGCCCAATAGCGCTCACGCGCACATTGCACATGCTGACCCATGACCCCTGCCCTGCCCTATGCCCCCCAGGGACCTCGGCCCCATGTGCCAGTGTGGCCACGCCCATGCCGTGCATCCCCGGAGATGCAGGATTGCCAAGGACAGCGCACTTTTGTGCGAGGCGCGCATCCCATGTGCGTTGTGCACGTGCACTACTGAGTACCATTTTGGCCTGCTACATTGCTGTAGAACCTAGCTGCGTCGCGTAGTGCCTCGTGCCCATAATTGGAGCCAGGTTGAGTTGGTGAACCTGGTGGCCCAGGTGGAGCCCCATGCCGCCAGCCTGTTTGGCCAGCAGCCCCTCGACAGACCCAGGACTGAGCTGTGGCAGGACATTGCCGATGGGCTTGTCGAGGCCACCGGTGTGCCGCACACCAGGAAGCAGTGTCACCACCGGTATGGGGACCTGGTATGGAGGAACCTGGAATGGCTGAGGGCGCTGCAGGTACACATCCGGAAGGGGGCCGTGCCACGGCCAGATAGATGGGCTCCGACTTCGTCCGGTGATGTCCACTGTTCCATGGGGCTGGCAGAGCTGCATGCCATGCCGGAGGGGGCCTGTCATTGTATGCCCTGTGGCATGGCATTGCCGGTTACTGGGTGTGCTGTCTCACAGCCCTGTGGCCTTGCCAGGCCAGGGTGCACTCCATGCTTGGGTGGTGGTGGCAGAGGGCCCATGCTATGGCTTTGTTCTGATGTGTGCCTGTCTGTGTTCCTGTCCTAGGAACTGAGGACCGGAGGAGAGCCAGGGTGGCTGAGGCAACTGGTGGGCCACAGCGGGCCCATCGGCCACTGGTGGAGGACCGGGAAGGCATGCAGCACCAGTGTGCGGAGCGCCACGGGGAGCAGGTAGGCACTGTGCATTCCCACATTGTTTTGCAATGTGGGCAGCGGGGTTGGGGGTCTGGCCTTGGTCTCCTGTGCCTTGTGCCATGGCAGCTGTGTTTGGCACACAGTGCAGTGTGTGTGGTGCCGTGGGGCAGCCATTGCGCATGTGTGCCAGCTGTTGGTGGGCTGGGTGAGCGTCTGGCTACCACATGTGCCGCTGCGGTTCCACTGCAGCACCATGCCACCTGCCTGCCGCTGTGCTGTCGGGTGGCCCTTGGGCAGCATCTCCAGTGCTGTGCACTGCCGTGGCTTGCCGGATTGGTGGCAGGCATATGCCCACGCACTGCGGGTGGCAGGGGTGCCACACCAGGGGCAAGTGTTTCCACTGTCCACTGCACACAGGGGGGGCTAGGATGCTATGGACATGCACTGATCACCTGTCCCTTCCTCTGCCATAGGCGTCCGGAGGAGATCCCACCTGCCTCTGTATCGTTGTCTCCTGCGTGAGATCCTCCTCATCACTTCACATACCATGGAGCTAGCAGTGCAGACCAGGAGGTTCGTGCTCCAGGACTGGTGCAGGCGGACGCGCCAGGCACCGGCAGGCCGTGGCCGGCCGTGATGGATGGCAGCTCCCATCCCACCTTTGTCCTCCCATCCCCTACCTTCCCCAACCAACAGTACAGATTCTGTCCCCTTCCCTCCCTCACCTACTCTCCCCCTTGTTCTTTACTGTTCTGTTTCATTCAAGTTGTTGTCTTTGAATTATATTTGTTGCTTGTTTACCCATCTGTGTCCATGTCTGCTTTGCAGCTGGTGAGTGGGTCCATGCTGCAGTGGTGTGGTGGGTGGCCGTGTGGTGCGCCTGTGTCGTTGTGTGGACCATGCATGGTGGTGCCATACCCGGTCAGTGGCTGTGCCTTCGAGTGGCCATGGTCTGACTGAACAGGCTGTGTTGCATGTGTGTTGGGTGCCGTGCGCCAAGGTGTGACTTACTGTTGTCCGGGCGGGTGCGTGCCATCCGGTGGGTGGTGGCCAGTGGGGCCCACCGCGAGTCATCGGTAGCGCTGGTACCACGTCCACCACCCTGGAGGCAGCTGCATGCCTGCGCTTCCGTGGGCAGTGGTCGTGTGTACCAGCTATGTCTTGCTGCCATTGGTCATGGCCTGGGTTCCCTGCCTCCCCACGCTACCCCTCTCCCCCCCATGCTGCCTGGCTCCCTGCTGTGCCTGTGGCTGTTTCTGCTGTGCCTTGGCGCTCCTTCCTCTGCCCCTTGCGCATCCCTCATTGTGCTATGGCGCATTTCTGGTTGCTGTATGGTGCACCTCTCACTGCGCCATGGCACAGTGCCTGCAATATTCAGCCATGTTGCACTGGCGCATGTTGCGGTTCGCAACCATTGAATATCACAGTCACTGCGCCATTGTGCAGTTGACTTGCGCTGCCCCGGGGTTGCACATGCCTTTGGCGCATTTCTGAATATCCGGCCCTTTGTGTTTTACATCAAATTTAAATAATATATGTTTGCTTGGTAAAGGAAAAAAATACAGTAAAAAAAAAAAAACATACTCTTACATGTTACTTGGTTCTTCCTAAATCTGGTTGACTCCCCCCTTAGACTCCATACAGCTCTCTCACACCACCTATGTGATGAGTGTGCCAGTCCTGTAAAGCAGAAATTCTATCAGACTCACCACAGTTTATTTTTTTGTTACAGTTGATACTGTAAGCAGCAGTCTTCTTCATGGGTATCTCCTCCACAGAGCCATAATATACTGGACTAGAGCTAGCAAGCATAATGACTCCACAGAGAATTTGTCCACAACTGGGGTCACCCATTTTTTGCTGGCTGGACCCACACCCCTTGGATATGCTTTCATAAAGTGGGTTGATCCTATCACTATTAGTTCTTTTTCTCCCACACTTTTGAGCATAGACTTTGTGCACATTTGAAAATCTGCACCCAGGTCTTTGTCAGGTGCTCCCTCTGACTTTTTCTTTATTTTTTTTTGTTTTTCTTGTTTTTGGCAGGATGTCCTGTCCCTCCTGTGTTTCTTTTTCTTTTACAAATCTCATTTCTTTAGTAAGTATACTGTGCCTATTTCATGTTTGCTTGCTGTGACAAGCTGGCTCATGGTATATGGAAAGGCAACATGGTGTTTAAAGTTCACAGAACAAAATGCACTTTTATTGCTTCAAATTTAAGCTGTTACTCCAGAAAATCATAATCAGTCAGTTCAACTTCCCCAGCCTGGTCAGGTAACATAAAGGTTAACATAAAACAGTTCTTTCAGGCTGACTTGACAAATACATTCTTGTACCACCTATGTGGGCCAGCAGTTTGTTCAAAATACAGTCTTAAATGAAGCACAAACAGTTTCCCCTTTAGCCTTCTCTTCAGGCAGTTTTCAGCAGTATATTCCACTCACTGTTTTTGGCACAGCTGGCTAAACTAATCCTTTATCTCAGGACCCTCTGCTCCAGACATGGTCTGGTTCTTAGTAGCAAGCTTCAGCTGTTTTTCTCCAAAGGCTCTCTGCATGACTTAAAACTTTCTCTTTGGTTTTCAGCTCTGGTTCCTCTCTCACAGGGCAGCAGTTTCCAGCTTCTCTCTCCCCTGGCTGGATTCCTCTCCCTTTTAGCAATCTCTCTCTAATTGGCCACACCTGTGGAGCCCCCCCTTTGCCTGTTGCAGTCTCTACATTTCCTCAGTCTCAACCAAGGGGTTAACCCCTTGTTCCCCAGTGTTCTGTTTACCCTGTCACACTTGTCCTCATCTGCTTTGCAGCAGGAGGCCTACAGGTACAATTTTTGTGGTTGTTCCCCCCACTACAGACAACCACTCCACCCAGCTGTTATAGTTTTATTTTTGTTTCAGCACTTACTTTCCTAGTGTTCCAGGCTGTTGTTTTTTTTTGTACTGGGTTCAGAGCTGTCACAGTTTGAATTCTATACCGAAGCATCACATTGCACATTGCTCATTGCTTATGCTGTGCTGCCCAGCTCTCCTTATATCTCTGCAAGTTGCTGATTGATCCAGCTGTAGCTCATTTTGGTGGTTCAAACAGATTTGGATTACACCATAAAGATCCTACATATATATATGTATATTAGAGGCAAAAAACTCAGTTTAATGCATCAGTTAGGGTTGTTCCACAGAGACAAAAGTGAGAAAATTCGATGTTAGGGTTGAAACCCCCTTTGCACCCCTCCATCCTACCCCCCCAACTGGAATCGGGGTGCGCGTTGGGGTCGTCGGCCCTAACTCTCACCCCATCACATGTAGAAAGAAGCTGAGGAAAAGGAGAATGGGGTGAGAGTTAGGACCGATGATTATCACCAAGCACTCACTCCAGTTGGGGTGGGCTGAGGGGGTGCAAAGGGGTTTCAACCCTAACATCGAATTTCTCGCTTTGTCGCTGTGGAACAACCCTAACTGATGCAGTAAACGGAGTTTTGCCTCTAATTTCCTTCTTTTGAGAATGATAACGAGAAATAGTGAAAGTAATGCGCAGCGGAGCGTGCGTAGTAGGGAGCATGGGGCCCGCCCACGTGATGTCTTGTCACATAGTAACATTGTGCCCGCAACGCAAATCGTAATGCGATGGTGACGCAAAGTGAAACAGAAAGAGAAACAGTACTGTAGACAGAAATGTTAAAAACAACACAAATGCAACACGCAAATGAAAGCATAAGGGTAACGCAATGGTGGTGTAAACGTGGAACGGTAAGTGAAACGGTTATGGAACGCAAGCGAAACGGTAATGGTAACAGTAATGTAAGCACACAGGCTGGTTTTCCCCAAAAGCTGCACAGAGAAAGACAGTGAGTACAAAGAATGTATGCAAAATAATGACTCTCGGAACAGAAAATGAGGACTTGGAATAGTAAATTGCTTATAGCTCAGGAGCCGTACGACATAGAAATAAAATTTAAAAGTCATATGAATTATCACTTTCCTGGCTAGTTTTTTACTTAGCCCCCATAAGCATTTTTTCCACGAAAAGTCCGTAACTCGCACCATTTCCGAGATACAGGCCCTGAAAGGCGCGGCGAACGCCGTAATGTTATCCTATGGGAAAAAAAGAGAAGTTCAGAGTGCCATAACTTTGGCTTCCTGAAATATTTTCTCACCAAACCACTAAAAGGCACATCTGTGGGATGTTGGCTGTCTTTCCTCCAAATTTCAGGAAAAAAGACCAAACCATTATTTTGCAGCAGGGTGCCAAAGATTCCTGTAATTCGTCAGTCGCCATAATGTTATCCTATGGGAAAAAGTGTCAATTTTGGAGTGCCGTAACTTTGCCACCATGTAATATTCTTTCAACAAAACATTGCAAGGCACATCTGTGACATGTCAGCTGCGTTCCTTCCAAATTTCAGCCCAAAAGACCAAACCGTTCTTTTGCAGCACAGTGCCAAAGAATTGCTGTTATTTTCACACACCCTGGAAAAGTACTGTCAAACTTTGCGAAAGCTTTGGCAAATTCATTCGACAGTGTCGTGCGTGCAAAAGTACTTTGTGAAAGTACTTTTTCCAGAAACGTGAAGAACATATTTCTAGGGTGTTTTACCCCAAAATAAAGACATGCCTAGCATCCTCAGGGTCCGACTAGGTGAATACAAAAAGAATGACGTTGCTAGAGTCTCCCAATTTTAAATAGCAAGCATTTTTTTGATCGCTATCCGAAAACAAAATGGTGGATTTGCGACTGTAAAAGGGCCATTTGCGAAAGTAAAAACTGCATTTGCGACACTTTCAAACTTTTTGTTAACTTTTCCCATTGACTTATAATGGGAACTTGTTTTTTGAATAACTTTTGAACCGTTTAATATTTTTTCACGAAATCTTTGAAAGGCACATCGGGAACCCCGGCCACACGTTCCCTGAAGATTTCGGACCGGTCACACAAACCGTGTGCCCTGTAGATGCGACCGTAGAATTCCACAAAAAGTGTAAATGCACGCGCAGATCATGCTTAATAACTCTGCAACCTTATATCCGACCAGCACGAAACTTGGCAGATCCCAAGGTGTATGGGTCTTGATCATGTATTCCAAATTTCATGGAAATGCGTCAAACAGTTGCAAAGTTATTAAGGTGCAAAATTTCGGATTTAACATGTAAATGGCTCCTCTACCATAATATATATATATATATATATATATATATATATATATATATTCATTGCAAAACACTTCAGCAATGCACCATTAGGGATGAACCATTAAAGGTAGAGGAATGCAACCTTAGGGTTCCCAAGCGTAAGACCCCACTCCCACTCTGCATGCAGGAACAGGCATGGGGGGAACTGAGGCTTCCCAACCCTAACACCCCACCCCCACCCTCAGCTTCTAATCGTAACAACCCACCCTCACACTGCATGCAGGAACAGATATGATGGGTGTACCTTGGCATTTCAAACCCTAATGCTCACCCCATTCTCTTATTCTGCACCCATGTTACCATACTTAGTCTTGGAATGAGGTGAGCCTTAAGGTTCGAAATGCCAAGGTACAGCCATCACACCTGTTCCTGCATGCAGGGTGGGGGTGGTGTCTGACTGGAAGTAGAGGTGGGGGTGGGGTGTTGAGACTAGCTAAGTTCCCCTCATGCCTGTTCCTGCATGCACAGTGGGAGTGGGGTCTTATGCTTGGGAACCCTAAGGTTGCATTTCCCTGTCTTTAATGGTTCAACCCTAATGGTGCATTAATTAAGCGTTTTACAATGAATTTCCTTGTTTTCATATAGTTTATTTGTATCCTTATTGTGTTCATGAGGTGGTGTGATAAAATGGCAATGTTGAAAATTTGGAGTGAAAATACTGGAAATAACCAAAGTTACACATGTACGTACAAAATTTTCAACAACAGCTCACAACGCGGCCATTGTTAGGATTTTTTTCACCAAATTTTCAACATAGCCTTTTTGGGACTTCACCTCATGAACACTGCCACTGCCATTTCGTTCACTGACCCCAACTATGCCCTACTTGGTTGCTGCTGTGTTTGTGGAGGGGGCTCAGTGGCAAGCTATTCGACCTATTAGAGGCAAGAAGGGGCGGGGCTGTGCTCTTCAAAAGGCTTGTGCCAGCCTGTTTGGAAGAAACCTGGTGTCCCGACCATAGGAACAGGTGCTTATGTGAAGTGGTGAGGCTGGAGTTTGAGACCTCCTGAACTGTGCTGCTCCCTTGACGTTGGCCCCATTCATCATCTATTGGGACTGAACACCTTTCCCCTGTGCCCTACAAGGTTGTGTTTGTGTGTTTGTGGAGGTGGCTCGGCAGCGAGCCATTTGACCTATTAGAGGCAGGAAGGGGTAGGGCTGTGCTCTTCAAAAGGCTTGTTCGCCAAAGCACATACCATGAGTGCAAGCATGATGGCTGTGCCACTTGGTAGAAATTTTCAACGCATACAGTTTATACTCTTTATTACAAGTTTACCTGGTATAGGTCGAGGAGGAGGTTTGTTTCCTGCGGTTCTCTTACAATATGAAAGATATGTTATTTATAACTCCATAGTAAATGTTATTTGTCGGAGTACTGCAGGAACTGCCCTCTCCTACAGTGCATCTAGTCTTAAGAATTATTAAGCCCATTTTCTATTGCAAGTGTTATGAGGGTTTTTTAGGCCTATTTATCAGCAGTAGCTTAGTTTTAAATGATAACAATGTTATATTTAATATACAGCTCAGAACATACTGTTTGTACATATATTTTTTCCTTGTTTAATTTGGTTGTTAGGATTATGGCTTATTTTATTTTTAAAATGAATGTTTTTTTTTTCTTTTGTTTGGAGTCCATTCTTTTAAGACAACGGATGGGTCTGCTACTGTTAGGCATACAGATACTATCATGCTGCATCAGAACTTGACAGACAAAAATCCTACCAAATGCTTTCATTTAGTTGAGCTGTGTAAATTCACTCCCCGTACTGAACTGAAGTATGTAATTTTTAACTGGTCACAGATCGATACCTTGTAAACTTAGCGTCTTGGTTTTCCAACTGGATGTAAGGCTGCCATGAAACATACAAAAGAGCTTAGGAGGTTTGTTAACCCAGCTATGCTCAGAAAAATTATCCTGCTCCTTCTCCTGATATCTGGCTCAGTTCACCCACATCCTGGTCCTCAAATTGGTAACTGTCATAAAGAGCCTGTTTATCCCAATGTTAGGGGAACGATTGGGGGCAGGGCTTCGGTTATTAAAATTGGTCATCTTAATATACAAAGTTTGGTTGCTAAATGGTTCCAGTTTGAAGGCTGATTTGTTCTTCATGACTTTGATGTAACTTTGTCAGAAACTTGGCTAATAAAATTCCTGACAGTGAAATTTTACTCCCAAATTATGTTATATTTTGACAGGACAGGATGGCCAAGAGAGGGCCGGGGTTGCAATTTACATAAAGGCTAAGTTTAAGGTCTTGGAAATGGCCTCTCAGCCAATTAAAACTGGTTATGATGCTGTTTCAGTTCACCTTTTGTTGGGATCTAATAAACATCTTTTGGTTACCTCTGTTTATTTTCCATCTGGTTTATCCCAGCAAGGCCTTGACATGATCTCTGACATTAAAAATTCCCTCCCTTTAAACAGGGAATGGATCCTTATGGGGGATTTTAAAATTAATTGGGCTGTGGATCAAAATAACAATGTGCTGGAGTTGTTCCAAGAATTAGTGTTCAACAACTGATTACACAGATAACTAGGTTTAATTATAAAAATGGAGGGGGCTCTATTAGATTGGATTGTGGTCACTCACCCCATCAGGATAGTAAATTATGGTGTGTTGCCTGATGGAGTCAGTGACCATTGCCCAGTATTTTGTGAATGGTCTGTTAAGCAAATACAAAGTACCCCTCACTATACAGAGACTAGATATATAAAAAAACTTGACAACTGATGTTGTGAACTCTGCCTGTGAGGGAGTTGACTGGGTCTGTCTTGAGAGTATTCAAGACATTGACGTCTTGTTAAAAACTTTTGGTGGTTTATTTAACCAAATTGTCAATAAAGTAGCTCCCCTAAAGAAAATGAGAATACGTGCTAATACAAATGAATGGGTAACTAGAGAATTATTGGCCATGATGAAACAGAGAGATAGAGCCTGGAAAGTATTTAGGATGCCTGGGGACTCAGATTCATTAGTTAATTATAAAATGCTTAGGAACAAGTGTAAGGCACTAATTAGGAAGGCTAAAGTTTATTTTTTTTTTTTAAATAAACAACTAGAATCCCTAGGCAATCCAAAAGAAACTTGGTGTATGCTAAACAACTTGATTGGAAGAAAGGAACATGATAACATTAATTATTGTTCAAGATGGTGATCAATTAGTGAGTGATCCCGGTCAAGTATCTAAGTTGTTCAATGATTACTTTGGGGATCTGGCAAAGTTTCAGATTAGTAATGAGGACATGAATAAAATGGTGCTACCAAACATGGATTATAATGATATTCATCCCAGATTTTATTTCTAGGCGGTTTCCCCAGAATTGTTTAGGGATTATATTCTAAAATATAATCCAAGACCAAATATGGGTTTAGATGGACTTGACTTTACGTTATTGAAACTGGGAATAAACGTACTATCTACATCTTTAACTAGCATATTCAATTATTCACTTTGTAATGGTGTGTTTCCCCGATGCTGGAGTCAGCATTTATAAAACACATACATAAATCAGGGAGCAGGAACTCGGCCTCAAATTACAGACTGATATCATTGCTAGCACCACTATCCAGAATTATTGAAAGAATTGTATTTGATCAGATCCAGGATCATCTTCCGAAGTATGATTTGTTGACAAGCTCCCAGCATGGGTTTAGATCAAGTCACAACACAGAGACAGCCTTGGTGGGGTTCACAAGCTGTATACGGGGTGTTCTTGATTTGGGGCACTCCGTCGCAGCGTTATTTGTGGACCTCACCAAGGTCTTCGATTTAGTTAATCATACATTGTTGGAAGCCTTGAAAGAAGTTTATTTTTCTGGGGATGTCATTACTTGGATGGAGGGGTACCTGTCTAATAGGGAGCATAGGACTGTGATTGCTCAAAAGTGTTCCGAGTTTCATCCTGTCACCTGTGGGGTACCACAGGGCTCAATTGTTGGCCCACTTTTGTTCTCCTTATTTATGAATGCAGCCCCAAATTCCTGTCTTGAGTCCAGAATGATCTTATATGCGGATGATGCCTTAATTTTTCAATCTGGGCCTAATCAGGATCAAGCTTTAAATCTTGTCCAACATGACTCTGAATCATTCCAAAGATGGCTGCTTTCTCGGGAGTTGGTTCCTAACTCAGGTAAAACAAAAGCTATCAATTAAAGCAGAAAGAAGTGGGGAAGGCAGTCAGAAAAGCAAAGGCCCAAACCGAGGAAAGGATAGCCAACTCAGTTAAGAAGGGGGATAAAACCTTTTATAGGTACATTAGGGAACATAGAAAGGTTAAGGAAGGGATAGGGAAGATTAATAAAGGAGAGGGGAGGTGAGCAGAGGGAGACAGTGAAAAGGCAGAGATAATGAATGAATACTTTTGCTCAGTATTCACAAAAGAAGAAGAGGAGGAGTTACCTAAACCAAACAGTAGAAGCACTCTGGATAGTGGGGGTTGATACCAGTCCATTTAAAGAAGAAAGAGTACTGAAAGAACTACAAAACTCAAGGTGGACAAAGCAATGGGGCCTGGCGGGATTCACCCTAGAATCCTAAAGAGCTAAGGAGGACCTGGTACACCACTAACCACACTTTTAACAAATCATGGAAGATGGGTGGTACCTGAGGGACTGGAGGAGGGCAGATGTGATTCTCTTCACAAAAGTGGGAGCAAGGCAGAAGCAGGAAACTACAGACCTGTTAGTTTGACCTCAGTGGTGGGAAAATGATGGAATCACTTCTGAAAGAAAGAATTGTTGAGTACCTAGAGGCCAGCGGGGCACTGGACCCAAAGCAGCATGGATTCACAACAGGAAGGTCATGTCAGACAAATCTAATCGATTTCTTTGACTGGGTGACCAAAGTAATAGACCAGGGAGGGGCTGTGGATATGGCCTACCTAGACTTTAGCAAGGCATTTGACACAGTCTCGCACAAAAGATTAATAATCAAGTTAGCCAGCCTGGGAGTGGGTCCCAGGGTGGTAGCCTGGTAGAAAACTGGCTGCACAACAGGACACAGAAGGTAACAGTGAATGGAACACATTCTGAAGAAAGGGGGGTTACTAGTGGAGTACCTCAGGGCTCAGTACTGGGTCCAGTCCTCTTTAACGTCTTTATAGGTGACATTGCAGAGGGTCTGGAAGGAAAGGTATGCCTCTTTGCAGATGACACAAAGATCTGTAACAGAGTTGATACACAAGGGGGTAGAAAGGATGAGAAGGGACTTGGCAAGGTTGGAGGAATGGTCAGACATATGGCAACTTAGATTCAATGCAAAGAAGTGCAAAGTAATGCACCTGGGAAATAAAAATCCAGGAGAAGAGTACACAATAGCAGGGGAGGTACTAACAACAACAATAATGGAAAGGGATCTGTGTGTAGTCATATCAGATGACCTAAAGGTGGGTATGCAATGTGAGAAGTCAGTAGGGAAAGCCAGGGGGATACTGGGATGCACAGGGAGGGGCATCACAAGTAGAAAAAGGGAAGTGGTTATCCCCTATACAGACAGTTGGTGAGACCCCATCTGGAGTACTGCGTGCAGTTTTGGAGACCTCATCTACGTAAGGACATAGACAGGATGGAAGCAGTCCAGAGGAAGGCAACTAAAATGGTGCAGGGTCTACATCAGAAACCATATGAAGAGAGACTGAGAGAGCTTAATATGTATACCCTTGATGAAAGGAGGGACAGGGGGACATGATAGAAACTTTTAAGTACCTCAAGGGAATCAACAAAGTCCAGGAGGGTAGCATCTTTCAGAAAAAGAGATGTGTAAGAACAAGGGGGCACAATTTAAAGTTAGAGGGGGATGGCTCAGGGGTAATGTGAGGAAATTCTTTTTCACGGAGAGAGTGGTGGACGCATGGAACCGCCTTCCTGGAGAGGTTGTGGGGTCTAAAACAGTGGAGGAATTCAAACATGCATGGGACAGACATAAGGCAATTACAGTGGGGGGTTGCAGGAAATAGGCTGTTGGTTAACTAGAATCTGCAGCTTATCCAGTAGGTAGGGAAATGGGCAGACTGGGTGGGCCAAGTGGTCCTTATCTGCCATCAAAGTCTATGTTTCTATGGTCTTCACTGGTCCTAGGATGGCTCGGGACATTAATGTTTAAATACATGACCTTAAGGGTAACAGGACAGAGTTGATGGATAGTTTTCATTATTTAAGGGTTACTCTTGATTCTCATCTCTCATTTGACCTCCATGTTAGTAAAACTATTAAAAAGTCCATCAAAAGTTAGGAATGTTGTTTAGAGCTAGATCCTTCCTTATTCCCAAGTCCCGTAGACTTTTGGCTCATATTTTTTTGCTTAGTGCATTTGACTATTGTCTAATGGTTTACTCCGAAACTAACAAAAAATGTTTGATAAACTCCAAGTAACCTATCTTACTATCCTATGTTTCATGACAGGTCTCCTCCTCAGAACCCATCGTTGTGTTTTATATAAGGATGCAAACTGCCCGTCCCTGATAAATAGGGTTAACATCAAGATGGGTATTTTTGTCTTTAAGGGAATCAGAGTTCTTCTTCCCCTTAGTCTTCAGTCATATTTTATTACAATTCTAAATTCTCATGGTACAAGCACCCAGACACAAGGGCTGCTAAGGGTTCCATATTATAGAAAGATTATTGGTCAAAGATCTGTGGTCTATAGGGCTATAACCTTCTTCAATGGCATTCCATCTGCTCTAATTAAAAGTAGAACTGTATGGTCCTTTAAAAATAAGCTTAGACAATGGCTAGATACTGAAATTGATTGCTCTTGTTCTTAATCAATGTTGTTTAATCATGTTTACTATGCCATTTTCTTTATTTGTTATTATAGTATGTTCTGTCAGATTGTATGTTTATGTGAAACTTGTCACTTGTGAAAATGGGCAGTTTAGTCATCTTGCTAACAAGTATAAAAAATGAAAATGAAGGGCCAGCCCAGTGGTGCTGAAGGTTGAGGCCCTGGATGCCACACCTCACAGCACGCCGGCGACCCGGATTCGGATATGGATTCGGGTTGCGAGACTCGGCTGGGGAAGGAAGGATTGAGCATCTAACGGATGCTCTCCTCCTTCGAGGAGGGTTACTGGGGTGCTTAATGCCCAGCGTCCATAAAGGGCTGGTGGAAGCACCGACTCTTGCAGGGCACTGGCGGCTCCTCTACAGAGGGTGGGGAGGTGAGGATGCTGTTAGGCACTTGGCAGGCACGCAAGAGCTCCTGCCTGAGCCACGCCCCAGGGTTGGAGGGGAAATCACAAGAAAAATGGAAAACAACCCTCGCCGTTCCTAGATGATGGCCACTCCAGCTGCCCAGTCCAGAAACTACGGGCAGACCCCACTGTGCAAGGTGCTCCATGGAGGCGAGAGGGAGATAGGAGTCATCAAAATCACTCTGGGGCAGACTCAGGGTTGAGAGAATGGGTGGCATGAGCTAAGCCTGATGGAGTGGAACATCAAGGTGATAAGGTGGATAAAAAGCAATTTCAAAAAAAAAAATGAAAATGAAAAAGGTGATGTCACACAGCAACCATGCCATTCTGTGCCACAGATGTAAAAACACGTTTCGGGCAGAATGTGAAGAATGATAGCTGTACTGTTCATGAGGTGGTGTGAAAAAATGGCAATGCTGAAAATCTGGAGCCAAAATATTGTAAATTACTAAAGGTATGGGCCTGCATAGAAACTGCACAATGCACACTCATAATGCAGCCATTTTTAGGAATTGTTTCACCACATTTTCAACATGGGCTATTTTGGAACCCACCTCATGAACACTGGCACTGTCATTTTGCTAATCAGTCCTTAAAGGTGATTCCATGCAGCGATCACAAATTTACCTTTTTGGGGCTGAATAATGAAATAACAGTGCCAGTGTTCATGAGGTGGGGTCTCAAACAGCCCATGTTGAAAATCTGATGCAAAAATTCCTAAAAATGGCCTAGATATCAACATAAGTTCAAAACACCATTGACTGCCATTATAGGGCACTTATCTTTATTCTTCAGTTCACAGTTCAGCTTTGAAGAGTGCAGATCTGTTCTGGTCCATAGAAGATGACAGCAGACTACCACCACAGGTAAGTATAGGGTAAGGGGATGTGGGGAGGTGGGTGCTCAGTGGAGGGTGTGGATGAGGGGAGGTGCTAAGTGGCATTGACGAGGGACTTTTTTTTCTGCTTCAAGAAAACAAAAAAAAGTAAAGACATCACGGGACTGTTTTCTTCTTTTCAGGTAACTGAAAAAATATTATTGGGGACACTGGGAGTTGGCTCTCCAGTGTCCCACAGTACTGCGGGGGGGAATAAAATAATAATAATATAATTTGTGGAGACTGTGAGTGGGCACCCCAGTGTCCAAAAGTACTTGGGGAGGTGCATTTAAATGCAATCCCTGTGTCAGGTTACCCCATTGTCGGCAACTATGTCACAGGATGGTTATCTTTTTTTAGGTTAAAATATATATATATATATAATAATTATTTTGGGACACTCGGAGTGGGCTCCCCAGTGTCCCACAGTGCTGGGGGGAGGAGAGAGAGATAAAGTAAAACAATTTGTGGACACTGAGAGTGGGCTCCCCAATGTTCAACAGTACTTGGGGAAGGGGGTGTAGATGCCAACACAGCGATTGGACACCCTGATGTCAGCAAGCACGTCATGGGACTGTTTTCTTTTTTTTTTAGGTTAAAAATATATATAATAATTCTTTGGGGACACTGAAAGTGGGCTCCCCAGTGTCCAAACATCAAAAGTACTTAATTAATTTGTCTCGCTAAGCAAAGAAAGAACATGGCCAGCAACATAATGTGTTCAACCTAGAATCCCACATCGCAGCTGCTCCTGTGACATGGGATTCTTCATCGTGCTTGACATCTATTTTTTCCCATAGGAAATAATGGGAAATGCAAAACTGAATAACTTTGGAATGGATTGTTTCCACCAAACCTTCAAAAGGCACATCTCTGAAGCCAAGGCGTTCTACCCTGAAAATTTCAACTCAGAAGCTAAAGCCGTTTCTGAGATACAGGTGGACAAAAAAGTGCCAAAAGGCCCCAAATCTTTTTTGTCTTTAACACTCTATACCTCAGAAAGGGCTAAAGCTATTGAGACAAAATTTATCATACACAAACACCTACCCAGTATAATACATACCTTACTTACTCATGGAATGGGATGAGCATTAGTGGCTCACAACTCCAAAACACGCCCCTTATGCCTGTTCCTGCATGCACAGTGGGGGTGGGGTCTTTGGCTTGGGAGCCTTAAGGTCGTATGTCCCTACTTTTGATGCTTCAACCCTAATGGTGCATTAACAAAGTTTTTTTCAATTGATTTATTTACTTTTTAAGAAAGTATAAGTGTAGCCTTGATTATGGGAGTGCAGGGTCCTTTGAGCCCTGCGCTTCCATCAGTCCATAGTGAGCGGTAGGTGCACAGGGCCCTGTGCTCCCATCCATGCCTCTTGTAATTGTCCCTCATTTCCATGTGTGAGTGCAGGAACCTCTGGGCCCTGCACTCCTATCAGATCATAGTGAGTGGTAGGGCTCTCTCTCATACATGCCTATTGTACTTGTTCCTCATATCCATGTGGGAGTGTAAGGTCCTCTGGGCCCTGCGCTCCCATCAGTCCACAGAAAGCGGTGGGGGCACAGGGCCCTCCAGGCCCTGTGCTCCCATCCATGCCTATTGTAATTGTCCCTCATGTGAGTGTGAGAGTGCAGGGCCCTCTGGGTCCAACGGTCCCATCAGTGCATAGTGTGTTGTAGTACCACTGTGTCCTGCAAAGCAGTACTGCTGCCATGTTGATAATGCATGCCACAGTATATGTCACATGTGCCCCCATTCGTTACAATTTACCAACAGTTTGAAACAGGGCCTGTTAACATGCAAATCAACTTAGTACACCCAAAGGTGTACTAAACTGCCCCTAGTGCTGAAGCTGTATCTCAAAGCGTTTTCAGATACTGCATCTGAAATGTACCCCAACCATCACAATGTTACCCTAAGAGAAATTCTGTAACACCAGAGTATTATAACTCTGCCGTGCAGTAACATTTGTCTACTGAACCAGCTAAAGGCACATCTTTGGAGCAAGTCCTTTTTACCCTGAAAATTTCAGCTCAAAAGCCCAAACGATTTTTTTAGTTATGAAGTGACAGACATATCTGGAAAAGTAGTGTCACAAACTGCAGCAGTACACTAGTTCTTTTGGCAAACAACGTCGCAATTAAGCAGTTCAAACTAAGGTGGCCACATCATCTGAACTACCCCATGAGATTATGCATGCAAAATTTCATGCACATCCATTGAAGGGTTGCAAAGTTATTAAGGTGCAAAGTATGCAAAACTGGAAGACTGCGAAAATGGAAACAAAATGTAAGTGTAAGAATGTTTAAAACACAATATCTCAGAAACCACAGAAGCAATTCAAATGAAATTAGGAACATTAACAGAACTACCCCTCAAAATTAGGCATGCACACTTTCATGCATATCTGTTGAATGGTTGCAAAGTTATTAAACTGCAAAGTATGCAAAACTGGATGGCTGCGAAAATGGGGAAAAAACTATAAATTTAAGGATATTTAAGACAGTATTTTCAAAACCACACAAGCAATTCAAACTGAATTAAACACATCAACAGACCAACTCCACAAAATTATGTATGCAAACTTTTATGCACATATGTTGTAGGGCTCCAGAGTTATTAAAGTACAAATTATGCAAAACTGGAAGACTGTTAATAAAATGGAAAACAATATGTTGGTTTAATGTTTGCGACACGGGGCCCGATTCTAAGATGAATGTCGCAACTCGCAGGCATATGTGAGTTGCGACATATGCCGCTACGCCGGGGACCCTGCGACCTATTCCAGAACAGGCAGGGTCCCTGGCACTTATGCCCTGCAACTTGCGGCAGCCACAGGGCTGCACCACAGGAATGGCGCACCTGCATGGATGCCTCAAGCCGCATGGCGCAAGGCATGGCCCCCCAAAAGCCCTGCATCTCAACATCATGGCACTGCCCCACAGGACTGGGGAGGGGCTGGGGGGGCCATAGGACCACCCTGGGGCACCTGGCATGTGGGTGGACAGGAACTGCCCTGTGGAGGCACTGCACGGGGTTGGGGAAAGGGGGTGCCAGCGGCCCACAGTGGGCAGCCTTGCCATGGGGGTGTAGTGGGCACCCATGGGGGGTTCAGCCAGAGGGGCGGCAGGCTCAGTGGTGCTCTCCTGGTGGACGTAGGAATGGTTAGACCAGCTAGTAGCTGGTCTAACTGTATGTACGCATGGTTTATCAGGTTCCACTTGGAATCGCTATTTGCAATTCCGCCAGCCACCCTCTTGGAATACCAGCATAATCATTGCGGAATCCCCTTGCACCATGTCACAGAAGGTTGTGGCGTAGTGATGCGTAACCTGCAGGTGCAGCGGGCTGCCTCTTGGAATTGCGTTGCATGTAGCGGATGTCATGAGATGCAATTTGGTAATAATAGGGTTTTGGGTACAAAGTCACCTTGCGACATGCTTAACCCATTTTAGAATCGAGCCCACAATATCTCGCAAATCACACAAGCGGCTCAAATGAAATTTACACATCAACAGATATACTCCCCGAGATTATGCATGCAAAATTTCATGCACATCTGTTGAAGGGTTCTAAAGTTATGAAGGTGCCAATATGAAAAACTGGAAGGCTGTCAGCGAAAATGGGAATAAAACATGTAAGTTTAAGGATGTTTGAGACACTGTATCTCAGACATAGCACAACACATTCGCATGAAATTTACCATATCAAGAGATCAACTGCCAGAACTTATGCATGCCAAATATCTTGTAAATCCATTAAAGGGTTGCAAAGTTATCAAGGTACAAAGTATGCCAAACTGGATGACAGTGTGCAAAAGTACTTTCACTTTTACATTTACTTTTTTCCGAAAGGAAATAAAAAGAAATTAAGTTTTATAAATTTTGAATGGATTGATATTTTTTCACCAAACATTCAAAAGGCACATCCGTGAGGCAAAGGCTTTCTACCCTGAAAATTTCAGCCCAGAAGCTAAAGCCGTTTCTGAGATACAGGTGGACAAAAAAGTGCCAAAAAGTCCCAAACCTTTATTTTCAATACACTGTGTCTCGGAAATGGCTAAAGCTATTGAGACAAAATTTGCCACATACAAACACCTACCCAAGGTAATTAAGCATCCAAAATGTCATAGAAATCACTTCAACCATTACAAAGTTATTAATGTCCAAAAATGGTCCTTTAACAATAAACACCCTCATCAACCCTAATATACTGGTGCTATCTCACCAGTATTTTATATATTATACTGGCACGGTCACACCAGTATAGTTAGGGTGAAAGTGTACTTCTATGTTGAAGTCCAAACTTTGAACCTTAATAACTTTGGAGTAGTTCAATGGATTTACATTAAATTTGGCATGCATATTCTCTAGGGGTAGTCACCTGATCTGCCAAATTTCATGGGACTCTGTTGAGTGGTTTCTGAGATATAACATTTAGCAAAAACAGAAAAATCTGGATTTTTTTCACATTTCTTTTTACAGCTGAATGGCCCAATGGCACACCCCGACGCCTGTTGGTGTGTGGAGGGTGGGGAGTGAGGGTGGGAACCCTGGGGGTGGGGCATTAGGTTTGGAAACCCTAACACCTCATTTTCCTGCTTTTGTTGCTGTGGTATTCACCCCAACTAATGCATTAAAGAAGTTTTTCAAAGTATATATATATATATATATATATATATACATATACATACATACATAATATATATATATATATATATATATATATATATATATATATATATATATATATATATATATATATAAATTCATACATATATATCATACCACTATAGAGTTGCATGCACACTTCTATGTTAAAGCCAAACGTTTCAACCTTAATAACTTTGCAACCATTCAATGGATTTGCATAAAATTCAACATGAATAATCTCTGGCAAATTTTGTGTGAATCTGTTCTGTGGTTTCTGATATACAGAGTATCCAAAATCCTTAAATGCACATGTTTTTTGCAGTTTCTTTGTCCACCTGTATTTTAGAAATGGTTTTAGGTTGTGGTCCGAAATTGTCAGGGTAGAAAGCCTTTGCCTCACAGATGTGCTTTTTGAAGGTTTGGTGAAAACATTTTTAATTCATTTAAAATTATAACATTTTCAATTTTCCCATTATTTCTTTTGGAAAAAGTTAGATGTTCCGCACAAAAATACTTTTGTTTTCAGAGGAGGTACTATATTTCCACAGACGGGGCCACATAGCATCGCAAGAAGCCTAGTGTATTTTAGCAGAGCTCTGTTGTGTCCACCATCTTGTTTTCCAGTTAGCGAGAGATAGAAAATAAAGAAAACATGTAAAAATGAATGTAATACAAAAAAGAAACATCAGAACTTAGCTAAATGGAATCCATTTAGCTGCATTCTCATGCTATTGTTTTTTTTTAAATCATGACCAGAAACACCTTTTGTGGGTACCCAAAATCTCAAGTGCCGAGGTTAGCGGGAGGACCACTTCTGCCGCATTCTCTGTATGAGAACAGTGGGATTTTCTTGACTTCTGCAGCCGCAGCTGGAACTCGTGCTGCTGGCTGCAGGGTGAGGTGTGAGCCGCAGTTTCCCTTTTGGCCACTTGCACTCCTCACTCCCTGATCATTGGTCCCTCTTAATTAAATATATATTCCCTGTGTCTTGTGGCACCCCCCAACCTCCAAATGCCGTCCCCTAGTCCCTAGTTTATTTTTTATTTATGTTTATATAATAATCCGACACTGGGATGCCCCCCCAGCCCACTGTTTTCTACATTATAGCCGACATCGAGAGACCCAATCCCCATGTCAGCATTTCGACTCCTCCAGCAGTGTGGGACACTAAGGAGTCCGCCTCCAGTGCCCCCAGATGGTTTACTAATGTACCTGTAATAGAAGTAACATCCCCCGATGTTTTATTTTATCCTTGAAACAAAGAAAATTGTCTCTTGTCATCACCACAGACCCTGTCCCCCCATCCCAACCCACGCATGGAGCACCCACTTCCCCCTTACCCTATACCTACCTCCAGAGATCATAGTATGTCATCTTCTGTGTGCCAGGACACGTCTGTACTCAGGATCGTGGGAGCAGCGGCAAGGTGGAGGGAGCCGGATGTCATTATCCACCTAGGGATGAATGACCTGGCTGAGAATGGAATCAGAGCAGTGCAACAGGAGTTTGTGGAGTTGGGAAGGGGCCTTAGACAAGTAGCACACACAGTAACTTTCTTGGAAGTGCTACCTGTCTATGGCATGGATGAAGCTAGGGCGCTCCACACCATGGGATTCAATGACTGGTTGAAAAGCTGGTGCAGAGTTCAGGGATTTGGCTTCATTGGGGACTGGGGCTCCACCTGGAGGGATGCAGGCCTATACAGGCATGATAGTCTGCATCTATCCTGGAAGGAACCAGGATCCTAGGTGATAAGTTTAAATGCTTCAGTGGCAAGCATTTAAACCAGCCAAGGGGAGGCACTGAAGAGGAGAAGGAAACCTCAGCCCCTCCCCAAAATCAGGGGTGATTAGTGAGGTAAACACCAAAATAGAGCAGTCGATAGGGAGAAGGGCAGGGGTAAATGGAGAAAAAGACAAAGGCAGTAGGGACAGGGATGGGGCAAAAAGAAATAAAGCCATTAAAAAATGGAGCGTAATGAGTACCAATGCCTGTAGTCTAGGTAAAAAGCTCCCTGAAATGGTGGCCTTGATGGAACAGGGATGCCTGGATATAGTGGCAGTCACAGAAACATGGTACACAGAGAACCATGACTGGGATGTCAACATACCAGGGTACATGAGGAGGAGGAGTAGCTCTCTATGTAAGGGAAGAGATCAAAGCAACAGAACTAAAGGGTAAACAGGGAGGAGAGGAGGCACTGTGGGTCACCCTGGAGACTGGAAATGGTTCCACAATCCGCACAGGGGTTATATACAGACCCCCTGTCTCAGGGGGAGGAAATGGACAAGGAAATGATATAAGGCATCCTTGGGATGGCAGAGAAAGGGGAGATATTGCTGATGGGGGACCTGAATGTGCCAGATGTTGACTGGAGTACATTTGCTGCAGCCACATCCAAGAGCAGGGCCATTTTCGATGCCCTACAGGGGGCATGCCTCAGACAGCTAGTTGTGGAACCCAATCGGGAGAGAGCAATCTTAGACCTGGTACTCTCAAATGGAGATGGAGAGAGGATCTCTGATCTTGAAGTGGGTAGCCATCTGGGAACAAGTGACCACCAAACAGTGTGGTTCACGATAAACTTAGCTGTACAGTCAAGCCACACAAAAGTGAAGGTACTGGACTTCAGGAGAGTTGATTTTGTCAAACTGGGAGAGTGCCTCAGAAAAGCACTAGCAAACAGGCAAGAAGGTGGGGTGGAGCAACAATGGGGAAACATCAAAACCGCCATCACAGAAGCAACAAGTCTTTGTGTGAAGCAAATAAACAAATCAAAACGAAAGAAAAAAACACTATGGTTCTCAAAAGAAGTGGCGGGGAAGGTAAGGGAAAAAAGATAGCATTCAGGAAGTATAAGGAAACACAGAAGAAGCAGGACAGAGAACTGTACCAGTTAAAGCAGAAGGAAGCGGGTATGGCAGTCAGACTAGCAAAGGCCCAAACCAAGGAAAAGATAGCTAACTCGATTAAGAAGGGGCATAAAACCTTTTATAGGTACATTAGGGAGCAAAGAAAGACTAAGGCAGGGATACTGTGGCTGAACAAAGAGGAAGGTGGTTGGGCAGAGAGCGACAGTGAAAAAGCAGGGATACTGAACGAATACTTCTGCTCAGAATTCACAATGGAAAAGCAGGAGGAAATACCGAATCCAGTCAATAGAAGCACTCTGGATAGGGGGGTTGTCATTAGTCCTTTCACAGAAGAAAGGGTTCTGAAAGAACTCTTAAAACTGAAGGTGGATAAAGCAATGGGGCCTGATGGGATTCACCCCAGGATTTTAAAAAAACTAAGGGAAGAACTAGTAACACCACTGACTACCCTTTTCAATAAATCATGGGAGGATGGTGTGGTACCTAAGGACTGGAGGAGGGTGGATGTGATTCCCCTTTACAAAAGTGAGAGCAAGACAGAGGCAGAAAACTACAGACCTGTCAGTTTGACCTCAGTGGTAGGGAAAATGATGGAATCACTTCTGAAGAAAAGAATTGTTGAGTACCTAGAGGCCAGTGGGGCACAGGACCCAAGGCAGCATGGATTCACAGCGAGAAGGTCATGTCAGACAAATCTAATTGATTTCTTTGACTGGGTGACCAAAGCAGTAGACCAGGGAGGGGCTGTGGACATGGCCTACCTAGACTTTAGCAAGGCATTTGACACAGTCCCGCACAAAAGATTAATAAACAAATTAACCAGTCTGGGAGTGGGTCCTAGGGTGGTAGCCTGGGTAAAACACTGGTTGGACAACAGGACACAGTGGGTAATAGTAAAGAGTCCACAGTAAAGAAAGGAGGGTTACTAGTGGGGTACCGCAGGGTTCGGTACTGGGGCCAGTCCTTTTTAATGTCTTTATAAGTGACACTGCAGAGGGACTGGAAGGGAAAGTATGTCTCTTTGCAGATGACACAAAGATCTGCAACAGGGTTGATACACAAGGTGGGGTGGAAAGCATGAAAAGGGACTTGGCAAGGTTGGAGGAATGGTCAAATGTATGGCAGCTTAGATTCAATGCAAAGAAATGCAAAGTAATGCACCTGGGAAACAAAAACCCAGGGGAAGAGTACACAATGGGGTTGGGGAGATTCTGACAACAACAACAATGAAAAGGGACCTGGTGTAGTCATAGCAGATGACCTAAAGGTGGGCCAGCAATGTGAGAAGGCAGTAAGGAGGGCTGGGGGGGGATACTGGGATGCATAGGGAGAGGCATCACCAGTAGAAAACAGGAAGTTGTTGGCTCTCTGTACAGACAGTTGGTAAGACCACATCTGGAGTACTGTGTACAGTTCTGGAGATCCCATCTCCGCAAAGACATAGACAGGGTGAAGGCTGTCCAGAGGAGGGCAACCAAAATGATGCAGGGTCTGCATCAGACGACATATGAAGAAAGACTAAAGGAACTAAAGATGCATAGCCTCGAGGAAAGGAGGGAGAGGGGGGACATGATAGAAACTTTCAAATACTTCAAGGGAATCAACAAAGTCCAAGAAGGGTAGCATCTTTCAGAAAAAGAGATGTGCAAAAACAAGGGGGCACAATTTGAAGATAGAGGGGGGATGGCTCAGAGGTAATGTGAGGAAGTATTTCTTCACAGAGAGGATTGTGGATACATGAAACAGCCTTCCTGAGGAGGTCGTAGAGTCAAAAACAGTGGGGGGAATTCAAGAATGCATGGGACAGACATAAGGCAATTCTAGTGGTGGGGTAGGAGGAAGTAGGCTGTTGGTTAACTAGGATCTGCAGCTTATCCGTTAGGTAGAGAAATGGGCAGACTAGGTGGGCCAAGCGGTCCTTATCTGCAGTTAAATTCTATGTTTCTATGTTTCAAAGCCGAACCACAAACTGAGAAATCAAGGTAAGTGCCGTATAATGTATTTCAACGGTGTTTTGAACTTATGTTCATAACTTAGCCAGTTTTAGGTATTTTTTCACCAAATTTTCAACATGGGCTTTTTGGGTCCCCACCTCATGAACACTGCCACTGCTGTTTCATTAATCGGACCCAGAAGATGATTCCCAGTCGTTGCATGAAATCACCTTTCGGGACTGAGTAACAAAATTTCACCACCAGCGTATATGAGGTGGGGTCCAAAAAAGGCCATGTTGAAAATTTGATGAAAAAATTCCTAAAAATGGCCATGTCATGAGTGTCTGTTGAAATGTTTCTATGCACACGCATAACTTTGGTAATTTTTTATATTTTGAGTCCAAATTTTCAACATAGCCATTTCTTCACATCATCTCATGAACAGTACAGCTGTAATTGTTCACATCCTGCCCAAAACATGTTTTTGCACCTGTGGCATGGAATGGCATTTTGGCATGGATTTTTATATTTTCACCTATGGGGTTTGTGAGGTGAGGTCATAAAAAGTCTATGTTCAAAATGTGGGGTTAAAATATGAAAAATGCCAAAGTTATGACCATTTTTGCTGTAATTACACCTGCCATATAACTTCGAAAATTTAAAGTATTTTGACCCCAGATTTTCAATATACCCATCTTGTTATCCGACCTGATGTATGTCTCAGCTGTCATTTTTCAAATCCTGTCCAATATGTTTTTTTGCACTAGTGGCATGAAATGGTGTTGCACTTGCACAGAATTACATTTTGGGGTGGATTTGAAAATGTTCTGAACCGGGGTATATGAGGTGGGGTAATAAGATGGCTATGCTGACAATCTGGTCACTGTTGTCATATAAATGGAAGAGCAGGGCCCTGTGCTTCCATACCAACATACATATGTACATCTATGGAGGAATGGGAGTGCAAGGCCTAGTGGGCCCTGCATTCCCACAGACAAATAAGTATATGATTATACTATCTGAAAAGGTAAGGAAATTAATTGCAAAAAACTTCAGTAATGTATCAGTTAGGATTGTTACTAAAACAACAAAAGTAGGGAAATGTGGCATTAGGGTTTCCAACCCTAACACTCCACTCCCACCCTGTAGACACTGACAGGCACCGGGGTTGTGCATGGGGTCGTTAGCCCTAATGATCATCCCATTCTATTATACTGTATCCATCTCAGTTTATTTACTTATGAAATAGGGTAAGTGTTAGGGTTGACAACCCCAGACACACCCACAAGCCTGTCGGTGTCTGCAGGAACAGGAGTGAGGTGTTGAGTTTGGAAACCCTAATGCCATATTTTCCCACTTTTATTGCTTTAGTAACAATCCTAACTGATGCATTAATGAAGTTTTTTTGCAATGACTATATATAAGCATACATACGTATAGTATAAATATATGTTTATGCAATACACATGGACATAAATGCTGTGTGATAAATCTGTGTATCTGAGCTACAGTATGTGTATAAATGTGAAATCTCACATTTATACATGTAGTAAACTTATCACCACAGATTTATACACATAGTAAACTCGTCATCGCTTTGGCCATGCTTCCCGTCTGTCCATCGGCACTACTTCTTTAAACTAGAACTATCAACAAGCTGATTAGACTGAATACAAGGAGATGCTGCCTTCCAATCTGCCCTTTGAATAGCCTGCTGTCCCATCCATACCAAACTGCACCCAATTCAAACACAAATTTAGTAAACTAGAGAATGATTCCTCTAATTCAATCCCCTCCATCCCACTCAGCTGCTCACTTGCTCACTCACCAACAAGTTCCCTTCAATTCTTCAGTGCTGCTCCTACCATTCACATTCAACACTGTCACCTGAACAAAAAGAAATACCATATCTGCTTTGTTTTGTACCATCTGCCTCTGAAACCAAATGGTGTTGCGTCTCACACTGTATTGTTCAGCTACATTTACTTCAAATGCAAATTTTTTTTTTTTTTTAACTACAGTATGCTTCCTTTATTCAATCCCCTCTCACCCACTCGGTAGCTTGTTCGCTCATCTGCATACTCCCTTCAGTTGTCTGATGCCACTCCTACCATTCACAACCACCACACTCAGCACTCAGCACTACACAAAAAGAAATACCTTACTGATTTTTGTTTTTTGACATTTGCCTCTGACATCAAATGGTGTTGCTGTCTCACACTGCACCGTTCATTCATCCTCAGCTCCTCTCTGGCATGTTTCTTGAGCATCTGCTTGCCTGTTTCTACCAAGTCAGTGGATGGTAAGATTTAACAAATGATTTTTAACTGATACAGACAAAAAAAAATCCGACACCAACTCCCTGACAAATGGAGCTCACACTGGCATTCCTCAGCTATTTCCTGCTCGCTTAAGTCTGCTGCCATCTTACACCAAATTTTTTGAATTTTGGCTAAATGAACCAATCCTACAAGACACTGGAATATCGACATAGCATCCTGACACTTCTCCTTAGCAATAGCCCTAGCAATTGAAACACCTCAGAGCACAGTAGTGCTATTTCACAAAATAAAGCCTAAAAAAGTTGCTATTAAAACAAAGGAAAAAAAGAATACAGCACACAAGATCTCTGCCTATTGCATAGCATAAATGAAATACACAACAGGGACCCTGTGGAATATATGATTTATTTTTCACTCATGTTATTTAACCTTGGGTACATCACTTGTGGCTTATGTCACTTGCGAGGTTACCCAAGGTCAAACAGCACAAGTGAAAATAAATAATGTATTCCACAGGTCCCTGTTGTGTATCCCTCATTATAGGGGCGCTACTAGGGTTGCATCTGCAGTTCAATGTTAAGCCCAATTTTTTGCACCCTAATAACTTTACCTTCATTTGACAAATTAGCAAAAAATGTGGCATGTATGGTCAGGCTGTCAGAGTCTCAAGATGTGAATGGTTTCATGATGGCAACTTGTACAGTTCTTGAGATACAGAGGGTCAAAAAAGTGAAAAAATCTACCCGATACTTAACATTAGGTATTTTCTGCTCTCACCTACAGCCAAGACCATATAGAATTTCTTCATTAAATTTTGAGGGATGATGGGGCCTGTGCCAAGAGAGTACTTTTGAATGGTTTGGTGAAAAAATAGTATACAGTTTTTGAATTATAATAATTTTGGGGATAATGTTCCAAGTTCAGTAAAAATAAAAAGCACAGTTTGATCGATAAAAAAAAGTTTGCAAGTGTTAACAGGTCGTGTTTTACTGTTCGTGTGCAGAGAAATACCAACTGCAAAATGTAAAAAGACACATCGTGAGTGGTTATTTGTATGACTTACTTGCTGTGGTGGGAAAACACACTTGAGATGGCAACCATTTTCTTTTTACTGTTTAAACTTACAAACAGTAACGGTACAATCAAATTAATGCAATTAAAAAAAAATAAACTGAACCTAGCTAAATGGCATCCATTTAGCTAGATTCTGATGTTTGTTTGTTTTTACAGTTGCCAGAAATACTTTTTCTTGGCACCCAAAAATGCTGGATGCCCAGCTTAGCGAGGAGCCATTCACCTGCATTCTGTGTATGAGAAAAGGACTTTCTTGACTTCTGCAGCCGCAGCTGGAACTTGTGCTGTCAGTTGTAGTGTGAGCAGTGAGCAGCTATTTCTCTGGTGTCTAGTGGTACCCCCTACTCACCGATCGCTGTCCCTGTTGATTTTATGTCTTTCCCTGGTGACTAGTGGCACCCCCACCCTTCGATCGCCGTCCCTGTTGATTTTATGTCATTCCCTGCTGTCTAGTTGCACCCCCCCACCATCTGATCACCGTCCCCATTGATTGTATTTCTTTTCATGGTGGTTAGTGGCACCACCATCCTCCAATCACCATTCCTGTTGATTGTATGTCTTTCCCTGGTGTCTAGTGGCACCTCCCATGCTCCACTCACCATTCCTGTTGATTTTATGTCTTTCCCTGGTGTCTAGTAGCACCCCCCACCCTCCGATCACTGTCCCCGTTGATTTTATGTCTTTCCCTGGTGCCTAATGGCACCCACCACCCTCCAATCATTGTTCCTATCTAAAATAAAGAAAACCGTCTCTCAATGTTTTTTTCCTTTTTGTAAACCTGCAAAAAAAAATAGTCCCTCACCGATCTGCCCCTTCCCCCACCTCTCAACTCTGCACCCACCACCCTACACCCCCAGTACATCCCCACACCCCCTCACTCACCTGAACAGGTCATAGGGTGAAGATCCACTTTCCAACAGAAGACATGTCTTGCTGCTGGAACTGGCAACTGCAATTTGAGAGACTAAGGTATTTCAATGGGGTTTTCAACTTTGATGCATAACTTAGCTATTTTTGTATTAGCTTGGACGCATGTGCAAGAAACACATTGCGTCAGCTTTCTTTACAAAGGGGTTGTGCAGGCACGGCAGTGTTGTGCCGAATGGCAGCAGCCCATTCAGGGGCTGGTCTCTGCCTGGCCAATAGAGAAGCATGCCCTGGATCACCACAGTTAACAAGCAGGACACTACATGAAAGGAATTGAACTGCTGCAATCAGGGAGCGCCCCGTCAGTATGCAATCAGCTGTTCGGTATGCTCCCTGACTGCAGCAGCCAATTACACAGCTCCATGGTGCTGTGTTTCTATGGTGACAGGTGACTGCTTCTCCGTCGGCCTCACAAAGCTGACAGAAAGCCACCGCCCGCCATTTAGTGTGCCTTCCTGGTGAAAAAGCTGACGGGGTAGCTCACTCCCAATCGGCATAATGCTCCCCCCACTAATTTCTTAGGTGCCGACAGGGTTGCCCAAGCCCCCTGTCAGCATGCCTCTTTCTTCTTAATTTTGCCAAAGGGGAGCCCACTCCCCGTGGGCATAATGCTCCCCCCTTCAATTTCTTCTGTGCCAAGGGGGGTGCCCAATGCCCCTCGGCTCTTGTCTCCCCCCGACCCCAGCATTCGATAGGTGCTGATGGGGGTGCCCAATCCCCCATCGGCTACAGCCCCCCCCGTCAGGTGGCATGCTGACAGCCCACCCCAGCGTGCCCAAACAAAATGTCCCAGTAAAAAGAAACCTTCCCGCAATGTTTTTTTTAAAGTAAACCTGTAAAGTAAAAACAGCCCCTCTTCGTTCCTCCCCCAACCCGCGCCCACCCTCTCGTATCCCACCTCCTCACACCCCTGCCCCTGCCCATACTTACTCTACTGGAGTCCGCGAATGATCTTCGGAGGACGGAAACGTGGTAATCTTCAAAGCCGACCGCGAACTGAGGAAATGCTGGTAAGCTGTACAATGGAATAAATAGGGTTTTTTTCAACTTTGATGCATATCTCAGGCGGGTTTTGGAATGTTGGCACCAAATTTTCAACTTGGGGTTTCTGGGACTCCTCCTCATGAATTCTGGCACTTTCATTTTATTATTCTGTCCCGAGAGGTGATTTTGCAGTCAATGCGCGGAACCACCTTTCGGGACTGATTAACAAAATGACAGTGTCACAGTTCATGAGGTAGGCCTCCCAAAACCCTATGTTGAAAATTTGGTGAAAAAATTCCCCAAAATGATTGTTTTACAAGCATGCGTTGCGCAGTTCCTATGCACGCTTGTAAGTTCGAGCATTATCAATATTTTCACTCCAGATTTTCAACATTGTCATTTTACCACACCTTCTTATGAACAGTATAGCTGTCATTTGTCACATCTCACCTGAAATGTGTTTTTGCACATGTAGCACACAATGGCGCGGTCAGTGTGTGAAATCAATGTTCGGGACAGATTAAGAAAACCACAGTGACACTATTCATGAGCAGAGGTCTTAAACTGGCTATGTTGAAAATTTGGTGAAAAAATTACCCAAAATGACTGTTTTACGAGCGTGCATTGCGCATTTCCTACACACGCTTGTAACCGAGCATTTTTAATATTTTCACTCCAGATTTTCAGCATTCCCATTTTACCACACCTCCTTATGAACAGTACAACTGTCATTTTTCACATTTCATCCGATATGTGTTTTTGGACATGTAGCATACAATGGCGTGGTCAGTGTGCGAAATCAATGTTCAGGACAGATTAAGAAAATCACAATGACACTATTCATGAGCAGAGGTCTTAAACTGGCTATGTTGAAAATTTGGTGACAAAAGTCCATAAAATGACTGTGTTATGAGTGTACATCGTGCAATTTCCATGCACCCTGGTACGTTCACAAATTCGTAATCTTTTCAGTCCAGATTTTCAACATTGGCTTTTTTCCACACCTCCTTATGAACAGTACAGCTGTCATTTTTCACAACCTGGCTGAAATGTGTTTTCGCACTTCCGGCGCAGGATAGCACGGTCGCTATGGGAAATCAGTGTTCGGGATAGATAAAGAAAATTACAGTGACACTGATCATGAGTAAAGGTCCCAAAATGCCTGTGTTGAAACTCTGCTGTAAAAAATCCCCAAACTAATTACATTACAGTGTGCTTTGCACAGTTTCTATGCACAATCATGACTTCACCAGTTTTTTTTATGTATTTATTTCAGATTTTCAACATTGCCATTTTTTTTACACCTCCTCATGAACAGTACAGCTGTCATTTTTCACATCCTGTTTGAAATGGTTTTTCACACCTGTGGCGCCAAATGCGGTTAACAAACTGATAGTGTCTCTGTTCATGCAGTGGGATCACAAAAAGCCCATGTTGAAAACTTAGAGTAAAAATACCAAGAAATGCCTAGGGTGTTAGGGTTTTCAACCATAATGTCCTACAGGCGTCAGGGATGTGACTTGGAATTGTCGACAGTAATGCTCATACCATTCCACCCCCACCCACACCCTGCAGCCAGTGATAGGCTTTGAGGTGTGCCTTGGACTCTTTGGCCCCAGAATCCATCCCATTCTCCTATATTGCACCAATTTCAGCATATTTCCTTATGGAATGAGATGAGTAAAGCCTGAATACCCAAGGCACACCTCGACACTTGCCAGTGTCTGCAGGGTGTGGTGAAGGGGAATGTTGTGACTGTTATGGGCAATGACCTAAAGGCACAGTCCAGTGCCTGCCCATCTCTGCAGGTTGGGGGTAGGGTTGGCGTCAGTTAAGTACTTCACTGCCATTCCTATACTGCATGGGCCCGATTCTCAAAGGGGCCTGTGTCTGGCACAAGCTGCGGCAAGCAGCACCTTGCACCAGTGCCTGGTGCCCCAGGGACCCTGCACCTGATTCAGGTACAGGAGGGGTCCCAGCAGCTAAGTCTCCACACTAGAAGTGACTGGAGCCCTGCAGCAAACCCCTGGCATACTGCACAGGTCCACCGCAGGCCACGAGAGACTAACAAAGGACCCCTGTCCCACTAGCTAATGGGCATGTGGACCCAACCTGGTGTGTCGAAGTCCCCCCACCATGTTTGGTGCAACTGGCGCCTGGAAACAGAGGTGAGTGGTGGGATGTGCTGGGCACTGGGGAGCAATCTGGACTGATGTACGGGGGGGGGGTTTGGATACCACCGACTGGGGAATGGGTGGGCACTATACCACCATACGTTGGTGCTGCAATAGCACTGATGGGGCAGGCACTGGGGATCGGGAGAGCCACGTCAGGACAGGGGTACCAACATGGTACATAGGTGGCATCAGGGAGCTGTGAGAAGTGCCACTGGACCACTAGGACGGGGACCACACATACGGGGCCACACTCTCTGGGGTGTATGGTGGGTGGACCTTCACCCATGGTGTGCCGCACAGAGGCATGTCACCCAGGGGAGAATGTCTAAGTCCCCTTACGGCTGCCCTGGCTGGTCTAAGGACACTCAGAAATTCTCCCGCCAGGTGATGTCTGTCAATCGCAGGATGCAGCTTGCATCGGCCGCAGTCCCCCTACTGCCATGCCACAGTGCATTGCAGGTGCAAGCCCTGTTTGGAGCAGGTGGACAATGTGAGGAAGTATTTTTTCACACAGAGGGTGGTGGACACATGGAGCAGCCTTCCTGAGGAGGTTGTGGGCTCTAAGGCTGTGGGAGAATGCATGGGACAGACATAAGTCAATTTTTGTGGGGGTAGAAAGAAATAGTCTGATGGTTAACTAGGATCTGAAGCTTATCCTGAATGTAGGGAAATGGGCAGATTAGGTGGGCCAAGCAGTCCTTATCGGCTGTCAAAGTCTATGTTTCTATCTCTCCTGTCTGCAAGCTCAGCCCAGGCTAATGTACAAAGACTTTATCACATTTCTTATGAGTCTTTCTTAAACATGTGTTATCTGTTTACAACAGTGCACCTGATTTGAGGCCAAAATCAAAAGCTAATAGTTATAGTAGCAGAGCCCTCCCACACACACACACCACACACACATGCCCCGAAAAGCTGCTTAAAAGCCTGCAATTCATTCAAATCAATTCCATTTTCTTACTTACTTGGGGTTCAGTGCCAACAGGTATAAAATCATGTACTTAGGGGATAGGAACTCCGATGCTCAGTACAGGATGACAGGAGGTACTGATACTCACTAGATGTGAAAGGGTCCTTGAGGTTATTATATAAGAGGACCTCAAGATGGCAGTACAGTGTGATAAGGCTATGGGCAGGGCAAATTGGATTCTGGGGTGCATAAGGAGTGTCATCTCCAGTAGGAGGAGGAGGAGGGATGTTGTGCTGCCATGGTATCACTCCCTGGTATACCTCCAGCTGGAGTACTGTGTCCAGTTTTAGAGTCCACACTTCAGAAAGGACATAAGGTGCAGATTTTCCAGAGGAGGGTAACTAAAATGGTTCAGGATTTTCACAGGAATCCCTGCAAGGAAAGGCTGAAGAATCTCAACACGTACACTCTGGAAGAGAGGAGGACAAGAGGTGACATGATCAAGACCTACAAAGTACCTCACAGGGGTAAACCAGGTACAATTGGGGAGTTTCCTTTAAATGAGGATGAGCACCCACACCAAGGGCCATACAATGAAGCTGGGAGGGAGGAGTTCAGGATAGATGTGAAGAAATATTTCTTTACTGAAAGGGTGGTAGACGCCTTGAACAGACTGCCAGGAGAAGTGGTGGAAGCTAAAATGGTAAGAGGCATGAAGCATGCATGGGATATACATAGGAGTATATTAGAAAAATGGAAAGGAGGGCCTTCAACAGAGATCAGTAGAGCTATGGAGGTGGAGTAGATTCAAGTTCATTGCAGGAAAAATCCACTGAGCAAGCTCATTCACAAGGAGGTCCTGATGGGCGCAGGCAGAATAAGACACAGTAACATATACTGGCAGGAGTTACAAGTAGGTAGAGAACACCTGGGTAGATTAGGTGGGCTGATCGGTCCTGTTCTGCTGACAAATTCTATGTTTGCTTGCACGCATGTGCAAAAAACATAGTGCCACCATACGAATTTTCATAAGTGTGCCACCCCGCTTCCAATGCCCTGCTCCTTCTTGCAGGTGCGGCCTCAGCGCACCACTAAATGTCCAAGCTGTCCATGACAGTAGTTCAGATGCAGTGGCATACAGCTGAAAGCAAAAGACCACTACAATCAGCTGTGGTAACGTGTCGGCAATTTGCATACTGTCGTCGGCAGGCAATTTACATACTGCCATCAGCAGTATGCAGAGTGCCTACACGTCAGCACTGCATCTGAACAACTGTTATAGACAGCTCCATTTTTTTCTTGCCCCTCCCAACACACACCCACATAGCACGCTGGGAGCCCATCCCAGCATGTTCATGCACTCCCCCCCCCCGCACACTGTATGGCAGACGGGGGTGCCCAGTCCCCTGTCGGCTCCACTGCCCACCGAAACAGACTTCCAGGTGCCACGCTGGGAGCCCACCCCAGCATGGCAAAAGTCCCTATGGCCAATGGGGGTGCCCAATCCCCCATCGGCTCCATTGCCCCCCAAACAAGCTTCCAGCTGCCATGCTGGGAGCCCACTCCAGTGTGGCAAAAGTCCTGCTTCGCCTTCCTAAAAAGAAAAAAAATACATGAAAAAAAAAAATGGTCCTCATTGACTGTCTTTCCCTTCCCCAACCCACGCCTCCCTCTGTGCATCCACCTCCCACACACCTCCTTACCCCATACTTACCTCCGAGCCCAGCGTGACGATCTTCGTGGACTGAGAATATGTCTGCATTCTTCAAAGCCGACCGCAAACTGAAGAAATGATGATAAGCTGTATAATGGCATAAATGTTTTTTTTTTTTTAACTTTGGTGCATATCTCAGCCATTTTTAGGAATTATTTCACCAAATTTTCAACATGGGGTTCTTGGAGCTCCACCACATGAATTCAGTCACTGTCATTTTGTTATTCGGTCCCAAAAGGTGATTTCACGATCACTGCGTGAAACCACCTTTCTGGACTGATTAATGAAATTACAGTGTCACAGTTCATGAGGTAGGCCCTAAATAATCCTATAGTTGAAAATTTGGTGAAAAAATTCCTCAAAATGACTGTTTTAAGAGCGTGCGTTGCACAGTTCCTACGCACGCTCGTAACTTTGAGAATTTTTAATATTTTCACTCCAGATTTTCAACACTGACATTTTACCACACTTCCTTATGAAAAGTACAGCTGTCATTTTTCATACCTCACCCAAAATATGTTTTCACACATGTATCACACATTGGTGCAGTAGGTGTGCAAAATCAATGTTTGGGACACATTACGAAGATCACAGTGACACTGTTCATGAGCAGAGGTGTTAAAATGGCTATGTTTAAAATTTGATGACAAGTGTCCATAAAATTACTCTATTACAAGCATCCATTGTGCAATTTCCACACACCCTCGTAAGTTCACGAACTTATGAACAGTACAGCAGTCATTTTTCACACCTGGCTGAAATGTGTTTTTGCACTTCTGGCACAGAATAGCTCATCTGCTGTAGGAAATTAGTGTTCGGGACAGATTAAGAAAATCACAGTGCCACTGTTCATGAGCGGAGGTCCCAAAATGCCTGTGTTGAAAATCTGCTGTAAAAATCCCCCAAACTAATTACATTGCGGGTGTACATTGTGCAGTTTCTACGCATGCTCATAACTTCATCAGTTTTTGTATATTCTCACTCCAGATTTTCAACAGTGCCATTTTTTACACCTCCTCATTAACAGTACGCCTGTCACTTTTCACATCCTGTTCGAAATATGTCTTCGTACCTGTGGTGCCAAATGGCACAGTCGCTGTGCAAAATCACCTTTTGCCTAAATAACTGATAGTGTCACTGTTCATGCAGTGGAAAACTCATGTGGAAAACTTGGAGTAAAAATGCCAAGAAACACCCACTAAGAGTTTTTGACCATAATGCCCTACCCTGTAGGGACTGAGAGGCGTCAGGGGTGTGACTTAGGATTGTCGACAATAATGCTCATGCCATTCCATCCCCACCCCCACCGTGCAGCCAATGATAGGCATCGAGGTGCGGCTGGGACTCTTTGCTCCCAGAGTTCACCCCATTCTCCTATACTGCACCCATTTCAATGTATTTCCTTATGGAATGAGGTGACTGTAAAGCCCAAACACCCCAAGGCACACCTTGACACTTGTCAGTGTCTGAAGGGTAGGGTGAGGTGAAATGTCATGACCATCATGGGCGACAGCCCAGAGGCACACCCTAATGCCTCTCCATCTCTGCAGGGTGAGGGTGGAGGTGGCATCAGTTCAATACTTCAATGCCATTCCTATACTGCATCTCTCTAACTCCTGCACTTCAACTGCTAATGCCAGCAAGCAAACATTCGGCATTGACAAATGTTTGCTTATATCTTGATGCCAAATTTTCAAAGTGGCCTTTTGGGGGCCCCACCTCATGAACAATGGTGGTGGAATTCTGCAAATCCAGCCAAAAAGGCAATTTCGCGGTTACTTGGCAAACTCACATTTTGGTTGGGATTTGAAAAGCTTCACCACCCTTGTTCATGAAGTGAGGTCATAAGAAGGCTATGTTGAAAATTTGGGGTCAAAATATGTTAAAATGGCAAAGTTATGTGCATGTGTTGAAATTTTACTACGCTCGCTTGTAACTGGTAATTTTAAATATTTTATAGCATGGTAATTTTTTCACACCACCTCATGAATGCGACAGCTATCATTTTCAATCCTGGCCAAAATGTGTTTTCACACCTGTGGCATGGAATGACATTTTGGCGGGGATTCGAAAATTCTCAGCACGGCGTTCATGAGGTGGGGGTTATAAGGCTATGCTGACAATTTGGTTGCTGTTTTGGCTGAAATACAAGTGCAGTACCTTTTGCATCTATGGAGGGATGGGAGTGCAGGGTCTGAAGAGTTCTGTGCTCCCACAGACAAATGAGGATTTGATTACACTTTCTAAAAAGTAAGGAAATTCTTTGCAAAAAACTGCGTTAATGCCCCAGTTAGGGTAACTTAACACAACAAAAGTAGGAAAATGTGACATTAGGGTTTCCCACCCTAACGCCTCCCCCCCAAGCAACAAAGGAAAAAAAACATTAATTAGGGTTTTGGGTCTCTCTGAAGACTTGGTCAATCAGTGGTGGGGTCTTCCTTGGGGGTTGTCAACACTAATGCTCCCCTCTCCTCCCTTGGACCCTGCATGAAGAAAGGAGATCACGCATGATGCTGTTTGCTCACTGAATGAGGTGGGCATTAGGGTTGACAATCCCTAAGAAAGACCCCACCACTGATTTACCAAGACTCCGGAGACCCAAAACCCCTGTTTTTTCCTTTTGCTACGGGGGGGATGGAGGTGGCATTAGGGTGGGAAACCCTAAGGCCACATTTCCCTACTTTTGTGGCATTGAGTTACCCTAACTGGTGCATTAACACATATATAATAGTGACACGGTCATGCCCCTATAGTTAGGGTTGAGTAGCCTGTTCAACCTCAAATTTTGCACCTTAATAACTGTGTAACCGATCAATAGATTTGCACATAAGGGGCAGACTGGGTGGGCCAAGCAGTCCTTATCTGCTGTCAAAGTCTATGTTTCTATGTGGTATGCTCTGTCCTGTGGGGTAGATCTCTTGAGGTGGCAAGTTTTGCTCTGGTTGGATGTACGGATTCTGAGATCCAGATGGTGCAAAAATCTTAAAAGTCACCATTTTTCACAGTTTTTTTCCTTATTGCCTTGCGTCCAGACTGTGTGGAATTTTGGTGTGATTTTTTTTATGGTAGATACAACTTGGGTAACAGAACTGTCATGCATTTGTTTGGTGAAAAAATATTAATCTGTTGCAAAGTTTTTCATTTTTTAAGTTCCTACTGTTTTCAATGGGAGGATCACTTTCCAGGGTAGAGGGAGAAAGTTCGACAAAGGATTGATCTCTTGAAAAAGGATTTTTTTCTTGTGAGATTCATTCATTTTTCATGAGGAAAAAAATTCCTTTTTTGTGAGCAGACATCTTGTTTTTTTTTTCACAAATTAAAAAGCATGGAAAATACATAAAACTATTGTCATTTTAAAAATCAAACACCAGAACATAGCTAAATGAGCCTGTTTAACTAGATTCTGATGTTTGTTTTTCAAAATTAGGACCAGAAATACTTTTACTGGGCATCCAAAATTCCAGGTGCTCAGTTTAGCCAGAGGGGCGCTTCTCCTGTGTTCTCTGTATAAGAACAGCGGATTTTCCTGACTTCTGCAGACGCAGCTGAACTCCTGCTGCTGGATGCAGTGTGAGCTGTAAGCCACCCTGCCATTTCCCTGGTGTTTGTTGGCATGACTCCCCCCCCCCACACACACATACTGTCCCCATAAATAATATTTTCCCTGGTGTCTAGTGGCCCCCCAGCCACCGATCCCCTTTTTCCCCATTTCCCTAGTGTCTAGTGGCACCCCCCACCCTCCGATCGCCCTCTGTGTTGTAAATCATTCCATTCCCTTGTGTCTAGTAGCACCCCCATCCTCCAATTGCCATCCCCATTCTAAATTATATTCCCTGGTGTCTTATGGCACTCCACACCTGCCTATCACTGCCCCCATTGTTAATCATTACATTCCCTCACGTCTAGTTGCACCCCCACCCTCTGATCACCGTCTAGAAACACTTTGATCCTTGCTTCAGATAAAACATTATACTATAGTTGCGTTTTACATATTGTATGTTCTTCAAAACCTGCATATTAAAATGGGAAGTCTGGAATGTTAATGTGCAAAATATGTGAAAGTTAACTTTTTCCAAAGGGCTTATTTTTGTTTTAAATCATGTTTCACAAAATGTACAGTTTGAAATATGTATGTGCAAACACTTGAAAGTGCCTCTGTTTTGTCCAAATTGCATATTTTTAAAAATCAGTTGTTTTAATGCTCTGGCTGGAATTTTTATGTGAAAGTGTGAAGTTTCATTATGAAATTGTTAATTTTAAGAAAGTGAAGTTCTGCACTTTAAATGTGTATGTAACCCCTAGGTGGTGCTATCCCAAGGGCTACTACCCTTGCCTACTTGGCTAGTAGCAGGTTAAGGGGCCTGAGTTCTGAAACGGTGCCTCCATCCGGAGATCAGGGTTGGTAGTGGTCAAGCTAACCTGGGCACAGCCCTCCGGGACACTGTAACCCCCCCCCTTTCCCCTCTAGTGGCCTGAACACTGTACAATAATCACTTTCACAATACCCCTAGTACACCACATAAATACCCACACTGTTTGCACTTACCACCAGGGCTGGTTCCTCTGGCTCGACGCTGGGGACCCCCGGTAAAACAAGGTTATGCACAGCAAAGAGCATTAGTACAGTACTTTGAGCACAAACTGGAACCACAGTGAGACTACATGCAGAAAAAGTTAGATCTGATGTATTCAGGGGACTTGAACAAGGGAGGAGCAAAATCAGGTTAATTAGCTTAAAGGTTATATCAGTAAAGCAGTTATGCATGCGCTTTGAGTCCCCCCACACAGTCCACCTCTGGGTACCTAGGTGGAGAAGAGATGGGCTAGCCAGGACCCATGCCCGGAGTTGCAGCTGGTTGGGGCCCTGTGATGGAAAACACAACATGCACAGTACACAATATTTGTAATCCGGAGCCAGAGGGCTCAGTTCATAAAGAAAATGAAACAAGACAATCAGATGACACACTCAGATTAAAAGCTGTTGTTGCAGGGAGCTACCCTGGTATTTACTCACGATACCCAAGACTGGACACAGGCTGGACGAAAATCGAGACTGCAGGTGGTTGATCTGGAATGCCAGGAGAAGCAGGGCCCACATGAGTCGCAGCGGCGTCATTCCTGTTCAAGCGTGGAGCAGGGGGCTGATCCCCAGGCAGGTCTCTCGTCAATGGCTTCTCTGTGCAGTGGTGGTCTGGCTGGGCCAGTCTGGCAAGGCCCAGACCGCAGGAGACAAATTCCGGATGCAGTCCGTTTGGGCTGGATACAGCTTCCAGCAAGCAGAACACAGATTCACACAGTGGGGACTAACTCATGACCCACTAGCAGCTCATAGCACATTTACATGTAAGGAATTCTACTGTACCAGGAAAGCGCCCCCGTCACAATTGCAAAGTCTCTGCCCACACCGAGATTTAGGGTAGCTGGAACTCCTGGCAGGCCAATCGCATTCAGCAAAATCTTCGGTCTTCTTCAGGTTGAGCCTGGTCCACTTCAGTAGCTTACTTTAGTCACACAAACTTGGATTTAGTCCAAAATAATTCTCTTCTCTCCCTATCAGGAGCAGCACACCGACGTGCAGGCCAAAAACTTGGCCTTTTCAGAGTTTTCCCATGCGAATCCACTCAGGATAGCTGCTCAGAATCACTTCAGCTCCTTCTTGTTCAGCTTCCAGCTTAGATCTAACTGAAAACTGCAAACAGCCCGGGACTACCCCAAAATCCAAAAGATTTGGTTGGCTGATTTGGCTGTCAGTCAAAGCAAGAGCTCCCCCTTCAGTTGCAAAAAAGGCGCAAAAAGTTCAAACTACAGTTCCTACAGAGTTTGAATTCAGACAGCTCCTGTAGTCCGGCTACATTTTAGGTCCCACCAGTACTGATTGGTCCAAGCTGCAGTGCAGGATGAAGATAGTGGAGACAAACAAAACAGTCCTTGCTACAAAGAAAGCAAGCTAGACAAACTACATCATCATTATCACTCTAAATGATTTTCAGTAAATAGTTACATCTTTCAACAGAGCTCCCTCTCAGATTACTTAAGCTACAATCATGCAGCTCTTAAAGAGACAGTACACAGAGGTTATACAGGCTCTGGTAATCACATTTAAACTGCTAAAACGCAGGACACCAGCCTGGCAGTGAGCATTTAGGCAAGCTCAAGGAAGACTTTTTGGGAACTCCCATTTGTAGGGGGGGTTACATGTATATGAATTGTTCAAACTGCATGCACTTTTCTTATCTAATTAAAACTGTGTGAAACAGAATTTTTTTTCATCTGACTCTACCCAAAACCATCACCTCAAGAAGCATCCTCTGTGTGCCCAGAAATGTGAGTACTGCTACATGACGGGCCATTAAAGGGTTTCACACCAATTACATTATTTATTTGAGTTCTGTGCAATAGTTGTGCATTGCCTCTTTCAACCAGAAGTACTGCCACCAACCGCAAATAGAGCTGTTACGGTGCTTTCTGAAATCTCAAAACATTAAGTTTTTTTATTACATTTCTTCTCTCTTTAGTTTTCTGTAGCAGCACAGATACTGCTCTAAAGCCTGTTCCAATGTATGTTAAACCTGTGGAAAACCAAAGGCTACAAAAGAGCTCAGATGTGCTACACTCTTAACTGCAGTGTAGTCTCCGGACTTTCTCCACATTCAACAACTATACAGTAAGTGGATTTTATGGGAAGCAACTGCATTACTAATTTTTTGTGAAAACGGATATAGACTTATCTGTTTAAATAAATAGGGCTGTGACTACCTTTCTGAATAATGTCTCTTAAGTTCTGCAAAACTGAAGAAATACATCACACATGCCCCAACAACCCTTATTAGCCCTCTTTTATAAGTGACTCATGACAGTATAACCCCAGCCAACTTAAACACGTATTACCTGTATCAAAACTATAATGAAAGCACGCTGGAACATCACTAAACAAGGGCTGCTGCCACATACTGTACATTGCCAAATAATGAACCATTTGAATTATCAGGCATTTTAATTTGCAAGGCTACATGTGTCCAATGCACACCCGAGATTTCAGTTGCTCCATTAATTATTACTGTATTTCACCTTTTGTGAACACTAAACCCTATCCCAACACACACACACACTGTGGAGAACAAATTGTGTGGTGCTGTTTAGGTGGATATAAGGAAAGGGACGAGTGCGAGTCATATTGCTTTTCATACCAACTGAATCCAAAGCACATTACAAGGCATGAAGAGTTGCAGCAACCATTAGGCCCAAACAGAAAAGTTAAGTGTGACTTGGGTATGATAATTAAACAACACATCAGAAAACTGTGCCATGCAGTTTGATGAGTAGCCAAGCAAAACTGGTTGTTTCAAATGATCATGACATAAATCAAACTATGAAATGATGGAATTACAACAATTTATTTAGTTTTATTTCGTTTTTGTTTACCAGGTAGGCACACTAAACACGAGAGTAATTATTTTCAGCCACGACCTGGGAGGTTACAAAAATTAAACAGGCATGCATACATACAACAAAGAAATATACAATAAAATTGATCAGGCATATATACAATAAAGAAAAAATACAATAACGACTGTGTCAGAAATTCAGCAAACAAGAAAATTATAGCACATCACTTTACAAATAAACCATCAAGAGCAGTTTATACACAAAAGTGTGAGCAACTACAAAATGGATACAAAAGATACAGCAAATCAGTAAAACATTCCATTTTACAGCAAGTGCTGTTGTGACAAGTAATAGACAGTACTAGTTAACCACAAACATAGCTGTAGAATTAAGGGAGAGCACGGTAGATTAGGTTACAGAGCTGCAGAAATAATGTAGCCTAAGGAGGATTGAAGCAAGTGCATTGGGCATTTTTGACAAGTAGGCTGTAGTGCAGCTATTTGAAGACAGCATGACTAGGTGCCAGACAAACATTTAGAGTAATGAGTTCCAATATTCTGGGGCCAGATGAGAGACGGCCGAGGCACCTTTTGACATTCTGTATCTAGGGGTGGCTAACAGGGAGAATTCTGTAGATCGGAGCCCATAAGAGGAGGACAGGGGGACTAGCATAGATGCAAGAGAAACGGGTATATTTAATCTGACAATGTTATATAATAGTGACCCAAAGGCAAGTAATCGATGGGCTGATGGGCTGATGGGGAAGGCCAGCATAGGTCAGTATATAGTAAACAATGGTGTTTCAGCTGAGGCAAAGCAGAAGCATAACGACATATAATATTGTAGGTAGTAGCCCATTTACATACGGTACTCTTTGATGCACTGGTATAGGTAATAGTGCCATATGTTAGTGATGGGAGTAAGATACCCCAGGCAATGGCCAGCCTAGCAGAGGGATTTAGAACATCACTTGTTTTGTATGCAATCCCAAGCTTCGCAATAACTGATTTGCATGTGGTCACGATGTGTCGCTCAGAGGTTACGGTTTCATCAAGAAGAACAGCAAGATACTTGAAAGAGCTTACTGTCATCAAAGATGAGCCATCAGCACAGGCAACTTTATATAAGAGGCGGTTGGTTTTTAGTTTGGCAGTAGAGCCAAAGAGTATACACTGTGTTTTGCTAATATTGAGGATGAGTTTGTGTTTAAGCCAGTTCTGTATAGTTAGAAAAGCAGATTCATGAGCCATAATGAACTAGAAGGTAACATACTGTAACTCTGTGACGCACACAGGCTCACCTCTGTTCCTAAACATGCTCAGGCTGTGAGTTAGGGAAAGGGAACATTGTTTAACCAGGAGTAGCACACTAAGCCAAAGCTTGTTTCCAGATATGACCTGGGAGCACAAGGAAGTTAAGTAACTTGCTCAGGATCACACAGTATGCACCTAGGCAGCTGTGGGATTCAAACCCAGGTCTCCAGATCTGCAGCTCAGAGCCTTAGCCCACTGCACTATACTGCCTCCTGGTTATTCACCTGCAATGCACTTCACCTGTTTTTTTGGCTTGATATACTGTTTTATTTCGGAACATGTAAATTACACATTCATTGTGCATAATGCATTAAAAGCTGTTACATAATTTGGATAAAACCAAAATATTTAACAATAGCTAAATAAAAGCTTTTTGACTTCCTGCATTTTTACCTAACATTTGCAGAATTGATACAAAAGGGACACTTTTGTTTTTTTTGTTGTTGTTGTATAGAGGAGCACTAAATTTGCTGATCTTATATTCCACTTCCTTATTATTTCCTTTATGTCTCCCACTCCTGTCCAATGGAAAAAGAAATATATTTATTTTATCTAGCCGCTTACACACCAGGATAGCCAAGTTTAGGCTACTACTTAATTTTCAAGAGGGTTCAGGGGCAAGAGCAGCAGCTGCAAGTGCTGTAGTGCATAGTCTTGATAATGAAACCATTCAACAGTTTACAGTTAGCCATCATACTGCGTACAAGTACAGTATAAACCAGTAAAATGATAGGTAATCATGCAAAAGTTGACCAGTACTGCGGTATGCTGAGGATTACATGTGAATGCAGAGTTAAGTATTCGCTTTTCTGTGGGATACTAAACTGCAGAGATGTTTAGTTTCATTGATGTATATAAAAACAATAGTATTAAGTCAGTGGGATTTGCAAAAGATTCCGTCTTTCCTGCCCTTATGAATTTAATGAGTGGAAGGAGTTCAAAAGGGCATTCAAAATCCTGAATGCACATGTTGATACTCCATAATGTGGTAGAAAAGTTGTCTTAGCTTGAAATAAAAATGGGTGGGTCAAACAACACAAAAAGAATTATGTGTGTCTGTGTGTGTAACAAGGTAAACTAAAACCAGTAGCGATGATGTAAGTTTTGGGGGAACACTTTCCCTATAACTTGCAAATTATGTAGGGAAATTAATTTTTTGAGAGCTGAAATTGTTCAGTCTCTGCCAAGTGCAATATTGAGCTCAAGGGGAGGAGTCTTCATTTCTCAGCTTGAATGTGCCCTTACCTGCTGTACGAGATCTTGCTCAGTTTGGAATGTGTAAAAAGTCTCCAGTTGCTGTACCATAACTACGCAGCTCATATGCTAAGGCAAAACCTAGCACCACTTACAGTACCCCTACATTTGTGTGCCCAGTGGCACAAACATGAGTGCAACAGATGTAATCACGGTATCTGCTAAATACTTAGAATTACCTGTGGTTTGTCATTTCCAAGCCAAACCTTATTAGTGACTAAAAATGTCAATAACAACTTACTGAAAATGCACTGCTTCAAAATGGGAGCATCTGGCAAACATTTCTACAGTTTATATATAACCCCCAGGTGGCGCTATCCCAAGGGCTACTACCCCTGCCTGCTTGACTACGGACAGGTTGAGGGGCCTAGGTTCTGCGACGGGTGGCCTCCACCCAGAGGTCAGGGTTTGTAGTGGTTAGACTAGCTTGATCACAGCCCTCTGGGACACCGTGACCCCCTTTGGTTCCCTCCAGTGGCTCACACAGTGCACAGGTGTTACAGTCCCAATACCCCACATGTACACACTGTTCACTCATAAAGTACCACTTACCCTCGAGACTGATTCTGAGGCTCATCTCTGAGGACCCCCTGTAAAATAAGGTTAATCAACATACACAAACCAATTCAATGCTTCGTATATAGGTACTGACACTTCAGACAGTTTAAAGTTCAACAACATCAAATCTGGTTTATTTAGGGGGAATGAAACACGGAAGGGGGAGATCATGTTAATTGGCAGAATTAAACCACAGTACTGTGCACACATACAGGGTCTGAAAAGTCACACTCTGGGTACCCAGGTTGTGGGGGGGGCTAACCAGGTCCATTGCCCAGGGTTGGCCAGCAGGTGTGGATGGATGGGGCCCTGTAGAAGAAAATATATGCACAACACCCAATTGTAATCCGGAGCCGGATGGCTCAGTCCATGAAGAGTGAAACAATAGGAATTAGGTGACACACTTGTGATTGATAACAGGCTGCAGGGGAATACCATGATTTGTACTCACAATACCCAAGTTGAGAACTGGATGGTGGATATTCTCTGGATTGCCAGAAACAGCAAGGCATGGAGACAGGGTCCTTGTGACTGGACTCCTAGGCAGTTGATAGCCCACGGATTTAGTCCGAGACACGCTGGGGTTTGCTCCCAGCTTCACCACACAGCACACAGTACAGGGGGCACGAAATAGCGATTCCCCACAAGCTCCATGCACATTCATATATAAAAGGAAAGTACTATACCAGGCAGGCTACTCCTCGATCCCGATCGCAATTACTGCAAGATACCCGGGAGCACGCACAGCAGCTTCAGTTCCTGACAGACCGAGCACGATTCAGCAATATCTCCAGTCTTCTACAGGGTGAGCCTGGCTTCCACTTTTCAGTCTTCCTTCCTTTCAGAAAACTCGGATTCAGTCCGACTAACGCTTACGACAGCAGCAGGACGACTTCAAGGCCTCTCACGCTCTTCCCGTGCGAACTGTACACCGCAGAAAAATACAGAACTCCTACTCCTTTCATAGGCAACAACGATCTGACTCTCCAATTTCAGTACAGGGCATTTCCCTTAGGTTTCAACAAGTCCAGTTGGTGGATTCGGCTGTCAATCACTCCAGAGCTCCCTCTGTTGGTGCAAAAAGGCGCCAAGGTCCAAACTACACTTCCCAGAATCACTAGCTATACATTCCCCTTGTAAACCGGCTCCAGAGAGAGTCCAAATTCTGGTTGGTCCAAGCAGTCTCCATTTTAGAGCTCCGCTAAACCCAATTGGCCCAGCACAGCAGCTTAGGTCCAAAATGAAGGGGCAACACACACAGAGTCCCAGCTGCAATAAAGGCAGGTTAGACAAACTACAATTTTACTGATGCTTTAAATGATTACAAGCAAACAGTTACATCTTTCAGATGGGCACCCTTTGTGCTTCCAGCGACCGCAAAATGGAGCGATTACTCCGCAGCTCAGGCGGAATTCGAGCAGGGAAACACCAGCCCCCCTGGAAAGGCATTAATTATGTCTGCAAGCAGACAGCTCTTAAAGCGACAGTATGTGGAGGCTCTACCAGCACTCACAGTGCCATTGTAACGGCTTAAACGCTGAACGCTAGCAGGCAGGGGGAACACTTAGGCAAGCTCCTAGGAGGCTTTTTAGGAGCCCCCATTTGTAGGGGGGTTACATATAGTACAAGGGGAAAAACACACAAGGAAACTAAACAGATACTGTATTACCCCATCAACATGCGGAGTATCAAGCAGGACTAACCTTGTAAATATTTTACACTGATATTCCAATGTCTCTGCTAGCAATAGGTATTGCTGGGCATTATTTTTACAGTTTAAAATACAGGTTTTGGACAGAAACAGTATTTTACACTGAAGTGCATTACTAAATATTTTTGTTTAGCTTGCCTGGCACATGTGTTGTAATTTCATTTTAAATTATTGATCAGAAAGGATATTTAAAGAGGACCTTCCCCAGTCACTTTGACTTTCATGCATTAATTACCCCTTCTTGCATTGATTCTGGAATTGTATTTCATTAATGTCTGCTGCAGTTAGTTTTTGCATTCTGAGCTGCTAAAAACTGCAGGGTGTACCAGAGCTTCTATAGCAAGCCTGGTGTTGCTGTGGGCCTAAGGTTATACTGCTGACATCATTGTAGGGCAGAGTCAACTTCACAAAAAACAACAAAAAAAAAAAACATACAGACGAGCCATTTAGATTTTGGCATAATGCATTACTAACAGGATGTGTTGGGGAAGGGGGGAACACAGTATGTACACTGAGTACTGGTAGGTTTCCCTTGCAACATTGTTGCAACTGCATGGTACTGAACAGTGTGAGTCATTCCTCTATCCTACAGTGATGTCATCAGGAGCCAGCAGCCCAGCAAGATGAACAACAAAGGCAAGTGCAGTAGCGCTCAAAAACAAATCCAAATTATGGAAGGCAGAGTAAACCTTGGCCAGAAACAACAAATGCATACACCTTTTCAGGTCTCCCTCCTTTCCTCAAGGGTATACATATTAAGCTCCTTTAGTCTCTCCTCATATGGCTTCTCTTGCAGACCCTGCACCATTTTAGTTGCCCTCCTCTGGACTGCCTCCATCCTGTCTATGTCCGTGCGGAGATGGGGTCTCCAGAACTGGACGCAGTACTCCAGATGGGGTCTCACCAACTGTCTGTACAGCAGGATAACAACTTCCTGTTTTCTGCTGGTGATGCCTCTCCCTATACATCCCAGTATCCCCAGCCCTCCCTACTGCCTTCTCACATTGCTTGCTAACCTTAAGGTCATCTGATATGATTACCCCCAGGTCCCTTTCCATTTTTGTTGTTGTTACTACCTCCCCATTGTGTAATCTTCCCTGGTTTTATTTCCCAGGTGCATTATTTTGCACTTCTTTGCATTGAATCCAAGCTGCCATACTTCTGACCATTCCTCCAACCTTGCCAAGTCCCTTCTCATCCTTTCCATGCCTCCTTGTGTATCAACCCTGTTGCAGATCTTTGTATCATCTGCAAAGAGCATACTTTTCCTTCAGTCCCTCTGCAATGTCACTTATAAAGACATTAAAAGGACTGGACCCAGTACTGAACCCTCACGGTGCCCACTAGTAACCCCTCTTTCTTCAAGTGGACTCCATTTACAATTAACTTCTGTGTCCTGTTGTGTAACCCCTAGATGGCGCTATCCCAAGGGCTACTACCCCTGCCTGATTTGCCACTAACAGGTTGAGGGGCGTGGATCCGATGGCGGGTGCCTCCACCCAGAGGTCAGGGTTTGCAATAGTTAAACTAACTTGGTCACAGCCCTCTGGGACACTGCGACCCCCCTTTCTTCCCACTAGTGGCCCACACAATATATCAGAATTACCTTCACAGTATACACTTACCCCCAGGACTGGTTCGGGCAGTGTGACTCCTGGGACTCCCTGTAAAATAAGATGATACAGTGCCAAAACCACAGTACAATACTTTAACATAGCCGAATACCTCAGGCAGTGTAACTTTGCTGAAACAAACAGATCTGATTTATTTAGGGGGATATAACAAGGACAGGGGGAAATCAGGTTAATTAGTTTAAACACATTAATAATCACAATACTGTGCACATATTTCAGAATCCCAAATGTCCCTAATGTCACTCTTACTGGGTACCCAGGCAATAAGAGGCTAGCCTATTTGGTGCAGCTGGTTGGGGCCCTGAAGATGGAAAATGCATGCACAATACCCAAATTGTAATCCGGAGCCGGTAGGCTCAGTTCGTGGAGAAAGAAAGGAAAAGTAATCAGATGATGGCAGGGAGCTACCCTGATTTGTACTCACAAATTCAGTGCTGAAACTGAATGGAAGGCAGATTGTTCTGGATTGCCAGGCGGAGCAGACCATATGGACAAGGTCCTTGTGACTGGACCCCAAGGCAGTTCAGAGCAAATGGATGTAGTCTGGATTAAACTGGGGTTTACTTGCAGCTTCATGCACTCAATTCACTGTACAGGGGATTTGAAACGCAAGTCCCCACTAGCACTACACACATTTATATGGAAAAAGAAAGTACTATACCAGGCAGGCTGCTTCTCTATCCCGATCGCAATTACTGCACAGTACCGGAGAACACACAGCAGATTCAGTTCCTGACAGACCGAGCGGATTCAGCAATTTCTCCAGTCTTCTACAGGGTGAGCCTGGTTTCTACTTTTCAGATCTCCTTGATTCTCTTCACAGGTCAGATTCAGTCCAAACAAGCACTTGCACAAGCTGCAGACCAAAAACTTGGGGCCTTATACGCTTTCCTGACTAAAACTGTGCACCGAAGGAGCACAGGGATCCTTCCCTCTTCACTGCCAGAGCTAAACTGAGACTCCAGTAGACAAAACCGGGCACTTCCTTTGAGTTCCTCCCAGTTCTTGGCTGGATTGGCTGTCACTCACAATAGCCTCCCTCTGTTGGTGCAAAAAGGCGCCGAAGTCCAAACTACATTTCCCAGAGTCACTGCCCATACAATCCTCTTGTGGCTGGCTCAGATTACGAGTCCAAGTTCTGATTCGTCCAAGGCACCAATTTAGAGCTACCTTAACCCACACTGATTGGTCCAGTTCAGCAGTTCAAAACTAGAATGGGGAACTAGGCAAACACAGTTCTGATTGCAAAGAAAAGAAGGTTAGACAAACTGTATTTTCATTATTACTCTAAATGATTTCTGGCAAACAGTTACATCTTTCAGATAGGTTCCCTTTGCACTCCTAGTGACTGCAAAACGGAGTGAATTGGCAGCAGCTCGAGGGACTCAAGCAGAGAAACACACAGTCCCCTATACAAACTAATTATGTCTGCAAGCAGACAGCTCTTAAAGAGACAGTACCAGAGGCTCTAAAAACACTCACAGATAAATGGCTTAAGCCAAACACCATTCAGGCTCAGAGATTAAAACAAGCTCCTGAAGTTTTTGGGAACCCCCATTTGCAGGGGGGTTATGTTGTCCAGCCAATGTTTTCATTTAGGCTACCACCCTGGGACCCACTCCCAGGCTGGTTAATTTGATTATTAATCTTTCGTGGGACTGTGTCAAATGCCTTGCTAAAGTCTAAGCAGGCCATGTCCACAGCCCTCCTGGTCTACTACTTTGGTCACCCAGTCAAAGAAATCAATTAGATTCGTCTGACATGACCTTCCCGATGTGAACCCATGCTGCCTTGGGTCCCGTGCCCCACTTTCCTCTAGGTACTCAATTCTTTCCTTCAGAAGTGATTCCATCACTTTCCGTACCACAGAGGTCAAACTGACAGGTCTGTAGTTTCCTGCCTCTGCCTTGCTCCCACTTTTGTGAAGGGGAATCACATCCGCCTTCCTCCAGTCCTCAGGTACCACACCATCCTCCCATGAATTGTTAAAAAGGGTAGTTAATGGTGTCACTAGTTCTCCCCTTAATTCTTTTAGAATTCTGGGGTGAATTCCATCAGGCCCCATTGCTTTGTCCACCTTCAGTTTTAGGAGTTCTTTCAGAACCCTTTCTTCTGTGAAAGGACTGGGATCGACCACCCCCCCCCCATCCAGAGTGCTTCTGTTAATTGGATTAGGCACCTCCCCCTCCTCCTCTTTTGTGAATACTGAGCACAAGTATTCATTCAGTACCCCTGCTTTGTCCCTGTCCCAATCTCTGCCCACCCACCATCCTTTTTATTCTGCCTCACTATCCCTCCCTTTGTCTTTCTACGCTCCCTAATGTAACTATAAAAGGTTTTATCCCCCTTCTTAACCAAGTTGGCTATCTTTTCCTCAGTTTGGGCCTTTGCTATTCTGACTTCCCTGCCTGCTTCCTTCTGCCTTAACTGGTACAGTTCTCTGTCCTGCTCCTTCTGTATTTCCTTATACTTCCTAAATGCTATCTTTTTCTCCTAACCTTCCCACCACTTCTTTTGAGAACCATAGTGGCTTTTTCTTTCATTCCGAATTGTTTATTTGCTTCACACAAAGGCGTGTTGCCTCTGTGATGGCAGTTTTTATGTTTCCCCATTGTTGCTCCACCCCTCCTTCTAGCCTGTTTGCTAGTGCTTTTCTAAGGCACTCTCCCATCTTGCATAAGTCAGCCCTCCTGAAGTCCAGTACCCTCACTTTTGTATGGCTTGACTCTGTAGCTGAGTTTATCATGAACCACACTGTTTGGTGGTCATTTGTTCCCAGATGGCTACCCACTTCTAGATCTGAGATCCTCTCACTGTCCCCATTTGAGAGTACGAGGTCTAAGATTGCTCCCTCACGAGTGGCTTCCAAAACTAGCTGTCTGAGGCATGCCACCTGTAGGGCATCGAGAATGGTCCTGCTCTTGGATGTGGCTGCAACAAAAGTGCTCCAGTTAACATCTGGCATATTCAGGTCCCCCATCAACAGTATCTCCCCTTTCTCTGCCATCCTAAGGGTGCCTTCTACTATATCGTTGTCCATTCCTGCTCCCCGACATGGGGGTCTGTATACAACCCCTGTGCAGATTGTGGTGCCATTTCCAGTCTCTAAGGTGACCCACAGTGCCTCCTCTCCTCCCTGTTTACTTTTTTGTTCCGCTGCTTTTATCTCTCCCCTTACATAGAGAGCTACTCCTCCCCCTCTTCTACCCTCCCTGTCTCTCCTAGAGTTGTGTACCCTGGTATGTTAACATCCCAGTGATGGTTCTCTGTGTACCATGTTTCTGTGACTGCTACGATATCTAGGCATCCCTCTTCCATCAAGGCCACAAGTTCAGGGAGCTTGTTGCCCAGACTACAGGCATTGGTACTCATTACCCTCCATTTCTTGATGGCCTTACCCCTTTTTGCCCCATCCCTGTCCTTATTGCATTTGTCATTTTCTGCAGTTACCCTTGCCCTTCTCCCTATCAACATCTCTATATTGGTGTTTACCTCACTTACTACCCTGATTTTGGGGGGGGGGCTTGGATTTCCCTGCTCCTTTCCAGTGCCTCCCCCCTTGACTAGTGTAAATGCTTGCCAAAGAAGCATTTAAACCTATCACCTAGGATCCTGGTTCCCCTCGTAGACAGATGCAGACCATCACGCCAGTATAGGCCTGCATCACTCCAGGGGACCCCCAGTCCCCATTGAAGCCAAATCCCTCAGCTCTGCACCAGTCTGTCAACCACTGATTGAATCCAATGGTGTGGAGCACCCTAGTCTCATCCATGCCATAGACATGCAACACCTCCAAGAAGGTTACCATGCATGCTACTTGTCTAAGGCCCCTCCCCAACTCCACAAACTCTTCCTGCACTGCTTTGATCACTTTCTCAGTCAGGTCATTTGTCCCTAGGTGGACAATGACATCCAGTTCCCTCCCCTGTGCAGCTGCTCCAGTGATCCTGAGGATTCGCTCCCTGTCCCTCCAAGCCATGGTGCCAGACAGGCACCTTACCTCCCTCTCCTTCCTCCCCAGTTCTACCCACCTAACATGGAGTCCCCCACCAGGAGTTGTTTTCTTCCCTGTAGGGTCCCATGCCACCCTCCTGTGGGTCTCCTTTTTTGAGGTTCCCAGCATCCTCCTTGGTCTCCACTGTGGGTGCCTCTATAGAGGAACCACACTTTGCCAGAATGGCATATGAATTGTGGAGAGGTACAACTGGAGGGATGTGCCTCTGTTCCACCACCCTCACCCTCCCTGAGCCCACTGTGGTCCAACCATTCCTCTTTCTTGGCAACCTCGGAGGCAACGGCAGTGGCCCAGGTGGTCCCTGGGTGGGAGAGGAGGTCCCCCAAATCCTGGCCAACTCAGCCTGGAGATGAGCAACCTCCTCCCTCAGCCCAGAGAGGTGTCTGCAGGTAGGACAACACCGCATCCTCCACAATGTCTCCCGGAAGACTGCTGCTCCACTCCCACTGTGTCTTATTTCTGGCCCCTTAACTGTTGTTTGGAATATTTACTCTTTCCTCTGTTTTTTTCCTACTTACTTACTGCCTCTGTGCCCTTTGAGCTCCTGATCTTCCTATTCTGAGACAAGAAGTTCCTATGCTCAGTAGTCTCCTTACTTGCTCAGAGTCAGATCTCCAGTAGCTGGGGATGGAGAGCTACTCTTTTCCTTCTAGGATGGTAAGTCTTTGTGGCTCTGTGATCACTCACTTCCTGTTCTGAAACAGGAAGTTCCTGTTGTCAGTCAAACCTGTGCCTATAAAGTAGAACAGGCTTAGGGTGGAGGGGAGGAAAGGAGGGCAATATAGTCCGAGTAGATAAGTATAGCTATAACAGCAGCTCCTTCTTATAGCTATAACAGCAGCTCCTTCTTCTTGGTGTTCTCTGCCTGTTCTCTGGCAGAAGCTATCTAGGGCAGTGTTTAAATCTAGCTTTTTTTTTTTTTTTAATTATTCTTTTTATTATTCATATTTTAACTTATATACAAATAGGTCTACAATTATCGTTTTATACAGTACATCTATAGCTGGTCCATTATAACAGACAACTCTAAGGGTTCAAATATGTTCTCAGTCCAATATTCAGCATTTTCCAGATATTTCATTGCTCTCATACATATTACCTCTCAGCTAATCCCCGCACAGAGTTCCACATGAATCATTGAATAACAATAAGTGAGCACTAGTTGCTCTTCAGGTCACCGAACCTCCCTCCTGCATCTGCCACACCTCTCCAATTATATTTTGGGCTCCAGATACCTCAGGGTATCAGGGGAAGGGGAGGGTGGGGTGCACCGGCAAGGGCCCCACAGGAAGGAGGGCTAGCCTTCTACGCTTAGACTCAGGAATTCCTGCCAAAGTATAGAAATTAGGCACAAAAGCAGGATCTATTAACATATAGTATAGTTGCCACCTGCATCATCTTACAGTAAAAACCTCCACGCCATTTATATTATATGTAATCTTTCCATGTTGTGAATTTGTCGGGTGATTTCCACCAGTCTCAATAGTTGGAGGATGTATTGTTAGCCATTGTCTAGTTATCACTTTTTTGGCTGCTGTAATAAGCAGTGAAAGCAGGTATCTTGTGTTCGGGCCTCGATAAGGCTTGGGGAGTGCAAGGAACAAGTATACCTCTGGTGTCAACTGAAATTGTGGGTCAATAAGTCGCTGAAGCTGCACTTCCAACTGTTTTAAAAAGCTAGAGAGCGCCGGGCATGCCCAAAAAATATGAGTCAGATTGGCCTCCTGCTCACCACACTCCCGCCAGCACTTTGCAGAGTTGCCTTGTGAGTAGTGCTTAGTGACTTTGGGTGATCTAAAATATCTTATCAAAACTTTCCAGGCTAATTCTCGCCATTGATATGCTTTAGACCTTAGAGGAGTAACTACATGCCAGCCGCCAGTCCGAGATAGTCAGTTGGCAACCAGACTCTTCCCGCCATTGCGTACGGATGTTTTTAGTGGCTATCTCTCCCTGCGAATCCAAGGACCGATAGTATATAAAAATTAAGTGTTCCTGCTTCTCTGAGCTGTTCAGAGAAATTTGACATCGAATTAATGCTGAATAGTTTTCTGGGTTTCGCAGGCATAGAGGCAAGCCCGCTATGTAATGTCGGAGTTGTAGATAGCGAAAAATCTCTTGTGGCAAGGAAACTTTGCCTGAATTTCTGCAATGACCAAATTATCCTTGCAGCCATTATTTGAGGCAAGTATCGCAGGTTATACATCCCACACACCAAATCCAGAGTCCAGTGTGTTGGGGAAATTCTGGTAGAGCCTGAATCGGGCATAGGAGTGGCAAGCAGGATGACAGTTTATGGGATTTTTAATTACGCCCAGTTTTGAAATTGCGCTGTCAACCAGGGATTAGTAGTTGGCAGGCCATTTCTCGGGTTTGGACTATATATTGTCCGGAAGTAGGGAATATCACTTATCAATATTTTCTCCATTTCTATCCAGTGCGGGTGTGAACTTCTATTTTGTCTTGCCATTATGTGCATCATAGTTACTGCTTGTTGGTAGTGTTTTAAATCTGGAAGTGCCAGGCCTCCATCAGCTCGCGAAAGCGACAACACTTTAAGGCTCACCCGAGGTTTCCGCCCTGCCCAAATAAAATTCCGTAGTAGGCGACTAATTTCTTTAAAGAACTTTTGGGGCACAAAAAGGGGAATATTTTGGAACAGATATAATGCTCTAGGGAGAGTTATCATCCTGATCAGTTCTATTCGTTTCAATAAGCTCAATGGGATCACCGACCAGGCCTGTAAATCCTGCTTCAGTTGTGCCATAAAGGGAGAATAGTTATGCTTGTAGTAATGTATTCCTTCACGGGGGATATACACGCCTAGGTATTTTAGCTCATTAGGTTCCACCTGCCGGAAGGGCGCCATTGTTACTTGTGTAGGCATATAATTAAATGTGAGCAGTTCAGTTTTAGTTAGATTTAATTTATAGCCTGATAGTCTTCCATACGCATCTAAGATTTGGCGCACTGATGGGATAGACTGCTCTGGGTTTTGTAGATATAAAAGAATGTCGTCTGCCAGATAGGGCTATTCGGTGTCTGCCCCTAGTAAAATTCCCGTATGTTAGGGTGGTTCTGATCCGCTGCGCTAAAGGTTCTATGGTTACCGCAAAATAATACGGGATAACGGGCAACCCTGGTGGGTGCCTCGCTTATGGAAAGTATTCGAGTGATGTCCGTTGACTTTTACACAGGCCCGGGTCGAGGAATATATATTTTGCAGGACTTGAATGAGACCAGAGGGAAAACCAAATCGATGCAGGATGGAGTATAAGAAGGGCCATGCAACTCTATCGAAGGCCTTCTCTGCGTCAAGACTAATGAGCACCGCTGGGGTGTCTGTACTGCTCATCTGGTCAACCAGATAAAGAGAGCGTCTGATATTATCAGTGGTGGTACGAGCCCTCACAAAACCAGTTTGATCTCTGTGAATTAGTACGGGGAGTACTTGATCCATGCGATGGGCTAGGATGCTCATGAATATTTTATAGTCCTGATTTAGTACCGAAATCGGTCTATATGACGCACATTCCTGTGGGTTCTTCCCGGTTTAGGATCACCGATATGGTTGCATAGGACCAGGATTCTGGGGTAGGTCACCTTGTAGTATTGAGTTAAAGACACGCAAGAGTGTGGGGAGAACTGATGGCCTAGCAATCTTATAGAATTCCGCCCATACCCGTCGGGTCCTGGAGCTTTCTGGGATTTAGAATTGGCTATAATTTGCTTATTTCGGTAGCAGTTATAGGCTGCATAAGGGCATCTCTACTTTGTTCCTCTAGGGTGGGCAGGGAGAGTGTCTCAATATATGTTGCAATGCTTTCTGGAGATGGGGCTGACTCTGGGGTATACAATCTCTTATAGTAGGCCAGAAAGGCTTCAGCCACGTCGTGTGTTTTAGAGAGGGGCTGTCCCCCTACTGGGTGCCTAATACTACCTATTGTTGCTGCTTTTCTTTGTCTGCGAATTTGGTATGCAAGCAAGCGCGTAGCCCGCGGCCCAACCTCATAATACCTTTGCTTCAAAAATGCTAGGGCTATTTCGGTTTGTTGTATTGCGAGCTTATCTAACTCTTGCTTGGTGTGCTGTATCTGGGGGAGGAGGGAATTATCCCCCTGTTTATGTGCTTGTTGTAGAAAATGGAGAGTTTCTTCGAGTTTGGCTCTTCGTTCTTCGCGTTGCCGTTTCTTCTGTGCTGAATATTTAATTATGTGCCCCCTTAGGACCGCTTTTATTGTGTCCCAATAAACCGAGGGACTTGTGTCTGAGGCAGGGTTATCGGCCATGATCTCAGAGACCTTGCCGGAGATGAATTCCTTAAATTCTTTGGAACGCAAGTAGAATGGATTCAACCTCCATTGTGTACTTTTAGGTTGGCCACCTAGATCCCATAGCGTGATCACAGGGGCATGATCTGAGATAGCTATATCCCCTATCTGAGCATCACATACCGACTGCATCTTTTCCACTTGGGTAAAGGCAAAATCTATCCGGGAATATGTGCGGTGTACCGAAGAGTAACACGAAGTACTCGGATGTGGATGCAGCTTCCTCCAGATATCACACCACCCAATTTCTGAAACAAACTTTTAAAGAAACTGGGTCCTAGTCAACTTCTGTGGCCTCCATTTTGTGGAATCTAGGCTTGATCTGCCAGCATATTAAAATCTCCAGACATTAGTAAAGTACCTTTGGTGAAATTCACCACCCTATCCAGCAGAGGTTTCAGCTGGGCAATTGTGGTACCCAGGGGAAGGTACACATTTGCTAACGTGACTTCCTCACTCATTAAGTCTCCCTCGGGAGAGAACCAGGCGGCCTTCAGGGTCTGACCAAGTTCGTTCTGGTTGGTATGGGGTGTGGGATGGAATGATAATAGCCACACTCTACTTCTCCACCTCTATATGAAGCGCTATCACCTGTCCCCTACTCAATTTAGCAAGCTTGAATGCTCCAGCTGACTCATATGTGTCTCCTGGAGAAAACTATGTCTGATTTAGTTCTTTTGAGGTATGCCAACGTTCTGGATCTTTTAATTGGGGAGGCCAACCCATTTATATTTAGAGAGAGCAGTTTTAACTTTGGTGTATGCATCATGTCAAAGGTGGAGACGCTGGTCCCTGCACCCCACCCCACAGGGCACACTTGAAACCCATACTTTTTGTAAGGCTGATGACCAGAGTGAGTTTGATGACCTATTAAAAGAACATATACACAAAACTATATAACAATTCATAAAGACATACAACACTAGGTACAAACAAAACCTATAAGCCAACATGGCCACAATAACAGTATAAAACTATTGGTACTTCCACCGATCTAGGCTATACCCAGATCGTTGGTAGGATCCAAAGGTCCTACCTATATGGTCCTCTATTGTCTGAGGACCGTGGGCAACTAGCACCCAAAGGGATAAGGGTAGTTGGGTTTGGTGACTGTAGCCACGAGGTCCGAGCTGTAGGCTCCCCAAAGACCACCTATGCAAAAGAAACATCCTCCAAGTGGGGGAAGGTGGCAGTCACTGTGCCCCACATGTGCGTTTAGTGAACTTCCACCCCTCCCCTACCGGAGCCCCAGTGGCCCAGTCAGGGGTCCCCTAAGGAGTCACAGCAGACATCGATCCCCATATATCCAAATATTCTCGGACCCACGGTTACCCTGTGAAATCAGGGTTTAAAGTTTCCTGGGGCCATATTAGTGCTCAGCGGGACTGCCAATCCACCTCTTAGTGGGTGAATCAGACCTCCAGATATCACCTGTTAAATGAGCAGGGACAATGTGGAACCCATATAATGCCAACCTCCCAGACCGGGTAGAACAAACCAGCTGCGGGGCCAATTCATTTAGTTGTTGTATCTCCATCTTTTATCTGGATGGGGGCACCCTGAAACCTCCTGAGTACGCATCCCGCAGCAATGCTGCAGAGAGGGTCCCGAAACCTTCCAGGGGACAGTGCAGTCCGAAGTCCGCGATAATCCTGGCCTAAGTGCCGTGGCTCCATACGAGGGTAGAATCGTTTAGACTGCACCTCCCCTTCACCTCTTTATACATTCCCTGGGGACACCATCCTCAAACCCCCATTAACACGGTCAATTGTAATTCAGCCCCCCGCCCCTACGGATCCCCCCCACCATCCTGCAGAGCGTCTAGAGGTTTATCCATCTAGGGTCTATTTTGTTTACCTGCTGCCACCCCCCCCATCCACCCTATTCATAAAGCAGTTATTCTTATTTGGTAATTATATCTAGGTTTTAGGGGATGACCCGGGGGGGGCCTGGGCCACAGTCATCCGCGAAATCAACATGCTCAACAACCTGGCCACACCCAGGGGGGTCCAAAGATGCGGAGCACAACAGCCGCAATGGCAGATACCAACACTCCACCCAGTACAGCAAAATCAATTTTATTACTTACAGTCCAGCCCCTGCTATCTATATTACATTTCCAGCCCCCTCCGAAAGCCCCACATGGCTCCCTGTGCTTTATGGCGCTGCCAGGATTCCACTCATCATTCCTCCATGACGCAGGGAATCCGCCCAGTGGATGCCGCTTCAGTCCCAGTCGAGAGTGGTAATTACCGTCCATCCAGCGGAACTCCACAAGGCCATGGCTAACTCCCACCTCATACCTCATTAGGTCCCGATCCCCACCCGACACTGCCTTCCGCTGACCACCGCGGTATCCAGCTTCCAACTCGCATCAAGGGGGGCATCAGGATCCACCCATGGGTCTTGTGAGTACTAGGCACCCACCGAGGAAGCGGAAGACAGGAAAAAAAAAAAGGGGGGGAGGACTCCCAATTCTAAGCTGTATCAGGTGATCCGGCCCGACCACCAAGTCTCACAGCCACCTCCATTACTCCCAGACTCTGACCGTTAAGTTCCTGATCGACTCTACTCACTCCACTATTCAGCCCACCTTCACCCGCTACTGAGGCACACGGTCATGGCCCACGGTGCTAACCCCAGAGGCAACGGAAAAACTCAGCCACTGCCAGCAGCGGATCCAGCAGTACTATATTATTACCCCCAACAACTGGGAATCCCAAATCTCCTACCAAAACTAAATTATAATATAATATACCCAGCTCCCGCTAGCCCCGTGAGCGAGAGTCCTCCGACAGGAGAAGAAAGTGAAGGAAGAAGGAGGTCGTGGTCCTCCCCCCTCACGACATGGAGACCCAATCTCGGCTGTAGTAAATTGGTTTAGGCTACCTCGGGGGTCCTCCCAAAACAATCCAAGGAGGGCCCAATCTCCACACAGCACAGTCGCACAGTAGCGGAACCAACTCCTCCTCCCCTTCAGCCCATAGATCTGCATTCTGAGACAAGGGCCGCACAGCCACATCTACAGACGGACCAGGAGTTAAGGATGCAACCCCTCGACCTGCGGCAGCAGCCGAGCTGACTGAAAGGTGCCGGTCCAAGGTGGACTTCCACCTACCTTCCCAACCCTCGCCGCCCCCCTTCCCCAACACATCACAGTAGCACTGCAGACCCCCAAAGCCGAAAGGAAAACAGGGAGACAGAGAGGCGAAAGAAAAGAAAGAGGGAGGAGAAGAGAAGAAAAGATAACAAAAAGGGGGGAATATGGTGCAGCATTAGGCGAGCTCTCACGTCCGAGGGGCCATCCAATCCTGACAGCAGAGGGAAACAGTTCAGTTAGCTTAAATGGCCAGGTCTTCAAGTTGGTGCTCCACTAGGGCCCAAACCAGGGTCCGAAAGTTCCTGTGATTTAGCTCAGAGTGCACTAACAACAGTCTGTATAGCTTCGCCCCTGTTTCCTCCGCGCTCGTTGTTCCACCGACCAGACTTTTGCGCCAATCTTGCCACGAGTGGGGTTCTGCCACTTGCATTCTGCCTTGGGACATCTATTTTTCTAGACTGGAGCTCCTTCTGCCTCAGCCGCGGACTCATACACCACTGGGCCCTCCTTAAATGAATCAGCAGCTCACTGGTACAAAGATCGAATCGCACTCCTGCCCCTTTGAGGGCCTTCATCACAGGAAAAACGCCTTCTCGCCGACATCACTTCTGAGCGAAATCATTTTCAAAAAGAGCCTGCTGTTCCTAAAAAGTACTTTGCCCTGCTTCCATGCAGTATGTAGCACAGTTTCCTTCTCCTGATGCCGGAGAAATTTTATGAGGATGGTCCGCGGTCGGGCTCCAGCAGGTGGCTTTGGACCCAGTGAGCGATGGACACGCTCCATTTCCAAGGTTATGTCTTCAGGTAAGGTGAGGGTCTCTCTTAACAATTTCTGTATGAATGGGATAAATTCAGCCGGCTCAGTACCCTCCGGAAGCCCCGACAGACGTATGTTATTCCGGCGGCTTCTACACTCCGCATCCTCCGCTCGTTGCTGCAAGGCCGAGACCTGCGTGTACAGTTGTGTTATGGCCCTCTCGGTCTCATCCACCCTCCGGTCTGTCATCGATAGCTGTTCCTCGGCACCCTCCTGCCGTTTCTCCAGTTTGCTCAGGTCAGTTCTCAGCCCCACCACTGTTGACCGCATCTCCTTCCTGAAATCACGGATCTCTGCAAGCATCTGGGTCATCTGCCTTTGTAAGATTGAGTTGGGAACCTGATCGGCTTGTACTGTACTGGGCGCGGGAGGTCGACGAGGCTTCATGAGTCCCCACTGTCCGAATCCTCCGGTTGCGATCTGTTGGGATCCATGCGGTTCGAGACCTCTGTTTTGTCGTTCTTTTCTTCTTTGGCATTGTACCTCTCTTATCTATTCTGGAAATTCTGTTTTTGTTGTTTAATGTGGTTTGAGAGGTTTTTGAACTAGATCCTAAGGGGAGCCTCGCGCTCCAAGCTGCTCACACTCTCATGACGTCACCGGAAGTCTAAATCTGGCTTTAACCTGCTTTCATTCTAGCTAAGCCACTCCCCCTACTTCACAGTTCTTTCTACACTTAGTAATTGCACAGATAACAATTCTCTTCACCCACCTGAGACAAACACCTAGATAACTGCACAGATAATTCACTTCAGCCAACTCAGACAAACACATTAACTTTTTGTTTTGTTCTTACCCTAAATTGAAGGTCCCAGTAATAGAGTTCTAGTTCTTTAGTCCTAGTACAGAAGTATAGCTATAACAGCAGCACCTTCTTCTTGGTGTTCCCTGCCAGGTAGGAGAGCAGATGTGGGGTGTGCCTTAACACCACACCATCCCAAACCAGGTAGAAGAGCAGGTGTGGGTGTGTCTTGGCTCTCAAGCCTAACACTCTCCCATTCCATCTGTAAATATTTATTTATTTAGTTTTTATTTACTGGGTAGGTGTGTTAGACAAAGATGTTGCCTATTTTCAGGCATGACCAGGGAGAGTTACAGATAAAGGTAAAAACATTTCAGTGGAGACAAATACATTACATTACAGTGAACTGAGCATTAAGTTAGACATTACAGCGGTGCAGGGGGAGAAATTATAATTAGAGAATAACAGCTTATGTACATGGAAATTAGTATAATATCTCTATCATTTCTGCAGTGTATGACCTCACAACCAATATATCGGACCAGTGAGTTTATGCGCCCTTACGGGAAGAACATGCCAGAAGGGCATAGAGAAGTGCTTTAGGTTTTGGAGAGACAGGCTAAGCAAGTGCCCCAGGGGTTTGGTCACATGTGCATCTATCAGTGCCCAGGAGGGAGGCACAGAGCTTATTTTTAACTGTCTGGTGCGATTTGGAGTGCCTGACAGTTAATGGTAGGGAGTTCCAAAGCTTGGGGGTGGACACAGCGAAAGCTTGTTCACCCATTTTTGGGTATACCAGGGAGATATTTCTCTACTGAGCTCAGTGGATAGGTCTGTGGTGCTTGGAACATCATGCTAGCCAGGAACTCTGGTGTACCAGTTTTGATAATGGCGTCTACCGTATATCATACTGTGTATATATGGTAAGAGGTTGGAGAGAGCCAGCCTAGACTAGAATAAAGTAAACAGTGGTGTGTGCACCTAGGCACTGACAGGGCAAAGTGGCAGATGCTATTATAGCAGGTTTCCATTTCTGCAGTAACTCTTTGTTGGCATCCTGATACATCATTATGCCATATGTCAGGATAGGGCGGAGAACCCCCTGCGTGACTGCAAGTTTCACTGCTATGTTTAGATGATCTAATTTTATAGGCCAGCCCCAGCTTTATATTGACAGCTTTGCATGTATTGGCTATGTGCAGAGTAACTCCATCGAGGGGTCAAGCATTATTCCCAGGTACTTGAAAGCATCAACCACTTCCAGTGGCGTACTATCCGGGTCAGGAATTGACAGGACAGCTGCGTTTGTTTTGATCCTGGGCACTGAGCCAAACAGCATTGCCATCGTTTTCTTGGCATTCAGTTGCAGTGTGTTGTGAATAAGCCATGTATGCAGACAAGCAAAATCCGTCTCTAGTGGAGTTGATTGTGGTTATGTCCTTGGCACTGGTGTACAATACCATATCATCTGCATATAGTATAATGGAGGTTGAGCTAGACATTTGAGGCATCTCATTCCCAAACAGAGAGAAAAGCAGAGGGCTGAGAATGGATCCTTGAGGTACCCTGACACTGGTGGGGAGAAATCAGATTTCCATTTATTAATTTGTACAAATTGCATCCGTCCAGTGAGGTAACTGCTGAACCAGGAAGTAGAGCCTTGAGAGAAGCCGAGTGTAGCCAGTTTTGATAATAGCAAGGAGTGATCCGCCAAGCCAAATGCCTTTAAGTCCACAAAAACTGCTCCTTTGTACAGTCCCTAGTCCATGGATAATTTTACATCATTTGTGAGTTTGAGGAGTGCTGTGGTTGTGTTGTGTCCCTTCCTAAATCCATGTTGTGCTGAGGTGAGTAAGTTGTTTTGTTGAATGTGTTCCGTAACCTGAGCGGCTGCAACTTTTTCAAGAAGTTTATTTAGAGCAGATAGTACGGCAATTGGGTGGTTGTTATTCATATCTTTTGTGTCCCCTTTCTTATGTATGGGGACAACTCGAGCAACCTTCCAGAGCGATGGTACTTCCTGTGTGCTGAGTGATAGGTTGAAAAACCTGGCGACCGGTGCGGCTATGACTGGGGCCTCTATTTTAAGAAACCTGGGTATCAGACCATCTGACCCAGCCAATCCGTGTGCTGGTACGTTCCTCATTAGCCTCAGTACTTCCAATGTTGTGACATGTTTAAAGCTAAGCAAAGTGGTGGCCGGTTCCGTGTAGCCGGGTGGCGTGACAGAGGGCTGGCTGGTAAGCTTCTCGTACTTATATAGATCTGAGAAATTGATATTTAGGGCATTAGCAATTATGTTAATGTTGTTACAGTTAGCACCGATGTCATATTGGTTATTGTTTCCACCCTGTCCCATGAACGACTTAATATGGTGCCAAAACCACGGGTGTCATTGGTAGATCTCTGTAGTAGCTATGATATGAGTAGGCTCTTTGCCACTCAAATTGCTTTCTTGCAGGCATTCCTCTGCCTTCTGTAATCATTCCAGTTGGACTGCCTATTGTTTTCTTTGCAGCAGCCCAGGTCTTATCCCTACTCCTCATGTTGGCTAATAGGTCACTATGCACCCATCTTGTAACAGAGCCTCGTGACCTTCCTTCTTTTCAGGGGTATGTGTCATTCTGCAATTCCTGGAGGGTGGTTATGAGGAAGATTAGCACATTCTCTACATTGTTAGTCTGGTATAAGGTCAGATGTGTAGACTTTATGAGAATGGGGTGAGTGTTAGGACTGAGAAGCCCAAAGCACATCCCACACCTGCTCTCCTGCCTGGTTTGGGAGGGTGGGGGTGAACTGTAGACACACCTCATTACTTATGTCCACTGTGAGGTTAAGTCAAGTCAGTTCCTTTTATCTCTGTTACCCCTCAGTTACCCACGTTGCCTTACTTTACTGTCATTCGGCTTCCAAAATGTCACTTCTGAAATGAATGAAATCCTCTCAAGTAAAACAGAAATATCCAGTCGAACCAAGGAATGTTTCCAGTGCAGAGTTATCTGAGAGCTCCGGAGTGGACATTACTGTGGCGGCCTCTGTATCGAAAGACCTGGCAGCCTGCTACCCCTCCACCATCAAAGAAAACTGCCCATCCTCTTATGTTATGCAACATGTCGCAGGCTGCTTACGCCTAAGTGGACAAACGCCACCAGTTACATCCTAAACCCCCTGCGACATGGCACTAGGGGGTTTACAGCAGCGATTGCACCCTATTCTGGAAGGGCAGCAACCAAGTCCCCCCGGGCCCTATTCTCCAACAACCCCAGGAGGACATCCGCCAAAGTACAGTTACACCAGCTATTAGCTGGTGTATGTGTACTTTATGGCCACCAGGGGTTGTGCCAATGTGCCACCAGCCCATCCCTCAGGACATGTAGCCCCATAAACGGCACACCCTCAGCACAGATCCACCATAATATTTATAAAATCCCCCCTCCCAGCCCCGATCCCTGTAATATTCATCGACTCTCCCTCTAGCCATGATCCCCCATACTATTCATATATAATCTCCCCTCAGCCCCGACTCCCCCGTAATATTCATTTATAATCCCCCTCAGCTCAATTACCCCATAATATTAATACAAACCCCCCTCCCAGCCCCAAGCCCTGATCCTGATCCATGCACCCCACAACCCGAGTAATATGGCAGCCGTAAATGTAAAACAACAAAAAAAATATCCAGTCATCCGTGATACCCCTGGTAGTCTAGTGGCCCCCTCCCCACCCAGCAGTGCCAGACCATCGCTCCCCCACCCTTACCCAGCCAGCGACTGGCACAGCCTACCTCACCATGGCAGTTAAGTCATGACTGAGTTCATAGGAGCACGTACTGTAAGTGAGCTTCGGTGTGAATGACAGCACTGTCATTCACTGAAAGCATACTATTTACAGTACACGCTCCTAGCAGAGCTCAGTCGGTGGCTGGCCAAGGTGGTGAGAGGTGGGCTGTGCCAGTCGCTGGCTGGGTATGGGTGGGGGGGAGCATTCAAAAACTGCCACATACTTTTCCCAGTTGTTTCTTTCACCTGACCCATCCTCACACCCCAAGCCTTGCTGCTGAAGTAAACATTCCTGTGTACATTTTGACATGCTCCCTGTACCTTTCCTGTTGCCTGTGCACAGCTAGTCTAGTTACACTTTTAAGAAGAAATACAGAACTATATACTGTGCATGAAACGGAACACTGAATAGCAGAAACAAACAATAATGAGAGTCTTTCTTGTGCAGGTACAGGTCACAAATTTACGGTGGTAACTGCCAGGGTTGACCAAGTGGTCACCCTGAAGGAGGCTTACAATTTGTATACTTTGATCTGTGATAACCTTGCAGCAAAAGTTACCCAGAGCCATAATGATGCTTAACCAATATCTAAGGCATTGTGGATCAGGAAAACATTGTATTTTTGGGGGCAGTAGACGAGGGTGGGTGGGTGGGTATATGCATCTCTGTGTGTTTGCATGGCTACTAATGCCTATTTTAGTGGGATGCCTTTCTCAACTTTGGTCCCATTTCATAGCAAGATTAAAAAGAGATAGAAGTTAACAGACCTACCTTGCCCCTTTTTGCTGCTTATCTTAGTCTCTCGCTTTCATGGAGTCTCCTGCATACTCCATGGAGCAGAGTGGGGTCTATAATCCATAACTGTCTCTGCTGACCTAGGAATGAGGGTTGTGATAGGACTATTATATCTTCACCAGTCAAGCCTCTGGCTTCCTGCAATGGTCCATGGAGCCCCACTCCTGTTAGCACAATAATGGCAAGAAGAAAGCCTCACAGGCTCGCACCATGCTGGTCAGCCTTCAACACATGTCAACCTTTTATCTAATGAGAAAGGTCTGGATTGGCAGTCCCAGCACCCCATGTTTGTTCATGAGAAGGAGTTTGTATTCAACTAAACTAGCAATGGATTGCATAGTGGTACTAGCAGTGGTTGTGATGTTACTGTAGTATCTCCCTCTGCCCTCCTGTTTTTCCCATCTCAACCCCATGCTCTATCTGCTGTAATACCAGGGTGATCTTCCCCCAAGCATCTGGCAATGGAGGCTAGGAATTTTGGGTCCCCTGACACGTAGTTTGATTAGGGCCCCTATATCCCTAGCCAAATAAGCAGGGGGTCTGGCGGCCACCAGGCCCCCAGAAGCTCTGGAGTTTTCGATGCTCTCTGGTGAGGTTTGGGGCTTTTACTGAAGCTAAAAACAAGATTTTGTGGAGCTTTCACTAACCCATAATCCATGAAATAATTTATTTATTTTACTTGCCCGGCTCTTTGGCTTCAGAGGGGGCCTCATATCCCCTCCTACTCCATCCGCCAGGTCCTGCCACCAGGATCCCCCTGGTTTCACATTGCTCATTCAGCCGAGGGTGTTTTCAATTTTCCCCCATTTTCTCCCTGTCCCCCTGAGGATGCTGGCGCATAGGATAGTGTATTTTTCCCAATTACTCCCACTGCCCAGGCTCATCAACATAATCCATCAGGTGGTGACCCTTGGTCTTCCTACCTGTTTAATGCTCTGCCTCTGTCAGTATCTTGCACCACAGTATATCAGAATCAGGACCCCCTCTAAGAGGGAGTAGGCTTTCCATCCCACAACGGGGGGTTCTCTATGGTACCAACATCTCCCTACACCAGCTGAAATGTGCTTAAGGCAGCACTTTAACCACCAGGGTCACCCAACTCCAGCAACCCGAGTCCCCTGTGACATGGCAGCTGGACGGTCGACGCAGCTGTAGTGGTGCCACTCATGACATCTCTGAGCAGGGTTTGGCAGCAAGTTCTAGGGGCTGGATGGGGGGATGAAGATGAGGCTTAGGCAGCACTTTAACCACCCTGGTCAACCCCAGTTCAGCAACCTGAGTCCCATCCTAAACCCAGATTGTCAACACGTAGTGACCCCCAGAAAACAATTTTTCATTATGTACTGGCTTGTGGCTGTAAGGCCAGTTTAAGGGTTGTTATAGTTTAGGCTGGTTTTATTTCTTGTACCATATGGTTATGTGACATGGGTGGAAGAGTGCTGCATCATACTTCTAGAGAAAACTGCCCCATTATTGGATACAAAATTCAGATTGGGTTTTCCTAGATCGACCTTTTGACATCTTTACCAGTGCCTGCGTCACAATGTTTTACACCCTGTTCTGCTACACACCATGTAGCACAAAAGAAGAACAAGATAGTTGCTGCCAATTTTAAGGAGCCTGTAACATGGTGCCCAGAAGACTGATGAAGCTGCAGTGATACGGCACATGACAACAGTCAGAAGGGTTTGGCAGAAAACATTGGGTTCTAGCGGGCAGTGGGGAGAGATCAAGTGTCCCAGTATTCAGTCTTCCTCTGGTGCATTGGGGAGGCTGCCTCGCTTACAAGACTGGCATCGGATGACCACTGGTGATAGAGTGTGTGTGTGTCTGTCTTGCAGAGGCACTGCATGGCACTGGGATGGTAAGGGGTGGGAAAGGGGAGGAAACAAAAAGGAAACAATCCACATGAGCCCTGGCAGTCAATAATGACGGCAGGACAGTACTCGTGGACCCTCCCCTATGTGGATCCCTGCCAGTCTAACAATGGGGGAAGGGGCGACTGCGGGAACTGGAATCGCTTGAAGCAGACATGAGGTGGTGATCAGGAGGACAAACTATTATAGCTATATACAGTATAAATAGAATATATGGGGAAGAAAAACCCAGGAAATCTAGGAAAGACAATGAAAGTTATATGGAATTTCGAAGGTTTTCCCAGAGGTGGCACTTGTTCGTGTATATATATATATATATATTTACTGTATATATATTCATGGCAAAAAACTCTGTTTAATGCATCAGTTAGGGTTGTTCCACAGTGACAAAAGTGAGGAAATTCGATGTTAGGGTTCCCACCCCCTTGCACCCCCAACCCCGCCCCCACCAACAGGCATTGGGGTGTACGTTGGGGTCGTCAGTCCTAACTCTCACCCTATCCAATGTGTAAACAAGCTGAGGTGGTGCAGTATAGGAGAATGGGCCGAGAGTGTGCACCCTGTTGCAGCAATTTCACTTATAAAGACAATAAAGAGAATCGGCCCCAGTACTGATCCCTGTGGCAACCCACTGGTCACCACTCTCCCGTCCCCAAAGTGTCTACCATTTACCACCACCCTCTGCCTCATATCCTTCAACCAGTTTGATACTCAGCTTACCACTTTCTCCCTAACCCCCACATTGCTACATTTGTTAATTAGCCTCCTGTGTGGCACAGTGTCAAAAGCCTTGCTGAAGTCCAGATATGCCACATCCACTGCCCTTCCCTGATCCACCTCACTAGTCACCCAGTCAAATGAATCTGTGAGATTTGTTTGGTATGACCCCCCCCCCCCGTGAAACCGTGCTGCCGGTGGTCCTTTGGCCCTTTTTCCTCCAGGTACTCCATCAGCCTCTCCTTCAGCAGGGTCTCCATTAATTTTCCCAACACTGATGAGATACTGCCTTGCCTGAAATTGCTAGCCTCCTCCCTCATGCTGCTCTTCTGCAGCGGGACTACATTGGCCCTCCTCCATTCCTCCAGAACTACCCCCATCCCAAAGAGGTGCTGAACAGTGTTGCCAGAGGGGTGGCTAGTACCGTACTCAGTTCTTTTAGAACCCTTGGGTGAATCCTATCTGGTCCCATTGATTTGTTTACCTTTAGGGCTTCCAATCCCATTCGGGACTCTCTCCTTGGAAAAAGGGCTTGTGACTACTGCCCCCAGTACCTGCTGACACATGTTGGTCCACCCTCCCCCCCATGAAGACTGAGCAGAAGTACTCATTTAAAATGTTAGCTTTTTCTTGATCTTCTTCCGCACAGTCCCCCCGCCATCCTGATGCTCACTATCCCACCCCTTCCTTTCCTCTTTTCAGTCATGTACCAGAAGAAAAAATTACTCACCTTAGTAATTGCTTTTCTTCTCATGGAGTCTTGCTATATTAGGACCTTTGCAGTATGCCCCTGGCTTTTGACTGCCCCGGAGATGAAATAGTTAACTCCAGAGAAATCTGGAGTTCCACAGCGCGAGGGCGCTTATTGAAAGCTCTATCTGGGTTGTTTGAACCCAAACTGTCAGGTTCTTTACGAGGCTAAACTAACATAGCAAGTCTGTGTGAAAAAGCCTTACACTAGCCATTGGCTACCTACTAACAGTAGAACCACAAAACACAACACCAATCAAAGAAAAACAGTATCACGTGTATTGTTAGGATAACCCTTGACAATCACTACTAAGGCCCCTCTGCCCAAAGACTCAAGTCCAGAGAGGGGCCCAGCTACCAATTAACAAAAACAGAAACTATCTAGTTCCTAACCCAAGAAAGAAAAGAAGGGGGGGGGGACTAGAAGCTAAACAGGCATGACACAGTGATTGCACCAATTTGCCAACCCCATACCCAAGTAGGGATTCTGAGAGGGTAGGAGGAGGGTTGTCCTAATATAGCAAGACTCCATGAGAAGAAAAGCAATTACTAAGGTGAGTAATTTTTCTTCAAACACCATGAAGTCTTGCTTATATTAGGACCTCTGCAGAGTACACAGCAGTACCCCCATGGAGGAGGTCAGAACCTACTTAGGAAATAGGCTCTGCAGGACAGCTGTGCCAATGAGCATCTCTCCTGGACTGGGCTCCAGGGAATAATGTAGTGAAAGTGTGGACTGTCTTCCAGGTAGCAGCTTGACAGATTTCCAAAATGGGAATATCTCTAGCAGCCGCTAGAGATGCAGCTGTACCCTGGTGGAATGAGCCCTCAGACCTGAGGCGGCTCCTTCTGCCAGTTTTGATAACAGAACTGGATACAGAGACAATCCACCTAGCAATCGACCTCCTAGTAGCAGGCCTCCCCTTACCCACATCTCCATAGGTAAGGAAGAGCTGGAGGGATTGGAACCTGTGACGCTACGATCCAAATAATAGCTAAGGGCTCTTTTATGTCCAAACTGTGCAAGCTTCTCTCACCAGAAGAGGAGTGCTCAGTAAAAATACTGGAAGAGAGATGGATTGGTTAAGATGAAAATCTGAAACCACCTTAGGTAAAAACTTTCTGTTAGTCCTGAGGATCACTTTATCTCTGTGGAAAGAAATGAAATCCTCTTCCACTGACAAGGCTTGCAATTCACTTATACGCCTAGCAGAAGTGATAGCCACTAGAAAACAGTTTTCCAAGTTAAGAACTTGAGATCTGCGAATCCAGAGGCTCAAGGAGGTTGCATTAGCTGGGCAATGCAAATATTCAAGTCCCATGCAGGGGTTGGTTCCCGAAAGGGAGGATTAGTATGAAGTAACCCTTTGGAAAATTTGGCAAACACAGGGTGAGAAGAAAAGAAACTGGTTTTCCTGCAGAATAAAACTGAAACAGCTGCCAAATGAACCTTTAAGGTAGCTGGTTTGAGGCCTAAGGAATTTAAGTGGACCAGGTAGTCCAACAAAATAGGCAGGTCAGCTGATTCTGGGGTGATTTGCCTCTCAGAACACCAAATGAGAATCTCTTCCATTTAGAATTATAAGTGGCTCTAGTGGAAGGCTTTCTGGAGCCTTCAAAATATCCAAGACACCTTGAGAAAGGTGTAAATGAGCAAACTCTAACTCCTCAAGAACCAAGCCTTGAGGTGGAGGGAGTTGACATCCGGATACCACACTCTCCCTGTGCACAGGTCAGCAGGTCGTGAGCCCTGGGCAAGGTCAGGGAGGGTGGAATGATAAGGACAGAAGAAGAGGGTACCAAGGCTGCCTGGCCCAGTCTGGAGCAATCAGAATCACCCTGCAAGGCTGAGTTCTGATTTTACTAAAACCCTGAAGAGTAGAGAACGGAGGGAAAGCATAGAGGAACTTTCCTCCCAATCCAGCTGAAAGGCATCCAGGGGACTGACCCCAGAACTGGGGCCTGCAGCAAAACAAGGGAAGTTTGTGGTTGTCTGGGGCTGCAAAAGATCTATCTGAGGAGTGCCCAGCTGGCAAAGATTGACCCCAGCACTTGAGGGTTCAGAGCCCATTCTGTGATGGCCCTGAGAAATCCTGCTGAGGGCGTCCGCTAGGACATTGTCCTTCCCTGGGAGGTGAACCGCTATCAGAGAGGTGTTCAGGGAATAGGCCAGAGACCACAATTTCATTGCTTGGTGCATAGGGCCGAGAGGCGAGTGCCCCCATTGTTGATGTACCACATTGTTGTGGTATTGTCTGTCCTGACTTGAACAACTTTGTTCTGGACAGTTTCTGAAAAAACCTGGAGAGCTAGGAGAGACAGCTCTGAGCTCCAGCAGATTGATGTGAAGCAGAGATTCCTGAGGGGACCAAACTCCCTGAGTTGAAAGGTCGCCCAGGTGAGCCCCAACCCAACAGGGACGCATCCGTGGTGAGGATGAGGAGTGAGGACAGGAAGGAATGGGACCCCTGAGGACAGGTTGCTCCAATCCAGCCACCACTGGAGAGCTAGGATCAGAGTCTTGGTCACTGGGACCAATTTGGTAAGGGGTTCCCTCCTTTGAGACCAATAAGACCTCAAGTGGAACTGAAAGTCCCTCATCTGAAATCTTGCCCCTGGCACAACAGCTGTAGAGGCAGCCATGTGCCCCAGGAGTTGCAGAAAGTGCCTCGCTGGTCGAGAGACCTGCATGGAGAAAGAAGATGCCAGGGCAATGAGTTTGTCCACTCTTTCGGAGGGGAGGAATGCCCTGGCTAACTTTGTGTTCAGCTCTGCACCTATAAAAGTTAGTACCTGAACTGGTTCGAGACTGACTTTGGAACATTCAGCAGGAACCCCAGAAAGGTGAGGGTTCCTGGGTGATTTGCAAGTGGATTTTACCTGCTCTGATGACTGACCCACAATAAGCCAGTCGTCCAAGTAGGGAAACACAGCTATCCCTTGTCTTCTTAAGTGGGCCACTACTACAGCTAGACATTTTGTGAAAACTCTTGGAGCAGAAGTGAGTCCGAAGGGCATTGCCCTGAACTGGTAGTGGCCCGAGGGCAGTTCGAACCTGAGGTACTTTCGGTGAGAGGCCCTGATTAGAATATGGAAGTAGGCGTCCTTGAGGTCCAGGGAAGCTAGCCAGTCCCCTGGCCTCAAGGATGGCAAAATCATTGCTAAAGTCAGCATTTTGAACTTTGGTTTTACAAGATGCTTGTTCAGAAATCTTAAATCCAAGATGGGCCGCCAGTCTCCTGTCTTTTTTGGGGTCAGGAAGTACCTTGAGTAAAGACCCTTGCTCTGGTGGCAAGGGGGGACCCTTTCCACTGCTTTGCAGTCCAAAAGAGAGGAAACCTCCGCTTCTAGTGTGAGGGTTTCTAAAAGACTTGAGGGAGAAGTGCCTGGCTCTCATCTTGGGAAACTGTTTGAAACTGAGAACCAAGCCTTGGCTTACCACCTCCAGAACCCATTTGTCCGAGGTTAGGGACAACCAGTTCTGGCAGAAATAAGCCAGTCTGCCCCCCACCGGTACAGGAGAGTCGGCCCCAGACACCCCGTCAGGGTGCCTGCTTGGCAGGAGCAGCTTTAGGTTGGGGAGAGGGCCTGCCTGTGCCCCGTCTGCCTCTGCCTCTGAAAAATCCTCTCTGTGCAAAAGCAGAAGAAGCCTGGAATTGGTAAAAAGGCCTATTGTAAGGCCTGCCCCTACCCCTGGGGGCATGCCTATGTTGAGTGGCCTGCCTTTCCTTAGCTTGGGCACTTTTGTAAGTAGTTCTGTATTCATCCATCTTTTTCATGTAATTTTCTGTTTGTTCTCCAAACAGAGAATTTCCTATAACAGGAAAATCTATAGCCTTTGACTGGGTATCTTGGGACAGATTAGTGCATCTGAGCCATGCCAACCTCTGAGAGAGCTACAGAAGTGGCCATGACCCTAGAGGAAACATCATTAACATCAACAGCAGCATGAAATTGAACTTTAGAGGCTTCAATGCCATCAGCAGCCACCTGTTCCAACTCACTAGCCAGCTGGCCATGGGCCTGCTTTGGCCAACTGCAATATAGTGTCCCATCTAGATTTCTGATATCTAGCCACATAAGCCATATAATTAACCTGTCTGAGTCCCAAAGAAGCTGCCACATACTGTTTTTTCGCCATGGCATCAATCTTCCTGGAATCCTTATCAGGAGGATGTGAAGCCAGGGAATATAGCCTTGTCACAGGCTGCAGCTTGCACCACACCTACATGACTACACTGTTCAGTAAGGAAGTCTGTATTAGGCCTGACAACGATACCTTCTGTCCATTTTTTATCTACAGGAGGGACAGAAAAGGATTTTTAAAATCTTAGTGGTTTGTCTCCTAAATGACTTATGTAAAGGATAGACAACCTTCTAGCCTCTGGAATATCCATCATTTCCACATAGTCAGGCTCCTCTTGCTCATCCACAGCCTCTTCTAAGGGAGCTGAGAGTTTCTGCTACTTTCTTATAAAATCTGAAATGAGATGGGACTCAGACAATAAAGGGGAGACTCAAAGGGTCTGTCTGGAGAAATGTCCAGTTCTATTGGCACTTCCAGACCTTCCCAATCACAATTACAATCATCAAAATCTTCCTCCCTCCTGTGGTTCATAAAAATCCCCAACATCATAATCCTGAACCACTGGACCTGAACGAGACCCCTTTTTCCAACCAGAGAGGGTTCAACAAGTCCCTGAGACAAAGACTGGACAATCTGTATGGCTTTAGCTATTTCTACAGCAGAAGGAGAGACAAAACTGGACTCCACACTAGCTGATTTCTTTGTCCTTTTGCTTTGACTGGTTCCTCAGGACCAGCCTTTCTTTTGCCAGGAAGTATGGCCCTGGTCAGAGGCACTCCCTCTGGTCCAGCCGTAGCTGGGCGGGCTGGCCATCGGGTCAGCAGACTTTTTGCCTCTCGTTCCCTGAGCCTGCCCAATCTCTTTTCCAGGGTGGCTGCAGGGAAATTCTTATATCTGGCAGTCTGACAGGAGGTGGTCAGCCCCCAGACAATAGACACAAGTGGTGTGTGGGTCAGCCTTGGCAAAGGCTTCCCCACAGACATCACAGTGTTGAAACCCAGTGGGCCCGGTTTTTCTTTTGGGTTTCTCAGACATAATGCCAGCCTAACCAAACTTGTCCTTTGTTTCAGGCCTTGCCAGGACAAGACACCCTTATCGGTCCCTAACCGTGTCACGGGTATTTGAAAAAAACACTTTTAATTGCAGGTTTTTAGGACCGATAAGAACCGAGATACCTCACTCTAAATGCAAAGAAAACAATTTTAAAGCAAACTGATCGGTTCAAGCCGAACCGATAATGATTTCCACAGACTAAAATTATTTTACTTACGGTTACCAGATAGAGCTTTAAACGGAAAACCGCGGTAATTTTAAACACTTTCTCGGTTAAATGAACCGATAAAAATACTTTAAACTGCAAAACGAACCAAAATGAAGGAGCTGGTCTCCGGAGCGTCTGTTCAGTGAAAGCGGAGTAAAGAATCTGACAGTTTGGGTTCAAACAACCCAGATAGAGCTTTCAATAAGCAGCCTCGCGCTGTGGAACTCCAGATTTCTCTGGAGTTAACTATTTCATCTCCGGGGCAGTCAAAAGCCAGGGGCATACTGCAAAGGTCCTAATATAAGCAAGACTTCATGGTGTTTGAAGAAAGTCTTACCCTCTTTTTTCACCTCCCTGCCGATCCTCTCCTCTGTTTTTGCCTTAGCTGCTCTCACCTTCCATCCTTTCTCCTTTTGTTTTTTCCACATATACGTCCCTGTCCACCACCATCTGGGTCTCCTTGTACTTTCTAACTGGTGTTTTTTTTTTCTCCCTTACCACCTTAGCCACCTCTTTTGAGAATCCCAGTGGCTTTTTCCTCCTCCTGTTCTTGCTCACTTACTTCAAACAGCATGCCGCTGCCTTAGCTATTCTCTCCTTGATCCTTTTTCATTGGGTCTCCACTCTCCTTCCCCACCATTGCCCCCTTCAATGCATTTGCTGAGTCAGTCTCCATTTCTTTAAAATCTTCCCTCTTTTTATACTCTTTATTTAATTTCTCAGAAAAATCGACAATGGACAAATTCCCAATATAGATTATACCAAAATTGCAAAAGACCACCAGTTAAAATTAATATAATCCATATAATATTAGTCAGAGAGCTGACATTACTCTGTTAAGAAAATTTGACAATTCACATTATGAATTAATAATGTATAGTGGACTAAATAAAATTATGCTGGACAGAGGTCAGTTAATAAAGTCAGTATCTACACCAACAGCTTTGTACCTTAGTAAAGACTATTCAGGAAATGATCCAGGCTGCCCATATCCCTCAACGTACTGGCTAACTCTATTAAGTAATCTCTCAATACAGCACCCGCTCCCTTCAAGGAATGAAGGACACATCTTGCTCCACTATATAAAAGACCCATGGTCTCCATCTTAGTTCAAACTGCATCTCTTTCATTTCATTTTTTATTTTTAACCAACAAGTGGACTGGGCACAGAGCTTTTTCAACCACACCTGACACTTAAAACAACAATACAATTAAACATACATTATAACTTACATTTACATACATTCTCACTGTTTAAAAGTGTAAACAACATTTGCCTGAAGTGCAATATGCTGTGCGTTCCATTTGTCAAGTAAGCATATTCATTCAATAGGGAAGGTCTCTTTACCACTACAACGGGCAATGAGGCATTCTAAATAATACATATTGTTCATAATTGAGTACAAAAGGGCAAGTGTCAGGGGACAGCACTGGCACCACCTACGAGTGATGGCCTTCTTGGCAGCTAATATGTACTGTATGTATAAAGCATAGTTCATAGACTGAGCCAAAGATCTTGGGGGGTCAACAAAATAACTAATTCAGGGGTAAGGACTGCCTCCGCTCCCACCTCCTGAACAAAACCTTCCACGACTTGTGTCCAAAAAGAAGAAATAACTGGGCAGGTCCAGAAAATGTGGGTGCGAGTGGCTCTAGCTTGTCCACAGGTCCACCTGCAAAGTCTGAATTGGGATGGGAGGAATTTGACTAACTGAGATGGTGTATTAAAGAACCTAGAACAGCACTTCCAGGCAAACTCCTTCCAATATGGGACTAAGGAGACTTTCATAGAGGGAAAGGTATATTTAAGCCAGGTCATAGAAGTGATATTTAATGACAGTTCCTTGTTCCAGGCCTGTAATATCGATGAAGATGAGTCCTCAGCATAATCACCTAGGGCTTTATATGCATATCCTATCAGATGTTGCAAGGTTATCCCTTTCAGTGAGTCTAGCATAAGTTTTAATAATAGTGGCATGGGGTCAGAGAGTTGACTCCTCTCAGGGCCTTTATGTAAGGGAAATGTTCATACCTGTAGGTAACAAAAGTGTTCACGATTCATCAAAGGGTAAACAGCTTGCAGCTGGGTGAAGGAAAGGACCCCCTTGGGTATCCAAAAATTGGAATACATATGATAAGCCCATCTGATGCCACCTATGAAAGGTGTAATCTATATGGGTAGGTAAGAAATCTGCTTCAGTTGATACTAAGCAGACAAAGTAGAATACTGAGGACAACTTGGGAAGAGCCCAGATCTGGAACCAAGAGCAAAGTGTGCTCGCTGTGCCAAAACCAAAATGGTTTAAGTCAGGGAGATCAGATAAGGGCATGAACAAAATCCTTCCCACATCAAAAAGGTCAATCAATATAAATTCTATGTGTTTGCATGGGGAGTGGTATCTGGGATTAATCCAAAGTGCCACCATTCTTAGTGTAGCTGCCTGAAAATAACTGAGTAGGTTGGGAAGATTTAGGCCCCCTTTAGCATGTGGTAGTTGGAGAAAGGACCATCTAAGTCGAGGACGATGGCCCGCCCATACATATTGAGATAACACTTTATTCTGTGATGTAAAGTAAAGGGGAGGTATTATGGGAGTGTTTGAAACAAGTAAAAGTAACCACGAGAAATATTCATACAAACGGTTTCAATACGAGAATAGAAGGTAAATGAAGGGATGCCCACTGACTCAAGTCCCATTCAAGAACCTGCATCAGGGATTCATAGTTTACCAGTTCAAGGTGTTGCCAATCTTTGTGCAGTTTAACACCTAAATATTTATTTTTGTATAGCCCCAGCACAAAGGGAGCTGTAGTTTTAATATCTGAGATGGTTTAAAGCTAAGGGTTAACACCTCAGTCTTAGAGGTAAAATCTGCCCTTTTTGAAGTCCAGGACCCTCACCTTAGTGTGTTTTTTTGCTTGCCCAATCCATATGTCAAACCACACAGTATGGTGATCGCTCGTACAGAGGACTCCCCACTGTGAGCGCCTGCAGCGTTGTCCCTGTTTAAGTACCAGGTTCAGCACTGCTCCATCCCTAGTGGGTTTTGTAACCAGCTGTCTGAGAAATGTCCCCACAGGAGTCAAGGATGGCCCTGCTTCTTGATGTAGCCGTGGCCAGAAGGCTCCAGTCTACATTCTGCAGGTTAAAGTCCCCCATAATCAATACCTCCTTTTTGTTTGCCATTCTGCCAATGGCCTCCCCCAAAACTTTGTCTAAGCCATCCCCCATGCTTGTCGGGAAACATTCTGGTTTTCATCCACTAGTATTTGAGAAAATCAGAATCGTTCTAGTGTTGGGTGCATTCTGGTTCTGGACCGATTCTGGTTTTCATTCATATACTGTACCCCATGAGGGAGAGGGGACGAGGTACTCATTGAAACATCCAATCATTCTTCTATAGGTGTAGAAGAGAAATTCAGCTTCAAAATGAGTTGTTCCACTTGACCCTCCTTCCTCCCATTGCCTTATAATTGTTTCCTCTTTGTCTCACTAGTCGAATCTCATACACAGTACTCTTTATATATTATTTTATTTTTACATTAATGTGATTTGTCAGGATCCAGGAAACTTCTCAAAATATAATATTTTCTTATATGGAGGATGTTCTTCTATTGTATAAGATGTGTGCTTTCTTATATACTCAAATTTCAATAAAAAGATAAAGTGAAAAAAAATATTTTGAGACAACATAGCTTTCATTAATTGTTAATATGTATCTCCCCATATTCTTTATTACTGAAGATATTTATATGTAAACAGCATCTTTGTATCTCAGACTTCCTCTCATCCTCCTGCTTTGATCTCTGCTTTTAAACATCACTAAAATGTGGGGCTTCCCTGTGGACACCAGTTGCAGATGCAGCTTGCTCCCACCTTTAATTTGACTCCTCTGGCTCTAGACCTGGACTCTGTGGATGGGGGCTGGTGCAGGAGCTGGCAGGAGCAGGGGATCATTTGGCACTTTCTGTACAATGTGGAAACTGCACTTAGCCACACAAATGCAGGTGGCCTCTACAGACTGGAGGACTGCATAAATAGCCACCCCAACACCACCGGAGATCTTCACCCACCTTTGCCACCTGAAATAGGAAAGTGGGCACTGGAGCTGAAGAAAGGAGCCCTCAGAAACATTTTTATTGAAGCTACTGCTCTTAAGCTCCATGGCCGTTGCCATATTGGTGACCCCTGACCTGTGCAGCTCAGCGAATAAAAAGGCTGGAAATCTGAGGAAAGTTCCTGGAGGCCTCTGACAAAGGACAGGGCTTAGGATTCTAGAGGAAAAATAGGGCTTCAAGGATGTTAGGTGCCAGCCATAAGGACCAAAAGGTAGCTGGCCCCCAACTGTTCTATAAGAGAGGGGAACTAGCTGAAGTCTGGCAGATCTGCCACAGATCTCATGGTGTGAGCTACATGTGTACCCAGAGAGGTCTTTGGAACAGTGCCATTAGCAGGATGTGTCTGAATGATGACCCTTCTGCAGCTGAAATTCTGATACAAAAAGGGAAGCAAAAGCATGCTATCCAGCACACAGCACAATGCTGAAACAGTGCAGAGAAGAGAATGCAGAGTTGCTGGTCTGGGTCTCATAGCAGACACTCAAGTCAGGTGTTGGACTGCTGCTGCCCTGAGGGTCTGGAAGCCAGGACGTGTGGGTAGACACAAAGCCTCAACAGCAGAGGAAGCCACAGCATGAGAGCAGCTGAACATCCAGAATTAAGTTGCAGCATCTTTTAGAAAACCATTAGGCCTGCGACAATCCCACACTTAAGGTATACAAAGACTTGAGTTTAAGGTATCTTCCTGTGTAAAATCATTTTAGATCTGGTACAAGATGGGAGAGGGTAGTGACCTCCAGAAGAGGAGGACTGGATGGCTATTGTGTTGATGTGGTGTGGGGGCAGGCAGAGATGGCTGGGCATTCAGGGGCATTTGTAGTAGTAGTCCTACTTAATATACACACTGCACACATGTATGGTTTGCCTAGCTGCAGCCAAGCTATTAAGGGTAGTCTGACCCTGTCTGGTCAGGCGCTTAAGAGGCCCTACAGTTTGGCACCTGCATTAAACATTCTTCCTCCTAAAGGTTCGACTTTGAGGTTAGTAAAGTTGTGGCCTTGTTGTTAAATTCTGGGTCCAGATTTTCAAAGAGTCTAGACTGCCTCAAGCCCCGAGAGCGCCAACAATATGGCGCAGTGGGCTTAAGGCAATCTAATGGGTTTTCCATCCCGTACAGCAACTGCCACAAGTTAGACCAGCTTTTTTGTGGTCTAGCTTGCATCAATCCCAGAGACCCTTTTTACTGGGCGTGCTGTGACTGTGTTGAGTTGTGCTGTTTGCTCTGTTCGTTCGTTCCCTCTCTCGCTTTTATCTCCCTTGATCGTTTTCGTTGTCTGTTCTGACTATTTTGTTTGCAGCATTTTTATTTTACTATTTTTAGTTAGACAGGGCTTATTGAGTGAGTTATTTAGTTGCCTGGAGTGTTATCAGGGCTGTTGTTGACCAGCTGCATAGTGTGCACTGGGGATGTTCGGCCGGGCTCCGCTGCCGCTCCATTTGCAAAAGGGAGGAATAGGGTTATTATAGCCCATTTTGAAATCTATTTTTCTGGCCCTGCCTTAGGATGTTATCATAGCCAGGAGACAGTAGTCTTTAGAGGTGGTCTCTGTCCAGAGAGCATGGAGGACAGTGCTGAAGAGAGTATGGAGGAAAGAAGTGCAAATTTCAGGATAGGAGGGTGGACTGTGTTTCTCACTAAAAGTCTGTGTAGTCTTTCAGATTTTGGAACTAAGTCAAGTGGATTATATTGTGGATGCTAACCTGAGGATAAACTGTGAGACTGTTTTGGAATTTGAGACTGTGTGATCTATGGAAGTGGTTTTGCCTGAAGGGACAGTGAACTGGATAAACAGATCTTTATTTGCCCAGAATATCGGGGCTCTACATTAGTGGGTGGCCTGCTAGCTGGAATTTGCTTTGTTCAGGAGGCTGGGCCTGGACGGTCGGGGAGTTGGCTGGTGGGTTCCAAGTTCTCCAAGGCCCTTGCTGGGCCAGTTGGGGGGCTGGCTTAGCGGTGAGCCGAGGTTGCAGGGCAGATATTTCTCGTGTGGCCCTCACGAGTAGGGCTCGTGGTTATAATAACTGTGAGCAAGATCTGGACTGGACTATCATTGCAATATCCCTTTTCTGAGGAATTTCATCAAGACGACAAAAATAGTCAGACCTCAAACCTTTATGTTTTGGATTATTAATTGGCAGTGAGAGTGCCGTGCATTATTTTTGGTGTCCCCAGGTAGTGAGAGGACCTGGGGCACCACATCTTAGTTACATTATTTGATTTCTGATACACCCAGTGAGAGGGAGTGTATTTAAGTACTGGAATATTGAAGTTTTATTTTACTGGTTTTAGTTTAGTCTATACTGCATTTTATTTTTCTGTGAATTGTAGTTCTGTTTTTGCCGACTGGTATATCATCCTTTCCTGGACTTACATGGACCACCCAGACTAATTCCTTTTATTAGTATACTCTGATTGATAGTGAGAGTGTATGGGAAAGATTATATATATTTTAGTTTTATATTTGTGGGGTATTTAAGTTCAATTTAATATATTAGTGAAATTTCTCCCTTTGTGGGGGTGGTAAATCAGGGGTTTAATTTGTTTGGTTATTTGTGTTTTGTTTATTGTTATTGCATTAGTTTTTATTGTGGGATTTTGTCTTAATGTTTGGGAAATTAGTTTGTTATCTAATTGTAGACTTTTTTCAGGGGTGTTGTATTGTTATTGAGTCTTTAATATGTGTAGGAGGCCCGTACCCACGGTCGTGTGCTATTTGCCCTCCGCCCTTCGTGCCTTCTTCCCTTCCCCCCCTCCATTACAGCTATTGAAATACCAGCGCTGTAGAGCACTGAGTATTGCTCATGGGGGGGGAGGAGGGAAGTTGGGGAATGTGAACAGTGGAGATCGGATGAGCGGGGCCATCATATTGGGGTAGTGAGATCCAGACGATGCCCTGGGGTGAAATGGAGACTGGAACATGGTCCTCCATGTCTGGTCTCCATACCCAAGGGCACCACCAATATTGGTGGGCAAGTAACCCGAGCAGCTCCAGAAGCCCATCCTACCCGAGCAGTGTTGTATAATGCCAGATCCATCAGAAATAAGACTGCAGTTATTGCAGATCTTGTTGGGTCAGTGGATCTGGCATGCATTACCGAGACCAGGCTGGATGAGAATGCAAGCCCCATATTACAGGCCGCTATTCTCGGCTGGGTACTCGGTGTTACACTGCTCGAGGTTGGACTCAGGGGGGTTGCGGTCTGTTTCCAAGACCAAACTGGGCCTCATAGAGTGTACCAGTTGAGGAGGCTGAGTCACTCGAGTGTACTGTAGTGGCAGGTGTGGGTTGTAGGATCGTTCTCTTCTACCATCCACCAGGTGATTAGAAGCGGTTCCTGCAGGAAGTAGTGGACTTTGTGATCGACATGGCATTTGAGTCGCCCAGGCTGATGGTCCTGGGCGACTTCAATGCCTGGATCGATGACGAACTCTTGCAATTTGGACAACACTTCCTTCAATTGATGACTTCTTTGAGCGTCACACAAGTTGTTACTTCTGCCACTCATAAAGGTGGTCACTCCCTTGACTTAGTCTTCCTCCTGGGGATCGAACCCTTCGATTTGGGGGTGGAACCTGTCGGATGGTCCGATCATTACACCATGAGGTTCAGTTTTCCACCCTTTGTAGGCTACCCTGTGGAGATGCTCAGGTACCGCCCTTTGCGAGATGTAGCTCTGAGGGCCTGGCGGCACCTGACCTATGGAGCTTCTTGGAGTGAGCAATAATCTGGATGCCTTGGTTTTGGCCTATAATAAAGCCATCTCCTTGGCTCTGGATATCATTGCTCCAGTCCGTGTTCATCCTCTCCCCCTTCGCCCTCGGTCCCTATGGTTTGATGGGACCTTGAGGGAGATGCGGCGACAAGGACGAAGATTAGAGTGTTGCTGGCGGAGAGCCGCCCTTGATGCCGACCATCTTAGATTGATGGAATATTACCAAGTCTATCTTCCGCAATCTCCCATAAGAAGGCAGAGTTCCTGTCTGGGGAGATTGTGGCTGCTCAGAACTGACCAGCTCAGCTCTTTTGAACTGTAGATAGACTGTGCAACCCAGCCTGCCTGCAGGTTTGAAAAGCCTTTTCACAAGTAGAATGTGAAGAGCTTGCTCACTTCTTTGTGGCTGAGGTGGTTGACATCAGGGCGGCACTCCAACCTCCATCCTCTATGGGAGAAGCGATGGAGCGGCACCTGGTCACCGTCCCTGGGCTCTCCTAGAGTTCCTTTGACTGGCCGGAGTTCACTGATGTCATGCGGATTGTCCAGGATATTTATTTATTAATTTAGTTTTTGTTTACCGGGTAAATGCACAAGACAACAAATGACTATTTTCAGGCACAACCCGGGAGAGTACAAGATAAAACATACAGAAAAGCATTTCAGAAGTGCATGACAGCAGTACAATATAGTTTATTTTTTGCCATGTAGACAAAGATAACAGTAAAGTGCATGACAGCAAAACAATATACTTTATTTTTAGCCATGTAGACACAGATAACAGTAGATTGGCTGACAAAACAAGAGCAAGTATTACATGCAACAATAGCACAGACACTACAGTAAATTAAACATATAATGGAAAGAGTCATAACAGGAAGGGAACTGGCACTAGTACAGTCAACAGTATTATAAGTAGGCATTAACTATGGCATATAAAACACCATGTAGAATAATACAGTCAAATAAACGTAGTAGAACGAGTCATAACAGGAAGGGATCAGGCTCCAATGAGAAAAGTGCTTCATGCATGTGCCATCACAAAAGGGTACAAGTTTGCTTAGAGAAGTACCTTATGAATTTAAATTGAGGAAGAGACTGGGGGGGGCAGTAACAGAAAGATACTGTAAGTGAAAGAGGGAGTTGATGAGGGGTGTGGGAATAGTAGGAGGGGTCCTTGAAGCCATGGGTAGTGTAAGATGAGAGAAATGGGGAGAAGAGAGAGATGAGTGGGTGGGGGTTACAAGAAGCAGGAGATTTAGATCATCCAGTGGTCATGACAAGGGCAGATGGACCACCGTCAGGTCAGGTAGGGTCGAAACAGGTACAATGTTCAGCCAGAGACAGGTAACGTCGTAGCCATGATATGCGCCCCTACATTCTGTAGTTTGATCCAGGCCCAACCTCCCTGTTAAAGGGTTGTTGTGATGTTATTGGCCCGGTCCTAGCATGGATAGTATGGTGCTCCTGGATATGGGTGAGTTTCCTAGCTCCCTGAAGGAGGCAGTGGTAACACCCCTCCTGAAGAAAGTTTCCTAGACCCAGACTGCTATGCTAACTACAGACCAATCTCTAACCTTCCCTTTGTGGGGAAGGTGATTGAGAAAGTAGTGGCCATACAACTGGAGAACCATTTGACCATCCATGACATTTATGAACCACTCCAGTCTGGTTTTCGAAAGAGGCATAGTACCGAGACTGCGCTGGTTTGGGTGTAAGGTTACCACCTACTCGGTTCTGACCAAATGGATTCGGTTTTCTAGGTCCAGATTTGGTCCTCCTGTTTTCACAATTGCAAATTAGTTTTTTATGGTGGGTCAAGCAGCACCTGTGAGATTCCCCACTAACTGTTTCATTTTCTTCTCATCTGACTGTAAGCAAGTGTCTGACATTTCAGTGTGTTTGCTTGCTTGCAGTGCATGCTAATCAAGAAGTGCCTTCAAGAGCTGCTCAGTTGTCACCTCTAACTTCACACCAGCAAACTGGAAGATTATTCATGGGAAGGGTAAACAATACCACCTTAATTAACACCTTCATTTTCTGAAACCAGACAGGCACCACATTAGGGTAGCTTCCTGTCCCAGTATGGACTGTACAATGTGTTTCAGAAACTTTACCTGCTATTACAGTTTTATTCAGAGGTAGTACTTTTCAGTCATTTTAAATGCTCACATATTTGTAAAACAGATTTTGTTAAATCCTTCACCATTTTACTTACAAGTTCAGATTCCAAACAAATTCTGATGACATTTGTTTGTATACCAGTCAGTCCAAGAGGTGTAAAGTAGGGCTATTAAGACCATTACGCAGCAAAGCAACCTAATCCTTTCCAGGCTGCATTGTGAGTAAGTAAGTAAGAAAAATGTATTTCTTTCAAGCGCCCTTCCCAAGCTCAGGCACTTTTACAATAGTTCAAAACACTTTAAAAACACACCATATAAAACAATAAATACAGCAACCATAAATAACCCCAATTATTATGTCCCAGTAAATGCTTGGGCAAAGAGAAAAGTTTTTACAGGTAGCTGTTTTTTGAAACTTTCCACAGTCAGGCAATCTTGTATCTGACGAGGTAGAAAATTCCATAGAGTAGGTGCCATAAAGGCAAAAGATCTACCTCCAGACATCTTTAAACCTACCCTGGGTATCTCTAGCAATCTTTGACTGCCGTGATAAGGAATACTTTAATACCTTTAAATGCTCACCATTTTTTCTTTTAGGGTCTGTCCTATATTTTAATATTTATTTAATATGTGTTACCCCTTTTGTTGTTATATTAATAATCTAATATTTTATTTCATTTCTAGCAATACTACACCTCTCTCTTCTCAGTAGTTATTGCTGTCAATTTTCATACTACCTGGATATTCCAGGAAAACCATTCTAGGCCTCTCAGATAAACAGCACATAATAATGAGGCTAATGTCATGCTAAGCCACAGAAATGAGAAAAGGAAGAGAGACAGAGAGAGAGAGCAGTAGCTGATGAGGTGACAGGAACACAATCTAGATTTGATGGCACTGCAAATTTAGGCAATTTATCAAAAATTTCTCAAAACATTACTTTTTTTTTTTTACCAGAAAAGACACACTAAGCTAAAGCTTGTTTACACGTGCAACCTGGGAGCACAAGGGAATTAAGTGATTTGGCGCAAGCTGTCATAAATCAGGTAAATGTGTCACAACTGCATCTGATCTACTAAAATCAGATGCAGCTGCAGCTGCAGCCTTTGGCCAACCACCAGATTCAGAGTGTTGTGGTGCAGGGCTAGACGCAAGCCCAGCGTCACTCTTTGAAAATCTGGCCCCTGATCTCACTACTGACTGAAACACAGACTCTGTCAGCAGAGGAGGGCTGCTTGGCCCATGCACTCTGCCTTGATGGTCCCTGCCTTCTCTGCCTTTGCAGACTATAACTGGTCTCTGGAGATCTTCCTCCTCCTGCCTATTTACTAATATTCTATATCTATTCCTTATGTCTATCCTATCACATGCTTGAAGCCCCGGTTTCTGCCTCCACTACTTGCTGGCAGTCTATTGCAGGAGCCCACTACTCTTTCAGTGAAGCAGTACTTCTCACATTCCTCTTAAAGAGCTAGTGTAAAAGAACAATTATCGACTTCAGTTTCTCATCTGCATGCAGGTGTTGCTCTCCTTAGGAAAGTAAAGTGGTTTAGTGGATATTTTATGCTTGTTTCAAATTGAGGAGCTTTTCAAAATGTGCTCCACCATTTAGAGTCGTTCACAGCAGGAGTGACGTCTTGCAGGTACCAGTCAATCATTCCTAATTGTGCCATCTGTGGTGCTGGCCGACACACGCTGTAAACTCATTTGTGTGCACTGTCACTGATACAGCATGAAGCTGGCATGACAGAATGGTGTGCAACTGGCAGTTTGACTCTTCAGATAGATGTCACAGCTGTTGTGCTTTCTTGTGGAAAGGCAGTCTCAGTGACTGAATTTTGAAATAGTTTTTTTTTGTCTTCTCCACAGTCATAACTTATTGAGGTATTTACCTGTTCTGTCATTTGCTTTTTGTGGTCTGACTGTCAGAGACGCACATTATACTAAACAGATTTCATGGTTTGTTCCGAGTTAAATTCCCAATTACTGGCGTATTCATTGTCACTGCCAATTGTGACAGGCTGTGGAGAAGGCAGACTCAGTGACAGAATTATTACATACTAACACACTAAGATGCCAGCAGAGTAGGCCATAAGGTCTATAGAGTCTGCTCGAAAAAGCAGCACACCATCAAGACACCATTGCTGCTTCCCTGCCTCACCCATAGTCCCCCAAGCCCCATCCCCACCAGAGTTATGCCTCCATTTTGGCATTCCTCAGCATTACTTTCCTTATATCTGTCCCGATTCCTCTTGAACCTCTCCACTGTATCAACAGCCACCAGTTCCACAGGCAGGGCATTCCATGGGGCCATCACCCTCTCGGTAAAGTAATGTCTCCTAGTTTCACTCCTGAACCTCCTGCCAACCAATTTCATGGCATGCCCTAGGTGGTCCCTTCTTCACTTAGCTAGAACACACTAGCAAGGCTGACCATGTTCATTCCCTTTAGATATTTAAAGACCTTGATCCCCCGTTTCTCCTTTCCTCCAGGGAGTACATGTTCAGCACCTCAAGTCTCTCCACATAGGATCTTTCCCCCAGACCCTGTATCATCCTGGTTGCCCTCCTCTGAACCCTTTCCAAGAGGGTAATGCCCTTTTTCAAGTACGGGTGCCAAGAATGCACACAGTACTCCAGGTGCAATCTGACCAGGCAGTTACACAGAGGAAGATGTACCTCCCCTCTCCTTGAGGTTTTCCCCCTGGCAATGCACCCGAGCATTCTATTCGCTTTAGCCACAGCCCTCCTACACTGCTCAGTGTTATTCATTCTGGCATCCACGAACACCCCAAGATCCTTTCCCCCCGAAACCTGCAGTTTCTCCGCACCCAAAATGTACTCATGATCAGGGTTCCTAAGCCCCAAGTGGGGAACACTGCATTTCTTAGCATTAAACCTCAGTTTCCAAGTGCGTGACCACTAGTCGTGAGTCTCCAGGTCCCCCGTAGGGCCCGTCTACCCTCCTCCCCATCCACCACCACCCCTCCCAGCTTTGAGTCATCAGCGAAGAGGCTAACTTCACTCCTGATACCATCCCTGATGTTAGAGATGTGGGCCCAACACTGACCCCTGTGGGACCCCACTAATGACCCTCCTAGGAGATGGTACTTCTCCCCCGACCACCACCCTCTGAGACCACCCAGTTAGCCAGTACCCCATCCACCCCACCTTTCTCCCACCCCATTCTCCCTGCTTGTGCAACAACCACCGAGTGTGGCACCGAGTCAAGCGTCTTGCTGAAGTCCAGATAGAGGACATCCACTGGCCTTCCCTGGTCCAGTGCCTTTGTCACCCAATCATAGAACTCCACAAGGTTCGTCTGACATGATCTGCCCTGGATGAATCCATGTTGGTGGTCATCCAGATGGCCCCGTGTCCCCAGGAACACCTTCAGTCTCTCTTTCAAGATGGCCGCCATCATCTTACCTGCCACCGACATCAGGCTGACAGGCATGTAGTTACCCGGCTCCCCTCGTGAGCCGCTCTTATGGACAGGCATGACATGAGCCATCCTCCAATCCTGAGGCACCGAACCCATTTGAAGGGAGGAGTTAAAAAGATCCGCCAATGGTGCAGCAAGGACATCCACCATCTCCTTCGCAACCCTGGGATGAATCCCATCTGGATCTGATGCATTATCCATTCTGAGGGACTTAAGAGCCTCCCTCATCCTGCCCACAGGAATTTCAATGTCAGAGACCCCTCCTCAGTTCCAGGTGACTCCCCCCATGTGGTGTTGATGCTCCATCGTCCCTTGAGAAGACCAAGGCAAAGTATTTATTGACCTCTGCCTGCTCTCTGGCCTCCTCAGCCCACCCACTCTCTGACCGTAGTCTGCTAATCTGCCCCTTCACTTTCCTCCTTTTCCTGATATACCTAAAGAGCCCTTTTTCCCCATTCCTGATCCCCTGTGCTAACCTCCGCTCTGTCTTTGCCTTGGCTGATCTCACCACCCTGGTTACCTTTCTGGATATCCTATTGTACTCCTCTCTCTCCGTGTCCCCTCGCGAGCTCTTATATTTCCTATAAGTGCTCTTTTCTCCCTCACCACCTCCCTCACCTCCCTGGTTCACCAGATCAGCTTTCTGGCCCTACCAAACTTGTGCCAGACCTTCTTGCAGGCCTTAGTGGCTACAAGGAACCCTCTTTTAATAATCTCCCACCTGCACTCTGTGTCCATGTTCTGTCTGATCCCTTCTGAATGCCTCTTACGAACACCTGCCATACCCTCAAAGTCCACTCCCTTAAGTCCCACACTATAATTTTTGTGCTATTTCCACCCCTCTCAGGTCCAAGGAAAACCAAACCATGGCATGGTCATCCACCAGTGGGTCCCCTACAACTAGGTTCCTAACCAGGTCGCTATCAGACAGGACCACATCCAGGATGTGACTATCCCTTGTCAGGTCAGCCACCAGCTGAATTATGAATGCATCCTGGATGATGTCCAGCAAGTGCTGCTCCCTAATTGAGGAAGATGCCATGGTGCACCAATCCACCCCGGCGCGTTACAGTCACCCAGCTTCATGGTTCTACCCCACCCTGACCGCAGTGAGCACTGAAGTTCGTCACTGGACCCTCCTCAGTTTCTTCAGCCTGTGAGGGGTCTGTAAACCACCCCAGGTTGACCCTCCTTCCCCAGGAGCCTGCAAGGTAACCCAGGCAGCCTCTACATTGCACCGTCGCCTCCTCCACCCTGCACATATCGATGACTGTTTCGAATGATGAGTGCCCCATGCCCACAGCCCTGTCTTTCCTGAACACAGTGTGCCCCAGCAAGTTCAGGTCCCAGTCATGATGATGGTGACCAAGTTTCAGTGACTGCCGCCATCCACCTCTCCCTCAGTCAGCATCACCTGTGGCTCAGGCATCTTATTCCTCATGCTCCTGGCATTAATCAGGACCACCCTCCAACCCTGCCCTTGCCCACATCCAACCCCCAGCCTGAGATCTGCCAGTTAACTGCATGTCCTGCTCCCTTACGCACTGTTGGGTGCCTCAGTTAAACACCCATCCCCTCTGTTGGGGGAGAAGGCCAGAATCCTCCTTGATGTGACTGTCAACAGCAGCCTCAAGCCCCAACCCTCCCCCTTCTAAAGTTTAAACTCCACCTAGCTTCAATGAATTCGGTCAGTTATTGAAACCATTTTTTTTTTTTTTTTAACATTCAGAATGCAACAAATTGTGTGGTGACATATGCCACGATCGTAAGACCTAGGCAACAGTTTATAATTAAGTACTACTTCAAGTGGAGTCCTGCAAACTATTTCGGACATTGCAACTGTAAATAGGATGCTTTTTTAGCACTCTGGATGCATTGTTGTATAACACAGGCTACACTGTGAAACTAGGGATTGGCATTGCCGTACTGCCGATTAAGCAGAATAATCAAAGTACTGCATTGTTATTGAGGGTTAATTGGTGAAAGGTGGGGTTTAAACTTGTGAAGGGGAGGGAAGGGACAAAAGGCTGTTGAGGGGGTCCAATAAAGGAAAGACTCTGTCTCACCCCAGGGAGTTGGATGAATGCAGGAAAAGGCTGACTGGTAAGGTGCAGACCAGGGAAGACAGAATCCCCATGGGAACACGAGTGGGGAAATGGAAGTATAGGGAAAGGGTGGAAGGTAGTCCTGCTAAATGCCAGGAGCTTGGGCAATAAAATGCCTGAGCTCCAGGTGATGCTAACTGAGGATAGGTAGATGTGGAGCGGTCACTGAGACCTGGCCCACCACAGGGCATGCCTAGGACCTGAACCTGGAGGGTAACACCATGTTCAGGAAGGACGGGGCGGAGAGAAGGGGAGGAAGGGTAGCAATAATAGTCAAAACTGCATTGCCATAGGAGGACTGGAGGAGGCAGAGGGAACTATGGAGGCAATTAGGGTCACCTTGATAACAAGGAGGGGCAAGAGAGTAAAAATAGGAGTGGTGTATAGACCCCCCTGTGCTGGTGGAGGAGCTGGAGGAGACTCTGGTGGCAGACGTTGGGAGACACTGCAGATTGGGAAGGGGAAGGGTGGTGGTGTTGGGGGACTTCAACATGCCAGGAACAGACTGGGAGACTATGACATCCTCGGTGGCCAGGGAACAGAGGTTGTTGGATGTCTTTCAGGACACGTTCCTAACTCAGCAGGTGGGGGAACTGACCAGGGAGAAGCTGATACTGGATGTGGTCCAGGCGGATAGTGACCAGATTAGGGCCTCGGGGTAAAGGACCCGTTGAGAGGAAGCGACCGATACAGTCTGCTTCTGCCTGAACCTAGGAGGAGTAGAAGGCTGCACAAAGATGGAGGTAACTGACTTCAGGGGGGCAGATTTCAAGGAAATGGGAAGGATCCTTAAGGAGCACTTGGATGGGATTGGGCCTGACATGGACGCTGATAGTAGGTGGGAAATCATCAGGAGAGGGGTGCAGGATGCTACCAGAACCTGCACAAGATTAAGAGGAAAATGCGGTAGGGCCCGAAAACCCTGCTGGTGGACCAGGGAGGGTCAGGAGGTGGTGAGGGGAAAGAAGGCAATTCAAGTGCTCAAGGAGTGAAAGGGACCGAGGGGAGTACGAGCTGATGGCCAGAAGGGCCACTAGAGTGGTGGGGGCGGCTAAGGCAAGGAAGGAGCAGAACCTGGCCAGGGAAATTAGGAGAGGGAACAAGGGTTCTTTAGATACACTGGGTTAAAGCGAAGGGTGAAGAGGCAGATTAGTAGGATTAAAACAGGGAGGGATGGGCACAAGACCCGGGGAGCAGGCTGAGGTACTAAATGAGTACTTGCCTCAGTTTTCTACCAAGGAAAATGGGGGGCTGCATCATACATGGGAGGCAGTGGGAAACTGAGGAGGACCTTACCCGATCAGTGGGTCTGGGGATGGGGGCATCACTGGCAGGTGGGGGGAAGGCAAAGCAGGGGAACGAGGTAGTGGAGGTGGAAATCATGGCAGAGAGAGTGAGGGAAGCCCTCGGGTCCCTTAAGATGGAGAAAGCACCAGGACCAAATAAATTACATCCCAGAGTGCTGAAGGAAATAGCTGATGTCCTGGTGAAACCCCTGGCGGAGCTCTTCAGCATCTCTCTGAGGACAGGGTGGGTGCCCCAGGACTGGAAGGTGGTGCATATAGTGCCTATCCACAAGGGGGATCAAGGAGGTGACAGGGAACTACAGGCCCATCAGCCTGACATCGGTGGTGGGCAGGTGATGGAGGGCATTGTCAAGGAGAGAGTAGGGGGACCTGGAAAGTTGGGGGCCTGGACGATAGACAGCATGGATTAGTCCGGAAATCATGTCAGAAAAACCTTGTGGAGTTCTATCACGGGTGCGAGTGCCTTGGACCTGGGTAGACCAGTGGACGTCCTCTTTCTTGACTTCAGAAAGGCGTTTGACTCTGTTCCTCATGGAGGCTTGTTGGATAATCTGGAAGAAATGGGGTGGGGAACCAGATGATCAGATAGATAGAAACTGGCTCCAGAATCGGACCCAGAGGGTCGTGGTTGGTGGATAGTCTCACCCCCAAGGAGGATCATTAGTGGAGTCCCTCAGGGATCGGTCCTTGGGCCCCTCCTGTTCAGTGCCTATGTCTCTGACATAAGGAAGGGTATCAGGAGTGAGATGAGTCTCTTTGCAGATGACTCAAAACTGGGGGCAGTGGTGGATGGGGAGGAGGAGGGCGACCCTACAGGGGGACCTGGAGGCTCTGGAAAGGTGGTCAAGAAAGCGGAAGCTGAGGTTCAATGCAGGGAAATGCAAGGTACTGCACCTGGGAGCCAGAAACCCAGGCCAAGAGTACACCCTGGGTGGGGAAATGCTAAAAGTCTCGATGGCTATGAGGGACCTGGGGGTGGTGGTGGATGTCAAGATGAACAACTCAGAGACTTGTAGGAGGGCAGTGGCAAAGGCCAACAGGATGCTTGGATGCATCGCTAGGGGGCTCACCTCCAGAAGGAGGGAAGTGATACTCCCACTGTATAGCTGCTTGGTGAGGCTGCACCTCGAGTACTGCGTGCAGTTTTGGAGCCACATTTAAAGAGGGACATTGAACTCCTGGAGAGGGTCCAGAGGAGGGCAACCAAAATGATTTGGGGCTTGGGGGATAGGACCCATGGGGAGAGGCTCGAAAGCTAAGTATGTACACATTGAAGAGAGATGGGACCGGGAACATTTATTTATTCAAGAGTTTAACCAGGCAGGCATACTGAGCGGAGGACCACTCATTTCAGATGCGACCTGGGGGAACATGATAGAGGTCTTCAGGTACATGAAGAGGGTAAATAGGGAGGAGCAGTCAGGGTACTCCGAAGGTGGGGGGCAACTAGTGGGCATGGGTGGAAGCTGGAGGGAGAGTCAGGGAGAAAGGAGAAGGTGCTACTTCACTGAGAGGGTGGTGGAGCCATGGAATCGCTGCCCAGGGGGCTGGTGGAGGCAGAAACGGCGGAGGGGTTCAAGAGGGGGTGGGACAGGTACAGAGGAAGGGTTCTGGAAGCAAAACCCAGTGCATCGAGAATATCCGGGACTGGGAAGGGAGAAGCCAGAGAGGGAGAGGGGAGCAGCAAGGTCAGCTCCCAGGGTGGGGGCTGACAAAACGAGCAGACACGAAAGACCATTAGGCCTATTCTGCTGGCATTTTAGTATGTTAGTATGTTATTGACAGTCAGTGTATGTCATCACATATGTATGCAATCACGTCTTCAGACGTACAGTGACTGTCAATAACAATACAAGACACCTGATTATTCCTTATAACTGGAGCACCATGGCAAAGCTAACCACATGTTCTGCAGTGCAGCCTGTGTCAAACAACGTGTACAGAGTAAAAAAAAAAAAACACTAATGCTTGCAACATATGAAATAATTTTCAGGACCTCACAAGAAATAACAATATGGTAGTTTCAGACAGTGATTAACTAGTGCCTAGGTCTTACGATCTGTGGAATATGTCACCACACAATTTCTTGAATTCGGAATGGTTAAAAAAAATCCTGGCTATAGTCTACACATATTCTACGGCCTCTTGCACCCCTCCCACCACCACACAGTACCAATCACAGACAAAACATTGTGGTTTGACCTATGTTGCACATGTCCCAACCAACCACAGATTATGGGAGCAATGTATAACATATTTTGCAGAACCCAAAACGAGAACAAGTGCAGCAGCATCAGTACTACAAGTGCAAGGCATTGAGTTCCCTTCAAAGCATCAAGATTTCTCGTCCAAGCGATTACGATGCAAGATCAGTAAAAGGCATAGGAGAAGAAGGAGAGGGGCTAGAAAACCACTGACTGCACTGTTTAAATTTCTATAGTATAAACACAAACTAAAATCAGATTGTGGCAACAGGCATAATACACCGTTCATCAGCAGAGCCACACTTGTGGAAAGCCTGAACTGTCAAAGCACATAGTACTGGCAAATTACATTTACCGCGCTGTCTGTGACAGGATGGCCAAAACAAAACAAAAAAAATCACATAACCTACCACTATCACCCCACCTTGTACCCATTCAGTCATGTATGTGGTTTATGTGGTCACTGAGTCACTGGCAGACACATTCCCACTCATTCAGAAACACCATGAACTTCTGTTCAGTGACACTTTCACAGTCAGCTAATCCCTAATGGCTTGACAAGTTTGCACTCTCTCATTAGCTCCTATAAATAAAACAAAAGGTCAATACCAGTGACTACAAAACAAAAGCGCTTCTCAAAACTTACAATATAAAGCAGTAACACATGTAGATGGCTCACCTTGCGATTTACATGTACAGCTGCTTTAAAAGTCATCGACTCATGACTGACAGCTTTCCTCCCACCATGTAACTGCCACCAGCGCACGACTTCCAGTCTTTTCTCCTCGGCAGAAAAACTTGTACCGGACCAGGAATTCCAAGGAAAAAGATGACATTTAGTTTAAACAATTACAGGGAATGAACATACCACACAAACGATCTAGTTACTCCACTACTCATGGAGCTCAAAACTCAGTACTATACACTAGCTCTTTAAACTTCCTCACTCCCAGCTTCAGTGCATGCCTCTGGTCCTCATGCTCTTTCTCATTTGAAAGAAATCCCTCCTGCACCTGTTCAACCGTGTGAGTGCCTTAGATCTGTCCTTGCCCCTGCTGCTCTTCTCTCTTCCAGGGTGTACATGTTAGATCCCTCACTCTCCTTGTGAGGGCTTTTGGTGCAACCCCTGCACCATTTTTAGTTGCCCTCCACTGGACTGCCTCTTCTCTGTCTAAGTCCTTTCTAAGGTGCAGCCTCGAGAACAGGACACAATATTGCAGGTGGGTTCTGACAAGCGTGCAATACTGTGGCAATACCACCTCCCTCCTCTTGCTGGAGATACCTCTTCCTATGCATCCCTGCATCCCAATGGCCCTACCCCCTGCCTTTGCACACTGCCCTGCACGTTGAGTTCATCAGATATGATAATCCCAACGTCCCTCTTCTGCTTAGTGCCTGTCAGTACCTCCTCCCCCAATCCTATAGTCAGCTCCTGGTTTCCTATGTCCTAGGTGCATGATGTTCATTTTGGCATTGAACCCCAGCTGCCATGCTCTTGACCACTCCTTACGTTTCCCACGGTCCCTACATTCTCTCCACCCCTCCTGATTGTCCACCCTATTGCAGATTTTGGTGACATCTGCAAAAAGGCATACCTTCCCTTCCAGTTCTTCTGCAATGTTACTTATGAAACACTGAAAAGGACCAGCCACAGTACTGAGCCCTGCTGTCCCCACCCAGCTGATCACTCTCCCATCATTAGAGTGAGTGTCTTTAACCACCACTCTCTGTTATCTGTACATTAAACAGTTTCTAACCTAATTCATCACTTTGGATCCCACCACTAGGCTGCACTATTTCTTTATCAGTCTATTGTGGGGCATGTGTCAAGGACCTTAGTACAGATAGGCCATGTCCACTGCCTTCCCTTAATCTATTTCCCTGGTCACTCAGTCGCAGAACTCAACAGGATTCCTCTGGCATTCCCCCCCCCCCATGAATCCATGCTGCCTTTGGTCTTACAGCCCACTGGATTCAAGATACTATACCAACTTTTCGTTTAACATTGTTTCCATTAGTTTCCCCACCACTGAGGTAAAACATAACTGGCCTATAGTTGTTAGCCTCTTCCCTGCTGATGTTTTTATGTAGAGGGACCAGGTCAGCTCTTCTCTAGTCTTCTAAACCATGCCTGACTTCAGTGAGCTGAATAAGGCCATCACTGGGTCAGCTAGCACCTCCCTGAAATCCTTTGGTACCCCAGGTGCATCCTGTCTTGTCCGATAAACTTGTCCAGTTTCAGAGCTTCAAGTCTGTTCAGGACTCTTTCCTCCAAAAATGGACTTGTTTCTACCGCCCCCACCCACTTTCTTCCTGCTACTCTTTGGTGGTCCTTTACCCTCCTTCCACTGTGAAGACAGAGCAGAAGAACCTGTTCAGCATGCCTGCTTTTTCTTGGTTCTCTTCTGCGCAGTCTCCCCTGCCACCCTCCATATCTTCACTATCCCTCCCTTTGCTTTTCTCTTCTTATTTATATACTGTACCTGAAAAATCTTATCCCCATTAGTTACACCTTTGGCTATCCTTTCTCTATCTGTGCCTTTCTCCCTCACTGCCTCACCCGGCTTCCTTCTGCTTTACTTGGCACTTCCCTGACTTCTACTTCTGCATTTCACACCTCCTGAATGCCATCTTGTTTTTCCTTCACCACCCTGGCCACTTCCCTAGAATACCATGACAGTCTCTTTTTCCTTCTGCTTTTACTCACTTCCTTCTCACAGAGGCTTGTTGCCTTAATTATGCTCTCCCATATTTTCCCCACTGTTCCTCTACTCCTCCCTGGCAGTCCCTTCCACTATGCAGTTACTGAGGCAGTCTCCCATTTCTTTAAAATTCACCCTCCTAAAGTCCGGGACTCTCATCCTTGGGTGCTTTGTTTCTGCTCCTGTCTTAATGTTAAATCACACTGTACAGTGATCACTAGTACCTAGGGGACTTCCCACTGTGATGTCCACAATGCCGTCCTTGTTGGTAAGCACCTGGTTTAACACTGCCTCATCCCTAGTGGGTTCACTGACTAGCTGCCTGAGAAAGGCCCTTGTAGGGAATCAAGGATGGCCCTTCTCCTTGCCAAAGCTACAGTGAGAAGGCTTACCCGTTCTGATGATAGCTTTCCCAAGTGTTTTATCCATCTCCTCTCCTTATTCAGCTTAATCTGGTTCAAGGTCAGTTGGCTTTCATCTGTATCCCCTCCCCGGTCGTGCCTGAAAATGGGCGGATTTGTCTAGTGCACTTACCTGGTCAACAAAACAAACTAAACTAACTAAAACTAAACTTATGCTAGAGGTATGTATACCACCCCTGTATGGACAGTGACCCTTCCAGCGCCTGTCTCCAGAAACACAGAATTTGAGGGCAGATAAGGACCACTTGGCTCACCTAGTCCACCCTTTTTTTCCTGCCTATAGTATCACCACAGATCCTACCTGATCTCTGGCCCATCCACCTCCCCCTTCCCCTAAGATACCATTATGCCTGTTCCATGCATTTTTAAACCCCACCACTGTTTTAACCCCCACCACTTCCACTGGAAGACTGTTCCAGGAATCCACCACTCTTTCTGGAAATACTTTCTTACATCTCTCCTGAATCCATTCCCCTCCAGCTTATCATGCCCCCTTGTCCTTCAGCACCTTTTCTATGAAAAATACTCCTGCCTTTCTGAGATGTGGCCTCCAGAACTGGACATAGTACGCTAGGTGGGGTCTTATCAGCGACCTTTAAAGAGACAACACTACCTCCCTCTTTCAGCTGGTGATATCCCTCCCTATGTACCCCAGCATCCTATTCACCCTCCCAACTACCTTTTTGCACTGCCTGGCCACCTTTAGGTCATTCACCACCCTACCCTCACCTTCGTTTTACTCTGTGCACACCCACACCCCAAATCCCTAGCCTTTCTCCCCTTTCCCCTAATTGCTCCTCCTTACTGGCCTCCCTAGATCTCTCACAGAATGCAAAGGACCCCGAATGCTCTCCATGGGTCCCTCCCTACCCCACAAAGGGCTTGTATATCCATCTGCTCCTTCCCCACCATCTTTTAGAGGTCTCTCCGGGACACTGCCTTTACCCTTCTCTCTGGTCTCCCAGTCCCTTGCAGGGTTCCTTGTATCCTGAAGGGGTCTCTGGGGCAGACTCTTCCCCTCCCCACCTCACCCCTCCGTCCTCTTCCCCTTTTCTTTCATGTAGCCTTGTTTACTATTAACCTGGCACTTATTTTGTTCACTTTTGTACATGTTATGCTCAACACTGTTGTAACACTGTTTGTAACACCTGCCTTACAACTGTATGTTAATGTTGATCTTGTAACTTGAATGTTTAATGTCTCATTCCAGTTGTACCTTTCCCCCTCAGGTTGCACTGGGAGATGAGTGACTTGTTGCTCAGTGTGCCTTCCTGGTGAAACATTTCAATAAATAAATAAATTTGATATGACCAACCCCATGTCTCTTTCCTGTTTGGTGGTCATCAGTACCACCCCCTTTTTGTACTGCACCCCTGGGTTTCTCTGTCCCAAGTGCATTATTTTGCATTTTTTAACACCGAAACCCAGCTGCCATACCCTTAACCACTTCTCACGTTTTTGCCGGTCACTACTCATCCCTTCCACCCCACCCACCAGAGTGTCCTCCCTACTGCAGAGGTTGGTGTCATCCACAAAGAGGCAGACCTTCCCTTCCAGCTCCTCTGCAACGTCACTTATAAAGACATTGAAGAGGATCAGTCCCAGCACTGATTCCTGAGATACCCTGCTGGTCACCCTCCCTTGATCTGAGTGAACTCTGTTTACCACCATCTCTTCTGCCTATCCCTTAATCAGTTTTCTTATCCAGTTTACCACACTTGTACTGTACCCTCTCACATGCCCAGCTTGCTTTCTAGTCTCCTATGTGGAACAGTGTTGAATGCCATCTGAAATCTAGGTAGGCTATGTTCACGCTTCACCCTGATCTAGTACCTTGGTCACCTACTCAATGACATTTTCCACACAGATTTTATAGCGTTTTTATCTTTCTCCCGATCCGGTCCCACATACCTTGGAAGCACGCGGCGCGCAGAGCATCGCCGCGCCATGTCTCAGGTGCCCTACCTTGTGTCACCCTCACCACCTACACTAAGCACTAGACCTCCACCCGGTGGTGGCGGGACTATGGGGTGGCAAACACCAGGAGAGGAGGCTGCCTTCGGCTTGCTCAGTCCTGCTTCTACCCTCCCCGTGCGGCACCTCGATGGGCGAATCCATTCCAACCGGGTTGCCAGTGTGAGCGAGGTAGGCATCCAGCACCTCAGACCTCAGTGTCACTAGGCCAGCCGATCACTCAAGAATTCTAACACATTCGTTTGACATGACCCCCGTGACTATCCATGCTGCCTCGGGTCTTGTAACCTGCTGGATTCAAGATATTCCATAATCTTTTCTTTCAACAGTGATTCCATTAGCTTTCCCACCACTGAAATCAGGCTGACTGACTTATAATTGCCATCCACTTTCCGCTACCACTTTTGTAAAGTGGGACTCCAGTGAGCTGTTAAACAGGTCCATCAAAGGTGCACAGGGTTTTAAATTATTGGATTAGCAGTTTTCTCTTGGGACAATACTAACTGTACAGGAAGTATTTATATAGGATTTCTGGAAGTGTTATGTTTGTTAAACACAGCGAGGCAAGTGCTATGCATTTTCACAATGTTTTAGCACTTTTATGAGCAAAACGCTAATCAATTTTTAGAGTTAAATAAAACCCTGGGTGCAGCCAGTACCTTCCTAAGCCCCCTTAATACTACTGGGTGGACACCGTCTGGTCCCATTGTTCCAGCAACTTTCAGATTTGAGGAAGACCCACAGCACCCACATTCCTTCCTTTTCCTCCTGGTGCCCTGTACTTCCACTGCCTTGATTCCCTCCCTCACATACAAGTACACCTCCTTCCTCCCTTTCCTGTCTGTCCTGAACAGAGTAGCACAGAATGACCATATCCTAGTCATGGCTGTCAGTGCATCATGACTCTGTTATGGTCATCAGATCCAGGCTATCCTCCTCCATGATGGCCTGTAGGTCCGGAATTTTATTTCGCAGATTCCTTGCATTGGTGCACATGGCTCTCCTTATCTTACTTACTCCCTGCTTGCTTCCCTGCTTTCTTTTATTCCCCCTGCCTATACTGTTCCTTTCAGCTCCCCTGACCTCCCTTTTCCCTTGTTATCATTTCCATTACCTGTCTCCTTTATGCCTCTCTTTTTGCTTTCTTGATTTATACCCCCCTTGTCCTTTGCCTTGTCCCCACCCCTGTCTTCTTGCGCCACTGCCCTGGAGAAGCTTTCTTCTCTTGAAACCTCCCTCCCTCCTTCTGCTTCATAATGGGGGCGGGGGGCGAGGGGAGCAACTGCTGCCTCCCTTGGTTTTACAACCTCCTCCCAGATAGCTTAAACACTCATCTGAGTAGAATTTAAACCTCCCACTAAGGACTGTGGTCCTCTTCCTGGAAGGATGCTGACCGTCTCCCCTACAAGAGGCCCATATCCTCTAAGCCTGGCCCTCAGTCCCCAATGTAGTCAAAGTCCTCCTCCTCCATGCACCATGCCTTCAACCAATTGTTAAAAGCCCTCTTGCACAGTGTCCTTTCCTCTCTCTGGCCATACTCAGATAAGACCTCAGCAAAAGCCATGCATGCCACCTGCTTGAGGCCCCTCCCAGCTCCTGAAATGTCTCTGCATTACCACTACCCTATCCCTTGCCAGATCATTTGTCCCCAGGTGGACAATGGCATCTAGCTCCTCCCATCTCCTGCCACTGTGATCCTCTGGGTTTGCTCTCCATCCCTCAAGCAGAAGCACCAGGAGGTGCTTCATCTCCTGTCCTTCCTCCTCCTGCTCCCAAGTTTATCCGCCTAACAACAAAGTCTCCCTTCACAGCTGCTTCTTCTTGGCTGGGGGTCTCTTTCTCACTCCTTGGGGCTTCTCCTTCTTTGGATCCCCACTTCCTCCCTTCCCACTGCTGTGGTTTCCTCCTCCCGGCTGCCCTGTCCCACCAGTACAGCAAAGAAACTGTGCAAGGGTACAGTCTGAGGAGTGTGTACCCTTCCCACCATCCTCACCCTCCTCTAGCCCACCATGATCCAATTGCTCTGCTTCTACCGGGGCATCTTCTAGGGAGCAGTGGCAGACTTGGTGGCCCCTGGGTGAGGCAGAAGGTTCTCTGCACCCTTGCCAGTTCAGCCTGGAGTCCAGAAAACTCTACCCTCAACCCAGAGAGGTGACTGCAAAAGCAGCAGAGCCTCAGTCTCCAGAATGAGTCCCAAAAGAATGCGGCTCCACACCCTTGTCAATGTATCACTCCCATGCTCTTTCCTTCTTTTACCTTATTGTCTGAAATTTCCCTGTACCTTCCTGCCTCCTTTATGTGTCCACTGACTTACTACCTCTTCTTTTGCCTTAGTAGTTTGCTCATTCATTGAGGGAAGCTGTTGTATTTTCTTGACATCTTTGGGAGGTGTGAGCACAGTGGGGAGATGTACTGGTACAGTATCCAAAGGAGTAGTTCTAGTCCACCATTAGGCCCACTTAAATCTTTCTCTGGGTGGAGGGACTGCTACTTTTTTCTCTATCAGACACCCCTCACCCCACTGCTGAGTGTGACAAGACTCCAGAATCCAAGGAAACAACTATGGCCTGCCCAGTGGCAATCTAAGGTAGTGGTGACTTGCTCCCCTTGCCAACTGGGGAGCATGCCCACCTTATAGGGGCCTTACATGCTGAAGTTATCATTTTGTTTGTGACACTACAGTTTGTTGATATGGTAATGATTATGGATTATGACTTCAGTAATACGAAAATAGTAGGATAAGTTGATGTTCGAGACACAAAGATCCGTTTTGTAACAGCCTCCTCCGTATAGTATGGGAGGTGGTTGTTACAAAACTAACCAGTGGAGGAGTAATGCCCTGTCATCATCCTCCTGTGTGGGTGAAACTGGTGTGGGTGGAGCTACAAGGAGTGAATTAAATAGGGTACCCTAGAGGTGCCAGAGCATTCCCAAGGTGCATGGGAAGTATCGGCTTAGTAATAAGGGATCAGTGATGCTCCACGTGCCCTTGTTGGTCAGGCACCCTAAGTGTGCTGGCAGGGGTTGGCTGGGCATCACTTTCTAGGAGGCCAGCTGAGAGGGGCAACCAGGCACTGACAGCAAGGGGCTGTGATCGATGTCAGGGCACTCCTGCATGCTCAGCAGAGAAGGGCAAAACAAACAGCAAGCCTGCATTCAGGAACCACAACCCAACTTAGTACCAAAGTAGCATTTTATTGTGGCAAATTAAACAATCTATGGACATGACCTTGAGGACCTACATTTACTCAGATCCTCAAGGTCATTTCCATGGATCGTTTAATTTGCCACAATAAAATGCTACTTCTGCACTAATACTGGTTGTGGTTCCTAAGTGCAGGCTTGCTGTTTGTTTTGTGATTTGGGATTGGCTACCTGTTCCTACACCACAGTGAATTCCATATTGCACTGCTCCTTTCTGCACCTATCAGCAGAGAAGGGCACATGCAATACCCACCAAGTAGCTGGCTGAAGGACTCAGGCCAGGGGCACAGGAGACATCAAGATATGCTCCCACCTCAAAGCGAAGGAGTCAGTCACTCTCAGAGGCTGACAGTGACATGAGATCCTGGATATCTCATCATGGACACGGTGCCAATGAAGTGTGAGTGTGACCCAGAAGGCTGCCATGGAGGACCTTGGGTACCTGTGATGCATCCCATATCACCAGAACCTTTGAATCATGGTCTGGGAATTTCCCCATAGTTGGGAGTTACTTATTTATTTCAAAAGTTTTATCGGAAAGACATACTGAGCTAGTATCTGCTTGTTTTCAGACACATCCTGAGAGAATGGGAAGAAAAGAAAACAGAACAAATACACTGTACAAAATAATACGATAATATAGAAATAAGTATATCCAAATAAATTATGAGAAAATAGCTTAAGAATAAAATTGAAATACGTAAATTGCAGAATGAGCACAAAACACTAAACAGTGAGCAACAAAACAATATTATAAGAGCAGGAAGTAGTGACTGATGACTGAGGGAGAGGGCCTGTGCTAGTGCCAGTGTATAGTAACCCCTGCAAATGGGGGTTCCCAAAAGTCTTCCAGGAGCTTGCATGAATGCTCCAAGCCTGGGTGGTGTTTGGCGTCTGAGCTGCTTAACTGTGGTTGCAAGTAAGTGCTATCTGAGCCTCCATGTACTGTCTCTTTAAGAGCTGTCTGCTTGCAGACTTAATTAGTTTGTATGGGGGGACTGTGTATTTAATGCTCGAATCCCACCGAGCTGCAGAGTAATTGCTCCATTTTGCAGTCGTTGAAGGTGCAAAGGAGCCCATCTGAAAGCTGTAACTGTTTGCCTGTAATCATTAAAGCATTAGTAAAATTATAGTTTGTCTAACCTGCCTTTATTGCCGCTGGGACTCTGTGAGTGTTACCTCTCCATTTGGACCTAAACTGCTGTGCTGGGCCAATTGGGTTAAGAAAGCCCTAAAATGGAGCCTGTGGACAAATCAGAACTTGGACTCTTAATTTGAGCCAGCCACAAGGGGATTGTATGGGCAGTGACCCTGGGAAATGTAGTTTTGACCTTGGCACCTTTTTCTACCAACAGAGGAGTCTTATTGTGAGTGACAGCTGAATCAGCCAACAGAATAGTGTGGAGCTAAAGGAAATGCTCTGCTCTGTGACTGGAAAGATCAGATCAGTTGTGGCAGTGAAGAGAGAAGGAGCTGTGTGCTTCTGCCGTGTATAGTTTCACGCGGGAAGCGCGTGTGAGGCCCCGAGTTTCGGTCTGCAGCCTTTGTGAGTGCCAGTTTGGACTGAATCCAAGTTGTGAGGAGAAAGAAGCACTAGAAGTGTGGAAACTAGGCTCACCCTGTAGAAGACTGGAGAAATTGCTGAGTCGCACTCGGTCTGTCAGGAATTGAAGCTGCTGTGTGCTCCCAAGTATTTTGCAGTAATTGCGATTGGGATCGAGAAGCAACCTGCCTGGTATAGTACTTTCCTGTTACATATAAATGTGCGTAGTGCTTGTGGGGAATCGCTATTTCAAATTCCATGTACAGTGAATTGTGTGCTGAAGCTGAAGTAAACCCTAGCTTAATTCGGACTACATCTGTTTGCTATCAACTGCAGTGGGGTCCAGTCACAAGGACCTTGTCCTCATGCCCTGCTGTTCTGGCAATCCAGAGGGACATTCTCCATCCGATCCTCAGCTTGGGTGTTCTGAGTACAAATCAGGGTATTCCCCTGCAGCTTGTTTTTCAATCACAAGTGTGTCATCTAAGTCTTGTTGTTTCACTGTTTCATGGACTGAGCCCTCCGGCTCCGGATTACAATTGGGTGTTGTGCGTATATTTTCTTCTACACGGCCCCATCCATCTGCACCTGCCGGCCAACCCCGGGAAATGGACCTGGCTAGCCCCCCCCCAACCTGGGTACCCAGAGTGTGACTTTTCATACCCAGTATGTGTGCACAGTACTGTGATTTAATGCCACTAATTAACCTGATTTCCCCCTCCTGTGTTACTGCCCCCTAAATAAATCAGATTTGTTGTTGTTATACTATATACTGTCTGTGGTGTTGGTACTTATGGAAACAGTATTGTGTTTTGCTGTGTATGTTGTTTAACCTAATTTTACAGGGGGTCCTCAGAGACGTGCTGCAGAATCAGTCTCGAGGGTAAATGGTATCTATATGAGTGAGCAGTGTGTATATTGGGGCTGCAACTCTGGGGTACTGTGTGAGCCACTAGAGGGAATAAAGGGGGGTCTGAGTGACCCAGAGGGCTGTGACCAAGCTAGTCTAACCACTACAAACCCTGACCTCTGGGTGGAGGCACCCGCCATAGGACCTAGGCCCTCAACCTGTCTGTAGTCAAGCAGGCAGGGTAGTAGCCCTTGGGATAGCACCACCTAGGGGTTACATATAGATAGAGGGACCACTGGGAGGGTGTGGGAACCCCAGTGGGTGTTCCTCAAAGAGATCTCCTGATGGCTTTTGGGCTGGAGACAGGTTCTCCCAAAGTTTCATTGTGGGGATCCTGATGGAGGGGCAAACCCAGAGTCCTGCATCCTGAGACCATCAATCACCCAGGAAGCAGGTGAAACAGGCACTGCAGAGACAGCAACTGCCAGGTAGGTTATTCCTTTTCATGAAGTGTGTAGGGAGAGGAAGTCTCTGACTAGCAAGAGAGGAGCCCACAGTCAGTACTGCTGGAATGCTATCCCAGTAGAACAGATCGTAGGGTGCACCTGGGTATGTGCTGAGAGAGCGGTGTGGGTGATGCCCAGTTAAACATACTGGCGAGAATGTGCGAGGAAGTGTTAGTCTGACACACTAATATTTGGCGCCATACAGGCCTGATATGTTCTGCAATAAGGAATGGGCCATGTAGGCAGGTAGCTCCAAAATATGGAAAGGCAGAGGAACCAGGAAATAGCACAGAAGGGGGAAAGGAAATCCTTAGGCGTCATACAGCAAACAAACAGAAACAAGCATCTGTCAATGCCGAACGTTTGCTTACAAGTATCTGCAGTGGTGTTTGGCATTTGTGCAGCCCCCCCCCCTCCCCAAGTTGTATCCATGTCCCTTCAGCATCCATGTCCCAACAGAGTACCTCTCTGCAACTCCTCTTGCATCTGATTTACATTTCAGCCTCATACTTCTTAAGTGTCTGTGTTAGGAACCCTAACGCCCTGGTCATTCTCAAGGTTACGAGCCTGTGTGGAAACTGTGCAACACACGCTCGTAACACAGTCATTTAGTGGAATTATTTTACATTTTCAGCATAGGCATTTTGTCACCTCTGCTCATGAACACTGTCAGTACGATATTCGTAATCTGTCCTGAACATTGATTTCCCAACAGCGACCGCGCCATTGTGCGTCAGATGCACAAACACAGAATTCAGGCAGGAGTGCAAATATTACAAATTTGCGAAATTAGAGGGTGCGTGGAAACTGTGCAATGTACACTCATAACACAGTCATTTTATGGACTTTTGCCACCAAATTTTCAATACAGGCATTTTAGGACCTCTGCTCAAAAACAGTGTCACTGTGATTTTCTTAATCTGTCCTGAAAACTGATTTCCCACAGTGACCGTGCTACTCTATACCGGAAGTAAGAAAACACCTTTTGGCCAGAATGTGAAAATGACCAGCGGCACTGTTTATAAGGAGCTGTGGAAAAGTGTTAATGCTGAAAATCTGGAGGAAAATATTAAAACATTTGTGAAGTTACGAGGGTGCGTGGAAACTGTGCAACACACGCCAGAATATAGTCATTTTATGGACTTTGTTCCCCAGATTTTCAACATAGGCATTTTAGGACCTCTGCACATGAACAGTGTCACTGAGATTTTCTTACTCTGTACTGAACACTGATTTCCCACAGTGACTCGCATTCTAGCCAGAGTGTGAAAACACATTCAGCCAGGATGTGAAAATAACAGCTGTACTGTTTATAAGGAGGTGTGGAAAATGCAAATATTGAAAATCTGGAGGAAAATACACATTCGTGAACTACAGTGTGCATGAAACTGCACAATGCACGCTCGTAAAAGACATTTTTTTTGGAATTTTTTCATCGAATTTTCAACATAGGTATTTTAGGACCTCTGCTCATGAACAGTGTCACTGTGATTTTCTTACTCTGTACTGAACACCGATCTCACACAGCGACCGTGCCATTCTGTGCCGGTAGTGCGAAAACACATTTTGGCCAGGGTGTGAAAAATGACAGCTGTACTGTTCATAAGGAGGTGTGGAAAAATGCCAATGTTGAAAATCTGGAGTGAAAGTATTGCAAATTTACAAACTTATGAGTGTACGTGAAAACTGCATAATCCACGCTCGTAAAACAGTCATTTTTTGGAACTTTTTCACTTTTTCACCAAATTTGCAACATAGGCTTTTTGAGAGCCCACAACACTGTTGTTTCATTAATTGGTTCGGAAAGGTGATTCCGCTCAGTGACTGCAAAATCACCTTTCGAGGCAGAATAATGCCATGACAGTGACTACATCCATGAGGAGGGGTCCCAATAACCCCATGTTGAAAATTTGGTGCCAAATGTCCCAAAAATGCCCAAGATATCCAAAAAAGTTGAAAAACAAAACATGTATGCCATTATACAGCTTACAGGCATTTCTTTAGTTCGAGGTCGGCTTTGAAGAGTGCAGACACGTTCCCGGTCCACCGAAGATCGTCGCGCAGGGCTCTGGAGGTAAGTATGGGGTGAGGGGTGTGGGAGGTGGGGTGCACAGATGGTGGCTGAGGTTGAGGGAGAGGCAAAGCGACTCACTGAGGACCATTTTCTTCTTTCACAGCACTGTAAAAAACACAAAAGACGCCGTGGGGCAGCTTTTGTACAGGGGTGGGCTCCCAGCGTGCCACCTACGTGTTGTGGGGGGCTGAAGCCGACAGGGATTGGGCACCCCGGTGGCCATAGAGTGGTGTGGGAGGCATGAGCATGCTGGGTGGGCTCCCAGCATGCCACCTGGTTGTTTGTTGGGCGGCTGCAGCCGACAGTGATTGGTACCCCCTCGGCACACAACGTGGGGACAGGGAACAACAATGAGGAGCTGGGAGGACATCAGCAGAGGGAGAAAGCGGGAGGGACTTCATGGAGGAAAAGTCACGTCCAATATGCTAATTTCACTGGCTACAACCGCTGATTGCAGCAGACCTTTTGTTTGAAGTGAAGACCAACACAGCGAACTGCTGTCATACACAGCTTGGCATGTATTGGTCTGGTAGGGTTGCACCTGCTATAATGAGCAAGGCATTTGCTAGGAGGATCACACACCTCCCAAAAGTCATACTGTTTCAAGACGTTCCTTGTGCATGCGCGCAAGTGAACACATAAAGGACAGAGTGTGTTAGAGACTCTGCTTTGAGGGATAATGGTTGTGAGAAAGGAATGGGTAGAATGCAGCACAGCTGGCCACTGCTATGCAGCTAGCATGCCATTCAGCTGCAGATAAGTGTTGGAAGGACTGCCTGTGAAAACTGAATTACCATAGCAACCCCTGGGCCAGATGTTGTGAGGTTCTGCAACCAACTTTACTTCTGCTGTTGTAACTTGCTCTCAGCTGAAGCTGACAACCCATGATAACCTTCTTGTGTGCTGCCAGTGGGGCCAGGCATAGTTTAGGAATACCCTGCATATTTAGGTGTAGGATGGCATACTGCTGGAGGGTCCCCGCCATATTGAAAACACGTTCTATACACCTCCTGACTCCAAAGAGCAATCAGCAATGCTCTTTTTGTAATATTTAAAATGTTTACTGAGACATCAGGGTTGTGTGAGAACACATGCAATACAACACAATGAGGAGACATACTCCATATGGGTACTAAACAACTCAGCATCACTCCTGTCTGTCAGATGCAGAAATGATGTCACTACACAGTGATTAAGCAGCTGTCACTCTTTACTGACAGTCATTGTATTTACATTTATTTCCTGGTATTCAGTTTCCAAACGTCCTCCTGGTGGGCAGCTTACAAACAGTTTTGGTCTTGACTCCAGACTCAAGTTAAATCCTTAGGTCACTTGTACAGGTCGTACTGCACCCTCTTTCATCACATCCAGAGTTGCACAACCCTCCTTATGCCTTTGAATTCACCTGTATGTGAGGTTATATTTACCTGGGGACAGAGTCTGTTCTACTTTGTACAGGTTGTACTGTACCTCTTTCATCACATCCAGTGTTGCAAACCCTCCTTATTCCTTTGAATTTACCTGTAGGTGAGGTTATGTAAGCATTAAGCCACTCTGAAGGTGGCATCTATGCTGGATTAATGCATGGTTGGGAGGGTGCGGCCTCGGGCTTACAACAGCCCAACCATGCATTAATCAAGATTAGATGCCACCTTCGGAGTGGCTTAATGAGCTTGTGACATGGAACGCATGACTATACAGTTGCGGGAATGTATTTGCCATCGTTAGAACAACATAAGACAGGGATTCGATATGTTTAGATACGGTTTTACTGCACTTCCACAACCTGTAACAGAACAGCTTTATATGCTGATGTGGTGAAAACATTGACTACTGCTACATTAACAGAACAGTGTGCCTCACATGCTAGACCGACTTATTTTGTGTTCTAGGTGGGTATTAATGTCATACCACTCGTTGGAGGTCTGCGGTGGAGTGCTTTCTGCCCGCGCTGTGCAGTTCCTGATAATTTGCATCTTCGTCACCACCACATCGACCTTGAGTCACGCCTCGGGATGCTGGTTTTGGGGCCTCGGTTCTCCAGTCTCTCTCCTCCCAGCATAAGGTGCGCTGTTCCTCCTCCTCCCCGGGAGAACTGCTAGAGTCTCGCCAACAGAGTGGATGAACAACATATCCATGTCCCTAGAAATACAGGTTACTCACCTGTAACAGGAGTTCTCCTAGGAATGGATATGTTATTCATCCACACCCACCCACCCGACCTCCCTCAAGCCTAACGCCACACCCGAGCTTCCAGCGGCCAGATCTGAAGGCCATGGGGCTGGAGCCGAGAGTTATACCACCCGGTGGGTGGGAGGAGCAAGCTTAACATGACCTCCCGCAAAGATTTAAAGTCGGCAAGGATACTGCCAATGAGTGTGGATGAACAACATATACCATTCCTAGAACTCCTGTTACAGGTGAGTAACCTGTATTTCTCTGCCATCCTAAGGGTGCCTTCTACTATATCGTTGTCCATTCCTGCTCCCCGACATGGGGGTCTGTATACAACCCCTGTGCAGATTGTGGTGCCATTTCCAGTCTCTAAGGTGACCCACAGTGCCTCCTCTCCTCCCTGTTTACTTTTTTGTTCCGCTGCTTTTATCTCTCCCCCTACATAGAGAGCTACTCCTCCCCCTCTTCTACCCTCCCTGTCTCTCCTGTAGGTTGTGTACCCTGGTATGTTAACATCCCAGTGATGGTTCTCTGTGTACCATGTTTCTGTGACTGCTACGATATCTAGGCATCCCTCTTCCATCAAGGCCACAAGTTCAGGAGCTTGTTGCCCAGACTACAGGCATTGGTACTCATTACCTCCATTTCTTGATGGCCTTACCCCTTTTGCCCCATCCCTGTCCTTATTGCATTTGTCATTTCTGCAGTTACCCTTGCCCTTCTCCCTATCAACATCTCTATATTGGTGTTTACCTCACTTACTACCCTGATTTTGGGAGTTCACTGTCTTTCCAGTGCCTCCCTTAATAGTGTAAATGCTTGCCAAAGAAGCATTTAAACCTATCACCTAGGATCCTGGTTCCCCGTAGACCAGATGCAGACCATCACGCCAGTATAGGCCTCATCACTCCAGGGGACCCCAGTCCCCATTGAAGCCAAATCCCTCAGCTCTGCACCAGTCTGTCAACCACTGATTGAATCCAATGGTGTGAGCACCCTTGTACTCATCCATGCCATAGACATGCAACACCTCCAAGAAGGTTACCATGCATGCTACTTGTCTAAGGCCCTCCCACAACTCCACAAACTCTTCCTGCACTGCTTTTGATCACTTTTCAGTCAGGTCATTTGTCCCTAGGTGGACAATGACATCCAGTTCCCTCCCCTGTGCAGCTGCTCCAGTGATCCTGAGGATTCGCTCCCTGTCCCTCCAAGCCATGGTGCCAGACAGGCACCTTACCTCCCTCTCCCCTTCCTCCCCCAGTTCTACCCACCTAACAATGGAGTCCCCCACCAGGAGTTGTTTTCTTCCCTGTAGGGTCCCATGCCACCCTCCTGTGGGTCTCCTTTTTTGAGGTTCCCAGCATCCTCCTTGGTCTCCACTGTGGGTGCCTCTATAGAGGAACCACACTTTGCCAGAATGGCATATGAATTGTGGAGAGGTACAACTGGAGGGATGTGCCTCTGTTCCACCACCCTCACCCTCCCTGAGCCCACTGTGGTCCAACCATTCCTCTTTCTTGGCAACCTCGGAGGCAACGCAGTGGCCCAGGTGGTCCCTGGTGGGAGAGGAGGTCCCCAAATCCTGGCCAACTCAGCCTGGAGATGAGCAACCTCCCTCAGCCCAGAGAGGTGTCTGCAGGTAGGACAACACCGCATCCTCCACAATGTCTCCCGGAAGACTGCTGCTCCACTCCCACTGTGTCTTATTTCTGGCCCCTTAACTGTTGTTTGGAATATTTACTCTTTCCTCTGTTTTTTTCCTACTTACTTACTGCCTCTGTGCCCTTTAAGCTCCTGATCTTCCTATTCTGAGACAAGAAGTTCCTATGCTCAGTAGTCTCCTTACTTGCTCAGAGTCAGATCTCCAGTAGCTGGGGATGGAGAGTACTCTTTTCCTTCTAGGATGGTAAGTCTTTGTGGCTCTGTGATCACTCACTTCCTGTTCTGAAACAGGAAGTTCCTGTTGTCAGTCAAACCTGTGCCTATAAAAGTAGAACAGGCTTAGGGTGGAGGGGAGGAAAGGAGGGCAATATAGTCCGAGTAGATAAGTATAGCTATAACAGCAGCTCCTTCTTATAGCTATAACAGCAGCTCCTTCTTCTTGGTGTTCTCTGCCTGTTCTCTGGCAGAAGCTATCTAGGGCAGTGTTTAAATCTAGCTTTTTTTTTTTTTTTAATTATTCTTTTTATTATTCATATTTTAACTTATATACAAATAGGTCTACAATTATCGTTTTATACAGTACATCTATAGCTGGTCCATTATAACAGACAACTCTAAGGGTTCAAATATGTTTCCCAGTCCAATATTCAGCATTTTCCAGATATTTCATTGCTCTCATACATATTACCATCTCAGTTAATCCCGCACAGAGTTCACATGAATCATTGAATAACAAATAAGTGAGCACTAGTTGCTCTTCAGGTCACCGAACCCTCCCCTCCTGCATCTGCCACACCTCTCCAATTATATTTTGGGCTCCAGATACCTCAGGGTATCAGGGGAAGGGGGAGGGTGGGGGTGCACCGAGCAAGGGCCCCACAGGGAAGGAGGGCTAGCCTTCTACGCTTAGACTCAGGAATTCCTCCAAAGTATAGAAATTAGGGCACAAAAGCAGGATCTATTAACATATAGTATAGTTGCCACCGTACCCATCTTACAGTAAAAACTCTCACGCTCATTTATATTATATGTAATCTTTTCCATGTTGTGAATTTGTGGGTGATTTCCACCAGTCTCGAATAGTTGGAGGATGTATTGTTAGCCATTGTCTAGTTATCACTTTTTGGCTGCTGTAATAAGCAGTGAAAGCAGGTATCTTGTGTTCGGGCCTCGATAAGGCTTGGGAGTGCAAGGAACAAGTATACCTCTGGTGTCAACTGAAATTGTGGGTCAATAAGTCGCTCAAGCTGCACTTTCAACTGTTTTAAAAGCTAGAGCGCCGGGCATGCCCAAAAATATGAGTCAGATTGGCCTCCTGCTCACCACACTCCCGCCAGCACTTTGCAGAGTTGCCTTGTGAGTAGTGCTTAGTGACTTTGGGTGATCTAAAATATCTTATCAAAACTTTCCAGGCGAATTCTCGCCATTGATATGAGCTTGTGACCTTAGAGGAGTAACTACATGCCAGCCGCCAGTCCGAGATAGTCAGTTGGCAACCAGACTCTTCCCGCCATTGCGTACGGATGTTTTTAGTGGCTATCTCTCCCTGCGAATCCAAGGACCGATAGTATATAGAAATTAAGTGTTCCTGCTTCTCCGAGCTGTTCAGAGAAATTTGACATCGAATTAATGCTGAATAGTTTTCTGGGTTTCGCAGGCATAGAGGCAAGCCCTCTATGTAATGTCGGAGTTGTAGATAGCGAAAAAAATCTCTGTGTGGCAAGTGAAACTTTGCCTGAATTTCTGCAAATGACCAAATTACTCCTTGCGTCATTATTTGAGGCAAGTATCGCAGGCCAAGGCTATCCCACACACCAAATCCAAAGTCCAGTGTGTTGGGGGGAAATTCTGGTAGAGCCTGAATCGGGCATAGGAGTGGCAAGCAGGATGACAGTTTATGGGATTTTTTAATTACGCTCCAGTTTTGAAATTGCGCTGTCAACCAGGGATTAGTAGTTGGGCAGGCCATTTCTCTCGGGTTTGGACTATATATTGTCCGGAAGTAGGGAATATCACTTATCAATATTTTCTCCATTTCTATCCAGTGCGGGTGTGAACTTCTATTTTGTCTTGCCATTATGTGCATCATAGTTACTGCTTGTTGGTAGTGTTTTAAATCTGGAAGTGCCAGGCCTCCATCAGCTCATGGCGACAACACTCTAAGAGCTCACCCGAGGTTTCAGCCCTGCCCAAATAAAATTCGTAGTAAGCGACTAATTTCTTTAAAGAACTTTTGGGGCACAAAAAGGGGAATATTTTGGAACAGATATAATGCTCTAGGGAGAGTTATCATCCTGATCAGTTCTATTCGTTTCAATAAGCTCAATGGGATTACCGACCAGGCCTGTAAATCCTGCTTCAGTTGTGCCATAAAGGGAGAATAGTTATGCTTGTAGTAATGTATTCCTTCACGGGGGATATACACGCCTAGGTATTTTAGCTTCGTCAGGTTCCACCTGCCGGAAGAGGCCCCATTGTTACTTGTGTAGGCATATAATTAAATGTGAGCAGTTCAGTTTTAGTTAGATTTAATTTATAGCCTGATAGTCTTCCATCGCATCTAAGATTTGGCGCACCGTTGGGATAGACTGCTCTGGGTTTTGTAGATATAAAGAATATGCGTCCAGCGTATAGGGCGATTCGGTGCTCCGTTCCCCCTAGTAAAATTCCCCGTATGTTAGGGTGGTCTCTGATCCGCTGCGCTAAAGGTTCTATGGTTACCGCAAATAATAACGGGGATAACGGGCAACCCTGGCGGGTGCCTCGTTTAAGTGGAAAGTATTCGGAGTGATGTCCATTGACTCTTACACAGGCCCGGGGCGAGGAATATATATTTTGCAGGACTTGAATGAGACCAGAGGGAAAACCAAATCGATGCAGGATGGAGTATAAGAAGGGCCATGCAACTCTATCGAAGGCCTTCTCTGCGTCAAGACTAATGAGCACCGCTGGGGTGTCTGTACCGCTCATCTGGTCAACCAGATAAAGAGAGCGTCTGATATTATCAGTGGTGGTACGAGCCCTCACAAAACCAGTTTGATCTCTGTGAATTATGCGGGAGTACTTGATCCATGCGATGGGCTAGGATGCTCATGAATATTTTATAGTCCTGATTTAGTACCGAAATCGGTCTATATGACGCACATTCCTGTGGGTTCTTCCCCGGTTTAGGGATCACCGATATGGTTGCATAGGACCAGGATTCTGGGGCTAGGTCACCTTGTAGTATTGAGTTAAAGACACGCAAGAGTGTGGGGAGAACTGATGGCCTAGCAATCTTATAGAATTCCGCTCCATACCCGTCGGGTCCTGGGGCTTTCTGGGATTTAGAATTGGCTATAATTTACGCTATTTCGGTAGCAGTTATAGGCTGCATAAGGGCATCTCTACTTTGTTCCTCTAGGGTGGGCAGGGAGGTGTCTCAATATATGTTCAATGCTCTCTGGGGATGGGGCTGACTCTGGGGTATACAATCTCTTATAGTAGGCCAGAAAGGCTTAGCCACGTCGTGTGTTTTAGAAGGGCTGTCCCCTACTGGGTGCCTAATACTACCTATTGTTGCTGCTTTTCTTTGTCTGCAATTTGGTATCAAGCAAGCGGCGTAGCCATGACCCAACCTCATAATACCTTTGCTTCAAAAATGCTGGGCTATTTCGGTTTGTTGTATTGAGAGCTTATCTAACTCTTGCTTGGTGTGCTGTATCTGGGGGAGGAGGGAGTTATCCCCCTGTTTATGTGCTTGTTGTAGAAAATGGAGAGTTTCTTCGAGTTTGGCTCTGCGTTCTTCGCGTTGCCGTTTCTTCTGTGCTGAATATTTAATTATGTGCCCCCTTAGGACCGCTTTTATTGTGTCCCAATAAACCGAGGGACTTGTGTCTGAGGCAGGGTTATCGGCCATGATCTCAGAGACCTTGCAGGAGATGAATTCCTTAAATTCTTTGGAGCATAAGTAGAATGGATTCAACCTCCATTGTGTACTTTTAGGTTGGCCACCTAGATCCCATAAGCGTGATCACAGGGGCATGATCTGAGATAGCTATATCCCTATCTGAGCATCACATACCGACTGCATCTTTTCCACTTGGGTAAAGGCAAAATCTATCCAGGAATATGTGCGGTGTGCGAAGAATGTCTGAGTAGTTTCCGTATGTGGATGCAGCTTCCTCAGATATCACACCACCCAATTTCTGAAACAAACTTTTTAAAGAAACTCTGGGTCCTAGTCAACTTCTGTGGCCTCCATTTTGTGGAATCTAGGCTTGGATCTGCCAGCATATTAAAATCTCCAGACATTAGTAAAGTACCTTTGGTGAAATTCACCACCCTATCCAGCAGAGGTTTCAGCTGGGCAATCGTGGTACCCGGGGGAAGGTACACATTTGCTAACGTGACTTCCTCACCATTAAGTCTCCCTCGGGAGAGAACCAGGCGGCCTTCAGGGTCTGACCAAGTTCGTTCTGGTTGGTATGGGGTGTGGGATGGAATGATAATAGCCACACCTCTACTTCTGCCACCTCTATATGAAGCGCTTATCACCTGTCCCCTACTCAATTTAGCAAGCTTGGAATGCTCCAGCGGACTCATATGTGTCTCCTGGAGAAAAACTATGTCTGATTTAGTTCTTTTGAGGTATGCCAACGTTCTGGATCTTTTAATTGGGAGGCCAACCCATTTATATTTAGAGAAGCAGTTTTAACTTTGGTGTATGCATCATGTCAAAGGTGGAGCGCGTCTCCCTACACCCACCCACAGGGCACTTGAAACCCATACTTTTTGTAAGGCTGATGACCAGAGTGAGTTTGATGACCTATTAAAGAACATATACACAAAACATATAACAATTCATAAGACATACAACACTAGGTACAAACAAAACCTATAAGCCAACATGGCCACAATAACAGTATAAAACTATTGGTACTTCCACGATCTAGGCTATACCAGATCGTTGGTAGGATCAAGAGTCCTACCTATATGGTCCTCTATTGTCTGAGGACCGTGGGCAACTAACACCCAAAGGGATAAGGGTAGTTGGGTTTGGTGACTGTAGCCACGAGGTCCGAGCTGTAGGCTCCCCAAAGACCACCTATGCAAAGAAACATCCTCCAAGTGGGGAAGGTGGCAGTCACTGTGCCCCACATATGCGTTTAGTGAACTTCCACCCCTCCCCTACCGGAGCCCCAGTGGCCCAGTCAGGGGTCCCCTAAGGAGTCACAGCAGACACCGATCCCCCCATATATCCAAATATTCTCGGACCCACGGTTACCCTGTGAAATCAGGGTTTAAAGTTTCCCTGGGGGCCCATATTAGTGCTCAGCGGGACTGCCAATCCACCTCTTAGTGGGTGAATCAGACCTCCAGATATCACCTGTTAAATGAGCAGGGACAATGTGGAACCCATATAATGCCAACCTCCCAGACCGGGTAGAACAAACCAGCTGCGGGGCCAATTCATTTAGTTGTTGTATCTCCATCTTTTATCTGGATGGGGGGCACCCTGAAACCTCCTGAGTACGCATCCCGCAGCAATGCTGCAGAGAGGGTCCCGAAACCTTCCAGGGGACAGTGCAGTCCGAAGTCCAGCGATAATCCTGGCCTAAGTGCCGTGGCTCCATACGAGGGTAGAATCGTTTAGACTGCACCTCCCCTTCACCTCTTTATACATTCCCTGGGGACACCATCCTCAAACACCCATTAACACGGTCAATTTTAATTCAGCCCCCGCCCCAGGATCCCCCCACCATCCTGCAGGCGTCTAGAGGTTTATCCATCTAGGGTCTATTTTGTTTACCTGCTGCCACCCCCCATCCACCCTATTCATAAAGCAGTTATTCTTATTTGGTAATTATATCTAGGTTTTAGGGGATGACCGGGGGCCTGAGCCTGATCATCCATGAAATCAACATGCTCAACAACCTGGCCACACCCAGGGGGTCCAAAGATCGGAGCACAACAGCCGCAATGGCAGATACCAACACTCCACCCAGTACAGCAAAATCAATTTATTACTTACAGTCCAGCCCCGTCTATCTATATTACATTTCCCCTAGCCCCTCAAGCCCCATGGCTCCCTGTGCTTTATGGCGTTGCCAGGATTCCCTCCATCATTCCTCCATGGCACAGGAAATCCGCCCAGTGGATGCGCCTTTCAGTCCCAGTCGGAGTGGTAATTACCGTCCATCCAGCGGAATTCCACAAGGCCATGGCTAACTCCCACCTCATACCTCATTAGGTCCCGATCCCCACCCCGACACTGCCTTCCGCTGACCACCGGCGGTATCCAGCTTCCAACTCGCATCGAAGGGGGGCATCAGGATCCACCCATGGGTCTTGTGAGTATCAAGTACCCACCGAGGAAGCGGAAGACGGGAAAAAAAAAAAAAGGGGAGGGACTCCCCAATTCTAAGCTGTATCAGGTGATCCGGGCCCCGACCACCAAGTCTCACAGCCACCTCCATTACTCCCAGACTCTGACCGTTAAGTTCCTGATCGACTCTACTCACTCCACTATTCAGCCCACCTTCACCCGCTACTGAGGCACACGGTCATGGCCCACGGTGCATAACCCGAGAGCAACGGAAAAACTCAGCCACTGCTCAGCAGCGGGATCCAGCAGTACTATATTATTACCCCCAACAACTGGAATCCCAAATCTCCGACCAAAACTAAATTATAATATAATACCCAGCTCCCCCGCTAGCCCGTGGCGAGAATCCTCCGACAGGAGAAGAAAGTGAAGGAAGAAGGAGGTCGTGGTCCCTCCCCCCTCACGACATGAGGACCAATCTCGGCTGTAGTAAAATTGGTTTAGGGCTACCCCTCGAAGTCCCTAAAACAATCAAGGAGGCCCAATCTCCCTCACAACACAGTCGCACAGTAGCGAGAACCAACTCCTCCCTCCCCCCTTCAGCCCATAGATCTGCATTCTGAGGCGAGGGCCGCACAGCCACATCTACAGACGGACCAGGAGTTAGGGATGCAACCTAAGCACCTGCGGCAGCCAGTGACTGAAAGGTGCCGGTCAAGGTGGACTTCACCTACCTTCCCAACCCCGCTCATCCCCCCTTCCCAACACATCACAGTAGCACTGCAGACCCCCCAAAGCCCGAAAGGAAAACAGGGAGACAGAGGCGAGAAGAAAAGAAAGAGGGAGGAGAAGAAAAGATAACAAAAGGGGGAATATGGTGCAGCATTAAGCGAGCTCTCACGTCGAGGCCATCCAATCCTGACAGCAGAGAAACAGTTCAGTTAGCGAAATGGCCAGGTCTTCAAGTTGGTGCTCCACTAGGGCCCAAACCAGGGTCCGAAAGTTCCTGTGATTTAGCTGCAGTGCACTAACAACAGTCTGTATAGCTTGACTCCCTGTTTCCTCCAGCGCCTCTCGTTGTTCCACCGACCAGACTTTTGCGCCAATCTTGCCACAGTGAGGGTTCTGCCACTTGCATTCTGCCTTGGGACATCTATTTTTCTAGACTGGAGCTCCTTCGTTGCCTCAGCCGCGGACTCATACACCACTGGGCCCTCCTTAAAATGAATCAGCAGCTTCGCCGGGTACAAAGATCGGAATCGCACTCCTGCCCCTTTGAGGGCCTTCATCACAGGAAAAAACGTCTTCCGTCGCGACATCACTTCTGGAGCGAAATCATTTTCAAAAAAGAGCCTGCTGTTCCTAAAAAGTACTTTGCCCTGCTTCCATGCAGTATGTAGCACAGTTTCCTTCTCCTGATGCCGGAGAAATTTTATGAGGATGGTCCGCGGTCGGGCTCCAGCAGGTGGCTTTGGACCCAGTGAGCGATGGACACGCTCCATTTCCAAGGTTATGTCTTCAGGTAAGGTGAGGGTCTCTCTTAACAATTTCTGTATGAATGGGATAAATTCAGCCGGCTCAGTACCCTCCAGAAGCCCCGACAGGCGTATGTTATTCCGGCGGCTTCTACACTCCGCATCCTCCGCTCGTTGCTGCAAGGCCGAGACCTGCGTGTACAGTTGTGTTATGGCCCTCTCGGTCTCATCCACCCTCCGGTCTGTCAACGATAGCTGTTCCTCGGCACCCTCCTGCCGTTTCTCCAGTTTGCTCAGGTCAGTTCTCAGCCCCACCACTGTTGACCGCATCTCCTTCCTGAAATCACGGATCTCTGCAAGCATCTGGGTCATCTGCCTTTGTAAGATTGAGTTGGGAACCTGATCGGCCTGTACTGTACTGCGGCGGGAGGTCGACGAGGCCCTCGAGTCCCCACTGTCCGAATCCTCCGGTTGCGATCTGTTGGGGTCCATGCGGTTCGGAGACTCTGTTTTGTCCGTTCCTTTCTTCTTTGGCATTGTACCTCTCTTATCTATTCTGGAAATTCTGTTTTTTGTTGTTTAATGTGGTTTGAGAGGTTTTTGAACTAGATCCTAAGGGAAGCCTCGCGCTCCAAGCTGCTCACACTCTCATGACGTCACCGGAAGTCTAAATCTGGCTTTAACCTGCTTTCATTCTAGCTAAGCCACTCCCCCTACTTCACAGTTCTTTCTACACTTAGTAATTGCACAGATAACAATTCTCTTCACCCACCTGAGACAAACACCTAGATAACTGCACAGATAATTCACTTCAGCCAACTCAGACAAACACATTAACTTTTTGTTTTGTTCTTACCCTAAATTGAAGGTCCCAGTAATAGAGTTCTAGTTCTTTAGTCCTAGTACAGAAGTATAGCTATAACAGCAGCACCTTCTTCTTGGTGTTCCCTGCCAGGTAGGAGAGCAGATGTGGGGTGTGCCTTAACACCACACCATCCCAAACCAGGTAGAAGAGCAGGTGTGGGGTGTGTCTTGGGCTTCTCAAGCCTAACACTCTCCCCATTCCATCTGTAAATATTTATTTATTTAGTTTTTATTTACTGGGTAGGTGTGCTAGACAAAGATGTTGCCTATTTTCAGGCATGACCAGGGAGAGTTACAGATAAAGGTAAAAACATTTCAGTGGAGACAAATACATTACATTACAGTGAACTGAGCATTAAGTTAGACATTACAGCGGTGCAGGGGGAGAAATTATAATTAGAGAATAACAGCTTATGTACATGGAAATTAGTATAATATCTCTATCATTTCTGCAGTGTATGACCTCAAACCAATATATCGGACCAGTGAGTTTATGCGCCTTACGGGAAGAACATGCCAGAAGGGCATAGAGAAGTGCTTTAGGTTTTGAGAGACAGGCTAAGCAAGTGCCCCAGGGTTTGGTCACATGTGCATCTATCATGCCCAGGAGGGAGGCACAGAGCTTATTTTTAACTGTCTGGTGCGATTTGGAGTGCCTGACAGTTAATGGTAGGGAGTTCAAAAGCTTGGGGGTGGACACAGAAACTTGTTCACCCATTTTAGGTATACCAGGGAGATATTTCTCTACTGAGCTCAGTGGATAGGTCTGTGGTGCTTGGAACATCATGCTAGCCAGGAACTCTGGTGTACCAGTTTTGATAATGGCGTCTACCGTATATCATACTGTGTATATATAGGTAAGAGGTTGGAGAGAGCCAGCCTAGACTAGAATAAAGTAAACAGTGGTGTGTGCACCTAGGCACTGACAGGGCAAAGTGGCAGATGCTATTATAGCAGGTTTCCATTTCTGCAGTAACTCTTTGTTGGCATCCTGATACATCATTATGCCATATGTCAGGATAAGGCGGAGAACCCCTCGTGACTGCAAGTTTCACTGCTATGTTTAGATGATCTAATTTTATAGGCCAGCCCCAGCTTTATATTGACAGCTTTGCATGTATTGGCTATGTGCAGAGTAACTCCATCGAGGGTCAAGCATTATTCCCAGTACTTGAAAGCATCAACCACTTCCAGTGGCGTACTATCCGGGTCAGGAATTGACAGGACAGCTGCGTTTGTTTTGATCCTGGGCACTGAGCCAAACAGCATTGCCATCGTTTTCTTGGCATTCAGTTGCAGTGTGTTGTGAATAAGCCATGTATGCAGACAAGCAAAATCCGTCTCTAGTGTGGAGTTGATTGTGGTTATGTCCTTGGCACTGGTGTACAATACCATATCATCTGCATATAGTATAATGGAGGTTGAGCTAGACATTTGAGGCATCTCATTCCCAAACAGAGAGAAAAGCAGAGGGCTGAGAATGGATCCTTGAGGTACCCTGACACTGGTGGGGGAGAAATCAGATTTCCATTTATTAATTTGTACAAATTGCATCCGTCCAGTGAGGTAACTGCTGAACCAGGAAGTAGAGCCTTGAGAGAAGCCGAGTGTAGCCAGTTTTGATAATAGCAAGGAGTGATCCGCCAAGCCAAATGCCTTTAAGTCCACAAAAACTGCTCCTTTGTACAGTCCCTAGTCCATGGATAATTTTACATCATTTGTGAGTTTGAGGAGTGCTGTGGTTGTGTTGTGTCCCTTCCTAAATCCATGTTGTGCTGAGGTGAGTAAGTTGTTTTGTTGAATGTGTTCCGTAACCCGAGCGGCTGCAACTTTTTCAAGAAGTTTATTTAGAGCAGATAGTACGGCAATTGGGTGGTTGTTATTCATATCTTTTGTGTCCCTTTCTTATGTATGGGGACAACTCGAACAACCTTCCAGGCGATGGTACTTCCTGTGTGCTGAGTGATAGGTTGAAAAACCTGGCGACCGGATGCGGCTATGACTGGGGCCTCTATTTTAAGAAACCTGGGTATCAGACCATCTGACCCAGCCAATCCGTGTGCTAGTGCGTTCCTCATTAGCCTCAGTACTTCCAATGTTGTGACATGTTTAAAGCTAAGCAAAGTGGTGGCGGTTCCTGTAGCGGAATTGGCGTGACAGAGGGCTGGCTGGTAAGCTTCTACTTATATAGATCTGAGAAATTGATATTTAGGGCATTAGCAATTATGTTAATGTTGTTACAGTTAGCACCGATGTCATATTGGTTATTGTTTCCACCCTGTCCCATGAACGACTTAATATGGTGCCAAAAACCACGGGTGTCATTGGTAGATCTCTGTAGTAGCTGATATGAGTAGGCTCTTTTCGCCACTCAAATTGCTTTCTTGCAGGCATTCCTCTGCCTTCTGTAATCATTCCAGTTGGACTGCCTATTGTTTTTCTTTGCAGCAGCCCAGGTCTTATCCCTACTCCTCATGTTGGCTAATAGGTCACTATGCACCCATCTTGTAACAGAGCCTCGTACCTTCCTTCTTTTCAGGGGTATGTGTCATTCTGCAATTCCTGGAGGGTGGTTATGAGGAAGATTAGCACATTCTCTACATTGTTAGTCTGGTATAAGGTCAGATGTGTAGACTTTATGAGAATGGGGTGAGTGTTAGGACTGAGAAGCCCAAAGCACATCCCACACCTGCTCTCCTGCCTGGTTTGGGAGGGTGGGGTGAACTGTAGACACACCTCATTACTTATGTCCACTGTGAGGTTAAGTCAAGTCAGTTCCTTTTATCTCTGTTACCCCTCAGTTACCCACGTTGCCTTACTTTACTGTCATTCGGCTTCCAAAATGTCACTTCTGAAATGAATGAAATCCTCTCAAGTAAAACAGAAATATCCAGTCGAACCAAGGAATGTTTCCAGTGCAGAGTTATCTGAGAGCTCCGGAGTGGACATTACTGTGGCGGCCTCTGTATCGAAAGACCTGGCAGCCTGCTACCCCTCCACCATCAAAGAAAACTGCCCATCCTCTTATGTTATGCAACATGTCGCAGGCTGCTTACGCCTAAGTGGACAAACGCCACCAGTTACATCCTAAACCCCTGCGACATGGCACTGGGGGTTTACAGCAGCAGTGCACCCTATTCTGGAAGGGCAGCAACCAAGTCCCCCCGGGCCCTATTCTCCAACAACCCCAGGAGGACATCCGCCAAAGTACAGTTACACCAGCTATTAGCTGGTGTATGTGTACTTTATGGCCACCAGGGGTTGTGCCAATGTGCCACCAGCCCATCCCTCAGGACATGTAGCCCCATAAACGGCACACCCTCAGCACAGATCCACCATAATATTTATAAAATCCCCCCTCCCAGCCCCGATCCCTGTAATATTCATCGACTCTCCCTCTAGCCATGATCCCCCATACTATTCATATATAATCTCCCCTCAGCCCCGACTCCGCCGTAATATTCATTTATAATCCCCCTCAGCTCAATTACCCCATAATATTAATACAAACCCCTCCCAGCCCCAAGCCCTGATCCTGATCCATGCACCCACAACCCGAGTAATATGGCAGCCGTAAATGTAAAACAACAAAAAAAATATCCAGTCATCCGTGATACCCCTGGTAGTCTAGTGGCCCCTCCCCACCCAGCAGTGCCAGACCATCGCTCCCCCCACCCTTACCCAGCCAGCGACTGGCACAGCTACCCTCACCATGGCAGCCAGCCGCTGACTGAGCTCCGCTAGAACCGCGTTACTGTAAAATAGTGTAGTATCGCTCAGTGAATGACAGCACTGTCATTCACTGAAAGCTGTTACTAAGTACACGCTCCTAGCAGAGCTCAGTCGGTGGCTAGCCAAGGTGGTGAGAGGTGGGCTGTGCCAGTCGCTGGCTGGTATGGGTGGGGGAGCATTCAAAACTGCCACATACTTTTCCCAGTTGTTTCTTTCACCTGACCCATCCTCACACCCCAAGCCTTGCTGCTGAAGTAAACATTCCTGTGTACATTTTGACATGCTCCCTGTACCTTTCCTGTTGCCTGTGCACAGCTAGTCTAGTTACACTTTTAAGAAGAAATACAGAACTATATACTGTGCATGAAACGGAACACTGAATAGCAGAAACAAACAATAATGAGAGTCTTTCTTGTGCAGGTACAGGTCACAAATTTACGGTGAATCTGCCAGGGTTGACCAAGTGGTCACCCTGAAGGAGGCTTACAATTTGTATACTTTGATCTGTGATAACTTTGCAGCAAAAGTTACCCAGAGCCATAATGATGCTTAACCAATATCTAAGGCATTGTGGATCAGGAAAACATTGTATTTTTGGGGGCAGTAGACGAGGGGTGGGTGGGTGGGTATGTGCATCTCTGTGTGTTTGCATGGCTACTAATGCCTATTTTAGTGGGATGCCTTTCTCAACTTTGGTCCCATTTCATAGCAAGATTAAAAAAGAGATAGAAGTTAACAGACCTACCTTGCCCCTTTTTGCTGCTTATCTTAGTCTCTCGCTTTTCATGGAGTCTCTCCTGCATACTCCATGGAGCAGAGTGGGGTCTATAATCCATAACTGTCTCTGCTGACCTAGGAATGAGGGTTGTGATAGGACTATTATATCTTCACCAGTCAAGCCTCTGGCTTCCTGCAATGGTCCATGGAGCCCCACTCCTGTTAGCACAATAATGGCAAGAAGAAAGCCTCACAGGCTCGCACCATGCTGGTCAGCCTTCAACCGCATGTCAACCTTTTTATCTAATGAGAAAGGTCTGGATTGGCAGTCCCAGCACCCCATGTTTGTTCATGAGAAGGAGTTTGTATTCAACTAAACTAGCAATGGATTGCGCATAGTGGTACTAGCAGTGGTTGTGATGTTACTGTAGTATCTCCCTCTGCCCTCCTGTTTTTCCCATCTCAACCCCATGCTCTATCTGCTGTAATACCAGGGTGATCTTCCCCCAAGCATCTGGCAATGGAGGCTAGGAATTTTGGGTCCCTGACACGTAGTTTGATTAGGGCCCCTATATCCCTAGCCAAATACAGGGGGTCTGGCGGCCACCAGGCCCCCAGAAGTTCTGGAGTTTTCGATGCTCTCTGGTGAGGTTTGGGGCTTTTACTGAAGCTAAAAACAAGATTTGTGGAGCTTTCACTAACCCATAATCCATGAAATAATTTATTTATTTTACTTGCCCGAGCTCTTTGGCTTCAGAGGGGCCTCATATCCCTCCTACTCCATCCCAGGTCCTGCCACCAGGATCCCTGGTTTCACATTGCTCATTCAGCCGAGGGTGTTTTCAATTTTCCCCATTTTCTCCCTGTCCCCTGAGGATGCTGGCGCATAGGATAGTGTATTTTTCCCAATTACTCCCACTGCCCAGGCTCATCAACATAATCCATCAGGTGGTGACCCTTGGTCTTCCTACCTGTTTAATGCTCTGCCTCTGTCAGTATCTTGCACCACAGTATATCAGAATCAGGACCCCTCTAAGAGGGAGTAGGCTTTCCATCCCACAACGGGGTTCTCTATGGTACCAACATCTCCCTACACCAGCTGAAATGTGCTTAAGGCAGCACTTTAACCACCAGGGTCACCTAACTCCAGCAACCCGAGTCCCTGGACATGGCAGCTGGGCCGGTCGACGCAGCTGTAGTGGTGCCACTCATGACATCTCTGAGCAGGGTTTGGCAGCAAGTTCTAGGGGCTGGATGGGGGGATGAAGATGAGGCTTAGGCAGCACTTTAACCACCCTGGTCAACCCCAGTTCAGCAACCTGAGTCCCATCCTAAACCCAGATTGTCAACACGTAGTGACCCCCAGAAAACAATTTTTCATTATGTACTGGCTTGTGGCTGTAAGGCCAGTTTAAGGGTTGTTATAGTTTAGGCTGGTTTTATTTCTTGTACCATATGGTTATGTGACATGGGTGGAAGAGTGCTGCATCATACTTCTAGAGAAAACTGCCCCATTATTGGATACAAAATTCAGATTGGGTTTTCCTAGATCGACCTTTTGACATCTTTACCAGTGCCTGCGTCACAATGTTTTACACCCTGTTCTGCTACACACCATGTAGCACAAAAGAAGAACAAGATAGTTCGCTGCCAATTTTTAAGGAGCCTGTAACATGGTGCCCAGAAGACTGATGAAGCTGCAGTGATACGGCACATGACAACAGTCAGAAGGGTTTGGCAGAAAACATTGGGTTCTAGCGGGCAGTGGGGGGAGGCAGATCAAGTGTCCCAGTATTCAGTCTTCCTCTGGTGCATTGGGGAGGCTGCCTCCGCTACAAGACTGGCATCCGGATGACCACTGGTGATAGAGTGTGTGTGTGTCTGTCTTGCAGAGGCACTGCATGGCACTGGGATGGTAAGGGGTGGGAAAGGGGAGGAAACAAAAAGGAAACAATCCACATGAGCCCTGGCAGTCAATAATGACGCAGGACAGTACTCTGGACCCTCCCTATGTGGATCCCTGCCAGTTCATAACAATGGGGGAAGGGCATCATGGAACTGGAATCGCTTGAAGCAGACATGAGGTGGTGATCAGGAGGACAAACTATTATAGCTATATACAGTATAAATAGAATATATGGGGAAGAAAACCCAGGAAATCTAGGAAAGACAATGAAAGTTATATGGAATTTGAAGGTTTTCCCAGAGGTGGCACTTGTTAGTATATATATATATATATATTACTGTATATATTTCATGGCAAAACTCTGTTTAATGCATCAGTTAGGGTTGTTCCACAGTGACAAAGTGAGAAATTAGATGTTAGGGTTCCCACCCCCTTGCACCCCCACCCGCCCCCACCAGCAGGCATTGCAGGATGCGTTGAAGTGGTCAGTCTAACTCTCACCCTATCCAATGTGTAAACAAGCTGAGGTGGTGCAGTATAGGAGAATGGGCTAGAGTGTGCACCCTGTTGCAGCAATTTCACTTATAAAGACAATAAAGAGAATCGGCCCCAGTACTGATCCCTGTGGCAAACCACTGGTCACCACTCTCCCGTCCCAAAGTGTCTACCATTTACCACCACCCTCTGCCTCATATCCTTCAACCAGTTTGATACTCAGCTTACCACTTTCTCCCTAACCCCCACATTGCTACATTTGTTAATTAGCCTCCTGTGTGCACAGTGTCAAAAGCCTTGCTGAAGTCCAGATATGCCACATCCACTGCCCTTCCCTGATCCACCTCACTAGTCACCCAGTCAAATGAATCTGTGAGATTTGTTTGGTATGACCCCGTGAAACCGTGCTGCCGGTGGTCCTTTTGGCCTTTTCCTCCAGGTAACCCATCAGCCTCTCCTTCAGCAGGGTCTCCATTAATTTTCCCAACACTGATGAGATACTGCCTTGCCTGAAATTGCTAGCCTCCTCCTCATGCTGCTCTTCTGCAGCGGGACTACATTGGCCCTCCTCCATTCCTCCAGAACTACCCCCATCCCAAAGAGGTGCTGAACAGTGTTGCCAGAGGGGTGGCTAGTACCGTACTCAGTTCTTTTAGAACCCTTGGGTGAATCCTATCTGGTCCCATTGATTTGTTTACCTTTAGGGCTTCCAATCCCATTCGGGACTCTCTCCTTCGAAAAAGGGCTTGTGACTACTGCCCCCAGTACCTGCTGACACATGTTGGTCCACCTTCCCCCCCATGAAGACTGAGCAGAAGTACTCATTTAAAATGTTAGCTTTTTCTTGATCTTCTTCCGCACAGTCCCCGCCATCCTGATGCTCACTATCCCACCCCTTCCTTTCCTCTTTTCAGTCATGTACCAGAAGAAAAAATTACTCACCTTAGTAATTGCTTTTCTTCTCATGGAGTCTTGCTATATTAGGACCTTTGCAGTATGCCTGGCTTTTGACTGCCCGGAGATGAAATAGTTAACTCCAGAGAAATCTGAGTTCCCTGGCCGGTAAGCTTATTGAAAGCTCTATCTGGGTTGTTTGAACCCAAACTGTCAGGTTCTTTACGAGGCTAAACTAACATAGCAAGTCTGTGTGGAAAAGCCTTACACTAGCCATTGGCTACCTACTAACAGTAGAACCACAAAAACACAACACCAATCAAAGAAAAACAGTATCACGTATTATTGTTAGGATAACCCTTGACAATCACTACTAAGGCCCCCTCTGCCCAAAGACTCAAGTCCAGAGAGGGGCCCAGCTACCAATTAACAAAAAACAGAAACTATCTAGTTCCTAACCCAAGAAAGAAAAGAAGGGGGACTAGAAGCTAAACAGGCATGACACAGTGATTGCACCAATTTGCCAACCCCATACCCAAGTAGGGATTCTGAGAGGGGTAGGAGGGAGGGTTGTCCTAATATAGCAAGACTCCATGAGAAGAAAAGCAATTACTAAGGTGAGTAATTTTTCTTCAAACACCATGAAGTCTTGCTTATATTAGGACCTCTGCAGAGTACACAGCAGTACCCCCATGGAGGAGGGTCAGAACCTACTTAGGAAATAGGCTCTGCAGGACAGCTGTGCCAAGAGCATCTCTCCTGGACTGGACGTCCAGGGAATAATGCTTAGTGAAAGTGTGGACTGTCTTCCAGGTAGCAGCTTGACAGATTTCCAAAATGGGAATATCTCTAGCAGCCGCTAGAGATGCAGCTGTACCCTAGGTGGAATGAGCCCTCAGACCTGAGGCGGCTCCTTGCCCAGTTTTTGATAACAGAACTGGATACAGAGACAATCCACCTAGCAATCGACCTCCTAGTAGCAGGCCTCCCTTACCCACATCTCCATAGGTAAGGAAGAGCTGGAGGATTCGAACCTGTGACGCTTGGTACGATCCAAATAATAGCTAAGGGCTCTTTATGTCCAAACTGTGCAAGCTTCTCTCACCAGAAGAGGAGTGCTCAGTAAAAATACTGGAAGAGAGATGGATTGGTTAAGATGAAAATCTGAAACCACCTTAGGTAAAACTTTCTGTTAGTCCTGAGGATCACTTTATCTCTGTGGAAAGAAATGAAATCCTCTTCCACTGACAAGGCTTGCAATTCACTTATACGCCTAGCAGAAGTGATAGCCACTAGAAAACAGTTTTCCAAGTTAAGAACTTGAGATCTGCGAATCCAGAGGCTCAGGGAGGTTGCATTAGCTGGGCAATGCAAATATTCAAGTCCCATGCAGGGGTTGGTTCCCGAAAGGGAGGATTAGTATGAAGTAACCCTTTGGAAAATTTGGCAAACACAGGGTGAGAAGAAGAGAAACTGGTTTTCCTGCAGAAATAAAACTGAAACAGCTGCCAAATGAACCTTTAAGGTAGCTGGTTTGAGGCCTAAGGAATTTAAGTGGACCAGGTAGTCCAACAAAATAGGCAGGTCAGCCTGATTCTGGGGTGATTTGCCTCTCAGAACACCAAAATGAGAATCTCTTCCATTTAGAATTATAAGTGGCTCTAGTGGAAGGCTTTCTGGAGCCTTCAAAATATCCAGACACCTTGAGAAAGGTGTAAATGAGCAAACTCTAACTCCTCAAGAACCAAGCCTTGAGGTGGAGGGAGTTGACATCCGGATACCACACTCTCCCTGTGCACAGGTCAGCAGGTCGTGAGCCCTGGGCAAGGTCAGGGAGGTGGAATGAGGGACAGAAGAAGAGGGTACCAAGGCTGCCTGGCCCAGTCTGGAGCAATCAGAATCACCCTGCAAGGCTGAGTTCTGATTTTACTAAAACCCTGAAGAGTAGAGGAACGGAGGGAAAGCATAGGGAACTTTCCTCCCAATCCAGCTGAAAGGCATCCAGGGGACTGACCCCAGAACTGGGGCCTGCAGCAAAACAGGGAAGTTTGTGGTTGTCTGGGGCTGCAAAAAGATCTATCTGAGGAGTGCCCCAGCTGGCAAAGATTGACCCCAGCACTTGAGGGTTCAGAGCCCATCTGTGATGGCCCTGAGAAATCCCTGCTGAGGGCGTCCGCTAGGACATTGTCCTTCCCTGGGAGGTGAACCGCTATCAGAGAGGTGTTCAGGGAATAGGCCAGAGACCACAATTTCATTGCTTGGTGCATAGGGCTGAAGCGAGTGCCCCCATGCTTGTTGATGTACCACATTGTTGTGGTATTGTCTGTCCTGACTTGAACAACTTTGTTCTGGACAGTTTCTGAAAAAACCTGGAGAGCTAGGAGAGACAGCTCTGAGCTCCAGCAGATTGATGTGAAGCAGAGATTCCTGGGGGACCAAACTCCCTGAGTTGAAAGGTCGCCAGGTGAGCCCCAACCCAACAGGGACGCATCCGTGGTGAGGATGAGGAGTGAGGACAGGAAGGAATGGGACCCCTGAGGACAGGTTGCTCCAATCCAGCCACCACTGGAGAGCTAGGATCAGAGTCTTGGTCACTGGGACCAATTTGTAAGGGGTCCTCCTTTGAGACCAATAAGACCTCAAGTGGAACTGAAAGTCCCTCATCTGAAATCTTGCCCCTGGCACAACAGCTGTAGAGGCAGCCATGTGCCCCAGGAGTTGCAGAAAGTGCCTCGCTGGTCGAGAGACCTGCATGGAGAAAGAAGATGCCAGGGCAATGAGTTTGTCCACTCTTTCGGAGGGGAGGAATGCCCTGGCTAACTTTGTGTTCAGCTCTGCACCTATAAAAGTTAGTACCCTGAACTGGTTCGAGAACTGACTTTGGAACATTCAGCAGGAACCCCAGAAAGGTGAGGAGTTCCTGGGTGATTTGCAAGTGGGATTTTACCTGCTCTGATGACTGACCCACAATAAGCCAGTCGTCCAAGTAGGGAAACACAGCTATCCCTTGTCTTCTTAAGTGGGCCACTACTACAGCTAGACATTTTGTGAAAACTCTTGGAGCAGAAGTGAGTCCGAAGGGCATTGCCCTGAACTGGTAGTGGCCGAGGGCAGTTCGAACCTGAGGTACTTTCGGTGAGAGGCCCTGATTAGAATATGGAAGTAGGCGTCCTTGAGGTCCAGGGAAGCTAGCCAGTCCCCTGGCCTCAAGGATGGCAAAATCATTGCTAAAGTCAGCATTTTGAACTTTGGTTTTACAAGATGCTTGTTCAGAAATCTTAAATCCAAGATGGGCCGCCAGTCTCCTGTCTTTTTTGGGGTCAGGAAGTACCTTGAGTAAAGACCCTTGCTCTGGTGGCAAGGGAGACCCTTTCCACTGCTTTGCAGTCCAAAGAGAGAAACCTCCGCTTCTAGTGCGAGGGTTTCTAAAAGACTTGAGGGGAAAGTGCCTGGCTCTCATCTTGGGAAACTGTTTGAAACTGAGAACCAAGCCTTGGCTACCACCTCCAGAACCCATTTGTCCGAGGTTAGGGACAACCAGTTCTGGCAGAAATAAGCCAGTCTGCCCCCCACCGGTACAGGAGAGTCGGCCCCAGACACCCCGTCAGGGTGCCTGCTTGGCAGGAGCAGCTTTAGGTTGGGGAGAGGGCCTGCCTGTGCCCCGTCTGCCTCTGCCTCTGAAAAATCCTCTCTGTGCAAAAGCAGAAGAAGCCTGGAATTGGTAAAAAGGCCTATTGTAAGGCCTGCCCCTACCCCTGGGGGCATGCCTATGTTGAGTGGCCTGCCTTTCCTTAGCTTGGGCACTTTTGTAAGTAGTTCTGTATTCATCCATCTTTTTCATGTAATTTTCTGTTTGTTCTCCAAACAGAGAATTTCCTATAACAGGAAAATCTATAGCCTTTGACTGGGTATCTTGGGACAGATTAGTGCATCTGAGCCATGCCAACCTCTGAGAGAGCTACAGAAGTGGCCATGACCCTAGAGGAAACATCATTAACATCAACAGCAGCATGAAATTGAACTTTAGAGGCTTCAATGCCATCAGCAGCCACCTGTTCCAACTCACTAGCCAGCTGGCCATGGGCCTGCTTTGGCCAACTGCAATATAGTGTCCCATCTAGATTTCTGATATCTAGCCACATAAGCCATATAATTAACCTGTCTGAGTCCCAAAGAAGCTGCCACATACTGTTTTTTCGCCATGGCATCAATCTTCCTGGAATCCTTATCAGGAGGATGTGAAGCCAGGGAATAATAGCCTTGTCACAGGCTGCAGCTTGCACCACACCTACATGACTACACTTGTTCAGTAAGGAAGTCTGTATTAGGCCTGACAACGTATACCTTCTGTCCATTTTTTATCTACAGGAGGGACAGAAAAAGGATTTTTAAAATCTTAGTGGTTTGTCTCCTAAATGACTTATGTAAAGGAGTAGACAACCTTCTAGCCTCTGGAATATCCATCATTTCCACATAGTCAGGCTCCTCTTGCTCATCCACAGCCTCTTCTAAGGGGAGCTGGAGAGTTTCTGCTACTTTCTTATAAAATCTGAAATGAGATGGGGACTCAGACAATAAAGGGGGAGACTCAAAGGGTCTGTCTGGAGAAATGTCCAGTTCTATTGGCACTTCCAGACCTTCCCAATCACAATTACAATCATCAAAATCTTCCTCCCCCTCCTGTGGTTCATAAAAATCCCCAACATCATAATCCTGAACCACTGGACCTGAACGAGACCCCCTTTTTCCAACCAGAGAGGGTTCAACAAGTCCCTGAGACAAAGACTGGACAATCTGTATGGCTTTAGCTATTTCTACAGCAGAAGGAGAGACAAAACTGGACTCCACACTAGCTGATTTCTTTGTCCTTTTGCTTTGACTGGTTCCTCAGGACCAGCCTTTCTTTTGCCGAAGTATGGCCCTGGTCAGAGGCACTCCCTCTGGTCCAGCCGTAGCTGGGCGGGCTGGCCATCGGGTCAGCAGACTTTTTGGCCTCTCGTTCCCTGAGCCTGCCCAATCTCTTTTCCAGGGTGGCTGCAGGGAAATTCTTACATATCTGGCAGTCTGACAGGAGGTGGTCAGCCCCCAGACAATAGACACAAGTGGTGTGTGGGTCAGCCTTGGCAAAGGCTTCCCCACAGACATCACAGTGTTGAAACCCAGTGGGCCCGGTTTTTCTTTTGGGTTTCTCAGACATAATGCCAGCCTAACCAAACTTGTCCTTTGTTTCAGGCCTTGCCAGGACAAGACACCCTTATCGGTCCCTAACCGTGTCACGGGTATTTGAAAAAAACACTTTTAATTGCAGGTTTTTAGGACCCATAAGAACCGAGATACCTCCTCTAAATGCAAAGAAAACAATTTTAAAGCAAACTGATCGGTTCAGAGCCGAACCGATAATGAGTTTCCACACAGACTAAAATTATTTTACTTACGGTTACCAGATAGAGCTTTAAACGGAAAACCGCGGTAATTTTAAACACTTTCTCGGTTAAATGAACCGATAAAAATACTTTAAACTGCAAAACGAACCAAAATGAAGGAGCTGGTCTCCGGAGCGTCTGTTCAGTGAAAGCGGAGTAAAGAATCTGACAGTTTGGGTTCAAACAACCCAGATAGAGCTTTCAATAAGCGGCCTCGCGCTGTGGAACTCCAGATTTCTCTGGAGTTAACTATTTCATCTCCGGGGCAGTCAAAAGCCAGGGGCATACTGCAAAGGTCCTAATATAAGCAAGACTTCATGGTGTTTGAAGAAAGTCTTACCCTCTTTTTTCACCTCCCTGCCGATCCTCTCCTCTGTTTTTGCCTTAGCTGCTCTCACCTTCCATCCTTTCTCCTTTTGTTTTTTCCACATATACGTCCCTGTCCACCACCATCTGGGTCTCCTTGTACTTTCTAACTGGTGTTTTTTTTTTCTCCCTAACCACCTTAGCCACCTCTTTTGAGAATCCCAGTGGCTTTTTCCTCCTCCTGTTCTTGCTCACTTACTTCAAACAGCATGCCGCTGCCTTAGCTATTCTCTCCTTGATCCTTTTTCATTGGGTCTCCACTCTCCTTCCCCCACCATTGCCCCCCTTCAATGCATTTGCTGAGTCAGTCTCCCATTTCTTTAAAATCTTCCCTCTTTTTATACTCTTTATTTAATTTCTCAGAAAAATCGACAATGGACAAATTCCCAATATAGATTATACCAAAATTGCAAAGACCACCAGTTAAAATTAATATAATCCATATAATATTAGTCAGAGAGCTGACATTACTCTGTTAAGAAAATTTGACAATTCACATTATGAATTAATAATGTATAGTGGACTAAATAAAATTATGCTGGACAGAGGTCAGTTAATAAAGTCAGTATCTACACCAACAGCTTTGTACCTTAGTAAAGACTATTCAGGAAATGATCCAGGCTGCCCATATCCCTCAACGTACTGGCTAACTCTATTAAGTAATCTCTCAATACAGCACCAGCTCCTTCAAGGAATGAAGGACACATCTTGCTCCACTATATAAAAGACCCATGGTCTCCATCTTAGTTCAAACTGCATCTCTTTCATTTCATTTTTATTTTTAACCAACAAGTGGACTGGGCACAGAGCTTTTCAACCACACCTGACACTTAAAACAACAATACAATTAAACATACATTATAACTTACATTTACATACATTCTCACTGTTTAAAAGTGTAAACAACATTTGCCTGAAGTGCAATATGCTGTGTTCCATTTGTCAAGTAAGCATATTCATTCAATAGGAAGTCTCTTTACCACTACAGCGGGCAATGAGGCATTCTAAATAATACATATTGTTCATAATTAGTACAAAAGGGCAAGTGTCAGGGGACAGCACTGGCACCACCTACGAGTGATGGCCTTCTTGGCAGCTAATATGTACTGTATGTATAAAGCATAGTTCATAGACTGAGCCAAAGATCTTGGGGGGTCAACAAATAACTAATTCAGGGGTAAGGACTGCCTCCGCTCCACCTCCTGAACAAAACCTTCCACGACTTGTGTCCAAAAGAAGAAATAACTGGGCAGGTCCAGAAAATGTGAGTAGAGTGGCTCTAGCTTGTCCACAGGTCCACCTGCAAAGTCTGAATTGGGATGGGAGGAATTTGACTAACTGAGATGGTGTATTAAAGAACCTAGAACAGCACTTCCAGGCAAACTCCTTCCAATATGGGACTAAGGAGACTTTCATAGAGGGAAAGGTATATTTAAGCCAGGTCATAGAAGTGATATTTAATGACAGTTCCTTGTTCCAGGCCTGTAATATCGATGAAGATGAGTCCTCAGCATAATCACCTAGGGCTTTATATGCATATCCTATCAGATGTTGCAAGGTTATCCCTTTCAGTGAGTCTAGCATAAGTTTTAATAATAGTGGCATGGGGTCAGAGAGTTGACTCCTCTCAGGGCCTTTATGTAAGGAAATGTTCATACCTGTAGGTAACAAAAGTGTTCACGATTCATCAAGGGTAAACAGCTTGCAGCTGGGTGAAGGAAAGGACCCCTTGGGTATCCAAAATTGGAATACATATGATAAGCCCATCTGATGCCACCTATGAAGGTGTAATCTATATGGGTAGGTAAGAAATCTGCTTCAGTTGATACTAAGCAGACAAAGTAGAATACTGAGGACAACTTGGGAAGAGCCCAGATCTGGAACCAAGAGCAAAGTGTGTCTCACAGTGCCAAAACCAAAATGGTTTAAGTCAGGAGATCAGATAAGGGCATGAACAAAATCCTTCCCACATCAAAAGGTCAATCAATATAAATTCTATGTGTTTGCATGGGGAGTGGTATCTGGGATTAATCCAAAGTGCCACCATTCTTAGTGTAGCTGCCTGAAAATAACTGAGTAGGTTGGGAAGATTTAGGCCCCCTTTAGCATGTGGTAGTTGGAGAAAGGACCATCTAAGTCGAGGACGATGGCCCGCCCATACATATTGAGATAACACTTTATTCTGTGATGTAAAGTAAAAGGGGGAGGGTATTATGGGGAGTGTTTGAAACAAGTAAAGTAACCACGAGAGAATATTCATACAAACGGTTTCAATACGAGAATAGAAGGTAAATGAAGGGATGCCCACTGACTCAAGTCCCATTCAAGAACCTGCATCAGGGATTCATAGTTTACCAGTTCAAGGTGTTGCCAATCTTTGTGCAGTTTAACACCTAAATATTTATTTTTGTATAGCCCCAGCACAAAGGGAGCTGTAGTTTTAATATCTGAGATGGTTTAAAGCTAAGGGTTAACACCTCAGTCTTAGAGGTAAAATCTGCCCTTTTTGAAGTCCAGGACCCTCACCTTAGTGTGTTTTTTTGCTTGCCCAATCCATATGTCAAACCACACAGTATGGTGATCGCTCGTACCCAGAGGACTCCCCACTGTGACGCCTGCAGCGTTGTCCCTGTTTGTAAGTACCAGGTTCAGCACTGCTCCATCCCTAGTGGGTTTTGTAACCAGCTGTCTGAGAAATGTCCCCACAGGGAGTCAAGGATGGCCCTGCTTCTTGATGTAGCCGTGGCCAGAAGGCTCCAGTCTACATTCTGCAGGTTAAAGTCCCCCATAATCAATACCTCCTTTTTGTTTGCCATTCTGCCAATGGCCTCCCCAAAACTTTGTCTAAGCCATCCCCATGCTTGTGGGAAACATTCTGGTTTTCATCCACTAGTATTTGAGAAAATCAGAATCGTTCTAGTGTTGGGTGCATTCTGGTTCTGGACCGATTCTGGTTTTCATTCATATACTGTACCCCATGAGGGAGAGGGGACGAGGTACTCATTGAAACATCCAATCATTCTTCTATAGGTGTAGAAGAGAAATTCAGCTTCAAAATGAGTTGTTCCACTTGACCCTCCTTCCTCCCATTGCCTTATAATTGTTTCCACTCTTTGTCTCACTAGTCGAATCTCATACACAGTACTCTTTATATATTATTTTATTTTTACATTAATGTGATTTGTCAGGATCCAGGGAAACTTCTCAAAATATAATATTTTCTTATATGGAGGATGTTCTTCTATTGTATAAGATGTGTGCTTTCTTATATACTCAAATTTCAATAAAAAGATAAAGTGAAAAAAATATTTTGAGACAACATAGCTTTCATTAATTGTTAATATGTATCTCCCCATATTCTTTATTACTGAAGATATTTATATGTAAACAGCATCTTTGTATCTCAGACTTCCTCTCATCCTCCTGCTTTGATCTCTGCTTTTAAACATCACTAAAATGTGGGGCTTCCTGTGGACACCAGTTGCAGATGCAGCTTGCTCCCACCTTTAATTTGACTCCTCTGGCTCTAGACCTGGACTCTGTGGATGGGGCTGGTGCAGGAGCTGGCAGGAGCAGGGGATCATTTGGCACTTTCTGTACAATGTGGAAACTGCACTTAGCCACACAAATGCAGGTGGCCTCTACAGACTGGAGGACTGCATAAATAGCCACCCCAACACCACCGAGATCTTCACCCACCTTTGCCACCTGAAATAGGAAAGTGGGCACTGGAGCTGAAGAAGGAGCCCTCAGAAACATTTTGATTGAAGCTACTGCTCTTAAGCTCCATAGCCGTTGCCATATTGACCCCTGACCTGTGCAGCACAGCGAATAAAAGGCTGGAAATCTGAGGAAAGTTCCTGGAGGCCTCTGACAAAGGACAGGGCTTAGGATTCTAGAGGAAAATAGGGCTTCAAGGATGTTAGGTGCCAGCCATAAGGACCAAAAGGTAGCTGGCCCCCAACTGTTCTATAAGAGGGGAACTAGCTGAAGTCTGGCAGATCTGCCACAGATCTCATGGTGAGCTACATGTGTACCCAGAGAGGTCTTTGGAACAGTGCCATTAGCAGGATGTGTCTGAATGATGACCCTTCTGCAGCTGAAATTCTGATACAAAAGGAAGCAAAAGCATGCTATCCAGCACACAGCACAATGCTGAAACAGTGCAGAGAAGAAATGCAGAGTTGCTGGTCTGGTCTCGCCAGACACTCAAGTCAGGTGTTGGACTGCTGCTGCCCTGAGGGTCTGGAAGCCAGGACGTGTGGGTAGACACAGCCTCAACAGCAGAGGAAGCCACAGCATGAGAGCAGCTGAACATCCAGAATTAAGTTGCAGCATCTTTAGAAAACCATTAGGCTCATGGCAATCCCACACTTAAGGTATACAAAGACTTGAGTTTAAGGTATCTTCCTGTGTAAAATCATTTTAGATCTGGTACAAGATGGGAGAGGGTAGTGACCTCCAGAAGAGGAGGACTGGATGGCTATTGTGTTGATGTGGTGTGGGGGCAGGCAGAGATGGCTGGGCATTCAGGGCATTTGTAGTAGTAGTCTACTTAATATACACACTGCACACATGTGGTTTGCCTAGCTGCAGCCAAGCTATTAAGGGTAGTCTGACCCTGTCTGGTCAGGCGCTAAGAGGCCCTAAGTTTGGCACCTGCATTAAACATTCTTCCTCCTAAAGGTTCGACTTTGAGGTTAGTAAAGTTGTGGCCTTGTTGTTAAATTCTGGGTCCAGATTTTCAAAGAGTCTAGACTGCCTCAAGCCCCGAGAGCGCCAACAATATGGCGCAGTGGGCTTAAGGCAATCTAATGGGTTTTCCATCCTGTACAGCAACTGCCACAAGTTAGACCAGCTTTTTTGTGGTCTAGCTTGCATCAATCCCAGAGACCCTTTTTACTGGGCGTGCTATGACTGTGTTGAGTTGTGCTGTTTGCTCTGTTCTGCTTCGCTCCTCTCTCGCTTTTATCTCCCTTGATCGCTTTTCGTTGTCTGTTCTGACTATTTTGTTTGCAGCATTTTTATTTTACTATTTTTAGTTAGACAGGGCTTATTGAGTGAGTTATTTAGTTGCCTGGAGTGTTATCAGGGCTGTTGTTGACCAGCTGCATAGTGTGCACTGGGGATGTTCGGCCGAGCTCCGCTGCCGCTCCATTTGCAAAAGGGAGGAATAGGGTTATTATAGCCCATTTTGAAATCTATTTTTCTGGCCCTGCCTTAGGATGTTATCATAGCCAGGAGACAGTAGTCTTTAGAGGTGGTCTCTGTCCAGAGAGCATGGAGGACAGTGCTGAAGAGAGTATGGAGGAAAGAAGTGCAAATTTCAGGATAGGAGGGTGGACTGTGTTTCTCACTAAAAGTCTGTGTAGTCTTTCAGATTTTGGAACTAAGTCGAAGTGGATTATATTGTGGATGCTAACCTGAGGATAAACTGTGAGACTGTTTTGGAATTTGAGACTGTGTGATCTATGGAAGTGGTTTTTGCCTGAAGGGACAGTGAACTGGATAAACAGATCTTTATTTGCCCAGAATATCGGGGCTCTACATTAGTGGGTGGCCTGCTAGCTGGAATTTGCTTTGTTCAGGAGGGCTGGGCCTGGACCGGTCGGGGAGTTGGCTGGTGGGTTCCAAGTTCTCCAAGGCCCCTTGCTGGGCCAGTTGGGGGGCTGGCTTAGGCGGTGAGCCGAGGTTGCAGGGCAGATATTTCTGCGGTGGCCCTCACGAGTAGGGCTCGTGGTTATAATAACTGTGAGCAAGATCTGGACTGGACTATCATTGCAATATCCCTTTTCTGAGGAATTTCATCAAGACGACAAAAATAGTCAGACCTCAAACCTTTATGTTTTGGATTATTAATTGGCAGTGAGAGTGCCGTGCATTATTTTTGGTGTCCCCAGGTAGTGAGGACCTGGGGCACCACATCTTAGTTACATTATTTGATTTCTGATACACCCAGTGAGAGGGAGTGTATTTAAGTACTGGAATATTGAAGTTTTATTTTACTGGTTTTAGTTTAGTCTATACTGCATTTTATTTTTCTGTGAATTGTAGTTCTGTTTTTGCCGACTGGTATATCATCCTTTCCTGGACTTACATGGACCACCCAGACTAATTCCTTTTATTAGTATACTCTGATTGATAGTGAGAGTGTATGGGGAAAGATTATATTATATTTTAGTTTTATATTTGTGGGGGGTATTTTAAGTTCAATTTAATATATTAGTGAAATTTCTCCCCTTTGTGGGGGGGGGTGGTAAATCAGGGGGTTTAATTTGTTTGGTTATTTGTGTTTTGTTTATTGTTATTGCATTAGTTTTTTATTGTGGGATTTTTGTCTTAATGTTTGGGAAATTAGTTTGTTATCTAATTGTAGACTTTTTTCAGGGGTGTTGTATTGTTATTGAGTCTTTAATATGTGTAGGAGGCCCGTACCCACGGTCGTGTGCTATTTGCCCTCCGCCCTTCGTTTCTTCTTTCCTTCCCCCCCTCCATTACAGCTATTGAAATACCAGCGCTGTAGAGCACTGAGTATTGCTCATGGGGGAGGAGGGAAGTTGAGAATGTGAACAGTGGAGATCGGATGAGCGGGGCCATCATATTGGGGTAGTGAGATCCAGACGATGCCCTGGGGTGAAATGGAGACTGGAACATGGTCCTCCATGTCTGGTCTCCATACCCAAGGGCACCACCAATATTGGTGGGCAAGTAACCCGAGCAGCTCCAGAAGCCCATCCTACCCGAGCAGTGTTGTATAATGCCAGATCCATCAGAAATAAGACTGCAGTTATTGCAGATCTTGTTGGGTCAGTGGATCTGGCATGCATTACCGAGACCAGGCTGGATGAGAATGCAAGCCCCATATTACAGGCCGCTATTCTCGGCTGGGTACTCGGTGTTACACTGCTCGAGGTTGGACTGGGGGTTGCGGTCTGTTTCAAGACCAAACTGGGCCTCATGAGTGTACCAGTTGAGGAGGCTGAGTCACTCGAGTGTACTGTAGTGGCAGGTGTGGGTTGTAGGATCGTTCTCTTCTACCATCCACCAGGTGATTAGAAGCGGTTCCTGCAGGAAGTAGTGGACTTTGTGATCGACATGGCATTTGAGTCGCCCAGGCTGATGGTCCTGGGCGACTTCAATGCCTGGATCGATGACGAACTCTTGCAATTTGGACAACACTTCCTTCAATTGATGACTTCTTTGAGCGTCACACAAGTTGTTACTTCTGCCACTCATAAAGGTGGTCACTCCCTTGACTTAGTCTTCCTCCTGGGGATCGAACCCTTCGATTTGGGGGTGGAACCTGTCGGATGGTCCGATCATTACACCATGAGGTTCAGTTTTTCCACCCCCCTTTGTAGGCCTACCCCTGTGGAGATGCTCAGGTACCGCCCTTTGCGAGATGTAAGCTCTGAGGGCCTGGCGGCGGCACCTGACCTATTGGAGCTTCTTGGAGTGAGCAATAATCTGGATGCCTTGGTTTTGGCCTATAATAAAGCCATCTCCTTGGCTCTGGATATCATTGCTCCAGTCCGTGTTCATCCTCTCCCCCTTCGCCCTCGGTCCCTATGGTTTGATGGGACCTTGAGGAGATTGGCGACAAGGGCGAGATTAGAGTGTTGCTGGCGGAGAGCCGCCTTGATGCCGACCATCTTAGATTGATGGAATATTACCAAGTCTATCTTCGCAATCTCCCATAAGAAGGCAGAGTTCCTGTCTGGGAGATTGTGGCTGCTCAGAACTGACCAGCTCAGCTCTTTTGAACTGTAGATAGACTGTGCAACCCAGCCTGCCTGCAGGTTTGAAAAGCCTTTTACAAGTAGAATGTGAAGAGCTTGCTCACTTCTTTGTGGCTGAGGTGGTTGACATCAGGGCGGCACTCCAACCTCCATCCTCTATGGGAGAAGCGATGGAGCGGCACCTGGTCACCGTCCCTGGGCTCTCCTAGAGTTCCTTTGACTGGCCGGAGTTCACTGATGTCATGCGGATTGTCCAGGATATTTATTTATTAATTTAGTTTTTGTTTACCGGGTAAATGCACAAGACAACAAATGACTATTTTCAGGCACAACCCGGGAGAGTACAAGATAAAACATACAGAAAAGCATTTCAGAAGTGCATGACAGCAGTACAATATAGTTTATTTTTTGCCATGTAGACAAAGATAACAGTAAAGTGCATGACAGCAAAACAATATACTTTATTTTTAGCCATGTAGACACAGATAACAGTAGATTGCTGACAAAACAAGAGCAAGTATTACATGCAACAATAGCACAGACACTACAGTAAATTAAACATATAATGGAAAGAGTCATAACAGGAAGGGAACTGGCACTAGTACAGTCAACAGTATTATAAGTAGGCATTAACTATGGCATATAAAACACCATGTAGAATAATACAGTCAAATAAACGTAGTAGAACGAGTCATAACAGGAAGGGATCAGGCTCCAATGAGAAAAGTGCTTCATGCATGTGCCATCACAAAAGGGTACAAGTTTGCTTAGAGAAGTACCTTATGAATTTAAATTGAGGAAGAGACTGGGGGGGGCAGTAACAGAAAGATACTGTAAGTGAAAGAGGGAGTTGATGAGGGGTGTGGGAATAGTAGGAGGGGTCCTTGAAGCCATGGGTAGTGTAAGATGAGAGAAATGGGAGAGAGAGAGAGAGAGATGAGTGGGTGGGGGTTACAAGAAGCAGGAGATTTAGATCATCCAGTGGTCATGACAAGGGGCAGATGGACCACCCGTCAGGTCAGGTAGGGTCGAAACAGGTACAATGTTCAGCCAGAGACAGGTAACGTCGTAGCCCATGATATGCGCCCTACATTCTGTAGTTTGGATCCAGGCCCAACCTCCCTGTTAAAGGGTTGTTGTGATGTTATTGGCCCGGTCCTAGCATGGATAGTATGGTGCTCCCTGGATATGGGTGAGTTTCCTAGCTCCCTGAAGGAGGCAGTGGTAACACCCCTCCTGAAGAAAGTTTCTCTAGACCCAGACTGCTATGCTAACTACAGACCAATCTCTAACCTTCCCTTTGTGGGGAAGGTGATTGAGAAAGTAGTGGCCATACAACTGGAGAACCATTTGACCATCCATGACATTTATGAACCACTCCAGTCTGGTTTTCGAAAGAGGCATAGTACCGAGACTGCGCTGGTTTGGGTGTAAGGTTACCACCTACTCGGTTCTGACCAAATGGATTCGGTTTTCTAGGTCCAGATTTGGTCCTCCTGTTTTCACAATTGCAAATTAGTTTTTTATGGTGGGTCAAGCAGCACCTGTGAGATTCCCCACTAACTGTTTCATTTTCTTCTCATCTGACTGTAAGCAAGTGTCTGACATTTCAGTGTGTTTGCTTGCTTGCAGTGCATGCTAATCAAGAAGTGCCTTCAAGAGCTGCTCAGTTGTCACCTCTAACTTCACACCAGCAAACTGGAAGATTATTCATGGGAAGGGTAAACAATACCACCTTAATTAACACCTTCATTTTTCTGAAACCAGACAGGCACCACATTAGGGTAGCTTCCTGTCCCAGTATGGACTGTACAATGTGTTTCAGAAACTTTACCTGCTATTACAGTTTTATTCAGAGGTAGTACTTTTTCAGTCATTTTAAATGCTCACATATTTGTAAAACAGATTTTGTTAAATCCTTCACCATTTTACTTACAAGTTCAGATTCCAAACAAATTCTGATGACATTTGTTTGTATACCAGTCAGTCCAAGAGGTGTAAAGTAGGGCTATTAAGACCATTCGCAGCAAAGCAACCTAATCCTTTCCAGGCTGCATTGTGAGTAAGTAAGTAAGAAAAATGTATTTCTTTCAAGCGCCCTTCCCAAGCTCAGGGCACTTTTACAATAGTTCAAAACACTTTAAAAACACACCATATAAAACAATAAATACAGCAACCATAAATAACCCCAATTATTATGTCCCAGTAAATGCTTGGGCAAAGAGAAAAGTTTTTACAGGTAGCTGTTTTTTGAAACTTTCCACAGTCAGGCAATCTTGTATCTGACGAGGTAGAAAATTCCATAGAGTAGGTGCCATAAAGGCAAAAGATCTACCTCCAGACATCTTTAAACCTACCCTGGGTATCTCTAGCAATCTTTGACTGCCGTGATAAGGAATACTTTAATACCTTTAAATGCTCACCATTTTTTCTTTTAGGGTCTGTCCTATATTTTAATATTTATTTAATATGTGTTACCCCTTTTGTTGTTATATTAATAATCTAATATTTTATTTCATTTCTAGCAATACTACACCTCTCTCTTCTCAGTAGTTATTGCTGTCAATTTTCATACTACCTGGATATTCCAGGAAAACCATTCTAGGCCTCTCAGATAAACAGCACATAATAATGAGGCTAATGTCATGCTAAGCCACAGAAATGAGAAAAGGAAGAGAGACAGAGAGAGAGAGCAGTAGCTGATGAGGTGACAGGAACACAATCTAGATTTGATGGCACTGCAAATTTAGGCAATTTATCAAAAATTTCTCAAAACATTACTTTTTTTTTTTTTTACCAGAAAAGACACACTAAGCTAAAGCTTGTTTACACGTGCAACCTGGGAGCACAAGGGAATTAAGTGATTTGGCATAAGCTGTCATAAATCAGGTAAATGTGTCACAACTGCATCTGATCTACTAAAATCAGATGCAGCTGCAACACAGCCTTTGGCCAACCACCAGATTCAGAGTGTTGTGGTGCAGGGCTAGACGCAAGCCCAGCGTCACTCTTTGAAAATCTGGCCCCTGATCTCACTACTGACTGAAACACAGACTCTGTCAGCAGAGGAGGGCTGCTTGGCCCATGCACTCTGCCTTGATGGTCCCTGCCTTCTCTGCCTTTGCAGACTATAACTGGTCTCTGGAGATCTTCCCTCCTCCCTGCCTATTTACTAATATTCCCCTATATCTATTCCCTTATGTCTATCCTACACATGCTTGAAGCCCCCGGTTTCTGCCTCCACTACTTCTGCTGGCAGTCTATTGCAGGAGCCCACTACTCTTTCAGTGAAGCAGTACTTCCTCACATTCCTCTTAAAGAGCTAGTGTAAAGAACAATTACGACTTCAGTTTCTCATCTGCATGCAGGTGTTGCTCTCCCCTTAGGAAAGTAAAGTGGTTTAGTGGATATTTTATGCTTGTTTCAAATTGAGGAGCTTTTTCAAAATGTGCTCCACCATTTAGAGTCGTTCACAGCAGGAGTGACGTCTTGCGAGGTACCACGTCAATCATTCCTAATTGTGCCATCTGTGGTGCTGGCCGACACACGCTGTAAACTCATTTGTGTGCACTGTCACTGATACAGCATGAAGCTGGCATGACAGAATGGTGTGCAACTGGCAGTTTGACTCTTCAGATAGATGTCACAGCTGTTGTGCTTTCTTGTGGAGAAGGCAGTCTCAGTGACTGAATTTTTGAAATAGTTTTTTTTTGTCTTCTCCACAGTCATAACTTATTGAGGTATTTACCTGTTCTGTCATTTGCTTTTTGTGGTCTGACTGTCAGAGACGCACATTATACTAAACAGATTTCATGGTTTGTTCCGAGTTAAATTCCCAATTACTGGCGTATTCATTGTCACTGCCAATTGTGACAGGCTGTGGAGAAGGCAGACTCAGTGACAGAATTATTACATACTAACACACTAAGATGCCAGCAGAGTAGGCCATAAGGTCTATAGAGTCTGCTCGAAAAAGCAGCACACCATCAAGACACCATTGCTGCTTCCCTGCCTCACCCGTAGTCCCCCCCCCGACCCCATCCCCCACCAGAGTTATGCCTCCATTTTGGCATTCCTCAGCATTACTTTCCCTTATATCTGTCCCGATTCCTCTTGAACCTCTCCACTGTATCAACAGCCACCAGTTCCACAGGCAGGGCATTCCATGGGGCCATCACCCTCTCGGTAGTAATGTCTCTAGTTTCACTCCTGAACCTCCTGCCAACCAATTTCATGGCATGCCCTAGGTGGTCCCTTCTTCACTTAGCTAGAACACACTAGCAAGGCTGACCATGTTCATTCCCTTTAGATATTTAAAGACCTTGATCCCCCGTTTCTCCTTTCCTCCAGGGAGTACATGTTCAGCACCTCAAGTCTCTCCACATAGGATCTTTCCCCCAGACCCTGTATCATCCTGGTTGCCCTCCTCTGAACCCTTTCCAAGAGGGTAATGCCCTTTTTCAAGTACGGGTGCCAAGAATGCACACAGTACTCCAGGTGCAATCTGACCAGGCAGTTACACAGAGGAAGATGTACCTCCCCTCTCCTTGAGGTTTTCCCCCTGGCAATGCACCCGAGCATTCTATTCGCTTTAGCCACAACCCTCCTACACTGCTCAGTGTTATTCATTTCAGCATCCACGAACACCCCAAGATCCTTTCCCCGAAACCTGCAGTTTCTCCGCACCCAAAAATGTACTCATGATCAGGGTTCCTAAGCCCCAAGTGGGGAACACTGCATTTCTTAGCATTAAACCTCAGTTTCCAAGTGCGTGACCACTAGTCGTGAGTCTCCAGGTCCCCGTAGGGCCCGCCTACCCTCCTCCCATCCACCACCACCCCTCCCAGCTTTGAGTCATCAGCGAAGAGGCTAACTTCACCCTGATACCATCCCTGATGTTAGAGATGTGGGCCCAACACTGACCCCTGTGGGACCCCACTAATGACCCTCCTAGGAGATGGTACTTCTCCCCCGACCACCACCCTCTGAGACCACCCAGTTAGCCAGTACCCCATCCACCCCACCTTTTCTCCCACCCCCATTCTCCCCTGCTTGTGCAACAACCCTGAGTGTGGCACCGAGTCAAACGTCTTGCTGAAGTCCAGATAGAGGACATCCACTGGCCTTCCCTGGTCCAGTGCCTTTGTCACCCAATCATAGAACTCCACAAGGTTCGTCTGACATGATCTGCCCTGGATGAATCCATGTTGGTGGTCATCCAGATGGCCCCGTGTCCCCAGGAACACCTTCAGTCTCTCTTTCAAGATGGCCGCCATCATCTTACCTGCCACCGACATCAGGCTGACAGGCATGTAGTTACCGCTCCCTCGTGAGCCGCTCTTATGGACAGGCATGACATGAGCCATCCTCCAATCCTGAGGCACCGAACCCATTTGAAGGGAGGAGTTAAAAAGATCCGCCAATGGTGCAGCAAGGACATCCACCATCTCCTTCGCAACCCTGGGATGAATCCCATCTGGATCTGATGCATTATCCATTCTGAGGGACTTAAGAGCCTCCCTCATCCTGCCCACAGGAATTTCAATGTCAGAGAGCCCCCCTCCTCAGTTCCAGAGTGACTCCCCCCATGTGGTGTTGATGCTCCATCGTCCCTTGAGAAGACCAAGGCAAAGTATTTATTGACCTCTGCCTGCTCTCTGGCCTCCTCAGCCCACCCACTCTCTGACCGTAGTCTGCTAATCTGCCCCTTCACTTTCCTCCTTTTCCTGATATACCTAAAGAGCCCTTTTTCCCCATTCCTGATCCCCTGTGCTAACCTCCGCTCTGTCTTTGCCTTGGCTGATCTCACCACCCTGGTTACCTTTCTGGATATCCTATTGTACTCCTCTCTCTCCGTGTCCCCTCGCGAGCTCTTATATTTCCTATAAGTGCTCTTTTCTCCCTCACCACCTCCCTCACCTCCCTGGTTCACCAGATCAGCTTTCTGGCCCTACCAAACTTGTGCCAGACCTTCTTGCAGGCCTTAGTGGCTACAAGGAACCCTCTTTTAATAATCTCCCACCTGCACTCTGTGTCCATGTTCTGTCTGATCCCTTCTGAATGCCTCTTGCGAACACCTGCCATACCCTCAAAGTCCACTCCCCTTAAGTCCCACACTATAATTTTTGTGCTATTTTCCACCCCTCTCAGGTCCAAGGAAAACCAAACCATGGCATGGTCACTCCGCGCCAGTGGGTCCCCTACAACTAGGTTCCTAACCAGGTCGCTATCAGACAGGACCACATCCAGGATGTGACTATCCCTTGTCAGGTCAGCCACCAGCTGAATTATGAATGCATCCTGGATGATGTCCAGCAAGTGCTGCTCCCTAATTGAGGAAGATGCCATGGTGCACCAATCCACCCCCGGCACGTTACAGTCACCCAGCTTCATGGTTCTACCCCCACCCTGACCGCAGTGAGCACTGAAGTTCGTCACTGGACCCTCCTCAGTTTCTTCAGCCTGTGAGGGCGGTCTGTAAACCACCCCCAGGTTGACCCTCCTTCCCCCAGGAGCCTGCAAGGTAACCCAGAACGCCTCTACATTACCGTCAGCCTCCTCCACCCTGCACATATCGATGACTGTTTCGAATGATGAGTGCCCCCCGCCATGCCCACAGCCCTGTCTTTCCTGAACACAGTGTACCCCAGCAAGTTCAGGTCCCAGTCATGATGATGAGTGACCCAAGTTTCAGTGACTGCCGCCACATCCACCTCTCCCTCAGTCAGCATCACCTGTGGCTCAGGCATCTTATTCCTCATGCTCCTGGCATTAATCAGGACCACCCTCCAACCCTGCCCCTTGCCCACATCCAACCCCCCAGCCTGAGATCTGCCAGTTAACTGCATGCTCCTGCTCCCTTGCGCACTGTTGGGTGCCTCAGTTAAACACCCCATCCCCTCTGTTGGGGGGAGAAGGCCAAGTCCTCCCTTGATGTGACTGTCAACAGCAGCCTCAAGCCCCAACCCTCCCCCCTTCACAAGTTTAAACTCCACCTAGCTTCAATGAATTCGGTCAGTTATTGAAGCCATTTTTTTTTTTTTTTTAACATTCAGAATGCAACAAATTGTGTGGTGACATATGCCACGATCGTAAGACCTAGGCAACAGTTTATAATTAAGTACTACTTCAAGTGGAGTCCTGCAAACTATTTCGGACATTGCAACTGTAAATAGGATGCTTTTTTAGCACTCTGGATGCATTGTTGTATAACACAGGCTACACTGTGAAACTAGGGATTGGCATTGCCGTACTGCCCCAGTTAAGCAGAATAATCAGAAGTACTGCATTGTTATTGAGGGGTTAATTGGTGAAAGGTGGGGTTTAAACTTGTGAAGGGGGGAGGGAAGGGACAAAAGGCTGTTGAGGGGGGTCCAATAAAGGAAAGACTCTGTCTCCACCCCCCCCCGGGGAGTTGGATGAATGCAGGAAAAGGCTGACTGGTAAGGTGCAGACCAGGGGAAGACAGAATCCCCATGGGAACACGAGTAGGGGAAATGGAAGTATAGGGAAAGGGTGGAAGGTAGTCCTGCTAAATGCCAGGAGCTTGGGCAATAAAATGCCTGAGCTCCAGGTGATGCTAACTGAGGGATAGGTAGATGTGGCAGCGGTCACTGAGACCTGGCCCACCACAGGGCATGCCTAGGACCTGAACCTGGAGGGTAACACCATGTTCAGGAAGGACGGGGCGGAGAGAAGGGGAGGAAGGGTAGCAATAATAGTCAAAACTGCATTGCCATAGGAGGACTGGAGGCAGCAGGGGAACTATGGAGGCAATTAGGGTCACCTTGATAACAAGGAGGGCAAGAGAGTAAAATAGGAGTGGTGTATAGACCCCTGTGCTGGTGGAGGGCTGGAGGAGACTCTGGTGGCAGGACGTTGGGAGACACTGCAGATTGGGAAGGGAAGGGTGGTGGTGTTGGGGACTTCAACATGCCAGGAACAGACTGGGGAGACTATGACATCCTCGGTGGCCAGGAACAGAGGTTGTTGGATGTCTTTCAGGACACGTTCCTAACTCAGCAGGTGGGGAACTGACCAGGAGAAGCTGATACTGGATGTGGTCTGGCAGACAGTGACCAGATTTGGGGCCTTGAGGTAAGGACCCGTTGGCAGGAGGCGACCACTGCAGTCTGCTTCTGCCTGAACCTAGGAGGAGTAGAAGGCTGCACAAAGATGGAGGTAACTGACTTCAGGGGGCAGATTTCAAGGAAATGGGAAGGATCCTTAAGGAGCACTTGGATGGGATTGGGCCTGACATGGGCGCTGATAGTAGGTGGGAAATCATCAGGAGAGGGTGCAGGATGCTACCAGAACCTGCACAGATTAAGGCAATATCGGTGGGCCCAGACCCTGCTGGTGGACCAGGGAGGGTCAGGAGGTGGTGAGGGGAAGAAGGCAATTCAAGTGCTCCAAGGGTGAAAGGGACCGAGGGAGTGCAGAGCTGATGGCCAGAAGGGCCACTAAGTGGTGGGGGCGGCTAAGGCAAGGAAGGAGCAGAACCTGGCCAGGGAAATTAGGAGAGGGAACAAGGGGTTCTTTAGATACACTGGGTTAAAACGAAGGGTGAAGAGGCAGATTAGTAGGATTAAAACAGGGGAGGGATGGGCACAAGACCCGGGGGAGCAGGCTGAGGTACTAAATGAGTACTTGCCTCAGTTTTCACCAAGGAAAATGGGGGGGGCTGCATCATACATGGGAGGAGACGGTGAAACTGAGGAGGGGGGACCTTACCGATCAGTGGGTCTGGGGATGGGGGGCATCACTGGCAGGTGGGGGGAAGGCAAAGCAGGGGAACGAGGTAGTGGAGGTGGAAATCATGGCAGAGAGAGTGAGGGAAGCCCTCGGGTCCCTTAAGATGGAGAAAGCACCAGGACCAAATAAATTACATCCCAGAGTGCTGAAGGAAATAGCTGATGTCCTGGTGAAACCCCTGGCGGAGCTCTTCAGCATCTCTCTGAGGACAGGGTGGGTGCCCCAGGACTGGAAGGTGGTGCATATAGTGCCTATCCACAAGGGGGGATCAAGGGAGGTGACAGGGAACTACAGGCCCATCAGCCTGACATCGGTGGTGGGCAAGGTGATGGAGGGCATTGTCAAGGAGAGAGTAGGGGGGGACCTGGAAAAGTTGGGGGGCCTGGACGATAGACAGCATGGATTCGTCCCGGGGAAATCATGTCAGAAAAACCTTGTGGAGTTCTATCACCGGGTGACGAGTGCCTTGGACCTGGGTAGACCAGTGGACGTCCTCTTTCTTGACTTCAGAAAGGCGTTTGACTCTGTTCCTCATGGAGGCTTGTTGGATAATCTGGAAGAAATGGGGGTGGGGAACCAGATGATCAGATAGATAGGAAACTGGCTCCAGAATCGGACCCAGAGGGTCGTGGTTGGTGGGATAGTCTCACCCCCAAGGAGGATCATTAGTGGAGTCCCTCAGGGATCGGTCCTTGGGCCCCTCCTGTTCAGTGCCTATGTCTCTGACATAAGGAAGGGTATCAGGAGTGAGATGAGTCTCTTTGCAGATGACTCAAAACTGGGGGCAGTGGTGGATGGGGAGGAGGAGAGGGCGACCCTACAGGGGGACCTGGAGGCTCTGGAAAGGTGGTCAAGAAAGCGGAAGCTGAGGTTCAATGCAGGGAAATGCAAGGTACTGCACCTGGGAGCCAGAAACCCAGGCCAAGAGTACACCCTGGGTGGGGAAATGCTAAAAGTCTCGATGGCTATGAGGGACCTGGGGGTGGTGGTGGATGTCAAGATGAACAACTCAGAGACTTGTAGGAGGGCAGTGGCAAAGGCCAACAGGATGCTTGGATGCATCGCTAGGGGGAGCACCTCCAGAAGGAGGGGAAGTGATACTCCCACTGTATAGCTGCTTGGTGAGGCTGCACCTCGAGTACTGCGTGCAGTTTTGGAGGCCACATTTAAAGAGGGACATTGAACTCCTGGAGAGGGTCCAGAGGAGGGCAACCAAAATGATTTGGGGCTTGGGGGATAGGACCTATGGGGAGAGGCTCGAAAAGCTAAGTATGTACACATTGGAAGAGAGATGGGACCGGGGGAACATTTATTTATTCAAGAGTTTAACCAGGCAGGCATACTGAGCGGAGGACCACTCATTTCCAGATGCGACCTGGGGGGAACATGATAGAGGTCTTCAGGTACATGAAGAGGGTAAATAGGGGAGGAGCAGTCAGGGTACTCCGAAGGTGGGGGGCAACTAGTGGGCATGGGTGGAAGCTGGAGGGAGAGTCAGGGAGAAAGGAGAAGGTGCTACTTCACTGAGAGGTGGTGGAGCCATGGAATCGCTGCCCAGGGGGCTGGTGGAGGCAGAAAGCGGCGGAGGGGGTTCAAGAGAAGGTGGGACAGGTACAGAGGAAGGGTTCTGGAAGCAAAACCCAGTGCATCGAGAATATCCGGGACTGGGAAGGGAGAAGCCAGAGAGGGAGAGGGGAGCAGCAAGGTCAGCTCCCAGGGTGGGGGCTGACAAAACGAGCAGACACGAAAGACCATTAGGCCTATTCTGCTGGCATTTTAGTATGTTAGTATGTTATTGACAGTCAGTGTATGTCATCACATATGTATGCAATCACGTCTTCAGACGTACAGTGACTGTCAATAACAATACAAGACACCTGATTATTCCTTATAACTGGAGCACCATGGCAAAGCTAACCACATGTTCTGCAGTGCAGCCTGTGTCAAACAACGTGTACAGAGTAAAAAAAAAAAAACACTAATGCTTGCAACATATGAAATAATTTTCAGGACCTCACAAGAAATAACAATATGGTAGTTTCAGACAGTGATTAACTAGTGCCTAGGTCTTACGATCTGTGGAATATGTCACCACACAATTTCTTGAATTCGGAATGGTTAAAAAAATCCTGGCTATAGTCTACACATATTCTGACCTCTTACCCCTCCCACCACCACACAGTACCAATCACAGACAAAACATTGTGGTTTGACCTATGTTGCACATGTCCCAACCAACCACAGATTATGGGAGCAATGTATAACATATTTTGCAGAACCCAAAACGAGAACAAGTGCAGCAGCATCAGTACTACAAGTGCAAGGCATTGAGTTCCCTTCAAAGCATCAAGATTTCTCGTCCAAGCGATTACGATGCACGATCAGTAAAAGGCATAGGAGAAGAAGGAGAGGGGCTAGAAAACCACTGACTGCACTGTTTAAATTTCTATAGTATAAACACAAACTAAAATCAGATTGTGGCAACAGGCATAATACACCGTTCATCAGCAGAGCCACACTTGTGGAAAGCCTGAACTGTCAAAGCACATAGTACTGGCAAATTACATTTACCGCGCTGTCTGTGACAGGATGGCCAAACAAAACAAAAAATCACATAACCTACCACTATCACCCCACCTTGTACCCATTCAGTCATGTATGTGGTTTATGTGGTCACTGAGTCACTGGCAGACACATTCCCACTCATTCAGAAACACCATGAACTTCTGTTCAGTGACACTTTCACAGTCAGCTAATCCCTAATGAGCGACAAGTTTGCACTCTCTCATTAGCTCCTATAAATAAAACAAAAGGTCAATACCAGTGACTACAAAACAAAAGCGCTACTCAAAACTTACAATATAAAGCAGTAACACATGTAGATGGCTCACCTTGCGATTTACATGTACAGCTGCTTTAAAAGTCATCGACTCATGACTGACAGCTTTCCTCCCACCATGTAACTGCCACCAGCGCACGACTTCCAGTCTTTTCTCCTCGGCAGAAAAACTTGTACCGGACCAGGAATTCCAAGGGAAAAAGATGACATTTAGTTTAAACAATTACAGGGAATGAACATACCACACAAACGATCTAGTTACTCCACTACTCATGGAGCTCAAAACTCAGTACTATACACTAGCTCTTTAAACTTCCTCACTCCAGCTTCAGTGCATGCCCTCTGGTCCTCATGCTCTTTCTCATTTGAAAGAGAATCCCCTCCTGCACCTGTTCAACCGTGTGAGGTACTTGTAGATCTCTGTCATGCCCCCTGCTGCTCTTCTCTCTTCCAGGGTGTACATGTTGCGATCCCTCACTCTCCTTGTAGGGCTTTTGGTGCAACCCCTGCACCATTTTTAGTTGCCCTCCACTGGACTGCCTCTTCTCTGTCTAAGTCCTTTCTAAGGTGCAGCCTCGAGAACAGGACACAATATTGCAGGTGGGTTCTGACAAGCGTGCAATACTGTGGCAATACCACCTCCCTCCTCTTGCTGGAGATACCTCTTCCTATGCATCCCTGCATCCCAATGGCCCTACCCCTGCCTTTGCACACTGCCCTGCACGTTGAGTTCATCAGATATGATAATCCCAACGTCCCTCTTCTGCTTAGTGCCTGTCAGTACCTCCTCCCCCAATCCTATAGTCAGCTCCTGGTTTCCTATGTCCTAGGTGCATGATTTTGCATTTTTTGGCATTGAACCCCAGCTGCCATGCTCTTGACCACTCCTTACGTTTCCCACGGTCCCTACACATTCTCTCCACCCCCTCCTGATTGTCCACCCTATTGCAGATTTTGGTGACATCTGCAAAAAGGCATACCTTCCCTTCCAGTTCTTCTGCAATGTTACTTATGAAACACTGAAAAGGACCAGCCACAGTACTGAGCCCTGCTGTCCCCACCCAGCTGATCACTCTCCCATCATTAGAGTGAGTGTCTTTACTACCACTCTCTGTTATCTGTACATTAAACAGTTTCTAACCTAATTCATCACTTTGGATCCCACCACTAGGCTGCACTATTTCTTTATCAGTCTATTGTGGGGCATGTTCAGGACCTTAGTACAGATAGCCATGTCCACTGCCTCCTTAATCTATTTCCCTGGTCACTCAGTCGCAGAACTCAACAGGATTCCTCTGGCATTCCCCCCCATGAATCCATGCTGCCTTTGGTCTTACAGCCCACTGGATTCAAGATACTATACCAACTTTTCGTTTAACATTGTTTCCATTAGTTTCCCCACCACTGAGGTAAAACATAACTGGCCTATAGTTGTTAGCCTCTTCCCTGCTGATGTTTTTATGTAGAGGGACCAGGTCAGCTCTTCTCTAGTCTTCTAAACCATGCCTGACTTCAGTGAGCTGAATAAGGCCATCACTGGGTCAGCTAGCACCTCCCTGAAATCCTTTGGTACCCCAGGTGCATCCTGTCTTGTCCGATAAACTTGTCCAGTTTCAGAGCTTCAAGTCTGTTCAGGACTCTTTCCTCCAAAAATGGACTTGTTTCTACCGCCCCCACCCACTTTCTTCCTGCTACTCTTTGGTGGTCCTTTACCCTCCTTCCACTGTGAAGACAGAGCAGAAGAACCTGTTCAGCATGCCTGCTTTTTCTTGGTTCTCTTCTGCGCAGTCTCCCCTGCCACCCTCCATATCTTCACTATCCCTCCCTTTGCTTTTCTCTTCTTATTTATATACTGTACCTGAAAAAAATCTTATCCCCATTAGTTACACCTTTGGCTATCCTTTCCTCTATCTGTGCCTTTCCTCCCCTCACTGCCTCACCCGCTTCCTTCTGCTTTACTTGGTACACTTCCCTGACTTCCTACTTCTGCATTTCCTTACACCTCCTGAATGCCATCTTGTTTTTCCTTCACCACCCTGGCCACTTCCCTAGAATACCATGACAGTCTCTTTTTCCTTCTGCTTTTACTCACTTCCTTCTCACAGAGGCTTGTTGCCTTAATTATGCTCTCCCATATTTTCCCCACTGTTCCTCTACTCCTCCCTGGCAGTCCCTTCCACTATGCAGTTACTGAGGCAGTCTCCCATTTCTTTAAAATTCACCCTCCTAAAGTCCGGGACTCTCATCCTTGGGTGCTTTGTTTCTGCTCCTGTCTTAATGTTAAATCACACTGTACAGTGATCACTAGTACCTAGGGGACTTCCCACTGTGATGTCCACAATGCCGTCCTTGTTGGTAAGCACCTGGTTTAACACTGCCTCATCCCTAGTGGGTTCACTGACTAGCTGCCTGAGAAAGGCCCCTTGTAGGGAATCAAGGATGGCCCTTCTCCTTGCCAAAGCTACAGTGAGAAGGCTTACTTACCGTTCTGATGATAGCTTTCCCAAGTGTTTTATCCATCTCCTCTCCTTATTCAGCTTAATCTGGTTCAAGGTCAGTTGGCTTTCATCTGTATCCCCCTCCCCCGGGTCGTGCCTGAAAATAGGCGGGATTTGTCTAGTGCACTTACCTGGTCAACAAAAACAAACTAAACTAAACTAAAACTAAACTTATGCTAGAGGTATGTATACCACCCCTGTATGGACAGTGACCCTTCCAGCGCCTGTCTCCAGAAACACAGAATTTGAGGGCAGATAAGGACCACTTGGCTCACCTAGTCCACCCTTTTTTTCCTGCCTATAGTATCACCACAGATCCTACCTGATCTCTGGCCCATCCACCTCCCCTTCCCTAAGATACCATTATGCCTGTTCCATGCATTTAAACCCCACCACTGTTTTACCCCACCACTTCCACTGGAAGACTGTTCAGGAATCCACCACTCTTTCTGGAAATACTTTTCTTACATCTCTCCTGAATCCATTCCCTCCAGCTTATCATGCCCCCTTGTCCTTCAGCACCTTTTCTATGAAAAATACTCCTGCCTTTCTGAGATGTGGCCTCCAGAACTGGACATAGTACGCTAGGTGGGGTCTTATCAGCGACCTTTAAAGAGACAACACTACCTCCCTCTTTCAGCTGGTGATATCCCTCCCTATGTACCCCAGCATCCTATTCACCCTCCCAACTACCTTTTTGCACTGCCTGGCCACCTTTAGGTCATTCACCACCCTACCCTCACCTTCGTTTTACTCTGTGCACACCCACACCCCAAATCCCCTAGCCTTTCTCCCCTTTCCCCTAATTGCTCCTCCTTACTGGCCTCCCTAGATCTCTCACAGAATGCAAAGGACCCCGAATGCTCTCCATGGGTCCCTCTCCCTACCCCCCACAAGGGGCTTGTATATCTCATCTACTTCCTTCCCCCACCATCTTTTAGAGGTCTCTCCGGGACACTGCCTTACCCCCTTCTCTCTGGTCTCCCAGTCCCCTTGCAGGGTTCCTTGTATCCTGAAGGGGTCTCTAGGGGCACGACTCTTCCCCTTCCCCCACCTCACCCCTCCGTCCTCTTCCCCCTTTTCTTTCATGTAAGCACTTGTTTACTATTAACCTGGCACTTATTTTTGTTCACTTTTTGTACATGTTATGCTCAACACTGTTGTAACACTGTTTGTAACACCTGCCTTACAACTGTATGTTAATGTTGATCTTGTAACTTGAATGTTTAATGTCTCATTCCAGTTGTACCTTTCCCCCTCAGGTTGCACTGGGAGATGAGTGACTTGTTGCTCAGTGTGCCTTCCTGGTGAAACATTTCAATAAATAAATAAATTTGATATGACCAACCCATGTCTCTTCCTGTTTGGTGGTCATCAGTACCACCCTTTTTGTACTGCACCCTGGGTTTCTCTGTCCCAAGTGCATTATTTTGCATTTTTAACACCGAAACCCAGCTGCCACACCCTTAACCACTTCTCCGTTTTGCGGTCACTACTCATCCTTCACCCCACCCACCAGAGTGTCCTCCCTACTGCAGAGGTTGGTGTCATCCACAAAGAGGCAGACCTTCCCTTCCAGCTCCTCTGCAACGTCACTTATAAAGACATTGAAGAGGATCAGTCCCAGCACTGATTCCTGAGATACCCTGCTGGTCACCCTCCCTTGATCTGAGTGAACTCTGTTTACCACCATCCTCTGCTGCCTATCCCTTAATCAGTTTCTTATCCAGTTTACCACACTTGTACTGTACCCACTCCTAAGCTGCCCAGCTTGCTTTCTAGTCTCCTATGTGGAACAGTGTTGAATGCCATACGGAAATCTAGGTAGGCTATGTTCACCGCTTCACCCTGATCTAGTACCTTGGTCACCTACTCAATGACATTTTTTCCACACAGATTTTATGGCATTTTTCTTTTTCTCCCGATCCGGTCCCATACCTTGGAAGCACGCGCGTCGCAGTGCATGGCAACATCGCGCCATGTCTCAGGTGCCCTACCTTTGTGTCACCCTCACCACCTACACTAAGCACTAGACCTCCACCCGGTGGTGGCGGGACTATGGGGGGGGGGTGGCAAACACCCCCAGGAGAGGAGAGCTGCCTTCCGGCTTGCTCAGTCCTGCTTCTACCCTCCCCCCGTGCCGGCACCTCGATGGGCCGAATCCATTCCCGAACCCGGGTTGCCAGTGTAGCGCGAGTTAAGGCATCCAGCACCTCAGACCTCAGTGTCACTAGGCCAGCCGATCACTCAAGAATTCTAACACATTCGTTTGACATGGCCCCCGTGACTATCCATGCTGCCTCGGGTCTTGTAACCTGCTGGATTCAAGATATTCCATAATCTTTTCTTTCAACAGTGATTCCATTAGCTTTCCCACCACTGAAATCAGGCTGACTGACTTATAATTGCCATCCACTTTCCCGCTACCACTTTTGTAAAGTGGGACTCCAGTGAGCTGTTAAACAGGTCCATCAAAGGTGCACAGGGTTTTAAATTATTGGATTAGCAGTTTTTCTCTTGGGACAATACTAACTGTACAGGAAGTATTTATATAGGATTTCTGGAAGTGTTATGTTTGTTAAACACAGCGAGGCAAGTGCTATGCATTTTCACAATGTTTTAGCACTTTTATGAGCAAAACGCTAATCAATTTTTAGAGTTAAATAAAACCCTGGGTGCAGCCAGTACCTTCCTAAGCTCCCTTAATACTACTGGGTGGACACCGTCTGGTCCCATTGTTCCAGCAACTTTCAGATTTGAGGAAGACCCACAGCACCCACATTCCTTCCTTTTCCTCCTGGTGCCCCTGTACTTCCACTGCCTTGATTCCCTCCCTCACATACAGTACACCCCCTCCTTCCTCCCTTTCCTGTCTGTCCTGAACAGAGTAGCACAGAATGACCATATCCTAGTCATGGCTGTCAGTGCATCATGACTCTGTTATGGTCATCAGATCCAGGCTATCCTCCTCCATGATGGCCTGTAGGTCCGGAATTTTCTCCATGAGATTCCTTGCATTGGTGCACATGGCTCTCCTTATCATTACTCCCCTGCTTGCTTCCCTGCTTTTTTATTCCCCTGCCTATACTGTTCCTTTCAGCTCCCCTGACCTCCCTTTTCCCTTGTTATCATTTCCATTACCTGTCTCCTTTATGCCTCTCTTTTTGCTTTCTTGATTTATACCCCCCTTGTCCTTTGCCTTGTCCCCACCCCTGTCTTCTTGCGCCACTGCCCTGGAGAAGCTTTCTTCTCTTGAAACCTCCCTCCCTCCTTCTGCTTCATAATGGGGGCGGGGGGCGAGGGGAGCAACTGCTGCCTCCCTTGGTTTTACAACCTCCTCCCAGATAGCTTAAACACTCATCTGAGAATTTAAACCTCCCACTAAGGACTGTGGTCCTCTTCCTGGAAGGATGCTGACCGTCTCCCCTACAAGAGGCCCATATCCTCTAAGCCTGGCCCTCAGTCCCCAATGTAGTCAAAGTCCTCCTCCTCCATGCACCATGCCTTCAACCAATTGTTAAAAGCCCTCTTGCACAGTGTCCTTTCCTCTCTCTGGCCATACTCAGATAAGACCTCAGCAAAAGCCATGCATGCCACCTGCTTGAGGCCCCTCCCCAGCTCCTGAAATGTCTCTGCATTACCACTACCCTATCCCTTGCCAGATCATTTGTCCCCAGGTGGACAATGGCATCTAGCTCACTCCCATCTCCTGCCACTCTAGTGATCCTCTGGGTTTGCTCTCCATCCCTCCAAGCAGAAGCACCAGGGAGGTGCTTCATCTCCCTTGTCCTTCCTCCTCCTGCTCCCAAGTTTATCCGCCTAACAACAAAGTCTCCCTTCACAGCTGCTTCTTCTTGGCTGGGGGTCTCTTTCTCACTCCTTGGGGCTTCTCCTTCTTTGGATCCCCACTTCCTCCCTTCCCACTGCTGTGGTTTCCCTCCTCCGGCTGCCCTGTCCCACCAATGTACAGCAAAGAAACTGTGCAAGGGTACAGTCTGAGGAGTGTGTACCCTTCCCACCATCCTCACCCTCCTCTAGCCCACCATGATCCAATTGCTCTGCTTCTACCGGGGCATCTTCTAGGGAGCAGTGGCAGACTTGGTGGCCCCTGGGTGAGGCAGAAGGTTCTCTGCACCCTTGCCAGTTCAGCCTGGAGTCCAGAAAACTCTACCCTCAACCCAGAGAGGTGACTGCAAAAGCAGCAGAGCCTCAGTCTCCAGAATGAGTCCCAAAAGAATGCGGCTCCACACCCTTGTCAATGTATCACTCCCATGCTCTTTCCTTCTTTTACCTTATTGTCTGAAATTTCCCTGTACCTTCCTGCCTCCTTTATGTGTCCACTGACTTACTACCTCTTCTTTTGCCTTAGTAGTTTGCTCATTCATTGAGGGAAGCTGTTGTATTTTCTTGACATCTTTGGGAGGTGTGAGCACAGTGGGGAGATGTACTGGTACAGTATCCAAAGGAGTAGTTCTAGTCCACCATTAGGCCCACTTAAATCTTTCTCTGGGTGGAGGGACTGCTACTTTTTTCTCTATCAGACACCCCTCACCCCACTGCTGAGTGTGACAAGACTCCAGAATCCAAGGAAACAACTATGGCCTGCCCAGTGGCAATCTAAGGTAGTGGTGACTTGCTCCCCTTGCCAACTGGGGAGCATGCCCACCTTATAGGGGCCTTACATGCTGAAGTTATCATTTTGTTTGTGACACTACAGTTTGTTGATATGGTAATGATTATGGATTATGACTTCAGTAATACGAAAAATAGTAGGATAAGTTGATGTTCGAGACACAAAGATCCGTTTTTGTAACAGCCTCCTCCGTATAGTATGGGGAGGTGGTTGTTACCAAAACTGGCCAGTGGAGGAGTAATGCCCTGTCATCATCCTCCTGTGTGGGTGAAACTGGTGTGGGTGGAGCTACAAGGAGTGAATTAAATAGGGTACCCTAGAGGTGCCAGAGCATTCCCAAGGTGCATGGGAAGTATCGGCTTAGTAATAAGGGATCAGTGATGCTCCACGTGCCCTTGTTGGTCAGGCACCCTAAAGTGTGCTGGCAGGGGTTGGCTGGGCATCACTTTCTAGGAGGCCAGCTGAGAGGGCAACCAGGCACTGACAGCAGGGCTGTGATCGTGTCAGGGCACTCCTGCATGCTCAGCAGAAGGGCAAAACAAACCCAGCAAACCTGCATTCCAGGAACCACAACCCAACTTAGTACCAAAGTAGCATTTTATTGTGGCAAATTAAACAATCTATGGACATGACCTTGAGGACCTACATTTACTCAGATCCTCAAGGTCATTTCCATGGATCGCTTAATTTGCCACAAAAATGCTACTCTGCACCCACTGGTTGTGGTTCCTAAGTGCAGGCTTTGTTTTGTTTGATTTGGGATTGGCTACCTGTTCCACACACCATTAGTGAATTCCATATTGCACTGCTCCTTTCTGCACCTATCAGCAGAGAAGGGCACATGCAATACCCACCAAGTAGCTGGCTGAAGGACTCAGGCCAGGGGCACAGGAGACATCAAGATATGCTCCCACCTCAAAGCGAAGGAGTCAGTCACTCTCAGAGGCTGACAGTGACATGAGATCCTGGATATCTCATCATGGACACGGTGCCAATGAAAGTGTGAGTGTGACCCAGAAGGCTGCCATGGAGGGACCTTGGGTACCTGTGATGCATCCCATATCACCAGAACCTTTGAATCATGGTCTGGGAATTTCCCCATAGTTGGGAGTTACTTATTTATTTCAAAAGTTTTATCGGGAAAGACATACTGAGCTAGTATCTGCTTGTTTTCAGACACATCCTGAGAGAATGGGGAAGAAAAGAAAACAGAACAAATACACTGTACAAAAATAATACGATAATATAGAAATAAGTATATCCAAATAAATTATGAGAAAATAGCTTAAGAATAAAATTGAAATACGGTAAATTGCAGAATGAGCACAAAAACACTAAACAGTGAGCAACAAAACAATATTATAAGGAGCAGGAAGTAGTGACTGATGACTGAGGGAGAGGGCCTGTGCTAGTGCCAGTGTATATGTAACCCCCCTGCAAATGGGGGTTCCCAAAAGTCTTCCAGGAGCTTGCATGAATGCTCCAAGCCTGGGTGGTGTTTGGCGTCTGAGCTGCTTAACTGTGGTTGCAAGTAAGTGCTATCTGAGCCTCCATGTACTGTCTCTTTAAGAGCTGTCTGCTTGCAGACTTAATTAGTTTGTATGGGGGGACTGTGTATTTAATGCTCGAATCCCACCCGAGCTGCAGAGTAATTGCTCCATTTTGCAGTCGTTGAAGGTGCAAAGGGAGCCCATCTGAAAGCTGTAACTGTTTGCCTGTAATCATTTAAAGCATTAGTAAAATTATAGTTTGTCTAACCTGCCTTTATTGCCGCTGGGACTCTGTGAGTGTTACCTCTCCATTTTGGACCTAAACTGCTGTGCTGGGCCAATTGGGTTAAGAAAGCCCTAAAATGGAGCCTGTGGACAAATCAGAACTTGGACTCTTAATTTGAGCCAGCCACAAGGGGATTGTATGGGCAGTGACCCTGGGAAATGTAGTTTTGACCTTGGCACCTTTTTCTACCAACAGAGGGAGTCTTATTGTGAGTGACAGCTGAATCAGCCAACAGAATAGTGTGGAGCTAAAGGAAATGCTCTGCTCTGTGACTGGAAAGATCAGATCAGTTGTGGCAGTGAAGAGAAGAGCTGTGTGCTTCTGCCGTGTATAGTTTCCGCGGGAAGCGTGTGAAGCCCGGTTTGGGTCTGCAGCCTTTGTGAGTGCCAGTTTGGACTGAATCCAAGTTGTGAGGAGAAAGAAGCACTAGAAGTGTGGAAACTAGGCTCACCCCAGAAGACTGGAGAAATTGCTGAGTCGCACTCGGTCTGTCAGGAATTGAAGCTGCTGTGTGTGCTCCCAAGTATTTTGCAGTAATTGCGATTGGGATCGAGAAGCAACCTGCCTGGTATAGTACTTTCCTGTTACATATAAATGTGCGTAGTGCTTGTGGGGAATCGCTATTTCAAATTCCATGTACAGTGAATTGTGTGCTGAAGCTGGAAGTAAACCCTAGCTTAATTCGGACTACATCTGTTTGCTATCAACTGCAGTGGGGTCCAGTCACAAGGACCTTGTCCTCATGCCCTGCTGTTCTGGCAATCCAGAGGGACATTCTCCATCCGATCCTCAGCTTGGGTGTTCTGAGTACAAATCAGGGTATTCCCCTGCAGCTTGTTTTTCAATCACAAGTGTGTCATCTAAGTCTTGTTGTTTCACTGTTTCATGGACTGAGCCCTCCGGCTCCGGATTACAATTGGGTGTTGTGCGTATATTTTCTTCTACCGGCCCCATCCATCTCACCTGCCGGCCAACCCGGAAATGGACCTGGCTAGCCCCCAACCTGGTACCCAGAGTGTGACTTTTCATACCCAGTATGTGTGCACAGTACTGTGATTTAATGCCACTAATTAACCTGATTTCCCCCTCCTGTGTTACTGCCCCCTAAATAAATCAGATTTGTTGTTGTTATACTATATACTGTCTGTGGTGTTGGTACTTATGGAAACAGTATTGTGTTTTGCTGTGTATGTTGTTTAACCTTATTTTACAGGGGGTCCTCAGAGACGTGCTGCAGAATCAGTCTCGAGGGTAAATGGTATCTATATGAGTGAGCAGTGTGTATATTGGGGCTGCAACTCTGGGGTACTGTGTGAGCCACTAGAGGGAATAAAGGGGGGTCTGAGTGACCCAGAGGGCTGTGACCAAGCTAGTCTAACCACTACAAACCCTGACCTCTGGGTGGAGGCACCCGCCATAGGACCTAGGCCCCTCAACCTGTCTGTAGTCAAGCAGGCAGGGGTAGTAGCCCTTGGGATAGCACCACCTAGGGGTTACATATAGATAGAGGGACCACTGGGAGGGTGTGGGAACCCCAGTGGGTGTTCCCTCAAAGAGATCTCCTGATGGCTTTTGGGCTGGAGACAGGTTCTCCCAAAGTTTCATTGTGGGGATCCTGATGGAGGGGCAAACCCAGAGTCCTGCATCCTGAGACCATCAATCACCCAGGAAGCAGGTGAAACAGGCACTGCAGAGACAGCAACTGCCAGGTAGGTTATTCCTTTTCATGAAGTGTGTAGGGAGAGGAAGTCTCTGACTAGCAAGAGAGGAGCCCACAGTCAGTACTGCTGGAATGCTATCCCAGTAGAACAGATCGTAGGGTGCACCTGGGTATGTGCTGAGAGAGCGGTGTGGGTGATGCCCAGTTAAACATACTGGCCGAGAATGTGCGAGGGAAGTGTTAGTCTGACACAATAATATTTGGCGCTATACAGGCCTGATATGTTCTGCAATAAGGAATGGGCCATGTAGGCAGGTAGCTCCAAAATATGGAAAGGCAGAGGAACCAGGAAATAGCACAGAAGGGGGAAAGGAAATCCTTAGGCGTCATACAGCAAACAAACAGAAACAAGCATCTGTCAATGCCGAACGTTTGCTTACAAGTATCTGCAGTGGTGTTTGGCATTTGTGCAGCCCCCCCCCCTCCCCAAGTTGTATCCATGTCCCTTCAGCATCCATGTCCCAACAGAGTACCTCTCTGCAACTCCTCTTGCATCTGATTTACATTTCAGCCTCATACTTCTTAAGTGTCTGTGTTAGGAACCCTAACGCCCTGGTCATTCTCAAGGTTACGAGCCTGTGTGGAAACTGTGCAACACACGCAGTAACACAGTCATTTAGTGGAATTATTTTACATTTTCAGCATAGGCATTTTCACCTCTGCTCATGAACACTGTCAGTACGATATTAAGTAATCTGTCCTGAACATTGATTTCCCAACAGCGACAGCGCCATTGTGCATCAGATGCACAAACACAGAATTCAGGCAGGAGTGCAAATATTACAAATTTGCGAAATTAGAGGGTGCGTGGAAACTGTGCAATGTACACTCATAACACAGTCATTTTATGGACTTTTGCCACCAAATTTTCAATACAGGCATTTTAGGACCTCTGCTCAAAAACAGTGTCACTGTGATTTTCTTAATCTGTCCTGAAAACTGATTTCCCACAGTGACCGTGCTACTCTATACCGGAAGTAAGAAAACACCTTTTGGCCAGAATGTGAAAAATGACAGCGGCACTGTTTATAAGGAGCTGTGGAAAAATGTTAATGCTGAAAATCTGGAGTGAAAATATTAAAACATTTGTGAAGTTACGAGGGTGCGTGGAAACTGTGCAACACACGCTCGTAACATAGTCATTTTATGGACTTTTGTCCCCAGATTTTCAACATAGGCATTTTAGGACCTCTGCACATGAACAGTGTCACTGAGATTTTCTTACTCTGTACTGAACACTGATTTCCCACAGTGACTGCGCATTCTGCGCCAGAAGTGTGAAAACACATTCAGCCAGGATGTGAAAAATAACAGCTGTACTGTTTATAAGGAGGTGTGGAAAAATGCAAATATTGAAAATCTGGAGTGAAAATATTACACATTCGTGAACTTACGAGTGTGCATGGAAACTGCACAATGCACGCTCGTAAAAGACATTTTTTTTGGAATTTTTTCATCGAATTTTCAACATAGGTATTTTAGGACCTCTGCTCATGAACAGTGTCACTGTGATTTTCTTACTCTGTACTGAACACCGATCTCACACAGCGACAGTGCCATTCTGTGCGGTAGTGCGAAAACACATTTGGCCAGGGTGTGAAAATGACAGCTGTACTGTTCATAAGGAGGTGTGGAAAATGCCAATGTTGAAAATCTGGGTGAAAGTATTGCAAATTTACAAACTTATGAGTGTCGTGAAAACTGCATAATCCACGCTCAGTAAAACAGTCATTTTGGAACTTTTCACTTTTCACCAAATTTGCAACATAGGCTTTTTGAGAGCCCACAACACTGTTGTTTCATTAATTGGTTCGGAAAGGTGATTCCGCTCAGTGACTGCAAAATCACCTTTCGAGGCAGAATAATGCCATGACAGTGACTACATCCATGAGGAGGGGTCCCAATAACCCCATGTTGAAAATTTGGTGCCAAATGTCCCAAAAATGCCCAAGATATCCAAAAAAGTTGAAAAACAAAACATGTATGCCATTATACAGCTTACAGGCATTTCTTTAGTTCAAGGTCGGCTTTGAAGAGTGCAGACACGTTCCCGGTCCACCGAAGATCGTCGCGCAGGGCTCTGGAGGTAAGTATGGGGTGAGGGGTTGTGGGGAGGTGGGGTGCACAGATGGTGGCTACGGGTTGAGGGAGAGGGCAAGCGACTCACTGAGGGACCATTTTCTTCTTTCACAGCACTGTAAAAAACACAAAGACGCCGTGGGACGCTTTTGGCACACTGGGGTGGGCTCCCAGCGTGCCACCTACGTGTTTGTGGGGGGGGGGCTGAAGCCGACAGGGATTGGGCACCCCCGGTGGCCATAGAGTGTGTGGGGGGGAGGCATGAGCATGCTGGGGTGGGCTCCCAGCATGCCACCTGGTTGTTTGTTGGGGCGGCTGCAGCCGACAGTGATTGGGTACCCCCCTCGGCACACAACGTGGGGACCAGGGAGGACAACAATGAGGGAGCTGGGAGGACATCAGCAGAGGGAGAAAGCGGGAGGGACTTCATGGAGGGAAAAGTCAGCGTCAATATGCTAATTTCACACAAGCTACAACCGCTGATTGCAGCAGACCTTTTGTTTGAAGTGAAGACCAACACAGCCGAACTGCTGTCATACACAGCTTGGCATGTATTGGTCTGGTAGGGTTGCACCTGCTATAATGAGCAAGGCATTTGCTAGGAGGATCACACACCTCCAAAAGTCATACTGTTTCAAAGACGTTCCTTGTGCATGCTGTAAGTGACACATAAAGGACAGAGTGTGTTAGAGACTCTGCTTTGAGGGATAATGGTTGTGAGAAAGGAATGGGTAGAATGCAGCACAGCTGGCCACTGCTATGCAGCTAGCATGCCATTCAGCTGCAGATAAGTGTTGGAAGGACTGCCTGTGAAAACTGAATTACCATAGCAACCCCTGGGCCAGATGTTGTGAGGTTCTGCAACCAACTTTACTTCTGCTGTTGTAACTTGCTCTCAGCTGAAGCTGACAACCCATGATAACCTTCTTGTGTGCTGCCAGTGGGGCCAGGCATAGTTTAGGAATACCCTGCATATTTAGGTGTAGGATGGCATACTGCTGGAGGGTCCCCCGCCATATTGAAAAACACGTTCTATACACCTCCTGACTCCAAAGAGCAATCAGCAATGCTCTTTTTTTTTGTAATATTTAAAATGTTTACTGAGACATCAGGGTTGTGTGAGAACACACATGCAATACAGCACAATGAGGAGACATACTCCATATGGGTACTAAACAACTCAGCATCACTCCTGTCTGTCAGATGCAGAAATGATGTCACTACACAGTGATTAAGCAGCTGTCACTCTTTACTGACAGTCATTGTATTTACATTTATTTCCCTGGTATTCAGTTTCCAAACGTCCTCCTGGTGGGCAGCTTACAAACAGTTTTGGTCTTGACTCCAGACTCAAGTTAAATCCTTAGGGTCACTTTGTACAGGTCGTACTGCACCCTCTTTCATCACATCCAGAGTTGCACAACCCTCCTTATGCCTTTGAATTCACCTGTATGTGAGGTTATATTTACCTGGGGACAGAGTCTGTTCTACTTTGTACAGGTTGTACTGTACCCTCTTTCATCACATCCAGTGTTGCACAACCCTCCTTATTCCTTTGAATTTACCTGTAGGTGAGGTTATGTAAGCATTAAGCCACTACGAAGGTGGCATCTATGCTGGATTAATGCATGGTTGGGAGGGTGCGGCCTCGGGCTTACAACAGCCCAACCATGCATTAATCGCATTAGATGCCACCTTCGGAGTGGCTTAATGAGCTTGTGACATGGGCCGCATGACTATACAGTTGCGAGGAATGTATTTGCCATCGTTAGAACAACATAAGACAGGGATTCGATATGTTTAGATACGGTTTTTACTGCACTTCCACAACCTGTAACAGAACAGCTTTTATATGCTGATGTGGTGAAAACATTGACTACTGCTACATTAACAGAACAGTGTGCCTCACATGCTAGACCGACTTATTTTGTGTTCTAGGTGGGTATTAATGTCATACCACTCGTTGGAGGTCTGCGGTGGAGTGCTTTCTCGCCGCGCTGTGCAGTTCCCTGATGAATTTGCATCTTCCGTCACTGACTTCTTATTGCTGCTCTGAGATAGCTCCGATGTCGGCCGTTCCGTGTCCTCCTCAGTCTGGTGCTAATGCTTCTGCTCTTCTGCTCTGCCATGCCCCTTCCACACCTCTGTTTCCAGTCACCGCTGCTTCAGCCCAACATGAGCGTCCCTCTCGCAGTTCTTTCTTCCCTCTTCCCCGTGCTGCTTAGCTGGCTGTCTAGATGGTCCTGGTACTTCACCTTTAGGCACGGCAGTTATGCTGGGTTAATATCCGCTCCGATTTCTCCCACCTGATCGAGTTCAACCAATCGCGCATCCCCATTTGCCCATTCAGTTTAGTGCCATGTTACAATAGTAATTGATTACTTTTAAAATAAAGTAATAAGTAACTGTAATGACATTACTTTTCTATAAAAATAACTAATTACTATCATATATGTAACCCCTAGATGGCGCTATCCCAGGGGCTACTACCCCTGCCTGATTTGCCACTAACAGGTTGAGGGGCCTGGATCCAATGGCGGGTGCCTCCACCCAGAGGTCAGGGTTTGCAATAGTTAAACTTACTTGGTCACAGCCCTCTGGGACACTGCAACCCCCTTCTTCCCACTAGTGGCCCACAATATATCAGAATTACCTCACAGTATACACTACCCCAGGGCTGGTTCAGGCACTGGGACCTCCTGTAAAATAAGATACAGTGCAACAATCACAGTACAATACTTTAACATAGACAAATACCTCAGGCAGTATAACTTTGCTGAAACAAGCAGCTCTGATTTATTTAGGGGAATATAACAAGGACAGGGAAATCAGGTTAATTAGCTTATACTTTACTCATCTACCTCCATGGCTCTGTGCACAGGCCTATCCCTACCAGTTACTGTCCTGGGTACCCAAGCCCTAGTGGCTAGTCCAAACCGTGGCAGCTGGTAGGGCCCTTTCACACAGAGAAAAGAAAAATTAGTTAAACAGTCAGCAGTACAGTAATTCTATTTGGATTCAATGTGGCAATTCAACAGGGAGCGACCCTGAATTAGTACTCACGACCTCCAAACAAGATAGGGTCCTTCAATGTCAGCAGGGCTACTCTTGAGCTCCACGAGACTCCTCACACATTTATATGGCAAAAAGAAAGTACTATACCAGGCAGGCTGCTTCTCTATCCCGATCGCAATTACTGCACAATACCCGGGAGAACACACAGCAGATTCAGTTCCTGACAGACCGAGTGCAATTCAGCAATTTCTCCAGTCTTCTACAGGGTGAGCCTGGTTTCTACTCTTCAGATATCCTTTGATTCTCTTCACAGGACGGATTCAGTCCTAACAAGCAGTTACACAAGCTGCAGACCGGAACTCCGGACCTTACACATGTTTCCCGACTAAAACTGTGCACTGAAGGAGCACAGGGTTCCTTTCCCCTTCACTGCCAGAGCTAAACTGAAACTCCAACAGACAAAACCGGCACTTCCTTTGAGTTCCTCCCAGTTCTTGACTGGATTGGCTGTCACTCACAATAGACTGCTCCTGTTGGTCCAAAAGGCGAAGTCTAAACTACATCTCCCAAGTCACTGCCCATACAATCCTCTTGTGGCTGACTCAGATTATGAGTCCAAGTTCTGATTCGTCCAAGGCACCATTTTAGAGCTAGCTTACCCCACATTGATTGGTCCAGTTCAGCAGTTCAAAACCAGAATGGGGACCTAGGCAGACACAGTTCTGACTGCAAAGAAAGCAGGTTAGACAAACTGTAATTTCATTATTACTCTAAATGATTTCTGGCAAACAGTTACATCTTTCAGATAGGTTCCCTTTGCACTCCTTGTGACTGCAAAATGGAGTGAATTGGCAGCAGCTCAGTGGTACTCAAACAGAGAAGCACACAGTCCCCCCATACAAACTAATTATGTCTGCAAGCAGACAGCTCTTAAAGAGACAGTACCAGAGGCTCTAAAAACACTCACTGATAAATGGCTTAAATGCCAAACACCATTCAGGCTTGGAGCATTCAAGCAAGCTCCTGGAAGTCTTTTGGGAACCCCCATTTGCAGGGGGGTTACATATAAATAGTAATATAAATAGAATAACAGATGGGCATCCATCTGTTATGGTTGCTGTAATCCATCAAGGGGTTCGTGACTTCATAAACTTAAGAGTGAAGCTCTAGAGGTTTATGACATCACAGATATCTGGAGGTTGCGCAGGTGTCTTTCGATATTCAGGTTTCAGTGTAAACAAAGGCTTTTCAACTGACTGCGTGTTTGATTTATTACATCAGGCTAAAATAAACTGCCTTCTGACAAGTACTGCATGAGCACCTAGCATTTTCACTTTGCACACTGAAAGCAAGTTGCCTATCATTTTTTGCCTTTTTTCACAATAAAAGTTTAGGCAACATTTCCTGGCTGTGAGGTGCCATTTTTTGTAGCCTTGCTGATATTCACGTTTGAGTAGTCGCAGTGTCTCTGCATTATGAGCTGCCAGAGTTACAGGGTGGTGTAAACCCATGGCACAACAACTGGAGCAAAGACATCCAGCCTTGTAACATTTAGCTTAGGACTTTTGATCTAATACTGGTTTGCCCTATGAGATCTTTGCTCTAACACAGTGGCTAAGACTACAAGGTAGCCTCATTTATCGCACCACTGCTTTTTACATGGTTACAGTCTCACTGCCTTTCGGTGTCAGGATTGTTTTTGCCAGTTGTCTCATTACAGAAAATTGTGTTAGGCTGAATGGCTCTAGTGAGATGTCCTTGTGCAGTTGTGCTGGAAGTCCTTGCACCCATTGTTGCAGATCCAGTGTAAATCACTGGCCCTGCCAGTTTGAGTATTTCTTTAATCTGTAGAAAATGAAACTGAATCTGCACGCATAGCTTTCACCTTTCAGCCTTCTTACTAGGTCTTGTTAATTAGTCCCCACTTAAGGACTCCTCAGCCCATTCACTTCTACTCTGCCTTTTCATATCTATCATCATCTTTTCATTTTCCAGGTTCTATTCTTACCTTAACTATTATAACTTTATAATAACTGGCTAGTGTTTTTTCCCTAAGGGAAACCAGGTTATAATTTGCCATTATAACCCGCGGATTATAACGGCAAACATGCACCAGCCAAAGCTCTTCTCTCTCTACCTTTCTGTAGCACTGCACGCCTGCACACTTCACTGTGACTGGCGCTCAGTGGTAAGTTAACTTAATAAAAAAGTAAATATTGTAACTAGTCTAAGTCTACTATTATGTCTAAGCTGTAAAACACACACAAAAAGGGTGAAACAAAATATTTCACCAGCAAAGCTCTGACAGCGGACTGCGGTGAAGCCCTGGGATGACAGCTGCACAGGGATATGGCTTTATTTTACGCAATTGCTGTGGCAAAAAAAAAAAACACTCCCCAGCAATTCTATAAAACATGGGATGGTGTGTTTAACTCGAGATTTTACACACACCCTTGGTGCTGGATGTAAATAAACACCTCAAGCTCCTCGACGGATTTGTGGCATTCATGTCTGTGTGTGTGTGTAAAATCTTGTTGAACACACCAACTCATGAATTATTCTATATATAATAACCGGCTTTCCCTTTTTCCCATAGGGAAACCACGGCGTAATTTGCTGTTATAAAGGAGTGTTTATAATGGTAAACACGCGCACGGTTTCCCTTGCTGTGCACATGTTCACGCAGCAGCGCCACCAGTCAAGACTGCTCACCGCTTTCATCTCTCCTGAAACAGCACCGCCAGAAGAACTCAGCGGTAAGTTTTTTTATATTTTCCCCCCAATACACACTGAAAACCTCACAGACTAGGAAAAAAAAAAGAAAGTTTTAAAATATGGTGATTCAAATCGGCACTGGACAAAAACGAAGCCACACATGGATGCACCAGAAGCTCGTTATTTTATATACTGTAATTGCCGAGGTAAAAAAGGGAAACCCAGCAATTATATAAAAAAAATATGGGTTGGGATTTGTAAACTCGAAGTTTACACACACCCTTGGGGTTAGATGCTAGTCATAACCCCTTGAGCTTCGCTCTCGTGGTTTATATAGCATCTAACCCCTCGGGTGTGTGTAAACTTCGAGTTTACACATTCCGACCCATACTTTAGCCTATATTTCTCCTACAGCCTCCCCCTATTTTCTTACCTCACACATATTTCTCTTATTTCTTTAACCTGTTTTTTTTCTTTTAGATAATTCCCGAAGATGACATATGGCTGAAACATCGCTTCTAACTCAATTTTCTATTTTCAGCATGCATTTAATATTACCATTTTGTTTTATGTCTGTAACATGTGCTGTGTAAATAAAAGTCAGAAAACAACATTTTATTTGTTGGTTTATTATTAAATATTTCATTTTGCAACATTTGATGTACAAATTATACTACTTATGCTCCGCTACATGATACAGCTAAGAATCGCTATAAGAATTGATGAAATTTGTCTGAGGGGACAACAGATTGGCCAGTTGATGTACAATTTATAGATAACTTGCTACTACCATGCATGTCATCAGTCGTGGCCCTCTACAGTAGCCATTGTGAAACCTGAGGGAATTGGGGCCAGAACAGCTGTTGTAGGGAAAAAGGCAAGTAGTCCATCTGCAGGCAGGGTTCAGGGCCTAGTTCCATCAACACCACATGTCAAACTGCCACAGCAGGCCACTTGATTGTCCATCTGCCCACCTGCCAGGTCTATCACCATCACCTGCCCCATTTCAAAGAAAATCCTCATTGAAGGGGTATGTACCAGAGTGCAACAAGTGTTTTGTGTTGTGTGATACTTTGATTGCAAGTGACACTGTCTGACTTCAGTTGTGGCATACTGGCAGTGGCATAATAGTCATGGCAGATTTACTTATAATTAAAACTGTGTCTCAGTGGCAGTGGCAAGTCAAAGTTCAGCTTTGGGAAAGAGTGTTTAAATGTTGTTGGTGTAAGCATAAGCAACTGTGTACTGGTGGAATTTATTGTATGTGATGTGGGGTGGATTTGTGGCTGGCAATGGCAAAGGTAAGATTCAGCTTGCTGTGGGGAAATAAGAAAAGATCATCAAGTTAAGGGAAGGCAATAGATCTGCAGGGTGCATAAGTGTAGGGGGGAGCTATGTGAGGGTGGGATTTTATTATAGAAATTTAAAGGGGTAGTTGTGGCTCTTGCATAGTCACTAGGAGAATACATGCTAGATGTGGGAAAGATCATTAAGTGCAGAAGATGCAGCAGGGTGTGTGTAGCAGTGGGGTAAGGGTGGGATATAAATGGGTAGTTGTGGCTGTCACTGTTAGAGGTGGTGGTGGTCAAGGGGGGTGGATGCTGATGTGGTTGGGGCGGACACAAGCCTGTTGGCAAAACAGCATACTAAATTGCAGAAAAAAAAGAAAAGATATACAGCTGTATGGGAAAGAGCCCCAAGGGCACCGGCAGTAGATGCAGGGTGTGTGTACTGGAGGGTGAGTGCGGGTGTTATGAACATGAAAGAGGTCAGGGACAGCAATGGCTGGCAAAGACAGAATTCAGCTGTGGGGTGAAAAGATTGTGGAGGGCAGCAGTAGATGCAAGGTGTGTGTTTTTTTTTCAACTCTTTTTATGCCTCCTACTCACTGGCCCCATAGATCTCTCTCCAGTGTGGCCCACCGGGCACGGCATTCTCCTGCTCTGCCTGAGATCCTCCAGTCCAACCTCTGTCCTGGGATTCTCTCATGCCTCACCCTGACCTAGCAACCCCCAGCTCTGAATCCCCCGAGGTGGGACCGCCAACTCCTCTGGCGCTCTTTCTAAAATCTAGATGGTGACCGGAGTGAGGAGGAAGGATCCAGTGATGAGTGTGGGTGCTGTCCTTGGGGGTCCTGCCTTTGCCAACCCGAGTGCCAGGGCTTTTTCAACTTTTCTGTTTCCCCGGGGGCACAGATGTGCAGTGACATCCAGCGCACAAGTGCGCTCCCACACCCATGTGCAGGATGTCTGCCGACATCCCTCTACCCCATGTATGTGCCCCCACTAGCTGCAATGCTCCCAGTTTCCACTAGGAGCTGCCAGAACTGCGGGGTGCACCACCCTTCCTCCCCAGGAGAGAAGAGCAGTCTTCTGAATGTTCGATCCTCTCCTCCCCAGCTGACCCCCGGTGACCCGAGTCGCCGACGTGGAGTGAGGAGTGATGTCCAGTGTCTCAACTGTCAGCGCCACTGGGCTGGCACAGGGTGTGTGTTTGAGTGTTTTTTTTTAATAGAGCTCTTATTTATGGAACTATAAAGGGATTGTTGAGGCTAGCAATGTCAGATGGGTACTGTGTTATAAATTAGCATATTAATTGTCTTTAGAATCTATTTTATTTCTTTTATACACTTCTTGGGGTTTCATGGGAACATAGCTATGTTCAATGAGTAAATACAACCATGTTATCAGAAGTAATGTAAAGTAATATGAAAAATCATATGCATTACAATTACTAATTACTTTTTATACAAAAGTAATAAGTAACTGTAACTGTTTACATTTATTTGCAAAATGTTTCACCAGGAAAGACAACATAAGCTTTGAAACAGCTCGTTTCCAGAAGTGTCCTGGGAGAAGGGGGTTACAAGAGGTGGCAGGGCAAATAAACTTAATACAACATACAAATACAGGAAACAATACTATTGCATTACAGTGAAATAGACATACAGAACAAGAATAACACAAATCATCAAATCAAGGTGACAAAAACCCTCAATGGCAAACACACATGGTAGCATGAGTGAGGATTAACGTAACTATAGTGGAACAGCACCACAGCAATGCCCACAAGCTATAGAACCAGAGCCAGTGGGCAGATAATGCATTTGGGGACCAAAGTAGTAGGCTGGGCACAGCCAACTACACCAGCTTAGTAAGTGATAATGCAGTCCTGTGGGAAGGCAGATTTTCAAGAAAATGGGAGGACAGAAGGCAAGAGATAGGGAAGGGGGAGGAAGGAGGGAGGGAGAGGGGAGATGGAGGGAGAAAACCATGGCCTATTTCCCTTCCAGGTGTTGAGGTCCCTGTGAGGAGGAGGATAGGTCCAATCAGGCATGGAGGAGAGACATTTATCTGAAAGTAACTAGTAACTGTAACTGATTACTTTTATTTAAAAGTAACTTTCCCAACACTGCTGTTGGGACTTTCTCTCCGGTACCCCGGCTGATGGCCACCCCTGCTCTGGGTGCCTCTCATCATCCGGTTCCTTCTCTCACTGGATGGGGTGCTGGGCACTGTGCAGCAGCAAGTACACCAGCCTGCCCTGACAGTAGTCAGTTATCACACCAACCCCTCCGCCTGAGGCAGGATCTCGGATTTATTTTATTTAAAAACTGCATATAATACAGGATAAGTTCTATGAAAAACAAGTCTAGTTTCAGGACGTCTCAAGTCAGTAGGATAAGACAACAAAAAGAAATGTACACAAAATCAGGTAGTAGCAATTGTAACTGGATTGTTCCTGCTGCAGTATTCTTTTCAAACCATGTTTAAAGATCCCACGGGTGGATGAGTTTCTAAGCTGCTGAGACAAATGATTCCAAGATAAAGGGGCCCCATATGAGAAACATTCTTTGCCAAAGTGTATATCAAATGTAGACAAGGGGAAACCATGATAGAGCACATCTCTGAGGCTGTATTTGTGGAATAGAAACAGTCAGCCTTTCAGTTAAATTAGTAGGGTCTGATTATTTATACCCATCCTGACATGGGTTTACCCTTTACAAACAGTAGGTACATCAAGCTAAGTCAGCAGCTCGATCACTTTCACCAGGTTTCTCACCGTCTTCGCGCAGCTTGCAGGATCTCCTGGGAGCAGGACAGTGATCGTCCTCACCAAAAGGAAGAACATTAACTGTCAGCGGGACCCTCTGTGTGCCACAAGGCCACTAGGAACTTCCCTTGTGCAGCAGCCCCTTGGGGTACCCACACATGGCCAGTGTCTCTCTTACACTCACCCCAGAATTGTGATCCACACTAAATGCCTCCGGACTCGTAAATTCCTGGAGTCACCCCAGCTGTTCTCTAACCCTTCCCTGGAGGCTACCAGGGCACTGGACAATAGAAACATAGACTTTGATGGCAGATAAGGACCGCTAGGCCCATCTAGTCTGCCCACTTCCCTACCTACAGGATAGGCCACAGATCCTAGTTAACAAACAGCCTATATCTTCCTGCCCCCCACAAGAATTGCCTTATGTCTGTCCCATGCATTCTTGAATTCTCCCACAGTTTTAGACCCCACAACTTCCTCAGGAAGGCTGTTCCATGCATCCACTACCCTTTCTGTGAAATAATACTTCCTCACATTGCCCTGAACCGCCCTCCTTCTATCTTTAAATTGTGTCCTCTTGTTCTTGCAAGTCTCTTTTCTGAAAGATGCTACCCTCTTGGACTTTGTTGATTCCCTTGAGGGTACTTGAAAGTTTCTATCATGTCCCCTTCTCCTTCTTTCCTCAAGGGTATACATATTAAGCTCCTTTAGTCTCTCCTCATCGGCTTCTCTTGCAGACCCTGCACCATTTAGTTGCCCTCCTCTGGACTGCCTCTATCCTGTCTATGTCCTTGCGGAGATGGGGTCTCCAGAACTGGACACAGTAGTCCAGATGGGGTCTCACCAACTGTCTGTACAGAGGGATAACAACTTCCTGTTTTCTGCTGCTGATGCCTCTCCTATACATCCCAGTATACCCCGGCCCTCCCTACTGCCTTCTCCATTGCTTGCTAACCTTAAGGTCATCTGATATGATTACCCCAGGTCCCTTTCCTGTTTGTTGTTGTTACTACTTCCCCACCCATTGTGTATTCTTCCCCTGGGTTCTTGTTTCCCAGGTGCATTATTTAGCACTTTTTTGCATTGAATCCTAGCTGCCATACGTCTGACCATTCCTCCAACCTTGCCAAGTCCCTTTTCATCCTTTCCACACCTCCTTGTGTATCAACCCTGTTGCAGATCTTTGTGTCATCTGCAAAAAGGCATACTTTTCATTCCAGTCCCTCTGCAATGACAATGAGCTCTGTTCTCATAAACTGGATCCATAAACAGATGCTGATGCTGAGAGGGGCCCTTTCCTCCTCAGGCAGCCCTGTAAGTGACCTGAAACAAGGGTGCCCCGAAGACACAACTGTACCCTCCTATTACTTTGTCATCTTGGCACCAAATCCCCCACCCATAACTGACGTTTAAAGTTCCACTCACCGGCTGTCAGAAGCTCTACCAATCAGTGGGTTCTGCGATCTGACATTATAGCATATAACCCTCCTCCCCCTGCTGGCACCGTAATGAACTGATGAACAGGGGTCCTTGGGCCCATGACTGTTTACTGTAGTCGTTTTATTTTATTAGGTGCCATTCCCCAGAGGCTCAGTGTGCCATGCATTCAGTATATACAATTCAACACCTACTTACCGGGAGTGGCATAGTGACGTACTGATGGTTCTTCGAATGGAGAAGGGGAACATTGTTTAACCAGGAGTAGCACACTAAGCCGAAGCCTGTTTCCAGATGCGACCTGGAAGCACATGGAAGTTAAGTGACTTGCTCAGGATCACATATGCACCTAGGTGGCTACGGGATTCAAACCCAAGTCTCCAGATCTGCAGCTTCGAGACTTAACCCACTGCACTATACACTGCCTCCCAAGAATATGGTGGCTAGTATGTGGCATGCCTTTCGTTCTTTTTTTGCTAGATGGGAAACACTCTTTACCCTCCTGTTGCTTAACTGGTTTAATGTATCCCACTGTCCTGATATCGTAAGTTACCAATTTCATTTCAGTCAGAATAGCAAAAGCCCAAACTGAGGAAAAAATAGCCAAGTCAGTTAAGAAGGGGGATAAAACTTTTTATAGGTACATTAGGGAGCATAGAAAGGTTAAGGGAGGAATAGTGAAGATTAATAAGGGAGAGGGAAGGTGGGCAGAGGGAGACAGTGAAAAGGCAGAGATAGTGAATTAATACTTTTGCTCAGTATTCACAAAAGAAGATGAGGAGGAGTTACCTAAACCAGACAATAGAAGCACTCTGGGTAGAGGGGTTGACACCAGTCCATTTACAGAAGAAAGAGTCCTGAAAGAACTCCTAAAACTCAAGGTGGACAAAGCAATGGGGCCTGATGGGATTCACCCCAGAATCCTAAAAGAACTAAGGGAGGACCTAGTGACACCACTGACCACACTTTTTAACAAATCATGGGAGGATGGGGTGGTACCTGAGGACTGGAGGAGGGCAGATGTGATTCCCCTTCACAAAAGTGGGAGCAAGGCAGAAGCAGGAAACCACTGACCTGTAAGTTTGACCTCAGTGGTAGGGAAAATGATAGAATCACTTCTGAAAGAAAGAATTGTTGAATACCTAGAGGCCAGCGGGGCACAGGACCCAAAGCAGCATGGATTTACAGCAGGAAGGTCATGTCAGATGAATCTAATAGATTCCTTTGACTAGGTGACCGAAGTAATAGACCAGGGAAGGGCTGTGGATATGGCCTACCTAGACTTTGCAACGCATTTGACACAGTCCCACACAACAGATTAATAATCAAGTTAGTCAGCCTGGGAGTGGGTCCCAGGGTGGTGGCCTGGGTTGCAAACTGGCTGCACAACAGGACACAGAAGGTAATAGTGAGTGGAACACATTCCGAAGAAAGGGGGGTCACTAGTGGACTACCTCAGGGCTCAGTACTTGGTCCAGTCCTCTTTAACATCTTTATAGGTGACATTGCAGAGGGTCTGGAGGGAAAGGTATGCTTCTTTGCAGATGATACAAAGATCTGTAACAGAGTTGATACACAAGGGGTGTAGAAAGGATGAGAAGGGACTTGGCAAGGTTGGAGGAATGGTCAGACATATGGCAACTTAGATTCAATGCAAAGAAGTGCAAAGTAATGCACCTGGGAAACAAAAACCCAGGAGAAGAGTACACAATAGCAGGGGAGGTACTAACAACAACAAAAATGGAACAGGGACTTGGGGGTAGTCATATCAGATGATCTAAAGGTGGGTAAGCAATGTGAGAAGTCAGTAAGGAGAGCCAGGGGGATACTGGGATGCATAGGAAGGGGCATCACAAGTATAAAAAGGGAAGTGGTTATCCCTCTGTACAGACAGTTGGTGAGACCCCATCTGGAGTACTGTGTGCAGTTTTGGAGACCTCATCTACGCAAGAACATAGACAGGATGGAAGCAGTCCAGAGGAGGGCAACTAAAATGGTGCAGGGTCTGCAGCAGAAATCATATGAAGAGAGACTGAGAGAGCTTAATATGTATACCCTTGATGAAAGGAGGGACGGGGGGACATGATAGAAACGTTCAAGTACCTCAAGGGAATCAACAAAGTCCAGGAGGGTAGCATCTTCAGAAAAGAGATGTGTAAGAACAAGGGACACAATTTAAAGATAGAGGGGGACGCTCAGGGGTAATGTGAGTAAATCTTTTTCACAGAGAGAGTGGTGGATCGTGGAACTGCCTTCCTGGGGAGGTTGTTGGGGCTAAAACAGTGGGGAATTCAAACATGCATGGGACAGACACAAGGCAATTGTAGTGGGGGGCAGGAAGTAGTCTGTTGGTTAACTAGAATCTACAGCTTATCCAGTAGGTAGGGAAATGGGCAGACTGGGTGGGCCAAGTGGTCCTTATCTGCCGTCAAAGTCTATGTTTCTATGTACATGTTCCTGGTAGTTTTGTTAGTCTGGACTGATTCTAGTGTATACCCCACCCCTTTTTCATTAATGTTTCTAGGTACTGCCCCATACCCTGAATTCACTATATGGATTGTATCATGTTTTTTTTTTTATTTGCCCTTTTTGTTTGTGTGTGTATCTTGTATTATTGTTGAGATGGTCTTGTTGTCGTTATTCTTCTTGTTAAAATTTACTTCAGTAGAGTAGATTGTTTAAAAAATATACAATTCAACACAATAAATAAAATAATTATGGAATAAAAAATACTCATCATATTGTGCAAATCACATTTGGCGTGAAGCCCTAGAGTAAAAACAAGTATGTAAAGACCATGTGTTTCTGATTGTTTCACTATTTGGGTGCCCACATCCATCAACTCCAGCAGGCAAGCCACTCGTACTGGTGGGTGCAAGGAGCTCCCGGTGGGCAGTTAAAACTACATACCCCTAGAGACGGGAGTTCCCTCTGCCATGCTCACCGCATCCAGAGCAGTGATGCAGGTCGGTTGCAGTGCTGCCTGGAGGAGTGGTAGGGGTGGGGTTGCATGCAAATGTCCTCATTAATTAAGAATTAGGAGCGATAAATAAAAAAAATGAATTATCAGCTTAATTGTGCCTGAACATTATGCTTTTAACAATGTACTGCAACCTAAAGCTCGGAAAAACGAAAATCCACTTACGTTTTGGCTATGAAAAGGACAGCAAGTCATAGTGTTTTGTGTTTTCAGGGGCGTTCTTAGATTATTAATTTACGAGCCTACGCATGGTTGGTTAAATGAGGAGAAGCGCGCTCAACTTCGTGCATGTATGTATACAGCCGTAGACCCGCTCTTCGGTCTCCACTTTCTCCATAGAATCCTATGACTCTTTCCGATAACATCTTTCATGTAAATGAGCTGCTCGCATTCACCAATCAGCGCGTTTCGCTGCAATCACAGTACCGGGACGGAATTATTTTGGTAAAGAGTAGCTTGAAAGTTAAATACAGAGAGAACTCACTGGTTCAGCAGTTGGGAGTGCTGCAGTTGTGGGAGGTAGAGAAAGTTAATTTATTCAAAGAAAACAAAGAAGCAAACAGTCCCCGGGGAGATGATGTCCTGAGCCACTGTTTTTAGTAGTTTGCAGATCAACGCTGCATCAGGTTGAGGATCGGACTCCGGGCCATGTCTGCAGGCTTTTGTTTGGGTGCTGCGGCGCTAGTACTCCCGTATTGATTTTTTGGGGGGGGGGATTCGGAGGAGTGTTTCCTGGTGACATCGTTTTTTCCTCTCCTGTTATGTCTGAACTGCTTTCGGATGCCAGTAGTGGCAGTCGGTAAGTATTTTCAGTCCCAATGAAATAATCGAATTTATCCGGTCGTTGGGAAAGCTTGCTATCTAGTAAGCGATCACCGTTATACGTGTAGCGAAGGCATTACATAAGTATTTTTATTTTCCACGTTTCCAATGTGCTTTTTGTTTAGAGTGTGACATTATACAATGGCAAGAAAGAATCTTGGACTGTGATTGGTCAGTTTGGGGCTGGACCCATGGCGTTATCCCAGCAGGACGCCACAGGTCTAGTCTCAGCCTCACTGTGAACCCATGTAGATGAGAATTTGATTGAGCTTTTGATTGTTTTATGGAGCTTTTGATTGATTGTTTCATCTTCTCTTAAAAACAACAAATATTTTTCCACACAAAAACATCTTTAAAATTATTTTTTTTTATTCTGTATAACAACGAGCCATTGTATAATAGAAATAATGCACTCCAGGGTGTGTGTCGTTTGGGATAACGCCACGCCTGGGGCATTGGGTGCACTCTGCCTGCGGCCTCGTGCCCCCCCGTGGGTTATCCCAGCACGACACACACCCTGTCGTGCATTATTCCTTTATTAAACAATGGTCTGTGTTGCGCCTAGAAACACATAAATTAACATTGCTATCAGCAAATGGTGTAATATCTACATGGATTAAAGTTTGCACTATGAAATGGATGCCGTTTAGTAAAAATTCTCCACTCTTACTGGTAGAAAATAAGATCGCATTCAACTGGGATTATATCTGTGTATATAATGCCAGTTTGAGTGTAGGATCATGCCATCAGTCAAAAAATCAAAATTAACTCCCTTTATAATCTCAGTAATACACTGCAAGGTGTGTAGTATTCATTGTGCTTTCTGAAAGAGAGGATATGCTAGAGACCTCCAAGTACCTCTGGGGAGTGAACAGGAGGGGAGTCTCTTTCAAAAGAGGAAGAGCATCAGGACCAGAGGGCATGTGATGTGGGGGGGGGGGGAGTTAAAGAAGGAGTTGAAGAAGTACTGCTTCACTGAAAGAGTGGGAGATGGATGGAATAGACTGTCAGCAAAAGTGGTGGAATTGAAAACAGTAGAGGGGCTTCAGGTATGCGTGAGATAGACATTCGGGAATATTAGCGAATAGGCAGGGAGGAGGGAGGGTTGCCGAAGATCAGCTAGGGTCTGTGAAGGAACACTAGGCAGAGACCTTCCATGCAGACTGGGAGGGCTAAGTGGTACTTTTCTGCTGACAAATTGTACCTTTCTATGGGAAAGCATTCCTTCTAAGGTGGTTTTAGCCAAAATGCTGACTGAATATTTCACTTCACTGTTTATTATGGGGCCCCGGGGGGAAGGGAGGGTGCTCATTTGGATGGCCCTTGGCATCAGGAGCAGCCATGATGCAACTTGCAGACACCACCACACCCAGGTGGCTGACTGTTTGGTGTAGATCAGGCCAGGTAAGTGTTGGGACAGATGGGATACACCCCAGGATCATAGTAGAGTTAGGGGAACAATTGCCGGGGGGGGGGCAGGACCACGTGCAGTTAATTGTCTTAACTGGGCTTGCCATGTGTCCACTGTCTATGTCGTTCATCAGCCAAACATTTTTCTGTCTGTCCGATATCTGTCCTTTTCTCCTGTTCAGTAGCTGGTTCCCTTGACAAAGAGAGGTGCTGATGTGGTTGGGGCCAATGCCATCATTTATTCTGCAAGCATGATGCTACGTATGTGGCGTCGATGGCCAGGAGGGTTCTGGTCATCATGGGACCTTGGTGCCTCTTGACTCTCTGAAGGAAGTACTCTAGAAGATCAAGAACTACCAGTAAATAATTCCCCCCCCCCATAATTTCCCATATGATGTCAAGGGTTCTTCAATTCAGTTCTGATGAGCAGTTTTGTGTCCTATATAGATACATATAAAAGTGATAGCAGATGAACGCCTGCCAGCCCATCCTGTCTGTCATCCTACTTGACTGACCTGCTTTGGCTCTTGTGGTTGTCCACCCCCTAGTCACTACCCCCCCCCCAACTAAGGCCATGTGTCTCATCTCACCCACCCCAGTTTGAAACTGCCTGCTGGTCTGGCCCTTACCACCGCCTCTGGTAGTTTGTTTTACTTATCCACCACTGTTTCAGTAAGAAAAGTGTTTATGGACATCCTTCTTAAATCTCCATCCTGCCAGTTTCAGTCAGTGTTCCCCTCATCCCTGTATTTGTTACCTTTTTCTATTCTTGCCTCGAGAGTATGCATGTCAAAACTCCTCTGCCCCTCTCCTCCCTTCAATCTGGTAGGGTGGAGGCCTCAGTGCTTCTTGCACTTCTTCTTGGTAACTGGCCAGGAATCCTGGACTAGGCCTCCTGCCTAGGGCCCCCCCTCCCCCACAGGCACTTACCACTGTCTTGCTTCTGTTTTACTCCACTGTCCACCTCCCATTTCATTCCACCTACCCCTCTCTATTGCAGTGCACTGTGCCAACCTTGTCCTAGTGCCAGCCTCAAATGCCTGTTATTTCTGGTATTTTTTTTACAGACTCCTCAAATGTCCTTGTTTGAACATGGTGCCAACCTCGCTCTAGAGTCAGCCTTGAAATCCCCGTTTACTCCCTATGTAACTTACTCAGTCCCTCAGCTGTCCATGAATGTACTCTGTGCCTACTGTCCTCTAGAGCCAGTCTTGAATTTGCCTGTTGTTCTTAGAGCCTGTCTTGAATTGCCTGTTGTTATGCTATGTATTTCTTTTGATTCCTCAATGGTTTATATGAAGTTGTCCTCTGTAACTCTCCCGGGTCGCACCTGAAAATAGGCACTTGGCTGTCTAGTGTGCTTACCCGGTTAACAAAAGCAAGTAAATAAATAAAGTCTTGCAGCCTCTCCTTGAAAGTCGTGCACCCAGATTCTGGATCATCTTGGTCCCCCTGCGCTGTACTGCCTCCACCTTATAGTAGTCCTTCCACAGGTATGGACTCCAGTATCTTGCTCAATGTTCTGGATGTGGTTTCATCAGTGATCTGTACAATGGAAGGATGATCTTTCAGCTATGCTGCTGATCCCTCTCCTTGTGCATCATCCTGAGCTTCATCCCTTCTCATTTCCAAAAACCTAAACCTATCACCAAATATACTACTGCATCTGAATTAAAAAAAAAAATCCTAAACTAATTTTAAAGATTTAAAAAATAACTTGCACTTTCTGATAATTGTGGACTGCAAGGGAGGATAAAACAGAAAGTACAGTTACATAAGAACTTACTGTAACAGTAGATCTTCGAGAGAGGCTCTTGCAGTAGGTAATTACATATAGGACTGATGTCGGCAGGCAGCAGGACCCCACGGAAAAATTTCTAGCTAGCAATCTCTGGCGAGGGACTACCCCCACGTCAGGTGACTGGCGTCAAGAGATGTCGGTATAAAGGGGCGGTTCCTCACGCCCGCCTTCCAGTTCTTTCCCTCCACAGGCAACAAGAGGCTGGACAAGAGGGAAGCAGATATTTCCCTCACTGGAAAAGGAGCTGAAAAAGCTTAGGGGGATGGAGGGCAGGAAGGTATTACCCACTGTCAGAGCCTCTCTCAAAGATCTACTGTTATGGTAAGTTCTTGTGTAACTGTACTGTCTTACTTCAGGAGGGCTCTTGCAGTAGGTAATTACATATAGGACTGAGTCCTAAGCAGTCTGGAAGAAGAAGAAGCAGCACACGGGAGAAGGTTAGCTACTCAGGTAGATTCTCTAGCTGTGAAGGCATTAAGAAAGGAGGCCTTGCAGAACAACAAGCCCGAAGCCTGCTCTATGGCGAGAGGCAATATCCAAACTGTAGTGTTTTATAAATGTGTAGACAGAAGTCCAAGTGGCTGCAGCACAGATGTCTGCCGCTGACACGTTCTTAAAACATGCTGCTGAGGCAGCGACTCCTCTGGTGAAGTGTCCTCTTACTTGACCCGGAAGAGTCTTGTTGTACTTGTCATAACAGAAAGTGATGCAATGAGCCAACCATTTAGACAGGCATTGCTTGGAAGCAGCATTGCCTTCTCTTTTGGGTGCAAAAGAGACAAACAGTTGATCGGTCTTTCTGAGATCCTTTGTTCTGTTAGTTTATTATCTCAGAATCCAGTGAACGTCCATAGTGTGAAGCAGATACTCCCCCTGATTGGAGTACTGCGTAAAGAAAGTGGGTAACTCTATGGACTGGTGCAATGTAGATTCCGCTACCACCTTGGGGAGAAATTTAGGATTGGTGCACCAAGCCACACGTTCCTTGTGAAAAATCAAGTACGGGATTTTACACATCAGGGCCTGGAGCTTGGAAATCCTCCGAGCAGAGGTAATGGCCACTAGGAAGAGCGTCTTCCATGAAAGGAACTTCATGTCTGCTGAGGCTGCCAGTTCAAAAGGAGGCAAAGTAAGTTTCTTAAGAACAAAGTTCAAATCCCAAGGAGGGGCGGGAACTCGGATGGGGGTCTCAAGTGAAGAACCCTCTGAGGAAAGTCTTAGCGACTTCCAGTTGAGCAAACATCCTATCTGCGAAGGGAACATGGTAGGCCAAAATGGCTGCCATGTGTACCTTCAGAGACGAGTGACTAAAACCCAGGTCGAAGAGATGGCGCAGGTACTCCAGCAGTCGCCCAACCGAGCAGGAGAAAGGCTCGAAGCGGCCTAGATTGAGAACCGTTTCCACTTCATGGCATAAGTAGACCTAATGGAGGGTTTCCTAGCCTCCACCAAGATCTCAGCCACCTGGGGAGAAACCCCAAAGTGGTCTTGAGCTATGTCTGCAGGAGCCATGCATGTAGTTGAAGGGACTTGAGACCTGGATGGACTAGGGTCCCCTGATCCTGGGTCAGTAAAACTCGTGACAGTGGAAGAGGAAGAGGAGGTTCCTCTGAGTATTGTTGCAGAAGAGAGAACCAAACTTGCCTGGGCCAGAAAGGAGTGATCAGAATCATTCGTGCTCCTTCTGAGCCAAGTTTCTACAAGACACACAGAATAAGAGGAATCAGTGGGACGGCACAGACGAATCTGTCTTTCCAATCTAGAGACAGAGCTTCTCTCCAGAAAATGCCTCACTCTTGAACGAGCGAGCAGAAGTCTGGAAGCTTTGCGTTTAGAGGTGAAGTGAACAGGTCCACCTGAGGTGTTCCCCAACGTAGGAAGATATCGTCTAGGACCCCCTGATCCAGTTCACACGTGAGCTTGAGCAGACAAGTGACTTAGTTTGTCTGCTAAGGAGTTCTTGATCCTGGAACATGAATTGCTGTGAGGTGAAGGTTGTGTTGTGCTGCCCAATACCAAACTCTCATCGTTTCCCTGCAAAGAGGGTAGGACTGAGTCCCGCCCTGTTTGTTGATGTACCATACCACACACATATTGTCCATCTGGACGGCTAGGTGTCCTGGAAGAAGATGCAGGTGGAGAGCCTGGAGAGCACAGAGCACCACCCGAAGCTCGAGCACATTGATGTGCAGGGATTGTTTGAGCTTGGACCAAGAGCCCTGGGTCCGATGTGGACCGAGATGGGCTCCCCAACCTTCGCCCGAGGTGTCTGTGGTCAGAATCTGAGAGGGAGGAGGAAGGAAGAATGGAACTCCCCGAAGAAGGTTTTCTTGAACTATCCACCACTGCAAGTCTCGAATCATGGGAGAGGAGACTAGGACCAACTGGTCCAAGTAGTCTACCAACTGATCCCATTGAGAGTGAAGCATCCACTGTGAGACCCTCATGTGGAGCCGAGCATGAGGGACTGTTGGGATAGCAGCCGCCATAAGCCCGAGGAGGTGAAGAACCGACCTTGCACTGACCCACCCGCGGCCGGACAACAGGCTTACCTGAGTCTGGAGTGTGGCCGCCCTGTCTGGTGGGAGGAAGGCCCTGCCTAGGGTCGTGTCCAGTATCGCCCCAATAAACTGGAGCCTCTGGGATGGGATCAAGTGAGACTTGGGATGGTTGATAGTAATATCTGACAGGCAAAGCCTGCTGGGTGAGGGAGAGGCAGTGCAGGAGTTCCTCCCTGGATGAGGCCGCCAGGAGCGAATCGTCCAGGTATGGGGAAAACCTGTACCCCCTGTGTACACAGGTAGGCCGCCACCACCACAAGGCATTTGGTAAATACCCGGGGAGCCAAGGAGATGCCCAAAGGAAGTACCTTGAACTGGTAGTGGTCCCCCTGGAAAGCAAGACGGAGACATTTGCGGTGAGATGGGCGGATAGATATGTGCAGGTAAGCATCCTGCATATCCAGAGTGCACAGCTACTGGCCCGAGCAGAGGAGGGGAAGAAGACTCTGCAGTGAGAGCATCCTGAACCTCTTGTACTCCATGAAAATGTTCAGCGAACTGAGATCTAGAATAGGTCTTACATCTCCTGTCTTCTTCGGGATCAGGAAGAAGTGGGAATAGTAACCCATTCCTTGCAGGGGAACGGGGACAGGTTCTATCGCCTCTTTTAGCAAAAGTGCTTAAATTTCTTCCTGGACCAGAAGAAGATGTTCCAGAGAGTATGACGACCTTGGGGGAGGGTGACGAGGTGGTTTCTGCAGAAACTCTATTGAGTGTCCTTCTGCGATTAGCTGGAGCACCCATGAATCTGATGTTATCCTCTCCCAGCCCGGAAGGTGGAGGGAAAACCTCCCATCTGCCAGTTCCTCCGGGAAGCCCGGAGGTTGTGGGAGAGGGAAGGAGTCAGGTGGTATGGGGCAGCGCTGCAGCTGAAGCTCCCGCTGCTTTTTTGGGTGGGGGGGGGCTTGGCAGCTGGGGGGACCCAACGTTTAGTGGCCCTCTTTCCCTGTGGTCTCGCTTTGGGCCGACTCCGTGTGCGAAAAGGACGGCGCTGTGATTGATGGGGATGATACATACAGTCCACAGACTTTAGTGTCGTCCCCCTCTTCTGCAGGTCGGTGATGATGTCCTTAACATCACCTCCGAACAGCACCAAACCCCGGAAGGGCGCTTCCTGGATGGCAGACTGCACTTCCAGGACCAACCCTGACACTCCGAGCCAAGCATGACGCCATAGGCCTACGGCGAAAGCTGAGCTCCTACCAGCAGTGTCCACTGCATCGTAGGTCACACGAAGGATGTGCCAACTGGCCGAACGTGCAGAGCGGACAAGGTCAGCCACTTCCTGCTTGACCTGAGAGTCCAGAAGGGAGTCCAATTTAGATTCCACCTCACTGAGAATTGCCTTCTGGTAATTCCCCCATGTGGCTAACATAGTTCAGGGCCCTAATACCCAGAGTGGAGGAAGAAGCAAAAATCTTCTTGCCATACTGGTACAGAAGGCGGGATTCCTTGTCAGGTGGCGACGAGCTAAGGTGTTTGGGTTAAGCTGACCGGCCATGAGTGGCGCTAATCGCAACTGAGTCAGCTCGAGAGTGGGAGTCTAAAAAGTCAACACCCTCGGGGGCCTGGTATAGCCTGTTTGACTTCCTGGGAAGTGGGGCTAAGGCCGACAGCTGTTTCCATATAGTGGTAATAAGGTCGGCATGAGGCTCGATCCAGGGTGGCACCAAAGTGGGAACTGTCACGGGCAGATCCAGATGCTCAGTGAGTTTTTTACGCTGGGGGTCTGGCTCCAAGGATTGCCACTTATGTACTTCCTGGATCTTTCATAGCAACTCTGTGAAGGAAGGATCCTCCGGAGGAGACTTCGGAGGAGTCCTTGGCTGGGGCATGGACGGAGAGCGTGGCTCGTCGTCTTGCTCGGAACAACCGTCGGAAGCATCCGAGGTGTTCGAGGAAGAAGAAGATGAGGAAGAGGTAGACTCCCTCTCCCGATGAGGGGGAGGAATGGACCCTTTGGGAAGCCCTTGGGGAAGTGTGTCCTGCCGCTGTCTGGACCCAGAGGGTTTAGCCCTGGTGTCCGGAGGTGGGGAAGGAGTTTGTCGTCGTGGACGTACAGGAACCAGTACCAGCACCGTCCTTGGAAGATGACTGTCCACCTCTCTGGTGAGCTGAGCCTTGGCCTCAGCCCACCAGGAGGCCAGAGTCTGCTACAGGTCCACCGGCGGTTGGGGGGGGGCAGTGGAGGAGGAGGAGGGGATATGGGTATGGACTATACCCATAAGGCACGTATCCATAACCCGATGGCAGGAAGCCCGGCGTTGGGTATTGAGGTGCCGGGTACTCTGCAGCGTCGGATAGGTCGGCGCGGGGTACTGAGGCACCAGATACTGCAGTCCGGGTATGATGGCATCGGATCGACGGGTCGGGTACCGGGAACCGGGGCTGCGGAGCAGGCGGCCCAGCGAAGCCGCACGGGTGGTTCTGGAGCAGAAGACCCGGGAGGAGGGCCCGGCGTCCGGGAGCAGGATGTCGCCCGGAGTCGGCAACACCGGCGGCCGAGGAGCCGGCATCCGGGGAGCCGACGTCAGATCAGTCAGACCAGCAGGTGGACGGTCTTGACGGAGGTGGAACAGGACCCTCAGCGTCGCCTGTGGATGGGGGGAGAAATCCCTGGGGTTGGGCTGAGGAGACTCGGGGTCCCCAGAGGGCAGTGAAGGCTGCGGGGAGCCAGGAACGATGGACGTGGGGAGGTCTGGCGTTGGCTCGTCCGCTGTGTGTGGGCGTCGGGCAAACCGTGCGGCAACAGCGGGATCTGGTGGACACCGGAGGGGCGGCGTCCGACTAATGGACCCATCGCGGAGACAGGCCGTGATGGAGGCGGCCTGGTCAGGCGGAATGGGGGCCCATCACTGCCCGAAGGGTCAGGTGGCCACCGACCTTCTCCGTGCAGGCGTCGGAGGAGCCAACGTCTGGCTTGTCGGGCCGCGCTGCACCAGTAGGCCGTGGCTGGCGGCTTTACCGGGGCGGAGGCCTCCAAAAGCCTGGGCGCCCGAAGGTCAGTGCGAGCCAAATGGGCGAGCTGACGCCGCCTTAGAAGCCTCTAAGGTGGCCGTCATAGAGCGGTCCCCCAGGGGGACGTTACCTTTAGCACGGCGACTCCTGAGGAAGTCGCGGTAGGAGAGGAGCCTTTGTCCTGGTGCTTTTCTTTCTTCTTTTTCTTGCGATGGTCTTCAGGGGAAGTTGACGCCTGCCGAAGCTTTTTCAATTCTTTCTCCATAGAGCTCATTTTCTTTTTCAAAATATGGGCCTCCAGGGACTGCTGCCGCCTTCTCCAGGTGGCCGCGTTAAACCTAAGGCAGTGCTGGCACTTCTCTACCGGATGGTTGGGGTCTAGGCAAAAAAGGCACAGGGAATGGCCGTCCTTGTGCGGGAGTTGGGCGCTGCACGAGTTGCACTTGTTTTTGTGCTCTGAGGGTGTAGGGGACGACATACACCAACGAATACCTGACGGATGACAGGAAAAAAAATCGAAAATACTCTGTTAAAATACCGACGAAAGAGCCTGATGAGCAGGGAACTTTTCCGTGAGGCGCTTGCATGAGCTAACGGTGGGAAAGAACTGGAAGGTGGGTGTGAAGGACTGCCCCTTTATACCGACGTCTCCTGACACTGGTCACCTGATGTGGGGGCGGTCCCTCGCCAGAGACTGCTAGCTAGAAATTTTTCCGTGGGGTCCTGCCGCCTGCCGACGTCAGTCCTATATGTAATTACCTACTGCAAGAGCCCTCTCGAAGTAAGATCTAAAGCTCTGTTATGATAACTTGGCTTTTGAAGCATGCTCAAGTCTTTGAATGTCTTACGTTATAGATTTGTAACCGTTTTTTCTATTTTGTGCTACAGGTGAAGGAGGAGGACTCCTGGTTTCTCTGTAATCTCTGTGCCACTAGAGAAGATCTTGCTTCATGTTACTGTTGACAGCTCAGCATGATATATTACTATACAAGTTAATAGGGCCTCTGAGAGATGTCTCTTATGGTATGAGAGATTCATTTGAATTTCACTTTCCTCTAAAATTCTTTTGACCCCAAATTTCACTGGTGTGGTGATCCATGGTGGCATGGAGTTGATAATAATAATAATTATGAACTGAGGATTGTAAATAGAGGAATCTGATTGGCCAAGAGCTCTTTGAAGCTGTGATGATATTGGGCTACATCATCACGGCTTCCAAAAAGTTCTGGCACCACCAGCCTCTTTGCTCTCTACTGTTTGAGCACTGTTTTTTCAAAATGTGCTCCTACACCACCCAAAAGCTCATTCATAAAATATTTTAAAACCTGTTTGTTTTATTTTATTTATAAAACTTCAAACTCTGTTCATGATAGCAATGAGTCACTCCAGGGTGTGGTATATCATGGGATATTGTCACTTCTCGGGTGGGTGGACGCACTCGGCCTGCGGCCTCGTGCCCAACCACCCAGGCATGATGATATCCCATGATATATCACACCCTGTTGTGCTTTATTGCTTAAATCTACACTAAAAGGAGTTGATGAAGGAAAAAAACTAAGTGCAACAAAGAAAGCTCCTCTACAGAGGTGAAACTGGCTCGAGACCAGCTGGCTCGAAAACTATTCTCTGACCAGTCATCAGGGGAACAAACTTCCTGCAGCTTAGGCAAGAGGACCAAAAAGCGAAACCAATCAGTTCTGTCTTCTCAAACCTCAGGAGAGTCTTGTACCATAAGAGACATCCCTTGGAGGCCCTATTAACTTATCATAGGCAAGGCAATTTTATTTATTGGGTGCCCATTCCAGGAGGCTCTGGGCACCTAACAAAACATCATTAAAATAGAATAAACAATTAAAATACAATAAAGAAAACCTTACAAAAGGAGTAGAATACCATTTTAAACTCGGCATCTAAAAGAAAAAGTTTCAGGTTTGCCAACTGTATGGACTGGAAGTCAAATATATACTCCGCAGCCTGCAAAGGCCAGGCTAAAGAGGTGTGCCTTCAGCCTCAGCTTAAGCACCTCAATCGAGGGGACCTCCCAGACTGCAGATGAAAGCGAGTTCCACAGGGTCGGCCCAAAGACACTAAAAGCGCAGTCTTCCGATGTCCTGAGCTGAACCCTGGGAACGTCCAGGAGGCCTCTCGAATAGGAGCAGAGGGAATGAGCAGAGCTCGCTGGTGTTAGGAGCTCTGACAGGTAACCAGGATTCAGTCTCTATAGGGCCTTATAGGTGAGTAGACCCACCTCGAAAAGGACTGTCCACCTGACAGCCAGTGCAGTGCACAAAGGACTGGGGTCACATGACTGGACCTTGAAAGGCCCGTCAGCAACCAGGCAGCTGCATTCTGCACCAGCTGTAGTCTGCAAACGGTCCCTCCCATGACCCAGAAGTAGGAAGAGTTACAGTAATTGAACCTAGAAGTAACAAAAGCTTGTACCAGGGTCGGCAGCCCCTCAGGCGGAACTAGGGGCTTGATCCTGGTGATGTTCCTCAAGTGGTAAAAAACACTTTTGACTACAGATGACATCTGGTCTTCAAAGGTCAGTCTGCTGTCCAGGATCATGCCCAGATTTTGCACCCTCAGGGAAGCCACCAGAGGAGCAGAGCCAAGGACAAGACCTTTGGCAGCCCCAGGTGTCAAACTATCATGCCCGCGACCAGGTTTGATCACTAGTATCTCCGTCATGGCCGGGTTAAGTCTCAGCCAGCCAGAAGCCATCCAGTCATTGATTTTTAGCCAGTCAGTTATTAAGCACATCAACAGCTCCTGATGTTCCGGGGCCAAAAGACAAATACAGCTGGGTATCATCTGCATAGCGATGAAACTCCATGCTGTATTGTTGAATGATCTTGCCCAGGGCAGCATGTACTCTGCGAACATGATTGGTTACATGATCAAACGCTGTGGTACTCCACAGGATAGAGGCATTGGGGAAGAGGAGAAATTCCATATCACTACCCACTGCACACTGTCCGAGAGATAGGAATCAAATCATCTGATGGCGGTACTGGCAAGTCCACAAAACTCACAGAGTCGATCAAGAAGTATGATGTGGGCCACAGTTTCAAAAGCTGAGGAGAGATCGAGGAGCACAAGAACTGACCTGTCTCCCCTATCTCCAGCCCTGAGTAGATTAATATGCACCCTCACTAGAGCCATTTCTGTGCTATGTCTGGCCCAAAAACCCGACTGAAATGGCTCATAGATGTCAAAGGACACCAGGCGACCACTGAGCTGCTGCAGCACTAATTTCTCAACAACCTTGCTCAGAAAGGGCAGGTTGGAGATGGGATGGTAATTTGCCAAGGCGTCTGGGTCGAGGGAAGGTTTCACTTGAGTTTAGTTTGTGATTTATAATACGTTTAAGTTTATGTTTTTAATTTTGTGCCATCCACCCAGCACAGAACTGGAGCGCTTCCTCCTAGCGCTCCCGCATGAGAGCACACTGTACGTGTATAAGAGGTACAGCAGCTCTGCGTGCTGATTGGCTGAAATCACATCGGTGATTTATAATCTGAATAAGATATTTCGGCCTTTGGCACCCACGGCCACATTAAATGATATGTGGCACTCTGGACCACTGACAGAAGTTACGACGTTTCAGCTTTGACCATCACCTGATACAAAGTCAAGTTCTGAAAAGTGAGGCAAAATAGTGATTGCACATGCTGTAGCTCTTGCCTTCACTTCTGAACTTAGACGATTGTGATATCAGCAGGCAGGTTGTGCCTTTCCTGCATGCACAATGATGGTGGTGGTGGGGAGGCTGCTTCTCATCAACAAAATGCCTGACAAGTGGTAAAGTGTTCCTGGTCAACCAGATATTCATATGTGTCATATATTCCTGACCACTTTCTGTGTCCTTCTGTTGGCCACTGCTTAGCTGCAACTCCCACTGTGGATACTGCTGCTGATCTGCCACATCCTGGGTTTGTTTTGAACCTCCGTGCTGTCCTACTTCTGACCTGAAGGGGGGGCTGGGGGAGGGGTAACTCCTGGGCAAGCTGAAGGGTACAGAAGCAAAGAGTGAGGTGATGACAGAGGAGGAACATTGAGGGAAATGATGCCGAACACAGACTGGCTCGATGCCATAAGGGAGCAGGCAGCAGTCATTTGGCAGTGAAGCTGCCACTTTATCAACACAAGGTGGAGCACACTTACTCATAACATTTTTATTCTGTGGTAGAAATCTGATAATACATGCAGGCAGGCAGGCAAACCCCTGCGTGCTGTAACACCCAAGCAGTCTAATGTTTTGCGTACCGACATGTCAGCTTCATCATCTGTCTTTGAGTGGTTACGTGTGCTCTCCTTTGTGATTACTGAGTTATGTTTTGTTAAAGCCTTCAGCATTCTTTTTTTTTTTTTTTTTGAATGGCACTTTCCCAGCCTCAGATATGCCCTCAGGGATGTGTGCTGTAACTTTAGGATGCCCTGCCAAGAAACAGCCTAACAGCAGCTCATGCGTTCCCTCCTTCCCCAGGGAGGAGAGTGCATAAGCGGACACTGAGTCCTGTGCTGCTGTTGTCCCTGGTTCGAGGTCACCATTGTGCATGGTAAGCTCTTCCTGTTGGTGCCACGGAACTGGCACACTTCTCTTATTCTGGGGTACCGGTATATTGTAACTGTGCAGCTAGCAGATGTAGCTATGTGAAGAAGCTGAGCCATGGAGGTGAGGCATTTGTCTTCCGGGGGGGAGAGAGAGGGCAAGGGATGCCCAGCATTTGTGTGCCCCTTGTCAGTCATGCAAGGAGAGCCATTAACAGCCATGAAGACAGACAATTTTCTGCCCTCCTGTATGGGGGGACAGGGGGGTAAAGGGGAACCATGAAGGGGTGAATAAACTATTAAGTGATTCTGTCCCTTTTAGAGAAACTTTAAAAAAATATTTAGACACAGTTCCTCTCCCCTCCAGGACACATCTGGAAATGAGCTGCAACAAGTTCAGTGTGTCTTTCATGTTAAAATGTCCTCATCCTTGAGAAGGGGTCTTGGTGTGACCTGGGCAACTACAGGTTGTCCAGCCTCACATCAGTGTTGGGCAAGGTGCTGGAAGCCATTATCAAGGTCAGAATAATGGAGCACTTGGTTGAGACCTCTCAACATAGCTTTATGAGGGGCTGATCACATCAAACCAACCTGGTCAACTTTGTCGGGACAAACAGGGAGGTGGATAGAGGGAGGGGCAGTTTATATAATCTGTTTGGACTTTAGTAAGGGCTTGGACACTGTGACACATGACAGGCTTCTGGTCAAAATACACCTGCGTGGTACAGCATGTATGAGGTGGATTGCTAAGTGGCTTGGGGACAGTAGGAAGGGTGTGGTGGGTGGGCAGTGCTCGAAGTGGAGAGCGGTACTTAGCGCTGTCTTTCAGGGTTTGGTGCTTGTGCCTGTGCTTTTCAACTTTTTTATCAGCGATCTGGAAGCAGGGCTCTCTTGCTGCTGCTTAAAGCAGAACATTTGTCCTCCCATCAATGCCACCCCCCAAATCAGAACCCCACTGATTAGGCTTTTGAGCCTACAAAATAATTATTTAAGAATTTCCACGTTATAAGGGCTTTTCCAATGTAGTCTACCATAGTGTAAATATGGCTGGAGCAGCATGGCGCCATTTGACAAGCTTAACATGGTTCCGTGCAGCCCTGCTGTATCACTTACATGGTGGAGCTTGCAAATGGCACTGTGCTGCTCTGGCCATATTAACATTGTGGCAGAATATATCAGAGGAGCCCTTATAACATGGAGGTAATTAAAGAGTATTTTATAGGCTGAAAACCTAACTGAGGGTAGAGGGAGCTTGTTTGGTGAGTGGCGTTGCTGGGAGGACAAGTGTTCTCCTTTAAATTTCTTGGTGATACTAAGCTGACCAGGGTGGTGGACTTCTTTGAGGATGGGGAGAAACTTCAGAAGGACCTTCAACAAGCTGGGTAATTGGCTGGACTCACAGAATCTGAGATTCAGTGTATTTATTTAACTTTTGTTAACCAGGTAGGTGCACTAGACAAATAAATGTCTATTTTCAGGTATAACCCAGGAGAGTGCAAAAAAAACATCATTACAATTAATCTGGAATTACAGAAAAGGCAAGGCAGGATAAAATTACAGTTACAGTAGAGCAGGATAAGGCAACCAGAAACAGAAACAAACTATAATACAATAAAATTAAAGACAACAGTATATATTGGGGGTGAGATACTGACAACAAAAATGGAAATGGACCTGGGGGTAATTATATCAGATGACCTAAAGGTGGGCAAGCAATGTGAGAAGGCAGTAATAAGGAGGGCTGGGGGGATACTGGGATGCAAAGGGAGAGGCATCAAAAGTAGAAAACAGGAAGTTGTTATCCCTCTGTACAGACAGTTGTTGAAACCCCATCTGGAGTACTGTGTGCAGTTCTGGAGACCCCACCTCCACAAAGACATAGACAGAGTGGAGGCTGTCCAGAGGAGGGCAACCAAAATGGTGCAGGGTCTGCACCAGAAGACATACAAAGAAAGCCTAAAGGAGCTTAATATGTATACCCTTGAGGAAAGAAGGAAGAGGGGACATGATAGAAACTTTCAAGTACCTCAAGGGACTCAACAAAGTCCAAGAGGGTAGTATCTTTCAGAAAAAGAGATGTGCAAGAACAAGGGGGCACAATCTGAAGATAGAGGGGGGACAGCTCAGAGGTGATGTGAGGAAGTATTTTTTCACGGAGAGGGTTGTGGATGCATGGAACAGCCTTCCTGAGGAGGTTGTAGAGTCAAGAACAGTGGAGGAATTCAAGAATGCATGGGACAGACATAAGGCAGTCCTAGTGGGGAGTAGGAGAAAGTAGGCTGTTGGTTAATTAGGATCTGCATCTTATCCATCAGGTAGGAAAATAGGCAGACTAGGTGGGCCAAGCGGTCCTTATCTGCCATCAAATTCTGTGTTTCTATAGCACACAATAGGCAGTCACAAATAGCAATTTGTCAGCCTAGAATGAGAACGAATACAGCACTAGATAGTCCGTAATAGGCAGTAGTAAATAAGTTAGCCGACCTTGATCGAGAACACCATTACAACATAAATGACAGTTCTTCGGGTACAGCTACAAGCAGACAAGGACAGTAAATGTTTTCTCAAGGCACCTCTGAAGAGGGGTAGGAGGAAGTACTTTGCAAAGACACTGGGAGGGAGTTACATACTAACATACTAACCTACTAAAATGCCACGAGAATAGGCCTAATGGTCTTTCGTGTCTGCTCGTTAGGTCATCCCCCACCCTCGGAGCTGACCTTGCTGCCCCCCTCGCATTCTCTGGCTTCTTCCTTCCCAGTTCCAGATATTCTCACTGCACTGAAATTTGCTTCCAGAACTCCTCCCCTGTATCTGTCCCACCCTCTCTTGAACCCCTGCACCGTCTCTGCGTCCACCAGCCCCCTGGCAGCGCATTCCATGGCTCCACCACCCTCTCAGTGAAGTAGCACCTCCTCCTTTCTCCCCTGAATCTTCCCCCTCCAGCTTTCACCCATGCCCTCTAGTTGCCCCTCCTCCTTCCTTCGAAGCACCCTGACTGCTCCTCCCCTATTTACCCCCTTCATGTACCTGAAGACCTCTATCATATCCCCCCGGTCCCTTCTGTCTTCTAGTGTGTACATATTTAGTTCTTCGAGCCTCTCCCCATAGGTCCTGTCCCCCAAGCCCCAAATCATTTTGGTTGCCCTCCTCTGGACCCTCTCCAGGAGTTTAATGTCCCTCTTTAAGTGTGGCCTCCAAAACTGCATGCAGTACTTGAGGTGTGGCCTCACCAAGCAGTTATACAGAGGGAGTATGACTTCCCTCCTTCTGGAAGTGATCCCCCTAGCGATGCATCCCAACATCCTGTTGGCCTTGGCTGCTGCCCTCCTACAAGTCTCCGAGTTGTTCATCTTGACATCCACCACCACCCCCAGGTCTGTCTCAGCCATTGAGACTTAGCATCCCAAGGGTGTACACTTGGCCGGGTTTCTGGCCCCAGGTGCAGTACCTTGCATTTCCTGCATTGAACCTCAGCTTCCACTTTCCTAGGCCATCTTTCCAGAGCCTCCAGGTCCTCCTGTAGGGCCACCCTCCCCTCCTCCCCATCCACCACCGCCCCCAGTTTTGAGTCATCCGCAAAGAGACTTATCTCACTCCTGATACCTGTCCTTATGTCAGAGACATAGGCATTGAACAGGAGGGGCCCAAGGACTTCAAGTTCAAGAACTTTGGTGCAGATGAGGAGAAAGCCTGCTGGAGAAGGGACTTGTTAGAGGATCTGAGGAGACAGGCCTGAGCGGAGCACTGAAGGAGCGAAGGGAATAGGGGATCTTAGGAGCTATCTAGGAAACCCTTGAGAGCATAAGAGCACCCAGTGGCTGCAGATAGCCATCCCAAGGTAGAATATAGATTGCAGTGGTGAGTGAGATGAATGGAGGACAGTGGAAAACAGCAAATATTGCGATGTCACATCCCATTTAGCCACAATATTTTTAGAAATGTGGACAGACAAAAAAATAGGCCATAGCATAGGCTAGCCAAGAGGACTCCTTTAGTGATGGCAAGTCTGCATACGTCTGGCCCTACCCTTGGGGAGGAAGACCAGAGGTAGGAGCTGCTGTATTCACTGTGTGAGGCTCCCACTGCTGCAGTGGAGGAGGAAAAGGACTTTAGGGTCATACTAGACATGGTGATGAAGCATGACAAGCAGTTTGCTGCTGCTGTGGGCTGTAAGAACCATGGCTAGAAATAATGATCTTGGTCATACATTTCTTCCAGAAAATGTGAGTGGTACAGCATGTATTTCCAGAACAAATATTACATGCCCACATAGAAATGATTTTTTTAAATGCACTTAAAAGTGGTTCAGGAACACAAGATCTTACTTTGAGAGGGTTCCTTCAGTAGTGATCGAGAAAGTGTCTTGTGTCGGATTTTCCCTTGCTAATTTCCTACTAATTTTGTGTTTCTTATTGATGTCTTCTCCAAAGAAGAAGTGCTCGTCCTATGGCACGCAGATCCCGCACAAAGACGGTCACCTCAAGTGCATCCTCTGTCTAGGCCCAGACTATCCAGCCTCCTCCTGCCCTGAGTGTTAGACTTTCAATCAGGCCACAAAAGAGAGGAGACAGCAGGCTTTGGAGGCCCATCTGCTTAAAGCCTGCTTGGCTTCTCTCGGGAAGAAACTGGATAGGCTTAGACATTCTTCGTCCGAAAAGGCCTCTCCTTCCAAAAAACATGAGGAGAAATCTAGGGAGTGGGAGCGCACCGCGGATGATGCCAGGCTCTTGGTGAGCAAGGCACAGCTGCCGCCCAGCAAGTACGGTAAGTCTGGTAAATCTGCAGCGGGTCAGTTGGCTGTCAGCCCCTCCAGCAACTGCACCGCTTCGGCCAATAAGTCGGTCCCCAGAGGAGCGGCTGGTAAGACGGCTACCCAGGCTGTGGATACTCTCCTGACTCAGTCGTCGTAGCCGGGGCTCCTCCCCACCCGATAAGTCGTCCGTCCCTGATGACCACACGAGGTACGGTTCCTCCGTCGGGGCCTGACCGCGCCTCACCCGACGTCTGGTGGGATCAGAGGGAGAAAGCCCCTCTCCCTCCTCCTTCCTTGCCTGTACCCTCCAATTCACTCATGGGTACCTCTGGCGATGACAACGGAGAACCTCTCGACTCTGTCGATGTCTCGGAGTCTGCTCCGCTCTCTTCCAGGGTCAAGGAGAAGGAGGCTCCTCTCCGGCCATCCTGCCTTACGATAGAGGCCCCTCCTCCGCCTTCGGGTGGGCTCCCGGTGCCTCCAATGCCAGTTGTCCCGACGACAGTTCCACAGCCAGTACCGGTTGTCCGGCCTCTGCTGCTGGCCCTGACACCAGATCAGGTTCCGCTGCCCACCAGGGCCCCTAGTCCGGCTCCGATGCCAGACCCCCTTCCAGTGCAGGATCATGTGGTGCCAGTTCTGACATCGGTTCCCCTGGCATGGGCTGTCCCGACGCCAGACCCTTTACCCATTTACACAATGGTGGGTCCGATCTGGGTACCCCCGATACCAGATCTGACGATGGGGATTTATACCAGACCCCGAACTGTCCTGCATTACCCGCAAGGGTATCCTGGGGGCTACTACCTGGGGGTGCTCTGTAATGGAGCAATTTTTGACAGTTCTACCTGGATCCAATCCTATTTGAATTTTCAGGATTCAGGGTTATTATCCCCACGGTTCCTGCTCCTCCTCCTCCTCCTCCTCCCCTCAGCCTCAGCCTCTCCTCCCCCCCATCACCCGGATTCAAGGCTCTAATCCAGTCTTGGTGGCAGGGGGGCACGGTCGGAGTTGGTCTCGGACCTGGAGACTAGGCTCCCACAACCGTGGTCTCCCAGGTCTCCTTCCCTGAGCAGCTCTTCCATTACCACCGTACACATCTCAGGGAAGATTCGGCAGGACGTTTCCCTCCTGGATACCAGACGTCGTCCTGTCGAGGAGGCGGACAACGATAGTTCAGAGGGGGCGGACGATTCTTCTGAGGAGGTTCCGGAGGACACCGAGGATACGAAAGGCAAGGAGTCTCTGAAGTCCCCACCAGAGGACCCTGCCTTTTCAGATCTGTTGAGGTCCGTGAAGAAGTATTTCGACTGGGAGTCGGAGGAACAGGACCCCATGAGACAGAGACTGGCAGAGCATCTCGACATGGAATCTCTTGACTCCAGTCCCTATTCCTCTCTGGATGGCACCTCACCAAGACCTCACTACTACCATCTAGCAGATGCCTCATACCCTCCCGGCTGTCCCCAAATGGGCAGACAGGCTTTACTGGGCACCGAAGGATGCCCTGTTTCTGAAGGTTCATCCCATGGCTGACTCTGTGGTCATCTCTGTGGCTCATGATCACTCCTCTACACCTAAGCACATGAGCACCTCTCCTCCTGACAAAGAGTCAAAGCAGATGGACCAGTTCAGAAAGAAGATTTGCTTCGTCTGACCATGTGTGCCCTTCGGTCCCTCAGTTACGTGGCCCACATGGTGTCCCACCAGAAGGCTACCTTGGCCAGACTAGAAGCGCGAGTCCAGTCCATGGACCCCTCGCCTTTGAAGGAGGAACTTGCCAAGGATCTCCGCCTCTCCAAAGTTTCTTGTAGGCATGCCTTGCATGCCACCTATGACTCTGTCAACTTGGTGGCTCACACCTTGGCAACGGCCGCTGCCCTTAGATGGCATTCCTGGCTTCGTCATTTTGGACTCGCCAATAAAGTCCAGTTGGCGATTCAGGATGCCCCTTTTAGGGGTTTGGTACTTTTTGGTGGGGACACCGATGATATCATCACAGATCTACAGGACAGAAGATTTGTCCTTAGGTCCGTGAGGTTGATGTACCGATCAGGCTCTCAGCAACAGCAGCAGCAGCCCTTTCGGAAAAGGACCTGTATGCTCAGATGCACCACCAAGGGAAGCATATGGCCACAGTTACAGCCACCTGTCCTGCCTCAAAAAAACAGACACGTTCAGGAGGCCTTCCCCCTGAATGTCCCGCCACTTCTTGACTCCCCAGCCCCACTGCCTCCTCAGTCACGCAATGGGGAGCAGGTGGGGGGAGGTTCGCCCTCCTCGTGCAGGAGAGGAGAGCGGTCACCTCTGACGAATGGGTCATGCAGCTAGTGTCCGTAGGACGCACCATAGAATTTCTGGAAATTCCTCCGGAAACTTTTCCCTGGAAGTCATCCTGTTCTCAGGACCAGGCCCTCCTAGTTCGCGAGGAGGTAAACTCGCTCTTGCTTAAGGAAGCAATTGAGCGGATCCCCTTCGGGCAAAGAGGAAAGGGATTTTACTTCAATTTTTTCCTGGTTCCAAAAGAGACAGACAGGGGGACTTCAGACCCATGCTCGACCTAAGTCAACTAAACCAGTTTGTCGAGTACAAAAAATTCCAGATGCTGCCACTCCAGAGTCTCCTTCCTCTCCCCATGGAGAAGCATTGGCTCTGTGCCCTGGATATGCAGGATGCTTACCTGCACATCCCCATCTTCCCCAGCCACCACCGGTTCCTGCATTTCCACTTCCAAGGGGAACACTTCCAGTTCTGAGTGCTTCCTTTTGGTCTCTTCCTCGGCACCATGGGTTTTTACCAAGTGCCTGGCAGTGGTTGCGGCGTTCTTACGCTGCAGGGATATTGCGGTTTTCCCTTACCTGGATGATTGGTTGATTTCAGCTTTGTCCAGGGATTCTCTGTTGGAGGCTCTTACCTTTACCCTGGACCTTTTCAACAGACTAGGGATCACAGTCGGTGTTCCCAAGTCGTCCCTAATCCCTACCCAGAGACTTCAAGTCATTTGGGCAGTCCTGGATATGGTCCAGTGCAGAACCTTTCTGCCCCCAGACAGGGTGGAGACCCTTATCTGCCAAGCCTCCAAAGTGGCTTCTCGCAGAACCATCTTAGCTCAGGAGATCCTACGCCTTCTGGACCTGGTGGCGGCTGCCATCACAACTGTTCCCCTAGCAAGACTTCACATGAGGGTCACTCAGTGGTTATTGTGAGTGCAGTGGGATCCGCTCCTGGACGACCTGGACCATCCGGTTTTGGTCTCCTCTGCGGTTCAGAAAGAATTGCAGTGGTGGAAAGAGTCTCACAATCCTTCTGTGGGACTCCCCTTTCGGAGCCCTGCACTTCTAGCTACCCTCACCACGAATGCCTCGAATATGGGGTGGGGAGCTCATCATGGGGAGTACCAAGCCCAGGGATTGTGGTCCGGCGTGGAGTCTCCTTTGCGCATCAGTGTTCTGGTGTTGAGGGTAGTCCTGTACGCCTTTCAGGCATTTCAGGCCCTACTTCCAAAGGGATCGCTGCTAATCCAAATGAACAACATGTCAGTAGTTTTTATATATTAACAAACAAGAAGGAACCTGGTTGTACCCCCTTTGCAGGAGGCGATGCGGGTGTGGAACTGGGCAGTCCAGCACCATCTGGTCCTCGTGGCCATGCACGTTCTGGGCATTTTAAAACGTCCTGGCAGACAGTCTCAGCAGATCTTGGACCCTAGCTCACGAGTGGGAACTGCTTCAGGAAGCGACGGACTCCATCTTCCAACGTTGGGGGCATCCGGAAATCGACCTCTTCGCCTCCAAATCCAATGCAAAGCTTCCCAGGTTTTGCTCGCTCGTTCCAGGGCAAGGTGCTTTCTGGAATGATGCATTGTCTCTATCTTGGACAGGGAAATTTGTGTACACATTCCCTCCGTTTCCCATTCTGCAGAGAGTTCTGCTCAAACTTCAAGCGGAGAAGGCAGGGATGATTCTCATCGCTCCTCTGTGGCCGAGACAAATCTGGTTCCTGCTGCTGCAGCAGCTTTCCAGGAAACCACTGGTTCCACTTCCAGTGACTCACAACCTTTTGACTCAGGATCAAGGTCGACTGTTGCACTCGGGGTTCAGGACCGTGCATTTCCATGCGTGGTTCCTGCAGACATAGCAATCTCCTGTTTCTACGTTTTCTCCAGGGTTGCTCAAGTCCTCATTGAGGTGAGAACGCCCTCTACCCATTCCACTTATGCCATGAAGTGGAAGCGGTTTTCTATCTGGGTGACCGCTAAGGGTTGGAACCCCTTCTCATGCTTGGCCCCACAAGTCATGGAATACCTCCTTCATTTATCTGACTCCGGTCTGTCCTACTCCTCTTGGAAGGTTCATATGTTAGCCATCTCAGCGTACCATGAACTAGTGGATCGTAAATCCTTGGCTCAATTGCAGGTCTCAAAAACCTTTCTAAAAGGGATTCTCCATCTGAAACCCCCCATCCGCAGCCCAACTCCGCTTTGCAGGGTTTTATTTAACTCTAAAAATTGATTAGCGTTTTGCTCATAAAAGTGCTAAAACATTGTGAAAATGCGTAGCACTTGCCTCACTGTGTTTAACAAACATAATACTTCTAGAAAACCTATATAAATACTTTCTGTACAGTTAGTATTGTACCAAGAAAAAAAAACTGCTAATCAATTATTTAAAACCCTGCCTTGGGACTAGAACTTTGTCCCAGAAAAGCTCTCCCTTCCTCCATTTGAGTCGGCTATGAGCTGTGATTTGCGCTTCCTTTCCTGGAAGGTGTTTTTTCTTGTGGCTGTCATGTCAGCCAGAAGGATTTCAGAACTTCACGCTCTAGTCTGCAAGGAGCCCTATCTGATTTTCCATAGGGGCTAGGCGGTCCTCAGAACAAATCTGAAGTTTCTTCCCAAGGTGGTGTCAGAAGCCACGCTGAATCAATCAGTAGAGCTTCCGGTGTATTATCCATCCCCCTCTAACAGAGGTGAAGCACTCCTTCATACGATGGATGTCCATCGGATTCTCTGGTGATACACCCACCGGACCAAAGAGTTTCGCTCTTGTGACCAGTTGTTTGTCTCCTTTGTCCCGAGATCGAAGGGCAAGCCATTTTCTAAGCAGGGCCTGTCCAAGTAGTTAGGCAGCTGCATTAGATTCTGTTACCAGAAATACGAGAAGCCTCTGCTGGGTTCTATCAGAGGTCATTCTACTAGAGGCATGGCTGCCTCCGCAGCCTTCTTATGGGGCGTTTCTGTGGCCGACATTTGTGCGGCTGCTACTTGGAGTTCTGTCCATACCTTTACCAAGGATTACAGTCTGGACATTGCTTCTAGGCAGAAGGATGGTTTTGGCCTAGCCGTCCTACAGGGCCTTCTGTGCTAGACTGGGTCCATTCTGGATCTCAGTTTTTTCCTTTGGAGCTATGTATCCTCCTCCCTAGTTTCTTTTGGTCTCTCCTTGGAGGGACTGCTTGGGACTCTATCCTATATGTGATGACCTACTGAAGAAACCCTTTCAAACTAAGATAGTACAGTTATGTAGGAACTTACTGTAACAGTAGATCTTCGAGAGAGGTTCCTTCAGTAGGTCATATTTTTCCCTCCCTCCTTCCCCTCATTTCTTTTTTTACAGGGACTCCAAATCCTGTTCACTCCTGCTGTCAGGCCTCTTCTTGGATCCAGCGGGAGAACTGGGGGGGGGGACCGCCCACTGTATACAGATACGCTGATGTTGGTCATGTGAAGTTGGGTGGGTGGTCCCCCGTCAGGTATTGCTAGAAAAGTCAGCCGTGTGGCCCGATGCCAGGTGGTGTCAGTCCTATATGTGATGACCTACTGAAGGAACCTCCCTTGAAGATCTACTGTTATGGTAAGTTTCTATGTAACTGTACTTTACACCTTCCCCCTCACTCTCTCCCTCAGAGGAACTGCTCGACAGGTTGATAGTATAAAATATATAGCCCCCTTCCTCCCCTAGAAGCCCACAACATCAACATATTGAAAGGTTGCCAGGCACCATAACTGTGATAGTAAACCATACTCAACGGAGTTGGTGGATCCCCCTTCTCTCCCTCAGTTTCCCTCCTTGGTAGGCCCATCAGTTGTCTATCTTCTCTCCCCGGTTCTCTGGATACTATAGGTATCAGAGGTACAGTATGCATATTCCCACCATTATCTGGTGCTTAGAATTACATTATAGGTTATGTTAAATTATCCTGGATAAATGACCACATTGTCTAGGAAACATGACATTTGGGCAAATTTATGAATCAAAGAATTACAGAAAAAACTCCCCTTCCCACCCCAGTTCACTGGTTGCTAATTAAGTTCCCATCCTGTTGTGATGCTCTGCTCCATTTGTTGCTCAGCCTTACCAATTATATTGTTAGCACTGACCCCCTTGGGGTACTTTTCTAGGCTTGTGGGAGATCCTTCTTACATTCAGTATTTCAGTGAAAAGCGGAGAAAAGACAGTTGTGCTTTAAAATCCTGTTAATATGGTGTCCCGTGGTTTAATCCTGTGGTTTAGAGTGAGAAAAACATACAGTCTTAACCCCCTTTATTACTGTAAAGTCTCTGGCTTTGTTTGGGGGACGGCACTTGTGATACAAAAGGTTACCCCTCACCGGACCATGCCCACATGGATGCAGTGTCTAGTAGCCACACAGCAGTCTGCAAAGTTCAGCGGTAAAGTTAGCGTAGCAGTGACAGCGAGAGTTAAGGCGTCCGACAGCAGCTGCGTGTTTGAGGTAGTCTGTGCGCACCTTCTTATGCAGCCGACTTCAGTTAAGGACCCTTCTTAGTTGTCCAGAGTGCCTGATTATAAAGCTTAACTTAAGAACCTCCCCTCAGCTGTCCAGAGTGCCTGATTCTAAAATGGGTTGACAATTCTGACCATATGAAGCTTTTACTTTCTCTTTTCAAGCGCCCTGCCTGAACCCAGACTGCTGGAAGCATTATACTGTAGGAAGGATTGAGCGCTGTCTGATGCCCCTGCGTCCTCTTGGCCACATCGCAAACAGCATTTCCAGATGGAAATGCAGGCAGTCAGTCAACATTTCCAGCAGCACAACTGCTTTTCTACAGAAATACGGAAAGGCAGTATTTCGAGCCCTGAGAATGCTGGGGTGGGTGGAAAGGGGGTTGATCAGCATTGTCAGGAAAGTTATTGTGCCTCTTGAAGCTCTGGTCAGGCCAGACTTGAAGTACTGCATGCAGTTTTGGGCAGCCCAATACAAAAATGACATTGAGGCATTTAAAAGCGTGCAGCATAGGCCCACCAAAGCAATCGGGGATATGGAAGACAAAACCTGTAACTCTTGAGAGGCAGTTTCATATTGGAGAAAAGAGGCTGAGTGGGAACATGGTCTCAGTTTTCTGCATACTCAACGATATTGGCAAGATCAGACTAATGTTGGTGCTGATGCCTTCCAGCAGGACATGGACAGGTTGACTGGTAGGAAGTCACCCAAGGGGCTTAAGGCTCATTCCACTAGACATACCACTGCCTCATGGGTGTTTCCAGGGATATCCCCATTCAGGAGATGTAGAGTTTCAACCTGAGCTAAAGTACACCTTTTCGTCTCCCGCCACTGCATTGACGTGGTGAGTTGCCATCATACAGCATTTGGGGCTTTAATGCTCCAATCTATTAACCAAATAGTGGGTGACCAAAGTGTAGTCCAGGGAGGGACTGTGGATGTGGCCTACCTAGACTTTAGCAAGGCATTTGAAACAGTCCCACACAGAAGATTAATAAACAAGTTAGCCAGCCTGGGAGTGGGTCCCAGGGTGATAACCTGGGTAGAAAACTGTCTGGACAATAGGACGTAGAGGGTAATAGTAAACTGAGTCCACTCCAAAGAAAGGTAGATTACTAGCGGGGTACCGCAGGGTTCAGTACTGGGACCAGTCCTCTTTAATGTCTTGATAGGTAACAATGCAGAGGGATTGGAAGGAAAAGCAGGCCTCTTTGCAGATGACACAAAGATCTGCAACAGAGTTGATACATGGTGGGGGGGGGTTAGAGAGAATGAGAAGGGACTTGGCAAGGTTGGAGGAATGGTCAGATGTGTGGCAGCTTAGATTAAGTGCAAGTAATGCACCTGGGAAACAAAAACGCAAGGGAAGAGTACACAATGGGGTTGGGGGAGTATTAACAAAAATGGAAAGGGACTTGGGGGTAGTCATATCAGATGCCTTGTTTTGGTTTTTTACAAGTCATATCAGATAATCTAAAGGTAGGCAAGCAATGTGAGAAGGCAGTAAGGAGGGTTGGGGGGATACTTGGATGCATAGGGAGAGGCGTCACCAGTAGAAAACAGGAAGTTGTTATCCCTCTGTGCAGACAGTTGGTGAGACCCCATCTGGAGTGCTATGTACAGTTCTGGAGACCCCATCTCCGCTAGGACATAGGATGGAGGCTATCCAGATGAGGGCAACTAAAATAGTGCAGGGTCTGCAAGAATGTAGCTGAAGAGAGACTAAAAGAGCTTAATATGTATACCGATGAGAAAGGAGGGAGAGGGGATGATAGAAACTTTCAAGTACATCAAGGAATCAACAAAGTCCAAGAGGGTAGCATCTTTCAGAAAAAGAGATGTGCAAGAACAAGGGGCACAATTTGAAGATAGAGGGGGGACGGCTCAGGGGCAATATGAGGAAGTATAGTTTCACAGAGAGGGTGGTGGACACATGGAACGATCTTCCTGAGCAGATCATGGGGTCAAAAACAGTGATAAAATTTAAGAATACATGGGACAGACATAAGGCAATTCTAGACGGGGTAGGAGGAAGTAGGCTGTTGGTTAACTAGGATCTGCAGCCTATCCAGTAGGTAGGCAACTGGGCAGACTGGGTGGGCCAAGCAGTCCTTATCTGCTGTCAAAAGTCTTTGTTTCTATTCTAGATGTTTCTATGGGAGCGCACCTTGCTTCTTCCTGCCAGAGGTCTGCTAGGAATCTGCCAGAGAGTGGATAGTGAACTGTAGCCATGTTGGTAGAAATATAGATTACTTGCCTGTCACCATAGTTCTTCTAGTGGTATACAGTTCACATCCACCAACCCACCCGCCCTCCCTGGCAAGTGGTGCACGGATCCCTGCTTTCAGCATGCAAGATGTGATGTAAAGGGACGGAGCTGGAGAACAACACCACATGGGTGGTGGGAGGAGCTTAGCTTGAAGACATCCGGTGACTCTCCTATCTCCAGCTAACTGTCAGATTGTGGATGAGAACTGTATACCACTAGTTAAACTACTGTTCGGTTGGCATATACTACGTATGTGAGGAGTTATGCATGTGCATTATTGTTGAGTCCCCTGAGGGCAGTGCTATGCAGTGCCAGATTGATTAGAAATAAGACAGCAATTATTGCTGACTTGATTTCTTCAGTCGATCTGGCTTGCATTACAGAGACTTGGGTTGGGGATGATGCGGGCCCAGTTTTTGAGGCCGCAGTCCCTCCTGGGTATACCGTGGTGCACTGCCTCAGAGTGGAACACAGGGATGGTGGTGTAGCTGTCTGTTTTAGATCCAGTCTGGCCTTCACCGTGCACCTAGTGAGAACTCCAGGTTCATTTGAATGTGTGGCCGTTCATGGGGGACCAGGTGAGGGCTGCAGGACCTTCCTTATCTACTGCCCCTCTGGGCCGGTGGGGAATTTCCTGCAGGAGGTCGCTGAATTCGTCGCCGACGGAATGCTGGAATCCCCCAGATGTGTTTTTCTGGGGGATTTCAGTGTTTGGCTCGACGACGGGTATCAGAGGTATAGTCATGATTTTCTTCAGACTGTGTCCTCCCTGGGCCTGACACAAGCTGTTACTGCAGCGACTCATCAAGATGGCCACATGTTAGACCTGGTGTTCTCACTGGGGCTTGAGATTGTTAATCTCAGGATTGATCGAGTACCTTGGTCCGATCACTGCACGGTGCAGTTCATGCTTGGGGCTCCTGCCAGAAGCTCTTCCCCTGCTGAGATGATGAGCTGTCGCCCTTTACGGGGTTTGACCCCTGAGGGTTTTTTGGCGGCAGCTAAATTATCTAGTGTGGGTGCTGCATGCATCGGAGGTGTTGGTGCTGGGGTTGATACCTATAATAGGGTGTTATCTGACACCATTAACTCCCTCGCACCTGTCCGTGTACGACTCAGAACTTCATACCTGAGGTCCCTGTGGTTTGTCGAAGATCTCAGGGTGATGAAGAGGATGGGCCGGAGATTAGAGCGCTGCTGGAGGAGATAAGACTTGGAGGCGGACAAACTGGTCCTGCGTATGCATTATAGTGCATACCAGGAGGCGATCAACTGTAAGAGGGCAGCGTTCCTGTCCAGGGAGATTGCCGCCGGGAAGAACTAACCAGCTACACTTTTCCGAGCTGTAGACAGGCTACTCCATCCTGCTTGTCTGCAGCCCGGAAAAGGTTTTTTCTAATACAGAGTGTGAAGAGTTTGCTATGTTCTTCTCTGACAGTGTCTCCACAATCCGGCAGGTGGCTTCTTCAGCCAGCAATGTCATAGCTGGCAGTGGTCACCTTATGTGTTCTTAGTGCACTCCATCTAGTTGGGGGGAATTTAGACCAGTGGAGGTTAGTGAGGTCATTGAGGTGGCAGTCGATTTGAAGCACATCTTTTGTGAGCTGGACCCGGTGCTGACACGTTTCTTAATGAGATGTGTTGACTCTGTAGACCCGGTGTTTGCCCTGATTGTTCGGTGCTCCTTATCCGAGGGGGTCTTTCCAGATGCCTTGAAGGAGGCACTAGTGAGTCCCCTCTTAAAGGAAAACTGAGCAAAACAGTGCCTGCAATCACCCAGGCTGCAGAAATGCCCAATTAACATACCCTGTAAAGTAGCGCTATTGCGCATGCCCGAACTTAGAGCTGTAATTTTTAAAAACAAATGTAAGCACCTTACACTGCTCCGATTTCAATGGAAATTACTTGTAGAGTTACAGCTTAAAGACCTCTACATGGGTCATAGTTTAGTTTTACTCAGTTTAAATGTGCCTCGCTCCTCATGAATGAGCATTCTGGCAAAGGACAGGATGATCTGGGAGGTAGTAAGGTCGCACTCTGTCTTCCGGTGTGGTGGCACCTTAGAAATGGCGCATCCAGGACCACATTACAAGCAAATAATAACTTTGCAAAGGTTAGCTGCAGTGATTTTTAAACTTTACAGGGTATGTTAATTAGGCATTTCTGCAGCCCTGGTGATTGCAGTCGTTGTTTTGCTCAGTTTTCCTTTAAAGAAGCCATCTTTGGACCCGGAGGCCAGGGCAAATTTACCATCCTATATCCAACCTTCCCTTTTTGGCAAAGGTGGTGGCGCTTCAGTTGGAAGAGCACCTCGTGACTAATGAGTTGTATGAACCCTTCCAGTCAGGATTTCGGGCTAGGCATAGTACAGAAACTGCGCTTGTTCGGGTGCAGAATGACCTCCTCAGGGCAATCGATAGGGGGGGAATAAGACAATTCTTGTTCTCCTTAATCTCTCTTCAGCACATGACACTGTGGACCATTGTGTGTTGCTTGACCACCTTAGGGAGCTCTGCGGACTCACCGCTACTGTTAATTGCTGGTTTGAGTCCTTTTTCACCAACAGGAGGCAATGAGTTGTGATGGGGAATTCGTTATCTACATCCAGCCTCCTTTCTTGTGGAGTTTCTCAAGGATTGGTATTGGCCCAATGTTGTTCGCAGTGTATATGCTGCCCCTGGAGGGGGAGGATCATTAGGAAGTATAGCTTGGGTTTCCATTGTTATGCCGATGATACCAAGCTATTTTTGTCCTTTGCCACAGGAACATCCAACGCAGTGGATGTGCTAAACATCTGCCTGACGGAAATCAACGATTGGGTGGCCTCCAGCTGGTTGCGACTGAACCCTGATAAGACGGAGGTATTAATAGTGGAGTCGAACAGAGTGCATGATAGGATGGCCTCTGACACAGCAACTGGACTTGCTGTAGGAGCTGTGTCATTGAAGGTCTCCTGTTGGGTGCAAAATCTTGGAGTGAGTCTGGACAGGAATTTAACTATGGAGGCACAAATATCCTCCACAGTTTGTTTCTGTTTTTTCCATCTCAGAAATCTTGCCAGGATTAAGCTCCTTGTTCCGCCTCTGGACCTCCTTACCTTGATACATGCCTTAGTCACATCTAGGCTTGACTACTGCAATGCGCTGTACCTCGGGGTCACAGGGGGATCTCTGTAGGCTGCAGCTGATGCAAAATGCAGCTGCCCGGTTACTTACTGGGCAGCATAAATTTTGCTGCATAACACCGGTACTGCGTGAATTGCACTGGCTGCCAGTCAGATGGAGAATCCTCTTTAAGGTGGGTCTTCTCACCTATAAGGCCCTACACGGGCAGGGCCCTGGTTATCTGTTGGACCTTCTGGTACTTGCTCTCTCTACCCGCCCTCTCTGTTCCTCTAGTGGGGGCCTCCTGGCCATTCTTAGAATGAGGCTAAAATCTGCTGGTGACAGAGCTTTCAGCGTCTCAGCTCCATTCCCTGGAATTCTTTGTCAGCCAAGGTCAGGGGAGCTCCCACTGTAGATATATTTAAGGCTCGCCTGAAGGCCCTCCTATTTTCCCAAGCTTTTATGGGATAAAATCATGAACTGTAGTAAGAACCTGATATTATTTGCTGAGTTATTTATTTTATTCTTTATTTTGTTTAAAAATCTGTGACGTTTTATTTGTTTTGATGCTCTTTTTATTTATTTTGTACGGCGCCCAGAGCCTCTGGGATTGGGCGTCTTTTAAATAAATTTTGCCTTGCCTTGCGTAGATAGTCTGAAGGTAGTTGAATGAATGTGTTCTAGGGATGTGGATATGTTGTTCAGTCCACGCTTGTTGGCAGGTTCCTTGCCACTTTAAATGTTGTTGCCAGAAGGTCTTCAAGCTGGCTCCTCCCACCCACCCAGGTGGTAAAACCCTCGGCTCCGCCCCATGCCGCCAGATCTTCCTTACCGCTTGGAAGCTCAGGTTCCCTCATTTGTGCTCTGCGTTTTTAGGCCTGGATCTACACTGTTTGGAATTTCTGAAACTAATTTTAAAATTTACAAGACTACGGTCTTCGTCTTCCCTTGCAGCTGCGATGGACAAATCGACTCCCAACTTCCGTTGGTGCCCTTGTGGGCAGATGTCCCGGACCGATCCGCAGTCCACGTGTGTCTACTGCCTAGGGCTTGGACACGATTCGCAGGCCTGTGAATTGTGCAGGTCTTTCTCGGCTTCGGTCTTGGAGGACCGCGCTGCCAGACTACTTCTTGGACGCCCTGAGAAACAGTACCTGCTGGTCAAGTCTAAGGAGTCCCGTTGGGCGATGTCCGTGGTGGCAGGTTCCGCGGAGCAGTTGAAGCAGATGATTGCCGTCGAAGAGTAGGCGGTCCAGGCCGCTTCTTCTTCCTCCTCGGCCATGGCATTTATCCCGCTCTCCTTGGGCTTCTTCTACACTGCTTCTTTTAAGGAGCTTTGTCAGTCCCTCTCCATGAAGGGAGAAGGGCCATCGGGACATTCCAGTCAGTCCAGAAAGAAGGACTCTAAAGGTAAATCCCACCGTCGATGTTCGTGGTAGCGGGAGAGATCCTCTTCACTGGACCGTCGACTCTAGATTTCGGTCAAGGTTGCAGCTGCGGCTGCTGACTTCACGGTGTCCCCTTCAGGTCAGCCAGCCGAGACATCCGTCGACATGGTTGAGATTTTTCTCGACCCGTTGGATGGTTTGTCGCCTGGAGCTACCGACAACCCTTCTTCACCAGTTCCCCCGGTGATTACCGAGGACTTGCCAGTGCCTCCTATGCCGAAGTCCCCGGTTAAGGTCCCTGCACCGAAGGAGGGGCAGGTTTCCCCATTCTCTCTTTGACCCATCCTCAGAATCCCCGACGGTCTCGGTCCTCTTCCAAGTCCAGCTGGTCCCGCCGATGTTTGCGGTCTCTGTCTTGGCACCATTGAAAGCAGCGTGCTATTTCGTCCTCTTTGGAGGATAGGTTCGGGGCAAGCGCGGCCGCTTCACAAGGACTTGATGTGGCAGCAACTTTTACTGACCAGTAACAAGCCGACTCCATCGCCTTTTCCGGCCATTAAGTGGCTGTCACTGGAGCAGCTGAAACAACCCCTCGTGATAGTCGAGGATCCACCCCCAGCGCTAGTTCGGCCGAAACCAACTGCTGCACCCATTGTGGTGGAACCACCGCCTCCAGAACCGAAGACTGGGGCCCCGACCAAGGATTCTCGGTCAGGTCAGGGCTTGCCCCATAGGTTGTCAGTCACCGTCACTCCCGATCGACCTCGGCAGATGGAGGGTGGCTCAGGTGCTCGGCAGCTGTTTGCAGACTCCTCAGAGTCTGATGATGACTCCTTCCTGTTCTCCAGGCCAATTGACCTGGAGTCTGCAGGAGGCCAGTCAGTGGGCAAGAGCCCAGCCTCATTTCTGGGTATGTTTCTGCTCATCTAAGAGTCTACTGGGATGCAGTTCGAACCCATCCAAAAATGGGCCAAGTATCCCATTACGGAGATAGTGGACCGAGGTGATTCCCCTACGGAGGCCTTTCCAGTGGCCGAAGCCATTGTTGGCCCGGCCCTGGAGTTGTGGCAGCGGCCAGCATCTTGTCCCACTCCTTCGCCCCGGATGGCCTGAAAGTATGCGGTCCCCACCAGTTCACTCTCCGGTTTCTCGGAGCACCCCTCTGCGGAGGGGTTAGTGACCGATAGTGTTTTCTGGCATTCCGGGGATGCTTAGGACGTGACAAACCACCCGATAAGGAATCCAAAAAGTTAGATTACTCAGGGCGGAAGGTTTACGCTACTTCCTTCCTAGGCCTTCACATGCCCTTGTGGGCTCCCTGGATGAGGTGATTCCTCATCTCTCGTCTGACCTTCAGACGACGGTCAAGCAGTTGCGGGATCAGCGAAGGGTGGTGGCTAAACAGCTTCAAACTTCTTTGGACATTGGTGACTCTTGTGCCGGTCAGTAGCGGCCATGCGCCGCAGAGCATGGCTGCGGATCTCCACCTTCACGGCGGACACACAGCACAAGCTGGCAGACGTTCCCTTCCTGGTCACCGACTTGTTCGAGCCTGGAGTGGAAGGCCATCTCCAGAGGATCGAGAGGTCCAATGCCACCTTGGACTTGGTCACGTCTGCCCAGAAGGACAAAGGCCGCCCGCAGCAGCGTAAGCCCTTTCGCCCTCCCGCTCCTGCGGCACGTCCGACCCAGCAACACCAGCATCAGGGCCAGCAGGCTCACACTTGGTGCTCTAAGGCCAAGTCTGCCGCTTTCTCTAGTTGAAAGCCTGGAGGCAAGGGTCCAGGAGGTCACTCAGTGGGCCCTTCCTCCTAGCCTGCCCAGTGACGGGTTGAGGGGTGTCGCCCCCAATCTCATCACTCCTCCCCGGGTTCGGGGACGGCTCAGCCGCTTCTTTTCCGCCTGGTCCGCTATCACCATGGACCACTGGGTGCTAGAAGTGGTCGGCAGGGGTCTGCCTGTGGAATTCGAGCAGTCCCCCCCCCCATTGAGCCGTCACACCTTGGGGGAGGCTACGGGTTCCACAGCCTCTCTGTCGGCTCATCGAGCCGACATTGCCTTGCTTGTCCAGAAAGAGGTGATCAGCGAGGTGGCAGACCCCCCTCCAGACCCAGGGCTTGTGTCCAGGTACTTCCTGGTCCCAAAACAGATGGGGGTCTGGCGTCCCTTTCTCGACCTGCACAACCTGAACAAGTTCCTAAGGCCTCGCACCTTCAGGATGGTCACTCTGGCTCAGATCATTCCATCCTTGGAACGAGGCATTTGGTTCTGTTCTCTGGACCTTCAGGACACATTGTTTCATGTCCCAATCCATCCGTCTCATCAGCGATTCCTCCACTGCCCTTTGGCCTCTCTCCAGCTCCCAGGGTCTTCACCAAATGCATGGCAGTGGTGACAGCTTTGTTGCGGCACCGAGGGGTCCGGGTGTACCCTTACCTGGATGACTGGCTGATTGCAGCCCCCTCCAGGTTGGAGGTGGAGCGGTCCAGGGATCTGGCCCTCCAGGTCTGCTCTCAGATTGGCCTCCTCATCAATGAGGCCAAATCTGAACTCATGCCATCGCAGGTGATTCAGTTCATCGGGGCAGAGCTCGACTCTCTTCGAGCCAGAGCCCGGCTCCCAGCGGACAGGGCTGAGGTCCTTTCCTCCTTTGCCCGATCATTTCTGGTTGAGAAATTGCGCCCTGCCTGGGACTTCCTGTGCCTCCTGGGCATTCATGGCAGCCTGCACCAGCGTGGTCCGCTGGCATATACGTTCCCTGCAATGGAGGCTGGCCAGCCAGTGGTCACAGCGCTCCGGTCCTCTGGACCAGCCAGTGACAGTGACCCAGGAGATATGAGATGACCTGCAGTGGTGGCTCGTTCCAGCTCACCTGCAGGAGGGTATCTCATTCATCCGCTCGAGCCGATGGTCACTCTAACGACAGATGCCTATCTTATGGGTTGGGGTGCCCATCTGGGGGAGCTCAGAGCCCACGGCCTCTGGTCCCCTCAGGAGTCTCAATGCCACATCTACCTGCTGGAGCTTCGAGCGGTTCGACTAGCCCTCACTGCCTTCGCTCCGTTTGTACTGGGTCAGGTGGTTCAGGTCCTGACGGACAACACCACAACCATGTACTATCTCAACCGTCAGGGTGGGACGCATACCTCTCAACCTTTTGTCACTGAAATGAGGGACATGGGCATAACCGGACACTCAAAATGAGGGACACAGACTCTCAGAATAAGGGACACATCCTCAGACATAGAGATACAAGCTCAGAACACTGTGAAAACCATAGTGTTTGCATATACAAAGTTTATTTTGTATTTAGTATTTCAGAATATTAAGAGTTTCTGCTTTAAAGTCTGAATTTACAGCACATTCTCTGTTTGGGCAGCATCTTTTCCATGAGGGATGGATGAGGGACAGAGCAATTTTAAGGGGCAAAATGAGGGATGTCCCTCGTAATGAGGGACACTTGAGAGGTATGGCGGGACGCACTCCTTACCTCTGTGCAAGGAGGCTCTCCACATCTGCTCTCTCGTGATCAGCCTGGAGGTGGATCTCCTAGCCATCCATGTGGCAGGAGCCTCCAACAGTCTGGCCGATGCCCTCAGCCAGATAGGTGCTGCTTCTCACGAGTGGTCTCTCCTGCCGGAGGTAGTACAAGACCTGTTCTCCCACTGGGGCTACCCTCAGGTGGAACTGTTTGCCTCCAGGGAGAATTCGAAGCTGAGGCTGTTTCATGCCCGCCCCCCCTCAGCAGGTCTCGCTGCAGGTCTCGCTGCAGTGGGATACCTTCTCGAGGCCGTGAACCCTGGGCCTCTTCTACGCTTTCCCTTCATTTCCCTTGATCCACAAGCTGCTTCTCAAGGTGAAGAGGGACAAGGCGCAGGTGATTCTGGTAGCCCCAGACTGGCCTCACCAGTTCTGGTATCCAGATCTCCTCAGCCTTGGCTCCAGGCTCCCAAGGTGGCTTCCAGCCTGCCCGGACCTGCTTTTAGTCGACAAGAAGAGGGTTCTTCATCCGGACCTTCAATCCCTGCACCTGACAGCCTGGTTCCTGAGTGGCTAGAGTTCCAGACCTTTGGACTTTCCGACAAAGTCCTCAGCGTCGTTGAGGCGTCCCGTAAGGAGTTGACCAGAAAATGCTATGCCTTCAAATGGAAGAGATTCTTCATTTGGTGTCAGGACAAGGGGTTGGACCCTTCTTCCTGTTCCTTGGCTAGCATTCTGGACTACCTGTGGTCCCTTTCTCAGCTAGGGCTTCAGTCGACGACCCTTAAGGTGCACCTGGCAGCCACCTCTGCTTACCGGGCACGGGCCGGAAAGCAGTCGGTGGCGCAGGAGAAGGTGGTCGGGCACTTTTTCAAAGGCCTTGATCACATATCCCCTCCGGTATGAGAACCTCCAGCTCCGTGGGCTCTACTGCTGGTATTGGCTAAGCTCATGGGCAAGCCATTCGAACCGATGCACAGGTGTGACATCTCTCACCTGTCATGGAAGACCGCCTTCTTGGTGGCTATTACGTCAGCCAGGATGGGAGAGCTCCAGGTGCTTTCCATCGAGTCTCCTTATCTTGTCTTCCATAGGGACAAGGTTGTCCTGCGCCCCCGCCCGAAATTCCTTCCGAAGGTGGTGTCAGAGTTTCACCTTAACCAGGTGTTGACTCTGCCGGTGTTCTACCCCAGTCACACCTCGGAAGCCGAATTTAGGCTCCATACTTTGGACCCTAGAAGCGCTCTTATTATAAGGAGCGGACGGCTGAAGTTGGGAGAGGTTCGCCAGCTGTTTGTCACCTACGCTGAAGCCGCACCTGGCAGACCTGCAGCCAAGTGGATGATAGGCAGGTGGATCACCTCCTGCATAGATCTGTGCTATAGGTTGGCGGGCATGGAGCCTCCCAAAGGGAAGAGAGCTCATTCTACCCGCCATACCGCTGCTTCGGTGGCTGCTTCTAGGGATGTCCCTATCCAGGAAATCTGGAGGGCTGCTACCTGGAAGTCAGCACACACCTTCATTTCCCATTACCACATTGACCTTGAGTCACGCCGGGATGCTGGTTTTGGGACCTCTGTTCTCCAGTCCTTATTCCCTAAGTAGGGGGTGCGTGCCTTGCCTCTCTCCTCCTGGAGAACTGCTAGGAGTCTGCTCATAAGTGTGGATTGAATAACATATCTACTTTCCTAGAAATTCAGGTTACTCACCTGTAACAGGAGTTCTAGGAGTGGTATGTGTTGTTCATCCACACAACCCACCCGACCTCCCCGGCTTCGACGCGCAACCTGGCTTCCAGCAGGCTAGATCTGGTGTCATGGGGCGGATCCGAGGGTTTTACCACCCGGGTGGGTGGGAGGAGCCAGCTTGAAGACCTTCCGGCAACATTTAAAGCGGCAAGGAACCTGCCAATAAGTGTGGATGAATAACATATACCACTCCTAGAACTCCTGTTACAGGTGAGTAACCTGTATTTTTGTACCATTGATGATCCGATGCTTTGATTTTAGGATGAAAGGACATGCTGGGTGGGATAATGGTGGGACTGTATGGGTGGTGATGGCTGGCATGGTCCATTTAAAACAGCTGGGGACCCCCCACAGTTGCCAGTAATGGCAGCTATGGATCTGTGGGTGGTCATTTCAGAGTCTGGTATGCAGTGGTATCCAGGGACAGAACAGAGTTAAGAGATTTGGAGGGGAAAGGGAAGTTATGTTGAAGCTGGGATAAACCCACCGCCTGCAGGGCCGATCCTGTATACCTCCTTGCATTTTGTCACTGAAATGTTGGATACAGACACTGAAACTATAGGGAAATGAGGGGCACTGGTCTTAATAATATGGGATAAATTGTTGGACAGACACACATTCAGAAAACTGGAAGCTAGTGACTTAACAGCACTCTACCCTTGATCACACCCTGGACATTAGCTGAAAGTCCTAACAGTGGAGTGATAACGACTCACTGTGGCCCCGTCCACACTGCACCCAACAAGGCTGAAATGGTTCCAAACCGTTACAGGCTGCAAATGTAACAGTGTGTCCACACTGCCAGGGAACAGGTGTGGAACCGGCACAGCCTGTCCACGTTGAGACGTGAGCAGTGTGTGCACCCAACCCCTGTAATGTGGAGTGCATCCCATGGTGCACCTGGGGAAGACAGCTGTGAAGACGGAAACCCACCCGAATGAACACGTGGCTGCTAGTCTTACACAGGGCACACTGAGTGCGGCACAACATGCCTCGGTATCCTACAGCAATGTGTGCCCAGGTGCACCTGTGGGGGACCAAGGATGGGCAGCAGGTGAAGGTGTGGAACCATAATGAGGGGAGGCCCTACACATGGCATGAAGGCGTGCAGTGACGCACCAACACATGCCGAGTACAGGGACCCCGCTGCATCCCACAGACAGGCATGCGGTGCACCACCAGGAAATGGCAAACCACACCCTGCTGCCACCAGATGCAAGCTGCGTGCACCAGCATACACTGTGCAGCCAGGCCACACATCCAGGACCCCCACACCAGCAACCCATGGAATTGGAAGCCCCACTGTGCCCCAGAAAGCAATGTGCGCATGCATGCACACCGCCCAAGCAAACCAGCAACACGGTATGGTGACACAAGACAGCCTTTAATCCAACGCCACCATGACTTCTGGTGGCAATAACACAAGTAAACAATGTGCAGTGGCAGCATGGCCATGCAGTGGACCATGTGCATGGCTGCGTAACACCACATATTCCCAAAGAAAACAGACACTGTCATGTGAACAAACAATGCAGTACACAATGCCGGGCCACCATATGGGCGGCACCGTACACCAGCTTATCAAAGGAACTTACGTGTGGGCTACTGTACTGTCACCCGAACCACTGAAAAACATAACCATGCACAGGTGGTGCCCTAACCCAGGCACCCACGTAGCCATACTGCATCGGAACCCCTGACACAGCATGTTGCAGAGACGCCACGCAACAGTGCATGCAACCCAGGAATTGCACTGTTCAACTGAGTGCCACAGTCGGCACATACCTCTATGCCAACATGAACTAGGCACAATTGTCACTGGGCGGACCCCAGCGGCATCCCAAAAGTAGGGGGGAAATCAAAAAATGGAGTCCCATGTGGCGACCGGCGGGATGCACCAGTCAGCCAACCCCTGCATGCTGCATGGGTTATCACAGGGTGGTCCACTGGAACCCATCGCTGTACAGGTCCTGTGTGAAGCTGGGCATGCCTGCTGTGGGATCCAAGGGGGGTAGCACTGTGCAGAGCAGCGGCACCATGCATCTGGGGTTGGGGTGCTTTGTGCAGGCCAGCGGTGGCTGGTGTGACACCTGTGGGGTACAGCTATGCCATGCTGGCACCAGCTGGTGTTGCTTGGGATGTGGGCGGCTGGGTGGTGGAGGCAGTGACACCACCCATGTACACTGCACCCTGTAGTGGGGTGTCACGCCTGCGGGGTGCTGGCATAGCCAGGTGATGCATCCTGGTGGCGGCTGCCTGTGCCGAGCAGCCTGTCTGTCTGCCAGCGGTGGACGGGTGACCGATGGCAGGGTCGGCCATGCCACTGAGGTTTTCAGTGGCCATTGGCATGATGGCACACCCACAGGGGAACAGGGGGATGGGGCTGCGGTGGTGTGTGCCATGGGGGTGGCACCCGGCCATTGTGGTGCAGCTGCGGGGGGTGGCTGCTGGCATTGCATGGCCAGTAACTGGACCATCTGTGTGAAGAACTGCTGTGTCTGCTGTGCCTCCTGTCTCTGTAACCGCTCCACCAATGCCCTCTCCTCCCATGCCCGCTCCCTCTCCAGGTCCATCAGCTCCTTGTGGTGCTCTTGCATCATCCTACACGTAGGTTCCAGCACCGCCCCAATATGTCTGCCATCCATGCTGTCTTCGACTTTCTCTTCCTGAGGTTCACCAGGGGTGCCTGGTCACCCTGCCGCTTTGCATGGCTCCCTCCTCCCGCAGTGGAGCTGTCACTGGAGGTTCCTGGCATCACATCGTGCAGGGCCGAGGACACTGGGGAGGCTTCCTCTGCGTCGGTGTCCACAGATGTCCCCTCACCGGGGTCTTGCCCTGGAATGGCAGAACACACCTGTCACCATTACACTCGTGTGTACCCCACCCCCACCCCCCACGGCCAACCCCAGCCCCTGTCCCCCATGCACCTGTGTGCCTACGCACACCACAAGTGCCACATGCAGACTCCCTCGAGTGAACCTATGCCACCACCCATGCCATGCCTATCACCATGTACTGCGTGCCCAGGATACACCTCCATCGGCATGCCAGAACCCAGAATACACATTGCACAATGCACGTACTGTGTCGGGGCACTCCCGCTGCACACCGTCGTCATCTTCATTCCCCAGGTGCTGGCACGCATCCACGGTGGTGTCCCCATCATCCTCCATGTCCAGTTCAGGGCTGGCCACCTGTAAGCTCTCCAGGAGAGCGCTGGTTCGAGTGGTAGGCCGTGTTCCCAGTATGGTATCAATGTGTCATAGAAGGGCACACCACCGCGCACCCCCCCCCCGCGCGTCTGTTGCTGTCCCTGGTTTTGTGGTACCGTACCTTCATTTGCTTTATCTTGTCACGGCATTGCTTTGCCGTCCGCTCCACCCCATTCCTGAACAGGTAGTCCGATACCTTCTGATACATCTTTGTGTTGTGCCTTGCACTGGCTAGCTCTGCCTGCACCTTCTCCTGAGTCCAGAATTCCACCAGGAGTTTTGTGGCCTCATCCGACTAGGTGGCGCCGCGATCTGACATGGTCCTGCAGGTGGACAGTGTGGCGTGCGGCTGTGGTCACTGCTTGGCACAGGCCTGTCTACCCTCCACCAGTCACAGGCAGTGCTTGGGGGCTGGGGTCACTCTGCAGTGGTGCTGGTGTGGTGTGCTCTGGCACTGCTGTCCTCTGGGGGCTGGTTGTGTGTTGTGGCAGCTGCTGGGGCCCCCCTTCACACCTGTGGCACATAGTGCTGGCGTCTGATGCTGCCTCCCTATGGCTTGTGCCCACTGTTTGCCCTGGGCACCAGCGCCCCCCCCTCGCAGTTCTTGTACAGCTGCTGCAGGCAGCACCCCCCTATTGGCACGCTATGCCTCCTGGCTGCACCTCTCTTGGGTGTGTGCACCCAGCTGATCTGGGCTCCGTGCCTCTGACATAGTGCAGGCGCTGCCCTGCACCGTTTCCACCTCGTTGCAGTGGTTACAGTCCTCGCACGCCTCTCTGCCTTCCAGCGCTGTCTTCTTCATCTGCCTCCCAAGTGCCCCTCTGTGGTGCACTGCCTGCTGGTCTAGCGAATGACTGGGGGCTAAACGGTCGTGCGTTTAGATGGCCGGCGTAATGTTACAGCCTCGCGGGCATTTCTGTAACGTTGTAGAAACCACCTCTGACAGGTTTCTACAGCTGGCAGTAATGCTCTGGTAACGTTACCTGTGTAAACGCACACCATTACCGATGCGGTTTACACCCTCTGTAACGTTACAGAAGGGTTTTCGGGCTGCAGTGTGGACAGGGCCATTGAGTCTTTTGTGGGATCCCCCTCTTGAACTGCCAGATAATTGCAGCTCGTAATGAGCTGTTAATCTCACCAGGCCCTCTGGAAGCATGAGGACTAGAGCCTGCTAAAGTAGAGACTTTTTTAACTTCATTAACGGCCATGAAAATCTGCACTAGTCAAGCCGGACAAGTAGAGAGTTAGCTGCACTAGCCCTGGTCAATTTGCACTAGTAAAACAATGTTAAGATCGACCCCCGAGTACTAGGGGCCCTGTTGCAGTAGCAGCAGGAGGGAAACCAACAGTTTGTAATTGTGCATGAGTAATATAGACGTAGTACACAGTATAACATGAAATGTGATGTTGAAACATTTTTTAATTATACAAACAAACTGGGTTCTATATGCAGGGTTGTGGGAACCGAGCATCTGACCTGTCACTTTTAATTCATCTGCCACAGATCTTATCGTTCAGGTCTGTTCGGACATACCCAGCTGCTCACAGAACAGGCTACTGCACAACTGCTTTCGTACTCTGCTGCTGCAGAAAGTTATCAAGATTCAACCTGAGTTCCCATAGCAACCAGCCCTTTTTGTAGCTCACGCAGCTCCCTCACTCTCCAAACAAGTTATTACAGATGAACTCTGACTGGTGCCATTGATCTTACTGCTTTAATCACAGCCCGAAGGCAGCGCTGGCTGAGGAGAAAATCATTTGCTGTGGTTGTAGTACCGACATGTGCAAAGTTTTTCTGAAAGCCTCTCAGATGTTTTGCTTTAGTCTTCAAACCGTTCTGCGCCCAGTGCCTTAAAGTAAGTTTGCCTTTGTCTAAATTGTAAATTTTTTAATTGTTTTGTTTTTTTAACAGAACGTTTAACTTGTAAACATTTGGCAGATGGTGGCACTTTGTGTATGCTCGCAGTGCGTATAATTGGGATGCGATGGGTAATTCAGTGTTGGAAGGGATATATGGTGGTGGTTGTTTGCTGTCTTTTTTTTTTTTTTTTCATTGTTTCCAAAGAAAGTGCGTTTTCCTCTGTGTGTAGTAAAGTGGGTGCATGGACATGTCTTCCTTAGCAGTTTTGTTTTTTTGTACTTGGTGAAAAAATGTAGGTCTACATTCCTGAAGTACTTTTCTGGGGCTCTAAGCAACAGCACCACTGTAAAAGTGCTTCTTGAATAGCAGGGTGAAATAAAGCTAATCTGTTAAGTGTTTCATGAATACTGAAGGTTGATGAAGGTAGGACATAGACTGCTAACATTTACAAGTTGCTCTTTAAACATGGCTTCGATACTTAAAAGCAAAAATACAAGAACGTGGGGGTTGGGGGCAATTCTTTGTATGCTTTGCTTGACTGTTTAATATGGCCTGGGACAGGCTGTCATCCGAATTCTCTTGTTTTTGAACACCCGTCGTTTAACATCACTTTGCTTGAGACTAAAATAAACTAGCATGCATCAGACACTGCTCCCTGACCATAATGGGACAGTAGGTGTACATAGACAGCTGAGAATACTGATGAAAACCTGGGGAAGAGCCGCATTCAAAGGAGCATGCCCTTTATTTAATTTAAATGTAAAAAAAAAAGTGCTAAAGCAGACTCAAAGTAGGGGAAAGAAGGGTATCGTATATGACAGGAACAGAGGGGCAGCTCAGAAAATAAACAGTTGAGGCGTTTCAGGTATCCACATCTGGAGTAAGTGCATAAATAATTTTAAATAGTTGGCTATTCTTTTGGATTCCCACTTCAGTTTTGATAGCCGTGTAGAATATACAGCTCAGTAGCTGCACAAAAAATTAGGTGCATTGTATGTATTAAAGGATTACTAGGTGGATGATGGTAGAAAAAGGCTGGCACAAAGCTGTCTTATTTTCTCTGGAGTATGGGAGTATAATTGGGGGGGAGTATCTGAAAAAGTTTTGAAAAGCAGATCTGCATGTATAATGCGATATGCAGGTTTTACAAAGGACGCTGACATGGTTCAAGAGTTACCTTCGTGACAGACTCCAGCAGGTCACCTTAAACCAGTGGTGCACAACTTTTTTTTGTGGAGGGCCAGACTGAAAACTTAAGTCAAGGCCGAGGGCCAAGGGCCAGTGTAAAACGTCCCAAAGTGACAAATGCCCAGCAAGACATTATTAAATGTACACATAAATTAAATCAAAACATCTATCTAGCTATCCATGCGTTACTGAAACTAAACACAAAATCACATAAACAAAGGCTGCAAGGGGAAGCTGCTAGGTCCTCGGGGGGGGGGCCACAGACAGCTGCCATGGGGGCCATTTGTGGCCCCTGGGCCATATGTTGTGCATCACTGCCTTAAACAAACACAGCTCTAACTTGTTGCCATTGGTGCTTGGAGTCCCCCAAGGCTCCATACTAGGCCTTCTGCTCTTCAACATATACATGAACTGCCTGAAATTCCCCCACCCCTCAAATAAACCTCCACCTCTATGTGGATGATACCACGATATACACATCTGGTAACTCCCTGGAAGAAATCCAAGCAGCCTTACAAGAGGCTTTTCACCACCTATAAAACGTCCTATACGGCCAAAAACTAGTACTCAATGCAATGCAAAAAAATCAAAAGTTATGCTCTTCAAGCCCCACTGCAAACCGGTAGGCTCACTGGAGGGGCTGGACATAGTAACCTACGCAGGTAACAAACTAGAAACAGTCAAAGCCTATAAGTACCTGGGCCTGTAGATAGACTCAAAGTGCAAATGGAGTGTCCATATAGACCAAATGACCAATAGCCTCTTCAAAAAACTAGGGGTGCTCTACCAACATTGACCCGAGATACCAAGGGAAGCCAGAATTAGAACTGTAGAGACAATGGTCCTACCTATGCTGGAGTATGGTGATGCACTGTATGGCGGGGCACATAGTTACGATCTAAATAAAATTGATGTACGCATATGAAGAGAGACTTAAGGAGCTTAATATGAATAGCCTCGAGGAAAGGAGGGAGAGGGGGGACATGATAGAAACTTTCAAGTACCTCAAGGGAATCAACAAAGTCCAAGAGGGTAGCATCTTTCAAAAAAAGAGGTGTGCAAGAACAAGAGGGCACAATTAGATGGGGGGCTCAGAGGTAATTTAAGGAAGTATTTTTTCACAGAGAGGGTTGTGGATGCATGGAGCAGCCTTCCGGAGGAGTTGTGGAGTCAAAATCAGTGGTGGAATTCAAGCATGCATGGGATAGTCATAAGGCAATTCTGGGGTGGAGGCAGGAAGAAGTAGGCTGCTGGTTAACTAGGATCTGCAGCTTATCCAGTAGGTAGGAAATGGACAGACTGGGTGGGCCGAGCGGTCCTTATCTGCCGTCAAATTCTGTGTTTCTATACGCTATAACAAATTTGCAAGATACACACTGGATGCCCCTCGCACAGGACACCACTGTTCACTATACAGAGAGCTATCATGGACAAGCCTGGAGGTCAGGAGGCAGATACATGCACTAAACCTTATGTTGAAAACATAGAAAAACTATCTCCCAGGGTTCTTTCTGGACAAAATGGAACCCAAACCTATCAACAGGTCCGCCCTTAAATCTGCCCACTGCTTGGAATACAGGTTTCGGCAGACATCAACAAACACAGGAAGGTCATCTTTCCTGTTTAGGGGTCCCTCAGCTTGGAGCTCCCTGCCCATGCCCCTCAGGTTGAACAACAGGCCAATAAGACGAGGCCCCATCAAAATGTGGTGCTATAAAGAAGCCATGAAACCACAAATCTGCTGCCCAGACTTCGACAAGGGATAATGTCATCCAGAAACATGGCCCGCCTGACCACCACCCCATTCTGCCCCACACATATACACCCAGCACCTAGTCGCCCTCCCAAATATCCAGTCTGTAATTGATGTGACTCAGGTACCCACCTGTATCCTCCCAAACCTGAACCCATTATCTGTATCCGCTGCAACATGAGTACTTAACCTGTAACTGTCAGTGTTAATCCTGTTGTATCCTGAATGCTTATTTTTCTGTTCTGTGACATAGACATACTGTCTGACAATGTAAAATGGAAACTACCGTACCGCTGATGCCTATGTAATACCCTGACATATAGTGTACATAATGTGGTGGAATCCACTGACCCCATTGTCACCCTGTAACCCTGACATTGCACACTGTATATTGTAATTTTGTACTGTCATGACCTTGTAACCTAGTCTATTGTATATTATAGTTTTGTACTGTAGTGATCTTGTAACCTAGTCATCTGCCTATGGTACCCATTGAAAATGAGCATCGGCTCAATTGGGGTCTGACCATGTTCATAGCACGTGACAATGATTGTGAATAACATTTTTGCTACTCCAGTTTGCTTACTTGTAATTGCCCCTAGTCCTGAATTTCTCCCAGTATGTCTGTCTTTGTCTACCAGAACTCTACCTCTGACACTGACTACCTTTTTTCCTAGCTGCCATGCTGTTGTTTCAATATCTGTGCTTTACTACAATGCTTTTGTACTCGCATTGATTGCACTTATTTTGTACTCGGTTACTCTTGCATTACTGTGTATTTGCACTTTACCTGTAACCCTATAAACTACAATTGTTGTCTTAACTGGACGCTTGTGAAAACGGGCAATTTTGCTCACATGCCTTTCCAGTATAAAAAAAAATTAACAAACTATTATCACTACTACTACTGTAAGAGCCAGGCAATAGGAACATCACTGTATGTCATATGAAAAACTGAACTGGCTAACAGTTGTTCAAAGAGACTGATTGCATAAAAGTTTTTTTTCATAAAACCATACACATGGATACAAACAGTCCCCTTGCTGGATTGTTTGACCAAAAACAAAATATAAATTTTCTTAGATTGAATGATACTGTTACATTCACAGTGCCTCTGTGTAGAACCTCGTAAAACCAAAAGGTTTTTAAACCTACTGCGGTTAAAATTTGGAACAGTGTATCTGCAGATACTGTATAAGAAATGCCTCAAGTGTTCATCAATTTAAAGTTCAGTTAAAAAGCACTTTAGTACTCAAAGCTCAGTGTTAATGTCTATAAATGTTTGTAGCCATGAATATTTGTTCATTTGTAAATGAAATGGATTTGACTTTTAATGAATGTCCAAATCTATTCTGTATGTGATAATAGTGATACTAATACTGCAGAGATGTCCTGTGTACCTGGGTAAAGTCTGTAAAAGCGCCATGTGGCCTGGCACATTTCTCATCCGGTTACTAAATTACAAAATATATATGTAAATAATAAAAAAAGTGACAATTTAAAATGGAATAAAAAAGTATAGGTCAAAATTGTGATTGCAGCATTCACTGCTGCTGTAATCCACACTGACAAGGAACAAAGGTGACCCCCTGTAGATATCTGAATGCTCTACTTAGGAGGCCCTTCGACTCCTTGTAGCCTCAGGCTACAGCTTTTGCTGTAAGGAGGCGTAAACCGGGAGCTGTAAGAGGTCCACTCCTCCTTACTCCAAGCTGCAAAATTATACCTTGAGTTCTGGTCAAGGTTTGTTTCACTTGTGGCAAACAGCTCCTCAGTTTCCATGACAACACAGAGGATCCAGTAATTGGACCTTCTCTAATTTGGCAATGCACATGAAGGTCACAGGTAAGATGCCTGGGCAAAAATCTTATCTAAATATAAACCTTTTTTTTTTTGTTTTTTTTGTTTTAACTAAACACTTTTCCTGCTTTAATTACAGGCACTGCTGCAAAGAAATAAGCTGAACGCCATTAGTTGATCATGTGAAGAAATTGTTAGTGTTCTTGAACAGAATCCAAGAGACGAAACTACAAGTTCCTGTTGCTTGTGCACTGATGGAGTGATTGGAATCTTGGCTCTCGATTGTAAACTTCAGCTCCCAGAGCTGTACGTTTTCGAGCAAATTGCATTGCATCTTGAAAACAATCAAGCCATAGAATGTGGAAGATAAACAGGAGCAAGGTGCTTATAGATGAAACCCCAGAAGAAGAACACTGTGTTGAGCAAGCGTGTCAGGTAAGAGTTCAGTAAACTTAAGTAAAGAAAGTTTTCGTGAGCCTTCAAGGAGAACTGTGCTGAACCTGAAACTTATTTTTCACGTATAAGATGTAGACTTTTTTTAAAGAGCTACTCTGCACTTCTGCATGTACTTTCAGAAAGAAGATGTTTCAGGTATTACAATTTACTAGAAAATACATTTTTTTTTCATGTTCAATGTTCCTTTCTGAGGTGTAAAGCACATCTTGGTAGTCTTTCTAATAAGTCTGTATAAAAAAATAGTCTTCCCCCTGTTTACCTCACAATACCTTTATTTATGACTTTTTATAGTGCTTACCATGGCAACAGAGCGTGATGTCACCAAACAGCTATTATGTGGTTAGCAGGAACTATTCGGATACATTTTAAAAGACTGTGAAATAAGTGTTTTTTTTACCTACAACATTTAGTAGACCAATAGGAGAGGAAGTAAAAAAAAAAAAAAACATAACTAGAAAACAAAGTTAAAACATAACTGGTGTAAATCCAGTGTTTTAGGCATTTTATTATAGTAGAGAGTTGCCCTTTAATACTGGTTCAAATTCTGGTCTTGTTCCAGGTATACGGGCCTATTGGTAACCTCAGTTGTTATTTCTGACTTACACTCTGGTGTTAAGTATAGTATAGGCAGTATAGCGCAGTGGTTTAAGGCTCTGAGCTGCAAATCTGGTGACATCCAACAGACCAGACCTGGGTTTGAATACCACAGCTTCCACTTGCATACTGTGTGACCCTTAGCAAGTCACTTGACTTCCCTGTGCTCCCAGGTCGCTCCTGTAAACTAGAATGGAAAGTCTGCCTGTTCACAGATGACACAAAAATCTGCAACAAGGTGGACACACCCGGGGTGTGTGTGTGTGTGTGTGTGTGTGTGTGTGTAAAGAATGAAGAATGATTTACTTAAGTTACAACAATAGTTATTAGATTTTGTCACAGTGAGCCTCCCTAAATCCATGGAAAAGATTTTGAGCCTCCCTCAAAAACTGAAATAATCTTGGGCCTCCCCAAAGAAAAATAGCATACTGTACTTTGCGCAGTACAGCTTGAAGAAATTGAAACCCCTTTGAGTACTTGGCTCACATTCAGTTATTTCATTCAGTTCTTTGTCTTATACTGATGTGGAACCTTTGAAAAAGATCTCCTGTGCTCAAAGGTGTTATCTGAAAAATAAATGAAATAAATATTATTTTTTCAGCTTTTTGTAACACACACACACACACACACAGAGGCCAGCCTACTTGCTCTGCTGTTTTTATTCTTGAACCATTGTTACCCCTTGTTACAGTAACTTCATGGGTCAGACTGCTTTCTTTGTTTCGTCTCTATATGAAATAACCTTCCTACATACTTTGCCCCTCCCCCTACTTCCCTGCTCCTAAGCAACTTCTCTGGGATTACTTTGCTCCTTCCTGCTATTGCTGTTAGCACTTCTATGCTCAACCCTTGTATTTGGGCTGTTCTGCCATCAGTCTACAAATTGATCAATTACCACCACTCATTACTAGTTTATTGTTCATATTTGTTTGCACTATTGTTCATTGTGTATTCAGTGGGGAAAGAACGGAAAGGGGGGATATGATAGAAACATTCAAATACACAACAGGTTTTAATAAGGTATGGTAAGGTAGCATTTTCTGCAGAAAGGCAGACTCGAGGACTGGGGATCAAGCTATGAAGCTGGGGGGGCTTGGGGGGCACTCAGAGGGGATGTGAGGAAATATTTCTTCACAGAGAGGGCGGTGAAAGCCTGGAATGGCCTCCCAGCTGAGGTGGTAGGTGCCAAAACAGTTGCAGGATTCAAGCATACATGGAACAGATACAGGGGGCCCTAGGAAGGAACACAAGGGGTGGGGATGACCGGAGATTGTACAAGGGCTGCGGTGGCACAGTTAGCAGGGGAAAGGGGCTTTCTCTGCTGACAACTTCTGTGTTTCTTTGTTCCTATGTATGATGTAGTTAAGTGTACTTCTCGACCATGGAGTTCTATAGTAGGACACAGATGCATTGTACCAACTGAGCAAGGGACATAAACTACATCATACGGTTATAAAATGGTACTTATTACCTGTGTGTAACTCAGAAACACACAAGAGGATAACAAAAAAGCCTGAAGAGATGGAACAGTAACTGAATTGGAACCAGAACTTAAAAAATCAGCTTCTACTGGGAAATGTGATCTAGGTTCAGTGCAGTTTTTCTTTTTTTTTTTTTTCTCCGGGACGTGAGGAGCTCTCTCCAGCTACCTTCCAGCATGGCTGTACCTCCCGGTCTGAAACTCAGCATTCCAGGCAGTCCCTGCCTGGTGGATCCCACATCTCTGGGCCCCTCGAGGCAGGGCCACCCGCCCTGGCACTATCTACAATGTAGTGTGCCGGGCAGGTGTTGGAGAACCCCTGGAATCCAAGCCCGATGGTGGGAGTGTATCCGGGAACTGGAGCACGCCGCTATACTTTTCGCCCAGGGTTTTGTTACCCCAGGGCCGACGAGCAGTGACGCCTGCACGGAGAAGCCGTAAGTGTCCACTGCGCTCCTCCCCCTTATGTTCCAAGCACAGTAGTATACCCAGTCTCCACTGAATGTCACTACTGCGCCAAGGAGCCCCCGAACCCACCCCAGGGAGCGGAGAGCTGTCCTCTGGACGCTTGATCCTCTCCCTCCCCTACCGACCCCCGACAACCCGGGCTCGTTCCCAAACCCAGTTCGCCGGTGTGGTGTCCAGCGCCTCAACCCTCCGCGCCACTGGGCCAGCTAATGCAGCTCTTCTTTAAGAGCACATTTTGCAGTTCTGCTGCGTTGAACCCATTAGCGGAAACTACACATCGTGGCAGTGTGATTTAGTGGTAAAGGGTAGTGACATTTGAAATAGAAATCACAGGTTTGGATCCCACCATAGCTGCTGGCCTACTCGGTGACCCTAAACAAGTCTGTTAACTTCCCTGTGCTTCAGTTCTTTGGTGGTAAAATTGGGCAGTATTAATACCCCACTCAAAATGAACTGTTGTCTTGCAGCTCAACTGCCCTGGATAAATACATTGTAACGGTAATATAAATGAAGTAGAAGCATGAGTCGAATTTCAGTTTTGAGTGGCTAATTGCTTGATTTAACACTGCATCCTTAATATTGCATGAAATTGTACATTGAATAATTTATCAGCTAAATGTTTTATTTGACTGTTTTAGAAGAAAAACAGAAGAATATGAAAAGACTTCCATTATTTTCACTTCCGTTAAAACTTCAGTCAGTGGGGTCAGCAAGTACCCTGGCCATATATCCACTTTGGTATTTTGTCACATTCCGTGAAAGGCTTGGACACTTTTTCTGTGTGGGAATAAATGTATTTTGTTGACTGTGACTGAGTACTGGATTTACTGCTAAAGGGGAGGATGATGTCAACCAGCACTGATTACACTTGGCATTTGAAAAAGATTGTTTTAGTTTAGGAACCTGGCTTTCTGAATTTCAGGACATGCTGCTACACTGGCATCCTTTTGATTATAAACAGGGTTGAAAAAAGAAACACTCGGCTTCAAACTGTTCCGGAGGTGTTGACAGTGCTTCCGTTTACATTACTATCAAAACTGAACTAAGTTTGAACAGTAACAAGAAATTGGCAAACTTATTTATTTGCATGAAAACATTTCACCAGCAATTCCATTTTTAATCGAAATTTGAGATGATAAATTTGTGTTAATTTTTTAAACCAAGACACAGTCCTCAGTGCTTCAGATAAGTGGAGCCACAGCAATGAAAACAAATGCCTTGGTGTATGCTGAGAGTAGCAGTCTCAGTGCTAACTAGCAACCTTGAACATATGTTAACCTTTTTTATTCAGCATTTTAAAAGAAATAGGTTTTTTTTTCTGGGAATACTGTTGCTTATCCCACCAGCAGATCCATTAGGAAGCATTATTTATTTTTAGTTGACTGGTAAAGCAGGACTAGGAAATGCTTGCTGTTTTCAGCCTTGTGGTGGTGGGGTACAGATGCAACCTGACTGATACTGTACCAAATTAAACTGTTGGTGTTTCTTAAGTGAATGAGGAAAATTTGGTCAGGACACCAGGGATATTCCTTTACTCTTTTGGGGGTGAGCCATGATAAGCTTTTGGTGTATTTTTTTTTTTAGAGAATGGGAAATTTGTTCAGGGCACCAGGAATATTCCATTACTCTTTTTGAAAAAAAAAAAGAGGAATGAAGAACCAAATTAAGCTGTTTGTGTTTCTTTAGTGAATGGGGAGTAATTTGGTCAGGGTACCAGAGATAATCCCTTACTCTTTTGAAAAGGGGAGGGTTATGCCGCCGGTGGTACCTTACTCCTGTGCCACGCCGTCGACCTGTGTCTGGTACGAGCACGGGCTGCTGGAGGCTGGCAGGGAGGGAGGGCATGGAGCTGGTAGGAGTGGCCGAAAGGCAGCTCTCCTCCCCGGGATGGTGGGGTTACATCCCCTCGGCCATGGTCTGCCTCCTGGTGGAGACCAAGCTGCAGTACAAGCCAGAAGGGTGCAACGGCACTAGGTCAATGGGTGGGCGGAAGGGGCTGTTGCCGGGGCTGTAGAGCACATGCGTTCCTCCATTCGCATGCGTCTCTATTCCTGGGGCCCTGGATAACGGGGAGAAAATGGAGGAGAAAAACACCCGGCAGGCAAGATGACTCCCAACTCTCCGCAGGCACCGCTCCTGGGCTGGACATAAGGTAAGCCCCGGTAATTCTGGGTGTCGGAGCTGGGGGAAGGGGGGGCAGTTAGGCTGAATTGGGCTTGCCAGCAGCGTAAACAGTGATATGTTAAAAAAAGGAAAGGGGGGAGGGGTGTGAACTAAGTTAAGCTGTTGGTGTTTTTTGTTTTGTGTTTGTGACTGGGGGAAATTTGGTCAAGACACCAAGAATATTCCCTTATGGGGGGAGGGTGGGGGTGGTAATTGAACCATGACTGAACCGTGTTAAGCTGTTGGTGTTTTTTAAGTGAATGGGGAAAATTTGGTCGGGAGACCAGAGGTATCCCCTTACTTTTTTTGAGAAGTACCATGGGATCTTTAACATTCACTTGAATAACCACAAGAGTTCGCATACAAAATCTTGGTTTAATATCTCATCCACAGTCTGGCACCTCTGACAGCACGTTGCCCACCAAACACCATGTGGCATGGGTATGATTCCTTTCAAGGAAGGGGAAGAGTGCCACCTGCGAAGCTACCAACATAGCCATAGTTACGTAGCTAAACAGCAGCAGTAACAGTCTGTCCTAACCTGAGTTCTGAAAGATGTCTTACTTTTTTCTGAGAAAGTGCTGTCTGTTCCACACCTGACTCATCCCATCACACGGAAATGTTCCAGACATGGAAAAACACTGCTTTTGCAACACTGTTGCCACCTCAGGGGAAATGGCATTTTGAAAAGGATAAAACATTTTTGCTCATCTAGAAGGCTTCATTCAAAAAGGGCCATCAATTTACTGTTGTTTGCCAGTGTTTTTGAAGATGCATTCATTTATGTATTTTATTTATTGAATCAGAATTACAAACCTTTGAGTCATGGACTCATTTCCAAAGGCTCGTCATCATACACATACAGGACAAGGGCGGGTAACAGACAGTGAGTGGATTAACAGAGTTCAGTGCGTGTACATACATTATTTGCATTAAATACAAATTGTAACAATAACAGCGAGAGAGGAAAAAAAACAAATTCAAATGTACAAGGATAATTACAATGTGGAAAACATTTTTTAGCATATGAAAGGCCTATACGTGTTGTAGCAATGCAAGAAGGCGTACCCAGAAACTCAAATACCGTGTGAGTGGTGGAGGTCGTAGTGGTGGATCAGGTCTAGCAAGGGGCTGATTTAGGTGTAGCTACAGTTGCGGGAGTTGACCAAATGATTACGGAGGGGTGATTTAAATGGCCCAATCCTATGTTCAGATGTGATGCTAGGAGGGAGGAAGGGTGTTAAACCAAGTGGGGGCTCTGTACCAGAAGGACCTCTGTGCCAGAAACGTTCTGACCCTGAGTACTGATAGTGAGGTTTTGGTGGAGACAGTCGGGAGGGATGTGCTAAGTATCGTAGTCAGGCCAGGTGGGGTTAGTCCTAGGAGAATTTTTTTGGGTGAGTAAACAGGATTGGAAGAGCAGTTGCTCATCAAAGGAGAGAAGGTTTGACAAGTAGTGTAGCATACAGGTGTGGGTGAGCCTATCAGCCCCTGTGAGCAGCCAACAAGCTTTGTTGAGTGAGAGCTTGATTTTGTTCAGGGCTGTGTTGTCAGCCACACCATGTAGCAGCAGTCCATAATCCACAAGGGATAGAACTGAGGAGTCTATAGCTAGTCTTAGTGCCTCCAGGGGGAGACCGGTCCCTTGGCAGTATAGTAGGCCTATGTGTGTGTTGATGGCTGAGCAGAGGATTTGGATATGATCATGAAAGGTGAGGGCAGAGTCAGACAATACCAAGGTATTTGTGGGTATTAACCTTCTCAAGGGGGTGGAGGGAGTGGCACAAGACATTGCGGAGCTCTTGAATTTGTTTTGGTTGTGGGTGAAAAGCATATTTAAAAAATTTTTTTTTGTAGATTCATTACTACTCTGTGGTCTAAGAACCACTGTTCGGTTTGTGCAAAAGAGGTTTGTAGGACATGTTGAAGTTGGACAGAGTCTGGGTGGGATGTGAAAAGAACTGCATCATCTGCATAAAGGAGTATGTTTTCTGGGCAGGAGTTGGGCAGTGTATTTAGGTGTAAGCTAAACAGTAGGGGCCCAAGGTTGGAGCTTTGGGGGACTCCAGAGCAGACCTGACAGGGGCTTCAGAGGGCATTGTTGATTCTTATGCATTGTGTTTGGGCAGTGAGATAGTTGGTGACCCAGTTTACTGGGCAAGGGGCAAACCCAAGTAGTGTGAGGGTGTCTATGGGAAAGGGGTGGCAGACTGTGTCGAAAACCTTCAGCAGATCAATGAAGACTGCTCTGGCAAGGTGATCTTTGTCAAGTGCAGAGTGAATGAATGTGGAAAATTCTAGGAGGGGGGTGGTGGTGGTGCTGAAACCACGGCGAAAACTGTGCTACTCCATGCAAAGGAGGTTGTGTGCAGTGAGGTAGTCTGTTATTTGGTCAGTGACTATTTTTTCCAAGGCTTTGGAGAGAGGGGGAGGGTTGAGATTGGTCTGTATTTTCCAGGGAAGGATCGATCACCACTCCTGTGTATAGGGGTGATGACTGCTATTTTCCAAGTCAGGGGGAACAGTCCAAGGCAGAGGGAGCAATTGAGAAGGTCAGTGAGGGTGGTGAGAACAATATCCATTGTAGTGTGAAGGAGATTGAGAGCAAGAGTGTCGCTGTTGTGGCTGGCACCGTTTAGGGCTTTAAGCAGATAGGGTTTTGCAGCATATGGACAGAGAATTTGCAAGTGGAATGGAGGGTATTGGAGAGTGATTTGGGGAGGATCGGGAGCGGGGTCCAAAAAGTTTGCAGGTAGAGTAGATGAAAGGTCAGAAAATGCGTCATTTAGGCCATTGGCGATACTTTGTGGGTCTGTGGTGATTGCACCACCAATATTGAGCTGAGGTGGGTTGGGGAATGTGTTTTTCCGTTAAGTTCCTTTAGGTTGTCCCAGAACTTACATGCAGAGCCCCAGGTGGAGGCGAGGGTGTTCCTGTAGTTTGTTGCTTTTGCACTACGGATAGCCCAGGTGCACTTGTTACGGGCAGCTGTATAGGCTTGTCTATCAGTGGGTTTCCCAGACTCAAGGGCTCTGTGCCAGAGGTTGTCCCTGAGGCACATCTGCGTGATGAGGGTGGGGGTGATCCAGGGGGAGCTGTGCTTCTTAACTAGAGATTTGGAGAGAGGCGCGTAGGTGTTGCAGGCCAAGTTAAAGGAGTGTATGAAATAGCTGAGGGCTGCATCAGTATTGGAGGCAAGTTTTATTGGGGACCAGTCCCAGTTGGCAAGGTGCTCATAAAGGTGTGCCAGTTTGCCAGGCCGCAGGCACCTCCTGGTGGTAAAGGCGGGCATAGGTTTTTCCAGGTTACATGACCAGACAAAAAGGATTGGGCAGTGATCATTAAGGGCATTTGGCAGCACTACCGTGTTGGTGATTTTATGGGGCCTGTTAGAGAGTACAAGGTCCGGTAAAGTGGCATTACCATTGGTTGTGTGGGGGCGGGTGGGGGAGGTCAAGCACAGCAAAGGCATCTTTGGCTTGGGTCGCTGAGCTGACAAGCCAGTTAATGTTCAAGTCACCCATTATAATTTGTTCCATTTTGCTTGGTTGGTGGGAGATGTAATTTAGTAGTGATTGCAAGGCGAGATTCTGGTGGTGCGGGGGAATGTAGGCAGCAGTGATGGTAAGGGGGCTTTCGAGGTGCCTGGAATGATTTTTAGGGAGATTGCCTGTGCACCGTGCTCTAACTGGGGTTTTGGGAGGGGGAGACCTAAGAGGGAGTCCCAGAGATAAATGGCACATCCCCCTCCACGTTTCCCAACTCTCTCTTCTCTAAAGAGAGAGTATCCAGGTAGGGCAATAAATGAGTCAGGGTTGACATGGAGAGTCATGTTTTGACTAGTGCCAATACATCTGGTTGGTGTTGTGCAACCCAGCCCTGTAGGTCTGCAAACTTTTTTAGCAGGCTGCAGACGTTTATGGAGGCAAGTTTGAGTCCCGCCATTGGGAGGAGGTTGGTGTGGCTGTTTGTGATAGGGCCTGGGTTTGGGTGAACATTACCAGATAGTAGGAGAAGCAGTGCAATAATCTTGAAAAGAGCCAGGTTTTGTTTATGATGGGTGGTGTCAGTACCTTTGGTGGGGGCATAGGTTGGGAGACAGGGATGGGGAGGGACCGAAGGGCAGGGATGGCAAGAAACATTGGGTGGCTAGGGGGCTCCAGCGGAGGGGGGAGCAGCATAGGACATGTTGGTGGGGGGTGAGGAGGTGGGGGGGTAGTCCTGGTAGGGGCACAGTGGCGATAGGCTATGGGGTAGGAGTGGTGTTGAAAGGTGGGCAGGGATGAGTTAGGTGCAGTACTTGTGGGGTCAGTTAGGAGGGTTACATGTAGAAGTATTAGTATGAGCGGGGTCGTGAGTGTAGATGTGGGGGAGGCAATGGGGGAGGTCTTGTGATGTAACATAATGGGGAGGAAGAGGCTTCCAGTAATGAGGCAGACCAGTCAACCAGATTCAGTCCCATTTGTTCATGTACCTGACCTAGGATCGATTGTCCAACAGATGCCACATCTTGTTTGCAGTGGGGTCCTGCTTTTACTTAGTTATACAGCAGAGAGTGACTGAAGCACAAGAAGGTCAAGTGATTTAAGGTCACACTGAGAATAAATGGTTCTGGAGGGATTCAAACCAGGGAGCTCTTCATCCCCAGGTCTTTGCTTCACCCATTGGACTACACTGCCTCCCAAATTACAGTTTGAAGCTGAAAATAACAAACGACACAATAACAGTCTAAGAAAAACAGTAAATGATGACAGTTGGCACATTTACATATTACACAGATGTTTGTATTTTGCCTCCAGGTTCCGCATGTAAGGTGGTGTATTCTAGTGGTTAGGTACAGGTTTGGGAGACAAAAGATCCAAATTCAGATACCACCAGAGGCACTCTGTATAACTTGCATGGGTTTTGCCCTCCATGTGCTTCAGTCTTCTAGCTGCAAAGATGGGTGAAAGCAGGACACCACTGTAAATGAGGTGTTGCATCTCATTTGGCTGACTTGGTGGTGGTGGTGGCATGTTGTATTCCATGCAGGCACTCATGCTGGGAGACTCGCTCCTTGCTCCTTGCTCCTGGCTGGGGAAGTCTGGAGTGTGCTACAGAGGCAATGCAGTCAGACCCCAGGAGGAAGAGGTGAGAGTCCCGGTGCCACAACACATCTTATGGTTAACTGTTGTTTCAGCATTTGCGGTATGGATGGCCGCCTGCCACGAGCCAGGCCCTGGACAGAGGAGTGGCATCGGAAGTGTCGCCTCAGCACAGAGGATATTGGTTAGGCTTTCAGGGGAGAAAAGGGACAGGTTATACTAGGGAAAATAAAGAATCTTAATATCTGTTGTGGGTACATTATTCCAGTCCTTCCAAATACTATGAAAGGACTCGAAGCATTTTGCTCCTCTATTCCCAGACTGGATACTTAAGAACTAATAGCACTAGGGGACTTTAACTTAAACTGGTTGGGTAGGTCAGTGCATTGCTATAAAACGGTATACCGACTACATGTCGACACCGCCACTGCGAAGACCATCACAGTGACAGCATTAGACGAAAAGCATTGGTTCGCTGTGGTGGTCCCTGCAGACACTGGCGGTGCATCTCCCAGTGTTTTGTTCCCTCAAGACAACTCACGGAGTTGTATAATTAGAGACTGGGGGTTCGGGGCACAGCCGCTGAAGAAAACACACTGACATCCCAGACAGTACAATGCCGACACTTGTGTCTGTCGCTGTCGGGGGTGTCGGTCCAGTAGATGTCGCAGCGCTATAGGTAAACCCTATAAAAATATGGTGAATAACCATGATCTCAAAAAAAAGTAGACCAGGGCCCAGTCAGATTGACTGACAATTCCAGAAATAATTTACTACTAGGCTGGATCCTAGTGATGAGGGAGGACAGGCTGAAGATGGTGGGTCAAGTACCTGATTCAGTTAGTGATCACACTCCAGTATTCTGTCTCTGGAGTAATAAAAGTGGGAGGAAGCCTACCCATAAGGTTATTGAGTGTCAGTACCTTTCTGTCTTTAGCCTGCCCCCTCAGCTATATAATCTGACTCTTAACTGAATCATTATCTCTGGATGTTCTGCCAGATGTCAGTCTGACTCCTGATTTCTTCATAAGAGAGTTTTCAGCAATCCTTGATAAGCATGCTCCTATAATGAAACGTCGCGAGGGTGGCTTAGAATCCAGATGGATGACAAAGTAGGTATTCTGTCTAATGAATGAGCAGGATAAGATCTGGGATAACTTTAGAAAACTGGATTCACCTAACATTGGTTGTCAAACAGGCAATGGCAGCATTAGTGTAAGGCTAAGTCTTCCGCAAAAATGAGAATCTGGCGGATCCAAAGAAATTCTTGAAAAGCAACGGGAAGTTCCCGAATCTGTCTCCAGGGAGTTGGACAAGCTTAGTTTTGAGAGACACGGAGTTAGTGACACAAAAGAAATTGCTTAAAAAGGGGTGCTACCTTTATTTATTTAAAATTTGATGACCGGGAAAGGCATCATGAGTGAAGTGCATTTCCAAGGACGACCCGGGGAAGGGGGTACAGATACAAACAAAGGATAAACATAACGGAACAAGTGGAAGGCACAGTTGAACACACGTTTTCTACTAACATCAGTATTATACAATATGATACAGAGTATGTGTGTGTGTGTGTGTGTGTGTGTATATATATATATATTTTACACACACACACACACACACACACAGTATATACACATACACACACACGCATATACACAAACCATACAATCTGAGGCATGAATACAACTAAGGGTAAATCATCAGTCAGAGCTAAGTCATAGGAAGAAAGTGGTGGTTTAGGGAGGAGTAGAGAGATGTGAAATGGGGGAGAAGAGGGGATGGGTACTAGGGGAGAGGACAGGTGCAGGTCAAGGTTGGGGTTGGTCTGAGTAGATGCTTAAGGGCAGAAAAGGAGGGGGTGATGCGGGTATGGGGAGGGATGCTTTTCCAGAGGGAAGGAACCCTGTGTGAGGAGGCCAGTTTGCCAGCAGAGGCGTGGGCTCGTGAGAGTGCAAAAGAATGGACACTGCTATGCTGTGAGTTGTACGGGAAGGGGGTGCAAGTTTTGAGGAGAGATGCAAGGTATGTTGGGAGAGCTTCGAACCAGAACTTTGATATGAGGGTGGCGCAATGCAAAAAACGTCTCTGAGAGTGGGATTGGAGGGACAGGGAAGAGTAGAGGTCGCAGTGGTGGGTTAGATGGGGATTTTGTGGGGAATCTACAGAAGGCATGGTAAAGTACATAGAGTTTGGATTAGAGATGCAGCAAAATAAAATTTTGCTTGTGAAATTGCATTGAAATCTGCAATTTTGCCAATGAAATGTTTTTGCAAAATTGCGGCAAAATTCACCAATTTCATCCATGACCACGCCAGATGCTCATGTCTATTGTCCCACCTTCCTGGCTGATCACCAGGCCATTAAGTGAATAAATCAGTGCCTCCCCCAGTTCACTCATTATTTCTCTGGACCCCCAATCCTAAAAAAAAAAAAAAAAAAAGACTTTCCTCAATCCCTTGTGTTTAGTGGACCCTCACCTGTCATCATGAACTACGCATTCATCTCTGCGACTTTATTGGGATTATACGTTCATCTCTCCATGGCCGCAGCCCGACTGAGCAGTTCAAAATGCTCATTCACTGAAGCCGCCAGTCGGGCTGCCGCCATGGAGGTGAGGAGGGCTGCCGCGCCTGATCGCATGGGGGAACGGATGTGGTAGCTCATGATGGGGGGTCCACTAGACACCAGTGAGTGTGGATCTGATTGATTCCTTTTAATAAAAGGAGATGAGGGAGCCAGGGAAACTGGGGGGCTTAATTCGTATAGCCAGTGATCGGCCGGGAGGGCCACTAGACACCAGGGAGTGTGGGTTTCATTTATTAATTTTTTTTAAAAAAGGACATGAGGGGGCCAGGGTAACTTGGGGGGCTTTATTCAATTACTTAACGGTGATCGGCCCGGGGCACTAGACACCAGGGAGAACTTTTGCCAGTGGCAACTTTAAATTTCACCTGCAGGAGGCAAAATTAAGCCTTGCCCGGTTTGTGCTAAATTTCACTGCCTGGAGGATGAAATTTCATTTTGCCTCATAAATATTTCATGAAATGCATGAATGGCAAAATATTTAGCGGGGCAAAATTTTTACATTTCGCACAACACTAGTTTGGATAGGGAGGTCGCCAGGACGTTACAGTAGACCACGTCTGCGTAGTCGAAAGTAGGGAGGATCCATTTGATCAGTAGGTCGCGTCTAACCGGGAGAGGAAGACTAGCCTTGTGGCGGTTGAGCAGCCTGAGTTTGGGATGCAGTTTAGAGTGATGGGCATTGAAGTGGAAGGAGAAATCAAAAGAGGGATCAAGCCAAACCCCCAGGTAGTTGTACGAGTGGACATTTTCGAGGGGGATGTTTTCACTGGAGAGGAAGGATGGAAGAGTATGAATCCTAGCAAGTTTTGCTTGGTTCCGAAGGTCCTGATGACTTTTTTTTTTTTATGTTCAGTTTTAGACAGTTTTCGTTGATCCATGAGGTAACCATCGTGAAGTCCTCTTGGAGGGAGGTTTGAACATCTGAAGCAGAAAGACCAGAGAGGAAGAGAATATCATCCACATGCATGTGGATCTTTGCATTGGAGCAAACTGAAGGGAGGTTGTTAATAAACAGAGAAAAAACAACAGGCCCCAGGATAGAACCTTGGGGTACTCCTGCAGTGATAGGGAGGGAGGGGGATTGGACGTTGTTTATTGTTACTGACTGGGTGCAGCCAGTTAAATAGAAATTGAACCAGGACATGGCGAGAGGAGAGAGGCCAGAGACACTTCATTTGTTTAGGAGGACGGGGTGAGATAGAGTCAAAGGCCTTTGCAAGGTCAAGGAAAATGGCCGAGGTGATGAGCCCTTGATCCATGGCAGAGTGGATAGCATTGGTGAGGTGGAGGAGGGAGGTGGTGGTGGAATGATATTTTCTGAAGCCTGATTGAACAGGGGACAGAGTGTCAGAGGCAAGGAGGAACTTATTTAGCCTAGAGAGGACCAGGGACTCTTGAACCTTGGCAAGGGAGAGGAGAAGAGATATAGGGCAGTAGTTGCCTGGGGCAGATGTGTCACTGCCTTTGAAGAGGGGGAGGACTGTAGCTGACTTCCAAGCCGAGAGGACAGTAGCAGAAGAGATGGACAGATTTAAAATGAAGGTGAGTGGGGTGACAGTTGAGGGGGCTGAGATTATAAGGAGCTTAGGGTGCAAGCCGTCGGGGCTAGATTTTGAGGGGCTGAGGGATACGAGAGATGTAAAGACTTCTGAGGGAGATACTGGCTGTATGTGGAAATCGGAAGTCCGAGGGAGAAGGAGGAAGGGAGGGTAGGTGGACTCTTCGGTACGGCACAGGTTGTGAAGAACTTGTTTAGTGCCTCAGTGACAAGGGTAGGATAAGTGACTAGCGAACCTGACAAGCTTGAGAGTAGGTGGGGTGGAGTCGAAGGAGGGGTGAATGAGGGTCTGGAGGTCTTTCCAGAAGGAGGAGGGAGCGTTGCACGAGGCAGCATTGCACGAGGCTTGCAAACGAGCTTTGAAGAAATCTGATTTGGCCTGTCTTATGCACTTGGTGCAATTGTTGCAGCAGCTATGGCAGGTCTGAAGGTTAACTGTGTTCCAGGAGGATTTATAGTGATGCCACGAGAGAGCCCAGGATTTACATAAGGCCAGGATTTCAGGAGTGATCCAGGGGTGATGGGAGTGTCTAACGTGGATGGATTTTAGTGGGGTATGGGTATCCCAAACTTTTAGTAAAATGGACGTGAAGTTGGAGAGGGAAGCACTGATGGAGAGGGAGGAGAAGACAAGAGACCAGTTGGCCAAGGCAAGGTCTTGGAGGAGTTTACTCATGTCAAGGGATCTAAGTGAACGACATTGGATGTATTTGGGAGGGTTATGAGGAGGGTGGAGCTTTCTTATGCAAAAGGTGGGACAGTGGTCACTAAGCACATCAGGTAGTAGACCTGTGTTGCAGATACAGTGGGGATGGGACGAGAGTACCTAGTCAAGCAGGGAGTGAGACAGGGAGCGAGGGTTATGGTGGGTCTTGAATCAGCTGGGTCAGATTTAAGGCTTTGATCTGCTGGCAGAACTTGAGCGATGCGAGGGCTTGCCAGTCAAGATTAAAGTGTCCCAGGAGGATTAGCTTACCTGTTACTGCATGTGTGGAGGTAGCAGCAATGCAGAAGACTAGGGAAGAGAGGGGGAGTTTTGGGGAGGCATAAAAAATGCCCACGAAAAGGGGCTTTGAAGATGGAAAATTGATCTTGGTTACAAGGAGCTCATGGGACTTTGGAATCACTTCCTTGTGGGAAATAGTGCAGGACAGGGCAGTGCGGGAGTATACAGCGACTCCTCCACCATATTTACCACAGTCTTGTCGATGGAGGATGAAGTCAGGAAGGGCCAACTGATTGTCTGGGATGCAGGAGGATAGCCATGTTTCGGATATACAAAGTATGTTGGGGGACTGTTGGGTGACCCATACTTCTAGCTCGTCCATTTTAGGGAGAAGACTACTGTATGAACATTGATATGGAAAATTCTCAGTCCTTTGGGGTGAGCAGCGGGAGATGGGGAGATGCTGGAGGGGGCTGTAGCTTTGATAACTTTATACTGACTTCTGTGTTGTCTGTCCTAGTAAATTACAAAAACATTTTTATATAATCAATGTATGGAATATCTGAACACTCATAAGCTTCTGAAACATAGATACATAGAATTTGTTGACAGAAAAGGACCGGTAGGCTCATCCAGTCTGCCCCATTTTTCACAGCCTGTCCCGACACTTTGGACCCTATTTGATCACTAGAATTTCTCCCCCCCTTTTCTCTACTTATGCCAATGTCGTACCCTGCAACCTGCCACTACCACTGCCCCACCCAAACCTCTTTTGGCAGGCTGCTCGAGCATCCACCTACTCTGTGAAAAACATTTCCTCACATCCATCTTAAACTACCCAGATTAATTGCATGTCCCTCGTGTTATGGTGCTTTTCCTCCTCTGAAAGAGACTCCACACCTGCATCTTGTTCACCCTGTGAGGTACTTCAGAGTCTCAGTCATGTCCCTCTTGCTCTCCTTTCCTCCAGGAGTACATATTAAGTTCCCACAGCCCTGAGGCCCGGCCTGCAGCGCAGCAAGTTGAACTTCTGCTTGGCGCGGTGACCCGGGTTCGGAAGCGGACCCGGGTCGTTAGAGGGCCAACCGGGGGAGAAGGATTGATCATCCTTAGACTGCTCTCCTTCTCTGGGGGGAGGGTGTGTGTGTGTTCGGTGTTCAGCGACACCCAGCAGAGGCTGGGCTCATCTTGTCGCAATCACCGATGCCTGTATATCTCAGGGCCGGGGCGGATGCTGGCCGCCATTACACGTCTCCACCCCTGTCTACAAGGGGGAAAATCCTGGGCCTGGTCCGTCTCTATGAAACCCTGTCCCAGGGCCTCAGTTAGCCTCCGATACTGGCTCCCCAAAGAGATAATGGAATTGCGGTGCTGAGTTCGGCACCACAACCCCACCATCTGGGGGGCAAGCCAAGGGTGACCGGGGAGACTACTGGCAATATATCGGAGGTGGAGGTATGGGGGTCCGTGATCAGGGTGGACGCTGACGACCAGGTCCTGCAAAAAAAAAAAAAAAGTATACTAAATAAAAAAAAAAAAAAAAGATCCCACAGCCTCTCCCCATATGGCTTCCTGTACAACCCACACACCATTTTGGTGGCCCTCTTCTGGACCGCGCCCTCTTTGGCAGTGTCCTTGCAGAGGTGTGGCCTTCAGAACTGGAGACAGTACTCTAGGTGGGGTTTCACTAGTAAACAATACAGTGGCAACACCAGCTCCTTTCTCCTGCTAGAAAGTCCCCCTCTCTGTGCACTCCAGCATCCCACTAGCCATGCCTGCTACCTTGTCACATTGCCCTGCCACCTTGAGATCATCATATATGATTACCCCGGTGTCCCTTTCTTGCTTGGTGGCTGTAAGCACCTCCACCACATCTTGTACAGAGTTCCTGGGTTTCCCCATCCCATTTGCATAACTTTGCAGTTCCTGGCATCGAAACTCAGCTGCCACGCAGTAGACCACTTGTCCCCAGATCCCTTTGCATTCTTTCAGCCCCTTCCCGAGTGTCCACCCTGTTGAAGATTTTTGTGTCATCGGCAAAAAAACACACCTTCCCTTCCAGTTCTTTAGCAGTTTCACTTATAAAGACATTGAAGAGGACAGGACCTAGTACCGAACCCTGTGGCAGTCTGCTAGTCACTCTCCCATCCCCAAGTATCTGCCATTTATCACGACCCTCTGTATTGTATCTCTGAACCAGTTTGATACCCAGCTTACCACTTTCTCCCCAACCTCCAGGCTGCTTAGTTTCTTTACTAGCCTCCTGTGTGCCACAGTTTCAGAGGCCTTAGTGAAGTCCAGATAGGCCACATCCACTGCCCTGTTGAATGAGTGTCAGCATGGGTTTCAGCAGGGTCATAGAACTGGGACTGCCATGGTTAGATTCACAGTTAATGCCCTGCATGTTTCTGATTTCTCCCATGTATTTCCCCCCTCAGGTTGAAACTGGAAACAAACCCATTTTGAACTTTGTTTGCTTACCTGGTAAAGTATGTTTCAAATAAATCAAATTAAAATTTCAGGCAGGTCTGTTGGGGCAGCTGTAGTGCTGCTTGTGATGTTGGTGATTGGGGTTTGACCGGGTTGGGGGGGTGGAGATAGTGTCCCAGACTTGTGTGCCTATGATGCAGGGAGAAGCTGGTAGACACTGCATGGCATCACACTTGATGTGCGTGTCTGCACATGGCGTCACTAACACTGGCATCTCAAGGGTTGGGAGAAAGTAGGAGAAAAATGGCCCTGATGCTCAGAAAGACTGACCTTGGTAATCCAGGCCCACCACATCTCTACCGTGCTTCTGCCTTATTAACAGCTGCTGTCAGGAGTACATCCCCCACATGACCCTGCCTGCAGGGCAAACCACGGCTCTGTGAAGGCAGGTAGGTGGGAATGGCTGGCGATTGGGGGGTTGGGGATGGTAGGAGGGAAGAAGTCCAAATAAAAAACAAATTATAAAATTGATTGGAAATGTCCTGCTTCCTGATAGGCTAATCAAGTTCTGAGAACCATATCTTTATTCTCATCAACTGTACAGTTTTGAACAAGGTAGTAGGATTTGGAATTTGGGTACATCAGATACAGAATTCATAAGCCACATCATTCATTCCTGATTGCAATCACAGACATGGCTGCCACCCTTTACTCATTTTAATTTTTTTTTATATTTATTTTCCTCCTTGCTCCAGAGCCGGCAGGTGGCTCCGGCCCCTCCCTCGGAGGGGACTTGTCTCTCCAGTGGACTTTCCCTGCACACACCCTCACCAGCCATCCCCTACTGGTTACCACCCTCCATGACGGGGCCGGCGGTGAGAGGTGTCTGCCTCCCCCACCCCCAGAAGCCAACATCTAGCTTGCCGGGGGGAGGCGTGGTCGCAACCCACCATCGTAGAGCCTGCCAGCTCTGAGCCATTTTTCTGTTTTCTCCCCTGGCCCCACGCGTGTGCAGTGGGCGAGGTGACTGTCTCCACCTCTGCAGAGGCAGTCTTACACCCTGTGTGTGAGTCCATCCTTCTTCTAGCGTCATGCCTGTGCTGACATCCAGCCTCCGCTGGGTGTCGGTCTGTAGTACGGCACTGCGTCACCCCACCCCCAAGGAAGGAGAGCTGTCAGCAGACCCTCAATCCTTCCTCATCCCGGCTGACCCCCGAGTGACCAGAGTCCGTTCCCGAACACAGGTCGCCAGCATAGCGCAAGGTAAGGCGTCCAGCGCCTCAGCCCTCTGCGCCACTGGGCCGGCTCCTACCCTTTACTCATTTATAAAAACCTTACAGCTAGGCCCTAAAATAAAACTCCCTTAACTTAAAATGTATAGAATAAAGTATGGAGTCGGGAGTGTGTACTTGAGACTGTTACACATCTGAGGGGTTTGATGCTACACAAACGGCCAGCTCGAGGGTTTTATGCATAGCATCTAACCACTCGGGTGTGTGTAAACTTCGAGTTTACACACCCCGACCCATATTTTATTTTATAGAATTGCTGTACTTTCTATTTTCACCACAGCAATTATATAAAATAAAAAACACATTTTTGTGCCACCACGGTCTGCTTAGGTGTGAGCGCGCGATCTGCGGTCGCTTTTATTTAAACTTTTTTAATTTATGTGTGGAGCTGAAATTTTTAGGGTTCTTTATTTTATCATTTGAATTTGTTTCTGCCCGCCACTTACCACTGAGTCCAAGTATCGGTTCCGTGTCAGGGGGAAAGATGAGGCAGCCAGTAGTGTAGGAGGAAGAGCTTCGGGCGGGGGGGCACCTGTGCAGTGCGAGGTAAACCGGGCGTGTGTGCGCCATTATAAATGCTCCTTTATAATGGTGATTTATGCCATGGTTTCCCTGTGGGAAGAATTTCATCCACCGGCTGCCGTTATTGGTCCCCCCCTCCCCCAGCTGATCACTAGGCCATTAAGTGAATAAATCAAGTACCCCTCCAGTTCACTCATTATTTTCCCGGACCCCAACCCTAAAAAAGACATTCACAGAAACACACAGATTTTGACGCAGATAAGGACCTGGCTCCACCTAGTCTGCCCATTTCCTACCTACAGGATAAGCTGCAGATCCTAGTTAACCAACAGCCTATTTCTTCTTACTCCACAAGAATTGCCTTATACCGCATTCAGTCCCCAATCCCTGGTATCTAGTGGACCCCCACCCTGTCATCATGAACTAGCACCCACCCCACTCCCCCAAGAACCCCAACGGGCCACCGGCACTGCCCTCCACTCACATCCATGGCCGGCAGCCCAACTGAGTGCTTCAAGTGCTGTATGGGAAGCCCTTATACATTGAAATTGCACATTTTACAACCTTGTTATGGTAAAGTTGTGATGTCAAGAAGTTGCTAACCCCCTCCTGACTATGTCACATCGATACCATAACCACCTCCTTGTATTTGCTCATGCATGTCTCCCTTAGTTTGTGGACTTCAGTATTCAGAAAAACGGCCACCACAGGGAGAGCTGCACTGAAGGAGAGCAGCGCAAAGTAAAAAAACAAACAGAAAAGTAAGGACTGGTTCCCATGCAGTATAAAATATAATGGATGATCTTCATTTACAACCTTGCTGAAATCTCTTCTTGCAGTTGCCAGGACAACAGTAAACCTCCCAAACTGCGCTCTTGAGGTTTACAATGTTGTTCTGGCAACTGCTCGAAGAGATTACAGCATGGTTATTAACCGAAGACCATCCATTATTCTCTATATAACTGAATGGTCTTTCCATTCATAATCTCCTTCTTACACACATAAACGCATTTAAAGAAACCAAGTACCATTAAGAGGTTCCATTTCTGGTGTTTCTTTGTTGACCATGACCTTCCCCCCTCCTCCTATTCTTACCAATTTTCCTGATAACTCCCTGCTCGATACCCTCCTACAACAGATGAAACTAAGGTTCTGGCTTCATTTGAGACTCGTATTTGTGTCTGTCATTGGCATTCTGCCGAATTTGGAATTCATGTACTGTATTCCATGTTGTCATTCCATGTGCGTGCGTGTGTGTGGGGGGGATAGAGAAAGGAGCATTCTACTGGGGTGGAATACTGCAGGGTTTTGATTTCTTGCATTCTATGTTAAACAAAGGCACCATCTATTGAATACGTAGAAAGGCAAATGACTGATGGATAAAAACACCTGTGGAGGGAGTAGTTTACATTTCTAGGGACATGGATATGTTGTTCATCCGCACTGTCTGGCAGGTATCCTTGCCGCTTTAAATCTTGCCGGAAGGTCTTCAAGCTGGCTCCTCCCACCCACCCGGGGTAAATCTTGCCCGCCTCTAAGACGGATCTCTCCTACTGCTTTGGAAGCTCAGGTTCCTCCTTAATGCTCATGAGTAAGACTGGTTCCTAATTCTTGGGTTTTCCAATTTAAAAGTTTTTGCATTATAGACTTGGTCTTCTATCCTCTGGCTGCGATGGACAAATCAACTCCGTTTTGGAGATGCCCTTGCAGGCAGAAGATGTCTCAGACGGATCCGCACTCCACGTGTGTCTACTGTTTGGGCCTTGAGCACGACCCGCCCAGGCTTGCAACCTGTGCTCTTCCTTGTCGGCAGCCTACGTCCTCGAGGCCGTTGCTGCCCGTTTACAACTGGGGCACCCTGAGAAACGTTTTCCTCCGATGAAGTAAAAAGAGCCCGGTCGGTGGTTTCCGTGGCGGCGGGCTCGGCGGATCAGCTAGAGCAGATGATCGCCCTTGAAGAGGAGGCGGCGCGGGCCGCATCTTCCTCGACCGCAGCATTTGTCCCGCTCCCCCTGGGTTCCTCTTACACAGCTTCCTTTAAGGAGCTTTGTCTGTCCCTCTCCACTAGAGGAGAGGGACCAACGTCTGCTGGACCTTCTTCTCGGTCCAAGAAGAAAGACAAGGTAAGTCCTCCGTCGACGCCTTGGGAGCGGGAAAGGTCCCTCTCCGAAGTTGTTGGCCATCGACTCGGTTCGATCGCTCGCTTGCGCCACTGGTCTCACGGTGTCCCTGTCAGGTCAGTTGACTGAGACTCCCGTCGGCCTTGATCGAGATCTTTCTCGACCCGTTGGATGGTTGTCGACGGTAAACCGAAATCCTCTCACGGTTCCCCGGTGGGGATTTGAGATCAACGGGCTTGCCAGTGCCTCGGTTCCGGAGCCCTCGGTGAACCCTCGAGCGAGGGAGGCAGTTCCGGTCCCCTCCCGCACCGGTCCTCGGAAAGGCCGAGGTTCTCGGTCTCGACTTCTTCAGCAGTCCAGCCGATCCCGCCGTCATAGGCGGTCTCGATCTTGGCAACAGCGTAGCGGCGCTGCGCTTGTCCTCCTCACCGGATGAGGGAGGCTTCGGCGTAAGTTATGTCGACGATCTGAGGGACCTCATGTGGCAACAGCTCCTTCTGACCGGGAACAAGCCCGATGCAGTCGCTGGCCATTAAGTGGCTGTCACTGGAGCGGCCGAAACAACCCCTTGTCTTACCCGAGGAGCCTGTTCCCAGGCTGGTTGTTCGGCCAAAACCAGCTGCTCCACTGATTCCGGTGGAATCTCCGCCTTCACAGCTGCTGTTTGGGGCTCCGACCAAGAACTCTCGGTCGGCTCAGGGTCTGCCCCATAGGCTGTCGGTCACCCTCACTCCCGATCGCCCTCGGCAGGTGGAGGGTGGCTCAGGCCCGAGGCAGCTCTTTGCGGACTCTTCTGAGTCCGACAACGATTCCTTCCTTTTCTCCAGGCAAGTGGACTTGGAGTCCTCTGGAGGTCAGTCGCTGGACGACAGCCCTCCGTCCTTCCTGGGTTTGCTCAGGCTCATCTCGGAGTCCACCGGGATGCAGCTCGAGCCCGTATCCAAGCGGGCCAAGTATCCCCTCATGGAGAGATTGGACTGAGGGGATTCCCCTACGGAGGCCTTTCCTGTGGCTGAGGCCATTGTGGGCCCGGCCTTGGAGCTCTGGCAGCGCCCTGCTTCCTGCCCTGCGCCTTCAAAGTATGCGGTCCCTACCGGTTCCCTGTCCGGTTTCTTGGAACATCCCTCAGCAGAGGGGTTAGTTACCGACAGCGTTTTCTGGCGTGCCGGAAATGCTAGGGACGTGGACAAACCTCCCGACAAGGAGTCCAAGAAATTGGACTATGCCGGGCGAAAAGTCTATGCTGCGTCCTCCCTTGGCCTCGTCAGAGCCAGCTCGGCCGTGCTTATGGCACATTTCTCCCATGCCCTGTTGGGCTCCCTGAATGATAGTCCCTCATCTCCCTGACCTGCAGACCACAGTTAGGCAGGTGCGGGACCAGGGCAGAGGCGGTGGCCAAGCAGCAACTTCAAACTGCTCTGGACATTGGAGACTCATCGCCAGGTCAGTCGTGGCCGCAGTGGCTATGCACCGCCGGGCATGGCTGAGGATATCCACCTTCACAGTGGATGCCCAGCACAAATTGGCGGATGTCCCCTTCCTGGAGACCGACCTCTTCGGCCCTGGAGTGGAAGGCCACCTCCAGAGGATCGAAAAGTCCAATGCCACTTTGGACTCGGTCTCATCCGCTCAAAGGGACAAGGGCCGCAGACCACAACCCAAGCCCTTTCGTCCGTCCATTGCCCAGCGGCGTCCGGCCCAGCAGCATCAGGGCCCAGCACGGGCTCACAGCAAGCGTCCCAAACCCAAACCCGACTTCCTCCTCCAGGAAGCAGGAGGTAAAAAGCCCTGGAGGTCCCTTGGCGGTCCTTCCTCCAAAGCCTGCCCAGTAGCGGGTTGATGGGTGTCACCCCGTCGCTCACCCAAGTGCCCCCGTGGGGCGGCTCCGCCACTTTCTTTCCGCCTGGTCGCCTCACCACAGACGGTGGGTGTGTACAGTGGTGGGAAAGGGCCTGCCTCTGGGTTCAACAGGACCCACCCTTGAGCCGTCGCACCTCGGGGGCCTCGGGGTCTAAGCCTCGCTATCAGCTCAAGCTGACGCAAACGCCTCTCTCCTCCTCGAAGGAGGTGATAAGAGAGAGGTGCGGACCCCCATCAAACCCGGGGTTACGATGTCCAGGTACTTCCCGCCGAAGCGGATGGGGGGCTGGCGCCCCATTCTCGACCTACCGACCTAAACAAGTTCCTAAGATCTCAAACCTTCAGGATGGTCACTCTGGCTCAGATAATACCATCCTTGGAACCTGATAATGAGTTCTAACTCTCTGGACCTGCAGGGCGGCCAGCATTATATCCCTATCAGTCCAAATCTACATCAGAGGTTCCTTAGCTTTCAAGCGGAGGATCCCTTTTCAAGTTCCAAGCCATGCCCTTGACTTACTCTCCAGCTCCCAGGGTCTTCACCAAATGCATAGCAGTGGTGACAGCATTCCTACTGACACCGAGGGTCCGGTTTACCTTACCTGGACGATTGGCTGATAGCAGCCCCTCCAGACAGGAGGTGGAGGCGGTCAGAGATCTGGCCTCCAGGTTTACTCTCAGGTTGGCCTCCTCATCAGCGAGGCCAAGTCGAACTTGAGCTGAAGCAGGTGATTCTTTTCATCGGGGCTGAGCTCGACTCTCTTTGAGCCAGGCACGGCTCCCAGCGGACAGGGTCGAAGTTCTTCCTCCTTGCCCAATCATTTCTGGTTGGGCAATGCGCCCCCGCGGGACTTCCCCGCCTCCTGGGTCTCATGGCGGCCTGTACCAGCGTGGTCCGCTGGGCCTGTGGAACATGCCCCCTTCAGTGGGGCTGGCCAGCCAGTGGTCCAAAGCGCACGATTCATTGGACCAGCTAGTGATGGTGACCCAGGGGATGTGGAACGCCTCCAGTGGTGGACCGTTCCAGTTCATCTGCAGGAGGGCATCCCGTTTGTCCGCCCGAGCCGACGGGTCTCTCATCGACGATGCCTCTCTGATGGGTTGGGGTGCCCATCTGGGGAACACAGGCGCCACGGCCTCTGGTCCCCGAGGGTCCCGATGCCACATCAACCTGCTGGAGCTCAGGCGGTCCCACCTAGCTCTCCACCGCCTTGCTCCGTTTCTTCGGGGTCAAGTGGTCGGGTCCAGACGGATAACACCACGACCATGTACTATCTAAACCGCCAGGGCGGGACGCTCCATGCTTCTATGCAAGGGCTCTCGCATCTGGTCACTGTCGTGCACAGCCTGGAGGCGGATCTCCTAGCCATTCATGTGGCAGGAGCCTCTAACACCCTGGCCGATGCCTAAGCCGGATAGGGGCTGCGTCCACAGTGGTCTCTCCTGCCGGAGGTAGTACAAGATCTGTTCTCCCATTGGGGCACACCTCAGGTGGACCTGTTTGCCTCAGGAGAATGCTGAGCTGAGGCTGTTCCATGCCCGCCCCCCTCAGCAGGGATCGCTGCAGGGGGATGCCTTCTCGAGGCCGTGGACCCCGGGCCTCTTCTACGCCTTTCCCCCGTTCCCCTTGATGCACAAGGTGCTGCTCAAAGCAAGGAGGGACAAGGCGCAGGTGATTCTGATAGCCCCAGACTGGCCCCGCCAGTACTGGTACCCAGATCTCCTCAGCCTCAGCTCCAGGCTCCCGAGGCGCTTCCAGCTCACCGGACCTGCTCTCAGTCAATCAGGGAAGGTATTCTATCCGGACCTTCAATCCCTGCACCTGACGGCCTGGTTCCTGAGCGGCTAGAGTTCCAGGCCTTGGGTCTCCGACAAGGTCCTCAACGTAGTTGGAGGCATCCCGTAAGGAGTCGACCAGAAAATGCTTACGCCTTCAAATGGAAAAGATTTTCCATTTGGTGTCAGACAGGGCCTGGACCCTTCCTCCTGTTCCTTGGCAAGCATCTTGGACTACCTTTGGTCCCTTCTCAGCAAGGGCTTAGGGTCGCGACCCCTTAAAGGTGCACCTGGCAGCCATCTCTGCTACCGGGCGAGGCTGGAGCAGTCGGCGAGGAGAAGGTGGTCTGGCGCTTTTCAAAGGCCTTGATCACATTTCCTTCGGTGTGAGAACCTCCACCTCCGTGGGATCTACTGCTGGTACTGGCAAAGCTCATGGGCAAGCCATTCGAACCAATGCACAGGTGTGAACTCTCTCCTGTCGTGGAAGACCGCCTTGTTGGTGGCTATCACGTCAGCCAGAAGGATGGGAGAGCTCCAGGCACTCTGCATAGAGTCTCCTTACCTGGTCTTCCACAGGGACCAGGTTGTCCTGCGCCTCACCCAAATTCCTTCCAAGGTTTTGTCAGAGTTTCACCTTAACCAGGTGTTGACTCTGCCGGTGTTATACCTCAATCACACCTCGGATAGATGAATATAGGCTCCATACTCTGGACCCTAGAAGGGCACTCACATTTTAATGAGCGTGACGGCTGAAATTGGGAGAGGTTCGCCAGCTGTTTGTCACCTCGCTGAAGCCGCACCTGGCAGACCTGCAGCCAAGCGGACGATAGGCAGGTGGGTCACCTCCTGCATAGATCTCTGCTATAAGTTGGCGGCATGAAGCTCCCAGAGGATAAGAGCTCATTCTACCCGCCATACTGCTGCATCGGTGGCTGCTTCCAGGACGTCCCTATCCAGGAAATCTGCAGGGCTGCTACCTGAAGTTAACACACCTTCATCACCCATTACCACATTGACCTTGAGTCACGCCGGGATGCTGGTTTTGGGGCCTCGGTTCTCCAGTCTCTATTTCCTAAGTAGGGTAGTGCGCCTGCCTCCTCCTCCCAGAGAACTGCTAGGAGTTCAAAGCAGACAGTGTGGATGAACAACATATCCATGTCCCTAGTAATACAGGTTACTCACCTGTAACAGGAGTTCTAGGAAAGGTATATGTTGCTCACCACTCCACCGACCTCCCCCGGCCCGGGACGCACAACCTGAGCTTCCAGCGGGCGTAGATCTGGCGCCAAGGGGCGGAGCCGAGTTTTACCACCCGGGTGGGTGGGAGGAGCCAGCTTGAAGACCTTCCGGCAAGATTTAAAGCGGCAAGGATACCTGCCAGACAGTGTGGATGAACAACATATACCATTCCTAGAACTCTTGTTACAGGTGAGTAACCTGTATTTTTAGCATTAGACTTGTGAAACATTTACAGTGTTTTTTTTTTTTTTTTAGTTGTCCATGGATCCATTCTATAAGTGCAATAACTCACAATGGAGCTTTGGTAGTGATGATTTTACCACACTTCCTGAGGCTGAAGACACTCTCCCTGCAGCCTAGTGCCTTACTATGTCCCTGGCTGTATGGTAAATCCAGCATGACCTGTGCCCTGTTGTCATGTGTTGTTGTTTACTGGTCTCAATATGGCCTCCCTGGGCTGGTTTTCAGACTGTTTGGCTGAGAAATTTCAAATGGCGAAATCTGGATGGTATATTTCCGCTGTTAGTAAATTATCATGTGGAGTATCACAGGGCTTCAATTTCAGCCACTATTTTTCTCTTTTATCAACTCTCACCCAAGTATCTTCATCAGCTAAAATGTTACTTTGTGCTGACGATGTTGTCTTACACTGCCATTCTAGATTGGTAAAGGACCTTAATCAGCAAACTTGAAGTGGTAAAGGACCTTAGCAACTTGAAGTGGACATTAATAAAATCATGGACTGGATGTTTAAGAACAGACTAATATTGAACAGAAATAAAACACAAAGCATGATATTGTGGTACACCCTTTAGGGTCAGAGGCCTAGAATCTGCCCTGAGGCCAAATGGTGAAGTGACAATACTGGAATAGGTGACAACTTTCAAATATCTTGGTGTGCACCTGAAACCTTCACTGAACTAGTCCTCTCATCTCTATTTACAACCAAAATGCATCAGAAACAGGGAGTCTTGTATAGCTTTGTGAATTATTTGACAAGTGACTCCAGATAGGCAATTGCAAAAACAGATCTTCCATTGTGGATTAAGGTGGTATACTGGTAAATCAAGCTCTCAGTTCTGAAATTATCCGAAGCAAATTTTGTAAAGTTGGCACATTCACTTTAATGGGGTGTAGCCTCACCCACCATTGCACTGTTTTCTCCAGCTTAAAATGTTTCTCCTTAGATCTTTGCTATTTGAATACTTGGCTTGTTCTACCCACAAGCTTATTTTGTGTGGCACTCCCACATTCTTTGGCCAGTCAACTGCAATTTTAGAACAGCAGTTCTTGCTGCCCATCTTCTAATGATGTGCACCTGCAAATCTGTTGGTTATATACAAACATTGCTTAGTGCCCCTTTAGCTATAGTGCTCCTGCTGCATGGAATGCTCTTTCTTGTTGCATGATGTCACATAGGAACATAGACAGTGACGGCAGAAAAGCACCAAGTCCATCCAGTCTGTTCCCTATTTAGCCCAGGGACTTACTACCCCTCCAGGGTCTTAGCTCTCCCCATCTTTCCCCTGATTCCCCTCCCAGTTTCTACTGTCCCGAGTAACCACTATACCCTTCACTCTGTTAACTGTGCTTGAAACTACCAATGGTTTAGCACCTACTACTTCGGCAGACAGACTGTTCCATGGCTCCGTGACCCTTTCTGTAAAATAATACTTCTGATGTACCTCCTGACTTACTCCTGTCAGTTTTCACTTGTATTCAAGCTAAATAGTTCCCCACAGTTCCCCGTGTTAATTCCTTTAAAGAAGTCGAAGGTATCTATCATATCTCCCTTTCCCTTCTGGTCTGCAGTGAGTACAAGTTCAGTGCCTTGAGGCACTCCTCATATGACTTGCACTGTTGGCCCCGGATCATTTTTGTTGCACCGTCTCCAGCCTATCCCTGTTCTTCTGAAGGTGAGACCCCCAGAATTGGGCGCAGAGTTCCAGGTGTGGCCTCACTAAGGCTCTGTATAGCAGAGATTGCACTTAACTTTTTTCTGCACTGGTCCGGGAAAGTGATGACCTGATGCACTGGCCCCCCAGAGATTGCACTAGACCCAACATTAACTGAAGAAATTTATGAAAAGAAGCACAGAGCGACAAAGTAAGATGTTTGAAACAGTTGTTCTAGGAGCTTGGATATATTGTTCATCCGCACTCTTTGGCATGTCCCCTTCCACTTTAAGATGAACCGGAAGTCTTCAAGCTGGCTCCTCCAACCCACCCGGGTGGTATATACCTTGGCTCCGCCCCATGACGCCAGATCTTCCTTTCCACTGGAAGACTCTGGTTACCTCCTCTCGTGCTCACGTATCTTGCAGGTCTTGGCTTTCAACCTTCGGTTATTCCGAAAATTCACATTGTTCGCGTTAGCGATTGCAAGTTTGCTGCTTTGATTATGGAAGACAAGTCTTCCCCCAGTTTTCATCAGTGCCCTTGCGGCCAGAAAATGTCACACACCGATCCCCACACCGCGTGCGTCTATTGCCTCGGTGTCGACCATGACACCTCGAAATGCGATATGTGTCTTGCCTTTCATTCCAGTGTCCTCGACGACCATCTTGCATGCCTGAAGCTGGGGATGCCGGAGAAGAGGAACCCTCCAGTGAAATCTAAGGAGGCTCAGTGGGCTGCAGGATCCGCCGAGCAATTGGAACACATGCAAGCGTTCGAGGAGGAAGCGGCTCGTGCTGCAGAGACTTCTTGGAGCTTCTTCATTCCGCTTAACCTGGGCTCCATCTTCTTGGGTTCCTTCCGGAAGTTGTGCCAGTCTCTCCTGACCAAGGGAGGGCACCTGCAGACTTGCACTCCTCTCGATCCTGTAAGCGGAAGAAGAATCCAGGATTGTCTTTGTCTCGACGGAGACGTTATTGGGAGCGGGAGAGATCTCGATCCCAGGAACATGCGGTCTTGACTTCAGTCAAACTCGCTTCTTCGGCCGCTGGCTTTGCCGCCTGGTCATTAAACTGAATTATCGATCGATGATGTCGAAATTGTGATCGATCTGATCAATCCAGTATCGCCGACTATGGTAGACTATTCCCTCGATTGAAACCCTATTCTGTTTTTTTCAGATGATGAGACCCAACCAACTGGGACTCCCATCGAAGAAGTCCCTGATCCTGGGAAATCACCGGTCCCACCGGTGTCTCCCAAGCGACTGAGTTGGCCCGTCTGATCTCGATCGAGGTCTCAGACGCCCTTGACCAGCAGGTCGAGGAAGAGCCATAAACGCTGTAAAAAGAGGTGACACCATTGGTCGTCCTTGTCCTCCTCGGATGAGGAGAGGCTCTGGCAGAAACTCCAGCGCTACGAGGACCTCATGTGGCAACAGCTAATTTTGACCGGGCACAAGTCGACTCCTGCTTCTACACCGGCCGTTACCTGGCTTTTGCCTCCTAGGCTGAAGCCAACTCCTTGGGAGCTGAATAAATCGGTTCCTTAGCCCGCGGAGCCGGTAAAACCACCAGCTCAGCCCAAAACGGTGTCTCCACCGATTGTGGTGGAACCACTGCCCAAACAGCCTGTGGGAGGGGCTCCTTCCAAGGAAGACAGACAAGACACTGGGCTTCCCTGGCAATTGTCGGTCACGGTCACCCTGGACCACCTTCAGTGAGTTGAAGGTGACTTGGGTGGTAGGCCATTATATCCGGATTACTCGGATTCGAACGTCACCGGCTTGCATTCTTATCCAGGTGATGATGCATCAACCATTGGCTTAGAGACTGAGGAAGGTCCCTTGTTTTTTCAAGGGATTTCTCGCCTCATCTCTCAATCTACAGGGGTGCCCCTGGAGCCAATCCAGAAAAAGGCGGAGTACCCTCTTACGGACATCCTTAAGAGAGGGGATACCCTGATGGAGGCCTTTCCTGTGGCTGAGGCCATTGTTGGCGCGGCTCTAGAACTTTGGCAGGGCCCTGTCTCTTGTCCAGCTTTGTCTGCCCGCATGGTCCGCAAGTACGCGGTGCCCATGGGGTCCCTTGCTGGGTTCACAGAGCACCCTTCGGCCAAGAGCCTGGTGACCCCCTCTATGTTCAGGCATACTGGCAGTTCTGCTGACACTGACCAGCCTCCTGATAAAAAGTCCAAGCTTCTGGACCATTCAGCCAGGAAGGTCAGTGCGGCATCCTCCTTGAGTCTTCGTCAGGCAAGTTCAGCCATCATTATGGCACACTTCTCTCACGCCCTTTTAGGGTCGCTGTATGAAGTCCTCCCACATCTCCCTGCGGACATGCAGACCACGGTCAAGCAGGTCCAGGATCAGGGCCGAGTTGTTGCCAAACAGCAGCTTCAGACAGCCCTGGACATCGGGGATTCTTGTGCCCGCTTGATGGCTGCCGCAGTTGCCTCTTGTTGCAGGGCTTGGCTGAGGCTCTCCTCCTTTTCGGTGGATACCCAGCTACAAGCTAGCTGATGTGCCCTTCCTCAGGATTGACTTGTTCGGCCCGGGAGTGGCCGGTCACATTCAGCGCATTGAGCAGTCCAGTGCCACCTTGGACGCTACTTCTGCCAAAGGGTTCTTTGGGCAAGAACCAGCAGGAGAAAAAAAAGAAGCTTTTTTGGCATTCTTCCCCTGCAGCTCAGCAGTCCTCCTTCCAAGGTGAACAGCAGCACCAGCAACAGCAGCAGGCTCAAGCTCAGCGCCCCCCGGCCCAAACCCGGACCCCAACAGGCCCATAAAGGAGGCCGAGGTTCAGGTCCTGGAGCCTCCTCCTCCAAGCCTGCTCAGTGACTGAGTGGGGGCTGTCAAACCCTCTCCCATCACCTCAGTTCTGGATCCTCCCATGGGGGGCTGGCTCCACCGCTTCCTTTCCGCCTGGTCTGTTGTCACTTGGGACAGGTGGGTTCTCGAAGTGGTCAGTCGGGGACTGCCTCTGGAATTCGAGCAGTACCCTCCAAGCTGAGCCCGTGCCCCGCGGGAGGAAAAAGTATCCGCTCAGATCTAGTCAGCTCTCTGAGATGACATTGCTCAGCTCCTCCTCAAAGAGGAGGTAGCGCCAGTGGTGGATCCACCAGCAGACCCAGGCTTTGTCTCCAGGTACTTCCTGGTGCCCAAAAGGATGGGGGGCTGGTGCCCTATTCTAGATCTGCATGACCTGAATCAATATCTCAGGTCACTCACCTTTCAGATGGTCACTCTGTCCTAGATCATACCATCCTTGGAGCGAAACATGTTCTGTTCACTGGATCTGCAGGATGCGTTCTTTCATGTCCCAATCTGTCCATCCCATCAGTGGTTCCTCCGCTTCAGGGTCGAAGGAACCCTGTACGAGTTCCGAGCCATGCTGTTCGGCCTGTCATTGGCCCCATGGGTCTTCACCAAATGCATTGCAGTGATGGCGGCCCATCTCAGGCATCGGGAGGGTCAGGATTTATCCTTACCTCGATGATTGGCTCCTAGCAGGATCCACCCGACAGGAGGTGGAGATGTCCAGGGACCTGGCCCTCCAGACCTGCTCCCAACTCGACGTCCTGATCAACGAGGCCGAGTTGGAACTCGAGCCTTCTCAGGTGATGTGCTTCATCGGAGCAGAGCTCGACTCTTGGCAAGCCAGAGCTCGGCTCCCTGCAGACTGGGTGGAGGTTCTTTCCTCCTTTGCCCAATCATTTTTGGTTGGGCAGTTGCACCCAGCCCGGGACTTTCTGCGCCTTCTGGGTTATATGGCGGCGTGCACCTCAGTGGTCCATTGGGCACGGTTGCATATGCGCCTCCTCCAGTGGGAGCTGGCCACCCAGTGAACTCATCGCCACGGTCATTTCGACCAGCTGATCACTGTAACCCAGAAGATGTGGGATGCTCTCCAATGATGGACCGTCCCAGACCGGTTGCAGGAAGAGATCCTGTTTGTCTGCCCCGAGCCAATGGTCGTCCTCACGACCGATGCCTCTCCAGTGGGCTGGGGAGCCCACATGGGGGACAATAGGGCCCACGGGTTCCGGACCCCTGAGGAGTCCCGATGCCACAACAACCTGCTGGAGCTCAGAGCAGTCAGACTGGCACTGTCAGCTTTTGCTCCTCAGCTCCGGGGTCAAGTGGTTCAAGTCCAGTGGCCAATACCACGACCAGGTACTACCTCAACAAACAGGGTGGCATGCACTCTCGTCTGCTGTGCAGGGAGGCACTCTGCATCTGGACCCTCATGAGCTGATTAGAGGCAGATCTCCTAGCCATCTATGTGGCTGGAGCCTCAAACCATCTGGCAGATGCTCTCAGCTGCTTATGCCAGACATCCCACGAGTGGTCTCTCCATCCAGAGGTAGCTTACAGCCTGTTCTCCCACTGGGGCAAACCGATGGTAGACATGTTTGCCTCAAGGGAAGACACCAAGCTGAGGCTGTTTCATGCCCGCCCCCCTCAGCAGGGCTTGCTGCAGGGGGATGCATTCTCAAGGCCGTGGGCCCCGGGCCTCCTCTATGCCTTGCCTCCATTTCCCTTAATCCACAAGGTGCTCCTCAAGGAGGGACAAGGCGAAGGTGATCCTGGTAGCCCCAGACTGGCAGCGCCAGTTCTGGTATCCAGATCTCCTCAGCCTCAGCTGCAGGCACCCAGAGCGGCTTCCAGCATGCCCGGATCTGATATCACTCAATCAGGGGAAGGTATTCCATCCGGACCTTCAATCCATGCACCTCACAGCCTGGTACCTGAGCTGCTAGAGTTCCAGGCTTTGGGTCTTTCTGAAGATGTCTATACCCTGGTGGACGCATTCAGAAAGGAATTAACCAGGAAATGTTATGCCTTCAAATGGAAAAGATTTTCCATTTGGTATCAGTGCAAGGGCCTGGACCCTTTGTCCTGTCCAGTGGCCAACATTCTCGACTACCTTTAGTCTCGCTCTCCAAAGGGGGTCTACGGTCATCGACCCTTAGGGTGTACCTGGCAGCCATCTCTGCATACTGGGTGTGGGCCGGTCAGCCGATGTTTGCACAGGAGACAGTGGTCAAGCACTTTTTCAAAGGCCTGGATCACATATCCCCTCTGGTACATGAAACTCCACCTCTGTGGGTTCTACTGCTGGTACTGGCAAAGCTCATGGGCAAGCCATTCGAACCAATGCACAAGTGTACGTTGTCACACTTGTCATGGAAGACAGCCTTCCTGGTGGCTGTCACGTCTGCCAGAAGGACAGGGGAGCTCCAGGCGCTTTCGGTGGACTCCCCTTATCTGGTCTTCCACAGGGACAAGGTTGTCCTGCGCCCCCATCCGAAATTCCTTCCGAAGGTGGTGTCGGAGTTTCACCTTAACCAGGTGTTAACTCTGTTGGTATACTACCCTAATTACACCTCAGAGACCGAGTATAGGCTCCATACTTTGGACCTGAGACGTGCTCTCTCCTACTACAAGGAGGGAACGGCGGAAATTCGGGGAGAGATTCACTAGCTGTTTGTCGCCTATGCTGAAGCAACTTCTGGCAGACCTGCAGCAAAACAGACCATTACAATGTGGATTACATCGCTGCATGGTCTGTGCTATGAGGATTGGCGGGCAAGGATCCTCCCAGAGGATAAGGCTCATTCTGCCACCACTCACTGCTGCATCGGTGGCTGCTTCAAGGGACATCTCTATCCAGGAAATCTGTCGGGCTGCTACCTGGAAGTTAGCAAACACCTTCATTACCACATTGACCTTGAGTCACGCCGTGATGCTAATTTTGGGGCCTCAGTTCTCCAATCTCTATTCCCTGAGTAGGGGGTGTGCACCTTGCCTCCCTTCTCTCAGAGAACTGCTAGGAGTCTGTCAAAGAGTGTGGATGAACAACATATCCACGCTCCTAGAAAAACAGGTTACTCACCTGTAACAGTAGTTCAAGGAGTGGTATGTTGTTCATCCCGCGGACCTGACCTCGACTCTTGGACGCACAACACCTGGCTTCAGTGGGCTAAGATCTGGCATCATTGGGTGGAGCCGAGGTATATAGTACCCATGTGGGTGGGAGGAGCCAGCTTGAAGACTTCCGGTTCATCTTAAAGTGGAAGGGGACATGCCAAAGAGTGTGGATGAACAACATATACCACTCCTAGAACTACTGTTACAGGTGAGTAACCCGTTATTGTTTTACTGTTTGATACTTTTTCTGAGTTATTTATCTCTTGTTTCCAGATCAGAACCAAGTCAGTGCAGTGGTCATTTACAGACTCGACTGTAATAAATGTGATCTCTCACTTAAATGACATATCTTACTTCGAGAGGGCTCTTGCAGTAGGTAATTACTTGTAGGACTGGACACCTTGGTGTCAGGACCACCCGGAAACTTTTGCTAGCAGTGTTTGATGGGGGACCGCCCACCCGATGTCATGTGATGGATGTTAGCGTGAAACTATGTAGTGGGCGGTCCCTATGTCTGCCCTCCAGTTCTTTCCCGCCTTCGACCTGTGCACGTCGGACCGACTGAAGCTCGTCACAGCAGTTCGAACACCTAATTTGAATGAGTATCTGTTTTTTCTCTTACCAATATTTTTTCCTAATAATCGTGTATGCCATCCTCTTCTTCCACAGAATCACATACAAAAATAAGTACGGTTCTAGGGACGTGGATATGTTGTTCAATCCACACTGTCTGGCAGTTTCCTTGCTGCTTTAATTCTTGCCGGAAGGTCTTCAAGCTGGCTCTTCCCACCCACCCAGGTGGTAAAGCCCTCGGCTCTGCCCCATGACGCCAGATCTTCCTTACCGCATGGAAGCTCAGGTTCCCTCCTTAGCACTCTGCGTTTTAGGCCTGGATCCTAATCCTTCGGAATTTCCGAAAATTATTTTAAAGTTCACTAGACTTGCGTCTTCATTTTCCCTAGCGGCTACGATGGATAAATCCACTCCCGGCTTCCGTTGGTGCCCTTGCGGGCAGAAAATGTCCCAGATCGACCCGCACTCCACATGCGTCTACTGTCTGTGTCTTGCACACGATCCGCAGGCCTCCGATCTCTGCAAATCCTTCATGGCTTCGGTTCTGGAAGACCATGCTGCCTGACTCCAACTGGGGCGCCCGAGAAACGGTATCTGCAGGTGAAGTTGAAGGAGGTCTGTTGGGCGGTGTCAGCGGCTGAGGGCTCCACAGAGCAGCTGGAGCAGTTGATTGCCCTCGAGGAGGAGGCGGCCCAGGCCGCGTCTTCTTCCTCCTTGGCTTCAGCGTTTATCCCACTCTCCTTGGGCTCCTCCTATACTGCTTCTTTCAAGGAGCTTTGTCAGTCTCTCTCCACCAAGGGAGAAGGACCCTCGGGACACACGAGTAGGTCGAAGAAAAAGGATCCAAAAGGTAAGTCCCACCGTCGACATTCGTGGGAGTGGGTGCTATCCCCTTTCCCGGACCGTCTGCTCTCGACTTCGGTCGAGGTTGCGGCTATGGCCGCTGGCTTCACTGTGTCCCCATCAGGTCAGCCGGCCGAGACATCCGTCGATGCGGTCGAGATTTTTCTCGACCCATTGGACAGGTTGTCGACTAGAGATGCCGATAACCCTTCTTCAGCGATTTCCCCCGGTGGTTACTGAGGACTTGCCCGTGCCTCCTGTGCTGATGTCCCCAGTCAAGAACCCTGAACCAAGGGATGGTGGGTTTCCCTCTGCCCTCTTACGACCCACCAATAAGCGACCCTGAGAGGTCTCGGTCCTCCCTCCATGTCAGGTAGGTCCGCCCGACATCGGCAGTCTCGGATCTCGCGCATCGCTGCTCGTCCTCATCATCCTCTTCAGAGGATAGGCTCCGGCGCAAGTTGCGTCGGCACTATGAGGACATGATGTGGCAACAACTCTTGTTAGCCGGTAATAAGCCAACTCCATTGCCTTCTCCAGCCATTAAGTGGTTGTCACTCAATCGACCGAAGCAACCCCTTGTTGTAGTCGAGGAGCCGACCCCGGCACTAGTTGCTCGGCCGAAACCGGCTGCTCCACCCATTGTGGTGGAACCACCGCCTCCTCAACCAAAGACTGGGGCCCTGACCAAGGATTCTCTGTTGGGTCAGGGCTTGCCCCACAGGTTGCTGGTCACCCTCACCCCCCGATCGGTCTCTGCGAGTGGAGGGTGGCTCAGGCGCTCGGCAGCTGATCGCAGGCTCCTCGGAATCTGACGACAACTCCTTGTACTCCAGGCCCCTTGACCTGGAATCTACAGGGGGTCAGTCGGTGGACAAGAGCCCATCCTCATTCTTGGGAATCCTTCGGCTCATCTCAGAGTCCACTGAGATGTAGCTCGAACCCGTACAGGAACGGGCCAGATATCCCCTCACGGAGATACCGGACTGAGGGGATTCCCCCATGGCACCCTTCCCCATGGCCAAGGCCGTTGTTGCCCGGCCCTGGAGTTGTGGCAGTGGCCTGCATCCTGTCCTGTGCCTTTGCCCAGGATGGCTCGCAAGTGTGCAGTTCCAACCGGTTCCCTGTCCGGTTTTTTGGAGCTCCCCTCTGTGGAGGGGCTGGTAATCGATAGCGTTTTCTGGCATTCCGGAAATGCTTGGGACGTGGATAAACTGCCCAACAAGGAATCCAAAAAGCTGGACTACTCGGGGTGAAAAGTTTACGCTGCTTCCTCCCTTGGTCTTCGACAGGCTAGCTTGACTGTGCTGATGGCACATTTTTCACACGCCCTTATGGGCTCCTTGGATGAGGTGATTCCTCATCTCCCGGTTGACCTTCAGACGGTGGTCAAGCAGGTGCGGGATCGGGGAAGGGCGGTGGCCAAACAGCTCCAAACTGCTTTGGATATTGGAGACTCTTGTGCCCGGTCAGTAGTGGCTGCAGTAACCATGTGCCGCAGAGATTGGCTGCAGATCTCCACCTTCACAGCAGATACCCAGCACAGGCTGGCAGACGTTCTCTTCCTGGGCACCGACTTGTTTGGACCAGGGGAGAAAGGCCATCTCCAGAGAATCGAGAAGTCCAGTGCCACCTTGGACTCAGTCACGTCTGCCCAGAAGGACAAAGGCCGCCAGCAGCAGCGTAAACCCTTCCACCCCTGCGGTACGTCCGGCCCAACAGCACCAGCAACAGGGCCAGCAGGCTCACACTTGGCTCCCTAAGGCCAAGTCTGCCGCTTCCTCAAGTAGGAAGCCTGGAGGGAAAGGTCCAGGCGGCCCCTCGGCCGGCCCTTCCTCCAAGCCTGCCCAGTGACAGGTTGAGGGGTGTCTCCCCCAACCTAGTCACTCCTCCCTGGGTTCCCACCGTGGGGGCACGGCTCCACCATTTCCTTTCCACCTGGTCCGCTATCACCATGGACCATTGGGTGCTGGAAGTGGTTGGCAGAGGTCTGCCTCTGGAATTTGAGCAGTCCCCTCCCTATCGAGCCGTCGCCTCACGGGGGGCTACGGGTTCCGCAGCCTCTCTGTCGGCTCATCGAGCCGACAGTGCTCTGCTCCTCCAGAAGGAGGTAATCAGCGAGGTGGCGGACCCTCCTCTAAACCTGGGGTTTGTGTCCAGGTACTTCCTGGTCCCAAAGTGGACAGGGGGCTGGCACCCCATTCTCGATCTGCACGACCTGAACAAGTTTCTAAGGCCGCGCACCTTCAGGATGGTCACTCTGGCTCAGATTATTCCATCCTTGGAACTAGGCATGTGGTTTTGCTCTCTGGATCTCCAGGATGTGTTTTTTCAGGTCCCAATCCATCTGTCTCATCAACGATTCCTCCGCTTCAGAGCAGAGGGATCACTTTTCGAGTCCCGGGTCATGCCTTTCGGCCTATCTCCAGCTCCCAGGGTCTTCACCAAATGCATGGCAGTGGTGACGGCATTCCTGTAGCACCGAGGGGTCCGGGTGCACCCTTACCTGGACGACTGGCTGTTTGCAGCCCCCTCCAGGTTGGAGGTGGAGCGGTCCAGGGATCTGGCCCTCTAGGTCTGCTCTCAAATTGGCCTCCTGATCAACGAGACCAAATCGGAACTCGTGCCATTGCAGGTGATTCCATTCATCGGGCAGAGCTCGACTTTCTTCGAGCCAGAGCCAGGCTCCTGGCGGACAGGGCCGAGGTCCTTTTCTTCTTTGCCCAGTCATTTCTGGTTGGGCAATTGCGCCCTGCCGGGGACTTCCTGTGGCTTCTGGGCCTCATGGCAGCCTGCACCAGCGTGGTCTATTGGGCCCACTGGCATATGCGCCCCCTGCAATGGGGGCTGGCCCGCCAGTGGTCACAGCGCTCCGGTCCTTTGGACCAGCCAGTGACCGTGACCCAGAAGATGTGGGACGGCCTGCAGTGGTGGCTCATCCCAGCTCGTCTGCAGGAGGGTATCCCGTTTGTCTGCCCTGAGCCGACAGTCATTCTTACAACCGACGCCTCTCTGATGGGTTGGGGTGCCCATCTGGGGGAACTCCAGGCTGATGGCCTCTGGTCCCCTCAGGAGTCTCGATGCCACATCAACTTGCTGGAGCTTCAAGCAGTTCAACTAGCCCTCACCGCCTTCGCTCCGTTTGTACGGGGTCAGGTGGTTCAGGTCCAGACAGACAGCACCACGACTGTGTACTATCTCAACCGTCAGGGCGGGACGCACTCCTTGCCTCTGTGCAAGGAAGCTTTCTGCATTTGGTCTCTCGTGATCAGCCTGAAGGCAGATCTCCTAGCCATCCATGTGGCAGGAGCCTCCAACAGTCTGTCCGATGCCCTCAGCTGGATAGGCACTACATCTGACGAGTGGTCTCTCCTGCCGGAGGTAGTGTAAGACCTGTTCTCCCATTGGGGCACCCCTCAGGTGGACCTGTTCGCCTCCAGGGAGAATGCAAAGCTGAGGCTGTTTCACGCCCGCCCCCCTCAGCAGGGCTCACTGCAGGGGGGATACCTTCTTGAGGCCATGGCCCCTGGGCCTCTTTTATGCCTTCCCTCCATTTCCCTTGATCCAGAAGGTGCTTCTCAAGAAGAAGAGGGACAAGGCGCAGGTGATTCTGGTAGCCCCAGACTAGCCTTGCCACTTCTGGTACCCAGATCTCCTCAGACTCAGCTCCAGGCTCCCGAGGTGGCTTCCAGCCCACCTGGACCTGATCTCAGTCGACAAAGAGAGGGTTCTTCATCCGGACCTTCAATCCCTGCACTTGATGGCCTGGTTCCTGAGCAGCTAGAGTTCCAGGCCTTGGGTCTTTCCGACGAGGTCCTCAACATCGTAGAGGTGTCCCATAAGGAGTCGACCAGAAAATGCTATGCCTTCAGATGGAAGAGATTCTCCATTTGGTGTCAGGACAAGGGGTTGGACCCCGCTTCCTGTCCATTGGCTAGTATTTTGGACTACCTATGGTCCCTTTCTCAGCTAGGGCTTCGGTCGACGACCCTTAAGGTGCACTTGGCAGCCATCTCTGCTTACTGGGCGCGGGCCGGCAAGCAGTCGGTGGTGCAGGAGAAGGTGGTTGGGCGTTTTCTCAAAGGCCTGGACCACATATCCCCTCCGGTGCGAGAACCTCCACCTCCGTGGGATCTACTGCTCGTATTGGCTAAGCTTATTGGCAAGCCATTCAAACCGATGCAGAGGTGTGTCATCTCTCACATGTCATGGAAGACTGCCTTCTTGGTGGCTATTACATCAGCCAGAAGGATGGGAGAGCTCCAGGCGCTTTCCATAGAGTCTCCCTACCTGGTCTTCCACAGGGACAAAGTTGTCCTTCACCCCCACCCAAAGTTCCTTCCGAAGGTGGTGTCGGAGTTTCACCTTAACCAGGTGTTGACTTTGCTGGTGTTCTACCCCAGTTACACCTCGGAGGCTGAATATAGGCTTCATACTTTGGATCCTAGAAGAGCGTTCACTTATAAGGAGCAGATGGCTGAAGTTCAGGGAGAGGTTCACCAGCTGTTTGTCACCTACGCTGAAGCTGCACCTGGCAGACCTGCAGCCAAGCAGACGATAAGCAGGTGGGTCACCTCCTGCATAGATCTCTGCTATAGGTTGGCGGGCATGGAGCCACCCAAAGGGATAAGAGCTCATTCTACCCGCCATACTGCTGCTTCAGTGGCTGCTTCTAGGGACGTCAGTATCTACGAAATCTGCAGGGCTGCTACCTGGAAGTCAGCACACACCTTTATTTCCCGTTACCACATTGACCTAGAGTCACGCCAGGATGCTGGTTTTGGGACCTCGGTTCTCCAGTCCTTATTTCCTAAGTCCCTATCCACATCCCTAGAAATACAGGTTACTCACCTGTAACAGGAGTTCTAGGAGTGGTATATGTTGTTCATCCACATGACCCACCTGACCTTTCCGGCTTCAACGTGCAACCTGGCTTCCAGTGGGCTAGATCTGGCATCATGGGGCGGAGCAGAGGGTTTTACCATCCGGGTGGGTGGGAGGAGCCAGCTTGAAGACCTTCCGGCAAGAATTAAAGCAGCAAGGAACCTGCCAGACAGTGTGGATGAACAACATATACCACTCCTAGAACTCCTGTTACAGGTGAGTAACCTGTATTTCTTGTGGCGTCCAGCTACCGCATAAGGACCAGCATACCCTCTGCCTCTTCTGCTTGGGACCGGAACGCAACGTTGAGGAGTGTGAGACCTGGGCCCAGTTCAACCAGGCCACATAGAAAAGGCGCCAACAGTCACTCAAAGCCCATCTCCTGTAACTAAAAATGGCTTCGATAGAAACAGAACTAAAGAAGCTAAAAAGCACCTCCACCTCTCCAACTGACCCCTAAAAGAAGAAAAAGAGGGACAAAGGAAAAACATCAGGACTGGGAGTCCCCCCCCCCCCCTTCTGAAGCCAACCACGGGCTCTTTGGCGGAGGCTTGGCCCTCTTCCTCCAGGAAGATGAGTGCTGTGGCCAAGCTTGCATTCCCACCAAAAGAACAGACTTTGGCCACCCAACCGCCACTAGTTACTGTGATGGCGGGTACCTCTGATTCTCCGCCGGACTTAGGCCCATCACAACCCCGGGCTCTTGAGTCGGCAGGTGCGGCTGATAAGCCACTCATCGGACCCTCCAATGAGTGCCTGGCTGGGGTTGGTAAGTCAGGGGTCGGTGTCTCCGACTTCTGCACAACCTAGGCCATCAGGTTCTGATGACGCGCATCCGTATGTCAGCTCCATCCCAGCTGGAGGGCAAGGGTCGCTCCGGAACTCTATTCATGGAGAACCCATTTCTCCTTCTCCGTTGGAGATTCCTCCGCTGTCACCAGACCTGCAGATCCAGACAGAAGAAGACCTTTCATCAGGTATACCTGACGATGGGGTCGCCAAAGGCCTTAGAGTGGCTCCGCCACCCCTGGCAGAGGTGCCAGACCCTACTCCTCCTCAGTACCCGCAGGGCCCCTTATTCACTCCATCAGGACCACCAGCGGGCCATCCTCCATTGGGGCCCCCATCAGGTTTCTCACTTTCGGGGCCACCTTTGGGACTTCCGCCTTCGGGCCTTTAGCTGGAGTTCCACCCAGCAGGACCACCGGCAGGCCTTCCTTCAGGCTATCTACCTTCAGGACCACCGTCAGGCTACCCTCTGTCAGGGCTGCCGTCAGGCTACCCTCTGTCAGGGCTGCCGTCAGGCTACCCTCTGTCAGGGCTGCCGTCAGGCTACCCTCTGTCAGGGCTGCCGTCAGGCTTCTTTCCATCAGGGCTGCCATCAGGCTGCCCTCCGTCAGGGCTGCTGTCAGACTAGCCTTTGTCAGGGCTGTCGTCTGGCTTCCCCCCCATCAGGGGCACCATCAGGATTTCTGCCATCAGGCTGTCCTCCATCAGGACCCGCTGGACCCTTTTTTGATGAGTTATTATTACTCAGGTTGTCCTGGTTATCATTACTCTCTTTATCAATCACCAGGTTAACCTCACCATTATCCTTCCAAGAACTTCTTAGGACATGGCGCCGGGTGAGGGTTTTCTCCCTGTCACCCCCCACCTCCTCCTGCTCAACCACAGATGGATTTTAGGGAGATTTTAAAATCTTGGTGGTCTGAGACAAAATCTCAGTTGGTCTCGGAGTTGAACAACAGGCATTCGCGACCTTTGGACACGAGCCACCCAGATCCTACCCCTAGCGCATCCTCTCTGGTCACTCCTTGAGCCTCGATGTCGAGCCAGATGACAGCTGCCTGCAAGCCCTGACAAGATTGCGACGATTCCAAAGCGGATTCCAATTCCTTCTTCAAGGGTTCGGGATTTGAGACACCTCCTCATGAGGAATAAGTCCCTAGTGAGTCTCCCAAATCTCCACCTGAAGACTCCTCCTTTGTGGACCTCCTCAGACAAATGGCAGAGGCACAAGGATGGAAGTCAGATGCTTTAGACCCAAAATGGCAAAGGTTGGCTGAGCATCTAGATTTCCCAGAGAAGAGTCCGGTGCTTACACCCCAATGGCTGGAACCACATGGGGATTTATCCTCGACCATCTGCCAGAGACCATCCTCTATCCTGGCTATGGCCAAGAAAGCCGACTGGGTTTACAGGACTCCAGAAGATAAGGACCGCCTCAGTGTGCACCCTAAAGCTGATTCGATGGTCATCACTCCGGCCCATGATAGGTCTGCTAAGCCCAAGCACATCAGTACCTTCCCTCCCGACAAGGAATCTAGACAGCTGGATCAGTTCGGGAGGAAGATTTATTCCTGTTCTACACTAGCAATTCATGCTCTGAACTACGTAACGCACATGCTACTGTACCAGAAATCTCTGTTCTCCCAGCTCAAGCCTGTAGTTGAGGCCTTTCCGGACTCTGAAGCAAAAACCACCTTTGCAAATACATTTCGATCGGCTAAGGTGGCAGGATGCCATTCACTACAGGCCACCTACGATGTGGTGGACTCCTCCGCTAGAGGTGTGGCCACGGCAGTAAGCCGTCATAGATACTCTTGGCTCAGCGTATCCGGTCTAGCTCCTGATGTCCAGTTGGCTATCCAAGATGCCCCTTTCAGAGGCTCTGTCCTGTTCAGCAGAGATGCCCAGGACATTATTACAAGCCTGCAAGATAAAGGCACTGCACTTCAGTTGGTACACACCATTTATCGTCCGAAACCTCAGCTGAAACGTCCCTTTCATTGGCAGAACAGACGCCAGACAAAAGCACAACAGGCACCTAAGTGCCAATTCAAACACAGGTCTCCCAGTACAGCCGCTGCCCCTCCAGCCAAGACTCAGAGAGCTTTAGGAGTGGTCCTCCCTACCCCCCCATTCCTGACTCGCTGACCACCCACCCTCCCCCACATCCATCAGAGGAAAAGGTGGGCAGAAGATTCGCAAGGCATCTGGGAGACTGGGAGTCCCATCACGTCCGATGCCTGGGTGTTTCAGTTAATAAGGCTTGGTCGCACTCTTGAATTTCGAGAAAAAACCCCAAACAATCCTCCGGGTTTTTCCCACTACCCAAGGGTGCATACTCCCCACTTAAGGGAGGAGATCATGGCTCTTCTTCAGAAAGGAGCAATAGAACCAGTGCCGGGAAACCAGATCGGGAAGGGATTCTACTCCCATTTCTTTCTGGTACCCAAAAAGACAGGGGATCTACACCCAATTCTAGACCTCAATACCCTAAACCTCTTCATAGAATACAAGAGGTTTTGGATGCTGATGCTACAAAGCCTGCTACCTCTCCTTTCCCAAGGACAATGTCATTGTGTCCTGGACATGCAGGATGCATACCTGCACATTCTAATATTCCGCCCTCATTGCCGATTCCTCAGGTTTTCTTTCCAAGGGGAGCATTACCAGTTCAAAGCTCTCCCCTTTGGCCTGTCCCCAGCACCGTGGGTATTTACCAAGTGCCTAGTGGTTGTGGTGGGAGACTTGAGGAGTCAGGGGCACTACGTCTTCCCTTACCGCAACGATTGGCTTCTTGCCGCCCTGTCAAGGAAGGGGTTGGAGGCTTCCCTATCAGCTACCCTGCACCTCTTTGAGCGACTGGGTATTACCGAAAATCATCCCAAATCCCAGCTTGCTCCTTCCCAGCGCCTGCAATTTATTGGGGTGGTTCTGGACACTGTACAGAGTATGGCCTTTCTTCACCTGGGCAGGGTAGAAACCCTGGAGAGACAGGCCAAGCTGGTTTCCTCCAGCCGACACATTTCGGCCAGGGCAGTCCTTCACCTTCTTTTCCTCATGGCAGTGGCTATTCCCATGGTTCCAGTGGCCAGACTCCAAATGCGTATATCACAGTGGACTCTCCGGGCTCAGTGGGATCAGAGGGTGGACGACTTGGACAGCTATGTCCTAATCTCCGGTCCGATGCAGAAAGATCTGCAGTGGTGGCAGAACTCATGCTCTCTCAAGGAGTTCCTTTCCAGTCCCCTCCTTACTCCTGAATACTGAACACGGATGTGTTGGGGAATGGGATTGGGTGCCCATCTGGGACATTACAGGACCCAGGGCCTGTGGTCACCTGCGGAACTACACTTGCACATAAATGTGCTAGAAATGAGGGAAGTTCTATATGCTCTTCAGGCTTTTCAGCACATACTTCAACAAGATACTCTGTTGATCCAGTTGGACAACATATGTGTAGAGTGGTACATCAACAAACAGGGGGGCACCTGCTTGTATCCTCTTTGCAGGGAAGCAATGTGGGTCTGGAACTGGGCGGTTCTGCACAAGGTTTGCCTCTTGGCAATCCATGTCCCAGGCGTGCAGAGCGTTCTCGCAGACAGTCTCAGCCGCACCAGGGTAAGAGCACATGAGTGGGAGCTAAAGCAGGAGGTAATAGACCACATCTTTGACCTCTGGGGTCATCCGAAAGTGGATCTGTTCGCAACCACATCAAACGCAAAACTTCCCAAGTTTTGCTCGCTCGATCCCAGGCATGGTGCTTATTGTCCAGATGCACTTTCTCTTTGTTGGACAGGGACATATCGGCATGCATTCCCTCCCTTTCCAATTTTACAGAGAGTGCTGATCAAGCTCCAAGCAGAGGGAGCACAAATGATTCTGATAGCTCCCTTTTGCCCTCGACAAATTTGGTTCCTGCAGTTTCAGCAGCTGGCAGCGGAACCTCCAGTTCCCCTACCACTTTCTTACTATCTCCTGACCCAGGAGGAGGGCACGCTGGTACATCCGGGTCTGAAGTCCCTTCCTCTTCATGTGTGGCTCCTCAAGACATAGTCGCTTCCAGGTTTGGGATTTCCCCTCAGGTAGCTCAGATTTTGGTAGAGGCCAGAAAGCCTTCTACCAGAACTACCTATGCCATGAAGTGGAAGCGTTTTTCCATCTGGGCCACCTCGAAGAGTTGGGACCCTTTTTTGTGTCCCGCTCCTCAAATCATGGAGTATTTTTTCCATCTATCTGACCTGGGCTTGAGCTATTCGTCAATGAAGGTGCATCTAGCGGCCATTTCTGCCTACCATGTTTTAGTAGGGGGCAAGACTGGCTCAGTTAGATGTCTCAAAAACCTTCTTAAAAGGTATTCTGCATCTGAACCCCCCCGGTGCATAATCCTGCTCTGCCTTCGGATCTTAATTTTCTTTTAGAGGAATTGACCTTGCCTCCTTTTGAACAGGCAGAGACATGTGACATGTGCTTTTTGTCCTGGAAAGCACTCTTTTTAGTTGCAGTCACTTCTGCTCGAAGAACTTCCGAGCTTCAGGCCCTGATGTGTAAGGAGCCTTATTTGATTTTTCACAGACTGGGTGGCTCTGCGCACAAATCCTAAGTTTCTTACAAAAGTTGTTTCAGAGACTACCCTGAATCAGTCTCTTCAATTGCTGGTGTATTACTCTGAGCATTCTAATCAGGGGGAAGCCATTCTGCATACTTTAGACGTTCACAGAATTTTACGTTATTACACCATTAGGACAAAAGATGTCCGAAAGATGGATCAGCTTTTTGTTTCTTTCGCACTGAACAGAGAAGGTGCAGCAGTTTCCAAACAGTGTGTTTCCAAAATGGTTGGCAAACTGCATTGTTTGTTGTTACCAGACGTATGGTAAGGTCCTTACGGGGCAGATGAAAGGACATTCTACCAGGGGAATGGCTGCCTCTACAGCCTGTTTCAGGAATGTATCTGTCGCAGAAATCTGCACGACTGCTACTTGGAGTTCCGTCCACACTTTCACAAAACACTACAGTTTGGACATTGCCTCTTGGCGCAGGGCTGGTTTTGTACTGGCAGTCCTCCAGGGACTCCTGCCTATGTATTTGGCTGCCTACTAGCTTTCTGTTCCAGCCTCCCATGTTTTCCTGACCCTTGAACTATGATTTCTTGGGACTCAGTCCTACATGTAATTACCTACTGCAAGAGCTCTCTCGAAGTAGGATAGTACAGTTACGTAAGAACTTACCGTAACAGTAGATCTTTAAGAGAGGCTTCTGCAGTAGGTAATCTTTTTTCCCCACCCTCCTTCCCCCTCTTTAGTCTGTAGCTCTTTTTCCAGGAGTCTTTTCTTGGATTCAGGAGCCTTTTCCCATTCTCCTGTCATGACTCTTGGAGGTCTCCGGCAGGAGAACTGGAGGACAGACGTGGGGACCGCCCACTATATAGTGTCACGCTGACGTCCGTCACGTGACGTTAGATGGGTAGTCCCTCGTCAGACACTGCTAGCAAAAGTTTCCGTGTGGTCCTGACACCAGGGGGCGCAGTCCTACAAGTAATTACCTACTGTAAGAGCTTCTCTCGAAGATCTGCTATTACGGTAAGTTCTTATGTAACTGTTCTTTTCTAGTAGTTTAACCTAAGTAACATACTATAATTTGCCTAGTTAGTTCTAGGCTTGGATTGTCAGACTGCCAGCTGGCATCAGCTCAGCAGTGTCTGAGAGTATCTGCAGGACACATTCTCCATGCTCCAGGTGGTTTAATCCAACTGTACTTTTGCCCTGGCTATAGTTTAACTGGCATCACATTTTTTCAACAAGAGAGACAACTGTTTCCACCTAACACCCCACCATTCAGAGTTACTCCATTATTTCTGCCTGTTCTTACATACAAAATATCCCCATTTCATTCTGCCTTTCCCAGTCTGTACTCAGCATGTTTTATTTTGCTGCTATACCCCTGACCCTCTTTGAAGTGCACAACCTGTCCTTTATGCCATACCTGAGGCTGGCTAAATCCTGTTGGGCCTTGGTAAGTATGACCTGCAGGGATTCTGTGGTCACACTTGGAGATTTGGCCAGTAAAGCATATCACCTTCTGCTCCACCAAATTGTGCAATGTCTGAGACTCAAGACTCTGTTTGTGCAGGGTATTTTGTTTTGAAGTCAATCTAACCTGTGTAGTACAAAACAGTCACTCAGGACGTGGACAGTCTGTGTCCAGAATAACTTTGTGTAGGCCAGACCGACTTACATACCCTGCACAAACTAAGTCTGAAGTTTTAGACATTGCACAACTTGGATAACTAGCATAACATTGTTTGCTTTACTGGCCAAATCTCAAGCACGACCACAGAGTCCACCACAATCGGGGCCTACCTGCCTGCCCCCACCAGCTAGTATACGAGCCTTGGGGCCCAGCCACCTTCCCTGCATGCCAGAACAATCGATCACAATACAGTACATAGAAACATAGAAGATGACGGCAGATAAGGATCGCAAGGCCCATCCAGTCTGCCCATTTCTTTTTCTACCTCATAAATGTGCCATCGGCCTTTGCTCTGTCAATGGCCTATCTATTCATAATCATCTGTATAGCTCCCTTATGCCTATCCCATGCCTGTTTGAAGCCCTGCACTGTATTCATATCTACCACGTCATGAGGTAGGCCGTTCCATGCATCCACCACCCTTTCTGTGAAAAAGAACTTCCTCACATTACCCCTTAATCGGCCTCCCTCTAATCTCATGCTGTGTCCTCTTGTCCTGCTGTTTTTCTTGTATTGAAACATGTTAGACTCTACCTTGTTAATGCCTTTAAGGCAGGGGTTCTCAAATGGTGAGGCCAGCCTCCTTGGGGAGGCCCCAACCTGTTCAAGGGGAGGCTCAAGCAAGTCTGAAAAAGTACTGTATTTAAATTTTGAGTTTTATATATTTTGTGTGAACAGATGACGCAAACTGAAAGAGGGTAATAGTAGGCAAATTTAATATATTTATTTACTAATAGGTGACAGGGGAAGGTGAATGAGCCAAGGCTCATTTCAGGTGTACCCAGGGAAGGGAAGGGAGTGAATACATTTCAAAAGGTAACTTCAAAACAGTCAAGAAATAAACAGTGAACAATAGTGCAAACAAATATGAACAATAAACTAATAATGAGTGGTGGCAATTGATCAATTTGTAGCCTGATGGCAGAACAGCCCAAATACAAGGGTTGAGCATAGAAGTGCTAAGAGCAATAGCAGGAAGAGAGCAAGTAATCCCAGAGAAGTTGCTTAGGAGCAGGGAAGGATGGGAGAGGCAAAGTACGTAGGAAGGTTATTTCATATAGAGAAAATAGAAAGTAGCCTGACCCATGAAGGTACTGCAACAAGGGGTAACAATGGTTCAATAATTAAAATAACAGAATACATAGGTTGGCCTGTTTGGGGGTTACAATAAGTTGAATGATACTAATTGTTTAGTTTATTTATTTGTTATTCAGATAACACCTTTGAGCACAGGTGCTCTTTTCCAAAGGTTCCACGTCAGTGTAAGATAAAGAACTGAATGTGAGCCAAGTATTCAAAGAGGTTTCAATTTATTCATGGTGTACTGCACAAAGCACAATATGTTATTTTGCTTTGAGGAGGCTCAAGATTATTTAAATTTTTTGGGGAGGCTCAAAATCTTTTCCATGGATTTGGGGAGGCTCACTGTGACAAAGTCTGAGTACTATTGCTTTAAGGTGTTTGAATGTTTCGATCATATCACCTCTCTCCCTCCTTTGCTCTAGGGTATACATATTGAACTCCGTTAATCTGTCCTTATATGTTTTCTGATGCAGTCCCTGCACCATTTTGGTTGCCCTTCTCTGGACTGCCTCAGTTTGGTTAATGTCCTTGTGAAGGTGTGGCCTCCAGTACTGTACGCAGTATTCCAGATGGGGCCTAACCAGTGTCTTATAAAGAGGTTATTAACTCCCTCTTCTGACTTATGATACCCTACTAATGCCCCTAACATCCCCTAGCCTTCCCTACTGCTGGTGGTCTGCTTAGATGATTTCAGGTCATCGGTGATGATGATGCCCAAGTCTCTTTCTTCCCTTGTGACTGCCAGCAACTCTCCTCCCAGCCTATAGGTGGCTTCAGGGTTTCTCTTCCCTATGTGCATGATCTTGCACTTCTTTGCATTAAGCCCCAGTTGCCACTCTTCCGACCATTTTGCTAGTTTTTCCAGATCTCTTCTCATTCTGCCCACCCCATCTGGATCATCTACTCTGTTGCAGATCTTGGTGTCATCTGCAAACAGACAAACCTTACCCTCCAGTCCATCTGCAATGTCACTGATGAAGATATTGAAGAGTACTGGCCCCAGGACTGATCCCTGAGGTACCCCACTTGTGACTTGCATCTCTTCTGACTGTATACCGTTTACCGCCACTCTCTATTTTCTGCCCGTCAACCAGTTTGCCACCCAGTTGACCAACTTCTGACCCACCCCGAGCCTACCCAGCTTATTAATCAGTCTTCTGTGTGGAACAGTATCGAAAGCTTTACTGAAGTCAAGGTAGGCAACATCAACTGCTCCCCTTGGTCCACCACTCTAGTTATCCAGTCAAAGAAATCTATGAGATTGGTGTGACAAGACCTTCCTTTTGTAAACCCATACTGTCTTGGATCCTGTGCTGCTATGCATTCCAGTTGTTGCACTATCCTTTCCTTAAGGAATGCCTCCATAATCTTGCCCACTACTTAGGTAAGACTGACTGGTCTGTAGTTCCCTGCCTCCTCCCTGTTACCACTCTTGTGGAGCGGGATCACATGAGCCCTTCTCCAGTCTTCTGGGACCCCTCCTGTGCTCAGAGACTCACTAAACAGTTCTGATAATGGTTCTGCTAGTTCCACCCTTAGCTCCTTTAGTACCCTTGGATGTATGCCATCAGGTCCCATTGCCTTGTCCACCCTGAGCTTATTGAGCTCTTTTAGGACCCTTTCTTTTGTGAAGGGACTAGTGCACACCTCCTTCCCCCCTGTGTCCATGGTGCTGAGCTGTGGGCCCTGCCCTACCTTCTCTTCAGTAAATACTGAGCAGAAGTATCTATTTAGGATAGATGCTTTTACATGGTCCTCCTCCTCACAAGCCCCCTTATCTCCTTTGATCTTAGCAATACCCCCTCTGGACTTTCTTCTTTCACTAATGTATCTATAGAAAGTCTTGTCACCTTCTTTTACTGTCTGTACTAGTGTTTCCTCAGTTTGGGCCTTTGCCTGCACATGCACCCAGTAACCTGGTCACCAGCATGTTTTCCCCAAACAGCAGTTCAAATCTGGCTCCGTTCCGTTCTCCGCTAAGTGAGGTGCAGTGGGACTTTCAGCCTACCTCTCCCTCCTCCGTGGCCCTTAACCGAAACTCTACAAGCAGCACAAATCAGCAGACCATATATTACATGTGAGCCTCCACAGCACACTCATGAAACCTGTGCATTCTCAACCCCCCCGCCACAACAAAACAAGCAGCAGTTCAGATTTAAACAAAGCTACCACCTTAACTTCAGAAATAAAAATTGCTGAATCAGCTTTCTTCTTCACCGAATCTGGCGAGTCACAATTTGGGCACGGGGATATGGCTAACACCATGGTAACACGGCACAGTTTACAGTGGGAGATGACTGTGCAGGTGGGAGAATGACTCCACACCCCACCCCCCCGACTATTTCAGCATCCGTTTTGGTTTGCAAACTGTAAGCCCCAGGCCACAGACACCTAACCCAGACGACGCACCACAGACGACCATTTTTAAACGATTTTCAGTCACTCCACGTATTTAAACTTAGCAAAAAACTGCACTCCTCAGGCGAAAATACAAGTGCAAAATTACTTTATTATTTAAAAGCCAAGCTCTGAGAGCAAAGTGGATACACGCAAACAACTTCGACCGGTTTCATACAACCTAGTACGTCATCAGGAGAATAGCATTATCTGTTGATTGCTAGGCTTTATAGTGGCTACTTCTTAAAGTGACAGTGCATATATACAATATTATCAGTGTAACAACCTGTGAATTCTCAAAATTGCCATGTGGGCTGACTAATATAAATACAAAGAAAGATGTGCTCAAGTTTATATTGCACCATGTGAGCCTAAAAACAAACAAACATCAGATATGTTAGCAGCAGCAGTTATTCAAGCAATTTATACTCAACTCTTAAACATCTATACTTTGTATTTAAAAAGATCCAAAATCAGTGAGTACCAACTGAAGGGATCAATTTGAGGTGGCATTCCCATATTGGAGGAGGACCCAGGATCTGTCTATAATCTGCAAAACCAAAAAAATCAGAAATAAGCATTCAATATAGATGTCTATATACAGGTAAGTGGTGCTGAAAGAAAAATGGAAATGATTCCTCGGGGCTATACACCATAGCATTGCCCATTATGAAACCTAACATTATTTATTCATTCTCTTTTTGATGCATGGTATCAGATCAGTGCGCTCATTAAGGCCGGATGGTATAAGGGCACCAATGGTGTAGATCCAATATGATTCCCTAACTCGTAGTAAATCATCTAAGTTAGCACCTCGTGGTGCCAGTCTAACCACCTCCAAGCCACAAAATCTGAAATTATGACACATGCCCCTTTGTCTTGAGTTCCTAATGTGACTGGATAGTGCACTGTGGGTGATATTGTTAGTAGCTGACCTTAGATGTTCCTCAATCCTCAGTTTCAGTGCCCTGGTGGGTTTGCCCACATAAAAGACCCCACACTGACATGTGGCTAAATACACAACATTTTCAGTTGTGCAGCTGATAAAATCCTCTAATTTCATATTCCTTTGCACTGTTGCAACTCGTGAATGTCTGGCATTTCAGAACTAAGCTACAGAACTTGCAGCTACCACACTGGTGCATACCTTTGGGGAGGGGATTTCTGCTACCAAATATAGTTCTCTGTGTAGGCAAAAAACTGTGAATCAGCCTATCCTACATGTTACGACCTCTCTTATACGCCATTCTTGGTTTTTGACCCACAATTTCCTCAATCTGTGGGTCCCCCCCTAAAATACCCCAGTTTTCATTTATTATTCTGTTTATTTCACTGGAGAGTCTGGTGAAGGTGGTGACAAAATTCAGCTTTGTGGGGCCCATCTCTCTCTCTCTCTACCAAAAGGCTGTCCCTGTCCATACTGCTCACCTCTCTCTGTGCTTGGTCAACAATACTAGCAGTACATCCCCCTACTCAGGAACCTATTGCAGATGTCCTCACTATTCCATACATAATCAGCCATTTCAGTGCGGTTTCTGCATACTCTTAAAATCTGAGCCTTAGGGATGTTGGAAGCCATATGGCGTGGGTGGCAGCTGGAGGCCAGTAACAGTGAATTCCTGTTGGTTTCCTTCCTGAAGAGACTAGTACACAACTTCTTTTTTAGAAATCTTTAAATCCAGGAAGAACACCGTACAGGAATCACACTACCGAAAATTTTAAATTGGGATTGCTATGTTCCAGATATTCCACAAACACATTCAATTCCTCCAGTGTGTCACACCATAAAAATGTCGTCTATAAAACGACATCAGATGTCAAACCCATGGTAAAAAGGATTGACTCTGGCGTCATAGACCTTTAGTTTCTCCTATAGGCCCAAGTACAAATTAGTTATTTATTTATTTAATTAATTAATTTATTTCAGTTGCTGATTAATACCTTTGAGCCAGGAAGGCTCTTTTTACAAAGGTTCCATGTTAAGTGGCTGAGAGACAAAAGTTACATAAACAGGTTATAGAACATTCAGAGTACACAGTTGGTTACAGGCTGTACAGGTAGCAGGCAAATATGCCAATAACAGTATCAGAAGGTTACAAGGGAGGAGTGCAATTTGACATTCTAAACTGGTCCCATTAAAGAACAGGAAAAGGAGTGAAACATAACCACATGGCAAGGTGGGAGCAGCCTGAGGGGGCTTTATCACAGTATAAGGGGATTGGGATGAGGGGAAGAGCAGGGGTAAGGAGTAGCCCCCAAGAGGTTTTGTCACGGAGGGGGAGGGAGGAAGGAAGGGGGGAGGTAAGCAGCGGGGTGAAAAGTTTTGATGGTGATTAGTCACAGGTATTTATTTATTGCATTCACATTAGTTCTGTTGGGCCAGAAGGGTTAGCAGTTCTCTTTTAAAGGGTCCAATTTTTGTGTGTTCCAGGGTGGTAGGAGGGGAGTTCTTTAAACCAGGTGGGCCCACGGTAGGAAAGAGAACACTGTGCAAGGCTGGTTCTTTTGAAAGGTACATAGAGCACACCTTTAGCTGAGCTCCTGTTGACGTTTGAGGAGCTGGAGTGCTGGAACAGCTGCAGTGGAGTAGGGAGTGAGTCCAAAGAGGGCTTTTTTGCCTATTAGGCAAGCCTGATACTTTGCTGTTAGGTGTAAGGGGAGCCAGTCAGTAGAGGAGGAGTAGAGGGTGCAGGTATGGATTCGGTGTTTAGCCCCCAGGACCAGGCGGCAAGCCTTATTGAGTAGTACTTTTACTCAATTTAGGGCTGAGTCTGTGGCAGCATTTTAGATGACGAGGGCATAGTAAGTGATTGACAGAATGGAACTTAGAGTGACTAGGCTTATGGCCTCTGGGATCATAGCATGCCTGTGCCTATAGAGGATTCCTAACTTAATATTAGCTGATTTAACTACATGGTCTATATGGTGTGTGAAGGAGAGGGTGTCATCAATATGTACCCCGAGATATTTAAAGGTGGTGACTTGTTCAGTGCCATCCCCTTTCTGGCTATAGATAGTCAGGTGTTCAGCATTTCTTTTGGCATATGGCAAAGTTAGGTGCATAACTTTTGATTTTTTTATAGTTTAGAAGGAGTCTGTTTTGGGTGAACCAGTTCTCAAGCATAGCAAAGCAATGCTGTAGGTTTCGTACTATTTCTGATGTGTGGCTGCCAGGCACTGAGATAACTACATCGTGTGCATACAGCAGCATTTTAGCGGGACGGGTTTTGGAAAGGGAGTTAATAAAGAGGCCAAAGAGAAGTGGCTCTAAGATCGAGCCTTGGGGAACCCCAAGGGTTACCTTTTTAAGTTTGGAGGTTACACCCCTATCGTCACACACTGTGTCCTGTGTGAAAGGTAGCTATTAATCCAGGAAATGGAATCTACTGACAGTCCCAGGGTCCTCAGGTGTCTGAGCAGGATTTGGTGGTTGACTGTGTCAAAGGCTTTGGTGAGGTCTATAAAAAATAGACCCCACCGTTTTGCCCCTGTCAAGGGCTTCATAGATGTGAGAGGTAAAGTCGATTAAAGCTGTGATGGTGCTGTGTCCGATACGAAACCCATGTTGCTGTGGGCAGAGCAGATTGTACTTGTTTAAGTGTTCAGTTAGCTGGTCTGAAACGACCCTTTCTAACACTTTAGATAGAGGTGGTAATATTGAGATTGGGCGGTAGTTTCCCAGTTTACTTCTGTCTCCATTTTTAAACACTGGGGTGACCGAGGCGGTCTTCCACCTATCTGGGAAGATTCCAGTGTGCAAGGAGATGTTGAAAAGTATGGTTAGTGGAGAGGCAAGTTCATCCAACACTAGAGCTAGCAACTTCATGTCTAGCGAGTCACTCTCGACCCTGGTTTTTGTTTAGGATTTTTCTTACATATTTTATGGGCTGGGCCCTAGTTATTTGCCTAAAGTAGAATGGTGATTGGCCTGGTTTATGGGTGAGAGGAGGGTTTGGGTTGATGGAATCCATTACTGGTGGGGTGTGGAGAAATTCGGAGGGGAGGGAGAGGACAGAGCTGAGGTCTGTGAAGGCATTATTGAAGACATTGGCCAGGTCAGTAGGTTGCTGTAATGGGCCAGATGTGGTTACTATGAGATCCGGTGGAGCTCTGGATTAATTGTCAGTGAGTGACTTAATGCTATTGCAGAATTCCCTGCCATTGCCCCAGTTTCTCTTAAGTTGTTCTCTATAGTAGGTAGCTTTGGCATAATTGGGGCAAAGGTCGCCCCCATAGCTGTACCCTTCAGTTGCAGATAGAATTGATTTTGAAACAGTAAGTAGTTTTTGGTCAGTACATGCTCTGCACACTCTACAAGGAACTGTTTCCTGCCACTATCCAGACTCATCCTGGTCAAACCAACATCTTAAAGCATCCAAACCCCCTTCATGGGGGATATTTCTGTAGAGTGAGACGATATCCATGGAAACTAGGTACCAAGAAGATTTGGTCTGCATGTCCCCCAGGACACCCAACATTTGTGTAGTATCCCTGACATAGGATGGTAATGCTACTGCATAATCCTTGATCTGATAATCCACATACCTGGAAAGGGGTTCAACCAGTGAACCTATGTCGGCCACAATGGAGCATCCTGGGGGATCAAGCAGATTCTTGTGTACCTTTGGTAACATATATATTGTGACATGAACAGGATGTACAGTATTAATTAGAGCATCAGTGCCAATCTGTAGTGCTGTTTATCAGTCATCAATAAAGATTTTTATGTTCCACCCGTGTCCTGACTTGTTAGTGACTCTGAGGCCTCTGGTGAGCATCCTACCTTTAAATATGCTTCCAAAGTCACCTTACCCCAATAATGTCTTCTGCCTCTTGGTATAGCCCTTTCCAATTCCCAAAATGCACCCTTAATGTCCTGGATCTCTGTCTGTAGTGCCAGTGTAATATTAACTCCACTAGCCCAGGTTTCCATGTTATCTGTATCTGCGTCTTTAAATCTGCTTCACCTGCTGTTGCAAATACAGAATCCACGTATGAACCTGCTGCCTCTCCAATATTAATATTATCAATTCCCCTTGACATGCCTTTATCATTATAATGATATCAGACTATTGTTTTTGTAGTCCTTGTTATGGACTTGGTTTTCTGCACACTCTGTATACTGGCTGTGGAAACGTGTGTACTTTATGGGAAATGACAAAAAAAGATTTCGGTCCCAATCCTTATTCCCAGTTAACATACCTGATTGTCTCTTCAAGTATCACCAAGGTTGCAAAGAGTCTGTAAAACACTCATTCATAAATTATTTCTGCCGTGGGAGCGTTATTCCTCCAGAGCCTCCTTGTACCAGCCTCTGGTTTTCATTTATTGCTCCCACAGTCAGAGAACTTCACCGAAGCCAAATGAACAAAATGTTTTTGTATATTCACCATGAGCTCCTTCCAGACGAATCATGGGATGTCCTTCACAGTAATTTCTTTTTCCAACTCCCAGTGCCGAGAATGGAGAAAATATCTTGTGGTTACCATGATGCCAAGGAACTGCTGATAAGTGCTGGTGTCCTGAATCCAGTTGTTAATTTCAACAGACAAATACACATTCAGTAGGCCGTGAGCAAGTGAAGAATCAATACATACATAGCAGCAATACAGCTCCATAGCCAATGAGGGTGCGAATATTAAGGAAAGCAAGCTGAACTTATCAAAAAAAAAGCACTCCTCAGCTGATACACGTGTTACCAAAGGTACACAAGAATCTACTTGATCCCTCAGGACACCCCATTGTGGCCGGCATATGTTCATTAGTTGAACCCCTTTCCAGGTATGTGGATTATGATAGCAAGGATTTTGTAGTAGCATTACCATCCTGTGTCCGGGAAACTACACAAATGTTGGGCGTCCTGCGGGACATGCAGACCGAATCTTCTTGGTACCTAGTTTCCATGGATATCGTCTTACTCTACACAAATATCCCCCAAGAAAGGGATCTGGATGCTTTAAAATATTGGTTTCACCAGGATAAGAGTCTGGATAGTGGCAGGGAACAGTTCCTTTTGGAGTGTGCATAGCATGTATTGACCAAAAACTACTTCCTGTTTCAAAATCAATTCTATTTGCAACTGAAGGGTACAGCTGTGGGGGCGACCTTTGCCCCCAATTATACTCATTTGTGCTTGGGCCTATGGGAGAAACTAAAGGTCTGTGATACCAGAGTCGATCCTTTTTACCATAGGATTGACATCTGGTGTCATTTTATAGACATTTATAAGGTGTGGCATGGTACACTGGAGGAATTAAATGCATTTGTGGAATATTTGGAACATAGCAATCCCGATTTAAAATTTTCGGTACAGTATAATTCCTTTACGGTGTCCTTCCTGGATTTAAAGATGTCTGAAAAAGAAGATGGAACCTTGAGTACTAGTCTCTTCAGGAGGAAACAGACAGGAATTCACTGTTACTGGCCTCCAGTTGCCACCCACGTCATGTGGTTTCCAACATCCCTAAGGCTCAGATTTTAAGAGTATGCAGAAACTGCATTGAAATGGCTGATTATGTATGGAATAGTGAGGACATGTGCAATAGGTTCCTGAGTAGGGGGATGTACTGCTAGTGTTGTTGACCAAGCACAGAGAGAGGTGAGCAATATGGACAGGGACAGCCTTTTGGTAGAGAGAGATAGATGGGCCCCACAAAGTTGAATTTTGTCACAACCTTCACCAGACTCTCCAGTGAAATAAACAGAATAATAAATGAAAACTGGAGTATTTTAGAGGAGGATCCACAGCTTGAGGAAATTGTGGGTCAAAAACCAAGAACATTGTATAAGAGGGGTCGTCACATGAAGGATAAGCTGATTCACAGTTTTTTTTTTTTGCCCACACAGAGAACTATATTTGGTAGCAGAAATCCCCTCCCCAAAGGTATGCACCAGTGTGGTAGCTGCAAGTTCTGTAGTTCAATTTTGAAATGCTGGACATTCACGAGTTGCAACAGTGCAAAGGAATATGAAATTAGGGATTTTATCAACTGCACAACTGAAAATGTTGTGTATTTAGCCACATGTCAGTGTGGGGCTTTTTATGTGGACAAGACCACTAGGGCACTGAAATTGAGGATTGGGGAACATCTAAGGTCAGCTACTAACAATAACGCCTGCAGTGCACTATCCAGTCACATTAGGAACTCAAGACAAAGGGACGTGTCATAATTTCAGATTTTGTGTCTTGGAGGTGATTGGATTGGGACCATGAGGTGGTAATGTAGATAATTTACTACAAGTCGGGGAATCATATTGGATGTACACCCTTGGTGCCTTTATACCACCCAACCTTAATGAGCACATTGATCTGATGCCATGCATCAAAAAGAGAATAAATAAATAATGCTATGCTTCATAATGGGCAGTGCTGTGGTATATAGCTCTGAGGATTCATTTCCATTTTTCTTTCAGCACCACTTACCTGTGTATAGCCATCTATATTGAATGCTTATTTCTGATTTTTTTGTCTTTGCAGATTGTAGACAGATCCTGGGTCCTCCTCCAATATGGGAATGCCACCTCAAATTGGTCCCTGGATGGTATTCATTGATTTTGGATCTTTTTAAATATGTAGTATATATGTATGAGTCAAGCATAAATTGTTTGAATAACTGCTGCTGCTAACATATCTGATCTGTTTGTTTGTTTTTAGGCTCACATGATGCAATATAAACTTGAGCACATCTTTTATGTATTTATATTAGTTGGCCCATACGGTAATTTTGAGAATTCACAGGTTGTTACACTGATATTATTGTATATATGCACTGTCACTTTAAGAAGTAGCCACCATAAAGCCTAGCAATCAGCAGGTAATGCTGTCCTACTGATGATGTACTAGGTTGTATGAAACCAGTCGAGGTAGTTTGCGTGTGTGCACTTTGCTGTCCAAGCATGGCTTTTAAATAATAAAGTAATTTTGCACTTGTATTTTCTTCTGAGGAGTGTGTTTTTTTGCTAAGTTTAGCTTGCTTTCCTTAACACTCGCACCCTCGTTGGCTGTGGAGCTGTATGGCTACTCTGTACTCCACATATTTGCCTATTTTTACCCATGTAAAAAGTAGCCAACATGGTGGTGTTCTTACCATACAATGAACTTGTGGCAGCTGCACACCATCGTTGTTACAGCAGGTACTTGCTCTCCTCTGCAGACATGCCAGCGTGGCTTCACTGCAGGCATACGGGGATTCAGCAGCAGAAGGTGGGGATGAGCTGCAGACTAGTGCCAAATCTTCTTTCTTCCAATCAGAGGGCTCGACGAGGACCTCATAGTAGTTGCCAGGCAGCAAAAGTGAGTATTCGGACAAAAAAAAAAAGGAACCCAGCGTTTTCTTAAAGGGTCCATTTACTAAAATGGGCTAGATTGCGCTAACCAAACCGGGAAAGTTGGGGGAACATTGCACTAGCCTGAGGCAATTTGCACTATGCCCCAAGCCTGTAAAATAATGTTAAGATCGACCCCTGATATAGCAGAAGTACAGTATTGCCTTTTCCCCTTCTGATATCGGTACCCCTCTATCAACATCCCAGCATCCTACTCGCTTTGCTATATGCCTTGTTGCACTGACTCGATTGTTTGAGGGAGTCACTGATGATAACTCCAAGGTCACATTCCTCAGTTGTAGTGCTATGTCTTACCCCATTCATCCAGTACGTAAGGTGAACTTATATTAACTGCTTGTTGCTTGTTGGGTCTGTATAATCTCAATGCCTCCTAGTACACTACTAGCACTTTTCCTTATCTGCAACTCCCCTTCCTCTTACTCTTCTTCCCTTACTGTGGCTTTATTAGCTACCCCCTGCTCCATCCCCTACTCCTAAATACTCTTCTTGACCAGGGGGTTCTACTGAGCATTTGGTTGGGGGTTGTTGTCTGTGATCTTTCCAGGGAACATCACTGAGGCCCTTGTAGACTTAATTATTCATATGTGTTATTGTACCAGGTATGTTCGTGATTCTTGTTTGTTAAATTCAAATGATATTATAGTTGATGCATGTAAATAGTGTTCATTGATTGTTGTGTATTATCCCTTGTTTTATTGTACATTTGTCCTTACTGTTCAGGACCACTTTGAAAATGAGCTTGCTCAATGGTAATATGCCTGGTTAAATAAAGTTTTGATTGATTGTCCTGGGGTTCTTGTTCCCTAGGTACATTCCATTCCACTTTTTGGCATTGAATTTCAACTGTCAAAGTCTAGACCACCCCTCTAGCTTTTGTATGTCCCTCTACATTTCCCTGATTCTTAAATGCACCCGGGTCTCTTCTTCTGGGTTGGTGCTTGTAAGTCCCGTAACAGTCAATTTGAGAAAAGCATCCGTAACGGATGTGAAACGTTGATTTACTGGTGGCCTCCCTGGGCTACACCACTCACCTTGTATGATGTATTCACAATAAATGTATGAAATCTTGCTAAAGGACTGGTGAATCTGCAGCTTATCCTGACACTGAGTGCTGAGTCCTGCATGTTTCTTAAATTTCCCTGATTCCCTCATCACTGTCCACACTCCCAGAGAGCTTAGTGTCATCTGTGAAGAGACCCAGCCTGCCCTGCATGCCCTCACCAGTGTCTCTGATGAAGGTATTGAGGAAGACCAGTCCCAGGACAGATCCCTTGGTACCCTGCTCATGACTACTGTCTTGATGGCATTGACCACAACCCTCTGCTGCCTTCTCTTTTTAGCCAGTAATCTACCCAGTTTATTATGACCTTAGCCACACCCAGATCCTCCATCTTCTTCAGCAAGCATCTGTGAGGCACCAAATTGAAAACCTCACTGAAGTGGAACAAATCCACATTGAGGCCCCAATCCAATCCCCTCATCATCTAATCAAAGAAAACTGTCACGTTAGTATGAAAAGACGTCCCTATCATGAATCCATGCTGTTTACTATCCTGGAGTCTGTTGCTCTTTAGTTAGACCATGAGGTGTTGTAGCTCCCTGCATGTTCATTGTCTCCCCCACCATGGAGTGGAACTACATCCACCACCCTCCAGTCCTTTGAAACTACCCCTGTTCTTAGAGAGAGGTTGAATAGACATATCCGAAGTTCAGCCAGTTCTGCTGCCAGCTCTCTGAATCAGTTCAGATTCAACCCATCTGGTCCCTAGACCTTCTCTATTTTTAGTGCTGCATGCCCTTTCTGGACCCTTTTCACTTGTTAATATTTGCTGTCTGCATGACCCACTTAGTGGCCACTTTGACGCCACTCTCTGGCAAGGTCCCACCATCCTGTTTGGTGAAAACTGAGCTAAAGTAATCATTAAGGATGGCGGCCTTTTACCTGTCCTCCTCCATCACCCTACTCCCCTCTGCTAGCCTTACAATTTCCCTTCCTTTCTTCCCTAATATATCAGAACTGTTTTTCTCCCCTCTTGACCTTTTCTCCAGTACGCAACTCTGTGTCTGCTTTGGTTCCCTACACACCCTCTTTATCGTCCTGTTGTCCAGTATGTATTCTCCCTATTCTTCCTGTTCCTGCTTTTCTTCATTCTTGTAGAAGGCCTTCTCTTCACCATTACCACTTTCCTGACTCTTGCCAAGAACCATAACTGTCTCGTGGACCTCTTCTTTTTGGTTACTGGTCTCATGCATAACTCGGGTGCCTTGAGAATGGCTCCCTTAATTGCTCCCCATCTCTCTTCCACACCCTCCACCATGTTGTGCACCTCAGCTAACTTTTCCCTGACCAGCTCCCTCAGCCTGTTTGAAGTCCACCCTTCTGAAGTCCAGGACGTCAGCTCTAAATTGGGGTTTTCCGGACCCAGGAGCCAGTTCAAACTAAATGGAGTTATGGTCACCATTCACCAGTGGCTCTCCTGTTTTCACAGCTTCAGTCACCGAAGGAAGGCATTAAGCAAGACTTGATGGCTGGGGCACTGGGTCATAACCGTGGAAGGGAAAACCACACAGCAATATATGCTGCAAGGAAAACAGCAGCTTGCATTACTATGTCGGGGTAGTATAGCGACCTGACAACAAGAGCACAACCCCATAGTAAACTATGGGACTGCTTTATTTTGGGGGGCTCGCCCCAGCAACTAACAACATGGGGGCTTCGCCTCCCACACCCGCAGACTTAAAATAACCAACTCAGGGGGATCATGGACTTTGGGGATGGGGAGAAAATCAGAAGGTGGGAAAAGTTACTTTTCACACTAAAAAAATGTTCTAGGGTTGTGGATCTGTTCTATCCACACATTCTGGCAGATCACCTTCCCCTTTAAGAGGTGCCGAAATGCCTTCATGCTGGCTCCTCCCACCCACCCGGGTGGTATAACCCTTGGCTGTGCCCCATGATGCCCGATCTTCCTTTCCGTTGTAAGGTACAGGTTCCCTCCTTAGTGCTCCCACGTGTGGCAGGCCCTGGCTCTCGAATCTTTGGATTTGCTTCCAAAACTAACCTTAAAACTCGTCAGAGTTTTGTCTTCTGTTCCTTCTCTCACTCTCACGATGTAAAAAAAAGTCCGTTCCTGTGTTTCACTGGTGCCCCTGCGGGCAGTAGATGTCATGCACACCGACCTTCCGCCCGCGTGCGTGTTTTACTTAGGACTTGACCACGATCCACAGGCTTGCGATATTTGTCGGTCCTTTCACTAGTCGGTTCTGGACGACAATACTGCCCGACTTCAGCTGGGGCGACTGGAGAAGTGTTACCCGATGGACAAATCTAAAGACGCCCGTTAGGTGGTCTCAGCAGCTGCGGGATCCACCGAGCAGCTTGGAACAGCTTAAGGCCTATTAGGAGGAGGTAGCCCAGCCGCAGCAAGTTCCTCTTCAGCTTCTGCCTTTGTTCTGCTCCAGTTGGGCTCCACTTATTCGGCTTCCTTCAAAGAGCAGTGCCAGTCCCTCTCCACCAAGGGAAAGGGTCCTTCTGGATCGCACATTTTGCACTCTCACAAGAGGGAGTTGAAAAAAGAGAAGACTCAACATTGACGCTCTTGGGATCAGGAGTGGTCCTGTTCTCCGGAGTCTCCGGCTTCGACTTTGGTCGAAACCGTGGCCGCTGGTTTCATGGAGCCCTCGTCAGACCAGTTGGCTGAGACGCCAGTCGATGCGTCCGAGATTTTTCTCGAACCAATCAACAGATTGTTGTCTGAAGAGGCTGATAACGCGCTTTTTCAGACTCCGGTGCTTCTGGTGTCCTCAGATGGGCCGGCTTAGCTCGCTGGATCAAACCCACCAGCCCAAGACCTTGACCTGGAAGAGCCACAGGGCTCTCCGGCTCCTTCTGATGTTCCCTGTTGGCTCCTTCGGTCGGGATTGAGGTCTCAGTCTTCTTCCTCTGAGTCGGACAGATCTTGTCATCACCGGTGATCTCATTCCCGGCATAATGGAAGCAGCGACGCCACTACTCCTCTTTATTCTCCTTGACTGAGGAGAAGTTTCGGCGCAAATTGTGTCGGCGCTATGAAGACTTAATGTGGCTGTAGCTGGTCTTGTCCAGTCCGAAACCAACCCCGGTTTCTACCCCGGCTATCAAGTGGCTGTCCCTCGAACAGCTGATATCGGCTCCTGGCACCATCACCCCCTTGGAGGTGCCAGCGCAGGCTCAGCCGGCTCGGCAGAAGCAGGCTACTCTGCCGATTGTAGTAGAGATGCCAACTGAACAGCCAAAGTCCAGGGCTCTGACCAAGGAGTCTTGGCCAGCCAAGGGTGCTCCATCAGCTGTCAGTCACCCTCACTCTCGTCCGCCCAAGGCGGGTTGAGGGTGACTCGGGTGGACTCCCGCTTTATGTGGACTCCTCAGAGTCTGAAGACTCCTCACTACATTCACGTCCTATCAACGTGGAGTCCTCAGGGGGCCTCTTCATGGACAAGGGACCCTCCTCGTTCATGGGCATTCTTGGGCTCATCTCCGAGTCCATGGGGATGGAGCTTGAGCTGGTCCAGAAACGGGCTCAATATCCCCTTACAGAGATTCTGGACAATGAGGACTTACCTACGGAGGCCTTTCCTGTGGCCAAGGCCATTGTTAGCCCAGCCCTGGATCTTTGGCAGCGTCCTGCCTTTTGCCCTGCACCTTCGGCCCGGATGGCCTACAAGTACATGGTTCCATCTGGTTCCCTTTGGGGTTTTCGGAGCATCCCTCGGCTGAGGGGCTGGTGGCTAACTCCATTTTTTGGCGCTGGGGCAATACAGGAGACGTCGATAGACCACCAGATAAAAAGTCTAAGAAACTGAATAATTCGGCTAAAAATCTCTACGCTGCCTCCTCACTTGGCCTTCATCAGGCTAGCTCAACCTTGCTGATGGCAGACTTCCCCCATGCCCTTTTGGGCTCCCTGGACGAGATGATTCGTCACCTCCTGGCGGACCTTCAGACCATGGTCAAGCAGGTCCGGGACTAGGGGAGGGCAGTGGCGAAGCAACAACTTCAGACGGCTCTGGATATTGGCGATTCATGTGCCAGCTCTGTCGCAGTCGCAGTAGCCATGCGCCCTAGTGCTTGGTTGAGGATCTCGACCTTTACGGCTGATACCCAACACAAGCTGGCAGATGTTCCCTTTTAGGGCATTAACCTTTCGGGTCTGGTGTGGAGGGTCACCTCCAGCATATCAAAAGGTCCAGTGCCACCCTGGCCTCTATGACATCCGCCCAGAAGGACAAGAGCCCTAAGCAGCAGAAGCGCAAGCCCTTTCAGTCCTCCACTCCTGTGGCAAAACCAGCTCAGCAGCAGCAGGTCCAGCAGGCTCAATCCTGGTGACTTCGGACCAAGTCAGTGGCCTCATCGGTCAAACAGCCTGGAGGGAAGGGACCTGGCGGCCCCTCGGCCGGCTCCTCCTCCTCCTCCTCCAAGCTTGCTCAGTGATGGGTTGAGGTGTGCCACCCCCAATACCGTCACACCTCCCCTGTGTCTGCCTGTGGGGGGCTGGCTCCACCACCTTCTTTCCACCTGGTACGTCATCACCGCAGACAGATGAGTGCTGGAAGTGGTCTGCCGAGGCCTGCTTCTGGAATTTGAGCAGTACCCTCCAAGCTGAGCCTGTGCCCCATGGGAGGATTTGGCATCCGCTGTCCCTCAGTTGGCTCTTCGAGATAATATAGCTCAGCTCCTCCACAAAGAGGTCGTACGCAGAGTTGCAGAACCTCTGACAGTCCCAGGGTTTGTTTCCAGGTACTTTCTGGTAGCAAAAGGATGGGGAGGCTGTTGCCCCATTCTCGATCTGCATGATCTGAACAGGTTTCTCAGGTCTCACACCTTCCAGATGGTAACTCTGGCTCAGATCATACCATCCCTGGAGCAAGGCATATGGTTTTGCTCCCTGGATCTTCATGACACGTTCTTTCATGTCCCAGTCCGTCCATCACATCGAAGGTTCCTCCACTTCTGAGCCAAGGGAAACCTCTATGAATTCCAGGCCATGCTCTTTAGCCTCTTGTCGGCTCCCAGGGTCTTCACCAAATGCATTGCAGTGGTAGCAGCTTTCCTGAGGCACCGAGGGGTCCAGGTTTATCCCTACCTTGATGACTGGCTCATAGCAGGTCCCACCAGGCAGGAGGTGGAGCGGTCCAGGGATCTGGCCCTCCAGACTTGCTTTGAGCTTGGCCTCCTAATCAACGAGGCCAAGTCAGAACTCGTGCCCTCGCAGGTGATTCATTTCATCGGGGCAGAGCTCGGCTCCCGTCAGACAGGACTTAGGTTCTCTCCTTCTTTGCCCAGTTATTTCTGGTTGGGCAGTCGCACCCTGCACAGACTTCCTGCACCTTTTGGGCTACATGGTGGCCTACACCAGAGTGGTCCGATGGGCCTGCTGGCATATGCGTTCCCTTCAATGGGAGCTGGCCAGCCAGTGGTCTCAGCGCTCAGGTCACCTTGACCAGCTGGTCACCATGACTCAGAGTATGTTGGACAGCCTCCAGTGGTGGCTTATCCCGACTTATGTGCAGGAAGGCATCCTGTTTGTCTGCTCTGAGCCGATGGTCATCCTGACGACCGATGCCTCTCTGATGGATTGGGGTGCCCATCTGGGGGAGCATGGAGCACACGGGCTCTGGTCCCCTAAGGAATCCTGATGTCACATCAACCTGCTGGAGCTCGGAGTGGCTTGGCTAGTCCTGATTGCATTTGCTGTGTTCATTTGGGGTCAATTGGTCCAGGTCCAGATGGACAGTACCCTGACCTACTATCTAAACAAGCAGGGTGGGACACACTCCTTGCCCCGTGCAAGGAAGCTGTCTGCACTTGGACTCCCGTGCCCAGCTTAGGGGCAGATCTCCTAGCCATCCATGTGGTAGGAGCCTTGAATCAGCTGGCTGATGCTCTCAGCCGGATGGGCGAGGCATCTCACAAGTGGTCCCACCATCCGGAGGTAATACAAGATATGTTCTCCCAGTGGGGCACCCCTCAGGTGGATCTGTTCACTTCCAGGGAGAATGCGAAGCTGAGGCTGTTCCATGCCCGCCCCCCTCATCAGGGCTTGCTGCAGGGAGATGCCTTCTTGAGGCTGTGGACCCCAGGCCTCTTCTGTGCCTTCCCTCCACTTTCCTTGATCCACAAGGTGCTCCTCAAGGTCAGGAGGGACAAGGCTCAGGTGATCCTGGTAGCCCCAGACTGGCCATGCCAGTTCTGGTATCCAGATCTCTTCAGCCTCAGCAACAGGCTCCCAAGGCATCTTCCAGCATGCCTGGACTTGCTCTCCATCAGTCAGGGGAAGGTACTCCATCCGGACCTTCAGTCCCTGCACCTGACAGCCTGGTTCCTGAGTGGCTAGAGTTCCAGGCTTTGGGTCTCTCCGACGAGGTCCTCATGGTTGTTGAGGCATCCCATAAGGAACTGACCAGAAAATGCTATGCCTTCAAATGGAAAAGATTTTCCATTTGGTGTCGGAGCAAAGGGTTGGACCCCTCGTCCTGTCCAGTGGCTAGCATTTTTGACTACCTGTGGTCCCTCTCCCAGCAGAGACTTCGATCAGTGACCCTTGAGATGCTCCTGGCCACCATCGGTGGCTCAGGAGAAGGTGGTTTGGTTTTTTTTTAAGGGACTAGATCACATATCCTCTCCGGTGTGTGAACCACCACCACCTCCTTGGGATTTACTGCTAGTTTTGGCAAAGCTCATGGGCAAGCTATTCGAACTGATGCACAGGTGCGATATTTCCCACCTGTCGTGGAAGACCGCCCTCCTGGTGGCCATTAGGTCAGCCAGAAGGATCTGGGAGCTCCAGGTGCTCTCGGTGGAGTCTCCTATCCTGGTCTTCAGGCCGCACTGGACAGTAGCAAAGGAACCTCCCCCATCCAGGGAGCACCAGAGCTACCACCACTACCTCAGAGGTTGCGAAGAAAGCACAGCAGTTGGACCACAGTGGGCTCAGGGAGGGTAAGGGTGGTGGAACAGAGGCACACCCAGTCAGTTGTTCCACTCCACAATCCATACACCATTCAGGGGGAGCATAGTTCCCCTATGGATGCACCCTCAGAGGAGACGGAGGGTGCAGACAAGTATCACAAGGGAGGCCCTCAGGAAGGAGGCAGAGGGCACCACAGGGAAAGGAAGCAGCTCCTGGTGGGGGACTCAATTATTAGGGGGATAGAACTGGGGGGAGCAAGGAAAACTGAAGTAAGGTGCCTGCCTGGTGCCATGGCTTGGAGGGACAGGAAGTGCATCCTTAGGATCACGAGAACAGTTGCACGGGAGTCTGAGCTGGATGTCATTGTCCACCTAGGGACAAATTACTTGGCTCATCATGAGATTAGAGCAGTACAGAAGGACTTTGTAGAGTTGGGGAGGGGCTTAAGACAAGTAGCACACACAGTATCCTTCTCAGAGGTGCTGCCTGTCAGTGGCATGGGTGAGGCGAGGGTACTTTGCACCATGCAGTTTAACGAATGGTTGAAAAAAATGGTGTGGAGTGCAGGGGTTTGGCTTCATTGAGACTGGGGTTCCACCTGGAGGACATCAGCCTATACTGGCAGGATGGTCTGCATCTGTCCAGGAAGGAAACAAGTCTTTTGGGCAGTCGGTTTAAATGCTTCATTGGCAAGCTTTTAAACTAGTCAAGGGGGGAGGCACCGATAAGCAGCAGGAAAATCCCAGCCTCCCCCTACAAAACAGGGTACTAAATGAGAAAAAGACCAAGGTAGAAAGGTCAGTGGGGGATGCTGCTACAGAAGGTAAAGCCATCAAAAAATGGAGAGCAATGAGTACCAATGCCCGTAGTCTGGGTAACAAGCTTCCTGAATTAGTGGTCTTGATGGAGGATGAACATCTGGATATCGTGGCAGTCACAGAAACATGGTACACACAGAACCATGACTGGGACGTAAACATACCAGGATACACCATCTACAGGAGGGACAGGGAGGGTAAAAGAGGAGGAGGAGTAGCTCTCTACATAAGAGAAGGAATCAAAGCAACAGAACAAAAGGGTAAACAGGGAGGAGGAGAAGAAGCACTGTGGGTCAGTTTGGAGGCAGGCAATGGCACCACAATCCGCACAGGGGTTAGACAGACCCCCCCCTCTCAGGGGGAGGAAATGGACAAGGAAATGATAGAAAGTATACTTAGAATTGCAGATAAAGGGGAGATATTGCTGATGGGGGATCTGAATACGCCAGATGTTAACTGGAGTGCAGTTGCAGCAGCCACTTCTAAGAGTGAGGTTATTCTAGATGCCCTACAGGGGGCATGCCTTAGACAACTAGTATTGGAAGCCACTCGAGAGGGAGCAATCTTGGATCTGGTCCTCTCAAATGGAGATGGAGAGAGGATCACAGATGTAGAAGTGGGTAGCCATCTGGGAACTAGCGACCATCGAATAGTATGGTTCACAATAAACACAGCAATAGAGTCAAACCATATAAAGGCAAAAGTACTGGACTTCAGGATGGCTGACTTTGCCAAAATAGGTGCGTGCCTAAGGAATGCACTGGCAAATGGGCAGGAAGGAGGGGTGGAAGAACGATGGGGAATAATAAAAACTGCCATCACAGAGGTAACAAGCCTTTGTGTGAAGCAAATAAACAAAACGATGTAAGAAACCACTATGGTTCTCAAAGGAGGTGGCAGTGAAGGTTCAAGAGAAAAAGAAAGCATTCAGAAAGTACAAGGAATCACAGAAGGAGCAGGACAGAGAATTGTATCAGTTAAAGCAAAAGGAAGCTGGGAAGGCAGTCAGGACAGCAAAGGCCCGAACTGAGGAAAAGATAGCCAACTCAGTTAAGAAGGGGGGTAAAACCTTTTTTAGGTACATCAGGGAGCGAAGGAAGACTAAGGGAGGGATAGTGAGGCTTAATAAAGGGGAGGGGGGTGGGCAGAGGGTGACTGTGAAAAGGCAGAGATACTAAACAAATATTTTTGCTCAGTATTTACAAATGAAGAGGGGGAGGTACTTAAAACAAACAATAGAAACACTCTGGATACAGAAGTTGATACCAGCCCATCTACAGAAGAAAGGGTTCTGAAAGAAGTCTTAAAACTGAAGGTGGACAAAGCAATGGGGCCTGATGGGATTCATCCCAGAATTCTAAAAGAATTAAGGGTAGAGCTAGTGACACCACTGACTACCCTCTTTAACAAATCATGGGAGGATGGGGTGGTACCTGAGGATTGGAGGAGGGCTGATATGATTCCCCTTCACAAAAGTGGGAGCAGGGCAGAAGCAGGAAACTACAGACCAGTTAGTTTAACCTCAGTGATAGGGAAAATGATGGAATCACTTCTGAAGGAAAGAACTGTCGAGTACCTAGAGGCCAGAGGGTCACAGGACCCAAGGCAGCATGGATTCACAGCAGGAAGGTCATGCCAGATGAATCTAATAGATTTCCTTGACTGGGTGACCAAAGTAGTAGATCAGGGAGGGGCTGTGGACATGGCCTACCTAGACTTTAGCAAGGCATTTGACTCAGTCCCACACAAAAGATTAATATACAAGTTAGCCAGCCTGGGAGTGGGTCCCAAGATGATAGCCTGGATAAAGAATTGGCTGGAGAATAGGACACAGAGGGTAATAGTAAATGGAGTCCCTCTCTGAAGAAGGGGGTTACTAGTGGGGTGCCCATGAGGTTCAAGTATTAGGACCAGTCCTCTTCAATGTCTTTATGGCGACATTGCAGAGAGACTGGAAGGAAAATATGTCTCTTTGCAGATGACACAAAGATCTGCAACAGAGTTGATGCACAAGGTGGGGTGGAAAGATAAGAAGGGATTTGCTTAAGGCTAGAGGAATGGTCAAATGTGTGGCAGCTTAGATTTAATGCTAAGAAGTGCAAGGTAATGCACCTGGGAAACAAAAACCCAGGGGAAGAATACATAATGGGGGTGAGATACTAACAACAACAAAAATGGAAAGGGACCTGGGGGTAGTCATATCAGATGACTTAAAGGTGGGCAAGCAATGCGAGAGGGCAGTAAGGAGGGCTGGGGGAATACTGGGATGCATAGGGAGAGGCATCACCAGTAGAAAACAGGAAGTTGTTATCCCTCTGTACAGACAGCTGGTGAGACCCCATCTGGAGTACTGTGTGCAGTTCTGGAGACCCAATCTCCACAAGGACATAGACAAGATGGAAGCTGTCCAGAGGAGGGCAACTAAAATGGTGCAGGGTCTGCACCGGAAGACATATGAGGAGAGACTAAAGGAGCTTAATATGTATACCCTTGAGGAAAGTGGGGGGGGGTGGACATGATAGAAACTTTCAAGTACCTCAAGGGAATCGGCAAAGTCCAAGAGGGTAGTCATCTTTCAAAAAAAGAGGTGTGCAAGAACAAGGGGGCACAATTTGAAGATGGGGGGGGCATCTCAGAGGTAATGTAAGAAAGTATTTTTTACAGAGAGGGTTGTGGATGCATGGAACGGCCTTCCGGAGGAGGTTGTGGAGTCAAAAACAGTGATTGAATTCAAGCATGCATGGGACAGCCATAAGGCAATTCTAGGGGGTGGGGGCAGAAAGAAGTAGGCTGCTGGTTAACTAGGATCTACAGCTTATCCATTTGGTAGGGAAATGGGCAGACTGGGTGGGCCAAGCGGTCCTTATCTGCTGTCAAATTCTGTGTTTTCTGCAGGAACAAGGTTGTCCTGCACCCCCACCCAAAATTCCTTCCGAAGGTGGTGTCAGAGTTTCACCTTAACCGGGTATTGACTCTGCCAGTGTACTACCCCAGTTACACCTCGGAGGCCGAGTACAGGCTCCATACTTTAGACCTGAGATGAGCGCTTGCCTACTAAAAAGAGTGTACGACGGAAGTTCAGGGAGAGCTTCGCCAGCTGTTTGTCACCTATGCTGAAGCTGCACCTTGCAGAGCTGCAGCCCAGCGGACGATTGGCAGGTGGATCACTTCCTGCATTGATCGCTGCTATAGGTTGGTGGGTAGGAAATCTCTCATAGGGCTAAGGGCTTATTCCAAGTGCCATACCACTGTGTCGGTGACTGCTTCTAGGGATGTCTCAATCCTGGAAATCTGCAGGGCTGCTACCTGGAAGTCAGCAAATGCCTTCATTTCCCATTACCACACTGACCTCGAGTCACGCTGGGATGCTGGTTTTGGGGCCTCAGTTCTCCAATCTCTGTTCCCTAAGTAGGGGGTATGTGTCTTGCCTCCCTCCTCCCAGAGAACTGCTAGAAGTTTGCCAGAAAGTGTGGATAGATCAGCATATCCACATCCCTAGAAACATACGTTACTCACCTGTAACAGTAATTCTAGGAGTGGTATATGTTGTTCATCCACACTAACCTACCCGACCTCCCTGTCTTCGACGCACACCTCTGCTTCCAGCGGGTAAGATCTGGCATCATGGGGTGGAGCCGAGGGTTATACCACCCAGGTTGGTGAGAGCAGCCAGCTTGAAGACATTCCGGAACCTCTTAAAGGGGAAGGCAATCTGCCAGAAAGTGTGGATGAACAACATATACCACTCCTAGAGCTACTGTTACAGGTGAGTAACCTATGTTTTCAGCAGGAGACCTAGCCAGAGTCAAACAACGGTCCTAAGTCTCCTGCCTCTCTGTGTGCTGGTACCCTAGCCACTCCACCACAGGAGCAGCTCGGCCAGACACCTCAGCACACGGCAACTTGATCCCTTGCAGCTGAAGTGTAGAGCGATGGGGAAGCAGTAAGTCCCTACCACTGTTATTACCTTGTCGCTCTAAAGCCTTTCGCGCTTTCCACAACGCGGTTGTTGAAGTGCTCTTCTTGGTGCGCTATTATGACCCATTACCGATGGCTGGTACTCCTAGACACTGGAACATCCCAGTCGATGTCTGGCAGGTTAAAATCACCCACCACCTCATCTCTGCTCTTTGTTACCCCTCTTTTAAGTTCTTCCCTGAGATCACTGTCCCTCTCTTCCCTTTGTCCTGGAGGTCTGTAGGTCACCCCAAGGGCAGTTTCTTGCCTGAGGCTGCCATGAGTTGCACCCACAGCAACACAGCCTCTCCATTACTACCCCGATGCATCCATCTTCTGCCACCTCAGTGCCCTCCTAGACTAAAAGGGCTACTCTTCTACCTGTACCTGTTCCCCTACCCTCTAACCCTTCTAAACCATGTGTACCCAGGGACTGTCATTTCCCAGTCATTATTTTTGAAGCCCACATTTCTTTCTGTGATGGCCACATGGTCTGCCTCCGTAATAACTTACTGCACTTTAAAGCAAGGTGTTTTATTTATTTATAATTACTGCTGACCCCCTTTAACACACGAATTAGTGCCGTGTTTCAAACGCTGTAATAACTGGTAGAACAGGTTATTACGATGTCTTGTGTCATTCATTAGTAGAGCGCCACTTGATAGGCTCTTATTCTATGTGTGGGCGGGCAAAACACAGTAGCAGACATGGGGGTGGTTTCTCCATTACCAAGGAGTTGGACTGTTCAGGCTGTTTGCGAAGAAGATTCCTCATTTGGTGCTCACTTCTGTGAAGGTATTCCCCCATTTATCTGGTTAATCCTGCCTTTCTATTTATTTTTTAATTTATCTGGTTGATCCTCATGTAGTTTTCTTTCGGGCAGTGCTTCACGAGACGGCCACCATAGTTGGGAATGGCTGGTGGCTGACTAAGCATATTTTCCCATGTTCTTGTCTCTGACCCAAATTTAATAAACATAAAACTCCCTGCACCAGCAATTATAAAAAATACTGGCTTCGCTCTCGAGGTTTATGTGGCATCACACATCTTGGGTGAGTAAATAAAATGCATAACACACAGTTGCATAGCCATTATTCTCTGTATTTTATTATTTGTTCACCGAGTATGTCCCAGGGACTGTTTTCAGGCACAACTCGAGTCATGAAGATGGCACATAACAGTACAGTAGGAATGTAGTTACAAACAGGGCAAGTCATGAAGAACTAGACATCCATACAAGACAACAAAACTATATACAGTAATCAACAACTGGAAGTAACAAGATATTAGGATGGGCAGATAAATACATAAACTACAGTTCAAAAATTGTTGGAAGAGCTTCTGGTTCTGGTGGCAGCAAGTATGGCTTCTTAGATGAGAGCTTCCACTCTCCTCAGACAAAATCTAGTGGCATCTGAAAGTTACGGGATCGATCCAGAGAAACAATAGCCTGTGTAAGTCAGCAAACAGTATTAAGATGGTGGCCCAAAAAAGTGCCTCCAGAATCATCAGCCAAAGCCAGTAATAAGCACTGTGATTCTCAGAGACAGAGCCCAAGCAATTTGCCATTTCGAACCTCAGAGTATACTGTAGGCTTTGGGGATGAAGAAGATGATTGGAGGCCTGGTACGAGCGCAGTGGATCAAGCCGGGACATCTAATATAATGTGGATGCTCCAACGAATTGATGGAAAACTGTCAGATATTCAAGAACTTAAGAAGTTGGAGCAGGGAACCTCGGATATTAATGACCTTGTGGGTGGCTTCCATGATGAAAATCTTACTGTTGGCTGCTCCCTCACCTACCTATATCACCATGAAAGAGCCTTAACCAAACAAGCGGAGGACATGGAAGCCAGGGCCCAATAGACAAAAATTCATATTTTTTGGATTCCCAGAGGGGCCGAGCAAGATAACTTGGAGCAGTTCCTCAAGTCCTGGCTCACACAGGAGCTATGGTTGGAGGAGGATTTTGAATATGGGAGAAAGCAAGCCCATTAAGCAGTCGGACTCAAACCCAAGCCTGGAGCACCCTCCACACACACACTCGGTGATTGTTAAATTCCTGAAGGACCCAACTAAAGATCACATATTAAGAAAAGAATGGGGAAAGAAAGACTAAATAGACTTGAATTTGGACAGCCAGTGGATCTGTGAAGACAACAACTTCCCCCGGACATGTTGGCGAAAAGAAGAAAGCTGCATGGAGTGATTAAAGCTCTAAAAGACAAAGGGATTAATGCTCAGTTGAGGTACTCTGTGAAGTTACTGGCACATACAGAGAAAGGCCCGAAAACCTCTGACACCCTCTTGGCCATGTCTAGATACCAATTCACCTAAGGAGTGGAGCTACCTGATTTGCAGGAAGAAACTGTAGAGAAAGAATTAGCAGATATTGTTTGGGGTATTGCTACCCCAAGAGAAGCAGATAAGTGGAAGAGGGGAGAACTGCTGACTCATCTCCATACGGATGTCAAAAAGGTTTGCTACTTGGCCACCGCACAAAGCAAAAAATTAGGTATTGCATGTAACTCTCTTTCAGATCTCTCCTACCTTATCACCCCAAACTACATTGTGACCGCCTTCCTTCTGTGTTTGCCCATTCTGATCCCCCAGTAAATACCTGATTTATGGTGGATGATTCCTAGAGTCACTGGGACAGCTGCGGTGACATCACATCCATTTCTAGACTCTGCCCACGCCAAACCCTGGTGAGAGCTTGGTGTGCAAGCTGTGAGATACTCGGAAGATCTTCCTGCTCTTGGAACCTAAGCTTTGCCTTGAATGATCCTTTGTACGGTGCTGCCAGTACAGGGAGGGTAATTTACAGGCTGCAGGACTGTCTGGTGCGTGGGCTTTTGTGTTCCCCTCAGCAAAGGTGTGCAGTGCATGGATACTCCCCATTTGTGAGCCAGGCAGTGGGAACACTGTAAATTTAGTGTACCTTTGGTTACAGCCAAAAGGGATAAGCTCTCACTCAGACAACCAGAACAGGATCAAGATGGGGAGATTGGTTGTAATATTGTAGACTTTTTGAATCATCGTGGAAATGACCCAGCTGAGAAACTAAAGTGTTTAACGAGTAACAGACTGATAGGCTGAGCTGGAGTTAGGGTGGACCTGGTCTGGTTGACATACTGAACTAGGTCCCCACTCAAAAAAAAAGACGAAAAAAGGGGTACAAGATGCTGAGACTCCTTGGGGCATAATAAGGGGATAGGGAGGTGTGGCAGAGAGGCAGTACACGCCTGAATGGGTTACTTGCAGGAAGTGTATAGGGAGACGAGACTCCTGATGATTGTCAATAGACAAATGCTCATTTAGGGAGTTAAGTGGGATTCTCCCTGCAGCCTTCTGCAGTTCACAAAGTTCAGTTTTGTTTACAGAGATGTTTATTCCTGTTCACTGTTGAAGATGCCACTGTTTTAATTTTAAGAATGCCCGGGGCCCAGGGAGGCTCCTTGTTGAAAGGTGTCTCGACTTGTGTCTCTGCATAATTCAGGGTGCCAGGATGGTTGTTGTAAGAACTGCGTGTGTGTGTGTGTGTGTGTGGGGGGGATGGGGGGAGATACCAAATTAGAGCTCACCATCAGAATGTAAACTGATTGAGAGCTCCATTAGGAGCCATCCTCTGTGCCAGGTATAATACCCATGGGAGGTGTAGAGTGGAATCTGCCTCCAGTTGCACTTGTATGGAGTGCTGTCTCAGTTGAGACTATTTAGTTTTGAGATGCTTATTTATTGTTTCATGTTGCTCACAGGGTACGGGGAGGGTCAAGTTAGCTGGTATAAAGGTTTGTACCGAATGGAACAGGGTCAAGAATCTCACATTTGCATACCCATACAAACATAAGATAGAAACATAGAAGTTGATGGCAGATAAGGACCGCAAGGCCCATCCAGTCTGCCCATTTCTTTTTCTTCCTTATAAATGGCCATTAGCCTTTGCTCTGTCAATGGCCTATCTATTCATACTCATTTGTATTGCTCCCTTTTGCCTATCCCATGCCTATTTGAAGCCCTGCACTTTATTCATATCCACCACTTCATGAGGTAGGCTGTTCCATGCATCCACCACCCTTTCTGTGAAAAAGAACTTCCTCACATTACCCCTTAATCGGCCTCCCTCTAATCTCATGCTGTCTCCTCTTGTCCTGCTATTTTTCTTATATTGAAACATGTTGGACTCTTTCACCTTGTTAAAGCCCTTAAGGTGTTTGAATGTTTCGATCATATCACCTCTCTCCCTCCTTTTCTCTAGGGTATACATATTGAGCTCCGTTAAGCTGTCCTCATATGTTTTCTGATGCAGTTCCTGCACCATTTTGGTTGCCCTTCTCTGGACTGCCTCAATTTGGTTAATGTCCTTGTGAAGGTGTGTCCTCCAGTACTCCACGCAGTACTCCATGTGGGACCTTACCAGTGTCTTGTAAAGAGGAATCATTACCTCCCTCTTCCGACTTGTGATACCCCTACTAATACACCCAAACATCCCCCTAGCCTTACCTACTGTTTTAGTGGTCTGCTTGGATGATTTCAGATCATCGGTGATGATGATGCCCAAGTCTCTTTCTTCCCTTGTGACTGACAGCAACTCCCCTCCCAGCCTATATGTGGCTTCAGGGTTTCTCTTCCCTATGTGCATGATTTTGCACTTCTTTGCATTAAACCCCAGTTGGCACTCTGCTGACCGTTTTGCTAGTTTATTCAGATTTCTTCTCATTTTGCCCACCTCCATCTGGATCATCTACTCTGTTGCAGATCTTGGTGTCATCTGCAAACAGACAAACCTTACCCTCCAGTCCATCTGCAATGTTACTGATGAAGATATTGAAGAGGACTGGCCCCAGGACTGATCTCTAAAAATGTGTTCCCTAAATGTGACAAGAATTAACAATATTGTGAAACAGGCTAAAATCATCCAATTGCTAGGTAGGAAAAACTGTGATGCTGGGTTCCTCCAAGAAACACACCTGTCAGTGACAGAACATTTAAAACTCATCTAGTATAACTGCTGGGTGGACCCAGTATATGCAGATGCACACCCCAGAGAAAAGGCTGGAGTTGCCATTGTAATATGTAAAAGGCTTCCACAGAAAGTCACCCACTTGCATGAGGACAAGTTAGAAAGGCTGGTAATAGTCTTGGGCACCCTAGGAGCAAAAACGCTCCACTTTATTGCTATGTACGCCCACACCTCTGCCTCTCAAAACTTCTGGAGAATTTTTCACAAGGTTTCCCAGCTACCAGAGGGACAAATTATTTGTGGGACTGGGGACTGGAACTGTGTGGCTAATCCCCAGTTAGATAGGTCTCAGGGGACACCAGAAAACACAGAGGCCTGTACTGAATTATTGAAAACACTACCGGAAGAAGGTGGCTGGGTGGATGTCTGACGTTTACAAAACCCTAGCACAAGAAGCTACACTTTTTCACTACGCCCTTAACTTTTCCTGCTTTCACCTAGACAGATTTTATATGCAGAAGCAATGGGCATATCTGGTTGCAGATGCAGAGATTAGCACCATTAGTATCTAAACCATGCCCTTATCTTAAAGTTAGGTCTGGGGCCCACGGATCACAGAAGCATATGGAGGGTAAATGCAGGATTACTGAAAGACAACATTTTGCAAAACAAAAGAAGTGATCTGTAATTACCTAATAGAGAAGGGGACACAAAGCTTAAATATGTCTGGAATGGTTTAAAGGCAGTACTCTGTGGCCACTTGATTGCCTGTGCTTCACACAGAAATAAACAATACTGAGAGCATGTCAGGGAGACCAAGGTAAAACTAACAAAGCTGGAGAAGGAACGCAAAATTGTCCCTACCCCACTCTTCTTAGAATGAGATTCGGGTGGCAAGAGAGAGGAACTCAATAAACTTCCACTTAGAAAGGCGGAAAATAATTAGAGGTTCTTAAATCAAAAAATATTACAAATCGGGTAACAAAGCAAGTCAGTTGCTAGCCCATGGATTAAAAAACATAAGAAGCAGATAGATTGGTCCCTGAACTATGTCAGGAAAATAGTCCCCAAGAACAGATGTCTCACCCAAGTTGATAGCCTCTGAATTTTATAAATATTACACCTGGTTATATGAGGCAGAGCCTGGCATAGGGTCAAGGGAAGCTACAGACAGCATTTTTAACTAGTATTAGTCTGCACCAGCTCACTCATCAAACTGACGACATAGAGCCCCTTTACTTAGGGTGGAAATTGAAAACATCATAAAGCCCTTAAGTACAGGAAAGGTCCTGGGGCCAGCTGGCTTTATAGCTGAATTTTGTAAGGCTTTTAGAGAAGACCTTATCTCGACCCTTACCAAAGTATGTAACAAGGCCCACGAGGAGGAAGAGGCCCCGTACACCTGGAAGGAAGGTGGTAATTCCCTAAACTAGGGAAGGATACAACCAGATGTGGGGCATACAGGTAGCTATTGCTCCTGAACCAGGAGTCAATCATTTTTGCTAAGGCCATTGCTAATCGTTTCTAACAGCTGGTTTTACATTTGGTACACCACGATCAAACGGATTTCATACCCAGATGATATTTGCAGGATAATGTAAGACAACTCTTAAATGTTGTGTCTGCATGTAAAAATCTTCTCCAGGAGGAGCATAAAGCAGTGATAACAGTCAATGCCAAAAAGGTATTCAATCGCCTGAATTGGCAGTTTCTAGGGGCATGGATATGGTGTACTATCCACATTTCTGGGAGAATTCCTTTCCCCTTTAAATCTGGCCAGTAGGTCTTCAAGCTGACTTCTCCCACCTACTCAGGGGGGTATCCTCCTCGGCACAGCCCGTGACGTCAGATCTTCCTTTCCACTGGAAGAGACAGGTTCCCTCCATAGCGCTCTGCATTCATGTAGGCAAGGCAAGGCAAATTTTATTTAAGAAATGCTCATCCGCTCGGGCGCCGAACATTTTTTACAAAATAAATACTATACATCATAAAATGAAAAACATAACAATATCACAGATATAACACAATACAACAATATATACAATAGCATAGGCAATAAAAACCAATGCCTAAAAAGCCAGGGCAAACCTAAACATAGGTTCTAAAACAGCAAGGACTATAGTACGCAGTCTGGGAAGGCCTGACTATACAGGAAGGCCTTAAGGCGGGCCTTGAATACCTCCACAAAAGGGGCCTCCCCTACGGCTGGAGTAAGTGAATTCCACAGGACGGGAGCAGCGACACTAAATGTTCTGTCGCCAGCTGTTTTTAACCTCTTCCTGGGAATCACAAGAAAGCCCCTAAAGGAGGAGCGGAGGGGGCGGGTCGAGACAGCAGGAATGAGAAGGTCCTTCAGATAACCAGGGCCCAGGCTGTGTAGGGCCTTAAAGGTGAGTAAGCCCACCTTAAAAAGGACTCTCCACCTAACCGGCAGCCCAGAGCAGCTGAAGCAGGACTGGAGTAATATGACAGTACTTAGGTCATGCCTTTCCTCCTCTACTTAGCTCCCAGGGTCTTCGCCAGATGCATAGCAGTGGTTAAATTCTTCCTGAGGCATTGAGGGCTCTGGGTGTACTCATACCTGGACAACTGGCTGATTGCAGGCCGGTCCAGGGACCTGGCCCTCCAGATCAGCCTGGACCTTGGCCTCCTGATCAATGAGGCCAAGTCGGGAACTCGTACCCTTGCAAGTGATTTATTTCATTGGGGTAGAGCGCGACCTTTGCAAAGCCTGAGCCCAGCTCCCAGCAGACAGGGTGGAGGATCTTTCCTCCTTTGTCCAATCATTTCAGGTTGGGCAGTTGCACCCTGCCAGGGACTTCATGTGCCTTCTGGGCTGCATGGCAGCTTGCACCACTGTGGTCCATGGAGGATGCACCCCCTGCAGTGGGGCCTGGCCCGTCAGTGATTCCAGCATCAGGGCCACCTTGACCAAGCAGTCACAGTGACCCAGCAGATGTGGGATGCCATCTATTGGTGGGTGGTCACGGAACATCTCCAGGAAGAAATCTCATTAGTCCGTCCAAAGCCAACGATCACTCTCATGACCGACACCTCCCTGATGGACTGGGGTGTCCACCTGGGTGAACACAGGTCCACAACCTGTGGTCTCCTGAGGAGTCCCAATGTCACATCAACCTGCTGGAGCTTTGAACTGTTTGCCTAACCCTGACAGCTTTTACTCCGCATCTCTGGGGTCAGGTCATCCAGGTCCAGACGGATAACATGACGGCTATGTACTACCTCAACAAACAGGGCAGTATGCATTCCCTTCCTCTGTGCCAGACAGCTCTCCACATTTGGACCCTTGTGCTCAGCCTCAAGGCCGACATCCCGGCCATTCATGTGGCTGGGGTGTCCAACCAGTTGGTGGATGCCCTCAGCCGAGTGGGCAAGGTGTCTCACAGGTGTTGCAGAAACAAAGCTGACAGGAACACACCTGGGATTGGCAGTGCTCAGTAAAAAATTAGGAATAAGAAGCAAAGAGGTAAACTGGCACCTGCACAAAGGCAAACACTATGTGCTGAGTATTTTAAAGCCTCTTCAGTTTCAAGAACTCCAAGACTTCGGTCTTTGTGCAAAATTACAAAAAGTTTATTTAACTCATGTGGTCTAAAAAGCACATAAAAGACTCACAAAATGTCCAGCATATCCAAAGCACAACAGACAGTTGAGGAAAAAATGTAAGAAGTGGGCTAGGCAACAGAATTCAGAAATTCAAATTAGTAGTTCAGCATTCCATCATGGCAGGTCTCAGACTTGAACCTTAGCCATCTTAATCTTCTTGGAGCAGTCACCTGACGCATTTCGTAATTGGCTCACTTTCTCAGTCTTTAAAATAATATAGTGTTTACCTTTGTGCAGGTGCCGGTTTACCTTTTGCATCTCACGAGTGGCCCCACCATCATTAGGTAGCCAACCGTCGGTTCTCCCAGTGGGGCACCCCTCAGGTGGATCTGTTTGCCTTCCAGGAGAATGCCAAGCTGAGACGTTTTTGTGCACGCCCCCTCAGTTGGCCGGTGGATGCCTTCACAAGGCCCTGGACCCCGGGCCTCCTTTATGCCTTCCCTCCCTTTCCTCTAATCCACAAGGTCCTGATCAAAACTTGGAGGGACAAGACATGGATGATCCTCATGGCTCCGGCCTGGCCACACCAGTTTTGGTACCCCGATCTCCTCCAGCTCAGCAACAGGCCTCCGTGACATCTGCCACTTCACCCGAACCTGCTCTCATGCTCTCTGAGGAAGGTCCTTCACCTGGACCTTCAGTCCCTGTACCTGACAGCCTGATTCCTGAGTGGCTAGAGTTCCAGGCTCTAGGTCTCTCAGATGAGGTCCTCCATGTGGTTGAGGCCTCTCTGAAGTAGTAGACACATCAGTGTTATGCCTTCAAATGGAAGAGATTCTTCATTTGGTGCCAGGGCAAGGCCCTTGACTCGTGTCCTGTCACGTGGCTAGCATCCTCAATAATTTGTGGTCCCTCTCTCAGTTGGGCCTTTGGTCGAAGACCCTTAGGGTGCACCTGGCGTCCAGCTCTGCATACCGGGCATAGGCTGGTGTGCCGACGGTGGTGCAGGAGAAGGTGGTTGTGTTCTTTTTCTAAGGGCCTTGAAAACATTTCCCCCCCTCCGGTGCATGAACCACCACCACCACCTTGGGACTTTTTGCTGGTGTTGGCAGTGCCCATGGGCAAGCCATTCAGTCTCTCGGGGAGAGATTCACCAGCTGTTTGTCGCCTGTGCTGAAGCTGCACCTGGCAGACCAGCAGCAAAGTGGACAGATGGCAGATGGTTAGTTTCTTGCATCGACCTCTGCTGTAGGTTGGCTAGTAGGGAGCCTCCTATAGGGCTCAGGGCTCATTCCTCCAGACATCCTGCTGCCTCAGTGGCTGCTTCCAGGCACGTCCTATCAAGGTGATCTGTAGGGCTGCTACCTGAAAGTCAGTACATACCTTCATCTCCCATTACCATATTGACCTTGAGTCATGCTGGTTTTGGGTCTTCGATTCTCCAATCTCTGTTCCTTAAATAGGGGGTGTGTGCCTTCTTCACATGGAGAACTGCTAGGAGTCTGCCAGAAGTGTGGATAGTACACCATATCTAAGCCCCTAGAAAAACAAGTTACGCACCTGTAACTGTAGTTTTAGGAGTGGTATATGATGTACATCCACACAACCCACCTAACCTCTGCTGGCAAGTGGCACACTGGTCTGGCTTCCAGCGGGTAAGATCTGCATGGGGTGGTGCCGAGAAGGATAACATCTGGGTGGGTGGGAGGAGCCAGCTTGAAGACCTGCCAACCAGATTGAAAGGGAAAAGGAATTCCGCCAAAAGTGTGGACATACACCATATACCACTCCGAGAACTACAGTTGCAGGTGAGTAACTTGTTTTTTTTTGGATGCTACCCTCAAAACATTCAAGTTTGATGATAATTTCAGAGGTTGGATGCAGGAACTGTATCCTAACCCTAGGGCATGTATGAGGGTTAATGGCACAATATGAGATGGGGTGGCAGTCCAGAGGGGAACATGGCAGGGGTGCCCACTAGCCCCCTTCCTCCATTATTCATGTTGAGTCTGGAACCACTAGCAGAACTCATAAGAACTGCTGCAGATACAGTATCTAGGGGAATTAAGGTGGGTGGGAGAGGTGTGACTGCCTCTGTAATGACCTGTTGTTATATGGGCAAAACATCCCAAAACTCCTAGAAACTCTCAAGAAATGTGATATGGTCTCGGGTTTCAAAATGAATGAAGAGAAATCAGAAACCATGCTATTGAGGCACAGTTAACACCTCAGCTGAAATCTTGCTCTCGCCTTAAGTGGGGCCACTAAAGGATTCCGATACTTAAGGGCCTGGGTCCCTCCAGATGTCTCCAAACGATTCCAACACAACCACCTTAAGTTGCTAGGGAAAATAAACAAGACTGTTGGGGATGGAAGGAACTACCCATAACAGAGGGGTCTGAGTTGAGATGGTCAGAATGAACATCCTCCCTTGCCTAAACTTCCTATTTATGATCCTGTATTACCTGTCCCAGTCCCCTCTTCAGCATGGATGGAAAGAATTGCATAAAATGCTCTCTGCGTTCACATAAGGGGAGGGGGGGGCGCGAGGAAACAATGGGAATTATTGAATGACTCCCAATGGGAAGAGTGGTCTATGACTTCTGGACCTCAAATTGTACTGTAGGGCAGCCCAACTTCAAAATTTCTAAGGACAGGGCTAACACATAACATTCCAAGTTGGGTACACATGGAACAAGTGGGATAACCCAGGCTAAAATTCGCAGAGATCCTGTTTGTGACTAGGAACCCTTTAGTTGCATTCCTTATTTCCAGCCCCTGGGCAAAGTTAGCAGCTCAGGTGTGGGGGCAGATGTGCAGTAAGTAGAACCTGAACAAGGGCATTAGTAAACTCACTCCCTTGAAGGCATGTTTAGATTGTATCCCCATGTCCATCGATCCAGGCTTTGCTAGTTAGCAACGGAGAGGTCTGACTGAAGTGGGTCAGTTGATGGACAACTCTGGTGTCAAACCCTTCCAACAGCTCTGTGCTGAGTTTGGCTTCAGCAGACAGACTCATTTCAGGTATTTTCAGCTGCGTCATTAGCTGACCATGGAACCAAGGCAGACAGAGTTGAAACAGGATGAAAACATATTAAAGCAGACCTTACGATTTGATAGGTCAGGAGCAATCAAAAAGGTTGATCTCTATTGTGTACTCTATGCTAAAAGGGTTGGAGGGGGCTCACACTGCACACGTCAAGGAGAAGTGGAGTGCAGAAGCAGGGGAAAATACAATAGAGAAGGAGTGGGGCATCATATGGGCCACGGCTCACAAAACAACAGTGTCGCCAAATTGGCGTGAGTTCCACTGGCAGGTAAATATGAGATATTTTTGAACTCCAGATATACTAACACGTGGGACACACCAGTCAGACAGGTGTTGGAGAGGCTGCGGGGACCAGGGACACTATGTGCACATTTTATTAGCCTTTCGGGCCAGAGGTTAAAAGCTACTGGCAAGATTTAAGTAGAATAGTAGGATGATGTACTACTGCATAGGCACTTAACCAAGTTGTTCTGTTGGTCTGTCTGTTTTCTAACTAAATGTCCGGGTGCTGTTCTGGATTCCGTAGATGACGTAAAACATGTTGAATTGATGGCCTTAAGCACCACGTATTTGCCTTGTTCCCCTGTTTTTATCAAAGCATTGGTTTTCTCTTCCCTTAGGTACATGTAACTAATCCCGGGGTCGCCCCTGAAAAAGGGACTGTTAAGGTCTCAGTGGGCCCACCCGGTTACCAAAATTTAAATAAATAAATAATAGGGCAAACCTGTAAAATCAAGACACCAGACTCCCTTAAGCACTTGATGTTAGGGATTTCCCCCTACAGACCAAAAAGGTAAAGCACAAGAAATATCTGCACAAAAGTAATTTCAGCAGCCCTCAAATTGATAATTCAAAGAGATGCTGACTTAACCACTTTGGAGAAGCAAATCTGGTTTCAGAATTGTAAAACCATTTAAGAAATGGAAGGGGTCACCTCTTGGCTATGCCATAAACAAGAGAAACGTAATAGCCAGTGGTATCCCTTCATCTATTATATTACAAATTTGGAAGGGATTGATATGCTGGAGGCACAGGCAGATAGATACCCATTAAGCACTAAGTGCTGATGAATCGGGTTCATGGTAGATATTACGAAATTGGAGCTACCCCAGTACAAGGTTAACATTGCTCCTGGATCCACTTTGGATGTATAGAGATCTGTTAGGGTAATAGGGTAATAACCAACTTTTTCTTAACCCCAAGAAAACAGTCTCCCTAACATTTGGGACTAGGCAAAGGCTCTCCAGACTCCTTTCTACCCCCACTTTTTTCACCACTGAGGGGACTCTTCTTGAGACCTTCATCTCCTTCAAATACCTCGGAGTCTGGCTTGATCAGCACCTTGACTTTTCTGCTCACATCGACTCAATCCACAAAAAGCTACGCCCAAAACTAGGAGCCTTATATCAGAACAAGGGTAGCTTACCTCTGGCTACCCGCAAGGAAATTGTGCAAAAAAATGATCCTTCCGATTCTGGACTACGGGGATACAGTATACAGCACTGCTCCCAAGTCTGTTCTAGCCAGCCTTGACCCTCTTTTCCACTCCTTCTGTCGCTTTGCCCTTGACTGCCCCACTTTGAGTCATCACTGCAACCTCTACAGCTCCCTCGATCTAACATCGTTCCATGCTCGCAGACACACCCACAGCATCAGGACCACAGCGAAATTCTGGTCACAGTCCCTTCCCCCCTACCTTGCATCTGCCCTCTCAGTCCCATCACAGCCCTCCTACTCCCTCAGGAGTGGTAATTCCCAGCTCCTATCTGTTCCATGCATGGCCATATCAAGGGGCCAATTGGCGTTCAGTTACATCATGCCTAAACTTTGGAACGCATTCCCAGTGGACATTCGTGAATTCGCAAACACGGCACACCTAAATCACCTCTTCAAGGCTCACTTCTCCCCAACATGCACCTGCACATAGGGCCGCCTAGGGGCTGGCACCTCAAGTCCCCTACTCGCATTCAGGCCCTCTTGTCGTGCTCATAGTACACCGGCCCTACGTAGCCTATACGTTTGCTGAGCAAATTGTAGGGGTTACAGATTAAATCGTGCATAACTCGTTATTTTTCTTCGTTGCTTACTTCTCAGCTACCTATTGCTTGTTGTTGATAGTTACATGCACCATTTCTCCTGCTGTTGTACATTGTAGCTGCATACATGTGTTTCCACTGTGTGGCTATTAATTGTATGCTCCTGTCCTCCAATAATTCTCATAACATCTTCCTGCCTAGTGTAACTGTAAACATGTACAATTTTCCACTGATGTATGTAAATGTAATAGCATTCTTGTACACTCTTCTTTGTTCTTATGATTGTAGTTCCACTTGTATGTTCCCCCAGGACACATCTGGAATCGAGCGGTAACCCACTCAGTATGCTTTCCTGGTAAAACTCTTAAATAAATAGCTTGTGTATACCTCTACCCATAGAGATTAACAATACCGAATCAAGTGTATTTGTACCTTCCAATCATTCTGTACAAGAAAGCATGATGTGAGTTCCACTGACTGGATGTCCTCTACCCCAGTTGTGTATTTTTGTTATATTATTTAATTTAGTAGATGTTTGATGTTTTGTCTTGAATTGTTGGTGGCCTTGAATTGTGCTTGTGTTGAATGTTACACATGAAAAACATTAATAAAGTCTGATTTAAAAAAAAAAAAAAAATAAAAATGTGCAAAGGAACACAGTGCCAGGCACTGTGGCCGGGGTAACATTCACAGGCAGAGTTGTCCAGTAGGGAATCTTTTTAGAGAACTTTGAACTGGGAGTTTGATGACAGTGAGCATAGAGAGCTAAGCAGTCCGTTTCAGTGGGCTGTGGCAGCAACTGAGAAGGCCTTTTGAACCATACAAGTAGCAGCAGAAGATGTCTCCAGAAGCAGGAGATGAGGACCTGAGGCTTCAGTGGCAGAATTTTGGTGTTAGAATGTTGACAAGGTGGGGGCTCTGTATCCTCACAGGCTTGTCTGTAAGTTTAAAATCATATTTGTTTAAAAAATAGCACTGTGACTGTAACATATGAATGATCTATGCAATTTGCTTGTATTATGTTATCTATTAATTTTGGTTGAATAAGTGTTCTCCCTGTTGTAATGATTCTGACGTATACTGCTGTTTAATTAATGGCAGTATAGCCTAGAGGTTAGAGTAACGACCTGTGAATGAGCGTGGTACATCCAGCAGAGCACACCTGGGTTTGATGCTCACAACCTCCACTTGCATACTGTGTGACTGAGTAAGTTACTTAACTGCCCAGTGCTCCCAGGTCGCCCCTGAAAACAGGCACTTGTGCCTAGTGGGCCTTACCCAGTTACCTAAGACTCAGATAACTGTTTTTTGTTGTTTAAATATGGTACAACCACCGTGTTGTAATTATGCATTACAGCTGGGCTGTTGTAATCACTCCGTCAGTCAAGCTCATGCTGTGGGTGGCACGAGCACTAGTCCCATGACTGCCACAGTAATTAAAAATGCTCACTAGTAATTATGAAAAAAAAGACGTATGTGTGTGTGTGTGTGTAAACCAGAATTTAACACACACGCTCAGTATAAGATGCTTTTATTTATTTATTTATTTAAGATATCGGATTTACAACCTTTGAGTCAAAGACTCATTTACAAAGGCTGCACGTCAGAGTACAATACACATCAATATCAAGCAGTATACAATATTACGAAGAGGGAAAAAGAAGAGAAAAAACAGGGTATGAACAGTACATTCAATAAGGATAGAGCATATACAATTGGGTAGCTATACAAGTCCGACTAAGGAGCTTGTAACTGTCAATGAGCAGTACAAGCAATAAGATGGGGAGGCCTATACAATTAAGTAGCTATACAGGTCCAGCTAAGGAGCTTGTAATTGCAATGGTGCAAGCAGTTGAGATACCAACATTGTCATTAACACAGTCATTACATTAACAGCAGTAGAATAAAGAGAACTTTAGCCCATACTCTGTCTATGTGGTACTGGTGATAAAGAAAGTTTATATGCAAGTTTGTATGCACCAGCAGGCATCTCAATCCCAGCTCCATCACTGAGGCAGGACCGGGCAGGTCTGGTCAGAGCCCGGTGGCCAGCTATTGGTGGCGCTAAGCAGCAGCCCATACTTAGCCGGTGCATTGGCTGCGACGGGTGGAGAGTATGTGGTCTTTGAGGGTTATTTTGAAGGGCCTAGTCTGGAGACAGAGGTAACGGCCGGAGGGAGTTCATTGTACCAAAATGGTGCTCTGTAGGAAAATGACCTTTGGGCTAGTGAGGTTGCGACCCTGGGAACAGCCCACATCAGTTTATTTGCCGAGCCAGTGTTTGCTGAGGCAAGAGCAGTGCGGAGGGAAGCAGAAACTCCAATGGGGGTAAGGCCTAGTTTAATTTTTTTGGTGAGGAGATATGTTTGATAGTGTACTCTTTCGTCTAGGGTGAGGATATTTGTTGGGGCATACAGGGTGCAGCTGTGGGTATGCCTGTCTACTCCAGCGAGGAGTCTATATGCTTTGTTGATAGCTAGGTGGATTTTATTTAGAGCAATGTTGTCAGCAGCCGAGTAGACGGTTAGCCCATAATCTACTAGAGAGAGAGAACAGAGGAGGTGACAGCAAGGTTAAGGGCCTCTGGCGGTAGGCAGACTTTGTGCCGATACAGTAGTCCTGTGCGAATATTTATGGCTGAGGAAGGATTACTGATAAGTGGGTGGAATGAGAGGCTGGGATCAAATGTAAGGTCCAGGTATTTGTAGGTATGGACCTTTTCCAGCTGGAGGAGGGCTTTGGAAAAGATTGTTAGCTGGGCATCACAGTCTTTTCTCTGTCGGTGGACAAAGAGCATTGACTTAGTCTTTTTTACATTGACCATCAGTCTGTGGTCAGTGAACCAGTTTTCAACACGGTTGAAGGCCAGTTGTAGGAAGAACTGTAGGATCTGAGTGGGAGGCAAACAGTACCGCATCATCTGCATAGAGCAGAAGATTACTTGGGCAGGATTTAGGCAGGGTGTTTGTAAACCTCTCGAGCTTCGCTCTTGGGGTTTTTGTAGTATCCCACACCTCTAGGGTGTATAACATTCTGGTTACACATGCCCGCCCATGTATTGTTCTGTATTTAATGTGTCATGGTTTCATTCCTGTAAATAGAATATACTATAGAGGCTGCTGGACAGCTTCCAGGATGTGTTCTTAACACAGCATGTGATGGAGCCCACAAGGGAAGGGCATGTCCTGGACATGGTTCTGGCAGATGGAGATCTGGTAAGGGACCTGATTATAGAGGATCCCCTCACTGGGAGCAACCACAAATAAGTTCTGGTTTCAAATAAGCATGGGGGAAGGGGGCCAGAGATCTAGGACACTGGCAGTGGACTTCAGGGGGGCAGACTTTGTGGGCATGGGAAATATTCTCAAGGATCACTTGAAGGGGATTACATCAATGACAAATGTGGAAAAGAGATGGGAGGTCATAAAACGAGGACTTCATGAGGCAGTCAGGACCTGTGCTAAGGTGAAACGTAAGGGAGCAAGATCACATAAACCATGCTGGTGGTCCAGTGAGGTTCAGGTAGCGGTCAGACAAAAGAAGGCAGCCTACAAAAAATATAAAACAAGAAGAGGGGTAGGGAAAAGGAAATGTACCATCTTACATCTAGAAAAGTCACCCGGATGGTGAGGGGGGCAAAGTCCAGTAAAGAGCAACGGCTGGCACAGGGGATACATGGAGGGGAAAAGGGGTTCTTACTGTGCATTGGGGAGCGGAGAAAAACTAAGGGCCATCTTGGCAGATTGAGATCAGAAGGAGGGTGGGTGGAAGAGGCGAGGGACCAGGCAGAGGTATTAAATGAGTACTTCGCCTCTGTGTTCACTAGCGAGGGGGATGGGATATCTATAAAGCAAGGCACGATGGGGATAGAAGCGGTAGTGAGTGGGATCAGGGGAGCAACAGAAATGGAGCAAGAGGGAGGGAGAGATACCCCAGGGGTGTCACATCAGGATAAGAACAAAAAGGCCAGTAAGGTGGAGGGGATGGATGATGCTATCTCCACTGAAAGGGTGTGGGTAGCCCTCAAGGCCCTAAAGAAAGATAAATCTCCTGAGGCGGATGACATTCATCCGAGAGTACTATGGGAATTAGCGGACATACTGGCTGCACCCCTGGTGGAGCTCTTCAACAGGTCGCTTGAGACAGGGAGGGTACCTAGGGATTGGCGAGAGGCGCATGTGGTGTCAATCCATAAAGGGGGGTCGAGGGGAGTACCAGGTAACTATAGAGCCATCAGTTTGACCTCAGTGGTGGGAAAATTAATAGAGAGTATACTAAAGGAACGATTGGGGGTGTACTTGGAGGAGGTGGGAGCGCTGGATAGTTGGCAACATGGGTTTGTACCAGGTAGATCATGTCAAACCAATCTTGTGGAGTTCTACAAATGGGTAACATCAGAACTCGGCAGGGAAAAGCCTGTGGATGTATTATTCTTGGACTTCAGCAAGGCATTTGACTCTGTCCCCCCACAATGGTCTGGTGGAGAAGCTGACAGAGTTGGGAGTAGGCCCTTTGATGGTCAGATGGATTGAAAACTGGCTAGCGGGACACACCCAGAGAGTAGTGGTTGGTGGGGAGCTCTCGAACCCTAGAGAGGTCGGTAGTGGGGTACCGCAGGGCTCGGTCCTGGGTCCGATCTTGTTTAATGCACACATATTGGACATCAGGGAGGCTATAGGATGTGAAATGAGTCTCTTCGCTGATGGCTCCAAGATGGGAGCAGTAGTTGAGGGGGGAAGAGGGGAGATTGGCCCTGCAAGGGGACCCGGACACCCTGGAAAGCTGGGCTCACACATGGAAATTAAATTTCAATATCACCAAGTGCAAGGTGTTACATCTTGGGCGGAGAAACCCTAAACATAGGTACACCCTGGGGTGGGGAGGTGCTGGAGGACCCAACAGGGGAAAAAGACTAGGGGTTATGGTGGATGCATGTGTGAAGAACTCTGAGCATTGCAGGGGAGTGGCTAGCAAGGCAAACAGGATGTTGGGATGCATCGTAAGGAGGATCACCTCTAGGAGCAGGGAAGTGATTCTGCCGCTGTACAATGGACTGGTTAGACCACACCTTGAGTACTGTGTAGAGTACTAGAGACCACACTTGAAGAGGGACATACAGGTCCTGGAGAGGGTACAGAGGAGGGCAACTAAGATGATATGAGGCTAGGGGATTTGACGTATGAGGACAGACTTGAGGAGCTCTGCCTGTTTTCATTGGAGGAGAGGAGAGACAGGGGACATGATTGAGGTTTTCAAGTACTTCAAGGGAATAAATAGGTTAAACATGGAGGGGATCTTTAGACTAAAGCAGGGAGGTATCACCAGAGGGCATGGTTTGAAGTTGGAAGGTGGAAGGGTGAGGGGGGAAAAGAGGAGGAGGTTTTTCACTGAGAGGGTGGTGGACCCTTGGAATGCGCTGCCTGGAGAGCTGATTCAGAGATCCACAGTGGAGGGCTTCAAGAGAGGGTGGGACAGACACAGAGAGCGGATGTATCAGATGATGGCCTGGCCCAGGGGGGTGGGGATGGATGATAGGGGTTTCTGGAACACAAGGGGGGAAGGGCCTAGACACCCAACTAGGGATCTGAGGTTCGAGCAGACTCGATAGACCATAAGGCCTAATCCGGCAATTAGTATGTTAGTATATTCCAGTGAGTCAAGTTGTTTAACAAAGTTAATCAAATTAAATGGCCCAGTCAAGTGGTTCTTATGCTATCCTCCTGTCCCCCGCCATAACTGGCATGTTAAACAGGCTACCTTCCCCATGCCAGGATAAACTGGAGGTGTTGATGTAAAGAATTGAGGCATCAGGGGCCTCACTAGAGAAAAACAATAAAAGGACTTTTTTGTAACTGGTGAGGAACCACAGCTTTCAACAAGAACATATTTACATACCCCCTCTTGTTTTAGAACGTCCCCAACACCGACTGAGCCTAAACCTAAAAGATATTATGCTACCCAGCATTACTGTTAAGTTGGCAGGATCTATATACCACAGCTTAGGATTCAGAGGATTATTAACAGAATAAATATATAAATAAACTGTTTCCCGCTAAACCTCTTTGGCAATCTAAAACCTAGCACTTGATTACTGTTAAATCTCCTTAGCACCATCTCTGACATTCCCCCCCACTACAGTACCCCCTCACCTTTCCTCCCTCTACCTAATGCCCCGGTCTGTCCTGACAAGGTCTGTTGGCTGATTTCAACTTACCTTATGATTTTACCAGTAACTGAAAAAGCTTGTTTTGGCTGATTTTCAATTTACTGTATGCATTCCTGTGCATGAAACTGTTTAGGGTTACTAATTTCTATTCTTTAATTCACCGTGAATGTCAATTATTGCTATCTCTTCTTATTTACAATTATTTTACCATACACTGTTTAGTCTGTAAACCTGTTGATCTCCTTTCTCTATGTATACTGTTTTACCATACTTTTTGTTATGTTAACCTGTTGTATTATGCTGCTGACATGGAACCTTTGTAAAAGAGCTCTAAGCTCAAAGGTATTTGTAATCCGAGATCTAAATAAGTAAAAATAAATAAATACTGTATGCCAAGACAGAGTAGCTCTCTGTGAGTTATGAATCCTGAGTTTTGGCAAGCAAATACTGCTGATTATAGTACGGTGCCAGGTAGTGCGTTACCCAGTCCTCTACTTTTTTTTTTTTTTAAACAAGCAAAACCTTTAAAAAGTTTTCTTCAGATTGTTGTAGCAGTTTTTTCCAGGGAGCGAGAGACTGCCGTGTCCCTGACATGCCCAAAAAGGCATAATCTTGACTTTAAAGTTGAACAGATCCTTAGTGCTAAAAAATTTATAGGCTTAACACACAGTCACAAGGGACGTTTGCTAAGTGGTTGCTGGCTTGAATAACCATATTAGAACAGTCTTGACTTTGTGCTTTTTTATACTGTGCACAATGGAGGGGTCTCAGGCCTTCCCATATTGTGGCTATGCTCACGGTGGAACTCGTCTCCCCTGTGGCTAAGTAGGGCCATTGGGGAAAATAAATGGGTGGCGACACAACAGGGTTACAGTTTACCTCTCATTTTGCACTTGCAGCTCTGCAGTGGGCTCTACAGAAGGTTGATTTGGGTTTTCTAAATACTTTTTTGTTTATTTAGTTTTTGTTGACCGGGAAGGAAAACTAGACAATTTTTTGCCTGTTTTCAGCCTTGTCCCGGGGGAGGGGGATTCAGATGGTTGCCAACTGAAATTGAACCAGATGTTTTAGGCTGTTGGTGGTATTTTTAGTGAATGGGGGAAATTTGGCCAGGACACTGGGGAAATTCCCCCACTGAGCTGTAAGGGGCCCAGTAAGGCTGTGAGTGACGGCCAGTGCAGAACAGATGGTGAGGGAGAAGGAGCAGGTTATGGAGAAGATGGACCTGGACCAGGACAGACCTACAAGTACAATTAATGAAGACCCTGCAGACGGCAGGATTTCGGAGGGTGAGGACGAGGAGTTGTATGAATCTGCTCCAGCCACCGATTTATCGGAAGAGCTCTTAGAGGTGGATATCTCTGAGGAGCTAGATAGTGGTAGTGGAGCAATGAGTCAAACTATGGAGAAGGATAAAAACGGAGCACTGGCTCACCTGGAACAAATTTTGAGTGCAAAAAGGCAAGTTGTGCAGAGACAGCTGGCGGAGGATGACAAGCGATGGATGGAAGAGAGACGACGCGAGTCCCGAAAAAAGCAAGCCAGGAACCCAGTACTAGCAGTGGCAACGACGGACTACAACAGGAAACGTCTGAGGGGGAAGTTAGCTCAGACGGACAGAAACAGCTCTCAACTAAGGAAGTCGTGGTGAGAGCGTTTGGATTGCTGGAGGAGTCCAGCGAGGGAGGAGAATGGTCGCCGGGGCCCGTATTACAAGGCGCAGGATGGAAGCAGCTAAAAGATGGAACTTGGGAACCGGAGGAAGAATGGACCCCTGCGATGAGCAGCAGTAATGTATTGCCATCCTTGGGGGCGGGTTCTGATGACTCTTAATGCTGAAAAGATAACGATAAGTAATGTACAGCTTAAAAATAATGTGGAGGGGAGTATGATGCATATGGGGGGAGGGGGCAAGCGAGGAAGGTGTCTCTGAGGGAGGACATGGAGGTAACCAGCCCATCGTCTTGGACAGGGGAGAAGGAGCAGGAAAACGTGTGGAAACCTCCTTAGCAGCACAGGAGAGGTCAGGGGGAGTACTTCTGGAGCTTATTCAGAGGTGTTAAGAAGCAGGGGGAGGAGGACTGTATCAGGAGATAGAGCCTCTGCCCCTGAAAATAGGAGCAGAACGTCTTCTCCCCCCTCCAAAACCCAACTACACAGAAGCACCCCCTAGGCGTTTTGCTGTTAGAGTGAGATACAAAGGCGGGATGGAGCACTTCCATTTTGTAAGAAGACATTTATTGAAAGAGTCAATGAAGTTCATCTCAACAGAAATATATTTGTTAATCCATGTGTCGGGGGAGGACTTTTTGACATCAGTTTTAGAACGATGAGGGGGCTAGAGAGGTTTTGGTAGAAATACAGCCTGTTAAAATTTTCACCTGTTTGGACCCCCTTTTTAGCTATTCCCCTAACTAAACCCACAGTCAAATTCATCACAATTTTATTTCGAAATGAATGTGTACATGTGGGAGATATTCAGCAATGGCTCAACTCTAGATACGAAGTGTTAGGACCCCCTGAAGCAATAATAGACTCTGAATTCTTGTGGACAGGAGCATGGAAGTTTAAGGTGCGTTTGAACCAAAACAAATCGGGGAATAGAACACATACCCAATAGTTTCTTTTTGGGGAGGGATAGAGGGGTGGTGTTCTATCCAGGTCAGCCCAAAGCATGCTACACATGTGAGTCAGGAGGTCACCTATCTAATGTGTGTGATTGCATTCAGTGCGGGCTATTTGGAGAAATAGGACACAGTAATTTACAATGTTGTAATCATGTTAGATGCAACCTTTGCGAGGAGTAAGGGCACATGTATCAAGATTGCCTTTGGGCGGCCTGGAACAACACCCGTAGCATGAATCCAGAGGACCTCATAAGCTAAGCATAGCAAAGGAAACCTAAGGAGGGGGACGGGGCCACACATGAGAGAGAGGAAGAAGAAGAAGTTCTACCTGAGACTGCCCCACACCCTTCCACTCCCCTCCCCCCTTCCTGGGTACCCAAAACCCACCAGATCAGGGAATGCATGTAGACTTACAGAAAGAAGGTAACTTCAGGGAAGAGCCCCAAGAAGAGGTAATTGAAGTAGTAGCAAATGAGGAAACAAACGGGAGAATCGATACGGGTCAGAGTCAAAAGGGGGTGGGAGAAAGTCAGGGGATGCAGGTCCCCCCCCCCCGAAGCAGGAGCAGGAAGGGGCACATGGGAAATACAGGAAAATGACATTGCGAAGTGAAAAGGAGGTGCACCCCGAAGTAGTTTTGACTAATGCATACGAAGCCCTAGAAGTACAACAAGAGGAGGGCACTAGGATGGGGGAGGAGTCAGACACCCCGGCGGGAGTTTCGGTGGAGGCACAGGAAGGCAGAGAGGACAGTGTGGAATATCATAACACATCAAAGAAAAGAAGAAAAATAACATAAACAAAAGAAAGGACAAAATGGGAAAATGAAAAGAGGATTGTGTTCAAACTATAACAATGTGAACAATGGTGGTGTTTTCTATTACATCTGTTAATGTGAATAGAGTATTGAATGGGAAGAAGTACAGGTGTGGGGAGCATTAAGAGACTTGGCTAGTGAGGTGATTTTGATACAAGAGACGTGGTTGAATTCCCTTGGCTCAGTGTGACAAGCTCAAAGGGAGTGGGTATGGGGGCCTTCTCATTTTTCCTTTGGGTTGGAAAGGGCAGATAGGGGTGGGTATTCTTTTTTCGAGGAAAGGTTTGAAATTTCAGAAGCTGATTGATATTGTTCCAGGAAGAGCCCTGGTAGTAGATGGTCTATGGTATGGTGATCCTAGTGGATTTATTGTGGTGTATGCTTTGCAAATTAAATTGGAAAGAGTGCAGCTGTTTGAACAGATGCAGCCTTTTTTATGCACAGCTAGAAATATCTATTTCGGGGGGGGGGAGGGATTTTAATTGCACTTTGGATTTGATAGGGAGGAAAAACACAGGAAAGAAAATATATTGCGATTCTTTTGCCTTAGAAAAAGTTGTGATGCAAGCAGATTTACAAAATGTATTCGATAAGGAAGATCTTGAATATAAATTTACATATAAATGCGGGAATCGTTTTTCAAAGATAGATTATGTTTTTTTATCTGACAGGATAGAAAGAGTTAATACTAAACTAATTCCTAATTCTTTTTTGGATCATTTGAGCATAAAGAGTGTGATGGGCACGGAGTCCGGTGTGGTACAGCCGAAAGTCAGGTGGAAAATGAATACTGCTGCTTTGTGTGAAGATATAGTTAAAATGCATGTGATGGATATTTTCGTGTGTAGTTAATCTGTTATTGGTCTATATGAAGACTTGTTTATATGGTGGACAGGGGTACAGAAGGAAGTGAGTACTTGGCTAAAAAAATATGGAAAGCAGGCTGTGAGTAATACATTTCTGAAATATCTAAGCCTACGAAACCAGTTATTAAAGTTATATGAGGCATCATATATGGGTAGGGGTGATTTATCAAAACAGATTGAAAAAATACAAGGGGAAATGAAGATGATCCAGTACAACAGAGCAAGGTCTCTTGCAAATGAACTAAACTATGGAACACAGAAGAGGCCCTATTCGGATCCTTGTGAGGCGTTAAAAGATAGAAAAAATAGGTCAAGAATAACATCACTAAGGGGATGAAATGGAGAAATTATAACCAAGACATTAGATGTGAACAAAATGGTAGAAAAACATATGTCTAACTTATTGGAGAATAAAAAGTTGGATGAAAGTACCATGGAGGAATATTTGCAGGTTTGAACATCCCAGTCCTGAAAGATTCTTTAACAGAACAGTTAAAAAAAAAAAAAAGAGATAGTGGAAGGGGAGGTGGGTGAAGTAATTAAAAACCTAAAAGGAGGTGTGGTGCCTGGGAAAGCTGGGATTCCGAATGAATTTTATAAGCCATTTCCTGAAATTACAGCTGCCCTTTTAACAAGGGTGTTTAATAACACGTTATTTAAGCAAAATATACCAACAGAATTCGCTACAGGAATTGTAATATTTTTGTATAAAAATGGGGATAAACAAGATCTGACGAACTGGAGACCAATAAGTCTCCCAAATTCGGATTTTAAAATTTTGGTACAAATTTTGCAGAAAAGGCTGAGAGAGGCAGCAAGATTTCTGATAGGCTCTTCACAAAAATGTGTCATTCCGAGGGAAGAACATTCAGGAAAATCCGATTTTAACTAGGGACATGGTAGAATTTTGCTTACAACAGACCAGAAAAAAGCATTTGATCTGGTTGATCATGAATTTTTAGTAAAGGTTTTGGAGAAATTTGGTATTCCACAGACCTTCCGTATATGGATAGAATTATTATTTTTATTTATTTATTTATTTAAGAATCAGTTTACAACCTTTGAGCCAGAGGCTCGTTTCCAAAGGTACTTCGTCACATAAAGACATACATTGTGTTTTGGTTACATAGCAAAGATTTGCAAAACAATAGGCGTTCAACAGAGGCGCCACGTCACATTGTGGACAGACAAATACAAATTGGGTACACGGTACATGTAATTGATAACAGGTGTTCCTAGGTTGGTATCAAGTGAGCATTCTGGTAGGTAAACACTGAAACAGCTGGCACTGGCCAGGTTAAACATAGGCATGGTGTACAGGGAAGTGGTGGAGGGATGGTTAGGTGGAGAGCTGCCCGGGGGCATTGTCAAGAGAAGCAGAGGTGGAGGCTATGTTCAGAGACAGGAGCAGTTACGAGTGCTGAAGATGTGGTTCAAGTGTGGTTTTGAACGTGAGATGGTGATGGCATTGGTGATGGTGGCAGGGAGAGTTAAACCAGGTTGGGGCTCTATAGCAGAAGGACCTCTGGCCACGGCTGATTCTAGATCTGGGGACCTTTAGAGTGGTCTTGTGGGAAGACCGTGGTTGCAACAGTGGGAGGGCTCTGTGATGGATGTCACATTCGGGAGCCCGAGTAGGGTTTTTGGTGAGGAGACAGGTTTGGTATTGGAGCCGCTCATCCAGGGTAAGCAGGTTAGCATCGACATAGAGCTGACAGGTGTGTGTGAGCCTGGGGGCACCAGTAATCAATCTGCACGCTTTATTCAGGGTTAGGTGAATTTTGTTGAGTGCAGTGGTGTCGGCAGCACCATATACTGGTAGACCATAGTCTACAAGGGACAGCACGGATGATGTAACAGCTAGCCGGAGAGCATTTGGGGGAAGGCAGGTTTTATGGCGGAATAGGATGCCAAGCCGTGTGTTGGTGGCGGATGTTAGGTATACCAAAATGCTGCTATAAAAACAGAAGTAGGAGGTGTTCGGGGAACAAATACAAATTAAATGTGGGGTGAAGCAGGGGTGTCCCCTGAGTCCTGTGCTGTATACATTTGCATTGGATCCATTAATCAGAAAGATAAAAGGAGACCAAGACATAGTGGGGATTAAAGGGAATCAAATGGGGGATGAAGTTAAAATAACAGCTTATGCGGATGATTTGAATGTGTATTTAGACTCTCAGGGAGGCATTGTGAAAGTAATGAATCAAGATAGAAATGTATTCAAAAGTTTCTGGGTCTGAGATCAACTTAGGAAAAAGCAAGGGCTTGTGGATAGGGACAGCCGGGAAAAAGGAAAGGATGTGTAATAATGTGAGGCTCTCCACAGACAGTATGAAAATTATTGGGATAAAGTATGGGGAGGGAGATATGGGGATGGAAAATTGGAAAGAAGCAATAGAAATAGGAGAGAAAAAAGTAGCCAGATGGAAAACTTGGAAAATGTCAAAATATAAAAGAGTTTGTTATCAAACAGTTTTTATTGCCATGCGTCTTATATGTTGCAGGAGTTTTCCCTTTAGCACAAATGTTAGAAACAAGGATTCTAGGGATCTTTTTTCAATTATTGTGGGGTAGTAGGCTTAACCCGATCAAAGGAGAGATAACTTACAAACCTGTAAAGCAGAATGGCCTGGGTATGATGAACCCAATAGTTTTTTTCATACACTCTTTTGGTATAGTAATATTAGGGTAATGATGCAGGGTAAGGGGGTATGACTGAGAAGTGGAGGAGTAGGGTTTTAGGGAAATGGTGGGAAGGAGTTCCTAAGATGTTTAAAAGGAAGGAGATACCGAAGTATCATGAGGGAACTGTGAAGAAAATAATGAAATGGAAAATAACAAAGGAACAAATATTAAGTTTGACAAGAAGGTCAATGTATAGGAAAATAGTGATGGAAACAGGTATGGGTAAGATAGAGTTTAAAGGAAGTACTGTGAGAGAGGGAATAAATTCATGCATAAAATGTTAAATAACCCAGGGTTCCAAAAAAAATGAAGGGTCTGCAGTGGTTGGTGGTTCATGGGAGGGTGGGGGTAAGGGGGAATCATAAGCACAAAGCGGTGGAGGAAAGAAATTGCTTGTACCCAGAAGTGTGGACGTGATTTAGAAACCCAGGAGCACTTTTTGTTCTCTTGTCCTTATGCTGTAGGCTTGTGGACTTTTTTAGCAGGGGAGTGGAAGATGCCGTGGTTGAAAAAGACAGTCTATAAAAATGCTGTGTTGGGCATATTCCCTGAGCTCTTAGACACCTATCATTGGGCAACGATGCATGTTTTATTTGCTTTTATAAAGTACTACCTATGGCAAGGTAGATGCCAGTTACTCTTACAGCAAAAAGAGATCTCGTATGAGGGCTTAGAGAGAATGTGCAGTAGAGAGTTGAAAGAGGTGTATAATAATGATTGTAAATACCACCCTAGGAAGAAGGTGGAAATGTGGTAGAAAGGGTTAACTTTGTGAAATATGAATAAAGAACTAAATGGAAGGAAATTGTAATAAAGGGGCATTTGGAATAAATAGAGAATTATACTCTGAAGGGGAGATGTATAGTAACAAAAATATATGAGAAGTGAAGCACAGACCATATTGTTAGAACCGAAAGCGTGAGTAATATTAATTGGCTGCATGTGAATGTTCGAAGGATTTTTCAAACAAAAACTCCCCCATGTTTTGTGGGGGGGTTTGTCTACAGGTCTGGGTAGAATTGCAAAGGGAGGTAATTGTAAGAGTTTGCTAAAAGGTGGATCTCATGTATTTATTTCTCATTCTTAGAATATATGCTTGTATAATGTAAATATCAATGGTGAAAGATTTGGTGTGTATTATACAATAAAAATTCCCCCCTGCTCTTTTCGAGAAGTGCCATTGGATCTTTAACATCCACCTGAACTACCACCAGAATAGGCAGATGGGACCTTGGTTTAACATCCGATCTGAAAGACAGCACCTCAGGAGTGCAGCACCCCACCACACCCCATGCTGTGCTACAGTGTCAGTATTGGGATTTAACCCAAGTGACTGGTGTGGGGATAGAACCCACAGCCTTCTGATCTTCTGACCTCAGAGGCGAGTGTGCAGTCTGCTGAGCCACTGACACTGATATAATATCATATTTTATATGGGGGCATTCGACATAGAGAGCCATATGTATTTCCAGTATTGCTGTTAAACCATAAAAATATGATGTTAATCAAGAGAGTTAACATCTTAGATCTGGCTTTCAAATAGTGATATTGGGCAGACTGGGTGGGCCTGGTGGTCCTTTTCTGCCGACAAATTCTGTTTCTATGTTTCTGTGACATTTCCAAGTTGTCAGATACATCAGGGAGAAAACAAAGTGCAAGGAACCATTAGTGAGGATAAAAAGGGGTGGGGAGTGGACGGAAAAGGGGGAGGAGCAGGCAGAAACACTTGTAACCCCCCGGGGGTGCTACCCTTAGAGCTATTACCCCTGCCTGCCTCCACCAAAACAGGGTGAGGGGCCTGGATCCGTGGACGGGTGCCTCCACCCAGAGGTTGGGCTTAACACGGTCGAGACTGCCTTAGTTACAGCCCTCTGGGTTACTGCAACCCCCCTTTTGTCCCTCTAGTGGCTCACACTGGGTACCAACAATTCTTTCCACCAGTACACTTACCCCCCCCCGGGTAGTATCTCTCAGCTCACTCCGGGGACCCCCTGTAAAGTAAGGTACAGTTATATCACAGTCACTATGTAGCAGTTCCCCAGAGATACACAAACCAGCCAGGATGTAGTTGCAACACGATAGTCTGATTTATTAAAGGGGGCAGATAACAAGGAAGGGGGAAAAATCAAGGTAATTGGCTTATACTATAATTATCTACCTAGGGCTCTGTGCACAGGCCTAACCCTAAGATTTGCTGTCCTGGTACCCAAGCCCTAACAGCTAGTCCAAACGTGGCAGCTGGTTGGGGCCCTTAACACAGATAAACGTTACAATCCTGAGCAGGTCAGAATGGGAAGAAAGTTTAATTAGGCAGTCAGCAGTATAATAATAAACTGGAACCCACTGTTTGCACACATGGCAGGGAGCTACCCTGGTTCAGTACTCACAACTCCAGCGAATAACGATTCCTTTAACACTGGCAGGGCTGAGCCTGAATTTTACCAGCCTCCCCACACATTTATATGGCAAACAACAGAGGGGTACCATACCAGGTAGCTGCAGTCAGGCTTCACGAACTTGCAGAAGAACTCGGGCAGCAAATGGCAGCTTCAGCATCTCAGGTGGACCGAGCGCGATTTAGCAATTCTCTCCAGCCCTCTCAGGTTGAGCCTGGTAGGTAGCTGGGCTGGCACCAGCCTCCTCCGACCGCACGCCGGCGGATTTAATCCAACTTGCTTGAAAGGGTAAAAACGGCCCCTCAGGCCTTCACGCGCTTCCCGTGCGAACACTACTCCAGCGCAGAAGCACAGCGCTCCTCTCTTCTCCTCAGCCACAGTGCATCTGCCCTCAGCAGCAAGGGCTCTTCTTCAGCTCGGGCGCTACCGCTCCTGTTGGCTGGCAGCACCTGCCAGTCAACTTCTCCGGCTCTCAGTGGTACGAAAAAGCGCCATAGCCCATTATGCCTTTCCCAGATTACAAGCGGTTTCCCCATTGGTCAGTCGGTTTGGTACAGTCCCAAGGCACTGATTGGTCCAATTCAGCAGTTCTGGACCAAAATGGAGGGGACAATCAAAACAGTCTTTGCTGCAACAGAAGGCAGGTTAGAACAGCTGCATTATCATTATTACTTTATGTTATTTCCAGAAAACAATTACATCCTCCAATAGAGCTCCCTCTGCACCACTAGCAATGGCAGAAGGGAGCTATTTTTCAGCGTCCCAGGTGGGACCCGGGCATACAACCACATAGCCCACCCCCATTTCAGTTAATTATGACTCCAAAAGGCAGCCCTTAAAGAGACAGCTTTCGGAGGCTTTTTAAAGCGCCCACTGGATACCCATTTCAACGGCTTTATGCCGATCACCAACCAGGCATGGAGCAGGGAGACAAACTCTGGGGAAGCTACTAGAAACCCCCGTTTGCAAGGGGGTTACACACTGAATGAATACTTTTGTTCTGTGTTCACAGAAGAAAAGGGGACCGCTACCAGCATGGGCTGGGAGGGTGGGGACAGGAGGAGAGAGGTGACAGATGGAAGAATTGAGGCAAGTAGAGTCCTAGAGGGACTGAGGGCACTGATGGTAGACAGGGCACCAGGGCTGGATGGTATCCACCCCAGGGTGCTGAGGGAGATGGCGGAGGTGTTGGCGGAGCCACTGGCAGATCTGTACAGCACCTCCCTGGAGTCGGGATGTGTGCCACTGGACTGGAAGATGGCACATGTAGTGCCATTACACAAGAGCGGGCCAAGGGATGAACTGGGTAATTATCGTCCGGTAAGTCTCACCTCCATAGTGTGCAAACTCATGGAAATGATACTAAAGGAAAGACTGGTGTCTTACCTGGAGGACGGTGGCCTCCAGGATATGAGGCAGCATGGGTTTGTTTCAGGGAAGTCTTGTCAAACCAACCTGATGCAATATTATGACTGGGTGACAGGTGAACTGGATATGGGTCATGCGGTGGATGTTCTTTACTTGGACTTCAGCAAGGCCTTCGATTCGGTGCCTCATGGGCAGCTTGGGGGGAAGCTAACTGGTGTAGGAGTAGGGGCAAAAATGATAAACTGGATTACAAGCTGGCTGAGTGGGAGGCTGCAACAGGTAGTAGTGAAAGGGGAGCTCTCAACTCCAAGGCCGGTAATGAGTGGGGAGCCACAGGGCTCTGTGTTAGGCCCAGTATTGTTTGGGCTCTTCGTAGCAGACATTGGACATGGGGTGGTGAGCAAGGTAAGTCTGTTTGCTGATGACACCAAAATCGGAGCAGTGGTAGATGGAGAGGAGGGGTGGAAGCAGCTGCAAGGGGACCTAAGCAAGCTAGAGAAGTGGTCAGAGAGGTGGCAGCTGGGGTTCAATGCAAACAAGTGTAAGGTTATGCACTTTGGTGGGAAGAACCCAAGGAGAGAATACTGGCTGGTGGGGGGGTTAAGCTGGGGATCACAGAGGAGGAGAAGGACCTTGGGGTAATAACGGGGACCATGAAAAACACTGCCCAGTGCAGGAGAGCGGCTGCAAAGTGAACAAAGTGCTGGGGTGCATAGCGGGTTTTCGTCCAGGCGGCGGTGAGAGGGTGATCTTGCCCCTCTACAGATCGCTGGTAAGGCCTCACTTGGAGTATTGTGTGCAGTTTTGGAGGCCATACCTAAAGCGTGATATCAGGCTGCTGGAGGGGGTGCAGAGGAGGGCAACAAAGATGATATGTGAAATGAAGGGGAGAGACTATGACAGCAGGCTGGGAGACCTTAATATGTACACCCTGGAGGATAGAAGGGACAGGGGGGACATGATAGAGACATTCAAGTATCTGAGGGGAATCAGTAAGGATGGGGCAGATGGGTCTTTAAGTTAAGGAGGGGGAGGATCACCAGGGGGCATGGGCTAAGAATCGAAGGGGGAAGATTTAGGAGGGATTTGAGGAGACACTATTTCACAGAGAGGCTGGTAGCAAAATGGAACGCCCTACCAGAATGGGTGGTATCATGTAAATCTGTGAACAGCTTCAAAAGGGTATGGGACAGGGAACAGGGGAGAGTGAGGGTGAGGGTGGGGGTGGCAGTGGGATGACAAAAGGGAGGGGGGTTGGGGCAGCTGCAAACTAGGGGTGTTGGCTGCACACTCGAGCAGGCTTAGATAGACCGGGTGGTCTGTTTCTGATGGCACATTGTATGTTCATATCTCTTTCTGGAGGAAGACATCTGTATTTTGAATTTGTTTTTATTCTTTTGTCCCATTTTCTTCCCTAGTCTCAGCCACCACCCCTGTGTCTTCTGTTTCACATTACTACTTAGCCTTCGGCAATGAGGCATCGTCTAGTGCTGTCCCCCATTCCTTGTACAAAATAGGTCCCCCCATGCAGGGAGACTACATGGAGGGAGAAGGCATTCAGCATCTTGGGCTGGGGGCTGATGTCTGCCTTTGAGCATAGTGTTAGCTTGGGGGGTGTTGGAGGGACCTGACCTGCTGACAGGCAGGCAGGCCTGACAGACTTGCAAATTCTATAAATCCATATGGATTCACCAGACTTTCTCATAGTTGGGATTAGTATAAGAAGCATACCTCAGAAAAATTATCTGCATCACACCTAAACTGCATTTTGGATCTGATATACCTTGGAGGCAGTATAGCCTAGAGTTTAGAGCACCAAATTATGAAGCTGGAGACCCAGTGGGCCTGGGTTTGAAACCCACAACCACCACTGGCCTGCTGTGTGATCCTGAGCAAGTCACTTAAAGGACAACTAAATACATTATTCTTCTAAAATGAAACTGCCGAAATCGGAACTCATAGAGGTGCAGTATAATCCCCTGCCTTTTATGTGTATAGCTTCTTGTGGTCCAGAATCACGATTTTATACAGTTCCATCAGGTTTGTAAAACAGTAAACAAATCAGCACAACTTTTAAATTCTGTGGCTCAGCAGTACCCTAAGATGGCCGCTGTGTGGTAATGTGATGATGTCATTGAAGCGAGAGCACTCTGGAGTGATAACGGTATTTGTAAAGGGGCTTACATAGAAACATAAACATAGATTTTGACAGCAGATAAGGACCGCTTGGCTCACCCAGTCTGCCCATTTCCCTACCTAATGGATAAGCTGCAGATCCTAGTTAACCAGCAGCCTACTTCTTCCTACCCCCACCCCCACCCCCTAGAATTGCCTTATGACTGTCCCATGCATGCTTGAATTCCACCACTGTTTTTGACTCCACAACCTCCTCCGGAAGGTCATTCCATGCATCCACAACCCTCTCTGTGAAAAAATACTTCCTTAAGTTACCTCTGAGCGCCCCTTCTATCTTCAAATTGTGCCTCCTTGTTCTTGCACGCCTCTTTTTTTGAAAGATGCTACCCTCTTGGACTTTGTTGATTCCCTTGAGGTACTTGAAAGTTTCTATCATGTCCCCCCTCTCCCTCCTTTCCTTGAGGCTATACATATTTAGCTCCTAAGTCTGTCTTCATATGTCTTCCGGTGCAGACCCTGCACCATTTTAGCTGCCCTCCTCTGGACAGCTTCCATCCTGTCTATGTCTTGCGGAGATTGGGTCTCCAGAACTGCACACAGTACTCCTGATGGGTCTCACCAACTGTCTGTACAGAGGATAATAACTTCCTGTTTCTACTGGTGATGCCTCTCCCTATGCATCCCAGTATCCCCAGCCTCCTTGCTGCCCTCTTACATTGCTTGCCCACCTGTAGGTCATCTGATATGACTGCCCCCAGGTCCCTTTCCATTTTTGTTGTTGTTAGTATCTCACCCCCCATTGTGTACTCTTCCCCTGGGTTTTTGTTTCCCAGGTGCATTATCTTGCACTTCTTAGCATTGAATCTAAGCTGCCATACGTTTGACCATTCCTCTAACCTTGCCAAGTCCCTTCTTATCCTTTCCACCCCACCTTGTGCATCAACTCTGTTGCAGATCTTTGTGTCATCTTGTTGTGTAGTGCGAAATAAAAAACTTTAGACTGCATGTTTGAGAATAATCCTGTATTGTGCATGTGTGATACCCTCTTCACACATTCACAGTATAGGATTGGCCCCAAACATGCTGTCTAAAGGGTTTAATTCCACACTATACAACAAGCTCCAATACAAATAATATTATTACTCCAGAGCACTGTAAATCCAATGACAGCATCATATTACCACGTAGTGGCAATCTTAGGGTACTGCCAAGCCATGGAATTTGAAAGCTGTGCCAATTTAACTTCTTTACAAACCTGACAAAACTGTATAAAATTGCGATTCTAGGGACATGGATGTGATGTTCTAGCCACACTTTCTTGTAGTTGCCTTTCCCTTTAAGACTTGCCGGAAATGTGTTCGAGCTGGCTCCTCCCACCCAATCGGGTGGTAACTCCCTGGGCTTCACCCCATGACTCTAGATCTTCCTTTCCACTGAAAGAAGCAGGTTCCCTCCTTACCGCTCCCGTGTTGAGTAGGCTCTGGAACTTAAATCTTCGGATTTACTTCTGAAACGTACACTAAAATTCATTTGAGTTTCGTCTTCAGCACAATCTTCAATCGCGGCCGCAATGGAGGAGAAATCCTTGCCCAGATTTCACTGGTGCTCATGCAGGCTGAAGATGTCGCTGTACCGACCCCCACTCCTCGTGCGTCTGCTGTCTGGGCCATGATCACGATTCGCAGGCCTGCGACTTTTGTCAGTCGTTTCACCTGATGGACTTGGAGGACCACGCTGCCCGCCTGAAGTTGGGTTGTGTGGAGAAACATTATCGGCCGGTCAAATCAAAGGATGCCCATTGGATAGTCTCCACAGCTGCGGGGCCCGCCAAGCAGTTGGAGCAACTCAAGGCCTTTGAGGAGGAGGTGGCCCAGGCCAGCGCTCAATGCTGTGCGGCCTTGGCCTTCGTTCCACTCCAGTTGGGCTCCACTTATTCAGCCTCCTTCAAGGAGCTGTGCCAGTCCCTCCCGATCAAGGAGCAGGGCCCTTCTGAATCGCACAGTTCCCGCTCATGCAAGAAAGAGTCCAAGACGGATAAAGAGAAGACTCATCGTCGACGATCCTCGGACTGGGAGTGTCCCTGCTCTCAGGAATGTTCGGTTTTGACCACTGTCGAAACCGTGGCCATGGTCATTGGCTTCACGGAAACCCCGTCGGGCCAGTCAGCTGAGACGCCGCCTGACGATGTGGTCGAGATTTTTCTCAACCCTGTCAACCAGTTGTCATCTGAAGAGGCCGACAACTCTCTTTTCAGGACCCCGGTCCTGCTGGTGACCACTGAAGGGGCGGCCAAGCCAGCTGAGTTGGCCCCTCTGGTCGCCGACCTAGACCAGGAGGAGCTGCAGATTTCCCCAGCTCCCTATGAGGACCCTCGTCGGCACCACCGATTTGCCGAGATTGAGGTCTCGGTCACCTACTTCCTCTGGGTCGAGCAGGTCCCGCCGACATCGGCAGTCTCACTCTCGGCACCATGGGACGGGCGCCACCGCTGTTCGCCTTCATCCTCCTCGGGGAGGAGGAGGTCATGCCAAGTTATGTGAGATGCTACAAAGACTTATGTGGTAACAGTTAGTGCTGACCAGGTTGAAGCCGACACGAGCTACAACCTCGGCCATCACCACCGATGGCCCTGCCAGGGCCTTTCGATGCCGTTCCTCCTCCAGTGGAGCCAGTCCAGACAGTTTTGGCTTGGCGGAAGTTGGCTTTTCCACCGATCGTGGTGGAGCCATCGACCAGGGCTCCGTCCAGAGAGTCTCGGTCAACTAAGGGGCATCCCCATCGGCTGTCTGTTGCTCTCACACCTGACCATCTGCGGCGGGTCGAGAGTGACTTGGGTGGTTGCCCGCTTTTGTCCGAGGATTCCTCTCTGCACTCCCGTCCACTGGATACAGAGTCGATGGGGGGGGGGGTCAGTTGACAGGTGAAGGCTCCACTTCATTTATGGGCATTCTCCACCTCATCTCCGAGTCCACGGGGATTAAATTGGAGCCTGTTCAAAAACGGGTTCGCTACCCCCTTACAGAAATTTTGGATAAAGGGGACTCTCCAACAGAGGCTTTCCTAGTGGTCAAGGCCGTTCTCGGCCCTGCCCTGGAGCTCTGGCAGCTCCCCGACTCTTGCCCTTGGCCCAGATGGCCCTCTAATATGCGGTGCCAACCAGGACCCTTTCAGGGTTCACGGAGCATCCCTTGGCTGAGGGGTTGGTGGATGACTTCATGTTCAGGTGCTCAGGCAGTATGGAGGATGTCGCTAGACCGCTGGATAAGGAGTCCAAGAAATCGAACCATGTGGCTAAAAAGATCTGTGCTGCCTCCTCGCTCAGCCTCCACCAGGCGAGCTCGGACATCGTGATGGCACACTTCTCCCATGTCCCTCTGGGCTCTTTGGATGAGGTAATTCCTCATCTTCCTTCGGACCTCCAGACTACGGTCAAGCATGTCCAGGACCAGGGTCATGCTGTGGCTAAACAGCAACTTCAGATAGCCCTGGACATTGGAGATTTCTGTGCCCACTCGGCGGAGGCCATGATTGCCATGCGCTGTAGGACTGGGCTGTGGATCTCGAACTTCACGGCAGACAGACAGCACAAGCTGGCAGATGTACCATTCTTAGGCACTGACCTATTTGGGCTTGGTGTGGAGGGTCACATCCAGCACATTGAAAAGTCCAGTGCCACCCTGGACTCTGAGGCATACACCCAGAAGGACTCCAAGGGCTCTAAGCAGCAGAAGCGCAAGCCCTTCGGTCCTCTGCTCCTGCGGCAAAACCAGACCAGCATAAGTCTGGCCAGCAGGCTCAGTTCTGGCAACCTCGGGCCAAGTCCATAGCCTCAGTTGTCCGAAAGCCTGGAGGGAAGGGACCCGGGGGCCCCCTCAGCTAGATCCTCCTCCTCCAAGCCTGCTCAGTGATGGGATGGGTGTTGATGCCCTCATGCCCGCCATGCCTCCCCTGGGTCCTTCTGTGGGGGGCCAGCTCCATCACTTCCTTTCTGCCTGGTCTGCTGTTATCACAGACAGGTGGGTTCTGGAAGTGGTTGGTCATGGTCTGCCTCTGGAATACAGGCAGTACCCTCCAAGCCGAGCCGTGCCCCACGAGAGGACTTGGTATCCGCAGACACTCAGTCAGCTCATCGAGATGACATAGCCCAGCTCCTCTGCAAGGAGGTCGTGGTCAGAGTTGTGGATCCTCCGGGAACACTCAGGGTTTGTCTCCAGGTACTTCCTGATGCTAGAGTGGATGGGGGGGCTGGCACCCCGTTACAGATCTGCACAACCTGAACAAATTCCTCAGGTCCCGCACTTTCAAGATGGTAACTCTGTCCCAGATCATACCATATCTGGAGCAAAACATGTGGTTTTGCTCTCTCGATCTTCAGGACACGTTGTTTCATGTCCTGATCCGTCCATCCACTGAAGGTTCCTTCACTTCCGAGCAGAGGGAACCTTTTATGAGTTCCAAGTCATGCCTTTCGGCCTATCCTCAGCCCCCAGGGTCTTCACCAAATGCATAGCAGTGGTGGAAGCTTACCTGAGGCGGCGAGGGGTCTGGGTGTACCCCTACCCAGACGACTGGCTGATAGGTTCCTTCAAGCAGGAGGTGGAGCAGTCCAGGGACCTGGCCCTCCAGATCTGTATCGACCTTGGCCTCCTAGTCAAGGAGGCAAAGTTGGAAATTGTGCCCTTGCAGGTGATCAGCTTCATTGGGGCAGAGCTTCACTCATGCCAAGCCAGAGCTTGTCTCCCAGCAGACAGGGCAGAGGTTCTCCCCTCCTTTGCGCAATCATTTCTGGTTGGGCATCTGTGCCCTGCCTGGGACCTCCTGTGCCTTCTGGGTTACATGGTGGCCTGCACCAGTGTGGACTGATAGGCCCGTTGGCATATACGCTCCCTGCAATGGGAGCTGGCCAGCCAGTGGTCTCAGCGCAAAAGTCACTTCGACCAGCTGGTCACAGTGACCAGAGGATGTGGGACACCCTAAAGTGGTGGCTGGTACCAGAACATCTGCAAGAAGGGATCCCATTTGTCCGCCCTGAGCCGGCAGACATCCTGACGACAGACGCCTCTCTCATGGGCTGGGGTGCCTATCTGGGGGAATACAGAGTCCATGGGCTCTGGACCCCTCAGGAGTCTTGATGTCACATCAACCTGCTGGAGCTTCGAGCAGTCCAGCTGGTGCTGACTGCCTTCACTCTGTTTGTTTGGGGTCAAGTGGTCCAAGTCCAGATGGGCAACACCATGACCATGTACTACCTCAACAAATGAGGCGGAATGCACTCCCTGCCCCTGTGCAAGGAAGCCCTCCATATTTGGACTCTCATGCACAGCCTGGAGGCAGATCTCCTAGCCATCCATGTGGCAGGAGCCTCCAGTCAGCTGGCGGAAAGCCCTCAGCCAGGTGGGCGAGATGTCTCACGAGTGGTCCCTCCATCCAGAGGTAGTTCACAGTCTGTTCTCCCAGTGGGGCACTCCTCAGGTGGATCTGTTCACCTCAAGGGAGTACACTAAGCTGAGGCTGTTTTGTGCCCGCCCCCCTCAGCAGGGAACACTGCAGGGGGATGCCTTCTCGAGGCCTTGGACCCCAGGCTTCTTCTGTGCCTTCCCTCCACTTCCCTTGACCCACAAGGTGTAACTCAAGGTCAGGAGCGACAAGGCACAGGTGATTCTGGTGGCTCCGGACTGGCCCCGCCAGTTTTGGTACCCCAATCTCCTCAGCCTCAGTTACAGGCTTCCAAGTCATCTTCCCATAGGCCCAGACCTGCTTTCAGTCAGTCAGGGGAAGGTTCTCCACCCGGACCATCAACCCCTGCACCTGACAGCCTGGTTCCTGAGCAGCTAGAGTTTCAGGCTTTGTGTCTCTCCAAAGATGTCCTCACTGTCGTGGAGGCATCTAGAAAGGAATCGACCAGAAAATTCTGTGCCTTCAATCGGAAGAGATTCTCCATTTGGTGTCAGGGCAAGGGGTTGGACCCTTCGTCCTGTCCACTGAACAGCATTTTGGATGATCTGTGGTCTCTCTCCCAAGGGGGACTTTGGTCGACGACTCTTAAGGTGCACCTGGCAGCCATCTCTGCTTACCGGGCGCGGGCTGGTCAGCAGTCCGCACAGGAGAAGGTGGTCTGGTGCCTTTTCAAAGGCCTTGACCATATTTCCCCACTGGTGCGTGAACCACCACCACCATGGGACTTGTTGCTGGTTTTGGCAGAGCTCATGGGTAAGTCATTCGAACCGATGCACAGGTGTGAGATGTCTCACCTGTTGTGGAAGACCGCCTGCCTGGTGGCTGTCACGTCAGCCAGAAGGATCAGTGAGCTCTAGGTGCTCTCGGTGGAGTCTCCTTACCTGGTCTTCCACAGGGACAAGTTTGTCCTGCGCCCCAACCCTAAGTTCCTCCCAAAGGTTGTCAGAGTTTCACCTGAATGAGGTGATGACTTTTCTGGTGTTCTTCCCGAATCACACCTCGGAGGCCGAACACAGGCTTCATATGCTGGACCTGAGGCGAGCGCGCGCTTATTACAAAGAGCGCACTGCTGGAGTTCACCTACGCTGAAGCCGCACCTGGCAGACCTCCAGCCAAATGGACGATTGGCAGGTGGATCACATCCTTCATTGATCTCTGCTATAGGTTGGCAGGTAGGGAGCCTCCCAGTGGGCTAAGGGCTCATTCCACCAGCCGTACTGCTGCGGCAGTGGCTGCTTCTAGGGATGTCCCTATCCAAGATATCTGTAGGGCTGCTACCTGGAAGTCAGCACACATCTTCATTTCCCATTACCACATTGACTTAGAGTCTCACCGGGATAGTGGTTTTTGGGGCCTCAGTTCTCCAGTCTCTGTTCCCTAAGTAGGGGGTGTGCGCCTTGCCTCCCTTCTCCTGGAGAACTGCTAGGAGTCTGCCAGAAAGTGTGGATAGAACATCATATCCACATCCCTAGAAACACAGGTTACTCACCTGTAACAGTAGTTCTAGGAGTGGTATATGATGTTTATCCACATGGACTCACCCGACCTCCTCAAATTCGGCGCACACGCTCTGCTTCCAGTGGGCAAGATCTAGCATCATGGGGTGGAGTCCAGGGAGTTACCACTCGGGTTGGTGGGAGGAACCAGCTTGAAGATGTTTCCAGCAAGTCTCAAAGGGAAAGGCAACTGCCAGAAAGTGTGGATGAACATCATATACCACTCCTAGAATTACTATTACCAGTGAATAACCTGTGTTTTTGGACCATAAGAAGCTGTGCACATCAAAGGTAGGGGATTACACTCCACCCCTATGAGTTCCGATTTTGGCAGTTTCATTTTAGAGGAATAACCTATTTAGTTGTCCTTTAACCTTCCTTTTTTCTCGGGACACACCTGTAAATGAGCTTCTTCTCATTGTGCCTTTTGCAGATGAAAATTCTAAAATAAAACGTTTTAAAAACCTGACATGTTGGCCATCACCGAGACCTGACTAAACCAAAAATATATCCAACCATGAACTCATCATCCATGGGTAATACCTCACAAGGCTAGACAGATCTACAGAAAAGGCAGGGAACTAGCCTTTTGTATTAAAGATCACCTGAGGTACAGATAAAAATACACAAAAAAAAAAAAACAGACAAGTAACTTTCATGCAGGTATCTCTTAAGTATTTTACAGTCAAGAGCGACAATTTTTATTTATTTAGATTTTGTTTACTGGATAGGTGCGCTAGCCATAGAAATTACTATTTTCAGGCATGACCCGGAAGGTTACAGAGTGGAATTACATAAAACACAGAAACAAAGCAAGGTTTTACAGTAAAAACATAAGCAAGATGATAAGAGCAAGGTACAAAACAGTGTGATTCATGACAAAACATGCGATAAGGCAATTTGTTGGCAGGTGCAGGACATAGCCCACATATTTGCAAGGCATTATCATGATGCAAAGTTAAGCAAGAGGTTCATTGAAAACAAACAACCACATACTTGCAAGGAACTATCAGGTATAATGAGCAGGGAAAATCACAAAATAAACATACAGTAGGCAGATCCTTAGGGGAGAAACATTCACACGGTTTGGGAGATAGAGCACAGAATATTGCAAGTAGGAGCTTTTCGGCAATGATTACAAAGATCTAAGGAGTTGAGAATTAGTTATAGTAGGACAGGCAAGGGGTTTGAGATAACAAGTCAAAGAGGGGAAGCACATAAAGTTGGGAGGGGAGACAAGTAGACAGGCAGGGGGAGAATTAAGTGCAAGGCATTTGGTAGAAAGCAGATCAAGTGCACAGTGGTGAGAGTAGGAGTGGTGCTAAGGGGGGGGTTGAAGCAAGGGCATTGATTAGAGGAGATGAGGTAGCTACAGAGCTCCTCTTTAAAGGCATTATGGGAGGGTGCTTGGCGGATCGCTAAAGGGAGGGAGTTCCATAGATGAGGAGCATGGTGGACGAAAGCACTGGTGCCTTTGGTGGTGTTACTTTTCGGGGACACATAGAAGGGATTTTTCAGCTGAACGTAGGCCATAGCCGGACATCTGAGGAACAAGTAGATCAGCTAAGGTTTTTGAAGTTTGAGACCGCATAATACAGTAAGACAATAGGTACAGGACCTGCATAACTGGCCTCAACACCAATCTGGCCTTATACCTGGGCTGCTCACAGTTAGGATCACCCTAGGGAGAAAAGAGCTATATCTTCGTTTTCTCTACAAGCCTCCCAAGATCCCCATATTCTGTATATAGCAAATCATGAACCTCCTTCCACACTGCTCTCCCAGTCTTGAGGTCATACTCCTAGAGGATTTTAGAATCGACTAACCCAACCTGCTGGGCACATCTGTAAATGACTGGGCAGTTGAATACTCTTTCAGCAACTCAATTGATGCTGCTACAAAGTACATCAGATCCAAAAGAGGAACCTGCTTCAGTTGGATACTGTAGAATTGCAAACCCTGGAACATATTTAGATTCATTAAGTCTGATTTTCTGTATTTGGAAATGCAAACCTAGCAGACCTCCCTCCGTGTTTTATAAAAACTTTTTTTAAAGCCTTAGACCCCCAGAAATTCTCCCAAGAACTTGGCTAAATCAAGCAGGAAAGACTGACCCTCCTCCCTGACATTGACACTACTTGGAATAATTTTGCAGATGAAATAACATCTGTTCTGGGGACATGGATATGTTGTTCATCCAAACTTATTGGCAGGTTCCTTGCCACTTTAAATCTTGCCGGAAGGTCTTCAGGCTGGCTCCTCCCACCCACCCGGGTGGTAAAACTCTCGGCTCCGCCCCATGACGCCAGATCTTCCTTACCGCTTAGACTCAGGTTCCTCCTTAGCGTCTGTTTCGACTGGTTCCTGGAAATTTTGGTCTTCGAATTCAATTGGAAGTTTTCTGAAACTTCGATCTTCTTCTTCTTCGCTACGGTGATGGCTGATTCATTTTCCGGCTCGCGGAGGCGCCTGGCATATTCCTTCAGAAAAGATCCGCACTCCACGTGCGTTTACTGCTTGAATTGGATCATGATCCTCAACTTTGCGATTTTGTTGTGCCCTTTATTAGCGCTCTGGAGGATCGCATGCTGACCCGTTCGAGGCTCGAGGCGACCAGAAATTTTTCTGGCTCCGGAAAATTCTTACAGGACTCGTCAGGCATTGTCCGCGCCGGCAGCCTCGGCTGAGCAGCTCGATCTTCCTCCCTCCGGGGAGGGGGCGGCCACCTCTCCCTCTTCCTCGGTCGCGGCTCTTATCCCGCTCTCCTTGAGTTCTCCTCATGCAGCTTCGTTCAAGGAGCTTTGCCAGTCCCTTTCCTCGAAGGGAGAGGGACCTTCGGGACCTGCCTCTCGGCCCAAGTCCAAGGAGTCACAGGCTAAGTTCCTTCAGCCGGTGCGGAGGAGGCGAGGAGTTCCCTCCTGCCGCCGACGCTCGACTCGGGCCGAGGATGCGGCTTTGGCCGCTGGCCTCCACGGTGTCCCGTCAGGTCAGCCGGCCAGGACTCCGTCGGCGTTGTCGAGTCTCGACCCGTCATCTGGGCTGTCTTCTGCTGGAGCCGCCATCCCTGCCCGGTTCCCCGGCAGAGGCTGAGGTTCTGCCTGTACCTTGGTCGACAGACCTCGGCCCTTTCTTCGAGCTGAAGGAGGCGGGCCGCCCGCTCCTTCAAACCACGCCCTCGGTTCCCGAGGATTGGTCTCGGTCCTCCTCGGTCAAGCCTCTCACGCTGACTTGGCGTTCTCGGTTGGGGCACCGAGTCAAATGGCATAGCCATTCTTCTCGTTCCCCTCCTCGGATGAGGAGTGGCTTCAATACCGTTGGCGTCGATGTTACAAAGGAGCTTATGTGGCAGCAGCTGTTGTTGTCCGAGAATCAATCAGCCGATTCATTCTCTGGCTAGTAACAGCCCCCGACCGGTCGACAGGCGGGGCTCGGGGCGTTGCAGATCTGCCATGCCGGACGTTCCCCTACTACTGCCCTGCGGCGAAGGTGACTCAGGCCGGCGGCAGCTTTGCAGACTCCTCGGGCCGAATTGACTCCTCTATGTTTCCCTAGCAGGAGGACCCAGGGTCTTCTCCGGAACATTCCGCGGACGACAGCCCATCGTCCTTTATGGATCTGCTCCAGCTCATCTCGGAATTCACCGGGATGCAGCTTGAGCCCGTTTCCAAACGGGCCCCTTACCTCCTTACGGAGATTCTAGACCGAGGGGGTTCACCCTCGGAGGCCTTCCCGGTGGCTGAGGCAATTGTGGGCCCAGCCTTGGAGCTCTGGCGGCGGCCTACTTCCTGCCCTGCGCCATTGGCCAGTATGGCCAGGAAGAAGAAGAAGAAGAAGAATCTGCATTTATATAGCGCTTTTCTTACAACCAAAGCGCTTCACAAGCAATGCTAGACTGGTAGTGAAGTGACTGTACTTTGGGAAGGGAAGTACTCTGTCCCTATCGGTTCTCTGCCCGGTTTCTCGGAACACCCCTTGGCTGAGGGGGTAGTTACCGACAATGTTTTCCAATGTTCTGGAAACGCTAGGGATGTGGATAGGCCCCCTGACAAGGAGTCCAAAAGGATGGGCTATGTTGGGCGCAAGGTTTACGCTGCATCCTCCCTAGGCCTCCGTCAGGCCAGCTCGGCGGCACTGATGGCACATTTCTCCCACGCCCTCTTGGGCTCCCTGGATGAGGTCCTCCCTCATCTCCCGGCCGACCTGCGGACCATGGTCCGGCGGGTGCGGGACCAGGATAGGGCGGTGGCGATACAGCAGCTCCAGATGGCTCTGGATCTGGGCGACTCCTGTGCCAGATCGGTGGCGGCCGCGGTGGCCATGCACCGCAGGACGTGGCTGAGGTTATCCTCCTTCTCTTTGGAAACCCAGCACGAGTTGGCGGACATTCCTTTCTTGGGGACTGACCTTTTCGGCCCTGGAGTGGAGGGACACCTCCAGGGGTCCGAGAAGTCCGATGCCACTCCGGACTCAGTCACTCCCGCCCGGAGGGACAAGGGCAGCTGGCAGCCTTTGCATAAGCCCCTTTGCCCCCCGGTCCCTGCGGCTTAACCGGCCCAGCACGAGGGCCAGCAGGCATGCGCTGGGCGGCCTGACTCCAAACCAGCGTCTTCCTCCAAAAGGAAGCAGGGAGGTAAGGTCCAAGAGCTCCTCGGCCTCTTCCTCCCCCAAGCCTGCTCAGTGACGGGCTAAGGGGCACTGTCCCCGGCCCCGTCGCCCCTACCCGGGTTCCCCCGTGGGGGGACGGCTCCGCATCTCCTCCACGTGGTCTGCTTCCCGGACCTCTAGGGGTCGGAGGTGCTAAGGGTGGGACCTGTCTCGGGTTTGCGAGCAGGTTCTACCCTTCTGAGGCGTTGTCCCACGGGGATCTTGGGGTCCACAGCCTCCTCGTCGGCCCGCTGAGCCGACTTGCCTGGCCCTCTAAATAGAGGTGATCAGGAAGGTTACAGATCCTCCTTCTGACCCTGGGTTCGTGTCCAGGTATTCCTGGTCTCAAACGGACGGGGGGCTTGTGCCTCATTCTTCTGCATGCCTGGATGGTCTCTCTGACTTAGATATCCCATCCTCAGAAAGAGCGTGTGGCTTCGCTCCTGGGCCTCCGATACGTACTTACTCCTCATTCCGTCCGTTTCCTGGGAGAATCCTCCTTTTCCTAGCGGGGGATCTCCTTACGAGTTCCAGGCCAGGCCCTTCGGTCTTTGCCCAGCAGCTCTCTGTGGCATCGAGGGTCCCGGGCGTAACCCCACCCGGATGGCAGCCTGACTACAACCCTTCCAGGTGGAAGGGGTCGATCCAGAGTTCTGGATCTCAGGCTAGTCTCCTGTTATCGGAGCCACGTCGGAACTCGTGCCTTAGCGGGTGATCCTTCTTCGGGACCAGGCTCGACTCTTGAGTCCGAGCTCGGCTCTCGGCGGACAGGGCTGGGGTTCTTCCTCCCTTACCTGGTCAGGTCTGACTGGGCAATTGCGCCCTGCCGGGACCTCCTGCTCCTCCTGGGCCTCGCGGCGGCTGGCTCCAGCGTGGTCTGTTGGACCCGCTGGTTCATGCATTCCCCTTGTGGGGACTGGCCAGCCAGCGGTCACAGTGCTGCGTTCCTTCGGACCAGTTCATGACTATAGCCCAGGAGTTAGGGAACGCTCTCCTTCGGACCATTCCAGCTCTTGCAGGAGAACATCCTGTTCGTCCACCCCGAGTCGACGGTCTGCTCCGACCGATGCTTCTCGAATGGGTTGGGGTGCCCATCTAGGGGAATACAGAATGCTCCGCCTTTGGTCCTCTCGGGAGTCCCGATGTCTTTCCTACCCGCTGGAGCTCCTGGCGGTCCGCTTTGCTTGCACCGCTCGCTCCATTTGTGCGGGGTCTAGTGGTTTAAGTCCAGGTGGACAACACCACGACCATGTGCTACCTACCCCGCCAGGTTCGGATGAGCCCCTTGCATCTCGTAAGGAGGTTCTCCGAATTGGGTCTTTCGCGTACCTGGGAGGCGGTTTCCTAGCCATTCGATGGCAGGAGCCTCCAGCACCCTGGCTGATGCCCTAAGCCGGACATAGACTGCGCCTCACGAGTGGTCTTCCCTGCCGGAGGTAGCACAGGATCTTCTCCCTCCTTCCCTCCAGGGAGAATACGAGGCTGAGACTGTCTCATGCCCGCCCCCTCAGCAGGGTTTGCTGTAGGGGATGCCATCAAGGTCGCAGACCCCGGGCCTCTTCTACGCCTCTCCCCCATTTCCCTTGACCCACGGGCAAGGTGAGGAGGGACTAGGCGCGGGCAATGCTGGTAGCCCCAGACTGGTTGGCCAGCTCTGGTATCCAGCTCTCCTCAGTCTCAGCCACAGGCTCCGAGGCCAGCTTCCAGCCTGCGGTCCTGATCTCTGTTTTCAGGGAAGGTTTCCATCTGGACCTTCAATCCCTGCACCTAAAGGCCCTGGTCCCTGTCGGCTAGAAGGCCCAGGCCTAGAATCTTCGACAGGTCCTCGACATTTCGGGCGTCCTGCGGGAGTCGGCCAAATATGCTCGCCTTCAAATGGTGGAGTTCTGCATTTGATGTTGGGACAGGGCTGGGGCCCTCTCCCGTCCCTCGGCGAGCATTACGGACCATCTGCGGTCTGTTCTTTTGAACCAGGGCTTCTTCCGACGACCCTCTGGGTGCTTCTGTTGGTCTCCCCTGTCTTCCGGGCGCGGGCCAGAAGGCAGTCGGTGGCGCAGAAAAGGTGGTCTGGCGCTTTTCTAGGCCTCGATCACACCTCCCCTTCGGGGAGAGTATCCCCATTCTGGGGATCTTCGCTGGTATGGGCTTAGCTCACGGGCAAGCCGTTCGAACCTTGCACAGGTGCGAGTTCCCCACCTGTTGTGGAAGAACACGTTCTTGGGGCTACTCTGCCATCCAGAAGGAGGGGAGAGTTCCAGGCGCTCCTTTGAATCTCCCTATCTGGTCTTCCACAGGGACATGGTTGTCCTGCGCCCCACCCGAAGTTCCTTCTGTTGGCGGTGGCGGAGTTTTTTTCCCTATCTGGGTATTGCTTCTGCCGGGTTCATCCCCATTCACGCCTCGGAGGCTGTATATGGGTTCCCTTGGGGACCCTATTTATACGCTCGCCTACCCAGGGAGTGTAGGGCTGAAGTTCGGGAGAGGTTCGCCAGCTGTTTGTCATCTACGCTGAAGCCGCACCTGGCAGACCTGCAGCCTAGCGGACGACGAGTGGGTGGGTCACCTCCTGCATAGGTCTCCGCTGTAGGTGGGCGGGCATGGAGCCTCCCAGTGGGATAAGTGCTCATTTTACCCGCCCTTCCGCTGCATCAGTGGCTGCTTCTGAGGATACTCCAGTCCAGGATATCCGCAGGGCTTCTACCTGGAAGCAGGCTTTACCGTTTTTCCCCTTCCACATTGACCCTGGAGTCACGCTGGGATGCTGGTCGGGGCCTCGGTTCTCCAGTCTTTCTACCTAAGTAGGCGGTGTGCGCTTTGCCTCCCTCCTCCTGGAGAACTGCTAGGTGTCTGCCAATAAGTGTGGATGAACAACATATCCATGTCCCTAGAAATACAGGTTACTCACCTGTAACAGGAGTTCCAGGAATGGTATATGTTGTTCATCCACACGACCTACCCGGCCTCCCCGGCTTCGACGCACAACCTGGCTTCCAGTGGGCTAGATCTGGCGTCATGGGGCGGAGCCGAGAGTTTTACCACCCGGGTGGGTGGGAGGAGCCAGCTTGAAGACTTTCCAGCAAGATTTAAAGCGGCAAGGAACCTGCCAATAAGCGTGGATGAACAACATACATCATTCCTAGAACTCCTGTTACAGGTGAGTAACCTGTATTTTGACAAACTGCTCTCTAAAGCTTCTCCAGATATAAGGGGATCAGTAGAAATGAATACCATCTGAATTACTGGACTGCTGTAGATGTCGTGACAAAGCATGATCAGCCTTCAAAGCTATCTATTAAAAGAGGGACTGGGATGTTTATAGGTGTCTCAGAAACCAAGCTGTTACTTTCACAAGGAAAACTAAGGTTGATTACTAGTTCACTTATTGGGTAACATCTAGCAAGTCCCCAGTTAATCACTGACCAGGCAGTGACACTTTGCTAGGCAAGGATCAGTTCTGTCCAATCACTGACACTGCAGTGGTAGGTTAGTGACTGATAGGCTCAGCACTGCCAATCACTTAAACATGCAATACAGCAGCCTAAACATCATCCTACCAACAACCCCCATAGCAATCCAACTGAACCTTTGGTAACCTGACCAGACTCTTGCCGTGTTCCTCCACATCTAACCTTCTCTTTCTCAGAAACAGAACAAGGTGAAGTCCTAGAGTTTCTCAAGGAACTCTGTTCCTCTAAAAATTCCAGTACCAATGGGTTAGAACAGTGTACACTAAAACTAGCTGCTGATAACAAGCCTCCTTCAGCCTTTCTCTGTCCGCACTGGTCAATCACCAGCAATAGTAACCCTCTTAACGCAAATCTGGACTCGGCTCCAGTCCAAACAGTTGCAAACCAGTCTGAATGTAATCTGCTGTCTGCCAACACCTGAAGAAAATCATACACAGGGAACTAATGGATCACATACTAATTTACAGCATATTATCAGATGCCCATTTGGGATTCCAACTTAACTGTTTAACCAACACAGCCCTTTTGAAAGTCAGGAATAAAACCTCAACTGTAGCTGAGTCGGGGTTCCTTAGTGGAACAATTTTTATTGATCTCACCAAGCAAGGCCTTTGGTACTGTTATATAAAACTTTAACCGGGATAAAATAAACTACCTGCCACATAGGACTTAAGTGCTGTAGTAACGGTCAACCTGGATAAAAGACTACCTATCGCACAGTACTCAAGTGCTATAGTCAGGGTCAACCTGTGAGATAATCTCTCCAAACCCACTCAGTCTCTGTGTACCACAAGGGTCAGTTTTGGGGCCCCTGCTCTTCAGCCTGGTAATCATCGACCTCCCCAGCATCTTCTATTAATATTCACTGCTAAGCACGGTCATTAATGCTAAATCAAACCAGGCTTCCTGTAAGATTTTTATTTTTAAGGCCGTGGTCTCTCAGCAGAAAAGAAAATGTGGGACCTGGAAGCATTTTGTGAGTGCTAGAGTGTGCTGTTGTTGTAGAAAGTGCGGAAATGCCAAATTGCAAAACCGTTGTTACATTCATCATTTTCTTTAACTCCAAACAGTTAAAGAATCAGCCACCCACACATCAGATGATTCTTATACTTTTAAGAATCTTTATTGTGCTCACAGTCCACCTCAGAGAGTTCACAAAAGATTTTTTTCTTGCTTCAGTGCTTTGATTACTTTTGCAGTCTCTCTCAGTTCTCTATGGTTTGCGTTTCATTTTTGTTCCTTTCATCTTAGGTGCTTAATCAGGTCTTGATTCACAGAATTTCTAAGATATAAACTTGCCACTGCACAGTTTCACCTTTTGTTTGAATGAAGACATTAGAATAAGGGTGAGGTGTGCAGCACTGAGTTTATATCTTATCTTATAAACTCCAACTTGTAGAACTGAATCAAGAACTTCTTACGCATTTAAGCTAACAGGAACAGAAATGAGAGATGCAAACCATAATGGAGAGAAATGAAATGGAAAGAAAATAGAATTAGCAAAAATAATGAAAGAATTGAGGTAAGAAAAACATCTTCTTTGAACTCATGAAATTCTGTGGGATAAAACGGAAGTCGGTCCCTTTTCCCCTTGAGGAAGCCCAAGGACGTGAAACTTGGGTGTAAGGTAAACTGTGAGCACAATAAAGAAAGTATTTAGAATCATTTGAGTGGGTAGCTACAGTAATTCTTTCATTGTGTGGAGAATTAGTAATTGTCCAGTGGCTGGTCCCTATCTCGCACAAGTTTTGTTTTTTCCTCCCATAGGAGATGAGGGATTACCTGGAAAATTTCTCCTTTTATATTTTTTATTGCACTTGCAGGAAAAGATGGGTCTGGTGGAAGCACCAGGACCCTGAACTGCTGACTGTACATAAAGGATGTGGGTACCTGTGTCTCTGAGAGTCCTATCTCCCCCCCAGTGGATCGCAACCTAATGCTTAATGGCTCCAAAACCATGCTCTTCAGTGGCAAGAAGATGGCCCCCAGTTCCATATACTCGTCCCCTACTGAGTAATATGCAATATGTCAAATACCTGGGACAGTGGGTTGACTCAATACTTTCCTACCCTGAAGACACAACCAGAACTGTTTGCATCAAAAGCTTGGTCTGTTATACTGCAGTAGAAGCAGTCTTAACATGTACACTAGAAGGTTAGTACTGCAACAGCCCCTGCTACCTGACAGGAATATGGGAACAAATTCTGTAGAGCTGCAAAGACATCCAGATATCCCAGAGGTCCTGGAAAACTATAGGCCTGCCACAGACCTTTCCTGTTTGGGAATGTAATTGAGAAGGTAGTTGCGTCGCAGCTAGAGTCTCACTTGAGGAGATATATATAACTTGTAATTACCAAGATTCAGTTCACTATCAATACTTAGACTGTCTTCCACTAAGCATGCTCCGTCACTGGAACAGTCTTCAAGCTTGACTGCTGCTGTCTCTCAACCATGTGGTGCACTCAGATGTTTTCTTCTACTGTAAAGAACAGGACTTATTCAAAGCTTTGTCTAGATCTTCTTTGAGGGCAACTCCATAGAGCCATCACACATATTGTAAGCTGTTGGTGGCAAGACCTCGCAGGGAGGTTTTGCAGGAATAGGCAGGATTTTTTTGCCTAATGTGCTTACCTGGTTACCAAAAGCTAATAAATAAATAAATACGGGATGCCCACCTCGATGTGCCTAAGTGCACATCGTCAGTGCACTGTACCCACCTATATAATGTGGGTGGCCCCATAATGTGGGTGGCCCTATGCACTTCAGTTCTTTTTCTAAAAAACTGCAACATGTGCCAGGATTTCAACTAAGCTATGTGGAGATGCAGATGTAAGGCTTTGGAGTACTTTCTTGAAAGATGGACAGAGCTTCTGCTGTACCCAGCAAGTTACCGAATCCTCCAACAATAGCTAAACCAAAAATGGCAATGGATAAAGTGTGGAAAGTGGCATGTAAATCAATGCCATGTCACTGACAAAATCTTCTGTTCAGACATAGTCTTTCCCATGATTGACAGAGAGCCACCAAGGTTGTCAGGAGTCAGGACGCCCATCATTGGTGAGTTGAGTCTCAGTCCAGATTCCTGCTATCAAACCGGGATGACAAGCCTGCTGTTTGTCCAGTATATCAGCAAAATGAGAGGATTCAACCTCTGCTAGGCCAGACCCACCCATCTGAGTGCTTGGATCCAGTTTCAGAAGTACTACAGTCTTCCACATGCATTTTGAGACCACGTATTCAAATACTGTCTCTTTGATGCTGTCAGTGGTGGCACCATCACCAAGGCTGTTCTGACAGAATTTTCACATTTGTTAAAAAACTTGTTGCCTTGTCTGCCTTGGGTTGTTTCCTGGCTACCTTCTCTGGTGTTTCCGACTGGGCCAGCTGTTAACCCCCTTCCACAACCACCTAACCCCCTCTCACCAAGGTGTAGGATGAAAAGTACAATCCTGACCTTCTGGATGATGAGAATTGGAGGGTGGGAGATGCTGATCCTCACCCTCTGGGGCTAGAGGAGTCGGTCCGGTGCCACGCATGGCTCTGGGTTTCTGGATTCACCCAGGACCTACAGGCTGGCATAATGGACCTCTCCTACAAGGGTTTGGTCCTTTTCGGAGGCGAGGTGGAAAAATTGATCACCTGTCTCCAGGACTCTGGTAAGGCCATCTGGTCTGTGCAGAAAATGTATAAGGCAAACCAGAGGCCATTCAAGAAACAGCCTTTTCGTAAGCCCTCAGGTCAGCAGCCCAGAAACCAGCCTCAGCAGAGGGGTGGCTTCAAACGGAAGGCAACCTCCCAGACCCATGGAAGTTCCACTTCTAGAGCCTCTAAACCCCTCCCAGGCCTCTTTGCCCACTCCTGGAGCCTCTCAATGACTCCTTGTCTGACCTCCCATCTCCAGCGGAGTCTGTAGGGGAGCCAGTAGGGGTTCGCTTCTCCCTCTACCTCAAGGGATGGAGCAAGATTACGACAGACCTGTGGGTCCTCCAACTTATAGAGAGAGGGCATACCCTAGAGTTCCTGGAGAGGCCACCAGAAACCCTCTGGTGTCCTCTCATTACCCTCATTCTCATGTTTCCCTCATCGAAGTGTAAATCCAGGCCTTACTGCAAAAGCAGGCCATAGAGCCAGTCTCCCCAGACCAAAGGGGAAAGGGGTTTTATTCCCACTTTTTCCTTGTTCCAAAGAAGACGGGGGACCTTCATCCCATCCTGGATCTCAGCTCCTTCAACAAGTACATCGAGTACAAGAGGTTCAGGATGGTTACTCTCCCAGGGCTGATCCCCCTTCTACACCAGAGAGACTGGCTCCGCTCTCTAGACATGCAGGACGCGAACCTGCACATTCTAGTGTTCCGGCCCCACAGAAAGTACCTGCGCTTCCTCTTCCAGGGGCAGCACTGCCAGTTTCGGGCCTTACCGTTTGGCCTATCCTCCGCTCCCGGAGTCTTTGCGAAGTGCATTGCTGTGGTGGCTGCAGTCCTCAGAAGACAAGGCCACTTCATCTTTCCTTACCTAGACGACTGGCTTCTGACAGCTCCCTCAAAGGGACAGCTGCTTCGCACCCTCAGAGAAAACTTTACCATCTTCCGAGAATTGGGGACCACCCTGAATCTTCCAAAGTCATCCCCGTGGCCCAGCCAGAGACACCAGTTAATTGGAGTGGTCCTTGACGCAGTACAGGGCAAGGCCTTTCTCCCAGAGGACAGGGCAAATCGCCTGTGAGGGCAGGCCCGGAAGGTTTCCGTGGCTCCCCTCATCCCGGCTTGAGTCTTTTTAAGGCTTCTCAGCCATAAGGTGGTGGCCATACCCACGTTCCCCTGGCTCGCCTCCATACGAGTCCCGCAATAGACGCTCAAGGTGCAATGGGACCAACGGTTAGATGACTTGGAACAGAGGGTTCTAGTCTCAGATCCAGTTCATTGGACCCTGACCTGGTGGATGGACCCTGACAACTTGTCCAAAGGAGTCCTCTTCCGACAGGAGCCCTCGAGGCAAGTTTTGACGACCAACACCTCAGGACTTGGTTGGGGTTCTCATCTGGAAGACAGGCAGACCTGGGGCTCTTGGGCCCCAGATGAGGAATCCCTGCATATCAATGTCCTGGAGATGAGAACGGTTCTGAATGCCTTGCAAGAATTTCAGTCTGATCTCCTGCTGGGCTCTCTCCTCATCCAAACGGACAACATGTCCGTGGTGTTTTACATGAATAAACAAGGAGGGATGCATTCCTACCCCCTCTGCAGGGAGGCAATGAGGGTCTGGTATTGGGCTCTGGAACACCGCCTAGAACTCACTGCTATTCATGTTCCAGGCATCCAAAACAGCTTGGCCGACAGCCTAAGCAGGTCTTGGTCCAAGGCCCATGAGTGGGAGCTCCTCAAGTCAGTGGTAGAGCAGTTGTTTGACAGGTGGGGTTGGCCAGAGTTGAACCTCTTCGCGTCCCCACTCAACGCCAAACTGCCCAATTTCAGCTCGCTAGATCCAGGGCCTGGAGTTTTCTGGCGAGACGCCTTGTCCCTCAGTTGGAGAGGGAGGTTTCTTTATGCGTTCCCTTCCTTTCCTGTTCTTCAGCAGGTACTTCTCAAACTTCAGGCGGAAGGAGCAGAGATGATTCTCATTGCCCCCTTCTGGCCTCATCAGGTTTGGTTCCCTCTGCTCCAGCATCTAGCCTTGGAACCCCCGATTCCTCTACCCATGAGCTCGCACTTGCTATCCCAGGACCAGGGCACTCTAGTCCATCCAGATCTCGGGTCCCTGCATCTGCACACTTGGCTCCTGCAGACCTTCCAGTCACTAGGTACATGGTTTCTTCCAGAGTAGCCGATGTCCTAGTGGTGGTGGTAAGAAAGCCCTCCATGAGGTCCACCTATGCCATGAAGTGGAAGAGGTTCTGTTTGTGGGCGCCGGCCCATCACCTCGATCCCTTCTCCTGCACAGGGAACTCCATTCTTGAGTATCTCCTCTCTCTGTTTGACACAGGCCTGAGCTACTCCTCTATCAAGATGCATCTCTCTCTGTCATCTCTGCATACCATGCACCGGTATAAGGTAAACGCCTTACTCAGCTGGATTTGTCCCGTACCTTCCTATGGGGCATCTTGCATATGAGACCTCCCATTAGGAACCCTGTTCCTCCATAGGACCTCCTCTTTATGTTAGAGAAAGTCATGCTCCCCCCTTTTGAACCAGCTGTGGATTGTGAGCTACGTTTTCTCTCTTGGAAAGCATTATTTTTAGTTGCAGTTACTTCCATTGGGAGGATTTCCGAGCTTCATGTTCTGATGGGTAAAGAGCCCTATTTGGTTTTCCATAAGAACAGGGTGTCCTTATGGACCAGTCCTAAGTTTTTGCCCAAGGTGGTGTCTGAATTTACTTTGAACCAGGACATTCACCTTTCTGTCTACTACCGAGTTTTCTAACAGGTGGGAAGCATTATTGCATGCTCTGGAAGTCTACTGGAAGCTTCATTTTTTGTTTGAACCGTACCGGTCCCTTGAGGAAGACTGATCAGTTGTTTATATCATACGCTTCCAAAATTCGGAGCACCAGTTACTAAGCAGACCCTGTCTAAGTGGTTAGTTAACTGCATAGTCTTCTGTTACCAAAAATATGAAAAACCTTTACCGGGCTCGGTTAAAGGCTATTCCACCAGGAGAGTTGCCATCTCTTTTGCCTCGTTGAGGAATGTTTCTGCTGCAGACATTTGCACAGCTGCCACCTGGAGCTCTGTTCACACATTCATCAAGCATTACAGCTTGGATGTGGCTTCCAGTTGTAGGACTGGGTTCGGCCTTGCAGTTCTTCAGGCCCTAGACCTTTGCTGGCTATTTTCTCTGCCTCCTCCCATGCCAGTCTATTCCTTCTCCCTTGATTGCTTGGGACTCAGTTCTTAAGGTTATTGCCTGCTGCAAGACCTCTTACTTAAAGTAAGATAGTACAGTTATATAAGAACATACCGTAACAGCAGTTCTTTGAGAAGAGTTCTTGCAGCAGGCGGAGCTTTTTCTCCCTCCTTCCCCCTGGGTTTTATTTCTGCCTTTCCTTTAGGCAAGAACTTGCCCGGTTCTCCTTCCATACTAGATTCTGGGTGTCCGGTAGGAGATCTGAGGTGGGGCTGGGGACCGCCCCCTTTATACCATTGGCTGATGTCGGGGCAGGCCAGTGTCGGGGGGGTGGTCCCCTGCTGAAGACTGCTAGCTAGGAGGTTTCCTTGGGGTCCTGATGCCTGGCGGCTTAGTCCTTAAGGTTATTGCCTGCTGCAAGAGCTCTTCTCGAAGATCTACTGTTACATTAAGTTCTTATGTAACTATACTTTCTAGGGACATGGATATGTTGTTCATCCACACTCATTGGCAGGTATCCTTGCCGCTTTAAATCTTGCCGGAAGGTCTTCAAGCTTGCTCCTCCCACCCACCCGGGGTGGTATAACTCTCGGCTCCGCCCCATGACGCCAGATCTTCCTTACCTTGAAGCTCAGGTTCCCTCCTTAACGCTCTGCGTTTGGAGACTGGTTCCTATTTCTCCGCTTGCGGATTTAAAAATAAATTTTGCGAAAAAGACTTCCAGTCTTGATCCCTCGGCAGCTACGATGGACCGTCGACTCCGGTTCGGAGATGCCCCATGCGGGTAGAAGATGTCTCGGACGGATCCACGACCACGTGTGTCTACTGCTTAGGCCTTGAGCACGACCCGCAGGCTTCGACCTGTGCTCATCTTTCCGACCTACGCCCTCGAAGACCGTGCTGCCGATTGCAACTGGGCCGTCCGAGGCGTTCCTCGGTGAAGTCCAGGAGGCCGGTTGGCGGTGTCCGCGGCAAGTTCCGGCCAGATCAGCTCGGCGGATGGTCGCCTCGAAGAGGAGGCGCGGGTCCGATCTTCCTCGGCAGCATTTATCCCGCTCTCTCTGGGTTCTTCCTACGGCTTCTTTTGGAGCTTTGTCTGTCCCTCTCCACTAAGGGAGAAGGGCCTCGCCTGCTGGACCTTATTCTCGGTCCAAAAGAGGACAGGGTAAGTCCCTCCGCTGACGCCTCTTGGGAGCGTGGAAAGGTCCCTCTCCAGGCCGCTCGACCGTCGGCTTCGGTCGACCGCTCAGGCTTCGACCACTGGCCTCACGGGTGTCCCGTCAGGTCAGTTGGACCGAGACTCCCACCGATGAAGTCGAGATTTTCTCGACCCATTGACGGGCTGTCGCTTTAGCAGCCGAGATTCCCTCTCCCGGTTCCCCCGGAGGTGAGGATCCCGTGGCTCGCCTTGTGCCTCCGGTTCCGGAGCCCTCGGATGGACCATCGAGCCGAAGGGAGTGCGGTTCGGCCGACACCTCCTGCACACCTCGGAAATTCCGGGACTCGGTCGGACCTCTTGGCAGTCAGCCGATCCCACCATCACCGTGAGGTCTCGGTCTCGGCACAGCAGTGGCGGCGTCGCCGCTCGTCTCGTCCTCCTCCTCGGATGAGGGAGGCTTGGTAAAATTACGTCGGTCAGTGCGGGACCACAGCATGTTGCAACAACTCCTCCTGGCAGAGAGTAAGCCGGCCCCGTCGCCTTCCCGGCCATTGCGTCAACTGTCACCGGAGGCGGCCGACACAACCTCGACTTATCGAGGCCTATACCAGGCGGTTGTTGGCCCAAACCAGCTACTCCACCGATTCCGGTGGAACCTCCGCCTCCACAGCCACCAGTGGGGCTCCGACCAAGGATTCTCGATCACTAAGGTCTACCCATCGGCTGTCAGTTACCTCACTCCGACCGACCTCGGCAGGTGAAGGTGGCTCAGGCCAGAGGCAGCTCTTGAGGACTCTTCCAGTCGAAGATGATTCCTCCTTTTTCTCCAGCGACTGGACTTGGAGTCTTCAGGAGGTCAGTCAATGGACGATAGCCGTGTGTCCTTCCTAGGACTGCTTGGCTCATCTCGAGTCCACAGGGATGGAGCTCGAACCGTTCCAAAGCAGACTGGTATCCCTCACGGAGATTCTGGACGAGGATTCTCCGACGAGGCCTTTCGGTGGCGAGGCCATAGTGGGTCGGCACTGGAGCTTTGGCAGCGCCCTGCTTCCTGCCCTGCACCTTCGGCCAGGATGGCCAGGAGTATCTCGGTCCCTACGGTTCCTTGTCGGTTTTGAACACCCCTCTGCTGAGGGTTGGTTACCGACAGCGTTTTCCGGTAGCGCCCGGCTGCCGCCAGGATGTGGACAAACCTCCTGAAAGGAGTCCAAGAAATTGGACTATGTCGGGTGAAAAGTCTACACTCGTCTCTCTCGGCCTTCGTCAGGCCAGTTCGGCCGTCCTCATGGCACATTTTCTCTTGCCCTGTTGGGCTCCTGGATGAGGTCATCCTCATCTTCCGCCCGATCTGCAGACTACGGTTAAGCAGGTGCGGGACCAGGGCAGAGGAGTGGCCAAACAGCTTCTCAGACTGCTTTGGATAAGGGACTCATGTGCCAGATCAGTGGCGGCATGAGTGGCGGCTATGCGTCGTGAGCTTAGCTGAGGATATCCACCTTTACTTCAGATACCCAGCACAAGTTGGCGGATGTTCCTTTTGAGGACTGACCTCTTGACCCTGGGGTGGAAGGTCTACAGAGGATCGAGAAGTCCAATGCTACCTGGACTCGGTCTCTTCCGCTCAGAAGGACAAAGGCCGCAAACCACAGCCTAAGCCCTTCGTCCTTCTGTGCCTTCCAGCAGCGCCCGGCCCAACGTCAGGGCCAGCAGGCTCGGCCTTGGCATCCCAAACCCGGCCGCGGCTTCCTCTAACAGGAGGCAGGGAGGAAGGGCCCAGGAGGTCCTCGGCCCGATCCCTCCTCCAAGCCTGCCCAGTATTGGGCTGGGGGTGTCGCCCCCATTCCGTCACCTTACCCTAGGTCCCCGTGAAGGCTCCAGCACCCCTTCCATTCCGCCTGGTCCGCTGTTACCACGGACAGGTGGGTCTTGGAAGGTGGTGGGAAGAGGCCTGCCTCTGGAATTCGACAGGCACCACCCTTCAGAGCCGTCGCCCCCTCGGAGCTTCGAGATCCCCAGCCTCACTGGCGGCTCGTCGAGCCGACATCGCTTCCTCCTCCAGAAGGAGGTGGTAAGAGGTGGTGGACCCTCCTTCAGACCCAGGGTTTGTGTCCAGGTACTTCCTGGTTCGAAGCGGATGGGGCTGCGCCCCATTCTCGATCCTACGACCTAAACAAGTTCCTAAGGTCTCGAACCTTCAGGATGGTCACTCTGGCTCAGATAATACCATCCTTGGAGCGGCGTGTGGTTCTGCTCTCTGGACTTGCAGGACGCGTTTTTTCACGTCCCTATCCGTCCTCTCACCAGAGATTCCTTCGCTTCCGAGCGGAAGGATCCCTCTTCGAGTTCCAAGCCATGCCCTTCGGCTTGTCTCCAGCTCCCAGGGTCTTCACCAAATGCATGGCAGTGGTGACAGCATTCCTCGTGGCGCCCGAGGGTCCGGTGTGCTACCTGGACGACTGGCTGATAGCAGCTCCCTCCAGGAAGGAGGCGGGTGGTCCAGAGATCTGGCCCTCAGGTCTGCTCTCAACTGGGCCTCCTTATCCAGCGAAGGCCAAGTGAGCTTGAGCCGAAGCAGGTGATTCTATTCATCGGGCGCAGCTCGGCTCTCTTGAGCCAGAGCGCGACTCCGCGGACAGGCGAGGTTCTTTCCTCCTTTGCCCGATCATTTCTGGTTGGGCAATTTCGCTGCCCGGGACTTCCTCGCCTCCTGGGTCTCCATGGCGGCCTGCACCAGCGTGGTCCGTTGGGCCCGCTGGAACATGGTCCCCTTCAGTGGGGACTGGCCAGCCAGTGGTCACAACGCTGCGATCCCTTGGACCAGCTTGTGTCGGTGACACAGGGGATGTGGAACGCTCTCCAGTGGTGGACCGTTCCAGATCATTTGCAGGAGGGCATCCCGTTCGTCCGCCCCGAGCCGACGGTATCTCTATCGACCGATGCCTCTCTGATGGGTTGGGGTGCCCATCTGGGGGAACACCGGGCTCATGGCCTCTGGTCCCCGCGGGAGTCCCGATGCCACATCAACCTGCTGGAGCTCCGAGCGGTCCGCCTAGCTCTCACCGCCTTTGCTCCGTTCCTCCGGGGTCAAGTGGTCCGAGTCCAGACGGACAATACCACGACCATGTACTATCTAAACCGCCCAGGCGGGACGCGCTCCATGCTTCTATGCAAGGTCTCCATTTGGTCACTGAGTAGCGCAGCCTGGAGGCGGATCTCTAGCCATTCACGGCAGGAGCCTCCAACACCCCTGGCCGATGCCCTGAGCCGGATAGGGCTGCATCCCACGAGTGGTCTCTCCTGCCGGAGGTAGTACAGCATCTGTTCTCCCATTGGGGCACACCTCAGGTGGACCTGTTTGCCTCCAGGGAGAACGCGAAGCTGAGTCTGTTCCATGCCCGCCCCCCTCAGCAGGGCTCGCTGCAGGGGGATGCCTTCTCGAGGCAGTGGACCCTGGGCCTCTTTACGCCTTTCCCCCATTTCCCTTGATCCACAAGGTGCTTCTCAAGGCGAGGAGGGACAAGGCGCAGGTGATTCTGATAGCCCCAGACTGGCCTCGCCAGTTCTGGTACCCAGATCTCCTCAGTCTCAGCTCCAGGACTCCGGCAGCTTCCAGCTCGCCCGGACCTGCTCTCAGTCAATCAGGGAAGGTGTTCCATCCGGACCTTCAATCCCTGCACCTGACGGCCTGGTTCCTGAGCGGCTAGAGTTCCAGGCCTTGAGTCTTTCCGACGAGGTCCTCAATGTAGTTGAGGCGTCCCTGAGAGTCGACCAGAAAATGCTATGCCTTCAAATGGAGAAGGTTTTCCATTTGGTGTCAGGCAAGGGCTTGGACCCTTCCTCCTGTTCCTTGGCAAGCATCTTGGACTATTTATGGTCCCTTTCTAGTCAAGGGCCGTTCGGCGACCCTAAGGTGCACCTGGCAGCCATCTCTGCTTCGGCGCGGGCGGGAAGCAGTCGATGGCGCAGGAGAAGGTGGTCTGGCGCTTTTTCAAAGGCCTTGATCACATTTCCCCTCCAGTGCGGGAACCCCCACCTCCATGGGATCTACTGCTGGTACTGGCAAAGCTCATGGGCAAGCCATTCGAACCAATGCACAGGTGTGATCTCTCTCACCTGTCGTGGAAGACCGCCTTCTTGGTGGCTATCACGTCAGCCAGAAGGATGGGAGAGCTCCAGGCGCTTCCATCGAGTCTCCTTACCTGGTCTTCCAGAGGGACAAGGTTGTCCTGCGCCCCCACCCGAAATTCCTTCCGAAGGTGGTGTCGGAGTTTCACCTTAACCAGGTGTTGACTCTGCCGGTGTTCTACCCCATTCACAACTCGGAGGCCGAATATAGGCTCCATACTCTGGACCCTAGAAGTGCGCTCGCTTATTATAAGGAGCACATGGCTGAAATTCGGGGAGAGGTTCGCCAGCTGTTTGTCACCTACGCTGAAGCCGCATCTGGCAGACCTGCAGCCAAGCGGACGATAAGCAGGTGGGTAACCTCCTGCATAGATCTCTGCTATAAGTTGGCGGGCATGGAGCCTCCCAGAGGGATAAGAGCTCATTCTACCCGCCATACTGCTGCAACGGTGGCTGCTTCCAGGGACGTCCCTATCCAGGAAATCTGCAGGGCTGCTACCTGGAAGTCAGCAAACACCTTCATTACCCATTACCACATCGACCTTGAGTCACGCCGGGATGCTGGTTTTGGGGCCTCGGTTCTCCAGTCTCTCTTTCCCAAGTAAGTATTGGGGGGTGTGCGTCTTGCCTCCTCCTCCGGAGAACTGCTAGGAGTCTGCCAATGAGTGTGGATGAACAACATATCCATGTCCCTAGAAATACAGGTTACTCACCTGTAACAGGAGTTCTAGGAATGGTATATTGTTCATCCACACAACCCACCCGACCTCGCCCGGCTTTGAACAACCTGAGCTTCCAGCGGGCCAGATCTGGCGTCATGGGGCGGAGCCGAGAGTTATACCACCCGGGTGGGTGGGAGGAGCAAGCTTGAAGACCTTCCGGCAAGATTTAAAGCGGCAAGGATACCTGCCAATGAGTGTGGATGAACAACATATACCATTCCTAGAACTCCTGTTATAGGTGAGTAACCTGTATTTTTAGTTCTTATCACATTTACATTCATAAAAATACCTCAAACTGACCTTATATACACTAGAAATCACATTCCTAGTACACTGCATTGTATTTAGCAGTGTTATGCTGTGATCTTAAAAGGTTTTGTGAATCAGACAGTTCAGCTGCCGCTTCCTTATGGACTGTCTCTGTGGTAACAATGGAGCCTAAACAACTGCTACAAGCATTTATTTAATTTTTGCCAAAAAAAGAACTTTTTGTAACTTTTTTCATGTGCTTGTTTTCATTTTATTTCTTTTTATACCTTGAATGTCTTGTTCATTCTTGTTATTTCTTATTTAAGAAAAACATGGGTCTCTAATTATGGGTAAGTGCATATTCTCCATAGCCTCCATTGGCCTGTTCATTTTTGTAATCACCTAGCATGTTTGGCCAAGTACCAGAACCACATGTGAAGGGATCTTGGTCATATTACCAGTAGTTCTCTAAAATCAGAAACCCTCACCTGTGTATCCCAGGGTTCTGAAGCTGGTAAGTACCTTCTGAGATCAGTCTGTGATGCCTCAGATGCAGTTGCTAGGGCTGCTGCCTCTGCCATTTGTTTAAGATGTCACCAGTGTGTCAGGATATGCAGCATGTGGTCCTGAATGCTCCCTTCAAGGGCATCAAGCTCTTCAGACCAGATGTTTGAAGTCATTCTCAATAACCTAGAAACCTCTAAGATATCTGTTGAGACGATGCAGTCCCTCACACCAAAGACTTACTACAGTGGCTGTAGAAGAAGCTCCTTTCCCAGGCACCCTCTCATTAACCCTCCATGGGGTCAGGGATGAGATTTTACTAACCAGCAGCAGTAACAGTTCATGGGGGGCCCCTACAAAATCCCCGAGGGATGTGGAAATGATGGCCATCAGCCACCTCCTTCTTCTGACTCCATTCTCCCTTCATTGGATACCTCTTGGAGACCTCTGTAGGACCTTGGGTAGGGTATGTGATCTTCCCTGTTCCTTCCATACTTGCAGGCTGTGACCACAGACAGGTGTGTCCTCGACATTGTTTAGCATGGGTGCGCCCTGGAATTAATGTCGTGTGACCTCCAGTGATACCTGCAAGGCCGTACCATTACTCCTTCAGGCACCTTACCATCCTGAGGGAAGAAGTGCAGGCACTGCCGCTTAAATGTTCCATTCAACCAGCATATCTGAATCAAGGGTTCTTCTCTGCATTTTCTGGTACCCAAGAAAACTGTTGGTTTCTGGTCTATCTTGGACCTCTGGCTCAGTGTGCATGTGACATACAAAAAAGTACTGCATGCTGTCACTTGGTTCACTTCTCCCTCTGCTGTTGAAGGGAGATCGGATATGCACTCTGGAAATGCAGGATGCGTACATGCACATAAAAAAACAGTGCCACAGACAGTTCTTCAGATTTTGCTTAGAGAGGCGACACTACCAATTCTGGGTCAGTGTTGCCCTTTGGGTTGTCATCAGCGAAGTGTGTCTTTATCAAATTATTTGCTTTGGTAGCCGTGGCACTGTACCTGGAGAAGCTGTATGTCTTATTGTAACTGGATGACTGGCTTCTGAAATGGCATCAGCAACCAGTGTGGAGTACATTTGCACCACGCCTGATAAATGGCTCGGGGGGAGGGGGGGGTGGAGGCTGTGAAGTTGGGACAGTCTGTTCTGGTTCTTTGTCACAGGCTCCAGTATACAGTGTAGTCTTGGGTCTAACCCAGGCAAAGACCTCAAATGCTGTTGAGGATTCCTCAAGGGGTTACTGCATGCATGGTGGTCGCAGGCCTCACAACCACTGGACCACCTAATTGTTTCCCTATGGGAGATAACCTGCTGTGTTAGAGGGTTCTCCTGTTGACAGCCTCAGCCACAAGTGATCCTCCCAGCGGACTCCTCAGACTAGGGTGCCTGCTTTAGTTCTCCATGTCCGTGGGTCATGGTCATTTCTGGTGTACAATCTTCACACAAGTATAGGCCTAGGCAGTTCTGTATGGACTCCAGGCCCTACTTGTTCTGTTCCTCCACTTGCAGCTCTACCTTTTTGCATGAGTGGAATGGGCCATAGCCACTGAGAGTGGCAGTATTAAGGAAGATGCCTATTGACAACTAGAACCAGACCTGTCTGGATGAAATAGAGAAATAGATTTATGTGAAAAAATAAAATGTGTATTTTATGTCTTAGACAGTTGGACAGGTTAAAATGAGATGCATATTAACAAAACAGAACAAATCAAATCAAACAAAGGAAAAAGGCCTTAAAGTCACAATTCTCTTGACTCACAGTTTATGTCTGCTTTCATTGCTCCTCCTGCTGTCTTGATTACCGTAAATTGTCTTGCAGCTCAGTTGCATCCTTTTCTAGGATCCATGCCTGGCTCCTGTGGACATCAAGGTCCTTCAGTTCGGATCTCGTACATAGTCTTACATGATCCTATTTCCTGCTGGCAAGCATTCCACAGGCCACTCCCCTATGTAAAACCTTTTCATTCTATGTGGCCAGGTGACCACCCCATCTCCCCCCACCCTAGTCACTTGCTCTCTACAGGTGGGACTGGGACAGCTCTGGGCCTTCTGCTTGCTGCTAAGAAACCTTCCACCAGGCAGACCTGCTCCTTGAAGAGGAAGCGCTTTGCCATATGGTGGCGGACTGAATCCCTGGCAAGGGTAATGAACTGCCTCCCCTCCTGACTGTCTCAGTTGGGCTTGTAGTATTCCTCAGTGAAGGTTCATTTATTGGCCATTTTGGTTTTCAATGTCCATATCAGGGACAAGATGGTGACTGAACTGGACGTGGTCTGCAGTTACATCTGGCCACACCGGTCCGCAAACCTATTCTGGTTTGGGACATGAACCTGGTGCTAACATCTACTGAGAGACCCTTTTGAGCCTACATCTTCTGTGACTCGAAATATCTGTCCTGGAAAACTTTATTCTTTGTGGCTGTTACTTTCGCCAGACAGGTGTCTGAAGTACAGACCTTGGTTCATGAACCACCTTTTCTAGTGTTCCAGAGGGATAGGATGACATTGCATACTCACACCAAATTCTTGCATAAAGTTGTGTATAATTTAACATTACATCAAGCCATTGGTTTTCCCTTGTTCTGCCTCTGCCCTTAGAACCTGGGCAAAGTGTTGTTGCTCTCCTTGGACATCCACAGAACCCTTTAGTATTTCCTGGACCATTCCAAGGACTGTGCCTGGTCCTCACAGCTGTTTGTTCCTTTGGCGTTAGCACCAGGGGTAAATCAGGCTCCAAACAGTGCCTCTCCAATTTGATAATGTCCTGCATCATCTTCTGCTACAGGAAGCAGGGCAGGATCTACTAGAAACTATTACAGGGCACACCTCACAGGACATGACAGACTCAGTGGCCTGGTTTCAGTCCATTGCAGTTGCTGATATTTGCAGGGCTGCTACCTGACATATAATACGCACTTTTTCTAAGCATCACACTGTGGATCTAATCTCCAGTATTGTTTTTGTAAGGCCTGCTGTCCTGAGGAGTTGGTCCAATAGAAACATAGAAGCATAGACTTTGTCGGCAGACAAGGACCGCTTGGCCCACATAGTGTGCCCATTTCCCTACCTATTGGATAAGCTGCAGATCCTAGTTAACCAACAGCCTATTTCTTCTACCTGGCAAAAGAACAGCCTTATGTCTGTCCCATGCATTCTTGAATTCTCCCACAGTTTTGGACCCCACAACCTCCTCAGGAAGGCAGTTCCATGCATCCACCACCCTCTCTGTGAAAAAATACTTCTAGGTACATGGATATGTTGTTCATCCACACTGTCTGGCAGGTTCCTTGCCACTTTAAATCTTGCCGGAAGGTCTTCAAGCTGGCTCCTCCCACCCACCTGGGTGATAAAACTCTCGGCTCCGCCCCATGACGTCAGATCTTCCTTACCGCTGGAAGCTCAGGTTCCCTCCTTAGTGCTCTGCGTTTTTCGACTGGTTCCTGATTCTTCGGTTCGTCCGAATTTAGTTTTGAAGTTTTCTAAACTTCGGTCTTCTTTTCCTTAGTGGCTGCGATTGACAATTCATTTCCCAGCTCGCGGAGGCGCCCCAGCGAGCGGAATATCTCCAGGACTGATCCGCACTCCACGTGCGTATACTGCCTCGACTTGGACCACGACCCACAGGTCTGCGAGTTGTGCCGTTCTTCTTCTACCAACATCCTGGAGGATTGTGCTGCCCGATTGAGGATCGGGTGCCCGAGGAGTTTTCCCGCGGTAAATCAAGAAGGCTCGTTGGGCGGTGTCCACGACGGCTGACTCGGCTGAGCAGCTCGAGCACTCTATTGCCCAGGAGGAGGAGGCAGCCAAGGCCGCATCTCCCTCCTCCTCGGTCGCGGCATTTATCCCGCTCTCTCTGAGTTCCTCTCATTCGGCTTCTTTCAAGGAGCTTCGCCAGTCCCTTTCCACAAAGGGAGAGGGGCCATCGGGTCATTCCTCTCAGCCCAAGAAAAAGGAGTCGAAGGGTAAGTCCCACTATTGGCTGTCGTGGGAGCGGGAGAGGTATTCTTCCCCAGACAGCCGACCGTCAACTTCTGTCGTGGTTGCGGCTCAGGCCGCTGGCTTCATGGTGTCCCTGTCAGGCCAGCCTGCCGAGACTCCCGTCGACGTAGTCGAGTTTCCTTTCGACCCATCACCCGGGTGGTCGTCTGGAAGAGCCGTCAACCTTCACGGTTTCCCGGTGGAGGCCGATTCTGTCCGTGCCTTGGGCGGCAGTCCTCGTCAAACCGTCGAGCGAGGAAGGCGGGTGTCCCCGCTCCTTCCAGTCCGCCCTCGGTCTTACAGGATCTCGGTCTCGGTCTTCTTCTTCATCCAAGTCGCTCCGCCGACTCGGCCGGTCTCGGTCGGGGCACCGAGTTAAGTGGCAACACCGTTCCTCCTCTGATGAGGAAAGGCTTCGACGCAGATTGCGTCGACGCTTCAAGGAGCTTATGTGGCAACAGCTGCTGTTGCCCGGGAATCAATCGACTCCGATTCATTCCCCGGCAACCAAGCGACTGCCGCCTGAACGGCCGACTCAACCGCTCGTCGTAGTCAAGATGCCCACTTCCGGGCCGGTTGTTCGACCAAATCTAGCTGCCCCACCGATTGTGGTGGAACCTCGGTCGGGTCACGGCCTGCCCCGCAGGTTGTCAGTTCCCCTCATCCCCGCCCGCCCTCTGCGAGTGAAGGGTGGCTCAGGCCTGAGGCAGCTCTTTGCAGACCCTTCGGAGTCCGACGACGACTCCTCCATGTTCCCCAGGTGGGGGGGCCTGGAGTCCTCCCGGGACCGGTCTTTGGATGACAGCCCATCGTCCTTCCTGAGTCTGCTTAGGCTCATCTCGGAATTCACCGGGATGCACCTCGAGCCTGTGTCCAAACGGGCGTATTATCCCCTGACGGAGATCCTAGACCGAGGGGATTCACCCTCGGAGGCCTTCCCTGTGGCTGAGGCCATTGTCGGCCCAGCCTTGGAGCTTTGGCGCGGCCTGCTCTGTCCTCGCCCTTGGCGGGATGGCCAGGAAGTATGCAGTCTTCTCGGCTCTTTGCCCGGTTCTCGGAGCACCCTCTGTGGAGGTTAGTTACTGATACGTCTTCCAGCGTTCCGGAACGCTCGGGATGTGGATAGGCCTCCGACAAGAGTCCAAAGGATGGACTTTGTCGGGCGCCAGGTTCGCCCACGTCCTCCTAGGCCTCCGACAGGCCAGCTCGGCGCTGATGGCACACTTCTCCCACGCCCTCTTGGGCTCCTGGATGAGGTGCTCCTCATCTCCCGGTCGACCTGCGGACCACGGTCCAGCAGGTGCTGGACCAGGGTAGGGCGGTGTCTAAGCAGCAGCTTCAGACTGCTCTGGACATAGGTGATTCCTGTGCCAGGTCAGTAGCGGCCGCGGTGGCCATGTGCCACAGGGTGTGGCTGAGGATATCCGCCTTCACGGCGGATACCCAGCACAAGTTGGCGGACATCCCCTTCTTGGGGACTGACCTCTTCGGCCCTGGAGTGGAGGGACTTCTCCAGGGGATCGAAAAGTTTGATGCCACTCTGGACTTGGTCACCTCCGCCCAGAGGGACAAGGGCCGCTGGCAACCTCTGCGTAAGCCCCTTCGTCCTTCGGCCCCTGCAGCACGACCTGCCCATCAGCACCAGCAAGAGGGCCAGCAGGCTTGCGCTTGGCATCCCGAACCCAAGCCAGCGGCTTCCTCTAATGGGAAGCAAGGAGGTAAAGGCCCAGGGGCTCCCTCAGCCAGTTCCTCCTCCAAGACTGCTCAGTGACGGGTTGAGGGGCATCGCTCCCGACCTCGTCACCCGTTCCTGGGTCCCCCCTGGGGGGGGGATGGCTCCGCCACTTCCCTTCTGTTGGGTGTGGGAGGTGGAAGGTAAGGGCCTGTTTGGTCTTTGAGTGGGCCCTTCCCTTTTGAGCCGTTGCCCCCCCGGGGGGACCACGGGGTCCGAAGCCTTGCCGTCGGCCCGCCGAGCCGATGTTGCCCTGTGCCTCGGGATAGAAGTGATCAGGAAGGTGCGGATCCTCCTTTCAGACCCGGGGCTCGGGTCCAGGTTCTTCCTGGTCCCCAAACGGCCGGGGGGCTGGTGCCCCATTCTCGACCTGCTCGACCTGAACAAGTTCCTAAGGTCTCGGACTTTCAGGATGGTCACTCTGACTCAGATATCCCATCCTTGGAACGAGGCATGTGGTTCTGTCCCCTGGACCTCCAGGGCGCATTCTTCACGTTCCGATTCGTCTGTCTCTTCAGAGGTTCCTCTGCTTCAGAGCGGAGGGATCCCTTTATGAGTTCCGAGCCTTGCCCTTCAGCCTCTTTCCAGCTCCCAGGGTCTTCTCCAATGCATAGCAGTGGTGACCTTCCATTCTCTGTGGCCTTGAGGTCGGGTGTACCCTACCGGACGGCTGGCTGATTGCAACCCCCTCCAGAGAGGAGGTGGAGCAGTCCAGAGTTCTGGCCCTCCAGGTTGCTCTCAGATGGGCCTCCTCTTCAACGGGGCCAAGTCGGAACTCATGCCGAAGCAGGTGATTCATTTCATCGGGGCAGAGCTCGACTCTTGGAGCCAGAGCTCGGCTTCTGGCGGACAGGGCCGAGGTTCTTCCTCTTTTGCCCAATCATGTCTGATTGGGAATTCGCGCCCTGCCCGGGACTTCCTGCGCCTCCTGAGTCTCGTGGCGGCCTGCACCAGCGTGGTCTGTTGGGCCCGTTGGTACATGTGTCCCCTTCAGTGGGGGGGCTGGCCAGCCAGCGGTCACAACGCTGCGATCCTTTGGACCAGCCCATGACAGTGACCCAGGAGATGTGGAATGCTCTCCAATGGTGGACCATTCCAGCACATCTGCAGGAGGGTATCCCATTCGTCCACCCCGAGTCGACGGTCTTCTATCGACCGATGCATCTCTGATGGGTTGGGGTACCCATCAGGGGGAGCACAGAGTGCACGGTCTCTGGTCCCCTTGGGAGTCCCGATGCCATTTTAACCTGCTGGAGCTTCATGCAGTCCACCTGGCTCACACCGCTTTCGCTCCGTTTATACAGGGTCAAGTGGTTCGGGTCCAGACGGACAATACCACGACCATGTGCTACCTAACCCGCCAGGACCGGACGCGCTCCTTGCCGTTATGTAAGGAGGCTCTCCGCAGTTGGTCTCGTGCGCAGCCTGAAGGCGGTTTTCCTAGCCATTTGGATGGCAGGAGCCTCCAACACCCTGGCCGATGCCCTAAGCCGGATAGGGGCTGCGTCTCACGAGGGGTTCTCTCCTGCTGGAGGTAGCACAAGATCTTTTCTCCCACTGGATCACCCCTCGGGCAGACCTTTTTTCTCTCCAGGGAGAATGGAAGCCGAGATGGTTTCATGCCCACCCCCCTCAGCAGGGCTCGCTGTAGGGGATGCCTTTTCAAGGCTGTGGACCCCGGGCCTCTTTTACGCCTTTCCCCCATTTCCCTTGATCCACAAGGTGCTTCTCAAGGCGAGAAGGGACAAGGTGCAGGTGATTCTGGTAGCCCCAGACTGGTTCCGCCAGCTCTGGTATCCAGCTCTCCTCAGTCTCAGCTCGAGGCTCCTGAGGCGGCTTCCAGCCCGCCCGGACCTGATCTCTGTTATCAGGAGAAGGTATTCCATCTGGACCTCCAATCCCTGCACCTGACGGCCTGGTTCCTGAGCGGCTAGTTGCCAGGCCTTGGGTCTTCCGGCGAGGTCCTCAGCGTTGTTGAGGCGTCCCGTCAGGAGTTGACCGGATAATGCTACGCCTTCAAATGGAAGAGTTTCTCCATTTGGTGTTAGGGAAGGGCCTGGTCCCTTCTCCTGTTCCTCGGCGAGCACTCCGGACTACCTGTGGTCCTTTCTTCTTCAGCAAGGGCTTCGGTCGACGACCCTTAAGGTGCTCCTGGCAGCAATCTCTGCCCTCTAGGCGCAGGCCGGAAGGCAGTCGGTGGCGCAGGAAAGGTGGTCTGGTGCTTTTCCAAGGCCTTGATCACATCCCCCCCCCGGTGCGGGAATCTCCACCTCCGTGGGATCTACTGCTGGTATTGGCTAAGCTCACGGGCAAGCCATTCGAACCCATGCACCGGTGCGATTCTCCCACCTGTTGTGGAAGAACACCTTCTTGGTGGCTACCACGTCAACCAGAAGAATGGGAGAGCTCCAGGCGCTTCCTTCGAGTCTCCCTATCTGGTCTTCTACAGGGACAAGGTTGTCCTGCACCCAACCCAAAGTTCCTTCCGAAGGTGGTGTCGGAGCTTCACCTTAACCGGGTGTTGACTCTGCCGGTGTTCTACCCCAATCACATCTCGGAGGCCGAATATAGGCTCCATACTCTGGACCCTAGAAGAGCGCTCTCTTATGAGGAGTGGATGGCTGAAGTTCGGGGAGAGGTTCGCCAGCTGTTTGTCATCTACGCTGAAGCCGCACCTGGCAGACCTGCAGCCAAGTGGATGATGAGCAGGTGGGTCACCTCCTGCATAGATCTCCGCTATAGGTGGGCGGGCATGGAGCCTCCCAGAGGGATAAGAGCTCATTTTACCCACCATACCGCTGCATCGGTGGCTGCTTCCAGGGACGTCCCTATCCAGGATATCTGCAGGGCTCCTACCTGGAAGTTGGCTCATACCTTATTTTCCCACTACCACATTGACCTTGGGTCACGCCGGGATGCTGGTTTTGGGTCCTCGGTTCTCCAGTCTCTATTCCCTAAGTAGGGGGTGTGCGCCTTGCCTCCCTCCTCCCGGAGAACTGCTAGGAGTCTGCCAGACAGTGTGGATGAACAACATATCCATGTCCCTAGAAATACAGGTTACCACCTGTAACAGGAGTTCTAGGAATGGTGTATGTTGTTCATCCACACGACCACCCGATCCACCCGACCTCCCCGGCTTTGACGCACAACCTGGCTTCCAGCGGGCTAGATCTGGCGTCATGGGGTGGAGCCGAGAGTTTTATCACCCAGGTGGGTGGGAGGAGCCAGCTTGAAGACCTTCCGGCAAGATTTAAAGCGGCAAGGAACCTGCCAGACAGTGTGGATGAACAACATGTACCATTCCTAGAACTCCTGTTACAGGTGAGTAACCTGTATTTCCTCACATTGCCTCTGAGCCATCTCCCCCCCCCACAGTCTTCAAATTGTCTCCATTCTAGTTGCCCTCCTCTGGACTGCCTTTGTCCTGTCTATGTCCTTGCGGAGATCAGGTCTCCAGAACTAGATGCAGTACTCCAGATGGGGTCTCACCAACTGTCTGTACAGAGGGATAACAACTTCCTGTTTTCTGCTGGTGATGCCTCTCCCTGTGCATCCCAGTGTACCTCCAGCTCTCCCTACTGCCTTCTCACATTGCTTGCTGACCTTAAGGTCATCTGATATGATTACCCCCCAGGTCCCTTCCTTTTTTGTTACTACCTCCCCCTCCCCCCCCATTGTGTAATCTTCCCCTGGGTTTTTGTTAACCAGGTGCATTATTTTGCACTTCTTTGCATTGAATCCTAGCTGCCATACTTCCGACCATCCCTCCAACCTTGCCAAGTCCCTTCTCATCCTTTCCGCGCCTCCTAGTGTATCAACCCTGTTGCAGATCTTTGTGTCATCTGCAAAGAGGCATACTTTTCCTTTAGTCCCTCTGCAATGTCACTTATAAAGACATTAAAAGAACTGGACCCAGTACTAAACCCTGCGGTACCCCACTAGTAACCCCTCTTTCTTCAGAGTGGACTCCATTTACAATTACCTTCTGTGTCCTGTTGTCCAGCCAGTGTTTTACCCAGACTACCACCCTGGGACCCACTCCCAGGCTGGTTAATTTGACTATTAATCTTTTGTGTGGGACTATGCCAAATGCCTTGCTAAAGTGTAGGTAGGCCATGTCCACAGCCCCTCCCTGGTCTACTACTTTGGTCACCCAGTCAAAGAAATCAATTAGATACGTCTGACATGACCTTCCCACTGTGAACCCATGCTGCCTTGGGTCCTGTGCCCCACTGGCCTCTAGGTACTCAACAATTCTTCCCTTCAGAAGTGATTCCATCACTTTCCCTACCACAGAGGTCAAACTGACAGGTCTGTAGTTTCCTGCCTCTGTCTTGGTCCCGCTTTTGTGAAGGGGAATCACATCCGCCTTCCTCCAGTCCTCGGGTACCACACCATCCTCCCATGATTTGTTAAAAAGGGTAGTCAGTGGTTTCACTAGTTCGCCTCTTTAATTCTTTTTAGAATTCTGTGCCTCAGCCCTTTAAGCTCCTGATTGTCCTGTTCTGAGACAAGAAGATCCTATATTTCTCAGTAGACCCCTTACTTGCTTAGAGGCAGACCTCCAGCAGCTAGAGGGGGCCGGTGAGCTACTCTTGCCCTTCTAGGATGGTGTGTCTTTGGTGGCTCTGTGATCACTCACTTCCTGCTCCCAAACAGGAAGTTCCTGTTGTCAGTCAAATCCTGTGCCTATAAAAGTAGAACTAGCTTTGGCTGGGAGGGAAGGTGGGCAATATAGTTTTTTTTTTTTAGAAGAGTTCTACTTCTTTAGTCCCAGAAGAGAAGTCCAGTCACACAGCACTCTTTCCTTCTGGTGTCCTCTGCCAAGCCTCTGACAGAATCTTTCTAAGGCAGCGTTTAAATCTAGTTTCCTTCTAGCTAAGCCACTCCCCCCTACTTACTAGATCTTTCTACAAGTAATTTAAACTGCACAGCAATCAAGCCCCTTCAGCCACCTGAGATTTACACCTAGATAACTGTTCAGAAAACCACTTTAGCTAACTGAGACAAACACACTAATTTTTTTTTTTTTACCCTAAATTAAAGGTCCCAGTAGAAGAGTTCTACTTCTTTAGTCCCAGTAGAGAAGTCCAATCACACAGCACTCCTTCCTTCTGGTATCCTCTGCCAAGCCTCTCCTACTGCAGATCTTTCCTGTCTCCCGTGTTTCTCAGTCTTTGTCTGATTTCTACTGCTTGGGACTCAGTCCTTATGGTTATTACCTACTTCAAGAGCCCTCTTGAAGTAAGATAATACAGTTACATAAGAACTTACTGTAACACCCTTGCTCCTAGGGGTTACTAGAATCCCAGTTAGAATTATTGGCAGGCAGGGAAGGCAGCTTGTGAAATGCCAGGTAAATGGGTTTCACACTGTCACACTCTGTTTTCAGTCTCAGCTGAGCTGGAGTGATGATGTAATCATAGAACTCTCGCAGCAGCATAAGCCACAAGAATCAGCTGGCTTTAGAGTAAATTGGAATGCTGAGTTAGTTCTGTAGGAATTTGAGTAGTAGGAGGCTGCAGCAGCTGGGAAGCTCCTCAGTTTAGCTCTGACAAAGAGCTACCCCTTTTGTTTTTGTGGTACTTTATTCTGACCCTAGAAGAAGAACAAAGAAGACAGTTGTCTAAAGTGGTGGAGACCTGTGCCAGTAAGGTTTCTTTACCCCATCCCAGGAGAGATGGGGCGAACTCCAGGATTCGGGGCAATCCACTTGTTTGGTGAAGTTGCCTTGGACATCTTCATTTGTTGTGAGTACAATTTCTCTGTGTGAGCCCAGGTGCATCTGCAATACCTAGGGCTGAATTTCTCTGACAGAGGGACCATGTCACCTAGACTTTCTGTTTAAAAGTGTCTGCCTACATTGGAGTCCAGTATGTGACCGTCCAAATACAGAACTTTTATTTTTTGGACACCTTAGAGGTGTGTGCGCGTAGGATGTTAAGTGTGATATACATTTCAAGACCACATATACAGTGTTTCTACAGTTGTGTGGTGTTATTAACCAGATGAATGGCTGAGTATAAGCTTGGAAACAAAAGGTGGGAGACCCCCCGCCCCCCCCCCCACCTGGAGTAACCAGTTTACCTCTACGGGTTCTGAAGGACACCTATTGTTTTTCTTCAGTGCAGTTAGCCAATGCCTGAGAAAAGCGTTTGCCCCTGTATGTGGGTTGTTTTCTCTCAAGTTTACCCCAGTATAGTGGGTTCTGAAAGTCCTGAGCCTGGAGGTGCTCCTTTGTGGTCGTGTGTACCACCTTCATTCCTCATGAAATATGGGAACGTGTCCTAGTACTGGCCGTGTGTGCTTAGTTGATGGGAAATGTACTACATCTGGCTGTGTGTGCCAGTCGTCATTTCAGAATCGGAGTGTTTGCTGTTTTGTGTTTCTTCTGCCTATGCTAAATGGGAATTCAGGAATTTCTGTACCCTGGAGAATCTGCAGTACCAGTATGTGTAGCCTGTGGGGGTCCATCTTCGCCTTGTGATTATTCCTGCTTTGTTACGTGAATAAAAGCCACACTCTAGAATCCCAAGCTGGTTTGAACAGTATTGTTATTGCTTCCCTGTGTCTGGAGTTACTTGGGTGCACCTGTCCAGAAGGGCAAACCTAGCATAATTGTGAGCAAACATTTTCTCCCAGGGACCTGGGTTTCTGGCCAAAGTAAATGGTTCCACCAGGTGTGTGCCAGGTTGTTGCCACACTTGGTTGACTGTTTTTGTATAACAGTCTGGTCCACAAAGTCTAATGATGGCCATCTCTCTCTTTTTATGTCTTGTACTAATTCATGTAACCTTCCCATTGCCCCTAGACATTTGTGGTGAGAGGAAAAGCCCTGCTGGTTAAACAAAGGGGGGCCGTGGGGGGGAGGGGGGGTTATAAAACTGGGGACTCGTCCGACGATGTGTTTTTGAATTTTGGGAGAAAACAAAGTTTGTTTGCTCAGGTTGTGGCTAGCTTTTTGCGTTGGTAGTCCAAAACTGGAAGCTATGCTCAGAAGGAATTGCCCAGAGTAGTGCCATCTGTATGTGCCGCTGTGTGCTTGCTATTCATGTGCTGTTGTGTGTTGTGCCATCGATCACCAAGGAGCTGTAAAGCCCAATTGTGTGTGCCCCTTGTCCTGCATCAAGAGAGAGTGTTAAACTTTAATTCTCAAGTTTTCTGTGACAAAAAGTATTATGGACTTTGGAAAACAAAGAGACAATTGTGCCTGAAAGTTTCATGCGCTTAATGTGTGAAAAGGGGGAGTCGCTAAAGAAGTAGCCACGTTCTGAGTAAAGCAATGGTCAAAAATGGTGCTTCCGCCGTGAAAAAGTTCAGCCGAGGAAAAAAGTTGTTTTGCAGTTTAAATTTTGCCTGCTCAACGGTCGCCTTGGAGGAAGAGAGAGAGAAGCTCATTTGCATGACGTTGAGTGATTGGTGAGACTGCAATTGGCCCCGCCCCCAGCCAGCTTCAGAGTGCTGCGCAGTGTTCGAGAGGGAGAGAGCAAGTGGTGTGTGAGCTGGTTAGCAAGGAGAATTGTCGCAGTGACTGTGAACATTCTAAATACTCTGAAATACAGACTTTCTGTGCGAAATCGGGCTCAACCCGTAATCCGACCAACTGGGAAGCAAGCGAGGTGTCATTAGTGACAATCGGCGGGATCACCAGCCTATTTCAACCCAGAGGCCTTTCCAGATTGGCTGTAGGCCGAGATTTTCCAATGGAGCAAGCCAGCTACTGATTCAGTGAATACCATTCAGCAAAACTGAGCTCAAACTCTGTTGTGATTTTCAAAAGCCAGCTGGATCTGTGTGTAAACAGTGTGATTGTTTTTGCAAAGAAGGACTGTAAAGTGAAATCAAAACAAACAAGAATTCTAAGCAATAGACTGTAAGCATGTATTATGGATTCAGCATCAGTATAAATTTCTGAGCAAAAGAAAGACTGAGTCGTATGAGAGGTTGCAACAAACAGGCAATCCTGTTCAAGAAATACTTTGGCTTTTAGTGTCTTTAAGCAAGTAAAACTGATTGAAAGCAAATCGTAAAGTCTACAAATCATATAGATGTGCCGAGGAAGTAAAAGCAGTGCAGTTGTTACAATTTGAGCAAATTATCAGTAGCAGAAAGTAGGATGCGCAGTTGCTTGAGTCAGATTCAGATCTGTTGGTGCATCAGGAGTGCTGCCGTCACCATTACAGGGTGGGGCAGTAATGTAAACCCAGCAGCAGGGAGCCGTTTTGAGAGATTGTGCCAAGTATAGTGAGCTCAGTAGCAACCGTGAACTTTTGTGTGCTTATTTACAGACATGGCTTCGGGACCATCCTGCTACCCGGATCATGCCCGAGCTATGATAGCTGAGGAGGCTGCCAAGTTTAAAGAAATTGACCAATGTTTTTGTAGTGGAAGTTTGCCTCCTCATGTTGCGATTCCCAACTACCCCGTGAGAGTATTCATAATGTGCCTCAAGGCCAGAAGGGACATATTCTTGATTCCTCACTGTTCAGGGTGTTTAGAGAAGCAAGGTCTGACTAGAACATTACAAATTCATTTGGCTCCCACCAGGACAAAAATACAAGACCCTGCATGTAGCAGCACACAGCACAAGGTTGAACCTGTTGGGGGAGGCCCAGCAGAGTGTGGCACAAAGGAAGAGAGTGTGGATTTACTGCCAGAGCAGATTCTTCGTGATGTCTCCACGCCTGTGTTGCAGATGGACAGTGCGGAGGGAGTCAGTGGATCCATGGAGAGAGGGTCCTAGCCCTAGCCTCATTGGAGATGATGAGGTTCCGAGAAACTCTAAAATGAGAGGTGTCTACCTCCGTGCCCAGTGAAGAGCAGACTGTCTTGGGAGTGAAGATGACTGCTCACTCCTGGGCCCAAGTTTTGAGTGAGGAAGAGGACAAGAAAGATATGTATCTTTCTGTTGAGGGTCCCAGTCTGTGGCCTCAAGTTCTTGCCTCGGAGGAACCACAAGGAGAAGTTGGTGACTCCACAGCCCTGCCCTCAGAAGTGGTCATGGACAAGTTCTACATTGCTTTGAGTATGCGACACTGGCTGAACCAGGACTGCCCTCCCCTAAGCCAGGCCGAGGGTCGTACACTGATGAAGAGCACTAAGGAGGAAAGACTGGCTCATAGGAGGGCCAATGACATCTGTGGGTGGTCCTTTCCTACCTTTCCTCGTAGAGTCTGGGAGGAGATTGAGCAAAAACAGGAAAGCCTGGTTACTGGAGGAAGCAAGCAAGAATCTGCATCCAGGAGTGACCCCTTGTGTCAGAAACCAAGTCATAAAATGATAGACTAAAGTTTTGGAAATTGGGCAGGACATTGTTCATGGACACTGTACGATTTGTGGACAAAGCAGGGAATGAGACATTCCACAACATCAATTATAAACGCCCAGATGGGGGGTCATAGTTCTTGCACCTGACCCAGAGTGGTACTACCCTTAATAGTGCCACACCCCGTGAATATGCCCGTGCCTAACCCTAGGGATGCAGAGCAGTGGTAGCGAAGTGTCTGCCATCCAGCAGTTGCCGTATCCATAGATTCTGCCAGACTGGTGTTCCAGGATTCGAGGTGTGTCTAAGATTTGTCAGACCTGCAGTGTGCCTTGCCAGTTTCATCGCCTGGACTTCCAGATGACCTCAATCCAGCTGTTTTCCTGACTCATCGCCTGGTATCTCAGATGACATCATTCCAGCTGTTGGTTCCTGTTCCATGGTTCGATTTCCGAGATGAAATCAACCCAGCTGTTTTTTTTTGTGTTCATCAACTGTTTTCCGGAAGTCATCAGCCCAGCTGTATCCGAACGATGCTGCCAGAGGGGAAGAGTCTTTGGCTGGAGAAGTAGGTGATTTTTTTCGTTGTTCGATCTTCAAGGGACTGGTAAGTCCAAACTTTACTATACCTAACTGACTTTGCAATACACATCCTACACCTGGCAGACTACAAACTGTTGAACTGTCCACAAAGACTCTCCCCTTTGGGACTACAGTACTTCAAGAACTGTGCTTCAGCGGGATTTGGCCCAGGAGAGACTTTTCAATGGAACTTGTGTTTGGACATAACTGTTTGTCACTAATTTGGGCATTTAGGGCATTCCATCCCCCCAAAAGGTGTACTGTACACAAAGTTAGAGATTTTCTGCAGTTTTCTACTTTTTCTACTTTTCTAAAAAAATCTTTTTTGGAGTCTCCAGTGTTTTTATGGTAAGGGTTATTGTTGTTATACTGTGTGTTTTACAGAGTTGGAGTGTGTTTTGTGTCTTTTTTCTCTTTCAGGTGGTTCCTGTTAAAGAAAAAAGAAGAGAAGACCAGAAGAGGATGTGGGAACTCATCTGAGTTCTCCTGCTTTTGTAGAGTGCTTAGTAGAATTGTATGGTTATCATGTGTTAACAGTTTTCCTTCTACAGGTGTTAGTGTGTGTGGGGGGTAGTAGCAGTGTAATGCTTAGACAAAGTGTTGGCTCTGTGTGGTTTGGTTTGCAGGTGCCCTGGGTTGGGGGCAGGTTCCTCTCTTTTTGTGGGTAGGTTTTTGGTTAAATAGGTTTTCCCTAGAGGGCTAGGGGGATAGACAGGTTGTGATCCTGATCTGCAGTAGGGGTCACAGTCCTGATCGGTTAGGTTACCTATTACTTTTTCTTCAGTGCAGTTGGCCAATGCCTAAGAAGAGTGTTTACCCCTGTATGTGGGTTGTTTTCTCTCATTTTACCCCAGTATAGTGGGTTCTGAAAGTCCTTAGCCTGCAGGTGCTCCTTTGTGGTCGTGTGTACCACCTTCATTCCTCATGAAATATGGGAAAGTGTCCTAGTACTGGCCATACGTGCCTAGTCGATGGGAAATGTGCTACATCTGGCCGTGTGTGCAAATCTCCATTTTAAAACCAGAGTGTTCGCTGTTTTGTGTTTCTTCTGCCTATGCTAAATGGGAATTCAGAGATTTCTGTACCCTGGAGGATCTGCAGTACCAGTATGTGTAGCCCGTGGGGGTCCATCTTTGCTTTGTGATTATTCCTACTTTGTTGCGTGAATAAAAGCCACACTCTAGAATCCCAAGCTGGTTTGAACAGTATTGTTATTGCTTCCCTGTATCTGGAGTTACTTGGGTGCCCCCGTCCAGAAGTGCAAACCTAGCATAATTGTGAGCAAACTTTTTCTCCCAGGGACCTGGGTTTCTGGCCGTGGTAAATGGTCCCACCAGGTGTGTGCCAGGTAGTTGCCACACTTGGTTGACTGTTTTTGAATAACAGTCTGGTCCACCGAGGCTAATGGTGGCCATTTCTCTCTTTTTATGTCTTGTACTAATTCATGTAAACCCCCACCCCTCTCTGTTGTCCCTAAACGTTTGTGGTGAGAGGAGAAGCCCTGCTGGTTAAACAAGGGGGCTGGTGGTGGTGGGGGGGTACATTACCATAACAGTAGATCTTTGAGAGAGGCTGTTGCAGTAGGTACCCTTTTCCCTCCCACCTTCCCCCTGCTTCTGCAGCTACTTCTTTCTAGTCTTTCTTTTGGCTGCAGGAGCTCATTCCTTTCTCCTGTCACACCTTCTTAGGTCTCCGGTGGGAGAACTGGAGGGCGGGTACCACCCACTATAGAGCGTCACGCTGACGTCCGTCACATGATGTTGGGTGGGCGGTCCCCCGCCAGACACTGCTAGCTAAAGTTTTCTGTGTGGTCCTAGTGCTTGGCAGCTCTAGTCCTAATGGCTATTACCTACTGCAAGAGCCTCCCTCGAAGATCTACTGTTACAGTAAGTTCTTCCGTAATTGTACTATCTTCAAGAGGATCTCCATAGAGTCATAACTTTCCCACCCACTGTCCCCTGATATGGCGGCCTTTCCTTTTTAGCTTCTTGGCATGGCGTTGCATAGTGAGTCTACCATTTTATCACACGCCACACTTGCTGTTTGCAAGGCGTTGGTAGGGTGGCTCCAATCCTGCTGTTGGTGAGTGTTTAAAACTCCATTGACTTGTGAGAAACTGAAGTTGTTGGTGTTTGCCCACAGTATAACGTTGAGGCTGTGCGCCAATGATGTGCATCTAGGCATGTTGGCATGGGTGGCCCCATCTTGCTAATGCTTCCTGCAAGGTCCTGAGGCTGGCAACCTAGAGTCAAATGTATGATGTCTGTATGAAGGTCTTCTTGAAGATCTACCATTACCGGTAACCAACTTTTTTCAGGCTTTCAGCTATTTTTTGCAAAGTTTTACGGTACTTCAGTTTTTGACTCATTACTGCATACTCACTGTCATTGATCATCACCTTGGAATTGAAGAAGGATCTGCGGTTCAAGAGGTCCATGGTGAGCTGGTACATCATGTCCATGACCGGACACAGTGCCTGCATATATTGCTTGGGCATTGCCCATGATGTGGAGCATTGCATCTGGTGCTAGGTCAAACACTCAGGGGCTCGACAAGCACTGGCTATGGCTGTTCTGGGGAAAGCCAAGGAAAATGCATGTGCCAGCCGCAGCTTCTTGGTTGGTGGCACATTTGCAGGCCCTGCAGGAAGTGGAAGGGGCCCTTGTTCGGTTCCTGTACCTTTTATTCATGGAGGAGTATGCATTGGCTCTCCCAACTTCTTGTAAAGTTGAAGGGATAAAGAATTTCCTTTTGGGTCTCCACTTCTTTGATTGTGAGTCTCTGTCTCAATGGCAAAAGAACGACAAGAAGAGTTGACAACAGTGTTTGTATTTGCTGTTGGTGAAGGGATTGTTTGTGTTCTCGCCTGCTAGAGGGTATGTGTGGTTGGTCATCTTTGAGGGAAGTCTACCTACCTATAGAGCTCACTGGTCTGCCCACAGAACTCCCACCTGGGCAGCTGACTGTGTCCATGTCAGTCAAGTCGAATGGTCGATCCTGTCTAGGAAAAGTCCATCAAAAGAGAGGATTTCTCATCCTCTTGGAATCTGGTACTGACTAAGGCCATCCCAAGCAGGGTGGGTCAAGTTTGACTGAGCTCCCTGTCTGTCCCTGGTGGTTTAGCAACATCAGGACATACTGATCCCAGTGCAGTCTCCTGCTCGCCTGGTGCACAGTGTTTCTAGGGACATGGATATGTTGTTCATCCACACTCATTGGCAGGTATCCTTGCCGCTTTAAATCTTGCCGGAAGGTCTTCAAGCTTGCTTCTCCCACCCACCCGGGTGGTATAACTCTCGGCTCCGCCCCATGACGCCAGATCTTCCTTACCGCTTGGAAGCTCAGGTTCCCTCCTTAACGCTCTGCGTTTGAGACTGGTTCCTATTTCTCCGTTTTGCGGATTTAAAAATAAATTTTGCGAAAAAGACTTCAGTCTTCGATCCCTCGCGGCTGCGATGGACAAATCGACTCGGTTGGAGATGCCCATGCGGCTGAAAGATGTCTCGGACGGATCCACACTCACGCGGTGTCTACTGCTTAGGCCTTGAGCACGACCCGCAGGCTTGCGACCTGTGCTCATCTTTCTCGGCCTCGTCCTCGAAGACCGTGCTGCCCGATTGCAACTGGGCCGTCCGAGCGTTCCCTCCGGTGAAGTCAAGGAGGCCTGGTTGGCGGTGTCCGGCGGGCTCGGCGGATCAGCTCGGCGGATGGTAGCCCTCGAAGAGGAAGCGGCGCGGGCGTAGTCTTCCTCGACAGCGGCATTTATCGCTCTCTCTGGGTTCTTCCTACCACGGCTTCTTTTAAGGAGCTTTGTCTGTCCCTCTCCACTAAGGGAGAAGGGCCTACATCTCGGGACCTTATTCTCGGTCCAAAAGAAGGACAGAGGAAGTCCCTCCGTCGGCCTCTTAGGAGTGGGAAGGTCCCTCTCCCGAGTCGTCGACGTCGGCTTTCAGATCGACCGGCTAAACTTGCCACTGGCCTCACGGTGTCCCATCAGGTCAGTTGACCGAGACTCCCACCGGCAGTCGAGATTTTCTCGACCGTTGGACGGGCTGTCGCCTTTAGCAGCCGAGATTCCCCTCTCCCAGTTTCCCGGGAGGAGTTGGGGATCCCGTTGGCTCGCCTGTGCCTCCGGTTCGAGGCCTGGATGGACCATCCGAGCGAAGGAGTACGGTTCCGGCCGAACCTCCCGCACCGACCTCGGAAATTCCGGGACTCTCGGTCTCCGGACTTCTTCAGCCAGTCCAGCCGATCCCACCGTCATGGCGGTCCGGTCTACCGGCACCGGCGTGGCGGCGTCACGCTCATCCTCGTCCTCCTCCTCCCGGGCGAGGCGCCCGGCGTAAGTGCGTCGGCCCAGTGCGAGAACCTCATGTTGCAACAGCTCCTCCTGGCGGGAGTCGGCCGACCCCGTCGCCTTCCCGGCCATTAAGTCGCTGTCACCGGAGGCGGCCGACACAACCCCTCGACTTGTCCGAGGATCCTATACCCAGGCCGGTTGTTCGGCCAAAACCAGCTGCTCCACGATTCGGTGGAACCTCCGCTCACAATGCCACCTATTGGGGCTCCGACCAAGATTCTCGGTCGGCTAAGGGTCTACCCATCGGCTGTCAGTTACCCTCACTCCCGCCGACCTCGGCAGGTGAAGGGTGGCTCAGGCCAAGAGGCAGCTCTTCGAGGACTCTTCCGAGTCGAAGATGATTCCTCCTTTTTCTCCAGCGACTGGACTTGGAGTCTTCAGGAGGTCAGTCAATGGACGATGGCCGTCGTCCTTCCTAGGACTCTTCGGCTCATCTCGAGTCCACGGGATGGAGCTCGAACCCGTTCCAAGCGGGCCGGTATCCCTCACGGAGATTCTGGACCGGGGATTCTCCGGCGGAGCCTTTCCAGTGGCCGAGGCCATAGTGGGTCGGCACTGGAGCTTTGGCAGCGCCCTGCTTCCTGCCCTCGCCTTCCGGCCAGGATGGCCAGAGTATCACAGTCCCTACCGGTTCCTTGTCGGTTTTGGAACACCCTCTGCTGAAGGGTTGGTTACCCCAGCGTTTTCAGTAGCCCGGCAGCACCAGGATGTGGACAAACCTTCTGACAAGGAGTCCAAGAATTGGACTATGTCGGCGAAAAGTCTCGCTGCGTCCTCTCTCGCCGTCCAGGCCAGTTCGGCCGTCCTCATGGCACATTTTTTCTCATGCCCTGTTGGGCTCCTGGATGAGGTCATCCCTCATCTTCCTGCCGATCTGCAGACTACGGTTAAGCAGGTGCGGGAACAGGGCAGGGCAGTGGCCAAACAGCAGCTCCAGACTGCTTTGGATATGGGGACTCATGTGCCAGATCGTGGCGGCCGCGGTGGCTATCGTCGCGAGGCTTGGCTGAGGATATCCACCTTTACTTCGGATACCCAGCACAAGTTGGCGGATGTTCCTTTTGGGGACTGACCTCTTGACCCTGGGGTGGAAGGTCACCTGCAGAGGATCGAGAAGTCAATGCTACCTTGGACTCGGTCTCTTCCGCTCAGAGGACAAAGGCCGCCAAGCCACAGCCTAAGCCTTCGTCCTTCTGTGCCCCAGCGCCCGGCCAGCAACGTCAGGGCCAGCAGGCTCGGCCTTGGCATCCCAAACCCAGGCGCGGCTTCCTCTAACAGGAGGCAGGGAGGAAAGGCCCAGGAGGTCCCTCGGCCGGTCCCTCCTCCAAGCCTGCCCAGTAGCGAGGCTGAGGGGTGTAGCCCCCATTCCGTCCCACCCCTGGGTCCCCCCGTGGGGGGACGGCTCCGGCACTTCCGTTCCGCCTGGTCCGCTGTTACCACGGACAGGTGGGTTTTGGAGGTGGTGGGAAGAGGCCTGCCTCTAGAATTCGAGCAGGCACCACCCTTCAGAGCCGTCGCCCCTCGGGGGCCTCCGGGGTCCCCAGCCTCACTGGCGGCTCGTCGAGCCGACATCGCTCTCCTCCTCCAGAAGGAGGTGATAAGAGAGGTGACGGACCCTCCTTCAGACCCAGGGTTTGTGTCCAGGTACTTCCTGGTTCCGAAACGGACGGGGGGCTGGCGCCCCATTCTCGACCTACGACCTAAACAAGTTCCTAAGGTCTTGAACCTTCAGGATGGTCACTCTGGCTCAGATAATACCATCCTTGGAACGCGGCGTGTGGTTCTGCTCTCTGGACTTGCAGGACGCGTTTTTCCGCTCCCTATCCGTCCGTCTCACGGAGATTCCTTCGGCTTCGAGCGGAAGGATCCCTTTCGAGTTCCAAGCCATGCCCTTCGGCTTGTCTCCAGCTCCAGGGTCTTCACCAAATGCATGGCAGTGGTGACAGCATTCTCTTGGGCGCGGGGGTCGGTGTACCCTTACCTGGACGACTGGCTGATAGCAGCTCCCTCCAGGAAGGAGGCGGGGTGGTCCAGAGATCTGGCCCTCGGTCTGCTCTCAACTGGGCCTCCTTATCAAGCGAGGCCAAGTCGGAACTCGGAGCAGGCTGGTGATTCTATTCATCGGGCGCAGCTCGACTCTCTTGAGCAAGCGCGGCTCCCCGCGGACAGGGCCGGGTTCTTTCCTCCTTTGCCCGATCATTTCTGGTTGGGCAATTGCGCCCTGCCGGGACTTCCTGCGCCTCCTGGGTCTCATGGCGGCCTGCACCAGCGTGGTCCATTGGGCCCGCTGGAACATCGTCCCTTCAGTAGGGACTGGCCAGCCAGTGGTCCTAGCGCTGCGATCCTTTGGACCAGCTTGTGTCGGTGACACAGGGGATGTGGAGCAGCTCTCCAGTGGTGGACCGTTCCAGATCATTTGCAGGAGGGCATCCCGTTCGTCCGCCCGAGCCGACGGTCTCTCTCCGACCGATGCCTCTCTGATGGGTTGGGTGCCCATCTGGGGAACACCGGGCTCATGGCCTCTGGTCCCGCGGAGTCCGATGCCACATCAGCCTGCTGGAGCTCCGGCGGTCCGCCTAGCTCTCACGCCTTTGCTCCGTTCCTCCGGGGTCCAGTGGTCCGAGTCCAGGCGGACAATACCACGACCATGTACTATCTAAACCGCCAGGAGGGACGCGCTCCATGCTTCTATGCAAGGAAGCTCTCCGCATTTGGTCACTCGTGCGTCAGCCTGAGGCGGATCTCTAGCCATTCACGTGGCAGGAGCCTCCAACACCCTGGCCGATGCCCTGAGGCGGATAGGGGCTGCATCCCACAGTGGTCTCTCCTGCCGGAGGTAGTACAGCATCTGTTCTCCCATTGGGGCACACCTCAGGTGGACCTGTTTGCCTCCAGGAGAGCGCGAGCTGAGTCTGTTCCATGCCCGCCCCCTCAGCAGGGGCTCGCTGCAGGGGATGTCTCTCGAGGCAGTGGACCCCGGGCCTCTTCGCCTTTCCCCATTTCCCTTGATCCACAAGGTGCTTCTCAAGGCGAGGAGGGACAAGGCGCAGGTGATTCTGATAGCCCCAGACTGGCCTCGCCAGTTCTGGTACCAGATCTCCTCAGTCTCAGCTCCAGGACTCGCGGCAGCTCCAGCTCGCCCGACCTGCTCTCAGTCAATCAGGGGAAGGTGTTCCATCCGGACCTTCAATCCCTGCACCTGACGGCCTGGTTCCTGAGCTGCTAGAGTTCCAGGCCTTGGGTCTTTCCGACGAGGTCCTCAATGTAGTTGAGGCGTCCCATGAGTCGACCAGAATGCTATGCTTTCAAATGGAAAAGGTTTTCCATTTGGTGTCAGAGCAAGGGCTTGGACCCTTCCTCCTGTTCCTTGGCAAGCATCTTGGACTATTTATGGTCCTTTCTAGTCAAGGGCTTAGGTCGGCGACCCTAAGGGTGCACCTGGCAGCCATCTCCTGCTTGAGCGGGCGGGGACAGTTGGTGGTGCAGGAGAAGGTGGTCAGGCGCTTTTCAAAGGCCTTGATCACATTTCCCTCCAGTCACGGGAACCCCACCTCCGTGGGATCTACTGCTGGTACTGGCAAAGCTCATGGGCAAGCCATTCGAACCTATGCACAGGTGTGCTCTCTCTCACCTGTCGTGGAAGACCGCCTTCTTGGTGGCTATCACGTCAGCCAGAAGGATGGGAGAGCTCCAGCGCTCCATCAGTCTCCTTACCTGGTCTTCCACAGGGACAAGGTTGTCTCTTCACCGAAATTCCTTCCGAAGGTGGTGTGCGGAGTTTCACCTTAACCAGGTGTTGACTCTGCCGGTGTTCTACCCCAATCACACCTCGGAGGCCGAATATGGGCTCCATACTTTGGACCCTAGAAGGCGCTCGCTTATTATAAGGAGGCCTTGGCTGAAGTCGAGGGAAGGTTCCAGCCAGCTGTTTGTCACCACGCTGAAGCCACACCTGGCAGACCTGCAGCCAAGCGGACGATAAGCAGGTGGGTCACTTCCTGCATAGATCTCTGCTATAAGTTGGCGGGCATGGAGCCTCCCAGAGGGATAAGAGCTCATTCTACCCGCCTATACTGCTGTAACGGGTGGCTGCTTCAGGGACGTCCCTATCCAGAAATCTGCAGGGCTGCTACCTGGAAGTCAGCAAACACCTTTATTACCCATTACCACATCGACCTTGAGTCACGCCGGGATGCTGGTTTTGGGGCCTCGGTTCTCCAGTCTCTCTTCCCAAGTAAGTATTGGGGTGTCGTCTTGCCTCCCTCCTCCCGGAGAACTGCTAGGAGTCTGCCAATGAGTGTGGATGAACAACATATCCATGTCCCTAGAAATACAGGTTACTCACCTGTAACAGGAGTTCTAGGAATGGTATATGTTAGTCTGTCCACCGACCCCTCCATTCTCGGCTGACGCCATCAACCTGAGCTTCCAGCGGCCAGATCTGGCGCCATGGGGCGGAGCCGAGTTATACCACCCGGGTGGGTGGGAGGAGCAAGCTTGAAGACCTTCCGGCAAGATTTAAAGCGGCAAGGATACCTGCCAATGAGTGTGGATGAACAACATATACCATTCCTAGAACTCCTGTTACAGGTGAGTAACCTGTATTTCTCTGTCAGACTAACGAGACCCAGGGGCTCTGATACTACGTTGATTCTCCAGTAGATGTTGATAGTGTTTGCACTCTCGATCCTGTTCTCGACATCGCTGGGGAGTTCTTCCTCGTCATTTGGCTCTTTCCACCAATGTCATGAATATCCCAGATGGGAGATAGCAGTCTAACAGCAGTGGGCGTATGGAGCATTTGCCCAGGATTAATGTTGACCTGCAGTGCTGCTGCACCCGACCTAGCCATGGCTGCCCCTACTGGTGCTGGCTGTGGTTATGCCTCTTTGTCTTTGCCAGCCATTCAGCAGCAACTGATATAGATGGAGCCTCTCACCTCTACAGCTGGCGAAGGCACTCTGACCAAGGACTCCAAGCCAGAGTCAGGATTTCCTCATCTCCTGGTGTTTACTCCAGTTGAGAGAGATGTCAGTGCCTTCTGCCAGTGGTCAGTGTCCTGATTCTTATTAGAATGCATCATCTGTTCCATTGACTCCATGCTGGCGAGATGGTAGACAGCCAACAAACAGGGCTTCTGTAGTGGACGAGTCCTACATGGCCTTCCTCATGGAATTCATGTCTACGACTCTGGACATTCCGTTGGATGAGGTACAGAAGAAGATATTTTTTGGTATTTATATTTTTTACTTAAATCATTTAGTTAAAAAACATTAAAATATTACAAATGTTCTTACACGAACAGTATCTATTCATGCAGATGCTAATGCATTTTTTATTGAACAGTAAGCATATTTGTAGAGCTCATACAAGAGAATTTTCCCATATTTTAGAAATACATTTTGACTCATCTCCAGTACTTCATATACCTCAGAAATCAACATAGTTTCCCCAAAATATATACTGAATCAGACTGAAATAGTAATTTGATGATTTCTTCATTTTATATTATCTGGTTACAAAGGTCACTCAGAGAGTGTCTTTCTTGGTTATAGTGTGGGCTTTAAAAGTAGGTTTAGAAGGAGACTTCCCAGCTCCAGAACATTCTTAAGCAAAGCCCCTCACCAAGAGTAGCCTTCCCTGTTGCTCCTGCTCTTCTGGGCGTGATGCTTAGCACCTGGCAGCATCTGGCCTCTTGCCAGGCTGCTCCATATGGATTGCAGGTGTATGCTCCCCTTGGACAGACTGTGTCTAGGTTTGCAGAGCATCCATCACAGAGGGGTTAGCAGCAGATGCAGTGTTCCACAAGGCAAAGGTGCAGTGTGCGTCATACAAGCAACTAGACAAGGAGTCTAAGAAACAGGATAATTTGTCGTATGGTCTTAACAGCTCCACCCACCCCTTGGCTTCCGCCAGGCCAGCTATGTGACTTTGATTATTTGGTATAGCCGGGGGCTCTTCAAGAGTCTCCCCAACCTCACCAACGGACTTCTTGATGAGCCGGCAAGATCTCTGCGAGCTCCGTAATCTATGACTGACCAAGCACCTGTTGCAGATTACCCTGGACGTGGCCATGGTGCCGACTCAAGGGGTGGCAGCGGCAGTGTCCATACGCTGACATTCCTGTTTTGCGCATTTTGCCATTCACTCAGGAAATCCAGATCAGATACTAGCTCAGTCTACCCATCTTTTGAAAATAAAAATATTTTCAGGCAGGAATATTTTCAGGCAGCAGTAGTTTCCAGTATCAGCTGTAGGTACCGTTAGGGAAGTGTTGGAAAACATGACTCACAGATGATAAAATGTACATCATGCCTGTAAGCCTGTCTACGTTTATACATATAAGAATAGTATATTGCATTTAGATGCTTAATTTACATAATGAAATACTTTAAAGAGTACATATTTTACTGTTCACATTCAAATCTGTCTGATCTTCATTTCATTAAAAAATGTTTATTGCTGTTTCAGTATTGCGCAAAAATAAATATTTCTCGCTCTTGTGCTGTAATACAAAAAAACATAAGAATTGGTATTACCTTAGTACCTCCTTAGTGAAATATATGTTCTACAGTATACAGTTGTGGTAAAGGCAGTACTGTATTACATTGTCACATTTATTTCAGTAAGGTACACAGAATACATTTTGTACATATGGGATATGCAATTTGCTGACTCAAAATATACAACTTATCTTTAACTGTGAGGGGGCAAGACCATAACTCACACATGGCAGAGCCCAAGTGAGTTATGAATGTTCTGCCCACTCACAAGTGGTGATAAACTGCTGTTGAGTCTGCTGTTGTCCAGACCACTGATTTATGGTGATTAAATAATGAAATTCCATTTTCAAGACTTGAAATTCCGTAAACTGCAACGGTGATTGTTTGTCTAATTTCTGGATTTTACTGGGATTCTACTGTCCTTCTTTTAACATGTGTATAAATGATTAGAAAAAATGAAGACTTACTACAGAGAGTAAAATTTAAAATAGTTCAAGAAGCAGTTATAAATACAATTTCTGGGCGTGGTCAAGTGCAGAGCAGAATGGCGGTTTGAGAGAGGAGCTCCGGCTACATCGCCTGCTATTTTCTCTCAAAAACCCACTAAATTGCCAAAAAGTCTGAAGATTTTACTTGCCCTATAGCCCAGATGCCATCGCCGACTAAGCCAGTGAAGAAACAATCTAAGATATCATTTAATTCACCCGGATTGGCCCGAGTTACAAAAGGCCTGCCTCAGAGGAAAGCATGAGCAGATCCCATGGAAGGGCTTGCTGCAAAACCAGTCTCTTTCGATCCTGAACACTCCCATTTGCAGAACGACTTTCTGCCTGACTTATCCGACACTATGGCTGAAAGGTATCAGAATTTGGAGAGACTTTTAAACTATTTAAAATACGATTTAAGTACCCGCATGGAAACGGGATTCGAGAATGTCACTGCCCAAATTCAGCACATGCAGCAGACAGTCAGTAATTTGGCTGACACAGTAGAAACACATGAAACCCGAATTGGAGAGCTGGAATCCAGATTGGGGAATCAAGAAGATCTTACAAATAGGCAAACATCCTATTTGGTAAAAGCCCTTAAAGAGTTTGAGCTACTAAAACAGATTGTGGATGACCATGCGAACTGGGAGAGATGCTGCAATGTCAGGATATTAGAGCTACCAGAGGGACTTGAGGGTCGGGACTGTGTAGAATATCTGTGGGCCTGGTTCAGGGACACTCTACAAATACCACAGGATGCCACTTTGGAGATTCAGCGAGCTCATCACTCCCCTGGCCCCAAGCCTACACCTGAGCAAAAACCTTGCCATATTATAATTAAGTTTCTGAGATATCAAGATCGAAAACTAGTCCTTGAAGCAGCTCGGAAGAAAGGAGTCATTATGACCTAACAAAATCGAGTGAGCGTATTTCCTGACTAGTACTACAGCTTCAGAGGTGGGCATATGCAGAGGTCAAGACGCAGCTGCACTCTATTTCCTGCCCCTTCACACTGGCATACTCTGCTTGACTCATCATTTGATCTGTGGGGGGTTTGCAGAAGGCCTTTACAAGCCCAGACCTCGCGCTGGAATATGCTAAAGAACTGGAATGCCAGAGAAGAGGCTAATGGCTTTAGCAACCGAGGCAACCTAATTCAGGTACTGTGAAAACGGGCATGGGTGATAGGGAAGGGGGGTTTATTAGCCCTTGCTGATCTGTAACACCTTCAGGGGCCTATAAGGCAAGATTGGTGGGCACCCCCACCCTTGTCTTCTCCTCCTCCCATTTCTGGTGCTCCCAACAGATCTACGATGTATTTCATAACAAATTTTCATTATGGTACAAAAGTATTAAGGAGACTGTAGTAGAGGCTGGAACTGGGCCTATACATGTCCTGAATCTACGCATTATCCTGCAGACTATGACTTAGCAAGTGGACATTTACTGGTTGCTGCTTTGAAACAGCTTCTTTCTGTTCTGTTATTTGGAACATTACTTTGACTATTACAGTCTGCATTGCTACATCTGGGACTTATTGCTTACAAGACTATTTGGCTTTATCTATTGGGTTTCAAAATGTGAATTGGGTGGGGGGGATACTGGAATGTTCAATCGAGGGGATCTACATTCCTTGATTTGTCTCCTTTGACTGCCCAGGATTCTTGTGGGAATAAATTTATTCCAGTGCTGAGAGGAAGTCCGCTGAGGAAACTTAACATTAATTTTATTGTAATAGCACTGAAGGTAGAGCTGAAAATTCCATTTTGCCAGGGTGGTCAGTTTCCCACACATCAGAGCGGTGTGGCCTACCTTGGAAGGTCCCCTAAGTGGCGCTCTCGTCCCGAGAACTTTCTGAGACAAGATAGGGTCTCTGGGAGGAGTTTCTCCCAGACCCTTACTCACTCACTCACCCGATGCCCATTTTTAGGGTGCTATGAGGGAATCAGACTTATTTTTTTATTAAATTTTTTTTTAGTTTTGAATTGTAATAGCAGGCGATGGAGCGCTCAATCCACGAAAAGGAGTGGATGGGAACAGCAGAACCTTTTGTACTGCGGGGGGGGGTGGATATGTTAATGTTCACTGTACGTTGCTAATAATTTCTGTTCTAGTTGGAAATTGTTATGTTGTTGGGGAGATGGGAAGGGACTCAAGTGTTAAAATATGGTATTCTGTAGTATATTGTCATAATATGGAGAGTCCATTGGTACACTGTGAAGGGGAAGGGGTAAGTTAGAAGTTTTTTTTCTATATTGTTGGGGTTTATGCAAAATTAGCAGAGTAAGTTCTGTTTTTGCACCAGGGTTAAAGTCGACTCTTTGGGGTCAAATTTAGCCAATATTTATCAATGGCTAATTTGACCTTTATTTCATGGAACACTAATGGTTTACGAACAGTGGTAAAAAGAAAGTGAGTATGGTCACAGATCAGGAAACTAAAAGGTGATATTTCTGCAGGAGATGCACTGTGCTAGGGAGGAGGCTGGTTGCCTGGGGGAGTCCTGGAGTGAATCTTTTTTGCAGCCCCCTTCACATCTAAGGCTCTGGGACAGCCGTGGGGATTAGACCTGCTCTTCCTCATAAAGTAATTTCCCACATGGCTGACCCACAGGGTAAATATGTTATTGCAGTAGTAGATTTGGGAGGTTGGAAGCTTACCTTGGCCTTGGTTTATGGTCCGAATTTATGACTCACCGGATTTTTTCATCCACTTGGCGACCACCCTCGCTCCTTTCCCTGTCTATATAATTATAGGAGGGGATATGAACACCTACTGGGATACTGAAATGGATCATTCTGGAGTTAGACGAGGAACACCTCCTAAAAGTGTTTCTGCACTACATTGATTAATGGAGGGCAGGTCCCTGACTGAGGCCTGGAGGTTTTGCCACCCAGCAACCTGGGAATATTCCTTTTTCTCCCATGCTCATAAGATTTATATCAGACTAGATTATATCTTTCTTCCATCGCACATGGTGGGGGAAATAGAGGAGGCCGAATATGGTCAGTTACTGATTTCTGATCATGTTCTCCTTAAAGTGGTAGTGACCTGAGGAGCGGGATCTCCTGGTATGGCTCAGTGGCACCTCGACCCATCCTTGTTGCTAGACCAACAGTTTATTCAGCAACTAAATGAACATCTCAGGGAATTCATTGCCCTAAACCCCCTGGGAGATACTGTTATTGGTACAGTGTGGGACATTCTAAAAGCTTTTATTAGGGGGGAAGCCATCTCCTACGCCTCATTTCAAAAGAAAAACCGCCACAGCTCGAGAACACCACTTGGGAAGGGCAATTAACACCCTGGAAAAGGCCAGTGTAGCACAGCAGACCCCACAATTGATGTCCAAACTTAAATCCCTTAAAGGTACTCTGAACCAGATCTCCATGAGACAACTGGAACATGGCTTATTATTAACAAAATCTATCTCCTTTTTTGATGGAGACAAATCAGGAAAATTACTGGTCGGTATGGTGAAAGCAAAAAGGGCAGAACATACCATATTAGGTATAGAAGATCCTGTGGGGGAGATCACTTATGACCAGGTTAGGAGCAATAACTCATTTAGGGCATATTACTCCACTCTGTACACCTCTGAGTTTCCTCCTGGAGCAGTCCCAGAGTTGTTTCTGGACACCATTGACTTGCCATCCCTGCAGGATCAGGATAGAGACATTCTGACATCCCTTGTGACCTTGGAGGAATTATGTCAGATTGTGGTTGGGGGGCGTTAAGAAGGGGAAAGCTCGAGGGCCAGATGGACTTCCCTCGGAACTGTACAAACTGATCTGGAATACAGTGGGTCCTTTGATGTTTAAGATGGTGACTGATTCTTTAGCACGAGGGGTCCTTCCAGCATCTCAGTATTTAGCTGCCATTACTGTCTTACCCAAACCTGGTAAGGAACCTATTAAATGTATCTCATACTGCCCCATCTCCTTTTTAAATGTCGATTATAAATTATAGCCAAACTGTTGGCATCCAGGATTGAGGGTTTCCTTCTTCGTGTGGTACATCTGGACCAGGGAGGCCTCGTCAAGGGAAGGCAGGCAAAACATAATATCAGGCAGACCCTGAATATTATGCACCAGTGGCCCTGGGGTAGTGGAGGAAGGCTTCTAGCCCTAGATGCTGAAAAGGCATTCGACCTGGTCGAATGGCCTTTTATGCTTGCAGTTTTAGCTAAATTTGGCATGGGCCCCCAAATGTTGTAATGGGTCAGTGCATTATACCGTTCCCCCAAGGCCCAAATACTTATCAATAGCATGGTGTTTGCCCCCTTCACCCTGACCAGGGGAACCAGGCAAGGCAGTCCTCTTTCCCTACTCCTATGTGTCCTAACTATTGAATCCTGGCCCAAGCTGTCAGGACAACTTTGGGTATACGAGGTTTGGTCCCGGGGGTGGGGTGGGGGAACATAAAATCTCTTGTTTTCGGACGAAGTCCTTCTCTTTATTACAGCTCCAGAGATTCTCTCCCCTGCTTATCAGCACTTATTATATGGGCCAGTCTCAGGTCATAAAATTAACTGGGGGAAAGTGAATGGATGGTCCTCCAGCACCCATTACCATAGAGAAAACAAATATACCCTGCACTAAACAAATTAAGTATTTGGGAATCAGAATAACATCTGCGATCTCCAAACTTGTTAAAACCAATATGAATAACATTACTAAAAAAGTCAAGGAAGACTGCACACTTTGGAGAGCTCTCCGTTTGTCTCTCATAGGGCGGATGAATCTTATTAAAATGATGCCATAGTTCCTGTATTTTTTCCTGACAGTTCCACTCTGGATACCACATAAATGTTTAAAATCCCTAGAAGGGGCAATTACACAGCTCATATGGCAGGGCCTGAGACCAAGAATTAAGAGGGATATTTTGTGGCACCCAGTTGGGAGAGGGGAATTGAGCCTGCCCAATGTGCAGTACTACAATCTTGCGGCTCAACTAGCTTTTGTGCAGGATGTGTTTAAAGAAGGAACCACTGGGCCAGCATGGGTGATTTTGGAAACATGTTCTTTTATTCTCCTGTACCGTGATATCTTAGTGGGGGGTATGGGTATATCCCAACCTTCTAAAATAAACAATCCCTGCACTAGATCCACTTGGAGAGCATGGCAAAAGGCACACCAGATTTTAGGATGGGATACACATTCAGTTTCATGGGATATTCCGCTTCAGGCGCTACTTATGAATGGTGGGGAGGTGATACCGGGAGAGAAGCAAATCTTAAAAAGTTGGCACCATAGGGGCTTACAAACACTAGGCCACCTCTGGACTGGGGATGACGTAATGTCTTTTTCCTCCCTTATTAAAAGATATAAGGTGCATCCCTCACACTATTTTGTACACTTACGTATACAGAACACTGTGTCCCAGCTAAAAACTGGGTTGCTGGGGGACCAACTGGGAGCTTGTTTCCCCTTAGAGGAGACATTTATAGGACAAGCTATGGATTTGGCCTTCAGACCCCTCAGGAAATGTTACAGATTGCTGCTTGGGGCTCTTCCTGACCCTTTAGCGAAAATTAGAGAGCAGTCGGCATCTGACTTAATGCCAGAAGACCTTACTGGAGAAGATTGGCTTGCCATTCTTAAAAAATATAGGGAAGTGTTCAATAAATAATAGACTCCATGCAGTTCAATACCAAGTCCTTTTTAGAGCATATTTTACACCATATTTAGCGCATAAGATATATCCATTGGCCTCATCCCTGTTCCCCAAATGTCATGTGCATGAAGGCACTTTTTACCACCTGTTCTGGGAGTGTTCCGGAGTGCGGATGTTCTGGGAGTGCATACACCAGATTCTAACCTCTATTTTGCAATGCCCAAACATAATGGACCCGGCCGAAATCTTGTTGGGTCTCCCAGTGTGGAATCGTGGAGGAAGTCCTTGCCTTTCTACGGGGCTGTGCAGACTGGGAAATGTGATTGCCCTCAAACTACTGGCACAATACTGGAGATCATCAGAAATGCCTACTGTATCAGAATGGGTGAAATCATTAATGGAATGTATGAAATTAGAAAGAACCCAATATTATGTAAGAGGCCAAATGGCACAATATTATCAGATGTGGTCCCCAGTAGAAGAAGCTTTAGAGCAACCCTGGTTTCCCCTATTTTAACGGGCTATATCTCTTACGTCAGTTTTGAGGAGATACCCCTCAACATTTAGACAATATCACAATCTGAGTCTTCATTGTAATATTACTGTGTGGGGGTTGAGGTTTTCTGCCTGTTCTGCTGTCAGAAGTATGCTAAAATGTTGTACTGTCTGTAAACCATGAAATTACCACCGTTGTTCCAAGCTAACTTAACATATGTCTTTGACGCTATTTAAACTCACTTACATTAATGGGCTAATTAATATACCTACACTGTCTGACTGATGTAACTAACCTGAATGACAATAACAAGCTCTCAGCTGTTTTAAATAAAGTATACAAAAAAAAGAAATAAATACAATTTCTGTAGATTACAGATCAGGTATAAAATGCCAAATTCCATGAAATTCTTTATTTTTACTGGTGTTCAAGCAGTCCAAGTTCTGTAATTACATAGAAACATAGACTTTGACGGCAGATTAGGACCGCTTGGCCCACCTAGTCTGCCCATTTCCCTACCTAGAAGATAAGCTGCAGATCCTATTTAACCAACAGCCTATTTCTTCATACCCCCCACAAAAATTGCCTCATGTCTGTCCCATGCATTCTTGAATTCTCCCACAGTTTTAGACCCCCCAACCTCCTCAGGAAGGCTGTTCCATGCATCCACCACCCTCTCTGTGAAAACATACTTCCTCACATTGCCCCTGAGCCGTCCCCCCTCTGTCTTCAGATTGTGTCCCTTTGTTCTTGCACATCTCTTTTTCTGAAAGATGCTACCCTCTTGGACTTTGTTGATTCCTCTGGGGTACTTAAATGTTTCTCTCATGTCCCCCCTCTCCCTCTTTTCCTCAAGGGTATACATATTAAGCTCCTTTAGTCTCTCCTCGTATGGCTTCTCTTGCAGACCCTGCACCATTTTAGTTGCCCTCCTCTGAACTGCCTCCATCCTGTCTATGTCCTTGCGGAGATGGGGTCTCTAGAACTGGACGCAGTACGCCAGATGGGGTCTCACCAACTGACTGTACAGGGGGATAATAACTTCTTGTTTTCTGCTGGTGATACCTCTCCCTATACATCCCAGTAACCCCCCAGCCCTTCCGACCGCCTTCTCACATTGCTTGCCAACCTTTAGGTTATCTGATATGATTACCCCCTGGTCCCTTTCCATTTTTGTCATTGTTACTACCTCCCCCCATTCTGTAATCTTCCCTTGGGTTTTTGTTTCCCAGGTGCATTACTTTGCACTTCTTTGCATTGAATCCAAGCTGCCATACTTCTGACCATTCCTTCAACCTTGCCAAGTCCCTTCTCATCCTTTCCACGCCTCCTTGTGTATCAACCCTGTTGCAGATCTTTGTGTCATCTGCAAAGAGGCATACTTTTCCTTCCAGTCCCTCTGCAATGTCACTTATAAAGACATTAAAAAGGACAGGACCCAGTACTGAACCCTGTGGTACCCCACTAGTAACCCCCTTTCTTCAGAGTGGACTCCATTTACAATTACCTTCTGTGTCCTGTTGTTCAGCCAATGTTTTACCCAGGCTACCACCCTGGGACCCACTCCCAGACTGGTTAATTTGACTACTAATCTTTCATGTGGGACTGTGTCAAATGCCTTGCTAAAGTCTAGGTAGGCCATGTCCACAGCCCCTCCCTGGTCTACTACTTTGTTCACCCAGTCAAAGAAATCAATTAGATTCGTCTGACATGACCTTCCCGCTGTGAACCCATGCTGCCTTGGGTCCTGTGCCCAACTGGCCTCTAGGTACTCAACAATTCTTTCCTTCAGAAGTGATTCCATCACTTTCCCTACCACAGAGGTCAAACTGACAGGTCTGTAGTTTCCTGCCTCTGTCTTGGTCCCACTTTTGTGAAGGGGAATCGCATCTGCCTTCTTCCAGTCCTTGGGTACCACACCATCCTCCCATGATTTGTTAAAAAAGGGTAGTCAGTGGTGTCACTAGTTCTCTGCTTATTCTTTTAGAATTCTGGGGTGAATTCCATCTGGCCCCATTGCTTTGTCCACCTTCAATTTTAGGAGTTCTTTCAGAACCCTTTCTTCTGTGAAAGGGCTGGGATCGACCCCCCTCTCCAGAGTGCTTCTGTTAATTGGATTTGGCACCTTCCCCACTTCCTCTTTTGTGACTACTGAACAGAAGTATTCATTCAGTATCCCTGCTTTTTCACTGTCACTCTCTGCCCACCCACCATCCATTCTATTCAGCCTCACTATCCTTCCCTTTGTCTTTCTACGCTCCCTGATATACCTGTAAAAGGTTTTATCCCCCCTTCTTACCCAAGTTAGCTATCTTTTCCTCAGTTTGTACCTTTGCTATTCTGACTACCCTCCCTGCTTCCTTCTGCCTTAATTGGTACAGTTCTCTGTCCTGCTCCTTCTATGTTTTCTTATACTTCCTAAATGCTATCGTTTTCTCCCTAACCTTCACTGCCACCTCTTTTGAGAACCATAGTGGCTTTTTCTTTCGTTTTGATTTGTTTATTTGCTTCACACAAAGGCTTGTTGCCTCTGTGATGGCAGTTTTGATATTTCCCCATTGTTGCTCCACCCCTCCTTCTAGCCTGTTTGCTAGTGCTTTTCTAAGGCACTCTCCCATCTTGCCAAAGTCAGCCCTCCTGAAGTCCAGAACCCTCACTTTTGTATGGCTTGACTCTGTAGCTGAGTTTATCGTGAACCACACTGTTTGGTGGTCACTTGTTCCTAAATGGCTACCCACTTCTAGATCTGAGATCCTCTCACTGTCCCCATTTGAGAGTATGAGATCTAAGATTGCTCCCTCACAGTAGGTTCCAAACTAGCTGTCTGAGGCATGCCACCTGAAGGGCATCAAGAATGGCCCTGCTTTTGGATGTGCTGCCCAGAGGTGCTCCAGTTAACATCTGGCATATTAAGGTCCCCATCAACAGTATCTCCCCTTTCTCTGCCATCTTAAGTATGCCTTCTATCATATCTTTGTCCATTCCCTCCCCCTGACATGGGGGTCTGTATACAACCCCTGTGCAGATTGTGGTGTCATTTCCAGTATCTAAGGTGACCCACACTGCCTCCTCTCCTCCCTGTTTACTCTTTTGTTCGGTTGCTTTTATCTCTTCCCTTACATAGAGAGCTACCTGCCCCCCTTCTGCCCTCTCTGTCTCTCCTGTAGGTTGAGTACCCTGGTATGTTAACATCCCAGACATGGTTCTCTGTGTACCATGTTTCTGTGACTGCTACAATATCCAGGCATCCCTCTTCCATCAAGGCCACCAGTTCAGGGAGCTTGTTGCCTAGACTACGGGCATTGGTATTCATTACCCTCCATTTCTTGATGGCCTTACCCCTTTTTGCCCCATCCCTGTCCTTATTGCATTTGTCACTTTCTCCATTTACCCCTGTGCTTCTCCCTATTGACATCTCTATGTTGGTGTCTACCTCACTTAGTACCCTGATATTTTTGGGGGCTAGGATTTCCCTGCTCCTTTCCAGTGCCTCCCCCCTTGGCTAGTTTAAATGCTTGTCAATGAAGTATTTAAACCTATCACCTAGGATCCTGGTTCCCCTCCTGGACAGATGCAGACCATCATGCCAGTATAGGCCTGCATCCCTCCAGGTGGCTCCCCAGTCCCCAATGAAGCCAAATCCCTGAGCTCTGCACCCAGTTTTTCAACCACTGATTGAATCCCATGGTGTGGAGCACCCTAGCCTCACCCATGCCATAGACAGGCAGCACCTCCGAGAAGGTTACCGTGTGTGCTATTTGTCTAAGGCCCCTCCCCATCTCTACAAACGCTTCTTGCACTGCTCTGATCCCTTTCTTAGCCAGGTCATTTGTCCCTAGGTGGACAATGACATCCAGCTCCCTCCCCTGTGCAGCTGCTCCTGCGATCCTGAGGATTCGCTCCCTGTCCCTCAAAGCCATGGCACCAGGCAGGCACCTTACCTCCCTCTCCCCTTCCTCCCCCAGTTCTACCTTCCTAACAGTGGAGTCCCCCACCAGGAGTTGTTTCCTTCCCCTGTGGGGTCCCATGCCACCCTCCTGTGGGTCTCCTTTGTGGAGGTTCCCAGCATCCTCCTTGGTCTCCACTGTGGGTGCCTCCATAGAGGAACCACACTTTTCCAGAACGGCATAGAAATTGTAGAGAGGTACAACTGGAGGGATGCGCCTCTGTTCCACCACCCTCAGCCTCCCTGAGCCTACTGTGGTCCAACCCCTCCTCGTTCTTGGCAACCTCTGAGGCAATTTTACAAGGTTTTCTAGTAAACACTGAAAGCCAGTAGCAGTGGCTATTGTATATGTGATATAAACAACAGTAGTATACAGGTAATAGGTTCCAAATCTGCAGTTTGATGTTGTTGATGTTTTTGTTTGAATTTTACAGCTGGCTTCAGTGCTGCATTCGGCATTGTGAAGTCATCAGCATTGTGAAAACTGCTCTCTGACTGGTTTCAATGTTCCATTGTGATTACAGTAACCTTAAATATATCCATTGTGACAACAGTAACTACAACACATTTTTGATATGTTGCTATGACTGATGTCACTAGCTCCCCCCCCCACTCCTGTTGTTTGTGTTTATATTTATTTGTTTGCTAACGGGGGGGTGATCCCAGGGACTGTTTTCAGGCACATTCTGGGCCATCAAGATGACACATATCAGCATGGATTCACAACAATTTTATAATTTATTTAAAAATGGCAAATTTCTGTGATATGTTTGGCACTATGGGGACCAAGAGTTCGTGTTATTCTCACTCTGGGTCCATTTATCCACACACTAGATCCAAAGTGGTAGTGGAGGTACAGTGCATGATTGATATGTGTATTGATGCTCCCTTCATTCAGTGATGTTGTGCTGGGATAACATCACTGTTTAAGAGGACGACTGAACAATTAGGACGCAGGATTTTTTCTTGCCATTATATAATTAAAGGCATGGCATAAATCATATTTGCCATGGCCCTAATGAAAATATCACTGGTATATTCCCTTGTGCAGTTTGACCTTTTGACATCAACATTCATGATGACATAAGGTCAAACTGCACTGAGGAAAAATATCAGTGATAATTTACATTGGCGACATAGCAGAGGGGCTTCGGGGGAAGGTCTGCCTTTTCACAGATGACACAAAACTCAGTAACAGGGTGGACACTCCGGGGTGTTTTGGCAATGAAGAATATGTAGGCTGTTACACTAGTTATCCTTAATTCAAGTGGTCTTACTAATAGACTACAGTCTAATAATCTGTGGCTCTGCAATTGACATGGCACTCCGTAGGATTATAGTGGCAGTAAACAAAGCCTGCCGCCTTGCAACTGGTTCGGCAAGATTCACACATACGTGTGACTTGTATGTTAAGACAGACTGGCTCCAATTTGTAGGAAGGCTCAAATTCCAAACCTGCCTGATGGCTAAAAAAATAAGTCTTGGCCTGGTGCCCCCTGGGGTACAGAAGCTCCTCACCCTGCATGATAATAAGCACTGCACCAGAAGTACTGATAGTATGGTTTTCAAAATCTCTCACTGTCATACCTCCCAAAGACAGAGGGCTTTCTCCCACTGAGTTCCATACTGGCTTAACTCCTTACCCCTGGACATTTCTTCTGTAGCCACGTTAGGCCCGTTCAAACAAAAACTGAAGAACCATCTTGTTCCGATTCCAGCTGTGACTGCTTTCACTAATCCCCTCACTCTTACAGGGGCTTGGTACTGTATACTCTCCTCCCAGGCAACCCTTAGATGGTCCCAAAGTTTTTCTACTTTTGGTTCCTAATTTCCTTGGCCTTACAAAGCTATTTTCCTCTTGTTATCCACTCCTCTAATATATCTCCCTCCAATCCTCCCTTTATCTTCCCCCCAATTTTCATCTCTAAAGTTGTCTGCTGCTGGACCTGTTTCCACAACTTGTAAATATTTCCTCTTCCCCTGCCCTGTATGATGAAGCCTCTCTGGCTGATGTATTGTCCCTCCCCTATGTAAGTCTTCCAGTCTATTATGTATGTCTTAGCCTGTCTTAGAAACATAGAAATTGTTGGCAGACAAAAACCAGTAGGCCCATCCAGTCTGGCCGTAGGGCCCTATACATTGTATGTGGCCACTGACCCTATGTGATCAATGGCTTTTCATCACTCTCTCCCCTGTCAGGCTTCCCTTGTGCCTGTCCCAAGCATGTTTAAACCCCTCCACTATGCTTGCCCTCACTACCTCCTGTGGCAGACTATTCCATGTATCGACAACACTTTCTGTGTAGAAAAACTTCCTCACATTACCTCTTAATCTACCCCACTCCAATTTCATACTGTGCCCCCTTGTTCTAGTACTTTTTCTACATTGGAAAAGGTCCCCTACCTGCACCTTGTTTATGCCCTTGAGGTACTTGAAAGTTTCAGTCATGTCCCTCCGCTGTCTCTTCTCCTCCAGTGAATACATATTGAGGTCCCTTAGTCTCTCCTCATATGTTTTATGGTATAAGCCCTGCACCATCTTTGTTGCCCTTCTCTGGATAGTCTCCACCTTATCTATGTCCTTGCGCAGGTTTGGTTTCCAGAACTGCACGCAATGCTCCAGGTGAGGCCTTGCCAATGTTTTATGCAATGGCATCACTGCCTCCTGCGAGTGATACCCATTCCTGTGCACCCCAGTATGCCACTGGGCCACCCTGCCACCTTTGTACACTGCTTTGATACCTTAAGGTCATCAGAGATGATAACCCCTAGGTCCCTTTCCTCTTTGGTGACAGTCAGCTCCCCCCCCCCCAACCTGTAGCTCTCCCCAGGGTTCCCTCTACCCAGGTGCATTATTTTGCACTTCTTTTCATTGAACCTGAGTTGCCACATCTCCGAATATCTTTCAAGCTTCTCCAGGTCCCTCTTCATTTTCTGCACCCTTTTTGGAGTATCCACCCTGTTGCAGATCTTGGTGTCATCAGCAAACAGGCAGACCTTTCCTCCCAGCCCCTCTGCAATGTCACTAATGAAGACACTGACTGGGACTGGTCCTAGTACTGATCCCTGTGGTACCCTACTGGTCACCCTTCTCTCCCCAGATTGTACCCCATTTACCACCACCCTCTGTCTCCTGTCTGTTAACCAGTTCCTAACCTAGCTCACCACCTTGTCTCCCATGCCCAGACTACCCATCTTGTTAATCAGCCTTCTGTGTGGGATGGTGTTGAAGGCTTTGCTGAAATCCAGGTAGGCAACGTCTACCGCCCCTCCCTGATTAAGTTCCCTAGTCACCCAATCCAAAAAAACTATTAGATCTGTTTGACATGACCTTCCTGCTGTGAATCCATGTTGCCTCAGATCTTGAGCACCACTGGATTCCATATGTGCCACTATCGTTTCTTTCAGCAGTGTCTCCATGATCTTTCCCACCACTGAGGTGAGGCTGACTGGCTTGTAGTTCCCCGCCTCCTCCTTACTGCCGCTTTTGTGCAGTGGGACTACATGTGCCCTTCTCCAGTCCTCTGGAACGACACCCGTGTTGAGTGACTCTGTGAACAGGCCTGCCAGAGGCACTGCTAGTTCCCTTTGCAGCTCCTTTAGTATCCTTGGGTGGATGGCGTATGGCCCCATGGCTTTATCCACCATCAGCTTTGTGAGTCCAGATCCCCCTCCTTACACTCTCCCTTCTCCCCTTTGAGCCTCACAATCCCCTCCTGTTTTTTCTTCTTTCACTGATGTACCTATAAAATGCCTTATCCCGTTTGTTTACAGACTATGCTAAGCTCTCCTCTGTCTGTGCCTTTGCCTTCCTAACAGCCTAACCTGCTTTTCTTAGACATTCAAGGTACACCTCCCTGTCCTCCTCCCTTTGGCTCCCCATATATTTCCTGAAACTCAGCTTTTTAGCCCTGACTTTGTCCCTCACCTCTTTGGAGAACCATAATGGTTTCCTTCTTTTTCTTTTCCCTTTGGCCATTATCCTAACGCATTGGTTTGTTATATTTACTATGGCTCCTTTCAGTTTCTCCCATTGTGCTTCCAACCCCTCTACTACCTCTCCCTTCCCCAGAACTGCTTGTATACATCTGCCCATTTCAGTGAAATATGCCCTCCTGAAATCTAATACTCTTGCCCTTATGTGGCTTAATTGAGTCCATGTCTCCATGCTGAATCGCACCATGGTGGTGGTCACTGGACCCCAGCTGCCCTTCCACCTTGTATGTCTTCGACTCTGTTCCCATTGGTCCATACCAGGTCCAGAATTGACTTGTCCCTGGTTGGCTCATGCACCAGCTGCCTGAATCCAACCCCCTGCAGGGATTTAAGGATGGCTGTGCTTCTGGCTGAAACAGCCATCTGAGTGGCCCAATCCACATCCGACATATTGAAATCCCCCCAGTAGCAGGATTTCACCCTTAGCTGCCATGTCGTGTATGTTCTCCACTAGTTCCCTGTCTACTTCCTCCCTCTGTGCTGGAGGTCAGTAGATCACCCCTGTGCGTATCGCTGTTCCATTCTCTGGCTCCAGGGTGACCCACATTACCTCGGCCTCCCCCGTCTTCCCTGAATTTCTGTAACCTTTTTACCATCTTTGATGTACAAGGCCATTTCCTCACCCTTTTTACCCTCCCTGTCCCTCCTGAACAGTGTATAGCCTGGTACATTGACTTCCCAGCCATGATTAGCAGAGTATCATGTCTCTGTTACTGCTGCTGTGTCAAGGTCTGCATCTGCCAACAAGGCCTCCAGGTCTGGAACCTTATTTCCTAGGCTACGGGCATTCGTTAGCATGACCTTCCATGTTTTGCAGTCTGCCTTCCCTCTGCTCTTGTTCTTCCTCTCCAGCATCTCCCCCCCACCCCGGTTTCCTTTCCTAAGTGCTCTTGCCCCCCAGTATCACTCGTTGTACATTCTTCACCTGCCTGCCCCTCCTGCCTGCTTCGCTGTTCCCACAGTCAACTTATGTTCCTGCATGTTCCCGTTGGAGGCGTGTCTACCTCCTCACCCTCTGGCTCTCCCCCACCCGGCCAGTTTAAATGCTCACAGCTGAAGCATTTAAACTTCTCACCTAACTTCTCTTCTCTTACCTAACTGTTACCTTTACTACCCCTCGCTTTCTTGCTTCTAATTGTATTTTTACATACATTGTACAATGCCAACTTAATGTCTTGTTACCTTACTTGCCGAAGTTTAATATTGTATGTATTGTTTGCTTGGTATTTAATTCTTGCTGCTTAACAGGAATTCACTTATGTTTACACTGTTTGTCTGACTCTGACATAGAACCTATGTAATGAGCTTATTCTCAAAAGGTGTTAATCCGAGATCACAATAAATAAATAAATAATATATTATAAGGGTTCTGGAAGAGTGGTCGGAAACATGGCAGCTGAAATTCAATGCAAGGAAATGCAAAGTGATGCATTTGGGGAGGAGGAATCCAAATACCACATACACACTTGGGGGAGAAAATGGCAACAACCAGGCAGGAGAAGGATCTGGGGATTATAATTGCAAATTAACTTAAATTGAGGACCCAGTGCAGCAAAGCAGTGGGCAAGGCTAACATGATGCTGGCGTGCATAGGGAGAGGGATAACCAGCAGAAGGAGGGAGGTGCTGATGCCACTTATCTGCATGGTGAGGCCACACCCGGAGTATGGGGTACAGTTCTGGAGGCCCCATCTAAGAAAGGACTTACAATGGCATGGAAGGGTGCAGAGAAGGGCCACTAATATGGTGAATGGGCTAAGAGGGATGGCATATGAGGAGAGGTTGAGGGAACTGCATTTGTATCCTCTGGAGATAAAAGGAGGAGGGGACGTGACTGAAACATTCAAGTATGTGAAGGGGATCATTAAAGTGGAGAAGAGCTTATTTACAAGGAAGGTAGATACCAGAACTAGGGGGCATGGACTGAAGGTGGAGGGGGAAGATTTAGGGGAAATGTTAGGAAGTATTAATTCACAGAGAGAGTGGTTGAGCCCTGGAACAGACTGCTGGAGAAGGTGGTGAGTGACAGTACAGTGGAGGGATTCAAGAGGGCCTGGGACAAACACAGTAGGCTGTCAAGGGGAGGAGGAGGGGAATCTTGGGGGAGGGGGGACAGGTGGAGGGAGGGAATGATCAGACTCGATGGGCTAGGAAGGCCCTTTTCTGCCATCGCATATCTATGAATTCATGAATCTATGAATTTAATTAGGGCATGGCATATCCTATATGTAGTAGATACACACATACACATATGTATGTTTATATCATCTAGGGGCTGTAAGCCGTCCATCTCAGGACCACTCGGAAACTCAGCCAGCTGGGGTTGTGTATGTCAGCGTTGGTTATAGAAAGCCATCAAGCACTTGGTGGATTGCAGAGAATCCATGCTGAAACTTGCCATGGCAGTGGCTGGTGTTTTTTGCAGTTCAGTTATGCTGTTTGTCGCTACGGCAATGAGAAAATCTACAAGAACAAGGCTCATACTCTGTGCGTCTGTTGCCTGGGACTCGAACACGATAGATACTAAGAAATGGGCCATTTGCCAGAGCTTTGACCAGGTCACAAGGAGACGTTACTGAAAGGCTTTTCAGGCCTTCGTCAGACATGGAGGGTGCAGTGCATTCAACACCAGTTTCATCTGCCTGCTGTACTGACTCTGTGTCTTCGACATCCCTCCGTTCACTTGTGGGTGACAGGTAAGAACGTTTCACCAAAGATATCAAAGCTGAGAGAGAAATTGAAGGAAAAGCCTTCTGCAGAGAAACATCTACACCAAGGGAAATGCAAGGGTTCCCAGTCAGTGACTTCTCTTACCCATTTCCGGTCTCCCTGAAAGGAGACAATGGTCAATCTAAATATGTCCAGGCTGCAGCTGCGATCTCTGGTTCTGCTCCCCTTTTAACTTTCTCTAAGATATATTAGTCAGGATCTGGCACTGGCTCTGCAGCTGATAGCAGATCTCAGTCAGTTCCACCATTGGGCTTTGGACTGTTGATGGGTTTGTTGTCAGCCCCTGTTATAGGAGTCATTGATGTGCATGCCATGTTACAGACCACGTTGGCTTTTTTCCTGGAGCTCTTGCCTAAGGCCCTGTCAACACCTGTGTCATTGATACTTCACTTGGGTCTGATATTGATGCTGGTCTTGGTTCTAGCAAGTTTGACCTCTGCTGTCAATTCCGTGTCTCCTCCAGAGATGCTTTTGTTGTCAATGCAGACTCCCTATATGGAGTCTTACAGCAAACTCCCTTCCCTGATGAGAAGGAAGAGGAGTATAATCCTGACCTCCAACAAATGGAGGAGGCTTATAATGAGGAAGAGTGTGACCTGCCCCCTGCCTGAAGGTATTTGCTCCAACTCTACCCTGTCTTCTTGTACCTAAGGAGGCAGTATTGCGCAGTGGTTCAGGGCTCTGAGCTGCAAACCTAGAGACCTGGGTTTGAATCCCACAGCTCCCACTTGCACACTGTGTGACCCTGAGCAAGTCACTTAACTTCCTTGTGCTCTCAGGTCACACCTGGAAACAAGCTTCAGCTTAGTGTGCCATTCCTGGTTAAACAGCCCCCCCCCCCCTTGTACTGAAGACCATGTGGTCTCTATCCCATGTTCTCCTCAGGTTGCCTAGTTTCAGGCTTTCCTCAAGCTATTGCAGGATTCTCTTGGTTTCACATCTGAGGAGGAAGACTTCTTCAAGAGAAAAGTGCAACATGTATAAGTTCCTGGAGATTCCTGCAATGCCTACTGTGAGCATCCCTCCAATACACCTGCTCTGCAGGATTCCATTGTGGCTACCTGGCACAGGCTTGGTGTGCCCTGTAAGGTGAACAAGCAGTATCCAGCTCTGACCACTAAAGCCTTCTCATCTCAGCACAAGACAGATTCTATGGTAATTATGACGGTCTATGACAGGTCTAAAGCACCTGGTCATATGAGCTCCCTTTCTCCTAACACGGAATCCAGGAGGATGGATACTGTGGGCAAGAGTACCTAGGCTTTAGTGTGCCTTGGCCTTTGAAGTGCTAATTTATCTTAGGCACGTCAGCCCAGTAGTGCGGAGGGCTGAGGCGCTGGTGCCTCACTTGTTGCCACGCCGGTGACCTGATTCGAGACTAGGCCAGAGTTGTTTGGGGGTTGGCTGGAGGAGGAGGATTGAGCATTCTGCAGGATGCTTTCCTCCTCTGAGGAGGGAGGCCTGCTGGCTCCGCTGCTATACTGCCACCTGGGTGACCACACGTGAAGCCCTAGCGGAGCCACAATGGGAGGTCATCAACATGGGGCACCTGAGGCTATAGAAAATGGTGGAAAGAGCTGATGCCACTGCAGGATGATGCTGCACTGCCTTGCATGCTCTGCAGTGTCCACTGTGCTGCCCGCTGCTATACATATTACCCGGTCTCCTCCCAGGCTTGGGGAACCCAGATGGCTCTGCCATGGCAGGAATACAAAGGGCACTGCAAGGCAGTGGGGTAGTAAGCCCCAGAGATGATTAGTGTCAGGACAGGGGGGAGTAGCATGATGGAAAGGGGCCACTTGAGACAAGGGAAAAATGGAAAAATTACAACAAAAAGAAATTGCTAATTATCTGGCTTACATGATTAAATATCAGAATAGCTTGCAGCTTGAGAAGATGTGTTTCTGAAGAGCTCCTGCTTCAAACTGCTTATTTTCTTTTGCTATCAAAACCTTTTAAAACTTTACTAACCTGAATCACAGAACTACAGTACTGGAGAGAGCAATATGGGGAAACCCCACAACCAAGACATCTACCGAACTCCTAATCTACGGAAATGAGATTAGGGAGTTCGAGAGAAAAACATATAATTTAAACTAAACCGGGGTGTAGGATTAAAGCCACACTGGACATTAGAAGAAATAGAGGAAGCTAGGCCCCTGCAAGCAAGTGACATATCGAAGCCTACAGCACACACATGGGGACGGAGAGGTTTGGTAGCGAACGCCAGGAGCCTAGCGAACAAGATGGGGGACTTAGAAGCCATCATACTGGAAGAGGGACTAGACATAGCTGCAATCACTGAAATGTGGTGGACGGAATATCACTCATGGGAGACAACTATACCTGGTTACAGACTGTTTAGAAAGGACAGGGGAGACAGGAAAGGAGGGGGTGGCTGTATACATTTGGGATGATATCAGGGTTATGGAGTAGCAAGAGGAGGAAGGGGTGACTGAACTCCTGTGGCTCACGCTGAGCAAAAGGACAGGGGTATCCCTAAGACTAGGGGTAGTAGACAGACCATCTACAGAAGGGAAGAGGAGGACAGGCAAATGGCACAATCAATCGTAAAGATGGCTCTCTAAGGAGAAACACATCTAGTGGGGGACCTGAACCTTCCAGACGTGGATTAGTCCATCCCAGAAGCCACCTCGGCTAGAAGCAAGGCAATTCTTGAGGTGCTGCAGGAAGTCTTCCTACAGCAGTTGGTCAGGGATCCTACAAGGGGTAACAACCTGCTGGATGTGGTCTTAACAGATGGAGAGATTGTGGAGGTGGGTGAAGCGCTGGGCAACAGTGACCACAAGACGTTTAGGTTCAGGGTAAGAGCAGGGAGGGAAGTGAACCGTACTACCACAACAGTTTTGGACTTCAAGAGCGTGGACTTCGACAGGATGAGACGGCTAATTAGGGAAGAAATGGTAGGTACGGAGGAGATAAACGATGTGGAGGAACTATGGGGAATTATAAGGGACTGGGTACAGAAGGCCATGCAAATGTACATAAGGAGGGTAAGGAAGGGTACAAGAAGGGGGAGACCACTTTAGTTTACAAGGGAGGTGGCGAGGGTAGTAGGGGACAGGAGGAGGGCTTTCAGGAAATATAAGAGAACACAGACAGAAGAGGACAGGGAGGCATATAGGGAGAAGAGGAGACTAGCCTGCTTCTGTTGGAAGCTGAGAAACTTGCTATACTGTAGAGAACAAACTAGAACGCATTTGAGGAACTGGGAATCTGGTAAGACATAATATTGTTGGGGACTTGTTAGGAAGGTAAGCTACGCTTTCTACAGAAAGTTTCATTTTTTCTTATTGGCATTAAGAAGAGAATTGCAGGATTCCATTAAAGTGTAGTAATTTTATAACCAAATGGGGTGAAACACAACTGAAGTTGCTTGATTCCTGTGCTAGAGACCTAGGATTTGGAAGGATATTTGTGCAACATTTTAGAAGTGTCCTGCTGGCTGAGCAGTGAGTTTATCCCTGGTTTCAGATAAGGGTTTGTGTATTAGAATCAGACATAGCAAAGTGTCTTCCCTGAAAGGCCTGCTCACATCACAGGTGTCACTAGTCAATCAATTGATTCTGGGTGGGGCTTTTATCACTGAGCTGTCTTAGGCAAACTACACAGTGAGAAGCCAGTCAGAAAAGACTTACCTGCTTCTGTTGGAAGCTGAGAAACTTGCTATACTGCAGAGAACAAACTAGAACACATTTGAGGAACTGGGAACCTGGTTAGACATAATATTGTTGGGGACTTGTTAGGAAGGTAAGATACGCTTTCTACAGAAAGTTTCATTTTTTTCTTATTGGCATTAAGAAGAGAATTGCAGGATTCCATTAAAGTGTGGTAATTTTATAACCAGAGGGGGTGAAATACAACTGAAGTTGCTTGATTCCTGTGCTAGAGACCTAGGATTTGGAAGGATATTTGTGCAACATTTTAGAAGTGTCCTGCTGGCTGAACAGTGAGTTCATTTTTTCCTTGGACTCAGTAGAGTGGTTTGTGTAGGAGCAGTGGTCTAGTAAATTGTGGTGTTGGTTGACTTACTATAAAGGGCAGTACTCACCAGGGTGGTGGAGCAGTGGTATATTTGATTGTTTCTAACAGTCACCAGTGGTTGTGGCATTTCCTTTATAGCCAAGGTTCTGACATCACTCCCTCAACAGGTCTTGGAGCAGAACTGTCATATTCTTAATAACCCAGCACAGTGCATAAAGGGTTAGTACACACCAAAAAAACAAAACAAAACAAACATTTTTTTATATATTACTCATTGTACATTATAAGGAAAGGGACGTGGGGAGTGGTGCAATGCACTGGCTGTGGGGCAGCAGTTTCCCTGGGAGACATTCTGGAACCTGCATTGCTGCCGTATTTGCAGGCAACTGTCAGCTCTGAGGGAGGAGGTTGCCCACCTCCAGGCTGAACTGGCAAGGACTAAGGAGGCCTCCCCCACCCAAAGAGCACCAGTTCCACAACCACTGCCTCAGAGGTTGCCATGTGTGAAGAGCAGATGGACAACAGTAGGTTCTGGGAGGGTGAGAGTGGTGGAACAGAGTTGTACCTCTACACAAATCATATGTCAGTCTGGCAAATCAGGGTTCCTCTATGATGACACCCTCAGTGGAGACCAAGAAGAATGCTGGGGACGTCCACAAGGGAGACCCAAAAAAGAGTGGCAAGGGACACCATAGGGGAAAGAAACAGCTTCTGATAGGAGACTCAGTTGTTAGGGGTGTAGACCTGGGGAAGGGAGAGGAGAGGGAAGTAAGGTGCCTGCCTGGTGACATGGCTTGAGGGACAGAAGCAAACCTCAGGATTGCAGAAGCAGCATCACAGGAGAGGGAACTAGATATCATTGTCCACCCGGGACAAAATGACCTAGCTAGGCATGAGATCAGTGCAGTGCAGGATGAATTTGTGGAGTTGGGGAGGGTCTCAGACAGGTAGCAAGCATGGTAACCTTCTCAGGTGCTGCCAGTCTGTGGCAGGGGTGAGGCTAGGTACTGCACACCATGCAGTTTAATGAATGGTTGCAAAACTGGTGCAGAGCACAGTGCTTTTGCTTTATTGGGGACTGGGGGTCCACCTGGAGAGATGAAGGTCTATACTGGCATGATGGTCTGCATCTGTCCAGGAAGGGAAACAAGCTCATAGGTGACAGGTTTAAAGGCTTTCTTGGCAAGCTTTTAAAGTAGCCAAGGGAGGGGGGGTGCTGATAGGAAACAGGAAATTTCAAGCCTCCCCCCACAAAACATGGCAGGTGGTAGGGTAAACACTGAGGTACAGAGCTTGACAGAGGGCAGAATAGGGGTAAATGGAAAAATAGACAAGGGCAATAAGAGCAGGGATGGGGTAAAAAAGGATAAAGCCAACATTAAATGGAGGGCAATGAGTACCAATGCCCGTAGTCTGGGAAACAAGCTTCCAGAGCTAGTAGCCCTGATGGAAGAGGAACACTTGGATATTGTGGCAGTCACAGAAACATGGTACACTGGAGAACCATGACTGGGATGTCAACATACCAGGGTACACAATCTACAGAGGGGACAGGGAGGGTAAAAGAGGAGGTGGAGTAGCTCTCTACATAAGGGAAGGGATCAAAGCTACAGAACTAAAAAGTAAAGGAGAGGACAAGAGGCACTCTGGGTCACCTTGGAGACAGGGAATGGCATCACAATCTGCACAGGGGTTGTATACAGACCCCCATCTCAAGGGGAGGAACTGGACAAGAAAATGATAGAGGGCATTCTCAAAATGGTTGAAAAAGGGGAGATACTGTTGATGGGGGACCTGAATATGCCAGATGTTAACTGGACAACATGGACTGCAGCCACATCCAAGAGCAGGGCCATTCTCGATGCCCTACAGGGGGCATGCCTTAGACAGCTAGTGGTGGAACCCACTCGGCAGGGAGCAATATTAGACTTGGTACTCTTGAATGGAGAGAGGATCACAAATTTAGAAGTCAGTAGACATCTGGGAACAAGCGACCACTGCACAGTGTGCTTCGCAATAAACACAACCATGGAGACAAGCCATACAGAGACAAGGATACTGGCCTTTAGAAAGGCTGACTTTGGCATAATGGGTGAATACCTGAGGAATGCATTAGCAAATGGCCAGAAAGGAGGGGTGGAAGAACAATGGAGAAAAATCAAAACTGCCATCATGGAGGCAACAAGCCTTTGTGTGAAACAAATAAAGAAAACAAAGCGGAATGAAAAACCACTATGGTTCTCAAAAGAGGTGCCAGGGAAGGTTAAGGAGAAAAAGGCTGCATTCAAAAAGTGTAAGGAATCACAGAAGGAGCACGACAGGGAACTGTATCAGTTAAAGCAGAAAGAAGTGGGGAAGGCAGTCAGAAAAGCAAAGGCCCAAACCGAGGAAAAAATAGCCAACTCAGTTAAGAAGGGGGATAAAACCTTTTATTAGTACATTAGGGAGCATAGAAAGATTAAGGGAGGGATAGTGAAGAGTAATAAAGGAGAGGGGAGGTGGGCAGAGGGAGACAGTGAAAAGGCAGAGATACTGAATGAATACCTTTGCTCAGTATTCATAAAAGGAGAGGAGGAGGAGTTACCTAAACCAAACAATAGAAGCACTCTGGGTAGTGGGGTTGACGCCAGTCCATTTACAGAAGAAAGAGTCCTGAAAGAACTCCTAAAACTCAAGGTGGACAAAGCAATGGGGCCAGACGGGATTCACCCTAGAATCCTGAAAGAGCTAAGGGAGGACCTAGTGACACCACTAACCACACTTTTTAACAAATCATGGGAAGATGGGGTGGTACCTGAGGACTGGAGGAGGGCAGATGTATTCCCTTCACAAAAGTGGGAGCAAGGCAGAAGCAGGAAACTACAGACCTGTTAGTTTAACCTCAGTGGTGGGAAAATGATGGAATCACTCTGAAAGAAAGAATTGTTCAGTACCTAGAGGCCAAGCGGGCACAGGACCCAAAGCAGCATGGATTCAGAGCAGGAAGGTCATGTCAGACCGAATCTAATCGATTTCTTGACTGGGTGACCAAAGTAATAGACCAGGAGGGCTGTGAATATGGCCTTCCCAGACTTCAGCAAGGCATTCGATACAGTCCCGAAGACAAAGTTTAATAATCGGTTAGCCAGCCTGGGAGTGGGTCCCAGGGTGGTAGCCTGGGTAGCAAACCAGTTACACAACAGGACACAGAAGGTAATAGTGAATGGAACACATTCTGAAGAAAGGGGGGTTACTAGTGGAGTACCTCAGGGCTCAGTACTGGGTCCAGTCCTCTTTAACGTCTTTATAGGTGACATTGCAGAGGGTCTGGAAGGAAAGGTATGCCTCTTTGCAGATGGCACAAAGATCTGTAACAGAGTTGATACACAAGGGGGGGTAGAAAGGATGAGAAGGGACTTGTTGAGGTTGGAGGAATGGTCAGACATATGGCAACTTAGATTTAGTGCAAAGAAGTGCAAAATAATGCACCTGGGACATAAAAATCCAGGAGAAGAGTACATAATAGCAGGGGAGGTACCAACAACAACAATAATGGACAGGGATCTGGGTGTAGTCATATCAGATGACCTAAAGGTGGGTAAGCAATGTGAGAAGTCAGTAAGGAGAGCCAGGGGGATACTGGGATGCAAGGGAGGGGCATCACAAGTAGAAAAAGGGAAGTGGTTATCCCTTTGTACAGACAGTTGGTGAGACCCCATCTGGAGTACTGCATGCAGTTTTGGAGACCTCATCTATGTAAGGACATAGACAGGATGGAAGCTGTCCAGAGGAGGGCAACTAAAATGGTGCAGGGTCTACATCAGAAGACTTGGTTTGCTGGCCAAGGCACCTAGCTTCACCTGAGCTCTTTCCTTCTAAGACTGCTTGAAAGGCAGAGTAGAGAAACTTACCAGAGCAAGGGAGAAGGATTAAGACTTAGTTTGGCTAAGCAGATTTACTGTGTGGTGGTGTTTTTATTTTTTACTCACAGGGATTGCTACTGTTTGTTGCTAACATTTCATTGCTTTATTTTTTCTCTGATTCAAATTGTTGTTGCTGGTATACTTCTTCTGCATTATTACAAGGTGTGCCTACAGGTGTGTGCTAACAGATTACTGCTGTAATCTTCTGATTCAAATTGTCTTTGCAAGGTATATCTTCTGTTACTGCTTTATTTTCTCTGGAGCAAAGTGTTTCTTACAGGGTATATCTTCTCTGAAATTACTGTATTACAGGTGGAGCTTACATTTTTGTGACTTTTTTATCATTGGGCTAAGCAAAATTACTGTTTGACACTGTGTTTTATTTTATTCTTGTTTGTTGAAAAGGTTTGTTGTCTCAGAGGTGTTTCAGTCTCCTTCTCACATTGAAGGAGCTAATTGCTTTTCCTCCCACAGCTCTTCCAAAGGATTAGGTGTGTATGTGGGGCTGGAGCTGGCAAACTGTCAGTAATTTCAACAGAAAGAAGGGTTAACAAGTCAGGTTAGTTGATATCTTGGAGGTAGAAGACTTGGTTTGCTGGCCAAGGCACTAGCTTCACCTGAGCTCTTTCCTTCTAAGACTGCTTGAAAGGCAGAGTAGAGAAACTTACCAGAGCAAGGGAGAAGGATTAAGACTTAGTTTGGTTAAGCAGATTTACTGTGTGGTGGTGTTTTTATTTTTACTCACAGGGATTGTACTGTTTGTTCTAACATTTCATTGCTTTATTTTTCTCTGATTCAAATTGTTGTTGCTGGTATACCTTCTTCTACATTATTACAAGGTGTGCCTACAGGGTGTGCTAACAGATTACTGCTGTAATCTTCTGATTCAAATTGTCTTTTGCAAGGTATATCTTCTGTTACTGCTTTATTTTTCTCTGGAGCAAAGTGTTTCTTACAGGGTATATCTTCTTTGAAATTATTACAGGTGGTGCTTTACAGGTTTTACAGTTTTATCTAACATTAGGATAAGCTTTCAGGGTTACTGCATTTGTTGTTGACTGATTGTTTCTGCTCTTACCTCCTTGTTCTTTCGTCCGTGGTTGTTCTTTTTAGGCAGGGGAAGGATTGACGTCTTTGCAGAATATTTAAACTAGCAAATGGGGAGAGGGGTGCAGCACCCCATACGTCGAATGGGAAGAACACCCTTCCCCCCTCAGCTAGTGGTCAAACAGGAATTCAGCGTGTTTGCCGTTCATTTGCATCACCAGGTAAGAAAAAAGGTTTGTCTCCTCATACGATGCACAGGGGTAATGCCAAACTTCACCCAACAACTAACACCCCAAAATCTGGCCAATGGAAAATCATGTACACAAATGCTCACAGCTTGGGAAATAAGATCCCAGACCTGCAGGCAATAATGTCAGAGGCTAAACTGGACATAGTAGCAATTAGTGAGACGTGGTTTACCAGTAACCACACTTGGGAGACTTCAGTACCTGGCTATGTATTGTTCAGAAGAGCCGAGGTGCAAAAGGGGAGGAGGGCCTGTATGTTAATGAAAATATCAAAGCTACAGAAATTCAGAATACACATAAGGAGCCAGAAGAACTGTGGGTCACCCTGAAACAGGAAATGGGACAACCATAAGAACTGGGGTTGTCTACAGGCCCCAGACCAGAGGGAGGACAACACATTACTGTTAGAAGATATATAAAACATGACAGCTAAAGAGGAGGTTCTGATAATGGGAGACTTCAACATGCCAGATACAGATTGGTCAATACCAGCAGGAACATCTGCCAGAACTAGACTCATAGTGGATTCCCTGCAGGAAGGCCTCAAACAACTGGTACAGCAACCCACAAGAGACAGGCTATCCTAGATCTAGTACTGACTAAAAGAAGGGATCACAGATCTCCAGGTAGAAGGTCACCTGGGGCCAGTGACCATCACATGGTATGGTTCAATTTGGCTACTACATCTAAATCATCCCATTCCAATGCAAAAATATGGGACTTCAGAGGGCTGACTTTGATAAGATGGCCAACAGAGTTAAGCTAGCCCTGGCAAAAGAAACACAGGTGAGGAGGTACAGGCAAAGTGGGCAAGCATTAGGATACAATACTTGAAGCAACATCCCATTGTGTTAGACAGAAAAGGAAGTGCAAAGAAGAAGGAAACCACTTTGGTTCTCAAATACAGTAGCAGAAAGGTCAGAGCCAAAAGGCTGGCCTTCAGAAAATATAAAGGGCACAGCGGGATGAAGATAGGGAGGCATACCAAACTGCCCTAAGGGAAGCAGGTAAGGCAGTAAGGCAGGCAAAGTCCCAAACTGAGGAAACACTAGCACGAACAGTAAAGAAGGTGACAAGACTTTCTATAGATACATTAGTGAAAGGAGAAAGTCCAGAGGGGGTATTGCTAAGCTTAATGGAGAAAAGGGAGCATGTGAGGAGGAGGACCCTGTAAAGGCATCTATCCTAAATAGATACGTTTGCTCAGTATTTACTGAAGAGAAGGTAGGGCAGGGCCCACAGCTCAGCATCATGGACACAGGGGAGGGAGGTGAGCACTACTCCCTTCACAAAAGAAAGGGTCCTACAAGAGCTTGCTAAGCTCAGGGTGGATAAGGCAATGGGACCTGATGGCATACATCCCAGGGTACTTAAGGAGCTAAAGGAGGAACTAGCAGAGCCATTAGCAGAATTGTTTAGTGAGTCTCTGAGCACAGGAGAGGTCCCAGAAGACTGGAGAAGGGCTCATGTGATCCCACTCCACAAGAGTGGTAGCAGGGAGGAGGCGGGGAACTACAGACCGGTCAGTCTTACCTCAGTAGTGGGCAAGATTATGGAGGCACTCCTTAAGGAAAGGATAGTGCAACACCTGGAATCCATAAGGGCACAGGATCCAAGACAGCATGGGTTTACAAAAGGAAGGTCCTGTCAAACTAATCTCATAGATTTCTTTGACTGGGTAACCAGAGTGGTGGACCAAGGGGGAGCAGTTGATGTCGCCTACCTTGACTTCAGCAAAGCTTTTGACACTGTTCCACATAGAAGATTGATAAATAAGCTAGGTAGGCTCGGGGTGGGTCAGAAGTTGGTCAACTGGGTGGCAAACTGGTTGACTGGCAGAAAACAGAGAGTGGTGGTAAATGGTATACAGTCAGAAGAGATGCAACTCACAAGTGGGTACCTCAGGGATCAGTCCTGGGGCCAGTCCTATTCAACATCTTCATTAGTGACCTTGCAGATGGACTAGAGGTAAGGCTTGTCTGTTTGCAGATGACACCAAGATCTGCAACAGAGTAGATGATCCAGATGGGGTGGGCAGAATGAGAAGAGATCTGGATAAACTAGCAGAATGGTCAGAAGAGTGGCAACTGGGATTTAATGCAAAGAAGTGCAAAATCATGCACATAGGGAGAGAAACCCTGAAGCCCTTATAGGCTGGGAGGGAGTTGCTAGCAGTCACAAAGGAAGAAAGAGACTTGGGCATCATCATCACTGATGACCTAAAATCATCAAGCAGACCTCTAAAGCAGTAGGTAAGGCTAGGGGGTGTTAGAGTGTATTAGTAGGGTATCACAAGTCGTAAGAGGAGTAATAATCCCTCTGTACAAGACATTGGTTAGGCCCCATCTGGAGTACTGCGTGCAGTATTGGAGGCCACACCTTCACAAGGACATTAACCAAATTGAGGCAGTCCAGAGAAGGGCAGCAAAATGGTGCAGGGACTGCATCAGAAGACATATGAGGACAGATTAACGGAGCTCAATATGTATACCCTTGAGCAAAGGAGGGAGAGGTGATATGATCGAGACATTTAAACACCTTAAGGGCATAAACAAGGTGAAAGAGTCTAACATGTTTAAATATAAGAAAAATAGCAGGACAAGGACACAGCATGAGATTAGAGGAGGCCGATTAAGGGAATGTGAAATTCTTTTTCACAGAAAGGGTGGTAGATGCATGGAATGGCTTACACAAAGAGTGGCTATGAATACAGTGCAGGGCTTCAAACAGGCATGGGATAAGCATAAGGGAGCAATACAAATGACTGTGAATAGATAGGTCACTGACAGAGCAAAGGCCGATGGCACATTTATAAGGTAGAAAAAGAAATGGGCAGACTGGATGGGCCTTGCGGTCCTTATCTGCCGTCAACTTCTATGTTTCTATCAGAAACCATATGAAGAGAGACTGAGAGAGCTTAATATGTATACCCTTGATGAAAGGAGGGACGGGGGGACATGATAGAAACGTTTAAGTACCTCAAGGAAGTCCAGGAGGGCAGCATCTTTCAGAAAAAGAGCTGTGTAAGAACAAGGGGGCACAATTTAAAGTTAGAGGGGGGACGGCTCAGGGGTAATGTGAGGAAATTATTTTTCACAGAGAGAGTGGTGGACGCATGGAACCGCCTTCCTGGAGAGGTTGTGGGGTCTAAAACAGTGGGAGAATTCAAACATGCATGGGACAGACATAAGGCAATTATAGTGGGGGGTTGCAGGAAGTAGGCTGTTGGTTAACTAGAATCTGCAGCTTACCCAATAGGTCAGGAAATGGGCAGACTGGATGGGCAAAGTGGTCCTTATCTGCCGTCAATGTCTAGCAGGGAAGGAAATGAGGAGGGCAAAGGTAAATACTGAAGAGAGGTAAATACTGAAGAGAGAATAGCTAAACGGGCCAAAAGACGAGACAAAACTTTTTTTTTAGATATGTGGGGGACAGGAGAAAGGCTAAGCCTGGGATTGCTAGGCTGAGGGGGGGTGGAACAAAATTCAAAGAGGACTGTGAAAAAGCAGAAGAATTAAATAAGTACTTCTGCTCAGTATTTAGACAAGAGGGGGAGAGCAAGGGGCCTGAGCTTAGGGGGAGAGGAGACAAAGTGGTAGACCCGAGTCCGTTCGGTGTAGAGAGAGTTAAGGAGGAATTGGGCAGGTTGCGGGTGGATAAAGCTATGGGGCCAGATGGGCTGCACCCAGGGGTGATCCGGGAGCTGGGGGGAGAGGTGGCAGCCCCACTGGCGAGGCTTTTCAACCTGTTTCTGGATTCGGGAAGAACTAGACGAGGGTGAACGTGGTGCTGCTGCATAAAAGGTTAGCAGGGAGATGAAAGAAAACTACTGCCCAGTCAGCCTTACCTCAGTGATGGGGAAGGTCATGGAGGCACTCATTAAGGAGAGGGTGGTGGACTACCTGGAGGATAGCGGGTTACTAGATGATAGGCAGCATGGCTTCTTGAAAGGGAAGTTATGCCAGACAAATTTAATTGAATTCTTTGACTGGGTAACGTGGGTAATCAACCGTGATTGGAGGAGTTAGGGTTGACGTGGCCTATCTGGATTTCAGCAAGGCCTTCAACATTGTACCCCACAGAAGGCTAGTGAACAAGCTGGAAAGTGCAGGGGTTGGAGATAAAATAACCTGGTGGGTAGAAAACTGGTTGGCAGATAGAAGCCAGAGAGTAGTGGTAAACGGGGTGTACTCAGGGATGGGGAGGGTGACGAGCGGGGTACCCCAGGGATCAGTACTGGGGCCCCTCCTTTTCAACATCTACATTAGCGACATAGTGGAGGTACAGAGAGGATGGGTGAGCCTTTTTGCAGACGATAAAAAGATCTCTAATAGGGTGGACACTGAAGGGGGTGTGGAGGACATGTGGCAAACCTTGAGGACCTTGGAAGGATGGGCCGACACTTGGCAGCTAAAATTCAGTATCAAAAATTGTGCCATGATGCACCTGGGGCACAAGAACCTGAAAGCAGAATACACACTTGGGGGGTGGGGGGAGGCATCAGGGTCACGGAGCAGGAGAGGGATTTAGGAGTAATAGTATCTAGTAACCTCAAGGTGGGAAGCCAATGCAGCAGGGCAGTGGGAAAAGCAAATGGGATGTTGGCATGTATTAGCAGTAGTATTGTGCAAAATTGAAAAATTTCACCCAGCAAAATATTTCACAGAATTCATGCATTTCACGAAATGTTTTGCTGGGCGAAATGCAAACTTTCACCTGTGGAGCAAGTGAAATTTAAGCCCGTGAACGTGAAATTCATTGATGGGCTGTGCAAATTTTGCCACCGCGTGAAATTCCATAATTTTACCACCATCAGCTTTCTTCCGGTGTCTAGTGGTCCCCATGAGCCACTCACCAGCCAAATTCTTCTCCTGGTGTCTGGTGGCCCTGCTCCCCGGCGATCACGAACGAAATTGAATAAAGCCCCCCTTCCCCAGTTACCCTGAGTCATGTCCCTCGCGACTGAGTCCGAATCCGACCTTGTGTTTAAAAAAAAAAAAAAAAATCCCAACTCCCTAGTGTCTAGTGGTCCCCATCCTAGCATCAGATAGCGCCCACCCACTCCCCCCCATTGTACAGATTGGGTCACGGCACAGCCCTCCCGGCGGCAGTCAGCAGAGCAGCACTTCGAGTAGTGAGCGCGATGCTTGTACAAGCCGTGATCATTCGTGTCAGACAGCCAGCACTCTCACTACACTCCGGTGGTAGTGACAGTGCTGTTATCTAAAATCAATGTGAAACACGATACTTGTACAAGCATGCGCTCATTCATTGAAGCAAGTCAGGCTCCCGGCTGTGGAGGTGAGAGTGGAGGCTGTGTCGATGGTGTGATGGGGGGTACTGGGGAGCAGGACGGGTGCTATCTGATGCCAGGATGGGTGGGTCCACTAGACACCAGGGAGTTGGGGATTTAATTAATTAGTTTTTATTTTGTTTTGTTTTATTTATTTATTTTATTTTTTACACAAGGTTGGATTCGGACTCAGTTGGGACATGACACAGGGTAACTGGGGGTTACTCAATTTCATCCATGATCTGGCTGGGGGACCACTAGACACCAGTGAGATTTTTTTTTTTAATTTGACCGTTAAGTGTGTGTGTGTGTGGGGGGGGCGGGGACTACTACATGAGACACCACTGGGAGATGCTTATTTGTGGTGGGCAAAATTGCTGCAGGATTTCACCATTGCCGGTGAAATTTTATTTTGCAACATCCCTAATTAGCAGGGGCATCACTAGCAGACAGAGGAAGGTTGTGATACCCCTCTATGGAGCCATGGTGAGACCACATCTGGAGTACGGAGTCCAGTTCTGGAGGCTTCATCTGCGTTACGACACAGACGAGATTGAAGGGGTTCAGAGAAGGGCGACCAGAATGGTGCAGGGCAAACTGTACGAGCAGAGATGTAGGGAATTGGGGCTTTACTCAGTGGAAACTAGAAGGGAGAGAGGGGATCTGATAGAAACTTTCAGATATGTCAAGGGGATCAACAAGGTGAAGGCAGAGAGTCTACTTCAAAGGAAGGATGGTGTAGTAACTGGGGGCATAATTTGAGACTGCAGGGGGGAGATTCAGAGGCAATGTGAGATGACCGTACTTTACGGAGAGGGTGGTGGAGGCATGGAACAAGCTTCCAGAGGACGTGGTGGGGGCCGAAACAGTGTCAGAGTTCAAGATTACATGGGACAGACACAGGGGGCTGTGTGGAAGTGGAAAAGGGGCTACGGGGGAATAATGGGGTGGAAGAGGGCATACTAGATGGGGGCCTGATGGTCCTTTTCTGCCGTCAAGATTCTATGATTCAAGCACCAGCATCTACAGGGAGCGGGAGGTGCTGACAGGAGAACAGGCCCCTGTCAACGATATTACAGATACTGTATGAAAAATTCCCCCAGGTTATGAGCCAGTTGGTGCAAGCAGTTGAGAAGCACTTTACGATTTTACATGCAACAGGAAGAGCAGTCTGCTGTGTTTTGGCCCCAACACAGAAACTACAGTGGCATCTCATGCAGAAAAAGCCTTAGCCTTGACTACAGGGGTAATCACTGAGACAGCCAACTTATAAAAATGTTTGGAAATGGTCAAATTGCTCTCTCTGAGAGAAACCTACAGTTAGTTGAGATGCTGGAGGAACAAGAAAGGACTTACCTTGTGCAGTTTATTGAGGACAGCCTGCTTCGGGCTTTGCCAGTAATAATCCCCTACCATTGGGATTTGCAGAGGGTGCCTATCAGGTGAATCCAAGGAGAGCCTGGAGGCAGTCATTTCAGCCACATATGGTGCTCATTGTCCTGTTCCATGCCAGCCTGTGAGATCAGGCCCTGGCATCCACCCAAAGGCTACAAGACCTCTGTGTGGGAGAGGCTGTCGTGAATTTGTTCTCTGATTTACTAAATGTAGACACATTGAAGGGGCAAAACGCAAGCTCAGAGCATTTAAAATCACATTTGCCCCTTTTGCTCCCATCGAGTCTGTGTTTGGAGGGTGGGAGGGTATCTTTTCAACAATCCTCAGGATGCCTCCAAGCTGTTTGATTAATTTGAAGCACAGTGTCGAACCTTGGACAATGGGAGTGTCCTGACTGAAAGGGCAGACTTATAACATAAAAGTACTGTGCTTACGTTCCTTGCTGCCTTGACTAGGGAGTGGAGGGTGGAATCTATGGGAAAGGGGGGCAAGTAAAGGGGGGATGGGCAGACTAGATGGGTCAAGAAGGTCCTTTCCTGCCGACACATATCTATTGACCTATGATGACACAAAGTTGTTGGACACCTGTCCTCCTACCCTAGGGATCACCCATCCTCCTTCCCTAGGAATTACTTGGTTGCAGGATGTCTTGTAAAGGGCATGAACTCTGAATGCAGAATGTTAAAAAATCCTGTATTGTTGATTTTCTTGCTCTTTCATATCTGATGCCTCGTCTGTTCTTATTGAGCACACCATGGCGATTGGAGACTGTCTTGGAGCAAGACCAGAGGGCAGGGCTGCATCTGCTCCAGGCTCACAGAGACTAGTTCAATACTTTTTATTTTTTATTTACTATACTTTATCCCCCTGCCTTCTATCTGGCCCCCATTAGTCCTTCCACTTCACCCAGCACCATTACCTTCCATCTCTGGGACCTACCTCCACCTCGTAATTCCCCCATGGATGACCCCCATGCGAAGGGCTGCTGGGGAGCTGGGCCCTTACTTTCCCCGGACAGAACTGGGGTGTCCATTGGCAAAGTGGAGAATCTAGTTGGCAGTTTGGGGTCCATAGTGGGTGGCAGACAGCATCCTGTGTCTACTGTTAGTTTTTCTCATTTTCAGTCCTACCCTCTAACATCGGGAAGGCCTTGGTCGATGCGTAGCATTGTGCCACTGACATCCCCCTCTCTCAATCCTTGGCTCCAGCTGCACCACCACCTGTGGTAACAGAGGAGGCTGTGTTGCAGCAGAGATCAAACTGCTGTCCACCCCAAGGAGGTGAGTATCCAAGGGACACTCGGCCATCCTCCCCCAGCGTCCCAGGTTTGTTCCTGAACCCGGGTCACTGATGTGGCAAATGGTAGCTCTATTGCTGTGCTGGCAGGCTGGCAAGACTAGTTCAGTTCTAATGTTAGGACTGTGTTCATGATCTGCTTGTTTCTCTCTAAGACTGATGTAATGCTTTTTTGATGGTAAAGACATATGGTGCTTCCCTGGGTGGATGCCCATTTGTGCCTGTACTCATACCTGTCTCTGTATCTCATGGTAAAGACTTATGGTGCTTCCCTGCGGGGGATGCCTATTTGTGCCTGTACTCTTACCTATCTCTGTATCTCATGGTAAAGACTTATGGTGCTTACCTGGGGGGTGCAGATTTGTGCCTGTACTCCTACCTGTCTCTGTATCTCATGGTAAAGACTTGTGGTGCTTCCCTGCGGGGGATGCCTATTTGTGCCTGTACTCTTACCTATCTCTGTATCTCATGGTAAAGACTTATGGTGCTTACTTGGAGGGGTGCCCATTTGTGCCTGTACTCTTACCCATCTCTGTATCTTGTGGTTTAATATATCTTCATTGATATCTCCTCCATTGGGAAACACCTTTGGAGCTGTAAGCCATCAGTCAGGACGTCTCGGAATGTTTTGCTAGCTGGGAACTGCCCACGATGACATACAACGTCAACACGTACATAATCATGGGAGGCCCCATTGCGCGTTGGTTCTTTTTCCTTATGTTGACCTTTCATCAGACCTGCAGAGAAATAACACTGTCATTTCTTCAGTGTTAATATTTTAACTTTAACTTATCGACTTATCAGTGGCGGTTAGAAGAGACAAGTGACATGATAGAGACTTTTAAGTATATGAAGGGAGTAAATAAAGTTAATGAAGGTAGCTTATTCAAAAGGAAAGTAGGAGTTAAAACAAGGGGTCATAATTTAAGATTGGAAGGGGGAAGATTTAAGAGCAATGTAAGAAGATGTTATTTTACTGAGAGGGTGGTGGAACCCTGGAACAGATAACTTAATGATGTGGTATGTGCAGAAACAGTGGAGAAATTCAAGAGGGCATGAGACAGACACAGGGGGTTGGCTAGTGGTCAGAGGAAAATATCCCTGGGAAGTGGAGACAAGTAGGGGCAGTTGGGAAACGGGCAGATTAGATGGACCAGGATGGTCCTTTTCTGCTGACACATTACTGTGATACTATAACATTGTCCTTTTATGTAGCCATGAAAATAACCTTTATTTAGGTGTTGTAGATACAGTTACAAGATCTATAAGGATGATGCTCACACTTCAACACTTCAGCCAATGTTGAATGGGTAGAACTTGATGATGGGAGCTGCATATACTGTTCATTGTAGATAAGACTGATTTGTGTTTGCTCTTTGGGCCTGTCCTAGTCCCACAATGTCAGGGCATGCAAGATCTTCCAGGGATTCAACCAGACCACAAGGAGATATTGAAAGAAAGCTCTAAAAACCGTCATTGCCTTTATGGTCATGGAAGCTTAAGCCAAGACCATGGGCTCCAAGCTAGCTTCTCCCTCTTGCTCAACCGTCTCCGGGAAGGGAACTTACCGGCAATCAGTGATATGTTGCTGCTGTAATCCTCAAGGACTAAGGACAAAAAACAAGGATGAGTCATCATTGCTGTCCTCCTCTTCAAGCTATTACCACAAGCATATGAATAAAGCTCCTGCTTCGCTGGTGAGAATGAGGTCTGCATTAAAGGAGGGTAAGTCCTTCTCATCGTCCACAACTGCAGTGTCAGCTACAGCCCCCTGACCATTGATGGGACACCAAGGCTGAGGTCTGGCTTTGGTGCTGCTGTACCTACTATTGACTGTATATAGCCCCCATCGTCGGGTTCTACCCCTTCAACTTTGGTCATCTCTGACCCTTTACAGGGTGCTGTCAACTCTTAGATTGAGCTGGTGTCATTTTCTGAACTATTTTGACACCTGTTACCATTGCTTCTGCCAATAATAATGGCTGTCCTGTCGACTGGGCCTTCTCCATCAGCACCGTCATCATCAACTGGATCTGAAACCACATCTTTCATTCCTCAGTCACAGCCGCTACCTCTGTCTCTGGCTCCGTCAATTGCTCACATCATCATTCAAGACAATGATGAGGCAGAACACAATTCTGATCTCCTTAATATGGAGGATACTTGGAGGAGGGTGAAAGGGATAAGGAATAATGATCCTAATGAAGGGGTTTGTCTGCAGCGAGGACTCAGCGGTGTATACTCCCACAACTCCTCCAGAGGATCCCTCTTTTAAGGCTTTATTTTTTTTTTTTTTATATATATACTCTTTATCACCTGATCTTCCCTGGCTCTGTTTTAATCTCTTCTCTTCCCTGTTGCTGGGGTGCATACGTCAGTGTGCGTGTGTGGAGGCGCATGCACATTGCAGAAGTCCCACAGCACCCTCCACTTGTTGGCGCCCAGCAGTCCTGCCCTATCCTTGGGCCTCCACCTGGGGGCAGTCGTTAGGCGGGAATGCCTGTCCTCCCCCTGGGAGAGGAGAGCAGTCCTTAGGACGCTCAATCCACTTCCTCCCCAGCCGACCTCTGGCGGCCTGCTCGCACCATGAACACGGGTCGCCGGCATGGCAGAAGGCAAGGCACGGATGCTTCAGCCTTTCATGCCACTGGTCCAGCTTCTCTTTTAAGGCTTTAGTCAGACAAACCCAAAATGTTAAGGGATTTGAAGCTGAGGAGGACTGCAGTAAGAAACATTTAATGGAGTTTTAGAGGTTCCCTCTGTGCCTTCTATTGTGGTTGCTCCTGTATATCCTGCCTTAGAGGATGCTGCCTTTGCTACTTGGCATAGGCCAAATACCTTGCCTGCAGTGCCTATGAAGGCTAATAAACAGTATCCTGCTCTGTCTGTTGAGCCTTATTATCCTTCCAAGCCTGAAACTGATTCTGTGCTTATAATGGCTACTCATGACTGCTCTAGATTTTCTAGACGCGTGAGCACTTTGCCTCCTGACAAAGAATCCAGAAGGCTTGATGCTACGGGCAAAACAACTGATGTCTCTGTGTCCTTGGACCCAAGAATTGCAAACTACCAGGCATACATGATTAAATATCAGAATGACCTATGGAATCCTGCTGTATCTACTATTCAGGTTCCACCTGATGGTCCTGCCAAGACTGGCTTGCTTAAAGCTGCCTCAGGTGGCGTGTATACTGGAAGGCATCTGTTACACTCTGCATATGATGCTTCTGCCTGGCTGCTGCCTCTGGCATATGCTTTCAGATAGACTTCTGTCTTAAGGTAGCTGGGTTTACTACTGTTGTACACCAGGCTGTGCTGAATGCTCCTTTTAGAGACTCCAGGCAGTTTGTGAGTGATGTAGAAAATGCTTTATGTGAGCTTCAATCCTGCAGAATGACTTTAAGGTGGCTAAAATTTCTGACCCCTCAACCCACCGGGGAGCATGGTAGGCACTTGTTTCACAGGCCTGTTGCCCATGGTGGCCATAGTCCTGTCGACAGCCCCATGCAAACAAAAACATGTTGGTGGTACCCTTGCCCTGGTGCCCATGCAGAGGCTCACAGAAAGTGTCAGTTAAGGCAGTGCCCCTGCTGACCCCAGTACCTTCTCACTCCTTACTTCCTCCCCCCTCCACTGTTTCCTCCAGGGATGCCAGTGGGGAAGGATCTCTCTTCATCTGTTGAAGTGGCAGGAGAATAACAATGGACAAGTGGGCCCTGGAAATAGGGGAAAGAGGGAATGCTCTGGAGTGGCTGTCTACATCTCCATTTCACCCTCCGCTTCCTTGTCGCTATCTTCCGGGCACTTGTCCCTTCTGTTAAAGGGGGTTTAGTCACTTGTAACCAGGCAGGCTATTGAATCCGTTTCACCAAAGAAAGAAGCAGAGGATTCTAGATCCAGCCCGGTGGTGCAGAGGGATGAGGTGCTGACTCCTTACCTCGCACTATGCTGGTGACCCGGGTTCAGGAATGACCTCGGGTCACAGGGGTGCTGGTTCGGGGGGGAGTTGGAGCAGGGTTGAGCTGTGTCTCTCCCCTCCAAAGGGATGGATGCCCACCTGTCTGTAGTCCCACTCCCAATGGGTGGAGGTCCAGTGGGCACGTAGGTGGCACAGTGTGACGACGCAAGTCAAGGGAGGGGTGGAAGGGGCCACCGGATCCTGGCATGTGCATGCGCCTCCACGTGCACACATGCATGTGTATGCCGTGGCCTTGGGGGCAGGGAGAAAACTGAAAAAACATTCAAAAAGTATATATATTGGGCGCCGGCGCACATGGTGGATTAACCGATTGACAGCTCCTCAGAGTCTCTGTTTAAATTTGCCCTAATCCCCCTTAAAAGCTGGCTACTAGAGGTAAACTGAGGTGTTTGGATGTGCCAGAAGTTGAAAGAATCTGAGGTGAGTACTCCGCAGAACGAAGAAAAATCCAATCCAGTGCTTGCATCATCAGAGGCCCGTAACATGCCTCAGTGCACGGCTTCCCCAGGCTCCAGTTCAGCGGATGAGAGCAGCTCAGAGGAGGAACCAGCATTCACGATCACCTCCTGAAGCCTTTTTAAAGAGCTTAGGTGTCTGGGAAATACTATGGAGAACATACAAATAGAGCTCAAAGAGATTCGCTCTGGCTGTGGGGCAGCAGTCTTCCGGGAGTCTTTCTGGAGGCTCAGATGCTGCCCTATTTGCAGGCAACTCTCTGCCCTGAGGGAGGAGATTGCCCGTCCTCAGGCCGCACTGGACAGTAGTAAGGGAACGTCTCCCACCCAGGGAGCACTAGGGCCACCACCACTGCCTCAGAGAGTGCCAAGAAAGCACAGCAGGTGGACCACAGTGGGCTCACGGAGGGTGAGGGTGGTGGAATAGAGTCACACTCAGTCAGTTGTACCACTCCACAATCCATACACCATTCTGGGGGAGCATAGTTCCCCTATGGATGCACCCGCAGAGGAGACTAAGGTTGCGGATAACGGTCACAAGGGAGGCCCTCAGGAAGGAGGCAGAGGACACCACAGGGAAAGGAAGCAGCTCCTGGTGGAGGGCTCAGTTATTAGGGGGATAGAACCAGGAGGAGCAGGGAAAACTGAAGTAAGGTGCCTGCCTGGTGCTATGGCTTGAAGGGACAGGAAGCGTATCCTGAGGATCACAAGAACAGCTGCACAGGAGACTGAGCTAGACGTCATTGTCCACCTAGGGATGAATGACTTGGCTCATCATGAGATTAGAGCAGTGCAGGAGGACTTTGTAGAATTGGGAGGGCCCTAAGACAAGTAGCACACATGGTATCCTTCTCAGAGGTGCTGCCTGTCCATAGCATAGGTGAGAGTACTTTGCACCTTGCGATTCAATGAATGGTTGAAAAAATGGTGTGGAGCACAGGGGTTTGACTTCATTGGGGACTGGGGTTCCACCTGGAGGGATACCTGCCTGTACTGGCAGGATAGTCTACATCTGTCCAGGAAGAGAACAAGTCTTTTGGGCAGTCGGTTTAAATGCTTCATTGGCAAGCTTTTAAACTAGTCAAGGGGGGAGGCACTGATAAGCAGCAGGAAATTCCCAGCCTCCCCCTACAAAACAGGGTACTAAATGAGGAAAAGACCGAGGTAGAAAGGTCAGTGGGGAATGCTGCTACAAGCGGTAAAGCCATCACAAAATGGAGAGCAATGAATACCAGTGCCCGTAGTCTGGGTAACAAGCTTCCTGAATTAGTGGCCTTGATGGAGGAGGAACATCTGGATATTGTGGGAGTCACAGAAACATGGTACACACAGAATCATGACTGGGACGTAAACATACCAGAATACAGTATCTACAGGAGGGACAGGGAGGATAAAAGAGGAGGAGGAGTAGCTCTCTACATAAGGGAAGGAATCAAAGCAACAGAACAAAAGGGTAAACGGAGGAGAAGAAGCACTGTGAGTCAATTTGGAGACAGGCAATGGCACCACAGTCCGCACAGGGGTTATATACAGACCCCTCCTCAGGGGGAGGAAATGGATAAGGAAATGATAGAAAGTGTACTTAGAACGGCAGAAAAAGAGGAGATATTGCTGATGGGGGATCTGAATATGCCAGATGTTAACTGGAGTGCAGTTGCAGCAGCCACTTCTAAGAGTGGGGTTATTCTAGATGCCCTACAGGGGACATGCCTTAGTTAGTATTGGAACCCACTCGAGAGGGAGCAGTCTTAGACCTGGTACTCTCAAGTGGAGATGGAGAGAGGATCACAGATGTAGAAGTGGGTAGCCATCTGGGAACTAGCGACCATCGAACAGTATGGTTCACGATAAACACAGCAGTAGAGTCGAGCCATACAAAGGCAAAAGTACTGGACTTTAGGAGGGCTGACTTTGCCAAAATGGGTGACTGCCTAAGGAATGCACTAGCAAATGGGCAGGAAGGAGGGGTGGAAGAACAATGGGGAATAATCAAAACTGCCATCACAGAGGCAACAAGCCTTTGTGTGAAGCAAATAAACAAAACAAAACGATGTAAGAAACCACTATGGTTCTCCAAGGAGGTGGCAGGGAAGGTTCGGGACGTAAAGAAAGTATTTAGGAAGTACAAGGAATCGCAGAAGGAGCAGGACAGAGAATTGTATCAGTTAAAGCAAAAGGAAGCTGGGAAGACAGTCAGAACAGCAAAGGCCCAAACTGAGTAAAAGATAGCCAAGTCAGTTAAGAAGGGGGATAAAACCTTTTATAGGTACATCAGGGAGCGAATGAAAACCAAGGGAGGGATAGTAAGGCTTAATAAAGGGGAGTGGGGGGTGGGCAGAGGGTGACTGTGAAAAGGCAGAGATACTAAACAAATATTTTTGCTCAGTATTCACAAATGAAGAGGGGGATGTACCTAAACCAAACAATAGAAACACTCTGGATACAGAAGTTGATACCAGCCCATTTACAGGAGAAAGGGTTCTGAAAGAACTCTTAAAACTGAAAGTGGACAAAGCAATGGGGCCTGATGGGATTCATCCAAGAATTCTAAAAGAACTAAGGGTAGAACCACTGACTACTCTCTTTAACAAATCATGGGAGGAGGGGGTTGGTACCTGAGGACTGGAGGAGGGCAGATGTGATTCCACTTCACAAAAGTGGAGCAGGGCAGAAGCAGGAAACTACAGACCTGTTAATTTAACCTCAGTGATAGGGAAAATGATGGAATCACTTCTGAAGGAAAGAATTGTCAAGTATCTAGAAGCCAGAGGGGCACAGGACCCAAGGTAACATGGATTCACAGCGGGAAGGTCATGTCAGACAAGTTAGCCAGCCTGGGAGTGGGTCCCAAGAGGGTAGCCTGGGTAAAGAATTGGCTGGAGAACAGGACACAGAGAGTAATAGTAAATGGAGTCCACTGTGAGGAAAAGGGGGTTACTAGTGGGGTACCGCAGGGTTCAGTATTAGGACCGGTCCTCTTCAATGTCTTTATAGCGACATTGCAGAGGACTGAAGGAAAAGTATGTCTCTTTGCAGGCGACACAAGGTCTGCAACAGAGTTGATACACAAGGTGGGGTAGAAAGAATGAGAAGGGACTTGGCAAGGTTAGAGGAATGGTCAGATGTATGGCAGCTTAGATTCAGTGCTAAGAAGTGCAAGGTAATGCACCAGTGAAACAAAAACCCAGGGGAAGAGTACACAAGGGGGGGTGGGGGGTGAGATACTGACAACAACAAAAATGGAAAGGGACCTGGTGGGTAGTTATATCAGATGACCTAAAGGTGGGCAAGCAATGTGAGAGGGCAGTAGGGAGGGATGGGCGATACTGGGATGTATAGGGAGAGGCATCATCAGTAGAAAACAGGAAGTTGTTATCCCTCTGTGCAGACAACTGGTGAGACCCCATCTGGAGTACTGTGTGCAGTTCTGGAAACCCAATCTCCGCAAAGACATAGGGAGGATGGAAGCAGTCCAGAGGAGAGCAACTAAAATGGTGCAGGGTCTGCACTGGAAGACATATGAAGAGAGACTTAAGGAGCTTAATATGTATAGCCTTGAGGAAAGAGGGAAAGGGGAACATGATAGAAACTTTCAAGTACCTCGAGGGAATCAACAAAGTCCAAGAGGGTAGCATCTTTCAGAAAAGAGGTGTGCAAGAACAAGGGGCTCAATTTGAAGATGGGGGGGGCTCAGAGGTACTGTAAGGAAGTATTTTTTCACAGAGAGGGTTGTGGATGCATGGAACGGCCTTCCGGAGGCGGTTGTGGAGTCAAAAACAGTGGTGGAATTCAAGCATGCATGGGACAGTCATAAGGCAATTCTAGGAGGTGGGGATAGGAAGAAGTAGGCTGTTGGTTGACTAGGATCAGCAGCTTATCCATTAGGTAGGGAAATGGGCAGACTAGGTGGGCCAAGCGGTCCTTATCTGCTGTCAAATTCTATGTTTCTATGCTCTGAACAAGGGGCACAGAGTCAGAAGATTATGGATCTGGAGCTGCAGGAGATGGAGGCGTCTGGGGCTATAGATTTACACAATGGCGCAATTCTCCAGCTGCATGACAGGGAGGTCTGGATTCAGAAGAAGCCGGAAGATGGCCTCCCTGAACAGACAGAAACAAGGAAAATGACAACCTTTATGGAAAGCCTTATAAAAGAACTCTTGAACTTATCCCTGGAATATACAGTAGATTAAACCTGATCAGAGCCTGCCGCTCACTGGATCCTGGGCCCCTGGATCCTAAAGCCCACCCAAGATCTGTCATCATCGCTTTCCTGGACTACAGAATTAAAGCAGACATCCTAGGAAAGACATGGGCTAAAAAAGAAATAATTTTTGGAGACACTCGTCTTTACTTTGAACATGATTACGCCCCCTCCTCCATGGACCGTAGATGCAAATTACTTCCCATCTTAAAGCAGCTCTGAGCAAAGGGGGTGAAAGCTCTTTAAACTACCCGGCTGTGCTCAGGATCACCACAGACTCGGGTGTGCATACATTTCTGGTAATATCAGAGGCAGCTAAGTTCCTTCGATGGTGGGAAATCACTCTGTGTGACGTCCTGGGTGCAGATATCATAAAGATGCTAGAATACCATCGCTGGTACATAGTTCGTAACCCATGAGGGAAAGGAGACCAGATTCAGGGGAACACTATGGAGATCTGGTGGGTAGGTAACTGGCTGGGTGGCAGGACACAGAGAGTGGTGGTAAATGGCTGTCACTCCACAGAGGGAAGAGTGACCAGTGGGGTACCACAGGGATCAGTGCTGGGACCAGTCCTATTCAATATCTTCATCAGTGATATTGCGCTGGACCTAGAAGGCAGAATTTCACTGTTCGCTGATGACACAAAGCTCTGTAACTGAGTAGACACACCAGAGGGTGTAGACAGAATGGAAGGACCTGCAGAAACTTGAAGAATGGTCAGGGGTTTGGCAGTTGAAATTCAATGCAAGGAAGTGCAAGATAATGCATATGGGGCACAAAACCCTGGCACAATATATCAGTTGGGGGTGAGGATATAGCATGTACCAAGCAGGAAAGGGATCTTGGGGTTATCATCTCTGATGACCTCAAGGCAGGGAAACAGTGTGACAAGGCAGCAGGTGAAGCAAATAGGATGCTGGGATGCATAGGCAGGGGCATCACCAGCAGGAAAGGGAGGTCATAATTCCACTATACAAGACACTAGTGAGGCCCCACCCGAGTACACTGTACAGTTCTGGAGGCCTTACCTACGTAAGGACATAGACAGGATAGAGAAGGTTCAGAGGAGGGCAACAAAGATGGTGCATGGATTGCTTCACAAGTCCTATGAGGACAGGTTGAAGGAACTGAACATGTACTCCTGGAGGAAAGGGAGGGAGAGAGGGATATGATAGACACATACAAGTATCTTACAGGAGGAACAGGGTGCAGGAATACACTATTTTAAGCGAAAAGATGTTCCAGGACTAGAGGGCATGGGATGAAGTTGGAGGGAGGGACGATTCAGAGGAAGCGTGAGGAATAATTTCTTCACAGAATGGGTGGTGTACAAGTGGAACACCTGCCAGAGGAAGTGGTGGGGCTGAAACAATCACGGGATTTAAGAATGCATGGGATAGACATAAAGGAATTCTGGGGTCAGGGGTAAGGGGTAACAGACTTCTTGGAAAACATAAACTGAACTTACAAGCTCAAATGGGCAGACTGGGTGGGCCATAGGCCCTTATCTGCGACACTGTCTATGTATCTATGTATCTCATCATTGGAAAAGTTAGCAGCCAAATCTGGCACTCCTCCCCCGCCTTCAGGTCCTCGCCTGCAACGAACCATCAGGGGGAAGGGGGGAAGAACCAGGCATCGAAATCCCATCGACCATCAATGGCACCGGAACAGCAGAACACCTGAAACCGGCACATGAGCTTGTTTAGATATGACAAATTCAGGACAGACTGAAGTGGCCTAGGCCTGGGACTCGCTAAGTACTCTTACAATTTTTTGTGGGGTGGGAGGAGATACTCATTTTCAAGTTATTTAGAACTGTACTGTCTACCAACTCTGGTTCTTTAGTTTTGAGTTGTGAAAGAGATTGGGTAGAATGATAAGCTGGATTCATCTCATTCTTTGGATATCCAAAAGGATTCAAGGTTTAAGCCAGTAAACTTTGTTGTGTTTAGGTTAATATTATTGCTTAATCAAGGTGGGGGCTCGGAGGGGCCGATAGATGTTGTTGCAAACGCCCTAAACAAACTGAAAGTGTTAGCTGGGTACACCAACTAATACTGTGGCTGAATTAAGCCTCAGGCATAACCTTTAGTAGTTTACCAGCCCCATTTGAACCAGTGGGGAAGGGAGATGGTGGCACTAATGGGAGTATCGGACAGGTTGATAGTTCAGGGGCCAAGGGTTCGGCCTTTTTTGTTTTACAAAGTTTTATGCTTACTGTTTAATTAGTTCACCTTATTTTAGTAACTGGCCTTGTGGTATCTTGATGTGGGGACTATGTTGGGGAGTGAGCTGGGGTAGAGGCCGCCTTAATCATTTTATATCATGCTATCTTTAATTACTTTTTATGGAACTGAATATTATGACATATAACGTGAGAGGGCTAAATGGCCCTATAAAAAGGGCTAGAATTTTGCAAGAACTGCGGAGATACAGTACCAGTGGGGCTCTACTGCAAGAGACTCACTTGAATGATATAGAACATTCTAAATGAAGGCGCTCCTGGGTGGGAGAGGTCTGCACAGCCAGCTGGTCAGGCCTCCCTCACCGGAGGGGAGTAGCTATTTTGTTCAAGTGAGACCTCTCAGTTCAGGTGGTCTTTCAGGTCCAAGATCCCTGAGGTTGATGTGTGAGGCTACACTTACTCATTTTTAATATTAAATGTGTGATGGTCTGTCTATATGCCCCCAATGAGCTTAAGGTTAATAGGAACTTTTTAACAAAGGTGCTAATGGAGACCATACAAGATCCGGATACTTGATATATTTTTGGGGGAGACTTCAGTAGAGTGGTCTCGTCTTTGTGGGACAGGGCACGCTTGGCCAGGGGGCAGACTGGTTCTCAGGATGACAGGTTTTTGAAGAGGCTAATGGGGGAGGTCGGTTTGGCGAACGCTTGGAGGGAGAGCCATGAGGCGCATAGAGACTATAGTTTGTTCTCCCATAGGCATGGGACATACTCGAGGATATATATGTTCTTGTATCCAGAGAGAGAAAGCACTGGGTACAGAGCTGTGAATTTCTGCCAATGTCGTGGTCAGATCACTCTCCATTGCTCCCTAGATTGCAACTCTTCCCCTCAGTCAGAAACTTCAATTGGAAACTAAATGCGGGTCTCTTGAATTCGGCAGATTTCAAATACACACTTAAAGAACAGCTCTCTGTTTTCCTGGATACCAACGATCCAGATTCAACCTCCCCCTCAGTCAGATGGGAAGCTCTTAAAGCCTACATTCAGGGACAAATTATATCATATAGTTCCCAATTAAAGAAACAATATCAGGCTACATTAGAAAGACTAGAAAAGGAACTTGGGGAAGCAGAGTTTCGACACAAGCTGACCCTCCACCCAGGAGATAAAGCCCTTTGGCAAAAAAAGAAGAAAGAAGTAGAGCAACAACTGGCACTCCAGGTGGAAGAGGCTATAAGGAGAACACAATGTAAATACTATATGGAGGGAAATAGGGCAGGCAGACTTCTGGCCTGCACTCTTCGTAGGCAGCTCACTGGTAGGGCAGTTCTGAGAGTGGAGGACCCAGGGAAAAAGGAGAAATTTGTCGTAGATCTCCTATGTATTACAGGGGCGTTTGCCAGGTAGTACAGGGAGTTATATAGTCAAGAACACCCACGTAATGAAGCACAACAAATAGCGGAATTTCTGGACTCCCTGACTCTCCAGACCCATACTCAGGAGGACCGGGATTTTATGGAGAGCCCAATCACTCAGGGGGAGGTTATTATTAAGATTAAAAGCCTTAAACAAGGCAAATCCCCAGGCCTAGACGGCCTCCCATCAGAATATTTTTATAAAGCCTTCCAGGAGTCCTTGGTTGATCCTCTGATCCTATGCTACTGCCATATACGGGGCCGGGGGGGATCCCAGAGTCTTGTTGCTCTACCCTGATCTCAGTCATCCCAAAAGAGGGAAGACCAAGCCGGCCCTTGGCGCAAGCGGTGGGATTTCGCTTGCGGCGCGGCGACCGGGTTCGGGAGGCGGACTCGGGTGGCTGGAGGCCGGCGGGGAGAAGGGATAGGCGTCCTATGGACTGCTCTCCTTCTCGGGGAAGGATAGGGTAGTGCTCGGGGTCTGCGCGACTCCTGGTGGAGACCAGGTGGTCGACACAAACCTCAACAGTGTGCGTCGGAGGTGGGGCAGGGCGGCTCCAGCGTCGTGCACGTCCCGCCTCCCGGAAAAGAAAAAGGAGGAGCCACCGCGGGCCCTAGATGAAGCTGGTCACAGCTTCAATTTAACCCCCTCAGGCCAGCCCTCCGACCTAGTCCGGCGCCTCGCGGCATGTGTCCCAGTGCGCAGCCCCACCGTCAGGGGGTAAGCCACGGGGTATCGGAAAAGTGCGAGGAGCGATGTGGGGGGTGGGCGTGACCGGCAGATGGTTCCGGGCTACCGGCGGCAGGGGCAGAAAGAATAAAATAGAAAAAAAAAAAAAGGGAAAGACCATACTCAGTGTGGCTCATATTGCCCTATCTCATTGATTAATGTGGATTTAAAAATTTTCACAGGAATCCTGGCGGATCACATACAGCGAGTGGCTCCGGGATTAGTACATCGAGACCAGACAGGTTTTATAGCTGGCAGATACTTACAAGATAACGTGAGAGACATCTGCTTAATATAATATCTATACAATGGGGTAAGGGAACTTTCCAGCTGCCCTTCTCCATGGATGCTGAAAAAGCATTTGATAGGGTTAATTGGAACTTTCTAAATGCAACCACCGAGAAAATGCAATTCAGCTCGAAATTTCTAGAGAGTATAACAAATCTGTATGCCTCCCCACAAGCCCAAGTTAGGGTAAATGGTGTAAACTCAGGGTACTTCCCAATTGGTAGGGGAACCAAGCAGGGCTACACCTTGTCCCCACTTCTCTTTGCCTTGTTTCTGGAGCCTCTTGCTGCGTCGGTTCGCCAGGATCGGGAGGTGGAATGGATTATGGCGGGGGGGGGAGGTGAAGAACAGGGTGGCCCTGTGTGCGGATGAGACTATATTTTTTGTTGGAAAACCTGAAACCTCCCAGCCTCAACTACTGACCTTGCTTGGGCAGTTCGGGTCTATATCAGGTTACAAGATCAATTATTGTAAGTCAGAGGCCTTGGTCGCGAGCGGAAGCTGTCCCCCAGCGATGAGGCATGGTTTCCCCTTTCACATGGGCCAGGCACAATCAAATACATTACTTGGGCATCCAGATTTCCACAATACATGCTGCATTATTTGAAGTTAATTATAATCGCCTTTGGAATGACATCTAGAAAGATCTGGCAAGATGGACATTGTTTCCCTTTTCATTAGCAGGTCGAGTTGATTCCATTAAAATGAATGTGTTACCTAGATTTCTTTTTCTATTTTCCACCTTGCCCATCCCAGTCCCAACCCACTTTCAGACAAAAGTCCAGAAAGGTATAACTCATTTCATTTGGGGGGGCTGCAGATCCAGAGTGGCTAGAAAGATCCTGCAACAGGCTAGAGATGGTGGGGGGCTGGGATTCCCTGACTTGCACAGATACTGTCTTGTGTGCCAGATGACCCCAGTGTGTTCCTGGGCTAAGCAGCGAAGAGTGTCTGGCTGGTATGAAACAGAGGAGGGAGCTGACCTTTCGAAGCCGCTATTTAGCTTGGCATGCCTTGACCAGCATATTCCCCCCCCCCAGGAGCTGACCAATAACATCTGGACCTGACGGTCCCTCAGGATCCTGCATAGGGTCCAGAGGAAATTGGCTTCCCTTCCCTTCCTGTGCCCCCTAACCCTTATTAGGCACCATGCTAGCTTGGCCCCTCCAGGCCTGAATCCTGGATACAGAATATGGGAAAATAGGGGTCTCACCAGGTTCTCCCAGTTAATCGAGAGAGGTACCTGCGTGTCCTTTGACAGATTAAAAGAGAAATTTGGTTTGAGTAACTCAGAATTTTTTAGATACTTACAAGTCAGACATTTTATTATGAGTGGTGATAAGATATTACTTCTAGAACGACAAAAAACGACATGGGAAGAGTTTATCTATGGAGTGGTAAGCTGAGATATATCTCAGTACCGTATGGGATGCTGGGGGAGACAGGCCTAGAGCCTTTAAACCCAATAAATAATGCAAGGGAGGGAGAACTTTCCATTGTCATCCCACAGGAGATATGGGAGAAGAGATTCAGGATTGGGTGGAGGGTGACCACCTCCCCAGACTGGAGTGAATATTTTTGGAAGATAATCATTAGATTCTTCCGCACTCCTGTGGTTACAAAGTACTTTGGGACCACTTTCTCGGACCAGTGCTGGCGGGGTTGCAGTCTAAGAGGGTCTCATATGCATATTTTATGGGAATGCCCAGTTATTAAGAATTTTTGGGATAAAATTAAGCTAAATGTACAGCAGATTTTACTGGTGGATGTACCCTCAGACTTCCTCAACTGGGTACTAGGGTTTCCGGTGGTTCTCAGCCTTCCTCCTAGTCAGAGGAAATTAGGATTAATTTTCATTGTAGCAGCATTAAAAATGCATTTCCTCCAGATGGCTGCAACAAGAGGCTCCAAAGGTGGATGAATGTATTAACCATGTAAGGCTCCTCCACGACTGGGAGAGACTCCTTGCTAGAATACAATTGAGGGAAGATAAGTTTCTAGAAATATGGAATCCCTGGTTGAGGTGGCCCGAAGCTAGTCCTTGAGGTAGAGATAGTTGACTGATAAATGATCTAGCTTCCCCTTGCTCATCCTCCTTCTCTAAATATCCCCATTAGAATTCAGAAATATAGGTGACTGGATAAGTTTAAAAGGCAGATGGTTAATTCATTAAATAGTCCAAAATAAAGGAGTCACCAGACTCTTATTTTTTTGAATTGCACGCTCTTGATATACCACTTTAGGCTAAGGAATGAGTATATTCATTTATTTATATATTAAGTTTTTCTTTATGAGTTGTTTAATAAGTTTGTAATGTTGAAATTTGATTGTATTAGCTACTGTTTGAGAGTAAAATAGAGGAAAGTTCTTTGTAAACAAAGGTCATTTAAAAGGAGGAAATAACAGGTGGACTCTGGGCATTTTGATCACCTTCAAGCCTCTTTGGACTGATATTTGGCTTGAATGGAATGTTAACCTCCATTGTTTTATATGTATTGGAATTTAAAGTTCTTGAATAAAATTGAGTTACAAAAAATTAAGTATATATATATAAAAAAAAGAAACACAGGATTCTGTTCCAGATACTTCCTGGTTCCCAAGTGGAAAGGAGATCTGCATCCTGTACTGGACCTAAGAGTTGTAAACCTATACAAAGTATACATCAAATACATGATGTTACATCATGTTTTCAATGGTGTCTCTTTAGGCTGTCATCTCCCTGCTACAAAAGTGGGATTCAGTCTGTGCCCCAGACTTGAAGGACACATTCATTTCAAAATTTGCAAGAGCCACAGGCAGTACCTCCACTTCATGCTGGAGGGCAGCCATTATCAGTTCCAGGTCATGCCCTTTGACTTCTCCTCGGTACCATGGGTATTTATCAAATGCTTACTGTTCCTCCATAGGGAAGGGCTTTATGTCTTTCCATTTCTGGATGACTGACTGCTGAAGGCCCCTTCCAGGGAAGCAATTCTGTACACATTGTCCAGAACAAGACAGATTATCTGAGGAAGTGGGTGTTATGGTAGACGTACTGAAATCCGTACTGATCCTTGTCCGTGCCCCAAATATATTGGTGCGGTGCTGGACCTGGCATTGGGCAGTGCCTTCCTGCCTGCAGATAGAGTAGAAGCTCTTGTTGTCCAGGCCCAGCTGATACAGATGTGTCATTACGTGTCGGCTTGGCCTGTGTTGCAGCTCCTGGGGCTGATGGCTGCTGCCATCATTACGGTTCTCTTTACAGTTCCCTTTGCCCATCTCCATATGCAAATACTACATTGTGTACAATGGGATCAACTGACAGACTATCTGGAACAAGTGGTCCTTGTGACGTCCCCTTTCTGCTGTGCTCGGGTATGGTAGATGGACCACCAGAACCTGTTACCAGGCATTCTGTTCTTTTCCCCAGGTATTGCATAGCTCCTTATGACAGATGCCTCAGGGCCCAGCTGGTGTGCCCATCTTTGTTCCTTTCAGACCCACAAGTCCTGGATTGATCTGGAATCAGATCTCCATATCAGTATACTGAAGGTGTGGGCTGTTCTGCTTGGTATAAAGGCTTTCCAGGATTACCTCAGCCCCAGTCCCTTGTTGATTCAGGTAGACATTGTCCATGTCATGCACTACATAACCAAGCAAGAGGACACTCACTCTTATCTCCAGTGCAGAGAAGCGATGAGAGTGTTGTACTGGGTTATGTTTCACAGCCTTTAGCTATCTGCCGTGTTTCTCCCAGGTGTCCAAAATGTCTTGGTAGTCAGGCTAAGCAGGTCTCAGTCCCTGGTGCATGAATGGGAAGTGCTGACTTTCGTGGTACCTGACCTCTTTGCAAGATGGGGTCCTCCAAAGTTGGACCTTTTTGTGTCCCCACACAGCGCAAAACTGATGTGTTTCTGCTCCTTTACTACAGGGCATGGAGTTTTAGCAAGACAGGTTGCCCTTCTCCAGGAAAAGGAGGTTCCTTAATGCCTCTCCTTTGACTCGTCTCATACAGAGGGTTCTGCTCAAGCTGGGGGTGAAGAATGCTACCCTAATACAGGTGGCTCACTTCTGGCCTCACCAGATTTGGTATCAATTTCTGCAGCATCTGACAGTGGAGCCTCCTGTTCAGCTCCTACTTTGTCAGATTGCCAGGGTCTGCTGTCTCAGACCCAGGGGTCCCTTGTCCCTCCGGATCTGCAGTCTTTGCATCTGCACCCATGGTTCCTGAAGATGTAGATATTGCCACTTTTGGGGTTCCTCCCCAGGGGGCTGATGTCTTGCCTGCACCTAGAAATCCTTCTACAAGACATACCTATTTTTTGAAATGGAAGGTTTCTCCATATGGTATGCTTCCCATTCTGTTGATCCCTTTACATATTCTGTCTGTTCTTTAGCAAACTACCTTTTACCCCATTGGACTCCTGTCTCCAGTACTTGCCTATTAAGGTGCACTTGACTGCTGTTTTCACTTTTGTGACAGCGTTGAATAAGGCCCTGTCCCATTTTACGCAGAAAGAGGTAAACACAAGGATATGTTTTATCCTCTCCTTTTTTGTCTCTTGTCTGTCTGATTGCACAATCAGATTTTCTTGTGAGACCTAGGAACTGATCACTGATGGTCTTGCGATTCTCCACCTCCTGCTATCTCACTGTCTTCATTTGCTGTTTCTGTCTTTTCTTCCTCCTTGCTTATCTGTGAGTGTAAAAATATGTGTAAATCTGTATGTGAAACTGGGATCCCTTTGTGTGCCAGTGTATGTAATTGTATTGTTGAAATGAATGCAAAAGCTATTTGGAACTCGGGGTTAACCTTGAGATGCAGCACAAGCTCATTTGCACTGTGATATGCTGATACGGCTTTGCCCCTTCCGGTACTGTGTCCCTGTAGAAGCAATAAAATAAAGAATATTAAACTCCAGCCACTGCTGTACATTCACAACAGTAGTGTTTGCCACGTCACTAAATGGGAGGAATACCCATCAAAACTTGTGCCCTCTCGATTGGGAGCCACCGGGCACTTCCACATTTGCCAAAGAGTTTCAGCGGTGTTTTCAAATGTACAGTTTATTCACATATAATTATCATGATAGCAGCCATGGACTTCCTCCACAGCATAGAAAGGTATGTGGGGCAGGAGCGGGCTGCTACGTTTATTTTGCATGTCACCTTTAATTGTTTTTCACAGATGGGTCCATTTTTATAATCACAATAAAACATTTCTGGGCATGAATCATTGTGGGTGTGTGTGTGTGTGTGTGTGTGTGTGTTGTAAGGCACTCGGCTGCATCTCATCCCACATCACACAAGGAGCGGGTAAGTCTCACAGTGACCCAAACACCCTGTCTTGCCTTACTGCTTAAATAAACGGTGGAATATAATGCAGTAGTTCTGGAAAATACAGAGCAAATTGCAGGAGGATTTTCAGACTGTTCAGTGGCTTTGTCAGGTACAGTGCTCATGTTTTCATCTAGTACTGTAAGCAGTGAAATGAACCTTTTTAAATTGATAGCAAAGTGTGATTTTTGACATTTCTGACAATTCTAAGTCTGTAGCTATGCATGAAGTTGTTTTGATAAAACAGCGATTAGCAGTTTCCTTTTTTTCTGACAGAATTCTGCACTAATACAGCAGGGAGTTATTTCCCTGTAAGATGTTAGAAGACTATGAAAGCAGCCGTGCAACAAATTGTTTTCCTGGAGAACAATCCGTTGTCAGCAGCAATTAATAAAAATATTGATGCTAAATTTGTTTTTTAAGCTTAAGTTTCATTGTGAGCTCCTTTCAATATGGCTTTCAGGGGTTGTTTGTAAAAAAAAATGAAAAGATGAAGTGGTGCATAAAATCTGATACTGCTCTTTGGTATATGAATGTATTATTCACTGGAGACAAGAGGCAGGGAATTTCATTTGTATTGATTTTGCATTAAAAAGTTCAGTCTTATGACTGTTTCGGAATTACATAACTGAGTTTACTTCCTGGCATACAACATATTTGTTAATGTGTTCCTTTTTACTAACACTGCTGTCTGATTGGACGGGAGAATTATCCGTCCATGTTTCATTTGGGATCCCATTACTGGGTTCAGTAGCAGCTTTATGTGCGCAGCTTGGTAGCTCTGCAGGAAGGAAAGCACTGTATTCCGCCCCCCCGGAACTTGTCTTAAGAATAATTTATTCCAAGTACTGTCAAACTAGAATGTTTATGGCTTGCTGTTCCAGAGCTGTGCTAGGGTGCTACAACTTTCATCTACTACATGTGACTTAGGAGAGCTAGCATACCAGAACAATAAACTAGGGCTAGTTTGCACTTCTGTCATGCCTGGGCACCCTCTGTTGTAATTCATCTCTGTTCTAGTACGTGCAAAAAAAAAAAAACCAGGAAAAAGAGCCGTGCTAACACTAATGCATAAGAACCACAATATTTGTTGTCTGATTCTATTGATTTACTGTAAGAAAACAGGGAGCGGCACTCTTCCACCATACCAAACATTTTTGAGCAAAACCCATTCTCAAGAAAATTTAAATATATGTACCTATAAAACAACAGGATCACATATTATGTACACTCAATAATACATAGCCCCCCCCCCCCGAAATATCTACCCACTCCATAAAATATTATAGTGTAGGAAACATTTTTTCCTTCGTTGTATTTGAATATTTTTATGGAGTGCAGAGATATTTCTGGTAGGCTGTATATAATTCATTTGGCATGGTGGGTGAGTGCTGTTCCCAGATTTCTTACAGTAAATTATTTTTATTATGACTTAGACAACCAATATTGTGGTTCTTATGTGTTAGCCTTAGCTCAGTCTTTTTTCCTGTTTTTTGCACCGCATATAAGTTACGCCACTGCATATAAGTTACATCTTGAGCTTGGCTAGTCCCTCTGATGGCCACCTTGTTCTCATTTGGTGTTTTACCTAATCTGATACATACCTGTTTATAGTGCTGGTCTGTTTAGCAGGCCAGTTCCTACTGCGATCGAAGTCAGGAAGTGTCTTGGTGCTGTCCCATTGGAATGCATTAGGGGCCGGTACATGAACTGGAAAATGAGTGACAGAGGTGGCTTGCCATTGCTTGGTAGTGCCATCTTTCACAGGTTCTAACCATACCGTTGGTTGCCACGCTGAATGTGCATGTTGGTCGCATGTGCAAATGGTGAATCTCTTGAATGCACTGAATGTGATCCTCCTGCGTACTCGTGCTGATGCCAGTTTTTTTTTTTTTTTTATGGTTTAAAGCCTAAAGCCCACCCTTCCAACTTTGCAATATTGTCTCACCCCCTTTCCAGCACCCACATCCTTTTATCATAAAGCCATCCCCCCTCTCTCGTAACACCCCAGGTTCTTTCCTCTTCGTCCCAGCAATGCTTTCTGTCGCTTTGCCCTAGACTCCCCCTCCAGCACACATCACTACATCCTATCTCACTCTCCAGCACTACCTTCCCTAGAGTGCAGGTGCCTCTCTCACTGTGCTAAGTTAATTTCCACACTCTGGCTTGTGTCTCTTTCCTCTTACCGCTCCTTCTCGCTTATTTCTCCACCCCCTGCCTCCCTGCCCTCTTAGCTCCTCTGACTCCCGTACTGTAGCTATCCCTCGTCGCCACACCTCCATAGGCCAGGTTGCTTTGTCTTATTGCTTCCCTAAACTCTGGAACTTGCACTCTCCTCCTATCCAACTTTCCTCGACCCCTTCATCCCTCTCCCTAGCCCTATATAACTTATATTCCCCTAACTGCACCTGCTCCTAACCACCTCTCCTCCCTCCCCAGACCCCGCCATCTAGCCATACAAACCTCAAAATCCCTACATCTGTCCATACTCGTTTCCCCTACCTTTTTACCCCTCCTACCTCTTGCACTTCCTCTCTCTCCCTTACCCTCCACCTTCCCTCCAGCTTTACCCTTCCTCCCCCGTCACTTCCCCATCTCTTGCCTTTTCCTTACTCCCCTCTCTCCCCTTCTCCCTGGTCATGTCTCCCTATAGGTTTCTCTCCATCTCCCACCCCTCTAATCTTTCTCCCTAAACTTAACTCCTACCGCCCTCCTGCCCTATACAATCTGCTATTCCCCATACTCTCTACCTACATTAGCCCCTTTCTCACTTACTCGTCCCACTATTGCATATCAGCTAATCACTACAATACCTTTACCTTGCCCTTACATACCTATTTACCGCCCCCTGCCCTTCAGCCTTCCTCAGGTTCCACTTTCCCCTCATAATTCAAGTGACTATTCCCCTCCCCGCTTCACTTGCTCTGCTCTCACAAACTCTAGCGATTATTCACCTCTTGTCTCCCATCTCCCCCACAATCCACCTCCTCATCTCTATCCCTCCCCTCCTAATCACTTCTGGTCCCTCCTCCTTTCAGGGTTCTCCGCATCATGAAGGGGTTTTTGGCCTGGCTATCTATCTGTCCCCACTCTCTTCTCCCTCTCCCCCATGACCTCCTCTCTTCTTTCAGTTTTACACTAGCACTTACTAAACCCATTCCTCCTACTATATTGACACTTCAGTGTTTTACACTCTCACTGTCTCCTGGTCTCTGGGTGTTACCTTGTAAGTTTTCCAGCCTATGGTTTTGCTTACTCTGGCCGCAGGTTTGTTACATAGTGTTTTATCGTGCTGCAAGTCTTCTACAATGTTATGAATAACTTTTATTTCTGTACTGTATTCTTGTATTAAGATTATTTGCTCTCCCAACCTCTGTAACCCCTTCCCCCAGGACGTTTCTGGAAACGAGCTGTTCCTCAGCTCATGTTGTCTCTCCTGGTGAAACATTTTGCAAATAATAAATAATAAAATAATAAAAAGTAAAGTAAATATATAAAGCCATACAAGTCTACCTTCTCCCCCACTCCCCCGATCCCATAGTAGCCAAAGAAATGTCCCATGGTGGGTGACCAGAAGAACCTGTCTGGCTGCCTTCCTCCTACTGACTGGCAGTGGCATTCAAAAAGCTGGTTATCGCTCGACAACACGTTTTGCAGGGATATAAAAATTAACACCTATTGCGGTCATGAAAAAGGGGGGAACTTGCACGTCGGTGAATAAATGGGAAAAAAAAAAAAAGTTATGAATAAAAATCAAGGCCTGCCATGTGCAAGCGCATATGCAAAACACTTGAACTCAAACTTAGACTTTTGTGGCTTTGGGACTTTCTTGAATATCAGAAGGAAGACAGTGCTGAAATAGGTAGTTCTGGTCATCCACCCTGGGATGTTTCTTTGGCTACTGTGGGATGAGTTGAGTGGTACTAGGAGGTGTGGGTGGTGGGTGCCAGAGGGTGGATAGGGTGGGGATCATTCAGTATTGACTGGTGTGGAGTGGGTTTGGGCAGCACCTGTGGATCTTTGGTTGGTGGGGGAGGAGGGAGACTTGATAGAATTAGAAGATATAGGAAATCTGGAAAGATACATCAGTTCACAGCCCAGCAAGGGTTAATATATATTTTTTTTAAAAATGGCTGTACACCACTGCGTAGTCTTTGCTGAATAAAGTGGGCAGTTCTCGAACCAAAGAACTACAGGAAATGCCAGTACTCATAGTGTGATGTGACTTTGCTCATCCCTGCTTTCTGTGGCACTGGTTGAGAGATTTTGCAGCTGTAAATGACTTTGGATGCAGTGTGATTCTCCCCCTTTTCCCCCTTCCCCCACCTAACTGCAGCAGCATTCCTCCTTCCCACTGCATGTAAAGTTATTTGAGGTGCAGAATTGATCTTCTTTGAGGCCGTCTCCTCCGTAGTGCCACACATGTTGGACTGAGGCCTCCGGTGCAAGTACCCCATAGGGAAGATTTTCAAAGTATGGAGCTGCCCATGACATTGTAGTATGACCGATGGTACTAATTCAGCTCCCTTCCTTCCCATTCATCTCCTGATGCATGTCTCCCTATAAATGGTGTGCAGTCTGCCCTATCACTGTTACTGATGCAGTACCCCATGACCCAGGCCCCTCCCTCCTCAGGTTAGATTGAGTTCCCAGTCCCCTACCCCCATCTGTGGTATCCTTGGTAGGGGTCGAAACTGGCACTGGTCCAGAAGCCAAATGCCAATAGATTATTTGCAGCTATGTCCCTCTTCCTAGGTGCTTGCATATGACCTTGCACTTTGCAGGGGACAGAGATTGCGACCTTGTTCAGTCATGCTAAATTTGCATCATGGTTTCAAAGTGGCCTTTTCAACCACTTTTAACCACCTTAGAGACTCAGAGTTGATTCCTTTGTTTACCTACACATCTCCTTACTAATGTAAAAATAAGATAGAAAAAATATATGAAAAATAAGTTACACTGTGTTTTTTTTTTTTTTTTTTAACAGTATGCACTGTACATTTTCCATGAGGCAGTGTTGAAATTAAAGGGGGGAGGGGCTTGCCAGGTCTCGGCCTCCTAGGACTGAAGTGAGCCCCAGTAGCTCATGCATTACTGCCACTGACTTATAATGGGAAGTGGGGTTCAATTTAAAGATTGGGCATAATGCCCCCCAAAGCTTCCATACTTCATAAAGTGTAATTACAACGCTTCCCTCAGGTATCATTAAATACTGTATTTAAATACTGTACACACTTATAGCTGGATATGTGTGGCTGATTCCATATGTGGAGCAGCCCATCCTTGAAACTGGGATTTCTACTAAGTGCAGGGAAAATAATGTGTGTCACGTGGGCACATGCAGAAGACTTTCGAATATTAAATGCAGGAGATTTACAGATGAACTGGTTCGAACATCTTGCTGGCTTTAATTCCATCCCCTGGGAAAATATCACTTTCAACATCTTTGTGAGGCGATAATCACTGTACAAAATGCATTTTGTATCGTGTTTGCCAGACTTTGCGTAGCACTTAGTAGGTAAGGGTTTTTTTTTTTTTTTGTTAACTCCCTTTCAGTGCCTAATACTAATAGCCTGTAAAGTGCTTTTGAATGCAAATTGGTTCTTCCCTGTCTCCAAATCAGCAGTATTCTCAGCTTTCCCTAATATTTACTGTTGTTTCCAGAGATCTGTCACCCTGTACCCAACAAGCTAACTACTAGCTCTACCTCCATTTAATCTGAAAATATATAAAACTCTTGCCCCACTACTAATGGTAAATCATTAAGTTGTTGACTTGCACTAGAATCAACTGTGATTTTGATGTTCAGACTGACAGGTGAACGATTGTTAGGGTTCCATTTGGTTGTGTTTAAAAGCAGTTTCATTGAATAACTGAAAAATTTAATAAACGTCTTCATGGAAAAAAAACTTCCCTCATCCATCTCAGTCTAGCAACTCTCACCTTACAGTCCTTACAAATTCTGTTAGCCACTGACTCATTTCCAGAAATTTCAAAGCAGTATTTCAGTATGTCCCTTGAAGTGTGAATATCGTAACACTGGTCGTACCTTTGGGCCTGGATACTGGCAATCTCACTCGCTCGATCGGAGGAGGATCCTGGAGGCCTCGGGGGGGGGGATGGGAGTGGAGTGGACAGATGGAGACAGTGGGGACCAGGAGGTGCCCTGGGGTGAAATGAGCACAGGATCGGGGTCTTCCCTGTCTTTTGCCCATATCCAAGGGCTCTGACTTAGGCAGGTGGTGCGGTCATCCTCGGATTCTCAGCCCTCTTGGGCGGTGTTATGCAGTGCCAGGTCTATTAAAAATAAGACTGCAGTGGTGGCAGATCTTGTAACCTCTGCAGATCTGGCATGCATCACCGAGACTTGGTTGGATGATAATGCGGGGCCCATTTTGGCATCCACAATTTCGACTGGGTTCTCGGTGATACACCGCCCAAGAGTGGATCGTGGGGGCAGTGGGGTCGCAATCTGTTTTAGATTGGAACTGGGCTTCAGGGAGGTACCAGTGGGAGTTACCAACTCCTTCGAGTGCATTGTGGGTGTGGGTGCAGGCTGCAGGATCCTTCTCATTTACCATCCACCAGGTGATGGGAGGGTTTTCCTGAAGGAGGTAGCGGACTTCGCCACCAGCATGGTATTGGAGGCCCCAGATGGTTGATTCTGGGGGACTTCAATGCCTGGGTCGACAACGAACTTTTGCCATTTGGACAAGACCTCCTCCAGTTGATGGATTCATTGGGCCTGACAGGGGTTGTTACCACCACTACCCAAGGCGGGGAGGGGCACTCGGATTTGATGTTCCACCTGGGGATGGAAATCTCCAATACGGAGGTGGATCCTATTGGGTGGTCTGACCATCACGCCCTGAGGTTCAGTTTTGTGACCCCCCGGAGTAGGCCTGCCCCTCAGGAAACGGTACAGTACTGTCCTTTCAGAGGAGTTACCTCAGAAGGCCTAATGACGGTGCTGGACCTTTCAGGAATTCCGATAGATAGCATTGACCCAGAGACCCTTGTTTTGGCCTATAATAGGGCAGTGGCAGAGGCCCTGGATGCCATTACATAGAAACATAGAACTTGACGGCAGATAAGGACTGCTTGGCCCACTCAGTCTGCCCATTTCCCTACCTAATGGATAAGCTGCAGATCCTAGTTAACCAGCAGCCTACTTCTTTCTACCCCCAGAATTGCCTTATGGTTGTCCCATGCATGCTTGAATTCAGCCACTGTTTTGACTCCACAACCTCCTCCGGAAGGCCGTTCCATGCATCCACAACCCTCTCTGTGAAAAATACTTCCTCACATTAACTCTGGCCGCCCCCCATCTTCAAATTGTGCCCCTTGTTCTTGCACACTCTTTTTGAAAGATGCTACCCTCTTGGACTTTGTTGATTCCCTTGAGGTGCTTGAAAGTTTCTATCATATCTCCCCACTTTCCTCGAGGCTATACATATTAAGCTCCTTTAGTCTCTCTTCATATGTCTTCGGGTGCAGACCCTGCACCATTTTAGTTGCCCTCCTCTGGACAGCTTCCATCTTGTCTGTGTCCTTGCGGAGATTAGTTCTCCAGAACTGCATACAGTACTCCAGATGGGGTCTCACCAGCTGTCTGTACAGAGGGATATCAACTTCCTGTTTTCTACTTTTGATGCCTCTCCCTATGCATCCCAGTATCCCCCCAGCCCTCCTTACTGTCCTCTCACATTGCTTGCTCACCTTTAAGTCATCTGATATGACTACCCCCAGGTCCCTTTCCATTTTCTTTGGTTGTTAGTGTCTCACCCCCCATTGTGTACTCTTCCCCTGGGTTTTTGTTTCCCAGGTGCATTACCTTGCACTTCTTAGTATTACATCTAAGCTGCCATACATTTGACCATTCCTCTAACCTTGTCAAGTTCCTTCTCATCCTTTCCACCCCACCTTGTGCATCAACTCTGTTGCAGATCTTTGTGCCATCTGCAAAGAGACATACTTCTCCTTCTAATCCCTCTGCAATGTCGCCTACAAAGACATTGAAGAGGACCGGTCCTAATACTGAACCCTGTGGCACCCCACTAGTAACCCCCCTTTCTTCAGAGTGGGCTCCATTTACTATTACCCTCTGTGTCCTATTTTTCAGCCAATTCTTTACGCAGGCTATCATCTTGGGACCCATTCCCAGGCTGGCTAACTTGTATATTAATCTTTTTGTGTCGGACTGAGTCAAATGCCTTGCTAAAGTCTAGGTAGGCGCTGTCCACAGCCCCTCCCTGATCTACTACTTTGGTCACCCAGTCAAAGAAATCTATTAGATTTGTCTGGCATGACCTTCCCACTGTGAATTCATGCTGCCTTGGGTCTTGTGCCCCTCTGGCCTCTAGGTACTCGACACTTCTTTCCTTCAAAAGTGATTCCATCATTTTCCCCATCACTGAGGTTAAACTAACAGGTCTGTAGTTTCCTGCTTCTGCGCTGCTCTGGTATGTGTTCGCCCGGGAGCCCCATGGTATGATGGGACACTTCGAGAGTTGAAGAGACTAGGGCGAAGGTTATAGAGACACTGGCGGAAAACTCACCTGGAGGAGGACAGGCTTAGACTGTTAGATCATTATAAGGTCTACCAATCAGCAATTTCCAATAAGAAGGCAGAATTCCTGTCCAGGAAAATTGCTCCATCAAGAAACAGACCTGCTCAGCTCTTCCGGACTGTGGACCTACTGTGCAATCCAGTCTGTCTGCAGTCCAGTCAAGCATTGTCGGAAGAAAAGTGTGAAGAGTTTGCGCTGTTTTTTGCTGATAAGGTTGCCTCCATCAGGGGCGAGATCAGCCAGTGCCTCCCTATTGTATCTTGCACTGATCAGCCGGGTGGTACTAAAGCCCAGGTGACCTGGTCTTCCTTCAGCCAACCGGTAGTTAGGGATATAGTGAAGATCATCCAGACTTTGCTGCCAACTTGCTGTAGTTTGGATCCAGGCCCAATTCACATTCTTGTAGGGTGTGTTGATGTAATCGGCCCGGTCCTAGCTTGTATAGTAGGGTTTCATTGGAGAGAGGGATCTTTCCAGATCCCTTGAAGGAGTTGGTGGTTTGGCCCCTCCTGAAAAATCCCTCCCTTGACCTGGACTGTCTAGCCAACTACTGGCCAGTCTCTAACTTGCCTTTTATAGGAAAAGTTATTGAGAAAGTGGTCGCTGTGCAGTTGGAGGATCATTAATCCAGCCACAATATCTATGACCCTCTCCAGTCAGGTTTCAGGAAAAGGCATAGCACTGAGACCGCCCTGGTTTGGGTACTAAATGACCTTCTGATGGCGAGAGATTGGAGAGCCCATTCCATCTTGGTTCTCCTTGATCTCTCAGCGGTGTTTGACACTGTGGACCATGGGGTGCTGCTCGAATGCCTGTGGTTTTTCTGTGGACTGGGGGGACAGTTCTCAGTTGGTTTTGTTCCTTCCTCGCGGGCAGGTCTCAGAGAGTGGTGTTGGGGAGTTTATTCTTGACCCTCGTTATCTGCCCTGTGGGGTGCTGTAGGGTTCGGTGCTGTCCCCCATGTTGTTCGCAGTGTACATGCTGCCATTAGGGGACATCATATGACAGTACGGCTTGAGTTTTCACTGCTACACAGATGACTCTCAGCTGTACATGTCTTTTGTGCTCGACCAGGAGTTAGATACTGTCTTGGTGTTTAACAACTGCCTAACTGAGCTACAAGACTGGATGAGTGCTAACTGGCTGAGGTTAAACCCAGGAAAAACAGAGATATTGGTTGTGGACCCAGATTGTAGGATGGCCGGGACATGAGTGGAACAGCCCTCTGGACTACAGCTTGGAGGAACCCCATTAAATGCCTTGAGCCAGGTGCGTAACCTAGGTGTGATCTTTGATGAAGGCCTGACCTTGAAGGCTCATGTGTCGGCGGTAGTCAAAGCCTCCTTTTACCATCTAAGGAACATTGCCAGGGTGAAGCACTTGGTTCTGTTCAACGATCTACCTATTGTGGTCCACACCTTTGTCACCACTCATCTTGATAACTGCAGTGCCCTCTACCTAGGGCTACCAGGGGTAGATATCTGCCTACTGCAGCTGGTGTAGAATGCGACGGGCAGGTTGTTGACTGGAACCCCTAGATCCAGCCATAAAACACCTGTGCTGCGCGAACTGCACCAGCTACACGGCTGCCAGTACAATGGCGATTACCTTCAGGGTCGCGTTTTTGACCTATAAAGCCCTACATGACCAGGGACCCCAGTACCTGCAAGACCTGCTGTATCCCTGCTTTCCCTCCTGCCCACTCCTATCAGTCCAATGAGGGATTGCTAGAGATTCCCAGGGTACACCTAAAAACATCTGGAGGAAGATCTTTGCCTTTATGGCTCCGACCCTGTGGAATTCTCTACCTCGGCAGATACGCGATAGCCTGACTGTTGAGAGTTTAAAACTGCCCTCAAGACGCACTTGTTCCTCCAGGCTTTTTAAGGGACTTGAGACTGTTTTAAAGATAAATTGTGCAGAATATTTTACAGCTATTTATTTTATGTATTTTATTGATGTTTATGTTTGTTTGTATACATTGTTAAGGTGCCCTGAGCAATGGAAGGGCGCCTGTTATAAATAAACTTATGATGATGATGATGATGACAATAACACAAAACACTACTAGGTGGAGATTACCAGGATGGCTCCACAACCAACCAAGACACACACTTAAGTCAAACACATCCATGCATTGCATCTGTATGGGTAGGCAACAGGCAGGAAGGATAAGTTTATGTGGTGGAAGCAACGTGGGCTTTTAAACTTTCCTACACAGGGGCTTGATTTTATGAGTTCCTGTGGCATTTATGGCAGAAAGAAAAGATAGTCTGTATTTCCTGACTTTGAAGCCTTTACTGGCGTTGTTTTCAGACCTGGCTGGCAAGGTCGCATCCACAGACATCTCCCAAAAGAAGTCCTGTTCCTTCGGCATTATATTTATCTGTTCAGGTGTATATCTACTGGTGTCAATGATGTCTTTCAGTTTTGTTAAGAAGTCAGCAACAGCATCATCATCGCGTGATCACTGCTGGCCTATCACTCAGATTCTCCTTATTCCGTAATGGCACTGGAACTGCCAGAGGCATCCTGCAGATAATTTGAATCATGAGCTCTCACCATGGATCTGCTTGGCAAATTGGCTCCACTTTCTCCCTAACCAGGGATCTGGAGACTAGTACCACATTTGGCCCCTGCAGGGTGAATCAGACTTGTGTGGTACGGTCAATTTCTGTCAGATCCACCTTCCTTAACTTCTTTTGGCTCAGCCTGTGGGAGTAAGCACACTCAAAGGCTGAGAGTGCTTCAGTTTCTTCCACATTGAAATGGTGGATGTAGAATATCCCATTTCAGCCGATACTTTAGAAAGACTGTCTCCATTCTTCTGTCATTCCAGAATAGCCAGTTTTGTTTGGACATCATATCCCAATCACTTGGCTGCCGTTGCCACTGATGGCTGCAGTCCCTCTCCCATGAGGGAATTCAGTGCTTTATGCTGAGATTTTATACCACACTGACAGCTGTCAGCAATCAGGGCAATCAGCCGGGGCCCACTATTGCTGTCCGTTATGGTGGACAGTTCCCTAAAGTGAAGTTCACTATAGCCAGGGAGCACTGTAACAGATTGTATAAAACAAAATTATATCTCACAACTTTCGAAAGAGAAACACACACCCATTAAGGTCAAAAATGAATCAAGACCATCAATGACTGTAAACAAATATTTTTATTTAAGTGCATAGATTACCACCAAAGACACCATGAGATATACAGAGAAGCAAGCAGAAACCTTGGCGGTTTGTAGCTCACTTTTACTTTGCCAGAAAGAAGTGCCAAGGGTTTTTTGTTTTCTGTGTTTGTTTCTCCCATGGTGTGTTTGGTGGTATTGTATACACATAGACACACAGAATATGTTGGCAGATAAGGACCACAGGGCCCACCCAGACTGCCCATTTTTTCTTGCCTATACTGTTACTGCAGACACTACCTTATCTCCAGCTACTCCCCCCTGCTTTCCTACCAATATTCCTTTGTGTCTCTCCAATGCATGCCTGAAACCCACCACTGTTTATGCACCCACCAGCTCCACTGGAAGATTGTTCCAGGTGTCCACCACTCTCTCAGTGAAGAAGTACTTCCTCAGATCCCTCCTAAATTCCCCCTTCCAGTTTCATTGCCTGCCCCTTGTTCTCATGCAGCTTCTCTCTGAAAAATACAACCTCCCATACATTATTCACCCCTCATGAGTAGCCTTATTTATATGGCACCCTATCCAAAAAGGCCCAGGGCACTGTACAGAGTAACACAGGATAAAATACATAAAATTACCATAAATAACTTAACTATAAATACATAGTAGCAAAGGATGATAATGGTATGTCCTCATTCCACAAAGGCCTGGTTAAATAGAAAAGTTTTTAATCCTTGTTTAAAGGCCTTGACTGAGAGGGCCTCCTTTAGTCCCCAAATCAGCAATTCTAAAGCAGAGGGACGGCCACTTAAAAGGTATGGTCTCCAACAGATTTTAGCCAGGCCATCAGGACCAAAAGGAGGCCTTCCTCGAAATAGCGGAGGGGGCATAAGGACTGAAAAGGGTGCAGGAGCTCCAGCAGGTAGTCAGGACCCCACCCGTGCAGGCCTTTATAGGTTAGAGGACCAATCTTGAAGGTAACATGCCACTTCACTGGCAGCCACTTCACGTAGTACCAGGGTCATAGAAACAGAGAATTTGACAGCAGATAAGGACTGCTTGGCCCACCTAGTCTGCACGTTTTTCCCTACTGTAGACCCTACTTGATCTCCATCTTATCCCCCTTATCACCGAGGTCCCCTTATGCTTGTACCATGCTTTCTTGAACCCTGTTAGTTTTTGCCCCTACCACCTCTGCTGGGAAGCTGTTCCAGGCATCCACCACCCTCTTTGTGAGAAGTACTTCCTCACATCTCCCCTGAGTCTACCCCCTCCAGCTTCATAGCATGACTCCTTGTCCTTGAGCATCTGTTTTTCTGAAAAATGCTTCCCTTTTGAACCTTATTTATACCTGTGAAGTATTAGAAAGTTTCTGTTATATCCCCACCCTTCTTTCCTCCAGGGTATACATATTGAGGTCCTTCAGTGTTTTCTCGAAGGGCTTTTGATGCAGACCTTGCACCATTTTGGTTGCCCTCCTCTGGACTGCCTCCACTCTTTCTATGTCCTTCTGGAGATGAGATCTCCAGAACTGAACACAGTACTCAACATGAGGTCTCACCAGTGATCTATACAGGGGTAACACCAAGGGTACACATGACTAGACCTCAAAAAGCCAGTCAGCAACCTGGTAGCTGCGTTCTGCACTATCTGCAAGTGATATAAAGTACCTCCACTAACCCTGAGGTAGAGCGCATTGCAGTAGTCGAGCCTGGAAGTCACGAACACATGTACCAGGGTCGGCAGATCTTTAGCTGTGATAAGGAACTTAATCCAGTTGATATTCCTCAGATGGTAAAAGCCACTCTTAACTATGGCCAACACCTGAGCCTCCAGTGTCAGCTGTTTGTCAAAAATGACCCCCAGATATTTCACCTTGGCTGAGGCCAATAGCCTGGATGACTCGAGCTGAAGCCCGGACTCCTCCATGACTACCTCTGCACCCTGCATCCGACCTGGCTTGATCACTAGTACCTCAGTCTTATCCCGGTTAAGCCTCAGCTAACTAGATTGCATCCATTTCTGGATTTCAGCTAGGCATAAATTTAGGACGTCGACAGCATCCAATGTCCCTGGTGCATATAGCTGGGTATCATCTGCACAGCAGTGAAAAATCAGTTTGTACTGTTGAGTGATCCTTCCCAGGGGCAGCATGTGCACTGCAGACAGCATGGGTAAGAGGACCAAAGCTTGGGGCACGCCACAGAGCAGTGGCATCGGGGATGATGAGAAAGTACCCATCACCACCCTCTGCGTCCTGTCCCTGAGATAGGTCTCAAACCTGTGGATGATGGTGCTGGTGAGTCCAACGTGCTTCCCCAGATGATCCAACAACAGCCCATGATCTACAGTGTCAGATGCTGAAGAGAGATCAAGGAGAACGAGAATTGGCTGTTCGCCCTTGTCTCTTGCCCTGAGAAGTTCATTATGCACTCTGACCAGTGCTGTCTCAGTGCTATGCCCTGATTTGAAACCAGATTGGAGGGGTTTATAGAGGTAATTGGCCAAGAGGTGTGCCTCAAGCTGCAGCACCATAACCTTCTCAATAAGCTTACCTAAAAAAGGCAGGTTAGTGGCTGGTTGATAATTCGCTAGAACATCCAGGTCCAGAGCTGGCTTCTTAAGGAGGGGTTGAACTAGTGCATCTTTCAGTGCCACTGGAAAGACACCTTCCGAGATGGAACACCAAATTATTCCAGTAAACTCAGACTCCAGAGACTCCATGCAACTCACTAGCAGATGCATGGGGCTTGGGTCAAGTTCACAAAAGGTGTGCTGCAGCTCTGCAACCACCTCTCAGACCTCCTCAATCAAAATTGACTGAAACACTTCCCAGCACTGCTGAGTGCATCCATGAAATCCCTGCCGGGCTGTGACAGCCTATCTGGAGAGATCATGGCCCAAATAGAGGACACTCTGTCCAAGAAAAATTGAGCAAACTCTTCGCACTTGGTTGTTGAAAATGCTCTTACTGATTGAAGACAGGCAGGATGTAATAACCTGTCTACAGTATGGAAAAGCTGAGTTGGTCGATTTCTCCCAGCTGCAGTCTACCTAGACACGAATGCTGCCTTCTTACTGGAGATTGTCCTTTGATATTCATCTTGATGAATTCTCAAAGCCAGTTTGTCCTCCTCTGCCTGGGACCTTCTCCAGCAGCACTCTTAACTTCCGACCCCTGGTCTTCAACTCCCTAAGCTCCCCGTCAAACCATGGGGACCCTAAGCACGAGACCCGGGGTTGTGCATGGATCGGTGCTACGGAACTTAAGGCCTCCATCAACACCCTGTTATAGGTTGAGATCGCATTCGCCGACTCCATCTCACAAGCTGCCAACATCTCCGAGATGTTCAACACCGCCAATATTCCTTCTGGGCCAAGCCCTTTTAAAGGGCGATACCTAACCACCTTCATGGGTGGAGGACCACAGGAGGGGCTCTGAAGGAGAACTTTACATTGTAATGATCAGATCAACTGACCAGATCAGTCTTGAAGTTGTTTACCTCAAGACATAGGGAGACGACCAAGTCCAAGGCATGCCCATATTGATGAGTCACAGAAGTAACAACTTGTGCTAGGCCCAGGGACTCCATTAACGGGATGAAATCTTTCCCAGAGTGCAAGAGTTCATTGTCAAACCAGGCATTGAAGTCATCCAGAAAAAGCCATCTGGATAACTCCAGCACCCTCTCAGTGATGAAGTCTATGATTTCCTGCAGGAAAACTCCCGTTGTGTCCCAGAGGCCAGTACACCAAAAAGATCCTACACCTTGACCCCCACGCACAGACACACGTTCAAACAACGAGGTTTCCCCCACTAGGTTCCCCACGAAGTTCAACCTGGATTTAAAACAGATGGTCACTCCCCCATGATCCCTCCTTGGGCAGTGAACACAGAGAATTCAGTTGTGATCACCGCCTTCAAAACAGGGCCGGAATCATCTCCCAGCCAGCTCACCGTGATGCAAGCCAGGTCGATAGACGAACCCAAAATTAAGTCTGCCATAATATTACTCGTGTTCCTCATTGACCTAGCACTGCATAACACCACCTGAAGAGGACAAAATGAGGCAGCCAGTCCACCGGCTACCTGTCCCTCGGTCCGGTGGGATTCCTGGGTATCAAACCAGGCACCCCCCACCTCTCCCTGATCCCCATTTTCCCCAGGGCATCTTCTGGTCATGATTGTCCTAATAATACCCCCCCCCCGTTAGTACAGCCCACATCCCACTGCCGACCACATTGTCTCCCCACAGTCCCCACCTCCCTGCACCTACGATAGGAAGCTTCTGGCAGGAGGTGGTCATGAAAGGGATTCAGGTGAAGCAGCTGGGCAGGGGAGTAACTAAGCCTCAGGGGATCATATCCAGGCCCTACACACATTCCTAAGGCTACTAACTCAATTCAGTATTAAAATCCACACCCCGACCCTCAAACCCAACCCACAACCCTTATTTGAAAGAAACACAGTACACACTCACATCATCCACACATGCAGTACTACAGATCACTTTGCTATCACACTCACCAACAGTCATACCACTACATTCCCCACCCTTACTATAAATTAACTAAAACACTTAAAACAGACAAAAGGAGAATCCTACATATCATCTGTAGTGCAATTTAAAATCCAAATTAAAGTCCACCATAGAAAATATCAGATGTTAATTCCAGAGGTAATGGCTGCAAGTTTTTGATTGAACAGTCTCTGCTCTCACCAGAGTAACCTAAAATGATTGGGTGACTAGGGAACTTAATGAGGGAGGGGCAGTAGATGTCGCCTACCTGGATTTCAGCAAAGCCTTCGACACCGTCCCACATAGAAGGCTGATTAACAAGATGGGTAGTCTGGGCATGGGAGACAAGGTGGTGAACTAGGTCAGGAACTGGTTAACAGACAGGAGAGAGAGAGGGTGGTGGTAAATGGGGTACAATCTGGGGAGTGAAGGGTGACCAGTGGGGTACCACAAGGATCAGTACTAGGACCAGTCCTGTTCAATGTCTTCATTAGTGACATTGCAGAGGGGCTGGAAGGAAAGGTCTGCCTGTTTGCCAATGACACCAGGGTAGATTAAGAGGTAATGTGAGGAAGTTTTTCTGCACAGAAAGGGTAGTCACATAGAAACATAGACTTTGTCGGCAGATAAGGACCACTTGGCCCACCTAGTCTGCCCATTTCCCTACCTACAGGATAGGCCTCAGATCTTAGTTAACCAACAGCCTATTTCTTCCTACCCCCCACAAGAATTGCCTTATGACTGTCCCATACATTCTTGAATTCTCCCACAGTTTTAGACCCCACAACCTCCTCAGGAAGGCTGTTCCATGCATCCACTACCCTCTCTGTGAAAAATACTTCCTCACATTGCCCTAGCCCCCCCATCTTTAAATTGTGTCCCTTGTTCTTGCACGTCTCTCTTTCTGAAAGATGCTACCCTCTTGGGCTTTGTTGGTTCCACTGAAGTACTTCAGAGTTTCTATCATGTCACCCCTAACCCTTCTTTCCTCAAGGGTATACATATTAAGCTCCTTTAGTCTCTCCTCATACGGCTTCTCTTGCAGATCCTGCACCATTTTAGTTGCCCTCCTCTGGACTGCCTCTATCCTGTCTATGTCCTTGCGGAGATGGGGTCTCCAGAACTGGACGCAGTACTCCAGATGGGGTCTCACCAACTGTCTGTACAGAGGGATAACAACTTCCTGTTTTCTGCTGGTGATGCCTCTCCCTATGCATCCCAGTATACACTAGCCCTCCCTACTGCCTTCTCACATTGCTTGCTAACCTTAAGGTCATCTGATATGATTACCCTGGCCCTTTCCTTTTTGTTGTTGCTACCTCTCTCCCCCCATTGTGTAATCTTCCCTGGGTTCTTGTTTCCCAGGTGCATTATTTGCACTTCTTTGCATTGAATCCTAGCTGCCATACTTGACATTCCTCCAACCTACCAAGTCCCTTCTCATCCTTTCCATGCCTCCTTGTGTATCAACCCTGTTGCAGATCTTTGTGTCATCTGCAAAGGGCATACTTTCCTTCCAGTCCCTCTGCAGTGTCACTTATAAAGACATTAAAAGGACTGGACCCAGTACTAACCTGCAGGTACCCACTAGTAACCCCTCTTTCTTCAGAATGGACTCCATTTACAATTACCTTCTGTGTCCTGTTGTCCAGCCAATGTTTTACCCAGGCTACAACCCTGGGACCCACTCCCAGGCTGGTTAATTTGACTATTAATCTTTTGTGTGGGACTGTGTCAAATGCCTTGCTAAAGTCTAAGTAGGCCATGTCCACAGCCCCTCCCTGGTCTACTACTTTGGTCACCCAGTCAAAGAAATCTATTAGATTCATCTGACATGACCTTCCAGCTGTGAACCCATGCTGTCTTGGGTCCTGTGCCCCACTGGCCTCTAGGTGCAAACAATTCTTTCCTTCAAGTGACTCCATCACTTCCGTTACCACAGAGGTCAAACTGACAGGTCTGTAGTTTCCTGCCTCTGTCTTGGTCCCACTTTTGTAAAGGGGAATCACATCCGCCTTCCTCCAGTCCTCGGGTACCACACCATCCTCCCATGACTTATTAAAAAGAGTAGTCCATGGTTTCACTAGTTCCCCCCTTAATTCTTTTAGAATTCTGGGGTGAATTCCATCAGGCCCCATTGCTTTGTCCACCTTCAGTTTTAGGAGTTCTTGCAGAACCCTTTCTTCTGTGAAAGGACTGGGATCGACCCCCCGATCAAGAGTGCTTCTGTTAATTGGATTAGGCACTTCACCCTCCTCTTTTGTGAATACTGTGCAGAAATATTCGTTCAGTATCCCTGCTTTTCACTGTCCCCTCTGCCACCCACCGTTCATTCTATTCAGCCTCACTATCCCTCCCTTGGTGTTTCTCGCTCTCTGATGTACCTATAAAAGGTTTTATCCCCTTCTTAACTGAGTTGGCTATCTTTTCCTCGGTTTGGGCCTTTGCTATTCTGACTTTCCTCCCTGCTTCCTTCTGCCTTAACTGGTACAGCTCTCTGTCCTGCTCCTTCTGTGTTTCCTTATACTTCCTGAATGCTATCTTTTTCTCCCTGACTTTCCCAGCCACCTCTTTTGAGAACCATAGTGGCTTTTTCTTTCATTTTGATTTGTTTATTTGCTTCACACAAATGCTTGTTGCCTCTGTGATGGCAGTTTTGATAATTCCCCATTGTTGCTCCACCCCCTCCTTCTAGCCTGTTTGCTAGTGCTTTTCTGAGGCACTCTCCCATCTTACCAAAGTCAGCCCTCCTCAAGTCCAGTACCCTCACTTTTGTGTGGCTTGACTCTGTAGCTGAGTTTAACGTGAACCACACTGTTTGATGGTCACTTGTTCCCAGATGGCAACCCACTTCTAGATCTGAGATCCTCTCACTGCCCCCATTTGAGAGTATGAGGTCTAAGATTGCTCCCTCACGAGTGGGTTCCGAAACTAGCAGTCTGAGGCTTGCCACCTGTAGGGCATCGAGAATGGCCCTGCTCTTGGATGTGGCTGCAGCAAATGTGCTCCAGTTAACATCTGGCATATTCAGGTCTCCCATCAACAGTATCTCCCCTTTCTCTGCCATCCTAAGAATGCCTTCTATCATATCCTTGTCCATTCCCTCCCCCTGACATGGGGGTCTGTACACAACCCCTGTGCGGATTGTGGTGCCCTTTCCAGTCTCCAAGGTGACCCACAGTGCCTCCTCTCCTCACTGTTTACTCTTTTGTTCAGTTGCTTTTATCTCTTCCTTTACATAGAGAGCTACTCCTCCCCCTCTTCTCCCCTGCCTATCTCTCCTAGTGTCTAGTCGACACTTGGAATAGTCTGCCACAGGAGGTGGTGGGGGAAGGCACAGTGGAGGGGTTTAAGCATGCCTGGGACAGGCACAAGAAAAGCCTGAGAGGGGAGGGAGTGATCAAAAAGCCATTGATCACGTAGGGTAAGTGGCCACATACAATGTATAGGGCCTACGGGCAGACTGGATGGGCCTAACGGTCCTTATCTGCTGACAGTTTCTATGTTTCTATATTACAGAATGTTCAGGCAGTACTCCCACTACTGCCACAGGACAACACCACTCCTTAAAGTCCAAGTAGAGGTCTACAGCCATGCTTCTGCCAAGGTCCGGCATGGAATTATCCCCGTAGGAAGCCAGAAGGGTATCCAGTACCAGTATAATGAAATAGCTCAGCATCAAGAAGAAGCAGTAGCATCTGCAGCACATTTCTTAAGCTTTGACTGCCGAATAGCAGTCCAGTGAGCCCGCTGAAAAAGACAGCAGTGGCCACAACAGCTTCAGAAAGACTTTGGGGGTATAGAGTGTGCTCCTCTCCCATGCTGCATGAAATCACTGTCGTCTTCTCAATGCCAAGTCCAACAGAGTCTCCTTCCTCTGGTTTCAGTTTTCCAAACCGGACAATAGAGGCAGCCTTCCACAAACTATTCCGCCACTCTCTAGACCCTGGACACCAACAAAGATATTTCTCTGCTCTCTCGATCTTCAACACCAAGATTGGGTTGCCAATCAGTCCTCATCACAGTAAGCACTTCCCAGGCTTGTGCAGCACAAAAAAAAGGTGCAAACACTATTGCACTACAGACTGGGCTAACTAAAAAAATACTAAAAGTAACACTTACCACTGTCTCACTCCGTATCCTTAACTGACACTAAATATCCCACCTGTTACTGCTCAGGCTGACTATTTAATGCAAACTATTAAAACAATTTTAAGAAAAAACAAAATAACTTGAAACCATGTAATTCAAGTTGCTGGATATGTCTCTATTCATGTCCACCATCTACCTCCTGTCTTTCAGGGTGTACATATTGAGATCCCCCAGTCTCTCCTCATAGGGCTTATGATGCAGCTCTTGCACTATTTTAGTTGTCCTCCTCTGGACATCCTGTACCCTGCTTATGCCCTTCCTGATATGTGGTCTTCAGAACTGGACACAATACTACAGGTGGGGTGTCACCGACGATTGATATAGTGTTAACACCACCTCTCTCATTCTGTTGGTTATATCCCTCCCTATGCATTCCAGCATCCCGATGGCCCTGCATGCTGCCTTATCCCACCGCCTCACCCAGCTGCCATATCGTTGACCACTCCTCTAATTTTCCCAGGTCTGCACTCATTCTCTCCAGAGTATCTACCCTAGTACAGATTTTGGTGTTATCTGCAAAGAGGCATAACTTCCCTTCCAGCTGTTCTGTAGTATCAGTTGTAAGGACATTGAAGAGGACTGGTGCCAGTACTGAGCCTTGAGGTACCCCGCTGGTCACTCTATCCTCATTAGAGTGAGCGCCATTTACCACAACCCTTTGTTGACTATCCAGTAACCAATTTGTTTGTTTGTTTATTTTGTTAACCGGGTAAGGACACTGGAACAAGTCCTTTTTCAGGTCTGACCTGAAAACATAAGACAATACATATTACATATCATAATAACAAATCACAAACATCATAAACATTTACAGACATCATTTTCAAGTAAAAAACATTTTAACTTAACTTTAAAACAAGATAAAGAGGAGGCACGTCATAAGGCTTCTGGTAAATTATTCCAAAGAGACTGGGCTGTAGCAGAAGAGGACCGAGATCCAAATTTTGTTCTAAAATGTCTAGCCTGTAGCAGAATCCCATTATATGACCTTAAATTCAAGGAAGTGTTCCTAATAGATAACAAATCACTCAGAGGAAAGAGGTCAACTGAAAATAAGGACTTATAAATGACACAATAATAAAAATATGTGAATCTCACCAAAAGACAAATACAGTAGACAATGATGAATGTGAAAAGGAACATTCAAAACAAATCTGCAGATATTATTATAAGCAACCTTAATCGCATTCATTTCTCTAGTAGCTAAATTGGAGTATAAAATCCCCACATAGTCAAGGTGTGGTAACAAGACCCCCACTGATATTTCTTGTCTTGTTTCCAATGAAAAAAAGTGTTTAAACCTATACAGAATACCAACCGTTTGATTGACCAGCCGGCAAATTGATTTTACTTAAAATTGAAAGGAAAGATACAGGTCCAAACGTACCCCTAAATACTTAAACTCATAAACTTGTTCAGTCATATTCCCCTGATTATCATGAATTTTTAAACCAGATTTACTCCTTACACTTAAATGAGTGGGAGCACCAAGTAACATAGATTTTTTTTTTTTTTGACATTTAGAATTAGTGAATTACTTTTAAACCAGTTGCAAATTTCAAAGAAATACTGTTCCAAAAAAGTAGTCAAGTCAGAAATATTGTCAGCTTTGTAAAAAAGTATAAGATCATCTGCATAAAGCAGACGGTCACAAGCACCACAGCAAGAAGGTAACTGATTGATTAATGAATAACAAAAATAAAAGTGGGCCCAGAATTGAGCCCTGCAGTACACCAGAGTTAATTTAAAAAATAGGTGAAGTAACGTGCTCTACAGACACAAAAAATGTCCTATCAAGTAAATAATTATCAAACCAATGGACAGCATTTTTGGAAAAACCTAAATCTCCTGATTTTGAGCACAACAAAGAATGGTTAATAAGACTGAATCTCTTGGCCAGGTCCACAAACACAGCCCCCAGCATAAGACCACTATTAAAACCACTGAGGGCTGCATTCATGAACCTGACCAAGGCAGTCTCAGTGCCATGGTCACGACAAAAAACATGTTGCTGTGGACATAAAATACTATAAGCCTGTAAATGTTCAATAACTTGGGTTGATACAGTTTTTTCCATAAGCTTACTTAATGGATTTAAAATGGAAATAAGATGAAAATCGTCCAGAGTACTAGCTTTGGGTAACTTGGGCACGGGGACAACCCTGGCACACTTCCATGTGTCAGGAAAACATCCCAAAACCAAACATAAATTAAAAATAGTACAGTGGGGGTCCACTATAAAGGGGGCAACAAATCGAAGAAAGTGACCATCCAAACCCTACCGCAGTCACTAAATCTGTTAGGTGTTGTATATAATAACTTTGAAGTTTCTTTAGAAGAGATCTTATGAGAATACAAACAGGTTCTATCCAAAGGAGATGTCTCTATATTAAAGGAACCAGCTGGCTTCTGACAATCTGTAATATAACAAGATAAATCCAAACATTTTGAGCCAAATAAATTGGCTATTTCAGTGGGATCAGTTACAATTCCACTCAATGTCATTATCTTTTGCACAGAGGATTTTTCCTTAGGAGAAAAAAAAAACTCTTTGATTGAATTCCAAAAAGGCTTAGGATTTGACAAGTTCTCATCCAGCTGTGTTTTTGTAAAAAATCTTTTTAGCTTCCTTAACTAAAGCTGATACTTTATTCTTCAGAAGTCTGTATCTATTCATAAGACAATTGGAAGGAGACAGTTTATAGTTCTCCCATGCAACATCTCTAGCTTTGATCCACTGACTAATAGCAGGTGTAAACCATCTGTTGAACATCCCCTTTCACGCAACCTTCTAAAGGAAAAAAAATGATCTTGTATTGGAATTAGTTGCTTACAAAAGAAATCCAAAGCGCAGTTTGAATCAGGAATGCAATTAATAAATGATCAGTCAACCTGAGACAATTTATGTTGAAGTGCAACCATGTGACACTTCTTAAAATTTCTAAATTAGATGTACCGTGGAGAAACTTTAGTTTTTTTTTTAAATTTAACACACAGTAAATGGCCTGGTGATAACTGGCAGAGTCAGGGAGGACACCAGGGGCATCATGCAGTCAGAAATTCTGGAGGGGCACAAAATCTCAACCTCTCTGGGGGAGGTCCTGGGGCATGCCCCCCCCCCGGGAAAATTTTGAAAAACTGAAGTCAAATGGTGCATTTTGGTGACTTTTAGCAGTCCAGATAGCTGTTCCCCAACAAGCTAAGTGCCATAATACTGAAATAAGTTAGAGAAATGATCAATTGTTTTTGTCCTTTGTTCATTCTACTTAGTGTTACTTTTGTGTAAATCTCTTTTAAGAATTAGTCAGAACTTGTGCATTTTGATGTGGGTTCAAGCGTCCATGGTCCCCATGGTAACTACCATGGACATGCGCTGTAGGCTCATCTTGAGTTCCCGGCAGCAGCTAAGCTGCTGCAGACTGGATGTTTCCCATGACAGACTTGGCAGGAGTGTCTTTCAGTCTAAGTTGTCAGGGAGCTGTTCAGCCGAGCAATTTGTATGGGCACATAGTGGTCTGTGTATCCAGATGACTGCATCTGTTCCTTGAGATGTCGCTGTGAAAGTAAGGGATACTAAATGAATACTTCTGCTCAGTATTCATAAAAGAGGAGGAGGGGGAGGTACCTAATCCAGTTAACAGAAGCACTCTGGATAGAGGGGTCGATACCAGTCCTTTCACAGAAGAAAGGGTTCTGAAAGAACTCCTAAAACTGAAGGTGGACAAAGCAGTGGGGCCTGATGGGATTCACCCCAGAATTCTAAAAGAATTAAGGGGGGAACTAGTGAAACCACTGACTACCCTTTTTAACAAATCATGGGAGGATGGTGTGGCACCTGAGGACTGGAGGAGGGCAGATGTGATTCTCATTCACAAAAGTTGGAGCAAGACAGAGGCAGGAAACTACAGACCTGTTCGTTTGACCTCTGTGGTAGGGAAAATGATGGAATCACTTCTGAAGGGAAGAATTGTTGAGTACATAGAGGCCAGTGGGGCACAGGACCCCAGGCAGCATGGATTCACAGCGGGAAGGTCATGTCTGACAAATCTAATTGATTTCTTTGACTGTGTGACCAAAGTAGTAGACCAGAAAGAGGCTGTGGACATGGCCTACCTAGACTTTAGCAAGGCATTTGACACAGTCCCACACAAAAGATTAACAAACAAATTAGCCATATTCGCCCCCCAATCCGGTCACCCTCCCTTGTCGCTGTGGTGTAAGGTGCCGAGATTGAGTTACCATTTCCGTAGGTGCCCAATCACGGTCGACAAACTCACAGGCTACTGATTCATGGTCATCCAGTCATTGAGCTCACACAGGCAACTAGACAGGCATAAGAGAGGCAGGTCCAAACTAGGTAGGAAGGAAGGACACAGTTGAGTACCATCTGCACAGAAATGATACATCAACCCACATTTTTTTACTGATATCGCCAAGAGGCAACAGCAAGGTGCAAAAAGTCTGGTTTAGTGGCTGTGTTATCCCTAGACTAACGTTGTTTAGTAGCCAAAGCTCTTCTAATGGTGACTGTATCATCTACCTTAGTTATACAATGTATGCTCCCAAAACATAAATGGCCATATGACATATGCCTAATTTTTAGTGGCAGCTGATAATTATATACCAGTTACTCACCTGGCCTCTGCATTTTTACATTCTGTGCAACAAATACACACTTTACAACAGAGAGAACGAGGCAAAATGCAACATGCATTCGGCCTTGAGAGCGGTATTGTCTTTAACCCTTAGAACACATTCCCCTGTCACATCTGTGAGTACCTGCAAATGGTGAAGCAGCAGCTGATGATCAAGCATGTACAATGTTGCCTACAGGTCTACATGTACCAGCAGTGATTATTGTCCTCTTCTGTTACTGCCAGGAAATGAACCACCCTAACATGTCAGAAAACACACACAGCAAAACAGACAAATGGTAGTATAATTTTAAACATTATAAATCGTGGTGCATTCTTTTTAAAATGGGGATTTGGTTTAAAATTAAAATGTTTATTTTACAAAAACCAACACCCGAATGCTCGTTTCATATTCTATATGTATGGCCTAGTGGTCCGTTCAGTGTGACCCCCCCCCCCAACACACATTTGCCCATTTCCACTATTATGACTAAGAACTGTTGGCCCAGACTTTGTTTGACCAATTATTCACCCCAGCATGTATTTTCAGTCCCCTAGTGAATGTGCTCCTGGTGCTTAAAAATTCCCCAAAGCAGGACAAGTGGTCAGGAATTCACAGGTAGCAAAAAAATAAACTACAAAGCTTGGACTGTGAGGCCACAACAGATGTGTGTCTGCACACCAAAACTACTACTTGTCTGTTGTGTAACACACGGTAAATCACATAATTTCCCTATAATCCTGTGTCACACTGAGAAAAACGTCAAAAAATATTAAAAAAAAATGAGTACATTCACATGATAACACTGTACCCTCATGTTTAAAATAATACCAAGGAAACCAAGACAAAATATTCAGTTTCTACTTTCACTCCCAGAAACTCTTCACCAATTTCATACTCTTTTTTACTTTTCAGAAGATGGTTGGGGGACCACAGCAGAAGAAGAATAGAAAGGTTGTCTAGGTTTTACATGTCGGTCTCCAATATTCTGCAGAAGGAAGAGTGACTACCTGCCTACACAATAACCAGCAGAGACAATGTTATTCAAACGAACAGACTCCACAACATTCCAGGGCAATGATAAACCTTACCTCTGAGTGACACATGCAGTACTTCATGTTACTGCCCTGCAATGTGGCAGCTCTCAGTATATCATCCTGATCAATTTACATGTCACACTTTGCAAGGAAGAGGTTCATTGTAACACCAAGAGAGCAACAATGCTTGATGCTTTTCAACAGGAAAATAACTAAACTGTTCTGTTCTGATGACATTACATTCATGATATAGAACAGTACACTTCAGTAACAATATAATACCTATACAAATAAAAGCAAACATGTCCTTGTCTTTCATTGTAAATGCAGTTGTACCTCTGGATGGAAAAACTGAATGAGCCATCAATTTTCAATCAGCTGAATAGTACCACTTTCTGACCAGTACAAACAACGCGACAAGTGCATTTTTTCCACATTGCACCTCTCTTTGCTGTTTTCTTTCTATGCATTTTTTATTTCCATGTTACATTCACTTTTCTTACACTAGTGAATCACAATTGGATAAGTAAAAAAAAAAAGAAAAACAAAGAAAATTCCTGCTTGGACCACAGCATTGTTTCACTCAGCAGTATGCACGCTCCCTTCTCTGTCTGATGCCCCCCCCCCCCCCACCGTGTATCTATTAATTGTCTTCTGTCAAATGTTGGAGGGACTGAAATATTAATTGAGGAGAAATGTGATTGCTAATACAGACTCATTGTTGACAGGGAGAAGCGGGCATAATAGCGATAAGGTCAATTATTTTTATTCTATTTGAAAGGAGATTATATTGACAGTCAATATAATAACCTCCTTTCAAATAGAATGATAAATCAGGAAAGATTAAAATAAATAAGCAAAGCAGCAGGGTGTTTTTGTGAGAGATCCTGGACTTAGGAAAGTTTTACGGCGGGTACCTCTGCTCTTATACAAGGAGGTGGGGGACGGGTTGGCATGGTGTGGCATTTGGCAATGCTGGGTGAAATTTAAAAAACTACTTCCTCACCTTGCTTCCAAGTTCCTTCCCCTTTGGTACTGACCTTTTTTCTACTACGAAACAGCCAGGACTCAGGAGGAATGTCAGTCTTTTCTGATCTGGAGGAACACATACACCGATGTCACCGACCGACCGAGCGCACTCTCTCATTGCCGACTGATGATTCCTCTCGACCTCAAACGACTGTCAGGTCAGAGAATGGCACTCAGCTGACTGACAACGATGAACGACAACCAATTTACTGCATGAGAAACATAGAAATATAGACTTTGACGGCAGATAAGGACCGCTTGGCCCATCTAGTCTGCCCATTTCCTTACCTACAGGATAGGCCGCAGATCCTAGTTAACCAACAGCCTATTTCTTCCTACCCCCCACAAGAACTGCCTTATGTCTGTCCCATGCATTCTTGAATTCTCCCACAGTTTTAGACCCCACAACCTCCTCAGGAAGGCTGTGCCATGCATCCACTACCCTCTCTGTGAAAAAATATTTCTCACATTGCCCCTGAACCGCCCCCCCATCTTTAAATTGTGTCCCCTTGTTCTTGCACTTCTCTTTTTCTGAAAGATGCTACCCTCTTGGACTTAGTTGATTCCACTGAGGTTTAAACGTTTCTATCATGTCCCCCCCTCTCCCTTCTTTCCTCAAGGGTATACATATTAAGCTCCTTAAGTCTCTCCTCGTACGGCTTCTCTTGCAGACCCTGCACCATTTTAGTTGCCCTCTTGTGGACTGCCTCTATCCTGTCTATGTCCTTGTGGAGATGGGGTCTCCAGAACTGGACGCAGTACTCCAGATGGGGTCTCACCAACTGCCTGTACAGCGGGATAACAACTTCCTGTTTTCTGCTGGTGATGCCTCTCCCTATGCATCCCAGTATACCCCCAGCCCTCCCACATTGCTTGCTAACCTTAAGGTCATCTGATATGATTACCCCCAGGTCCGTTTCCTTTTTTGTTGTTGCTACTGCCTCTCCCCCCCATTGTGTAATCTTGCCCTGGGTTTTTGTTTCCCAGGTGCATTATTTTGCACTTCTTTGCACTGAATCCTAGCTGCCATACTTCTGACCATTCCTCCAACCTTGCCAAGTCCCTTCTCATCCTTTCCATACCTCCTTCTGCATCAACCCTGTTGCAGATCTTTGTGTCATCTGCAAAGAGGCATACTTTTCCTTCCAGTCCCTCTGCAATGTCACTTATAAAGACATTAAAAAGGACTGGACCCAGCACTGATCCTTGCGGTACCCCACTAGTAATCCCTCTTTCTTCAGAGTGGACTCCATTTACAATTACCTTCTGTATCCTGTTGTCCAGCCAATGTTTTACAGGCTACCACCTGGGACCCACTCCCAGGCTGGTTAATTGACTGTTTGGCTTGACAGCACTGATAAGCATGGAACAGAATCAACACCTGATGATTTGACAGTGGCCTGGCTTTTAAACTAGGGTGACTTTTATGCCAGCATAGGCAATATTTATTTTTTAATGTTTGTCTCAGAAAGGCACACTGAGATATGATAGTCCATTGCCAGATGCATCTTGGGGGAATGGGCCACAAGGATCTGTTTTATCGATAAGGGGAATGCTTGCCTCAAAGCGGGGAAACCCAAATATTTTTCTTCGACAAGTGCCATAGGATATTTAAAGGAAAACTACACCGTAAACCTTAAAAAATATATGTTCTGCAGAGTGTTTTAATTTGTATGTGAAGTTCTAGTGTTTCCTTCCCTCTGACTGGTATTAGGAGTTTTTCCCAAATTAACCTGCTAGCTTAATGCTAGTTTTTCGACCCCTGGGGATCTCCATACCTGATAGTGTAATTGTATTTCTGGTTCTCACAGTGCATTTTGTCTCATGTGACTGTGATGTAAGAGACCCAACATTCAACACACGCATGCCAAACAAACTAAATATCTTGGAAGCTTTACAAGCTGCACAAAATTACCAGCAGCAAAGTTTTTCAGGACAGTAAAACCTTTAGGATGAGGGTGATCACCAAGCTGAATTCTACAGATTTTAAAATATAGCCATTTCTGTTGTTGTGAACTGATTGTAATGCAATGCTTTCTCCTGGATTTATGGGCTCACTACATCACCATTACATGAAACAAGGTGCACTGTAGGACAAAGAAATGCAATAAAACTATTTGATATGGTGATCTCCAGGGGTCGTAAAACTACCCTAAAGCTAGCAGGCTAATTTAGGAAAAACTCCTAATACCAGTCAGAGGGAAGGAAACACTAGAACTTCACATACAAAGTAAAACACTCTGCACAACATATATTTTTTCAAGTTTTGGGTGTAGTTTTCCTTTAACTGCCACCTGGACAGTGACCAGAGATGGGCAGAAGGGAACTCGGTTTAATATCTCATAAACAGAACAGCACCTCAACAGTGTCAGTAACGCAGCAGTCAAAATACCCCCTACCCACCTCAGGGAACAGTGGGGGATTCAAAAATGACTGGCATCAAGCTACACAAATGCCTCATTTTATGGAGGCCCAAGTCTGAATACCCTATTAAAAACTCTCATCTAAAATGCACCAGAGGAAAAACAGCGTATGGGGTGGGGGTGTGAAACAGGATTTTGGGGCAGAGAAGATGCGAAAATCCCCAGGTAATACCCAACATTCACCCCACAATGGCAGAGGTTGGGTTGCGGGAATACTCTGGCTGCTGCATTACGGGGATTATCTCAAGTATGTGGTGTGGTGCCACAACCTCATGATCTTCTAGACCCAGAGACAGCATGCTACCAACTGAGCTGCAGGGGCAGACAAACTAAAGGAAAAAATATCCTGAACTGTCAATGGCAAATAATAATGAATAGCACTGCTTCAGATTTTAGATTAGGGACAGACTTGTGCAATACCAACTATTTCTCTTGCTGGCGACTGGGCCCCTTCATGCCATAAAATCAGTACTGTTACACGTTTGCTCAAACCAAATCGTTTTCAGCCTTAGTGAACGAAACGGTCTAGAACAATGAACCAAAAGGTTTTCCACTGTATATAAAAAAAAAAAAAAAATTATTTCAATCACCACGACTAAAGAAAATGCTGCCTAAATAATCCACCAGAAGAATATCGACAGACACTGTCCCGAGGATCAAGGAAAAAACTGTATCAACCTCTGAAATAACCAAATACACTTGCCTTAGTAACACATTGTAATGTTTTATTTTATTCTTTGGTAACTGGGTAAGGCACACGTGTCAGTTTTCAGGGGTGACCTGGGAGCACTGGAAGGTTATGTAATTTGCTCAAATTCACACAGAATGCAGGTGGAGGCTGTGGGAATCAAGCCAAGGGCGGTCTGCTCTGGACATACCAGGTTCATTCACAGCTCACTGCTCTAACCTCCAGGCTATACTGGCAGCCTGCAATCTAGTCAGCAAATGACCCAACTTGACTGAACAATAAGTCTAACAATAAAATTAAATCTTAAACAGTTTTATAATGGGCAGGGTGGGACAACTCAGGTAGCCAGATGGCTAACTGCTACTAAAAGAAGAAAGAAAAAAAAAAAAAAGAAAGCCTGTGACGAAGTGGCCACCTGCCCACAAAGTGATTTTTCCCACAACAGTCCTAATGCTGAACAGAATCTTAAAAATGACGGCCAATAAGTAAATGTCGGTTTGGCCACAAGCTCATAAACTACATGTGTCTTACCCCAATAATGGGATCTGATTGCCCCAATCAAAACCCACAGCAAAAAGGCCAAGTTTCTGGCATGGCTTTAAAGATAGTCTCAACCAACCATTATAGATAACAGGACACAATACATACTGTAGAAATGTGTAACTTTTCCAGTTTGCTGGAATCTTGTGAACATTCGGCAGGACACTCTAGCCAATTTCATTTGATGGGTGCTACTAAGGGCCCACCGAAGACAACGTCCAAAAACATTGTCTGCAACGTTCTGCTACCCCACCACCATCCGCCGATGCTACAACATGCAATATAACAAATAGTTCTGGGTTCCATACTTCTTACTCAACGATACCTTCACACTGAACTTGAGCGTGGCCCGGTCAAATCTCATACTGGCCCTGCAAACACAGAACTGCAAACAAAAATGATCCTTAAGGAACCTATCTCGCAGCAGCTCCACTCAGGACACCAACATGGGACACCCTCTGAAGGCTGCCAGTGATCACCAAGTCCAAAACAGTGCGATTCCCAGTAGAGGGATTTAACCAAGTTGGCTCACTAATTAATTGAGACAAGTGAAAAGACTGCAAAAAACTTTCAAAACCCAAATCATCAGATAAATTTCAATTCAAGTTAATATCGCCCATCAAAATACATTCAGAATCCTGTATATAAGTAGAATTAAGGTCCAAAACATCCTTAAGTTCTTCTAATCCATAGGCAGGGGGATTATATATCCCCCCCCCCAACACAACATGCACAAATACCCAATCTGAAAAACAATCAAAATTATTACTATTCACAACATTCACTTGTAACAAATGTTTAAAATAAATAGCAACCCCCCCCCCCAAGGTCCCTTTCCTATCAGCCCTGATCAAACTATATCCAGGAATCCTGCACATTTCACAACTAACCATAGGCTTTAACCAAGTTTCAGAAATAACAAGACAGTCAGGTGCATAAGAGTGAGATAGGCATTCAGTTTCCGACAATTTTGAAAACAGACTTCTAACATTCAGGTGAGTAATCTTCAAGCCATGAGCGGCATGCCTGGGTCTAGAAGTTGATACACTTGGTAACTTAATGTGACCCAAACCAGGATTCAATTTGACGTCACCTGATTATATCAGATATTGCCACATGACTATTACCCTGGCTAAAATGCAGACATTGTCTAACCCTTTCCTAATTAAACATTTTGATAAGGGTAGACTATAAGAACCACATATTTGGACAACATTCTGTTCACCTAAAAGTAATCAAGCCTGGCTTACCCCCATCAAGGCCACCTGCCAATACATTAGACATTGTAAAATCATTAAGAATAAACTCCCCCCCAATGTCTGTAGAACTAAACGATACAGAAATATAATTACAACACATCAAACTTAATATAATGCAACAGTGCAGTCTGCTAACTGTAAGCAAGTACTCCAATTTAATTATTTCCATACTACTAGTAGCAAAACCACCCAGACCTTCTTGCACCAGCACCTCATCACCCTCAGACTCCGACACACTTTGCCGCACTTCACCACTGAAACTGCTCAAGCCACCACTACAGATGCCGCTGCCGCATCTGAGGAGGGAAATATTTAAATCCCCCAAGACCCACCAGATTGGACTTCCACCACCAATTGGGGGGAGGGGGAGTGGCGAGTTAGAGCGAGAAGGCAAACAGGCAGAATGGTTCATTGCCAGGACAACTCAGGAGTCCATTTGGGACAACAAGAGCAATGAGGGACAAGGTTAAGTAAAAATGGCAGTAATTAGAGAACCCAGAGCAGCAGTTCATTTATTCCAATAATTAGCAGCAGCATTTCATGCACAGATCAATAACAGCAATATTAATGGCAGCAGATTCATGCACAGTTCAATGGCAGCAAAATCAGCATCAGTCCTCTTTTAAACAGCAGTACTGGAGCACTTACAGACAAGTTAGTAAGCAGCACTTTAAAATTCCACTAGCGAAGTTCTTGGGTTCCACCTCTAAACTACCCAGTTTCCTTATAAGCCTTCTACTGTATGTGGTACTGTGTTGAAGACCTTGCTGAAGTGTAAGTCAGCTAAGCAGACCACATCCACTGCCCCACCCAGATCTATTTCCATGTTCACCCAGTCGAAGAAATCAGTTGGGCTTGTCTGACATGACCCCCCCCCCCCACCTTCAATCCATGCTTGCTGAGGTCTTGTAACCCCCCCTGGATTCAAGACACTTCACTAGTGTTTCTTTTAAAAGTGCCTCCATTAACTAAAGTACTCAATTACAGTCATTGCTGATTAAGTTTTGACCTTGCTGGGTATGTGTTTCTCTTGTGGCAGCCGGTGAGATGTGTGATATTTTTAAGTTAACGTAGGGCAGTCATTGACTGAGGAGACTTGAAAGGACTGGGTGGGGAGGGAGGCAGGTGGAGATGGGTTAGGGAGGGTTTACATTACTCTATATGGAATGCAGCTGCAGACAGAAGTGCTGGCTGGGTAGGGTGACTGCGATGACACCCACCTGTGGCAAGTCGAGCAAGAATTTGCATAATAAAAAGTGAGATTTTGCTTGCTGTCCCTTTCGTAGAGGCATAGGTCAGGAAGCACAGGCAGACCAGGAGAAGTTTTACAACTCACAAGTAGTTTATTATTATTATTGACATCAATAACAGTAAAATAAAAATACAGTTGTACAGGATAGCTCTTCATACAGGCAGTACAAAGAAAGTCGTACATCTGAGAGTCTCTATCTCTCTCTAAACAAAACATTGCTGTCTTTTATGAAATGTTTTTGCCTTGCAGTTCAAAATCTGCTTCCAATTCTTGTAAATTACATCTCATGTTTTAGCACATCTAAGCAGATGCAATAGAATAGAACAGTCTGCCCCAGAGCTGGTCTCATGTTGACAGTTCTGTAAGTAAGCTTGTGGAGGTCAAAATACATCTTAAAGCATCAGTACTAGTTAACAGTAATTTAAATAACTTGGTGGGCAGTTAGGACAAACCAAAACATCAATATATCTGATTATCTTTTTTCATTCCCAAGGCAAGATAAAGGATTTTGAAAGTTATAAAAGTTATTGGTCTTTTGCCATGTTAATAATCATGGATGTAAGCAAATCAGGAAGGTGCTGTGCTACTGGCCATCAGAAACATGTGCTGGCAACACCCTGACATATTTGCATTATAAATACACTGGGTGTAGTTAGTGTATGCTCTCTGAGGAGAAGATTTTTGAAAGTTGCTGGGAGCTGCCATCTTTATTGTAGAGCCATGCAAATTACAAAAGTTGTAATTAAACAGGGTCTTAAAATTGCTGATTTAATTTAAAATACCTCAGTGAAGAATATCAGATTATCAGGAATACATTACTGCTAAAAAAGGTAGGATTATATTTTTTGATGGATAACTAGTACTGCTGCTTTAAAGGCAACGCCGTGTATTACAGATTATTTTTTTTTAAGAAATCCAAATAGCTTTTTGCAGTAATTTCAAAAATGTAAGTATATACATTTGCAATCCATAGATTTTTAACCCCCGAGAAGCAAGGGGAGAAAGAAGGAATAGAAACAGCAAGTGAAGAAAAAGAGAGATAACGGTGGAAATGTGGAACCATCGGAGTGGCCATTTCGTAGGTGCCACAAGAAAATGTAATTGCTCAATCAGACAGACAAGAGACATATAAGTGACAGAAAAGCAAATGGCAAAATGGATTCTTGCCTTTAACTCTCTCTGCATAACAAATGGGACAGCGTCTTACCCAACTCTGTCACAGTCCCCACTCACCCAGCACACTTGACTGCCTTCCCTCCAGAATGTTCTTTCAGCTTGTGACATGTATCTGCCTGAGGTCTTTCCTGTTGTTTTCTTGATGGGCAAAGGGGCCCTGTATGTGCGTCTCTTTGTGACGTTAGCTGCACTTTTAACTCCATGTGCAAATTCATGATGGCCATTACCATCTTATTCTGCACCTCAGCGATGGCTCACACCATTTCCCTGAGGATCTCTGCTTCGTTGGCCATCCCTTGGGTCTGTACTTGTGGGCTTTGGCTTCTGGAAAATCTTAAACCTCATACTGGCTGGCTCCAGTCTGGTGGTATACTGAATGCCTTTTTCTAGTTCTGTGGGTTTCTGCAGGCATAGTTGGAAACTGAGCTCCCCACACTTTTGATAATGAAGTAGTCATGAGACAACCAGACTTGGGTGACTGAGTCAGCATTCAGGAGGGCATTGGCCACCAGGTGCTGTAGTGCACTACTCAAGTACTGGCCAGACATTCTTTTTTCCCATTTCCTGTTAAACAGCGCTGTCCTTTCTCGGTGTTCAGATTTGGCTGGCTTGAGAGACTGTTTCATCAGCAGCACCAGGGCTGAGTAGTGTTCCTTGACAGCAGACTCCATGCCCCAAATATACCTCATGAGCTGTACCTGGCAGCAGGAGTGCCAACAATTTTAGCTTGGCGGCTGCATCCTAACTATTTAGCTCAGTCGCGGCCTCAAATTATTCCATCTAGTTGCTCCAGTCTGTATTGTAGCCGTAAAAAGAATCGGAATAATGACAAGTCATCTCACACCTTCACTCACCTCGAGTACCTAGGGGCCACTGGAGCTCCACCCTCCTCTGGTTTGGACATGTTCCCCCTATTATAATAGTTAACTTCTATTAGGTCTGGAAAGATATAACAGCAAATAACTTAATAATACTGAGGCATAATCAGATTCACTGACATTTAAAAAACAACACCCCTGACTTTTCAGGCATGCTGACATCTCAGGATGTCAGTAAACGGGTGCCGGAGATGTTGGCATGCCCCCAGTTTTCTGGCATGCTGGTATGTCAGTAAAGCGGTGTGTCCAATTACTGTCCGACACCCTCTTTCCAGCTTCCTTCCAAAGGCTGTAAGAGATCTCTCCACAAGTTGCAGTGGGTTCCTCATAGTGCGGAAGCTGAAATCCACAGGCCGGAGTATTCAGTGCGTTTTTCGGTTGTCATTGCTACTGATATAGTAAACAAAGATGTACTCCTCTTTGTATTTCACAGGGATGGTCTCAGTGGCCTCTGAAAATCTTCAGCTTGGGCCGATAAATTAACAGTACAGTCTTGCCCAAGACTTTAACCGTAATAGCATATCTATCTAACTAATAACAGACAGGGACAGAACCCTGATGGGTTACTCAGTTTAGTTGCTGTCTCTACCACTGGTGCTCATCCCTGGACTGGCTTCCTGGAGACAGATCTTCCTCTGCCTTGTCCCAGCATGATACTGCTGTGCTGTTCTGGAAGTGCTACTGTATATCATTGGTGCTTTCATCCCTGAAAGAGTCTTTTGTTGGGCTTTGCCTCTCTAGTGCTTCAACACTCTGCTCTCCTTCCCCTCTCTGACCTTTTGGCAACTTTGCTTCTCAGTCCTTCCTATGACTTCAGCTCCCTACTGGCTTCAAGAGAAGTCATGCTTTTCTTTTAGTAAGTTTCACAGGTACCTTTAAGGCCTACCAGACCAGCCTCCACTTGAGCCCTGGCAGCACATTTCTTTCACTCATTGACTCCCAGTTATTGGCACAACAGCAAGGCAGCGCTGAACCCAGATGTCAGTCTGTATAGTCCTTCTATAGAGTTCCAGGGTTGTGCTTTGATTGGCAGAATGCTCCCCGGGGAAGCTGTACATTAAGACCCCCAAAGTAGCTGAACCAGGTTTACATGCATGCTCCCTAGCAAACCAGAGTACCATATTGGTCCAACAGTTGCTGGGCAAATCACTTCTAGCTTTCGACCCCTTCCCAGCAGTTCTGTGAGATGAGAGGGCTTTCTTCAGCATCAGCAGCCATGTTTGTTTACAGTTTACTGTAGCTGTGTTGCAGCTCTTACCGCAGCTCCTGCTGCCTTTATGAATGTCTCAGTGGACTAAATCTTTCTGTTCTGATCCCACTGCTTGCTCTGGGGTCAAGACTGCTAGTCGGAATTGGAAGCGCACTGCCTGTTATGTCATAGGTGTGGAGATGCAGTTGAAGCAGGTGCAGATCCAAGCACTTGCACTCACTGAACAATCCATTACGTTACTATGAAATATGTTTTCAGTGTTCATTTTAATGACATAAATGTCTCACCTTAGGATGGAAACAAACTGAATAAACTGTATTGATCCTTGGATGTCTCTGAGCATTTTTCTTGAGTGGCAAGCAGAAGTTTAATCATTTTTTCCCCTTTCTCAGGCTTACCTTTGGTAGCGTTTTGTCTGTTGTACAGAGGAATATTATGGTCAAAACGCCACACTGGTGTCACGTGGCATGATAATCTGGTAAATATTCTTGTAAAATAGCCAAAGGGGAAAGAACGTTTTTGAAACTAAGGCCAATTCAGAAAATCAACTTTTTTTTTTTTTTTTAATTGTGGCCTTACTTCAGTTTAACTGTATTTGTTAATAGGTTTTGCTTTCAGATGCATAGCTGCTTGTTTTGATCTCACCCTGCCTTGTGTTCAAAGAAAGGAAAGCTGAGACATGTTTTACACCTTAGCGGTTCTGTCTTGTTCATGGACTACTTCAAAGTGGCCCCTTTGGGGATTTTTAGAGGTCTTTTAATTAATGCTTGTGTAAGTCTTATTGTTGCCTTTTTGATGAACATGTCTAGGGCAGATCGCTTACTCATCCCCTGCTTGCTGTGTCTGAGCTGGGAAAATGAAGTCAGTTCTAAGCTTAAAATAGCAGTATATGGTATGATTAAAGAAAAAGTTTTCCTATACCATTTTATTTTAGAGAATTGTTTTTTTCTGTTATAAGATGTCCTTCTTTATCCATTTTGAGTCTGCTGTAGGATTTTTATCCCTATTGTATTAGTTTTTAAAAATACCAAAAGAGGAGCACTCGGCAACCTCCTGTAGAGAAGGATATACCCTAGAAGAGATATACTCTACAACTGCCTATAAGTATACAAAAAAACTTTAATTAACATTTATAAATATAATGTAACTCACATGAGCCACACTACAACAGAGACCAGTATTACACGCCAAACCTAAATGTTTTCACTCCAATAAGAGTCTCATCAGAGGTCTGGTCATCTTACAAAACTGCATTTAAGTAGGTACTAACAATAATCAATATCCTGTGAATTACGTGAAACTTTCACGTGCAGAACATAAAGTATGTGTAAAGTGCTCAATAGTTAAAAACATACACAATTAAAAAAAAAAAAAACCTAAGAACAATAATGGATGATAGGTTCTTGATTCAGTATTCTGCAGGAGCACTTGGTTTCCAGTCAGATGGTTCTTTCCAAATTGATCATTGACAGATAACTTCATTATGTTAATTTCAACATAACTCTCTCAAACAGCAAAAAACAAGACAAAGTTACGATATCATATTCTATCTTAACATTTTATTTGCAAACTTCAAGCCCTCTAATGAAAACATTTTTCCTATAAGGTGATTTAATATCACAGTGCCATCATTCAACACCATTCAATTTTAATATCATTCAGGGCTCTTAATGTCTAAGAATGGCATGTAATTCTGATCTCTGTTGTAGCGTAGCTCATGTGAGTTATATTCTATTTATAAATGTTAAATAAAGCTTTGTTGTATACTTATGGGCAGTTGTAGAGTATATCTCTTCCGGGGCATATCCCTATCTACAGGAGGTTGCATGCTTTGCTTTTTTGGCATTTGTAGTTAGAATAGTGAGTGGGAGCACCTTGCAGAGCCTAGAGCAGCCGTTTTCTTTTTGTATTGTATTAATTTTTACTTTAGCATAGCCAGCAGACCCCCACAGCAGATTGTTTTAAAAGCCCCAAGGGGATACATATTTGTGTTGACTTACGTGGTCAGAAACTCTAGAATCTGGCCAGTCAGTTGTTTGTAAATATGGTATAAATAGCACTATCAAATAAAATCGTTTAGGATCCACTGCTGCAGATTTTTACACTTCTTGTAATGTAACACGTTTCCACGAAAATTTATCTGCAGCCTGCTCCTGTTCCTACATAACCTGTTATGCCACTGTGGAGTCGAAGGCTGCTATAACCACAATTTTCAGAGCTTATAATTTTGTTTTAAATCACTGTCGGACTATACCACTGAACTCAGAAGTCTTGAATGAGCCACGTAAGGTCCTGATCAAGTGCTCACAAGGGTTCATAGGTATTCAAAACCATTTAGAGATGTGAATACCACCACTGCTTTGAACATTCTTCCTGTAGTATACAATGTATTTCCCTGGTGTAAATTTTGTATTCCCTGTATTTTATATATTGTATTTCCTGTTTGGGATGTTTTTCCTTACTGAAGTATTCTGAGGTACAATTTGTATGAAAGACACTATAAAAAATAATTGTATTTCATCTAGTGGTGCCAAAATGACTATCATATAAAATCAGAAATTGCTGAAAGCTAGAATTAGTGGTACTTACAACATGCCTAATATAAAATCCAGTCATGATTTGACACATCGGTGCATCATCAAAGACATCTAAATGGTGATCTGCACACTCGGTCAGGAACTGTAATTGCCCAAAAGATAGAAATGTAAAACTTCTACAACAGACTGGAATGTTTAGTACTGCATTTGAGGGGGGGGGGGGAGCTAAAGAATAGAAGGGTAACAGCAGGACTGGTTCGCCAATCTTGTAGAATGTTTCACTTAAAAAATACTATATGGGCAAAAGATAGTGTACAGAAGATGTATTGAAATTTGATCATTATTGAAGATGAGCAACAATTGTTAAGTTCTATAAATCTTAATGATATAAATTAATGGGAATGCATATTATAAGTAAATGAAAACTGACATCATGTCACAGGTTAACCTAACTTTTTTAGTGAAATATGTTGCAATAAGAAGAGAACACATGGACAGGAATTAACAGTAAATATTCCATTGCAGAGCCTCATTAGAACACTTCTTTTTTCTTAATCTTGTCATGTAATCATAAGTACGGTGAGCATACTATCATTGAAAATTGTTTTTCATAACCATAATATATAGAATAATACATGGGTGGGTGGGGGTTTATGTAGCATCCCACACCTCTGGTGTGGGTAAAATTCTGGTTCTACACACACCCATCCATGTTTTATTTTTTATGATTACTAGTGACAGTTTTTAATCAGTGTGGGTCCGCATGTTTGAGAAAATGAAAACAGTTATTTTGATAGTGCTAGTGTCTATGTGAGCTTAAGAGTGATTGACAGCTGATGATTACAACCGCCCAGTTGTAATGCAAAATAACAACCAGGCAGTGATTTTAAGATCTAGTTTTCCAGATATTAAAAATGATCACCAGTAATTAAATTATATTAACAAAGCCTTTGAATGAAAATTGAACATGTTTAGCTTTTAGGTAATTTTACATCTCATCATGTGCTCTTGAGTCTTGATTTTCAGTAGTTTCCTTTTTATTTAACACTGTGACATCTTAAGCAGAACTTGTCTTTGCCACTTCTGCAGTGAAGAGTTTACCTACTGATGCCAACGTTCTAAGCAGCACCAGTTAGGAAAAATAAACCACTTCATAATATAATCTGTTGTTCAGTATAACAAAAGAAGTGATGATGCATTATTTGAAAGAAGAAAATACTTCAGAGGGCATGGCCTGTAAATATGGCTAAAAAGCAAGTGAACTAGGAACTCACCAGTTTTCTATATCTTTTGTTCACTATATTACAGTACAGGAACAAAATTTCAGTGCTTAAATTCGCAGATGATATAGTTACTTCATTGTGTAGCAGGGCAAGGGAACAGCAGCAGTCCCCATCTGGTAATAAACTGCCACCAATGGATGACGTACACCACAAGATAGTCAGTATTGTCACAAATAAGATTGAGGTGATCGTGCAAAATAGTGCAGACAAAAAACACCACAATATAATTGCCCTAGTGCTTCACTCAGATGGAGTTTCTTCAGGCCCCCTGATGAAGCTCCATCTAAGCAAAGCGTTGGGGCACACCTGTATTGTGGCGGTTTTGTCTGCACTGTTTTGCGTTGTTACGTGAGTCTGTTGTTTGCGATAATTTCTCTACAGATTACTGTAACTTGTGGTGTACTTTATCCGTTGGTGGCAGTTTAACAGACTGTGATTGCTGCTGTTCCCTTGCCCTGTCGTATGAGTTTTTTTAGGAATGCTGCTCCTCTCTACAGTACCTTGCATCCTGCACAGGGCAACGTGTGGTTTCCTGAATAGTGGTACTTTATTATGCACTGTACAGTGTAATGGTGGGAAAGTTAAGAGGATTACTTACTTGAAGTTTGGCAGAAATCACATGCACCTCTTTTCAGACTGTTTTGCTGAGTCCTCCTTGAAGCTGAAGGGACCTGACGACAAATGCCTCCTTACAGTTATGGGGAGGTCACAATCACATTTTAGAATGAACAGTTTGTAGTGTCTGGAAGAAGAACAAGTTCAAAAGTGGGCTTAGCCATTTTGTTTAGGCATCACATTACAGGGGATTAGCTTTGTTTAAATTGCTATGTGTTTTCCTAACTGAAATTCAGTGGGCTTAGCCATTTTGTTTGGGCAGCAGTAAGGGGCTTCTGTTTGCTGGTAAGTTTCTGGCTGTTTGTAATTGACTGAGTCTATACCTTAAGCAGCAGGAAGTGCAGGCATCATATTAGAGGGGATTAGCTTTGTTTAAATTGCTGTGCTAAAGAAAACAAGTAAGGATTAAGCCATGAGAAAGGATGGGTCTACTGTGGAATTAATTGAGGGGGGGGAGTTGGGGAATGAGGCCGAAGGCCGAGTGCCTCCAATGACCAAACCATGGATTAATTCCACAGTAGACCCATCCTTTCGAGTGGCTTAATTGTCTTGTAGCATGGCTGAGGTGCAAGGTAAATTAAAGTAAGTAATGTCTCTGAATCTGTGATTTAAACTGTGGTACATATGACAATGAACAGAAAATTAGATTCAGAAGTGCTACTTCAGAAGCTGTGCGCATATACGCTGGACAGTCTACATTTATTTATATCGTGACTTGTAACATTAAGCAGGTTTTCCTTTTTACCGCATATTTTAGGATTCTGATTCCGTCAGTGCTTCCAGAAACTGATATTTCTACTGTTATGCTATTCGTTTACACAGCGCGTGGTGCTGCATTGTGGGTGAACAGATTTGCATATGTAAAACACATATACTGTTTCCCTGCTATGCATATGAAGAAGAAGAAGAATCAGCATTTATATAATGCTTTTCATACACAGTATCCCAAAGCGCTTTACAAGCAATGCTAGACTGGTAGTGAAGTGACTGAATGTGTAGTAGCGGCCATATCGCACATCATCACCCACACACAGCCTGGAAATGTACCTGCTTCACCCACAATGCAGTGGCTGTTTCACTGAGCCAATAATGCTACGAACCTGCATTCTAGCCTTCTGGTTGCAGGGACATTGACTGTTCGTTTCCTGCAGCGGTTCCCATACATGCAGTTCTTTCACCCAGCCAGATCCTCTATTGCCAGATAAAAATGCTTTCATGCAGCAGTTCCCGTACATGCGGATCTTTTACCCAGCCCGATCTTGTCCCCTATAAATGTTTAGGAACACTGCTAGTGGGGACACTGACTGTCTGAATCTGCAAGGTCCATTAGGTGGTTGGGTGGGAAGCAACTAAGCCGGGAAACAGAGAACGTCAATGAAGAAACATCTGCGGGCACGCTGCACTACGCTCATGATGGCAGTTAGTGTGTACGACCCGATAGGAACCGTGGGTCTAATTATTTATTTGGTGTGCCACCGATGTTAACCATGGATTAATAAGGGAAATTAATCCATGGTTGCTTCGTGGTCACATGCTGCTGTTTGTCCAGTCGAAATCCTGCATTTCAGTGTTAGGATTTATGCCATGTTACAAAAAAAAAACCAGAAAACAGATTGTGCAGGCAGATATAAAACTGTATTAAGGAGTTGGGCACATATCTATGCTAAGCAAATACCGATTGTGCAGGCAAATATAATACTCTTTAAGGGAGTTGGGCACATACCTTTCCTATTGGCGATTTAAGGGTTGGTCCATATTTCAGCCTTAGTGGGAACATTTTGAGCTGATTGGTTCTGGGACAGGGAGCTAACAGGAATGGGGAAATTGCCTAACCATGAAGGGCACACTAATCTGAAGCTTGTTTCCAGGTGCGATGTGGGAGCACAAGGAAGTTAAGTGACTTGCTCAGGGTCGCACAGTATGCAGGTGGGGGCTGATGGCATTCAAACGATTTGCAGCACAGTGCCCTTAACTCTCAACTGCTTCCTTAGAACTGAAGACACAGGACATGTGTTTTGTCCTACACAGGACTCATCAGTGTGCCGTATCTGTATCTCTCCCCAAAGGAAAATGAACTAGCTCTAATGATGTCTTATGGGTTTGGGTCATGGTGGGCCTAAAATAAGAAAGCAAGCTGAAAAGACAAAGAACCTCAGCATGAAGGGCATTGACAACAAAGCCAGGTTTCAAAGAAATACAAAATCATACATACCCACATAATTAAAATCATCATGGGAGTTGCAAGCGAGCAGAGGGAAAAAGTAGGGTTGTGCCTAGAAACCGCCTAATGCGTGGAAAACAATAGTGCTTGCTTCAGAGCTAAAGGCTCCAAAAGGAGCCAATCACTAAACAGACCGTGCCTCCCAGCCACACGCAAACCAGTCGGGGCATGGGGCTTCGTTCTGCTAGGGAATTTAAAAATCCTGGTTTGAGTGTTGACTCCAGCCGAAGTCTTAAGAGACCGGAGGAAGAAGCAGGATTGGAAGGTCCCTATTGTGTCTGGAACCCTCCCCCTTCACGGAAAACAACAGCACAACTTGTTTTAGAGTTAAAGGCTCCAAAAAGAGCCAGTCACTAGACAGACTGTGCCTCTCGGCCACAAGTGGACCAATCGGGGCATGGGGCTTTGTTCTGTCGGGGAATTTAAAACCCTTGTTTTGAGCAATGACTCCAGCCAAAGTTACGAGCAGGAGGAAGAAGCAAGGAAACAGCAGCACAGCTTGCTTCAGAGCTAAAAGCTCTAAAAGGATCCATTCTCTAAACAGACCTTGCCTCCCGGCCACAAACGGACCAACTGGGACTCTGTCCTACATGCCAGACCACTTCTTGCTACTTCAAATGGAATAGGTCATCAAGTGGCCCTCCCTGCTAAGGACCGAATGCAAAAGACATCATAAGAGAGTCTGTTCACTGGAGCCAGCCTGACGAGGCAGCCGGCAGTCGGACACTCTGCACCTCAGCAGTGAGTGAATAGAACAGGGAAGGAGTGCAACAGTATCTGGCATCAGTAGGCATCCACAGGAGGAAGCAGGAAGTTCTGCCTGACTACTGAGGTAGGATTCCTGTTCGCTCCTCTTGGGGGTTCACAGACTGCAAGGGGGGGGAGAGAGTTGGGGTAGGCTAATATTTGAGAACAGGTGTAATGCCCTGTCTAGGGTAAGGGTATAAAAGGGTTTTTAGAAAAAAAGTAGAAATTAGGCACAATGGGAGTGGTGCAGTGCAGTGGCTGTGGGTGGCAGTCTTCAGAGAGACTGCAGTGCTGCCCCATCTGCATGCACCTCTCTGGGCGGAAGAAGGAGGTTGCCAGACTCCAGGCTGAGTTGGCTAGGATTCAGGGAGGCCTCCTCCCCCCATGCAGGGACCAGCTAGTTTGCCACTGTTACCTCAGAGGATGCCAAGGAGGAGGAGGAGCTGCTGGACTACAGTGGGCTCTGGGAGGGTGAGAGTAGTGGGTCAGAGGCCTGTTCCCCATCCGGCTGGTACCACTACACAATTCGTATGCCACTCAGGCGGGATTGTGCCGTGCAGTCATCTGTGTAGTGATCTGGGAGGATATGGGGGACCTCCACAGTAGAGACCCCAAGAAGGGTGGCAGAGGACTCCAGAGGAAGAGGAAGCAAATCCTGATGGGGGACTCAATTGTGAGAGGGATAGAATTGGGAGCTGGAAGGAAGGGGGAGAGGGAGTTTAGGTGCCTAAGTGGCACCATGGCTTGAAGGGATGAAAAGCGGATCCTGAGGATCACTAGGACAGCAGGATGGAAGGGAGAGCTAGATGTCATTGTCCACCTAGGGACTAATGATGTGGCTAGGAACAAGGCTGAGATAGTGTAGGAGGAGTTCTAGGAGTTGGAGAAGGGTCTTAGACAGGTAACACACTCAGTGGCTTTTTCTGAGGTGCTGCCTGTCTACGACAGAGGAGAGGATAGGGTACTCCATACCAGGAGCTTCAACTCATGGTTAAAGGAGTGGTGCAGAGAGGAGGGGTTCAGCTTTATTGGAGACTGTGGTCCCACGTGGAGGGATGAGGGCCTATACAGGGAAGATGGCCTACGTCCATCCAGGAGGGGAACCGCGAACCTCAGTGAAAGGTTTAAATGTTACTGTAGTGAACATTTAAACTAGCTGGGAGGGTGGCGGTAGGAAGCAGGGGGGCATAAACTGCCCCCCCCCCACAGGCTAAAGTAGTCAGTAGGGAGAACTTTACTACTCAAATGCTTGCTGAAGAAGCTAGAGGATCTGAGCATATCAAGCTGCATCGTTAAGTGGGTGAGAAACTGGTTGGATGGAAGGAGGCAAAGGGTGGTGGTCAATTGGGAGGTGTTAGAGGAGGGAGGTGGATGAGTGGGGCCGGCAGGGCTTGGTCTTAGGCCCAGTCCTGTTTAATTTATTCATCAGCGACATAGGAGTAGGTATCCAGGGCAAGATTGCACTGTTCACAGATGATACTAAATTAGGGGGAAGGGTGGACAGCAAAGAAGCAGTGAGAATCGTACAAAATTATTTGAAAAGGTTAGAACAATGGTCTAGTATCTGGCAGCTGAAATTTAATGCCAAGAAATGTAAAGTGATGCATATTGGCAGAAATAGCCCTAGAACAACCTATTGGCTAAACGGGGTCAAACTCAGTGACTCAAAAGAGGAAAGGGATCTAGGAGTTATTATTAACGACACCTTTAAACAAATCAGACAATGCAACGCTGCATATAGTAGGCCAGCAAAATGTTGGGATGCATAGGGAGTGGATTTGACAGTAGGCACAGGGAGGTGACACTTCCACTGTATGGATCTATGGTGAGATCCCATTTGGAACACTGTGTACAGTTTTGGAGACCATACCTTAAGAAGGACAGGGACAGGATAGAGAGCATTCAGAGAAGGGAAACCAAAATAATACAGGGGCTTCAGGGTCTGCTGTACATGGGGCAGCTATAGGTGTTAATCATGTACTCACTTGAATTTAGGAGAGAAAGGGGATATGATAGAAACCTTTAGTACATGAGAGGTTTAAATTCAGTACCCTACGCTGAACTATTCACCATGGCTCCCAACTCAAACGGGGGGGGGGGGGGACAAGGATGGAAACCGTGGGGTGGGAGTTTTAAGAAGGATGTTAGGAAACACTATTTCTCTGAAAGGATTGTGGAGCCATGGAACAAACTACCTGCGGAGGTGGTAGGAGCTAGAACCATATCAGCATTCAAAAGGGGTTGGGATAAGGAGTACGCTAGAATCAAATCCACAAGGGAATCTACCAGCTAGGACTGAGGATCACCTAGGATTTTGGGATCTCAAGGGCAGACTTGATGGACCTTTGGTCTCCTTCTGCCATCACCTTTCTGTGTTTCTAAAATCTGAAGGCAGGCAAGGCTCCGGGACCCAACAGTATTGCCCTCAAGTTCTATAAAAAATGTAACAATAATTTGTTGACAGAACTGCACAAAGTCTGCTTGGCTGTGTGAAGGGGAGAGGCCCTCTTCCCCCCCCCAATCTCCTGTTGAAACCAGGTAAAGATTCACTGTATTGTGAATCATACAGGCCTATTTCTCTTCTTACAGTTGATTTAAAAATCATGACAGCAGTAATGGTCAGCAGGGCGTAGGGGTGGTGAGGCCCTTAGTCAGCCTGATCAAACCGGATATATCAGAGGCTGAACTCTGACTGATAATATGAGATACCTCCTTAACATATTACACTCCCAGAAAGGGTTGAACAAGTTTCAGTTAACTATCTCCATGGACACGGAAAAAGCATTCAACAGGATTGACTGGGCCTTCCTCTTCTGCACCCTGGAAAAATGTGGATTCGGGCCTAGTTTTCTGACAGGTCTTTCTACGTTGTATATTTCCCCAGAGGCCATGGTTAAAGTGAATGGAGTAATGTCCTCTGGATTTTCACTTCAAAGAGGTACTAGAAAGGGGTGCCTTCTCTGCCCTCTACTACAGTATTTGCATTGCTGTGGATACAATTCAGGGTATTATGGTGGGTAACAGCAGGCAGAAAATCTCCCTCTAAGTAGATGACACCCTGTTTTACATTAGTAACCCCGAAACCTCTATTCTAGCACTGCTTGAAGCCCTTCACTCCTTTCCTCGTATTTCAAGATATAAAATAAATTTACACAAATCAGAGGCTCTGGTGGTATCTGGTATAGGTTCCCACCAATTCTGAAGTCGCTTCCCCTTTAAATGGACCTCTAATAATACTGTTAAATATCTGGGCATCAGTCACCCCAGTATTTAGCAATCTATACAAACTAAATTATTTCCCTTTGGTCGAAGATATTGCTCAGACCTACAGACTTGGACCTTTTACCTTTGTCATTGTGGGGGGGGGGATCAGAAGTGTTGAACATGAATATCCTCCCTTGTTTAATGTTTTTCTTTCAGACTCTTCTCATTTCTCTGCCACAAGACTTTTGGATAAAATTACATAAGCTAACCAAACAGTGTTTATGACAAACTAACAGGGTCCAAATCAACAAGCATACCCATAGTTTTCCAAAAGAGAAGGGTGGGCTGGGGTTGCCAGATTTTTATTTTTATTATTATTATTATTATTATTATTATTTAGCAGCAAAGGCCTCACACCTAAAACCTATACTTAAGCTAGCAGTTGATGATAGCCGGTATGTTTGTGTGTGTGGAAGCAGGGTGCAATAAGGCAGAAGCACTAAATGAGTACTTCTGCTCAGTATTCACTAAAGAGAAGAGGGGGGTGACACCCAAGGGGGGAGAAATGGCAGAAACAGGGGGGAAGGGGTGACAGATGGGGAAATCATGGAGGGCAGAGTGCGGGAGGGTTTGAAGGCACTGAGGGTGGACAAGGCGCCAGGCCCAGATGGCATCCACCCCAGGGTACTGAAGGAGCTGGCAGAAGTCCTTGCAGGACCTTTGGCAGACCTGTTTAATGCCTCACTACATTCGGGGTGTGCACCTCAGGACTGGAGGATGGCTCATGTGGTGCCCCTCCACAAGAGTGGCCCCAAGGATGAACTGGGAAACTACAGACCAGTGAGCCTCACATCCATCGTGGGTAAGCTAATGGAGACTATCCTGAAGGAGAGGCTGGTGGCCCTCCTAGAGGCCAAAGGACTACAGGACAGCAGACAGCATGGCTTCATACGGGGCAAATTGTGCCAAACCAGCCTGGTGGAGTTCTGTGACTGGCTAACTAGGCAACTGGACAGGGGCCATGCAGTGGATGTCCTGTATCTGGACTTCAGTAAGGCATTCGACTCGGTGCCACATGGAAGGCTGGGAAATAAGTTAGTAGGCACAGGGGCGGGTGCAAAGCTGGTGAGATGGGTAGGAGACTGGCTTCAGGGAAGGCAACAGAGGGTGGTGGTGGGTGGGGAGCTCTCACACCCAAGGGTAGTGATGAGCGGTGTTCCACAGGGCTCGGTGTTGGGACCAGTGTTGTTTGGGATATTCATTGCAGACATATCATGGGACATCAAGAGCAAGATCAGTCTGTTTGCTGATGATACCAAGGTAGGAGCGGTGGTGGATGACCTAGAGGGGTGGCAGGGGTTGCAGGATGATCTGGCAAAGCTTGAAACCTGGTCAGACACCTGGCAACTGGGGTTTAATGCCAAAAAGTGCTAGGTGCTATATTTAGGGATGAAGAACCCAAGGAGGAGTTACCAGTTAGGGGGAGTGCAGCTAGCCCAGACAGAGGAGGGGAAGGATCTGGGGGTGCTCATTACAGGGTCAATGAACAACTCGGCACAATGTAGGAAGGCAGCTGCAAAGGCCAACAAAATGCTGGGTTGTATTGCAAGGGGTATATCCTCGAGGAAGGAGGAGGTGATTCTGCCACTGTATAGGTCATTAGTTAGACCGCACCTGGAGTACTGCATGCAGTACTGGCGCCGTATCTGAAGAGGGACATTAAGTTACTGGAGGGGTGCAGCGGAGGGCGACAAAGATGATCAAGGGGCTGGGGGACTTATCATATGAGAGGAGGTTGAGGGAGTTGAACATGTACACACTGGAGGAGA